>OX388044.1:15645937-18145937 GCA_947578705.1 Lacanobia wlatinum
ATTAAATTCTATACCATCAATTTTACTTACAAAACGCTAAAAATAGCAGCTAAACGTACCGCGGCATTATTGGCTTACATTGTAGTAAGCCAATAATTCCACAGCACATTGATTGCGTGGAATTCAGTCGCCTTGAAGAACGAGTTGTCTACTAAAATCGGTCACCCATCCAATTATGGCCTTGACTAACTGTAGCTTAACTGCGTTGATTTGCCAATTAGCGCTTACGGTATATGTTTGGATATTTATGGTGCATTTTTGTTGATGAAGAATGCGACGATAGAAATCATTCACTCATAACTCATTTTACGAGTGACATCATCAGATGTCACTCGTAAAATGATTATCTCAACTCTAACAATTGATCTCAACCTTATGAATAGATTTTGCCCGCAGCTTCGCTTCGCTTTTAACCGTCTCCAGGGTCCCATATACTCTGTACCAAAATTCATCAAAATCGGTACAGCAATTTAGGCGCACAAGCGTAACCAACCAACAAGCTCACTCATCATCATGATCATATCAGCCGTAAGACGTCCACTGCTGGACATAGGCCTCCCCCAAAAGGGCGGGTTTGGCATAATCGCCACGCTTGGCAGGCGGGTTGACGATCGCAGTGTATGGTGTTGATTTTTACAGAGAACGCTGCTGCCCATTCTCTGGCGAGTCCCTTAGTCGCCTCTTACGACACCCACGGGAAGTGATGGGATGGTATTATTCTTTTACGGCACCATAGACCGGCCGACACCATACGGCTACACTACATTTTATTGGTTAGGATTTTTTTCAAAAAAGATTGGATCTCTATGGACTTTCAGTAACTTTTAACTTGGCCAGACTGCTTCATACAGTTTTTAGGTCTAGTTTCAGCATTCTCTAAGTCATAGGCCAGTTTATCAGGGTCACCTGAAGGTACTTATTCTTGTACCTAATTAATAAGCTCATCTTTGACCATTATTACTGATGGTAGGTAAGTGGTAATGTGGTTGACGATAAAGCACACTTGCCTCATATAGAAGTATCCTGCTGTGGTGTTTGTAACTGCTGCACTTTATGTACGAATGGACGATTCAATAATATTTATTTTGTCATTTATTTATCAACTTACTATATACACTTAAAATCCTACTAATTTTATAAATATGAAAGTTTGTATGTTTGTCTACACTAATATTATAAAGAGGAAAGATTTGTTTGTTTGTTTGTATGTTTGTTTGAATTGAATAGGCTCCGAAACTACTGGACCGATTTGAAAAATTCTTTTAGCATTGGATAGCTACATTATCAGGGAGTAACATAGGCTATATATTATCCCCGTATTCCCACGGGAACGGGAACTACGCGGGTGAAACCGCGTGACGTCCACTAGTAGAAAATAAAACTCTTAACTATAATATGGCGTCAAAAAATTCATCCGCATCGCTGTCGGCTGGAAGTGAGCCCAAAAGACTGGCGGCATTGCCACGTTGTATGGCAATGCTTATCCTCTGTCCGAGGTAAAAGAACGTTAACATTACGAGATGATTTTAAATTGAACGAGAAATCAGTGGGAATAGTGCGAGTTTTTAACGTACTCGATCGCGTTAATGTAAGCGTTCGCTTATGTCAAATTGTATAAAAGAAGTTTTTCCGTTATTGTTATCACGCCGCTTATTCAGTTTCTATACATATTGACGTTTACGCGATCGAGAACGTTAAAAATCTCGCAACAAGCCCCCAGATTAACACAACGTATAGACGACTTTTAAATCACAACAGACTTGCATGTGCTATAAAGACACCATGATTGCAAGAAAATAACACCATCGAATGTCATATAAAAAATGCATTAGTGTAAACGCGTAGCAAGAAACGCCGACGGGCGAGACTCGTTCAATTTCGCTTATTCGCTCGTAAAGCCACGAGGCGTGTAAAAAGCCTATAAAATTCAATTGACACCAGTTAAACCTGATAATGTACGAGCAAAATACTTGTGTTAACATAAATTGTCGAGATTCCGACATTTCTAAATCGTTTATCGGTTTTTAAGCATGTGCTGAAATGGTTAATGTAACGGCTTCGGCGGATAGATCCCACGTACGCTGAATGTTATGCTTTATATAGTCTAGCTAGATGAATTAAAATAACAATTGTTTTTTAAGGTATAGCTCGAAAACATTCCTGCTTATTATTGGACACAAACATAATACAATCATGGCCAATTCTCGCTCTGAAAAAGTGTTAAAATTCAAGTCGCAATATTAATTTTTAAACAACACTCGCATTCGGATGTCATTCGCAATCTGTCAAAAATATAGGGAAATTGTCATGAAATTGTGGATTTTTTCTCATTTTGCAACATTTTTTAAGGGACTACTCACACTTATTCAGCTCCATTTGCGTTTCGCTGAAGAATTTTGGTCACACTTATACAGTTCTGCTTCTATCAGCCGCGTACAGCGTCGTAAGTAAACTAGTAGTAACAGCGCGGAACTGTATCTATAGCAGTCGCATGATAATAACTCATTTGTCCTCATTTTATAATTGTTTGGCGCGAAAGCTGAAAATAAACGCGGAAAGCTGAACGGATGCGTACGCGTCTCCATACAAAATCGTTGTTTTCTATGGGCATAAGCTGAATAGAGCTAAGTGTGAGTAGTCCCTTAAAGTTACTTGAATTAGCCCTATTGTCTCAGCGACAATCTGTGTCAACATTTTGTATTGTCAAAATATAGGGAGACTAGAGGTGTTTTTGACAGTTTTCCACTGCAATACGAATGCGAACTATCCTTAAAATTGCCCCTCTGATTGTCTTTATGGATTGAAGACAAATAATCAAAAAATGGTATTAGCAGTATTTTAAACATAAGGTACAATTTCGCCACATAATACGAGTATATTCACACTCTGATATATAATCTCTGAATTGTGAAAAGTCTGGTCATTTATAAGTCACATTAGTTTTAAGTTTTTAAATTTTTTACTCTGAAAGGTTTTGTAGGTGGTTTATAAAATGCCAAGTCAACATCAATTTAATAAATCTGAAAATAAGGAATAATAATATGGTATTTAACTAGGTACTGCCAAAAAATACGTAGATCAATAGATACCTATTTGACGTTAATAAAATAGTAGTTTTTTTAATATATTAAAGGTATGAAAATAGAGAAGTTTCACGCTTTTAAGTCAGTCTTCAATCCTTACACGCAAATCGTTGTATGTATTGGATGGCGCAAATTCACTACTTATGTCTGGCGTGATTTGCAAGTGACGTCACACGCAATTAGTTAGCCATAATATTAAAACGCTCATCATCATCCGACGCCCGCAAGATGAAAGACGTCCGCTGCTGGACATAAGCCTCCCCCAAGCGTCGCCATAACGACCGATGACCTTCACCAGGTCATTGGGCAACCTTGTGGGAGGCCTTCCAACGTTGCGTCTTCCGCTTAAAACGCTGACATCAGATTAAAATATTTTTGAACCATTTTACTGTGTGTTTGTCTTATTTCTAAGTTTTGAAAAAATAAACTAGTCAAACACCCGTGATTTTCATAGAACAATAGAACCGGACGCTCTTACATTTCAGTGGCAGTGGAATTTTTTTAATCCGTCCTCAACTTTAATTCCTAACTATGAATCAAAAATTCCCTCGTTATCAGCTTCAAACATTTGATCAAACATTCAGACAATGCTAACAAATCCCTCAAATATTTAACGCGACGAACAAAAATAAAAGTCAAATCTGTATTTAACTTAACACACTCAACCAAAATGTTTCGACAAATTTCTAATAGGTATAATAAACAAAATATTCACCCGGTTAAGAAGCTTGCTTGGCTTATTAATTTGTGTAATACCACCAGCATAACTTAACCTGAGCTAAAAGAATAAAGGGGTTGATACACAGGTCGAGGTAAAATGGTCAATTGGTAACGATTCAGGAATGGGGCTATCTTCTAAGGATCTCGGGCTTTGGAACAGGTAGGCAAAGATTGAAAAAAAATGAAGTAATAATCCAACCACAAGCCTATGATAATCTGATGGTAACGCCATTTTGTCCTGTGTGGTTTGCTGTAAAAAACGTGTGACATGATTATCGGTACTAGGGCGACAAAAAATGTTAAAGCTGGTTCACATTTGGTCGGGTGTTTGTTGCAAAGTGATCATAATGGATTGGTGTGGTCTTATCGGTGAAAATGTTTTGACTTTGGTGGTAACTTAGTAAGATTAGTAATGGGTGCAATTAAAAAGTTGGTTTTAGACAACTCGTTCGTTTCTTCGAAAATTTACAACCAGGTATATTAATTGTTAATCACCTTAAGATAGAATTTAACTTGCACGTCATGGAACAATAACTGAGAGTTTATTAGTTGGAAAACTTAGCACTCCTACGCACTAGCGGTTAGCCGCGGGCCCCGGCTGACCGCGCGGTTGGCCGCTTTTCCATTTTTATATGTAACCGCTAGTGATTGTATGCACCGTATTGTATTTAACCGCCATTATATGACAAGCGTTTGCATATTAAACTGGAGAGCGGCTGGCCGCGCGGTTGGCCGCCCCCACGGTTGACCGCTAATGCGTAGGAGCGCTTAGAGATATTTCAATTTACTGGGAATTATTGTCAAAAGTGTACAAAAAGTTTTTATTGAAGTATGAATGTACTTTGTTGGGAAAATTCGGGTATCTGATTTGCGTATTCGGAGTTAATAACGTATCAAACCATTTTTGAACGTCAAGTTTTCAGGCCAAAACAGAATTTGACAAATACTCGACCTCAAATTTTAACTTAATTCGAAAATCGGGGCTACTCTTCGATTTTAATAGAGGTAGGTAGCACTTAAATAATAATAAGTATGACTGAAAATATTTAACTTAACCATAAAAAATAAGCAAAAAATAGTCATAGCATGCAGTGAGCCATGTAAACCCACTCCATCTAATTATAAGGGCGCGGTCATCGAAAGCAACAACGTTACAGATTAGGGATGAAAGTAATACACACGATAGGATCAGGGGTGTCTCGTTAGTCGCAATAAAAACGTTTTTGTGTTCAAAGTGGCGCGATTTTTTTGTCGCATCGTCTCGACTAGCGTTGGCGGCAATTTGTCGTGGGTCGTGAGACTCCGGTGTAAAGGGAGCTTTATTGTTTTGACGTAATAATTTAATTTGGACGTAGGCGGTCCCTTCTTGATGGAATACCAGTCGACTGGTTCGAGGTTTTCTTTTCTTCTTAGTTGGTACTTGGTACACTCTTGACAGTCCGTTAGTTATGCGGCGCCATTCTTCCCTGATCGCTGTTTTCCGTAAAATTGTGTAAGGCCGTGTATCTCAGTTGGAATCTGTCAAAAAAGACTCAATTCCTATACATTTTTGACAGATTGCGACTGACATGCGAATGCGAACGGTCCTTAAAAATGAATAGAATTGCCCTCTTATCGCATGCAAGTTCCATTACATTACGGGCTACCGATGTATCATGTGATCTATTACTCGATCTATCCCCGCAATGGCAATAAACTGCTTGCTGGTGGAAACGCGGCTTAAAGGGTGGTTAATTACACCCGTACAACTAGTCTTGTGGCCGCAAGCGGTGCTGGTGAGCTGTCTTGTTTTGTTCCTGGTTCAGATAGTGTTTTTGGGTTTTCTATGTGGAATGCCTCAGCTGAAGACCGGAGTTGGTATATGTGGCTATAGGCTCGCTCCTTATGAAAAAGAAAAGTCTGAAAAAAATATTATTTAGATGTACCTACACCTCTGCCTAACCTTTAAGAGGACGCATGCGTGACGTCATAACGTTACTGTTATTAACTTAGGGTACTTAGTATCTCTCTGCTACTCGAGAACACCACACTACACTTAGGTACCGTCAGCAAAAACCAAAACAAAAAAAAAAAACACAATTTAATTTAATTTAAACAAAAAACATGAGGAATTAAAATTAATCAGTACCCGCAAAAAAAAATGCACATTTGCATACAAATAACTCGTAACAATATAGTCTTATTAACATGGGTAACGAGACAAAATTAATTATAGGTTGTGGTGTATAATTTTGGTACCGGTAGGCGGACCCCACCTGCGTTGCGGCCGCCAATGGTACTTGCATGTTCTTTTGATGTCATTGTGTGCAAGATTATATTTTTGTATGTACTGATTTCCGGTATGGGGTTAGCAGAATTCTAAGTGGTGAACTCAAAAGTAAACTGATATGCCAATAAACATGCTTCGTCAAAATCCCATTCACAGGTAGGGAAATCCCTTTCCTTTGCTCTGTCAACTTACCTTGGTTACAACCGTAATTTAAATCAAATATTAACATACCTAACATTATACACCCAAAGTAAACCCAACCAACGTCGGACAACGGGAGGTCAAATCTGAACAGACTAGTGTACCTACCAGTGTCAAAAATATGGTGTTTGTGGTAAAGATTTTGTCTTAACTCAAAACAGTTTTTATTATGTTGTTTTGACGTATGTATGTCTATTTTCACTGAAATTTAAATGTACCTAATGTATAATACCTAAATAAAAGCGTCCTGTTGCATTTCCACACTCACACACCCAGAGTTTGAGATTCAAAAGAACAGTTATAATAATACATTTTTCATTAATGCTCTGCTCCTATTGGTCGTAGCGTGATGTTATAAGAAATTTTCAAATCGAACCAGTAGTTTCTTTTTACTATAGAATGGCATACGTTTGACTACTATCTCACCTGATGGTAAGCGATGATGCGGTTCCTGAGATTAGCGCGTTCAACCAACTAAACAAACAAACTCTTTAGCTTTATAAAATTAGTTTTAATAAATGAATACAATCTTTATTACCAGACCATCTATACAAAAACGACTAAAACAAAACAATTTAGTACTTACTAACTAAAACACGTCCAATAAACTGGTCATCTCAGATATCTGTATGGCGGTTTGTGTACCGACCGCCATCCAGTGACGGCTACAGTAGCCACGAGGCTGTTGGGGTTGTCGCGCACCCGACGCATCAGTAATGCGATTCGCAAACGCATAAATAGATATAGATTTAAAAATTATTTTTGTGACTTCTACCAAACAGCTGTGTAATAAATCTGCCTTACTAAAAAGAGTTTTGGCTCAGGTCTCGCACCGCCTTAGAACGTGTTAAAGAATTTCGTCATCATTATCCACAGCCTGACTTTATCCTCAACTGAGCGAACGCCGCTCTTTTCCCTCGCCAATCCCCATGCTCAAAGAACCTGAACATACTGAATGCTGCTTAACATTTTCTGAAATTCATCATAAAATACAAGAACTAGTCATTATACTATAACATCACGCCTGTTTTCTCCGAATGGGAGATGGAGGCAGAGATGTACAGTCAGCAAAGCTATTGGGTAGCAGGCAGCTAACTTGCGACTACTTTTAAACAATGTTGTGAGTGTGCTGACACTCGTAAGTATGTCGAAAGCTTAAAAAATGATGATGCACACATTAGAAATAAACATTAGCAGTGCTTTCAGTTGACTGTACATACAGTAGTTACGTATGAAATTCGCTAGCAATAATTTATTGTATCTATTAACATCGCGCCTGTTTTCTCCGAATAGTTAAGCAGATATGCAAATACAGTAGTTACGTATGAAATTCGCCAGCAATAATTTATTGTATTTATTATAAGAATATCGTTCAAATCTTACGAAATTGAATTCCAAGACTATCACATAATTTTAACAATCTATGTCGATTGCTACCACCTATACGTAAAATGTCACAAACAAATTAAAGGTATTGCCAATAAAAAGTCAAAGATACATAATATTCGCCTTCGTTTGTTTCGTATGAGTATCGGTGTCAAGTCCAGTGCAGCAAATTATTGTGTTGCGATGCCGAGCGATCGTTTGCGATGTTCAGATTACATAGTGCAAAGGCTACTAGAGAAGTTAGGGTGGAGAGACAGTGGGGAATTGTTATTGCTGGAGATGTTTACGGGTCTATTTTATTAGAAGTGACTAAATAAGAACCTAGTTTTTTTTTCAACTAGCTTTTATGAATGTATTTTTTTCAGACAGTCTTGTACTACTGCTGGGCAGAGGCCTTCTCATATCCTTCCAGATATTCATTTCTCGAGTCATCTCGAACCAGCACATGCAGTAAGAATCTATAGTCCACGCCACGAGAATCTATAAATTTTGTAAACACACATTCAATTGTTTCAAATGTTTGTTCCATGTGTCAGACGCGTTCCAGTACCACAAAACATTAGACGACAGCTCTTTATATCGATAAAATATAACCCTACTAAGTGAAAATGCTCGTTAGTTCCGTATTACATTGTATGTTACTTCGAGTTGATTGATTTTGGGATTATTTGTTGTCGCTACGTAGCTTAGTAGAAGTTCTTTGTTTACAAAATTTATAGCTTCTCGTGACGGGGACTATAGGTCGTTTCACCGAATAATCTGGGCCGGCCTTGGAGCAAGATCAGACAAATTAACTGTCAATATGTCAGATTGACAGTTAAGTTCCGTTTTTTGGTCTGACAATTCTATAATTAAACTTGGCAGTCTGTACTATGACGTGCCAATGTCGTCATGATTCCATTAATGAGAAGGAGACGGAGCTATACAAGACGAATAGCACTCACTATCCCTTTTAAACGACAGAATTAGGATTGCAATGACTTGTCACAGTAAGGGGGCAGGACGCTATCTATGTTATTGCATAACTCCCCCAAAGATAGTAATTATACAAACATCCATATTGTGCAAGTGTACAATATTACTACCACACACGAGACAAGTGATAAAAATAAACAATTAAGTACAAACCTCATAAACCCCGGTAGGTCTAAACCCTAACGCACAAGTCACAATATTTCTAGCAAAAATGTGCTATAATTTAATCCTGAGTATAATTTTCACTGCACAGCGAAGCTACTTCAGTAAAGAAAATTACAAGACATTGTAAATTGTCTCCTGGCATCGGATTGCATAAAAGTGAGCTTAAATATGTGCATATTATTGCATTCATACAAACGTATAAAGACGTCAAAGTGTAGGGACAGCAAAAATAATTGTTGGGCAATTACTAATGAGTATTTATTCAATTAATTAGGTACGGGGTTTTATGATGTGGTGGTTTGCTGGTAAATACCGAGTAATGCAAAAATAAAATATTATAAAATGTCAGGAAAACTTTTCAAGACACATGCTAAAGATTCCTGCAATGTTCAGATTGACGTTTATTTTTTTATTGTTTTTTTACGTTGCTTTACGTCACGTTTGTTTGACGTTCATAAAAGTTTCTGCTGCTGAAGTCAGACACCTATGATAGTCAGACACCTATGATAGTCAGACACCGTGTAGGTACCCTATATTTATGTAGGTAGCAGGTATTTGTATTTGCTGAAGGTAAATGGATTGAGAGTAAAGTGATTTCCTTTGTTCGAACGTTCCTTATGTCTGTGTAATGAGTTTTTAATTTGGGGATATTAATAGACTCAAAAATGCTATTACTAGAGGTCGAGAAAAACCTAAAACGTACTAATTAGTTTGATGTGTGGTGTGAAATGCTCTACTATGTAGAAAACCAACCAATTCCTTTTCTGCAAGCAGTACACAATAATATTTGATCCGACATCAACGCGCGCGCATGTATCTTTAAATATGCCTACAGTACCTATCAGTTCAGTGCACTTGAGAAGCCTTATCGTATGATCTCATTTGATATCAAACTTTAATCAGTTACATTAGAGCTCAAATTATAAATAGCGACCAAAGTATCCTGCGAAGTAAAATATTGGTACTTTGTATAATTAATTAATAAATTGTTATCCATGAATAATAAAATGTACAACTTAATATGATATAAGTGAAATCCGAGGAAAAAGATACAGCGGACGTTGAAAAGTGATCCCTCTTTACGTAAATTAAAATTTATTATGCAGTTTTTTTGTTACTGCCAAGTTCACAGGTTTTGGCAATTAAAATGGAAAAATGTTGCATAACTATTGTGTAATTTATTTAAAAATAGGTGGAAACCTATTTTTATTGATAAGGCTAAGAAAACTAGGTTTTTAGAGAAACATGACAAAAAATAAAACGGAAAAACCCAGAGTAGATTATTCTATGTTATTCCAATTTTTTAATGTAGATATTTTGAAACGCCAAACAAAAGAACTACGAGTCTAAGCGCGCCGCAGTAAAAAAAAACAAAAACACTTTTTGCACACCAACATTATGAACTAAAAATAAATATTACCAAATACTGTGAAACAAAACAGGAAACAAACACAAACGACACCCTATAGCGCCACCAATACCGAAAACGGACCTAAACCAACAAAAATATACCGGAAGACAAAAGATCGGACGCGATAACATTACCTAATCGATAATTGTATCTACGACACTTTGACTCACACGTTACGTCGTAAAAAGGCGAGAAAGCACCATGATAAAACTATACTGGCAACAAAAATTCTTTTGCTGACAGTACACTCAAAGCCAAACAAAACTCAAACTTATTTTTAAAGGAACAAAGTTGAAACGTGATTTGTAGGTGTGGTGGGATACTTTTGTGTCGTGAAGTCGCGAAGAGCACAGCAATAAAAAAGGTGAAATGTCTCATTGGAAGCGATGGTGGACACATACCCGATAAGGGACCACCGCAGTGGATACTGGTCCCATTTTTAGAACTGTTTTCCGGTACGAATTTTGTGTGAACACTGATATATGGCGGGTGGAGGTAGCTGTGTGAAGGTGTGATTGTATAGCCCTTTGCATGTACCAAAGATGTTTTTGTAAAAAATAAAACAGCATGACGAATAATTGAAAGAAAATTGACAACAGAGTGACTAGTAGCGCCATCTATTAATAGAACCATGAATGCTAAGGAAAAAAATTTAAAGTAATATTAGGTATTAATACAAAAGTGATAATTTGTTGGTTACGCTATCTCACCTAAATCACTGAACCGATTTTGAATAGTATTAGTACAGTTGATGGGTGGGACCCTGGATACGATTATAGGCTATCTACTTTTTATGCGAAATCTTTACTAACACGAGCAAAGCCGGAAGCAAAAGTAGTAAAAACGAAAATATAAACGTTTATTTTGCAACATACCTTTACAAAAGTTCATATCAAAAAGGTTTATTTTTGCAACAGACGAGCCGTAATTTCTTTGGAAGACCCCACATAGATCTCAAGATGGTTTGCGAAATAGTATTTGACATAGCTGCGCATTATCAAATCAACAGTGTTTCTTTTATATTGTTTTCTAGATTGAAATAAAGATTCATCTAATTGACTTGTCATAAACATTTTTTTGTGTTTTTTTTTGGGTCGTTATTTTAAATTATAAACGAATGTCTAGATACATTCTAGTTATGTAACGAAAAGGGCGACATTGCAGCATTTTGATGACTTATGAGGAACTACTAACACAATATACAGTATGGATATAATATGTATGCAATACTCTTAACGGGTCATTGTATTCATCATTATGAACAATTTTTATTATGAGACAAACAACGAAATCGCGGACCAAAATAAGCTGTTCAGTACAGTTTGTCGACTTATGCGCACATTAATGTATGGAGCAATCGTTTTTTTTTTCGCGATTTAATTGTTGGTCCAAAAGTAAAAATCTATACTCACTTAATATATAAAGCTGAAGAGTTTGTTTGCTTGAACGTGCTAATCTCAGGAATTACTGATCCGATTTGAAAAATTATTTCTGTGTTAGATAGCCCATTTATCGAGGAAGACTATAGGCTAGATATGATCACGCTAAGGCCTATAGGAGCGGAGCAGACGAAGTTGCGCGGGTCAACTAGTTGTTCATATTAATGAGTATAACGACCCCTTAAGAGTATTGCATATTTATGTCATATCCATACTGTATATTTTTTCGAGTCAATAGTTATTATCTATACTAATATTAAAAAGAAGAAAGATTTGTTTGTTTGTTTGAATTGAATAGGCTCCGAAACTACTGGACCGATTTGAAAAATTCTTTTAGCATTGGATAGCTACATTATCAGGAAGTAACATAGGCTATATATTATCCCTGTAATCCCATGGGAACGGGAACTACGCGGGTGAAACCGCGTGACGTCCACTAGTCCTTAATAAATAACCTAATGGATCTAGTAGGTCACGTTTGCAGGAAACGGAAAAAAATACACAATTTATGTGCATAAGACTGTGCTTTTGCTACCATTGCCATAATCCAGTTAATTTTACGATGATTGAACAAACACAATTTATTAAGCACGACTAACTTCCAGCACAAACTCTGATCATTTACAAAACTACGACTAGGTGAATGACTGATGTCTCAATTTCATAACAAACTGTTCAAACGGATTTGTAAAGGCTTATTGTGTCATGGTGGATCCGTCTGGTTTATGTATTTTCCTGAAGCTTTTAGAATTTCAAACAGTAATAAGTCGTGGCTTGGAAAAATGTTTGAGATGTTTCAGAGTTTGTGCTGGAAGTTAGTCGTGCTTAATACATTCTGTTTGTTCAATCATCGTTAAATTAGCTGGATTATGGTAATGGTAGCAAAAGCACAGTTAAATGCACATTTTTGTATTTTTTTTTTCCGTTAACCCTCGTCAAGGAAGTTAAATTCATTTATTTAGTAACACCTAGTCTCTATTGTATAATGTACTTTTAATAAGCATGAAAACTGTAAACTTGTCCAACTTTTCTTTAGCAAGGAAACTTGACAAACTATACTTTAGCATAAAATTTGATAAACTCTATTTTCGCATGACAACTTGAGAAACTCTACTTTAGCACAAATACTTGACTAACTCTATTTTAGCTTGAAAACTTGACAAACTCTACTGTAGCTTGTAAACTTGGCAAACTCTACTTCGTCATGAAAATTTTTAACCTTAGCATGTCGTCAAATAAACCATGTCAGAGGCCCTTGAGGCGGCTTAGAAACTCTGACACTGTGGGGTCATTAGACCTTACTGCCCACTCGATAAGAAGAAGAAGACCTTAGCATGAAAACTTGACAAACTCTAATTTAGCGTGAAAACTTGGCAAACTCTACTTCGCCATGAAAACTTTCAATCTTAGCATGACAACTTGAAAATCTCTACTTTAGCTTGTAAACTTGGCTAACTCTTCTTTAGCTTGTTGAATTTACAAACTCCACTTTGGCCTGCAAACTTTACGAACTTTCCTGATACCTAAAAACTTGATTAACTCTATTTTTACATGAAAACTGGTTATCTCAAGTTTAACATGAACAATTGACAAACTCAACTTTAGCCTGATATCTTGTTAAACTCTACTTTAACATGTAAACATGTAAAACTTAGGCATTCACTTTCACGTTCTTATCTTTAAAGTTCTCAGCTAAAAAAGACAGAAAATTTATAGAATAGCTTAGAAAATCCTTGTGCTTACATTTTCTTTTATTAATTGAGTGATAATTCGTGAGCGGCGAGACCCGACGGGCGACGACGGATGTAATAATGAAGTCGTATGCCTATGATTAACGTTTTTTCCTGGGACAGAGATTTTAATAACAGAATTTACTGTATTCGGCTGCATGTGGTTAGACTGTAAACCAACCCCAACTTGTTTGGAAAAGGCAAATACTGATGTTTTGAACACATTCAAGAAAAATATTAAAAAGCTCCTACAAAGACGAGATAATCCAGTAACACCACATTGTGATTGAAACTAGAGCTGATTTGCGATTGTAGCACAAGTAAGCCAAAAGGTTTTGAGAATACTTCCATTGCGTGTAGGAGTAAAATTCTGTGTCGGAAACTGTGTTTTCTAATAGCTGAAAGTTAAATATACTTCTAGGCTATTGTCGACTACATCATCGCTTTTGATCACGTGAGGTTGTGGTCGAACGATATCCTATCAATAACAAAAATAAAAAAATAACTGGATACGTGTAGACGACTCCAGCGCTAACCACATTCTCTTAGCAGTTTTCTTCTTGAAGTCATTCTCATTGCAATGATTATATTAACGGCTTACAACGTAGACGATAGTTCAAAATAGTCCAGCACATAGCTGGATTAACTTTAAATTACTGGACTGGCATAATGTAAAACAGGCATCAAGATCCTAAAAAGCGAATAAAAAAGACTTGCAAAATAAATTGTTCAGAAAATGAAGAATATTTAAGTTTCTAAAGCATTGATTGAGTTGGCATCATTATCAGAAAATTAAGAAAAATACTTACTATTTTTTTTTAATTTTTCTCTCTTTATTACATTGTAGGAAATCATATTCAAGGATTAGGTTCTGGATTTTTTTTGTAATTAATTCGTTTTCTTACTAAAAT
Source organism: Lacanobia wlatinum (assembly GCA_947578705.1). Taxonomy (NCBI): domain Eukaryota; kingdom Metazoa; phylum Arthropoda; class Insecta; order Lepidoptera; family Noctuidae; genus Lacanobia; species Lacanobia wlatinum. The sequence goes on from OX388044.1 coordinate 15,660,228, forward strand.
CTAAAAAGACATGAAAAGTCAGGACGAATCCATGGTCTCACTCAAAAGTTGGTTTTATTTAACACAATATAAGATTACAAGATACCACAACTTCTCAGTGTCTATCACTTTATTTAGTGACATCTTCGGAAATCATCGGGTTTTGTCGGAAAGTAAACTCTATGATTGTTTGTTGGTGGTATTTGTCTATGGTGTCGATTGACCTGATAGTGCTTTAGGAGAAATTAAGTATGTCTTTATTTTGGGAAGATTTTTTGTATTCGTGTGATTTTTTACATCTATTACAATTGGTTTAGAATGATTTGTATTATAAACAACCTTATATTATTCCAAATTCTATAAACCAAGGCTTAGTAAGATGCGGGCTCAGTTAGTACAAAATATACAAAAAGCTTAAAATTAGTAACAAATAGCGGTAGACTTTTATAAATAAAAGAGAAAAAAAGTCAACCATAATGGTACATAAAACATGCAAAAAATCCACCAAATTAACGGGCACGTGTTTTCGCTCAGAAAGGATTAAAATCAAGAAAGGAAGAACCGAAGATTCATACTGTTATCTAAATCCTAACGTAATAAACAGTAGCACGCTTTGAAACTCATAAATCATAGGACAAAAAGTGAATGATTAAAATTGCACTCACAAACAAATCTATACCCTATGTACCAAAAGATACAGTTCATTCTTGAATAAGTTCTAAGAAAAGACTCCGTCCAACCAGGATTAAAGGCCTGAAGAAACAGAGATCCTTGATTGGATAAAAAGACATGTCCCAAAGTTGTAAATCCATCATGGAAAAAACACGGGTACATTGTCCCTTTAAATACATTTCGACCGCAACTGGGTGGGATAATTTTAAACAATAACTTTACATTTAAAATCCGATTATATTTTTCTTCTAACCCGATCTATGATTGAGACAAAGATGTGTTTTGTTAGTGGCCAGTCTCCTTTTCGACGTGGGATGATGTTTGTTTGCTGTTTGCACGGTAAACTGACTTTTAGCTCTTTTAGTCTAAGGATATCGGCTTAAGCTGACATGTATTGTCACTAAATGGGATTAGATAGAAAATTCTTTGAGAATTTCGTACGATTGGATGAACATCCTAACGTTATTTGAATTAAATTTAATTGTAATCCGCCTGTTTATGGAAACAAAGGTATTATAATAACGGAGAGTGACAGTTTACACCGGGATGTGAAAGAATCCATTAGAGTAGTTCGAGTGAATTCCTGTCGGTTATTCAACATTACAGAAAATTCTGAAAAAGCTCTTAGAGATGATTCCATACAAACCAAATGCACATTACAAAACATTAAATAAAGTTATTAAAAGAAAAATTTAAAAACCGTTTTTTTGACACCGTGATTCTTGGGCTAACCATAGACTAAAATAGTCTTGATATTGCAATATGGTCAATGTCTATAAACTATTGATTGATTAAAACACACTAAAATAATTTAGGGAAAGCGTCCCAAACTAATTACTTTTAAAAACATAAACTCTGCTTACGATTTCAGTACTTGAAACATCTTATCGTAATGTTGCCCTCGAAAACTGATCGCCAATTATTTTGTAGGAATGTTAGAACACGAAAGCTAGAACTAGATACGGATCCCTTATCTAGTCCAATGAACATTCATACAAAATAATGGGTGATCAGAACACTCGCAGAGAGATAAGACCTGTTCAAGCACCTTTAGAATAGAATAGAATAGAATAGAATCAATAATAATAATCAGATGCATCTAGTAACATTAAAATTAAAGACCGACCGAAGGTACGGTTTGAGTTTCAGCCAGTTTCGGCCAAAAATTGACCGAACCTTCGACCCCGCCGAAACTCAGCTAACTCACTATTTTTATTAATGTAAAATTGTTAAAGTAACATAAATATAATATTTTTTTTTGTTACCAATTTAATTTGTCTATACTAATATTATAAAGAAGAAAGATTTGTTTGTTTGTTTGAATTGAATAGGCTCCGAAACTAATGAACCGATTTGAAAAATTTTAGCAGTAGATAGCTACATTATCAGGGAGTAACATAGGCTATATATTATCCCCGTACTCCCACGGGAATGGGAATTACGCGGGTGAAACCGCGTGACGTCCACTAGTTTTTTTATATTTTTTTAAAGAAAAGTTAACTGTGATTATATGTATGAAAAATAAACCAACTACAATAACATCTATAGCATGTTAAATACATTTAAACACGTACTATATTTAATAATTATAATTTATATTAAATATAAGTTTCGGTTTCGGCCGAAACTGAGATTATAAACGAAGGTTCAGTTTTGGTTTCAGCTGAAAATCCTGTTTCGGTCGGACACTAATTAAAATCAGGCATGAGAATGATTCTGAAAACACTACAGAATATGATTTCCTAATAATAGAGATTACCGAAATCATTAACGTACTTGTCACCTGTCAAATAGTTAACTCCATCTGGACAGCCAAACAAGGATTTATTTTTGTAAAGCTCAGTAGGAACAGGATTAAAAGCTGGACATTTTTTTCCCATAGCTCCAAGTTTGTATGTAAATTTGTTCAGGTTTATTTCCCATGGGATTCAAAGGTGTGAAGTTTGGACAATCCTATAGATGGTGTTTGTTTCGGATTAGCGAAATTTTTGGTAACAATGTGTTTGAAGATCATTTTGGATCGGTTACTTGTATTTTTAATTATATTTGTTGGTCGGGTGAACTTTTGTTTTCTCTTTGAATAAATTTGATTTTATTTTAGCTTTTCTTAAATTATAATAAGTGCATATATTGCATTTCCTTAAACTACTGATTATTAGTTAATAAGCTATCTTTTCGTTGTGTTTTTTTTTATAATTATAAGCTTCAGGCAAAATTCAGACACATCGATAGTGTTAGCTATTTTTTTTTACTCTTGATAGGCATACGTATGACCACTATCTCACCTGATGGTAAGTGATGATGCGGTCGAAGATGGAGCACGCTATGGCCGTATTGTGCCTTTTAATGGTGCAGATTTTACTGCAGAAACAGCAGGATAAGAGATTACGCATAATTTGTGTTCTGGCTCAACAGTTGCGTTCTGCCCTACCCATAAAAGGGTAGATTCCGAAACACGGATACGTGTTTTTTCTTCTGCCACGTATACACAAAATGAAGACTGTACAGCGCCTGAAAATTTCTCTTGAACTCACCTAGAATTGACGTAAGGGCTATACGTCACTTCTAGGTCTTCCACTCTGGAATTTGAGGCGTTCTATCGTTTTTTTTTATTGATATGATCAAGAAAAAATACGTGTCCAATTGATATCTAACTAAATAGAATTTTTATTTAAATCTTGCAAGTTGCTGAATACAAAATACAGCTTTTGTTATACCTGTAGAATATATTTACCTACTTAGTTCTTCTTCAACTAATCTTCAACTTTATGAACTAAGAATTCCAAATGACGGAGGTGTATCTTGGTATCGAAAGAAATATACGACAGTTGCATTGTGGGCGCCGTTCGACAGTTTTATGGGATTCTCAATTCAACATATCTGACATTGAATTGTGACATCCCTAGAGATAGCTTCCGCATGTAAAATTGGAGGCAATTTTTATTATTGCTCAACTTTCCTAGTGTGTAGGTAGATACTTTGTCTTTATTGATAGCTTCAGGTGTGATTCTGGTACAGCTAGTGAAGTCAAACTTTTAGTTAGTTTTGGTACCTTTTTAGGGTTCCGAACATCCGTAAAAAACGGAACCCTTATAGGATCACTCGGGTGTCTGTCTGTCCGTCTGTCACAGCCAGTTTTCTCCGGATCTACTGGACCGATTCTGTTGAAATTTGGTATACATTTGGACTTCTATGACCCAAAAACGGATGTTTACGTAAATAAATAAATTTTTAGTATAGGGGTCACTTTTGAGGGTCAAACAAGAAAATTAAAAAAAAGTGTTTCAAACTGTATCGTGTGATATATCAAATGAAAGGGATCACTGTGAAGGTTTTAATTATTATTCTAAATTTTAAAATAAAATGTTTTGAAGTTATTCAAGAAATTAGACCAAAAATGACCAATCCCTTATCTTCGAAACTACTGAGCCTAAAATTTTGAAAAAAAAAATGCAGATATTAGTTCTATACCTAAAGATTACAGGAAAACCTATAACAAGTCCGTAGTGTTAAAATAACATGTTAAAAAAATGAAATTGGTTCGGAACCCTTTGGACGCGATTCCACTCGCACTTGGCCAGTTCTTTTACTGTGGACGGGAAATCATCAAATGACATCTCCCGCTCTGGGCGGAGCAGGAGGGAGAGTCAGACTCTTACTGACTAAAACCCACCCTCACACATCCAATATTTCCATTGCGTTCCAGGGGTGCCCTAACTCTTTCGAACAATGCCAGGTAGTTTTGGCATCTATTGTGAAGAAGTACGTATGTATGTAGAGAAAGGTGTTTCAATAAATATCTTAATTTCAGGCCGCCTTTCTAAGCAACTCGCATGCGAGTTTAATACCGTCACGGGACATGATTAAGCGGTTGATCTGATTATACCTCGGAAGCCCGCAATGTAACGCTACTTGCATGCAAGCTGGTTGTTAGAGGAAACGTGGCCTAATACAAGTTAAACCTTGAGGGACTCCGTTTTCAAATAAATAATAAAAAAAACTGAGATGGGCTTTGACTACACAACGAATGTTTAGGTTGGGTATTTCTTTAACAGAGTAAATCGTAGATCTGGTCTCGTTCTGGCGCCAACATTTTTTTCATTTCCAAAGTAGAAGCTTAATAGGAGAATTCATTCACCGCTCCTCTTCCTAATTCAAACATTTTACACCAATGACGTCATTTCACATGGAGCAGAAGAACGCAGTAACACGAGACACAGCGATAATGCGTCGCCATACAAGACTGAAGCGCCAGGCGCCGCTTGTTTCTTCATCCAGAAACAACTCCACTGATGAAACGACCGCTTAATACGCGGTGACGGACACTACAGAACCTAATTAAGGCTCACTTTAACCCACCAGTGTACCAAGAACCTTTATAACGTAAAAAGTGAAGGCACTAAAGGGTCTGGCCAGCTGGCTGGGTTTGAAGTCCTTATCTTATCTACTAGCATTGATTTTGAGATTCGAAATCTCGGTGTGCGGTTTCAAAGTGTTGATAACCTGTTCATTTCTGGTATTTTTTATGAGTTTGTTATTGAGATGTAAGGTTTTGATGGGGAATTTTTGTTCCTTTTTGAGATATTTTTATATTTTAAGTTAATGTGTAAGTTGATCCAAAAATATCATACAATTTTGCAAACTACTTTGTAGCTTTTTATATTTCTTTCTATAGCCATGCTCAATTTTTAAATCGAAATCGGAAACGAGCCCGATTCTTCGTTCTCTCGTTCTTATTTCATCTTCCAGTGTTTTAAATAATGGGCGTTTAACTAACCTCCAACATTTGCATACGGCATCCATCACATATTCACAGAGGCAACAAGTCTGAAAATAAATAGCCAACCGAAATAACATTTCTGAGAACAGAACAGCTGTAACGGTAGAGCATTCATAGTTCCTCAAGAAAGCAGAAAACGTAAGGGAGCCATGAAAATTTTATTCAGTACCTACGCAGCGCTTGCAGTTGAAAGGAAATCAAACGGTACCGCGATATTTATTATGGCAATTACTCATACATTCACAGCTAACAATGCTGTAAGTACCCCGTTACTAAAGCTTTACCGCTTCAGTTGCAACGACACAAAAGTTTGTAGTATCAACGTCTACAGAAGTTTTAACTGTTTCCGTTACTTCTTAAACGGTCTACCGGTAACATACAACTGCTGGTTCTAGGAATGAATAAATAAATACATTTTAGAGGTTGACAAACAGGCTCATACATATACTTCTTAATATATATTGGTCACTAACGTTCAATAAATTCTGTAGCACAAAGATGATTGACAAGGAAGTTGCCGACTTAAGAGGCTGAATTGGAAAGCAACGCCAAGCAATAATGGTGATGATTTAATGAACTACACAGTAAAACAATCACAAGCTGTGAGTGCTCTCCAAAAGAGAACTTATAAGGGAATTTATTTAACTCCAAACAAGCCATTTCGTTACTTAATGGATGCAATGAAATTGTGATGACTATGATGCAAAATTGATGAAAGCAGAGACCAATGATATTGCACTTTATCTCCTTAAAACAAGTAAATTGTAAAGGGGAAACTGTAATGAGCTTCAAAAATGCGTCGGCAGGCGCGTAATTATAAAATACGTGTTTAAAGAAAGTAAGATCGACAATAAAACTCGTCAATGATGTTACGAAGAAACTACCTATGATTTTATAGGCTGTTGCTTTTGTCTTCAAAAGTATATGTGGTGGTTAAATAACAAGAAAAAGCGATTTGAAGATAAGTGCAAACGAATATAATGAACTGCCAAGTCTTTTAAGGCTTCTACCAAGAATTATCATTTTAACTTGAGACTTGGTAGGATAACAATGGTGCTAGAAACAACAGATTCGATTTCTGCAGTATCTGTTTATGTACATAAAATAGAATCAATTTGGTGTTTGTTTAATACACAGTTTATAGACAAAAAGAGAAATAAAAAACAAGAAAATATATAGATATTAATGTAGTAAGTATGGATATTAATGCAGATTTTTTATTTGAGATGGGTTTGTTCTTGACCCTAGTCTAGGTCAAAGGTGACAGAGACAAAGTCGACGGTGGACTGAGCTTGCCTAGAAGAAGTCTATTCGCTCTAGCTTGAAGTAAGAAAGTCGAAACAAGAAGAGTTTTTATCTATTTATTTTGCATTGCACCAACATTGAAATCTTTTGTCTACTAATGTTATAAACAAATCACACAGAACACCTAGACTTGAAGGAGATATCTCTAGTCTAACATAGTGTTAGACACGATGAACCGAACAGTGCGAGACAAAAAGATAGCAAGTAAAGCAAGCAAAAACGTTGGATGTTTCTGAATGAAGATTCCTTCGTTTTGGGTTCGCATCTATTGTAGACACACCACTAATAGCTGTAATACATCTATACTATACCACTAATACATCTATACTATTATTAATTAATCTATACTATACCACTAATACATCTATACTATTATTAATTCATCTATACTATACCACTAATACATCTATACTATTATTATAAAGCTGAAGAGTTTGTTTGAGATGAGGTGCACTACAACAAAACGTACAAACTGACATTGTCTCCCCAAGCAAAACATCTGAACGTCAAATTGAATCTTTTACTGCAGGAAGAAAAGTAATGTTTCGTAACATTAAATATATCATTGGGCTCGTGTCGGGTGTGTGTGTTCACGTGAAGCGAGCAAGACGCCGCGGTCGCGACAGTCGAACTAATGTCAAGGCGAGCGCAATCAGGGTGCGTGGGCGCAGCGATGAGAGTTGAGTGGATACGACCAGAAAAATAGAATATTTCTTTTGTATAGTTATTTTATTTAGTATGTACTTACTTTTTCCCGTGACTTTCCTCGCGTTACAGTAGCGTCCTAAATGGTCCATAGGCATATAAAGGACGAGTTGATGCATTACTCCATCTATCTCTGCACAAAATTTAATCAAAGCCAGTTCAGCGATATAGAAGTTAAAACTTAAGGGCAGGAAGTTCGTGTTATGTTAGGTAATTAATGTTTTTATATCGGTTTAGTAAAGAAAGGGGTATATTGAAGAAACTTCGCAAGTTGTGCGATCCTTGCTATTAGCTGCATATATTTTTTTGTAAGTAATAATTCAAGAAATAAAAACATAATTTCAAATGTCAAAAATACTTATTCTTTTTTTTAAAATTAAAACTGTTTAACCGAAGTTTACTGATCTTAGAAAAACGCCTAACTTTACCGAAATATTTATTTTTTCCGTCTCAAAAAGTTTCAGAATACGTTAATATAATAATAATTTAGTAGTAATATTTTCAAACAGATTCGTACACTTGGCGGCATTTATTTTAGTTCAATCATAGATTTGATGCCTCCAACTGCACCAGACTGCTTGAAAAGTGGTTTTTAGGAACATTCTAGTAGTTTTTTTTGTGGTCGAGTTCTTAGAAACAAACACACTTCTAAATCACCCTGTATAAGTGGCAGGGAACTTACGATTGCTACGGCACATTTCGGCTTTGCCAACATAGTCATCTGACTAAACAGTCCTAATTAATATCCTAACATATTAAAGAACAATGTCAGCCACCCATACAATAATTTAGCTGAGATTAAATTCTTGCGTCTTTAAATGAAAAATATCTTGTATAACTCGGCGAAAACTTTTGAATTAGTTTGTGCAAGAATTTTTGTTCAAGAAGGCCGAGAATAATAGAAATTCAGTCATGAACTTTTGTAGGTTATGTCCATGATAATAGGGAATATGTATGAAACAAATATTTATTATCTATACAGTTTATCTACTAACAGTGAAAATACAATAGAAATTACTCGAAAACAAACGAGATATATTTATTTTAAACAAATACAGGGTTATTTGTAAAACACCAGCAACCTCTTAGGCAGTGAAAGTACACATGATTATAAACAACTTTTACTTTGAGAACAACCCTGAAAACTAGAAAAAATATCAGCTGTTTCATACATTTTCATCGGCTAAATATTGCATTTTGTATGAAACAGGTGATATTTTTTATGAGTTTTCAGGGTTGGTCTCAAAGTAAAAGTTGTTTATAATCATGTGTACTTTCACTGCCTAAGAGGTTTTTGGTGTTTTACAAATAACCCTGTATATCTGTCCCTCTCGCGAAAACGCTGTTTTATATGGTAGCTGTATAGGCGTCATGGAGTTTGACATCAAAGTTTATATTGGACTTCTCTTCATAATTGTAAGCTTTGAAGCTTTATAACTTCATCGCTGATGGAGTTCCTTAAAAAATAATTTCATGATTGTTTACCAGAGCTAATAAGTATTTCATTTTGCAAATAAAAAATCGCATGCGTATTCCCTATTGATATCCTAACATATTAAATTTGTATTTGATAAAGCAGGCATGATGGAGAACCGGACTAGATGGATGGAGATGGAGAGCCGGGTCATCACCAGCTCAGCCGAAAGTATACAGATGTACTTTTGTGTGTACTCCTGTACACAGGTCACTACATCAACCGATACTGTGTTTCTCGTAATCAATGGCCTCTTGCGACCATCAACGAGGGCCAAGGTGTTATTTTGCAACTTTGCAAGCTGTATGTCCAGAATTAGACTGCACTTCAGATCAACAAAATTTTCAATAAACGATTAGTCTTGAGTAGTCTAGTAGTATTGAAGTTTATGGAGGATAGTCACTACTACAATGTGTAAAGCGATGCCTCTTAAAGGGTCATTGTACTTATCATTATGAACAACTAGCTTCTGCCAGCGGCTTCGCCCGCGTGATCCCCTGGGAACATACTCTCGGGATAAATAGCCTATCTGTTATTCCAGACTATTATCTACCTCTGTGCAAAATTTCATAAAGATTCTTTTAGGCGTTCTGACGTGAAAGAGTAACTAACATCCATTCATTCATCCTCACATATTTTCGCATTTATGAAATAAGACGGATTAGTAGGACTTTTACAGTGTGACCAACCGCGAAATCGCAAAAAAGAATCAGCTGTTCAATACATTTGGTCGAGTTATGCGATACCAATGTTTGGGGGAGAAGATTTTTATTTTCGCGATTTCAGTATTGGTCCCATAGTGAAAGTTGTTCATAATGATGAGTCCAAAAGATCCAATGAGACGTAGTGTGTTTATTCTATTACACGTTGTTTATTATACATTTCTTCTTTAGAAAAACATTAAAATCAAACAATGATCTTATCCACACTAGACGAACGCTCACCACACTCGCGCTTCAGTAATTGAACGGCGATGTAAAAGGTATCTACGGCGCAAATAACAAAAAAAAGGCAACGATAATCGCGGGTCTCTTTGCCCCGCCCCGCGTCGTGCGCGCGCGCTTCGTGCGGTACGGTTATTGTGCGGTTAAATAAAAATGTGAGCCATTCAATGGATTGGATTTCAACGCACATTTTAGGGTTGGTGAAAAGAGTAAGCTTCGAGAATGACTGGGGCAATGACGACAAAACATCAACATCAGACAACGAATAAATTCGATCTTCAGAAAACCCGTTATAATACTCTTTTTTTAGAATGCGATAGAGTCATCGGCACCACATCATCTGCAATGAACTGCTGAGGTTAGACTTCTTCATTCATCTCATCCAGCTGCTTTTAGCCCCTCTGCAAAGACTTTAGTTTTTCATAATCTCGCCATCCGGTTCTGCATTTGGCGACTCCTCTAAAGACCAGTAATATAAAAACGGTTATGGGATTGGTCAGCCTATTTCTAATTTAGATTGCTTATTCTTTGTGCTACTTTGGTTTTGGATTTGTTTAATGACATTACTAGCTTTTGCCTGTCCCGTTTCTTCCCGTTCCCGTAAAATTTTTGGGAAATTCAGCTTTCTACGATTCGGCTGTGCGTTGTCTGTCAGCATTGATTTATAAAAATCCCAAGATGCACAGTCTCGAACAAATGCAACACTCGAAAATGCCGTCAAAAACTGACATGTATAAAGTTTTTGAGATGCTGAGTGTGTATCTTGGGCTTTTATATATCAATGTCTGTCAGTTACTCAGTAACGGAAGAGATTTATATACACGGTGCCGTTTTAGTGGTCTTACAACGGCTGCCCACTTCATCTATGCAATGACTACCACACATTCATTAAAAAAAGTGATATTTATGAAAAGTTGAATTAATAAAATAATGAAAATATTATTCACTATCATGTTGCATGACGTAGTTTAAACATCCAGGAGCAAGCGCAGACCGAGCCTTGTCTTCCAAGGACGTCACGGAATGGATCGGCGACATTGTTTTGATACGTAAACATTATTAACAGTGTGTTTTAAAGTTCTAGTGCATAATTTATTTTTATTGTACCTATTATCGTGATGATTCTTTGAAATAATCGCGCCTATAGGTAGTTTATGTCAGGTACTTTAAGTGGGCCTCCTTTGTAAGACGACTAAAAAGGCTCCATGTATATTGATTCCATTTTATGTGAAATTAATACCCGGATGATGCAATTTCTTATTAAAATTGTACAGCTCAAAGGTATCTATTATTTTAAATGTAATTATTATTTTCAGTAGAAAATATGATCTGTTTATTGAACGCCTTTAGCCAACGGACTTCGGTCCCGTCCCTTGGCAAGAAAACCCTCTCACCCCATATTCAACTGTAACGTTTCGCATATTTTTATTGCATTATGCAATCGAGAATCATCATAACCAATTCTCCGTATTCATAATACATGAAGTGCTCACATAAAAATATTTATAAAAGGTCACAATAAACTATCGCAATACAAACCGAATGTTTTATTTGTTCAGTAACTGGATGCATTGCGCGTGCGCGAGGTGAGGACGTATAAAAATGTGCGTAGACGTACGACAAGTGGCATGGCGCCCATCGGGGACCCTGTTATGTGAATACATTTGTCAAATTGAGACATTTTTTCATTTTTTCTTTTCTTTGTGTTTGCTCATTCTTTGGATGCTTGCGTTTGATAGAGAAAAAGAGTTTCTTTATGTGCTGGTATATTTTGAATTATTGTAGTAATATTGTATAGTGTGTTGGAGAACATGCTCGTGGTGATAGTTTTTGTTAAGAGCAGAGTCTTACATTATACAATTCTGAAGACTACATGGGTTCAAAAATTAATCTGATTTATCTTGAAACTACTAAGTGTGGACTAGCTTCCTCATTATTCAGAAAACCATTTAAAAAAGAAAGCAGCTAACTTATTCATGAAACAATTTTACATCGACAGGACTAAACCTCAAATTATTGATATTATTTTAACCGCATACTTATTCAAAAGTAAAGTCAACAAACAAATATTTAATCTAAATTCCAGAGTCGAAATGACTAATAAAGACATACTAATGTAAATAGAACACAAACAAATATAAAAGCCTGTAAAATATTCCATGATTCTCATTTTAATCCGTGGTAGTATCCAATGGCATTGAATAGATGAAAACAGAAGTTTCAATGGAAATATTGAATGACAATAAATAGAGGGAAGCTGAAGTGGCAATGGGCCGGCCATATTAGCCATAGAATCGAAGATTGTTGGGGTAGACGAGTTCTTAAGTGGAGACCACGAATCAGCAAATGTAAGGTAGGACGCCCTCAAGCCAGGTGGAGTGACGGTCTTCGTAGGGTGGCAGCAGCTGGATGAGAGTTGCCGGAAATCAAGTTAAATGGCGTGCACTAGGAGAGGCCTATGTCCAGCAGTAGACAGCTATAGGCTGATGATGATGATGACTAAATAGAGATCCGCGACGGCATAAAATGCATCAAATATGAAACTAGTAGTATCGTCAGTGTGTACCTTTACTAAGTATTCTGTAGGTAGTAGGATGAAACTAAGATTTTGAACAAACGAAAACAATTAAAGGATATACTTGAGAAACATTTTGATGTCATAAACATCAAAGCTTCTTTGACAGTTGAGTCCATAGTTCGTGCGCGAATTAATGTTGAGCCAAAATTAGTCGTAAACTCATTTCGATTATAATAATTCGCCCGCGTGGTCCCTAGGGAACATACACCCGATAAAAAGTAGCCTATTTCCTTTCTCAGGCCCTAGACTATCTGTGCACCAAATTTCATTTAAAACGGTTCAGTAGTTTTGGCGTGAAAGCGCGACAGGCAGACAGAGTTACTTTCGCATTTTATAATATTAAGTAAGGATAGTCCAATAAATAAGCTTTTTGCTCGTTCGCACATACTACAGTCAACAATCAGTGTTCAACAGATCGGGTAAACTTTACATCTGTATTTGCAGTTTTTTCAGTTTTATGATTGAAACTGGCTTGCACTGCTTCGAAGGTCAAATCAATACTAAAATTATCGATTTGACCTTCTCTCCAATTTTTTTATAATGTGCCGTAGGTCCTACCACCGTTATCTAAGAACGTATCTTGTCACAACTCGATTGAAATCCGAACAAATATCTATTGTTAACACTTTAACACGGATCTTACAGATATAAGATTATGTGTGTATAATTTTATTTTGGATTCCTACTGCGTTATACGTTTTTTGTTGAGTCCTATGAATTTTAAGGGCAGTGGTCGTTTGAATATTTTTGTCTGAATGTAAATGTGTAAGTGATTTGGTATTTTGAGGTTTCCGAATTTTGATATCGGTGAACTATAATAGCCTTTCAGACCACATTTGATAAAGATATTCTACTTCATTTGATCACTCAGTGAAAATTGTTAACACATCTGTTATATACGAATTCTGTGACATATAAAACTTTATTGCTTTAAATAAGTAAGTCATTGCCCTTATCAACATCCTTTACATTCCAAAGGAAATGAAAATACCGTTTACAAATGAGTAATCCAAAAAATTGTTACTACATGATTCTAATCTACAAGATCTATCGAACACAAATCATCGCTAAATGAATCACTATTAGGCATAACCAATGACTCAAGTAACCCGGATTCACACTTGATAGGTACATGGTAAAAGACTTACAACAAACCACCCAAACGTTAAAGGACTACAGAAAAACACCGTATTTGCTTGCTAAGCCCAGAATATCTCAATTTCTCTGAAACAATAACACAAGCATACATCAGAGGTATAGTAAGTCCTTTATTGGGGACGTAAATAAAAAAGCCAAGGGAAAAAAATAAGTATTTCGTGAAGAAAGGGCACACGCGGTTACACAGTCCTATCAAAAAATAAACAAACACAGGATTCTACTTAGGAGCGTCGCCGGTTACTTGGAAGACGGCTGTAAAATTTACGATTCGTTGTATTATTGTCAGTTCTTGTGGTACGATTAAAAAATAACGTACTCTGTCCAACTAGGTATATTGTTCATCGTCTGCAGACCTGTCTGGATGTGGTTTTAATTAAAATCCTTTTCCATGTAAGGTCTCTGTAATTTCTGACGTAGTTGTGACCGCGCGTGTATGGCCAGTATCAATTTTATGTTCAATACAATGATAATCTATAACGATTATTTTAATAGGGTTCTTGTAGTTTTTTGAATTAATAGCTAGAAAGGATTGGTAGCCAACAGAAACTATATAAAAAACTTAGTTGGTCCTTTGGGGACCACAAGCTGGCATAGCACTAAAGACCATAAAAATCTGTTCTAAAACCATTACTCTAACCTACAATTACGTGTTTACCAAACTATCAGACGGGTTGCCGATACATTACAATGATTATACGTTTTGTAAACATTATTACATTACTAATGAAGCTGCACTGAAAAAAGGAATAATCTGTTGATTATAGGACGCTTATAAGACCATTATAAACGCATCTACCCTTTAACAGATGCAGGGTTAATAGTGATGGCGGTTCTATTCAATGCATATTTATTCATGCTTTGTCCAATTTTGATAGGGATTTAATTTTGAGTTTACGCCTCGTTTTTCATTGTGTTTGGTGATTTTATTTGTGGTGCACTTTGAGGGGATGATACTTAATAGTGTAGTAGTTACGGGTGTCGGAGATAGGGTTGCTCTTTTTTAATCCGAGGGTATCATTCTATAATCTGGATCCTGTTTTTACCGCTCTATTTATTTTGAGCAGCAAAAAGTTGTCATCGCTCTGTCTAGGATATTGTCATGGTAACATTGTTGCGAAGAAGGGTAAGAGTGTTCAAGTATTCATTCTGTTACCTTCTTAAATTTTCTGGATTAGTGGATATATACCGATCACTGTAGACGATGACAAATTAGATGGCATTTGTTTTGTCAGTAGCTCATACTGAGAATGTGGAAAATTAATTGAGCTTCTCTATTTAAGATATTTTAAAGTCCTGGCTAGAGGCTTTAATTTCTATTAAGGCCGCCTCAGGCAAGTTTGGTTAAGCAGACAACAACATCCTAGAATGACATGCGAAACGCTATTCAAGATTAAAAAAGAGACTACTGAAGACAAAGTAAAGAGGATTGTTGGAAAGTAGGCCATAACTAGTATACAAAATAAAAAGAAAATTATATCACAGCAACACAAACAAACCAAACTTCCAATTCCACAGTTGACCACAAATACCGTCGCATAAATTATCGATAAGAATATCGCGTTCATAAGCCACGGTATGGACAATCGTTCATTGAGGTTCTTATTTATTTTAAATACAATCATCAGGGGGGCCTCCTACTGTGACACACCTGGGGCGCTGTCCCTTAGACTCCAACCTCGGCGCTTTTCGGCCCCCTTTAATCAACTGTCATGCGACCATTACAAAGCTATAAATCCATTTGCCGTCACCCTCAACCCTATCTCTACCATCCTAAGCTTCAATTTCGTATGGATGATCACTGTTGGTAAATTGGTTTTTTGATACGGTAAAGTCCGAGAGCAGACGCCATTTTCGTTTATTTGATTGCGGTGTTATATCAGAACTGGGGCAGGTATGACAGGGTATGTATTTAGGTTATAATAGGTAATTAGTGGTTGGAATTTTTGGGATGGCCATTGTCCATCTGTTTTGATAAAATAATGAATACAACCAGCTGTTTTGCAGCATACGAATACTTTCTTTATAAACTATTTTTGAAGTTTTCTCAATTACTTAAAAAAATGCAAGGTACTGTAAGAAATGTCTACATAACAGCGCACTTTGTGAAGGTCTAATTGGAAACTTGAATGATCCCGAACCGTGTTCAGAAACACCCTTTCCGATCTGTTAAGTTTGAATAGTGGTCCAGTAGACGCGAAAGAACACTCAAGACATAGTACGAGTACACGCCCACACTGCTAAAACCCCCTATCGAACTTGACATTAGTAAACTTCCACAGTATTAGAGACATTTTATACCTACCTAAACACAGCAACAATATAAAAAGATTTAGCTTAATAATCACCGAACCGCATCAGTAACAATAAGCAACAATCATAATATTCATACATCGGAATCCATAACGCACCGTCAAGTCGCCTTTGCCGTTGATCTGACGAATTTGTTATGGTCTCAAATAACGTGGGATACACACGGCTGGCAAGGATTGACAGCATTGCATGGCGCTTTGAATAAAAGTTAGTGTGCGATACGCTTGTCGAGTAGAGAAGGGACTCCATTTTCTGCACTTAGACTCCTATTCGGTCCGTTGTGCGCATGTGTTCTGGCTAAGTTAGCCAGCCCAGCTCCGCCGAGAAGCACAGAAGTTTCCTGGGACCTTCACAGGCTTCACAAAGCGACCTCACCATTCCGAGGATTTGTTGACGTTGGGTAGCTACGGCCTCGCATTCCAGGATGACGTGGGCGGCTGGTTCTTCGGTGTCAAAGCAGCCCTGCAGAGTGAATTGTTCGTGGTGCTTATGTTAAAAATAGATATTTGTTTAGGGAGCAATGGCCCGTAATTGTCCCTATGATTGTTCTGAGGTTACTTCTACTTGGATTGTATGATATGCAAACTTTTACTAGTGTAGTGAAAGAATGTCTTATACATATCATGGACTAACTGAAAGATAAAGGAGAAAGTACAAAGTTCCCTTCTCGTATATAATCCAGCTTTCGCCTTTGTTTTTTGGGGTATAGTCGTCATGCTTTTCACTATAATGGTTAGTTTTTGAACGGCAAAATTTCAGTATTATCACTATTTTCAGTCACTTTCGCACCATCCAATTATGGTTTAAAATTACTCTTCTTCACTCATTTTTTATATTCAAGATTTCATTAGCTAACAGATTAAACCTGCAACTCGGCAAGGCTGGCAAGACGAAAAAGGACTTTTTACGCCATTAGATTCGCGGTCGGACTGGCGTTTTGTTTGTGTATTTATTGTTTAGAAGATACCTGACAATAGATTTGTAATTAAAAAAATAGACTTGAAATTAAATTTTGCCAGCAGTATAATTTTTTTTTTCACCATTAATAGGCACGCGTTTGACCGCTATCTCACCTGTTGGTAAGCGATGATGTGGTCGAAGATGGAGCACGCTTGCCTAGAAGTAACCTATTCACTTTTGACTTAAAGACTACCAGGTTGTAGCTATCAGGAAACAAAGAGTCCGGCAGGGACTTCCACTCGCTGCTTAGTTTTTTGCTCTTCGAAAAGTTTTTCATTTTCACATTTTAGACATGAGAGATTAGATTTGTGTGGTTGTTGTTAATTATTCACCATGTCACAAAACAAAAACACACCAAAATAATTTTATTTCCTAACTGCTTGCCACCCTCTTCAACACTATCTCACGATATCTTGGCCATTTCTTTTTTCATGTCCTAAACTGGCCATAAGTAAAGCATTGTGCGTCGAATATTACAATAGCGGCCATAATGGAGGACCAACGATACCCTTTCTTTGACGGGATTTAATTGTGTGATGAAGTGTGGTTACGACATTTCTTTTTTTGTTCGTGCGGCCGAAAGTGTAATACAAAAAATATAGCGGGTGAACTTTTGTTTGGGGTTAGTGCTTACTTTGTTTTAATATTTTTTTTAAGTTATGCAGTTTTATTCTTCAGTGTTTTCAATTCTCTAAACTTTAAGAAGGTTGGTATAAATTTAAGTCCATTAATAAAATTCAGCTATGCTCGACCTATAATTTAAAATCTTGGATGTTATCGCGGAAGTCAGTTAAATTACCCGATTGTTTCGCAAATTGGGTACCCTTTTTAATTGTCTGTATTTTGAATCACAATTGTCACTTTTTGGAGCTGACAGTGGCATATTGACGTTTTGTTTCAATTCAATAACAATGATTTGTCCGACTGTAAACACGGAGATGGTTCGATATCTATCTATACTAATATTATAAGGCTGAAGAATTTGTTTGGTTGAAAGCGCTAATCTCAAGAACTACTGGTTCGAATTGAAAAATTATTTTAGTGTTGGATAGCCCATTTATTGAGAAAGCCAAAGGCTACTTTATAACATCTCGCTACAACCAAAAGGAGCGGAGCATTAATGAAAAATGAGACGCAGACAAAGTTGCGCGGGTCAGCTAGTAGTCATTAAAATAAGTAAGAGCTGGTACTGCCGCTGCGGCTGCTGAGAACCTCAAGCGGCGGAAATATAATAACCTTGTTGGAAATTATATTTTTGAGCCGTTTGGGGTTGAAACTCTTGGACCGTGGGGTCCGAGTGCTCATGCCTTATTTAAAGATCTTTCTAAACGCTTGGTTGACATTTCGCGTGACCCAAGGGCTGGCTTTTACCTCGGACAGAGGATAAGCATTGCCATACAACGTGGCAATGCCGCCAGTCTTTTGGGCTCATTTCCAGTGGACAGTGCTTTAACTTAGTTAGGATATTTTATTTTAAGTTTATATATTTAGTACTTTAATGCTGTACCTTATTAAACTAAATTAAACAAATAAGAGCTTGATCAAATTTACCACCGGTACATTGTGGACATCCCACCTACACGCACGAAACGTTTTGGGAACACATTCATAGTGCGTACAGCTAAGGAGTGGAATTCCCTGCCGGAGTCTGTGTTTCCTGGGAGTCTTTAAGTCAAGAGTGAATATGTTACTTCTAGGCAAGCGTGCTCCATCTTCGACCACATCAACGCTTACCATCAGGTGAGATAGTGGTCAAACACGTGCCTATCAATAGTAAAAAAAAAATTAGCCATACTAGAAATATTAGCACTTGGTAAAGACCTTGAAAACTGCAAGTACATTAATAAATCTACTTTAATTCAAAAGTGAGCCCCACTAATTAAGAAAGTACAAATTCAACCAACAACGCTCGGATTAACGTACAAACAAAAAAAAAAAGAAAAAGCGATACAAATTAATTTGTTAATTCTGCCTCAATCGATTATAAGGAAAGGGTGTCGGTCCATTACTCGATTACCACCCGCCAAGCCAATACCTTGATTGTGATATAGAGCAATGTAATTGCAATAAAGTGCTGCAAATTATTTCATTATCGTTCTCCTGATTGTTCATTACCGTATCGTGTTTACTGCTGTGTTTATCGTATTCATTGAGCTCTTTGATTTTGATGCAGTCGTTTGTAAGTTCTCAGAGTAAGTGAGCTGTTTCATTTTACAAAAGCCTTCTTACACTTTAGTCTGTTTCCTGATAGTTAGATATCTACAACTTGAGAATCTTAGAGTGAATAGGTTGCTAGGCAAGCGGGTCGATCACATCATCGCTTTCCATCACGTGATACTGTGTTCCAGCGCGGCTTTATCAATAATATTAATTTAAAAAAAGTTAAGTATATGTGTTTGCTTCTCTCACAAAGCAGCGTAAATTTAAAAGTTTTCCGGATATTTTAACATCGTCGTACTCGTCGGCACTACATGTCGACCCTATACAGGGTTATATGTAAAACACTAACCACCTCTAAGGGAGTGAAGTATTCATGATTATAAACAACTTATCCTTTGAGATTATCTCTTTCCTTTTTTCTTTTGGATGGGAAATTATCAAATGTCTTTCGGTGGAGCGGAAGGGAGTGTCAGACTCTTACCTACTGACTTAAATCCATCCGTGTTCCATAAAATGCCCTTTGCGATACAGGGTTCCAGGGTCGCGGTAACTCTTTCGAATACAAAAGAGTTACTGCACTGGCTCTAGCGGGCCCCAACCCTAAAATGTCAAAATAGAAATCATCTGTTTTATACAAACTGCAAAATTCAACCGAAGTAAATGTGTCACACAGCTGATACTTTTTGTTAAGGTCATAAAACTTTATATTCAGCGGTAGATACCTACATAAAGTACCTCTTTAGTCAAACATGCAGAACAAAAATCGATAAAGGCAATGAGCTATTCAAAAATAATTTCCCTCATAATTGGACGTCTTGAAGTTGAATTGGTTACTTTAAGGCAAACATGCTCCATTGTCGACCATATCATGTATGTATGTAAATCGGGCTGGTTTCTGCAACTCCACGACTAAGCGCGTATTTTGCGTGCAGGTGGGGCAAATGTGTCATTCGATCCACCCCAGCTACCCAAGGAAGGCCAGCAACGCCTTGGTGTTACCAACTATCTCACAGAGGGTACCTGGGTTACCGAAGTACTTAGCCCTGTAATCCGCGACTACCGGGCAGCTTAGAAGCAGGTGTGCTGCTGTCTCATTCTCCTCCATGCAGGCTCTGCATAGCGGGCTGTCAGTGACTCCTATAGCATAAAGGTGTTTATTAAAAGACCCGTGGCCTGTTGTTACGGCTGTGACTGTACGCCACTTTTGTTTAGTCAGTCTTAGGGCTTGTTTTGTAAATCGGCCACCTATAGAGGGAAGTGCCTCTTTGGCCTGCCTACACTCACCATGGTCAACCCATAGCTTGTGATGCCTATCTCCGGTGCGTTTCCTTACCAGATTGCGTAGGTAACCGAAAGGCAGAGGTACGATGGGTTCGGGTCCCATCGCTGCCATACTCGAACCCCTTCTGGCGAGTTCATCCGCTGCATCGTTGCCTCGGGATTCGCTGTGTCCTTTGATCCATTGAATGGTTACTTTATTGTGTCTACCAATCTGATTAAGACGTTGATGACACTCGAGAATCAGCCCAGAGTTGACCGTGTGGCTGTTCAGAGCTTGCAGGACAGCAATGCTGTCCGAGAGTATGCGTATTGAGTGGTCCTTAACTTCCCTGGTTAGGATGGCTGATGCCGCCAGAGAAACGCCCATGCATTCAGCTTGGAACACTATGTTGTGGACCCCTAATGGTATGGCTATGTGGATATTGAGATCCTCTGAGAAGATTCCCGCACCAGTACCTGTACCTGTTTTTGATCCATCGGTGAAGATCCGCAGCTCTGCGGGGCACAGCGGGCCCCTCGCAATAATGATCCTCGTGCAATTGGATTCTGTATTTTTTATCAAAGATAAATTGCTTGGGTACCCGGTCATTGATTGCTTTTGTTATAGGGAGTTCATTATTGAGCTCCTCGAGCAGAGCGGTGTGCCGTGTTTCTCTCTTACTCCAGAGATCCAGTGTTTTAAGGCATACTGCTGCCATCGTCGCTTCCTGTTGTATAAACAAGTGTAGCGGAGGGAGTCCCAGCATGGCTTCCAGTGCCGCAGTTGGAGTAGTCCTCATGCAGCCCGTCGTCGCCATGCAGGCCAGCCTTTGCATGTGTTGTAGCTTGTTTACGGCTGTAGCTAGCTTTGTGCGTGGCCACCACACCACGGCCCCGTAGGTTAACATGGGCCGAATTACTGCGCTGTACAGCCATAGTATAATTTTGGGAGATAGGCCCCACTTCTTCCCTATCATTTTCCTGCACTGCCAGCAGGTAATGCAGGCCCTGTTTAGTTTGTAGTCTAAGTGATTACTCCAGTTTAACTTACTGTCTAGGATGACGCCTAGATACTTTACCTCGTTAGACAGTTGGAGCTCTGTGTTGAAGAGCTTAGGTAGCCGGTAGTGGCCTAGTGCTCGTTTTTGAGTGAATATGACTAATTCAGTTTTTGTGGGGTTTACTGACAGATCATATTCTTCGCACCATCTCTCCACGATGCGTAATAGTGCTTGTTGAGTGAGGTTGCAGATCGTTCCAGTCACCTTCCCTGGCACAAGGATTGCGAGGTCGTCGGCATTTCCTATTGTGTAGTAACGTTGTGCGTTGAGTTTGGTGATAAGGTCATTAATCGACCATATCATTGCTTACTATCATTTTGAGGTAGTGGTCAGAAGAAGGGCTAAGAATAAAAAAAAATAAGCGTATTCTGTCAACAGCTACGCTGCATATAAGGTAGTTCTAGAAATACATAAGCATTCTTTCTTGTTCTTCTTATTCGATATATGCTAATGTGTTCGTTTTTGCACAAGCCTTTTTGGCAGCAGATTTATGCTCCAACATCAACACTTGCGACCTTCCATAAGCAATGTATTAACGACCACATTAATTTACCTTAAATCGGTAAACTAATCAACATTCAAGTAGTTCTACTCAAAATAAAAACAAATACTACAAAAATGAACCGAAAAATTAATTGAATTTTTATTTTGGGCCATTACCAAATCGATAAATTATTTGAAGCGATGCAATTAAAAATGTTGACATGTGTCTCGTGCTCACTTACCGACCGGCTCACTAAAATAGCCTACAGAATCGTAAATAATCGTTTTCTGGGTTCCGTAGTACTTAAAATGAGATTGAATCCCTGTTTTTCGATAATTTAAATGCAAAAAAGCAGTTTGTTAGAGAAAATCATGAGCATTTTTTTGTAAAAAGTACTGCAAAGAAAATGCTTTTCAATATTTATTACTTAAATGTAAAAACATAGCACTGATTTCTAAATATACACACATTAGTCTTTGGTATGATAATTTTGGTATGCATCTATAGTTTTGTTTTTTTTTTGGTCGAAGAGACGCAAAAGTGTATCAGGAAATATATGGTGAGGCTTTAGCCCAGCTGTGGGAGACTATAAGCTAAAAAAAAAAAATATAATTAAAAAACTTCTTCTACAACAGAATAAGTTCTTTAATTATTTTTTTTTGAAGAAAGTAAGTAACACCTATTCAAACATATACGGAACTCTGAATATACTTAAAACTCCCACTTTACCTAAACCTTAGTTAACAGATAGAATTTATACGAAGCTCCCGACGTGATTCTGATTAGTTTTTATATAAACTCAGAAGAAGCTGGTTGGACTAATTTTGTATGGAATTAAAACTGGACGTTGTAATGTCCACAAATCTGTGATTTTATTGTGTGCGGCTGTTGAGGAAGCCTCCAATTGTGGGGACCGCTTTATGTTGCAGAGAACCAAGAAGTTAAAGTTGTTATTTAGTTTTAACGGTTCGTTCATGGCTAAATAATAACAGCTAGGTCAATCTTTGGGGATAGGCGACGGTTACTGAGGTCGGCTTCGTAGGCGATTCGGCTGCTGAGTTTCGTCCGAAATCAAAAAAATCAAAATCAAAAGTCGTTTATTCAAATTAGGCTGAGAGCCAGCACTTTTTGAACGTCAAGTTTTACAAAAGACAGTCCCCCAAAACGCCCGCCCGTCACCCGATCCGACCGATCCGGTCGAATCAGGGATTTCATTATTATTTATTTTTTGAGTGGTGTTTTGGATGATACTTTTTTTAAGCAAATTTTGTACAGTCAGAATGAAAAAGGTTAGTTAGGGTTATATTTATTTAAGTAAAAGTCAGGGAATCGTTGGAAAAAGATAAAATTTACTACAAATGTTCTTTTTAAATCAAATGAAATCAAATTCATTTATTGCTTGTTACAGATGTATGGCTGACCATAATCAAATAATTATACTGATATAATTATTTGTTATAATAGGTATCTCTGTAACATACCCATGGGGTGTACAATGTTTCAAAATAATAATATTTAAAATAAAATAAAATTAAATATATCACTGGTCATAATAACACTAACTACAATATTAACATGTCATTTTCAATTAAAAATAAAATAAGTTACGCCGGTTACAATAATTATATGTCAAATTCAATTAATATAAAATACATGACTGGTTACAATATTATTTAGATGTCAATTTCAATTAAAATAAATTACGTCATGGACACTTTTTACTTCAATATAGACAAATTCGTTTTGGATTCATAATCGTAATTTATAATCATACAATAATTAGTCATAATAATACCATTAAACAGTTAATTTAGCTGTTTTATAATTACATTATACATATTTAATCAATAGCTCGCTCATTCAGAAATTCATTAATTGAACAGTAAGTTTACTTAAAAGAAACTCTTTAAGCCTGACCTTGAAAATATTCAAAGACGGGATATTTTTAATACAAATTGGGAGTCTGTTATAAATTTTTATTCCCATCCCAAACACACTTGATTTGTACTTTACAGTTCTACATATAAAGCCTCTTAGTTTAGTTTTGTGTCTCGCACTTCTCAATGTTTCATAACTACCTATATCGCGTTTTACCCTGATTGCTGCTTCGAATATACAGGGTTATTTGTCAAACACCAGTAACCTCTTAGGTAGTGAAAGTACACATGATTATGAACAACTTTTACTTTGAGAAAACTCCGAAAACTCCAAAAAAATATCAGCTGTTTCATACAAAATGCAATATTTTGCCAATGAAAATGTATGAAACAGCTGATATTTTTTTCGAGATTTCAGGGTTGGTCTCAAAGTAAAAGTTGTTTATAATCATTTGTACTTTCACTGTCTAAGAGGTTGTTGGTGTTTTACAAATAACCCTGTATATAATGAAGGTAAGGTCAAGATTTTCAATCTTTTGAATACTGGTCTGCACGAGTCAGTCTTTACCCTTTTTATCAATCATGTTTAAGAAAGAGACTGCAATACTGTGTACTGATAGTTTTTGTTTTGTTGTGTTTGTATGTCAAATGCGTGCAACATGCCAAAAGTCGAAAATAAACCGACCCGCGAGAGACCACTCATTAATGTTTATTTTATTTATATTAATAATTTATCCGTGGCCTTAAAGTAAAATAGGTATTATTTAATTATGTTTCTGACGTTACTTTGCCTCTAAAAAGGATTCGGCTGAAACACCACTCAAAAACATTAATAATAATGAAATTCTTCTTTCGACCAGTTCGGACGAAACTCAGCGGCCGAAACGCCTACTAAGCTCCGAGGTCGGTCCGTGAATGGATGACCTTCTTTGGTACACTGAGTCTGCCTGCCTCGAAAACTATGTTTAGGTACTGTCATTTGAAGACGTTTGGCCCGTCTAGTCGCTCCATTTAAAATACTGGTAATCAGCTGCATCCTGTAATATTGAAAGCCGACTCCTTGAGAATTGTATGATCAGAAAACGTTTACGTAACGAAGATTAATTGAAGTTAAACAACTTCATTCAAACTGCCCAGCTCTTTTTCTTTCGGGAAAATTAAATAGTACTAGTAGTAGTATGTATATTAAAAATAAATTTTCTAGTTCACAAATAAATAAACGATTTAAGAAAAGTTAATGTTAACACAGGAATTAAAATTGTACTTTCTCATCATAGGATATAATTATATGCGTAAGTTAGTTATTTTAGGAAAACATTCAACCTCGGGGCAGTAAAACAAAACCATTTGAATTTGTTTTGATGAGTATTTGTCACCAAGAACATATTGAGGAAACAAATAAGAAAATGGGGTTTGTTTTGTCATTTTAATAGGTATTTTGCAAAATTGCGTGTCTTGGCGCTGAACGTTTGCAAACACTTTTTCAATAACAGGTAAATACAGTATGGCGTAGATTTTTTTCTTGATATTTGGCAAATATCCTTGAACTACTTGTCATTTCTTTATTGATGCACTTTAAAGAAGCGCGCCGTTTATTTATGTTATAGTGGGTAATAAAGTGGTATCAAAGATTTTGATACTATCACCACTTTCGCACAAAATGCATTTACTTTAAAACTAAAACGTTGATTTTTATCGAATAAGTTTTATGACACAACGATTTCTATGTTTAATGTAATTCTGCTGTTAATTTGTGAAAGTGATGACAATCAAGTTTACAATGATTTTTACAATACTCGTATCTACTTACTTAGTAACTTTCGATTTTTAAATGCTACGTTTGTGTCTATGCTGTAGCTGTACCTAATTTACTTAGGTTAGAACTTCCTTTTCACAATAAGACAGCATTTTATTTATCTACATCTTGCTTAATACCGTCCAAATTAGAGAATCATTCTTTTTTGTGAGCAGCATGTCGCCATAAAAACAATTTGATGGGACCCTGACCAGTAATTAGGGTATTATTTATTGTGAAAAATCCCTTCGTTTCGTACTTAATTTAAACAAGAGAATTTAGCGTTTAAATTAGCCTCGTAATGTGTTATTTGGCTCGATTTATTAACTTTTTTATTTTTTTGGTCGCGGCGTCGGCTGACTTTAATTTTTTAAATGAAATTAAAGACATTTTTTTCACGGTCTTGTTGTTATTTGGTTCTTAAGGCGATGCTTGAGAATTTTTATAGCTTCCAATAATGAATATGATGTTGCGATCGATCGAATGTTTTTCTGTTTGATGGCGTTTAGCGACACTTAATTTGTTTGAGGATCATATTGATGAGCATTCAATTAAAATAATAATATTTGCCAACCAAACTGAAACGTCTCAATCTTTGTGATGTAGTAAGACAAAATTTTTAGCAAAACCTAAAACATTCTGACGAATTTAACAGACGCCACAAAAAAGAGTCATCGTCCTCTAGCTTTCTTTCGTAGACATCTCAATTAGTTAAGCTTAGAAGATAAGCTCTGTAGATAAGACAAGAAAATTAAGATATCTCTCGAAACAGCTTCATATTCTCATCTACCTACTCCGCTTCCAATTCTCAACCACCCTTAATAGGGACACAATTCAATTTTTTTTCTTCTACAATACCAAGTCCAGAGCATCGAACTGATCGAACCAGCAACAATACTTAAAAAGAACCCTCAACTATCTTTACAGCACACATAAATACTCCTCAATAAACCTTTAAGGCATCCCTTCAATAAAATTAAGACATTTTAATTATTTGCCCCTATTTTGTCCGTAAGCTAATTATGGACAGACGGTGGTCTTTTCAAATGAAGCTGTTAATTGAAAAGGCACTTCGGATGCTATTGCTGCAATAAACGTATAAAAACGACTGCCTACTTGAACGTCTGAGAATAAAATGAGACTTAAATAGAGGCACTTAATTGATTTGCAATTAAATTTTAGAACGGGTTTTCGCTATACATTTTAATTTTGTTGAGATTTTTTTGTGTGGATTTCAGGGTATTTTTTTATTGGAGGATGTACCGTATTTTTGTACATTTATTGTCCAAAAAAAGGAGCAAGAAGTGTGTGTCACAGGAAAATTGCAGATTAAGATAATAAAATATCGCGTGAAATTGTAAACTCATTTTTCTCAATAAGACACGAATAAATTGGAAACTATTAGATTTGGATAAGATTTATTGAATTAATTAATTAATTTCCTTTATTTGTCAGATCAGTACAACTCAATATTGTTAGTAAGGACATACACAACTTACAAACTAGTGTTAGTACATTTAATTTTGTGTTTGTTATTAAACATTATATCTAGTAATTATAATCTGATAAAGATTTATTACAACCTTACGAAGTGTGCAATTTTCCAGTGACATACATACACGGTGCCATTTTAGCCTCTTACAAAGGCGGCGCACTTAATGTACTCGACATTAACTACCTCTAGGCGCGATATTTTTTTTATTTTTTATTAATTCATTAAGATGATAGGTACAATAAAAATAAATACTGCATTAGAATTATGAAACACCCCGTTAATAATGTTCACGTAACAAAACAATGTCGCCGTTCCTTTCCGTGCCGTCCTCGGAACACAAGGCTTGGATTGCGCTCGCTTCTGGATGTTTTGAACTACGTCACGCATCATGATAATGAATAATAAATATATATATCATTCATTAAAAAGTTATTTATAAAAAAATGAATTATAAATAAAAAATATATTTTTTTTTATTTATAATAATTTTTTTTATAAATAACTTTTTTTTATGAATGTGTAGTAGTCATTGGACAGATGAAGTGGGCTGGCGATGTAAGATTAAAATCCTGCAAATTCAATAAATTTGCCTAGCCTTTTCCCAACAAGGTAAATTGAGGTAGGTTTCCAGTCTAACCGGATATAGCTGAGTATTAGTATTTAACTTCTGCCTAGGACTGCCTATCTGAGTCACACAACCCAATTCTTGGGTGAGCCGATACCCTTTGGCAAGACTGGAGTCAGATTTTCTGGGATCGGACTGAAAAAATATCTTGAAATTGAACTTGGTATTTAATTCAATGAGAAAGCATCACAAAACCAAATGAAGTGACAATTCATTTCGATTTTAGAAGAGGCAATTCTCTATTGATGAAGGGTAGGCTCTACGCCAAGTCTTCCAATGTTTTTCAGGCATTAACTGTCAATTTTAGACACGAAATTAAAAAAAAAACAAGTCCCAAAAACAAAAATAAATCATCTGTTTTTCACTTTTTTTGGGAGTTATGCGGGCAAAAATGTACAGAACAGCCGTTGATATTTAAAAAAACCCAAGATGCAGTATCTCGAACAAATGCAAAACTCGAAACTGTCATCAAAAACTGACATGAGTATCAAGTGTCATGTGTGAGTTGTGTGTAGTTATACTATAAACAATTTTTTTTTGCAAATTCAACCTTACACGGATCGCTTAAAATTGTTTTTACAAAGCAGTGCAGTATGGCGAGCTATGCGAGACTGTTTGAAACTAGCGCACAATTATACATTGTGCGCTTGTTTTTTGCAGACATTTTTGAGATGCTGAGTGTGTATCTTGGGTTTTTTATATATCAATGTGAACAGCACATTTTTTTGCGAAAAAAGTGTTAAATTTTAAGTTTAAAAATAAGTCAAGTAAGTATTATAAGAGTTTGCCCACAGGATGCAGGAACATAAGGTATACAAAAAGTCACAAACGTGACGAAATAACGAGCCTGAAAACAGTTTAAATAAAGGCAGGTCTACATCATGATCACCTCAAAGCAATTTTATTCTAAGCGCCCTATAAAGGCGGCGTTAAAACACAAAACCTTAAGAAAACACCAAAGAAGGATTGACAGGAAACTTCCCGGAAATTCTACAAGTTCAATACGTCATTACTTAGAGATAAGGTTTGAGAGACAAACGTAGACACACGAGCGTCTGTCATCAAACATTAGTGTTTGAGCTCAAACAGTTGATAAGATAACCTTTAGTTAACGCCGACACAATGCTTCGGCGCGTCAATATTTGTTGTGTGAATACCTTTCGGCCTAGCGCGTGCTAGCAGGGCGGTTGTTACACCGTAGTGGGTGCCAGACGTACAGAAGTGTACAGACATTCGAGTCGCGAACACACTCACCCGAGTGTGTTCGCGACTCGAATGTCTGTTTGGAAAAAAATGTTTCATGAGAAGAGAGGAACAAAAAATGTGTCTCAGAAAAAGTTCATTAATTGGTTAGTATACACACAACTCTTATAACTATGTTCTACAATTTATGAAACTAACATTAAACAATAAAACACTTGGACGATGTGGCAGGCTACGTGCTTGATTATTAGTTGGTTAATTATTATTCGTTTTGAGCTGTCTTTCGAAAACTATTACTAAAAAGATTTAATTGGATTAATGCAGCTCTTTACTCGTAGTTCCTTCTTAATAGTCGACATTCTATCATCATATCATACACTCACTTTTTTTTTTATTAGGCATGGGCTTGCTCTTGACTTCGATCACGCCTGATGGAAAGTGATAGGTGAGGTATATGATGGAGCGAGCGTGCCCAGAATATACTTGTGCACTCTTGCTTAGAAGGCCAACGCCTCAGGTTATACGTGATTGGGAACACAGACGTTGCTTTTTCTTTACTTATCAATACTAATCTATATATACTTATGTACTAATATTTAAAGCTGAAGAGTTTGTTTGTTTGTTTGCTTGAACCCGCTAATCTCAGGAACTTCTAGTCCGACTTGAAAAATTCTTTCAATGTTAGATAGCCCATTTATCGAAGAAGGCTTATATATCATCACAATAAGACCAATGAGCAGACGACGTTGCGCGAGTCAACTAGTAGTATATATACACGGGACTCTTAGGGGACATTCTAGAAAACTGCGAATCATGTTTCACCGAATCCTGAAAACATAAAAAAAACACAAGTTCATTAATCTCATCGATAATAGTTACGCGTCGGTGTGAAAGGGTGCCCAGTTAATGCACAAACGAGGCACTTAAGATTGTAACGGATGTCAAAGATAATAGAATTTAATTTTGAATGAAGTGTGAACTTTTGTATGATGAATGTTGTATGAGGTTATAATGCGAAACGTTCTTTTTTATGTAAGTTTGTTACGTTTGAGGAAAAACCTTTATAACGAGCTGGATGATTTCCCATGACTAATCGGAACTAACCTTCTAGTATTAATTAAAGTGCAAATCCTACTTATTTTTAAGCAACATTCGTATTCGCATCTCATCCATTTATTTAATTTAATGATCGATATCTATCATAAAATGTTGAATAATAATGTTATACAAATTCAAGTTCTTTAAACTTAACAGACAGTTGTGTTGCTGGGGAGTTTGTTGGCCACTTCTTCTTCCCAGCTAAAACACTAGGAAGTGGTGACGGGCTGGGCGATTTGGGGGACTGTCTTCATGTAAATTTTGACGTTCAATAAGTGCTGATTTTCAGCCTAGTTTGAATAAATGCTTTTTCATTTTGATTTTGAGTCGAAATCTGTCAGAAAAGCCTCAATTTCCATACATTTTTGACAGGTTGCGAATTGAGACTGAGATGCGTAGAACATAGAATTGAAAATAGAGTAGAATTGGCTCTAAGATTATTTTCGCCTTTTCAAAGCAGAGATCGAACACGAAAAAAATATTTAACGGAAAAGTTTCATGCTAAAAACTCCACAATCTAGAGAACGTTCTAAAACAGTAGTAGGTCATGTCACTTATGGGATGGGATGATTTTAACCCATTTTTTTTATTCCATCAATCAATACCCTGTTAGATATGAGCGCCGTGGCGATTTTTGACGGCGGTGGCGTGGAGGTAAATTTACACGGAGGCGGCGGCGCGCCAGCGGCGCGGCCTTGAACCGTTTTCTGAAGGAGCGCGTTTTTGGCCTGGCCTTATAAAGAAAATAGCCTTCTGTCGGGCGGTGTGTAGTAAAAAAAAAACTTTCTTCAGATTTGGAATCCCATTTGGGCTCTTCTCCTCATTATCAACGTCAACATACAGTAGGCCATTGCGAACATGGCGTCTCCAATTGCCTGTCACTCATCTCGATTCTCGACAACTCTCATCTTGCTGATGTCACCCTGTAAATATCTGATTTCTCAGAGCATAACATTTTCTATAGCTTGCTGAGTTATCTTCAACTCAGGTATAGACTGGAAAGTATCCATGTTTTTAACATTATCTAATGCATTTGTCAACTTGCTACATCCAGCTGACTCACTTCTCGACGTAGTAGGTATCTATCCTATGTTCAGTTTGCAAGTCCTGGGTTTGGACGTTCAGTACCTTACTTGAATATATGGTCAATCGACTTGGCATCACGACAGACCTCAAAACTAACCGGCCTGGAGCCGTACTATGACGTACCAATTCCGTAATGATTCTGATTTGAGAGAGATTGGCTACACAGGACGAAGTAAGAATTTTTTTAATCAGCCTATACTGCCCCACTGCTGAGCAAAAGCCTTCCTGAAGTCCTTCTAGATAATTTTGTCTCGAGCTAGCTCGAACCAAACCTGGCAGTAGGCATTTAGGTCGTCTCGTCACCTCTTCCTAGGCGTGTCTGATGTTAATTATCATAAACATTTTTAGTAAAAATTCAATGTTAGCATTCGTTTAAAACGCTTGCGTGCTTTGTACGAATATGAACCTAAATACAAAAAAAGGCTTCGCGGCGGCGCGCCGTTCAAAATCCACAGTGGCGGCGGCGCGCCGACGCGGCGCTTATATCTACACCCTATAGATGACATGATGTAGTTATCATGTATCTATATGGGTGTTTCAGAAGCACCTACTATATACTATTCAAGCGGCCTGGTGCAGTTGGAGGCATCGAATCTATAAATTGAACCAAAACAAACGCGGGTGGCGTTTGTTTTAGTTTCAACTCACTGTATCGTCTTAACTTTAATAGGTGTCGGATATTTTATGAAAATCTATCTGACGGACTAATTAGTTTTTTTTGTCCACTCCCCTATTCTGCAAAAATATCAGGACTTGGTCAAAATCATGCTTCGATTAATTTTTTATTTCAATTAATTTCTAAATCATTATAAAAATGGTATACTTTCAAGTTCCTGAACTATTTAAAATATGTAGGTACCCTCCGTGGGCGAGTCCGACTCGCAATTGTCCGGTTTTTTATATTCTAACTAGCTGACCCGCGCAACTTGGTCTGCGTCACATTTTTCATAAATTTTCAGCTCCTTTTGACTGTAGCGTGATTTTATACAACGTGTAAAAGAATAAACGCAATACCTCTTAAGGGGTAATTGTACTCATAATTATGAACAACTTTCACTATGGGACCAACACTGAAATCACGAAACAAAATCGACTCACCCATATATTTATATGCACGTAACTCGACAAAATGTCCTGAACAGCTGATTGCATGTTGTATAGCTTTTAGCCTTCCTCGATAAATGGGCTATTTAACACTAAAAGATTTTTTAACTTAATTCGAACCAGTTTAGTTCCTGAGATCCGTGCGTTCAACCAAACAAACAAATAAAATCTTCTACTTTATAATATTAAGTACAGATTGCTATTTGTATTATTTTATCAAGTTTTTATTTGGGTTTAAAATAACGTTGCACTGAAGTCAAATAACTAATAACAGTTCTAAACTTTCATTATCTGTATTTTACCTTACTAGTAGGTTAACTTGCAGAGATTTATTTGCACAATCACATTTTGACACCTGTTCCATGACTATAAATACCTGTGAAGGCAGAATAAGATAAATAATAAATATCCATAATTTCAACAAGATGTTAAGCTGTTAACACATCGATAATGTAAGCAATAAGTGTTGCGTGAGGTGTTGCCAACTTATCTTAGCATTATATTGAAGGGAAATAAATGTAATTATCGAGTATTTTCATCTTCGACTTCACTTAACTTTTATAAATCCAATTCAATAACGAATTAGCGAAAAACAAAAACGAATTAGCGAAATTAGATGAAACTTACAATGAACTTATTATGCAGACACACCTTGTCAATTGAATTTCATAACACAAACTTTTAAACACATTTTGGTCTGAGACTCTATGAATGTAAGCTTATAACAAAGGCCATTACACATTTTTACACTAATCCTTACTATATATAATATTTTAAATGCGAAAGTAACTCTGTCTGTCTGTCGGTCTGTCTCTCTGTCGCGCTTTCACGCTAAAACTACTGAACCGATTTAAATGAAATTTGGTACACAGATAGTCTAGAGCCTGAAAAAGGACATAGGCTTCCCTAGGGACCACGCGGGCGAAGCCGCTGGCAGAAGCTAATATGTAATAAATCAAGCACGACTAAAACTAAGGCGATATGAACTTAATGACGTGTCTATAGACTGGCCAGTAGTTGACTGATAGACAAAGCTGTGTAGGAATATAGATTGATAATGATGGATCTGCAACACTATCAGTATTTCTGGCACCCAGATCCAAGGTAAGTCGTACGAGTATCTACAAGCATGTTAATGCACTCATTGCAGTTTTATAAACACTGTATTGGAAAAGTTTGGTGGTTGCCAAGGCACCTTTGGAGCAAAAACAAGACGCTTATTGCCAAGAGCATTTTCGCTCGCCTATTTTAAGGCTATCCCGCCATCCATCAGCCGTTAGGTTAGTGTTACCAACAATCCCGGAACTGAGGCACCAACAAGATAAATGTGGGAACTCTTGCCGAGTTCTATTCAATTGTTGGTAGGGTAATTTGAAACCTGCCATTGGTAACACTATACCAGTAATATAACAAACTCAACAAGGAACGTAGGACGATAACAAATAGCAAAGTAGCCGTTTTGCAACCACAACGGATTGGCGTCAGAATTGTATTATAATTCTCGAATAATCGACTGTTTGTAAGTAAATAGTCGTGTTGAACATGCTTACCGATTGTTAGTTCAAATCGATTTATTTCGCAAAGTTATTGTAGCTGCTTTTAGCGTCGAATCACTTTTCGACTAGTGGTTATGAAAATTCTTTTAAGGACCTACCTTGCAGAGCTGGGAAGCAGAAATAGCGGAGGAGTGGTTAGATTTGTCGAAGGACGAATAGGTGTTACAACAAACAAGATCTGAATAATAAGACAAAATACACACAGTTACACAAGTCACCTCAATCCTATTTTGGACTTTTTGACAATCGCTGTCGCTAATAGAATGTCATTTTTTCAGGAGCCCCTTGAGTGGATAAAATTCAACATCGGCAAGCTTACAGGGACCTAGCGATGCTTTTCGACTAGTTGGACCCGTGACCTTTGAAAAGTGGCTCAGACAGACAGGATGCGAAATATATAGTATGGTTATGAACTTCTGACGCAAATTGAGAGAGGACTATGTCAAGTAGTGGAGTGCTACAGGCTAAGGTATTCTGTTTGTTTGGCAGTTGTAATAGAAAACATCGTCAAAGCGCCGCCGTGGTAATTAAAACTATGTTAGAACCTGTTTGTTTTCCTGTTAATATTTCTTCAGCAGCAGTTCTTTCATCAGAGTTGCAGGACATTAGCAGTTCAGCCGCCATCTTCATAACAATCCCCTAACATGAACATCTAGTATTCATTGTAACATTTCAATGGCAGGTCGTTAATACCCGGTTGACTCTAACAAGATTCCTCGCATTGCCTCGTAATATTTATCACCATTAGAACTTGTAATTACTATGTGCGGTGCCTTACGTTTTCTAACAGTTATGGGCTGGTTGTAAATTTACAAACACTGTGCTTAGGTAAGTGCTTAAAGGAAGAATACCAAGCGTCAAATATTTTAAGTGATTTATTTAAGGAGGATTTTCCCTCCTCATTTTAATCCCGCTTAGGTTATGTAATTTAATAGGCAATATTTATCATCTTTTGCGTTTCAATTCTGCAAAGGCTTTTTTTAGGGTTCCTTAAAAGGAAAATACGGAACCCTTATAGGATCACTTTGTTACCCGTCCGTCTGTCTTTCAAGACCGTTTATCTCGAGAACGCGTGGAGGTATCGAGTTGAAATTAAAACTATATAGGTACTCAAATCTATGGTCCCTTGCAGCTGTGAAAAAATTATATATCTAAGTTGACGTAAAAAATGATACGGTCATTTATGCCGCAAAAAACGTATATTTCGACACTCTCAAGGGAGTCAAAATGTATAAGGTATTTCCCATTGACCTAGAACTATGAAATTTGGCAATCAATACCGTCTTATACTACAATAATAGGGCAAAGTCTGAAAACCATAAATTTGTAATTAAATCATAAAAATAATATAGTCTTTATTTAAAGTAATTTGTAGCTACAAATTTGTATGGAACCCTCGATGGGCGAGTCCGACTCGCACTTGGCTGGCTTTTTTCCGTTCCAACGCCATAGTTTTGGTCTTTCTGGCCAAGTCTGCTCGCAATTTAAATCGTCACGCTGCTGCCCTGTTCATTACTCAAATGACACCAATAACGGTCAAAAGTCGTGTTTGTTTTTATTTGATTATGTTTGGAAAAGCTCGTGGCTAAATAATAACAGCCGTACGGATCGATCTCCAAGGTTAAGCAACGCTTGCCGAGGTTGGTCTGTGGATGGGTGACCATCTTAATATACCGAGACTCCTTCGTGCCTCGGAAAGCACGTTAAGTCGTGGGTCCCGGCTGTCATTTGTAGACCTTTATCAGTCGTTATGGATAGTCAGAATATCTGACACCAGCTAGTCTATTCTGTAAACAACTATTTCGATATCGAGCTCCACCTGAGTGACAAAACTCACAAAATGAACTTTATTGCACA
Organism: Lacanobia wlatinum; assembly: GCA_947578705.1. NCBI lineage: Eukaryota > Metazoa > Arthropoda > Insecta > Lepidoptera > Noctuidae > Lacanobia > Lacanobia wlatinum. The sequence continues at coordinate 15,695,754 of OX388044.1, forward strand.
CAACATAAAGTTCTTAATTTGAAACTCACCTCGGATTCGACTGTCGAGATACGAAAATGTTGTTACAGAATACCACTACAGTATTGCCAAGGAGTACCGTGTTACCCAGTTAATTGGTTGTGGAGGTCTTGTAGGCGGCCGCTCCACGTAAAATACTGGTTACAGCTGAATTCGGTTTGACTGGAAGCCGACCCCATTATAGTTTGGAAAAGGCTAGGCAGATGAGATGATTTGGAAAACTTACAAGTCATGCTTACATATTCTAATAAAATGAAGGCCAATTTCGAGTTTTCACTAATAGTACCTACCTATAAACGAACCAATAAAAAATAAATCAACTATAGGTACCTTCTTAATTTATGGTCGAAAGAAGTCTTTACTATAAAATATTATTATGTTAGCTTAGGCACTGATGCCTAGGCTTTGAAGTCATTGACTTCTGAGATAGCTGAGTAAAGTTCATAGGTATCACTTTAAAAGTTACACACATTTAAAATTTTGAATTCATGGTCATAGACGATAGCTAGTCAATTGCCTCTACCTACGCATTATAGCGGTCATTACACCCGATAAACTACCTGTTTGTTTCTTATAGTAAGGTGTGGTCTTTCCATACCTACCTACAACATTTTACTATCAGCCAATTGGATGTTCTGCTGGATCTGCTAATGTAAAGGAATACCTACTGGGAGTTCCTTTGTTCTTCCACTTGCATTTTGTGTAAAGTGTGGTCAAGCTAAGTAGTGGAATTTCCTGCCTGAGTCTGAGTTTTTTGGAGTAGCTCGTAGCTAAATAATAACAGCCGCACGGGTCTATCTTCAAGGTTAAGTAACGCTTGCCAAGGTTGTTCTGTGGATGGGTGATCATCATAACAAACTGAGTTTTCTCCGTGCCTCGGAAAGCACGTTAAGCCGTTGGTCTCGGTTGTCATTTGTAGATCTATGGCAGTCGTTACGGATCGTCAGAAGCCAGTAAATCTGACTCCAGTCTTGCTAAGAACTACCATGTTACCCAGTTAATGGGTTGTGGATGTCTGGTAGCCGTTCCACATAAAATACTGCTATTCAGCTGAATTCGGTTTGACTGCTAGCCGACTTCAATGTATTTGGGAAATGGCTTCAGTGGAAAAAGTTTCAGTGAACTATGGAAAGGTGCTGCCAAGATGTGTCTAACTAATATATTCTAGTAGTAGCTTGGCTAAGATGACTGCACTTCTTCTTCTATTTATTTCATAGACCAATGTTTTCCCTTTAAAAAATTGATAGACCATTCATAAAAATAAATTACAATTAAAAACTAATAATTTGTTTAAAAACTCGTAAATCCAATCAGTGAGACACAAAATTGCAGGATCTCAATTTTCACAACAGGAAAATCCCGTTCCTAATAGAAAAAGCTGTTGTTTGCGCAGTTTATCTAATTGTATTTAATAGTGGCAAATTACTATAGCAATTTGTACTTAAATCTAGAAACAAAGAATTCTCCCTGCACATCGCAGGAACCGTACATTTAATAGAACGATTACTCGTACTTCACATAAAAGAGCATTTGAGCACCTCAATTGAATTGCATTCTTGAACCGCGGCGGGCTTGAATGCGCGTACGCATGGAAACTTCCCTCCCTCCACCAATCGTGGCGCCGCTTGGGAGGGATTGGGCGGAGCGTTGCAAGCCCCTCCCACCGCCTTCTACCACAGAATTAAGTATTGAGTTACAGATAATAGAGATCGGATGTTTTACTGTTTCTGTTTTGTTTTTATTAAGGGATTTCATTGAAAACGGAAATTTAAAGATAAGGTCTCAATAGCCGTAAAGGTGCCTTTGTAAGGTCGAAGTCAGTTTAATCGTATCAAATGTCTCTCACGTCAACATTGTTAATGTCCTCACTAAAGTGATTGGGTGGATTGTAAAGACATGAGTTTTACAATTAGGTAGATGACCTCGTTCGTACTGGTATCTTGTTACGAAAACTGTAATGTCTTCATAAAATAATTATAGGTGTGATACTGATAACTTACTTAGATAAATAATTAAGTGTTAGGTAAAATAAAGGTAGGTGGTCCGTACTTACCTATAATATTTTCTTGTAATACCAAGTTGGCTGATTCTCATTTTCTCTGCGTAGCACCATAAATCCTTACAACAATTTTACTTTTGGCAAATATAATAAAACAAGCATTTTTTTAACTGGGTACGTCAGGCTCATTTAATTTAGCAAATAAACATAACATAGAGAGTAAATAGCTGAAATTCAAACAGAATTAAAATTATAATTACTACAGCCACTTAGGTACACTATATTTAAAAATCTCTACAACAAATGTAGACGCTCTTATAAGACGCTTCTTCACAATTCATGACACATCGTGTGCGGGCACTATCTAGCGAGCTATCATGACGACGTCGTTACTGTCGGCTGCGACACGATAGCACACGCAGACACTGATCAACTAGCGCAGATGCGACTGTTCATCAATAGTGCCATACTTATGCGTTCAATATAATGCACAGTTTATGCACATCGTGTGCGAGCACTATCTAGAGAGCAATCATGATGGCGTCGATTCTGTCAGCTACGACACTATAGAACACACAGACACTGATCAACTAGCGCATAGGAAACTGTTCATCAAGAGTGCTATACTTCTGTGTTCCATATAATACGCACAGTTTGTGCATATCGTGTGCGGGCACTATCTAGCGAGCTATCATGACACGACGTTATGTTGTTACTGTCAGCTGCGACACGATAGCACACCCTGACATGATCAACTAGCACAGATGGATCTGTCCATCAATAGTGCCATACTTATGCGTTCAATTTAATGCACAGTTTGTGCACATCGTGTGCGAGCACTATCTAGAGAGCAATCATGATGGCGTCGATACTGTCAGCTACGACACTATAGAACACACAGACACTGATCAACTAGCGCAGAGTAAACTGTTCATCAATAGTTCTATACTTCTGTGTTTCATATAATACACACAGTTTGTGCACATCGTGTGCGGGCACTATCTAGCGAGCTATCATGACACGACGTTACGTTGTTACTGTCAGCTGCGACACGATAGCACACCCTGACATGATCAACTAGCACAGATGGATCTGTTCATCAATAGTGCTATACTTCTGTGTTCAATATAATACAGAGTTTGTGCACATTGTGTGCAGGCACTATCAAGCGAGCTATCATGACGACGTCGTTCCTGTCAGCTGCGACTCGATAGCACACACAGACACTGATCAACCAACACTGACGAGGCTGTTCATCAATAGTGCCATACTTCTATGTTCTATATAATACACAGTTTGTGCACATCGTGTGCGGGCACTATTATTGGCGAGCTATCATAACGACGTCATTACTGTCAGCTGCAACACGATAGCACACACAGACACCTATCAACTAGCGCAGATGCGACTGTTCATCAATAGTGCCATACTTCTGTGTTTAATATAATCCACAGTACATATACATCGTGTGTGGGCACTATCTAACCAGCTATCATGAGTTCAAACTCATCTATTAATTTAGGGTCAGTGCAGCAGAAAATGACATCTTCTTTTTCAATACGTGCAACCGTCTTTCTGATCATATTATTATCATCACACAATCAATGTATTGTTAATTGATTCTTAAAATGTTTGCTTAATACTCTCCTATCCTGTAATAAAAAAATCGTAACAGAAAAACATTCCTGAAATCATTTTTAAGAACCTCATCTATGTAAGATTATCACTTTTTAGATTAGGTACCTACTTTTTTTTTTATAACACATACTGGTCGGCAAAGACCTCCCCAAAATTATTCCAGAAGTTCATCTCCAGCAACATCCTAATTTTTAAAATCACCACCTGTCCCATGTTTTTAGGCATAAATCTTCGAAACCGTGTGCTCTCTGTATTTTTCACTCTCCACGCATACTCGGCACTTTACGTTGAAGCTCGAACACAAATGCGGTTTGCAATCACAATTGTCACCGTTAATTCGCATACTTGCGATAACATGTCGCTTGTACCTCTGCTATTAAAATAAATAAAATTACATACATTTAAATGCTTACCTAAATCACATGGTGCTTGGACCACTCCGAGAAACACTAAATGGAATATGAACTTTAAAGTTAAAGAAATAGATGTTGAAATGGAATGGGAGATGATAGCTTGAGTTAATGTAGTTTATTTTTAAATTATCATTTACTGTGAGCTATTTTTGGCCAGTACTTCAATTTAACTTTATCCGTAGAAGGAGTTTGAATATAAGAATGTTGCTTGATATTTTTACCACCGCTGTCCAAAGTTTTTCAAGGCCAGGTATCAATCAAAGACAAAATTTATGCAAATTCATTTTTTAAAAAGAAAAAAATCCGCTGTTTCCTACACTTTGTCGAGTTGTGCGTATAAAGTTGTAGTAAGTACTAATAAGCAGAATATTTTTTGTGAATCCTAATAACTAAAAATTATTTGGATAGTGTAAAAAAAATCTTCCTTTAAATTGCATTATTTATTATGAATAGATAATAGTAATTTATTCATCTGTGGTTGTAACTAAGCCACTTACCCTTTTGACCTCGCCCATTAGCAGACCTAAACTTACGACTTAGACTTACTTGCCACTACTTAAAAGGGCAAGTGAGTCTAAGTCCAAGTAAGTACTTAGCTGTATCTTATTTACTTGAACTCGTATAAAATACTTGCAAATTCTTGAACCATTGATTACTTTGAATGGACATTTAGTTACGGTCTGTCGAAACACTTTGTAAGATCAACACTAGATTTGAGCCAAGTTATAAAGTTGAATCAATGAAAACGCTCCAAAAAAAAAAAAACACCCACTAATTGGTTCGACGGTAACCAATTAGTTGCTGTCTTTTTTCAGCGTTTTCATAGTCAACTCTATAACTTGACTAGCTGCCCCCCGAGTGGTATTAGTACTTCCCAATATCGTAGTAGGTGTATGTGTTAGGTATTCTGTAAAGTTTCATCAAAATCCATTCGGTAATTTGGACTTGAAAGAGTACCAAATAAATAGAAAAGTTAGGGTATTAGAAAAGTTTTACTAGTAGGATATGACTTTCTGTAAACAACTTAATACAGAATCTAGAAGAAAATTACCTAATCTAAATCGCCATACGACAGAATCGCCGAAAATTATTGTTTCTAAAAATAAGTACGAAATGTTACGTCCAAAACGGAGACAAATACGACTCGAAACCGTGTTTAAAATACGAAACGTCGGGAACTCACGTACACTCACCATTGTCAAAACACCTTATATAATTTCACACCGACATTTTTTTTTGTATTTGTATTTTTGCAGCGTGTGTGTGGTCGCGAATAAAAACGGCGACTAAATACGGGATAATGCGCACTCGAAACGGCAAAAAGCAAATATTTTTCAAACACCTCTGAGTTGAGCGTAATCTTTTGTGACAGTGTAATTTCGGTATCGTTGACAATACTTGAAAAAAAAAAATATAAAGGGAAGATGAAGAACTTTGTTTAACTCAGCGGGATTTCCGATCACTATGTAATTTGTGAATAATTTACAGCTATAAAGGAGGCGGAGACGCGGCGCATTATTATGTTGTCACCGTATTTAAGAAAGGTGCGTTTGCATCGCGTTTGTTTTGTTGTGCTCTTGATCTCTGGCATTGTTTGTCCTTGTAATAGTTTCATTTTATTGTGGATGATGGTTTTATGGCTTCACGGGTATTTGGTCTCAATTATTTGGTAGACTTGGAACTTCTTGAATAGTGAACTTCAGTATTAAAAGTTATGAATTGTTTGAGACTTCGGAGTAAAGTTGCATATCTACCAAATAAAAAGATCTTCTAGATCCATTTTACTCATTGATTTATCAATCACCCGGTTTGCCTGTTTTAGTCAACACTCGTATCTAACCACAAATGCATTGCTTTACTAAGAAATAACTAGTATTTAAAGTAAGCATTCCAACGACCCTGACGTGGTGGCACTGAGGTGGATTTGGTACGCCTATGAACAAGTCTAGCTTAAATTCAAAACATTCGTTGAACACACCCGTTGGTATATTTCGGTCATAGTCGGCCCCAATATCCCACATTTGGCAATATCAACACCTGTTCGTAATTAGAACTTACTCATAATTGCCATAACCGAAACGTCAGCCAATCAAAAACGCACAAAATCCGTAACGGATCATTTCAAATTTCGAATCGATGTAATGACGTAATATATGACGGTTGGTAAAGAAACGAGATACGACGCTCCGGAACGCTTACAATTTGTTACCTTTTTAACACGTCATCTATTCCCGAAAACTGACAAAAAAGTAAGACATGTGGACCATTATAAACGTGTTTTGTGTTTAAGAAAAGAATCGAGCTTTATGTCATTTTGATACACTCTTAAGGGTCTTTGTGTGGGACTGAATCGAATAGTCTTTTTATTCGTGTGAATTGCGTTGCATCGATTTCGTGTTGAATTGAACCGATTTTTCAAGCTCAGTAGTCGCCCTTTGTTGCTTATGGTTGCGTTTCATCTTGCCTTTTACATTGACCTTTATAATTACTCTTATGTCTATTATGCGGTTCTACGCCTATTAGAGCATCTGTCGGGTTAAACAAAAGGGTTGTTTAACAGATTGGATGCGAAATTAATTACATTTTCCAACATTTTTTTTTAAATAGGTTGGATGTCAAAAATAACAACACTGTCTGAATATTTAACTGAATGTACCAATGAACATCGTAAACTCTGCCGCGTTGGGGATAGTGGGTGACAATTCAAAAGTGTCTGTTTGAATAAAGTGTCTGTTTTCATTTTGAAATGATAAACTCATAGTGTTGTCAATTCATTGCGATATTCCCAAACTCTGTTGTTTGATAAGAACAACTTTGAGAGAGAATGAGGTGATCCCGGACCTCCGAGCGGTGACCTCGTATCACATTGGCTCACAGAATAAGAAAGCTGAAACTGAAAATAGATGACCTTGGGTACAGTGGCGTGCCTAGGGTTTCAAAATAAGGCAAGCCCAATAAAATTTTAACCGATTTCAAAAAAAGAAAGTTCAGTTTTCGACTGAGTATATAGGTACCTATGTATGTATCATCGCAATTTTCTCATAAACTACTGGTTAGGTACAATAAATTAAAAGTGAATTCATCCATCTTCTTCTTTCCTCTTCTTCAATTTCACTCTTGCTTGTCGTGCGGTGAATGAGTTAACCAAAGCACACTGAAGGCATGCTAGTGCTAGATTGAATATAATAAACATATCAGCAATTGCATACCTCCGGTGGCTTTGAAAAAAGCCGTTTGGTTTGCTTCATTGCTTGAGGGAACAAAGTTATGGTAAGTAGGTGCTTGCTTCGTAACAGGACTAACAGGTTACAGACAAAAAAAAAAAAACAAAGTTACAAAACGAAAGTTAAAAAATAGCTAGATAGAATGTAATAAGGAATTTAAATAAATTATTTATATTCTAATTGGAATCGTCTATCTTTCTTAAGAAATGATTTAATTACATCAGAGTAAAATGTTGGTGATCGTTTTAATTCTACCAACAACTGTTTTTCAATAGCTATCATTGATAATTCGGAAAGACGCTCTTGACCTTGTGTATTTCTCAGATAGGTATGGATACGTTTAAGAGACGAAAAAGCACGTTCCGCGGAAGAACTTGTAGCTGGAATAGTTACAACAAGATACGCTAATTTTAGCAGCTCGGGAAAGGCATCTTCAAGGTTATTCTCATTAATGAAATCAATTAATTCGAAAACATTACGGTCTTTCAGATCAGGACTAGAATACAAGCAAATCAATTGGCTTTTTAATGTTTGTTTGTCGAAATAGTTTGCATAAATGTCAAATAATGATAACTGGCGTGATATAGATGTCTCAATTCGTTGTTTACCAAAATTACCGAAAGAAACCATTGCACACAGGTGTTTATGGGAATTTGCGTGCCTTTTAATGGCGCCAGATATGTTATTTAAATCATTATAACCAGATGTATTCCAAACGGAATCTTCATTCGAAAAAAATATGCAGCACCAACAATACAGCTTATTCGTGTGCGAACAGCCAACAATCCAACTAGTTTTATACACTGATCTATTAAATTTTCGTTTATGCGATTTACTAGTCTGAGAAATACACAGATTAGGCGTTGGTTTTAATGAAGAAATTAACTGTTTTTTCTGAGCAAAGCTTAAAGATTTTACCTTATCTTCGCCAATCAAAACTTGAACACATTTTAAATCCTCACAAGGTACAATTACCTCCATTGTTGTAGGTAAGTCACTAAAACAATTGTATCACTAAGAAAATCTAAGAAAACACACAAATAACTTTAACAACATAACTTTTCCACTCAAGCGAATGAAACTGAAGTTAGTTGCACTCGGGTGTCGGAAACTACTTACCAGAGTTGCAGTGTTGTCATTTAGGCAAAAAAAGTCCCCAGGTATATGAAAAATCCAGCTAGATGTCGCAATTTTTTTATTTTTAAGATATTGCTTGAATATTTAATTTCGTTATTTTAAAAAGTCGCTAGTTTTTATTGTTGTTAAATCTTAAAAAAAGTCTCCAAACTCGTTAAAAATCTCCAAGATCTCACAACGTCGCTAAAACGGCAACACTGCAGAGTTGGCAAGGTGACAAGGTCACGCATACGCGGGCAACTTCATGCGCATGCAGGGCTTAATTCTTTCATACTGATCGATTTGTAGACGCAAAAGTTTCTGACTTGTTATATGGCACATCGCTATAAGTGCGAAAGTGACAGAGCTAGTATTTGAAAGCCCGGTAAAAGCCGGTACGTGTAAGCGAGATAGCTATATGTAGATTCTGCAAATGCGAAACTCTGCGCGCGAACAATCGCGATGTGTAGTGTGGCATAGGAAGATACTTTGTGTTATTTTGATAAGAATTAAGCGCGCGAACTTTTAAATAGTTTGGGTTTGATATTGATTCTCTATCGAGCATTTTAGTAAGGCATGCCGGGCTTTTGGGCTTGTATGAAGGCTCCGCCACTGCTTGGGTAAACATGTTCTTCGAACCGAATCGGCAAACGTAAGGTGGGATTGTATCAGGCACAGGGGTGTTACACCAGCAATTTGAAAAATTATATTCCTAATAAGGCTATAAAGAATCGTTAGTAGATATACACTCATAAAATGTGCTTAAATTATATCAACACCAACCACCAATGCGCCACTAGAAAGAACTCTATACTCATAAACATTATCTAAATTATCGTAGGTAATAATTATAACCATAGCGATAGCAATTACAATGACACTGCTAACATACCTACTTAATATTATGTAAAATAGGGAAGCACATTATCTTCTTCTGTTGCCGACTGAGTCTTTTGTTACATTAAACATGTCGTATTAATTCATAACACCTGATAAATATTTCAACTCATGTGCATATTAATGTGAGAAGTAACGCCATCTATTAAATTGATGAAGAACTTAGTTCAAACTGTAAAATAATACATTTGAATAAAGGCACCGTGGTGGGTGCCAAGCCAGCACTGCCAATTTTTGGGCCTTAAACAGATTATAATATATTTTAAGTTAATATTGACTTTGATAATGGCGCAAAGTATTGAGGAAAATTTGTGAGGTTTGGGTATGAACGGCTATAAAGAGAGGGAAGAAGAGAAGAAGACCAAAGAAATTTTGAATAGACTGTATGAAAGAATATATAGCTAAAAAGCTAGTGACTACAGACGACATTAATTGGAAAGTCAGAAAAAAAAATACTTGTTAAGCCAACCACAAATATGTTGGGATAGGAAGAAGAGGCACCAGCAAGTATTAGCTAGTAATCTAAGTGTATACTTTATTTGTTTAAGTACAGTACAGTATTTTAGCTACACTAGCGGACAAGATTGATGAACCGTTTATCAGGCTCTTTTTTTATGGATGGGAAATCTCCTCCCGCTCTGGGTGATTCTGCTTCACCCAGAGCGGGAGTGTCAGACTCTTACTGACTAAAACCCATCCGTGTTCCTCTTAATGCCCTGTGTGTTCCAGGGCCGCGGTGACTCTTTCGAACAGATTCCGCAACCCCGGCAGGCACTGGCCCTAGCGGGCCCCGTCTACTTTGCTAACATCTCTTTGAGGCGCGCGTGGAACACAGCACGCCGTCGACCCGGGCCTGGTCCTGATCGGATGAGGAGCCACCCAACGCTCGCCGTCCGCAGACCCACGCCTACGGTGGCCGAGAATCGCTCTGCGATTCCCGACGCCCTGGGCGTCTTCTTCTGTTGCGGCGGCTGGAGCGTGCGGTTTCCCTCTCTCGCACACGTTCGGCCTCTTCCTTCGCTAGCATCACTGCTTCGCAGAAGGAAGTGACCGCTTCCCATGCCTCCTCGCTCCGGACCATGGATTGAACCAGGGCCGGACACGAGAGGTCGCCGCCACCGATCGCTTCGACGAGGACACGACGGTGCTCCACCCAAGCAGGGCAGACTCTCACCATATTTATCAGGCTCTGGGCAGGCAGGCATGCGCGTGAAGATGTGCATGTAGCCAATTAATGTTTTTTTTTTGTGTATTTTTATTATTTTGTTTTTATTAACATGTCATTTCATCTTTTTTGTATGGATTGATAGCTCACTTCATGTTCAGTTTACCCACCCAAGCTCCACCACACCGCGAGTTACTCGCAGGGACAATCGCGGCCTAAGTGTAGAACTTTACTTACTTCCAAAATTATCTTATAACTTTGTGCATCTTTTTGAGACCACTTGATCTGATCGTCATCACATGACCGGTCTCTTGGCTTGCTTATCTACTTAACATTAGCCTATAAACTAATCTTTACAATGATCATTTGTAACGAATATTGAGGTAGTATTAATATGTTCACACCTGACAATAATAATCATATAGGAATATTTTATTTAAAAACTTTTAATAGGTACCCTTGCTACTGTTATTGCAAGGATATTAAAACTTTTCAAAGAAAATATTCCTAATAAATTTAATTCCTAGTAATGTATCTCTAACTCACAAAAGCTTGCTTTATTTCAGTAGCTTTAATTGTCCTTGTTTTCAGCTAGACCAAGAATTTTCCAAAGTAGCTGATTTGGAATTCCATACTTTGAAGTTACTGCAATAAGAAAGCTGCAATATTTTTTTTGTTCTTTCTAAAATGATAAAGATACATTTTTCCAATAAATGTGTATAGAATGTTATAGATATATATTTTAAAATCCCATTCCTAATCCATTTCCTCTTTCTTAGATTTATATAACAGCATATATCCATCGTACTGGAAGACGCAACGTTGGAAGGCCTCCCACAAGGTGGACCGATGACCTGGTGAAGGTCGCGGGTAGCCGATGGATGCGAGACGCACAGGACCGGTCGTTGTGGCGACGCTTGGGGGAGGTCTATGTCCAGCAGTGGACGTCTTTCGGCTGATATGATGATGATGATGATGAAATATCCATGACTTATTTTATTGCCTTATGTCTAGTTATGTTATTATCTCATTATGTTATCATCCCTAAACATTAGGGAAAATTCAATGCAATGCGATTAATCAACGCATTAGTACATCTGATTACCTACCCTATCGAATGTTATAAGATTTGGAGAAAGTAGGTACAATATCTGTCTGAGTGGAGATGTCACTTTCAGCAGCATTTTCAGGCCTTTCAAAACAGAAGACGGTCAGAGTTAGACCAAAAACATGATGATGATGACTTTACAAGAATTAAATCAGCAGCTACAATATTTCATGACATCGATGTTCAATAACTCCCATTTTGCACCTACCCAGGCTTCGGCTAAAATTGGTTAAGCTCGTCATACTAGGGCAAACAAAAAAGCTTCGAATTTAAGCTTTCGAATTTTTTGAGAATTTTGGGAAAGCAGTTGCAGGAAGGCATCATCAACTAGATAAACAATGTACTGTACCAAAGTTTCTGTTGAAGTAAGTATTAGTATTCTGAATATCATTGATTCAAATCAGACCTTTTACTCAAAATAAAACATAAAATAATACGAACCTTTTCTAAGAACGACGTGGAAAAAGTCATCAGGATGATTCATTTTTTTTCTGTGAAGCAGAATACAGGTAGACTGGGCTTAATAACAAGCTTTTAATTTAGCGACGTTACGCAGAAAAATATTAAAAGCAGTAATTTTATATTCTTGATGGGACTGGAGATTGGACCCTGATGAAGCCCGGAAATACATTTAAATTGAGGTAGTTGTTCACCTACTTGTGACAGCGGGAAACACCTGAAACCTTGTTGAAATGTTGGGACAAATAAAAGTAATAATATTCGAATTCATCAATTTAATTACATTACAATTAAAATCTAAATAAGATCTTGGATAATACAAGTTTTGAGACAGAATCAGAATAACATTCATTCTTCAAGATCCCAAAATACAGGAAGACATAATTTTACACAACCCTCATAAACATTAAACATTTTTACATAAAATTAAGGTGGACGGAATGCACAAATTGACTTAGCTATAATTTATATTTACAAACACAAAATGAGATCAGAAAATTTACAAGATATAAAGAAAAAAACTACAACTAAATAATACTAAAACCCAAACAATGTAAGGATATTGCAAGAATTTATTTCTACACTAAAATTGCCACTACCAAAGTCAAAATTAAGATAGAATCTACTAACCCTTCTCTAGAGGAAGAAAACACGATAAACATTGAATTTTGAAATCCATTATAATGCTAAACGCAGTATCTACTCAGAAAACAATTCTTCGTCTCCTAACTATAAATTAGGCACTCGTGGCGTGAGTTAAACAGTAAACTAAACCTTATTACTAAAAGGCACCGTTTTAGGAGTAAAAATCAGTCTTTTTGCATTTGCCACTAACAAACATAACTGCTAATTTTCATCTTCTGTGTCTAAGCTGTCGATTGGAAAGTTTGGATTTAGCAACGGACTCTTTCCATTGCTTCCGCTTGGAGATGTGTTCACTGAAGATATTCCAACAAGGTTATGTGTTAGACTGTGTCGCCTCAAGTCACAGTTTCTTCTAAACACTTTCCCACAAGAGGAACAGTTATATGGCTTTATGTCAGTGTGTGTCAACAAATGGGTCTTGAGATTTGACCTTTGGTTGAAACTTCTGCTGCAGACGGGACACTTGTGAGGAGATTCTTCCATGTGCAGGATTTTGTGAACCGCTAACGTTCTGGACTGACAGAAACCCTTGCCACATTCCAAACATTTGAAAGGTTTCTCCTTTGAGTGGATGTACCTGAAAGAAAGATTTATTGTTAAAGCTTTTCTCTCTTGACAATTTCATGTGGAAGTTTATAGAAACGAGTAATAGTTTTCACCATATGACACGCAACGTATAACTACAAAATGTATGAAAGAACACTATGGATGATGTGCAGTTAATGGTCTTAGAAAACATCGTTTCTTTTGGTCAGAGGTAGTAAAATATTCATGCAACAAAGTTACTAGAAAGCATAGAGAGCTCAAAACTGACTTTACTTTTGTTCCAACTACAAATATTGAATACTTGGACAACCTAAGTGGTCTTTGTAAATCTATCAAACAGATCATTAAGACTTTGCTCAAGACAGAATAGCTGCTGTAAAGTGAACAGAAGAAAAATTTAGTTCCACGGTTAGAACCAACGGTTGCAATATTTCTGTCGCTAAAAGGAATAGCATGTGCACAATGTCCAGTTACTTGAGCATAATTTTGTTCTCCATCTAAATGGTGTTCTCATGTATCTACAACATGTTGTTGAGATGAGCTGGGTTCAATAAATACATCATGTCTGTAGGCGCCGAAACATTCGCTCTCGCGTGTTCTGCGCACCTTGTGGGAGCAGCCGGGAAGCAAACAAGAGCCCCAGGGTTATTGGTAATAAATTTCAGTTCTCTCTCAGCTTTATTTCCAATATCATTAATTTACACCCTTATTTTAAATTTGCAAAACACCATCGAAACAAACGAGCTGAATTTATTGAATTCCAAGACTTAAAGTCCCAATTTTATACGTACAAAAATGCTTTTAGAGAAACCATAAATTACTTATTATTGGATTTACACCCAGTAAACACAGTATATAATTATGTGGACGTAAGTTTTAATTATAATAAAATATGGTTTATACTTCTCACAAATGTTGATAGCAACTGATTTCAAATTAAATTTAACTATACAACGTATAATTAACACACCGGGTAACGTGTAATCAATAATAACGCAGCACGAGGGACCAGCGATCGAGTGTACAATTCGAGAAAATTATATCCGTATCGTATAAACAAACAGACTCGAGGCAAGAAAATTACGAGCCGTTCAAAGTAACGTAATACATGTAATAATCGTTGGGATTAGTTAGATCGGTGACGATAAAGTTGAATTATAAGATGATGAATGAAATAATAATTTCAATATTAAAACACGCGATGATGATGGTGATTAAGACGGGCCGAGCGCGCGTGCAGTCGACCGTGCCGTGACACCGGCGCGAGCGCCGCGTTAGGCCTAACTTGAACCAAAGCGACAACACTGATTAATTAAGCCCGCTATGCAGACCGATGGTCTATGAAATTTACATTCTCCATACTAATTGTAATAAACTGTGCATGAATAAGAAAATTAGGACCGCAAATATCGAGGTTCAAATTGCTAAACAAGATACAAATTAATTTAAGTCCATTATCCTTTCAATCTACACAAAAAAAAAACAAAATCCCGAACATCGAAACTTGATTTTGTATGCGGAGAATATTAACCAAGGTCTTTTTTTATTTTTTTGTCATCCATATTAATCCTCACGTCAGGATCACCACGTGCTTTGTTAAAACCCGTCGAAGGCCCGCTCCGGTCCATTATAATGTATCGTGTCAACGGACATCGATTGAACATCGACAGGCCGGACCGAGCCGGGCTCGGGTTAACCCTCCGGCGTCTACACGAAATTTATTTTATTGCCACAGAGATACGGTGATTTGGGAGGAAATCGCCGAGAGACAGGTGTAAAAATTCAACACCTTTAGTTCTTTTTGGGTGGGGATCTCAAGGAGATAAGTGAAGAAATAGATTGAGAGCTGTTGTAACACTATTATCATATTTATTGTGTTCGAGATCCGTGATGTTTGGAATTCAAATTCTTGTAACGGTCACTAACATCTTATTTGAGTGCATTGTAGAGACGTTTTAAAAGGGTAAATATTTTGATATGAAAAAAGATATGCTCTGAGATTTATATGGAATGCAAAGAAGTCGGGAAGAAAACAAAATGAAAAGCCAAAATTAAAACATCGTCTCTCGTGGGATTAGCGGCGGTTTTGTGAAATAATTTACGAGCGTGACGAAAGAGTTGTCGATACCATCTGTTCGATCCATACTTAACCCTTTTTGTTTTAAAATATTTTTATTCGTTCCCCACCATTATTCAAAAGTTTCTCATAATGTTTCGCGTTGGAACCCGACGACCAAAATCTTTTATTGATATCGAAAAATGAGTATCGTGAACCTTAAAATGTTTCTCGACACGGTTATAAGATTGTTTTATCTTATTTGAGAGCTCCGCCACGGGGTACTTTTGTAGTTCAAAACATAAATGGACCTTTAGTTTTATCTAAGAATACAAGCCTCAAAAAGACAGCTTTAGAAATCAACAGGTGTTTGATTACAACATAAAACGTTAAAGCCTAATGAAACATAAATCATGGATAAGATACGGCTTAGATTTTATTGATTCATTAGTAGTTGTCGTTTCCATTAAGTGGAACCCCCTTGAAGACAGGTATAAATTTAAAATTATGAGCTTGAAAGCATAAATTTAAAAAAGAAGTTATGCAATATATTAGACAAAGTGACTTCATTATCTTTATATTCATGATAGGAAAACTAAAACATATAAATATTGTTTTTACCTGTGGTCTCTGAGGTGGTCTTGCCGTCGGAAAGCTTTCCCGCAAATGTCACAGGAGTATGGTCGTTCATCGGTGTGCGTCCTTTCATGAATAAGTAAGTTATATGACTTCGTGAATTGTCGGTTACAGAACTTGCAAATAAATTGTTTCTTCGTTCTAGGCCCACTTCCTCCAGTCTTCTGTTTATTAGATACACTACTGCCTGTCGATGACGTTGAGCTGTTCGTTGATTTTGAGGAATTTGAAGCTTGCGGCGACAACGGTGCTTGTGATGGACTTCCATTCATTTGTTGTTGATACATTGCATTCATTAGTAGACTGGGATATCCGTTATCTAGATTCTGTGATGAACCATATCCATAACCTTTTGATGTTGATTCCAAGTGCTGTTCCAATGTGAATTCATCTTCATTATCTAGGAGGGCCAAGTCTTCTTCTACTTCTTCAGATAAGTCAACATCTTCAGCTGCTATGGCGTCTGACAGCGGGTATTCCTCAGGTGTCTTGGGTGAAAATTCTTTAGACGTATCCGACGCATCTATTTCACTTATTTTTGCACTAGCCGTCGCTATTCTTAGAATATCTTGTTTAGATGACGAACTATTTTCCGATGCGTTAGGTTGAGTTGTGTTGTTTACTGAGGATACTGATGTCAAACGTTGCAGAGTCAAATAAGATTCCAAAGCTTGTAAATTCAAGGCAGCTGCCGCTGCGGAGTTTGATGGTAACAACGCTGCTTGTTGTAATGAATTCATCATTGCATTTTGGAGTGAAATTACTACTCCCTGTAGTGATCTTTGAAGCATGTTTTCTTGTAACAATGCAGCTGATGCAATTGATAAGTTAATGTTTGCAGATGGAGAAGAACTAGGACTCTTACTTGCGTTTGTTTTCGTATCCACATGCGGCGACGGTGGGTCAGCAGCCAACAAACTGTTCATGTCTGTTGTTGTCTTGGTGTCCTGTATTTGCAAGTTGTTTTTCAGCTTGATGATGGCGCTTTCCAGTGAATTCAACGTGGACTTGCTGGATCTTGATGAACTTTGTTCTTGCATTGTGAAACTTTGTCAGTGTGGGGCCGATATCATCAGTAGACTTCCACTGGTACTATGTGCACGTGTTGTATGGGGGGCGCGGCGGGGGAGGTATCGCGTGCGCGTGCGCTGTCCGAGAGGCACGCTCCGTGGTGCGGCGTGCGAGGCGGCTGTGAGGCGCGGCGCGACTGAGCCGCCGGGCAGCCGGCGACCGCCCCGCCCCCACCTCGTCCCTCGCCTGTCTTCCCGCCTTACAAAAGCTCTCTATTTTAGGCAACTCTTTGTACGCAGTAATGGTCACCTCACGCTGCCCTAACGACAGACACGTCCATGAGAAAACGTTGCGCCAGATTTGTTGTAACCCCTTTCAAGTGTAATGAGATTCTGAATGGAATCGTTCGGGCTATGGGAAAACAATGTGATGCCGGCGATCGCTTCGCTTGTTTTGTCAGTGGGTCACGCGCATCGGTAAAGGGATAATTGAGTGAAGTGCCGTTCTATACGGTTCGGAAAAAATCACCTGCACATGACATTTTGTTTGTTGTTGAAGTTGCAGACAAAATGCAATTTTAGAAATAGATCAGGGTCAAGGTTGATTGGATTCCAGATTAGATAAAGTTGTACGTTGACATAAATACTCTTTCTAACCGCGAAATAACCTCAACCGCTTCTTTTTACTAGCTACTAATTTTCATGCTTTCATCATTCCTCTCGATCCACTGTTTCCAAAATCACTAGCAAAATTAGACTTGCCTGTTATTAAGATTCAACGTGTTAATAAGCGTTAAAAATATTATTGCTTAGAATTACCATCGTAATTCATGGCGTCGAATTTATTAGACATCATTTTATTGTCACTTCGTCCAATTTTATGATTCCTTTATGAATTATGCCTTAGTCTAACTGGCTGTAACTATCATTGCTAAAATTATATTTATCATAAGGACCTATAAAATATTTATCAGACATTAAAACCTAATCGTGTAATGAGGTACTAAATCTGTTTTAAGACCGAATTAAGGTTTTCAAAATTTATGCTTGGAGTTGAAAGTCATTAGCGGTTTAAGGACTTTTGTTATTATTACAGAGGTTTAATTTATATTTATTTTACAAAAATTACCATAAGATTACGACCTTAGAAGGATACTAGCTTTTGCCTGCAATTTCGTAAGCGCATATACAGTTTTTTCCAGTTCCCGTAGGAATTTCGGGAATCCTTTCTTAATGCTCCCCTACACTCCCCGAAGAACCCACAGCTACATGTCGCATTCCAGCTTTCTACGACCAGTAGTTTCGGCTGTGCGTTTTCTGTCAACGACACTCAGTCAATCACCAGTAATGGAAGAGTTTTGTATATATTGATAGTAACTCTACAGTACTAGTAAATTTTTCCTCGTTTTCTTGTGAATTATGTTTGTCAAAGATTATTCCGCACCATGGCAGCGTCTTGAGTTCAATGTGGATCAAACGGACTGCGAGTCTGAGATGTGTCCGCTATATCCAGTACCTATCCACAATATGAAATGAAAAAGATTAGATGGCAAAAAATAATTATTGATAGATGATATTGTGCTGGGTAAATAAATATTTTTATAGTAAGAAAGGTAGAAGACTGATGGAAAACTCAATATAATGTATTTAGTAGTGAGGTACGAGTATTTCTGTAAATCGTCGGTAGAAATAAAGTTGTAATTGTTCTGTTAGTGAGTAACGGGCTAATAATAATACTAATCATGTACAATTATTGTAATGTAGATAGGTATTTTATTACATACACGAGTAAGAACAATACTGCCGCACCTTTAAGAGGTGCCGACACAACTGTGTTAACTGTTCTCGTGGTAAACAGAAAATATGAGTCAAATAATTTATATGATAGACTATTGGGATGTCAGTAAATGGAGAAACAAGGCCGAGAAGAAAAAATACTGCATTGCGATAAAGACAGGAGCTGCATCGACAAGTTCTGTGCAATCTTTACAAGGTCTTAGGACCACCTTGTGGGAGGCTTTCTAATGCTGCGTCTTCATGTGATATATTGGAGTCCAGAATGTGATACAGCTGCATTAGTAGACAAGAGATATCACAAGAACATGAATAGTTTCCTTATACATTGTGAAAAAATGATTGTGAGATTGGTGGAAAATAGGAGAAAAGCCTTTTAACAGCAGTAGAATAGAATATAATTTGTTCCATTGAACAGCGCTAATAATCCCACATCTCCTTAAAATCTTCCTTACACCGCTTTGAGTTTTCCCAATCCTCTTTTTTGTCTAGGCGATTTCCTTTTAGAATGTGCTATAATTGTCAGAATGGTAATGGGTCGGTTCTTCTTTAAGTCGGTGGCCAGAATTAACATGTATCATCAACATTAACATCCATCCAAAAACGATACAACTAAAAAGTAAAATTAGCATAGCAATGTAACAAGTCAAAGAAGAAAAAGAAGATCTCCGTATTATAAATGAAGATATTGAGATAGCTATAGCAAAGCTTAACTATACAAATTAAGCAAAGCACGATCATCTACACTTACACGAGTGTTACTTAACAAAGCCTCTTGTCTATCACTTCACTTGCTGTTGCACCAACGGACAATACTATCGAAGCATCGTCATGGGTACTGCTCTAGAACAAAGCCCCATGCTCCAATAGAGCGTTGCAATTGCAACAATTGACATGAGAAAATTGAAAGTAGGGTTTATTGCAACAAAAAGGTTGGAAGATCCAAATACAGCGTGTAAAAGAATAAATGCAATACCTCTAAAGGGGTCATTGTACTCATCATTATGAACAACTTTTACTATGGGACCAATCCCGAAATCGCGAAAAAAAATCAGCTGTTCAGTGCATTTTGTCGAGTTATGCGCACGTAAATGTATCGTCGGGGGCGTCGATTTTTTTTCGCGATTTCAGTGTTGGTCACATAGTGAAAGTTGTTCATAATGATGAGTTCAATGACCCCTTAAGATGTGTTGGGTTTATTCTGTTACAGGTTGTTCATGTATGTGTATTTAAACCTGTCTGTTGTTTTAATTATAAAAGTTACGGACAATGCTAAAATATCAGCTGATTAATATGTTTGAAAGGAGAAGGTAATGTTACTCCAACTCCAACGACATGTAAATAAAAACAGGAAAAGGGTGAGATAAGTTTTTAAAAACGAACTACTAGGATAGGACCAAAATAAAATTTAAAATGTTATTCAAATGGCAGGGTTCCAAATAATAGTTATGTATAAACAAAAAATGATAAAGCTCGAACCAGTTAACTTCACCTAGCTGGAAACAACAAAAGCAAAGTTAAGATCAAAAATGTATAAGACGAGGTTAACACTTCAACAGCGTAATCAGAACTCAATGACGCTACCACTCAACATCCTACAACAGTAAAAATCCAACTTTTGTTAATGACACAAGTCACAAAGGAATCTCATGAAGATGTACAAGTATCCAAAGCACAAGATAATCCAGTTCACGACACGTGTCGTACCACGTACGTTAATTCGCGATAGCCCGAGCACGAGTTGGTTCTCACGCCGCCGCCGCCCGGGGGCAGAGCGCGCTCACGACTTACTGCAGATATAAAATTAATTTATCTATAAGTAATACGTCCATGTACTTAGATTATGAGACGGGAAATGTTTTGAACTTTACTTGTGTAGGCGGCTTTGGGATTTTTTGTGAGACCGCCCGTTATGAGCGATGGAAAAACAGCCTACCTTATGCTATAAAATTTGTAACAGCATCATGTTATTCTATCACTGCAGTGTGGTTTATTTCCTTTCTAAGGAGAAAAAGCTCAGCATAATCGTTATCTATTTTCTTTCAATGATTTTCGTCAGCGTGTGGCTGATTGTCTCAGATGAGACTTACAGTGTGCTCATAACAACGAAAACTGTTGTTCTGTTGACCAAGGCAACATTGGTGCAGTGTTAGGCTACGTTTATATACCTACAGATGATGAAGTCAAACGAGACGTGACTATGACACATGGATGGCAAGGAAAAGGGACAGTATTGACGTATGAAATCCATGACAAGTTATGAACAATTCGGAATAATGTATTATGATTTGAATTCAGTGAACCTCTAAAACTGTTTGAAGGAAGCATTCAAGAAAACAACGTGTTATCGTGATGTGCATCTAGATCTCTTAATTATTACTCCACCGATCTTACAGATCTTGATATCTCAACTAATTCCCGTTCCAACACACTTTCGCTTTCACCCACATAATATAATCCAACATATTCTACATATATCATAATTAATTTGTATAACTCCCTACAAACTTTACCGACTGTGACAGTCCGAAACCATAACAATTTTTCACCTTAAAATTTAATAGGAAAGCTAATACGGCCATAAACTTACTTAGAAGCGGGACATTACTCAATATCAATAACTTAATTTCCTGCCCCATCAATCTTTAGATTGGACTGATATCAAGTTGAGTTTATCACAATTTTATTACCACATATGTCACTCCCACCGAAACTAAAACAATGTGGTCACACTAGTTTATATATTGTGTTGGTACTTTGGCTTTCTCCACGCTATCTCGTGATTTACCGACTCGCCAAACGTGTCTGGCACTTTTCGGTGGATTTTAGTTGAATTAGGTACTATCCATAAATTATTGGGATCGATTTGGTCGCCCTATGTCGTAGGTTACTTAAGATGGCAGTAACTGTTTATTTTCTTTCCTTAATTGTAAATATTAGCTTGAGAAATATTATATATGACTTATGACCTTTTGAGACCTTTTAATGCTGCTTTTTGCCTAATATTTAATTCAAAATGCTTAAGATTACTATAAGTTATCTCTAAGTTATTTTGAAATTTAATTAAAACATATTTTATTTTTAATCAGACGCTTAAACGTGTTAATTAATATGTATTAATTTTCTTCCAAATGGTTGCTACTTTAAATTGATAGCATTAATATATTTTGAGTACCTACAGCACGACATGATATCGTGAGATACCAATATCATCATGATTAACATAATGCATGTCATTTAAATATCACAATATTACTCTTCACTTCTAAATAAAATCAACGGAACCCATTACCAAAACCGTAACAGACATAAAGCCATTACATGGGCTATGGCCTCATATGGTCTCATTGACACCATTACTCTATGGTACTTTAAGGTAAATTATTATTAGGTCACAGGTCGACCACCATATGTATGCCTCGTTATGATATCTTGATGATGATAAAACAGCCAGAACCGTGATTGAGTTAGAATATACAGTTGAAGTTATTACATTTTATATGTGTTTATTAGATGAAAACTTCTGAGAGCGTAATGGAAGATAGACAGCAGAACGTGTTGAATTGGTGTGCGGTAAAAAAGAATTGGTTTTACTATTTCAACTGGACTGGTTACTTTCATTTCTTGTCTGTTGTGTACACATTGATTTTAGTGCTTGATTTACATTTAACTCCGAAAACACAAAACGCTGAATTCAGAAGTAATGCCTTTTACAACAGACAACAGCTCTTTTGATGAAACATCTGCAATGTCCGTACGAATCTGCCAATATCCCAGTTCCGCTTTAAACCTAGTGCAATTGAACTTTTATTAGCATCTAAAAGAGAGTAACTTCTTTTTTACTTCTTAAATGAATGATAAGTTTCGTAAATTAATGATAAGTTCTACCAAGTAATTTCGCATTTCCAAGTTTTTGACTACCTGCAATCACTGTCAAGCATAAACACTTCACCGTCACACATAACTCGCGTATTCTTTGAGCTCCATACTTCAAGCCGTACTTCATTCATTATCTAATCACGATTCACCTTTACACCATCAGTTTGCCATAAAACCTCCTCCTCCAAACACGATGGGCTAACAGCGTGTAATAGTCGCCATACTTCACAGATACCGTCCAAAATTATCCGTTTAATCATAACGAGCCCGCCATTATTGCCCACGTTGCTTGATGGACCTCTATGTGTGATATGGTGGTTGTATGTTTGGTGGTTCAAGTGATAGAATGTTGTTGGGTTTCTACGTTGTTACTTTGGTAGGCACTAGTTATACTTGCAATAAAGAACATTGAACATTCCCTAATATTCCTTCGTAGATACTCGAACAATAAATTATGAACCGTTTTTCCTTACTAGATAACGTAAAGGATCACGATAGAAGTCGATTCAGGACAGCTTTGTGTCTTTAATTCTGTTTTGATATTAAGAATGTCAATAAAATGTATATAAGTCAATGACCGTTATTGCACATTTATCTGGCGCCTACCATGGATGGTTACTAGATTTAGGGTTAAGATTGCTTTGCCTCATTTTAGATTGTTCTTCATTCGTGTTTTATTCAATTAATTACAAAGATACCCTTAGTTGAGGTGTCTCTTTGTTCTATTTAATTTTCCATATCAATGTATTCGTTTCTGATAATGGTATAAAGTATTTGGATATTTTCTCTGTTACTTCAATTAAAGCCACTTCAGTAGTAACAAGGATGACTTTTCTTTTTTTATGCATGCGGCGTGACGATTTAGACAGGAGACTATCTAAAGGATTAGCCAGATGAAGCAAAGAACTGAGAAAATTGAAAGGAAGGAATCCCGGCCTTGCTGTACACAACAGGCACATGATAATTATTCAAAAAACACAGTTCTGACCCTGAATCGGATCGTTGATTCTTTAGCATCAGTCACACTGCTCAAACGCACGTTACATCTCATAACTTCCACCACGGCACGGTTATGCAACGCGTGGCATCGTGCGTGACCGCGGCGTCGCGCCCACACCGCGCACGCGCGTGTACAATTTGCATTCAGATATACCCAAGCTTACAGTTGTTGAGTACTGAGATAGCTCTGTACTCTATAACTGTAGGAAATTGATTACTGATTGTAATGTTGGGATGGGTGTCCAATCCTAACTTCGAGCAATTGAGGAAGATGTGAGAAAGGGATTCGATATTTCTAACTAAAAAGAATGTTTGAAACTGAGAATTGGCAACTATTATATATTTATGCACTATTTTTCATATTCTATTAAATATAATTATTGATTGCTGATTGTTATGTTGAGATAGATGGTCATGTTTAATCCTACCTTCGTAAGTACAATTTAAGAAGATGTGGTGGATGAGATTGATAATCTTATTAAAAGGACCAATGAATGTTAATATTTGATACTGAGAGTTGACATACTATCACTTCATGCCTGCTTTATTATCATATTTTATCAACAGATATGGGTCGTCACAATTACTTTCCCTAAAGATCATGACCCAGGTTTGCAGAACTGTTCGAAAGAGTCACCGCGGCCCTAGAACGCAAAGAGAATTTGGAGGAACACGGGTGGATTTTAGTCAGTCAGAGTCTGCTATGCAAACCGGTTTCACCGAAAACCGAAAAACCGGTTTTTCGGCATATTTTTAGTGGCTAAAAAACCCGTTTTTTTTTTAAAGTTTCCAGTTTTTCATTATTTTCGACTGACAACATTACTACACCACGTGTCAGTCAAAACGATGCATTTGATATCAGACATTTTGTTTTGCCAAGCGTTTCAATTTAAAGTCAAAAGACGTGTTGTTTGTCGTAGTATTGGTAATTTGGTAACTTTTAACAAATATACCTTTAATTTTAACAAGATTCTGTATTTTTGATCGAGTTAAAAAAAGAGAAAATAAGGAGGAGGTTCTCAATTCGTTTTTCTTTTTTGTAACATTATGCGATTATTCCGCCAATTAGTATTCGATTTTGATGATTCTTTTTTGTTTAGTACCTGCTATATTTTAGAGGTTGTCCCATAAAAAATGCATCAAAATCGGTGTATTAGTTTTGCTTTTTAATCAAAATAGCTAGAATTCATTTACTTGGATGAAGTATTTTGTTTGTCATCTAAGTAAATGAAATTGCTTATTTTGCTTTCCTGCGACTTTCCAGTGGTGTTGTTAGGTGTGGAGTACCTACTACTAAAAAGAGGAAAACCGGGTTTTTTAAGGAAACCGGGTTTTAATTTTGGCCGGTTTTGCATGCCCTATCTGAAACTGTTCCGCTCCGCCGAGAGCGGGAAAAGTAATTTGATGATTTCCCATCGAAAAAAAAGAAAGACTATAGCATACCAGGAAGCAGACGAGCAACATTAGTCTAAACACTTTTTCTACAGTCAGACTTAACTTTATTTTCAGTCTTGACAAGCAATTGTCTATGTGTATAGATCTATCAAGTGGGTCATTAAGTAAAAAGGCAGTCATTAAGGTTAGAAAAAGTAACAGATTAGTATTAAGATTAAGACATTCAAATATGAAACTAGTTTTTATCACATTAAGTGTTGCATACATCTTAATTGCGATGGTCCGTCTAGGTGTATGAGCTATATTGATAATGATCTGAGTATTCTCTATTAGGACCCTCGTTTCAAATATTTTATTTCATCAGATTTGAAAATTTTTATGGCATTATTATTGTTTTAACATTGCATAGTAAATAGTAGGGTTTCTACCTACCTTAAAATCTTATTCTAATCCATCTTCAATAACTGAAGTTTGACCATCAAATCCGAATAATTCCTCTTGTTCTTTGAAAGGTGGAATAGTTCAACCATACCCTGTTTTCATTATTCTTCTGAAGCATTCATTTTTCCTCAAAGTGTTCTAGCAGTGGGGACGTCATTATCATGATTATCCGGTCAGCGTCCGGGCAATAGCCGTCGCGATGCAACAACAATTGAAAAGTTTTATCGAAAAGAGAATGTCATCCCCCGAGTGTGTAAACCTTGCCATAGGATATAAAACCTTGCGTTTTTTTTTTTAATAATAGAGATTTAACCCATCGAGCGCTGTCCGGTTATGCATTATTCCTTTCGAAAGATTTCCATCCATGCCTCATCTTATACCTAGGTCAATCACTGTTGTTGTTGGTAGTCTTTAAGACAAGAGTGAATAGGTTGCTTCTAGGCAAACGTGCTCCATCTTCGACCGCATCATTGCTTACCATCAGATGAGATAGTGTTCAAACGTATGCCTATCTAAAGTAAAAATTAAATTTTGTTCCGCAAAGACTGTTTTTGCCAGAACACATTGAAATTCTTCTCCATCTAAGTTTTAACCTTTCTGTCTTACAAACACCTCGAATGTGTTTCTATCTACGAAATATCTGTAAAAGGCAATATAAATACGAATAAAGATAAAGTGAACACGCATTTCTAATCTCGCTTCGATACGGCTGAACATAAGTACAAACAACTTTACTATAAAGTGTTACTGGTTGGAACAGAGATGTTGTGTTCCTAATTTATCTTATGTTTCTGACTTATGTACTAAGGTTATAATGAGGTGTGACTGAAATGCTTCTCGGTTGTCTTTATTACATATAATATTCTTGTTTAGAATTAACCAGCTTGCATGCAGTTTGATTTGCATCTTCCTCTGTTTAGTTCTGCTGTTGTTCACATTTTTCATTCTTATAGTTATATAATTTATTCTTATAGTTATATGTTCAACAGATTTGAACTCTATACTAACATTAGTAGCATCTCAGCATTATGCTTAGTTTAAATACTGATTAGCAGGTTCTTTGTCAATTATTTCTTTTGAGAATTTTATACAGACAGAGAAAAAAAAATGTTCATCTAGGTTTGTTAATTCAATGTTTTGGCGTTTTGTCTACCTATCAGATGGTCAACGACTCAGACTAGTTTTCGAAGCACTGTGATTACCACACGAGCTTCAATAACATAAACCTATCCTACACTGCTGCTATCGAAAATCAATAAACAGCTGCAACTAAATTTCAAACGAGCATTTACAAACTGATTTGCACCGACTATTGCAGCTCAAGCATTTGTAATCTTAGCAAAAGGTCTCAAGTTTTGGCTGGAAAGTCGACCTCCGACCTGCTATGCGCTTAAATTATTGCAAACAACCGGTTCTTACATATTCGGAGTCCCAAGCCTTTGAGTACTTATATTCATGGTTGTTATTCCTTCTCTTTTCGATATGAGGATGTAGAGAGAGACGACAAATCGAAGTACGTTTGGATTTAAAATATCCGCTTGGTAACATCGAAATGGCGTTTTGAATTTTGTTTTTAGGAAGTGGCCGTTTCAAGTTAGTCTTAAATTGGGTAATTACATCGTTGGGTTTAAGCAGATTAATCGAATTACGAATGCTTATTTTTGTGAACCTCTTTTTCTTAGATACTGTCATGAAAATTTATATTCTATTCTATATTTTTTTTAGTGGCAAGCATAGCCGATGACGACGCCAATGTCTAAAGAAGAGGTAGATTGAAGAAACAATTGTGTATGATTTTACTGATTAAAGAGGGAGGGACAAATACTGTAGATATGAGTTAGACTCTTCGATCGATACAGTTGATTACTTGTTGAGGATGAGAATGGTCGTCGAAGTAGGTATATTCGACAATAACTACGTTTGGACTAAAATGATAAAGTCAGGTTTAAATAATCTACTATGGTAGGCGCCAGATAAGTATACAGTAACGGTCATTGACCCAGATACATTAATTGACTTTCTTAATATCTAAAACAGAAATAAAGACATAAAACTGTCCTGAATTGACTTCTATCGTGATCCTTTACATCTAGTAATGAAAAACGGTTCATAATTTATTGTATGGGTATCTACGAAGGGATATTTGGGAAAGGTGAATGTACTTTATTGCAAGTTTATCTGGTGCCTATCATAACTCATGAATACCGCCAAAATAGAATGTAATTAAATCCTAATTTATGTCAACGTTAACACATAAAGACAGATATTAAAACAATGATAGGATCTACAATTTTTATTGTCACCTTTAACGATGTATCGAGTTTCACAACTAAAAAGGCTGTTAAAAATTCCTGGCTACTTACAATAACTCAGCAGCATATTGATAACCATTTATAAAAATATTTTAACACAGAATGTGGAGAAGTTAAAGAGACTAAGTCAGTAAGTTTAATTGATAGAGTTTGAAACTCAAACTAAAAATTAGAAAAACCGGTGGTATATCATCTGTTTAGCCTTTTCCCAACTATATTGGGATCAGCTTCTAGTCAAACCGGATTCCGCTGAATATCAGTATTTTACGTGGAGCGGCTGCCTATCAGAACTCCACAACCCATTAAATGGTTAATACGGTACTTCTTGGCCAGCCTGGTATCAAATTATCTGTCTTCTGAAAATAATCCGTAACGACTGCCAAAGATCTAGATTTTACAGCCGGGACCAAAGGCTTAACGTGCTATACGAGACACGAAGGAATCTCGGTGTGTTAAGATAGAGAAGAGACCATCCACATCCCATCCGCAGACGACCTCGGCAAGCGTAACTTAATTTTAAAGATCGACCTGTGTGGCTGTTATTCTTTAACCACGGGCTCCTGTGGTGGTATTTAAGGCGCATTTGTGTGTCTGCACGGCATGTGCTCATGACGATCATATTGCTGGTTCCAAACAGAAGAGATACTTTGCTGAGTAGGAACCCATTTTTTATAAGCAAAGCTTTTTAAGCTATGCTAATTTTATATTATGAATCCTCGGTTATGAGTTGACTGGTAAATGGTGATCGACCCGAAACACAAATATAAAAATTTATATCATATCGCAAAATTATGGTCTGTTTACACAATAAGGAGCAGCGTAAATGTTATTTGAAAGGCTAAATTCCGTGAATTAAGCGTGCTCAAACATTTTTACCGGTAAATGTGCCTCTCAATGTTCACGGCTATAATGTTTTATGAGGACTTCAGTGTTTTACGATTGTCACATTTAATTATTTCATTGCCAGCAATTAAAGTTTGGAGGAAAGCGATTTTTTATGTTTTACAGCTGCATTTGAGTAAATAAAAGCTCGGATCACTGTATTTTTTATACCACACACGATTTTTAAATAGTGATGGGGAATCACGTGTAATTATGTATCGATTTTTTTGGATTAATTAGTTGACCACTCAAAATATTTATTTTACAAGATTATTCAAGTTTTTTGTTAATTGATTGGCAGCAAAAACGGTAGTGTAGTGTGGGATCTTTGGTTCAGATTTCGGTATGGGTTCTTTTCAAATGAGATTCCAAAGGGAAACCCCTTTGAGATTGTGCTGGGATTGCTGTTTACTGGAACCTATTTCTAAATATGCTTACTGTTATTTACCGATATTTTATCGTTAACGGTTCATGATTTGACTTCCTTATTTGCATTGCCAGACCTGTCCCCCTACCAGCCAGTGATTATAATTCCTTTTTCAAAAAGGGATAGACTATTCGTCCTGTAGGTATAGCTCCGTCTCTCTCCCATTGCGTAATCATGATGGCAGTAGGACGTCGTAGTATGGGGCTTTATTAGATTTTAATCGTGACTTTACTATAGCTAATTTAGGTATTCCCATGTTAAGGTGTGGTCCTTTTAAAGAACAGAAGACAATACCTATAGAAGAAATAAATATTGTATGATACATACTGATAATCATAGCTTTTTATATACAGGTTAAAAACTTGAATAATGTAATTAAAGAATAAACTTAATTGGTAGATATGGATATAATACTCATAGTTATTAAATACGAAATCTTAATCGTTACTTAAACAAATAATGTATCAATTAAAACCAATCGATTTATCGATAAGCAACACCACATTTTATCGACAATCAGACAACATCAGAACAACACAATAATTCTTACCGAATCGCCCATTAAAGTACGGTCCGTAAATTTGACAGGAGCACGTGCGTCAATCGATAGGCGCTTATATCGATATGTTTTACTGTCAGCACTAAATTCGGTCCAAAATATCCTTTCGGGACATCCGGATTTATTGACGACACTACGACTTTGCGTCGCAATTTATTAGAATGAGCATTAACTAAAATGATTTGACTTTAACTGTTTTAATTCGTAATTTATTATAGGAGGAGACAACACTAATTGGCGGTGTTTAGTTATTTGCCAATAATTTGGAACGAGTCAAATAAAAAGAACGTAAATCCGCATATCCTGTTTGTACCGACACCCACGTAATAAGAGGTTATGGCGGCAAATCTCTGAGTTATATTCTGTCTAAATAGTGTAATTTTACAATTATAGTGTTTATAGACGATAATTTATAATATGTACTAATTTGGTAACTTGGGCGAGTTGATTTGTGTGCTGTGGATATTACTCGCTTTGGTAAGTTTAACTAATCGGTTGTTAGTTAATGCTGTTTAATTTTATTGAAATTACAGCTGGCGAGTAGGACCTTAAGAAATTAATATATGTTAAGTACAGTAAAAACCCGTTCTCAGTTACAACGCGTTTTCTCTAGTTAAAACTAGTTTTCACTAAATACCTTTGTTACAATTAAAATTTCCTAGTTATAACTAGAACTTACTGCTTTAAGTATTAAAATTTTGGATAAAACTAGTTCTAACTTTGGACCTAAGTTAAAACTAGTATTAAAGAAACTAGTCGGGGATTAAAAAAAATGAATATTGTTAATTAAAATATTTATTAAAAATCCAGGTGTGTCGGACTGGGGCGTTAACCTGTAGGACCGTCAACGAATATCTTGACGGCATTTTGAGTACATGGTACGCCACCTAGGTCGACACACTCTCGCTTTCATCACATTAGACACAAGAGACCTGTGAACGATAAACCCGACGCCACCTTCTGGTCACCCTCCCGGAAACAGAGCAGATTGATGGATTTGAGAATGATCGTGTCCTCCCCCTCTCTTTGGACTTCAGACAATCCCACAATATTCTATCGTAAGTTGCTCAATTCCTCTTCAAGTTCGGTGGTCAGTGTTACCAGGTCCAGAAGTATGTCGTCAGGATTCTTAGCACCCCTTGCCTCGTCGTGACCTTGACCGCTACCGGAGTCAAGGATAGATGGGCTGCCATCCACTAGGTGTTACTTTTTCGTTGTGCCTATCATATTCAGGGAATTCGCTATAACCGCAACGCTTGGCAGGCGGGTTGGCCATCGCAGTGTAGCTGTTACAATGTACAGAGAATGCTGCTGCCCATTCTCTGGTGGGTCCCTTATTCGCTTCTTTCGACACCCACAGGAAGTGATGGGATGGTGCTATTCTTTAACGTCCGATACCATATAATTTCAAATCAAGTGAGGTCTCTCGACCAATCAGAATAAAGCACGATGAACTTTGACCTCGGTTGAAACACGTTTTAGGTGAATCATTTCGACAAAACGCGTTTTGTCTAGTTAGAACTAGTTTTCACTGATAGACATTTATTAGCAGCAGTAAATTCTAGTTGTAACAAAGGCATTTAGTGAAAAGTAGTTTTAACTAGAGAAAACGCGTTGTAACTAAGAACGGGTTCTAACTGTAACATATATAAAACTCTTAACTTACTGAGTGACTGACAGATAATGCACAGCCGAAACTACTGGTCGTATAAAGCTGAAATTTGGTACGTTCCTTGGAGAGTGTAGCGGAGCACGAAGATTTCCCGAAATTCCTACAAGAACGGGAAACCCCGGTATATGCGCGTACGATGTCGCGGGTAAAAGCTAGTTACATAACTATTTCTGTAAATTGGTTTAAATAAATACTAGCACGTCAAACTAATTATGATACTTCATTTCTAAAATCTATCCAGCCATGCAGGCTAGAGGGCGCTCCAAAGAAATATACATACATGGTGGACATCCCAACTATGCGCTCAAAACGTGGGAATACTAAATTAAGAAGTGGAATTCCCTGCCGGAATCAGTGTTTCCTGATTGCTACAAAATGGGCGTTTAAATATCAAGAGTGAAAAGGTTACTTCTAGGCAAAATGGCAGTACCAAGTCTACATCCGCGACTAATAAAACGACTACTCAGCCTGAGTAGAAATAACCTCAA
This sequence comes from Lacanobia wlatinum, assembly GCA_947578705.1. Classification (NCBI taxonomy): domain Eukaryota; kingdom Metazoa; phylum Arthropoda; class Insecta; order Lepidoptera; family Noctuidae; genus Lacanobia; species Lacanobia wlatinum. The sequence continues at coordinate 15,727,532 of OX388044.1, forward strand.
AATAATTATAGGGACAATCACGAGCCCCCTAAACAAACATCTCTTTAACATAGGTGCCACAGACAGCCCACTCTGCAGGGGCTGCTTTGACGACGAAGAATCAGCCGCCCACGTCATCCTGGAATGCGAGGCAGTGGCTACTCAACGTCAACAAATCCTCGGAACGGTGAGGTCGCTCTGCGAAGCCTGTGAAGCTCCCAGGAAACTTCTGTGCTTTTGGGCGGAGCTAGGCTGGCCAACTTAGCCAGGATCACCACGCACAACGGACCGAATGAGAGTCTAGGTGCGGAAAATGGAGTCCCTACTCTACTCTTCTACCTACATCTAGGCAAGTGTGCTCCATCGTCGACCTCATCATCGCTTTCCAGGAAGTGAGATTGAGTCAATCGTCAACCTGTGTGCCAAGTGTATTTTAAGGTCCAAACATTATCTTGGTCATATCTATTATAAAAATACCATGCGATGGTTTTTTGATACAAGAACCAGGTAAATGTGCGTGTGTGTTTGTGTGTGTGTGTGTGTGTGTGTAGCTATCGTGTAACCCAGTACATAAGGACTCTGTACTGCTTCTCGATTTGGGAAATAATGTTTCTGACTGAGATTTTTTTATAATTTCATTGAATAATATTCATGTGTGATTTAACGAATCGCCAAAAATATTGGCGTATGAGTTAAAACCCTTACTCAAATACAAAAAAATGTATTTACAGATACAACCGTACTTATTTACATTTTAACGATATCAGCAATCATTGCCCTCATTAAAACTTTGCATTCAAGAGATATATTTACATACTTCTTTAACCCTAAATTGGCAACATTATTCGCTGTAATAAACGCCATTCGAATAATTTAAACTGGTATAGTCAGAAGCGTAGTCTAATAATTGCAGCATTACAAAGTTCAGGTGAAACCAATCTAAGATTTATATTACATTGTTTCGCATAGATTAAAATACGATTTAGTATCCTTCGCGCCGGCGGTGGGTTAAGATTCTATGGTGCTGATATTACCAGTTTTGGTTTGGAACCTTAGCTGTGTTCAATGCCGCATTGCCTCAAACTACAGTTGGAATGCTGGAGACAGAAGAGGTGATCAAACAAACTCACGTTTCATGTAGCATTGAAGTTTTATTAATTAGTGGTCCAAGAAATTAATTTAAGCTTTGAAAATAGTACTGTTACTTGGGTTTGATTGAAAAGTTCGTTATTTTAACATTTCAGAAGTTCGGAGCGTTTCCTTTGCACCACACTTACTTTTCCACGCAGTACGCAGTAACTAACTCTCACTATAATAACTTCAGCAAATTGAACTGGTAGTACCCACTTACTTGCATCCTCGCATCATTAATAACTCCCTACCTGTCCGGCAATGCAATTACCAGTATCCGTTTTCGTACAAATTGACACGGTTACAAATGGCGCGGTATTAACCACTCTATACGACTCCCGACTGTTCATACGGTCTTACCGGGTGTATACGAACGGGTACAAACCGGACAAATAACGTGGTGTGCTAATCTAATTACTTAGCACAATGTCTTATTTGTAAGTTTTTGTTGCGCAATTAAATGCGGCTTCGTTCCGCGTGTAAACAGGGATCGGCGCAAGCGCACCGATTTGTTACAAAAGCGATGCAATTTTGCGCTTTTATTTATTGATTCGTAGTGGCCCCTTTGAATTGAGTTAACGCTGTTAATTAATTTGATTTGTTCTTTGATGCTCGGTGTGTAATGTTCATTTCTGGTTGAGCCAGTCATTAGGTTTTATATACTCGTTTAAATCAAATGAAGCGGCGGTAGAGATGATTTGGATCATCGAGCAGTGAAATGGTGGAACTTAATTTATAGGGCTATCACATTTTTTGAAGAACAGGTTTAAGACTGTTGGCCAATTTTTGTTTTCTATGACCCAATCTGTACACTTCTTTGTTTATGCTCAGGATCATTATAGTAGGTACATAATATACGACTTAACTCCAATGTATGTGGTTTGCTGTAATGTGGACCCGCATTCAACAGCCTTCGTCTGACTAACTTGGCAGTGATAAAAAAAAACCGGCCAAGTGTGAGTCGGACTCGCACACGAAGGGTTCCGTACCATAAACCTTATTTTTATTATTTGTTGTTATAGCGGCAATAGAAATACAATCTGTGAAAATTTCAATTGTCCACCTCTTACAGTTCTTGAGATACAGCCCGCTGACAGACGGACGGACGGACGGACGGACAGCGGAGGCTTAGTAATAGGGTTCCGTTGGTTACCCTTTGGGTACGAAACACTAAAAAGTCACGTATTTAAATTAAGCCGAATGCCAGCAGTTTATAATTTATAAACGTCTAAGTTCTGCATAAAGACTCCCCAAAACGCCCGCCCGTCACCACTTCCACTGGGAAGAGGAAGTCAGCGGGTCTAAAATGGCTACTTTAGCGGAATCAGCCAATACATCACGCTACTCGTCACTCTCAAAATTTCTCAATCAATCTTGAACCTAATGCTTTAGCGATAAAGATGAAAATGAAATTTGACAGATTGTTGTATGATTAATATTATGATTCTAATATGATTCTGCCAAAATGGCCTTTTTAAAACCGCAGGTTCATTAGGTATATTCCTGTCTTTCCTAGAAATAACCTCAAAAAACAAACTCCATCCACAACTACATTTTTACCATCACCCAAGTAATAAAACAGAAAAACCTTTCCAATTATTATTTTTAATAAATAAATTCAAAATAAAAAAGAACAAACATAGATCGTAGATCGGGCTGCGCGTGCGTTTATCCGAGGTAACAATTAACTCGATTAGCACGCGTCATTTGATCAAAACATGTCGACTCGTCAGTTGAATGGTTTTGTAATAGCCATAGACTCGGTAAACATACCTATGGAGACAGGTAAAAAAATGAATGAAAAAGTTTTAATAGCAATGGCTTTGGGGTTCCTTGTACATTTTTGTGAATGTCTTTTTTGAGTACTTACTGAGGAAGTTTGCCTGCCGAAGGTTATTTTAAATCCTAAAAACAGGCAGACTAGAAGTCCATTATTGGAATAAATTAAATTATTATAATATAGACGTCTATTTTTAAACCCATTACAACGAGAGCGCAGAATTTCTCTACAATTGTATAGCGTTTACTCCTTAGAAGATATCACATTAACCTGCAACCTCACATTGTCCTTTTTTTGCAATAAATACATAATGTTTATTATTATAAATATTTTATTATTGTAAATAGTTACCTGGGTCTAAAATGGTGATAGAGAACTTTTTCGAAAAACAGTTTAGAAACAAAGAGAGAGAAGTGATCTTTAACTTTCTATTGAAAACTTAAAATGCTCTGACTGTCACATGATAAACAATTCACATAATTAACTTGTAGATTATTTAAAGTAATGTTTTAACCATCCTACTTCGCGTCTAAACGGCCAAAATACCGTAAATACCGAAATATGTCATATCAGAATATATCTGAGAGATCAACCTATATATCCAAATACGAACCGCATTCAAATAAGTAAATACTTAAATCTGGATGCAATATTAGGACATAGTAACCCAGACGTAACGTTGTAACGCAGAGATCTAAAGCCCATTTGAACCCAACGTTTTAAATATATCTCACGCTTAACCTGCCTTTACCCAAGCTAATAATTGTCTTGAAGATAGAGTTGCCTACGCAAATTCTATTAAACAAGTAAGCGTGATTGCACAAAATCAATTATATACAGCATTCCCATTTAGTTTTATACTCCAAACAAAACTATACACACAAAATTCACACTTATTGCTACACAACTAAGTTCTAAAACCCTGTGGCAGATAGAACGGAACATGTAACCGGTCGAATTCGTTAATTTAAACGCTGTGTGTTGTTTCAATTCCTACTTAAAATTATTCAATTGCTTTAAGGTAATTATAGATAAGTTACGGGTTGAATCTACATGGGTTTTGCTGGGGAGTGTCAATGTTATACAGTCTATATGGGCCATGAATTGCACCAGGTCAAACTGTCTTAGCCCAGTTCAATGAGTATTGGCGGAAATAATAGTTCTAACCACCATTACGTTTTAATTTATTTAGAGGCTTGTAAACAGACGTAAGTAAAAAGGATGCTAGGCTCTAGAGGGATGGGGCGAGACTCTTGAGTCTCCACGCAGAGGGCTCCCGAAAATGGAAAATGGAGGCCTACCTAGAAATACAGAAAAAGATGGGAGAAGAATGTCTGGAAGGACTTGTGGGAGGCCTTTCCCCAGCAGTGGCACAGCAATGTTTTGATATTCAAAAAAATCTTTCTGAAGATCTGAAAAAGGAAAAACAAATTGCCAATTGACCTAGTTTCTAAATTTTTCTTACGGATTACCAACTTTAGGAACAAGCCATATCGGGTCGAAAAACTACTAGAACACACAAAAAACATGAAAAATAATGAATTCAAAAATCCCTATTAAAATTAATTACAGCCACATCATATTGATTTATTATCAGTAGATATCATAATGGTATCGGCTGCACCATAAAGAGTAAGACCACGGTTAACCCAAGGTATTATTAATGGCATTATTCAAATTCCTTTTATTAGATTAACAGTGGGGTCCCTACTGTGTAGAGAATGCAAAATGTATGAACTCCTTGTTTTAATAAACGTATGTGTATTATTTTAAATGAAATATTACTTCGAAACGCACGTGAAACTGTGGAGCTTGCGTTAAAATTACGCATGCATTACATTGTTTTATGATTGCAATTATTTTTTAATCCGTTTGGTAAATGAATGAACTGTAATTTAATATGGCTGTTACATTTGAGATAAATTGAATAATAATTTGTCGGTTTTTTACTGTTACTTGTCCACTTATACAGTTTTAATTGTTTCCTTTGACATATGTACGTAATACGTATGAGTGTGTTTTGTAATAAAAAAAAACATATTTAAAAACTTACTTTTTAGATACAAAATATTTTTTTTCTAGTTTACCTGCAATAAAGTGAACAGTTGCCATTTGAACATAATACACCTGAGGGCCAATTATACAAATTTTAAACAACGTTTGCATTCGTAATCTATCAAAAAAGCCTCAATTTCCATACATTTTTGTCAGATTTCGACTGACATGCGAACGTTGATTAAAAATGATTAGAATTTGTCGAAAAACATCAACTCCACACATACTAAATCGAAGAAACAGAGTAGCAAACACTGAACAAAGATAATATGCATACGATTTATTCAAGGCGTACGCCAACGACGAAGACACTGAAACAAAAGTACAATCAACACGCAACATTGTAAACTCACATGTTACAAAAAACTTATTGGACATGACTGACATGGCTAACAAGCATCGCAATGTAATAAACAAAATAACCCATAATTTCAGCAAACATTTAGCGAAATATTTCACAGCTGGTATTAAAATAAAGTTTACCGCTACTGGCCCATAAAACATTATATTTACGCCAGAAAGATGTACGACTCGCCACAGTCAAAATAAACTCTTAATTTTTTATATTAAGTGTAGCCGTCATTGCTTCCACCTCATACGGCGAAGTCATGACTTAAACCAATAAACATGAAATATCATGTGATCGTGAGACGCATGCGTGATTTCGACTTTCGTGCTACACAAAAATAGCTACACGCAACCAATATTGGACGTTTAACAAAACATAGATAAATTGTTAAATAGACTTTTGTTATTTAAAACATACATAATAGTGCATTCGTCTTCGATGACTGTTGAGGCCACAAGGCCAGGCAAAGTGAAGAAGATAGTCGAAAAGTTCGTAAGTGTTACGCATGGTAGATGAAAGTTTTTGACATGGAATGTTCAGCACGTAGTCCGGAGCGGTATTGATTAACATAGTCGCTAGTTTATCGTAGATGTAATAATGGGAATAAGCACACAACAAAAACGACCTATACTTAGCAGTCGTATAGGTCTCTGTTATTGTGCGGTCGGGTTGCCAAAAAGAAACAAAAACCCATGACGAATCTTAAGATTTACCAATATATACAATGTTTTCATCATTGCACATTACCTTCATCTGGTTAATCATCAACAGCAACACAACAGTTCCCATGGTTAGTCAAATTCAAATGAAGTGTCTTACTAAAAAAACTATAAAAGTTAAGATGTGAAAAGATCTTACCAAAACGGATTACAAATTGACACCATTGTTGATCCCATCGAGTGACGGTGCAGTGACGATTTGATTTTTAAAACCAAATCCACAGTCTTGGTTGACAGTAATCACGTTACAACAATAATAAAACGGGGCTTACGGTCAACGCATTTCGATATCAGAGACACGATCTACTGCGTTCCATTTGTCAGGTGACTCAGCGTTGTCGTTGACATGACGCTCTCAAAATGCAAATTTTCGAAAAACCGAACAATATAAATCTCGATCGGTCGATCTCGATTCGGTATCGTCTTGTCCCGCCAAGCAATTGAATTCAGTCGATCACTAATCGATGTCTTGTCCGTGATAGGCGCGGTCGGGGGCCACGGCAGCAGGGTGCCGACTTACCACACAATCCATCGTTAACTTCTTTCTTTCTTTCATTATCGTCATCACTTACAATATCAACCCTACACGCATCTCTTTTAAAGTTCATAATATTTAATTCGATATTAAATATTGTATCTTTTTGTAATACATTTTCTACCGCATCTTCGTCAGCACGGTTGGTATGGTCATCAGTAATAAACACCGTAAGACTTATTGCTATAATATAAATTACACTGGGCGCGCTATGGAGTTGTACCGTTTTAGAGTTGCGCTTCGAATTTAACCTCATTACCTATCTTAATAAAGGATTTGCCCTTTCGCGCCGACTAATCACAAATGAGCATGTAAAGTCTGTAAATTATGTTGCATTGAGTTCATATTACTGTTTTTTACTTATTGAACCAGAGGTTGCTTATTCATAATTAGCCCCCCTCGACGTTTATTACTTCTGTACGAGTTAATGAATGTGTGCAGTTCTTGATTTGAATGGTTTGTTACCTTTTATGCGTCGATGTCTATCAAATCGCTCTTTGTTGCGACTGACGTTTTATTCAAAGGGGTCGATGTATTTGTGGTATCATAATGGGTTTCAATCAGGTTCCATTTATCATTGTTTGCTAAAAATTTATCGGCGATATGAATTTAGAATGCATCAGTTTCATTGCTTTTGGTTGTGACTGCGTCTTTTTTTGTTGTACCCAACATCGGAGAAGATTCCACCTGAATTGTTTTGGATTCATATTGTGCGGCTTGCTCTAGTTGGTTCAGAATGATAGTCATCCATATTTCTCCGTTCCCTTTATAAAGTGTGGAAGGTTCGGCTGATGACGAGTGCAACAGTGAAGCTGAGCCGCGCTCGTGGTCGCCCCCCGCCGCCGCACGCCAGGGGCCGAGCCAGCCCGCCGAACTAAATCAAATAATGACTAATCGATTCTCTCTTATATTGCACAGTAGGTACACGTCAAACGTTATTCCCTTTAATTTTTAATATTTAAGCGTTTTTGTTCTGTTTGCATAAATCCGAATTCGTTATAGACAATGCAATGATTGATTCGTTTTAATAATGCTTTGGCGGTTGATTGATGTTTATTAGTTCAGTAGTCGGAGTTTTGGGAATCATTAGATGAGAACTGTGTCTTATGAAGAGTAATGATCGAATCGCTTTCGGTACTCAACTTAATTCGAGGTTTGACCGTTTGTTATTTATGATTCGGTCCGTGTGTAGTTACTCACACTACATTGATATCATAAGTCGGATGCCTATCATCGTTGGAATCTGTGATCGTGGCTGTTAGAATGTTATCTTCATTGCTTTTAGGTATTCGAGTCATGTATCCATTAAGTTGATAGTTTCTTTTTTCATAAATATGCCTAATATGCTCATCACTTCAAATATCCTCACAAAAAGAAAAAACCGGACAAGTGCGAGTCGGACTCGCCCACCGAGGGCTCCGTACAAATTTGTAGGTAACATAATACTTTAAATAAAGATTTAATTACTTAAATGTATTGTTTTCAGACTTTTTCCTATACTTCTAGAATAAGACGGAATTACTTTGCAAATTTCATAGTTTTAGGTCAACGCAAAATACCCTATATATAAATATATAAAGCTGAAGAGTTTGTTTGTTTGCTTGAACGCGCTAATCTCAGGAACTACTGGACCGATTTGAAAAATTCGTTCAGTGTTAGATAGCCCATTTATCGAGGAAGGGTATATATCATCACGCTAAAGCCAATAGGGGCGGAACAGTAATGAAAATTGTAACGCAGACGAAGTTGCGCGTTTCAGCTAGTACCCTATAAATTTTGATTCCCTTGAGAGTGTTGAAATATACGTTTTTTTCGGCATAAGATTTTTTTGTAGCTTCAAGGGACTTGAGAATATGGTTTTAATTTCAACTCGATACCTCCACGCGTTCCCGAGATAAAGGGTCTTGACAGACAGACGGACGGACGGACAGACAACAAAGTGATCCTATAAGGTTTCCGTTTTTTCCTTTTGAGGTACGAAACCCTAAAAATCATCTGGTAGTTACTTTTTAAATATATACAATGTTTTAATTATTTTGCAAGGTACGTTACGCAGCAAAAGCTCAGCTGAAACCACACATGGGTTTAAAATTACACTATGTTTGTAAAATGTTTAGAAGTTAGAAGAAAACATGTTTTTATCCGACATTATGGAAGTAAAATATGATATGGAAAAACTTTATGTGTGATTTTTACTTATCTGCACTTTTTTCGTCCTTTCAGGCTTTTGAAAGCGATTACGAGGATTCAAAGTTTTTGTTCCGTACCCATTCAAAAAGTCTAAAAATAAACTGTAGACATTTCGTTCAATTATATCGTCTATTCGTGACTACAAGCTCAACTACGATTTTATATAGCGTGGCTTGCGCCCACGCATATCGTTCACACTGGATTAACAGGTTATATTGTTATCTTTAATTTCTTTCTCATTTGGTCTTAAATATTAAACGGTCAATTATTTTTATTTGTACAATAGATGGTTTTATGATTCTTGACCGTGAATTTTGGTCGCGTGGCTCAAAGGTAAATTTTATTGTTTAATCGTAGGCACATCGTGATTGCGTGATCGTAGGCACAATTATTTGCATACCGGATCTTTGTAAATCGCCGATAAAAGTTCCGGTTTGCTGGTTCTGTAAGGTCAATCATCTCTGACTATTGAGACTTAATGACTTTAACGTCTATGTGATGACTGGCTATTAATTGGACACCATTCATGTTACTCGTATGTCGTCCTAGTATCTTCAGAGGAAACTACGAATGAAGATGGGCGGGTCACAAGACATACAGCTGTGCGCCATCGATACATGGTGGACATCCTACCCATACGGATGAAACGTTTCGGGAATACTCACATTGTACGTACAGTTAACGAGCGGAATTCCCTGCCAGAGTCAGTGTTTCCTGATAGTTTCATCATCTTGACAAATCAAAGAATAGTGTCAACTGTCGTGATTTCGAGCCTTAGCTTCTTTCCTCAGTATCTCAGATATTCTATAATTGCTTTCTTTATTTTCAAGATCTCCAGTGTGTTGTGTAATAATTTTATCATCATCATGACCTGCACTTACATCTACATAACATTATTATGTATCAACGGTAGTCCATTTTCTGGCGCCACCAAATGGCTATACTTTCATATTGTAACATAAAAATAGCCCAGTATATTAAACGCTCTATTCACAGTATGAGAACTGAGGTATGTGTCCAAATATTCAAATATCGTAAAATCTATATTCATAGAAAACTTGGAATTGTTACGACTTTATTTCAAACTGCTGTTAACGTAAATGTCTTGTATTGAATTTTGTTTATGAATATAACTTTGGTAAAATACTTTGACTGTCGTAAAGATGATATTAGAGTAAATGGAAATACTAATGAGGAATTTGGTGGCCAAGGAAGGAAACGGAACAGGAATGTGACGCCAAATTAAAGACGACCTTTTCGAAGAAATAATGTGTTTGTGTCATAGAGCAAACCAGAAATAGCTGAAAGATGATTACATGTGTACGTGCTTTGCCATATTTGTACGAGAAAGTAAAAAATTTCATGATAATCAAACATCATAAATTAAATACAGACTATACAAATAGTACTCCCTCTTAAATTCTTTAAAAAATAACCAATAACTTTGTCATGTTTATTATTTTCAAAGAACTACTCAAGAATTCATGCAATGTCTGCCAAATTGATCGCAATGCAGTTAGAACAACATGGTCCCTGAATGCGATGTGTACAAATAAATTTGAGTGTGAGCACTAAAAGGGATTAACTCCTAAACTATCACGTTGCAATTTTATATTCTACTCTTTCGTGTTTAAAGTTGAGATTGTCAAATTATAATGGTGTTCTAAAGCATTTTTCAAAGTGCGACTAGTGATGCGAATCAGAATGTTCGCCGCAAGTTTGTACGGGAGTCGAGTGCAGGTGACAAATAGTCACGCCATACTGGAAAAGGTCGGGGGCGATGCGACACGTCGATGTTTTTATTTGTTTAAGTCGATGACTTAATATTAGTGGGGGGAAACATCGATAGTTTTATTAATTGGAAGGAAATATTACTAATGAAAAATATTTACAGATAACAGAGTCATAATTGTTGATTCGGAACCATGCTTTGTAGAAAAATAGTTGCTCTACTTCAGTCAGTTTTATGATCAGAATCAGCAAAATATTTAGAAACATAAGTGTTAATTAAATAAATGCCACAAAATCGAAAGAACTCATAATAAAACTTAAGGTTGGTAAAAATATTGTCAATTCTAAAGCCATCTATCGATAAAGCTTCTCGAAGCTTCACACATTCTCACATCCCTAGTTTTATAGATTCATATCTCTTAAATGTATGCAGTCAGCAGCATATAATTCAGGATTACAAATTGTTTGTTTTAGGGAGAGACACCAAATGTATTGGCGAGATTTCAACTTAAAAGCTTGGCGATAAATATAAAAAATCCGATGAGGTATTGCAAGCAAAAGATTGCGATTTTACGTCGTGACATTTTTCTTGTTTGCCTGACAAAGGGTTTTTAGTAAATGTTTGCGGACAATGTTAGTTTTGCCTTTGTAAATGAGTTTGTGGTAATTATGTGTCGTTTAATCCTTTGTTAAGATTCACTGATGAATTTCACAGGTATTTTTTGTGTTTTTTATTTTGTTTATTTTGTGGAAAGGGTCTCGTTAGTATGTGGTTGTATGACTTTCTGTAGATCGCTACCTCTTTTGATAGTGTGTTGGACGGTTGTATTTTTCGCATGTTTGTTTGGGATTCCATCAAAAAAATATATATGAGTTTTTTTATTTAAGTTCTTTTCATGTCAATATCGCATAAGTGTACCTAGTCTATCTTTAATCTCTTTCTTCTATCTGGACCAGATGACCATTAAATCCATAGTCTACTGCATGAATCTAGTTTTATTTTTATCGATCCAGTTACTGAATAACGAAAGCTTTACATTGTAAGTTTGCAGTGTTCAGTGTTAATCACTTGTAAGCATCTATATTTGTATTTAGTCGTCTTATACCTACATTTAGTCGTCTTCTAGAATCGCAATTTGTTTTCTTATTCTTTACATTATTATCTATCTTGTATCATATTTCTAATAAAAGTTTACCTACGTTTTTGCTTCTACACGTAATGGTTAAACTATTATTAACTTTGTCTGATAGCTAAAGCCATTAGTTGAATATGTGGCCGCATAAAGCTAGTGTCACCTCTAGTAAAAGTCACCTCTTTGATATTTACGTCGCATAACATTGTACTTAGTGTATTGCCTTACATGTACTGGTTTGATACTTCTCGTAAATTAACATCTTCATGAAGTAGGATAAGGCTTTTCTGCTTCTTGATTTCACACATATCCGTAGTATAGTTATACTGGGGTGTATGATTTTTTTTACGAGCTGAGTGCTTTTAAATAATTAAGTTATTGTTATAAGATTGCTGTAGGTCCTATCATAAGTAACTGAATGGTTATTTTCACAAGGTACTAAGTAATCCTTTTTTTAGGATGGGAGATCATCAAATGACTCCTTCCGCTCTGGGCGTGTAGCGGAACGAAGTGTCAGACTCTTACTGACTAAACCCCTTTCGTTCCTTCATACGCACTTTGCCTTCCAGGGCCGCGTATACTCTTTCTAACAAGTTCCACAACCCCAGAAGTTTTTTTTTTTTACTATATATGGACATACGTTTGACCACAATCTCACCTGATGGTAAGCGATGATGCGGTCGAAGATGGAGCACGTTTGCCTAGAAGCAACCTATTCACTCTTGTCTTAAAGAGTCCCAGGTTGTAGCTATCTGGAAACACAGACTCTGGCAGGGAATTCCACTCCTTAGCTGTACGCACTATGAATGTTTTCCCAAAACGTTTAGTGCGTGTGGGTGGGACGTCCACCATGTACCGGTGGCGCATCGCCGTTCGTCTTGTGGTCCGATGATGGAACGGGCTTGGCGGAATTAAATCATGCAATTCCGTCGCACACTCCCCAAAATACAAGCGATAGAAAACCGACAGCCAGCAATTCGGCGTCGATGCTCAAGGCTTTGGAGCTTCGACTCGATGAGCTTGTCTTTACCGATAATCCTCTTGGCTCGTTTCTCAATTGACTCAAGGGCATCAAGTTGGTATTTGGCAGATCCGTCCCAAAGATGAGAGCAGTACTCCATGCACGATCGAACTTGCGCTTGATAGAGCTTGAGCAGCTGTTCCGGCGTGAAGTACCGTCTCACCTTTGCTAGGACCCCCAACTTTCTGGCAGCCACTTGAGCCTTTGCCTCTATGAAAGGGCCAAAATTGAGGGAAAATGTTAACGTAACACCAAGAAGCTCAAGTCGGTTGGTTATCGGCACGGTTACACCACGAAAAGATGGAGCTGGGTGGAATTGGCTCCTTTTAGCGGAAAATAGACACGCTTGGGTCTTAGCAGCATTGAACTTGACCAGATTGGCATCGCCCCATTCTGAGACCGCCTGTAAGGACAAGTTCAAGCGCTCAACCATAGCCTCCCGGAGAGACCGGATCTGCGACCCACCAGCTCGTGCGTCGGACACGTATCTCACAGCAACAGTGCTGTCGTCTGCATACCCAAAGGTCTCGGGTTTTAGCAGATCATTAATAGGCAGCAGGAACAATGTTGCCGAGAGCACCGACCCCTGAGGAACCCCGGCATTAATATCCAGTAGTCCAGACGAGCAGCCATCTATGACCACTCGGATAGACCGATCCCTCAGGAAATCTGCAATCCAATCACACAATCCGGCGGGCAGACCGAAGGAAGGAAGCTTACTAATAAGGCTATCGTGCCAGACCCTGTCGAAGGCCTTTGAGATATCAAGGGAGACCGCAAGTGCCTCCCCGTGCTTCTCTATGGCCTCACTCCAGATGTAAGTAGTGAAGTAATAACTAAACAGCCACTTTATCTTTATAATACTGTCAAATCATCATTGTCGTTCCTAAAGTTAAAGGTATCTGTTAGTTGAAAATTGGTCCTAAAATGTATAGCTAATTAAAGAGGTTTACAAGAGGTATAGGTGGTATACATTGTGTCAGTCTTCTGTCCACGGAATCTGTTTAGTAATCTATAGAAAAATATCCATCAAAGAAGTATCGTTTACATAAAATCATACTATCAGTTTATAAGATTTCCCCAACACATAACAAAAAAATTACACGTCATAAATAATATAAACGCGTTTTAAATTTCGTCAGACGCCATTTTACGATAACATGTCATTTCATATAAAAATACATATAACATAGTCAATATATTATAACTTATTGACAGTGTTATAGCAAATTATGGCTATTTATGTGCAAAATTAGTTCTAAAGTTGTATGATGGAATGTTAAAAGGTCTCATGTGACAAATATTGTGGTTCCTACCGGTTGGGGAAACGAGAGGTTATTTATGACAGTCAGGATTAACTTTTTGCACATTCAGGTGATAATCTTTATCTGGTATAATCTTGTTTTCATATAATAGCTGGTATTGTGGATATAATGAACCTAGGGCTGGAGAAAATAAAAGATGGTTAAAGATTATGTCAGGTTTTTGCCAATCATATGGTAATGCAAAACACTGTTTATATAGAAAAAACCAAACTATGACCTCACCGTACAGTTTCTAAAAATATGAACCGTAGTTTTTTTCCCACTGTTAATGAGACAGGAAATAAATTGGTAATTTAATGCGAAAAATGGTAACTGAAAGCAGAAATGCCGGGCTAGCTATGCCGCTTGCGACACAACTTTGTGAATCATTCACTAGTAATAAAGATGTACCCAGTTGTAATAAATACATGATAGAGAATAATGACAAAAAAATAAAAAGATGCATTATAAGTACTTAAAACTTTTCATATATCGAATGCTGTCAACATGTTTTGAAGTATCGTTATCTAATATTAACTGACAGATTGATTTGTTTTTCAAACGAAGATTGATCAATGGTCAAATTAGACATGACGTGATCAGCGCCGGACGTAAAATGTTTTAATATACTCGTAAATCTTTTCTGAACTATGAATATGTTATAGGTGCCTATGGTCTGACATTGATAGGTAGAGTGTTTTGTTTCGATAAGCTATTCTATTGATGTATTGAATTTGCAGATGTTTATAAGAGTGCCAATTCTGGCGAACATACGAGAATTGGAGGACCAATTTTGCCATTTTTAGGGTTCCGAATTTCAAAAGGAAAAAAAACGGAACGCTTATAGGATCACTTTGTTGTCCGCTCGTCTGTCTGCCGTCTGTGGATCTCGGGAACGCGTGGAGGTATCGGATTGAAATTAAAACCACTACTCATATGTACAGTTCCTTGAAGCAGTGAAAAAAACAAAGTTAACGTAAAAAAAAAAGATACGGCGGTTTATGCCGCAAAAAACGTATATTTTGACACTCTCAGGGGAATCAAAATTCATAGGGTATTTCCCGTTGACCTAGAACTATGAAATTGCGCATGTAATATCTTCTTGTACTACAAGTATAGGGAAAAGTCTGAAAACTATACATTTGTAATTCAATCATAAAAAGATGTACCTAGTTTTTATTTTAAAGCAATTTGTACGGAACCCTCGGTGGGCGAATCCGACTCGCACTTGTCCGGTTTTTAGGGTTCCGTACCCAAAGGGTAACCAACAGAACCCTATTACTAAGCCTCCGCTCTCCGTCCGTCCGTCCGTCTGTCTGTCAGCGGGCTGTATCTCAAGAACTGTAATAGGTAGACAGCTGAAGTTTTCACAGATTGTGTATTTCTATTGCCGCTATAACAATAAACAATAAAAAATAAGGTTTATGGTACGGAACACTTTGTGTGCGAGTCCGACTCGCACTTCGCCGGTTTTTAAGGCTACGTTCGCATCCGCATTTCAGTCGTAATCTATCAAAAACACCTCCAATTTTCCTACTTTTTGACAGTTTGCGACTTAGACGCAAACGAGAATGTTGCTTAAATAAAAACTTTTTTTTAAACGAACGGCGATGCGCCACCGGTATATGGTGGATATCCCACCTACATGTACTAAACGATTTGGCAACACATTCATAGTGCGTGCAGCTAAGGAGTGGAATTCCCTGCCAGAGTCTGTGTTTCCAGATAGCTAGAACCTGGGAATCTTTATGACAAGAGTGAATAGGTTGCTTCTAGGCAAACGTGTTCCATCTTCGACCGCATTACCATCAGGTGAGATAGTGGCCAAACGTAGGCCTATCTATAGTAAAAAAAAAACGAGAATTAATGGCCCTGTGAGGCCCAATTTCTCATGTTATAAAAAGAACAAATTCAAGTCGCAATATTATCTAAGTATCAATCATTGTCAAAAACTTGTCACAATGTGTGAAATTAGAGGTAGATATTTTTGAAAAAAATTGCGTCTCCGATGCAAATGCGAATATTCTTAAAAATACGGGAATTGCCGGTCTCATGTTGGTTTCGCTAGTAAGGTTGTCGATTGTTTTAGTTTAGGAAATGGTTGGATGTTTTTTAACCAAAGAATACAGTTTTGATTGGTATTATACCTATTATTATAGCTAGTAATAGTAAGTATAAGTTATAATATTGTTTACTAACACGCTGGATCATTGTTGTCCGAAAATAAAGAATATAATAATAATACTTGGCTTGCGAGGTTATCGACATGTGGGATGTGAACACAGCAGTCATTGTGCCGATAGTCGTGACGGCCAATGGCGTAATTGCCAAGAGCCTCGACCAACATCTGAGGAGGCTCTCGTTGGGCAGCTGGATCAAGGGCTTGATCTAGAAAGCAGTACTCCTGGACACGGCGCGCATCGTTAGAAGGTTCCTCTCTCAGAAGCCCTGACCACCGGTAGCTTAGACCATGTTCCTGATACCGGTGGGCTACTATTTTTTTTATTTTTAAATGTTTTTTTTTAAATATTTTTTTAATTAAATATTTAAAAATGTAATTTATAGGAATATTTATCGAATAAACGAGATAATAATTATGTACACTTGGTATAGAGTATCAAAGAAAACTACATATTTCCCTCAGGTCTTAACATGTTGTCAAATTAAAGCTCCTCTAGGACTGATCATTGGCAGACACCGCAGAAACAACTGTAGTAGTAGGTAGGTGTTTATTCTATACTGAAAAATTTAAAACATTAGTGCTCCGCTCCTGGTTGTAGCGTGATGTTATAAGCTTATAGCCTTCTTCGATAAATGAGCTATCCAACACAAAAAGTATTTTTCAATTCGAACCAGTACTTCCTGAGATTAGCGCGTTCAATCAAACAAACAAACTGTTCAGATTTATAATATTAAGTATAAATTCAATTCAATATTCCTTTCTGACCCACAAGACAATCTTAAAGAACCACAAACGCTTGATTCAACTAATATCAACATGTCAGATCATAATCATTAACACCATCGTTTCTAACCATCACACCTCTAGAGATGAAACGTAAAGATATCCTCAAAAAGACGTAGGAAAGGATTCAAGTCGTACGACGAACGGTCAGAGTTGAGCGCTTGAACTCGATTGACCTCGCAAATCCGTTACTGATGTGACTCAGGGTTCAGGGGCTAGGCAGCGGTCCTGGTGTGTATCAATTGCATGGAAATTGGAAGTGTTTTGTACGGGTATTATTTTTAGGTGTTTTTATTTCCATATTAGCTTTGCCAAATGTGGTGCATATGAATGAGGAGCGTACCTACAGCAAAAAAAGTGTTGAGTATCTTACATTAATACTAGCTGACTCGGCAAACGTTGTTTTGCCAAAATATAAAAAAATACCCTACCACCTATTCTCATACCTACCGAATGTACACACAAAATTTCATGAAAATCGGTCGAGCCGTTTCAGAGGAGTTCGGTAACAAACACCGTGACACGAGATTTTTATATATTAGATAATAAAGCTGAAGAGTTTGTTTGAACACGGTAATATCTGGAAGTACAAGTTGAATTTGGAAAATTATTTTTGTATATGATAGCCACATTCATGAGAAAGGCTATGTATATAGGTTATACTGGAACGGAAAACGGGTTATACGCATACGAAGTCGCGGGTAAAAGCCTGATTTTAATAAATCTGAGTTAATATAAAATAGAGGCAGACTGCACATGTGTGTCTCATGTAATCCTTATTAATATTGTATTACAATTGCACTATTGAGTTTTTTTGGAACGAAGTTCCTTATCGCGCGTTGCGAAGGGGGCTAGACGGAAAAAATTAAGACCAAAAGTTGTAACGACACTTTTTGCTATAGTTGTAAGCCGTGCGGCGTGCGCATTTTCTCTGTCTGTCTCTCTCTCTCTCATAGAAAGCATGCCAGTTATATTGACAAGCCAATTATTACTAAAATTGAGCATACTGATTAAGTTTATATTACATTATATTTGTTAATAATAAAAAAATATTATAATAACTTAAAAAAAAATATTACAATTCCTTCACTAATTAATCGAAAGGAACTTCGTTCCATCCGGGTGTCCCTTGACACCTCTCTTGTTTTTTTAATAAAAATCTGTGCCCCACACTAGGAATTTCTCCTGTATCTTGGGTGCGTTAACAAACATATAGACCTACATACACAAACAGATAGACCCGGAACAACTATCTGTAGGCCATACATATATTTGGTCCGTGCAGGAATCGAACCCGCGACACGCAGCGCAGCAGTCAAACGCTCAACCACTGCGCCAATCGTGCCGTTTGTTATACTTTCAAGCCTGAATCACTAAAACCGATTTCGATGAATTGGTACA
Source organism: Lacanobia wlatinum (assembly GCA_947578705.1). Lineage (NCBI taxonomy): Eukaryota > Metazoa > Arthropoda > Insecta > Lepidoptera > Noctuidae > Lacanobia > Lacanobia wlatinum. Next base: position 15,745,825 of record OX388044.1, read on the forward strand.
GATGCGGTTACAGGCTACTTTCTTCCGACAATCTGTATTAACGCTAGTGAAGCCGTGGGGCAAAAGATAGTGTATAATAAAAATGAAAAAGAAGTGATTTCTAAAGTGAAGTCTGATAGAGATGTGTAGAATAGTGTAAATGCGACCCAAATACATATAACAGATGAGAAGGATAAATGTACCTACCACTCAAAAATAAAAAATAAACTTGGGCTTATTCATGACGCCTTTGTGATTATAAAATCAAGAAATAATTTAGAACAAGTTCCAAAACCGATAATAAATCAACCACACCTTTAGAATCTACTCACTGTCCTAATAAACCAGAACAAGACAACATTGGCCCCAAAGCTGGAACTCCATTTCACAATAACAAAGTGATGGTATTTAAAACATTTAGCACTTTGGCTCTTACTATTGATAAATTAACCGCACCTACAAAAATTACTTAAACCTTGAAAGGTTTAGAAACGGGAATGTTAGAAAGCAACAGATGAGCTTTTCAGAGATTAACTCTTGGTTATACTTATGTTTATTTAAATACGGTATGTAATTGGTAGAATAAAAGAGGATAAATGAACCGCATTAGTTCTTAACACTTTAAGCAAAATCAGGCAGACCCAAAAAAAACTCTAGCAAAGGTTTTGAAGCATGCAGAATCAATCACGTGCCATGAACCAACCAACACCAATCGCCAATAGTCAACCAGAAAACAGGGGACACCGATCCCTAAAAGGACAACAAAAACCGATTCGCAGCTAATTATCTCGTGCATTAAAACCGTTCAGTTTAGAATAACAAAGTGATGGCATTCAAGACACGCGGGACATGGCCTAAGGCCACTGAGCAACGGCCGGCCGCACCATATTTCACGGTGCCGCTCCAATGGTTTCGGGAACACCCGCTGAGCTCCTGAATTAAGTAAAAGCCTTCGAGCTCTTGTTTCTTGATACCTCTAGTTGGGTGTAAGGATGTGTCCTGAGTGTGGGGTTTTGTCAAAGGATATCAGAAATCATTTATTTTGCAGAAAGGAATTTTGACATTTTGGATTAAGGAACTAAGAATTTTTGCTTGAGAAGACTTTTGGCAAACGTTGCAACCAACATTGCAGTAACATACTTGGCCCTCATTCTTATGTTCATCATTGGTGTTCCTTGCTCTAAAATTGTAAGGTTTTCATGGGGAATACTTACAGTGTGCATACAAAATTCTCATTTGTTAACATTTTTTTTTCAGTAATCTTTATTCCTTAAACCAGCTATGTGGCTTTGTCTTGCATACGGATCCCAGCATTATGCTAAGCTATGACGGTGGCGCGTATGACAAATATCTTCCCTATTTGTTATAATTTATTTATTTTAATGGCATGGACCACACTTTTTCTATCTTTCTTTGCTATAAACTCATAACCTGTAAAACAATTCCCACATCCCTATCCAAACGACAATATATTAAAACAAACCCTACCATATAAACATACCTTAACCCTCCTTAATAGATGTCTCGGACCAATTTAACATTTGACGTGTTTTTAATTTAGCGGCCGCGCCCGCGGCACCCGTCCGACTGGCCACCTAAATAACGTACATATATTACCAAAAATCATACGCCGCCACTCATTACCAGGCTCATTTGAATATTCCGGGTTTTATACTGGATATTTTGTTTTTGTCGACTGCTTTTGTGTACCAGAAAATATTCGTTTGTAGTCCTAGTATGGGTCTCGAAGATTGGGCTCTATTTTAAACTTTTAGTCAACTCGCATTTGTTTTGTACGTCAGTTGTCCTATCACCAGAAACGATTGTTTCGTAACCGGGTTTATTCACTTTTCGATGTTTTTGCGTACCAAAAAATACCCTTTATCTACTACGAGTTGTTTTGTTTCTAGTTGTTCATCTGACTTTCTGTCACCAGGATTCACAAGCCACTAGTCATTAGTATAATCTGGGTTTTTGTGAAAATTTGTTTTAACTAAATACACGAAAACTACGGCATTTAAAATGTATTGTAGTAACTGTACATTTCATTTCTATCTGTAGTATTTCCATCAGCTTCAATTACACTGTTTCTTAAATAGTCCTAGTTATAATTGGTTGTATTATGTACTTTTACAGCAATAATATAAAATACACTGGTTGTCGTATCATTAGTAGTAACACCATTTTTAATTCTAGATTACTTTTACATATTTTTTAAGCGACCATATTTCTTAAAACCTCAAATAAATGTAAAAATAAATGTAACGTTTATATAAATAAATCAAGTCTTTATAATTTTAATAAAATATTAGAATACTTATTCAAATTTATAATTTCACGGGCTACTTTAATAACTTAATCAAACATCCATATAAGATCGTCACTCAGCTATATACGTTGTTGGCTTACCGTTTTAAACTAATCCAATTAATGATCCGATTAAGTATCGATTAGGGAATGATAAATGGAATCGAAATTCCTAATCGAGAAAATAATTGATGGTCCAATCATAACTATCAGACGTGTTGAAATATTTTAAGGCCCCGCTTCCATAGCCGTCGCTGAACAAAATATGGAACAACTGATTAACAATAGACGTGTTACAGTAAAAAATAGTTTTTTTTTTAAAATAAATTTTAAATTTTATTTGCATACTTATTATAATCATAATAATTAAAAAAACTTAATAATTGTAAAGTAGACACTGACAACTAGCATTGTGTGTAAATATTAACTAAGTAAACTGTTCCTTAATGACGTTTTACACAGCAAACAGCCCAATCTAATCTTCATATATCAGTCACAGCAAACCTTGACGAAACGTTCATAAAAATTCATTATAACTTCCTCGAAACCTTATAAAATGCCTCTGTCGGCGTTTCAACGCTCAAGACGCAATTTTCTGAACTCAGAAACGCATTAATCAAACACACAAGTGACGTTTAGAAGTAGCAAAACAAATTGTCAGTCCTTTTTCGAATATAAAAGCTTATTTATATCCTTTAAGGAAAAAAAAGTTAATTAAGTTTTAATAGAATACAAAACGGGAGTGATTTTGGTAGCCAAAAATAGGCGGGGATGTTGTAAAATTTAATTATTTTTTTCATAAAGCGGCTCAATGCTTTTTTTTTGTTTTGAACAGGAAATGTAAACAATTAGTAGCATTTTCGTTTGAAGTATGATTTAGGGAATTAATATGGCTGTTGATGCTTATACCTATGGAGATGTAAAAGTTTTTCTGTGGTTACAGTAAAACGCATGCTGATGCATAACTTAATTAATTTATATGTGGATAAAGTCGAATGATAATTTATTGAAATTGATCAGTATTTAATCAAAAGTTTATGGATAGATATTTATAATGTGAAGAGCTTATTAATTTTAAAAAAAGTTTGAAGTTTTTGAGATCACTGCTAGAATATAAACCCAGTTTTCCTAATGGTACTTGCTTTAAATTATTATTGTAAGCTATTTATTAATTATTATATATTGTTAGTTCTACTTAATTTTACTTTTGTCTGTTTTGTGCGAGTCCCAAATACCTAAACAATTTTTTCTTCCTATAACCAAATTCGCAAGTCCTACTTACTAACCACAGTAACTTCCAGTAAGTTTACCAACTGTAACTTAATCCTTTCTTCCTCAATTTAAGTACCAAAAAACCCTTCAAAAAATTAAACAGTTCAAGTAATTTAAGCTTATAATTTCAAGCCTACTCGAATGTCGTCCAAACGTTTGTTTGCACAGGAGTTTCTTAAAACCAATGACACAATGGTTCATAAATCGACGCAAGAGTTGCTCGTACGTTGCGTTCAGACCGACTTTATGACTCCATTCAGAGCTCCGAGGTTCGGTCGATCGTTTTCACTAAATGTATTATTGTATATCACACTGGCCCTTTGATGGAGGTCGCCAAACCTCAAGCCTAATGATTTACAGGACACCACAGTACCGCAGTAATTCTAACGGAGAATTCGTAAATTGTCAAAAATATTTTATGACGCGCGGTCGAGGCGAATCGATTTAATTTTGTTCTGCTTTTTGACTAGTTCGGGTGGCTGGATTTGCCTAAAATGTTTGTTGCCTGTATGAGTTTTGGTAAATTCTTATGGATCTATTCATACTGACTTTAAAGAAGTTTGTTATTTATTGATAGGATCATGTTTAACCACAATTTCACCTGATGGAAAGCGATAATGTTTTCGATGGCGGAGCATGCTTGCCTTGTTCAACAATTCACTCTTGACTTGAAGACCACCAGGTTGTAGCTATCAGGAAACACAGACCCCAGCAGAGAATTTCACTCCTGAGCTGTACGCACTATGAAAGTACGAGTATTCCCAAAAAATAATACTACGGAGACCAATGCAGTAATAGACCAATGTATAAAAGTACCTCATAAGTTATTTCTATTTTAGGATCAACTATCAGATGGATCTTTCCATCTTAGCGGTACCTATTATTCATGTAGATTTAGGTATAAAACATATTGTTATTAATCGATTCAGGGACCCAAACCGCAAATGAGAATCCGAGCGTAATACTCATTTTCAGAATCACCAAACAAACAGACAAATCGATACCCGATAGTGGCGCGATCTTTATCGATACCGCGAATGTTTAAAAAAATACTCGATCCTTAATAACTCGGCTTTTTAATTGGTTTATATAAATCATTATTTCTCGTAACGACTTACAGTGATTTACTCATTGCAATGACATACAAGTTGTCTCTTAAATCACCCGAATGACATTCCGGTGCAATGATATTCTTTTGTCATTTACTTTATGCGAATTTTTAATGAGATGAACGAGATTGAAAAATATGATTTAATCTCTTGTTTCGCGAATGCAATCTTCATCAATAAGGTTTCGTAATGTTTTTTTAAGTTTCTGATTGATGCTCTTGAGTCTGTGGCCTTATAAACGTTGTTATTGAACCAAACCTTAAATATGATTTCGGATTAAAAATATCATTTTATTTGGGTCGTAGAGTTTGGCCGCTAAGAAATGGTACTTTATCATTTTAGCTTATGTGTTATGCTTATGTATGACCAATATTACTTTGAAATTTCAACAAAATCTGTTCAGTAGTATTTGCGTGAAATAGTTACAAACATCCATCCATCTATACAGCTATACATTCTTACAAACTTTGGCGTCTGTCTATATTCTATATCTATACTAATATATAAAGCTGAAGAGTTTGTTTGTTTGCTTGAACGCGCTAATCTCAGGAACTACTGGTCCGATTTGAAAAATTCTTTCAGTTTTAGATAGCCCATTTATCGAGGAAGGCTATAAGCTCGCTTAGACCAATAGGAGCGGAGCAGTCATGAAAAAGGTGACGCAGATGAAGCTGCGTGGGTCAGCTAGTAATAGTAATATGATAAGACATTAGGGTTCAACTCTGACTGACCAAAGACTCAACAGTAATCTCAAGACAAGACTCAATATTAGATAGTAGATTTACTATCGAGTCTTTGTCTTGAGAAAGAAGACGAGAAGAGTCAGTAACTGTTGAGTCAGTAACTCTGATTATTTTGATTAAAAAATAGCTACAATTAAATCATAGCCACATTTAAATTTTACAAGGCCTACCTTCAGTAAACTATTCCCAAAGAAACAACAATGTTTATAAAACTATTTAAAATACCTTTCAACTGTATACAGTTGAAAGGTATTTAAAATAATAGCTTGATATATCAAGCTATTATTTTTCCTATTAGTTATGCACACCATTTCGGAGTTCATTAAGCTTCAAATCGATGGACAGGTCATTTCTTACACATTGTTTGACTCAGTCAATGAAGGGGCTCACTCTAACTAGTGTTTGCTTCTCAATTTGAAACTGACACATTGAAACAAAGAAATTAATTGATGTAGTAATGAAGGTAAGTAATGAATGGGTGTGCGTAGAGTAGTGTGAACACAGAGAGTTTTGGTCATCAATGTTTTCGTTTTTAAATTGAAAATGGTGACTTTCAGTTCATTCGTAGGTATCATTCGTAGGTAGGGCTTTTTCCACAAAAACATGGACTACTGAGTTTATGGTTTTTCCCACATGCCATGTCATTTACAGCCATTTGTAAGTTTTTTAGTTTAATGTTTCCATTATGTATTTTTAATTTTGGTGTCTTGGTGTACTTACACAAATAAATAAATAGGTTTTAAAAAACTTCTTGAAGGCAAGGAATTGTTCTTAAAGCAAATGTTAAAGGAAGCCTACAAATCTGGTAAAAGTGTATTCTCGTTTTACCTATTAAAAAGAAAAAAAAAACTATTTCCAACTGTGGTTTTTTATATTTATCATAGTTTTTAGGGTTCCGTACCAAAGAGCCACTAACGAAACCCTATTCCTAAGCCTCCGCTGTCCGTCCGTCCGTCTGTCTATCAGCGGACTGTATCTCAAGAACCGTAATAGGAGAACAGTTGAAATTTTCACAGATTGTGTATTTCTATTGCCCCACGATTATAAAAAAATAATAAAAATTAAGGTTTATGGTACGGAACCCTTCGTGTGCGAGTCCGACTCGCTTTTAGCCGGTTTTTTATTATATTATGTAGCTTTTCTATAACTTCGTGTCGCCTCTATCCCACCTCCAACTTCAGGCTACTCTGTGCATCGATCAGATCCATCAACACTGGCTTCAGGCGATCCTCGTGACTTCTGCGATAGCCCTCCGATCCACAATATATTTATTATGTTTGTTTTTAATTACCTGACACTGCCTATCAGTTGCTTTGTCAATATTGGACTGGGAATGTGCTTTGTTAGAGCGTTCTTGCAATTTGAATAAGAGAAATGGAGTTTGTGCTGATGATTTTATATCTTGCTTTTTTTTTGTCCCTGCTTCCTCTGCTTAGCCCTTCGGGGATTACAGGTGTGATGTTTGTTATGCGTATGTGAGATACGACCTTATACAACTTACCCTTACACAGAATAAACGCAATATCTCTCATGGGGTTGTTGTACTCATCATTATGTAAAAAAAATCGACTGCTCCATACATTTATGTGCGCATAACTCCACAAAATGTACCGAACAGCTGATTTTTCTTCGCGATTTTCGGGTTGCGTTAAAGTTGTTCATAGTGATGATTACAATGACCCTTTAAGAGGTATTGCGTTTATTCTTTTGCACATTGTAGAGGTTGATTGAGTTGTGTACTTTAATCTCCCTTTAATTTAACACACATTTTCTCTAGGTCTAGGTACACTGTTGTGTGCTATTAATTCTGCTGATTGTCTTAATGAGTCACTGCGACGCACTCAATAAATGAGCTATTTCCGAAGGAAAAGAGTTTTATTTTGCTGAAATACAGTCCTTCCCTGCTGATTGTCTTACTTAATGAGTCACTGCGACACACAAAATAAAAGAGTTCTATTTTCTATTTTTTTTTTATTTAGATGCTTAGTCTATGTCCAGCAGTGGACGTCTTTCGGCTGATATGAATTATCATATCAGCCGAAAGACGTCCACTGCTGAAAAATAAAACTATAATCATCTGATGATGATGATAGTTTTATTTTCGTCCCGAATTCAGAAAGCTAATACAGTCACTTTGATCGACCAGTGAATTGAACAATGCAAAATCTATATCAAGATAGTAACCAGTTAACATGCAGTTGAGATGTCTGTGTGTGTGTGTTGTGATGTCTGTGTGTGTTGTGTTGTTGTCTGTTGTGTTATTTTTAATTTTTTTCTTTTTTAATTTTATGTGTCTTGTGCGAGTCCCAAATAAACATTTTTCTTTCTTTCTTTCTTTTCTGTCACTTATTTAACAATTAAAACAAAATTAAATAGCGTTTTCTAAAAACCAGACCAAAACCTTTGTCATCAGTTACCTCACCAGTTTCCTAAAGCTCTGCTTAGCCCCCAAGGCGTCAGCGTGAGCGACACATTAATTAGCCCGCATGATCATCAGTTAGCCCCATAGATGGCCACAGTCTATGGCAAAAATCCTTGACTGGCTTTCTTTGACAATAATATTTAAAAATAAAGTTTGTCTGTCTGTTTGCTCCGGCTAAACTCCGACACGGCTAAACCGATTTTGACTGAGAGCTTAGGCTATTTTTATTTTAGGAAATAATTAGGATTTTCTTAAAGAGCACATATAACTCTTTATTTATTTACCAACTAAAACAAAATTAACTAGCATTTTTTCAAAACTAGACCAAAATTTCCGTCATGAGCTTCCCAAAGCTCTGCTTATCCCCCAAGGCGTAAGCGTGAGCGACACATTAATTAGCCAGCATTACCATCAGTTAGCCCCATAGATGGCTAGAGTCTATGGCAAGACAAATGGCCCCAGATTCTGGTCTAGCGTGGGAAATGATTTACAGCTCTATGGATTAAGGAAATCTAGATATAATTTTATCTTTGTAGTTACTAAATTGGTTTAGTTGTTTGCGTGGTTGAATTAGCGCATTATTTGAGAAATAAAGCAAATTACTTTCTATTATTTGATTTATGAGAGTTTGTCTTCTTTTCGCAGTCAACTATGTTGACCTGCTTTATATAATTCGTATTTAACACCACATACATACATCTACTCCATTTTTCAGCATCAGCATCAACCAGCACCAATGTGTTGTAAACGTTGTTACCTTAAACTACCATTTTTGCAATGCCCCACTCAATCTTATGCCGAATAACGTGCTTTCTTTACACTACGGTTATTAGCCAATATTAGACTACTAACTACTAGATTCTACCTTTCAAACTAAAGCGCAGCCTCGTATTTACCTATTATATAGTAAAAAAAACTCTATAAATTACTATATAAAGGTTACCTGCTAGCAGCATTCGCTAGTAACACTAGTAAAACCAATGACGTAGTAAAACTAGTAAGGCAAAAATCGCGATGCCCCACTGATCCCAAAGGTCAGATGGTAGTCACGCGGTCTTAACTGGAACCCCAATAACTCTTGGATGGAAGGAGTGATCGTGCACTTGTTAGCAGGAACATGTCCGGTTAGTCGTGTCGTTGTTAGCAAGAACAATGACAATAGATTCACAGGCGAAAAAGGTTGGTAGGATGAAACAAAAGAGTTCGAATGTTAATAAAACTATTGCAAATCAATTTATTCTTACTCTTACATCTCAAGAAATAAAATGTTGGTGAATAAAACTGAATTGTTTTTTATTTTTTTGGATTTTAGGCGTGATTTCGGCGTATTTAACTGAATCTGTGATAGTAATATTATTAAATCTCTTATACCTATTTAATATAAACTTATTTTCTTTCTTATGCACCTGCCTTTTATCTCTCAATCCATAGTTGACTGGTAGATAAAGTTTAAGGCATAAACTCAAACAATACAACACAATACACCTCTCAATAGATAACTATAATGAAGTTTGCTAATAATTTTACAAAATTAACAAAACGCTTCCTCTCTCCTACTTATCTTGCTGTGCCCGACAGGGTCCACATGAACTAATCTTGTTTTTACCACCTAAGAATACATGTGGAATGCAATAAAGATATTGAGTATTGAGTAAAAGTAAAAATTGGGGTTAAATTTCGTTAAAATGTTATTGAGTAATAGTTATTTATCAAGCTAACTATTGATCGGAAAACGCGAGTAAAACTACGAGTCAAAAAGTCGCCCGAAGTCCGGCTCTCTATCTTTGTATTTCATGAAAGTTCAATAAATTAACTAATCAACAAACTTAGCCTGCTAATGGGCGTAACCTACTTTTAACTAAATTTTAACAGAGCCATATAGTTAATTTGGACTACACATAAAGTTTTCTGATTGTTACTTCTCTTAGACTCAGATCTGGACACATTCCATGTAAAAAAATTGCATTCACGATAAAGAAAATGACTTCACACAATTGTGAGGAATGTGGAGTTGTCGAAGACCTACAACATGTATTGATGGAATATGTCCAGTATGAGTCTCGTAGAACTAATTTAGTAGGGTCCCTGAATTTGAACAGAACTGATGTAGGCATGTTCCACACAATTCTATCCCAACGAAATAGCGACGATGCAAAGGGTTGGTTCCAATTCATGGCTCACATCTTGTGATAGTAAAATAATGTTTAGGATACGATGGGACTGGCATACGCTATGCGTAAAAGCCACTTTATACGAGTAAAGAGAAAAAAAAGTGTTCCTTCAAATCACCATGAGCGTAGCTTTTAACAGTTTTAATACAATTTTTCATTGTCAACAAGTCATAGTTGAAAATTTGTGGGAATACTGCAGAATTACCTCAGGGCATTTTCTAATAGTTTCTGCTTTAACCTACCACGTTATTTTTGCTGTTTGTTGACTCTTATGTTTTGAGATAGTAGGGTTATTTTTCAGTGTGTTTAGGTTAAGTATGTTTTGTAAGGGTCGAATCGTGGCCTAGCTATTTAAATTGAGCCTCCTCCAGTAGATGCGAACGCAGCAGGGAGTACACCCTTAATTGGGAGCGCAATATGTTATACCTTCGGGTGATGGTACAGTGCCTTTGACGTGGACTGGTGTCGATGGTATTTTAAATAGTTGTTTGTGGCTATCTTTATGGTGGATCTTATAGCAGCTGTGTGTTTAGAAATAATTGTAAGCAACTGAGGTAAGATGGAGGTCTAAATGGGTTGCTAGTTGGACAACGTGACAAAAAAAAACATATTTTGGTGTTCTGTTTTTGTAAGTAAATCAGTGTAATTTTTAACAGCAACAAAACCATCGTTTGTTTTACAAAATACTTGAAGCAATTTATGCATCACAATATTTACTTCTAATCCAGACTTCGTTAATATTCATCTGCACCTATATTTTATTAATTTGTTAACTAAATGAAAAATTGACTTTGAATAACTATGTCTTCTTCATATGTTCTATTATATTTACAGAATGAAAATATAGTAGTTAAACATAGAAAATTACTGACATAAAATATCACGGTATTTTCACGTAAGATGCCAATACATTTAAACACAACTATAACACCTATACTCAAAGAGCACTCATCATCTATACACCTACATTATCATTTTCAATTGGCATCTGTAGCATTAACATTCAGCCTCGATACGAAGCTAATGAGTGTCATTCAAAGTAGTTTGTAACATTTTAAAACAAAATTATAGATATTTATATCATATTGATTATTAATAACGGGTAATTTACGGTGGTTAATCAGCTGTTTTTTCTTTAGGCTCATAAAGTAAGCTAACTGGAACATCCAAGGCATACAAGTGTTTTTTTTGTTAGGACAACCCCTCCAACTATTCCCAACTGTAACCCAGAATCAACAGTGGCGGCCACCGAAAAAGAGCCAACTCAATGAAGCTCAACAAGTCCTGGAGAAACAATTCAACTGTCTTGGATTCCGCAACGAAATTAATCATGATATCAACTCCCCGTTATATCAAGTAGGAGACAGAACACATCTAGGCTGATATTAAACATCACCTTGTTCATAAAATGGAATACGTACCATCGTAGAATTTTGGCAGTCGGTACTCTCCTCGCCAGGACCAAGTCTAGATGTGACAGATTAACCTATTAAGAAAGAATTGAGGGTTATAGCCTGAATGGATGTTTGCGGATTTTTTTTTAAAGAAGTTCGGCCCCCCGACTTATATGGTGTACATAATAAAGAGTATTCTATTCTATTCCTCCCCCCTTCCCCTACCCTCTTTCGAAAAACCTCCTCCTTTGATATACCCTCCTTCGGAGACAGACATGACAGGTTGCCATTTTAAAGAAAGCTGAGATGTTTATGAGTAATTATAGGCTTTCACATCTTTTTTAGTCTAATTGACTACTTAGAACAAAGAAAATGACAGTATTCCTTAGAGACTGGAATTAACTCCAAAAAGACGCATCACATGTTCAGCAGCAAACGATTCTGCATTCACGATTCTGACAAAACATTTACACATTTTATTTAGATGTCCAGATTCTCGTTTATCATAAACTAAACGGGACAATAGATCAAATTGATTGCACAACACCTAATTTACATTGCATTAGCACCGCTTTTATGCAGAAACTGCCATGACCGACTGACAAATTGTTCCGGAATATGAATTTGTAGACATTTACCTGCATTTGTCGAACAGCAGATGATAAATTATGAGCAATTCGTATTGTTGGATTGAAAATTAATGTTGCTGTTGAAATAAAGTTAGAACAACTTAAGTTGTTTCAGTTGTGTGCACTCAAAACAGAAATGAAGCTATTTGAGTCATACTAGTGAAAATCTTTGTTGACGTTCATGGGAACTACCTACTTAAACAATCTTAGGCTGTGACAGACGGACAGACAGACACACGAGTGGTCTTATAAGGGTACCGGTTATTTTCACAGAACCGTAATTATGGAAACTTTTTTACACAATCTCATGCAAACTTGCCTAAATAGTAGATTTTAGTTGCGAATCTATACTTATACTAATATATAAAGCTGAAGAGTTTGTTTGTTTGTTTGTTTGTTTGCTTGAACGCGCTAATCTCAGGAACTACTGGTCCGATTTGAAAAATTCTTTCAGTGTTGGATAGCCCATTTATCGAGGAAGGCTATAGGCTATACGGGAATGGGAAATTCCTACGGGAACGGGAAAAATGATATGCGCGTACGAAGTCTCGGGCAAAAGCTAGTTTTAAATAAACCAGATTTAGTCGAAGATACAGACACCTACACCCCAATGACGAAACACATAAAAACGAATATTCTTCTTCAATCTAAACGAATTACAGATCCATCACTTCATAATAGTTCATAAATCACTACATATTATAAAACAAAGTCCTCCGCCGCGTCTGTCTGTCTGTTCGCGATAAACTGAAAAAGTCGTGCACCGATTTACATGCTGTTTTCACCAATGGATAGAGTAGTTTTCGAGGAAGGTTTTTGTATATATTTTGTCTAGAAAAATTTGGGATCCTTAAGTTTGCAACGAGGAGTCGCGGGCGAAGTGCTAAAAATTAGTCAGCTCCACAACGTATAACACACAATAAATAATGAATTCTTAGCACTAATGACAAAACACAATTATGTGCGATCAATCGCATAAATTAAGCCGCAATAAAAAGAAAGATTTGCCAGCGGAGATGATCAAAAATATATATATCCCGTTTTTTCCCGTTCCCGTAGGAATTTCGGGAAATGTTCTCTTAGGCCGCGGACACGAACTCAGCGGGCAGGCGGCGGCGGCGGCGCGGGCAGCGGTGCGGCGACGCAAACCCGTTCACGAAACCAGCGGGAAGATCGCGCGGCGCTAGAGCGGCGCGCGTAGTGTTATGTGAAGCGCATTTCAGACTACGCTACTATTATTCTGCTGTATAGTACATTTCAAGCAAATCAGTAATATATATTGTGTAGTGTGAACGTGTTCTAAATAAATGTAAGGTGAGCGATATTGTACTGCTATGAACTATATGCTATTATATTATAGCGTAGTCTGAAATACGCTTTATGAGATGTTGCCTATCTATGACTACGTTACTGCAGACGTGCGGGTACCGCTCGATTGGCGCGCGACGCTCGTACGCCGCCGCCCCGCCCCGCGTCCGCTGAATTCGTGCCCGCCTTAGTGCTCCCCTACACTTCCCACGGAACCTAAATGCCAAATTTCAGCTTTTTACGACCCAGTAGTTTCGGTTAGGCGTTGTCTGTCAGTCAGTCAATCAGTCAATAACGGAAGAATTTTATATATATTGATTGATTGATATTGAATATTGATACAGCGTAGTAGATGCATTTGACCGAAAGGTTTAACGCTCTTAACAACAAAACCTATCGAGGTGTCTTTATTTTCTATTACAGGTTTTTGTTTAGTTTTATTTTCCTATAATAAAGTTATTTTCTACCTACGGCTCAAAATCCTGGTCCCATAAAGCTCACCCGCAAACATTTTAATTGAAGACGTATATGGGAAATATGTCTACATGTACGACCGTTCTCCAGGACGGACGTAAAGAGTCCTTTCAGATAATTTTGTATGCCTTTGTCTCGTGTCTTCGTATCTCGTCACAAACAAATATAACGACTTCCCTGTACAGTACAATAGAAATAGAGATGGAACGCATTTTGTCGATGATTTTATGCCGATATTTAGGTTCGAGTGGATATTTTATCGTCTTCAAGGGACATTTTGTCGTCTGGGAATATAAATAATGTTTGGTTATTAACTTCTTCTATGTTTAAAATGGTGTTTAGGCCGCTGATTTCTATTTATGTCTTCAACTATCAATCCAATTTCTTTGAAATTGTTTGTACTTATCTTTTTATTAAATAACAACATAATATATACTTATAAATCAATGAATCTGCCTTATAAATAAACTGTTGATTCAGGAAAAATCTTCCTACAATTGGTATACGCAATCATTCATCAAAATCAATTAAAAGTATAAACTCCACGACTCGACTAATCACCGCACTAACAGTCCAATCAATGAAAAGAATCAAATATTGATTTGAAAACCTTGCCTTAATACGTGTAGTAATTGTTCGTTCCACTCTTTGTTTCTCATGGAGCGTGTCTTGTAGTAATAAACCACACTTGATCATCACCAGACTTTATTAGAAATTGTCCGAACGTCCGTCCGATGTTTCATAACTTTGCGGTAATTCATAAGGTATCTCTATTACTTGCCACGTTTCGTTGTGCCGAGTGGATTTTAAAGCACGTCTGTCGCGATGATGGCTAGTGTTGCGCTTTGAAAGGACTATTGTCTTGTCGATAATTTTAACTTCGATTTTAGTTTCGTTTTATGTTCCTTTTCGTTATCTTTGAGCTGGCAAATTGTTTCTTGTGCCAGTTAAATTGAATCTATTCGAATGTTTATGAGAAATAAATTAGCAAGTTTTTTGTTTTCATTTTCAACTGTCCGGTGAGATAATTCCGCAACAATCCATTGCACTACCCACGCAACATCGAATCAACAATTACCGAACCAAACCTGAATTGTACTCGAAACAAAAAGATACAATCACGATCCCATTCAAGAGAGCCACGTGCACGTGCTAAACACGCTTTTTATTGAGTTACTCGATACAGATAAATGTAACAAGTAAATGTATTCAAATTGATGATTGATTCGAACATGTAACGCAACATTGATTGAATAGAGATACATAACATTAATGTCGTTATGTATCCAGGCAGATGTTAACCCCTGACCCGTGTCGACAGATAGGTGTTCAGTTTATCCCGTGTTTTGATTCTGTGTTTTGAGTGATGTGCCTGTGTTTGTAATTTGACGGACAGCGGGTTATGTCAGAGATTGTCCACCCTTTGGTTTTGACTTTTTGTGATGGTATTGATGTAATGTTTTGACGTTACATCATGGTTTTACTGATGTATAGGCATCGGGAAAAGTTTGTCATTAATTTATACTTATATATACGTAATTTTATAAATGCGAAAGTTTGGATAGATGTTTGTTACTCAATCACGTCAGAACGACTGAACGGATCTTAGTAAAAAAAATATTCCGGGAGTATGTTCCCTTGGGATAATTTTAAACATATATACTTTTCACGCGTGCGGAGCCGCAGGCGGCAGCCATTTAAAAATATATAAGAAGTTATCTGAGGCTCTAGACAAGTTACATTTTGACAGTAGTAGCTGTTAAAACGTCAAAAATATATGGGATTGACGAATGCGAAGTGTCACGTGATGTATCTCGTAAATTTCGGTAATTGAATTACACATTTTCTAGAGCCTCTCGTGAAATTATTGCTATATATGTAGGCAATTCAAGTTTTCTTCATTTTCGTACCATTTATTCATTTCATCGTTTCCATACCATCCATTTAAACCTTTCAGATATCAAAAGCAAAATAATTCCCACCAATTCAACGAAATAGGCATGTAAATTCATCATTTAACATTTCATATCGACAAAAGAATACAGTATTCATATTTCTTCACAAAAGCCATCGCCGCCAAAAGGTGGCAATTAGTGACAGGTGCTCTCATTCTAAAAATCATATAAATTATACATTTTTTATGCCACTTCAAGTTAAAAAAAAATCTTTGTTTTTTCCTACAAAGTTTATCCCAACACCCTTTGTCAATGTCATATTCGCTACCATTTTTGAGAATACAATGTATGGTGACATGAGGGGGTGTGTTGGTAGGGTCGCCATTCGTCTTGGTTTAGATGTGACTGGTCCTGTTTAAGATTGGGCAATGTGGCATTTAAAATTGGTACTTATTAGACTTGTTATTTTTAGAGCTCAATAATGTGAACTACGTTTTTGTTTATTTATTTTATTAAATTGCCTCTTGACAAAATAAAACTTTTTTACAGTTTTGTTTTTGTTGATATCTTTATTTGAAATTTTGCCGTGTTGGTTGCGAATAATTTTAAACATATTACAAAACAAAGTGTTGTCTAAAAAATATGCTAACGTATGTAAGTTACATAAATATTGTTTCAGGACTATTGAAAAAGGTATTGTCCTTGTTAAATCTAATATTCATGGTTCACCTAAAAATAGGCAAAGTCATGATGACCTCAACAAATTTGAAGGGCTGTATCTCGCAAAGATTTTTGATGATTTTTATAATACCACCCGTTTTTGCTACTTTACCCAATGCTTATTTTTTGTTATTTTTTTGTTTCTCTTGTATTTGTGCGACGGCGACTCGAAGTCTGTCGTTTCACGGATTTTTTGTTGAAATAATTTAATAAACTGCCTTTTGTTGGTTGGTTATAGAAAATTAATTTAGTGTAAAAGAAATATTTTTGACTTCACCATCTGTGCTTGTATTAAAAGTGTTTAAGATTAAAATAATGTTAACTCTTATTTTTATAATAATAATAATAATAAACATTTATTCTCAGAATCTCTTCCATAATTTGTTAGTAACAATGTAAACTTATAAACTAGTGTTAGTAATATTTAATACCTACTTATTGCAACATGAATGAGGCACGCCGATCCTGGGGATCCTAGTAGTTTTAAGGAGAAGCTTTTTTATTTCTAAATGCTGGTATTCATTTTAATCCGATTTGACTGGAAGCAGACGGACGCCAATATTAGAAAAAAGGTTAGGCAGAGAGAGTAAGAGAGCCATCATCGGCTCTCTCACTGGTTGCATATTAGAAAATCAAAACTTTTCTGAGCAAATTTCAAAAGAACAACGTACAAATCAACAAAGTTTAAAATAACGATGGTCATTTGATCAAAAGTTCAGCTGACTAAAGTCTGGAATATCAATGTTTATATTATTTATTACACTATTGACCAAATCGTTTGATGACAACACTCCGACTCAGACTACCCCCACTCGGATAGGTTAGGTTAGAAGGCTTTTTTTATGTACTTCAAATATAAGTATACCTACATTGAAATTAATAACTCTTAATAAGTAATCATTTGTGATTATAAAATTTGATTAGTTATGATTTGATATTTTAAAATTACGTCTAGCAACATTTGATCAGTCGTTCATTTGATGTCGATTGGATTCCAAAATTTTTCTAAATAAAACATTTGGTCATTTAAATTTTATTATTTCGTTTATTGTTCTTTTGAAATTTGATCGAGAAAGTTTTAATTTTTTAATATGCAACCCTCTCACTTCATTACACATTTATATTTTTTTTTACTATTGATAGGCACACGTTCGATCACTATATCTCCTAATGATAAGCAATGATGCGGTCGAAGATGGAGCACGCTTGCCTAGAAGTAACCTATTCATTCTTGGCTTAAAGACTCCCAAGAAAGTAGGTAGGTAGGTTTTAGTGGGCATGTTTGCCCACTTCATGGAATTACTTTGAAAGCTACTTTTAAATAAGCTCTAAAAATGTAATAATATTATTTTAATAACAATCAATAACAATATTTCATATTTACAATCATTGTCTACCCACGTGCTACACAGGTAGATCGGACATGGATAACATACGCCTCTTCAAATGTATTTTAAAACAACTGCTCTTTAGAAAAACATAATTTGAGTTCGGATGTTGTAACTATGAGTTTGTACGTTGAGAATAAATGTATTGAGTGAGACTTTCCGAAGAAATAACCAAATAAATTATTATGTACACCTATAACCTAAAGTAATTACTAAATACTAATCAACAACTAATTAATAAATCCAAGAAATTAGTAAAGCTGACTAAAAAAATGTTTTAACAAAATTGGATTGGATTTAAAATTCTTCCGTTACAGACTGATTGAGTGACTGACAGACAACGCACAGCCGAAACTGCTGGTCGTAGAAAGCTAAAATTTGGCATGAAGGTTCCTTGAGGAGTGTAGAGGAACACTAAGAGAGGATTTCCTGAAATTCCTAAGGGGAACAGGAAAAAACGGAATATACGACGGAAAGCTAATACTTTCATAATAATTTAATCTTACAAATATAAAAATCTCGTGTCACGATGTATGTTTGAGATAAACTCTGAAACTACTGAACCGATTTTAATCAAACTTCGTAACTATCTATCATTATTTGATCCAACTTAAAAGATAGGATAGTTTTATGGAACGGGAAAAAATGGGATACGGGCAAAAACGGGATATGCCCCTACAAAGTCGCGGGCAAAAGCTAGTTAGTTTTAAGTTTAGACACAAGTTTATTTTGCGGAATAGAAATTAAATTAGAATTTAAACGTACAGTTTATTATTTTTTACTTCTCAATAAAAAATAAATTCAAAAGGTCCTATGAATTCAAGAGTAACGGCATTGTTTTAATTTACGTTCACGAATTAGTAATTTGCAATCTTCACTACACCCAAATGTTAATAACAGTCTTATTTCATGTCTTGTTATTTATTAACACTCATTAAAACGACACCGTCCATTTTTCCTTACAATATAAAATACCAAAACACACTAAAAATTCTTCCAAAATTACAAAAACTAACATATTACTTACGTCACAAAAAATATAAATATAACAAAAAAAAAACACAGGGCCGTTTGGTCACACTAATCATAAGCAATTTAGTATAAACGCACGAAATCGGGGCAAGCTTTGTACCAATGTTAATGTTCCCAATTCTGTTTAGTTGATTTCTATAAAATATTATAAATGAGACGGCTACCACTAAGAGAATGACCAAATATTGTGTATAAGATGCATGGATGAACTGAAGTCCGGGCTCAAATATTTTTATAATTTTTATTCATCTTTGTATGGTGATTTTGTCAGTTTAAATCTTTGTTTCCTGTAAACGTTTCGTGTGTTTCTGTTACTTTTAGAATATTTTTAAATTATAATAAAATGTTAACTTTTGACTATAACATAATTATTATGTTAGAGTCAAAAGTTAAATTTGGCCTTTACAAAAAAACTTTGCTCACGATTATCTAAATGTATGTAGATATATATGTATTGCACCATCAAAATTCACATTATCGCGTACTCAGTTCTTACTAATAGTAAAGCAAAGCAACACGAAAATGTAGTCCATCGTGCCGTGGTGGGACTTAACAAAACCATGCACCTTACGCAATATGAATCCAGAAAAATGGAATATTCTTTATATTTTATTCACTGCTGGAGCTCAACAGGTAACCATGAATAAATTCTGTTGCCGATGACAAAGCCGACACACAGTCCAACTGCGTTTTTCATAAAGTGTCGGCCTGTTAAACATTTTTTATTTGGCCATTTGCTACCAACCGCGTTATATGAAAAATGGATCGTAACATCGTACCCTTTTCTCGTGTTTTTTTACACCACCTTGAATAAATCATGTCATTAAAATTTAATAGTCACGCCACAAGCCGGGTTAGTTAGATCTTTTGTTGTGTCGAGATTTCGAGTATCTTTTCATTCGATTGTTACTATTTAGGGCTATTGTGGTATCACTATGCTTAAATCGACTAAATGCCGACTTAATTTCATTAATCGACTTCTTTGTACGAATTAAGATTTAATTGAGTCAAGCTTACCTTTGTAAGGCATTGTGTTGGAGTATTTGAATGTGAGGAATTCGAAATATTTCGTGGTTCGAATGTGTCTTAATGACGGACATATGTTTTGGATCGCGTGCGCTTTGTGTTTTATTCGGTTCTGATACGTCATATATCACGGTATTGTGGTTTTAACAATGTATTGTATCGATTTTTGTGATTGGTTTCACTTTTTGAACGTGCAGTCCGTGAAAATTTGACGAAGGTGTTATTGTTAAGGTGCGCATCATCGTAATGAAACCTCTACCTGTGTCATGCATCATTTAATTTAAAAATGAACGGACGAACATTTCATGTAACCAATTTATTTTGTAATAGGATGTGAACTTCCTGAGACTGCAGAAAACTTCCATCGTGACTTACTAAAACACAAAAACAACAAAATGAATCAACAATAATCGCACTATCGAATCGATTTAAAATCCGAATACAAATTCGGTATCGATTTTTTCCGTTGATACCAAAAAGGTGTTGGGCGGGATCGCTAAGAGCGAGTCATGTGTGCGGTTTGCGGGGTTCGACGGGGTAGGGGAGGGGGGGAAGTGCGCGGGCGAAGGGCAGAGGTCACGCAAGCCTCTCTGTCTAGTGATGAGATTGATAGCTTCAATAATATTTTTAAGTTTAACAGATACTAAAATGTTTTCGATGATTTCTTGAAATCTTTATAGACTAACGTTTTAATATTTTTGGCTTTTTTAGCAAGGCGATGAAAAGAGAAAACCTATTGAAAACGAAAATGTAAAATGATTTTAGCTTAGGCAGACAAAACGATCTCGATGATTATGAAATTAAATCTTAGTATTTTTGTGAGATTTTGGGGACATCGTTGTGAATTAAAATTATAGCCATTATTCCACACAACAGATTTCGATAACAGACTTTAAATTATATGTAGACTTTAAATGTCGAAGATAAAAATTGGTCTACGATATGAAAAGTGAAAGTAAATTAAATTAATAGTGTCTGTTGTTTCACTAATGATTTCAAACATTAACGTGTTACTCATCAAAGTGTTATCTGACTTGAGTTTAGTAGTTTTATGATGAAGATATGATTGATATATCGAGGTAATTACCCGCTATTTTGGAGGTGCTGATTTGTAATTGTCCAACGCTGATTAATTGAAGGTGTATTTTATTAGTAGGTAGTTTGATTACGTTTTGCAATGATGTAAGAATTATGGTATTGTACCTTCTAATGTGTTATCTCTCTCTACCACTCAAAATTTAAAGTTTAACTCAAAGTTAATATATTATTTATTAACTGTGTACCACGTCATAATATGATGTCATTATTGAAGACCAAAGTGTTAAATAAAAAAAATAGAATTAGAATTGTTCATCTGTTCAACATTTTAATACAATATTTCCTCTTTCTTAACGACTACAGGAAACTCAGTATTAAACATCTTTGGTTCCTTGCTGTGAAAATTGCAATTCATTTATATTCATACATATTAATACAAATACTTACTTCCATTTTTATTAGATACATGGTTGCGATTGTAATTAAAAACAATCGCAAACATCGAGTTGGTTTAATGTCTATCGATATCGATATTATAACTAGGCACAGCACTAGAGCCCACACCTTGTTTCATCTACCGACGCGGTCATGACAAAAAGGTAATTTTAATTCAACTAGTCATACGAGGATAAAATACTGTTTTATTTTCTTTTTTAGACCTACTTTTTCATTGATAGGTAGACATTATGAAAACAAATATAACCCTGTAATTACTAGAATATGATAAATGGGCTGTTTTCAATTCCTTTTACATGAAAAATCACGTTTAATTATATAAATACTAGCTTTTGCTCGCGACTTCAGAAGCGCATATCCCTTTTTCCCCGTTCCCGTAGGAATTTCGGGAAATCCAGTTAGTACTCTTCGACACACCCCAAGGAAACCATATGCCAAATTTCAGCTTTTTACGACCAGTTTCCGCTGTACGTTGCCTGTCAGTCAGCCACCCATCAGTCACGGCAGAATTGTATACATTGATCTTCCAAGTTTTAATTAGATAGTGGCTTGACCAACACAGTTCTATCAACAAAAACTATGAAAAATGTTATAGAAATCTGCAGAAGTGGAATTAACACCACAGTCTCAGCCATAAATGTTCGCTACCAAAATATAGTCAACACTTTTTAAAACCCGAAACAAAACTAGCATAACGAACCTAATACTTAATGACAACATAAAGAATGCCTATTGGTCCCAGACC
The DNA here is from genome assembly GCA_947578705.1 of Lacanobia wlatinum. Taxonomy (NCBI): domain Eukaryota; kingdom Metazoa; phylum Arthropoda; class Insecta; order Lepidoptera; family Noctuidae; genus Lacanobia; species Lacanobia wlatinum. The sequence goes on from OX388044.1 coordinate 15,767,933, forward strand.
TACATCGACGAAGCATTTATTCACGGTTTAAAACAGGGACGTTAGTGAAATGAAATTTCGGTTCTGGTTACGGATACGGATATAGAAATGATATGATACCGGTTTCGAATACTGTTTGGGATATAAAATTATTTCGGATTGTCCGTTAGTTTCGGTTACGGATATTACATTTATAAGAAATTGTAAAAATAAAAAACTAGGTAATATGTAATTTGAGTTATTACAAATAAACAATAATAAACAAAAAGTGTCGGCTCAGTCGGGCAGAAAAACCTGTTATTATAACTTGTGTCAAGTAGATTTTATTTTTTTATATCGGATTCGGTTACGATTACGGATAGGTTTTAACTTCGGATATCCGATTATTTCGGTTAGTGTTACGGAACTCCTTGACCTCCCTGGTTTAAAATTTCAAAACACCACTGAATGAGCGACGGATAAAAGCACAATGAATGCAATCTCTCGATGTTCAGTCGATCAGTGTATGCAAATAGGGATGTGAAGGAAAACAATGTATATAGTTCCTGCTGATAATCTTTTGATTTTACATATTAAGTTTTGATATGAGCAACGAGTTTGGATCACCTGTGCTTTGTAAGCTGGTGAGAGAATGAATGGTTTCTTTTTTGGGAGTGTTGAATTTGGAATGGTCAGATGAATGGATCGATTCAACTTTGATTTTTGTTCGAATAAATCAACTGAGAATGTGTGTTCTGTTTTCAAATGAAGTGAAAATGACGTTGGTTTTGCATTTTGCGTCCTATTTAATTATGGTGTGCAAATTAGAAAAGTTTAGTGCAAATGACCCTTTTTAAGCGGCCCCAAGAAAATGGAGAAAAAGGAAATTCTTTTCCCACAAAACTAATTTTTTTACTTGTTTTTTTTTTCAAAGAAAACATAATTTGCAAAGAGAATCAGAATCAGAATAATCTACTTACATATAAAATTTTTCTGTGTTCTATGTAGGTACTCATTAAAATTATAGAATAATTAAACACAATAATAGCCCAAGAAATAACTTTAGATCCCTGCATTATAACTAAACATTTTCAACAATATCGTCGTAGTATATGGGGCACATTGTTAGTAACAAATAGGCTTCTTATATCAGCTAACGACAAATTTAATAGTTTACATCTGTAGTAACTAGTTTTGTTTGTAAGAAATATATTGTGAGCGAGTTATCTTCGCGAGACAACTAGCATTTACAACTTTACGTTCTTGTTAAGGGCTAGATTGTAAGTGTTCTGTTGCTAGATGGAATTTGTAGCTGGACTGTAAAGGCGGCATGGACAGCGAATCTTTTATGACCTGGTTTGATTAAGAAGTAGAAAATAAAAGTGGGATTTTATTGTTTTACTTGGAAATGGCACAATTGGTACTGTGCCTGATAAATTAGTGAATGTGCGCTGGTATTTTATTTATACTTAAATCACACACATGAATTACAATGTTCACTTTTCAATCTAGTCGTAAAGTTACAGATTTCATAGTAATATGGAAAACTTCTTGATTTATATTGCTTCAGTGATTAGGAATCGTTTAACAATAAAAAAAAATTATAACAACATTAGTTTTATTATATTCACATTACATTACTTTCCTTGTCTCCATTATCACCGTTTTTCGTCACATTTAGTATCTATCTTCATTATTTTAGCGATAAAAAATATTAATGTTCCGTAAACGTAGCGTTTCAGATTTCAAATCTTCGATCGATATTTTGTAGTTGTAGTTCAAAATAATTCTTTGCCTTAAGACCGCTGTAGCGTTGAACAAGTGGAGCGATAGATGGCGTTCACAAATAGGCGCGCGCGCCCCTCGCGGCCAAACGCAACGAGCTGTCGACGCGTCCGACGAATGTTCCCCACGCGGCTGCCGCAACAATGCGTAGCTGCACATTTTGTACTAAGTCATTCTCGTTTTGACCAAGTTAGTTTTGTTTGATTTCTGCACACTCTTTGCTTAGTGATGCTTAGTTCAGTACAATTCTACAACCTGTAACAGGATAAACGTAGTAAATAGTAAAAGTTGTTCATAATGATAAGTACATGATCCCTGAAGAGGTATTGAGTTTATTCTGTTACAAGATGCATATGGGTGCAACGATCTACAGTTGCATCTTGCTCAATGTATGGTGTTCAGCAAAATGACAGGAGTAACTTCTGTCATACAAAGACTGATGTTGCTCGGTAACCTTTTTCAAGCAGCAAATGATTTTTAAACAATTTTCTGGTGTGTGCTCTTGATTTTACACATATATGAAGTAGTCCATGGCTGTTTTTTTTAAAGGTCCTTGGTTACAGATGTGGTTGCTGTTTAGATTTAAACAGGATTTATAAGTTCGGCATCTGTTTATAAATTTGCGGTTGCAGCTCGGTGCGTGATAGAAAAAAAAGAAACCTTTTGAGAAAAAAAAAATTATTTAGTACCTATTGTTTTAGACTAATACAAAACATGGCTAATTGTCTACCTGCTTATAGAACAGTTACATAAAATATTAATTATTTGCCTTTTTCAGTGTCTCCGAAACCTGCCTAGAAACTTAAAGACATATGTACAAAGGACTCTACAAGTAGCTTTTAATTATTAAAATTTGGAACTTTCATTCTAAGAAGTATCCAGTTTTATTTCCGCATATATGAATTACCTTATTTACACCTGTAGTTTGACTTCAAGCATTGCATATTTTTCTTCACTTTGTTAGTTGCTCACATTCTAACCTATTCCTAAATTAAGCTATAAAGTGAGACTCCAAAAAAAAACCATGGTGCGGTATTTTTGGTATTTTTTTTCGTTTTTTACACTGACTTCCAAAATTAAAGTTATTTTATACTTTGTAGTGTTTTGGTTTTGGAAGACGGTTTTATTTTTTTGTAAAAAGTTTTTTATTTTTCACTTTTTAGTGATACCTGCGTACCCATTCACAGCGTACCGGCGTGATGTTATTTTATGAACTGCAATAAACAGACATGCGATTTCAGCAATCTCGATCCATTTGCTATCATTCATTAAAAAGTTCCGTTGCCTACTTCCCAAGTTTTTCACCAAATTGAAATAGGTCCAATCCGGGCAAATACTCTTCCAAACTAAAAAATAATCATCCAAATCGGTTGACAATTGACGAAAATATCGCTGAGCAAACATTTTTCATGGGATTCCATCATCAGATCCTAACTTATACCTTTTATCATCAGCTCAGCAACATGAGATAATGATAACTTAGCACAAATATCTGAATAGCATTAGAAATTTTAAGAAAAACATTGTATGTGCCTATTAAATTTGAGGGTTTCCCACGATTTTCATGAGACCACCTCAGAAGTATAGGCTTTCGAATAAAAAAAGAATTTTTTAAATCGGTCTACAATTGGCGGAGTAATCGGTAAACATACATAAAAAAAATACATACAGCCGAACATAGAACCTCCTCCTGTTTGAAGAAGGCGGTTAAAAACTCTAAAAAAAAAATGATATCTTCATAAAACTCACTTGCCTCTCTATATTTCCCCACCGTCAGAAGGCTTTGTAATATTGTTACAATGGCGTAGTTTGTCGAACGTTTGACGCGACCCCTGACTTATGCGCCCGCGTCTACATCAAAACATGACCTGTCTTCTATATAACCTTCGGAGCGACAATTCTTTAGTTATTAAAGATTTGTATGTAGAGTTGTTAAGGTCTGAAATGTGGACCTATTATAATTATGGACTAGGTTGAAAAAGTAAAAAACCATTTTAATTTTTCAACTTGCAGATTTATTGATCAGTCATAAGGACAAAAAGTTCCTTGTCAATGTAAAAAACTGGCCACAAAGGGTTCTGCACCACAAACCGAAAAAAATACGTTCCTTTAATTTTTAACTTAATTCAATTTTTATTATTAGTTGTTATAGCGGCAATAGAAATACAAAATCTGTGAAAATGTCCGCTGTCTACCTATAACGGTTCTTGAGATACAGCAACCCGCTGACAGATAGAGGGACGGACGGACGGACGGACAGCGGATGCTAAGTAATAGGGTTCCGTTGGTTATCCTTCAGGTACGGAACCCTAAAAATGAGTCATTTATTAGCGTTCAGTCTCTTTTTCCCGGCTTTGCCAGCTTCTTTTGATCAATTTATAGTAATTTCCGTAAAGGTCACAGATAATCAGTAAGACTTTATCGGTTTTTCGTTAAATATTGATTATTAATGTCTTAGTTTTTTGACTGGCAGATGATGTTTGACCTTGCTAGGCTTATCGTAATCATGATGTTATGTTACAATAAAGAAAATTGTTTATTCGAATAGTGACGTATTAACTCTTTTTCTTTAAATGTGGATAGTAATTTTTCAATTAAGTTTTTGCAAAATTTTATTCCATGATCCAACCAACTGTTACTTTAATCCGTAATTCAGAAAAAAAAACATCGGCCAAGTGCGAGTCGAACTCGCAGACGATGGTCTCCGTACCATAACCCTAAACGGTACAAAAACACTTTTTACAGCGGCAAATATGGAAAGTACCTGGATGACCGAGTTTTAATCGTTTTTTTTTAGAACGTTTTCTAAAAATGAAACCTAGCTAGATCGATTTATCGCTCCCGAAACCCTCTGCGTACTAAATTTCATGAAAATCGTTGGAGCCGTTTTCGAGATTTAGATCATATATACGAGTATATACAAGAATTGCTCGTTTAAAGGTATTAGATACACACTCTATGAAAATTTCAACAGTCTACTTTTTCCTATTAGCTACGGTTCATGAAATACTGCCCTTTGATCGTCAGACGGACGTTCATAGGATTCTTAGTAAAAGGGTTCCATTGGTAACCTTCCGGGTACGGATTTCCAAAAAGGACCATACGGGTTTCGAATCATTGAGTATACTAAACATAGGCACTATATCCCCTTTTCTGTAGCAACATAAAGTATTAGTATTTCGTTTTTCACTTAAAAAATTGTGGTTACTCACACCAATGAGTAAACAAAATGTATGATTATTAAGACTACCACCACATACTATGTTATTCAATGTCGGAATTTGACCGACACGACGTTCTGTCGGACTTCGGGCACACGAGTCGAGATATGTAAGGCTCCGTTCAAACTGAACAAAAAGATTTGGTATAATTATTTTATGCATTTTTTTCTTAATGGAGTTCATAGTTGGTTAAGCATTTATGTATACAGCTAAACTGGATTGCTTAGGAATTAAAAATATGGTGGAAGGCAAAATAGCACGCCATTTTTCACAACGTATTAATGACTAGTGGACGTCACGCGGTTTCACCCGCGTAGTTCCCGTTCCCGTGGGAGTACGGGGATAAAATATAGCCTATGTTACTCCCTGATAATGTAGCTATCCATTGCTGAAAGAATTTTTCAAATCGGTCCAGTAGTTTTGGAGCCTTTAGAAATTCATTTCAAACAAACAAACAAACAAAAAAATCTTTCCTCTTTATAATATTATATATATAGTGTAGATGAAAGCTATAAATATAAGCTCGCTTCATCGTAGACTTTGTCTCTATCATCTCTGACCTAGACTAGAGTCAAGAGCAAACTCATCACAAATAAAAAAAAGGACAAGATGAATATGAACAGATAGAGGAAAAAAGAAAATGAACTAATCTCAATCTTAATTCCCAGCGTTGGCAAAGCAGATTGGCAGTGACTTAATGGAGGAAGAAATCAGAATTAAAGAAATCAAATAAATACATTTTATAAGTATAACATCTTTTGACGGTTGCGACAACCCTCTGGTTACAAATATCTAACTCAAGACGAACTTGAGGTAAAACATTGAACGATAAAATATTAAGAGGAAACCTAGAATTTGAGATAAAAAAATAAAAATAATAAAATCAATTTGTGTTCACATGATACTAGTGACCAGTTTAACTGTTTAAGGAAGGATTAACACTTCAGCCGTTATATGAAAGCACCCTAACATTCAAGCGCGTGCTATATCAAAAAGAGCTCTAAGAGAAATTTCTTCGTAAACGACGTAAGAGCAAACCGTTCTAATCTCTTCATTAGCTTATTATCAAAGCTTTTATGCCTTTAGCATAGAGTTTAATTTCGTTTGTTACATTTCTTTGGACGGATTTTAGTCGATATAAAGTACAAGTGGAAGCTCAGTTTAAAAATGTCTTGCAGACGTTTGAGGTGTAGTAGAATGTCAGACTTGGAGCAATATATTTAAGGTTTGTTATTGGAAGATACGTGTGTTGGATTTTAATGTATTTTTTTCATATAAATTATACCGTGGGAAACCGAGCGTGCCCTCAGGCGCATTATGGAATTTGCAAGTGAATGGGACATAGTATAAAAAAGCAAGTGAGTGTGTTTCGATTAGCATTAATTCATGTATGACCTTTGACTTTTCGTTTTGTAGGTTGTATAGCAAGCAAGAAGATATTATTATAAAGTTTATGATATTTGTAGTTGTCGTAGTCAAAGAAAGTTGGACAAGTAATATTTTAGTTGATTGATTAAGTTTGAGATATTTGGGGACTTCCTTATTAATGATATGAAGTCATCTAATAACGCTTTCTGGGTAGATCCGATTATAATAAGATAACTGACTGATAGGCATCAGTCAGTATTTTTTTTTATTTGTGCTCTGGACTCTAGTCTAGGTCAGAGATGACAGAGACAACGTCTACGATGGAGCAAGCTTACCCAGTAGAAGTCTGTTTACTGTAACTTTGAAGAGATTGGGGTTGTAAACGTTCGGAAACACAGACGCAGGCAAAGAGTTCCACTCCTTTGCTGTGGGCATTATTTACTCTCATGCACATAACAACAACACATGGTCGTTGTGGCGACGCTTGGGGGAGGCCTTTGTCCAGCAGTGGACATCTTTTGGCTGATATGGTGATGATGATGATGATAATGCACATAACACATCTACATAAAATACATATGAAAGGGAAACTGACTGACTAACATATAAGCGCATATCCGAACCGATACTACAGGGGCTAGGAACATAGGAACATGAAATTGTGCAAAAGGCTTCCTTTTAACCGACAAAAGGGGAAGGTTCTCAATTCGCCGGAATCTTTTTTGATTATTTTTTTTTAATGTGCTAGTAACAATAGTATGCTAGTAATTATAAATAATATCATAAATAACGGTTTTTTAACCGACTTCTACAAAAAGGAGGAGGTTCTATGTTCGGCTGTATGTATTTTGAACCGACTTCCAAAAAAGGAGGAGTTTCTCAGTTCGGTGGGTTTTTTTTTTATGTATGTTCACCAATTACTCCACCAATTGTGGACCGATATTCAAAATTCATTTTTTATTCAAAAGCTAATACTTTTGAGGTGGTCTCATTGTCACCAGGTCAGAAACTGATGATGGGATCCCAGGAAAATCGAGGGAAACCCTCAAAATTTAAAGGCACATACAATGTTTTTCATGTACTTTATAACGTAATTCAAATATTTGTACCTGGAAATCATCATTTCATGTTGCTCAACTGATAATGGAAGTTATAAGTCAAGGAAAATGTTTATTCAGCGATATTTTCGCCTAATATCAACCGGTTTGGATGATTCTTTTTTTGTTTGGAAGAGTATTTTCCCGGACTGGTTTCATTTCAATTTGGTGAAGATCTGAGGAAGAACTTCGGAGGTAGGCAACGGAACTCTTCAATAAATGATAGCAAAGCTCCCGAGATTGCTGAAATTGCATGTCTGTTTATTGTTTACACCAGTTCATAACATCACGCCGCCAGTACGCTGTGAAGGGGTGCGCCGATGCATACAAGTCAACCTGAATTTCCATGTTTATGGAGTACATCTTCAGGCATAATTTTATTGTTTATTAACCTATCTCAATGTTTTTCTTGCGTTGTGTTTAGTTATATTGCATTTACATTGGACGTTGAATTTCGAAGGTAAATTTCCTCAACTTATTATAAATTAAATACAGTAAAGTGGCATATTGTTTGTTAGGTTTATGTCAATCCCACAGCAAAGTAGATATTTAATTATGAGTTGGTCTGGACTTGTACTGCAAAGGCACACAAAGTAAGCCAACTCGCAAACTCCTTAACGGCAAATAGCGCAACCACTCATGCTACCACTAAAAATTGAAAAAAATAAAAATAAAAAAAAAACACTTCAAAGTATGTAGGTAGTTAATAACTTTAATGTCAGAAGTCGGTGTCTAAAAACAAAAAACAGCCAAAACACCGACTTCCGAAATTAAAGTTAATAAATACATACTTTGTAGTGTTTTTTCATAAACTATAGGGCATTGAACCAGTGGTCTCGAACCTATCGATTTTTCGGTTTATTCAATAAATAAACGAATTTGATTGAATATTGTTTTTTTTTTTCAAATACCGATTTTGGGTACAAATATCCCGATTTTAGCTGGAATTCTACCGATTCGATCTCGCTCTATAACGTCCGAGGCCACTGCATTGAACATTACAAGGTTGATTAGCTGTTGATATTGTTAGTCGACATTTAAAGTACGCAGTTTGGATAACATTACGAGAAAACAGTATACTTTTTCACTCATAAATAAAAATAAGGGGAGAATAACGTAGTTTTTTCAGTTGCTTTTGTTACTGAAAAATAAAACCTTCATGAAAACTTGGGATACAAGATACAAATAAGTTTTATTTCACAAAAATCTTGACAACCACCTAGTACCTACAGTGCAAAGATTTCACATAATCTAGTTCGTCAATGGCGGCCAACGAACTAGCAATTAGCAAATGGAACAAGAAGCCACATGAGCCCATTTTCGCCCGCTAACAAAAGCAAGTGAGGCAATAATTGCTGCAGCGAGCGTTACCTAGGTTACTAGTCCATACCAAAGTGCCCATAACCCTTTAAAACCTCAGAATTCGTACTGAACGATAAGCAGCTGCACACCGTTTTCATTCATTTGGACATGAGCATGGAAAATTGAAATGTCGAAAGGTGTTCCTGTTGTTCCCAGTGAGTTGTTAAAAAGAACATGAGATTGTTTCTGTTGTCGCCTTAGATATATACATTATAGTAGAGAAAAGTAGAATCATGAATTCATGAGTTTATGGCCAATTAATCTGTTGCTGATGGACATACTGGGGATTAGAGGTGCCAAAAAATGTTTATACTGAAAACATTAAAAGTAGGTTTTGTAAAAGAAAATCTAAATATTATCTAATAAAAAAAAATCTCGTGGCACGGTGTTTGTTACCGAACTCCTCCGAAACGGCTCGAACGATTTTCATGAAATTTTGTGTGTATATTCGGTAGATATGAAAATAGATGGTAGGGATTTTTTTTTGGATGGCAAAACAACGTTTGCCGAGTCAGCTAGTATTCTACATGTATAAAAATTGAAACATTAGAAAACCAGTGTCCGACAGTATCTCTCTGTCGGGCATATAGCTAAAATGCTATCGTTTTGCTCAGCTATGAGGCATACACTTGGCCCGAACATAATTTATATCTATTTCTATTCTCTATTCGACGCCTGAGTGTATTTGTTTTTGTATATTCATATGTATATAGTTAGGATTTATTGCTTATTTAATATTACTTTTTAGCTTGAATAAAAGATTCTCTATTCTATTCTATAAATAAAAATGAATCGCCGAAATGTATGTACGCGCATAACTTCGTAACGACTACCTAAATTGGGTAATTTAATTCTTTTTTTTTTTTGCTGTGTTCGTAATTGTCAGGGCGAGGTTTGTATGAAAAGAAATTTTGAAAAAAAAAGTAATAAATCCGGTCGAAGCTGGGGCGGACCACTAGTAACTAATAATAACAAGGCAAATTAAATAAAATCTTTTAAAAAAGTAACTTAATTGTATGTTTTCCCTTGGTGACAGAACCAGTGGGGACAATGGGAACAAACTGAAACTGCGAAGTTCGGTTTCAAAACACCAGTGAAAACAGTGTGCGGTTAGGCACTTCACGTTTGGACGTGTTATGGATTCCCATTGAAATCTTAGTGCATTAACTTTAAATGCTTAAGGTCTAGGCTGTCGAAGAAGAAAGTTTTTGAAAGAAAAGCATTGTTTCCTATTGTTATTGGAGTACGCATTTAGTATGGCAGGCCTTTTGTTGTTGCGGAGTGGGCCTACTTGTGCCGTAAGTGAAAAGGGCGTTACGAATTATTGTACATACGTAGGTACGTAGAACATTGTTTTGTGTATGGAGAAAGTTTCTATACTTATGTAGGGAGCAATTATTTCTTAGGAACTCAAGATCAAAAATGAAATCTTTAGCATGTTATTTCCATAACATGTTAAGTTGAGATTGAAAGCGGAAGGAAATTAATGTTAACTTGTCAAATTGGTTTGATTGTATGCTTATGCTTTGTTTGGAACATATTTTGGATTTTTGGGCATGTAAATAAATATATTTTTTTAATTTTGTTTAAGTTAACTTAAAGTCTAAACAAAGCAAACGAACTTATCGAAGACCAATGTATAGAACTCTCCTTACCCAGTACTCCGCCTGCTGCATTCAGTCTGTCCTAATGGAAATGAAGTCCATAAAGTCTACTTTTATTTATTCATTTTCAATTAACTTAAGAGACTCATTATTTGGCACAAAATTTCAATGACCGACACAAAACATACAATTCATACAATTAAATTAAATTTACGTTATTAATTAATTAATTGATATATATATATATCATTAGTCATACAAAAAAATAAACACAATCATTATAATTTTCTAGCCGACATTGGAACAGCAACATGTCTGCTACAGCAATGCTGAACATAAGGGCAATCCAGCCTGTTGGCAATCATTGCCAGGACAGCATTGATTACTTTTTTTTCATCGAATTCTCAATTACTTAGCACCTTATTTATTGAAATTTCAATTTTCACAAATTTCACCCGAGTTCCAGTCTGTCTGGCAGTTTGAGTATATTATGCGGCTTACCCAAATGTCCTTACTTTGGTATTTTTCGTCGGTTCGTTGAGCTCCTCAAAGTTTTGAGTTGAGCTGCACGATAGCTGACAAATGCTTGCACTGTCTGGACAAGCCCACTCAAACCTGCGTGGTGCTTTCCTCAAAAGGCCACCTCAGACCTTAACCTACACGTTTTTCATATATTATTGGCAATTGTATGGACTTCAAAAGAGACTGTGACCTCTGAGTTTGTTTCAGTGTTTCTTCTCAGGGTAGTCAGCTAGGAAACATCCGGCCTCATCTAGATAAATATGTCAAAAAAAAAAATTGACGTATAAAAGAGTTACTTGTAACCTATTTGCAAAATAAATATAATTTATCATTTACCAGTCAAATCTAACGATGGCTATTTTTTCCTATCGAACATGCACTTAGCACCTTACCGTATTACCTTCTATCAATTCGATTTAACTCAAGTACTTAGCAATTGGACCTCTCGCTCTCAATCCCCATACAGTCCATAAAAAAGCTGCAATTATATTCAAAGGCAGTTACTTCCCCTTAACTCAGCTGGTCTCGACCTAGTGCCCTTGCGCCTTTGCGAGCCCTGATTGGAATTTATCGTCCACGCAGCGTGTAAGTCGAAGCGGCGTGCATTACACTTCTTTTTTTGCCATCGCCTCGACGCAGTCGGGTAATAACGAGTATTGAGTTTGTTGTGACGGCGTTTGATTTTTGATACAGTTAATTGATAATGAGTGGAGTTTCTGTGTTAGTTTGATTGAAGATAGAATAAGAGGTTGGAATTACGTGTGAAGGAGTATAAGGAGAAGTTTAACAAAATCTTACTCAATTTTATTAATTTCAGGGATTAATAAAATTATAAAATATGTTTATCTTTTATATCAATTTATTTTGTTCATTTCTCGTAGAAGTGTTTTTAAATTTTACTTTTCTTTTTTGGGTTAACGTTACGAAGAATTGCCTACTGAATTCTAACTAATATTATAAATACGAAAGTGAGTTCGTTTGTTGTGACGCTATCACGCCTAAACAGCTAAACTAATATTCATGGATTTTGGTACAGGGATAGATGGGACTCTGGAGACAGTTACCAATAGGTAAGTTTTCTGCGAAAATATATATTAACACAAGCGAAGCCGTGGGCAAAAGCGATTTACAAAATCAAAATCAAACAAGTTTGGGTAGCATCACAAATCTTCGAATAGAACTATCGGTTCATCTTACTATGCCAAGCGACACTATAATACAATCTGAGTGTACAACAGCGGTACAATAAAAAGCATTGCGATGGGAGTTTGCAATCCTAATCGCGGAGAAACGTGAAAAAATCCACCCACAGACGCGTGCGCAGGTCCAACAGAAAAAATGCAAGGAAGTCATCTAGAGCTGGTTTTTAAGATTAACTTTGTTTCTCAATTGTAATTTTTTGATGTGAAACATTTATTGGCAGTCAATCCAATTCGTATCATCATCATCATCATCATATCAGCCGAAAGACGTCCACTGCTGGACATAGGCCTCCCCCAAGCGTCGCCACAACGACCGGTCCTGTGCGTCTCACATCCATCGGCTACCCGCGACTCGTATGCCGTGACAGAAACAACGTTGTCATGTCGTGATGCCCCCACTATGCCGTCTGTTACGGATGATGAACTTTGGAACTAAAATGTGCGAAAACAGTTCTAATATTAACATAGGTAGATGTTTCATTCCCGTGATGGCTAAGTTTTAAAAATTAACTTTGATAAAACGAAAACGAAAAATGAAACAAATGATTAATAGTAAAGAAAGGAGTAAGGAAAAGATCCAATAATTTAACATATTCGCATCGACGTGAAAAAAAAGCATTTTTGGCATAAAATATCGCTAACATCTTTTACAAGCTTCTGCTATGTTTCGCCCGCGTGAAAGTTAGAAAAAATATCCCGAGGAAACACTGTCAAGGGATGGAAAATAGTATTGATGATTGCACAGACAAAAGGTATTTTACTCAACAGTTTAGTTTTAGCGTTCTCAATATTTAAAATATCATATTTAGGTGAAACCAAAAAGCCGTATATTTTATTTCTTTAACCTAGTAACTTCCTCATAGAATAATTGTAGAAATATTAGTGTAATAAAACAAAATCCGACTTAATACATAGTAGGTACTACTCTATATAGATAAAATAATGATACGATGCGCCAAATAATAATCGACATTGTGAACCAAGACGTCTCGCCAAATTCGTAAAGTTCTTTATTTCTGCCGCTAAACCTACATATTTTTCCCACGGTATACAGAAAACAATGTATTTGTATATTATGATGATACAAATATGGTATCAATAGCAATTATTAATTAAGTATGCAAATGATTGCATTATTTCGTAGTGTATTTTATTAAGTTAATAAGATAAATTCAATAAGTGCGGTGTTTGTTGAAGTCAAGTTCAATATTGTCGTTAAAGACAGGTAAACAAAAATAATCCTCCCAATCGAATATCGTCTATGGTTAATCTTAAAGGAGATTAGCCAAGTACTTAGTAGATATGTATTGTAGTACAAGTGTGTGTGCAAAAACAGGGTCACTCTCTACTGCACCAACGTCTATACGTGCAGAGAAGCACAGGGATATCATACCACCGTCTTCTTAACTCACTTTGCCCGAACCGGGAGTCGAACCCCTCAGGCCCTCAACTCAGCAGTCTCGGTTGGGAGGACCCACCTTACAACGTAGTTCAGACGTTCCGTGATCCTCTATTTCATCGGCCTATGTATGCTAACCGGCTTGGGGGAGGCCTATGTCTAGCAGTGGACGTCTTTCGGCTGACATGATGATGATGATGATGTATGCTGAGATGTCTCATTAAATTATTGGTATGGTAAAGATTAAAAAAAAATATAAGTACTATAAAAGCCAAAACCCTATTTTAATATACCTCACAGTGAGACATATTTAATTTATCAAAAATATCACATTTTTTGACAGGTTCCGCACGGTTAATAGAAGTTGTATGACAGAAACTTACAAAATTGCCGGATTGTCACCTTGTTGCAGGAAGGTATTGCAAATTGAGAATCTCACTTTTCAGAACCCCTTTTAAATTTATTTACTGTTCAGCTGATCTTTTTCACTGATATTAAAACATCAAAATTCAAAAATATAGATCGATATCAATGTATAGCACACAAACCATTAGGTAGGTAGTAACACACAGTTATTATAATTCAAACTACAAACCTACATAATTATAATCACGCTGCACGTATCCGTATCGAATGAAAATTGCAAAATAAGTACCTGCCTACATATTAATCGTGGTTATAACGATCTATGATTCCTTACCGAAGATTATGATTTCAATAATCCTTAAACGGTGAGGTATAAGCACCTGTTATTGTACCTAGTAGATACATAACCGAATTTTATTTTTGATGGATACGTTCTATCCAGTGAGGTATCCGCATTCAATACAGCTTTGTAAGAAAAAACAGTTACATTTTGTGTAAATAGTTTTTTAGTAGATTTTGGATAATTTTGCCGACAACGAGTCCATTATTATTATTATTTTACCATTATTATTTTCAAAAAGCGATATAAATACGATCCTGATTGTGCAAGATTTTGGCTTAGGGTTAAAGTCGTATGGGTTGTGGACTTTCTTGATACTGGTATGATTAATTCTTCTAGTATGATTACTAATTTACCAATAGAGAATATGCATGTGATTTTTTTATTTGCAAAATAAATTACTTATTAGCTCTAGTAAACAAACATGAAATTATTTTTTCATCAGCGATGAAGTTATAAAGCTTCAAAGATTACATTTAGAAAGAGAAGCCCGATATGAACTTTGACGTCTATAGAGGTGCCATAGAAAACTGCGTTTTCGCGAGAGGGATATATTTGTTTAAGATTATTATATCTTGTTTGTTTTTCAAGCAAACTTGATTCTATTTTCATTGTTAGTATTACATTTTTGTATATTTTTAGATAAACTGTATGGATAATAAATATTTATTTCATGCATATTCCCTATTCCAATAGAGTAGTTGACTAAAAAATGTACTAGTTCGTCTGACAGATTTCCAAAAAATATTGGACATGTATGTTTTCTTTTTTCATGTAAACCAAAAATGAAGAAGATATAGTGCGTTGAAAACTCGTGTGACGTCATTCTTCGAAACACTTTTTACCAGTTAGTGACGTCACAAGTCCCTCCTGATTTTTGATGCGTTACATCTTCGTCAATTTTTAAGTTTTGATACAGCAAAAAATACGTGTCTGATATTTTTCGATAATCCAACTGACGGACTAAATAGAATCATATTTTTTACTCAGGAAACATACGTATTAGTCATTTTGAACCCATCATATTAGCCGAAAGACGTCCACTGCTGGACATAGGCCTCCCCCAAGCGTCGCCACAACGACCGGTCCTGCGCGTCTCGCATGCATCGGCTACCTACGACCTTCACCAGGTCATCGATCCACCTTGTGGGAGGCCTTCCAACGTTGCGTCTTCCGATTCGCAGTCGCCACTACAGAACTTTTCGGCCCCATCGACCATCTGTTCTGCGAGCAATTTGCCCTACCCACTGCCACTTTAGAGTGGCGATCCTTCGGGCTATGTCGGTAACCACGGTTCTCTTGCGGATAACATCATTCCTGATTCGATCACACAAGGAAACTCCAAACATTGCCCTCTCCATTGCCCTTTGAGTGACTTTGAGTCTTCTGATGAGGCCCATTGTGAGCGACCACGTTTTAGTTCAATTTGTCATCACTGGCAACACGCACTGATCATAGACTTTCGTCTTGAGACACTGTGGTATGTGGGACGAGAAGATATCACGCAGCTTCCCGAACGCTGCCCAGTCGAGTCGGATTCGACGGTTGACCTCTTTCTCGAAGTTGGCCCTACCTAAGTGGACCGTTTGTCCTAGGTAGACGTACTCATCTACAACTTCGAGTGTAGAGTTTCCGATCTTGATAGGAGTGGGTCTCCTTCATGAGCTTCAGAGTACGATCAGAGAGCCTCTTGTTCTTATCTGTAAGGGGAGTCTTGAAAAACTTAGACGCGACCTTATGGACAGTTTCCACGAACCCATCGTTATATTCGTTCACGGAGCTCCCTAAGCACTCGAAACGGTTCTGAAATTCGAGCTGAAAGCTAATGGAGTTTTGGATCGGGATCTGTGCTGGATGGAGCGTAGACCTCATCAGTCGAGACCTTTCTAGCTTAATATTTAGATTCAATGTGCCTCTTACCATGCGGTGATCACTTCCGGTTTTCACCGCGTTGATCACAGAGACATCATCCACTTCCTGTGCTCACGCTTTCTGAAGAAGGAGTTCATCACATAAAGGCCCTCCTTTTCCATAAAACTGGCCAGTAAGTGTCCCCGGTGGTTCCAACGTCCAAATCCAAATTGCCCCACTCGCAGCTCATCACCGTCTCGTTTGCCCAGTTTGCGTTGAAGTCCCCCATGACCACGGTGAAGTGAGTTTTATGATCGTGTATGGCTCTGGATATATCCTCATACATGGTCACTATTTCGTCGTCGGGATGTGTCGAGGTTGGGGCGTAAACCTGTACGACCTTCATATTTTAAGTATCAGGTACGCCACTCTAGTCGGCACACTCTTGATTCTCACTACATTTGACTCAAAGGACTTGTGAACGATAAACCCGACACCACCCTAGGACTTCTGGTCACCCTCCCGGAAATAGAGCAGATTGCCGGATTTGAGAATTATCGTGTCCTCCTCCTCTTTGGACTTCAGACGGTCCCACAATACTCCATCGCAACCTGCTCAATTCCTCCTCAGGTTCGGTGATCTTCTCGTCGGTCCGGAGTGTTCTCGTGTTCAGTTTTGCCAGGTCCAATCGTCGGTGTTTGTTAGGGTAACCGTGTCCACTCTGGGGATTCTTCGCACCCCTTGCCACGCCGTAACCTTCACCGCTACCCGAGTCAAGGGTAGACATGCTGCCAGGCACTAGGGGCCATTTTTTGGTTGTGCTTGTCATTTGGAGGGGTTTGCCATAATCGTCACGCTTGGTAGACGGGTTGGCGATCAAGAAATAAAACTAGCGCTAACCACAAGCTTAATGTATTACTGTCATTCAACCATTTGTTTCAATTTCATTCAATCAGTTGACAGAGACACAGACAATTTAAATATCTTCGTTACTCAGTCTTGCAATCGGATGGATCGTGCATACAATCACGTAAAATGATAACCATTATTGTAAAACAAGAAGGCAACAGGACCGCTTACCCTGCATAATGGCTACCGATTAGCTTGTTTCTCACAACTGTACCCAGGCTCCATGAGAAATTCAATCAATCGGACTATTTTAATGGCTGCCGATTGCGCTACAATCAATATCATTTTTATCATTTTCCCACTGCAGTACGCTGTCATTAAGAGTATTATGATTTATTTCTGTTTTGTTTTTGAGTTATTATTGTTTGGGAACCTTGTTTGATGTGAGTTTTGCTTTGCTGTCGCTTGCGGTTTGATGTTTTACAAAGTTTTAACCGTTGTTGATTCTACGATTATTAAGAACTCTAGAAACGGATCTTTTATGGATCGTTTTCAGAAATGGTATTGAGTTATTCCTCAGTCATTCGAACACAAGGAAAAGCAGACATGTAATTGTTATTTTTGTGGTTTTTGTGTCGGTTTTATATTGGTAACACAACGATACTTCTTGTTTGTCCTCATCTTGTCCCGAAACGCGGGGTCGACTTACTTAATCTTGAGGTGATATTTAGTGTCAACGTCTTCCGTTGTTAGGATCGTCCGTAGACGTCGACTATGTCGTCTGTGGCCTGCCTTCCCTCAATTGCTAAGCCATGGAAAGCCTCTTATTAAAAATGTGGCCATCGGGTATTCGCAGCACGTCATGTCCAAACCACCTTTATGTGGATTCGGTATGTTTTTCGGCAATAGTTGCAACTTTGGAATTCCCTCATATATGTTTACTCAACGCTGACAAAAATAAAAAGCATAACGGCTATTATAATAATATACTGCAATTTCAACACAATCCTTTCCACATAATCGCGACATACATCAAGTAAAAGACCATATTCAAAATTAGCCCAAAGCCATAACGCGACGAGAAACGTTGCGTGCGAACACGAGTAGCGTCCGCAACACGCAACTGTCGAGTGATTTAAACACAACTTTCAAAGACTAATGACGTTTATTAAGCCAATCAATTTATTGAGAGAACGATTGAGATATCCTTAAGGAACGTTGTTGTTTTACGCGAGCATGGAGATGCGAGCAGAAAAAAAGGAACGAATTTTGAATTGGTTTAATTGACAAATGTAACTTGTGGTAGTGTAGTTTTGCTTCTCATACAAGTTTGATGAAGTTTATTGTGTTTCTAGCAGAGATTTAGGTACGAAAAATCCTTCTTCTTGCTGAGCCAGTGCCTGAACACAATTACAAAATGGTATTAAGTTTGTATGTTTCGCGAGTGTCCTGTCAGTAAATCATCATCAATCTATACAAAATTCTTCCATTACTGATGACTGAGTAACTGACAGAAAACGCACAGCTGGAACGACTGATCGTAGAAAGCTGAAATTTGGGAAGTTCCTCTCCTACACTCCGTAGGGAGCATTAAGAGAGGATTTCTCGAAATTCTTACGGGAACGGGAAAAAACGGGTTACGCGCGTACGAAGTCGCGGGCAAAAACCAATTTTACTATTAAATTCCAAATTATTTATGGGATAGATAAATTAGATAGCTTTCGCAAGTCTAAAAAACTTGTAAAAGCTTCCAGAATCCGGGTGTCCCTGAAGAAAATGGAAATAATTTCTAGAGATTCCAAGATTCCAAAACAAAGGTCAATTCTTAATCGAAATCTAATATAATTTTCAATGATGATCGTATAAAACAATCATGCACCTTAGGCCAAGTAAAAGGTAGCGTTTATTAAGTGGGGACAAACACGCGATCCTGAGTCCAAAGCTTTTAATTTTGTTGTAAACAAATTGCGATTAATGTGAGAGATTTGTTTCTGTTTGTACTGGGAGAAAGAAAAGTTTATTGATAATTAAATTTAAAAAAAAATCGGTAAAATTAAATTTAAAATGTCATAATTCACGTTTTAACTATTATTAAACCGGGTTTTTTAGGATCTGTCTATAGTTTCTGGTCAAATTATCTTTATAGTATAATAAAATAGACTTCAGCGGGCTGTGAAAAGTAAGGAATGGTAAAAAAATGCCTGAGGCAGGCAAATCCGCCTATGTACCTACTACATACTTTTATGTTACATAAAACTTCAACACATAAAAAATAGACAGATAGAGAGACAAACGAGTGATCCAATAAGGATTATCCATGATTGGTTAAAATTTATCCGTTTCTATGCTTCGCTGCCTTGCTCCGCTGTAATGGACAAGCATCCTAAGGGTTCCGTTTTTTCAATCGTACGTATGAAAATCTGAAAGCAGCAAGACCTTTTGTAACACTGCCAAAAAGTAAGTTTCTAAGGTGTTCAATAGATGGTTCATATTGGCATGACGCCCTTTTTGAGGAAAATCCATAGATTTTCAGCAATAATTATGTATAATGATGATGGCTGTTCATCAAACATACTAATTACCATGTTGTAACATCAATATAACTTAAGTAATAATAATTATTGCATTTGGTTGCAACTCACCACGATACTGAATGCTGTATTATGATTTCATTTAATAATTATGCCTATTATAATGCGATATTTTGTCATGAGCATTCAAATGACTAAGTGTTATTGTTTTGAATCACAACATTGGCTTTGGTTTTCGATCTATCAAATAGTAGTAAAGGAAATTGGTTCCGGAGTTTGTGAATTATAGAAACACTAGCTTTGTCCGCGACTTCGTACGCGCATATCCCGTTTTTTCCCATTCCTGTTGCGCCCGTTGAAATTTCGGGAAATCCTCTCTTAGTGCTGCCCTACACTCGCCAAGGAACCTACGGCCTTCTACGACCAGTAGTTTCGGCTGTGAGTTGTCTGTCAATCATGACAGACAACGCACAGCCGAAACTGCCCTTCCTCCCCCTACTGCCCCGCCTCCCCCTACTGCCCCTCCTCCCCCTACTGTCCCTCCTCTCTCTTCCGTTACCTACTGAGTGATTTCAGTAGGTAACGGAAGAGGGAGGAGGAAGGGAGGGAGTTGTATTGATTATAACTTTAGCGATTAGCCACTCAATCATTCTGCTTAACCTTTTACCAGTTATGTTGCGATCGACTTCCAGTCTAGTCATATGGAGCTGAATACCAGTATTTAACATTTAGTGCCTGCCAACTTGATCTCCAAAACCCAGTTACTGGATCACAATATCCCTTGGCAAGACTGGTGTCCGATTTCTTGATTATAACTGCCTGTAAGTGTAAACATGTCGAAGTGAAGGCTTGGGTGAAGTGATCACGAAGCGAGCTGTCAATCTAAGTAATCAAGATGGAATGAGAGCTCACTTCGTGATCTTCTTCTTATCCTGTGGGCAGTAAGGTCTAACGACCCCACACACCCTAGTGTCAGAGTTTATAAACCGCCTCAACGGCCTCTGACATGGTTTATTTGACAACCACCATTTGGGGGTCGGGACCACCGGCTTATACGTGCCTTCCGAAGCACGGAATCATCTTTTTATTAGACATCCAGGTGATTCAAGCCTGCAATGTCCTAGCCAAACTGGAAAACAATTTTACAAAGTATGTTTCTTCTCGTGGGAATCGAACCCACGACCACCGGGTCACAAGGCAGACGCCTAAACCACTCGACCACGGAGGCAGTTTATACTTCGTGATCACTTCACCCAAGCCTTCACTTTGACACGCTTACAGAATCGACCGGCTGATACGACTGACAAAGATCTACAATTGACAGCCGGAACTAACAGTTTAACGTGTTTTCCGAGTCACTGAGGAGCCTCGATAAATTTAGCTTGCTCAGCTATCCATGGACCAACTTTGGCAAATGTTTAAACTTGATTATCACCCCGAGTGCCTGTTATTATATAGCCATTAGCTCCTTTTATTAGATTATATTAGCATGCGATGTTTAACGATATCGGTGATACATTTTCAATTTATAAAGTGGTAACTGTTGTTTTGAACAAAAACAGATAATTTGGTATCCAATCTATCAAATACTTAGTATGTCCGCAACCAATATCCTTAAGGTCGGTACATATAGGTTGCGGAAATTGAGATTTCAAAAATGATTCATAATTTAATACTACAATTAAAAACAATGAAAACACATTATACGTTAGTAAGTACACACACATTCACTGCTACGTTATCATAGTAACACAATGTATATACTTAGAGAGGGTTAATAAGACGTGACTTGCAATTCATTCACCCTTATTGAGTCAGTCACAGCCAATCCCTTCACCAAAAATCTAGGTCACAACTCACAACAAATCAGTCATTTGCATGATATCTTGCGTGTTTTTATCAGAAACGCAACTGTTTTTAGTTCGCGTGACTTACAACTGGCAATTTGAATTAGAATGTGCCCGCCCATTGCCACGCCTGCTGGTAGGTGCAACGGTATCTTGATCGTGGTGGTTACGTAAATCGGATTATGCATTTTCTGTGGCACTGTGGTGTGGGCTAGGCTTTAAGCTGGTCATAAGGTACAAGTTCGATTCTGATACTGGAACTACATCGTAAGTTAAGGGACTAAAAACGCAAGACAGAATGTCTTGTTCGTTAATCTAGAGTAGAAATAAAAGCGGGCCTAATATACTACCTTGTGGTACTCCCACACTCAATCTTCATTTCTAACCGTCCGAACGTACTTAAAAGCGATTTTCATGTTTCGATCAATTAAAGCGATTTTCTTTTAAGAATCGCTGTCGTTTTTATGGACAAAATTGTAACATTGCCAGTTGCGAATACACATGCTTACCTATCTAAAGTCTTATGTAGGTACTGAATGTCTCAGAAACAGGTCCATTTTAAGAGTTCTCATTATAAGTAAGATGTTGTATATTCTTCACGAATTTAAAACCTTACTGAATAATGAATAAATCAATTTTATATGTAAAAGAAAAAAACATGCGTAAAGCTACTCCACACTTACCTTCCCACAGTACTTACTTACATATCGCTGGAACATGTGTGAACGGTGTTCCGAATGTAATAGACAGAGGCTATTGTTTTACTCGAGCGAGTACATAATGCCTTGTATGCAGATCAAAGTTACTCGAAGTAGGTTGCCCTGCATTTGTATGTGGTTATACGCGATTTGTAATGCAGACTGCGTCAAGATAAGACGATTTACTAACAAGTGATTCGAGCTGTGAAGCCGATTTCTATTTTGTATTGGTTGGAGCTAGCACCTTCGTTACTTCGCCATTAATTTAATCAAAGGCCATCTGTGTGCAGTCTAGTCTGCTTTTAGGATTCAGAATGTCCATATGAAAAATTGGGACACTAATAGGGTACCAGTTGACCCGCGCAACTTCGTCTGCGTCACATTTTTAGGGTTCCGTACCTCAAAAGGAAAAAACGGAACCCTTACAGGGCCACTTTGTTGTCCGTCCGTCCGTTTGTCTGTCAAGACCCTTTATCTCGGGAACGCGTGGAGGTATCGAGTTGAAATTAAAACAATATACCTACTCAGGTCTACAGACTCTCCAGCTCTTTGCAGCTGTGAAGTTAAGTTAACGTAAACAAAAAAGATACGGCGTTTATGTCGCAAAACACGTATATTTCGACACTCGCAAGGGAATTTAAATTTATAGAGTACTAGCTGACCCGCGCAACTTCGTCGGCGTCACAATTTTCAATACTGCTCCGCTCCTATTGGCCTTAGCGTGATGATATATAGCCTATAGCCTTCCTCGATAAATGGGCTATCCAACACTGAAAGAATTTTTCAAATCTGGGCAGTAGTTCCTGAAATTAGCGCGTTCAAGCAAACAAACAAACAAACTCTTCAGCTTTATATATTAATTAACTAGCTGACCCGCGCAAGTTCGTCTGCGTCACAATTTTCATTATTGCTCCGCTCCTATTGGCCTTCGCGTGATGGTATATAGCCTATAGCCTTCCTCGATAAATGGACTATCTAACACTGAAATAATTTTTCGAATCGGACCAGTGGTTCCTGAGATTAGCGCGTTCAAGCAAACAAACAAACTCTTCAGCTTTATATATTAGTATAGATATAGATTGCCCGTTGATCTAGAACTATGTTTAGCAAGTAATACCGTCTTATTCTACAAGTATAGGGAAAAGTCTGAAAACTAAACATTTGTAATTAAATCATAAAAAATAAAGTCTTTATTTAAAGTAATTTGTAGCTACAAATTTGTAGGGAACCATCGGTGGGCGAGTCCGACTCGCACTTAGCCGGTTTTTTTTCGATAGACCGATAAACGCAAAGTTCATTTTCAAAACGATAGCTGAAATAAAGATACCAGAAAACGATAACTAAATAGTCAAAAGGATTTAAATTTCTGCACAAGTTAGGAATTTAACTTCTATTACACTTTAGACTACTTGACAACCATAATAACCTCCATGGAAGTCATTCTTCACTATTATCTCTAGAACAATTTTGGAGTTAAGTCATTTTAAGTTTAAGCAATGTAATTTTGATGCTAACATAAGTTCAAGTTTATTGGTAAGTAATTTTACTTCATTTCAAAAAATGATAAAATCGAAATCATGATCGAAAATAACCTTTGAAAGGGACGTTGAAAGTTATCATTCTACCATTTTCAGTAGTGTTTCTGATTTCAATGTTACACTATGTTTTAGACAGCTATGGCAGTACATCCCATGAGAAACTATATCTTTATAAAATGTCCCAATCACAATAGAAATACTTACATCCATTTTACATGCAATTACCAAATTAGATGTTCCGAAGTGACCTTTTACATACGACGTGACATCTTCGTATGAAATGAAAATTGCTGTCAAGCGCGCACGTTCTTCATCTGACGTATAATTTGTAAGGTCGTGTCCCGAACTAAGTTCCCATGGTCCGTGTGTGTTACGAATACCATTTTGAGCCTTATTGTAATCCGTTTTGATGTGTATGATTTCTTTATTGGGTGTGTAATTTGTCGCTTTAGATTGAATGTTTTGAGTCGGATCGTGGTATAGGCTACTCTATGTTTTTTTGTTGAGAGGTGACTAAGAGGAAATCTTAATCAAAAAGTTTTCGCATGTCAATGACAGTGTCAAAATTATCCACGTAAAAAGAAAGTGTGTGTTTTTAATTCTTGTGAGCAAAGAAAAAAACGCGTAAGAACGAGTTTGAAAACAAAGATTTAAGAAAAAGAAAAGGAACCTTATGAGTTTATGACTCAGATCACTAATTATCAGGTTTAACTCATGCTTTAATTTACAATTCATGTTAAAAGTAGTTATCGTTTGAGTTTCTACATACTATCTACACATACTTTAAACATGCACATAGTGTTTTACATTAAAATGTAGTTACTAGAAATGCTATCTAATCAGATGCTAAGTGGGCGTACCTAACCAGTGAAATGTTGCCTGTTTCCCCTCGTTACTGCGTCTAGCCGCTGTGACGGGAGCACTGCCGTATCAAGACCATCTAGATCTGTGGAAAGTTACTCCAAGGAAATATATTGAAACACCTTGAATATATTTTCTTGCCGTGTTGCATAGCCGTTATGTGTGTTATCTCTGGAGTGTGGCTAAAAGGCCTTCTGCACGGATGTCATCCAGCGTTCAATCCAAGGTGGGAGCTTAGTTTCCATCCGCGAATTTGGTATGCATTTGGATTGCATCTGCCGTCTACACGGACGCAATCCAGCAAGGTCACCTTGGATTGAACGGTGGATTACATCCGTGTAGAACACGTTTAAAGATAACCGTTACACCTTCTACTACTGAGAAAAAGAAATAAACTCGGAAAATATTTTTTGTAATTTTCAAGATGGCGGGTAAAATCTGAAAACAGTTACGTTTGGCATATTATTTCAGCCGCAGGAGGTAGTAAGGTTTTTTGAATATACTGCGAAATATCAATCATAGCAGGTGAGGCCAATAAGATGAATGAACTGAAGACTTAGAAGAAAGTTGTTATTTTGAGACATTTCTTGAAGATCATGGTTACACATGAGACTTGATGAAACGAATGCGGTCAGCCAGTCTACTCTATTAAATTTTTAGCATGGAAACTAACTGAATTCAGCCTGTAGTGAATGTCCTGTAATTCCACATGAAGTTATGGATTGGCAGCACTTCAAGTTCTCTTTACCAGCTTCACCTAATTGTTCACGGTGAGCTGTATTCAGAGTAGCACTGCTGAAGCAAAGTCAAGTCAAAGTCAAAAGTCCTTTATTGAAATTAGGCTCAAACAACAAAGTTCTACATGAAGACAGTCCCCCAAAACGCCCGACAGCACTTTCTAGTGATTTATCTGGGAAGAAGAAGCATCATCAACTTGCCTTAGGCGTAGCTATAATCCTAAATAACGACAACATTATACACACGGACGATGAAGTTCCTACATATATGTATAAAGACGGAACATACAAAACGCCTGTGATATATGCACAAGTTTCAAGTGACTTTTGTTAGTCTTGACTGACTGATTATTTAATAAAATGAGAAACAGCTAGTCTTACAACATAAAACATTTGCAGTTACTGCAGCTCACTAAACCTAAATACTTCTACACAACACAAAGCGAAAATTCCTCACCTACAATAAACTTAAATATAATCGTAATACCTTTAATATTTGCCCCTGAAATATACGTTCGTTTGACACTAACGACGCGGCACTAAGGTGCAATGAATCAACTGCGCAAACGCACTTATAAATAAGCGAGACCATATCGTAATTGGTGTGTAAATATCCAACCAAATGAGCATTAATGAACGAAGTCCAGACCGTGTCTTCATTCTTCATTTGAGATATTTATGATCCCATTTTGAAAAATTCAGGAATGCATAACGAATTTTTTTGATTTATTTCCCAGTTTGTGTAGGGGGCTCTGTACGTATGACGCGTTTTAGTGACGTTTTTACTTTTAATAGGATAGATGTTAACAGTAATTTAGAAATGTTTATTGCATGAAGTATTTACGGATTTACAGCGATGATTGGAAGAAAATTAATGCGGCAAAATATTTGTCTATATTATACGGGCAATTCTCGAGCATATTTTGCAAAGTATAAAAAATGAAATTAAGTGAAATTAATAACTGTCACTGAGTTGATATTTCAATTTGAATCTGATGCTCTAGACAAAAATTCATTCTATTAGCGATTGTGATTGCTGAAATATCAAAACATAAGGGATTGACTTTTATAACTTTTGTGATCTTAATTTGTATTGTTATTTTTTTATTTGATTTTAATTTGAGAATTCAATATAATCTGCACTTGCGACTATAAAATATGGAGAACTATACTATGTAAAAAAGAACATCTGTGTACAAATACCCATGTTTGCAAATATATATGACGGGAAGTTGGGAAGCCGGGCTGTTGCATATGATCGCTGATTCGTGACCTCATCAGCACGGGGATCCATAGTGGGCGTTAAACTTCAGGAAACGTTGAAATAAATACACTGTAGCGTTGCTTGTTCACTATTTTAATTATACAGACACTTAGATTACTGAAACAAATAATGATTGCAGTAATAATTAGCGATTTAGAGCCAATGTGTTTGCGAGTGACCACCATATGCGACGGCTGTCAACAACTCAATGCCTTGACAGGACGTTTGCCCGCCATGACAGACGCAACTCCATTCGGTGTTACCCGCTCTTTATTAAAGCTACCATTTAGTCGAATTCAAATCGATTAATCGTTAAAAATAACAGAATTATTACCAATAATTAAAAAAAAACAACAAAATAAATTACAACTCTCAAAATTAACTGATTTTCATTATTGAATAATGTCACGCGCCGTTATATAAATGATTGTATTGACAGTGTTTGTCAACCCTATACATTTTTGACGTTTTGACAATTGCCTTCGTCATGCTACAGCTAACAGAATGTCACTTGTCTAGAGCCTCTGAATGCACTACAACTACGAGAATTGGCCTCTATGTCTCTAAAAACTGTTACCCAAAACCCTTTGAATTCCATTTGAATAAAATCACTATAGCTGATATTATAGTGGCCGGTATAGTGACCACAAAATTTAGTTTTCTTAAACTTAATCATTTTCACAATGTCAGGGTATTTTATTTAACTAATGCAGATTTCCCAATACGTGGTGCAACTTTCCAATCACAACTTGACAAGAAACAAGGCGCTGTCACAAATAAACGCATATAAGTAATTACGATCTGTTCCCATACTCCTATACAAAGGCGGTCCATTAAACGGTCGTGTATAGGTTTTTTGTGGTGGCATCTTTTGACCCGGCCTGTGTCCCCGGGCGAAACAGTAAATAATGATCCCCATCGTATGTATAAATTATGAAATGAAATCATAAAAGTTGGAAGGGTATCTATACTGAGCTGTTGATACCGAATTAGTGACTTTATTTGCCTTTTATGCGATTCCAACTTCATAAGTGGAAGATTCCTCTTTATAAAGCCTTCTTACTATCTTTTTATGATATTTATAAACAACCTTTGCCATCTTCGCATTAAGAAGCAGAAGCTTTTCAAAAGTATCATGGAAACGAGTGCGCACAGCAAAGGAGTGGAACTCTCTGCCTGCGTCTGTGTTTCCAAACGCTTACAACCCTAATCTCTTCATAACTAGAGTGCACAAGCTCCTTCTGGGTAAGCTCGCTCCATCAGAGATTTTCTCTCTGTCATCTCTGACCTAGACTAGAGTCAAGAGCAAACCCATCACAAATTTAAAAAAAGAAACGAGTATTTATCTATCAGATATTTTTTTGTTCGTTTTGAGTATTCTATAGCCGCAATTACTACACAAGTATGTTATTGGCGAAATTAATTAAAAATGAGGGTCCAGGCAATCTAAACAGGTACCTAGTAATAAGAGCCAGGTAATTACAATATTATTGTAAGACCATTCGATACATAACCGCTTTCTTACATAATAGTAATTATTATTTTGAATTGAATGATGTCGCTATCACAGGTACCTTAATCCCATAGATAGGTCGGGGAGTAACCTGCATAATCTCATCGATAATACTGTCTGGCACTGTATCTTTAGTCTACTTAATTAATTTATTTGCACTGGTTTTATCAATAAGGCTACTTTTTAAATAGGTTAAATAAATTGGCAGACGATTGATACGGTGGGTCGTGCTAAAGTTAACCTTTGTGCGACAGTTTTCGTGTTTTGTTTAAAAATACAATGGTTGTTGTTTTCTTCCAATAATTAAAAAACAGACTGCGCCTTTTTTAAGAATGGGAAATCATCAAATGACACGTCATGTAAGATACTTAGATTTTGCCACCTGCCTGTGCCGATTAAATGCCAGTTTTAGTTGATATTGACATACTAAAACCTATACTATCACACCCAACAATAGCATCATAACTTATTCAAAGATGACAGCAACGTCAGCGTTTTGCATAGAGGTCGTTACCGTCTATGATGGATGGGATCACACGATCTTGACCGAACAGAGCCGAGGAGTGCCGAAGCGCGCCGGAGATAGCCGATTTACCTCGAGGCGCTTAAACTATCTCGAACGTTTTAGCTATTTAAATGAGTTGTCAATAATAAGTTGCAGATAATTTAAAATTATATTGCTGGTAGGCAAAGGTATAGTTATTCTGACCATATTTTGTAAGTAACATTTTCTATGAATCTTATTAGAATTCGTTCGTTAAAATATTTAAGTTTTTGTTAACAAGATTTAACTGTCTTCTAGAAAATTGCAAGATTGTTTTTTTTTAATCACCTTCCAAAATTTTTAAGGTGTTAATACCTAACGCCTGAATAAAATAAAATTGGGGATTGTAAATCTTAAAAAAAATACTTGAATTACATTTTTGAGTATTTCTTTTTTTGTGATCAATCAAAGATGTGCTTTACACAAAAAAAAAAAAAATGAAATTCAAGTGTCGTTTTTTGAGATTTTACAATAACCAAGTGTCGTGATAGTTCTACAGTAATGTTAGCAACATGCATTGAAGATAAGCTTTCATGCAAGCGGCTCCAAGTTAGGTATAATAATAGAGATCGAAATCGATTACAGTGTCGTAGCATCAACCGAACAGACTGACCCTCCCATAAAAACTATAAACACAAAACAGAAAAAAAACTAAAGTACCACCGAATGACGGAATGCAATAAAATCGTGACAATCATCTAGAGGCAAAACCTTAAACGCCTTATAATAATCTTATGCACCGCCTTAATCTACAGAGGACCTAACCTCAAAAACTTAGCCAAAAAACCGTGAGAAAACATCGGTCAGTGGTGCAGTGACTCGATCCTTATGATATATTGCCTTAAACGTGCCATTTAGCGCTTACTCGTCCATTCTTAAGTATAGTGGAGCAAATTAGAAAAAAAAAAATGTAAACACAACATTGTACGAATTCAATAATTAGATTAAGCTTGTAATGAGGGGGTTGTAGAGCCTTCGGCGACGTCGGGTCGCGTCGGACGCCGCCCCCTGGCGCCTCAGGCGGGGTGCTTTTGACCCTATTTGTTTTAATTACCAACCAACGGTCTTTAGAGGACATGGGGCCTTTGTGCTAGCCGAAAATTGTGGCTAATTGGCGGTAGGCCGCAACCTTAAACGAGCCGAGGTAAGTTCGTGATCCGAGATGGCCTTTCTTTGGAAATTGAGATTTGGATGATCCTTAAGGAGGTTACTGGAATATACTCTGTGTTTTAGCACTAATTTTCGTGGCAGCTGATTATGATGGGGATTTGATTAATTTCATTCTTGATGATTATAAACGTTGAAGACCAAACCTTCAGAAAATAAACATGGAGTTAATGAGGATGCTGAAAAGTTAGTGCAATGTTATTGTCAGTTTTCTAATTATGTTCGTTTGAAATCACACTATTTATGATAAAGCTTGAATACAAGACAATCGTTTAAGTAAAGTGGGGCGTTTTAAAGAAAGCAATGCTAATTTGGATTTTAAATTTTCCTTTTAGAGCAGTGATTTAGTGGAATCCCTGAAATCATCTCCAAATACGTAGAACTATCTACTACTTCAGCGTTTTTTCTTATTTTATCTTATGGTCTTATTTGGATCGTTCCTACATCCAAACATTATTCAAAACATTCCTTAGACCAACCTTACTACTTATTCAGCCATCAACGCATTAACATAACTCAGCTAAATACTATACTTATATCATGTTTTACGACTGAATTCCTTTCTCAGTTCCTGAGGAAATTCCTGAGATCCTCAGATGTTCCCAATATTACTTTCGATTACCGAATCATTTGGTAAACGCTTGTAATCGCCTCCGCTTTACAATCGTGATTACTGTGAGCATCGCTATTACGTGCAGCTAAAATTCTGCAGTTTCTTTTTGTTCTTCCTTCAGTGAAAAATCGGTCATGTCATGCGGATTTGCGATTTTATTTTTATGGATTCTTTATAATATCGAGCGTTTTTCTTTAAATCAGCCAGGCTACGTTTTACGTCGTCGTCGTTCAATCAACAAGTAATATTTATTAGAACTGCTAAGTGAGTTTTTTTCTTCTTTTGTAACGCATTCACACCTAAATCGCTGAACTGATTTTGATGAATTTTGGTACAAAGATAGATCCTGGGATCCTGAGAACGGTTATGTGCTACTTTTTTGCGAAAATCTGTATTAGCACTGGCGAAGCACCGGGTAAAAATTGTATTCAATACGGAGTTACGTGTAATTCGAAGTATATCCTGATAGGGGGGCCGAAATTCAATCATGGGGGTACAATTTGTTGCATTTATCAGTAAATGACGGATATACGTCGAATTAAAAGTAACCCTGTATAATTCAGGATTGAAGTGACTGAAACGAGAGCCCCCTTGTTGGGCTCTAGAACTCATTTTTTAGGCATTTATTTTATAGTTCTATTAGCTTCTTCCAAAAACAATGAATTCGTTTTTTGCTGCTGGTTTTGCAAACTTGAATGTATAGTGTTATGATGTAGGAAGTTAAATAGCAATATTTTAGTGTCAATATTTAAATTACCCATAACTTTGATGAATAGGTTCAGAATTGGAGCCATTTATTTAAATTATATTATTTGCGCAAAAAATATAAGATCCGCATTCATGATTAATGAGTCGCGAAAGGACTGCAAGTGATAATTATGTCTTATAATGGCATTCGCTTTCTTTACATCTAATAACACTTTCGTTTAATACATCATTATGGTCAGTTAATGATTAATGAAGAAGGAAGAAATACATTTTTATTTTTGGCAATCTAAGTGTCATCTGCCTAGCTTTTCTTCATCTATTTTTGGTTCGACTTCTAGTCTAATCGAATGCAGGTTTTAAGTTGTCAAAATGCAATCAAGGATAACTGTAATCCACATATTAAAATAATTAATCAGACTGCATACATTAATTTACTTAAATGTGACCAGCAACCTACCCAACTATTACAAAACTGCTCCTAAAAAAAATTTCACTTATCATTATTAATCTCGAAAAGCCTTGTCCAAAATCCCACGGTCTTAAAAGTCGAAGGTGAGACCCAAGAAATGTAGCCTGAAGCAAACGGTAGATCCACTGAAGCAGCCATGGCGTCCGTATGTGATATTACAGATGAAGCCGACGTGGTCGAGGAAAAAGCCACAGAGGAACAAAAGATTGAACTTTTGGATGAGGATACTGGTAAAGTTGAATATAATAATAGAGGTGTTAAGATTATATGTAGCGTGTCAGTTGATGAAGTGTTCGTAGTGTGAACGGGTATGGTTGGTGAGGAGGTCGCACGCAATCTAAGCATTCGGAGCACGTGGGAAAGACGCAAAGCCGAGGCGGGGTGCCTCGAGGCAATCCGCCACGGTTGACGATCACCGCGATAAATATATCCAACATTAATGCACAGAGCGGCGAAGGAACGGAGATGATTGTTTGGAAAGTGGGAACGCAATTTATAATGTTGAAGTTCTGATATTAGGATTGCGGAATTTCAGCTCGTAAGAGGCCAATTTCCTAATCAGTGCAAACTCATGCACATGCTATAAGAAAAGTATTAAGCGACAGCGATTACTGACAGTGATTACTCAGAGTCTGGCAATTGAAATCTAAATTTATGAAGTAGGAAACACAAACTAATCTAAATGTAAACATATCGAAACTTAAAATCACTAAACAAATCAACAGTGTTGGTCCCACGTAACTGATATTTAATATAAACAAACGGTCGACATAAACAAAACTTGATACCCTACTCTATACGGCAATGGTGCAGCTACAGCCTCAGGAAGAATACCCTAAAAACTCCACAGGGTCAAATGTCGAAGAATTTATTGCCTCCGCAGTAAAACCCGAATGTTCGGCGTCTTTGGGAAGAATCGCGAACCTCTAATTAGTGAGATTATGAAAATATTCACACAGGTGCGTTGCAGCCCTAATAAGCATGTTCGCTTCGGGCAAGTCGTGAAGGCAAGGCTAATGTTTTGGGTGTTACCTACTCACAGGTGAGTTTGCTTTTGTTTTTGGGTCGGAGGTAATCTAGGATCGTCGTTTGCTGTATGGGTTTTAAATGTAAGGTTACCTTTGGGTGCCTTTTGTGGATCGTGATTTTGTTCCACAGGTGTCTACAGATGAAACACGATTGATGCAGATCGGGGCATGACTATTATACTTGTAGCTTTTCTTGACGTTTATACTTAGGGTTTTAGAATAATACAATGTTACCACAGCTATTTTAGTATTTTTTGCAATAAATTTGCATATTCTTCGTGTTTGCAGAAATGTCTTGTTTTTCGAGCTTACTTTTACAGTGCCTCTGTCTGTTCTGTAGAGAAAGAACATTTTCAAAGTTTTATATTTTAGAGTTTACTCGGTTAATAGCGCCATCTTGCACGTGCTCCACTTTATCAGCCAGTTAACCAGTAGTTAAGACCACCTATGTTCACAATCTAGACAATTTATCAGTCACATTAATATGTCGCGAGATACAGATGCATCATGTTATACTGCATGACGCTCAAATGTGACATTTTAAATTAAAAAATCGTGACGTAAAAACCTCTTGTTAGATACTTTAGGAATAATACTGGGCAGCTATTTTAAACTGAGTTAAACCTCGTCTAGGATCTTGAAAACTAGAATCATAAATGAAAACCAACTTGGCCTTAAATTAAAATGAATGATGTCTTGAAGAAAATAATAATTTAGACAGTTTTCATCCTGAATTCCTGAAGTAGAAGGATTGCATTGACTGAGGTACAATTTGATCTGAGTAATTAATGCTTTTCCTAAATAATACCTATTTACTATCAGAAATATAATTCAAATAACTTGAGTGAAATAATTAATGCACAAATTCCAATAGCTGTGACAACCTTTGTCACCATCTCGCCTCAAGCAGAACAAAAAAGCACAATATAACAAATGCATTGATATGACACACTTCTAAACTAATGCCTTTAAGTAGCAACTACCCGAAATGACTAATGTTAATATCCAAATATTAACCTACAAATTACAGAACATTGTAGACAGTCCCATTAAGGATACATTGTATTGCAAAAAAACAAATTCGCAACCGAAACCATAGGAGTCCATTCACGAAATGGCACAAAAACTGAAATATCACCCTCGTTATAATAATAGGTGGCGGGCAGAACCTGCACCGCAAATAAAGGACGCCATAATTTTTGACATGTCGAACGTAAACACCTTATAATTTTGGCAGAGAGTAAAAAATATAATTTGGTATGTAGATACGTCTCGCCGTTTTCTAGTCTGTATGGTAAGCTTCATCGTTAGAGAAAATTTTTGATCCCTTTTAAGTACATGATACATCAGTCAATGTTATTATTGGAAGAACTGGATTTCCTTTCAGCTTAGTTTCAGCTATGTCATTATGATTATAAGTAGCAGCTATGTCCTCTTCGGACAAAGGCTTCTCATATTAGCTTCGGTTGTCATCTGTTTACTATTGACAGTTTGCATAGCTTATAAATGCATTGACGTCTTTGATGGTTGCCTCTTTCTTACGAATGCTACGATAAATTTTTCTATTAACCTCTTAGAGGCTTAAATACCATAGGCAAAATTGTACCCGGAATTTAGCCCCCGTAATCCCTATTCCCAGCTTTTACTCATTTTCATGGCCTATCCCACGGGTGATCATTTCCAAAAATGACGGTATAATGATATGTTGTTTGATTAGTTTGTGGTAACTAGTGAATGGCGCAGAGTAAAGGTTGGCGCCGACAACCGCGGTGGCGCCAATGAATCAGTCATTACTTACTGAAATGTCGGCTTTACTTTGTAGTGAAGACTTATTATTTAGCGAATTAAGTGTCTACCCGTTTAATTTGTTGGTGATTCCGAATAGATGTGCGGTGGACCAAATTCGTTCTGCTTTGTGATTTGTTCAAATTGGGTTTTGATGTTTGAGCAAATTTTGCTTTAGTAGAGGATAAATCCTTGTTACTGAAATCAGTGGCTCTTGGAATTGGACCAATTCTTTGAAGTTCTTATCCTAGTCGTTTCCACTACTTATCTTGTTTGTTGTTGTTCTTGTTTTGTTTGTTGTTGTTTGTTTGTTGTTTGTGTATTATAAATCCTTGCCTTGATTACCTAATCAAGGCAAGGATTTATAATATAATTATTGACTTACTGTTAGTGCAGAGTGCAATTAAAATTTAATAATACCTCAGTAGGTATTACTAAATTTTCTATTCCGACTTCAGAAATGGCAATGTTTATATTTAGCTCAGTAACAGTACATTGCCATTTCTGAAGTCAGATTAGAATCTTATTCTTTTGATACCTAAGACCTGTCATTACAGGCGAGGTTCAAGGACACTGAAAACTAATATTATAAAGCGAAAGTAGCTCTGTCTGTACGTCTGTTCACGTCTTAATGGCTGAACAGATTTGAATCAAACTTGGCACATGGGTAGACATATCCTACGAAGTAAGTTCTGCTGGGATAATTTTCAACTTTCACGCGGGTGCTGGTAGAAGCTATTATTATATGTATAAGGCGTTAGTACCAGACGAAATAGGATATGGTGAAGAATCTGTATACAGTTTTTTAATAAAAAAGCTAGATAAATTGCAGCACATTTTTTATAATTTGTCAATTAAAACCAAGAGGCTGATACACTCATAAATCTATGCATCACACCAATTTAGATGACATCAAAATGTCAAGACCCATTCATTAAAGAAATTAAATCGTCCCTTTTACACAATGCCCGGTATTTTGCGAAATGACAGGGCACAGGACGGAAGGCACGTCCCTCGAAACTGGTAACCGCAAAACTGCAGAATTTGCTCTTTTTGTTAGTCACAATAAAATTATATTCTATTCCTGTATCATTGGAAACGATTTTGGACAATTATAACCACATTTGCCCTTAAATTCGTTTAATAACCGGGCCGTTTGGCCAACTCACATTTTGATCTTTTATAATTATATATCTGTATTTTTGAGCGTCAATTTTCCTTTTTTTATGTTACACGGTTTTATTTAGGATGTCAGTTTGAAGGTTAGTTTCGATTGAGTATTTTACCCTTTTATTCTAGGATTTAATTGGTGAGTATAAAAATAGTGATAATTATTGGAAGCAAGATAAAATTATGATAATAACTAGGTATCAAATATGTTTTATACTTGCAAAAAAGGATGCTGCAGTCAGCAGCTTCTAAATTAAAATAATTTGTTGAACACGGGTGATAATTTGATATAGGTTATGGGTAGTTTAGGTGTATAATTTTATGTACCAGGAAATTTCAATCATAGTGAAAAATATAGCAAACAAATTCAATGCACACGATATAATTTCATTGAATTAGTGTTAAACATTGAAATTCGGTTAGGATTAGTATCCTAACCAAATTTTGATCATGGTATTGGCCAATAATAGCGGAAATTTGCCAAGTTCGAAGGAGATATTAGAGTGCACAAGTATGTGCGCAAACACAGGTGCACTATCTATTCCTTTATTTTCAAACGCAAAGGGCACTAGGTTTTAGTCAGTAAGAGTCTGACACTCCCTTCTGCTTCACCCAGAGCGGGAGGAGTCATTTGATGATTTCCCATCCTTAAAAAGGGCTGCTAGTGAAATATTCCTAACTAAAAAACCCAATTACACTTTTTGTCCACCCTGGAAGTTGAACCCAGGACCCCACGCTTGGCAGTCGCGCTTGCAACCTAATACCAAATAATTCAATTACCTATTCTTAAAAATTATTATAATTTTTCAACAGGTAGAAACAAAAAATACTAGAATGTCAATCAAAAATCTCTTTTTGACATGAAACGGTAACCCATAATCATCTAGACCACTGAATAGTTCCGGCTTACAGTAAAATAACTATTTTTTAATTTTATAGGTAGGTAAGGGTTACTTAAACTGCGGTTTCTCGCTTGTCAATCATTCTTTTTGTAGTTCAGTAAAAAGCGAGCTTTTTCTGATTTTTTTCAGAAATATTAAGATAAATATTTTTTATACAAACGGTGGAAATTATTTAAAGTAGCTTTTGCCCGCGGCTTCGTTCGCTTTCAAGTTTTATTTTCCCCCCAAAAAAGTAGCCAAAATCCGTCTCCAGGGTCCCATCTAACTCTGTACCTACCAATTCATTTATTAAAATCTGTTCAGCTGTTTAGACATAAAAGCGTACCAAAAAACTAAGGAGGCCAACTGATGAAAATAGAGTCCGAGTTTTCCAAACTCATAGTTAAAGTTGAGGACAGTATTAGATGAGCAGAAAACGCACTATTGTCGCAATTCTAACCTTATACCCCAGAACATGAAAGCCAACAAAAAGATATGACCAAACACGGAATCATTAGGACAACCATACTTCCGAACTTCCGTATTCATCGATCATCAATCATATCAGGAACCGTTTAAAAATACATATTCGATTCAAGACAATTGATTTGTCAAAAGGCTGTATTCAATGCAAACAAAACAAACAATAGTAGCAAAAAAATAGGAAGTTTAATCATGGAAGGCTTCGTTAAATTTATTTATGTTTTTGCATTTTTTTTTGTATATGTTAAATTACTGGTTATAAATTCAACTGCAAGCGTAATAACTCACCATTTGCGCCATATTCTTGGCATTGTGATGCACTTCTTGGAATTTTGGGTCCAGGGATGAGCGAATTTGCTCCACCATTTAAGAGGACAGCCACCCCTTGGACGCTCGCCATCGTTACCTTACCAGTAACCAATAGAAGTTCTAGGTTATGTCCATTTTTCCTCGTAATGTGAGGAATAGAAAGAAGTAGCTAAAATATATTTTTTTTTTTACTATTGATAGGCACGCGTTTGACCACTATCTCACCTGATGGTAAGCGATGATGTGGTCGAAGATGGAGCACGCTTGCCTAGAAGTAACCTATTCACTCTTGACTTAAAGACTCCCAGGTTGTAGCTATCAGGAAACACAGACTCCGGCAGGGAATTCCACTCCTTAGCTGTACGCATTATGAATGTGTTCCCAAAACGTTTTGTGCGCGTGGGTGGGATGTCCACCATGTACGGCTAAAATATTATTCACAGTAAAGCCAGAACACTAAAAGAAACACTTAATTCAGGCAAAGATAGAGTCAACGTATAAGACCAAGATAAGGCTTGCATACTTGTAGAAAACTTTCAGTAGGTTAATCATAGAGTAGATCACAAATCCATAAAAAGAAATAGACATTCTGTTTCCAATTTCAAAGCCGTGACTATACAAATAAAAAATAACCTATCATTCCCATCATTTAAACAAAATGGTAGACAAACCAACAAACACTGTTCGATCACTTTAGAACATATTACCCAACATTAGCTATTGTATACATTTTAACATTTCATCGGCAATGGGTGCGTGATGCATCAGACGTCTAATTGGCTAAAATGAAACCTATTATGCGCTTTGATACGTGATGATTGACAGCTGCCAATCAGGATCGCGTGAGGATGCCGCCAGGTGGCGCGTGCGACGGCTTCGATGTTTGAGTGGTGGTTTGGATTTACGAATATTCTATTTGAATTTTTATGCTTCTGTGGGAATTTGAAATATGTGTGGTATATTTAATGAGCTATCATTTTTTAGGAAATTGATATTTAGACCGTGTTTGATACATCTGACAATAACTGAAGACCGTATTTGTAAAGTATTAAAATATTTCTATACTTTGGTGAAACATGAAAATTTATAGCTTTCATGCATATTTATAGCAGTTTATTAGCAGTCCACAAGGATCCAACATGCCTACACATCAGCAGAAGTAAAAGCAAACCATTAATGTGTGTGTTTCCTTCTAACTTTTGATTGCTTTGATGAGAATAAAAAAAGTTTACACCCATAAACAATGCCTAAACCAGCAGCCAAAGCCCAAAACCCAACACCTTGCACCCTCAGGCGAAAATCCTACAAAACTCACGAATCCAACCTTAACCTATACAACAATAAATCAAGCCATTTGAATCCTTCAAAAAACGGTCAAAACGCTTACAGCTACAAATAAATCTTCCTCAAAAAACATCAAAAATATGCAGTAAGTAGTAATAAATCTATATATAATTTCCTAAAGTTACCAATAGGCTACTTCAGGTGGTCGTTACGTTAGTTCTAGCCTAAGGGTGAATGCAATCTTCATTAGATTTTTGAACCACGCGATATGGTGTGTAAGGCCGAAAGGTCATAAAATACTGTTTGAAAGATCAACTAAATAATAGCAATTGTTTGCACGAAGATTTTTATTTTTTGTACAGTATGGAGATACGCTAAAAATATAGCTGTTACATTTTTCAAACAAGTTATAAGTGCAAATGACGATAAAGGGATGAAAATCATTAAAGATTTTGCAAAAAGTCTTAAACTTAGTGAAGTAAAAGTAGAGTTGCGAAAGTTGATGAACTATATTTTGTTTTGAATTTAATAAGGCAAACCAAGCAACGTGAAAAGAAAAAGAAGATAAATATTTATATCATGATTTTCATCTTGCCCAAAATTGCGGAAGAGCGGGGCGGTGGAAATAGGTAAGGGAGGTCTTTGCCCTATAGTGACACCGCACAGGCTCATAATAATTTTCAACTAATGTAACTCAAAAGAATGTAGAAGTAGTATGATCACAAAAGAGTACAATTACAGAAACAGCATAATAAGTTATAGGTGCCTGAAATGAATTCTGCAGGATGATGATAAAAATAAATGCATAATTTATAAAATTCAATGCATTTAAACTTGACGGTACCGTAGTTACAAACAATGAAGCTAAAATAACGATAACAATCAAACCTAATAAAGTGGTAATCGAAACTGTAGGTAACCACAACACAATCTATAGTTTCACAGCTCATTAATTAGTTATATCGATCGTAACTAATTGAATAGAACTGCTTGTATTACTATCAATAAATCAGTGCGATACATTCATAAATCAACGACGTCAGTCAAGTTGCGCTTGCGCACGCCGCCATAACAGTCCAAATCGTTTGAATTATCGCCCCATTTTCCCCCAAATTCGACTTTAATCCCTTCCGAATTGCTTTTAATTGGCTTAAAACAACAGGACCAATTATTGAAATGGGATAAATGGAATAGTCATGGGAATTCGCGGCGATTTCGGGTAAGAATGCGCGATTGCGATGCGATTAGAGCCCAATCAGACGGGATTTGTTGCAATTTCCATTGACTGGCAAATTGCAGATGCAAGTTTAGTGTTCAATCATCAATCACACGTCGATTCGAGAAAATTGGCTGCATCTTTCTTAATTCTATGTTTAGCTGCGCTTCTATATTTTGTGGTTTAAGTCCGTTAATCCGTATTTCAAAATGAATCTCTACTGGTCAAAAATTATCCTACTTGACGTAATCCAGTATTAAAAATTGTTGTTTGTTAAGATGCTGTGGATCTTCTTTTTATAAAACTTCTATTATTTTGTGGTTTCAAAATTTTAACGGGATACTTATAAAAAAACAATCACGATTTTGGTTTAACGGAGTTTAACATGATCATGCAAAGAATGATATTTAATTGTTTCTCCTGAATTTTATAAAAAAATCGATTGAGTTTTTTTCCCATTAAAAGCGTTCCAAAATTTAGTTTGAAACATTAAATAAACTTTACTTAAATATCCACTGTCATTAAAGAAAGTAATCAAGAGACTTCAACTAAATCGAAATATTGAATTCAACCAACGAAACCTACGCGTAGCGACATCGCATGGTGACAAGTGACATTTCGTAGTTCCGCAGCTATCAACTAGATGGCGCAACCATTACCGCGACCGAGAAACGACCATTATCAAGGAATTTTATAATTCCTTGAGAGAATGTTGAGGCATGTGAAAATTATAGTGCTTCGTAAACCGCTCTTACTTTAATACAGTAATGTGTACGGAATGTATATTATTACATTATAATTCACATTAAAGGATGGAATGTGATATGAGCTTGATAATCTCGTCAGTAACTTAGTTTAAAGATTATGAATCATCTTTCTGTGAGAGAAAAGGTTTTCTTATAGCTGTTGATCTATTTTTGTAGGGCGAAGGATTTTAAAATTATAACGCACCTATAAACTGCTAAGCAAGTAATGTTTCTCACCCTTGTAAAATCAAATACAGCATGACGTTGAAATACCTACTAATTAATACCAACCGCATTATAGCTACATAAGTAGTAGTTACTTGTCAAGTAGATAGCCAAGAAATCTTTGTACCACATAATGATGTTGTACAAAGATTTCTTGGAGAAATCAAAGAGTTCTGTCCGCGACAACAGTTTTTCAATAAAGTCTTCTTTTTCGTGTATTAAGTTGACTTTTAATGTCTAATAACGTCGATACTTGTTTAAATCAAGCTATTAGCTTTCCATCTTTAGATTTTTATTAAAATTTCAAAAGTTTCTGTATTCATGTCTTTTGTAGAAATAAATCAATAAAGCGAATGTAAATGAACATTCAATTAAATGTCACTATGTATAATTTTGCTACTTACCTGTACTAAGTATTAACCAAAACATTTGACTACTAATAGAATGCTGCTTCAGGTAAAGGCCCCGTCTCTTTGATTACGGTCATATTTTAGTATAAATCATCTAATACCTTAATACGGATGTGCAGATATCATTGCTACTTAGGTGATATAAAATAGGCACCAAAACAAGCTATACATAATCAACATACATACGTACAATTAGGGCCAAAGTTACTTCCCTGTGGAACTCCAATCAAAAAACACTTAATGAATTCAAATTTTCTATTAAAATATTGGAATGTTTTGTTATGCCACTTATCTATGAAAATATTAGTAAAATGGTTCATTAAGCACCATATCTTCATATACGTGCGTCTAAAATTTCAATTGAAACGTCCAAGTGAATTTCATCACGACTTTTTATTAGCAAAGATGATCGTTACTTAAAACGGGTTTGTACGAAATCGTTCTCGACTAGCTCTCACCTATAATTATAATTAATTTCATTACATTACTATAATGATTGTGTTTGGTATTGCACGATGTGTGATGCGTAGGGTTGCCGATAACCTTCATCAAGATCGTTTTTTCTTTGCACATAAGAAGTTGAGCTTCTATAACTTTCATATCTTATCAAGATATCAATTTTGCTATCATCTAGAAGCAAGGACGTGTTTCATTGCTAATTTTTCAAAGGAAAGACTACATAATTGGTTGAATTAATTTGCATAGAAAATCTTCATTACAATAAAATTTGCAGTTATTAATTTGTGTCCTTCATTACATCACTCTTGAGGAGCTTGCTAACTTGGTTCATGTTTCATTCCGACGAAGTTATCATAAGATAGTTCATTACAATGATCACTTTACCGGTAATTACTGATTACCGGTAAAGTCTGACCCATTCAAGTGTAATTTAGTGCAACTACAAGATATTCATCGAAATCAAAATCATAAAACACAAACTAAGTCAGTGCTAACCCTATTACTAGCCCATAGGCCACTCGTTAATGGGCCAACTGACACGCTACGGAACCGTTACTTAACTTTTGTTCTAAATGTGAAAATTATTTTTAGTTTTGGCCGTAAATAACAACTCGCTAACATTTTTTATGTGAGTGAGAGAGTTCAAATTAAGATTTATCATGAGTCACTAGAAGAGAAGGGAAACTGTAGCTAGGTAAGATGTCAACTTTGAAGAATGATAATATGTAACTTAGTGATTGAAAACTTTTTAGAAGAATTCAAAACAGTCTCTCTGTGGTGTAGAGTTTTAAAGGATGCAAACGTTCTGCAAAATGTAGAACAACCTACCGTTCATTTGTAAATACATAAATAAATATGGAATTTAAATGATTTTTGTTTGTGATCCATCATATCTCAACCAATGCTACAACAACCTACTCACGTGAGCAAAATTATTGATGGGTTTAAAACGGTTATATCTATTTCAGAAGTTATATTAATTTATGTTTGAGCATATTATAAAGTACTTCAAGCGTTATAAATTACGTTATCTCCAATCGAAGCAATAACAGATGATAACGTAGATAAGCACGCAGAAGAAATAAAACAATGCAGTAATGTTCATTACTATTTTCTTTTATTTTACCATTATACTTCTAGTAGTAGCCTCGTCGACTTAACTTTAATACTTAATTTACATATTTACAGCAAAATTTACATGCACTAAAACTATCTACTGAAATCCCTTATTACATATATCTACTTTTAGAAAATGATTTCAATGATGTCATAGCCACAATTTTGGAACGAAACGAACTTATAAACGAAGGTAATACTTTTCGGTAACTTTAGTCAACCATAAATTTATCTAAGTTAAACTATCACAATAAATAAAACTCTTAACAAACAATAACAATATTAAAAACAATTTCAGTCTTCAAAGTGAAAAAGATCCGAGTTTCGGCCGTAACATGAATCATTAGATGGCGATACAAATGATGATGAATTGACATTACAAAGAAATGGATTACCGTTAGAGCCGATAAATGAAACAGGATAAACGGATGCAGAATGATAAGAACCCTTACTAATCAGTCAATGATACATCTTTGGCAATCATAAATTAACTAAATTAAACATCAAATCCCTGAATGTAAGCCTCTTGCCAATTTAACAGGTACCGTAGAACGCGGTGAGAGCTAATAATAAATATTTACAGTTATGAGACTCAACGCTTCATGATGTCTTCTATGGAAAAGCCTAGAGGTCTCTTAGGCCCTTCAACTGGAGACTGGTGTGGACTCACAAGTGGTTGAACTTGTTGCGGTAAAGATGGCGAAGGTTTATGTGAGAGGTCCAGCAGAGAGTTCTCCGACTGACTCGTTGATGAAACTTCTTGACAACCTTCCAAATGCTCCAAATGATGCTTATTAGCATCGCTGTGTGTTAGCAGATGCGTCTTCAAGTTAGATCTTTGGTTGAAGCTCTTGTTGCAAACTGGGCACTTGTGGGGAGATTCTTCCATATGCAAAATCTTGTGAACAGCCAGCGTCCTCGATTGGCAGAATCCTTTTCCACACTCGGTGCACTTGAACGGCTTCTCTTTTGAATGTATGTACCTGGAAAATGGAGAACAGAAATTAGACACAAGCTCAACTTTCACTTCTAACGAGTACACAATGTAAACAAACATCTACATCTTTAGGGCTCAATAGGCGACGAAATAAGCGTTTTGAATGAAAATTGAAGTGATTTTACATTACGGACACATTAGACTGTTAATATATACGGTACGATATGAGAAAAAAAAACTTTGGTCTCGTAAAAGCGAAGAAATATAACGTGTAATTTGTTCGACGGCGGAGCAAGACAGATATGGTGATCGTAAAGAACGAAACCGGTTGGCGAGGGCGCGCGTGCGCCCGCCGCCTCGCGACCTCACAAAAAGGTTTACACTTTTAATTTTTTTTTCTACTCTTATCGTCAACAATGCCT
This sequence comes from Lacanobia wlatinum, assembly GCA_947578705.1. Lineage (NCBI taxonomy): Eukaryota > Metazoa > Arthropoda > Insecta > Lepidoptera > Noctuidae > Lacanobia > Lacanobia wlatinum. The sequence goes on from OX388044.1 coordinate 15,811,818, forward strand.
CGGTGAAACACGTCCTAAATCACGTTGTTGGTATTTCGAGGGAAACATTAAATTAAATTAGGAGTCTCCCAGATAAAATTGATTACCAACATCAGGTAATCCTTTAACAAGTGAAAGTGGTTGTGTTTCTAACACGCGTTTATTAACTTGATTTGTTTCATGTAAAAGGTGAAGAAAAATAAGCTACAGGAACTAGCAATTTAGTTTTTCTTTTTCTACTAATGTATCAAGTTTTGTAAAGTCTAACGGCAATTAAAATTATGGCGATGAAAAGTTCATCACCATAATTTTAATTACCGTTAACACCCAGTTAGTTAGAAATTTTGAATTTTAGTCGTTCTAATAATGTAGCTTTAAAACAAACTTTAATGTGTTGATACGGACTATCATATAACATGAAACTTAATAGCACGAGACATAAACACGTAAAATGCAGATAAAAACGATGATACATACCTATGGTCTCTGAGGTGGTCTTGCCGACGGAAAGCCTTCCCGCAGATATCACATGAGTAAGGCCTCTCATCAGTGTGAGTCCTTTCATGAATCAGCAGATTGTACGATTTGGTGAACTGGCGGTTGCAGTATTTGCAAATAAACTGCTTCTTAGGTCTTGTTCCAGGAACCCCTGGTGCCCGCATGGGTGGTGGGTTCCTTCCTGGCATTCTTTGAGCCATGACACCGGGGTATCTCAAAGAGTGATGATAGAAAGCTGCGTTTCTGATCCACTGGTTGACAAGCATGGCGTGGTACGGGGCCGACGGAGGGAGCGTTGCGACTTGAGCTTGCACGTAGGCCGACATGGGGTGCGAGTAGCCCTGCACTGGAACCTTCTCATAGGGGTAAGGGGTCTGCATGGCTGGTCGGGGGTAGCTGTAGGGTTGCGCAGGTGGCGTCCACGGCTGGTGCCGCGAGATAACTACAGCTGGGGGCGTGTCGTCGGTGGGCGTGTGCGGCGGCGTAGGCAAAGGGGGTGACGGCCGCTCGAGCTTGACTAAAGCTTCGATCGGAAAGTCTGGTGGGTAGCCTGGGGAAGTAATGAATGTACTGTTAGTATGTTGAGTTCTGATGACTAATAAATTACGTTGATATTTTTGTTGCAAAAAAGTCCTGGTGCTAGGGGTAAATGCCATAAAAAGTTTTATGGACTTCTAAATTTAAAGGTTTTGAATCTAATGTTACAGCGTGACAAGTTAATTTACCTAATACAAAAAATATCTCAAGATTGTGTCGGTAGACAGACAGCTATCAACAAAATAAAATGATGAAAAAAAATCTAAACGTTTGTTTACTAATTTTTATAACTAAAGCTTTAAATTCCAAAACAACATCCGCATCTGAAGATGTTAAATCAACAAATTTAATAGCTTATTTTTCCTTAACATCATCTTTAAAATATTAGCCTAACAAAAACAAACCCGCGCCACAAAAAAACAACACTAGACACTTACTGTGATTTTCCTCAATATGTTCTTCCTCCTCTTCGATATTGATATCGTCCGAACTGTCAACACTGTACGGCTTATCTTCCATTTCCACAAATCAATTGTCCATATAACTAAACACTAGGGCACTGTCCTCTCGGGCTCACTTTGGTATCACTGTAGCTGTGTCGTCACTGCAAAACTGGTTTGTACTGACAACCGGCTTGTGAGAGCGCGCGGAGCGTTATGAGTTTGTGTGCGTTCGTTATCGAGGCTTGCGCCAGCGCGCGGCGGGGAGGGGGGCACATCAAAAGCGCCGCTCCGTCCGGCGCCTGTGCTGGCTCCCGAGGCAGCCGCACCTCCCAATAGGCGGGGCCTACCGAGCTCTGCCTTCGGAATCGATCGGTAACAATCGCGAATTGCTTCAACCAGGCCCTCACTTGCTTCGACTAAGTTCTATTCTCTGTACTCTACATAGAGTTTTAGAACTTTGTCTAAGTTAAGCATCAGAGGTTTTATATCGTTTCGAAATTGAGTTTGTTTGGCAATGCAAATTTTTGGTGACACAGCGTCCTGTTGAAGCTATTAGGTGAGCGGATTGCTCTGGTAATTTAGTTTCGTAGGCAAGGCTTTGTGTTTGATTGTCGTATGTCTTTGTACGGTTGTTGTAATTTGTATCTGTATTGAGATTAGGCACGTATTACATGGGGCTTTGTGCACTGTTTTGGAGTGTGAGTGAAAGCTCCGACGCTCTGGATTGAATTGTTAAGTCCTGTATCTGAATATGTACGACTTTGTTTTGTTCCTTTGACGTCGTTATTGCATTTGTAGGCACTCGAATCTAAGTTGCTCTTGAAAATGAGATGAGTTAGCAAAGCTTTCTTACGAGCATTATTGCATTTTCTACCAGGTAAAACATTTATGTTAATTATTAATAAATCCTACTCATGTTAATCCATTTTATACCTACCTATATTTTAAAGAACTCTATCTATTAAGTACTTGCTTATTCCCGTGACTTTGTACGCGTTTATCGGGATTTTTCCCGTTTCCGTAAGAATTTCGTCCCTTAGTGTTTCGGCAAATCCTCACTTAGTGCCTCCCTTCCGAGTGTAGGGAAGCTAAATGCCAAATTTCTGCTTTCTAAGACCAGTAGTTTCGGCTGTGCGTTGTCTGTCAGTCACCAGTAACGGAATAATTTTATATACGTACTAGCTTCTGCCAGCGACTTTGTACGCGCATATCCCGTTTTTTCCCGTTCCCGTAGGAAATCTTCTCTTAGTGCTCCTCTACACTCCCCAAGGAACCTACTTGTCAAATTTCAGCTTTCTACGACCAGTAGTTACGGCTGTGCGTTGTCTGTCAGTCACTGACTCACTAACTCAGTAGATAACGGAAGAATTTTATATACCTAGTAGGATATTTATTTTCTTACTAACAGCTTTTTTATTTTCACCTTTCCCATTTTGATTTTACCTTCATAGCTAAAGCACCTATAAACGGAAATACTTAAATAAATATTTCAAATTGTTGTCCCACGACACCAAGCCCAGTACGAGTATTTCGAAAAATCACTATTATTTAGCGAGTCATCGACATTTTTAGCAAAAAATTAATCACTACAGTAGGTATTAATTACACACATACCTACCAGAAATTAATAAGATAATAGCTAGAAAGTGATTAGGTACTGTGATATCGGTATTCTACTTAATTAATGAGTTACGTATCAAGTTCAGTGAAATAAAAACAACATACCTACCTAAATTCTTAATAGCTATTTACGGTATCGATGTAAGAAACTCAATCAATGAAACAATGTTTGAACTACGCTGTAATTTCCATTACTAGGTCACAATATTTCGAAAAGAGTTTGAAGAGCAAAACCTACCAAAAATATAAATTTCTTTACCCAATTTGTATGGAAAGCATTTTTTTTAAGGAGGGAGTGTCACTCTTACTGACTAATAACCATCCGTGGTCCTCCTGCCCTTTGCGTTCCAGGGCCGCGGTGACGAACAAATTCGACAACCCCGGCAGTTGTATGGAAAGCATAGTTAGGTAATTTGTTGCATTCAACAGAAGTAATTAGTTGAAAAGAGCTTGTAAATTACAGAGGAAGTTAAATTGCTTTGCTAAGTTATGTAGCAATCTATGCTGATATAATAAAGCTGACTGTTTGTTTGAACACGCTAATCTCTGGAACTACCAGCCTAATTTGGAAAATTATTTTTGTATTATGATAGCCATATTCATGAGGAAGGCTATTGGCTATACAGGAATGGTTAAAAACGGGATATAGGTAAGCGTACGAAGTGGCGGGAAAAAGCTAATAGTTTGTTAATAAAATGCATACCTGGGGGGCTACTCTCTAACGAAATCCGTAGTTTCGGGCTTAGTTGCGGGCATTCGTATTCTACTCCGTATCACCTACAGACTTACGATTAGTCCCGAACCCGAACTGAGAATGAATGACAACAAGATTTCACAGTAACTGTCAAATCGTGTTATCATTAGTTCTCAGTGGTTAGGTGATACGAAGTAGAAAATTCCTGCCCGAAACTACGGATTTCGTTAGAGAGTAGCCCCCCTGAGCAGCACGCAGCCTGTCTTCTCGTAAGCAGCAGTACAACGAACATACAGACCTGTAGTGCTATTCTGTAAGAACATTTTCGTATCTCGACAGTCGAATCCGAGATGAGTTTCAAATTAAGACCTTTATGTTGTGTGCAATAAAGCTCATTTTGTGAGTTTTGTCACTCAGGTGAAGCTCGATATCGAATTAGTTGTTTACAGAATAGACTAGCTGGTCTATATGTACATATGTATGTGTGCGTTGCATCACTTGTATCACTATTTTGCCTCCATCTCACTCAATAGTCATCTAGCCATAATTATGCATAGGTTTTTTTGGTCTCCCTTTGTATACTCAAAACCATTTTTTTTTCTTTACCTAATTAATTTAATTTGAACGAAACCCAGGTTCTAAGTTGGTATAATAATTTTTGTCATCATCACTATATTTATACCTATAAAATTCATCCGTTACTGATTGATTGAGTGACTGTCAGACAACGCAAAGCCGAAACTACTGGACGTAGAAAGCTGAAATTTGGCATGTAGGTTCCTTGGAGAGTGTAGGGGAGCATTGAGAGAGGATTTCCCGAAATTCCTACGGGAACGGTAAAAACGGGATATGCGCGTACGACGTTGCAGGCATTAGCTAGTAGAATATATTTGTACTTGAAATGGGTTCAATTATTCAACTTCACATACTTCCCTTACTACTTATCTACTTACTCTTCTGAAAAAAATCCCATGCCATGGCATTGTTAACATTCTCATGAACATATCCACTGTTGTGTGCTTGAACAATGTAGGATACTTAAAATCATAAATACGAACAAAAGACTTATTGTTAAACTACCTACTCGCTTTTACGAACACATAAATATGGGCGCACCTTAGGACTATGACCTACGAGGTGTCCAAAATTTTACTAATACTGTAAAAGATAAAAGTTAAAGTTCATGCTATTTAATAAACACCACTCATAATACATGATTAAAATTAAATGCACTTGTAAAACACACCATCACTTTCTGTCGAACCAAATGAAAATTTGGTCAAAGGGGTTCGATCTTTTTTATTTATTTTATTTATTACACTTAAACAAACAAAACATGTGAGGTACATAGAATTCCAAATTGTCACGTTGCTGAGATATTTAGAGGTAAAATCGCCATGTGAGAACAATGCGAATCCTTAAAGGTTCTATCCCCATTGATTCGTTGTTGTACCTAAGTACCGAATAGTGTTCTAAGTTTCTGCCTACATCAATGGGAAAAAGGCGTGAGTTTATGTATGCATTTAATACTATGTTCGGTGATGCAGTGACAATACTGATAGTTTGCTAAAATCAATGAACAAAAATCAAATATACATTGGTACGCCTTTAAATTTTACCCAATGTGCGTAAAAATAATAATTACCTGAGTGAGGAGCTTCCTGTCACCTTCGGCGTTCCTCAGGGAAGTGTGGTTGGTACCACACTCTAGTTGGTCTATGTTAACCAACTGTGTAATGGCAATGGCTCAAATCTACAGCGTAGCATGTGTTACTAAAGAGGCAATTCTGGTATTTCTATTTTGGTTTTTTATACTATTTGTATCGCAATCGCAAATTGTCAAAAACACCATTCACCTCTACATTTTATCAAGTTTTTGACATTGATTACCGCGGAGATGATATTGCGGTTATAGTTTGATCGCTTTTGAGCAAAAGCAACTAAGTGCTATATTGTATATATTCTGTTATGTATATATTCTTTATGCTTTTGAGGTGCGAAAATTGACTACAGAGTCTTTTGTATGAACAAAATACAAAATTATGTACTTGCCATATTCAGCATATTATAGAACACAGGCTTTCACTATTTAAAAAGGAGCCATTATCAATTACGCGAACCTTGTGCAGGATTGTGGATTGATGGATGTCACCATATCTTAGATCTTTGGTTCTGTTTCCTTGCTATTTTTCCCTTCCCTATTTTGAGAGCATAAGTTATGTTACTTTATCAGCAATATAGGTACCAAATAGCACAAAGTAAAATACCGGCCTTGTGAAATCTATTACATATGAGTCGGGAACAGAAGTTCTATTTTCGAAATGCCAAAATATAAGTGAACATTTGACAGCTATTGTCAATTCCATTCATTTTTGACGTTTTGGCAATCACTTTCGCTACGCTGACAGAACGTCACTTGTCTGTTCTAGACAACTCAATGCTCAAAATTCAAACTATTGACATAAACCCAATGATTTCGTAGTACAGTTTAACGCTAGATTCGTTGTTCCACGATTAGATACTCTTGAAAACTTGGAATACCAAGCAAATTCCATCGAAACTTCCAAACACACTACATCAATGCGGCATAAGGTACCTATATCGTAAGCGACTATTTCGAGGCGCAAACACCGGTCAGGTGGGCGACGGACACACGACACTCAGCGGGCGCCCTTTGTACCAGATATCAAAGGCGCCGACTCAAACAAGTTAGCTGTCAAAGTTAACTGACGTAACTTAACTGTTCGGCAACGCAATGTAAACTTTAAGTGGCGTTAGGTAAAGTTCATTATTAGAAATGATGTATTTTGATTACGATACAAGCTATTTTCGACTTTAAATCGAAGAAATGTGGTTGAAAATAGCTTGTGTAAGGTTGGTGGTTAAGTTTTTTTGGAGGAGAGTCTGGTAGAGCCACTAGACACCTTGTTGAGTCTAGAATTCGGTGTTAGTTCGTGTCGGTTAAGTAATGGTGTGAACAATCATGGGTTATGTACGTAATGAGTCGGATAACTTGTTTAAAGTTGAAACTTGAATGGTTGTACACTACACCATAGTATAAACTGTAGAGCTCAGTTTGTAGGCACTTTACAATATTAAAAAAGGTTGTTGTTTGGCTTGTATGGAAAAAAAGGTGAAAACCAGACGGATACTTCCGTCCGACTCACTTCCGCATGAAGACGTCGTCAATTTTCAGAGTTCTTAAATTCATTTTTTCGTTGTAAAATGGTATTAGAACCTACAGATACATATTTATTATAAGTGTTAGCTAAATCGAACTTACCTGTTCCTACAATTGATGACTCAAACCATTTTTACCTATTGTCCATAGAACTGACTACCTGCAAATCAGAACATGGGTAGTAAAACAAGAAATGCCTCTTGCGTAATCGTTTATCGCTTAAGTCTTTTATTCACTAAGCCTAATCCACCTCTCAGTTACCCTTGAGCTGAAAAAAATACTTTCAACAAAGAAAAAGCGAGCTAACAAAAACAAAATAAACAAACTGTCTAGTCAGTACCTATATTATTATTTTATCTTTAAAAACACTTTATTACTTTAATTAAGTTGTTTACACTTGGCTTCTGTTTCCAGTCTAACAATATTTGTTTAACACATAAAATGATTTCGTCACAATAAGACTTCGTTTTATGTTTATATCAGAGAAAATGTTATTCAAATCTTTGTGTATGTGTGTGTCATTGTAAAGATAAAAGTAATAGACAGTATGTAATTTATTACATAGATTTTGTAGTAGTAAATGCTCTCGTTTTTTTTTATCGCGGGGGATTTCAACGTAGGATATTATGCTGAAAGAAATAAAAAGATTTATAGAATAGGTAATATCGTTCTTTAATCAGAAACTAGTAGGCATTCGTTTATTGTTTTATAGGCACAGTCCACTCTCTAAGTAACGATCTATAAATCATAAATATCATAAGTAATATCAGGGGTGACTGACATTTTCATAACGCCCAATCCTAAAGAAAAAGTTACTTACGGAATTTGAAAAATGACGTATACTACTACACTAATTAGGTAAGTACTACATTACTAAGGTACTATACTTACACAGTCAGTCACATTATGTTGCACGTTAACCTATTTTTTCTTTACAAACGTTTTACATCTCCATTTCAGCTACAAAACGACCACTTCTGATCTAAGCCTCTCGCCAAGTGTCATTACAAATATTCAGTGGCCCGAAAGTATCCATAATATTTGCTTGTCTGCAGAACTAGTTAATCATCCAGATAATTAAACTTTCTTGTTTTCGGCCATTTTTATTTTGTCATGTTCCATCAAGTGACTTCCAAAATCATGGCGTATGTAGAGTCTCTTATGTTGTTTAAATAGAATTGCAATCTAAATTATAAACCAAATAATATTATCTGCACCAAAGGGTCGGGTTAGAATAAAGAGCGTATCATTTGATACAATCTAAACGATATCAAAGGGAACACGAATTATAACAACTTAACTCTGAAAAAGATATGCAAATACAATTAGGGATTACGGGTTTTGGAATAGTGATGCTCGTGGCTAAATAATAACTGCAACACAGTTAAATTTTCGATGTTAAGCAATTCTTGCAGAGGTCGGTCTGTGGTGACCATGGTATGTCCCAACCCGGCTGCTGCTATTTGAAGATCTTTGACAATCGTTACGGATAGTCAAAAGCCAGAAAAAAATGACAACATTCTTGCCAAGGGGTACTGTGTTATCCAGTTCTTGGGTTATGGAGGTGAGTAGACAGTCGCTTCGTGTAAAATAATAGTACTCAGCTACATTCAGTTACACTGCACGTCGATTTCAATAAATACTTGGCAGAATGATTGATGGGGTTTAAAAATGTACAGATAGACCAAATGAAAATGTCATGGCGCTATAAGAGTAGAGAGAGACCAAAGAAAGGAAAGCTGGACTGGTTGAAAGACGATATAACGAGACAAGGAATATGTAGTAAAGAAGTATGGAAGAAGACAGGTTGCTCCAAATAAGTTGGAATAAAAGCAAAAAAAAATTGTAGAATTAGCTTGACTGCTTATAGTGTTTACTAGGCGTAAAAATAAAATAAACAAGATGACTGTTTATAAAACAAGGAGATTACAACGTAGCGGGAAATCCAATGGTCACGCATTGACTTGATGACATGTCATGTCACTTCGAATGACAGCCATATGAGAGGGCAATACACAATAGTGACCACCTTAGAGTAGTCTTTGTAATAATAGGATTATGGCATTTTCCATTACTCTCCAAATTGTCTTATTGCCTGTTTTTTGATTTTCCAAATACAAAATTGTTAACTACTGCTGTTGTCATTTTGATGTCATTTTTAAGCGCCTTGAATTCCTGAACATCTCTATCCTGGTTTATTATTCATACTCAAAACTTTCCTCGGGACATTTTCAAAAATTTTCACATCATGAACATCAATTTCCCACTCACTCTCTTGAATTCTTAGACACCGAATAATAAAACGATGGTTTGACATGCAATAACATAAACTATGGACGTGCTTCAAATTGAAAATCATACGATACACTCTTACAGGTCTTACGTTTCCGGGAAAACCATGAATGACTTGAACATAGTTTTGGAAAATCTCACGAAAACTCCAGTTCACGGCCTCGAAAGTAAAACATAGAGCAATTACGTACGTATGTAATTTTAAGATTGAGATGTTTATCAGCTTGTCAATATAATTTGCAGTCAACACGTAGTTTTTCCTGAATTCTTTATTTTGATGAATCATTACTACGCTGCGTTTTTCACTAATCACGTTGTCAATCCACATTATCCATACCGAATGTAATTATGTCTGTCTGTCGCTTACGTTTTCACGTCAAAACCACTCAACCAATGTTGATGAATTTTGGAATATAGATAGAATGGACCTTGGAAAAGGACATAAGTTACCTAAGAGGACGTTCTTTTAGGATAATTTCTGAATTTCACGAAGGCAAAGCCGCTGGAAGAAGCTAGTCCTAAATAAATTATGAAATGGAGACATGAATACATTACCTACATGTTTATTGAATTGTGAAACAAATCGTGAGAAGAATAAGATGTCATACTAATCAAGTTACAACACTTCGAAGGCCGAGATCGTGCAATAGATCACCAAAGTTGACGTTTTGGCAATTTCAAATCATTAGTTTCGGTTAGAAGCTGTCATCGCTTTGAAAATCATTGCCTTTTAGAACGTTGGTTTACAATATGAGTTTATGGATATGTTTATAGTGGTGAAGATGGGAGCTCAGAACATTATATAAACCGAAACGAAAAACACGTTTCTTGTATCGGAGATTAACTTAAAAATTAAGGGGGGGGGGGCTTAATTTTTCTAGTTAAAATAATTTTTATTATTTGTTTTTATAGCAGCAATATAAATATATACTCTGTGTAAACACTTGTCTACCTATTACAGTTCTTGAGATAGCCCGCTGCGAGACAGACGGGCGGACGGACTGACGGACAGCGAAAACCTAAAAAGGAAAGAAGAAGAGTTTATTTTTGCCAAAGACGGTCCTTAACCACCACCGTCATTAACCAGGATGTCTGCAGATCCAAGCGAACGCGAAACCTATAAGGATTGGAGCATTTTATACTCCAGGGCGATAGTCTGAGTCCACCATGGTTTTGTTTAGGTTTTGTTTAGTGATACAGATGCCCAAGCATCTGTATCACTAGACTGTGACAGTTAAATACTCACAATAAAAAAATCTCCTCAAAACCAGCTCTAAATAATCAAACAAACCATTTAAAATATTCATAAAATTGTAGTCGTCACATAATACCGTCAATAAACTTCTTAATTTGCACAGAGGCAATAAAAACTATGAGAATTATCATCCAACTACTAATTACTGTAATAATCTTAGTGCGGGCGTTTCGGTTTGTGTAAACACGTCAAATTCCTAATTGGTTGGATTAAAAGACCTTGTTCCTGCGATAAAGAATAGATTATATTTTGAGATGAGGATTTTGTAACGATGTGTTGTGGAGAAACGTCATTGATTCATGTGAATTGTGAGCTAGGTACGTATCTTTATTCCTAGCCGTTCCTGAACTATGTTGTTGTTGTTAAAAAAAGGCTTTCAGTCTAATCATACTTTTAAGAATTTACATAGAGCCTTTTTGATCTCCACAGCACGGGTTGCCAGGTTTTCGAGCTTGTTTTCGGCACGTGACGACTGTCGTAGATTTAATATTGACTATAAGTAATGAGTTATCTAATTTTATTATCTTGAGCTATTTTTGTGATCAGCTTTCATGCAGCAATGGGCGTTCTTCGCCTGTTGTGGTGTCAGCCGAAAAACGCCCATTGCTGGACATAGGCCTCCCCATGTGTTGCCACAACAACCAGTCCTGTGCGTCTCGCATCCATCGGCTACGCGCGAGCTTTATCAGGTCATCAGTCCACCTTGTGGGAGGCCTTCCAACGCTGCGTCTTGCGGTACGCATCATCATTACTTACAAAGTTACAATGAATTGCGCATAATATAACGTGCCGTACGTATGACAGATACGATTCTGTCAGGTTCAAATCTCGTGGTGATAGTCATGTCAAATAAATTATCCACTATGAAATGCACTTGGTTTCTAAAAGCTTGTTCAAGATTCACAATATTGTGTCAGCCAAAATAACAGTTATCGATCAAAAATTTGACACAACGAATGTGAGATTAAATTGATTAGGTTTTCAGTAAAGTAAATGATGGACATCTTACAAGCAGCTGAAATAACAATATTTTCACCTCGTATGATGTGTTGGTCTGAGTGTTATATACACAAAGATAAATATAAATAGGGATAATACCTGGCATTTACCAAAAAATATTAAAAACGTATTTTTTGCTATTCAAAGGTTACCTAAACGCATCTTAAGTTCAGGAGTGGGACGTCACATCTAGGTACGTAAAAGTGAGATGTCCAATATATTCTGTAAGTCTACCATGAGTTTTATCAATCTATATACTCGCTAGCGACTGTAGTTAAAAAAATGTTTGAAAACTTTAAAAAAACAAGTTTCTAATTTATTTTTTTAAGTTTTTAACTAACAAGTAAGCAAGTTGCAAGTAAAACTTTAGTTAACAACAAAAAAATTAAATTAGAAACTTGTTTAGTAGACATACTGGTAATCTAAATGACGGAATAAATAGATTTATTTAAGAATCTACCCCATGGAAGTTATTATTCTTGTGTTCTCATATTGATTAGAACTAAAATTAAGTGTACTTTGAAGGTCACCTGATAGATCACGTCGTCTATACCTTCAGCCAAAACATTTTAGCTAACACGTTATGTAAAATTGCTTCTCAAAATTACCACTCGGTCCTTGAAAACATATTGAAAAGGAACAAATAGGTAACCAAAAAAATCCCATACCATTTAGAATTTTTAATTCTAAACGCATGTAGGCACGCGCTTCCAAAAATCCCTTATCATTCTTAGAAAAGGTCACGCGAAGTGCAAAACGACCCTTTGTTATACTATCAGTAAGCCTTATGTATATAACTTAAAACTAAGCATTGATAAGCCAGGTAAGGCGGCACTTCAAAGGTAACAGTGGCAAGTAAGACGCCTCAATCCTATTATGCTTATTGTAAACAAATAGCCAAGGGTATTGTGCGTAGGCGTAGCATGTTTTTGTTCTTTTGTTTCGTTCTGGCGGCTCTTTTGCTAAGTTGAAATTAGATCAATTTTGCTGACTCAGTGAATAGATGCACCTATTCATCGACTTAGCAAAATTGACGCAATTTGTCAGCAATAAAAATAAATATTTGAAGCAAGTTATTTTGCCAAGTTTGCCAGATTGTTTATATCATATGAAATTAACCCATTGAAGCTACAGTGAGTAAAATACGTTTGCAGTAAATGCATTCTTTCCAATTTCTTGAGTCTGCCAATAAAGAGTGCAATATGCTTGTTATGCAAAGACTCTCAAACTGAACATTAAATAAATTAAATTCGTTCCTGAAAATATGATACTGTAATTTTAGTTAGTGAAATGTCATGAAATTATATGCCATAGTATCGCCAAGCAGTAGTAGTCCAATGAAGAGTAGTCGTGGCTCGACTTGAACCCATTTTTGATTTGTTGGTACAAATTAGCCAAGTTGAATCTTAAGCCTTTGTTTATCTTATTTCAGGATTATCTACGGAACTTGGCACCCATTTAGATCTCAATTCCTTTATCGCTGAAGTTGACAATCACGCATATTATAACACGAACTCGGCTTCCAATTTCACATTCATGTTTTTGATGGGATCTTCTTCTTAGGGTGTCAATGGCAAAAAATAAGATTGTATGTTTGGCCCAGTATTCATCAACGATAACACCATTCGCTGACGCAGCCAGCGTGGTCTTCACATGTACTGGTGACAGGTCATGCGGCACAGGACAAAAGATGGATCATGGACTGCGGAGAGATGCCACACAAACACTGAAGATCCGAGAACACCCGAGAACCTCACCTGAGGAGGGTGATGGTTGATGAGTTATATGTGATATATTTGTTCATCACTGCTCTCAAAACCGTGAAGGAACGGCATGTCCTGGAACTAAAAATTCTAAAACATGTCACATCTGTCATCAATCCGCAATGGGCTCGCGTAGTAGATTAGAGCGCACTCTCTCACTGAGAACAGGCCTTTGTTTTTTTTTACTACCTATTAATAGACATACGTTTGACCACTAACTCACCTGATGGTAAGCGATGATGTGGTCGAAGATGGAGCACGTTTGCTTCGAGGTAACCTATTCACTCTTGACTTTAAGATTGCCAGGAAAGTAGGTAGGTAGGTTTTAGTGGGATGTTTGCCCACTAAACAGAACACACAGATTAATGTATACTGTATCTCTATATTTTCCTTTTTAGGGATCCGAAAAAAAAGGAACCCTTATAGGATCACTCGGGTGTCTGTCTGTCTGTCCGTCTGTCACAGCCAGTTTTCTTCGGATCCACTGGACCGATTTAGTTGAAATTTAGTACACATATGGACTTCTATGACCCAAACACGGACGCGTTACGTAAATTATTAAATTTTTAGTATGGGGGTCACTTTTGGGGGTCAAACTAGAAAATTAAAAAGAAAAGATTTTTGAACAATATTGTGTGACATATCAAATAAAAGGGCTTACTGTGAGGGTTTAAATTATATTTTTTTCATAATTTTAAAATAAATGATTTAGAAGTTATTCAAGAAATTAGACGAAAAATGACCATTCCCCCCCTTATCTCCGAAACTACTGAGCCTAAAATATTGAAAAAAATTGAGATAATAGATCTTTACCTAAAGATTACAGAAAAACTATTAGAAGTCTATAGTGTTAAAATAACATGATAAAAAAATTAAATTCGTTCGGAACCCTTTGCACGCGAGTCCGACTCGCACTTGGCCAGGTTTTTTGATTAATAATTGCCAAATTTGTATACTAGGGCTCTGTTGACTGCAATTTATCGACCATTTTTGAGCATTTTGTGAGAGTTCTAGTGCTTATACGGTATTGAGTATAAATCATCAAAAAGACAGGACACAGCATATATCCTTCTTATTCAGTTTGTGAAATATCTCTTAAATCGGTCTAATATTGAAGGAGAAAACAGACGAGAGCCAAACCTCCAATTATGACTTTTTACATACAAAGTCTCGCCGCCAGCATTTCCTCTTAAATACTCCCAGGTTGTAGCTATCTGGAAATACAGACTCTGGCAGGGAATTCCACTCCTTAGCTGTAAACCACCAACGGGAACATTATTTATGCTTATGTTAAAGTAAACAAAAGTAAACTAGTAGCAATACATAGCAGCATAACAAACCATCTTATTAAATGGCATTCATAACTCAATTACAATTAATTGAATTACCCGGAACGAATTAATTAATTGCTTTAAGTATTGCATTCAGTTAACGATGTCAATGATATTAATCTGTAAAATCAATTAGTATGACAGCATTAAGATAAAGGATTATGTTAGTTAATATGGAAGACAATGGAAATGCGTTAGTCCATTAAAAGATTGACGATAAAACTATTAGTAGGTGTTAATGATGGTATAATCAAGGTGTACTTAGGTATCTGAGTCAGACTCATGTTAAATGTACCACTAGCTGACCCGCGCAACTTCGTTTGTATCACAGTTTTAGGGTTCCGAACAAAAAACGGAAAACGAAACCCTTATAGGATCACTCGGGTGTCTGTATATCAGTCCGTCTGTCACAGCCAGTTTTCTCCGGATGCACTGGCCCGATTCTGCTAAAATTTGGTACACATATGGACTTTTGTGACCCAAACACAAACGTGTTACGCAAATTATTAAATTTTTAATATGGGGGTCACTTTGGGGGTCAAAACAGAAAATTTAAAAATAAAGTTTTTTGAAAAATAACGTGTGACATATCAAATAAAAGGGCTGTGAGGGTTTTAATTATAACTTTTTATAATTTTAAAATAAATGGTTTAAAAGTTATGCAAGAAATTAGGCGAAAAATGACCGAAACTGCTGAGCCTAACGATTACAGGAAAATCTTCTTTTTTTTACTCTAAATAGGCTTACGTTTGACCACTATCTCACCTGATGGTAAGCGATGATGCGGTCGAAGATGGAGCATGTTTGTCTAGAAGCAACCTATTCACTCTTGTCTTAAAGACTCCCAGGTCGTAGCTATCTGGAAACACAGACTCTGGCAGGGACTAAAGTCCTGACTGACCTGACTAAAGTCCAGTGCTAATGTGTCGTAGAACATCAGCATCATGTCTTGAGTCCCTATTTTTTTTCTCACCGTTATAAATGAAGCCAAAGCAACTATGCTATGAACAGTTTTCCATGAAGTGGCAGTGGACTAGCTTTGTCTGTCAGTGGCGCTAACTAGTCATGGAACATCAACATCTTGTCTGGAGTCCCAATTTTTTCCCCACCTTTGATAATATGAACCCAAAGAAACTAAGCTATGAATCATTTTCCATGAAGTGGCAGTGGACTGTCTATGTCTGTGAAAGGATCAAAGTCCAGTGGCGCAAACGAGTCATAGGACATTAACATCTTGTCTAGAGAGTCCCAATTTTTTTCCCACCTTTTATAATATGAAACCAAAGTAACTATGCTATGAATAATTTTCCGTGAAGTGGTATTGGATTGGCCAAGTCTGTCAAAGGACTAAAGTCCAGTGGCGTCCTTTATAAATGAAGCCAAAGCAACTATGCTATGAACAATTTTCCATATGAAGTGGCAGTGGACTGGCCATGTCTGTCAAAGGATTAAATTTCAGTGGCGCTAACTAGTCATGGAATATCAACATCTTGTCTGAGTCCCAATTTTTTCCCCACCTTTGATAATATGAAACCAAAGAAACTAAGCTATGAATCATTTTCCATGAAGTGGCAGTGGACTGTCTGTGTCTGTGAAAGGATCAAAGTCCAGTGGCGCAAACGAATCATAGGACATCAACATCTTGTCTAGAGAGTCCCAATTTTTTTCCCACCTTTTATAATATAAAACCAAAGTAACTATGCTATGAATAATTTTCCGTGAGGTGGTATTGGATTGGCCAAGTCTGTCAAAGGACTAAGTCCAGTGGCGCAAATGAGTCATTGAACTTCAGGATCTTGAGTCCCTATTTTTTTTCTCTCCTTTATAAATGAAGCCAAAGCAACTATGCTATGAACAATTTTTCGTATGAATTGGCAGTGGACTGGCCATGTCTGTCAAAGGATTAAATTTCAGTGGCGCTAAGTAGTCATGGAACATCAACATCTTTTCTGGAGTCCCAATTTTTTCCCCACCTTTAATAATATACTCCAAAGTTTAATATAAACCAAAGTAACTATGCTATGAATAATTTTCTATTCAAACAAAGTGTGAAAACTAATATTATGTAGAAGTTTTGATGTCAAAACGAGTTCAGTGATAAATGCGCGGTACTAAAAGACATAGTATTTTTTAATGTTTTTGAGCGTTTAAGTGATGTCCTTCGTACAACTGTTAAACTTATCTACTAACAATATCGCTATTACAACAACATACAACGTGATTGTAATATCGTTCTTAATTGCTATTTCCTTCCTTGAAATACTAAGTGAAAAATTGTAGATGATAATCTTGAATATAGGCCTTTTATTCCTAAGTGTTAAAATAAAATTTAAAACTTGGAGCAAAAATGGTCTTCGTTTTTGATTATTAGAAGCCAACTCACGACATCCGTAGAGTGAAATGTCCATAATGGATACGGACATGTTAATATTTTCTTTTGAATAAAGAAAATATAAAGGTTTTTGTGGGGTTTGGGATCTACCTCCTCTAAATGAGTTCCCCGTAGGTTGGATTAGCACTAGTGTTCCACTCGGTTTGCTGAGCAGCGCCTCGACAATTCGACTTTTTTTCTCCAACTCTTACCCTAACATGCCCAAAGCAAAGAAGAAGAACCGGAACGGCTGCACTTTCTCCCACTAAACGTGCACCTCACTAATATCAGGGAGTTGCACTTCAATCTCGATCCGGTCATCTAACCCAGCCCATACACCCAATTGCTTGGACCTTCTTTTTTTTTTTTTTTACTATTGATAGGCACGCGTTTGACCACTATCTCACCTGATGGTAAGCGATGATGTGGTCGAAGATGGAGCACGCTTGCCTAGAAGTAATCTATTCACTCTTGACTTAAAGACTCCCAGGTTGTAGCTATCAGGAAACACAGACTCCGGCAGGGAATTCCACTCCTTAGCTGTACGCACTATGAATGTGTTCCCAAAACCTTCTGCTAACAACTGATCCAGACAGTCGATCAGTATCGGTCTCAGCCCCGCTGGGAATGTCTGACCACTGCCTGCAAGAGACTATCATTTTAATTTTTTTTTTTCATTTGTATAACTTACTCTTTTTTACAATAATTATTTTAACAAATTGTATTTTACTTTTGGTTATAATAGAAAGCTTATGTTAAAAATTAGTTATAAATCTTATTATTTCAAGGCAGCAAGCACTATAGTTCTGGTGAGCGCTATGTACGCCTTAATTGTCATGTGCATTAGAAATATTGCTATGGAGCTTTTTTTTTAAATAATTGTACGATGTATGTGATGTGGCTGTACTTAATTTAAATAAATAAAAGAGAAGTATGGCGATACGAGTCAGCAGATTGGTATGAGATGCGGCACTTTTTTGCGTCTTATCCATGGCGGCGTGTGTTTCTCCTTGGGTAACCCCTCGAGCTGTGCTGACGTGACCTTAATTCTGCCGCTAAGTTTTGCAAGCGGGTTCTACGTAAGGCACGTTTTGACCATGTCGGACGTATCGGGGTCAAACAAGCATCGCACCCTCCGGGTAATAGTAAGCAATTTTTGGTCCCTGTCGAAAGCGTTTGAAACGAATTTCTGCCGACTTTGCCTCCAATGATGAAACCTGATGAGTTGCTGGCACACTCTGCAAGTGAGAAATAACATTTATTTGCATCTCTTTTTGCAAGCAACTCACGTCTGGACGCTGGATCCAAGCAACCATCATCTTTACCTCGTTGTGACTCTTCGATTATCTAACTTCCACCTTTATACATTATGGTACGCAATAAAGAATTGAGAATTGAATGGAGATCGCAGTTCACATTATCTTTCACTCTTGTTCCGAAGAGTATTGTGCAGACTAGACGTGAATAAGGCCAATGGACCTGACGGCATTCCAGCGAGAGTGTTGAGGCAATGTGCACCTGAACTGCCTCCTGCGTTGAAACGCCTGTTCCGCCTCTCTCTTGAAAAAAGAACGGTGCCAAAATCCTGTAAACTAGCAAATGTGCAACCGGTGTCCAAAAAGGGAGACCGTGCTGACCCTGCTCATGACCGTACGATCGCCAATATCTCCATCCTATGCAAGGTTATGGAAAGGGTTCTGAACAGTAAGTTGCTGACCTACCTTGAAGATCTCTTCAGTGACCGTCAATATGACTTTCGCCGGGGACGGTCAACTGGCGATCTTCTTGTGTATGTCACGCACTACTGTGGCGAAGTCATCGAGAGACACAGCGAAGCACTTGCCGTGTCGCTCGATATCTCGAAGGCCTTTAACAGGGTCTAGCATGCAAATCTACTCAGCAAACTTCCTGCTTATGCCATCCCACCTGATTTTTGTAGCTGGATATCAGACTTTCTGAGAGAACGGTCGATCCGAGTAATCATCGACGGCTGCTCCTCTGACCTCATGGCTATTGATGTCGGAGTTCCTCAGGGGTATTTTCTCTCTGCAATTGTTTTCCTGCTGCACATCAATGACCTACTTCAACCTGGTCTTGTTGAGTACGCAGATGACAGTACGGTTTCAGAGAGATATTTGTCCAGCGCAACAACCAGGCGCCACCATTGAGTACAAAAGCACAAACTGCGGCCAAAAAGCTGGATATCTTAAATAGGGTGAAGCGATACTTCAGGTCTGGACAGCTTTTAACCCTATACAAAGCGCAAGTCCGATCGTGCATGGAGTATAGTAGCCACCTTTGGGATGGCTCAGCTAAGTACCAGCTTACCGCACTTGATTCGGTGGAATGCTGAGCTAAAAGGCTAATCGGCGGCGTAAAACTGGTGGATGCCAAGCTACACAGCTTGGCTCATCGCCGCAAGGCTGTCTGCTTGTCGGTCTTCTACAGATTGTACTTCGGTGAGTGTGCTCAAGATCTACACGCCCGCATCCCACTGGCCCCCTTCTACCATCGGACATCCAGACGCACTGCAACTTACTATCCTTACCTTGTTGCTATTCCACCAATTCGCAAAAATACAACACCCAAATAAGGAAAACACAAAGAAACTTATAAATAATAAATATTTTCAACCAACAAATGATCTAAGAATTGCACGAAATTATGAATCAACTGGATATTACTGCATTCTCGTATAATCAGAAATCGAAACAGTAGTTATCTGTATAATTTCGTTTCAAACATTAGTACTTTAATATCGATTAGATCGATATCTCGAGTCATTCGATGTTATACGATCTAAAAAGCTCCGATCTAGTATTATAATTTGATAAGAACTAATCAAACTATGGAATATCAATAGAAATGACGCTACAGAATGGATAGATTGCACTGTTGATAATGGTTGACAGAAATAGATTGAGATTTGAAACAGATTTGAGAAATCTGAAGCCGTTAGAGAGATAAATTTTAATGCAAACTGAAATGTATTTCAAATATGTTAAGCAGTCGATGATCTGGCCTTCAGTTCTAACAGCAGCATTGCACGAAGATGAGAATTGCATGAAAGTTACCACCATCACCATTATTTGGCCGATAGACGATCACTACTGGTCATTGGCCTCCCCCAAAGCATCGTTGCACCAACCTAGGCCCTGTCATTCAGTGCTTCTCTTACCCAATCGACTCTCGCAACCTTCCCTGGGTTAGTGGTGGGGTGACGAATCTTTCAGCCCCTGGAGATATCTGCTCTGCAAACTTGGAAGTAGAACACTAAAAAAAGACGTGTGGTTCTGGCCTTGATGTCAATCCTTGCTTTAAGAGAATCACTTTTTGTAATTAAAATTCACAATATCGCACCAAAACGTCCTCGTTACAATTTTAAATACCGATTGATAACCCGATAAATATGTACAAAAAACGGTCTGATTTCTCAAACACATAAAGAAGTGACTAAAAGCCGCTAACCCCTGCTTAGTACATTATCTACCGGCAAACATCAAAGGTTTGGCAATAATCTATATTATTATACATTCGACCGGCTACTGTGGCATGTCGGTTCTTCAGAAGTGTCATTATCAATAGCGGTCCGCTTTGATCTGATATCGCGTCACACTCATATTTGCCACTACGTAGATATTGTTTTGTAAAGGAAGTACTATGATAGGTAATTTCCAGAAGGATGTGAATGGCGAGGGAAAGTGGGTGATAAGATTATTTTGGTACTAGTTGAGGGGGTAAAATTGTGTGGCCAATGTGACCTGAATGAAAATGGCTGTATGTTTTCAAATCATAAGCGGCCATCTTTGTATAAATTCCGGAACTTAGAATAATCGAGCGAATCACCACCGCTCTTGATCTGGATTGCGAAAATCAGATTCCTTAAGTAGCAAATGTAATGTTTGGACTGTCCGACTGTCGTCAAGTTAATTTACCAGATCAAGTACTGGCAATAACAATCAACCAACTATCAATCATCAAACGCAGTCGCTCCATGGATACACAGCTGCTGATACACAGCTGCATAACTGCATTCGGTTAAACTGGAAATCGACTTATTTGGGAAACGACTAGGCAGCTTATGTGATGAATTCTTAACCGGAACAGATGCCTACCGACCAACGGGAGATATTTTACCTATCCAACAGAAACAAAATACCAGCGAATCTGCAGAATAATAAACCAGTTTACTAGACTAATGTCCAGCAGTTTCTCCTTGATCCAATTTCAATCAGTGACGCAATAATTAACGCACAATGATTCACAATATAGTTTACGATTAAAAATTTCTTACCATTGATACTATTCCGATTAAAACTGACGATTGGTTTAATAACCTATGTATATTTTTATCGATCTATTGTCTTCGTATATTATTATGTAGAGTAGTTAAAATGTGGTGTAAAAATAGCAGCCGTGTGATATGTCTATTACGACATTTTTATCGGTACGTCTATCAACGATATCGGGAGGTGGTTCAAGTTGAAAGAGGAGCGAGGAAGCTTTGACTAGGCAATAGCATTCGACTGCTTTGAACCCTAAAATGTATACTAGTACCTGAATAAAATGTATACCAGCTCCATTTCTTAATTCTGGACTAAAGTAATAGTGATGTTGACACCTTCCGCCTGACGCGAGTACTCACCAGACACGTTTATTTCAGTTTTCGATGTACCTGTTTCGGATTCGGTTAGAGGAAACGCCCGGGTGTTACCACTGTGTGAATCTCCCGGATGGGAGACATTGTGGAGCATACGGTGGAGGAATGCCCTGCCTGGGCGGAGCAGCACCGTGTTGATCCATGGCGGTTCACGTCCATCCCTGGTTCAATCCATGGTCCGGAACGGAGCGAGGCGCCCCGGGTGTTGGGAGTCGCAAGGTGATTACCGATCATCGTAGTCGCGGGCCTGTGGACGGCGAGCGATGGGTAGCTCGCCATTCGATAAGGGCCAGGCCTATGCAGCGCGTTGTGTGGCCTGCGCTCCTTAAAGAGATGCCAGCATAGAAGACGGGGCCCGCTAAGGCCAGTGCCTGTCAGAGTTGCACAATTTGTTCGAAAGAGTTACCGCGGCCCTGGAACGCAGAGGGCATTTGGAAGAACATGGGTGGGTACTCTCTTCCGCTGCACCCAGAGCGAAAGGAGTAGTTTGATGATTTCCCATCCAAAAAAAGCGCCCTACTGTAACCCACTATTTGTTTCTTCTTGTTATGTTTGGGCGGCTTACGGCTATTAATACGGAAGTAATAGTAAGGTAATTCACAACAAGACATTTACAAGCCTAAGTTGAACAATATTAACTATTAAATTAAGTACCTGCGTAGGTAGAAATGCTTGCGCAACCACTATTAAGAAGCATCAGAACAGAAACCGTATAGTGTTTGAATAAAACAGTACCTACTATTCTCAAGCCTCACTAATAGGCGTAACCCGTTCACTTATTTCATTTCGTCCTGTCAAGCATTACGCCGTGACTTTCTACCAAGGCTAGTCAAAATCATTCGATATTTCGACTAAATTGATATCGCTTCTGCCTCTAACTTGCATCACACCAGCTCGTAGCAGCGGCTAATGTGTCAGCGCTGTAACATAATGGAACCTCGGCTGTAATCAGCGTATTAAAGTCAGGAGTGCTTTTCAGTACGCTATCAGTTGCTGTAAAGGTGTGTGCACGTTTAACTAATATGTTTGTGGAAATCACGCTATATTAGTAAGGAGCTGAAGAAAATCATCATCTGCCTAGCCTTCTCCCAACTATGATAGGGTCGGCTTCTAGTCAAGCCGGATTCAGCTGAATACCAGTATTTTACGTGGAGCGGATGCCTACCAGACCTGCACGACCAATTGACTGGGTAACATGCTACTTCTTGGCAAGACTAGAGACAGATTTTCTGGCTTCTGACATTACGTAACGACTGCCCAAGATCTACAAATGATGGCAGGGAGGGACCAACGGCATAACGTGCTTTCCGAAGCACGGAGTAGTCTTGTTATGTTAAGACGGTCACTCATCCCGAGACCAACCTCGGCGAGCGGTGCTAAATCTTGAAGACCGACCAGAATGGCTGTTATTTTTTAGACACGAGCTCCTGAAGGAAGGAGCTAAAGAAAATTTAGGCCTGAAATGAAGATATACCTACGATGATTTTGCTAGTTTCTTGGGCTCCTGAATTTTGGAGTTGGCATTTTGTTAAAATAAACGCAGCACTTTTGACTGTTTAGTTGAATCCCATGGCCTCGCAAGTAACAGCAGAAAATGGGTGTTATCTTTCCTGTAATTTTAGTTGCTTAGTAAAATGAGTACTTGATTTTGGTGTGCAATTGACTATACCTTAGCTCATTTTTCAGGACTACTACAATTTTTAAGACTTACGTAGTTGCACCACAGTATCGATAGTATTCCCTATAGTTTTTATGGGTTCCACACAATTATTATTTGTATTGTATAATTTGATAACGTAAACAACGCTCTTTCAATGGTTACGGATTGGTTTACGACAAATAATTTAGTTCTAAATGCCAAGAAAACGAAATGTATAAAATTTGCCTTGCCTAATGTTAGAAATTTAGGACCCAATGTAATCTTAAGTGACGAGGTGCTTGAAACTGTAGACACGGCAGTATTTTTGGGCATAACTGTTGATTCCAAACTTCAATGGGGCCCACATATATCAAGCCTATCGGGAAGGCTCAGCTCTGCCGCATACGCCGTCAGGAAAGTAAGACAATTTACTGATGTTGACACAGCTCGGTTAGTCTATTTTAGTTATTTCCATAGCGTTATGTCCTACGGTATTCTATTGTGGGGAAAAGCTGCTGATATACAAAATATATTTGTCTTACAAAAACGTGCCGTGCGTGCAATATATCAGCTAGGGTCAAGAGTTTCTTTAAGAGAAATTTTCAAAGAGATTGGAATTCTCACGGTAGCATCTCAATTCATTTTTGCAAACATTTTATATATTAGGCAAAATATATATTTATACAGTAAAACGAGCGACATCCACAGCTTTAACACCAGAAACAAGCACAAGCTACATGCTCCTTCCCACCGACTTCGTAAGGTCCACGACTCATTTGTGGGGCTCGGTATCCGTTTATACAATAAACTTCCACTTTCTTTTCTTGACCTGCCTTTTAACTCATTTAAAGTTAAAGTTAAATCTAACCTTTGTTCGAAGGCATACAATTCTATTAATGATTATTTAGACGATAAGAATAGTTGGTCGCTGTGTTAAACGCAAGACAATGTCATAATTATCATGTTCTTTCTCTTTAAGTAATTAGCTTATGACAGGTTATATGTATTCATATAATATTGTTTTTTTTTTTTTGTTTTTTTTATTTATTATTATTTTTTTTTTTATAATCTGACTATGTAGGTCAATTTGTTGTTTTTTTTATATACATTTCTATCATTATCAGTATCATAGTGTGCTAGCTAACAAGTTATAAATTTTGTGTCATGTATTATTTACTTAGCATACTTTTATATAGATTCAAGTTCTTAAAACGTAACAGACAGATGTGTTGCTGGGGAGTTTGTTGGCCACTTCTTCTCCACAGCTAAAACACTAGGAAGTGGTGACGGGCGGGCATTTTGGGGGACTGTCTTTTGTAAAACTTGACGTTCAAAAAGTGCTGGCTCTCAGCCTAATTTGAATAAACGACTTTTGATTTTTGATTTTGATTTTTTGATTTTGTATCCAACTGCAACTCAAGGAAAAGGAGGTCGAACTTTAATGTTACTTTTATCGTAAATCAGACTGACAATTCTATTAATTTCTGTCAAAAATTTGTATGGAAATTGAGGCTTTTTTGAAAGATTGCGACTGAGATGCGAATGTGAACGTTGCTAAAAAATGGTTGTCTGTAAAGTCGGTTTACGGACGATAATTTTACGTGGTAACGTCATAAGAAAACAATTGAATTCTTAACAAACAAGCCAAACGTTTAGGCCGATCGTGCCTCTCTATCGCTTGTTCCGCGCTCTCGCTTGGACGCTCGGCTCAGGCGGAACGTGACACTTTTTCGTGTATGCTGCCGGCGTTCATCGATTTAAAAGACGTAATCACGTCAAAATTTTTAAAATTGGCCCTCATTTCAGTAAATGTGTAAACTTCCTAACACTTTTGAAGTTAACCGCTCACTACCGAAGTGGGCACTCGGTACCTAATGTGTCAATTATAATTGGCGTTATCACGGCTAATGCATTTCATGATGTTTTAACGATGGATTAGCTTGTTTTAGAGATTAGGCCGTGAGCCCGTGACTCAACTGAAACAAGCTTTCACTATGATAGAAAAAGAGTTGTAACTTTCATAATAATTTGTAATCGTATAAGTACTCAAAGATTTGATATTTTTGCAACACAGAAGTTCCTGAAGACCAATTTCCGTATTTGAAATGAACTTTCTTTAATATACGAGGATTGCTCTTAAGATGTTGGTGTACCTATTAGTTTTTATAGATGCAAAGACATGCCAAAACTGAGAGTCTTGTTGAACCAATGAATTCGTTGGGCAAAATTCAAAAACAGAAAAAATATGTCTTCAGTGTCTTCTATATCTGTTCTGTGTCTCCAAAAGCACAAATAACTTTCTTTTCACAACATTTACAGTGGCTATACGGATATCTATGTTGGTGAACATCAACTGCCACTGCAATGTGCATTCTCCGAGGATCGGTTATTGTGGCAACACGTAGGGGAGGTCTATGTCCAGCAGTGGACGCCTTTCGGCTGATATGATGATGATAAGTGAGAGGTAAAAAATAGTTTCTGTAAGAATCCATTGTTAAACATGTGAGAAGGGAGATTGAAGCCTAAGAAAAGATTGGAAGGACTGGTGTGGGATGACAGATATGAAAGTAAGGACGAGAATACAAGAAGAATACATATTTCGTTGACCCCAAATAACATGGGACAGTGGCAGAAACATGATGACTGGCACAAAACAGTTACTTGTTTTATTAGTTTGTTACGAGTGGATACAATGATTCAGGTAATCAGTAAGTGTATCGGCGAAACTCAAAGAAGCTTTATTCGATCCTGTAAACATAATTCTCAACACTATATTGCTTCAGTGGATATCAATGGGCCACTTTGACAGCTCACTCATACAATACTGAGCATTGTTTTCAGGAGCTAGATACTTCTTTAAACTTCGGTTCAGATTTCAAAGTGTACGACTGCGCCTTCCGCTCAGTAGTGACAGATTGCGATTGCCGGTCTCATTAAAAAGTTAAACAGTAACGTGCTTCTGACAGCAGAGCTTTGTTTCTTTACTGTAATATCAACACAGTACCCACCCAGGTTTGCTACTTACTTAGTATGTCAAGATCGTTTGAAGAGTTATTTTCCCTTTTAGCATTTCTGCCACTAGCACAAGTTTTAGTATTCCTTCTTACAACAGGCATAATTAACTATTTCTGCTTTATCTTTTTAAAACCAATACAAATACGTCGTTATTGTCTTTGAAACGATACCACCGTTTCACTTAGCAATTACTATGAGATATTTTTTTAAGTATGGGAATCATTAAATGACTCCTTCTGCTTTGGGTGGAGCGAAAGGAACAGACTCTTATTGATTAATAACCCTTGTCTCTTACTGGCAGGCAAGTACTATGACGTATACAACTGTATACGTCATAGTACTTGCCTGCCAGGGTTGCGGAATTTGTTCGCAAGTGTCACCGCGGCCTTGGAACGCAAAGGGCATTAATCAGTAAGAGACAAGGGACCTGAAAACAACTGTTTTCAGGTCACTTCTAGCAGCTTGCTTGCACCATTCACAACTTGGAAGTCAAAAACTCTACATATATCTAATTCCCCGCTCTAAATCCAGAATCTTTTCCTTGAACGGGAAGTGACTCAACCTAAAACAAAAGTGTTAGTATTGAAGTTATTGACGGAAGATTTTTCCTTATTCATTTTTGAATGTCCAACAACACTATCATGTCGTGGAGTTTACCTACATCTTTGGGTTTGGAAATTTCATTCATAAAGACAAGTCAAAAGTAAATATTTGGTTACGATGTTGAGTAAAAACATGCACCTCACCATTCAACACTGAACTTTATCACTTTTGACTTAAGGTTGAAAATATCTTGGTTGTAATGTATCGTAAATACGACCAAAACACACAAAATGTAGCACGGCCTGACGCCACTTAAGGCCACCCAAGATGAAGTTTTTGCACGCATCGGATTAGCTTACAGTTTATTTTGAAGCGAGGATCTGTGAAAATAATCACACTTTTTACAACTACCAGACCAGAGGTCGGTCTGTCAATAGTATGGCACTGAGATGTCCACTGCCTTTTAGGGACAGCGTTTTGAGAATTTGTTCGTGCATGAATATTTCCCAACTAGTAACTCCCACGCTTCGTCCACTTGTATGGATAGTAGGTACTTCTCTCATCTAGGTTTCAATCCATTAGTATTAGAACTAGCAAGAAAAATTAGTAGTCACAAATAAGAAAGTAAATTATATGGTTATTTCCCAGGTTGGTAGAGGTTACAATCAAGAACAACGTAGTCTGATGTGGTGTACCGTGTGTACGATGACCATTTCTACGATGACAAGGCTGATCCTGTAATTGCAAAGTCAAGGAAAAATGAGAAAAATAATACTGAAATATCTTGTGATTTCTTATGAACGGTTGTCAAACGTTTTCCTTCAACATGGTGGTAAGGTAATATGAAGCTTAAAAGCGTCATACTCTGTTGCATAATGCTGTCGACAATAACCAACTTCTGTTCCACTCCAGAAAATAA
This sequence comes from Lacanobia wlatinum, assembly GCA_947578705.1. Lineage (NCBI taxonomy): Eukaryota > Metazoa > Arthropoda > Insecta > Lepidoptera > Noctuidae > Lacanobia > Lacanobia wlatinum. The sequence continues at coordinate 15,839,557 of OX388044.1, forward strand.
CAATTAAAACGTTTTAGGCAATCATCGAAACTTCTGCTTTTAAAATTGTATACGTTTGTCAAGTACCCTCCAAATAAACCAACATTCACGTCCTCACAAAGACACTTCCACACCACTAGACTAAGAAGCGTAACGACACTTCATATCAATACTTTTGCCACTTCAAAAACGCAATTTCTGCTAAGCATTAACGCTCATAATGTGACGCAATTTCACGCCATTTTGACTTCTATTGTCATAAAACGCTACTCTGTTACAATAGACCACACAACGTATGATATTTTTTTCTAATACCTATCCCTATTCCACCTAAAGCTTTAACAACTTTCGACCTTATTTGTATTACCTCAAGATTTAATTTTCCAGAAAAATGGTAGTGGTCTTTTATACCATGCATTGCACATTTGACGGTTTCGATTTCATTGACAATCGAATGTCAATCGAACGCATTTTGTATGAATGTGGTTATTTGAAGTGTCAACAAATTGTTTGCCGTATCGAAAATTGATCTGAGGATTGGATGTTTTTGAATTTTTGATACTTGGGCCGGGTGGTGTATGTAGGTACTCGAGTAGTTTAAAAGGTGGTGAAGTAGCATAAAGTGTACTTTTTACTATATTTTTTTTATCTGGTTATGAAATACGTTTTGGAATATACTTAGTGATATTTATCTTGCTGAGTTTTTTTTTTATACTGTCAGTGGTTTAATTAAAATGATCGTTTGCATTCGTATCTCAGTCGCAATCTGTCAAAAATGTTTCAAGGAAAGATGTTTGTTGTCAAGGTTTTTTTGATAGTTTCCGATTAACATGCGAATGCGAACGTTGGGTAAAAATAAGTGGAATTGGCACTCAGATCATTGTTATTTCCCAGTAACGCTCTTCTGCAAGTCTTTAAATATTTTTTTAAATGCTATCGATCCATCCTTTTTTTTAAAGTCGTTCAAAGCAGCATACAAGAAAATCACTATTACTCAAACCTTTATTTGGAAAAGCAGGAAAAGTCTAACAGCTTTAATTTTTGTTGACTTTGATCATCTCTTCGTTTCTGTTTGCCGCTCCCCAAGTCCCCATTACCGATAAATTAAATTAAGAAATTATTATAGTCCTTACTTCATGCTCTATAAATTTATAATTGATATAAAAATAAATCCAATACATCAAGCTTAAATCACGTTTGCCGTGGCAATTTTGAGTTCCATTCAAGCGACAATACATTGGAAGTGACAATTGCCTTCGGTACGTGTCAAATAAATGTCCTGCAGTCACCAATTACCAACATATTTTGCTGTTATTATTTTGACTTGCCATTCGATTTTCAACCTTATGTTAGCTAGTTAAGAGTTGGAATGAGTTTTTGGAATGGCGGTGTTATTTTGGCAGGATCAAAGTTACAATGTTTGTGCATTGAGGACCCCTGTTTGAACAACAAATTAGTTCTATTATACGCTTATGAGTAGAGAAGTAATGATCTCGGGGGGTGACAGAAAAAATATGTACAAGGTCCTTTTAGTAGGCCGTATTCATGTTATTTTCGTCCTATGAAAAGAACATAATTATTACACGCTGAGAAATAGGTTTTGCCCTTTAGCAATGTCGATGAGAAGATTTTTATCTTCACCCAATTTTGTAAAAATTGGTAAAGATAAGATGACGCCTAAATTACCATTCATGTTTACATAGGATTACGGACCACCAAGCGAAAAGTGCACAAGTAATAAAATCCAAAATCCCAGTCATTAAGAAATTTTGCATAACACGGACAAAAACTGGCGCATGTAGCTAGAAAAAAAAACAAAGAAGCGTGCAGGCCGGCTTCTTTTAACTATTTCAAAAGTTATATAAGAATATAGAACAATGGTGGCTCATAAAGTTCATTTTTTCCCTACAATAAAGCAATTCGTCCTACTGTTGGATAGCATTGTAAACTTCCGAATTGTAAAGAAATGTTACTAAAAGCCATTAGCGGCTGTGCACCAAAGGCAAGTTTCAGAAAATATTCATCTTTACCAACTGCAACTTTTTGCAAAAAAAGGCTAAAAATTGCATAAAAACCTTTTATTACCAGGACGCGAGACTCGATAGTGCAGTAAGTTTTGCTAGGTGAAATTTTTATTGCGCAAACTGTACGCTTGGAGAAATTGTGATAAAAACAGCACCAGAATCGGTAATAAAGATACCGTTAAAGTTTTAGAGGATGCATTTCTTTAACGGGAGAAATGTGTTACAGATTTTTTGCTGTAGAAAGTAGTTAAACGGAGATACCGTTTACATTTTTAACTACTTAATGAGAGTACGTGAAACTCTGGGTAGCTGTATTTATGTAGGCTTTAGTAAATATAATAAATTGTTTATATTAATGAACACTTTTGAAGGACCAGATACCAGCTATCTAATTTGTAATAGCTGTGCAAATCAGATACAAGGCGAAAAGTTTAAAAAGAACTAGTTCTGGGTAATAATGATTAAGTATCTAATTATTTTAGGTGTTATTGAAAGCAATTATATAAAGTGAGTCGTGTTAGACGTGCGAGCAAGTACGCGTATATAAAAACCGCCGAGTAAGTTCGTTGGTGCTCCAAGCTTTGAAATTTTGCTCGTAGCTCGCCTCGGCTCGCACGTCTGTCAACGCCGCGAGCCGCAAGCCGCGAGCTATCACTTTGTTTTATAACACGTCGATTGCTATTGTGTTGCAAAAATTACTGATTTTCGAAACTATTCACACTAATAATTAACAGAATTCTTTTCTTTTTTTTTTACTATATATAGGCATACGTTTGACCACAATCTCACCTGATGGTAAGCGATGATGCGGTCGAAGATGGAGCACGTTTGCCTAGAAGCAACCTATTCACTCTTGTCTTAAAGACTCCCAGGTTGTAGTTCTTGGTTGGTTGTTGTTCTTTGCTTCTCTCATACAAGTATCCTGTCTGGCTATAGTAAAATATTATTCCTGAATAACAAAAAGTTTCCTCCATAGACGACATCACGGTCCCCTTGATACCAGAGTAATGAGCAAGCTTTCATGTGAGTCATCGACGTCGAGCCGAGTAAGTTCGCGATCCTAAAAACCGCGGACTATAAGTTCATACGTCTATCATCCACTTAAGGTTTCGTTCCATCTCCTCCCCTTTCCATATCTTCCCGAACGCATATGCTATAGAGATGGGATTTTACCATGTCAATTTTACAATACAAAGTGTATTTATCCATCATAGCCGGGTCTGGCTGTTTGTGTATGTGAGTTTGTATGTTTGTGAACGCACCCACGATACAGGAGAAATTCCTAGTGTGGGACAACGTTTTATTTAAAAAAAAAAAAACTAATAAAAAACTAATAGTCTACATAAGGAACACTGACGTTTGCACGTTTTTATGTATTTCGTTCGATTCATGGTCTAAATGTAAGGAAACAGGGTTGCTGGACGAGCTGCACAATATAATAAGTGGGTACTGCTGGAAATATTTCATCGGAAAATTGCAAACACCGTAAGATTGTAAAATATTGCGTGAAATTGTAAACTATTTTTTCTTAATAACACACGGATATATTGAACAATATTGATTTTGTATGGGAGTTAATGATAGATTAGATTGGCATAATATATCGAGAAATTATATTTACTCTCATCATCATCATCATCATATCAGCCGAAACGTCTTTCGTCTTTCCACTGCTGGACATAGGCCTCCCCCAAGCGTCGCCACAACGACCGGTCCTGTGCGTCTCGTATCCATCGGCTACCCGCGACCTTCACCAGGTCATCGGTTCACCTTGTGGGTCATCGGATCGCCTTCCAACGTTGCGTCTTCCGGTACGCGGTTGCCACTCCAGAAATTTTCGGCCCCATCGACCATCTGTTCTGCGAGCAATGTGCCCTGCCCACTGCCACTTTAGTTTGGCGATCCTTCGGGCTATGTCGGTAACCTTGGTTCTCATGCGTATATCATCATTCCTGGATTCGATCACGCAAAGAAACTCCAAGCATTTCCCTCTCCATTGCCCTTTATTTAATCTAATAACCATTTATTACAATGTCACTGAATCTGCAATTTTCGAACAATTTATTACAATGTCACTGAATCTGTCGAGACAGTCGCTATTTGTATACAGCTACAGATATTATGGTTATATAAATTGAAGCTTAACCATACGGTGTAAATCAAACGAAGGCCAAATACAGTAACAACACCGAAGTTCCAGAGAAATTCCGCACTAAAAATGTACAATAAAACGAAATTTCGCCAAAACAATTGTTGTAACAGTTACAATAAATTTAACAATTTCTTTCACCTCCTCCCTTGGATCCTTTCGGTACAGTTAGCTGTTACATGACGGACCTACGGTAAAGGTCGTAGTTTTATGACTTAACTGTTTGAATACTTTTATAACCGGGCTACTTTCTTTCCGTTAGCCCAATTACGATTCTTTGAAGACGCCGCCAATGTTACCGTTTATGTGTTTACTAAACAAACTTGAGTGGGTGCTGAGAAATGTTTCGGTATATGTATTTATCCTTTTTTTGAAATGTAATATTGTATGTAATCTTACTATAGTATAAAACAAAGTCCCTTTTTCCGCTGTACGCTTATATCTACTCTATACCTCTATAACTACGTAAGCAACGGATTTGAATGTGGTTTTCATCAATAGACAGTGATTCAAGAGGAACGTTTATGTATAAATTCGTGCTGAATTGTTGTCTATGAAGTAGGTGACCACCTAAAAATAGAAAGGTATGGAAAATGAAAACATGTTGCAGGGACTCTAAATAAAATAACGGTAGGAGATGAGACTGTGTTACTTGCTATATTTTTGGAAGATATATTTTTTTATTTGTGATGGGTTTGCTCTTGACTCAAGTCTAGGTCACAGATGACAGACACAAAGTCTACGATGGAGCGAGCTTAACCAGAAAGAATCTGTTTACTCTAACTTTGAAGATAATTAATATTAATTTCATGTTACGTACTTTGAAATTCTACTGTACGGAATTTCTATACGAAATAAGATCAGCTTATACGGGGGGTTAGAGGCCAGCTACATAACTATAGCTTCAGTTTTATAGCAAGTTTATTCCAAAGAATTAGATGCTTAGGTACCTTTTAGTAGGTAATCCACAGGATTCTACACTTCTATGGCACATCAGGATTTTTACTTATATTGCCTTCGATCCTGATGACAACCTACTGAAGCTTATTTGTCACCGGCAAAGTTAAGGGCAAACGCATTTCAGAGTCACCGCGGTCCAGGGGGGCTACTCTCTAACGAAATCCGTAGTTTCGGGCTTAGTTGCGGGCGGGCGTATTCTACTCTGTATCACCTGATCTGACTTACGATTAGTCCCGAACCCGAACTGAGAATGAATGACAACACGATTTCACAGTAACTGTCAAATCGTGTTATCATTAGTTCTCGGTGGTTAGGTCATACGGAGTAGAAAATGCCCGCCCGCAACTAAGCCCGAAACTACGGATTTCGTTAGAGAGTAGCCCCTCAGGAACGTAACTATTTTAGTAACGTAACTAGTTTATTTATTAGGAGGAATACGGATGGGTTTTAGTCAGTAAGAGTCTGACACTCCCTTCGATTCTGCTCAGAGTGGAAGGAGTCATTTGATGATTTCCCATCCTTATAAAAAGGAGTAGGTAAGTGGGGAAACATAACCAAGGAGAAAGTTTTGAAATCATGATGTGGTCACGCCAGGGCATAGCCAAGGAGGGCAGTGAGGGTCCGCTGCACCCACCTAGAACGTATGTTTTTTTTTTAAATAAAAGCCTATTTTTTAGTAAAAACTCTAATTTATAATTCTAGTCTGGTGCGATGCAATCTGAAACGCACACCTATGCGTCTCCTTGTCATCAAATCTTTGAAAAACAGATTTTCTGAAGACAAATCTGATTAATTTGTTATTTTGCCTTAACTTTTATGTCCAGCAGTGGACGTCTTTGGGCTAATATGATGATGATGTAATTTTGCCTACTCCTGGCTCTCAAAACGGCGAAGGAAAACATCGTGAGGAAACCGGCATGTCCTAGAACCAAAAATTCGAAGACATGTGACATTCACCAACCCGCATTGGGCCCGCGTGGTGGATTACGGCCCATTCCCTCTCCTAGAGAGAGGAGGCCTGAGTCCCAACAGTGGGAACATTATAAGGCCGACTATGCTATGACTATGCTGGCTCATCGACTGGTGACGCTCTCATGGTCACGATCCATTGGGGAAACGACACAAGGAGAAGAAAAGGACGAGTTCTCGCCAGAGTGAATCTATACTTACTAATATATAAAGCTGAAGAGTTTGTTTGTTTGTTGGTTTGTTTGCTTGCACGCGCTAATCTCAGAAACTACCGGTCCGATTTGAAAAATTATTTCAGTGTTAGATAGTCCATTAATCGAGGAAAGATATAGGATATATATATCATCACGCTAAGACCAATAGGAGCGGAGCAGTAATGAAAATTGTGACGCAGACGAAATTGCGCGGGTCAACTAGTGTATTTGTAAAATTATTTAATTAAAATTTGAATAAACCTGGTAGATTTCCTTTTGCAAAAACAGAGTTACTCTTGATCCATGAGTAAATAAAATCATTCGAATGAATATTTTTTTTTTAAAAGAACATCAAATTACTGAACTAGAAACATAATTTGAAAAGAAATGCTTTCTCGTCATCTAATACAATGTAGAAAACAATGGTAAATGGCATTGCTTTGCAAACATTGCAAAAAAGAACCGTTTTGAAGCAAATGCAATAAAAAATGTCGTCGTTTTTTGCATTTCTCCTGCTCTTTGAAAAGTACTTGCATCATTTGCCATTAATAACATTTAGCCAAAAAGGCCAGTTTCCATAAAAAAAGAACTACAAAAAAGACATAACGGTAAAAACTCTTTGCAACTCTTTCGCCAAATATCACCAATTGCCAAAAACCTCAATAAAGACATTCAAAAATAAACGCCTAAATATATGGTTATTTGAAAAAAACAATAAAACCGTTGTTAAAATATCTTTTACAGCCAAAGGGTTCGCTAAAATCTAGCAAACATTAAAACATGCAATAAAAATGAAAATCGCGTTACCCGTTCGCAATTTCGGCGAAATAAACTTTTACAAGGTCATGCGCAAAACTCCTGAAATTACCTTCCACATTTTTAATTCTAATTACAACAGTACAAGGTTCATTTTCCTAAACACCATCCGTTTGTCTCCTAGAGAACAGTTAAACACGTGAATAATATTTTACCCTTTTCGTTACCGTAACTAAGTCCGTTTTGTTCGGACGGTTATATTATTGAATAACAGTTAAAAGGGACCGCTATGCGTCAAAGGAAGAGTTGCATTTATTTGGGACACAAAAACTATTGTCTCCTTTACTTTTGTCATTGGCGCGAAACAGTGAAACTCATAAATTTTGTTTAATGGTAAATGAAAGAGTTGCCTTTTGTCTAATAAAGGGTAATTAGGATGTAAAAGTGAAATTCCGTTTGCATTTGGGTGCATTCGCAACGCTTATTATGTGGGAGCGTTTAGAAAGGGTAGTTACTTTCACTGAGACATTTAATATTTATTTGTTTTCGAGAAATGCATTTTTCTAAGTGCCAAGAAATGAGACTCTTTTTGCCATACGCAGTTAAAATTTTATAACGTTCTTAGAACTAAGATCATCTAAAACCCCAATCTGTTTATCAACACTTATTAAGTAGTTCCTGCATTACAGACTGATGTAGGTACAATAAAAAAAAACCCAACCAAATGAGTACTTATAGCAAACCGATACAGCTTTGGTTTTAGTGACAATGTAAGAAGAAATAAAAGAAATTAAAATTAGAACTGATAGGAGAGTTGATTAAGGTCTTAATGAGTCAATATTAGTAAAAATATTACTAAAAAAAACAACAATGTAATTAAATAATACCGTATCGAATGAATTCACAAATTACAATTTAAGCAAAACATGAAGCCTATCACAGAATCCGTTTTATTTATTTACACTTCTATGTTTAGAGATTAGTTTAAGAACCATGCACATATTATGTAATAACAAGTTATAATACTAATTCACAGTATGAAAGTCATCACAATCTTCGTACCAACTTAATAAAACTGGTTTATGTAGTATAGTCTAGGGTATTATGAATTGTCAACGCACCATGATGATGCTGGAAATATTCCGGTTTCCCAAACATAAATTAGTCATATGAATCTCAATTCGTCTCGACCTGTAAAAGCGAAACTGTTTATTCGATTCCGAACAAAGACATAATTCATCTACTGTTTATAAACAAAGAAGCAAATAGTTCGTTGAAAGTAAAAACAGTTATTAACTACTATGGAAGTCTACTCTAATAAAATGCTCTACTTTTGAAATATTTATTGGTTTCCATAAAATTGTCAAGAAAAAAAGCTTCTAACTGTCGCCAAGCGTGCGCCGCGACTTGGGAGCAGTTGTATAACGGAGCCTTGAACTAGGGACGACAAGTTACAAAGTGCCAAGAATAGATTTGTTCTTAGAAATGGAAACCGAAATTTTGACAAACTGCGGTGTCAAATGCAGCGTGGAAGACGCAGACAATGGCGCGTGGAACGTAAGCGTGCCTTCGTGTTTTGACCATTTCAATAAGTATGGAAAAGAATAAGTTACCAAAGTAATTATTGGACGAATAGTTTTTAACTGTAGCCTAGCGGGGTGTTGGGTCATGACAATGTGAGTCAAGATAGGCGTGAACGTGTACAGTTTAGATGTACTGTTTATTTTAAAAGTACATTAGAGGAAGGACACAGCGGACAATGGATATCCGATTCATATTCACTTTCAAGCGTGAAGTAATTTGGAATTATTTGTGTCCACAAAGACATCACTGCCCTTTTGATTAACAGTACAGTACCTGAAATACCACTTGGCTTTGTTGGGTTTACCAAATTGCATTTTATACTGTATCCTGAGTTCTGTTTCAAATTAATTCCACTTCATCAGCTTAAGCTTAACTGTGGTCCGAACACTTGAGAATATGAATGCTAAAGAACTCACTTCGATCGGAATGTCCAACATATGTTTACACTCAATGGGTAATGCAGTAGCATAAAAGATTTATGTCAAAAATTATCACGGATCATTCAAAAAAGTTTAAGATTCATGAGAACACACGCGAATTAGTAAAAAATAACAACCACATGTGACAACTTGAAATTGGAGCCTTTCGACTTCTGTGTCACGTTTGTCAGTCATTTGGTAGTTTTGATTTCGCGGAGAAATTCACCGAAACGGTGTGTTTGATGGCTAATCCTACGGTTTAAATAGGACGTGAAATCGGTGAGGAACAAAAAAGGAAATTTTGAGTTATGCCCTTTTCTAAGTCTCCGTGACTTATAGTTTTCGCTTCTTCAGAAATGCTTTCGTTTCTTCGTGGTTAGAGTATTTTGTCCCTTTTTCTGTTCTTAGATAGCATTATTTAGGTTTTTACTACTACTGCATCTTTAACTCTGAACGTAAGTATAGGCTGAGGTAGAGCTTTTGAATCTTTTTATTTAGGTCCTTCTCCGTTTTAGAGACAGTTCTTACTGTCGCTGATTTCGTTCTAAATTATGTGATTATGTCACACAAGGAAAACCTCAATTAAAATATTGGACACAAATTATTCATCGAATGTTCATTGATTAGTAAATTGTTGTCTAACTAATAGCTGTCATATTAAAATGTGTCATGTTTTTATTGCTAACACATGTAAATACTTCCAGTGCTTATTACTGTATCGCTTTGAAAGTTCTACGAACAGCTACTCATTTGTAATTACGTACTCGACACTCGGATGACATTATTGAAACATGAAGATTCATGGATAGATTAATAAAAAATGATTTGTGAAGAGTCTGTTTAAAATTGACATGATGGTAGGTACTAAACTTTGATCTGTATGGCTCATCTTTGGTTCCCGTTTACTTTTCAGCTGGCTAGGTCACAACGCCCATACTAATAAATAAAGACATGAAGAACAAATTATGAGTTTTAATGATCATTAATTTTCTATTCTCATTTGTGAACCTGTCTAACGTAAGTACTATGCGTTATATTCGTGACAATCTAAGAAATCGGATTTGACTGGAGGATAGAACATTGCTTTACTAGTACCTAAGTATGAAAGAGGCATTAATAAATCTCTTTCTCACTTACTCTTGAATGTTTAGCGTTCACTATTCCAGTCCAAAACATATTTCTGGTCTCCACTACGTCTACCATGAGTTTTATCAATCTGTACTCGCTAGCGACTGTAGCTGTAGCTAAAAAAAATTATGAAAACTTAAAAAAAACAAGTTTCTAATTTATTTGTTTAGTTGTTAACTAAAGTTTTACTGCAACTTGCTTGCTTGTTTTTTCAAAGATTTAATACAGTTTTTTTAACTACACTCGTTAGAGTGTAAATTGATAAAACTCAAGGTAGACGTACTGATTCCTAAAATCTTTAGCGCTTGTAGTGATAAAGCGATCATCTATCCCTCTCTACACAGTTGTCAAATTCAACTGCTTAGATTGTCACAAATATAGACAGGTTTGCTGTGGTTTGCTGTTAGAGTTTTCAATTCTGAGCCCACTTTTTTACATGAGTTATTCTACTACTTTGTATTTAATTTAATGTGTGCCGTGCAATAAAGGATAAAAAGAAGGTAAATTATGTGGACTGATATAATAAAAGACTAAAATCAGTGAAACATTTTTAAAGTGTCTACGCCGTGAGCATTCATGAAACCCTAATCTCTTCAAAGTTAGAGTGAACAGGCTCCTTCTGGGTAAGCTCGCTCCATCTTAGACTTTGTCTCGGTCATCTCTGACCTAGACTGGAGTCAAGAGCAAACCCATGACAAATAAAAAAAAAGAAAAAAAAAAGAAATCATGAACTTCGGAACGTCACATACTACAAAAGATAGTGAGATCATTCTACCATCCAGTATTAAAAATGTCCCTCTTCCAAACATATTGCAGTAGTTCGAGCAACATCATCATAAAGTTCTCCAATACAATGAGAGGGTGTCGAGATACGCATAGTGAGTCAGTTCACAGCAATTGTAACTCAATCGGTGGGCGGATTGACGGCATCTGGCTGCTTATCAGCGGCTCCCGCCCTGACTGTGACGATTAGTATCTGTAATCATGTGACATAATTGCTATAGGGACTTGAAATCTACGGGTTGTATGGTGTATGTATGATTGATATAATTGCTATATAAGTACTTTTTTTAATTTATTAAAAACTTGCTATCGCCCCAGCTCCGCTCGCGTGTATGACGAAAAAAAATATCCTCTGTGCCAAATTTCATGAAGATCCTTTCAGGCGTTGTGATGTGAAAGAGTAACAAACATTTATCCATTCATTTTTTTTTTACTATTTATGGGCTCGCGCTTGACCACTATCTCACCTGATGGTAAGCGATGATGTGGTCGAAGATGGAGCACGCTTGCCTAGAAGTAACCTATTCACTCTTGACTTAAATACTCCCAGGTTATAGCTATCAGGAAACACCGACTCCGGCAGGGAATTCCACTCCTTAGCTGCACGCACTATGAGTGTGTTCCCAAAACGTTTTGTGCGCGTGGGTGGGATGTCCACCATGTACCGGTGGCGCATCGCCGTTCGTCTTGTGGTCCGATGATGGAACGGGCTTGGCGGAATCAAGTTATGCAATTCCGTTGCACATTCCCCAAAATGCAACCGGTAGAAAACCGACAGGCTAGCAACTCGTCGTCGATGCTCAAGATTTTGAAGCTTCGTCGCGACGAGCCTATTATCGCCGATGATCCTCTTGGCTCGTTTCTCAATTCACTCAAGGGCATCAAGCTGGTATCAGGCAGATCCGTCCCAAAGATGAGAGCAGTACTCCATACATGATCAAACTTGCGCTTGATAGAGTTTGAGCAGCTATTCCGGCGTAAAGTGCCGTCTCACCTTTGCTAAAAACCCAACTTCTTTGCAGCCACTTGAGCTTTCATTCTCACAAACTTTCGCATTTATTATATTAAGTAGGAAGGAGGATTGAGAATAGGTCAATTTTATTAGCTGACCCGTTCGACTTCGTTTGCATCACATTTTAATTAATGCTCCGCTTCTATTGATTTTATACAGCTTATAGCTTTCCTCGATACTTAATGGGCTATCCTACAATTCAATTTGAACCAGAAGTTCCTGAGATGATCACGTTCAACCAAACAAACAAACTCTGCAGCCTTATAATATTGGTATACTTATGACCACAATATTAAAAAAACCAACAAACAACATTTACCCGGAACACGTACGTTTTACGCGTAAAAATCTTAACAAATCATACGACTTCTTTGGTAAATTCTTTGGAATGAATACCCAATATATTTCAGCATGAACTAAAAAATATGTCAATACATATTAAGATTTAGAGTAGTCATGTCTTAAGATAATGTGATTTTTACAACCAAACCTATAATAATAGATATCGAGAATGCAGGTAAATACAGAAAGCTAACTATTACGCCCCTTCCCTATTAAAATGCAAATGATAATTGACTATTAACACCCGAGTCACGGCCTGTACAAGAGTATATGATTATATACACATATAATTATATACTCGTAAACCTAACTACCATGTTCAACACCTCATTTGCATACATATCGTTTATTATAGTCAAAATTTTGTAGATACTGGCGATTTGTGTTACTTCATCATCACAATTTCAGCCGTAAGACGATTACTGCTGGACATGGACCTCCTCCAAGAGTGCGGACCGGTCTTGTGAGTCTCGCAACCAATAGATTCCAGCAGATTTCTCCAGGGGTGTCCTCGGTCCACCTTATGGAAGGCCTTTCAACGCCATGTGACTTTCGAATTGAATTTCTTGGTACCGCTGTTTCTAGAGCTGCTAAAAATAGCTTTACCTACAAGCTTCAGTCGCTTAAAATGAATAGTCTCACCACAAATAAATAGATAGCCAAAGAATTTACCAGGACACTTCAAAGTTAACAAAACATTAAGTTTCATTCCCAACCCTTAAGCCTGAACGATGGTTTCAAAACAACCACTTGAGTAGCACATAATGATCACTACTTGAGCATCTAACACATGTTAACGTCTCCCCATTAAGTTATCAGGACCTCACTTACGAAGCTAGATAAAATTCTCTCACTGTGCCGTGTTAAAAAACCTTAGTTTGTATCTTTCAGCGGATTTTGCGCTGCACGATTTTGACAGTTTATATATAGGCCCTCTATATCCTAACTATCGTGAAACAATTGAATATCAACAATTAATATCTAAGTTTACTGTGTTCAAGTGCAAAGATTTGTTTCAATTCTCTTAGGCTGGTTGTAGGTCGCAAGTTTTTGATAAAAAACTAATACCTACGCCACCTACGCAAATAATGTTGCATATAGAATTTCAAAAGCTGGTTTGCATTGTTATGCTTTCTTGTTCATATCGGAAAGGTAAATATTTCGAATATACTTCATAATTACAAATCACTTTTTGTTAGAATGATTGAAAATAATCATCAAAAGAAGCAAAAATCTAAGCTTAAAAAAGTGAAGCTTATTTAGTTCGCTTACAGCGCTTTCATCCCCTTCAAACATAAGTGCTGTTTTTGACCAACTATCTAACATTGCACCCACTTCATTTTGTTACCCTCTTGCGTAACGAAACGATAAAGGAGTAAAAACGTTTCAGGAAAGATTACTTTTTGTCCACATCGAAGTATTTTTAACACTCAGGGGGAGTGTTAACTATTTTCGTGTATTGCGATAAGTATTGCCAAGTTTGGGAAAGACTAATTATGTGACATGTTTTTGCCAGATCTTTGCTATTTTTGAAATATTTTTATCTTTTTGAGAAAGTGGGTTGTGAAATTCACGCGTAGGAATTTTAGCAAAAAAAAATAGCTTTGGATAACACCAGCACAGACATTTTGGTACCCATTCTAAACACGTGGCAAATATATCGTTTCCATGTAGGTCTACAAAAAAGTCTTCAATATAGAGACATTTTTGAGTATTTTTTCAAGACTGCAATATCAAGCATGTTCGATCATCGATTACACTGTCTCTTATCATCAACTGAGATGGTCAAACGCAAGCCTATCAATATTAAAAAAAATTACAAATGAACCGAACCACAAACTTTGCAAAGCATGTCAAATGCAGTCAGAACTCTGCAAAAGATTTACAACAGTACCTAACCTAACCTGCCTACTGACAATGCAGCTATCTATGATGCTACAAAAGCATCAGAGTTTGACATCTGTCATTCGAATTCGGTACAATATTAACGTAGTCAAAGTGTAATAAAACACCTACGTTAAAGGGTTTTATGACGGAAACCGTTCCGCGAATTGTTAAAACTATAAATTTTAGTTTTTCGACTCGTAAAACGTCAATCATGTGAACACCCTGCACTATTTTGAAGATGTTAAGTTTGCAGCTTTGAAAATCAAATTTGAACTTTTTTGTGTTGTAATTAAGTTCAAAATTATTTTCAGAAGCTGCAAATGTCTGAAGTATCAAATTAACAGCAATTTAGAACTTTGTGCGTTCTTGAAAGCCTTCACTTGGAACATATAAGGCTTAAAATCCATTGAAAAATTAGTGTTCTCACCAATCAAAGGGTAGTGACAAAACGTGTTTAAGCAAATCCTAGCTATAAAGTTTTTCGGCTCCTGAAATAAAAACTTTTGGGAACAAATCGTTGGAAATAAAATCGAAGGTCCTCAAATCCATTATGTTTACGATAAACACTGAAAGGGTGGCGGCTGTAAAAACGGTAGGACGAATTTTCCAATTATAAATCTTCTGGTTTATTGCATTTTATTTCCTAATGTCACAGTTTGTGCACCTTGAACATGTTGATATTAACCCTGGGAAACAACTTTTGCTTCCCTTTTTTATCTATTAATCACAAACCAACTGAATTGTGTTCAGTTATTGACTATACAGGTGAACCGACGACGTCTACAATCAAGTAGTTTTGAGACTCTCGGAAGTAACGTGAAGAAAAAGAATGCCTTAGATAATAAAAGGTTTCTCATTTATTTTTCTAATCAAGACTCGATAGGCTAGACACAGACTATCCTTACTAATAGTATAAATGCGAAAGGAACTCTGTCTGTCTGTCTGTTGTGCTTTCATGCCAAACCTACTGAAGCGATTTAAATGAAATTTAGTACACAGATAGTCTAGAGCCTGAGAAAGGACATAGGCTTTTTATCCCGGGAGTATGTTCCCTAGGGACCACGCGGGCGAAGCCGCTGGCAGAAGCTAGTGTAAAATAAAACGTAGAACTACGATTGAAACCAAACACATTTTAAGGTGGAGATACTTGAGAGTAGCTGATTTTAAAATGAGAATCACGTCTTAACGGCTAGTCGTATTTTTTTTTGTAAAAAATGTGTGTAAGTAGACTATTTCCTTAATAACTTGATAAATGAAAATTTTGAGTCTTATTCGTTCAACGTAGTGTAATTAATTTATAAAGTTATGTCTAACACGGACATAAAAATGTCAATACGACCAAAATCGCCGGGCGTATTTAAATGGAATTTACACTATCTCAAAGACAAATTAATTATCTACATTTTGATAAACGGCAATTTTTTTAAAGTCTTAGTGGCTCTCGACTGTTTTCTCCTCCAAAATTGAACCAATTTAAGAGATATTTCACAAACTGAATAAGGAGGATATATTAATACTGTGTCCCTATGTTTTCCTTTCTGATGATTTGTTAACCGTATAAGCACTAGAACCCTCACAAAATGCTCAAAATTGACCGATAAATTGCTGTCAACAGAGCCCTAGTGTACGAATTTGGCAACTACTAATTAAAAAAGGAAAACATAGGGACACAGCATATGTCCTTCTTATTCAGTTTGTGAAATATCTCTTAAATCGGTTCAATATTGGAGGAGAAAACAGTCGAGAGTCAAACCTCGAATTATGACATTTAACATACAAAGTCTCTCCGCCAGCATTTCCTCTGAATTGAACACCTGAGAGATCTCCATGCGTTTTTAAAACTTTACAATACAAAATAAGGTTGAGCAAAAACATTCTTAAGACTACGTGATTCGACATAGCTAGGTACACAAAACGTACTATTTTACCTTTAAACTATAAAATAACCAACAATAACATTACTAATTCTCATTAACGATCCATACGAAAGAATCGCCAAATTCTGAGTAGGATGCACCAAAAAAGTATTGCTCTTTAACGTCAATAATTTTTAATGGTTTTCCTATAGTAAACAATGGAGGAACACGGGTGAGCTATTGTTTAGCCATTGTTTGTATTATTTGTGTTAATGTGTTCGTTAATGGTGTGTCCGTCTGTCTGTGCGTCAACACTGATTTCGTGCTTAATACGAGTAATGTCATGGTATGGTGCACCCTACTGATACTGTGTTGGTTCTGATTATGTAGGGATGAAGATTGTAAGGTTTTGTCTGGAGGTTGATGGTTGAGAATTTACAGTTGTTTCATCAACCGTTAACTACTTCAGCAACTTATATTGCATTTAGTCGATTCTGCAAAATGCAAAAATTTCACCATTAACACTAAGTTGAAGTGGACATGAAATGAGAATTGAGTGGAAAAGGCTTATTCCACTAAACCCCAAAGGCATTCGTCATCTGCCTAGCCTTTTCCCAACTATATTGGGGTCGTCTTCTAGTCAAACCAGATTTAGCTGTATTTTACGTGGAGCAGCTGCCTACCAGACCTCCACAACCCATTACCTAACTGGGTAACACGGTATTTCATGGCAAATCGTGGAAAGCCAGTTCAATTCACTTTAGAATTCACGGTTACCTAAGCTTTTACGGAAATTACCGATACCTACAGAACGATTTAAGTACCTAGTACTATTTTTCAACCGAACTCGTTGAAAGTTTCTGCATAAGTATTCCCGTCGGTTTTATAAAGTTTATTGGTCCGCCATGAAATTACAAGTACTGTTTGTTGACGATGGCATAGTCTGAAGTTTAATGGTCTTACCATTGCACCCCAGGTTATGCTTCACGGGCTGTATATGGCATAGATTCGTAATTACATAAATTCACACATGTGACGTATTTACATTTATCTATATTTATCTATGATAGACAAAATTTTGAACATCATCATCATCGTCATCATATCAGCCGGAAGACGTCCACCGCTGGACATAGGCCTCCCCCAAGCGTCGCCACAACGACCGGTCCTGCGCGTCTCGCATCTATCGGCCACCCGCGACCTTCACCAGGTCATCGATCCACCTTGTGGGATCCTTGTAATTGTACTGACTTGTTATTTTGTAGAATGAAGCGTATTCTAATCTATCTATGTTTCTATCTACTTGTAATGAACATATGTGTCTTCATTTCTTCAAAAACATCATCAATGTGGCTCTCGAGCTAATAACTTCGTGCCACGTGTCTCTACATCACAAAAAAAAACTAAAAAACGAAAGTTACCAGGAATCGCAAACCTGCATCTGACAGTAAAACGTTTTGCATTTTTTTTTCCATCTTGCAAATCTTTGTGTTCTGTTTTGTGTTGCCAATAATTGCATTTGACATTTTATTGGGTGTGCAGAAACCACATACAAAAGCGTTCAAACTTTTTTTCGTTCTTAAGACAATAATAAAGAATTGGTTTGGATAGATGTTGGACAATATTATTGTCATTATTTTACAAAAAAGTGTGTCAATTTATGTGTTAAAAACATTTTAATTATGTTCTTTTATTAATTTTAGTCAAATTAGTGAAAAGTCTTCAGTTCTTTCAGTGCAACTGAAAATGAAAATTTAAATTATAAAAATATAAAAAGACTACAAGTTGATTTTGCCACTGGAAGTTAATTGAATAACACGTTGAAAAAGTAAAAATATGTTTTTTTGAATAATTAATCATTTTTATTTCATCCCTAATTTAGAAATATATACATTATAACTTCCAGCAAATATTAAACGATTTTCAGTTGCACCTCAGCATTAAAGTTTTATGAATAAGTAGTATCTACTAGCTCGCATAAAAACAGCACCTGATAAAAACTAGGGAAACAATTTGAAAAACTAGTGAAGTTTAAAAAAAACTGAACAAGAAACTCTATAGCCTTCTCGGACCTTCCGAAAACGTTCGTAAAGAATTGTCATATTTTTGTGTCATTTATTATATTCATCCATTATTTTTCGAAAATTGTTTTACAGCCTGGCGCGTGGACGGAGCGCGCCATAGTGTACAGTCGACAACACAAGACGTTCTATTCTATTGTGATGCTTACTCAATTCCAACCTCTTTGATGCATAGTTAAGGATTATATTCGTGTAGACGTTTTTGACTTGGTATCAAAAGCTGTGTACTGACTCGTGCTTAACAGACGACAAAGCTGTAAAACAATTGTGTTCTATAAGTCTGCCGTTGACATTGAACATTAATGTTATTTTATTACTGTTAAAATTCTAAATATGTATTGTCAAGTAAAATATTTCATCGTAGGAAGCGGTAGGTCGTTGATGAGAATCGTGTTACGTCATCTCAAAGAAGTGAGTCCTGTTACTTTTACGTCAAGTGCCATACATTGTTTCAAAATAGGTTTCAAGCAATTTTACTTGCTTGAAACTTATTTTGAAACAACATACAACGTAGCTTGAACTTTACGGTTCCGTTTAGAATGAAAAACGCACATAAACGAATAGTCCGTTGTCGATTTTCTGAAATAATTTCATCGAAAACCAGGTGCGGCTATTCCGATGAATCGGCTTTGAGGCAGATTACCTATATTCTTTAGCTTGCTCGCCTGGCTAACTTAACAAGCAAGTTCAGTCGTCATTTCTTAGGTTATGACGGTATATTTCCATAAGAGGCAGTAATATACACAGTCCACTACTCACAGTAAACACGCAGGAAAAAAAACTAGTTGTTACTCCATACCAGAAATAGATTTTTATTTGCAGAAATCGCTATTTTAATTGTCTGGTAACGAATACACGTCAACGGCTATTTGAGTAGAAAATAATTACGGAACACCCGCTTTAATGCATGTTGCCGAAACGATATCGAAGGATCCACAAGGGCGCGTTCCACAGAAAAATGTACTGTACGAGTAGATATATAAAAGGCTATGCTTGATAGAACTCTCGGAATCATTAGACGTGCCGAAATACGAGAATCGTAATAGTCAGGGTAACCCAGAGATACACCAGTGACATCGTAATCCCTCCTTTAGCATACTTAACTTGATCTCCATTCCCAATCCAAAATCATTTCCTACTACCGCAGTATTGAAACAAAAATGAATGACTAACGAAACCTTTATAAGCCCTGTAATACCGACCAAAGTCCTATGATAAGATGACTTTGCTACCAGATTTGCCTCGTGATTTCCATGTGTGTAGGTGTCGTTATCAGTTAGTCAGTAGGTACTATATTTGACTACCATCTCAATATCAAATATTACAGAAGTCAACGATCATAAAACGGCGGATTTTGGTAGTTGTACAGTAACGCTATAAACTTTATTACTATCTGGCTTGTTAACCTTGGCAGGATATGGAGGAAACTGTTAAGCGATCATTGTAAAATTTTACAAGTAATGTAATAATAAATGACGCTTGTATTTCCCGATAGGTCAGACAAATGTGTACATCCAAATTTCACCAGATAAGTTCAAGTCCTTTGTCATCTATGGCCAGACTTTCATCTGTTTCAAAATATTATTTCAGACAGAAACAGACTCGTCTCAGGCACTGGCTCTTCGTTTCGATCTACGTCAGAATTATATACAAGGAATAATTTGGTGGCGAGGAGCATATAGGGAGATGATGATGGTGACTATAATGAAACACCCAAGTTTCATTATAGTCACCATCATCATCTCCCTATTTTTGTTCCGTGTTACTAGGGCTTGGTGTTATACCTTTCATCCTTTCCTGACATCCACCACCTTGGCCAAAGCCGGTGACACCTGATCAGTATCTGCCTTAGTAAATTTTCTTTTCTCTTTGGTCACAATCAGGAGCACCATCGGAGCAAAAGCCGGCATTACAGTTTTAATTGATTTAACCATAAATTTGTTCAATAATATGATTATATTGTTTATATAGATTAAGCCATCCTATGTTAGAAAGGCGCGTTATTCATTTAACAACATAAAAGTATTTTCAATTTGATCAGTCATCCAGGAATTAATATAATCTTAATACCGTCCAATGACGACTCCCAAAAAACCCATCGCAAATTTCCCACAAGTAATAGTTGCCATAAAAAACGTAGATTAAACGACAGGTATTTGGTAATTCGGTTAATTCCCACGCGTAAGAAAAATAACTAGGAGTTGATATTACTAGATAAATATTTGAGATGATAATGATATAATTTTACTGATAAGCCGACGTGTGAATCAGTAGGGCTATGTTCGATGGTTCGTCGCGTAACTCGCGTACGGTAATTCAGGAGTCTGAAGATAGTAAAGCTGTTTATGTAGAATTAGATGATTCAGCTTGTAAATGTACTACTGTAAGATTCTTGATGTCTTATTATTAGAATGCACGACGAAATACAAAAATCATCAGTTTTATAAAAAACGCAATATTTTATTTTTGCATGTTGTGCCAATTGCATAATTTTGGGCACTTGGCTTGTATCATATTGCTTGTATTATCAGGATAAGCAGTTTAACAAATTTAGATGACCAATAAATAAATAAATGAGCAAATTTATGATTTTGACTAATTTTGAGAGAAGTCACCTGATTTGTCAAAAATTGTAATTTGCCTTACAATCATGTCAGTATTTTTTTATTTTATTGACTACGACTACGAACATGTTAAACTTTCAATTTTAATCTTAGACTTGATCAATATATAATCGAGAAACGTATTAGTGAAAACATGGAAATAACCAACTACTACAGCAATCACTTCTACTAGTCAGCGATTCCATAAAATTTGCCAACCCTATCAGCTAAGGCCTTATCCAAACACACACAAAGCATTAGCATAACTTGCACAATATTTAATACACATTAACATGTACACGTTCAACATGCTACCGATGATATTCATTTCTTGGGAACCTATCATAGGATACTATCAGTCAAGTGGCTTGACCCTGCAGTGGCGACAAAAAGACGAGAGATTTGGTTATCGTCTGTGAGAATTGGTTTACTGTATTCTCTTCTTCTATGCTGTTATCCTTTGAAGTGACTAACAAATTACACATAGGTGGCACCCGAAATATGAAATTGCATCTGGATGATTAGAGTATAATCTTGTAAATGGCAGAAAACAGTGTTACTATTTGTTGGTTAATGAAACTGAACAGAATTTTAACTTTTGAAAACCCACACTATGTCGGTAAACTCAAAATTGCTTTTTTATTTTCAGGACCTAGCAATCAAGTATACTAAGGAAAGGGTACCGCGAGTATGAAAAATAAATTTCAAAATCTCTACAATAATCAAGATTGGGCTTACATTCTTTCTTTTTGACATTGGAAACTTAACATTCTAGCAATTTACCTCATGATCATCGGCCTAGCTTTTTCCTTACTATGCAGGACCAGCCCTTATTATTTCAGTATATCCAGATGCAGCTTAAATCTAACTTTAATTTTTTTGTGCAGGCTAGTAGCACATGACTTTAAAAAACAAATAGGTATTTAAATGTGTCTACAATAATTCAGTATCGTAATCAATTTGTTATCTAGCCATTTCTTAGACATGGCTACCTAATTATCATAATCATTATTATTTTCTATTATGACGGTATTATCGACATCTGATATTACCTCACTGCGATTATTTTCAGTGACGAATTCATCAATATCAGTGATGACCTTATTGTTTTTCTTATTTCTTAAAACTGATTACTTTTTAGTCAGACCCTTTTCCATTTACTCTATCTTAGAAAAATTCGGAATAATAATAGGAATTACATCACTAGTATGAGTGTACTTGAATTTTAAGGAGTCGATTTGCCAAGTATAAAGGAAGGAGCTACTTCCTACTGGGAAATGATTCAGTTCTTAGTACTTATCTTTTGATAAACACCACCTGTCATGGGTAGACTTACTGACTACCACTTTATTTTGTTAGTTTTCCTTTTGCTATTTCATTCATTTCCACTTAATTCCTTATATTATTATTATCTTCATCATCAAAGGATCTCGGTGTGCTATGCTTGCAAACTTTCGTGTCAATGCCGTTACCTACATATGCTGTGGTCTTGTGTCACTGGCAACTAAATTCGACTATTTCGAGATTCGAGATTTTGCACTATCTTCGACAGCAAAATATTACATGGATTAATTAAACCCTCATACCTACTCTTAAAATTTATGATACAACAAGACACTGAGTAATATCAGCATATTTATGAGTATATGAATTGTACCTGTGTCTTTTTTTTCGTAATATTGTGCAGTATAAATTTAGCTTCATATTTTCTCTACTGAATGTCTTATTTTCATCGACCATCCCAAAATCTTTGTCCGCAGATAGCTTTACCCCGATAACATCAATAAAGAAACAGGTTACTATCAGAAGTAGTGTGGGAAAATTTTTCTTCTCTATTTACACAGACACAGATACATTCACCGCTCAGAGAGATAGTAGTGAAATACTTCTAATCCTTCACCAATAAGCTGTCAATCGGGTGTCTTCATATCTTGTTTATTTTCTACTTGATAATGTCCAAAATGGTACAAGAGATCACTGAGAAATTGGGTTTGGTAAATATGCTGTTGTAAATCTTAAAGAATGATTGATATTTTCGGAATGTGACGGATTGTCGAAGAAGCTTCCGATGATACAAACTCGTCGGCTTTTGCGCAACTGCAGAATCATGAGGAACGGATAAAATGAAAGGTGTAAAATTTTAAGAGGGTATGTACATTCTACAATTTTTTAAGAAAAGTTCGCATTTGCATCTCAGTCGGAATCTGTCAAAAATGTAGGGCAAAAGAGGCTTTTTTGACAATTTGCGACTGACATGCGAATGGGAACGTTGTTTAAAAATTAGGAGAATATGCACTCTGAGTTTTTAGATCAGGAAATTTTCAGTAGCAGCCCGGATTTCGGAGATCGGTGGTGTGACCCCCACCTCGGAGTGCTCGTGTGCTCAGGATCAGATCATGCGCAGGACTACTGCCTACGCCTGATCTTCCTTCAGTCGAGTCGGCTTCCGTCCCATCGGACTTACGAGTATGACAGGTATGCTATAAGCAAGCTAGCTACCTTATGCCAATCATCACGACGATATATTAGTTTTTTTAAATGTTTTTAACTCTATCCCATGCTAAAGTGAGTACTCAACTAAATTGGGGGCGGCTTTCAACCCATCCAGATACACGACTATCAGTATTTAAAATCCACTCACTTTATTCAAACAGGGCGTTGATAACCGTTTGATAGAGCGCCTATTACAAAGTATTAAATTGCATTTATACCAAAAATCAGAACGGTGACGTCATGGGGCTTAAACAGATGCGGGGTTACTTATCAGTAATCGATGCGATAGTCACCCGTCGTGTTATGCGTACCGACAGAGTGACACTTTGATAATTAGTGGATATATAGGGATAGCGATTGATATAAATTTTGTATTGTTTTTTTTTCTTTGAAGAGCTGGTTTGTTTTATTATTATTTTTATTTATTAGGCAAGGAGAGAAAATTTTCGGTAGTGGCTTTCTGAGATTTCTGCCTACTCTATTGAGAAAATGGGGAGGGCATGAGTTTTGATTTTTCTGTGTATTTTTGTTTTATTTTTTGACTAAGCAATCCCCAGCGCCAATCTCTTCTATAACAGCAAGTCAATTCCGTTTCTTCTTAAGATACACATCACCCCATTCGTTAAACTCCTAAGCAAAGACTCTGCTTGGGTCCTCCAGAGTCCTTTTAAACCTAGCATAATGTGTTTTTTTTATTTGTGATGGGTTTGCTCTTGACTCTAGTCTAGGTCAGAGATGACAGAGACAAAGTCTACGATGGAGCGAGCTTACCCAGAAGGAGCCTGTTCACTCTAACTTTGAAGAGATTAGGGTTGCAAGCGTTTGGAAACACAAACGAAGGCAGAAAGTTCCACTCCTTTGCTGTGCGCATTATAAAAGACGTTTGGAAACGCTTAGTGCGAATTGGTGGAATAGTAACAAGGTAGAGATGGTAAGATGCAGTGCGTCTGGATGTCCGATGGTAGAAGGGGGCCGGTGGAATGAGGTCGTGGAGTTCTTGGGCACACTCACCGAAGTACAATCTGTAGAAGACCGACAAGCAGGCAACCTTACGGCGATGAGCCTAGCTATGTAGCTTGGCATCCACCAGTTTTTCGTCACCGATGAGCCTCTTAGCTCTGCGTTCCACCGAGTCAAGCGCGGCAAGCTGAGACTTAGCTGAGCCACCCCAAAGGTGGCTACAATACTCCATGCAGGATCGGACTTGCGCTTTATATAGGGTTAAAAGCTGTCCAGGCCTGAAGTTTCGCTTCACCCTATTTAGAATGAAAAATTGAATGAATTAATCGAAGTGAGAAGCTTAGTCCTCTCACGGGATCCATTTAGACTTTGAATGATAGTTAATTATTCTTCGTCTACATCTGAGTTATGTGCATAGGCTTTCTTGGTTTCATCATTAAACTAGGCAATATAGTATTTATGATAAATATTTATCGAAAATACTTCCACCTCCCATTAAGACCAAGTAAATCGATTCAACTTTGCTCTTTAGCAACTTTTTCAAAACAAATTGACAATTCCTCCCAAACGGGCCAACCCCTAAAAATTTGCATGCAGAAGCGCCACTTCAAAGGTAACCGTTGATAACTACCTAGCTTTTAGGCTGCTTACAACCTTTGTACAACTCTATACCTTATTCAGCTGTACAAAAAGTTGCAAATCCACTGTGGACAAAATATGGCTTCTAGCACAGACCAGACTGTCAGTTCGCTCGAAATTCAACTCTTGCAAGCGAAAATAAAGTGGAAGACTCTTTGATTCTATAGGGAGTTTACGTCATTATGATTCTCAATGTTCAGCACAGATTGTTTTATCTCCAAAGCGTAGTTCTCGAGGGGTGGTTTAACACAATTTTGTACCGGTGAATGAGTTTTGGTAGCCGCCAGCCATCTTTTACTTTGAAATATACTTGCCTATGTTTTTTCATCTAATCTGTATAGAGACATCGAATGCTTTATTTAATTTTGTAGGCAAATTAATTTGTTGGGGGTCAAAGACTACCCATACGTCAGAATTCAGCAACCAAAAGGTTGGCTCAGTCTTCTTCGCTATGGCTTACCGATTTGTTAGATTCTTCAAATTTTCGTATCTTCACCTTGTGATGATCATTTCAATCGAAAGACGTCTACTGCTGGACATGGGCCTCCCCTGAGTGTCGCCACACTGTCCAGAAGACGCAGCGTTTAAAAAACTGTAACAAGGTGAACCGAAGATATTTTATGGTGAAGCACTGAAGCCCACGGGAAACCGCTAGATGCGAGACACTCATGATTTTCTTATAAATTGGTTTATATAATATCGGCGTTTTTTGGTAGACTGCACTTACATATTGACCTCGTCGAAAACTTAGAGAGAGAAGAAAGCAAAAATTAAAGAGGTAGTCTAGACGGCGAAGACGCAAAAAATAAAAAACGATTTATTTAAAGCCCTCTGAATCTGTTCAGAAATGTTGTAAGAGCATAGCGCAGCGCTATCTATAATGCCCTCAAGGAACTAAATTCTGTTCCGTTATCGATTCGTACTTTCAAGTTAACACGTACGACACTAGATGGCGTAGCACAACGTTTTAAGTAACGGCGAGAGATGGCGCTGACTACAAATATTTAAGTTCATTTTATATCTCATTATAAACAGTAAAATCATGGTGATTCATTGAAAATCGTATCAATAATGCTCTTAGTTTAGACTTTTTTTTTAATTTTTGTCTTATTGGAATTGTGTAATGTTGAGTACATTGGTGTCCAGAAATTGTGTTCCAGCGCCACCTATTGGTTTACATGCACACTTTCTTCGAAGATCGAAAACTGGATATCGATTGGTTTGATTCGACAGATTTAACAGATAACAGATGGTTTTACAGATGTCGCTGCACAAAGTGTTCGTTTTAGAACTTCAGAAAAATAATAATAATTGTGTTATGTTTAACGAACTTAACTACCTAGAAACATTATCTATACTAATATATAAAGCTGAAGAGTTTGTTTGTTTGCTTGAAGGCGCTAATCTCCGGAACTACTGGTCCGATTTGAAAAATTCTTTCGGAGCGGAGAGGAGCGGAGCAGTAATAAAAAATGTGACGCAGACGAAGCCGCGCGGGTCCGCTAGTCACAAAATATTTAGACTTTGTAAGAGATAACAATGCGTTGTGAAATTTCAAAACCAAAGTAGTTTCTTGGTTTTGAAATTTCAGGATAGATAAGCCCTAAATAAATAAAACAGAGATTTAAAGTATTGGTTAAAAGATAAATACCTAAGTTTAGTAGACCATCAGAACCCTAAAATTAACAGAGGCGATTAACGATAAAGTTCCAGGGATCTACACAACATTCTATAAGACTCTATATTCTGATTTACCTAGCTCATAATCAACCAATATCCAAATAATCATATCCTAAATATATCTGAAGGAGTTTGATGGCAAAGATGTTGTTAGAACTGAAGCCCTTAAAATAGGTGAACCATCACTAAACTTCTCTTCTACCTTAGAAGGCTGTTCAGTGGCATTCACCGTACTAGTAGCTTTTCATCAAATTTTTGCCATTCCAATACAGTCTTACTCCGCAAAAAAGGTATAGGTCAAACTTGTCTAATCTCTCATATTTATAAAACCTAAGTTATTACACATTCATAATCATTTATTTTAGATTTCCATCCGTAAAGATTCCTCAATGCAAGCCTTAAAGCAGAAGAGTAGGAGTCGGTTTTCAAGAAAGATTGTTGAACAAATTTTGCATTTCCAGATCTTCAATTAAATTCGCGAGTCATTTTTAACTTACCTCTATATTGTATGACTGCGATCATCGAGAATAGTGGATCGTACTTACCACCATAGGCTCGTGAAATTCCCTGAAAGCTAGGTACAGAGAGACTAAGTCCGCGTGTCGCACTAAAATTTTAACAGAATACAATAAAGCTACATTTTAGTAGCGTGTCCAGTGATCCGCTATTAATAAAATAATAGTACTTTTATTAGTTCGCGCGGAATGGATCATTACACTGTCGGCCACGTTATTGGTCTAATTTGGCGTTCGATTTTATGTGTTTGCTCGCCCCGCCGGCGACCGGGTTTCATTATCCGCACCGAATGCCATAAATTGTCCGGATTCTCTGTGTTCAGAGTGTGATAGTTTGGAAGTGAAAGGTTGTTGGTAAATTTTCGATAGGTTTCATGCCAATTTTTTGTCTAGCTAGATATTTGATACAGAAAATTTGTACTTACCTACTACAAAATTTTCGATAGAAGATTAAGTACTTCTCAAAAGACATACCTACCTACTAAATGATACGCTAGATTAAAATACATTTTTAGTAGCTTTTGCCCGCGACTTCGTAAGCGTGTATCCTTTTTTCCCGTTCCCGTGGTAATTTCAGGAATCCTCCCTTAGTGCTCTTTTCCACTCCCCAAAGAACCTACATGCCCAACTTCGGCTTTCTACGACCAGTAGTGTCGACTGTGCGTTGTCTGTCAATCACTCAATCAGTCAGTAACGGAAGAATTTTATATATGATGATTACCCTTCCGTTTTGGCGAGCCAGTCTGCATTAAAACGACTGCAAATAAATTCAGATATCCAAATCAGATACAGGATATAATCACTTGATAGTACCAATCAAACAGTCCCACTACGCAAAACCATTGTGAAATTACGTCAATTCGCTTACCCAACTTAATTTATCTGTGTTGTCAGTCAATTTCCGAGGCGAGGCTACTTAATCAGATTCATTACAGAGCGGCTTGTGTCAGCAAACAAACAGGGATCGTTGTTTGCACAGTCGAACCGTAGCGTAGGCTTATTGCGGAATCGATAGGGGCAGTAATTTTGGTCCGAAGTGTACGTGCCAATATTACAGTAGATTACTTTTGTATGTATGTGTGTATGTCGTGACAGTGCCACAGAATAGTAATAGTGTGATGAATTCTTGTTTAGTAATAATATTATCTTATGAAAGTAATTGTAAGCCAACTCATCATCATCATCTTCCTACTCTTATTCCATGTTACTTGGGATCTGCACAACACGTTTTACAACTCAATTGGCCATTAATTCGCAACGAAAATGAAGATCTTGCGAGATATTAATGTTATAAAGTAGCACTTAGCGAACGTTTTCTAGACTTTAAGCTACTAAGCTCTCCAGCAAATATTTGTCGAGTTTGAAATCTGCAAAATTTCGCAATTATCGACTAAATTAACGGTGTAATACTTCCAATGTCTCTGCCGTATGGTGTCGGCCGGTGGCGTATGGTGCCTTAAAATAATAATACGATCCCATCACTTCCCGTGGGTGTCGTAAGAAGCGACTAAGGGACTCGCCAGAGAATGGGCAGCAGCGTTCTCTGTGAAACTCAACACCATACACTGCGATCGCCAACCCGCCTGCCAAGCGTGGCGATTAAGTAAAACCAAATCCCTTTGGGGTAAGCCTATGTCCAGCAGTGGACGTCTTTCGGCTGATATGATGATGATGATGATGACTTCCAATGCCTTGAAGAAAATATTTCATTTGTCAGAGCTAACGTGTTACCTGTGTAGGTACTGTGACGCTGCAGGCTAGAACCACTGCAGCGTCAGGGATCGAAAGTTAAGAAAATACTGATCGAGATTTAGAGGATAATTATATTGAGGTCATGCTTCAAAGAAAGCTTTTACAGTTCCCCTCAATAACAACAAATCAGCTCTTCACTTCATTATTTAAACCTATTCTAAATTATAAACTATCTTTTTAATTAAATCTTCCAAGGCATTTCTCAACAAGTCAATGCATTCATGGAGGCTGATGCATCCATGGAGGATGTATCACATGACCTACGCGCCCTTACGAATGGAGGATACCAAGAATGATTTCTTGTAATCGTCTATTCAAAGCTTTGGAAGAGTTAAGCACCTACCTATTCCTAATCTGGGATCCCCTACCTCTGGGAAGACTTTGCTGACAGGGGCGCGTATGCTTCTACTACTCTTCACTGTTCTTTAAAAGTCTTATGCGCCATTTGCGTTGAACAATAACGCAGTCATGCTGAAGCCCTGTTAAACTTCCCTAAAAGCCGCAACACATCGCTGGACGTAAACAAAATGGATGTGACAATTCACATCCATCCAGATGGGATGAAAGCTATCCTGACTAATCTACGCGGTTGTTATTC
This sequence comes from Lacanobia wlatinum, assembly GCA_947578705.1. Lineage (NCBI taxonomy): Eukaryota > Metazoa > Arthropoda > Insecta > Lepidoptera > Noctuidae > Lacanobia > Lacanobia wlatinum. Next base: position 15,868,920 of record OX388044.1, read on the forward strand.
GGTTAAAGAAGCGAGGGTCTATTCTGTCAAAAGCTTGAACTTATTCCAGCAATCACAATCTATTCAAAAATAGGAATTGAAAATATCTGCCTCCATTAAACAACTCAACCAATGGTGACAACCTGGCACCCTTTGCAAAGGCTATGCCCCGTATGCAAAGTTGCTATCACCGCTCATGGAGTCCTTAAAATGCGTTAAAGAGAACGCTGAAACCCTAACTCAAATATTATACTGGAATAACTTCAGCCTAGCTAGTAATTATCGATTATCGCGATTTTCTCCGATTGGCAGTGCCATCGAAGTCGTCGATCAACGTACATTTCCTTTTTCAAATATCACATGATATAGAAAGACAGATTTATCAATTATTCAACATACCAAACTAAAATAACGTTTTTGTTTACATGAAAATGACCATACAATTGACATCTGTTTTGGCATACTTTTTTTTTTACCATAAATACTAGTTTATGGTCTAACGTTAAATGGTTTCAACCTATTTACATGACCGATCTATAAGGCCCTACATACACTTTACATATTTGGTCTGTCACCTATGAGTACAAAATAAATAAACTGCCTACTACCATACACCTAGCATTCTGTTGCATGGAAGTATGAAGTATCACTTCCATACACGAAGTCCTATTTATCCTGCGTCTTTTTAAATTAATTTGACGCATTATGACAAATTGCATTTTTCGTTGTCATGCCAACCTATAACGGAAATACTACTTAGTCAATGCTTCGGGTTTCGTTGCCATTAAAAATCAATAAAACTGTATGCTACGAGATCAGCAAATCTTGAAAATAGCAAGTGTAAAAAGTGGAAACTCAAATAACTATAAAATCTTCAAAATAACACGTTTCCTGACTTTATAATTGTGTAAATAATCTCATATTTCTTTCTAAAATATTTCCAAATATAAAATATTAGCTGCTGAATTATCAAATCATTATTATAATGTTTTATATGATTTGATATGTATAATTTCTCTTTAAGTGTATAAATATTTGTGAAATATTTCCTTGTCTTACTTCTCAACCTTGTTTTCTTTATTTTCTTTAGGGTACGAAAAGTAAACTTGTACTCATATCGAGTTACGAACTCATGCCTCTTCAGGACATTATGTGTGTATGTTTGTGTGTAAAATATTCCTATCAAATAAAATCAAGTCCCTAACATTTTTCTTTTCTACACTACTCTTTGCCTTCCTGGCTGAAATGATATTTAATAATAAATGTGAAACAACATTCGACATCATGGCGAGTTGTGCTTTGTTCTGGACCATCTCCTTCGGTCTGTCTTCCATTGCGGCAGCTTCTTTGTCTTCCATCATGGCGTCTTCACACTAGTCATCAAGCATGTGATCCACTTCGACAGACCTACTGCTGAAACTAACACTAAAACATTGTAAAAATAAAAGGTAAAATAAAAGGCTATTTACATAGACAAAAACCCTAATCTCTTCAAAGTAAGAGTGAACAGGCTCCTATTGGGTAAGCTCGCTCCATCGTAGACTTTGTCTCTGTCATCTCTGACCTAGACTAGAGCCCAGAACAAACCCACCTCAAATTAAAAAAAAAGGTTTATAATAAATTGGACGACATTCCAAAGTCAGCCAAAATTCTACAATGTCTGAAGTCCCGCCTCCCAGTGTATTTTGCCCACCACATGAACACTCACGCAGGAGACTAGTGGGTGTCCGGATCCGACTGGTACAAATTTGTATCAATTTATACTACCGATACCGACACCGGAGTCTGACAGGCGCACGGCTCTTCTCCCCTCCGGGAGAACCGATATTAACAATTAGGTTAATTTAGGAAGCACGAAAATTTTATCAATGTAACTTAGGAACAGTCACATTTGGCCGTACAGGCTCAGAGTTGCACAGAAAACCATGGAGACTTCCATGCTTGGGATGTGTCTAATAGACCGAGTTCCAAACGTGGAGATCCGAAGACTTACGAAAGTCTTCGACATTGGACAGCGTATTACGGAGCCGAAATAGAGCTGGGTAGACCTGGTAAGGCGCGGTGATGATAAGTGGAGTAAGGCAAAATTGTTGTTGCAAATTAGCTCTAGTATAAGGCATTTCAAGGCATGCACTCAATTACCCGTCACCCTGTATATTATCTAGCTAGATTAGGCAGTAGGTACGATGGTTCAACCTTTGCAGATTTGACCTAGAAGTTATCATCATCGTCTTATTTGATTAAATTACAGACCAAACGAAACATTTCTTATGAGCATTTTCAGTCATCCTCTAAACTGTTGATAGGATATTAGAGTAAGTATGTCTGATACAAAATATAAAGGACCGCTATACAGTAGTTATTCCACCAACGCCAGAGATGCATTTTATCACCCATTCCGTTCAGCGCCTATGAGACGTACTTGTGAGAATTGGGAGGGAGGCATTACAGTTGGTGGCGTGAAAATCACCAACGCTACCCTGATGATACTACTCTTCTTGCAGCAAATGAGTCGGAAATGGCTTTACTTCTAGACAGTGTGAAATGGAGCGGATTAGCGAGGATATGGGACTCTCCGTGAACAGATCCAAGACCAAGGTCATGGTGGTAGATTTATTTATTTATTTATTTAATACTTTACGCACATAGATGTACAGAGGCGGACTTAATGCCTTAGGCATTTTCTACCAGTCAACCTTTGGGTGATGGAGAGAATAATAGTGGTAGGTGCAATGAGGATAAAAAAAAAACAGAACTAGAACCAGATCCCTCTAGAACCAGACCAGACCACCCACCACCCAGAACCAGACCTCTAGAACTAGATATATTTGGGAAGTTGGAACTCACTGGTGCATTAGGAATAGAATCAGTGGACAACTATACTTGGGTTCCAACATCAGTAACGATGAGTCGTGCGAGAAGAAAGTACGCCGGAGAATTGGCATGGCTAAGAGCGCATGTCTCAGCTTGGAAAATTTTGTAAAGATCGTAACATTTCCGTAAAAACTAAAAATAAACTGGTACGGACTCTAGTCTTCTCGATCGACACTGAGAGCTGCAGACCGCAAACGCATTGACGCGTTTGAGATGTGGTGCTGGAAAAAGATGCTCCGTATTCCTCGGAGGGCGTTTCGTACTAACGTGTCCAACTGAAAATCTCCTCGCGGCTATCAATTGAGTGTCTACGCAGAGTCCTAGAATACTTCGGTCATATTGCAAGGAAAGAAGGTGACAATCTCGAGTAGCTCATCGTGACCGGCAAAGTAGTTGGAAAAAGACCTCGTGGAAGCAGTCCAATACGTTAGTCTGACCAGATTCGCACCGCCCTTGACACTACCGTTCACAACACCCTCCACACCGCCAGGGACAGAAACAGGTGGAGAAACATACGTGTGAAAGTGATACTGAAGGGAGGCTACGACCCTCAGCACTGAGGAATACGACGCGAGTAGGAGGATAGAGTAGTTAAAAATTATAAAAATAAAATTAATATAAATTGCTGACAGAAGTAGGCACTGTACATACATAACTACACAGTTACGTGATCCAAAAAATAAAAATAGGTATCATATCCAAGCGGTATCCTCACTACATCGCAAGCTGACAGTAACTGAACTCATCGGCAATGAAAGTCGTTTGCAGTAGTAAGTGCTTGTAAAGTCCTTTGCGTAGGAAGCGGCAAGTAATCCGACACCCACGGGTTCTGCCGGTAACCCTATAGTGACCCCACGTGAGTTTGGCGCTCAAATGAAAGTTTTAGTAGAAAGAGCAACTTTGGTAGGGTGGTTAGCTGTTGAATATGATGCCTAGGTGGAGGTAGGTACTATGGAATATGCTGAGAACTCTATGTCTTAGAGATAGGTTGTTCTGCAAGTCACTGCTTCCAGTTTTGCCAGTCCTTCAACTCTAATTGCCGATTTCCGAATTGAGATTTTATTTCAACACAAACAAACTTTATTTTAGCATGGAAAGCTGTTGACAGCTATAATACTATCTTCAAATACTAATACTAAACTTCAAATTCTAAATTAGAAACCGGTTTCCTGATAGCTACAACCTGGGATTCTTTAAGTCAAGAGTGAATAGGTTATTTCTACGCAAGCGTGCTCCATCTTCGACCACATCATCGCTTACCATCAGGTGAGATAGTGGTCAAACGCGCGCCTATCAATTGTTAAAAAAAGAATTTTTTCTTTACCTTTAATCTGTACCGTGAATTTTAATCTGTACCGTCTAAAATACTATCTCTAGACCAGGTGAACAGTTAGACAGGCTAAATCTATTTAGCCACGTCAGGGCAGTTTAAACACTATCTTTTGTCCAGTACCGAAACAAATTTATCTATTATTGACGAAAAAGTTTCACTGGAAGTGAGAGTGCTATCATTTGTTCTCACAGTCTAGTGATTCTTCAATATTGAATGCCCAGTCATTTTAGGCATTTTAAACCCCAATTTGCGGAAAAAATCCTAGTGAGCTGATTTTTTGTATACACCTTTATTACAGCGTTGTAATGAAGAAGTGAAAAATCGACATTGATATCGTGCCGGCCAAAAAAGTTATAAAGGTCAAAAGGTCACGAAAATCATTTTTCGCGAATATCTCGCGACCTATTTATTGCTCGGAGGTCAATAGAGGTTTTTATAAATATTGTTCGCCGTGAAATTATGTACAAAAAATATCTCTTGCATTTTTTTTTGTAAAATCAACAGTTTTCGAAGTAGAATGCTGAGAAACCGACTACATTTTGACGATGCACTCGTTTCCTCACCACCTTCAAGGTAGAATGCAAGACGTGTTTTTTTACATGGTTTACCCCGTAGGCATAATCCAGGATATGTAATAAGAGGTTTTTTTTTATTTAAGAGTGAATATTTTTTATTTGAATACTGAAAAATACAGAAATAATAAACTTTAGTATATATTTTTTTTGTCATTCACTGTCGATATCTTCACGGACAAAACGTCAAGTGGACTTGTTCCTATATTTAATCGATTTAAACATAGGAATAAGAAACAAATTTCATCTTCATCATTTTCATCATTGGTTACTCTCAACCAATGATGAAAATGATGAAGATGTCGATCATCTTCATCATTTTCATCATTGGTTGACTGTGCGTTTAAGCATGACTGCAATGTCCACAAACTTTAGAACATCTTAATCCAATTTTTTAGCATCCACATTTGCCGCTACAACCTTTTGTACAATTAAAAAAGATTCTTTATTCTGTAGATCATCGGGTGCTGGTGCTGGTAATGAAGTGGACAAGTAATGGTCAGCGGTAACGATTGTCGAAAATTTAAAACCGTATTGGATTGACGTTCGCTACCTAAATGTCACTTAGCACGATAGCAAATAGTTGTTGTTCATGTTTCGGATTGACCCACGCATTTCAACAATAAATTATTGCTATCGCCGATAAAGATTGTCGTTTTGTTAAGCACCTCCAGTTTACGAACTTCTCACGATAAAAGTACAGCAATTAGTCACCAAGTTTCAAGACATCTGCACAAGTTAATAAAACTCTGTGGAAAAACAAATTAGATCTTACAAATACAGCTTCGTCTCCTAGCTTTGAAGTAGGAAACCTACCAACTACTTGGAACATAACCCAATTTGCCGCGTACACCCTAAATAGGTACAAACGACCCCTAAACACCCCATACCTATGTCTCGACCTCTGACTCCCGTTCAACCCTCACCCTTGGGGGCGTGGCACTCTACGGGGGTCGAAGTACCGTCCGCGCATGCTCTGTGATCATCCCCCGGGATATCAAAGATGGCTGATACGATTGATGGATGGGACAAGGTTAGCGGGTTATAAAAGATTTTTTTGATGTCTCCAGATGTTTTTTTTTGGTAGAATGATAGTGAGTTTGGTTGTGTTTTGTTTTTTGTTAATTGACTTGTGTTATTAAAATGATCAACAACAATTTTTTACTTTTAGAAAATCTGTACCACAGTCCGCTGGGCGTCTCTTACTTTGTATCGACCGATTTGACTATGGAATGGAAAAAACATGCTATTAAATTAATGCCAGTTGTTCGTTCGTAACATGGCGTCAAGAAGTTGGGAGCGGAATCCTTTTTGTCTTTAAAAGTTCCGTCTTATAAGCGTTTGTTGCACTCCTGCATCCCATCCTTAACAAACGGATGTTAAAAATAAGGGGTGTAGCCATAACCACCATAAGATCTTATTGTGGTTATAAGCATCTACGCTTCTCATGCGAATTAACACAAAAGTAGACAGTAATCAAATCTAAAATTTGTTGCTTCTTTTTTTTGTTTTTCTTTTACTTTAAAATGCTTTAGAAAACTTTTACAAAACCCTACGTTATATATCTATCTGTTTATGTAGATGGTAAAATTCCAGAAAATAACAAACTTAGGGTTTTACAACATAATGATGTTAGACGCGGGGTAAACACCAACGCTTGTGTATTTTAAACTGGTGACAGAATAATTTAAAAAACTAGGTTTGTAAACTACCAAAACATAATTCAGACTTTTCTAATCTTTGTCTTTTACACATCACATTCCGTCATAAACCAGTTATAACCATATATCCCATTTCTTATGATGTAAAGTCTAAAAAAATTGTTTAATGCCCTGTATAGGATTTCAAGAACGCTTAAATATGCGCTCTCCGTCATCCCAGCGGTAGTCAAACTTTTAAGGGATTTCAAATATGATCAATATCTTGTTTTAGTGATAAGAGGCACTAGAAATCTATTAGGCCATGCCATTAGCGATCATGCTTGCCAACGAGTCTAAAATGCATTTTATCCACTAATGCTACTGTGACATTTCTGTAGCAATGGTTCATCCCTTAGATTCATTTTGACTTTAAACAAAGGCTAGAATTGACCTGGTCTCGAGTATTTATAGAGTCTTAGGATTCTGTTGGTGTAGGTTAATAAATAACATCTGTCTTAGAGATCACTCCCTCTCTTATTGTCTTTGAACTTTGAGACGCTTTTCTAAGAGATTTTCCCCCTGTAGGTTACTGACAGGTGAAACTGAATAGAAATAACTTGGAATCTTTACAAATAACATTCAATTGCTCGCTGCTTTCACTCTCCTAATCTTAAAGTCATAAAGTCAAAACCCTTTTTAGGGTTCCGAACAAAAAACGGAACCCTTATAGGATCACTCGGGTGTCTGTCTGGCCGTCTGTCACAGCCAGTTTTCTCCGGATCCACTAGACCGATTCTGTTGAAATTTGGTACACATATATTTTTGTGACCCAAACACGGACGTGTTACGTAAATGATTAAATTTTTAGTATGGGGGTCACTTTTGAGGGTCAAACTAGGAAAGTTTTTTGAACAATATCGTATATCAAATGAAAGGGTTTTAATTTACTTATATATAACAATATCGTGTGACATATCAAATGAAAGGGTTTTAATTTTACTGAGAGGGTTTTAATTATATTTTAATTTAAACCCTCACAGTAAGCCTTTTAATAATATTTTAATTAAAATAAATGGTTTTGAAGATATTCAAGAAATTAGGCGAAAAATAACCATTTTATCTCCGAAACTGAGCCTAAAATTTGAAAAAAAAAATGGAGATGATAGATCTTTACCTATAAATTACAGGAAAACTATAAGAAGTCTGTAGTGATAAAATAACATGTTAAAAAAATGAAATTGGTTTGGAACCCTTTGCACGCGAGTCTGACTCGCACTTGGCCAGTTTTTTCGAGATTGGCCCTACCAGCCCAATGACAGACAAATTCTTCCATGCCTGGATGAGTTTACAGTAGGAAACTTTTTTACAGCAGTGGGATATTCAAGGTAGCCTTTCAAGTTATGGTAGACCGATACACGTTGCCATTTAAGTTAGCGCTTAGCGCCACTTTTTTTTCACAAACATGGTTCATTGAAACCTATAAAAGTCACGCACATCCACAACTAACTAGATAAAAACCGTGACCAGAAACAGGTTGCTATGACATTATGTACGAGCAATAACGTCCGTTCAAAATGCCGTTTGAAGAGTTAAAAACTTCGTATTTTGGAGGAAGTTTCGAATTTTTGAGTTTGTATTTCCTTACAGTCTGAAGAAAGTAAGCCTAAAAATCTGTCACACCAGTTTTTTCAAAGGAAGTCCTGTTTTTAGTTAACCTTACTAAGTGTTTATAAAATTCACCGAAAAATTGCAAACTCCGTAAGATTGTAATAAATCTATTAATATAGATTATATATTAATCTAATAGATAGACCGTGGGGTCCGAGTGCTCACGTTTTGTTTAAAGAACTAGCTAAACGTTTAGTTGACACTTCGCGTGACCCAAGGGCTGGCTTTTACCTCGGACAGAGGATAAGCATTGCCATACAACGTGGCAATGCCGCCAGTCTTTTGGGCTCACTTCCAGTCGACAGCGATGCGGACGAATTTTTTGACGCCATATAGTTTTATTTTGTATTATAAGTGTAAATAGTTTGTTATTTAAATAGTATTTATTAAATGAAATAGTATACATGAAAAAAAAATAGATAGATACACTTAATTAAACTTAATAGTTTAATTAAGTATATACATGATATCAGCCATTTTTACCAACAGATTACTAACGCTTTTGCTACAAAGATGACTTCGCATCAACAGAAAATCTAACTACATTCTTAGCTTTTAGACTCGTGACCACCATAATACAACAAAAAAGAAACTTAAAATAAAACAAAATATATACACTTAAAATAAAAAAATCCTAACTAAAATAAGGCGTCAAAAAATCCGTCCTCATCGCTGTCCACTGGAAGTGAGCCCAAAAGACTGGCGGCATTGCCACGTTGTATGGCAATGCTTATCCTCTGTCCGAGGTAAAAACCAGCCCTTGGGTCACGCGAAGTGTTCTAAGCGTTTAGAAAGATCTTAATCTATATAAGATTAAAATTTCTCGATATATAATAAACAATCATTTTTTAATGTGGTGGGTTTGCTCTTGACTCTAGTCTAGGTTAGAGATGACAGAGACAAAGTCTACGATGGAGCGAGCTCACCCAGAAAGAGCCTGTGCACTCTTACTTTGAAGAGATTAGGGTTGTAAGCGTTTGAATACATTAAATTCTACCTATCCATATTCAACAGTTTCCAGTATATTCGTGTCTTATGGAGAAAAATGAGTTTGCAATTTCATGCGATATTTTACAATCTTCTGCATTTATCCGGTGACATAATTATACAAAAATAGAATATACTAAGGCGTTGAAGTACTTTTCCACGTCGCTGTCATCCGGAAACGCGCTCAGAAGACTGGCAACATTACCAACTTACTACGAAAAATGTTTTTTTTTCTTGAGCAAGGAACGAGCCAGCATTTCACGCAAAGTTTCAATTAGTCGACAAGTCTTTAATTATTATCACAAGACCAAAAGCAGGCAATGTTATTACTCCTTTCAATTAGTTTAATTTATAACTTAGAAGGGATAACAGTGTATTAACTGAAGGCACAAGGCTTGTGGGAGTTTTGTCTCTCAATAAAGAGGAATACTCTTTACTATTATTTCAAGTAAACTTATTATAGGCACTATTTAACTGTCAAAAAGTTGAAGCTGTATGCACTTTGCCTTTAATACCGAGCATCAAAGGAAAACCACTATTACCTTTGAAAAACGTCCTACCGTCGAATACTTTAGTCCTAAAATTTAGTCTACTTCATTACCCATGACAGTTCAAAATTCAAGATGCATTCTTACTTCTATAGTTGAGAATCTCAGGCTGAACACAATACATCGGACCGGCCGCCCAGTCCGCTGTGACAAAAAAAAAAAACTTTCCTCTCTGGCCGTCAGACGACGAGTGACTTACCGGCTATTTGTTTTTTTAGGCTGCCCCGCGCACGATAAAATATTTTTTGTGGCAGTAGCTCGGTAGGGTTGGGAATTTGTCGATAGATTTTTTGCTCGATAGAGAAAGGGTTGAAGTTATCGATAACTAATGCAGTTTTATTTTTAAAAATAATTCAAAGTCACGCTTGATCTTTATTTAAATGAAAACAGGGTTTCTGAAAATAAATAATTATCAACGCATCACAAGTTAAACGCTAAAAGTCAAGTGTAATGTGATTGGCTGTCGAAAATCCATTTGACCAACCCACAGCAGCTAACGAACTTTTGATAATATTTCACTTTAATTTTTATTCCTGGAATCAGGATTCAGCATTTTATACATATTTATTGATTGTACTCGTACCTTCAAGAACCTACAATGAAAGAAATAAGATCGGACAATTGACACATTGATTCACCTAAAGATACATACCATGCACTACTACGTACTTACTACATATATGTATATCAACACTGATTTAGTAAGCTTGTGTAAACATGATAGGGTTAAACCCATTAACTGATGATTATCACTTCCTCACTTCCTTGGTTGTTATCTATCGTTCATAAAATTAAGCTCTAGGATCAGGGTTACAGGTATACTGTTTTTCTGGTTTCGCAGGGCCTGTCCATTATGTTTTGGTGTCCAAAAATTAGTCGCGCTCCAAAAAAAATATAATTACTCAACATTTATGACTCAAACCATCTAACTCTTATATCCACACAGAACAGCTCGTAGAAACAAATACAGTATATAATAAAACGCGACACCTTGACAGATATCGATATTTCATAAGATTAAAACTGTCGATACACTATCTCGACTTATTCTTTTTTGGACGCACTATGCCATTGTTTGTAGACAAGGACAGAAACACTGGGGCTGTGAAGGTGTGACAGAGATAGGGGAATCTCAAAAAGAAGGAAGAGATGCTGTTAATTTTCTATTTCATTAGAATACAATGAGAGTTTTTCTTTGTTAATTTTCCTTTTTTTGAACTTTGTAATGGGAGCTGTAATAGCTATCTTTTGGCTGTTTTGAATAAATAATTGACTTCAGCATTGTCGTAGGAATAGGTTGGCAGCACCGCAGCAATGGCGGCAATAGTGATGTTTTCATTGTAGGTTGTGGTTTAGAAATATACGACGTTGTAATAATGTGACAACTATATTATCTTCTGAAAGATTTCTTGATAGGACCATCAGTGTAATAAAATTTAGCTTTGTAATTAAGGTTGCTCTCTCGAGAAATGCTTAAAAACAGCGTGCAGATGAAACAACTTTTCGTCGGCATTTACTTAGAAATTACATTTGAAAAAAATAGGTAGTAATCTACATGATATGATACGTTATTTGGTTTAGCCTTTAATTTGTGTATCGGTATCACATAATGAGAAACAAAATCACCAAATCACCTCCAAATCAAAATCAAAAATCAAAATCAAAATCAAATCGTATATTTCAAATAAACCATTTACAGGCACTTTTGAATTGTCAAAGTCGGTCAGTCAAAAACATGAAGCTATTTGCACGTTCCAAAGCGTAGATCTCTATGGAGAAGAACGTGCAAGAAACTCCACGGACACTCTTTTAAACCATGTGATGTGTTACAAAAATCTTGTTAACATTAACATTAATTGCTTCTATATGTGAGGACAATGCAAAGAACAAGAAAACATATAAACAATTCAAAATGCAGGTACAGATTAAAATAAGCCAGTGGCAGGTAAGAGATGACCAGTTTCAACTGACGGCGCCCGTTCACGAACATGACGCGTGCATCAGCACCATCTAACTCAACCATTTTGAAGGGAATCAAATGATCCAAAACACGCGCCACCATCAGCAAAACATTTGTGTGAGCATGACAAGCTCTCAACTGCCACGCTCGTTCATGTCAAACTAATTTAATAACGAAATCTATAATTACATATGTAAATGGCTCCATAGTGCTCACATTTACAAAAAATTGAAAATATGCTTCTACGTTATACACAACTATGGTTTCAAGTAACTAAGAAAAGAAAAAAAAGAAGGCTGATTTATTGTGTATTATACTTTGCTAATACAATAATGCAAAGAAATGATAAATAAATGATTGTATAGGAGAACAAAAAAAGGGTAAGCATTTCTTCCAATTATCGAAAACCTAACAAGTGGACCCATGCTGCTGTGGCTGTGGAGCAGGACCGGCATTTAGCCAAGCATTTTTATCAATGACATAATCTTCCAGTTTATAATATGCTTGTCTACATAATGTGCGTTTTATACATGTTTTAAATTTCCTCTCATTCAGTTCGAGAATATTAAGTGGTATTTTATTATAAAATTTAACACAGTACCCCATAAAAGAAGTGTGTACTTTAGCTAATCTGAATCGGGGTTGATCTAATTTGTTCCGATTTCTAGTATTAAAATTATGCCTATCACTAATTTTACTAAAAAGATGAAGATTTTTCCGAACATACATAATGTTTTCATATATGTATTGACAAGGTACCGTCATGATGTTAATATCCTTAAACAGTTCCCTTAGGGAATCGCGCCGGCGGAGATTGTAAATGGCTCTGATAGCTCTTTTCTGCAGAATAAATATAGACTCGATATCTGCAGCACGTCCCCATAATAAGATACCGTAAGACATGATACTATGAAAGTAACTAAAATAGACCAGCCTCGCGGTATCTATATCAGTAAATTGACGGATTTTTCTGACAGCATATGCTGCTGAACTTAGCCGTCCCGCAAGAGATGTTAAATGAGGACCCCATTGTAGCCTTGAGTCAAGCGTGATCCCCAAGAAAACTGTGTCATCGACGAATTCAAGTTTCTCTTGGTTCAATACTATGTCACAATTAATACTTTTCACGTTCGGTAATGCAAATCTGATACACTTTGTTTTTTTCTCATTTAAAACTAAATTATTAGCAGTAAACCAATTTTGGACCTGCTGAAGGGCGTTATTTACATCGTCAAGACTTGTGGCACGCCTATCTATCTTAAAAATTAAGGACGTATCGTCTGCAAATAACACCATTTGAGTTTGATTTTTTAAAAGATGGGGAAGATCATTAATGTATACCAGAAAGAGGAACGGACCCAATATTGAGCCTTGTGGTACCCCCATTTTAACTTTCAGACCCCGTGAATTGACACCATTTATTTGAACTTGCTGCTGTCTGTCATTTAAATAAGACCTCACTAAACTGAGTGCAAGTTTACCCAGTCCGTAATGTTCTAGTTTTAGGAGCAAGGTTTCGTGATTTACACAATCAAATGCCTTGGAGAGGTCACAAAAGATTCCTATGGCATCTTGCGCCTCTTCCCACGCTGTATAAATGTGTTTTAACAACGTGACTCCAGCGTCAGTCGTACAACGACCTTTGGTAAAACCATACTGTTGTTCGTGTAAGATTTTATTGGTGTTAAAATGATTGAGCATTTGATTGAGCATTACTTTTTCAAACACTTTGCTGAAAACCGGCAATACAGATACAGGTCTATAATTATTAGTATCTTTATTATCTCCAGATTTAAAAAGTGGTATCACCCTACTATATTTCATTATATCCGGAAAGACCCCTTGGTCAACACATAAATTAAATATTAGTGCCAAGTATGGTGCTATGGTCTCAAATATGGACGTGCACACTTTGATAGACATTCCCCATATGTCTTCAGTCAATTTAATTTTGATTTGCCGGAAAGCTTTAATAACTGTCATAGGGTTGATATGTTTGAATTGGAATTCAACCGTACAACCTGGAATGTTTGCTCTTAATAAATCAAATGAGACCTCGGGTGAAGAATTTAAAGCTTCAGTTGTTTTTGATGGTATATCAGTGAAAAATTTTACAAATTCTTGAGCTACTTCTAAATTAGAGCTTATGGCACCATGCGCAGTCTCTAGTAAATAGTCAGTGTTTCGTACTTTATTTCTGTTAGTTTCATTATTGATAACTTTCCAAACTGTCTTTATTTTATTATCTGCCAATTTGATCTTGTTGCTTATGAACAGGGCTTTAGCTACTTTACAAGTATTTCTGAAAACCTTAGAATATTTGTTTACATACTTATTAAAGGATTCAGTGTTAATGAAAGACTTAAGGCCGTATAGATCATATAGTCTTTCCCTACTTATCCTAATGCCTTTAGTCGCCCAATCACTAAATATAAACTTAGGGAAAGTATCTTTGGACTTCTTTTCAAAAGTTGCATTGAATTCTTTTAGTACCACTGAAAAGAAACCATCATTAAATTTATTCGCATCCTCAATATTGTGGCCTAGAGCATTTAACTTATTTTGTAAGGACCCATTAAATTTTGCTAGTTTGCCAGTTGTTATTGGCCTAAATTGTATTTGAACTTTTTGCAAGGCTGCTTTATACTTAAATGTTACCAGTTGACCACTGTGATCAGATTGAAGGTAATTAACTATAGCTTTATCTAAATAATCACAATCGCAGAATACATTATCAATACATGTTGCAGAAGTTGGAGTTATTCTAGTTGGTTCTGTAAAAACATTAGACAGATTGAACGATTTAAAAAGACTTAAAAATCTGCTGCTATTTGAATTGTTTTCTAAAATATTAATATTAAAATCTCCACAAATAATCACGGATTTGTTACCTGCTGCAAGTTTCGCAAGGACATCTTCCATTGTTGTTTCAAATAACGTAAAGTTTTGAGGGTTAGGGGGTCTATACACGCACACTATAACATGCTTATCTAGCTCAACACAGGACAGTTCGATGCAATGTTCCACTGACAAGCTAACAATGTCATTACGTTGCTTAAATTTTAAACATTTTTTAACTAAGATGAGGGAACCACCGCGCGACTTAGATTTGCGGTTAAAACAACTGCCCACACTATAATTTTCATAACTAATTAGCATCTGGTAATCCTTCAACCAGTGCTCACTAAAACATACAATGTCATTCATTGTTTTCTCTAAAAACATTTCAATTTCTAATATTTTGGAAGAGACACCTTGAATATTTTGATGAAATATTTTCAAGGCATGCTGCTTACCCCCTTTCTGACATCTATTTAACAGAGAGCAAGAAGATACATTGTTTTTGGTAGGCATAACTATTCTGTCATTGGTATCCTCTGTTGTCTTAAGACTTAGTTTAAAAGATTATCCGGAGATTGCCCCAAGAACTCAGTATCATCACTTGGCAGTGAGTTGCAACTACTTGTGGCCCCCACGTTAAACAATGAGACTTCCATAGTGATACATGGAACCTCCTTCGTACAATTTGTAAAAGAATTTGTAGCAATAGTGCTACAGTTATTTAAGCCCTCCACCTGATTCTTAGTATAATTACTAAACATTGTGGATTTAATTACACAAGACTTCGACATACTACTTATGTCTGAGTTAATATAATAAGCTAATAGCCTTGCTATTGTGTGTCTAAAACTAATTGGCAAATACACAGTATCCCTAGTCG
The DNA here is from genome assembly GCA_947578705.1 of Lacanobia wlatinum. NCBI lineage: Eukaryota > Metazoa > Arthropoda > Insecta > Lepidoptera > Noctuidae > Lacanobia > Lacanobia wlatinum. The sequence goes on from OX388044.1 coordinate 15,884,202, forward strand.
ATTTTAAATGTTCCACAAAAATATTTGTGTCAAAAAACATAAACTTGTCACTATAATGACTAACTAAAAAATGCATGTGTTTATTTAACCTATGAATATAATTATTTTGTCTAATTGACATCTTATCAAAATATGGAAAAGCACACAATATTATTTTATTACAATTTAACTTTAACATCTCAGTTAGATTGTCAGTTAGAAATCGTTGAGATGAAACCATTTTTTAACAAAAGTCTAAAAGAAATATCTATTGCTTTGCAATACAAACGAAAATAAATTGGTTACTTTTTTAAAATGTGTTATTTCTTTAAAATAAATTAAAATTGCGGGTAGCGGAGTGGCGCGTAGAGGAGTAGTTAGCTCCGTTTATATGCACAAGGTCACTGGCATGTATACAAGCCTTAAGATTATAATTCACTACATAGGATGGACATTATGCCTACTACGTCATCGAACTGACCGATGATCTAAGTGCGAATTCTACAATATTTTAATCAACGTTCGCATTTGATCAGATTGCGACTGAGATTCGAATGCTAAGGTTGCTTAAAAACTGGCCAAGTGCGAGTCGGACTCGCGTGCAAAGGGTTCCGAAAGAATTTAATTTTTTTAACATGTTATTTAACACTACAGACTTCTTATAAGTTTTCTTGTAATCTTTAGGTAAAGATCTATTATCTTCATTTTTTTTCAAAATTTTAGGCTCAGTAGTTTCGGAGATAAGGGGGGCGGGAATGGTCATTTTTCGTCTAATTTCTTGAATAACTTCTAAAACATTTATTTTAAAATTATGAAAAAAATATAATTAAAACCTTCACAGTAAGCCCTTTCATTTGATATGTCACACGATATTGTTCAAAAAACTTTATTTTTTAATTTTCTATTATGACCCCCAAAAGTGACCCCCATATTAAAAATTTAACAATTTACATAACATTTTGTATTTGGCTCATAAAAGTCCATATGTGTATCAAATTTCAACAGAATCGGTCCAGTGGATCCGGAGAAAACTGACTGTGACAGACGGACAGACAGACAGACACCCGAGTGATCCTATAAGGGTTCCATTTTTTTTTTGGGACCCTAAAAATAAGTAGAATTGGCCCTCAGACGTCGCCGCTTAATCTTAACTTACTACTTAGGCCCATCTAAGTAACCCACAGCCTCTTCTCATACGGAGAAGGCCCGTGCTTCATTCTGCTTGCACAAGGCGGGCTAGCGATTTTAGACTTATTTTAAGCTTATAGGTAGGTATTATTAGGCGAAAAATACGAATGACCTAAATTACGTAGAGGGTAATAAGAAGGCAGACGTCGCTGTGATAAGTATTCTATTTCAATCAAAAGGTCAATTTATTGTCCGTTCATTTTTCCTTTCAAGCACAGTGGGCGTGATGAAACCGAAATCGTTGTGCAAAAAACCCAAGATACACACTCAGCATCTCAAAAACGTCCGCATAAAACAAGCGCAATATGTATAATTGTGCGCAAGTTTCAAACAGTCTCGCATCGCTCGCCATACTGCACTGCTTTGTAAAAACAACTTTAAGCGATCCGCGTAAGGTTGAATTTGCAAAAAAAAATGCGCATCACTCGCCATGCTGAACTGCTTTGTAAAGACAACTTTAAGCGATCCGTGTAAGGTTGAATTTGCAAAAAAAAAATGTTTATAGTAAAACTACACAACTCACACATGACACTTGATACATGTCAGTTTTTGACGACAGTTTCGAGTGTTGCATTTGTTCGAGACTGTGCATCTTGGGTTTTTATGTATCAATGAGCATAAGTCTAAGTTTTCTCTCGATAATTTTACTTTATTGACGTCAGATAAACTTAGAAAGTAGATAGAAATTGCAAAGTCAATATAACGAGTAATTAATACTACTGAGTATTGATTAACAAAATAACATCACGCCGTATTCCCCAGAGACTTAGGCATTAGCAAACAAAGGGCTGGGCTTTTTTCGGCCAAAGAATCAGCATTGCCATTCAACGCGGCAATGCTGCCAGTGTTCTGGGCACTTTTACCATTGACAGCGATGTGGATTATTTTTTTGATGCCGAATGATTTATTTTGTTTTTATATGCGTTTGTACATAATTTCGTGTTAATTAGTGTATATACTTAGTTAGTTAAGTATTTATTAAAGCAACTGACGGATTTACACTACAAACGAATCGAACCTAAGGCGTGGTTGCTACTACTGAACCTACAAGGCAGGTATTATGTTCTGTAACCCAATTCCTTTTAACATTACAGGTTCTGAGGTAGTAGTACAGATTTTTATTTGCATTATAATAGAAGGCCGGCTCGATCCGCCATTAAACCTAGCTCGAGAAAATGGTTTGTTTCAATTCATTATATTAGTTCATACGTGTGTAGACTGGCTAGTGTGGCCATGCTTTGGATACTATAGTTTAATATTTTTTGTAGAATTTATAATTTGTTCATGTATTTATTTTTAATTATTAATAACCTTCGGTATTTTAATTGGCAATTTAATAATTTGAAAACCACTTTCTATCTTACTTCTTACTACATATTCATATTATAAATGTAAAAGTTTGTTGGTCCATCTCCACAAACTTTCGGCGTCTAACCATGTAGACGCTGTTTTTAAGTCTTTCACGCAAAAACTACTGATTGGGTTTATATTAACTTCGGCACACGTATAGTTGATGCTTTCTTGAAATAATTTTCAACAATAACGCGGACAGCAGTTGATAAGATGCGAACTTGTAAAACTTTTCATAAAGTTTGACTACAGAGGGTCAATTTTACAAATGTTTTCCCTGCCAGAGTCTGTGTTTCCAGATAGCTACAACCTGGGAGTCTTTAAGACAAGAGTGAATAGGTTGCTTCTAGGCAAACGTGTTCTATCTTCGACCACATCATCGCTTACCATCAGGTGAGATAGTGGTCAAACGTATGCCTATCTTTTGTAAAAAAAACTTGAGAGGTTTCAAGGGACACCCGGACGGAACGAAGTTCCTTTCGGTTAATTAGAAAACAAAAAATTTAAGTTATATTTTTTTTTTATTAGTAACAAAAATAACGTTAACAGAAATAGAAAGACGAAAAGAAAATAACAGGCTAGCTTTCTATGAGAGAGAGAGAGAGACAGCGGCTTACAACTGTAGCAAAAAGTGTCGTTACAACTTTTCGTTTGAATTTTTCCGTCTTTCACAACGCGCGATAAGGAACTTCGTTCCAAAAAAATGTTTAAACAGTTTTCGCATTCCATCGCTTACCGTCAGGTGAGATAGTGGTCAAACGTAAGCCTATCTAGAGTAAAAAAAATAATGTTTAAACAGTTGACAAAAGTAGTACTAGTTGAAAAAAGCCTCAATTTTCATACATGAAATATTTGACAGGTTGCGACTCAGATGCGAATGCGAACGTTGCTTAAAAATTAGTAGAATTGGCCTGAAGTTTCCATCTTCTATTTCTTAATTCAAAAACCGGGAATTAGTATTTAATCCGGGATTTAGTTATTTATTCTAACAAGAACATTTCCAATTAGAGTTTGTGATATCTACTGCATCTGTATGCTGAGGTATAAAAACATGTCATGAAAGCAGTGCTTTCATACCCAAGTTAGTACAATACTTTTTAGGGTTCCGAACATCCGTAAAAAACGGAACCCTTATAGGATCACTCGGTTGTCTGACTGGCTGTCTGTATGTCCGTCAGTTACAGACAATTTTTTAATTTATCCAAATCTACTGGACAGATCCTGTTGAAATCTGGTACATATGTAGCGGCATCAATGCCGCCACAAGAAAAACCAACGGAGCAAATCATATAGATTTGCTCCGTTGGTTTTTTTTTTTGTGGCAACAAAAAGGACCGCGAAGCCATCTATCCAACTAACAGCGAGCTACTAGGTTGAAATCCTGCATCGCGCAAGCAGAGTTTACCGTGCGATTTGAACATATACATCAGCCCAAATATCAACTATCGGGCAGTTGCCCACAAAAATCGTCCGGTCGGAGGATCCTCCCTTTATAATGAAGGTTTGCGGGACTTTACTCTCTGTACCGCATACCCTCTAAACATATGTGTGAATTTCTGTGACCCAAACACGGACGCGTTACGCGTTATTAATAAATTTTGAGCATGAGGGTGGGTCACTTTTCCCATACTAGAACACTTCAATTCACAATTTCACAAGAAAAAGTTACACAGACTAGTAATCTGAATAGGTTATTTAATCTTTTCACCTCTTCAAACAAATTCTTCCATAAAAATTATGGTTCTGATTCTTCTGTAATTTTTAATATCTTCTTTTTGCTTCCTTTCTTCTAATTTTCCATCTTCACAAACTTCTATCAGTAAAAATCTTCATGATTTCTTCAACTGCAGACATGTTCGTTTTCAGGTAAATTGCTGGCTAAGGAACGCCATGTATTAGAATGATATAGGCAAAATAAAAGGGAACTGTTTAAATCAACGATTCGTGTAAGCCAATAATTAGTGTGTGCAGTTACCAATATAAGGTTAAGCGAGCTGCACACTACGTACATTTGTACATAGAGCGATTATCTTTTTGACATCCACAACCCAATGACAGGGCAATAAGGCCCGGCAAGACTGGACATTATAAACGACAGCTAGGAGCAACGTTTTACCGTGTTTTCGGTATATATTGGACTAGTTGACCGCCGCAACTTCGTCTGCTCTGCTCCTATTGGTCTTAGCGTGATGATATATATAGCCTTCCTCGATAAATGGGCTATCTAACACTGAAAGAATTTTTCAAATCGGACCAGGAGTTCCTGAGATTAGCGTGTTCAAGCAAACAATCAAACTCGTCAGCTTTATATATTAGTATAGATAGATATAGATGGTCACCAGGGATAGTTGGTATTCACGGACCATCCTTCACAAGCTTTGCTCTTTTGACCTGTACAGTATCATTTAGCTAGGTCCTTGAGTGGTGACCGCGTACCGGAACACGAAACGTTGGAAGGTCTCCCACAAGGTGGACCGATGACCTGGTGAAGGTCGCGGGTAGCCGATGGATGCGAGACGCGCAGGACTGGTTGTTGTGGCGACGCTTGGGGGAGGCCTATGTCCAGCAGTGGACGTCTTTCGGCTGATATGATGATTATGATGATGAGGTTCCTTTTTGTATTGAAAATAGTCCCTGGTTTGTGTAGAGAAGTGTGGTGCATATACGCAAGCTGCAGCATAGGCGGTCTGCGGCATAAAGGAACCAAACTGGTTTGTAGCCTGGATGCCGACGCAAGTGGAGACTGCAGTACTATACTGGTCTTGTGGGATGCTGGCCACTGCAAGCGTTTTTTGAAGTGAAAACTTCTTTAGGCGCGTTGAGCACTTTTTGGGTGAACAAAAATCATGGAACTCGCGTCATCGTCACCGAACGCTTTCCATGACCTCGATTAAATTCACAAGTTACTTAGTTTCCACTTCTATCGGCAGTCCCCAAAGACTGCCCCGCATGTATTTTTATGAGGGAACGGAATATTGGTCGAAATCTGAAGTTTGTTAGCGTTTTTGAAGAAGAGAATTTCTGACATTGAGCATTTATTTTATCTACTTGGAAAGACGAGTTTTGTGATATTAAATTAAATGAGAAGCTGTTACTTCGTAGTCATACATCTTTTAAAAACTTATTGTTTTTATTAAGAATCTATTTATAAAAATTAGAACCTTTAAGTTTCACTTCGCAAAGCAGACTTGAGACGACTAGCTGCAACAACTACGTCGAATGATAATAAGAATCTTATAGGTTTTAATGAGTTTCTGAAAATTATGAGGTACCATTTGGTCCGTATTAGTTTAATCACAAATTATCTCTCTATTATATTCATAAATGAATATTATTATAACGAGGATTTTTCTTCTTTCGTTTTTTTTTAATGCGATTTCTTATAGTACTGCACAGCGATTCTGCAAACATGTCACCGTGTAAGCTTGGGTGAAGTGAGCTGTCAAAACGTACAATCGTATAGTACAAACAAGGTGAATGACGGTTCACTTCAAGCTCACTCCATCTAAGTTTACACGTGTGATATTGACAAAGAAACATGCGCAGTGGCCAACATCAAACGACCTCACTACATAGATTATTGGGTGCATTCTGTACAAATCATAAAACTTGATTAAAACTTCAAAAGTTATAATGCAATTAGTTTTATGTTGTTGGGTGAGCGTCGGTTTCCTATGTTTTAAGAAATATAGAACCAAATTATGTTCCAAAACTTCCTCAGGTTTTGGTATAAGTAAAGATAGACGAATTGCTCAGAGGAGGTTCACAAAACTTTTAATGCAAGAGGCTTGCTCGAAATGTCAATTTAGATCGCATAGTTTTAATTGTTGTAGAGCCTTTTATGAAAAGGGTCTTTAAAAGCCAAATAATTGGAGGTTCTAGCATGAAATAATTGCTTTCTCCTCTGATCTCCGTAACTGTAATGAAGTTAATCAAAACGACGAATACACTAGATACTTCTTTGTCAGTTTAGCTTAGACTAAGCTAAACTGCCAAAGTCGAATAGTCTAAGCTTTAGACTATTCGACATTGTGTTCTTTTCAGCAAAAAAAGTACTCGTTATTTCAATGTGTCATAGAAATACACGATCGTGTAGGTTTTCCTTCAGCATCGGATTTTTTTGCAACAGTATTGGATTGCCTCTACAGCAGTGTAACTACAGCAGTGTAGATTCGACCCATAAAAGTCTGTCACAACATACTATTTACACGTCATGCCAAAAAAATAAATAAAAAAACCTTTCTCAATCGCGTTCGAATTTTAAAGTATTCCGAATTCAAAAATCGCAGTCTTTCACCATACTTTATCGAATCGAATCGCAAGCCGAAAGCTCCCGAAACGCGCCGAACGGCCAAATTGTAGCGAGAGTTCGCGTGTCTTTCGGCCGTAACCGTATCTTCGGTAGATAAAAGGGTCCCTTGGACCGTTTTAATTAGGCGGTAGAATGTATCGGGTGCCTGATGGCCCGATAGGGTTACCAACGTAACCGTGCGGTATTGGAATTTTGTTGCCATTTTTTTTTCTGTTTGTTTATGCTGAAGTGTATCGTTTTTTTTGGCAATTAATGAATGTTGTTTTTTATAAATATATTTTATGGGAACTTTTTAAGAAGATACATTGTATGATCTTAATGCTAACATCAATTTTGTTGGAACTTGATTTAACTCGTATCAATATTTTAGATATAGGTCTTTACTCATGCACGATAAAACGCAGTTTTAAAACGACCAGCCACGACGATATGTTTTAACTAAAATACATTCGCTATCTAATACAATGGAGGATAACTTATTAACTTGGTGCGAACTTACCTACTTAGATCTTCATAACCAAGTCTGCAAACTGGTAACGATTGCCAAAATGGTTCAACAAAGCAAACGAGCTATCAAACATGTTTTTTTCTTCTGTAAAACAAGGTAGAAAGTAGATAACAGTGAGTTGGCAACCCTGCCGGCTGCAGGGAGGTACGTAACCGCTTGCGATCGGCTGGACAGTGCCGTTCGGCTAATGCGTACCTATACGCGGCACAGGATAACTGGGAAGACTGTGGACTGCGGCCATTTTATTTTTGTTCTAAACTTTGCCACCTCACGGTGAAAAAACCCTCGGTGCGCGAGTTGACTCGCTCCTGACTGGTTTTTTTGTTATTTGTTGTTATAGCGGCAAAAGAAATACACAATTTGTGAAAAATGCAACTGTATAGCTACATACTACGGTTCCTGAGATACAGCCCGCTGATAGACAGACGGACGGACGGACAGCGGAGGAAAAGTAATAGGGTTCCGTTGGTTACCTTTTGGGTACGGAACCTTAAAAAAACAAAACATTTTGGGCGTATGTACTTTCATTGTGAGTATAATAATAACTAAGGTTTCGTTCACAAAGAGGTCCTTTTTACAGGTCCGCTTTATTGTATACGTTTTTATTCGGCTATGACGTATGTTGTGTGAGCGAGGTCACACACAGTACACGAGTATTCCAGTATTCCAGACCCAGTAAAAAATACCGATCCGACGAAATTTACAGCAGTCGGTTTTACAGGTTCGTTTTATCGTGTACGTTTATATTCGGCAATGGCGAAATAAAATGTTGAAAAACAACACTCTAGATCACATATTTAGGTCCTGTGATCACAAATTTCCCAATTCCGTAGTGTTTTTTTTTAGTGTTATCCTAAATAACTATGCTATTAATTGCAGTCACAAATCCAATAATTAATATGATCACTTTAGTAAAAACAAAAAGTTTTGTTGGTTCATGTTTATAAAACCTTTTTCTCAAATATATTTGACAATTCATCTTTAAGAAAAAAATGTACCCTAGGTAAGTTTTTTAAAAAATGGCCCATTTAATCAAGATTTCAAAATGATATATGTACAAGAATTGCACGTTTAACACTTTTAGTGCGTACGGGTCGCGCAGTGACTCGTTCGTGTGCCGACAACCCGCATGAGTAAGTCGTCATTTTAAGTAGCTATATGTGACTTGTGTTCATGCGCGGGTTGTGGGCACACGAACGAATTGTTTTTCGGCCCATGTGTGCCCATGCTTGGCACTAAAAATGTAAAAATCACTTTCGCACTTGGCACTAAAAGTGTTAAAGGTATTAGATACACGGTGCCATTTTAGTGGTCTTAAAACGACAGTCCACTTCATCTATCCATTACTACGTACGGCATATTCATAAAAGAAAAAATGATATTAAAAAAAAAAAAAATTTCATCATCATGACGCATGACGTAGTTCGAAACATACAGGCGCGAGCGTAGTTCAAGCCTTGTGTTCCAGGGACAGCAGAGAATGGAACGGTGACATTTCTTTTGATACGTAAACATTATTAACATGGTGTTTCATTGTTCTAATGCATTATTTATTGTTATTGTACCTTAAGTGCTAATTTTTTATTTTAAAAATAATCGTGACTAGGGGTAGTTTATATCGAGTACATTAACTGGGCCGCCTTTGTAAGACTAAAATGACACCATGTATAGAAATGCTTCAAAAAGTATCGAAGATCCAAATGCCTTTTTAAAATAAATTCTTGCCAATCCAATACGAAAACCAAGCAAATTATAACCGGTAGGTTTTAATTTCACGATGAAAATTATCTTCAAGCACTTTCCATTGATTTGACAAATTCAAAGAAATGCCACTCAGTCTGACTGAACAAATGGATAAATGTAGATGTGAATCAATAAAACTGATAAAATGATGTTCCAATACAAGACATACTTGATCTATTACTTAATTTTAACATTTTTTCTCAGAAACCAACCTTGAACAATAATAATCTTATCAATTAATTAGTCAAACAAAAATCAGGAAGTTGTTAACTAAAGTGATTACTATTTTATTTTGACTGACACATTTTTTTCCTGTTGTACCTTCTTTTATTTTTTGTTACAATCTACCTAGTCTGTTCCTAACTAAATATTTTCAAATCGCATGGAATCCCTTCGAAATTCAAATTCAGGAATTCGATTGATTTCCTGTTTTTTTTTGTGGCGGCGCTGTTGGTCTGGGCTGTCATTTGTACTACTTTTACAGTCGCCACAGATAGTCAGTAGCCGGAAAATCTGACACCAGTATTGCCAAGGCGACCCATTTTACTCAGTTACTGGGTTGTGGAGGTCCGGAAGGTGATCGTTTCATGTAAAGAAGAAGAAGATTACTTTTTCCTGCTACTGACTATCTGTAACGACTGTTAAAGTAGCACAAGTGACAGCCAGGACCAACAGTTGAAACGGCGAGGCCACAAAAAAAAACTAAGAAGCGAAATGTGGTAGGTATCAGAGTTTTCCATGCGATCTGTTTTAATAATAAAGTTGGTACCCAAGTGATAACAAAACTAACAATTATATCTACTGAGGTTATTGACGTCTGCATACATTTTTACAGGCGCAAGCCACATGACCAAAATTATCGCTGGCTCACTCTGCGCTTATTACAGTATCTCAGTAGATAATCTAAAGTAGCGCCATGTAACGCACTAGAGGCAAATTGGGGTAAACGTATCATACTGCATTATGTATTGATAATGATTTTAGTGAGAACTACTTTGTACTTAAAAATGTTTGGTACTTTTCTATGAATTAGATAAAAGTGACCCAAAACGTAAGGAGTTGAATCAGGTGAATCATAGTAGGCTGTGTTAGGTGCTTTGAAATATATACCAATACGTCGGTTAAATCGGATGACCGCACCGTTTTAAATAATAAAATACATACATCAATACCGTCCTCTGCATTCATTACATTATTATTATTTTGCACAGCAGTACACTCGACCATATATATTTTTTTCTGAACTTCGTTGTTCCGCTACTGGGCACAAAACTCCTCAACGGCCTTCACTCCTCCCAGCGTTACGTCTTCAGCGATCAATGTCCTGCAAACAATATTATTTAATACAAAATTGGTCAAAAATCTTCTCAATTCTCCAGTGTAAGCGGTGGTACCGCCGAGTCCAGTTGCAGGCGGGCACCGGACAATGCGACCAGTTCCGCAGATCGGCGATAGCGACCAACCAGCGATAGTATTTCGCTATGTGGCTCCAGTTTACAACAATATGAAGGTAAGCTGAAGAAGTTCCATTCTTATTTTTGCAGGGCTTTTTATTTAATGTTTGAGCGCCTTTTACAAAAGACGTGTTTTTGGCCGCTTCATTGAAAAAAGCGTGTGAAGTGTAATAATAAATATGTATGCTCTCTTACTTTAGTTAGTAAGTATACTTCTTTATAATTATGCTGAGTTGCACTTTACCTCTAATGCGCATATTTTTTAGTATCCATCCTTATTTGTATTATGAGTTACTACCGATTTTCGTTTTTTTTTTTCTAGATAGAGGGAACAGCAGTTCTGTAAAAATTTAACCGTATATTCAAAACCTACGAGTGTCTCTCAACTGGAACAAGGTCTCCCACTCTCACCTAAGGACTTGTTCATATTGAACAAGGTAACCGAATTAGTATAATTGCAAGTTCAACTTTTTTTTACTATTGATAGGCACGCGTTTGACCACTATCTCACCTGATGGTAAGCGATGATGTGGTCAAAGATGGAGCACGCTTGCCTAGAAGTAACCTTTTCACTCTTGACTTAAAGACTCCCAGGTTGTAGCTATCTGGAAACAGAGATTCCGGCAGGGAATTCCACTCCAATTTTTCATTGAATCAAATTCGCTGAATCAATACCCAGACAATTAAGAATAGGCTATGAACGAAACCCTGACGCCGGTTGCATTACACACTTCCAAAGTTAGTTTACTGTCTCTCCCTTGCCCAACCACCGCTTACCAAGCAAAGTTTATAATATTGGTAAAATGTCAGACCACCTGTTTGTATCTCAGAGAGTTTCTTTTACATGAGAGTCGATTTTTTATCTAACTTATTGAGCCGATACGTGCAGGTCACAAAATAAATTCCGTATTTACATTTCCAAGTCAGTTCTCGTTCTTATTCGTACTTATCGCAATGATATGTTGGTAGGTACATCTACTTGTGTGTTAATAACATCATACTGGTATTCGAATCACCAATCCACAATGCAAGTGGTGATAATGCAATGGCTTTGAGGGGGCGGATATTGTTTACTTATCGTCCTCGTAAACGTTTACTGCTGAACATGTCTCTTCATAGACCGCTGTAATGATCGTTTGTGATGGTATTTTGGGTTGGATTATTATGACGGTTGGCTGAAGATTGGTGGATGGTGATCATAGTATATTTATACAGGACGTGATCGTTTAAGAAAACGCTTAGGCCCTTGAAGAGTTTGTGATGAAATGGCTGGCAAATACATGATCAATGTTGGCTGTAGATTATTTTTTCATTGTTATTGAAGAAAGGGCTTGATGATGAAAAGCAATTGATGAGGTCTATGATAGAGCGAGCGTACCTAGAAGATGCTTGTTCACTCTTGCTTTGAAGGCAGACGGGTTATATGTAGAAGGAAACACACACGTTGTCAGAGAGTTGAATGCATCTCTTTCGTGCATTACAATGCGCAAAACTCTGTAACTAGACTTATTATGATGATATCGAGTTTATGGTAAGTGGCAATGCCTATCAGAACTAAATCCTATTTGGACAGTACAGAAATAAAGGGATATCTTATCAAGAAGCTGCTACCGAACTGTCTAGCAACAGTAGTTCTCTCCGTAAAAGCATAAAGGTTCCCTAACAAAACACAGGTGTGTCCAAGGCGCCCAGAATACCCCATTATGACATCATGGTTATTAATGACAATGGTTTGGCTACAGAAACTTTCATCGAAGCACCTCCTCCCGGATTCATACGATACAGTATAATCGTAAATCTAGCGCGTGCGACGAATACTGAATCAAATGAGTTGTTTGACGTTTTTATTCGTAAACGAGGAGTGGGAAACCCATATAGGTAATCTAAACCACTGTGTTGTACGTGATGAGAAAGCTTAGTGATAAAACATGAGTTTTATAGGACTTGTTAGACACAAGGCTGTATTGTTCAGTCAGCTTGGTTTCGTTGAAGCACAACTTTAGTACTGATGTAGCTTTTTCTAGTAGGAGGAGGTTTTCAATTCGTCGGAAGCTTTTTTTTTTATTTATGCTCCCCGATTACTCGGAGACGCCTAGTCCGATTTGGATTAGACTTAAAATATAAAAATTAGATAATAGTAATACAGCCATAGTGTATAAAATGCAATCAACGACGTTGAAATCAAAATTATCGAGATCGCCTTTGTTATTAAAGATGGTGATGAAAGAAATACTGCATGTTGCTCAAGGTTAGGGGATGAAGATTATGACTGGCTAAAACAAGTGTAAGACAATTAGTACAAAGAACTTTAGATCAGTGTGTCTCAAACGTCTCAAGTACTGACCTGAACTGAATACTGACATTACATTCATGATTCATGCGAGTAAATTCACAGAAGCATTGCTCTCTGATAGTACCTATTTCTGAGAATAATTGAATGGAAATGATTTTGTTTTTACTGAATTTTTCAGCAAACCTTGCAGAACTGTTGAAGGAGGTAAATAATTTTAGTGTGAGGTGAAACTTGCAACTGATAATTTTGGTGAAGATCAGACTTTTCCACATAGCAATATTAGTTTGTTTTCCAACTGTATTTTTCATGATGATTTTTTTTCCTTTGTAAATATTGTAAAGATAATGTTTCCTTTATGTCTTCCAATAATTAATAAGTACCTGGGAGATTATTGCATGCTTAACATCAACATCAGGCGCTAGCTTTTTTGTTGAGCTGGCGTTTTATGTGCAATCGTGAGGCACAAAGTACTTTAATAATAAAGGCTTTTTTGACTTTCGTTGTTATAACTATAATTGTGCGTTATTATATTTATGTCTTCGTCTTTTTACATTCTTATAGGAATCTTTAATGTTTAAAATATGGCAAAGGTACAAGAATGTCTCCAAAGACTAAAGGCCGACAGGACAGACATCAAGCAAAACATGTCATGAGATCACCTTTTACGAAACTTCAATGCGGTGGTCTATTCGGAAATCAAACCACATTACAACATGTACTGCATACATAATTCGATGATTCATCACACATTGTAAGTCAAGCTGTCTGTTATGACTTCTTCGAACCAGTTTCCTAACGTCTTTTCTCATGTACGGTACGGTACGCTTCCTAAACTTACATACTAGTAAAGGCGTTGCGAAAAGTGAAGAACTAAGGTTCTGGGATCCCCACATTGCCCCACTTTCGTCGGATGAGCTGAAAAAATGGTAATTTCAGAAGTTATTAATTGCTTAGACAGTTAAAGGTAGCAAAACATTTATTATTGCTTTTAATACCTACTTTAGTAACAACAATGGTCAATGGCTTCAGTTAAACTGAAAACAAAACTATGACAAAATTTATATTAATATTCAAATTAACGGAACAAACATCTAGACAGATTGAAGACCTTATACAGGTGACTTTGAAGGTGGGAGAGATCGGGAGTTATGGTGCAGCTTCGGAGGATAGAAGTACACCTATGATATACGATATGCTGAACTGAGCAATCAGAAGCATCACTGGAGAAACGGAATAGCCCAGAAATAATTACAAAATATTTTATTAATTTGGTAAATTTAATTTGCACTTCCTCTTCCTATCTTTCGGCCGTCCCGTTTTAGGAGTCCAATTTTCAGATAAGTGGTCGATACTGAGATCACCGTGGAAGCAAATGCAAAATCAGTAATTGTTCACTGGAATTAAATCGAGGCAGACCGGAAAACAAACTGCACATTTTGCAAGACAAAATCTTTATCAATTTTTTTTAATAGTTTCTAGATTTCCGTATCGGAAATAACCTTCCGAGTTCCAATTTATTTACGAATTTGGTTTTAGATAAATAGGTGTTACCATTTTTGTTTGTAAAATCATGGGGCAGTTTAGTACTCATTAATTATGAGGAAGTTTGAAGATTCTTCAAAAGAGATCTAGAGGGCAGTGTTTTATTTTGAAAGGAACGCAGAAAAATAATAATTGCCGGCGTTACGAAATTTGTTTGAAAGAGTCACCGTAGCTCTGGAACGCAAAAGGGCATTAGGCATTAGGCGCTGGAAGAACAATGAAGAGTTTTCTACACTAATAATAATATAATATTATAAAGAGGAAAGATTTGTTTGTTTGTATGTTTGTTTGTTTGTTTGAATTGAATAGGCTCCGAAACTACTGGACCGATTTGAAAAATTCTTTTAGCATTGGATAGCTACATTATCAGGGAGTAACATAGGCTATATATTATCCCCGTATTCCCACGGGAACGGGAACTACGCGGGTGAAGCCGCGTGACGTCCACTAGTAGTCAATAAAAGTCTGACACTTCTTTCTGCTGCGCCAAGAACGGAAGAAGTTATTTGATGATTCTTCATCCTTATAAAAAAAAGGAAAATAATAACAAAATTATGAAAAAAGACGCTTCTGAAGCCTGAAAGTTAAGCCTGAAATCTGAAGGTTGTGATGAATATGTCTGCCAAAGCCCATAGAGATAATTATCTTAATACAAAACAGTCTAAATCTCTTTTCCTCTAGACAAGACAACAACAACTGCACTGCTTGCTGACAGCGATGATGGAGGGTAGGGTACTCTGGACGAACAACCCCACAAAAAACTCTACTAGGTCCAATAGAGACATTATTTCTCAATCATTTAATATTTTCTCTACCGTAGTCTTTTAGTTCTCTAAAACGTTGTTGAACCTGAACAGTCACCAGATCAAAAGAAGAAAAAAAGACACAGAAGTAAAATTTGAACACCACACGATACAGATTAAAGTGACGCTTATGCCGCTAGGTTTGTAGCACAAAAGGTTGCCGATACCGATTACAGAACACCCACGTGGTGTCAAAGTTTAGGTTTTTAGAGTCCATTCAATCACGTTGAAAAATCCCTGCGCCTTTTTACTGACTACCAATTCATGGATTTGAACATTCAAATATAAGACACATAAGACACATGTCTTATATTATTGGTTCTAATAAGCTTAATATCCAGCCCTCCCACTTCTAGAAATATTTCAGCCTACTTACTTCACAGATTTTTCCTTATAAGTTATTTATGGTCCGTTCGTTCTTTAGGGCCTTACCTTAACTGCAGAAATGTAATTCATACAGCTTTTTCACGACAGCACAAATCAGGGCCATGACTATTATAATAACATTTCCTTTTATTAAAAAGGTAAGGAAAACAGTAAATTGCTTATTGATTTATTACAGAGAATGATTACAGTCGCGTACAACAGGTGCAATGCACCAACAAGAATTAATTTAAAACTCTTCAGAATAACGTGAGAGGCCTTGAGCGGGTACAGTCACGAGCAACAATTATAAATTATCGTTTTTACACTGTGAAATCGGTACCAATAAAACCTCTATGCTCCAAATGATGCTTTTTGCGATTGATTGAACGCGATGGTGCTTTCACTTCACATCAACTCGCGAATTAAAATATCTGAGGTACGACATTCGGCTGTCGTAAAAAATATTTTTATTGTTTTTGGGGTACCGTTTGCTACTGCTGTTTTTGTAAAAGGAAAAGCCATTATGTTTCTGTAACTATTTTATTCCGTACATGGATAGTAGTAGCTTAAGCGCGCGTGCCTTCCAAAAAAGAGAACTGTTTTTTTTTTCAAACTTTTCTGCAGGTCTATAAAGGCCACTTTAGCAGAATGAAACACAAAATCATCAAAAAAAAAAAAAAACATCAGAAAGCACTTCACGCTAACCGTCACTGTCAAATTTTCCCAATCAACCTTGAACCTAATGCGTTAGCGATAAAGATGAAAATGAAATTTGACAGATTGTTGTGTGGTTAATAGATTATAATATGATTCTACTAAAGTGGCCTTTTTAGATCCGCAGAAAAGTTTGAATAGATCCTACTAGATTCAAAACACAGACTGAAAATAACATTTAAAGAAACATGAATCAAATAAGTTTTCAAAAGTATATTATTTTCAAATTTAAAATGAAAACTAAAATAATATCGAAGCAGCAAACTCACGGAACCCACACTCATCTCATTTTATTACACACTTTTTGTAGTTAGTCGGCGCGCAATTTGCATAAAGTCCCAAGTAGCTGCCCGGTTGACGGTGGTTCACGGCGCGTCGTAAAACGGACGACCATAAAAGAAACACCTTTTTGCTTATAAAAGTTGTCGTTGTTTTGCACTGAATTAATATATGTGATTGTATTATCTCGAACAACAGTTCGTGTAAAGTGGCGTTTTGCGTTGTTCGGTTGAAAGTTTTGATGCTCATTTTTATTTTGATCTGTATTACTCTTGATGATTGTATCGTCATTTTTCGTTATGTCATTCATATAAAGCTGCCTTTTTTCTCTATCTTGTTCATTGATTTTTTGAACATTTACGGTTAGTTAAAGACCATCTTTAACATCTGCCAAAATATTTTGACTTTTGAGTCTCTTGAAAACTATTCTTTTACCAGTTGGTAAAAGGATAGTTAAGTATATTAGGTTAGTTATATTAGGTATATCTGACTTTCACAACCCAGTAACTTGGTTCCAACCAAGTTCTTGGGCAGTGTCTTGAAGACGATTCCACATTTTTCTGTTCTTTTCCTCACTGTCAATATTTTATCTATCATTAAGTCCAGTCACTGAACTTTTATCGTTTATAATCTATTTGTTATCGAAGATAGAAACCTTTTGTCTAATGCAAACTGCTAACTATCTACCAACCTATTGCATATATGTAACACAAATCTAAAACGACTTGCAGTAGTATAATAAACTAGCCATTAGTGTTTATGTAGAATAGCTACTCAACGTAGAAATACATTGGTAATATGCATGTAGTACCACTACTTATTACCTACTTGTGACAGGTGCTATAGTCCTTTTTGTACAAAATGCAGTTGCAGCACTCGTACTTACGACCAGTTCATTATATTCTCGTATATCTATTTTTTATTCAATAATGTCGCTTTATCACCATGTTATCCTAATTCTTGTTTATCACCTTTTCATTCTTTAATAATTATTTTATTCTTGCACATTCCTTATATTACTTCCTTCTATATTTATTATAACTATATCTTCTTGTTATTTTAATTCCATTTTAAGTACTGCTCACCCCTTTTGCTTGTTGCTTTTTGTTTTTTGAATTTTAGTGATTCCAGATGAATGGATGCCATCCGCACTTGGTTGACCTGACTAGTTATATTTAGGCGCTTCCATTATAATCAATCAGCCTTCAAAGTGAACATATATCTTTTGGGGTAG
Organism: Lacanobia wlatinum; assembly: GCA_947578705.1. NCBI lineage: Eukaryota > Metazoa > Arthropoda > Insecta > Lepidoptera > Noctuidae > Lacanobia > Lacanobia wlatinum. Next base: position 15,901,967 of record OX388044.1, read on the forward strand.
TTCATGTCATCATAGATCTCGTTCGCATGTTGTCGTCGTGTACATCGTTTTCTATCAGACGAGATTTTGCCAAGAGCTTACTCATGATTAAATAAAAACATCTCGATTCTCGGATATTTTTAGTCTGGACTGGATTAGATATTACAGACTATCCCTAACTTTTTGCTGCTTTTCTCTTTCGATACTGCTTAAAATGTGCTATTAAACTTTTGCGTCGTTGCGCGTTAATCCAGTCTATTTGACTAACATGGTTCCTTGGTGACCATTTGTAATGATCAGCTTACCACGATCTCGAATTTACCTAAAGCACGTTGATTGTAATGATAAATGATTTTCGGACCTCCTTCATTTGATTTAGTGATTCTCTTTAGTTTCATAGATCCTTCATTGGCATCCTGCAACACACATGGAATATTATTGACAAAAGAAAAACTATAGTAACAAATACATTTATATTTAATGTTGGTTTGTAATGTCATGTAATGAGGGTTTATATATTTTAAACTTTTGAGGGTGAACAACGGAATTTTTTACTAGTGGCAGTACAAACACAACACAAATCTACTTTACTCCTTCTTTCTGATGTGATCAGGCAGGTTCTTGAGGAAGAGCCTTCGACTATGGGAGAGGTCGTATAAATCGTCAAGGCGAGTCTGGTGGTTATACCGTTTCGAGGTTATCACCCCATTATTGGTCTTATTCCTTAAGTACTATACATAAGAGAAACTATCGTGTATAGCCACCATCGATCAGGTGCAGTTTTTTATTGGTACAATCATTTTTTTTTTTTGTTAGTGTCACTAATTATCTAGAACCTTGCAATGACGTCAGCGCTAATGACATCATACGGCAGCTGGTTACCACAACTTGTTACATTTAACATAAATGGTTATCTCCAAGGCTATCAAACACCAGTACACCGTAGGAATGAATCATTTTGCAAAAAATGACGTAAAATATTACAAATTAAGTTACGGTTATAACTCCGATTTTGGCAAAGGCACGACTGATTTTAACCACCCATATTTTTTTGAATAACTTAGATTTAACTTCAAGTTCAAGCTAGGTGATATGACCTTGTGATCACGAATTGGTTATGAAAAAGCAAACCAATTATTCTCATACATCGTTCCAATTGGCACATACATAGGATTTACTAGTTTACACAACATTTAGTTTTATTTTTCTATTAAGAATCTTATTAGTTGTATAGAACTGCAAATAAAACACTTAAGTCCACTTGCACATCACCACAACCACAGATACCTGCCTACCTCAGTTCGTTGCTAACCCTGGGCCTTTATGCATGAAATATTTGTGTTATTATACCTAAAATTAGCAATTAAACGTTCCCTGCCAGAGTCTGTGTTTCCAGATAGCTACAACCTGGGAATCTTAAAGACAAGAGTGAATAGGTTGCTTCTAGGCAAACGTGATCCATCTTCGACCGCATCATCGCTTACCATCAGGTGAGATAGTGGCCAAACGTATGCTTATCTACAAAAAATAATCTGATTTGCGTAGTAGGCCTTCATCAAATCACTCTCTGAAAATTACATAGTTGACTACAAAGAAAAATGATAACACTACGTATAACCGTTTTACAAAGGCATTCAAATTATGTATTTTTTAATTGAATTAAGTTCAATGAACAGGAATTCAGCAAAAGATTCCATTAAGAGCCTTAATTATAAAGACCACATATTGTTTTATTGATACTTGAAATAATTTGTTTGACATTTTCTAAGGCCAAACGTGTTTGGATCATTATTTCGACCTATTCATTTGTCTGTATTTGATAGGTTACATCCTGTTTCGATCGTTTATAAACTCCATTACATACCGGTGCTTCTCCAAAGTGCTATTTCAATACCAAAATTCATCAAAATTGGACCATTGGTTTAGGTGTAAAAACTTAACTAACACATAGATATTTCTGTATCTTAGTTGAAGACAGACAGACTTACTTTCGCATTTATAATAGGTATTAGTTCTGATTTCAAAAATCTATTTCGCGAAGAAAAAGATAGTAAATAGGCTCACAATAAACCATAAAGTCGTAGGTACCTAAGCCCAAGCTTAGAACTTTTGGTCGAATTATAAATTACTAAACCATGTTCAAAGCCATAAATAATAACATTTCAAACCAAACAATAAATTCAAACTTAATTTTTTCTATTGCTAATTTTTTGTTGCGCAACTTAATTACTTCACAGCACTTTAGAAGAAATATTTCATATACTTGACATCTTTATTGAAGTAAATTGTGTTTCATTAATAAAAATATCACCTGTTCCCGCGTTGGACTTGAAATTTCATAAAATTATATGTTTTTCATTGTTGCCATGTTGTTTTGAACCCCATAATTCATTGTTCTTTGCAAAGGTCATTCATTATTGCACGTATGTAATTTGTTGAGAACGCACGCGTCATTACTACAAATGAGAATTGTTGGTTTGAGGATTCATCATATTTAAGTTGTTTGGTTGGCTCGATTTTTACAGAAAATCATAATGGTATCTAATAGATACCAAGTTTTTTGTAGGTAACTTTTTCAAAACCCAGTTCTGCCATAATATGTTTTCTATTTAAACGGTTGTATGGAAAGTTTTAATCATACATTGAATATAAAAAAAAAACAAAGAAATAAACGAAAGTAATTACTAAATAAAATATAGCATCAACAAATCTGTCCTCATCGCTGTCAGCTGGTAATATGCCCAAGAGACTGGTGGCCTTGTCTTGTTTTTTACAATGCTTAGCCTCTGGTCAAAGTAAAAGTCAGCCCTATGGTCACGAGAAGTGCCAAGCAGCCTTTCCGAAATTTCATTTAATTGGCTATGAGCACATGGGCCCCACGGCCCAAAGGTTTCAACCCCAAACGGCTAAAATATATAGTTATCTTTCTTTCTTTCTTTCTTTATTCGTTCCAAAATTAGTACAATGCATTTACAAATATTACTTCAGAAGATTTAGACACTAAAAAAGAAACGATATATCTCTGGCCCCCACACTAGGATTCCCTGTGTCGTGGGGGTCCAGTCCTTCCGTACGATTAAAAGTATACCTATAAAGTAATGCATTTGTTGTATACAATTATTAAACTATTATTATTTTTTTTGTAAGACATCTTAAAAGAAAGAAAATTTACAAAAAAAAAAATACTACTTAAATGAAAAAAATGAAAATAAAAAAAATTGTAGTACATGTGTGCGAGAGTGTGTTATGGTGTGTTTATGTGTGTGTGCGTGAGTACGCTTGCGTTTGTGTGTTATATTTACGCCACTTGAGATTTTCTGCAGCCGCAGCGGCAGCGCCAGCACAACACGATGAACTAGGATGACGGGATGGTGCAAGAGTATCAACAAAAGTCCCATACTAAAGGCTTGCCTATCTTTCATGGAAACAAAGACATGCCGTCCGGTCTTTTGTTATCGTTACGTATAAAGCCATTGGGTTCTAATCTAATACAGCTGGAACGCTGACGGTGACAAGAGCTTAAACGACCCGCACTGCGGCTAGAAGAAAGGCCGTGGTGCCCGAGGCTGTTTACAACCTCACCACAGTGTCAGTGATGAGGAGAACAACATGGGGTTTCACTACGAAACAGCGTGGCGGAAAGTGGTGTCGTCGAACAAGGTGCCTAGGTTCGACGACGGAAGTGCGTGAAGCCAAAAACCTTACTCCCACTTTCCTACAGCCAGCAGGCGCGCGAACTTTACTTTTAGTTGCCTTTTAGCTTTTGTACGTTTGATGTATGATACGTATCACTTCGAAAAATACTTTTTTCGTCATGTCTTTTACTCCAATTACTGCCTAATATTAAGATTCTCGCAGACAGCCGCAACTTGACACTGCAACTAATAATAACAGTACTCTAACATTTTTATGCAATATAATCGACTTATTGTTTTAGCATTCTGGCATCGCGATTGTCTTAAAGAAACTTAACAATCTGAGGTTTCTTAAGATAGCTAAGTACAATACAGTACTCTTATATACTAATAAAAGCTTTTTTATTTTATTTTTTTGGGGTCTTTGTTTATATAGATATGCCAGCCCCCTTCCTATCAAAACAATATTTTTTGTAAATAGACAACACTGTGATAACGATGGAAGTCACTGATGAAGGACTGTTATTAATCGACATTAATAAAAGCTTACAACCGAAGATAACTTCTTATTTGCCGATTGTTACAGATGATCATACTAAAAATTGTACACTGCTGAAGTGCAATACAAAGACTGTTAGGATTCCCACAGGCAGCCGGAACTTGACTATGCAACGCCAATAATTTAACATAACCCAAAATCATTTCTATGCAATAAAATTGTCACATTATCGCATCGTGCTTGTTAGTCTGAGGTTTCTTAATATATCTGCGATAGCTTACGTACTCGTATAAAGCCATAAAATACTTACGACCGAAGATAATTCCTAATTTACTGATTGCAATGGATTATTCTACAAAAAAATTAATAGTGCTGAAGTGCAATTCTCAGAAACTTAAAACTTACAGGCAGGTAGATAAACTGAAGTGATCAATCAGCGCTCTTGTAAATAACCACGTCGAAGATTCATAAATATGTATTGTGCAGTAGAACTGCCAACTAACATAAATCTCTCAACAAGCCTATCACAGGTTTGGTGACAGAAACAACTTAATTTCAGCAAATATATCCACAGGAAGCATAAAGATCCTGCAGACATGCGCGATGCGACAATGCGACTCGTAATATAATTTCGAGTATGTAGTATCGCTGGCAATATCCTCAAAATTGAGCTACGGATATAATGTACGTATACATTGCAAAACTCTACCGCATTTTGGTACCACACCTACCTATTAAATACCCTAAATATAATTATTTAAAAGTAAAAAAAACTTGGGCGAGGTGAGTTGCTGTTGTACTTAAGTGTAAGTGTAACCTACACCATTGGATATGCGTGCTTCCTACTTGAAAAATAACGGTTGATATATTAATATGCTTTTATTTTTTATTATCATGGAATCTTTTTTTTTCAGAAGTAGGTACATTACATATAACTGCAGATAATTATTAAAGCACTGAGGATTGTTTGGATATAAAATTATAAAACGCTTTATTATCTTTCATCATAATTTATTAATTAATATAAAAAATACGAATGTACATACGTAAAGTACTTCACTTAATTACATCTGAGCAAAAACTATTAAATTATGTAGTATAGTCTGAGTTTTTCAAGCTAAAGGCTTTAATTTCAACATTTTTTACAATGTTTTTAATTTAATATTTATCATAACAATTCAGTTTTAATCATTTATTATGCAAATTATTCCAAAAATACCTACTATTGTTCGTAATTTAAAATTAACAATCAATCAAATATTTTTAAATTAAATCTAACAATGCAATCATTTATTTACATTTTATAATAATCTTAAATTAAAAATCACGATTATCAATAAAACTGCTTATTGCCCGACAAAACTAACATTCTCAATAATTAAACTATGAATTAACTAAATAATAAATAACAGCAGTAATAAGAACCAGTCAATTCTTAATATTTTAAATCTAACTGCTAAAAGACACTAAAATTATTTAAATTTATTTTTAATTACAAATCAGCACTGATGGATTCAAACAAAAGAAAATCACACAAACAACTGTTTTGTTCGTCGACATCCAACACTAAAACGACAAAAAAAAATAATTGCCTAAAATATTTCTCGATAAACTAAATTTTTAAAATTTGGAGGTAAACAAAACACTGCACAAACAAACCTTATGAGATCTTTACGAAAACCAAATCCACGTTGCGAATACGTACAAACATACCTCTAAAAATTTTACAATGTGTATAATCGAAACTTGGACTAATAATACTTCTGATTATAGTTAATCTAAAATTAGGTACAAATATAATTTCATATCTTATATCTCTCTAGAAATGCACCTATACAATCAATTAAGGACCACTGTTTACAGACCATATTGCTTTACAAATACTCTTCATACTATGTGGCTAAATAAAAGAAGGCAACAAGGCTAAACTTTAACGTAATCTATACTACGCAATCTCATTTGCACACAGTTAGTCTTCGCAGACAGCGGCGCTTGTTAACGCCGCCGAAATCACACTGCCACGTTGCGTTAATCAGCGTCTCATAATATCTTCTATACTGAATCCTTTCTTGGGTCCTGTCGAGGCACTTGTCCCTGGTTTTGGATTGGTAGGCGGTTGTATACCAACAATATTCTTTATTCCACTTGTTATAAAGCTCGAACTCCCTTCTTCATGATCTTTCTGACCATCCTTGCAATTGGTGACATGGGTGGAAGTACAGGGGGTTGTGTCTTTCGGAGGCGCATGCTTTACTATCAAGTCTTGTGCAACAGTTTGCTGTGGTCCTAATATAGGGTGAGGAACAGAACCGTACGCCATTTGAGGATGGGGCGGTGGCATTGGTATACCAAACTTATGATATGATGGCATTCCCATTATATTCGGTGGGATTCCAACAACTACCTCCCCATTCCCCAGTGCGTGCCGAGGCATCGTCAAATTAGTGGGCTCAGGTGACCGACTTCGATAAACTGCTGCGCAAGTTCTCACATTGTCTCCAATATCAGGTGGATGGCTTCTCTTTCTAAATGGACTCAGGTAGATACCAGAAGGCCCAGGATCTATAGGCGGACTTGCCATCTGACCCATCTTTGAAGGATCAGGAGGCACAACTTGGTGAAGATCTCTTCTTATTTGAAGTTGAGGATGTCTTATTTGTGGTTCAGGAACTTCAGAATAACGCATCTCTTTCTCTATTATCTCTTCAGAAGTGTATCGTCGTTTCTCGTATAGATCTGACGGCATGCGCATGTGTTTATCTTGATGTTGTGGGCGCATAGTGTAAGGACTCGCTCTGTCTTTCTGCTCATTATGATGGCAGTGAGTACGTTCTACCGGAGAAGGCGATGACCGTCGTTGTGCTGGCCTTTCTTCACTTTGCTCCCTTCCAATACTTTCGATTGAAGACGACCGCGCTCGTCTAACAGGAGAATGTTCAGGTGACGATAGTTCAGGATCTTCATCATCAAATCCAGGTTCTATTGGTGATCCCGGTCTGCCAATATCCTCTTCACCTACATCTAAAACATCACCTGGCGGTACGTCACCAACTGCGTGCGTCAAGGCGTGTCTCCTCAAATCACAGTTTCTTCGGAATACTTTCCCGCAAGAGTTGCACTCGTAAGGCTTGTGATCCGTATGAGTAAGCAGATGAGTCTTGAGGTTTGACCGTTGATTAAAGCTACGGCTGCAAACTGGACATTTGTGAGGTGACTCCTCCATGTGGAGGATTTTGTGTACCGCCAGGGTCCTTGACTGACAGAATCCTTTCCCGCATTCTGTACACTTGAAGGGCTTCTCCTTTGAGTGTATGTACCTGGAACAATGAAAGAGAAATTAAATTCCTGTTCTATATTTAGCATCGTATAGGGATAAGACTGTGTTCCTTGGGAACGTATTAATGATTGGTACCATAAAATATCGTGGTTAAATTAAATGTCGGAGTAGAGGCGGAGTGAATTCGAACACAAGTTTCGCTGATAATATGAAACGTGGTTTATTTATGGTACGTAACAATACGTAGGTATTCGAAACGGGTTTTGATTGGATTTGGAGGCGTTCATTCATTAAGAGAGGAACGACCTTTTGTCGTCGACAGTATTTTATTGTCCGCTACTAAAGTGAGTACATGCCACTTAAGATAATACGTAAAATAACTGTACGAGTATTCAACACAATGTAATAGTAAAATTTTAATGTCGGCGACCACTATACTGTTCAGACGCGCCTTGAACGTGATCCGAGTAACATGAGCCTTTAGTCTCAAGGCGAGCCCGACGACGTCGCATGCGTTCAGTACGTACAGCCTCACCATTTTTTGAAGAGCTCCGCTAATTCTTTTCCCTTCCCCGTATCGTTAATGGATCTCAAATGTGGGGGGAATTGGAGGGTCATGCTGTATTGGCTCCGTTCCACAAGAGTTCCAGTCCAACCGAATCGAATTACGTTAAAAGCATTTTGTGGCCAATCGCTGCGATTAATATTATTAACAGCGGCTATATTGGATTACTAGTGACCATCTGCTTTATGGCTTGTAGGTAGGCGAGCGATGTGAAAACAGTGTTTATACTCCTCTGAGACGTGTACGGAGCTCAATTACATTTTGTATAGGTGTGTATTAATACAGTATACCAATTCATACTATTATGAATGGCGAACTATTAACGATTCGTCAGGCGGGTAGAGTTTGGGCATATTTGATTGAGTTATAGATTGTTTTACGTTCTCCATAACCTAAGGCGGTAATCATTTTATGCAATTTTCTGAATTTAAATACAATATAATCAGTGAGGTACTATTCAAACTTTATAAAATACAAAAACTAAAGAAATTATCTATTGATAAGCAATTTTTCTTACATCACTTTTATAATTGCATTCCGTTGAGGTTTTATTTGAGGAAACACCCAGGCGAGGTCGGTATAAGAATTAATAAAGGAAGTATTGAGAGCTTCGTGTAATCATGTTAATAACATGCTTGCGCTCTGTCCATATAGCTTAAAACGGAAAGATGGTAAAAACTTGATTCGTTAAGGTAGAGTAAACTTGAACTTGGAAACAACTTTGCTATTTAGTGAAATGCAAATCATTGTAAATTCTTGATCTGCTAAAGAGAAACAAGTTATTAAGGATCATAAAAATAAATAACTATGATTAAAATAAAAACAATATCATATGTTTGCCTTATCATCATTTTAGCCAAAAAATACGAAGACTGTTGCATAGGCCAAAAACGTCGCCAAACCGATTGTGTATTGGTTTAGATTCAATTTTATTAGCTCAACTTGAAACGCAATTCCATTTTGGTATAAATTCACATAAAAACTATATCTTCAGATAGCTCTCAAGTAGGTAGTTCTTAAAAGAAATCTTGGTTCATTGACTTGATACGGATCTAAAAACGAACACTAAAGAATTCAGATGACTTAGGCATGATAGACTTGAAAAAATAACAATTCAGCTAATGATAGTGACACAAAGTCCGTAGACCCAGTTAATCATGGGAAACTCAACAAAAAACGTAATGAAGAATGGTTTGAGTCCAGTCCGTTTAATGATGATGACTCCGAAAATTCTTTGGCTTGTCATGCAAAGAATGCGTCGCGGAGATGAGTAGTTACATAAGGTAACAACCGGTTCAACATAGGCATAGATGACAGAAAGTCTTATATGAAAGAAGGTCATAGTAGTGACTGGGTAATCACTAAAAAAATACAAGATGGAAACAAAACTCTTGATGGGGATTATGATAAAGCACAGATGAATTTAAAAGTACAGACATATCTTTAAATTATTTCAACTTTCAAAGATTCCAATGATAATGTTAACGTTTTGGAAAATAGCTTTTTATTTAAAATGGTTTTGTTATTGAATAGTATAGTACTAGAAAATGACGATACAAACTAGAAATGTTTCCTTCATCCTTGCGCATGAATGAATAGCTAAAATATTACTGAGTATATACTCGTAAACGCTTTACGTTTTCTAGTGCAATTCTAACTTTACTGCGTCTTCTTGTAAATGCAAGATGTGTTATAACCACACTAAGTTGATGATCGATAAATATCTAAATAAATCCATAAAGTTAGCATCTATATCGTAATCGAAATCTTTTATCTTTATGCAGCGATATCATTTATATGTATTCACTTTCGAGCGGCCGCGGCAGTGAAATATTGTAATGCCCAAAATTTAATTCCAAGTTTATGATAGAAATCGATTCCATCAAATCGATTCAGGCAGTTATCCATAAACATCAAGATAATAATAAAATAGCTTGTGTGTGAGTCTGTTTGTGTGTTGAACTTTAGCGCGTAAACTTAAAGTAGAAATGATGATGAAGAAAACAATATGCTTGTTTGAAGTAGAAAGAAAAGAATCGCAGATATTAAAAAAAAAATTAGAATAACATAAAGCTAACGCTGAGCACGATAGAGTTAAAAATAGCAAGAAATTTAACAAGCGCAAGAACTTAACTGATTCATACATCTCATTGGTTGCAAGGAACACAATAACCCATTTCCTAGCAAAATAGCAATACATTGTTAGTTTGGAACGTTCAATTGTAAAACCTACCGACGGAACACTAAAAGGAGTAACGACCCACACTGCCAATTACACGGATTGTGCACGCATTTTACTTCGCTCTCGTGTTCGCACATTCGATTCTTAGAAAAGCAAAAAGTCCAGTTTTTATTCCCATATACCTAAAATGTTATATCAGAAAATGTTTGTAATTTTTACATCAGGGCTGGCAGTTGTGTCCAATGAAAAAAAAACAGCAATGCGTAATACTTCTACAGTTTCGTACTTCATCTAGTTCACATTTGATATCTAGATCTTTTTTTCATTATCAGGTTAGTCAAAAGAGGTTACAGATCACTAATGGCAAATATACATACATGTGTCATACAGTAACTTACTCTTTCAATAAAAACAAAAATAACAAATCGTTTCTTTTTGAGGCAAGTCGCAGTGATTCCAAAACATTCCAAAATTCAAACAAAACTGCGCTAAAACTCTAGTTATTTAACATTTATTTAGAAAATTGATCAATCAAAAATCTCATTTGCTGTTTTATTCATTCCAATATTTATGTGAATCGATTTCCGTATATTATAATTAATACTGACCTTACGAAATTTTATTGATGATTTATACGCTATCGAACAATCATGGCTTGCCAAAAACGAATGTTTTAACTTAAAACACATTCAAGGGCTTACCCATATCAAGGACCGTGGTTGTAATTGCTATAAAACTTCCTCATAATTGCAAAAATCTCAATTTTGGTAATTAAGAGAACGCCTACACCCAAATAGTTGTATTCATTTAGGAATTACCAAGTTTATCATTATTCATTTTCAATTCTTATTAGATTTAATAAGATATTAATTTACTTACTACAAGGAACTTATAGAATCTTGTACAAATGAAACCTAGCGTTACTTTTGCTACTGGAATTTCATTGAAATCTAGTACTCTGTAATCAGCAACACTAACACCTGATATTACATTAGCAAACTACACCTCTGCATGGATTGCAGACAAGTCGATACTGTTACGACAGTTTTTGTTGTAGTAGGTGAACAGAATGTCAAGTGATAACATTAAAAATGTCAACATTACGTGCGTCGGCACGACTCAAAGCCTCTCAGGAGTAAAGTGTAAGCTTTTATATCCGTCACAAATTGTGCATAAATAGTTACGGTTTTCTTGCAAGTGTGGTTTTACCTATAAAGGCTTTTAATGGTAATACATTCCAATTATTATGACATGATCCTGCAGCAACTATACAGGAGATCAGCAAGTCCAACAAAGACGTTAAACATGAGAAGAAGGAAATTTCAAAGCTTTCAGATATCGCTAACGATGACGCCAATATTCATTTCAAAGAGAAAGCCAAGTTTAAAGAACTAACAAATAAATTCATGAATGAAGAAGGGAAGGACGCAAACTTGCCATCGTCACGCAAATATTGTGTAGTGAACTAGTGACTGACGGACGGACCGGTTTTAATGTACACGCGGCTAGTCCAAACACCCACGTTGTGTATTAAGATTTTAAAGTATTATTAGATAATGGATGGACCTTCTAAAATTTATGATAGATTTATGTTATGGGTTGGGATGAGGATAAAAAATTATAGGATATACGCATTTCATACTAAACTATTGGAAAAAAATGGTTTGACATTGCTAGAGGACGTGGTTTTTAGTATTAAGACTTTATTAATAGTAACTTTAGGATAGAATCCGAACCGTTTTAATTTTACAACATTAACATCATTAATATAGGAGCCGGTTATCGATCTGTGTTATGTTTACGATGAGAAAACGAACACTGTAAAACATAAAAACATGAAACACAACATAAAACGTAACATCGATAGACGTAGAGAAAAAGTGTTCCAATTAAATAAAACCAGATTTTTTAATATCGAAGCCGAAATTACTTCCAATAAATTTTAAATATCTAATGAACGCGATATCTTCATTTTAAAATAAATCGAGAGCCACGATCGACATCGTATGATGACGGATTCGGAAACACCAGTCAAACAGCTTTACTAAGATCAGAGAGACCGACGCCTGATTCAAATTAACAAGGCAATTACCAGGTTACAACGAAAACGTTTGATGCGAACCAACTATAACTAATAAACACACGATTGCTGGTCAAATGGTAAACCCCGAAATAACAATCAAACAGAATCAAACGATCACAACATACATTCATTCGGAAGTTTCACGACAAAAAAAATAAAATAAAAGAATTAGGACACATGTAAAGAATACACATAATTTATGACATAAACAAATCTTGCCCTCCGAGGCATCTTATCGTACCAGTTCGATCAATTCTGACGTTAAATAAAATATAAGTAACGTCTGTCTCTTCTTATTATGCTCCGAGATAAGGATCGCGATGGACAGTCGCTCAGAACCCCATCAAGACACGGAGCGAAGATTAAAAAACTTTGACTCCAAATTACAGAGAGGACCGAAATCCCGCGCTAATGGGTTACATTAAAAAATATTTCCATTACGGTTGCCGGGCGGATAATGTGTTTTGGAACACACTTACAGAAGATGGCGCCGGTGTAGGAAACAGGCAAGTGACTCATGAAACGAACAATAAAACGGTAATAACTTGAATTGATAACAACGACATAACGCTCTCAGAAGTGGCAATGAATATAAAGCGTCGGTCGCTTAAACTAAAATGTCTAAAAATGTTGACGCTCTTTTTTCTGCTGGAAATGTAATTGGTTAAGCCAAGAAACAATTTGCGAGTGCGGAAACAGGTTCTTAAAGTGTTCTCGTTTCGTTTAACAAGCTGCACTGTAAAGTCGATGTGACAAAACTGAGAATACAAAGTCATACAAAATTTTGGGTCACTTTATTTAAAGCTTTATCTTGAGTGAGATGGAGTCTTTAAAAACATTTCTCCGTATCCTTAAATTGAATTTATTAAATTTGATATAAAGTTACAACTAGTTGCGTTTGAAACTAAAAATATAAAATAAAATAGGTATTTCGTCTACTTATCCGGGTCAAAATGGTTTTTTTCCAATTCAATCGTGTTCGAGATTGCCTATCGAACAACGTTCGAGAGGTTGGTAACGGATGTAGAGTAATGACTATGATAGACCTGTCTATACTGTAAGCTCATTGTAAGCTTGAGAATTAAAACATTCATTTTATTTAGTTTCAAATATTAGTATTGGCACAACAATTAAAAACTTAATTATGGTGTCTTGAAATTAAATTGAGATATTCCATACATGATAAAAATATTAATTTTTAACGGCAAAAAACATGTAGCAACCCCAACAATTTGAAGTCATGATTAATGGAAATATTTTATTTTTCGGAGGTCTTGTCTACGATCGTATTGGTGCTCTGCAATGACCAACACCACAGATCGAATCAATTTCTCTCCACAGTTTTTTTTTCTTATTACAAAGTCTGAATGGTAGATAGAGTGAGCCAACTGGGCACCACAGTGCGTACCTATTTATATTTATGTATTACTTTAGTTATCTTTTTATTCTTAGACACTATTTTTAGCTTTTGCGACTTAAGTTTTATATGAATGTTTATCTTACGTTTTGCTTTTAGATTTTCTATCAATCGCTTCATTAACGTCTCTGTCAAGTGTTATCTACTGTTTTATTCGCTGCATAAATTGAAAATGTGCATTTTAGAATGAGAATCTTGATTTTAATCGCTAGCAAGTTTAAATTCAAAATAAGGCGAGAAGCGAATGTGGCTGTGATGTTTATGGACAGTGGGCTTGCAACCTTATACTCTTGCTTTATTGCCAACTACGAACTTGACACTTGAATGCCGGGGCAGGACTATAACTACACAGGTTTTTACACTCTAGGCAAGAAAAACATTATGACAGCTAAGAACATATACTTCAAAAGCTAAAATTCTGCTAACCACGAGTAAATATAAAATAGAATAGTTAATGTCTGGAAACAATAAAAAATAATTTATTGTAGTTTTGTGGAAATTCAGGTTGACAAAGAATGACTACGGCGTAATTTCATACTACTTGAGCTTTTTCTATATCACTCCACGTCTTCAATAGTACTGAAAGTTTCATAAAAAGAGCCTAGTTAAAAGTAAAGAGAGCAGGTACAGCGGACGCGCATTGGAATGCCGCCGGGGTCACTGTCCGATCCCTCCTTACGTACCTCCCGTTCATCTACGCTATCTAAACCTATCGCATAGATTGATCGTAAAACGCTTTACTCATTAACTTTACTAATTGTATCTTTGCATGTAGAAGTTCTTGTGTTGGAAAATGAGAAAATATAAGTTCTGACCATGTTGGGAAGTGGTTTTAAATAGGTTAACCCGAAGTTTGACGATGATGAAATCCGCTTCTTGCGATACATAACATTGGTAAGCGAATCTTAAAGTTATTGTGTTTGATTATTCCAACGAAACAGTTTTTTCTTAGATATCACATTTCGCACATTTTTAATAATAACCATAAAGATCAAATAACATTTAACTAAAATATGAGCAAAACAATAACACGAATACAAAATGAGACTTCACACTAATTAAATTAAGACATATAAAACATAAATATGGCAAAGAAGACAATGCCACCGTATTTATGATAATGAGTAAAGAACTTAATTATGTACGTAGGTGTATTTGCGGAACCCACACAGATGCAAACGGTAGCGGTTGATAATACATAAATTTATTCAAAGAAACTGTTACATGCCGCACACTGCCACATAAGTAAATCAAACCCGCTTACAAATAGCTGATATTAACATAATCTTGCGATTTGAATAATGAAGTAGCAGATTTTGTTATTCAAAATCGCGTTGCTTTCAGGCAGATGCATCGGAATATAATTTTATTGGCCGTCTTGACTTTTCTATTGAGTTTTACATACCAAGAGATGTGTAGAAACTAAAAGCTCACAGTTTTATGTAAATTACAATTTAGGAACAAACCTTTAGATGATTTTTATGATAAATTTTAGGTTCATCAATATACATAAGTCGCAATGTACATTTGTACAATGATAGATGAATTTGAAATTGTTGTTAGAATTGAGTACAAATTGTGAATATTATTACAATATTTCATGCATTGGCAGTAACACTGATAACATTCATCATTTGCCGAAAGTATTATAAATATCTCCCTGAAATATTACAATTTGTCATACTTAAAAGGTTGCGTACAGCTTTTTTTAGCTTTAAGGGAAAAATAAATGAGTGAAGTATGTAAGTATTAAAAATTGTCTGTACGTAAACGTTAAATAATTCTCCGCTATGTTTCTCAGGAGACACTTTTGCTATATTAAGCAGCATAAAAGGTGTACTTAAGCAACTGTGGTTGACTCGAGTCTCGAACCCACGCACTTTTATCTCTTTACAACTAAGCTGGTTTCCTTTAAGACGATTTATTGTTATGCTACTAATATCTCAGCATCAGTAGTAAATGACGCCAACGCTTCACTTTCCAATAATTAACATTTGAATGACATGACAAGAATTGTTTAGTGAGTCCGTGTGAACTTGTTCTGTATGGTACAGCAATATTTTACGTTTAACATTTAAAAAAGTGACTAGATCCAAAATTATCTGATGAAGATGGATTTCAGGTCTTTCAATTAATCAGGGCAACATGAGAATAAGTAACATATTGAATCGTAAACAAATATGACAGATTGTGGTATACAAAACCAGGAAGCAAAAGATACAAAACAATATTTCAAAGAATGTGTCTGTCTGTCTAATTAGTAAAACTGTCGTTTCTAACGCCTAGAAACTTAGAAGTCCAATTAGCATAGACGCTGTCGAGCTAATATTTCCTATAACCGAACCATAGGAACCCGTATAGGTAGCAAAATATTTACAAGAAGTAAATGACAAAATGTAAATGAGGCGAGCGTTTTCGCAACTGCTCGAGCGAAATTAGCATTACCATTAGAACGTTTTTTGCAACACGTTTAACAAACTGAGACGTCAATACATTGGATATATCGTTTTGTTTTTAACCGCAATGGAATTATGGTAATAAGCTTCTTTTGAATAACAAAACTGAAGTCAGTTTCCAATAGAAAGAGACTTTAGTTTCTCGAACAATACCCTGTGGGTTATGGATCTTTTTCGAAATGTTGAAAAAAGTAGCAACAATAAATTATTTCGTTTCAACAGTCATCTTTGTATTGGTTTTACTTTTACAGTTACTTTTTGCTTCCTTCCTTCTTAAGAAATGAATTAACAGGCATATTATTTTTTTATTCTGTGATTTGTAGCATATACAAAGTAAAAAGAGCGTTGAATGGACAGTAGCCAGTATCATCAAACCGCTCTTTCACTTCTGTAATCTTTAAACCAAATTCATCACAGTATGTGGCTTCAAATACATAACCCGGTTCATTATCTTAAACATTTAGCAATATTCAAAGCAATCAAACACTAAAACATTTTAGTATTTGATTGCTTTTTATTCTACCTTTTTGCTTTCCTCTCTTCAACATTTACTTGAGTAAAAATCTTGGTTCTTATTCTATCACCATGATAAAATGAAACTAATGTTTGGTTGTATCTGTCTTCAGTTGAATTTTTGGATCTATATTAGATACAGCCAAAAATGATATATACATAAAAGTATTTTTCTATTTCACAGTTTTCTTTAGAAGGCTTCGAAATCTATTACCATGTGGTAATAGATTTACAACACAGAACGATGCCATATTTAATTCAGATTGAGTTTCAAAAATAATACGTCATTACCAAAGTAGTTACGTTAAAGCTTAATAGGCTTCGTGTAGGCGAGGTACTTTCAATCACATGAGTACAATGAGTCGTTACTATAGTCGCTGAGTCTCCGGTAATGGTCTAGACGCTACCTACACATGAAAGCCTTTCGTTTCTTTTGTCACAATGTGGATAATGTTGTATTGTAGTAAGGTTGGTTTTTAATAGAATGTGCACGTGTCGGAATTTCTTCCAATACTTTATACTTGGTTTAAACGGGTATGTAATTGAAGTTTCTTAGACATTGGGCATGAATTTCATGTGGATCGTAGTATTGAGAACGGACCTTGCCAACTTGATGGTGATTTTAAATGCAGAACTATCTATTTTGGAAAATACTTCATCCAAGATTATTGTCACATCTAATTTGGAATTTTGAGTGAAGTCAACTTCCAAATCGTCCATCTTCTATCACAAAAACTTAATCGAAAAATAATACAGAGCGTTCCGCAATGCGTGGCAGTGCATCATTTATTTTTCGTTTGTATACTAAAGAAATTTAGTATTCGTCGCGCGGTCGACGATATAAAAAGTCAAAACCCCAAAAGTCGGACAGGTACGTGGACAAAAAATAAATGGAAAATACTAATGGAGCGGCGCGGCCAGGTTGGACCGCGATGCCGTGAGGTAAGAAACTGGTAGAGAAGGGTATCATTTTTTTTTTATATATAATATAATGTTGAGGGAAGTGAAGAAGTAAGTATAGCTAAATAGCTGACTAGTGTATTTAAAGTCTCGAAGGTTAAGGTGTAGTTTGCATTAGTTAAAAGTGTAGACAATGCTGACCTACGCAAACACGATAGAAATTGGAATTTAATGTACAGTGATACATAGCAATTGAATGTCAATTAAAGTTCGATAAAGTATCTATAATAAAACTAATCGAATCGTTAAGATAATTCGGTAAACCTTTTCAAAGTGATTCATATCTTGACGAGTGTTATAAAACGCGGAAATCAGTTATTTATTTTAAGTAATAATCATTTGGAAGGTACATCTCTGTAGTAAGAATCACATAAACCAACCAATTCTACCTTCAAAAGTCGAACCATTTCAAAATGATCAACAACCGAGTCAGCTACATACCGTGCCGCGTTCACAGCCGGTTTGGCTGCGCGTACGCCGACCATGCGACGTAATGGGAGCGACGGCTTGCCGCTGCCGCTTCACACACAATTTCACCTCTGAGTGACGCAAACATTCATTGTAAATGCGTACTTCACTTGCACAGTATCAGGTGCATTTTACCTAAAACTAACCATTAGGAAAATAAACCTAACCCAAAAATGTTTTTATAGATGAGTTAGTTAGACATAACCTGAATTTTATTGATGAGCGTCAGAATGGAATTTTGGTCTCAGCTAACGGTTAGCGTGATCTAAGTCTCATTAAAGTTGGTTGCCTTACATTATTAAATGATTTCGTTAGAATTAAACATGTGGAAATATCGTTCAAGCATTAATTTTTTTTAAAACAAGTAGAAAAAGTTAGACGAAGAATATAAAAATCCGAACTGAATCATCAATCAGACAAAAATTAATAAATGCAGGAAAGTAAGCTCAAATTCTATGAAAGATTAGAAAGTAAAGCAAGAAAAAACACTTGCGCATTTCTGTTGGTCACTTTTTCATATTTATTCTTAATCATTAAATACTACCTGCTGTTTAAGCTGTTTAATAATAACGACTCATCCCAAATAATTTAGAGTTCTTAGATAAGTAGTTTTAATTACTGTGTTTTTCATTTAAGTCTGTTTTCCATGACCAAACCGCATTGTTTTTGTGTATCGATCATGAGACTCAGTGAACACGTCTTCTGTCTACGACAAAAAATTGGCGCCTCATAAGAAAAAGTTTGATATTCGATACGTCCATGTATCAAATACGTCTATTATAGTCGCGCTTCAATAGTTCTAAAACTCAATTTTTCATGGTTCATATATCTTAAGAACCAGATTCTATTCTCGTTTTACGACCTCAAACGATAATTTTATCAAAATGGTTTCCAATATTATATCTAGTAGCAATAACTCGTCATTTGCCGAATTCTTACGATCTCAAATCGATAATCAAACAGCGCGTCTTCATCTGATTATATCCAACTGTAAATTCTAAAACTTGCTGTTTATGGACGACTGTTGTTGAACACAGGTAGGTAATATATTTTTATTGTTTCTAGTCCCGTTCTGTTTATTCATTAAATAATCTGATAAGATTAAAATATCAAACAGATAACGCAGCTATACGTTTTTCGAAATCATTACGCTTAGAAAGAACTTAAACTGGATCGCTCCGAGTTCGAAGTGAGCTTAGGAAGTGAATATTCTTGTTCGAAACGAGTTCCAGTTATCAGATTTATAACACTGGCAGTTGATTCATGACCGTCTCGTCTGGCAATTATACCGGGAGAGGAGATATCATTAATCAAACTATATTGATTGGTCCACTCTATGTACAAACCCAATTAGATTGAATCCTTCAATTTTGTTTGATCCTACATGATTTATTACTTGTGGAGGTGCAATTAGGCTATCGGGATGCAGGAGTGTTAATTTTGGTTTTATCGTAAATCCTCTTTTAGTGATGTGTGTAATTGACCGTAATCGTTAGTAATCGTTTCGTATCGTAGATGCTTTTATTGGCTGATTTACATGTGGGAACGATGTAAAGGGGTTTGGTTTTTCTTCGGGAATCTGTTATTTTCTTCTCTAAGTATTTTACGTGATGGAAGGCTTTAGAATAGATTGAAGGGGCATTATGTTTAGTGGATTTTTTTTGTTTAAATCGATTTCAACTACTACTACAAGTAATCTTTTTAATTATTTCTTTATTGCAGAGTATCACCTACACAGTGTGCGTTACATGTCGAATACTCAGAATCTATAGGTACTTAAAATTAATTATTTTTATTGTATCTCTATATATTTACTATAAGGTTTCATAACGATACCGTATTTTTTAATTATCGAGCCTAGAAAATCGGGTTATAAGTAATAACCTAGCTACACTTATTTAACTTAAAGTTACTACATTAAAGCACATTACAAAAATATGTTTTACCTACTTAAGTAGTCCTAATTATCTCTAAACAGTAATCAATACTTACCTAAATTCAGTACGGAGGTAATCAAAATAACTAAAGGCATTAACTTATTTTATCCACATAAAAACGTACTGATATCCAAGGCAATTCGATAACGCTGTATTCTAAGAAACAACATTATGCTATAGTACTAATAAATATAAAATTACTGAGAACCGATTATCATTGGATGTAAAGATAATTACAAATAACATCAAAATTGAACATGATTGGCTGCAGGTGACCAGAAAATAAGCTCACGATCTTAAGTAAAATAACGCATTTTGTTCAAAAATTTCAGGATTAATAAAAGATTATAATGGAGTAATTCACTATTTGTTGAAGATTTAGTTTAAACTAAGAAAATACTAAAAACAAAAATAATTACTTGTAAGATCAAACAAAATAATTTTTAATGAAACTATAGCAATCAATCGGTCACCGCTCTATGTGTTTCCAGACAACAAAGAAAATTTTCATATTACATATTAAGAATTCTAAATAACTTTGTGAATTTATTTAAAATTAAAATATTGGACTAAATAGTAATATGCCATTAAAGATTCCTATCGATCTGCATTATACTAATCAAGCGAATTAAAAACATCATAATTTTCAATAGAATAGGAATTGGTTAAATTAATTTAGTTTCTCGTTTGTGTTCATCAAGGATGTACCAAAATATTTTACGTGAGTTTCTTTATTTTTGAAAGATTTTTTTTTTCAGGTAGCAAATGTTTTTTAAGATTGTTGTGAACAAATCTATTTTATTGCTTGTTTCATAAAGAAATTAAAATTTATTTTTCAAAAATAAATCAAATCAAATTAATAGGCAAGAAAACTTTGGAAATACTTCGGTTTTTTCGTATCAAAATGATACCTTTTTATTGTATGCAGTGTATATTGAACTAAAAGCACAACCCTAGTTCGGTGGAATAATGTATAACTATTCGAAAACTTTTCAAAATTCGATCACTGCTTTTAATCTCCCATAAAATCGTTCCCTACGTGTCGAGAAGAGATTAAAGTTGCTTGCTCCCAGCCACAGGTAATAAATAACGTGATTATTTCGTCTTTCAAACTGGCCACAATATCTAAGACGTTATTTTTTTGAGTGAATTCGACCGAAAAAGAATTCGTTAACGGGATTAAAGTTTTATTCTGAGGATTTTTTAAATCTGTGTGCTGCTGCCGTTTCTGTCAGTAGATTTGAAAAGTGTCTAGTGATTAAGTTATTTATTATAGGATATTAATTTAAAATCCTCAAATTTTTAATATGCATAGTGGCATGGACGTAAGTCTTTCTTTATTTTAGATGTTAATTATAGTCTTGAATTATTTTGTTTCAGTACCTTCTTTTAACTTATCAAGCAATTAGTTGGTTTGGATGAGAAAAAATGTGTACTGGTTCATTCAAATGATTAAATAAAAAAAGTAACTTACTAATGACAAACCTATGAAAATAGAACTAAGTTTACGTTAAGTAAAAGTCTCAAGAACTAATAGTAACATTATTTTACTTCTATACAAATTCTAAGTCCATCACAATATTTCCTTTTTGAATGCACCATAAACTCTGTACGGGAAGCCATCCATGTTTATGCATGGTCCATGGTGTAAAGAGGGTTCAACCGCCAAGGACGACCGGTTGTACTATGGCTTTTAGTCTGGTCGCAAACGCCACTACCTCATCCCGACAATCTTGAGGGAGAATCTTCAACCTTTTTTCAGTAATAAGATAAAGAATAACGAGACAGTGGAGGCAATAAAAGTTTAAATGAATAGGGATGTTAATAGATTTCATCCTGTAGTGGAGAACTACATTAGTGTCATTCTATTCAACGTCTTTTAGTGTCAATTCACACTATAGTGTCGATTCTATTCAGCTAATGCAACTTCATCTGCAGTATAGTGTGAAGTGAGCTTTACAAGTGTTCTTATTTTAAAAGACTTTTTATACTGTTGGCTACTTTCAACGATGCGTCTCTTGAGCATCGTTTTATCAAACAAATAATAATTCTTAATTAAAGAACGACGCGGTCTCTAAACCTACATACCTCATGCATAATTTAGTGGCTCCTCAAGAAATCTTTATGTACACAACCAGCTTAAGCCCGTGGGTAGCCATGGCAGATAAAATCAAGACTCATTTCCACCATTTTTAATGTCCCCGAGAGTCGTCACGTAGGACTTCGGAGCATTTTTGTGGTTATCTTCGATCGCTTATGATTTGTTATAAAAAGGGTTATGAAATGAAATAAAAACACAGAAATGTATGATTAAAGCAGGTGATTTTTGTTTGAGTGGCTTTTTTTAAATAATTATGAAAATAACATCAATTTAAATTCCAACTCTTTTAAGACTATCGGTTTTGCCGTTACATAACTTCAAATGTTCCCAAACTATGTATTATTGCAAATATTTTATGTCACCTACCTACCTATTACCTGTAAAGTCGTAAACTTAACTTCATGTCTATGCATGTAATTTAATGCAATAACACAAAGTTGGAAGTTCAAACAAAAACCTACTTTCGTTTGACAAAGTCCAACTACAAAATTAATATTTCGCCACGTACCAACTATACGAAATCAAGGCAAATCCACGTAATCTCTGAACGTAAGCCTTACCACAGTTATTTACTGAGAATCTCTTGAAATAAGAAAGATCCTTAATCTCTACCTGTTTTTAAATTGGCTTGTGTGTGTGTCAGGTTTCGTTCAAAGATATCCCTTGCTTATGTGTGAGTGTCCAAGGATTTATCTAACGTTGACTACGTCATATGATTAATGGTAAATACAGAAAGGAATACCTTTCCTCGACAACAATGGTATCTTGCCATGCGTTATTTGTAAACTTTTTGGAGTTGGGACAATTTTTTTTTATATATTCGGATATTAAGGATTAATGAGAGTAAAATAAATGTTTATGAATTTATCGAAGAAGCAGATACAAAATTCCATACACCAAGTATTTGCGAAGGCAATATAAAATTATAAATAGAGTTAGGCTAAGTTTTTAACAATACAAACGACCTTTAATTAAAGCCGGAGCTCAATTAGAAAAAGTAATCCTGGTGTATACATAGCACGCACCCATTTCAAAGAAATTGGTCACCGACGCACATAAAGGTAATTACATTATTCGTATACAAATAGCGGAGGATGTAAATGTAAATACAAATATTCTTGACGAACGTGGGCTCGAGTTTAGAGGCCACATAGTGGATGGCACCGGTATACCCGCTTTGTTTGGACAACCGACCGGTCACTGTTTGCACGGGCCTCCACGACAACACTCAGAAATATTTCAAGCGAACTCTTGAGCAAGCCTTAAGTGAAGTTACGGAACCGACTTTTTAAAACCATACCGAAGGCAATATAAATTCTGATGGAATCGAAGAAAATCTACTTAAAGGAAAAAGAAAACGTAAATGAAGATTCAAATAAAGTTGAAAAAAAAACTCAGTAAGATCAAAGAATTGGTGGAGGTGAAAAAAATGTAGTAACAAGTTTGGCTGTAAATCATTACATCCCGTTCACAGATGGTAGACACAAAACAAGCAATACAGATTGCTACTACAAGCTTAATGGCTTTTAAAAACTGGATTAAGTAGCGAAGAAATGCTAAATCGACGATAAGCATAAGTCTTGTCGACCCACGCCTTAACACGCATAAGTTTACTTGACATCTTGTAATAAACTTTATTCTGTTAGTACTAAAGGTTTTTTCTGTTCAAAAAACGATTTGAACTCCAGTTCTGTAGGCATTGAGATAAATTCTCTATTGTTGTAAGAGAAATATCCATAAAATACTTTTGTTTTATGTCGTGAGCAGCTTCGGTTGATGTTAAATGAACATAAAAATATAACCAGGGAAAAGTTCATTCCATTATATTTCCTCTGGCAGTTTTGTCAGTAAAGTTTTATGTGGACATAAGCAGAGTTGTTTTAACATTACGCGACCGTAGCATGTGGTCGAGTACTAAGAATAGGATATGAGGCCACTTAAGCAGTAAATGGCAAAACTTAATTAAATGTCAGTCATTATGGTAAATGGTTGGCACTCAATCTATCGTAAGCCAGTATTTCATTTGCCGACAGGTGGCGCTACCTGCCACTTGTTCATAAAATTTATAGGCAAATTTTATTTTTATTCCTTCTGCCATCTTTGGCCGCATTCCAGCCCAAGTAAGTGTCATAAAGTAAACAATATTCACATAAAATATATGATAAAAATAGTGTCAAGTATCTCTCATATCGGATTATAAAATTCCGAAGAGGATTAACACAATGATCTTCAATTTGGTTAAGTTTCACGTCCCAGCAATTTATATGAATAAGTCGCCATGGGGGATAACAGAAATGTTTTTCGCAATAAAAAAAATAGTGATACAAATATCAGGTTGCAAATGCGTTGGTGTGATAAAATCAGTTCCTTATAAGAGTATATTTTAATATTGCTCGATTACTGCATTCGATTGACACTATCTAGAGAAGTTTACTTATTATAAAGCTAAGGAACCCTGAAGACTGACGTTTCGACACCAAGAGACAGGTTTTCGGTTTACGAATGGGCTACTTTCCGTTTTTGCGATAGCTAAAGTATGATTAATCGTACTGATTGTATCGCAGGAATGTTAATTGAAAACTGACGTTTTATGGGGATTATATAAAATGCAGTTTTAGTATGTCATATTTTATTAGAATGGTCAAGAACTTGATGCTTAACTTTCAAATTGAATTGATTGTTTTTATAAATGGTTGGTTTACGATTTTAAGGAATTTGTTCAAAATAGATATTTAATCACTATGTTGCTGTTTTAATCAATTACTATTTCAAAAATAATTATACCATAATGATAGGATTGTGTTCTTTATAGCTACGCATCATTTGGCATTCCACCTAAAAACTCCAGTGAGATAAAAACACCTAGTAATTGTTTTTATAAAACAAGGTGATATTATAAAATAGTCAATTATGAACACAGAAACAAGAATCCGACAACGTTTTGCCTTTTATTTTATCTGAGAATCCGAATCACGCGAATACTAAACTTAATTGGTTGGATATAGCGACAAAAAAGCGTTTTGCAACCTAACACGCAATCTTCCGAAGAATGATTTAAATAATACGTTTACCTGTCGGAGTCGATTCGACAATAATGGCATCTGAATAATCTAAGACAGATTAAAATGGAATCCGTTAACACAAGTCTGAGTTAAGTCCAGATGTGCGTGGTATCTGGAGCCGAAAATTCGAAAGTAACTTGACATGATCGATATGGTCGGCGAATTTTATGCGTGACTTATCACCGATCCAATCAAGTAAACTCATGAATTAAATTATCGTATAAAAGAGACTCCATAAACAGTTTTCGCATCGACGTTTCAAATGAGACCGTTTTCCGAAATTTCTTATCGGACGATCTTCTGGCAAATACTTTTTGAAGATTTTGCAAGCGATCTCTACCAAGATACCCCAGGCCCAACGGCAGCGTTTTGACTTATTTCTTTATAAATAAACAACCAAGTTTATTTTCAGCGCCGCAGGTGCACAGGATACGTATAAAATGCGTCCTTAACGTCAAAACGAATCGAGAGTGCAAAAAAAGAAGTTGTGCAACAGTCTTCAAGAAACTTTCAAAAGGCAATGAGATACTGTGAAATCAACAAGAGGCTTGCCGCGTATCGCGTACCTCGCTAATTATTCTACAGTCTCGGTCACGATTTTTTCAAACACATTTTTGTTGAGATGAATCCAGTACAAAGATTAGTCTAAGCAATATCAGTTCATTATAAAACGACAAGAGTTTCAAATCACAAACAAAACCAATTCACATTCAACATCAACAGAAATTAAAGCATTTTGTTTTGTTTACTTCCAACATTGATTAAGGTATCTACTCTATATTTAATTATAAAACAGAAAATAAGATCATTCTATGTATAATGCCTTACGTCATTATATAATTTATGTGTTCATCCGATATGCACCTTTTGTAATATTATGTTAATAGCACATCGAATATGTTCATCCTATACAAAAAACCGTCTTCAAAAAGATACGCTTGAAATTACCGGACATTTACATTAGCAATCATCTGTTTCCGACTAAATGAAAACGAATTGTGTTTATTGTGTCACAGATTAAATTAGGGAACGAAAAATTCGGACATCGCGTGACAATCTTACAATTATGCGGAATCGCCCGGAGTAACGAATTCTGGGTTGAAAATAACAAAGATTCCAATTCCAGCGTTCAAACGCTTAGGTACATGATTGGCTCCAGCCAAGATGATAATTTCTAAAGACCTGTAGGCGAATCTCGCGTTCTTGCGATCGAGTCCACCTGCCCCTCTTTGATTTATTATGGATTCAGTATTAATTTGATATCCCTTTTTGTTGTAGCCCCTTAAGCGATCTGAACGAGCGAGAGCTTTACGCGGTCCCCATTATATGTGGTCTCGGTTCAATCATAATTGCATATGAGCCTCGAGATAAAATAATGTTCAATGCAGAAATAATTCTTATGAAGACTTTGGCAAATATTTAGTACATATCTCCATTATTGGATGACGATAAAAATAATATGGTACCGTGTTGTTGGTTCTTAATAATACAATACAAAAAATATCAGTATCAAGGTTTCGGATGAGAATTTGAGTAAAGACGATTTTTTGGATTTAGAGGATTGTATTTCATGAATCAGTTAAAGGTTGAAAATACTTAAAGATACTTAATACTATGATAAATAAGAATTCAAGTCTATTCCTCTCGTTGTTTCATTAATTAATTTTGATGTCCATTACAGAAACAGAATCTCTAGAGAAGACAGAGAAATACTTCAACATGTTATAATATTAATGTATCTCCGGAGATAGGTTTCGAACCAGTTTTTAATAAGAAATTGCCTCGCTTGCGGTAGAAAATTAATGATAGCAGATACACGTCTAGTTGCAGTGCACTGAGGAATGTTTCTTATTAGGCTTGGCGTATACGTGCGGTTAATCGCTGGACTCTAGTCTTAACAAAATTGTATGTTGTTATGAAATGTTTAAGCAGTACTTTGGAACAGATTCTGTTGGGTACGTTGGACTAACACAATGGTTATTGCTTTTAGTGATACCTACTACGAGCTTGATAACGTTTTATATTTTAATGAAGACTATTATCGATTATTAAAGTGACGTTTTTCAATAGGCTTTATACCGACCTAGAAAACTTTATCCAAAACACAACTCAAGTTCTGAGTAGGTATAGTGAAAAGCAAAACGTGTCTATGTAAGACGTTACAAAATCTTGCGTGTGTGGTTCGCCTAACGCAGTATTTTTATCTCACTCCGGTACTACAGGTTTATGGTGTGAATAGTGTTGTTTATATAGCTATATTTATATAGTTATGTACATCATTCGATGGGAAACTGACGGTACTTAATAGCTAAATTTTGATTCGATGCGAACCATAATATTTTGGTATGAACACGTTTGGGAGAAATTTTCATTAAAAGTTTTATTGATTATTAGGCTCTTAAGTTCTTTGTTGGTTTTCAATATTGTTGCGATTTTATCTATGGTGACCACCATGAGATCATGAGGGCAAATTGATATGAAGAGGTCATAAAATTGTGTGCGTTACGACTTTGTTAAATTAATTATACCATAATCTTTATTACTTAATCTCAATACTCACAATATGAACATCACAATAAATAAATATCTTACTCAGTTTCTTTTCCATCAGCTAAGTATTTTGGAGTACAAGTATCCACGTTACTTCGATAGTTTACGAGTGTGTTTAACGTGACAGAGATGCAATCTAAATGCGTTCTCATGGGATAACACATGTTAGGAATTCATATTTCCAAGTATTCATGTTTTTCTTGACATAAAAAAAACGAAATAAACGTATGCTTCCATTCGCAGCCTGATATTAGAAATATTCTTACTTCGAGTGGGAAAGCGTCCGATGATGGTTCCCAGTGGGACCCCTTGGCGTTATCTTCAAAGTTTGAATGTAAAATTACCATATGGTTGATCTTTACTGGAACTGGTTGTTTCTGCGTGACGGTGCTAACATGTAAGATAGACTGGGTTGATATAGGTCTAAAAACGATTGAAACAAATTTTTATACGTGATATTCCTAACCAAAGGACTTTGTTGGAATTTAATTTAAGTAAAAATATTCCGATCATGCTTCGATTCTACCGATCCATTTTCGATAAGACTGAATCATTAAAAGCCATTTTATATTTACGTAAGGCCAGTAAACTTGTTAAATACTCATGAAAAATATACGATACGCTTATTAATTTTGCTTTTATTATTAATTTTAAAATGGTGTTTCGCAGTGTATGGAAAAAATTTTGTTATCGAGAGGTTTCGAGTTCAAAAATCGGTAGTTTATTTGAAATAAAATAACATGGATACTTTAACAACATTGGAAGAAAAGCGTGGGCAGTGTAAGTTCTGAATTTTGAAGTGCGTAAATAAAACTAAAGGGAGCTACTTGACACCTTTAAAATAAACTCAACATGGAAAGATTGTTAGCTCCGTTTTCACACGATAGCTCTCGACTGAAGCTCAGTCAAATTTCAGCCTACCTTGTTTGCACTTAAAAGCTTGAATATTTTAATAATATTTTAATATTCATGCGGCATTTAAGTTTTACACTTCTTAGAAACTTGCGAATAATATTACGTTCCTGTCGTTGGCTTGCTTCTTTTTCTACAAAGGTATTAATTACGGCAGTGGGTTTAATGGGATGGTATTATGCATCATATGCAGTTCGATTATAAAGGCAATCATAATATAATTATGTACGACAAAAAATATTAACTGCACATTATGAAGAGACGATGATTTCATATTTCCAGTAATATTTATGCAAACATTGTTTTAGTGGGACGTTTTCCTTTTAAAGCGCATCCGCCTATGCTATGAAAAAAGTACCTTATTGCGTGTTAGCTATTCATATTGCATAATGGCATGCCAATTGAAACATAATTATTTCGTTGTTTTTTAAATGCCTATATGGCAGACAACCTATTTTTTTTGTACTATTGATAGGCACGCGTGTGACCACTATTTCACCTGTTGGTAAGCGATAATGTGGTCGAAGACGGAGCACGCTTGCCTAGAAGTAACCTATTCACTCTTGACTTAGAGACTCCCAGGTTCTAGCTATCAGGAAACACAGACTCCGGCAGGGAATTCCACTCCTTAGACTTAGACTATGAATGTGTTCCCAAAACATTTTGTGCGCGTGGGTGGGATGTGCACCATGTACCGATGGCGCATCGTCGTTCGTCTTGTGGTCCGATGATGGAACGGGCTTGGCGGAATTAAATTATGCAATTCCGTCGCACATTCCCCAAAATGCAAACGGTAGAAAACCGACAAGCTAACAACTCGTCGTCGATGCTCAAGACTTTGGAGCTTCGTCGCGACGAGCCTATCATTGCCGATGATCCTCTTGGCTCGTTTCTCAATTGAATCAAGGGCATCAAGCTGGTATCTGGCAGATCCGTCCCAAAGATGAGAGCAGTACTCCATACACGATCGAACTTGCGCTTGGATAGAGTTTGACCTATTATACCTACCCGTCTTGATTATTTAACACTTTTTGAAGTGCCGGTCTATCGTTTTCAAAATGTTTGCCATCGTAAACATGGAGTTACTTTTGTTGGTATAAGTACATAATTATTTAGATTTGTTCTAACCTGGAATATCGTGAATACAATTTTATTACAGACTATATAAAACTTATCTTGAACGTTAGTCTCCGATCATTCGATTTAAGTGATAAATAATACGGAACATTTTTTGTTCACTTCCCATTCAATAAAGACTTAAAATGATGTACAGAATTGTACCGAATAATAATAGTTTTAAATTGCTTCACGTTGGCCCAACTAATCCACGCGTTTGTACGGTTAGCAAGGAAATAAGAATAAATCAAAATTTTACCTAACTACTATTTTTATGTTCAAACATCACTAAATTTTCTTAATGAGCAAAAACTAATTTGCGGAAACACACTCAAAGGATTTTTATAGCAACTATAATAAAAATAATCAGTAGACGCAATAAATGTCGAAAACATCTTTATAATGTTGATCTATAAAAATGTGCGGGAAACAAAATATTTCGCATTCTAGTTTGTAAGTGGTTTGATTTATTTGCTGATGGTACCGAGTCCTGTACTCTATTATGGCCTGGGCCAATAGAAAAAGATGAGTCATCAGATTTTAAACTAATTACAGGCGGGTAAGTAAAAAACCTGCTATATAATGTAGCATGAATTGAGTCAGTTGGTTCGAATCCATCAGAAAATCACAAAGATCATGTTTTTTTTTATAGAATGAGAACTGTTGCTTGTGGTTGGCCAATAATGTAAGTTTGATTAGAATTGTATGTTTTTGCAAAAGTTTTTAGGCAGAGATTTAGAAAAAAAAATGCATCGTTCTTTGAACTTGATACAAGGCCTTAGAGATTTTTTTGATGATCCAAAATATACAATCTAGGAGGAGATTCGTGTTTAATTTATATCAAATATAAATAAGGTAATTGAAGTTTTATCTATTTTTAAAACACGAAAACCACCGATAAGCTGAATTTGTTTTAATTTTAAAAGATATTAGTGGTTTTTAGGCCGTAATTCAATATTTTACAATAGCACATGTTAATGATTTTGAAATCTAGTGCCATCGTTAACCAAATTAAAATGTAACTAAGACAAATGTCAAAACTAATTGATATATTTTCCAAATTCATCGTAAACATAAACTAAGAATAGTGTTCTTAATACTGTGAGCCGCCAAAAATGTCAAAATCATTAGAAGACGTAACGAAAGAAATCGATATTCAATTTGAATATTAAATTCATACAATAAGGAAACGAGTTAATTCATTATAAAATTGGCACGTTTAAAAATAAGAAAATGTATTAAAAGCATTCGTTTTACAAACAAGACTGTATATGCTCGATTGTATAAGACGGGTCATGCAATACTTAGATCAGTTACTGTAAAGAAAAATTGACAAACGACTTCGCTGTTGCCATGGGTTGAATAACTTTACAACTTACAGCCAATCACTTTCCTTCAATAATTGCAATTTCTTTGTATAGTTTCGATATTTTTTATTACAGAAATCAGGGTTTATGCGAAAGTGATATATTCAATGAAGAAACATAGTTTTGCGGTATGTCCCTTATTTTAGACGTGAAACTTTCTTAATTCCTGATAGCCAAACAAATTCTCGATAGCCACTGGTTACTTATTCATTCTATGAGTTTTAGCTCAAAAATGTAATGTCATAACAATTTTGTTCTCGGTTAAGTGTATATAATAAAGTCGAATGCTGCCCATAAAACTACATGTTGTTTGTATTTTTCCACCAAAATATAAGATAGTCAAATTATAATTTACAAGGCCTACTTTAACGAACATAGGAAACACATTAGAAACACGATATGTTTTCAAGATACAGTTTAGTGATGGTTGATTGTTCGAAATTATTTTATGTACTTTTTCATGCAGTTTATCAAATGTTTTGTTTTTATAGTTGTTTTGTTTAACATGAAACGTTCTTTCGATAACTTTTCTGTTGATTTTCCGAAGAGTAATAAAAAAGCATCTATGGTAAATGAATATTTTTTGTACTGTAATAACTCATTTAACTTTTAGTCGTTAACGATAGTGAATTATTGCGTAACACCGACCATCGCTCATACCGACCGATTTTCTTTTGTTTATAAAAAAGAAAGTTTTAATGTTTGTGTTGACATAACTTGAAATTTTCTCTTTGTTTGAAGAAGTGAAGTGGGTTTCTGATGGTTCATTTTTTAATCAAGTGATATATAAAAGTCTACTAACCTATGACTTCGACTAGAGACTTCGATTAGTTGGAAGTGATTGCTAACTCAAGCCTTGGCTTATCATAATCAGGATTCCAAGAACAATATCTACGATAAATTAAGTGGTTCGATAAACAATAAAGAAAACGCGTAATATTTTCATAAAAACGGAAAGGAAGAAACTAAGCTATACGATGATGTTACTGTAGAAATAATGTTTGGTAGCAAACTCCGATCAGACCCAACACCGTTCAGTTTTTATATCTCGCTATAAAATTACTCGAGTCGCTTCATAAGGCGTCGACCCTCACACGAATCGTACGTTTTAATGACTTATATATTATAGGATTGACGTACAAAATATTTAAATCCGATTACAAGATTCTTTGTATAGAAAAATCTTTGTGTGAGTAACACATACAATTTCGATGGAACGATAAAAATTCATAGACCATCTTAGATTTTGACGTTTTATATGAATTATGTCCTCTGTTAATAATATTAATTATAAGGTTATAAATAAAGGACTTTTAACTTTTTGACATGGTATTTGCTAGAAGTTTTTGTACAAATAACCTATTGTTATTACAATCGTAAGCAAAAGATACTCTAATAAAATCCATCAGTCCATCTGTCATGTACTGTCCGAGACAGCGATATATTATTTGTCTGTTATCTCAAAGTACAATCACGAACGACCACTACTTAGATATTACTCAACAAATGGCATTCGTCTGAACAGTCGTCAGCCGATGTTTTTTCATCATAAGTGTACATGAGCTTGAAAGTATAATCACCTTTTACTTATTAATCAAGATATAAAGATTTCTTAGAAGCCGGAGCTAGCTACGATCGAGAAACTTTATAAATATTCCGATTCCGAGTATTCGGGCGGATACGGCCACAGTCGGCTTAACATCTGCAACTTGAGTTACACCGGCTGCTTGTTACGTGCATACAAATTAGCTGTATAACATACTACGAGCAGTGTTCTAGAAAATTAAAATGTGCAGGAAAGCGGCACTTTGATTATTAACTCAGTAAAAAAAATCATAATTACAGTAAGTGTATGCATGATGATCTGAAAGAAATAGACCACTTTATCACTTCCTGCGTGTAAAAAGCGATTAGAGGATAATTTCAAGAGGATGAGTGGTCGCTTTTACGATTGAACAAATAACATGTGCTGCAGTTTATAATTACGACGATGATAGAGGTCAATAATTTAATAAATCAGATAAAAATGACGTACCTGTGGTCTCTCAAGTGATCCTGTCTTCTGAAAGCTTTGCCGCAAATGTCACAGGAGTAAGGTCTTTCATCGGTGTGGGTCCTTTCGTGTATCAGCAGGTTGTACGACTTGGTGAATTGGCGGTTACAGAATTTACAAATAAACTGCTTCTTCGGTCTTGACGCACGACCAGGCGCTCTTAAGAGCCGCCTGTCTAAATGTGGATGCATTTGATGTGGACCAGCCCCGGGAGGGAATAGTCCTGCTCCAGGGAATGTAAAGCTGCCCGCAGCGGTTGGTGATGGCCCAGGAGCACCAAGGAATGGCCCAGGGGGGCCGTAAATAGGAGGTTGCGAAGAGCCATCAGACATCATGCCGTCCATAGACGATGTTCTATGGTGTGGAAGTAACATTGCTGCTGCAGCCTCACGTAAAGCTACTTCTTTGCGTTTTTCCACCATCATAGCCATTAAATCAAATGAGTTTCTTTTAGGGAAATTTCCAGAAGCTCTGTCCGGTGAGCCTTTGGCCGGTTCTGTTCTCTCCCTATCCATCATTCTCTCCCTTTCAATAATTTCCGAGGGTATCAAGGCAGGATGCATTTCGTTAGGGTAAATAACTGGGTGTATAGACCGAGTTGGAACAACAGGAACAAAGGCTGAGGTCTCGCGGTGAGATGAGGTAAGTAAGGAACCTGTTGTCATCTGACGATGGTAAGGTAAGGGTGGTGATTCGAAGTTTCCTGATGCATTTCTGCCACTTGAAGAAGGGCGTTGTTGTGCTCTTTCAGCTGAGCTAGCGAGGAACTGGTCATGTCTGGACCTGAGAGGCGCAGCGACTGGCGTTTCATTGACAGGGCGAGGTGTGGACGCCCTCGATACTACTGCTCCGGCGTTGTCCGACATCACGGTTTCAAGTACATCTGGAAATAAAATTAAGTTATAGTTGTTACGATTAATTTTCAATTAACGATATTTATATTAGTAAATTATTGAAATTAGTAAAACCACACACAGCTATGAGAACTAATGAAAAACCATAAACAAATAATTTTGCTACATAAATAAAAATTCCATGCTCTCTGTAAACATCGTTAATGCTTCGCTTACCATATAAAGACACGAAAATTAATGGTAAACACCTCAATTAACAAAATTTTAATATTACCAACGTTGATTCTTATCTCAATCTTTCATTTGATCAGTGACGAGATACAGCTCTTAAATATTATTCCATTTACATCCCACCATCCCACGACTGATGAACATTTAGATTTATGGATCGAGAAACATGCTTAATTAAGCAGCCCTGCATTGTTTTACTGCATTAGCATAAAACATAAATTCTCACCTAACAGATGAATTGAAATCAGATCATTCGTTACCATGCTATATTTACCTTATTGATTTCATACTGTGTTATGGATCAGCTCTCGATGGGATACATTTTGTCATTAAAATCAATGTAAATTAGTAACGTCAGATTCAATTAAGTAATGTTGGGTTTAGTGTTTCTCGTGTGAATGTTGAGACACACCAAGTGTCACCTCAGGTTCTTTTTTTGAATAAATTGCAGTATTTAATTTGGTGTATTTGATTTCGTTTTCAAACGATTCACCGCTTCCATATATTAGCAAAGCAGATGCATAAATAAACATCTTTGAATAGGTATAAGCCATTACCAATAATACGTGATTTTGTGGAATTTCGTTGCCTACAGCTTGCTTTGATTTCATTAAGATCTTCAAAACAAGATTGTTCATTCAATTTATAAAACTAAGCAGACAAAATCGAATTAAAATACAATATCGATCTATATCTCAATATACTTTTAATATTAACATATTCTAAGCTTTAAAACGTTTTGTTCAGATTTTTATTTTTAAATGAATCTAGTTTTCTCATGCATCATTCATCAATTTATACTTTTGTATAAGTTTTAAGCTTCTGGTGATATCAGTAAATGTTAATGAGTACCGGATTTGGTCACAGTATCGACATTAGTGTCATTGCTTGATTTATACTGGTCCGTTCTTTGATTTGATTTTACTATAAAATTTAAGTAATTTACTTTAAAATTTATTATTATTGTGCTTAAAATCCCCATGTTGACCTCAGGTAAATGGTGGTTGGAGTCAATAAAGTTGCGTCTTATGTCATAAATTATGTTTATAATCAAATTAGTTTAAATGGATTTTATGTGCCATACTTTATTTATTTTGGGAGGAATTCCTGACATTACCATATCATCAATTATTTTTTACCTGATTTACTTCTGTAATTGCCAATATCAATTGGCTTGCTTCTATATATACTAATTTACCTAATGTATACTGGGTTTATTCAATATATTATTATTTTATAGTACCGCGTTTTGCACGATCACGATCGAACAAGTCAGGCCTCCCTGTTTATATACAAAAGTACTCGATCGTCTAATGTTGTGTTCGTATATTTTATTAGAACTATCACATTATACAATATTTGTACAGCTCTAATAAAGTCTCATACATTGCTATTCCGAGATTTACGATCTATCCTATTTTCATTTGAGATGAGCAACATGGTATGACAATAAAACTGTTTAAACTCGTGCCCAGCGTGTGTTTTCACAAAGTTTCCGGCGTCTGTCTACTTTATATGCTGTTGTCTAGTAATGGTCGTTCACTTTTTGTTGTTGTTCGTCTTTTTATGTTCAAAGTTACTGGTGCCGTGAAAGCTTCCTTTGTGTGTATGTTTGTAGATACATCTATGTAAGTGTGGGATTTTCATGAAGTTTGCTTTTGGTACGGGAAAAGATTGTTGATTTTTATCCGGATATAAGTTAGCCCACTTGTGGTTCCTGAAGTATTTTCAACCGGGTTCATCTATTTGTTTCGGTCGTCTTAAAACACTGCGATGCTAAATACTTTCTTGAACTAAAGTTATGATTAGCTAGCATATTATATCGGGAGGTTTCTGAAACCCATCGATTAATTTGCATGATAGGCACTTCGTTCGATCGATGTTTTGAATTTTTGGTTTTTCACCAAAATGAGTTAATGTTTTTAGGGAAAAATGAGTTGAGACTGATAGTCTCAATTCATTTGAAATAAAGATAAATCGGTTAAACATTTTATGGTAACTTTACACTCAGACTCAGCTATCATAAGTATAACTAACTAATAAAATTTTATTGCAGACCGGTTATTTTAATCTTATTGTTAAGACTTACGAGTATGCCATACGTAGATGTTATGTATTGCCGGATTAAGAATCATGATGCTTCAATCCAACATAATCTACTCATAAAAACACATTTTATTGCTCTGCCCATCATATTTTTAACATCAGAAAAACCTAGCCGTCATTTATAGCAACTACAAAAGATTAATCTCAAATTCAATTTATTCAAGCGAGATCGAAAAAGGTGTACCAAGCCCGCATTTCACTGCTCGCTGCCCGGTCTACCGTAAAAGCCTCTGATTTTGTTGCTGTCCTTCTTACACTTACATCCAAGATCTCGTGTCTCCCTCGCACCCGAGCCGCCTGATCGAATTTCTACCATCTTACTTGCACCGAAGCAGTAAAACTACTTTTATCTCTCTTTCGGTTTGAAAATTTAGTGATATGAATATTTATGTGGACAGTGCAGTTAGTAATGGAGGTTGGGATGTAATACCGGTCATTTCAATAACATAAAGCTTTTAAAAGGAATACTTTAAAGCGATCTCCTTGGAAATTTAAATTTCTCGTATTGGGAATACGTGTGTTTACAACTCTGTAGCGTATCTCTATGTGCGTGATATGTGAAGTACGTTTGACTGTTGATCTCGTACGTTTCGATATAAACAAGAAAAGTTTAAAGTTTATGTAAGAAATAAAGTTATTTACAATATCTTACACAGTGTTTTGATTTATTTTTATTACTATCTTATTTTTAACAAAAGCCTTGTTGGCCTCTATACCTGTAGTTGGAAGTAACTATGTGACCATTAGCAATTAAATATATTATGATTTTATAATACTTATTTGTGCTTTAAAAATAATTATGGAAAAAATGTTTTTGTTTTTTGTTAGTTTAACGGAGAACTAGAAAAACCCAAAGAAAATTTTTCATCGCAAAACCGTGTTTAACCCTTAATATTTACAAGCTGATAGCACCGCATAAATGCTCCTCAGAATATGCTCAAGCTTCTATAAATTGATAGTAAAAAGTTCTCCAACCCAGGAAACACCTTATTACTATCTATATTATCCTGGTCAGCTTACATGTTATTTATATTTACGATCATTGAACGTCTTTTATTACATTCAGCTACTTATAACATCGTGGATGCAACCTGTTTGTTACTAGTATTGACTTTGCAACATAGTGTTTTTGATTGCTTCTGACATAATATGGACACCTACTAGAACCGGCATATTTTGAAGTTATGACAAAACTTGCTAAGATTGTAACTACACACAATCTTAAGCAAGTTTTGCTATACATAAATATATTGCAGCCGTCATTTCAGGCTTCATTTACCCCGTTATCGTCTTACATAACAGATATTCGTCCTTTCTGTTTTAGTATTTCCCTATTCTCGTCAGCATCACCATTTATAATTTAATCTTTATTAACCCTCGGTATGTTTTGGTCAATTATGATGTGGGCTTTTAGTATTACAGCTGATTTAGGAACTTCTCAACAGTGCAGTACCTACTGGCTCCAATATTAAGATCCTCCTTTATTGTGTCTGCATTAATGAGTGCGTCTAGAGAGAAATTTAATTTTCGAGAACCCTAACTATTGATTAGCGACTCGGTTGCAGACAACTATATGATTTTGTAAAGTCAATACAGGCATGCATGTACTAGTAAACAAATAAAACATTTATTTTTTTACCAGCGCTAACTGACATGACATGGTACCAGAAAGTGCAATCTTGTGTTCTTCTGAAATGCATAATCGAATTTGTTTATTGATTGAAAATACATTCACCTACCCAAAGTTTACTTTAATCACTTCATTTTAATAACTACTTTGGGAAATCACACCAACAACGTCATGCCATCAGACAGTTGCAACAATAAAAAAACAGTTCTGATGGATTAAATGAATTTGAAGTTTTGTGCAAAAGGTACACCTAGCAAAATGAAGTATAAATCCTAAGACAATAGAAGTTTAGTAAAACCCAGCAATTAAATTTAGTTTTTTCCACGGTTTCATTCGCGTAAAATACAAGTTTCGACAAAATTATTGATCCGTTATGATTGAGTAACAAACAAAAATTCTTTCTTCCATGGGAACTAACGAGGATTGTGGATTTAGAGTTAAAATCCGCGATTCTGTAAGCTTCTCTATTTATAATTGGGATTTTGTTAGTTAATATAACTTCTATGCTTGTTGGGTGGTCTTTGTCCTCAATGGCTAGTATTTGTGCTCTGGCAGTGGATGTTGTTCTCTTTTCCTTAAGGATTTTATTAAGTAAACTACTAATAGAATCAACACCAGAACTAAATAAATTATCTGGTTTCCCGAATCTTGCATTTTAGTCAGAGAACAGCAATAAGTGGAAGCAAAGAATGTTATTGTTTTAAACTTTGAAGAAGTTAACATTACTAATTTGATCAAACCCTAAGGAGATATAGACAGCAAGCCCGATACGTATGGGTTTAATTCAGAAGAGAAAAAAGCAATATTTAGAATCTCGTTCTCATTGGATAAACTTACTAAGTCTTACAGGCCCAATCCTAGTTACAATTACTTATCCAAATATCCAAGGACTCCAACAATTTTGACCAAACTCTTAGCAGCCTTCAATGAACACGTGTTTAAGCGGCACGTTTCAAGTAATCTGTCAGTTACGAAAGACGATTAAAATATATTGAAATTTATGGATCGAGATACACGCCTAATAATTAGGCCGGTTCTTCTCCTAACACCTCTAATTCACACTGAATATTTCATTGCGATCTCTATATTATTCAATAAGATGAAATCATTAACATTATGGTATGAATATTCATTTAATGTGGACACTGTGTTGAGAAAATGATGAGGTTTTTCAATTAGTTAAGTAAATATTGCGTTTAC
Source organism: Lacanobia wlatinum (assembly GCA_947578705.1). NCBI lineage: Eukaryota > Metazoa > Arthropoda > Insecta > Lepidoptera > Noctuidae > Lacanobia > Lacanobia wlatinum. The sequence continues at coordinate 15,941,120 of OX388044.1, forward strand.
GTCTCCTTTGAGCTCTTTGCTCATTTCAGAATCATCAACTCCTACAATAGTTTGAGTTGAGGCGTCGTTTTAAAATTTTGATTGTATCCTTAGTGCCTAAAAAAAAAAGTGCCTGCTTGACTGTCTTATTGAGAAGGACTTTTATCGCTTAGAAATAAACTTTTTTCGTTTACTTTAAAATAATTCCTTTTTTTGGTTTAATTATTTAATGCATTAGTTTTTTTCATCTTTCACTAATGCTTTTGTATCAAAATTGTCGTATAAAGTTTAGCTCGGCACTCTAAACTTTAAATAAATTTTTATGTTAAATCCTGTTTCTAGATTAGTCGTACTGCGGCTTATCTGAAATCAAGTCGGCATTTCGCGGAAGTTTTTATTAAAAAATGGCGCTTAACTGTTGGTAGTTACGCGAAAACAAGTGTTACTTAGTTTGATGCACGATGATAAACTGCAATATCTTATTATCAGTTTAATGAATCTCTTTGATGTTTACCGATGGTTAATTGCTTTTAGTTTTGTTCATAGAATAACTAGAAAATTTAAGAACTTCAAAGGCATTGCATGACGAGCAGATTTTTTTTTACTTTGCATTTTATACTTATTCAGACAAGTTTGTCATACAAACTGCTTGATTTGACTTAAAAAGTTACATATTTTCATTGGTTTTCTTTTCCATATTTTTATTTCTTAAGTATTTCTACGTTCTCTACACACATATCCACAACATGCAACAAGCAAATAAAACTTGTCAAACACTTCTTTTAATACACTTTCTTTATTACCAACTATATTGTAAATAAGTTATACCACCACCGAGAGAAAGCCGCATCCATCATTACCAATCAGAGTTATAGCCAGCCTTGGTCCGACACCGACTCGGTTAACCGTTTTGTGTTCATGGGCCTTGTGTTTCTATTGACATCAGATAATGGTCAATTAAACTACAGTTAATAGTAATTCCCCTTTAACATCACAAAAACACAAAATACTTGGAAATTGTAAAGGTTTATTGATGTTGTATTGCGGCATCCATTTTCGGTGTCGCAAGGTTCCCGATAAGTATCATTCCCTGATTAGATTACATTGCTATCTCTTGATGGTTAAGATTAACTACTATTTGCAGAACAATTAAAACCTTCCGACGTTTCTACTGTGTTACCGTTGCGTAATGTTTTCTTACATATAGGCAGTATTATAGTGGTTTTATGATCGAGAAATGCTTGCTTTTGACAAACAGCACTAGTATTATCTGTATGTGGAATCGAATTGTGAAATAGATCGTTTAAAGCGACTGGTTTTATATTTTCATCGTCTGCCTTTGCTTTCATGTCTTCAGTTGTTTATAAATCAATATCAACGGTCGCTTCAAACCGTCTCTAGAGTAAATAAGTCACAGCTCTGGAACCATTAAAATTCCACCGCGTACAAGCGTGCCATCAACATCACCAAAGAATTTTGTACTTATGTATGGACTTGGTAATGGATGCATTTTTCTTGAGAAACAACACTATTTTCGCAAACTAAACGGCAAGAATGTAACAAAATTATTTCTCGACACAATTTTTCCGAAACTCGTTGCAATTTATAATATGTAAGGTACTAATGAACACAAATAATTTTCAAATAGTCACTGAGGTTATTACCGACTTACGTTTCTTCACGAAACTGCAGATTATTCTCTAGTTCAATTTTTATTGGACTTTTATTTCATTTTATAGTGTCTAGTAGAACAGCATGACTTGTTTAGTCGACCTGCATTTCGAATCGTAGTCAAGGTTTACCCATCAGTCGGATCTAAAATGTAATTAGTTTTTATAGCGATTTTTATTATGTTTCGTTGATTGGATGTTGTAAATTTCGCTATTATGACCGAAGCCGGTGATCAGAACAGAACCTTTTAATTGATTTTGTAATTATATAAGTTTAAAGCTGCCGTAAACTACTCTTGGAACTAAGTTTTAGTGTTCTGTGTAATTTCTTCTTCGAAATTTAGTATTACTTGAAAGACTAATAGATAAAGATGAAAATTTCTTCCTGTCTAATTTCTATTATGTCCAAGCCCTTAAGTGCTGCAATTGCATATGAATAATAACATAAGGAAGTCATTTCAGACGGCAATGTCAGTAATATTTTGAGTCACACACGCTATATTGACCTGCTCCACCATTGACATAGGGTTTAAAATCTCATGCAAGAATGCTGCACCTGGTTTATTTCAGCGTGTTTCTATACACGTGGAAGTGCCTACAGTAATAACTAATAACAAAATGATTATAGACAAAAACGTTTAAGAGTATGCAGTGGGAAAGGAATAAAAAATGTAAAGATTAATGATACAGATAGAAATCCAAATATGCATAATATCTAAGCAACAGGAAATGCATAAGTATAGATAAATGCAGCCTAATACTATCGGCCATGCACCTATGGTTTATAGTATTAGGCTGCATATTGCTGCAACAAGATAGACAAAGTCGTTGAACCACAAGTAGAAATGGAAGTTGAAGGGCCGAAAGGTTCTGCAATTAGGCACGCGTCAAAACAATAGCTGCTGGCATTCGCAAATCCGTTTACAGTAAATCCTTTAAACAATCACAAGATAATTACTGCTAAGCACGGTGGCAGGAAGCATTAAGTAAACAACAATGTAAAATAGAACAATAGAGCAAACCACAAGCCCGTTAGTTCCCAGAATTGTTTTTATAAAGCATATGCGTTGAAAACAATAACATGAGGGGCACGCGATAAAACAGGTAGCAAAGCTCACCCAGCCTACCCAATTTATTCCACATCCGCTGTATTAAATTACAAAAATCGTAAAAAATCCACTCACAAGGCGGTTGGTCGATTAATCGTCCGATCTGTCGAGGTCCAACCCTCCAGTAGTCAGGTAGTCAACCCGCAAAGTTTACAAACTGGCGTCCGCATGCGTACAATGGTTGTCCATTGCAATTTTTTGTCACATTTCACAGTCCAACCGCAGTAGGTGGCGTTGAGACAGGTGAATAGGAGATTAGTGGAAGCGAACACAACAATAGACGCACTGTACAGGCCATAAAACAGTTAATAGAGACTGTGAACGAAAATGTTATTGCCGTAGCTAAACTGTCACTTGGTCTCACACGATAATAATGCACTTTTAGTTTGTTCACTGTAATCCTTGGCAAGGTTCAGGTTTTTTCTTCACTACACTTTTTTTCAGTGTGGCATCACCGTGCGTTGAGGCTGCGCGTGCGCATGGCGCGCGACTGGAAGGAGTTGAGCGCGCGTACTACCGTCGACCGTCGTCAGAGGCAGTAGCGCTCCTGTAGCGTCGCTCCTCCCGCGCCCCGCGCCTTCACCGCCGCCCCACCGAAGCCTCCATACTGTTTTTACTTTGGGAGCGATAAAAAAGGGAAGGATATCGTTGAATTGTTTATTTTTCGTGTTAGTAGCTTATAAGTCGTGTAAATTAACACCGCCCTCGGACTTTGTATCGTGCTTCATGAATTTCGACTGGAGTCGCTAATTGATAATGTTTTTCGTACTTATTATGCTTATTTGAATCGGTTTCAGTTTTATTTTTATTCCTGAGAAAGTATTTCTTAGACAAGGTCTTATACAGTCGTTTAAACTACGGACTCTCTAGTACAATATCCGTAGATATTGCAGGCAGCTATGAACGATATTTTAAGGTTTGTGTTAAAAAAAGACGTGAATCATTTTATTTTAATCTTTATTACAACGAAATCTATTCATACAGTCACATATATTATTTAAAAAATTCTGACTGATAAGTTCTAGTTCAATATTTATTTTTGTATTAAATAAAACATTCATAGATCAATATTATATTGTTAACAGAAAAAATATTTTCGTATTTGGCAACATTCACAATAAAATCTGGCACAATATTTTGGCATGAATAAATAAACAATGTATCCAATAATTTTGATAAGAGTAAATAGAATGTTTCTTTTATTTTCCTGATCCACTTATTTACTGAACACATTACATACAATAACTATTAGGTAGGTATATCATTTCAAATTGTTGATACATCTATGAATTACCAATAAACTATAAACTTTATGTTTAAACAACGTGCGTTTATAAACTTGCGATAGATTAAATAAAATTATAATTTAATTTTTACACTTCTATGTAAACATTCACTAATTTACAATAACTACTCTAGAAGCATTTAACCGACTGTGTTACAATCAAGTCTTTTTATTTATTATTTAAATACATATATTGAGCTTTTACTGATTATCTATATACAAATCATCAATATGGATTTTTATTTTTTCTCCCTATTATATTTTATCATTTTAATGCACAATTTAAGTCACCTAGTATGGACCACATTCTAAAGGGGATTATACCAATTAATTTATTTTATTATATTTATTATTCCTTTACAATAATTATGACATATATAATATTTGAATAATATAAAGTGATTTATAAATTCTGTAACCCTTCATCAAAATTATCGATATTTACAACAATTGTAAAGAAATTTTAAGAACGCTTACATAAAATTATACGAGCTTATTTGTAAATTATTATTCAAAAATTCACAACACTGATAATAATCACCGTTTTAACTATAGGGTTACAGATTTAAACGAGGAAAATAATTATATTCAATGGATTGTGCTTTTTAGGGTAAATTCTAACTACGGCTTAATATTTACTAACGAATTGGCACATCAATACTGTTACCTACTATGTATTTATTTACCTAATATTTCTACGTTTCACACCTATGTAATAAATATTATGTAACTATTAGTAGGAATATTATTTCTTCTTACTTTACCTTCTTAGATTTCATCATCAATATTTTTATATCGTTACGATGTCAGTCGTTACTCTAAGTTCCATTTCTTGTATCGTTTGCCGTGTTTCAGTTGATTAAAGATTCGAATGGCTGATATTATCATTTATTATTCATCATTTATATCATTCGTTTTCAAGAATGTATACGGGTAAAGTTATACTGTATTAGGAATATTTTTATTGAATTATTTATTTTTTCCGTTTTAGTCTCATATTCATCAGTCATAATATCAGGTGTATAAAAAGACATTTTTATATAATGATTTTAGCCAATAACATCATTGATATATTTTATTTTTATATATCTATTTAGAATTACATAGATTAAAGCTATGCATTTAATAAAACATGTATCATCTTCGATGCGTCGTTGCCGTGATATCTACTTTAAATATTTTTAACTTTATCAAAAACACATGCAATTTATAATATGTAATATAATTAAAATAATACTTCGCACCTGAAAAACTATAATTTTACATAATAATTATTTTCTGAATAATTAAGTTTAATATAATTTGATTTATCTGCATGGATTAAGGGTACATTAAGGACGGGACGATTTCTCGTTAGTGATGTACCTTGAAAAGATTTTCGACTAAAATTAATAAAAAAGAATAATTTCGAGCACATTATGTGTGCCAGTGAACCCAGATAGCGTGATCAATTCATTTCTCATAGTGCCGTCTACACGCTAGGCATGTCCGAGCAAAATTCGAAAATTGCCATGTGAAATCTCACAATTAAATGATTGAAGGCGCTAAGTTTTAATGTCGTTATAGGATAGGTTTTAAAATACAACTCTGCTGTTGTTTCCAATCCCATTCACAGAAAAATACCAGATTGTTAACATTGATTGGCGTTATTATATTTGGTGGGATCTAAGACGTGTTACTTCCTTCTGCAACAGTTCGGAATGAATGGTTTCCCCATCAGTAGAAATGGTTATATCCCCATCATTACAAATGGCAGTTTGAATATTCTATATCGTCATATGAAGTTAGTTTAAATAGGTTATTACAACGTTAAAATTATACTTCTGCTCAACTGTTGTCTCACTGACATTTAAAATTTTTCATTAACCTCAGTAGGTCTTTTATTTCAGAAATTGGGAGACAGGTTTCCTAGGTACTGTAAACTTGATTGAATTTGACATTTGGATATCGAAATTACAACGATTACTTACCACAATTTCATATATTAAATTCGACTTTTTATGGAGTCCGCGCATTACGTAACTTTGGATTACATACGTGCAATTTAAAGGGAATTAACAATATTGAAAAGTAAAACATAATGACTTTTAGTGTTTTCGTTAAAAAGCAGTGTATTTTTTTTCACAGTGGGTGTAAAGTTAAAACGATCGTAACTTGTAGAAAACAAATATAGCATCTTATCTTTTACTAATTTCTTAATGATATTGTATTAAAAATGAATGGGATTAAAAACCATATTATAATAACTCAAAACATGGAATTAAACTGAATATATTTAATACAGCTAAATTATATAAAATCGTATGAATCTTCCGAGGTCAGGGCTCGTCGTCAACCAGCCTTCATCCACCTGTCTATGGAGTACTCCAAAGCTGCCATCCATCTATGAAAACAGAAAAAAAAAAATGTAAACACTTATTTCAATTAAAGTACTGTAATTAACAAATAAAATGAACTAAACGAATTACAAACTAAAATATAACATCAAACAATTTTTCTTTAACGCTGTAAGCTGGTAATGTGCCCAAGAGACTAGCGGCATTGCCACGTTGTATTGCAATGCTTAGCGTCTGGCCAAAGTAAAAGCCCCCTTGGGCCACGAGTGTCAACCAGCCTTTTTGACGACAAAACAATTTTGGCGTGTAAAAGAGTTATTTCGTGCTATTTCCAAAATCCTTACTTCCTTACTTAATATTATAAATGTGAAAGTAACTCTGTCTGTCTGTCTGTCTGTCGCGCTTTCACGCCAAAACTACTGAACCAATTTAAATGAAATTTGGTACACAGATAGTCTAGAGCCTGAGAAAGGACATAGGCTTTTTACCCCGGGAGTATGTTCCTTAGGGACCACGCGGGCGAAGCCGCTGGCAGAAGCAAGTAAAATATAATTTACCATTTACTTAATACTACATCATAATAATATCAAAAAAACCAAGGACATTCGATTTTCTCACGATATTTAATCGATAGTATTTTGGAGCTCCGTTTGAGACGTATCGTAAATATTCGTAAATAATGAATAATTAGGCACAATATTGCTAAATAAGTAATTAATTTTACAACAATTATTATCATTCTGTATTAATAAAACAGTATAACTTACTAACTACTTAACTAATAATTAAAATTATCACATTAAATACCCAGTAATCTTCCTCCTTTTACCTACTTGATCTATGTTGTGCCCGACAGGGCCCATAATTGTGACTAACATAATTATTTTTCTACTGAATTGAGAATTTCAATAATCCTATACAAAATAAATCAACCTACAAACAATCGACTACTGAAAACACCTGGTAATCTATACCTACAGTCAGATTTTACTGTCGGTTGTACGTGGTCTCACAAAACTAGAATACCAATTTTATCAGTCAAAAGTTTTGACAGGTCTTATTAGACATGGAAGACTTTTGAAGTATTTTGGAATTTATAACTGCTTACTTAAATATGTTCAGTAAGTTATCAGAACCGCACCTAAGTGGTTAAAGAAGACTAATCACCTGCTCTGGCTTAGCAGTATCCCTGTCTGTCGCAAAAATTCCGAAACTACAAGTACAAGACACGGGACCATATTGTTACTAATTTGCTCAGTAACGTTTATCAATCTGCCTAAGAAACATTCAGATATACCACACTACTTTGCAAGGGTTATTGATCTTACATCGCGACATCCCAATCGTATAACCGATCTGGAAGAGGTTCTTACAAATTAAAGAACGTTGGTTCTCTTTCGTTAATCAAATGATCGGCCATCAGATTGGGCCTGAAGACGGCTTGACATGTGACTCAGGTTCGATTGGAGGATAATATTTCTTCACAGTGTCCATGCTAATTGCAATCGAACGTCAGAGTTGCATTTTCGTTTCGGAATGCAATAACAGTGAACCTAACAAGTGTGTGAAGGAATATAATAATTTTTAGGAATTTAAATAAAGTAGGGCATGTGACATCCTAAATTCCTAACCTATGGCGCTCAAACATGTTCATTGACTAAGGCGCAGAATTCAAAACTTAATGTTTACCAAAGAGCGATGGAGTGTAGCATTCCGCAAATCAAACGGACCGACCGAATTAGCAACACAGTTATACGCTCCAAGACCGGCATCGCGGATGTTGGAGACAATCTGCGAGGCTAAAATGGGATTGGGCGGGCCACATTTATAGGATGCACGAGGACAGATGAGCCAGGATCGCCTCGCAGTAGGTACCTGAAGATGGACGTCGCAACCGAGGCAGGCCTATAAACGCTGGCGTGACGACTTGGGCTCATATCTGACAGACAGGCCGGAGAAGGCAACAGAAAGAGTTAGCTGGAAAAATATGGGGAGGCCTTTGGCCAGCACTGGGCCAACACATGCTATTAAAAAAACGCCACGCGAGAGATCTCAAGTTAGCCCAATTGCCAGAGCTAAGATAAAATATCCTGATACGAGTGAGGATACCAGACCACAAATAATGGGAACAGAGCGGAAAAAAAGAAGAAAAGTCTTTATACAGTTTCAGCCAAGATATATTGAAATAGTACATCGTTATCTTAGGGCTGAAAGTGACTGACCGAACGTAGCGAGGGCGCCAATTGTTCGAGGGACTAAATAAGTCTTTCATCCGAGGTAAACACTGTGCTTTTCATTACGAATACAAGAAAAATAAAAATAAAAACACGAATTAGCTAAAGAAAAAAGCCATATCTGAATCTGATGAAATATTTTGCCCAAATTTATGTTATTTTAAAGAAATAGTTGTAAGTAAATTATAATAAAATCATTTAAAAAATACAATCTTTAGTTAATACTCATCTATATATTATTTCAGTTTTACATCGCGCTGTAATTGACTAGCTGTATAGAATGTTGCAACATAGTTTAATAGAAATGTTCAATAAGTTTTTTTTTATAATTTGACGGCTGTCAGTTGAAAACGATTCTCCCTAGGGCTGAAAAGTAATACTTTCAACCCGCTCGTTAGGCAACTTTAGGCCTACTTTCCGAGTATGAGTAATGAATAAGTCTTGTATTTTATCGTAAAAAATTGTTTTAAAATATGTTACACAATGCATATGCTCGGATATTGCTAAATTTTGCTATGAGGAATAGGTTATCGTCTTCATGACAGAAGAGATCATGTTTTAGCATACCAAAGCCAAAAAGGTAAATAAATAAATGATGCTTTAGTCACACAGAATATAGTTAACAGAAAAGATTATAGAGTGGAACGAGTTAACGATCAATGTACTGCCTAAGGCCAGACCTAACGAAGCTTTATACCTTTGTTTTTATCGATTCTAAAAACTATACGATTGTTGATAATTTGACTTCGTTATTGTATTGGTCTACATTCATAATGCCTATTTTTTAATAGTAAGTAACATCACAAAACACATAGAGTAAGTTTCAAGAACAGACCCCACATTTTTATTTAATTTTAATATTGGGACTTTTGCCCTAATAAAGAAATTTGATTGATTGATATGTTACTTATTTTCTCGGTAGTAAAATATGTGGGATAAAGTAGCGTTAGAGTACTTTGAAGGTATGCATACGTCCGATATTGTTACTAAAAAAATTAGTTACATCTGGGGGACTCTGGGATCTTGCACTAAGAGGACTAACAGGAAAGGATAATGGATACCTATCGTAGGTACAGGTCACCAACAGCGATAAGTTCTTGACAACATGATTTATTTTCGTTATACAATAATTTAACTATTTGTACCGGAAGACGCAACGTTGGAAGGCCTCCCACAAGGTGGACCGATGACCTGGTGAAGGTTGCGGGTAGCCGATGGATGCGAGACGCGCAGGACTGGTTGTTGTGGCGACGCTTGGGGGAGGTCTATGTCCAGCAGTGGACGTCTTTCGGCTGATATGATGATAATGATGATAATTTGACTTATGGCAGTGGATGTAATCGGCCTGAATAGATTTCTTCATACTAATCAATGAATATTCCATAAGAAGTCCTCCAATTTCTGTCCTTGGTAAGATAGGTACGAGTACATAAGCCGGTAGAGACTCCAACCAGTGTTTCGGCCGGCCATAGTATGTATCAGACGGTCTGCAGTGCGATTCTGTAGACCTCTCACCGTCTAAGCGAAGGAGAAATGAAAATGGAGTGACCTGTCAATTCCTACAAACAAGATTACCTTATGCAAGACACTTGTCTCACCGCCGGCGATCAGTGAGTAGTGAGTAAAGCTTGAAACTCGAAACGAGTTGATGAGCAGCGAATAGCGAGTGAACAGTTTCGATAGTTATGCCGCTCGGCTTTAAGCGAGTGCTTTTGTGCGGCGGGCGATTACTCGCAATACTCGCTCCGGCCCGCACTGTAGGTTGAAATTACCGCTGGTTGGTGAGTTCCGATTGCCAAGCAAGTGTCGCTGAGCGAGTAAGATCTTTGATAGCTCTTGTCGCTGCGATCACCTAGTGGTAAGAACCGCTCGCCGGCAGTGTGAACTGCCAGCTATCGACTATGAATGTATGTGTCTCTTTTACTGACACGAGATCTATATCTTTTGTCCCTATCCTCAGCGAGCAAATAGTCAATAGCTAATCGCTTCCTTGCCGGCGGTGAGACAAGTGCCTAGCACGGTGAGATGTTGACAGAGCAGTTGGTCTACCACCGTATAAACTAAGGTGAAGTAAGCATGAAGAGAACTATCATTCCATTTTGTTGTATGGACGTAAACTATAACTAGAAAATTGATTTGAATGATGAGTATATTAATGTGATTGCTGCAGTTTCAATACCATCTAAAGCAGCCGTCTTTTTCTCTCTCGCCACATTGCGCTTCTATTATGGTCATGATGGGCCACAGTAAACTACAGTAAAATAAAATTCTACACATTTTAATAGTATCTACATGATTGGGGCTTTTGAATTTGTGACAATAGGACAGTTTTAGGCCACATTTTTCACGTTAATAGTGGGTGTTGAACAGTCTCAGCACGTCATCAAGTAGTGAACCAGTACAGTATAGATACAAACACATTAATGCACTGATAGCATCAATAATGTGCTAGGCTATAGGGCCACACGGAAAAGCTTGACGGGCCACTTGCGGCCCGCGGGCCGCAGGTTGAGTATAGCTGATCTAAAGCAAACAAAACAAAAACCTGCAGCGCGATTCTGTTAACGTACAGAATACGGCTGGTTTTGTATAGTAATGTGTGTCCCTAGAGAACAGGGACACTTTACCCAAAGGATTTTTGACCACAACATTATCAATTTGGTTGTTATACTCACCGCTTTCTATCCATTTCAGATTCAGTGTGGAAGTAGAAGTGTCTCTGCTTAGGTTCTGTAGGCATCACCTCGAAGGCATATTTCTTGCCACCAGGTGCGCATGTCTGTATTCTGTAGCCGTGTAGACAGGCCATTCCTGTGGAGGAAGAAGATAAGATTGCGGTAATTAGAGTATCATTTTTTCGGCCTTCTGATAGGAAATTCTCTGTAGTGGTTAGGTGCCGTGATGTGTTTTTAAATGGCAAGATGTGTGCATGGACGTGCAAAACAAACTAACAATTATTTTGTTTTTAATTCATTCCTTGGGTAATTTGTTAAAAAACGTTCTGAGCGCAATAAAATTTGCGATTAGGTACTCCAGTAGTTTCAAACTCATCTGAAGCTTTTAGTCATGGGCTGACAAACAACAAGCAATGCAGTAGGAAACAGTAAAGCCCTGCAATTCAGTTGCATGGACAAAGATGACCAAAACTTACCAAAAGCATTTTTGCTGTTGCCATCATTGTAAAAGTAGAGGCATGCATCTTTGAGCACGCAGTACCGCTTAGCCCAAGACTTCCACTTGGAGCCAAGTTTCATGAGGTATCCGAAGCAGTCGGGCCTAGGGATCGATGATGGTGGAAGCTTCATGTTCCGCATCGTCACTTCTAACCAGCCATCGCGCTGGAAAATAAAAAAAATCAATTGAGCCTTGGGTTAGAACTTTAGCCCGCGGCTTTGCTTGCGAACATATAGATTTAGATTTTTTTTTTTCAGAGAATGGGCAGCAGCGTTCTCTGTAAAACGCAACACCATACACTGCGATCGCCAACCCGCCTGCCAAGCGTGGCGATTATGGCAAACCACCCCTTTTGGTGGAGGCCTATGTCCAGCAGTGGACGTCTTTCGGCTGATATGATGATGATGATGGTGTAAAGATTTTCGAGAAAAAATAAATAGCCATTAACGCCCGCCAAAAACCCTGGCGCAAAATGTATGTAAATAATTATTACTGTTTCATGTACCTAACCTACCTCTATATGTTATCCAACCGACCTACCTAAATTGAGAATTTCAATTGCCCAGTTAATGTCTATTTTTTTTCTATCTTTGTACCTTAATTCATCAAAATCGATTCACCACAAACAAATGTAAAAATCATTTTCGCATTTATACTAAGGGGCCGTTCATATATTACGTAAGCAGAATTTTAGTCATTTTTAACCCCCCGCCCCTTGTTAGCGATAGTAATCAAAGCTCTTACCCCTCCCTCCTATGCTTACGTAGGCATTGGTATAGTTTTTAATCACTCGGGACCTATTTCCCCACTTGCTTTTTTTTACTATTGATAGGCAAGCATTTGACTATCTCACCTGATTTACTTAACTATGTAACATCGCGTGATAGTAAAACCAAGGAACTAACCATAATTATGTCAAATCAAAATCTACTAAGATTTGCGAACTAAAAAAGTTAGTAAATATTGCTGACGTAATCACCATTTAAACCCCCACCGTCCCCCATGTCATCAAAAATAAGCATAGTAAAGACCCCCCCGCCCCCCATTGGTGCTTACGTAATATTTGAACGGCCCCTAATTAGGTACTTAGGATGACCAAATACCACATGATCCATATTTATTTGCTGGCAAAATTCTTGACATACTTTAAGTGAGCGATTCGAAAAACAATAACAGTAGAAGTAGCAAAAAATAAAAGTGTTATCAAGTAATAGAAAATCTACTCAACAGACTAAGGTCCATATTTATACTGTGCTAAGGTACTGACAAATTTTCCCATTCAAACTTGAACCTAATGGCTTTAGACAAAAAGTTGAAAATAATTTTTTCTTTTTCGTTTATTTTTCAAAACATTATTATAAACTGTATAAACAAACATAACACTTGTCTGAAACCTTTAAAGGTTTGTTTAAAAAGGGGAAGAAACAAGCTCGCTCACAACATAGGTAAATTTAAGTGGTGTGTATGTCATGTGTCTGTACATTACAGACAGAAAGTATGGTGAGCTTCCAACTACAACTTCCTTTTAAATATCTCCGGATGTTAAGAAAGCATGACGGCACTTTATCGCACATTACCAAGAAAGGGCTTAGTAGTTATAATCTTATGATTGCTAACTTCTACAGTTCCTTCTAAAAGTTCGTTGACAGAAGATAACACGTGTGATACAAACCTCAAAGTTTAAACCAGCGCCGTCTGTTAAAGGAATGAAGAACTAACAAGGACTGTCATCGTATACAAGCATTCCAATTCATTTGAAAAAATCTCACGATTTATCACACTTTATGAAACTTAACTCGCAATTCATTTAACTGAACTTATAAAACAACAAAATAATATAACAAACCTGGTTACTAGCATCAATAGCATGCGCAAGTACTGCGCGCCATCTAGCAGCTGCCTCGGAAGTGTCTGCAGCCAATTGTAACCGTACGCCTCCACCGCGATGTAACCGGAAACCGTGGGGCCTGCCCGAGTCTTCTTCGGTCAGTTGATAGTTCACAAGCATGAGTGCTCCCACGGGATGAATGCTCTAGAAAGTAGTATAGGATTGAATGAATAGATGGCGGTGTTATCAGTTCCTTCTAGTTGGGTTAAACCTTTTATTGCAGGGTCGTCAGAAAAAGAGGTTTAATAGCACTGAAGGCTGAAGAGTTTATGTAAGCAGTAACATCTATACCAATAACGCAACTACGTACCTACTACGTAGTAGAAAGATAATGGAACGTTGAATTGGCAAGACGAAGCTATCAGGCAATCGTTGATATATTTAGAAAGTACTTGAACTACACCGACAAAATAACAGCGGTCATTCAATCGTATGACCTATGCAAGACAATTTACATACATTATAAAACCAATGATGATCATCACCTGCCTAACATTTTTACAGTATGTTGAATTCAGCTTCAAGTCTTAGGGGATGTAGCTGAAGACTAGTTGGTAAGGTATGGAAAATATTGCAATAAAAAAGATTATTGCAGAGATTTAGCATTACATCCAGACGAATGCGACTGAATTCTAGTTGGAACGCATATAACATGAAATTATCGATACGATGAAGACGAAAAAGAATACAAACTAAGCATTTACTTACAGAATCTGTCTTATAGTAGTACAAGCAGTTGTCTCTCTTGAGGACGAACCACCTTCGAGTCCAGCGGGGAGGGTGATGAGGTCTGACTGGGGCAGCCCGCCAGAGATACCCTGAGTACAAAGCAGCTGGTCCTCCTTCGTGAGCTAATGAGGCTACCACCTCACAGGTTCGGGCAACCTGAAGGTAAAGTTATACAATTAAGGATTTTTGGTGGTTGAATATCACACGTTGACATATTTCATAGATCTTGAATAAAATACAAATTTAATTAAAAAAATATGAATTGCTTGTAGAACTGCATTAAATTTTGATAAAATGTCCTGCTAAATTCTAGTAGGTACCCAAATTACAACTTATAAAAATTTACAAGGTGATTTGAATGAGAGTCAATTTAGCAGTAGGTACAGAACATACATAAACCTAAAATCTTTGGAGTGGGCAGTAAAGACGAAATATTATTATTTAGGATCGTTAGCATAAATCAGAATTTACATGTACAAATAATTTAATGGAACACAAAAATGGGTTATGATGTGGTATGGTCTGGTTAAATTAGATTGATGTTACGGATACTAAACTGAAAAGCTTATAGCACTGTGGTTAAAATAAAGTTGTCTGTTTGAATCTGCTAAAATAAGGTGGTTTATCGAAATAATGTTGATTGAGCACTGATTTATACATATTAAAATATGTACATATAATAAAAGTTTAAAAACCTCTCACAAAACTGAAAGAAGCGGACATCACTGAGAAAACAAACAAAATCAACGTAGAATCGAAACTTTCAGATAAACTTACCTCTAATTCAAGTATTTCTGATCCAGAATGCGCAATCTTCACCACTTCTGAGTGTGTCTTATCTAAAACATTGATTCCTGAAAATAAATTGATGAACATTATGCATCGCTGTAAATCAATCAAGAGTGCTTTAGAGGGTAATAAATTTTCCAATTGAAACGAAAATGCAAGCAGAATCCGATCTGGAAATGGGGCTTTAAATCAAACTGTTTAAATGAAATAGTCGTTTTCATAACAAATATAAAACACAGGTGTATTGAAAGCTGCTTTATATCTAGCAAATTGGTCTCTTAGGTACGTTCCAAGAATCATGACTACTGTATGCATTCTTAACATTATAAATTTGGAGTTATTTTATAGAAAACCACTATTGAAACATTTTTCCGTGCTTCCATTAAAACTCCTTCAAATGTTTCAATAGCTACTTTGTCAAATAATACATATTTTTTATTTACATCTGATTCTGCTTCTGCTTTAGGAGCATCTATAATTTAGTTTGGATAAACACTAATATTGTTCTTCAAGTCCATTACCATTGACTGCTATGACAATGTCACCAACTTCTAAACCAGAAGTTTCAGCAGGCGTGTCGGGTTCGATGGCTGACACTACTACCGGCTTGCTTCCGTGAATACGGAATCCGAACTCTTCATTGCCACGCCTTACTACCACTGTTTTGTCGCTCTCTGCAAAGGAAAAATGAATTGCTTCATGTAGTTCTACTTCAATTATTTTAATCGGTAGCTTACTTTTGGTAATACATTGTCCGAAGAGCATCGATATGATTAAATACCCACAAATGTCGTCGTTATCATCAGTTTGATTCCGGTATTCATAGTTTGCGGAAAGATCAAAAAGCTTTATTAAAACACTTGAAAGCCACATACAGCAAAAACGTTTTACCATTAAATTGGTTTACAAATATTAGCAATATTCAATAGTAAGACAAAAATAATAAACCAATAATCACTTAACAATAGACTCATAGGTTAACGATACCGTATATTTTATTTGCGTCATTCCTGGCCTAATATTTATTTTCTTATCTAAATAGTACAATGATGTCGGCCTAGAGACGGCAATAAACTCGCTGAGGAGATCTGACCATGACACACATACGGACTCTACATGGTAAGTGCGTGTCCGTCCAAATATTTGCAGAAAAACTTTCGCTTTTGGCTAATGCCCAGGAAAATCAAATAGAAGTTTCATTCATACAATGCATTAGAGGATGCAATTAAAATGCCGCGATCCGGATATGATGTTACTGGCACATTGAGCATCACAAAAGTAATGAAACCGTATGGTGAATATAAAGCCTGGAATTTTAAGTAGATCCGTTACTAGGAGGATGTGAGTAATAGGCCTAATTTAGTTATTAGATTTATTGTTTTATATTTTTATTAGATGATGGAAGCCACACATAATATTAGAAAGACACACGCGTATTATTAAATTATATCACACTTGCTATAGAAAGAGAAAAAAATAATTATTGTATATTATAATAATAGTATCCCACTGGTGTTAAATAATAAAATATAGTCATTTTTTACCACATGGTTCTGGAGCCACAAGTCTGCTTATTTGACTTTGTCGACACCATAACATCAGCATCAATTTGAGAATTTCCTCCAGTTTCTGTCTTACACTTCCCTTGGAATTCAACATGTCTTTGACTAAAACATAAAATAATAGAAACGTAAAATAAATCTGCTGCTTCGACTCCATCCAACGTGTGTACAATTCACAAAAAGTTTACTTACATGAATGTCCCATCCTTCAAGCAAACCTCGACAATCCAAACTGAATTTCCGAACTACACTCGTGAACTTTTGAACCGGCGTTTGTCACTATTAACTGTCCGCATGGACTGCATGAAAATTACGTCATTAACTGTCGTCTAGACGAGTTTTGCTATGTAAAATCGATACGAACTAAACATTTACTGAACGTCAGACGTAAAAATATCATCTGGCCGCAGTAGCGTGTCGTCAACAACTGAATACTGACGTTCGAATACGCTACGAGAATTAATTTTAGTTCGCAACTGTTCGGTCACTTTTGATTCTGAAACGATTCTGTACCTTTCACTGATTGAAGCTAAAATTGATCGCGTGACTCATCGAGTCCATTAAAATTCATTACTTTCATGTCAAGGTCTCCAAAATTATCAAAAATTACACGCACATTTGTTATGACGACATTGGCAGCAAATTTTTTTTCTGTGCCAATGGCAAAGATGAACTAAAGAATTCAGGGGACATTCTTAAAATAATAGGTGATGCTATTTCAAATGAGAGAGTAGTAGGAATAGTTTGACACGTCACGCTTCCGAAGTAGACTGGTTAACTATTCGTTAATAGTAGTGACGCAATACGGTACCTGTTTTATAATAGCCGTCGTGGAATGAAGGGCTTTATATAGACGGTAAATGCGATCATGAAACTAGCTTCGTGATGTGCTCAGTGAATAGCGCCGGTAAAATAAGGGAACCTCGTTTATTAGCTGTTACAAAATTAGGGAGTGGTTTATGGGAGACAATATGTTGATATATGTTACAGATTTTTCCTAGAAATTCCTGATGCACACTATGCAAGTGTACCAGAAACGTCAAAAAGATGAAAATAAGTGTAATTGTATTTTTTACAGTAAAAAACACGATTCTTGACTTGTCTAAATAACTACGATTTAACATCATTTAGCATTTACTGTATGTGGCTTTATTTATTTTTTATTTTGTAACATTTGCTTACTATACTAACAGTCTTCGCCAAAGCGTATAGTAAGCCAACAAAATCTTATAAACTAAAAAAATGGATCCGTGCATGCATGCTTTAATCAAAAGAAGAGAAATTTTAAAACCTAAACTCATTTATGAATGATAATGTTTCACCATGGTATTCATTATTTTCTGCTTGATATTATTTCCTTAACTTGGACAGATACTTTAAAGGCATTTTTTATCAGCCTGGTCTGTCCTACTTCTGGGCAAAGGTCTCACCCCATTCCGTCCATTTTTTTCTTTTCTTTAAAAGCATTTAAAGAAAAAATATCTTTTGGGACAACAATCTTACCAAAACTATTGTCAGCTTGTCGCCGGTTCAGTTCAATGCAGGCTCGTCGGTGCACCAATCTATGTGTAAGCGCAACATATCTCTTGTTGAACTCTGATTCTGATTCCGTTGGGTCTTCCTGTCCACCGTCAGATCCAGTGTCTAGTACATCTGTGGATCAGGGAGTGAATAAGTTAGAGGAGGACATGAGGAAGAAGAAGGCGAGTACAGGAAGATGATGTTGGTGGTCCTATTGTGTTTCGGGGTTTTGAACCCTATTACTAAGCCCTTAATTTTTAATTTACATTTTAAAAATTAAAGAAAAAAATAAACAATAAACCAAAAAACGTGATTATTTTTCGATTTATGGAATGGAACCCTTCGTGTAAGAGTGTGACTCCCACTTCGCTGGTTTTTTCTCGTCACTTCATGTAGGTAATTTGTTTTCAGTATTTTCTTTTTAGTTTTAAATTTACATAGTACTGAGTTCCCACCTGGCGACCATAGAATTCTGAACATGGTGGGTAAATACAGATAACCATTAGCAGAACTACTGTACTGCTTGTAATTAATTAGTATGCAAAATGTATGCTATTTGCGTTAAACACTTAAGCTGATTTCATAATATTAGGGACACGTTCATCTAAAAAAATAACTCAGGTAGCTTGTCAAAAAAGTATTTATGACGGAAAATAATTCGGACCATGACTAAGTTGCAATATAGCACAATTTCTTTTGCAGTATCAATGTGATCACACATTGATGTAATCGGTATTTCAAGTCTCCTATTTTTTTCAAATGAAGTCATCGAGCTCAATTTTTGTTTTTATCCTATGATTAGGTGATTTGGGCTGCTCTAAATAAAATCTTTGTTGACGACAACTATTTTTACATCTTTTATGTAATGGTAATTACATAAAAGATGCTGAATAAATTTTATTATTTCTTTCTTTCTTTCAAAAACTTGTTTTTCGTTTTTTTTAAATTAATTTTACTACTACTAAATTAGCTTTCGACAGCAGCTTCATCCGAGTCAAAGTTGAAATTCAGGAACTTCTTCATTGTGGTACCTACCAGGGGAAGAAGTATCTTATTGTTTAAATTCAGGCCATTTTCTATCCATGTTCCAATCTCATTCATGCCTATTCAGTCGTTAAGGCGTGATATCATCATCTACCTAACCTTTTCCCAACTATATTGGGGTCGGCTCCCAGTCAAACCGGATTCTGCTGAATACCAGTATTTTACGTGGAGCGGCTGCCTACCAGACCTCTACAAACCATTAACTGGGTAATATGGCAGTTCTTGGCAAGGCTTCTGATAAGCCGTAACGACTGCCAAAGTTCTACAAATGACAGCCGGGACCAACGGCTTAACGTGCTTTCCGAGGCATGGAGGAAACTCGGTATGTTAAGATAGTCACCCATCCACAGACCAACCTTGGCAAGCGTTGCTTAACCTTAAAGATCGATCTATGCGGCTAGTATTCTTTAGACATGACCTCCTAGTTAAGGGGTGATATAACCACAAAAATTCAGACTCACAACCTAACTAATGTTATAAATGCGAAAGTGAGTTAGTTTACGCTGAACTGATTTGGATGAACTTTGAAATAATGATTTATAGGCTAATCTTATGCAAGAATAAAACTTGACTGCCAGTAAAGCCGCGGCCTAAAGCTAGTTTATAACGTTAGTTCAAAGCTAGTTTCAATTTGTTTATATATTTTTTTTTTTTTTGTAAAATTATGTTGGGTTTTTTATTTATTTCTGTATAGTAATTATGTTAAGTACCTGGTGGAATCCTGGTCCAGTGGTCATTATTCTCGGACAGCATTATCCAGTTACCGCACCACCAGGGAGCAGCATAGATCCCTTTTTCGTCACGGCCTCCTTCGGCACCCTCAGAGCTACCAGAACATTCTTCGTGTTCTGTCAAAAAAAAAAAGGTTCACAAAGGTGACAACAACATAGTTTCCTTAGACTTTTCGACTCTACTCTAGTACGTTTCAGTAACCTCTGAAAAAGGTTATGTTTTATTATTTTGTTAGATAAAAATGAAAACAAGAATTATGCTACCAAAAAAATAGCCGTCACGGAACGCCCGACAGATGTGAAAAATCAATGTTAATATTAGAATTCATAAGTAATTAAAATCTTATACATTAGTTCCAAAGTTCGCCGTCCGTAACAGGGAGCGTGAGTGGGGGCATCACGACGTGACAGCGTCATTTCCGTCACGGCATACGAGTTGGTTTTACTGCCGAAGCGCGCCAAGGAGGGTTTTCAGGAAAATTTACTCCACCAGTTGGCGCAACATAGGCGAGAGGTCCTCTTCATTGAGAAAGTGATTTTGACATTAAAATGATGTCGACGTAAACTTAACAAATGTTAGAAAACAAGCGATTTGATAGGTGTTTGGGACTGACGCCTCAGTGCTGCCACCTGGTGCTCGACATTTCAGAAAACCCTTATAGATGTTTCACTTTAAGAACCTGAAGACTCCTTACTTAGGCGATAAGAATTTAACATATAATAAAAACTAAAATTAAAATTTTGAAAAAACAACGACGATTAAAACGTAATTGAAAAAGTATGTATACCTAAAATAATTTAAAAACCCCCGACTTCAAGAATTTATATCCGTACGGGCCTGCTGTCCGGGTTTTTTTTAGCAATTTTATAGTGGCGTGATTTATTGAAGATATTTTATTGCTATACTTATTTACGTTAAATTCTAAATAGTGATGGCAGCTCTCGACGGATATAAATCCTTTAGGTCGGGTATTTTTTAATTATTTTATCCTTTCTCGAATACGTTTTAACTTTTAAGAGAGCATAGGTATTATGCACATAGTACTACATAACGATTTAGTTTATTTACATTATTAAAAACTGCATCAAAATCGGACTAGTATTTTTGGTTATGCAACAATCATAATCAAACCCATCACTGAAAACCGCATCAAAATCGGCCTAGTAGTTTTAGAGATAAATGGCAAAATTGATTTGCACAAACAAACATACTCTCATCCCAAACGCATATACGGTCTCCGTACCGACGTGGGTAAAAATATACATTTTAAAACTGAACTAACCATCAGGATCAACGCTTGCACTGGATCCGCCCAATTTATCCAGACTGTTGCCAGCAGATCTTGCTATGCGGGCGTCTTGAGGTTTTTCACTCGTCGCATATTCTTCCTTACCTCTTTCTTCCGACTGGTGAGTAAAAAATACAGTTTATACTTAAAAGCACGCGTGTTTATTGTAGTTTATTCTGTTCTGTACTTAAAAATAGAAGAACATTCTTAAATCAAATAAAACCTATAGACAAACCTTATTTTCTTAGGCTGAAAATGCTTTTTTTTTTCAAATGACGTTTTTTTGACAAATGGGTATAGATTTTCTTGCAAAAATTGATAGTTATTGCGTTTTTTTTTATTTCATGAATGAAAATGTTCATAATTAACAACTATTGCACTAGTTTAGTTTTTTTGTTGTGTACAAAAATGAAAATACATTCATGTGCTTCTGAAAACGAAGATGGGTTAGGCTTAGATGATGTTTTGAATCCAACATCAACGGCATATTCTACGAAGCCGGCAGAACAAACTCAAGAGTCAATATTTCTGGTGCCTGATGAAAAATGGTTAGTCAATGCCTTGCGAGATGTTGCTTATTTTTTGCGAAACCATAAATTCAACGAATGGGATCGACGAAAATATTCAAACAAACCCGAAGGTTACTTCATAGGGTTCTATAAAGCTTTCCCGGATCCACGTTTGAAAGCTGTCCATTGGAAAGTCTATAAAAACTGCTACAAAGACTTTTACCAATGCATTAAATACTTACACAGCGTGACTGAAACGGTTCCTTATACAAGAAGTGATGATATTATCACAACATTGAAAAACAACGAAAATTTTAGTGAGAATTTCATTTCTAAGTTAGATACTGATTGTAAGCAAGCTCTGTTGTACGCAGACAAAACTGGCCTTCCATTTGATGAACCGAAAGAAAAGTTTCAATGGCGAACCACGGCATCTTATTTCATGTGTTGGTATACAATGTTAGAAACACCTGCGCTGTCAATGCTAGGGGAATCATGTGATAATTTCGCTAGTTGCTTGGACTCAACATTCGGTCACCGTAATCACGACCCTCGTTCCGATGATAAATTTTCTTTTGCATGTGCCATGTACAGTTTTTGTCCGGATCCATGTTGTCCATTGAAACATGTGAAAACAGTCTCGCAATGTCACGATAGTGAGTTAAATCCTTGTTTTACGGAGAACGCTCAAAGTTCGGATGTTTTGCACAGGGAATGTCGATTCGATCGGAAAGATAATCAAAATTTAGAAGGCATTATTGCAAATAAATGGAACGTTTCTTGTCATTGTATTGAAAAAGGCTTTGAATGGAAATCCCAGTTTGGTATGTGTGTAGATGTTAATGAATGTACAGTTGATAAACACAACTGTCATAGTGTAATTGAAAGTTGCATGAATCTTCCTGGAACATTCCAATGCATTTGTAGATGGGGATATGCATACGACGCTGTCAAAAAAAGATGTACCAAAAAGGATATTCTTTCCAATTCTAATTCCAAAAATTCAGATAAAAGTTTCCTAGATAATTTAAAATATATTTTGAAATATGTGGGATTTTGAATAGTTGGTTGTACCTTTGCTCGAACGTCCTGCCTGTTTCGATAGTAGTGTCTTGATTTATCTTCAGATCGATATCGTTTGTCTAATTTCTTGTAGAGTCGAGCTCCATTGGCATGTTTCTTGTTTGTTGTGCAAGATGGAGAATCGGCAAACCCAGCGGGTGCTGGCACAATGTCTGGTGTAGCATCTGCATAAGATTCCTAAAAATAAACAATGTGTTTTTTAGTAAATTGAAGTAAAAATGATCAGAACAGTTCGTTGGTCATCAATCGGAAATGGTAAGATTGATCATGCTAACTTGTTAAGCAAATAACAATAAATGTACACAACTCACTTATAAATATTTACATAACTATTCTATCTACTAAACCTAGCTATATATGTACATATGTATATACCGAAACAAAATACACTTAGGCGGCGAAGTATTCCTTCGCATCGCTAATTTGTTGAGTAAAGAAATTTGTTAGAGTCTGAATGTTATGTTGTTGAAAAACTTTAAGAACAAATAATTTATAAGAGTCAGAAGTTTCCAAAAACATTGCAATTCGGGAAATTACCGACTCTAGACTTTCGTTTTCTATGAGTTTTTGTTTGAATGGACAGGAAAACATCTGTTGAATTAGTTCGTGGATTACAAAATAGTCTGGCACAAAATTCAGCAGAAGAATATTTTTTATGCTAGATGGAGCAATCAAGAAAAAAATATCTAGGTTTTACTTACATCAGTATGAGACGTCCTTGAAGCTACACTGTCATGTTCATGGGTTGCCGTAACGATATGGACCTCTTTTCCACAGTGCAAGCAATGTGCTTTAGATTCGCCGTCAGCCCCAACCAAGCTGTGCTCCGTTTGCTCTGAATAAAACACTGAATCTGATCCTGGTGACACAGACCGCAAAGATTCTGCTGACGCTGCTTTTGCGAATTTTCCGTCTGAAGTAATGCGTATTTCTTGTAAGCAAAGGTCGCAAAAGAATAAATATATTTATTTTAAAATGAATTTGGGCTGATTTTTTCAACACCAGGGATAACATTGCAAACTCTACTTTAGACTAAGAACCAAGGTTACCAACATAGCCCGAAGGATCGCCAAACTGAAGTGGCAGTGGGCAGGGCACATTGCTCGCAGAACAGATGGTCGATGGGGCCAAAAAGTTCTGGCGTACTCGATTCGGAAACCAAAGTATTAATCTGAGGAACGATTTTGAATTTTGGACTATCTTCCGGGCACTAACTTTCATGTTAATGTTATTTTATGGACAAATTTAATATAATTATATGACGTTGAAAAAGATATCACCCCGTGTTATGTAGGTATCATATTTACCTTTATCTTGTTTCCGATTATGTCTAGGTGACGTGGTGGGACTTTTAATGTATCGAAGAGGAGTCAACCTAGACCCAGCACTGGTAAGAGTTCTAGTCGTTTCTATGTCCTCCGCTTCCAAAGAACTTAGGTGAGGTACCGTAGGGATCGATTGTTTCCTTCTTGGTAAACTACCGGGCAGTGATATGCTTTCGTTTGAGCCACTTTTTCTTCTTGGCCTGTATTGAAACGTTTGGTTACTGATTATTATTTTGATTCAGTTAGAGAGTTCAGAGATAATTATCATAATGAGTCGAAATAAAAAAGTATTTTTACCTGTACACCGTGTGGTTATTAGCTGTAGTAGGAGATTTTGCATTATTTGAGTTATTACCAGTTTTCCTGCGCGGACTGTCGCGTAAACGTCTATGCTTTCGTGGAGATATATTGCCATTACTAGTGCCTGTTGAAAAATAAAAATACTGTGATTAAACACAGTTTAAGGTTATTAAATCAAAATGTATATAATTATTGTAAACCAGGTACCTTCTTTCCTATATTGTTCACTAGAATCATCTGATGTCGGTATATTCAAATGTAATTTCATATTAGAGCCCATAGCTTCCCTTCTGTCGTAATGTGCTGGTCTGTAGCTATGATTATTACCATCAACAGTTTTACTTTGAGTAGGACTTTTGGGTTTTAGTTTCGTTCTTTTAACATATCTCTCTCTTTCCGCTGGACGTTTTGGTTCAGACTCTTTTTCTTTTGAATTTTTTTCTTTAATAGATTTTTCTATATCAACTGTCTCTCTGGGCGAAGACTGAACGCTTTTGGTCTTATCCGCGAAATGAGTTTTCTTCTTTCTAGTTTCCGGTGCTTTCTCGTCTTGGGGCGATTTAACACAAGAGGGTTTGAAGATACTGCGCTCAGATTTTTGACTTACACTGTCAGGATCCTTTGCCTTTTTACCCCAGTCGTCTTGTGAAGTAGAAACTGAGTCATCGTAAGACTTTGAAAATTCTAATGTAAAAGCTTTCTTTTTTCTCCGTTTCTCATCTGCTAACCAAGATTTAGGTCTGGTTGTTGATTTATACCTCTGTGAATGTTTATAAGTTAAACCACCATCATCATCATCTTCGACGGGACTTTCATAATAACCTGAGGATGAATAATGAACACTTCGTTCGTCATCTGATAAAGAACCCTGGAATAAAAAAGAGAATGATGTGAGTATCTTAGTAGTATTGAAATAATAAAATTTACATTACTGAGAGTCGATTTAATTACCATCATCTTCGGTACTAGTTGTTCTTTTTCATGAACAGTTGCAGTTGTTTTGTCTTCTTTTCCTATATTTTCGTTGCGTTCCGGTAATTCTACAATCTTCTCAGTGGGAGTTTTGTCATCATTAGCTTCAGTAACATTAGGATTTGATCCTCCTATACTATAACTTCCACTTGAACTACTCTTTCCACTAATTGTGCCACGCATAGTCTAAAAGATTAATAAAATTAATAAAATGGTTTTGACACTTTTGAATATTGAATAAAAATATTACTGCTGCTGGACATACCTTGGATACTTTTGGTAAATTGTCTTTAAATTTAATATCAGTCTTTTCTCTCTTGATGTGTTCAATGGTCGGAGTGATATCGGCTTTGACTTCAATTTTTTCCATAGAAACTCTTGGTAACCTATCAGGCAAGGGCAATGGAGGCGATGCAAGGTCTGGGACAATAAAATCATCATTGATTTCTAATGGCGGGGAAAAACTTGGTACGATCAAGTCTTCAGCGATATTTTCTGTGCGAGTTGAAGAATAGAGACTTGAAGCACTTTCAAAAGACGACCCGTCTTGTGTTTTGTTATTTTCTGGATCTATAAGCAAAATGGATTTATAAGAAACTAGTGAGTAACTTCTCATTTCATGATTAAAATACTTACTTTGGTTTTGAATCTTACTATTACTTTTTTTAGAGCTGTCTGAATTTGCTGTTACGTAATCTTCAGTCGTAGTAGTGCTTTCTGATACATCTGTGGTATTAATTTTTCCTGAATCAGTTCTAGCCAAACTGGTTTCACTGCTAGCAGCTTTAGCTATTGGTGGTTCTGATGGAGATTCTACTATCTGATTAGGAATCGTTCCATTCGGTTCTTTTTGCTGTGCTTTTTTCTGCAAATCTCTTCTTCTAGATGGACTTAATGCTCTTTCTCGTTTTTTATTTATGAAACTTGGAGTTCGTTTGAATGGAACATCGGCCAAGTCTAGGCTTGGATGGGTTATAGCAATGGCAGGTGTGTGGTTTACTTTCGGAAGTGCTATTGGGGTAATAGGTTTTGAGATAGTTGGCTGTTTCGTGATGGGCAGTGAAATGTTTGGGACAACTGCTGGTGGAGACAATGACGCTCGAGCCTGTGAGCTTGAACTCGATGTGTCAAGTTTATTTCTTGGAGAAGTCGGTGACTGACTCTGTAAAAAATAGTCATTTATATTTAGTTCAATTTGAAAAACAATGCCAAAAATGTTTATTTTACCGTATTTTAGAATCATACCTGTGAAGCATCAAATTCTTCATCCAAAGCGTCTGTATCTAAAGACGATCGCTGCTGATGTTGTAAAAGCAAAAGTTGTTTTCTTCTTGATGTTGGAGTAAGAAGTGCTAATGCTCCGGGCGAAGCAGCCAATGAACTAAGATCTGATGAACTATGAATGAAAAAGTTAACCATTAATTTTGCTTAAAACGGTTATGGAATGCCTTGCCCAAGTCGGTAAGGCGTGCTCAATATTTACTTTTAAAACTATTTATTTATTTATTTAACAATTTATGTACACACAATACATAGAAAGATAAAAAGAAGGAAACAGAAAAATAGGTACAAAGGTAATGCTTATTTCAAAAGAAATCTCTTCCAGCATACCTGCGAAAGGAGAGTTGTATAAAAGATATGTAGACAACGTGTGTAAAAGGTATAAGTACTTACAAATTAAACAATAAACTTTAATATAACAAACAATACATAAATATTACTAAAATAAATATACATACTAAATAATATTATAAGATAAATAATAACACATACTTATATGCAACTATGACGGTAAAGAAAGGTAGTGTTCTTTCACTCTTTTCTTAAAAACTGAAGGAGATTTGCAGTCTCTAATGTGTAAACTGTGTTATGTTTAAAATCACTACCTCTCTCTTTAATCATCTTCACTTGGGTTCTCTGCTTTTGTTTCTTAATTATTATTGTATGTATGCATTTATATATCTATCATACTGTATTTTTTGTATATATAAATAGTACACCTAATATTACATACAGTGTACTGTCTTTTCTTCGCTCTTTAAAATATAACCAAAGGTTGTCTTTAAAAATCTGGTGCCCTTGTCGCTTTAGCAATAGGAACCATGCACGGCGTTGACTATGTCATCTAGTGTCGCATATTCAAAACTTTAAGGGTCAGAATGCTTGACATTGATGCTTCTGTGCTGCCATCTGTGGTTCCTGCATGCTCAATTTAGGGGAACGTGCGCGAAGTAGACTGTGCCATCTAGCGTAGCTATTTCGAATTTTATACTTGAAACATACTTGACAGTGACATTTTTGTGCTGCCACCTATATTTTCTGCACGCTCCCTATAGGGGCCCCTATGTTATGTTTTCTGTAACTTATATGGTGTACATAATAGAGACTGTTCGATTGTATTCAGTTTAGCTTAAATGTTGTGAGTAGGTGAATTGTGGCGAAATATTTACCTTATCACAGTCCCATTTTCTGTACCAGAATCAACTTGCAAAACAGTCGTTTGTGATTCATTCCACAAACCGTCGGAATGGTCCCTTGAGATATGAAGACTTAAATTAATATTATATAGAAAAGCAAATCCCACTGAAAGCAATTCTATATCATACATACCTGCTTTGATCCACTGTAAGAGATTCATTTGAAGCGCATGGTGATATTTTATCCAGAGGCGTTAGAATAGTAGTGACAGTGTTAGAAATAACAGCTCGTTTAACTTTTGGTTCCACACCTGCTTCAATAGTAACTGGCTCTGGTGATCCTGGACTCGATCTAGCGGTACTGTAAGAAATCATAAATACTTGTAGCACAAGATCGCTAGTTGGTAGTTTCTTTAGGAGGTTAGGTATTTTTTTTTTCTATTAATTGTAGACTTTAGATTTGAATTTGGGGTGAATTGAACAATTAATGTTACCGGGTGTTTGTGAAAAAACTGGCAAACGGAAAGATGCTTTACTATAGCTACATTTCAAGATGCTTTGCTAATTAATTGCTAACCAAGAGGTTTACAGCTAATTGTGATGCGTGCATACCTGCTCTCAGGAATTTCGTCCTTGTCAACAATTATTTCTGTCTTTTCTTCAAAACTTACGCTTCGATTTCTAAATGGTTCATGCTTGTAACTAATGTATTTTTCATGAAAATCTTCATATGGTGCATTCCCATCTGAAGAACTATGGAAAGAAATATGAATGAGCGCTGATAGAAGCATAGCGTTCAAATTGGAAGCCCCAAAACTAACGGCTTTTGAATGTTGGAAAAAAGAAGAATATGCTGTTAGACCTATGCTCAGAAAAAAATGCCAGTCGGTGGATGTTATGTGCAATGGGCCTAATTCCTATGTGTTTAAATAAATCTATGTACAAATTAGTAAAAAGTTTTAAAACATTATCTTTACCTGAAAGATCCATCAGGTTCAAATCCAAAAATACCTTCGTCTTTTATGGGAGTCTGACTATAATTCTGACCTATGTACTGCGTGTACAATGCTTCCCTCTCCCGGTCTTCCCTCGTCATATTTTCTTGACTTGTAGACATAACTATGGGAGCATCTTTTATACCATCAGCTGTATTTTGCAATTCAGTTTTCCTTCTGGAAATATACATTCTAGTAATAAAATGCGTGAATTTTTACAAAATATTTTTGGAATGAAAAGAGAGTAAAGAAAAACTCATTTTATTTATTTCAGTATTGTATCTGAAATAAATAAAATTATAGTTTTGGTTTCATAATAATACATGTTTGTTGAGTCGGAAAGATAAATTGCAAAAACGACGTGTCGTATGTAACTTTCAGTGTACAGTGATTTTATGTAAAAATCACTGTACACTGAAAGTATGTATGGTACTGTATGGGACTATTATTGTTATGTATAGAATATATATTATACT
The DNA here is from genome assembly GCA_947578705.1 of Lacanobia wlatinum. NCBI lineage: Eukaryota > Metazoa > Arthropoda > Insecta > Lepidoptera > Noctuidae > Lacanobia > Lacanobia wlatinum. The sequence continues at coordinate 15,970,537 of OX388044.1, forward strand.
TACACATCTAGAAGAATTTCACCCTCAGACAAAGTTTTCTGCAACATTCTTCGGTTTTTCCTCCTAAGCGTTGTAAATGGTATAGCTTCATCATCAGGTCTTGGCTCAAAATCGATTATGATTTCCTTTTCATTTTTTTCACTATCATCAGTTGTGGTTGCCGAAGTTTCAGTTGAAGGTTCCGATTGGAATGTTGAAGTTTTTGATAATGGGTGCGAAGAATTAATTGTCTTTTGTGAAGCATCACTAGTACTTTTAGAGAGAATAGATCTTAGCGATTTGTCACCTTTACTTTGTTTAGCAATCTCTTGTTGTAGATATTCCAAATTCCTGCGATTTAGAGCCATACTCTTTTCAATGTTTTCTATATCGTCTTCTATGGTGTCATCCCTGTCACTCTCGTGAATAAATTGGAAGTTTTGTTGGAAGTATTCTTGAGCTTGCCTTTGCAAAGCGCTCAGCTCGGACGACTTATCCATTTGCGATGAAGAAGCTACAGATTTTACTGAAGAAGATGTGACGTCGTCGGAGTCTCCTCGTTGGAGAGGAGATGAGGGCAGCATCATGGCGGTTGGGGATCGCGGGGATCTTGGTGGTTCCTCTGACTGGGTTCTATGTAATTTTTCATGATCACTTGTGATAAAACTGCAAGTGTAATCAAAGTTTGGTAATGAGCGAATCAAAAATACGGAAAGGTAAGTTCAGTAAATTGACATGTTTTTACCTTTCAACTGTAGTGGCGATATCAGTTGGTGAATCACGCCCTGCTAATCGATCGCCTCCTACTTCAGAGAATGACTTTGTTAGTCTTCTAACTCCAACAGTATATCCATTTGTTTGTACACCTGCTGCCACCATTTTAACCTGAAATCAAACATCATTTTTTATTATTCAAAATATTATTCAGTATAATCTCAACTGTAACTTTGCGTTAGCTTAGATCATAATAGTATGTAGATTTACAGTATATTACTGAATTCTTTCAATTTTTATATGCTTAGGTGATCGATAAAGTATATGTTAACTTACCCTTTTGATAGTTCGTGGGCTCAAGGATAAATAATTGGGTGGCAACGGTTTTCTACCTAAACACACTTCTGTCTGTGTTGCTTGAGTTCTCATTACTCCTTTCTTTATTGAATCTGAAAATAATAACACAGTTACATCTATATTAAATGCGTGTACAATATCAATGGCATAAAAAAGTTTGAAAGAGAGTATTAGTGTGTATTTATGGGTAGAAATATGGGACGATAGACGTAGAAAAAAAGGTCCTACAAATCAGCTCTTTTTTTTCTCTTAGATTCTACATGGCATGGTAAATACGTAGTAGTACAGTGACACAATTCACTAAATGTGTTGCTTGTTGCTAAGTGCAAAACTCGAAAACGGCAATATGCATCGAAGTCTGAGGAAGGTTTCATAAAGAGAAAAATTGGAAAAATAGCACAAAAAATCGTTACTTTATCCCTTACAAATTGTCCTTAGCTGTCACTGCCACAGTCCAATCGCTTTTGACAGAATGACGTCTGTTGGGTCAGCTAGTAGTAAATAAAACCCACTTACCTAATACCACTACTTTAGGTTGCTCTGTTTGCGTTGGCCTCTGTAGAGGGGGTGGTGGATGGGAGGGATGCGGTGTTATTGGCGGAGGATAGTGGATAGGCGCCGGCGTAGCCTGTGTCATGAATTGTGGGTATGGTGGAAACGGTTGAAACATCACCGGCAGCGTTGAGTAGGGTTTTGGTTCTGGCTGTAAATTAAAAATTGGTTTGTTAGTTTGTGTCGTGTACTGAATAATTAATTGGTGTCTCGTTGTAATGGTGTCTTGTTAAATCTCATTATAATCTATTAGGCAGCTTGCACAAGCCAGAATAATCTCATAACTCCGCATTAGTTGCTAACCCAGGGCCATTATTTTTTAAATTAATCTCGTATTAGCAACTAGTTCTGGGTTAAAAGATAACTTTGGTTTGCGTAAGTGAGTGGAAGGGGCCTTATTGTCTTTTTTTCTTTTAATCCTATTGTATTGTGGTACTGCAAACTACTTTAAGAAACAATACTGTCGATAAGCTTCTGAAGACAAAGATTGGCTCGTTTGTGTTTATATGTTTTTTCAATCTAGTTAGTTTTGGCATATTAATTCATAATTATAAAAAAAAGTTTGACTTGAAATCGTCCTTGCTGCCCGTACCTTTACAACACGACCATCGATGAGTCTCTCGCAATCTCTCCTGAATCGGTTGCCGCTGACCGCAGCAGGCATCACCGAGTCGTCAAACGTGGTTAGAGTGTGAGATCGTGCAAAAGACACGTGTTTTGTCCTGCAATAGAAAAAAAAATACGATTATGGTTGACGCCAGATAAATTTGCAATACCGGTCATTGACCCACCCACATTTTTTATTGAAATACTTTGTTTTTGCAAGTAATAAAAATGCTTATTATTACATTAAAATATACATAAGTAAGATACCATACTTAATTCTGAAAACAGAAATAAAGACCAGAAATAAAGACATAGAGCTGTCCTGAATCGACACCAATCGTAATCCTTTACATTGTCTAGTAATGAAAAACGATTCATAATTATTGTCCAGGTACCTACGAATAGATGTTAAAGAAAGAAATTTATCTGGCGTCGACCATAGAGACAAAATATTCTGTCTTAATTTTGAGGTGTTTTTCTCCAGATGTAGACTTTTGTAATGGAAGGGTGAAAGAGAAAAAGTATGATAGAGTAAAAGGGGGGTGTAACATGATCGATACTAAAGTAACGTATTTGTGTGAAATTTTATAACTACTTTTGAAATACATTTGAGACGAGATGACTCAAATGTACTTTTGTTTTGTTTAAAAAAAAATAATTAAAATAACTTATTTCAGACATAAAAGTTCATATATAGGCATGGTGGTTAGTAACAGAATTTTGCTTATAACTATTGTAAGTAATTAAAAAGAAGACACTAAACACCGTCTACCCCTGCACAGTAGGCTCACCGGTCCCGCAACACATGGAGTTCAGTGAACCTACTGAGCAGAACAGTATCGGTTCTCGCGCCAATCATCCTCAGGACACTATTCGGGCTCCCCGTACTCGTTGCACCACGGACGCAACCTTTTTACGCATGATTGCATAGAAAAAAAAGCACTAACAAACAAGCACAAGCACTAGCAAACAAGCACAAGCACTAGCAAATATAGCACTTTTTGCGTTGAATATTTTTAATTTTCGTTCAAAAGTATACCTCATTTACTATAACATCGAATAGGTAAACCTAAAAAAAAAAGATGACTATGTTTGCCTATTCGAACTTCCTAGCAATGTTATGTCTAACTTCCTTACGCCCGCGACTTTTTATGCGCATATCCCGTTTCTTCCCGTTCCTGTATAAATCTGGAAAATCTTCTCTTAGTGCGAGTCTGACTCTGAGTCCGAGTGTAGGAGAGCACTCCCCTACACTCGTCAAGAAACCTACATGCCGAATTTCAGCTTTCTACGGCCAGCAGTTTCGGCTGTGCTTTGTCTGTCAGTCACTAAGTCAGTAATGGAAGAATTGTATGTATTAGGTCATTACATATGAAATTGGCGTTTTGTAAGGGAGGAACACAAAGTCGATTTTTTTTAATATAATATATTTATTTAATCAAAGTATGTACCATTGCAATCTATGCACTTTTGCCATCTCATAGGTAGTTCATTGATCCCTTTACTAAAAAAACCATTCGGACGGGAATCAATAAAATCTTTGAAGGCGCTATGGACTGCCCCATAGGAGTTGAATTTTTTCCCTTGCAAGAAGTTATCCAAATTTCGAAAAAAATGGTAATCTGTTGGAGCAAGGTCCGGGAAGTACGGTGGATGTCTTAGACATTCCAGTTGAAGCTCATCTAATTTGGTAGCCGTCTGTTGTGCAGTGTGTGGTCTAGCGTTGTCCTGAAGTAGCAGTGGCCCAGAGCGATTGACCAGCCTCGGCTGTTTAGCAGCTAGCTTTTCCATCATGGTTTGCAGTTGCTGACAATAGACATCCGCCGTAATCATCTGGCCAGATTTAAGAAAGCTGAAGTGAACGACACCGGCACTAGTCCACCAAACGCTCACAGGTAATTTTTTTTTGAGTCAATTCTCTCTTGGGGCAGGATTTGATTTTTATCACAGGTTATGATTCGTTTTAAAATCCCTTCATTATTGTGCTGATTGATTAATGTAACGCAGCAGTCGACGCGCGTTTGTCGGTTTGCTGCACTCAATTCATGAGGTACCCACCTTTCAAGCTTTTTCACCTTCCCAATTTGCTTCAACTGGATTAAAATAGTTTTATCACTAACACCGCAGCCTGCAGCTAACTCGGACGTGGTTTGCGATGGATCCGCTTCCACAATAGCTTTCAATTCTTCATTATCAACTTTGGTCTCCGGCCGTCCACGGGGCTTGTTCTGCAGGTCGACATTTCCAGAACGAAAACGTTGGAACCAAAAACGCACTGTGTTTTCTTTTGCGACACCGTCGCCATACACATCATTAATCCTTCGAGCCGTTTCTACAGCACTGGTGCCACGATGGAACTCGTACTCGTAAATAACGCGATATTTCAAGTTTTCCATTTTGTAAACTGACTGGCGCAAAGAAAAAACCAAAAGAAGAAAAAACAAATGAATTACGGTTTTCGAAACACAAAAGCATGAGTAAATATTGGAATTCCAAACCAAAGAGGAGATATTTGAGATCAAAGTGGCCAGCACGACAAAACGCCAATTTCATATGTAATGACCTAATATATAATTGATTTAACCTTCTTTCTTATATCTATGAATAGAACATTAGTTTGAAATAAACTATAGTATATTAAATTCATAGTATTTCTGGAACACAACTTTTTTAATATCTAAAGGTAGGCAAGCATCCATCCTCTTCTTGCTACCTAACTTTGTGATAAGAAAAGTTATAGTTCATAGTCAATTCCGTGTCTCTATGAATATCCTCTCGTTTGGATCGAAAATCGCTAAACTTGTAAAGTGTCGGTAGGAAATTAGGGTACAAGTAAACATTCAAATGTAAACGATGATTTTGTTTGAGATGAAAGCGCTTAATTCAAATATTCAACTAAAGTCGGAGTATATGAGGCTACGTACAGTCAACAAAGCTATTTGGTATGTAGGCAGCAAACTTATTGAGTATGCCGAGTAGTTAATTATTGTTCACCTCACCTGTAAGTCTGTCATAAGCTTAAAAAGTTATAACGCACACGTTTGAAATAAATATTGGTAGTGCAGTGGAAAAATAAAATGTTTTTCTTGTATACCAAATAGCTGTTGTCTATACAAAATAGCACAGTAAAAGGCTTTAGCTTGAACTCTGAATAAAATCTCCGCAGATATGTATAGCAAACATGCCTACAATATTCATCTAGATACTAGATATGTTAACAGACCACACTCTAGTATATTGGATGCATCTGAGCGAACGTTGGCTTTCAATAGAAATTTCGTACAAAGGATGTGTATCAGATTTAGGAGATGCATCAGGTAAATCAATCTCCGTTGTGATTGTATCTGCGGTAATATTATTTTGATGCGTGATGTTTATCAAATTTGTAGGCAATATTGCGACTTTTCATTTATTTTTAATTATACGTTTTACTCTCTTTGTTCATTTAACTATACAAACTTATTTACATTTTGAAATATTCCTGAAAAATACACATAAAAGAAATATAAAAAATAGCAGTCTCCCGGTGTCGGGAGCAGGGTCTAAGCTACGTGGTTAGGGTGTTAATTTACTACGAGTATTAGTAAGTAACTACTATATTTCAATATTAGTTATGTTTCAAAAATAGAAAATTGTGGCAAAAAAAATAGATCTAGGACCTAATCAAGAAACCGTCGATTTAATTTGTATCTGACAATATTAATTTATAAAAATACATTTGAAATGAACAAGTTCCCAAAATAGAAATTTCTTCTTTTATGTCTGTGTTAGTAAAAAATAACGAAGTATTGAAAAATTATAATAATAATTTTAATTTGGTTGTGCATCGAAGAGATGACATAAGACAATTAAAGTGACAAAGAATAGACAAAATAAAAAAGGTAAAATATTTAAAATTAGAACTATATAAAAACTAAACTATGAAATGAGGTTTTCTTTGTTGACTCTAACAAAATTGCCAAGCCAGAAAATAACATAAATCTTTAAATTAATAAAAAATTAGCTAGTATTAGGAAAAAGCAAATAAACTACACATCAATCAATATCTACGCGTAATATAATCAATTTAGAGACATCCCTCAAATGTATTTTACCATCAGTTGTTCTAATTTCAACAACTCGAACTTTATTATCTGAAGCTGGAAATGTTTTAGTAATTCTGCCCATAGACCAGTGAAGAGGTGGAGTGTTAGGGTTTGTAAGCAACACTACCATATTTAGACTTAAGTTCTAAAGGTCCTTGGTTCATTCTCTGGTTTCGGCACGATTTTTGTTAGTAATAAGTAACAAAGTATTGAACAATTATAATTATTATTTAATTTGGTTGTGCATCCATGAGATGACATAAGACAACTAACGTGAAAGAGATAAAACAAAATAAGAAAGGTAAAACATTTAAAATTAGAACTATATAAAAACTAAACTATGAAATTTAGTTTTTTTATAATAGTCTGAATAAGATATTTTTATATCATTACTATTTAAGACGTTAAAAATATCTAGATTCCTCTTTGTATCGTTTATCTACTGCTGGGGTTCATTGCCACGTCATCGTCGTTTCTTCCTTCTTTTAGGATCTGTACTCGAAGGGCAAACAAGGGCTTATTACTATATAGGAACAATAACACGGCTAGTGTTATCACCAAAAATAAAATAGAGGTAACATTCCTTCATGCCCTTCACCAAGTGCAAATCCGACAGGCACTTGCATATTTTCTTTCATGGTTTCAAGGCTTTTTCCTTGACGCTGTTTCTCCACTTACTGATATTTTCAGCTACATTCTGTGATTTCGTGGCTTCGATGTTTTCGAAGATTGGATTGACCAAAGAAAGGAGCTCAATACGCATAAAACTTCTTCCACTGGCCTTTTGCCTTTGACTTTACCACTCATTATCTTTCTGCCCTTATCCCATGTGGCTTGGGGTCGGCGCAACACGTTTTTTTCTTCCATTCTGTCCTATCAGCAGTCACGCTAACATTAACTCCCTTTTTGTTTCATATCGCTCCTCAAACAATCCATCCATCTTTTCTTTGGCCTTTCTTTCTCTCTCTCCATCCACATTCATATACATAACTCTTTTAGTTACATGCGTTTCATCCTTCCTCTTCACATAATCGTACCAAGACAAGCGATTCCCTTTTAACTTTTCCGTCACTGGCAAACTACCTCTAATGTACTCATTTCTCACTTGTATCTATTCTCGTTACTCCACAAATCCATCTCAACTTTCTCATCTCCGCTACATGCAATCTTTGATTTTACCAGGGACAAACATATAAAAAATATCAATAGTAACTTGTATAACGTGCCTATTTTTGATATATTTCTGTATCAAAATTATTAGGTTAAGAATCTTGTGAGCCACAATAGAGTCTTGTAGCAGCTTGACGCAAAAAATAGGTTCATAAGCAGACAAAAGACAAGGATTTATGTTGTAATATTAATAGTACGACTATTATTACCTGTGGGGTGGTATTGTGAGAGGGGGTGGCGGGGGCGGCGGCGGTATAGGCGTGTGGGCGGGACATCTGAAAATATTATCAACAAGAAACTATAAAATAATAATATTAATAGCGCTTAAACTAGATATCCAGTTGACAAAAATAGTTGCCTATTTCATACGTCCTGGAACAGAATCGTGATTTGTTATTTTCTTAAGTGCTTATTAATCTAATTCAAGACTCTGAGAAGGTAACAATACCAACAGAATAATTAGTAGGATAAGATTACGAGTCTGAGAAACCTCTCAGGACCAAAATGGTTCTTAAGTCAGGAAAGCACATGTGAACCTATTTTAATTAAATTACGTGTTTATATTAGCTCGTTTTAAATCAATCTGCCCCGCACTGAACAATCGACACGAGCGAGATCCAAACGAGCGCTCAAACCCAGCCAGAATTATTTCTCTGCCAGCTAACATGCTTATAAGGTTCCTTTCAGTAGGCAACCTTTACAGTATCAATATAATTCTTCTCCCTTTTTAGGGTTCCGTACCCAAAAAGTAACCTATGGAACCCTATTACTAAGCCTCCGCTGTCCGTCCGTTCATTCGTCTGTCTGTCTGTTAGCGGGCATCTGTATCTCCATAAACCGTTATAAGTAGACTGTTGAAATTTCCACAGAGTGTGTATTGTTGAGGCCGCCATAACAACAAATAAAAAGCCGAATAAAACATGTTTGTTTGTTTTGTACGGAACCCTTCGTGTACAAGTCCGACTTGCACTTGGACGGTTTTTATAATCACGTGTTTTGCTTCGGATTTAAATTAACTTACTTCTCTTAACATTAATATCCTTACTGCCAAAACAACACCACAGTACCCAATTTAGCCCCCATTTTCGGGTATAACCCTCAATTTATAAAACCACTGGGTTTTATCCCATCCTTATCCATTACAGTCATGACAGTGTTTCGGCTTACCGCGGCTGCGGTAATTACCTCATATTAACCCACACGAGTGTCATTAGTTTGCCAGAGCCTGAAAGCCTACAGGAAATGGACCGTTCTAGAAATTGCATTATGTTGTATGTGACAACAGTGATATATGACTCGATTAGTCTGCTGTGTAGTGCTGTTCCTGTCGTCTTTTTTTTCTGGATCATCCGTTCCGTTGTTATTTTCATTTTATTTGTGTCATGCGTTCACTGGTAATTTTAGTCATGGCTTACTAATTACACGAGTAATCCTATGTTTAATACATACCGTGGCAGCCTGTTATTAAGACTACACTATAAAATGTACAAATATGCGTATGCTTCGTTGGTTGTCCTTAAACAAATAAATACGAGTATGCATTTCAGTTCAGTGACAATAAATACTTTTACTTTACTTTCTTTGTTCCTGAGCTACTCTATTATATTTTTTATTCATTAAGTTCTAGGGAAATGTGTATTTAGGAAAAGTAATATGAGAGTCAAAACCTGCATCCTTTTATGACAAGGTGTCGAATTCACTTTTGAAGCATGTATAGAATGTCCGATTTAAAATAAAAAGAACTGTTGATCGATTTCATTTTTACCTTAGTTATACATCACTAGTGGACGTCACGCGGTTTCACCCGCGTATTTCCCATTCCCGTGGGAGTACGGGGATAATATATAGCCTATGTTACTCCCTGATAGTGTAGCTATCCAATGCTAAAAGAATTTTTCAAATCGGTCCAGTAGTTTCGGAGCCTATTCAATTCAAACAAACAAACAAATCTTTCTTCTTTATAATATTAGTATAGAAGTATAGATAAGTGTGCTAATTATAACAACTATTCCAATTTAAATGTAACATTTTTATCGAGGAATAATTGTTCCATCAATATATTCATTAGTTCAATTTCGTATTCAAAGCAATTAATTCCACATGCATTATAAGATAATTGGATTTTATATTGGTTGATTAACTTCATGTATTTTCGTCAAATTCTGCGTAATTTATGTTTGGTTAATCCCGTAGAGATGTAGCAATCAATTACACTATAATCCCAATAAAGATTCGGTTGGCGAGTATACAATAATATGCGATTTCTTTTTGGACGAGCTCTTTAATATTCATAAACATTTTTAAACCCAAAACCTCTGTTAAGCAGATTTTTAGTTCAAATTCTCTATTTTTCTAATAAGTTGCTTGAAACATGCCAACAATGTTGGAAATTTTCATAAATAAGACTGTCAATTATCAAACTCTCTGGCCACTGTTGTATGCAATGTCGATGTTTTCGTTTTTAGGGTTCAGTACCCCAAGACCAAGACCCTATTACGAAGTCTCTGCTATTTATCCGTTCGTCCGCCTGTCTTTTAGCGGGCTGTATCTCATGAACAGTAATATTGCAGCATTGTGTTCTGCAGATTTGGCAATGAAACCTTTTTTTCTTCCAATTTATTTGTATTACTTCATATTCACAATCTTTGTGAAAATTCACCAGACACTGACCATATTTTCTTGAAATTTGTCGTGTCATTTTGATGGAAACTCAATTTAAAATATGATCAGAAAAAGAAAATGAATGAAAAAAAGTAATATGTAGACAATTGAATTTTTCACAGAGTGTGTATTTCTGGTGCCGCTATAACAAAAATGGTACGGAACCCTCCATGCGCGAGGTTTTACCATCGAACTCGTTTTGTTCGTCCAGAACTTCAAATAGAGTACCCCTTACAAACAAACAATCAATAAACGGCAAAACAATACATTGCTTTAAACAACACAATGTTTTATTGCTTCCACTTTGAGTTCCAATGCAATTTAGTTTTGGTTCCAGCCAAAACTCAAAACGGTCACTGAAACTACGTAAAACATTGTACATAGCTAGGTTAACAAAACAGGTATTGATTGTTTTTTGCATTTTGTGTGATTGGAAAACAATTTGTAGCTTTAAATAAATTAAATAGTAACTCCAGTTGTTTTGGAACCAAATACTCGTCATAGATGTATTATAAAAACTTCTATCGGTTTGATGTTTTTCTAAATGATGATTTTAATCTCTTAGAAATAATGAGTATAAAAAATATTACTGACTTCCAAACAAAACACTACAAAGTATAAAATAACCTTAATTTCGGAAGTCGATGTTTTTGGTTATGTTTTTTTGGTTTTCAACACCGACTTCCGAAATTAAGGTTATTTTATACTTTGTAGTGTTTTGTTTGGAAGTCGGTTATATCTTTGAAAAAATTTTTTATTTTCACTTTTAAGTGGTGATACTTGAAATAAGCAAAAATGCTCATAAAATAAAAACTACTGAACCAAACTGAATCAATTTTTTACGGGACCAAATAGCAAGTATCGAACTAACAAAGAATCACGAAATCAGATTAGAAACCTCGGAGTAATTGGTGTACATACATACGTAAAAAAATACCCGCTGAATTGAGAACCTCCTCCTTTTTGGAAATCGGTTAAAAATCAGTATTAGTCAAAAACAAATTACAAATGTATGATATTTATGCTCAATAATTATCGTAATTCAAAATTGTGATGCCTAAACACTAAATCGTTGAGATATAAAATCTGTCGTAAAAAAAATTACATTAAAAAAATGTCTTCATACATGAGTTCAAGATCTCATAGCGCTTCACTTGACCTTTTTCTGACCTCACATAGCAAGACACGTTACGTCACAAAGGGATGAAACTGAAATAAAATGCTCCACAAGTCAAGTATGGAGGAAACCAGTATCTAACTCTATAATGCTGTACCTATGTCAGTAATCCTATCATTGCTATAAAGGAAAAGCATTAAGGTTTATTTATGAAGGAGTGTCAATATTTATGTCCGTAAGTGCTTTGATGGAAGAACTCAAGTGTTCACTTATCAAGCTACATTATTTTAGATCTGGTATACTAGTCTTTTAGCCAGTAATTAATTGAAAGTAATTCATTTATTTTTACACCACAGTATATTACATACCTACAAGGAACACCTACACTTATAAATAATCTGTTATTAATTCATTTACTCAGTTTATTCATAATAACAAACTAAAACTCCTCTAGTTACGGCACTCAGCGATATATATTCAGCCTCAGTTGAAGACAATGCAACCGTGGGCTGTTTCTTTGACTCCCATGAAATTGGTCCTCCAGTCAGGTTTTCAAAATCTAATATCTAATCTAATCTATACTAACATATAAAGCTGAAGAGTTTGTTTGTTTGTTTGCTTGAACGCGCTAATCTTAGGAACTACTAGTCCGATTTGAAAAATTCTTTCAGTGTTAGCCCATTTATCGAGGAAGGCTATAGGCTATACATAATCACGCTAAGACCAATAGGAGCGGAGCAGACGAAGTTACGCGGGTCACTAGTAATATATAAAGTTGAAGGGTTTGTTTTTTTGTTTGCTTAAACGCGCTAATCTTAGGAAGTACTAGTCCGATTTAAAAAAATCTTTCAGTTTTAGATAGCCCATTTATCGAGGAAGGCTATAGGCTATATATCGTCACGCTAAGACCAATAGGAGTGGAGCAGTAATGAAAATTGTGACGCAGACGAAGTTGCGCGGGTCAGCTAGTAGCCTATATACGGCAGTCAGTTGTGCAGTTAGCCCGATCGGCATCAGATATATTCACCAGTCTTCCTGTAGACAATGGAAAATGTTTTATACCTTTAAGATACTAAAGTTTGCGCTTCGCTGCTGTCCAGTGCGTTTTGACTTGGAGTCGTATTAAACTGACTCAAGAAACTGGGAGCAAACGCAATATCTGGCCTAGTGTTAACAGCGTGATACATCAAGAAGGCAATGAAGTTCTGAAAAGGATTATCAGGTTTTTCTCCAGTTCCAGGTTTCAACTGACTGCTCGCTAAGGGTGTATCAAGCGTTTAACATTGTTGCATATTGAAATATTTTAATAAATCAAGAATAAAAGTTTTTTTTATTCATTTCCACTACCCTATTTTCATATTTTACATTTACAGATACAAAATAATTAAGATTTCCCAGATCATATTATACCAAAAAATTGTCAGCCATGTTTGACTTTATCATTAATTATTATGTCTAGTCATCTTTGTGCTGCAACAAGACAATGTCATCCTCGTAAACAGCCACTTTGAGGAGGTTTCACTGAAACCCAAACTTTTAGCGGGTTTCATCGAGCTCTTTACTTCAAGCTCGCGAAGCTTGCTTCAACCCATAGAGGGGCGATTTCTTCAGAACACAAAACTTTCTATCTTTTGTAAATCCAAGATTCTGTTGCATTAATTAATACTTTTTCGTCTAGATTGCTTTTTAGAAATGCGCTGTATCCACGTCTACATTGCTTAAGCTTATATAGGTAGTCAACGGTAAAAGCTTAACAGCATATGTATGCAAGGATGAATACCTCACCACAGGATAGAAGGTTTTATCATAACCCTCTCCTGCCTCCTGACTGTAGTAACCTTTAGCAACAAGTCTTGCTTTATACTTTTCAGGATTTCCACAAAGCGTCTTGTTTTAATTTGTAGACCTATTTTCAAAGAATTAACTTTTTTTATTTTCACGTCTGTCTACTAAAATCAAAGTTACTGCTGGTGTCATCATCTGCCTGGCCTTTTCCCAACTATATTGGGGTCGGCTTCCAGTCAAACCGGATTCAGCTGATTACCAGTATTTTACGTGGAGCGGCTGCCTACCATCTCCACAACCCATTAACTGGGTAAAACGGTAGTTCTTGGCAAGACTGGAGTAAGATTTACTAGCTTCTGACAAACCGTAACGACTGCCAAAGATCTACAAATGACAGCCGGGACCAACGGCTTAACGCACTTTGACCCGTGCGGCTGTTACTCTAGACACGAGCACTTCCTAGTATTCTTAAAGAATTATATATAAATTGTACTTCATTGAAAGCATCTAAGTAAATGTTAAAGCTCACAGAAATAACTAAACAAACGGGTATTTATTTTATGAACGTTCTCGACTGTTATTAAGTGTTGGTATTTTCACTAATTAATTTCATTCAGTACTATACAATTCTGTATTCTTCTGTTTAAAGGTCAAACCAACCAATTTATATTAGATTTCAGAAATTAATACCTATCTACTGATTCAAAAGGTCACCCGCAAGGAGAGGAGATAATAGAAAAATTCTCCTATATCTTAAAATCGGTCTGAGGAGTAGTTTGACTTTCACAGCTTATTTATTCGGTCGAAGAATTTTAGACATAAAATGTAGAAAACTACCTACTTCATTACTACGTCTATTGTTACTTGCAAATTGTGATCTAATTTCAATTTAGATGAATTGTTCGAGGAGATCACTATGATTTTATAAAACTTGTCCCTATTGTGTATGAGTATATTTGTGGGAATGAGTGACGCTAACAGCTTATTAATTCAGTCGAAGAGATCTTGACATTAAGAATTCTTGAAAAATTCGAGCATAGCTTACGAGTCAAGTTACTCGTAATTGAAAACTATCATGTAATTTCATTTACTATTAATTTGAAAACTGTGATATAATTTCATTTACCATAAATGTTTTATTAAAAAAAAACGAAGTACATATTATTATCAACAAGCCCAAAAACTATCTCAAATTGGTTTTCAGCCTTTCCTGTACGTAGAATATTATTTTACATGTAGCGGTTGCAAACTGACCTTTGCTAACAAATTCCTCGAAATGCCGATAACTTTAGGTTAGATTAGTAATCTAGTCAGGCGTATATTCTGGTTTCTAGTAACAAGACCGAACCACTGTGATACAGCCAATATTCTTCATCCAGAAATGGCAGATCATTCGTTTTACACAGAAACCATTTCTAGTACTGTAAGAACCTTCTACCATGTTTTAATATTGACCCAACTTCTCCAGTTTCCATAAACTAAAGACTTTATAAGCATTCTTACCTTGATGATACTACAAACTACACCATAAAGAAAAATACCGAGTTGAAAAGGCAAACGAAAGCCCTTGGTTGGCTAGGTCTCTACAGACGCGCAATCTCGTTGCGCAAGTTATATAAAGAAAATATTCACTTAAATAAAATACGGATGTTTTATTTACACTCCTTAATAAAAACATCACAACTCCTACAGCAGCCTAGGTCGTCTTAAAAGTTCTTTTCAAAAGAAAAATACGGGAAAAAGAAGAAAAAAAAGAAATTGAACAAAAACAACATCGTCAAAGGAACATTACATTGCGTTGTTATCTCAAGGCGAAACATTTTCCAAGAAAATAATATCTAGAGGGATATCGAACTTTCTAAGGCAACGTTTCAAGGTTTAATTTGTACCCTTTTAATTAAAAAGAACTTGAAATTTTGCGCAGAAACTGTAATAATATTTGATTATCACAAAAAAAAAACTGGCTATCATTTTGAATTTCCAATTGTATATTGAAAAGATTACAAATAAAAGTAGTAATTTTAAGTTTTCTTTTTTCTAGGTAACTAGGGATAGTCTGTAAACAAACAACTTTGCGGAATAATTTCAGACAAATCTCTGAATCAATAAGCCAGACGATTGCGATTTTCTATAAGTCTATGATTTTGATTTATAAACTATTGCGTCCTACATTATGTTCAAGTATTATTTTATTTAAGTTATTCTATTTATGCTGAACTGGACCTATTTGTCACAGCCGTGAGGCACAATGGCTTTGTTTATTTAATCAAAGAGTTTATTTTAATTATTTTTCATATTTTTATACTATGATTTATTTAGTTATTACATGTGGTGTGTTTTTGTGTTTGTGGCAAATACACATATTTCTTTCTTTCCTTTTTCATTTTTTACCTGTTTCATATTCGCAACTTCTATAAATACTTACTGATTCTAAGATCAATAAATAACCACTACAGGAGATTTGTCACCAGATTCTCAGATAAAAACCTTGATCAATTATGCTTTTAGTTAGGTATCGAGAGAAATAATATGGTTTAACTTGTACCTAAGTCTCGTCAGGCGTCGACGGACTGAGTACACAGAAATTGATGGATGGCATCGGATGGACACAACAAAAGGCTTCGGATGGACACAACAAAAGGCTTCAGATTTGTAGCTGTTTCTGGGCGTTTGTTATTTGACCGTGGTAACTCAGTCCATCCTAACTTTCGGGGACTTATTATTCTTTTTCTTTTTATTATTGGCCTTGTTTAGTTCTAGAAGGTGCAGGTTGTTGTTTGACATATTGAACAAGCAGAACCATATAAGCTTTTTGTTCAAATGGGAAATCATCAAATGACTCCTTCCACTCTGGGCGGAGCGAAAGGGAGTGTCTTGACTGTCTAACACCCATTCGTGCTCCTCCAAATTCCTTTTACGTTCCAGGTCCGCGGTAACTCTTTCAAACAAATTTCGCGACCCTGGCAGGAACCATAATTATAAGCTACCAGGCTCTAGACAAGTAAAATTCTGTCAGCGGTAGCGTGGCAAATGCGATCTTCAATAAGTAAAAATGTATGGGATTGGCAAACGCTGTCAAAATGTCATTTTGACAATTGTTTTAACGAATAGAATGGTACTCAGAAGTTGGAAAATTGGAAAACAATAATAACATTGTAATACTTACGGAATTATAGAAGGTGGTCGAGGTAACGAGCCTCCTCGACTGACTGACGCGATTTGGTCCACATTATAATTTTGGGGCCAACCCGCGTTATCTTCTATTACCGATCTGAAACATAAATCATGGAGTTTATTGAATTTGTATCAACTTGTCCGTAATGTTCAATGGATGAAAATCTGAAATAACATGATATTGAAGTCGTCCTTGTCTAGTCGTCTAGTCTAAGCTTTCAAGAATTGATTTTATTTTGATGTAAAATGAACCTTGAGAATTTTATCACTGCTTTTACTTCGAAATGAAAATTTTGCTTACATCTCTAAATAAAGATTTTATTTCTTCAATCCTTATTTATTCACTCGCTTTTGACCGCAATCTCAGCTGATGAAAACGGACGTTGTAGTTGACGATCGAGCACGGTTGCTTATAAGTAACCTATTAAATCTTGACTTACAGACAAAGTACTTGTAGCTACAATCAGCTATAATATTCGATGAGCATCTAATAGTTCCAAAAGTCGTCAGAACCTTAAAACAACAAAAGTCTCTGAATAGCTTTGGCCGTAAAATGCGGTGAACAGAACAAGGTTACGAATTTCGGTGATCATACATGTAAACAAAAATACTGATCACGCCAATGTTACATATGTTTTAAGCGTTGACAACTTTTCGTACTTTGTATTTCTTCATCGAATATTGTCGCTGACTGTATATTCATACCTACACATTTCACATTTACGGTAGAAATAACTGTTTAGGTAGATAAAACAACCTTCGACTAGATTCCTTCGAGAAATTGTATACAGAGTAAAAATAAGTCCCTTCAATAAAACGAAGAAACGTGCTGATAAAATACGAAGCTTTTATTTTACAACACACGTAGTTACTATGAAGGTCGGAATTATCAAGTCAATTGATACAACATTTCAACCTTGAAGAGCGAAGGTCTTAGGAGCTACTTATGTAGATTGCGAAAAAAAATACTGAAGAAGTGAAATGTTAAAATTAAGCAAGAAACCATTTTCTTAGGGCATGCCTAGAATTACATTATAATATTGTTATGAGATTCATGTGTTTCGTGAGTGCTTCTAAAGTTGTGATGATGAACTGCCTTGGAGTTGAGGACTCATGTAGGTAGGTACTCTATGTAGGTATAGCGTCGTTCTAATACTAGGCGATAATCACGCAAATACGCGATCGTCGCGTTCATTTTTACGGCAAAAACGATCGCGTTGTCGCACCTGCGGATGGCACTTTTTGCTTTTGGCGAAATAAGTATTTGCGTTTTCTTTGAGTGGCCACATTTGAATTTCGAGCTTTTGAATGCGTCAGCCTTTTTGTAAAAGTTTTCAAACAATTAGAAATTCAGCCTATAGTTTGTAAAAGTAGCCGCTCAAAAGTTACAATCGGTTAAAGGTGGTCCTCCAGTCGTGACTGACAGGCATCCATATCTCAATACCTAGATAAAATTCACTACTGCGTTAAATGATGATTAAAAAGAACTAACATACGGAAGGTGGTCCTCCTTGTTCACCCTGAGTGGAGACCACAATAGAATTTGATATTATTGTGGAATATACATTTGGATGTAACGTTAGCAAAAGTACTTGAACGATTTTAAATTCAACCTCTAGTTTGTAAAAGAAGCCATTCGTAAGTTACTATCGATTTAAGGTGGTCCCACAATTGAAACATTTATAAGAAAAATCAATTTACGTAGCATTCGGAAGTTAAATAGACGAATGCTACAGTCTTATCCTTTTTTATTTTTTTTTATTAACGATTAGTTTACTAAACAGTATTTAAAGAATAACCTTTTTTTTTTCAAATAATAATTGAATTCCTGGGAAGAAATACTAAGATAAAGGTAACCAGTGTGACCACACTGCAGGATTTTTTTTAATAAGCGACTGTTTGTTGATATAAATTTTTATTAATATTTGACATCACTTAGCTAATTAAAAACACAAAAATTGAACCCTGCTCTGAACTTCTTAATTCAAACATTCCTACTAATGAGACAGTAGCAAAGTGTATGTATAAAAATTTGTTCGTTTGGAAGATTTTCATCAAAGGCGATGGCCAAAATGTACCCCAAGCTGTACAACAATAAAATTAATGCTATTAATTTAAATAAAACAAACAAAGAATTTTGAATAACTATTAACATTTCATAGCAGCTGTTGGAAAATAATCAAGTTTAAAAGTATTCAAAGTGATTTCTTCTGTTTGAAGTCACTCTATAGCAATAAACTACCTTTAATGTGGCCATATAATATTAAAAAAGATCAGAGTAGGGAAAACATATTAACTAAACTCATGAAAATACTTTTTTTATGTTATGTTATTTATAAAAACAAACCTTCCATTAATGAATTAATATATCAAAATAATCAAAACACACTGACAGATAGGATTTTATTTATTTTAACAGCTTAAACATGTAGCCTTACATTTTGGGATAGGATTATTTTACTTTAGTATTGGCAACACTTAATCCGTCCGTCAAGTGTCAAAACAGTCCAGAAATGTCAAACTTGATTCACGCTTACCCGACTTTCGCGTTTGTCGTTATCCGTTCGCTTCCCTTCCTATTTGTGTTTTATCGTGTTTCACCTTTATTTAATAAGTGTCGTAGCCCCACGCGAGTGCTCCACTAATTATAAACAGTGCAATACATAAGTTTAATAAGGAAAATGGACCTTTTACAAGCGTGTGTTAATTGTGGTATCGCTGTTAGAGAACGTATCAGGCGGCATGTAATATCATCATTATCTCCTGAAATGACTGTTCTTTTATCGGAATGGTTAACTTTTCTGGTGAGCCCTAGTTTCGCTAGCTAAATATTATAGACTATTACGTTGGTACCGACCTGATTGGTATATCTCAATTACTGGGCTTAGAATATTAGATTAATGAGTACCTATTTTTCATTCACAGTTGTCACCTCATAGCTGCGTCTGCGGTGCCTGCTATGACGTGATTAGAAGATGCCTTGCAACAAATTCAAGGGAAAGACAACTTGGTCACAACAATGTTTGCTATGGCTGTGGTAGATCAGTTGCACGTGCAAGAAGGCACAGCATTTCAGAATCTCTCGCCTTAGTTGTATCATCATGGAATCACCATGTGAGTAAATTATTTTCAGTATTCATTAAAACTCAGTCTGCAAATCTGACACAATAGTTAAAGAATCACTGTGCTGTGACCCATATGTGGCATTCTCAATCTCTAAACTCTAATATTTATTATGGTACTGTACTGTTAACTAAACCTAACTTCTCAAAATAACCAACCTGTAGTTAAGCCGTTAACTTTCCAAAATACATTCACCATAACATTCATCCTTATTTTCTGTTTTCAACAGCTTGTCTCTTAGTGAACAATGTGGTAAAGTTTTATATTTTTTCAGGTCAGAGTGGCCAACTTTTTGTGCCATGGTTGTTACGTGAGAGCTATAAGAGAAGTGGCCCGAAGAAATATTGTTGATTCTGGCAGATTTGAAAACATAGAAGGAATCCAAGCTATTCAAGAAATTCAGGTGCCTAATCCTCCACCTCTCCCCCCTGGACCAGCAGTAAGAAACATTCAAGATGTATCAACAATTGTCCTGCCGAATTATAGACGTTGTGCTAATACATCTAGAAGATGCATATTTGATGGCTGTCAGCGTAGTGCAGGTCATTTAGTGCCTACCTTGATTAAGTCAGCATTGTTCTTGGACAGTAAACTTTATGTGCCTCGAAGTGCCAGGGTATGTGAAGAACATTTACATTCCAATGAATGGGAATTATTATTAGAAAACACAAGTTTAACTAATACTTTCACAGCAAGTCAAATTGAAAGCTTGTTAGATAACAAAAGTGAGGAAAATGTTATTGATTTTGAAAACATGGAATCAATGCCTAATCATGTATGTCACTATTGGACAGGGCGCACTACCCAGGAATTTATAGAATTGCATAATAGCATACCAATACAGTCTGTTGTTCCCAAAAATTCAAAAACCGCATTAGCAATGCTTTTAATCAAATATAGGACTGGTGATAGTGATGCTAGGATATCTAGTCTTTTTAGGATTCCTAAATCAACTCTACAGAACAAGATGAAGCTAGTGAGAAACTGTTTGACTAATCACTTTGTTCCGTTACATCTTGGAACGTCTCACATATCTCACCAAGAAATAGCAGAAAGAAACACCACTATACCTGAGAAGTTATTTGGAAATCCTCAGTCTGATTCCTCTAACAGGTGGGCTATTGTACAATGTGATGGTACATACCTCTATGTGCAAAAGAGTTCGAATTATAAATACCAAAAAAAGACATACAGTCTTCATAAGTATCATAACTTAACAAAACCATTTTTAGTAGTCTGTTGCGATGGATATATTATAGATGTGTTTGGTCCTTTTGCTGCAACTCAAACAGATGCAGAAATAATGAATCATTTGGTTTCTAGCGATGGAGGCTTGTTTCAATACTTTCATCAAAATGATGTATTCATTTTAGACCGTGGCTTCAGAGATTCTGTTTCCAATTTAGAAGCTCTTGGTTTTACAGTACATAAACCTGAAACTAGAGACGAAGGGGAAACTCAGCTATCGACTCTTAAAGCTAATAAAAGCAGATGTGTAACACTTTGTAGATGGGTTGTGGAAGTGGTTAACGGCAGGTTTAAACGTGATTTTAAACTGTTTAGAAACATATTTTTTAACTTAGCTTCTGCACATTTGATGGAAGATTTTAGGGTTGCTGCTGCACTTATAAACAAGTTTCACAAAGTGATAGAAAATCCCGAGAATGCAGATGAAATTGTTCAAATAGCAATGTCAAAGTTGCACTTGCCCAATTATTTAGGTCAGTTTATACAGGACTTTAATTTAAATAGACGAAGAGTGTTATTTAGAAGTATTGATGCAAACCTGCCAGAACTTAATACTTTTCCACATTTAGATACAAGCGATTTGAAACTCATTTCTTTAGGACCTTATCAGGTACGACAGGCTCGCTCATATTATGGCGAACACATCAGAGAGCGAGGTGTTTATGTAGTTGAAATAAGTCCAGAGCTAGAGTTTTCTGAGGAACTGGTAATGCACATAGGAGGTAATCACCCTGTCCTGCTAAGAGGTCGTATTAAATCGAGACATACTTCTAGGCGTGAGTATTATACTTACATTTTATATGATGAGCAACCCTCAAATCAAAACCAACCAAGAGATGCAATCTTAGGTTATTGGTGTAATTGTGTAGCTGGAAACCGGACTGTTGGATGTTGTGCACATATAATGACAATTCTGTGGTACTTGGGATGGGCGAGACACCAAGAAAGTATTGTTCCACCAGCTGAATTTCTTGATAGTGTGCTAATAACATTAAATGATTAAATGCATAAAATAATGCACATTGTTTTATTTTCTGTCTAGTATAATTATACTACAAAAAAAACTAGTTCCTTTTTTTCAGCTATATTACTATGTATCCTAAACATCTGAGACAAATGCATACACTTAAACCAATAATAACACATATAAAATTATAACTTTATGATAATCTACATTGTGTAATTATGACAAAAACAGAGTTCGAAAATCACCTTTCTTAAACCTTCATAACTTTTGTCCACTACTGCGTAGCTATATGCGCTTTTCTTATTCTTTATATAGAAAATATGTACTTTCAAATGACATAGATTTCATCTCTGTACTGTTTGGGGCACAGGCTCATACAATTCTTGGCCATCTCCTTTAAAGTAAGTCATCGTAAGATTGTATGCTTTCATTAATGAAGTATTGACATCGGTCTAAATTCAATAGCCCCCAATTAATTTGTATTTTGTTTGACTTTTATTTATTTCGTTCGAGGTATTTCGCTAATTGGTTATTTAGATGTGTCATTTAAATTGAAAGATATTAAAATTGGTAAGCTCACATTCGAACGTGACTTTTTACACAATATACATTCTGTAATTTTGTCACGAATTAGAATGGCTTCTTCCAAAATACGAATGCCAAACATTTTAATAAGCTGAATGTTTAAACTGATAAATGTACATCTTTTTTTAATGCTTTTTGCTCGACACTATGCACTGGTACACTGTTGGGAGATCTTGACACAAAAAAATTACCATTAATTACACGGTTGGCGCAGTGGTTGAGCGAGCTTCCATTGGTATTGTCGTCCGTTTGCCATCACTCGAATTGTGAGATTTCTTCAGAGATTCGCTTGCAAAATTCATTTTTTTATAGCTCTCTCGAATCTACTCTCATCAATGGCACATTCTTCAGTAAATTTCCGTTTTTGTTCTTTACCTTTTTCTCTTAAATTCAATAAAAACTCGCTAGTTTCATCAGAAACGGCTATACCAGTTACAATATTAAATAAATTGTCCGGATTTATTGGTATGCTAAAGGGATTCATAAATTTTTCGACAGCTTCAGAAAAATCATTGAATGCCTTGCGATCTTTTGCTATTCTGTTTAATAACAATTCACAAATGGGATGGATTCTTTTACATCGGTTGAAGTGTTTTGCATTTATAAAAGCATTTACCGAACCAGGTGCAAGAATTTCACATTCTCTAAGTAACACATCAATACCACAGGAATCAATATACTTTCCGAGTGCCTTAAAAAATGTCATTTGTATGTGAAAGCCACCCATATTAACGAAAACAGAGGTATTCCGTGAAGCACACCCAAACGAAGCACACCCAGACGAAGCGCACCTAAAGTATTCCACTTAGCACACCCGTAGATGGGCTTCAAATGAAAAAATAAATTGATTAATTTCCTATTCCACGAAGCACACCTAGGAAATGTCACTCGCATAGTGCGGGGGACTTAGAAATAAAAATGTCGATAGAAGAAAATATTGTAATTATGAAACAATCTGTGATTTTATTAAGAGCACAAAAAAGGAAAATAATAGAAAAATAGTTAAAAAATTATTATTTTTTTGGAAAGATAATTATGAAACAATCTGTGATTTTAAAGTAAGATTACAAAAAAGACAAATATTGTGTCACATTATTAAAATGAAATTGAATGATGTTAGAAATTTAAGTTAGTCTTTTAAATAATAAATATTTTCTTCTATCGACATTTTTATTTCTTAGTCTCCGCACTAAGCGAGTGGGAGTGATATTCGTAGGTGTGCTTCGTGGAATAGGAAATTAATTAATTTAAATTTTTATTTGAAGCCCACCTACGGGTGTGCTAAGTGGAATACTTTAGGTGTGCTTCGTCTGGGTGTGCTTCATGGAATACCTCCGAAAACATTGTGATAGGATTTTCTGTAATTTGCATTTTCATTGTCATTCTCGCAATCGCTAAATCATATTCATATGTAACGATGATATATTCTTGATTACACTGTCTGGCAATGTCTTGTGCATTTTTTAAAGTTTCTAATATTGCACTGTAAGATGTTGGAGACATATTTATTTGAGGTAAGTAATTGACTATTTGTAGCTCACTATTATCGATTAAATTTTGACTATTAAAGCCAATCCACATTGGAGTTTGTGGTACAAAAGAAATTGATATAGCCCAAATAATATCTCTTTAAACTGCATCCTGTTTGACGTTGTAATTTCCTGCTGACATGCTCTCTAAATACTCATAAGAATGAAGGCATGTGATGGCTTTGGGTTTTCGCACATACGATGAAATTTCACGAGGAATAACATTAAATCGACGTCTTCTCTTGGTTTGCTGTGATCCGGAAGTAGCCGCTTCATATTGAAACTTGATTATTATCATGAAGTTCTTCATTTTCATCGTTTTTGAATTGATATATAATTCCAACGGTATCATGGAGAGTTTCTTTTCCATTTATTGTATCAACAAAATAATCGTAATTGTCAAATGCGAGGTGAGTACATAAATCATTTTTCTGTGTGATACCTGCTGGAATGATGCTGTTTTCTTCGTATAAGGAATATGTCAATTCAGTTTCTAACTCTTCAGCTACGGAATATGAGACACAATGGCCGTACTTGTTCAAAATCGTTGGTACTTTTTTTACTCCCAGTCAATGATTTTAACGATGATGCCAGCATCATGTGTTTTGCTGGCTTCACTCTGCCTTTATTGACTATAAAAATTAAATCGTCACATATCGATTTAATTCTTATAAAATCCGTTAACAATTTAGGCATTACATTCGCCTTCGGAAATATATACGGAATCTTAAAATTAAAATTTCCAAAGAAATCAAGGAAAAAACATAGCCCAATCGACTACAAATTAAATACTCTATCGATTTATACATGTAACGAGTCGTACATTTTCTAAAAAAAAATTTTTGTCATAACATATATGTTGAGAAAAAATAATAATTTTCTCGAAAATTTTCGACTCGTTGTAACAGGTAGATTTTGGATCATTGAGAAAAAAAATCTTTTGAACATTTTTTGTTCTCATATCATATATGTCATTTATTAAATAACATGAGAATTTAAATGTTTCTTTGGAAATTCTATTCTGAATATTATCTGAATTGAATAAATAGATCATAGGGCGTTTTTAGGCATTATAAGAAATGTTTTCCGGTTCAAAAATCAAAAATCCCATTTTATTTTAATTTCTTAAGAAATGGAATGAATCATTTAGAAATGTAGTTATTTATGATTCCTGACTGTTTTAAATTCTCATAGATTTAAGTTTCTAAAAATCAACTTAATGATAGACTTGAGTATTTCAAATTCTTTGCAAAACTCAACCCTGAAAACAAACTTTCACACACATCAGAAAGTCACCTCATCAGAGATGTATCATAGTTATTGCTACTTATAATTTCATAAAATTTATCGTCGATAGTTATTATTACTGCCAAATATACCTTTTTTCTAGTTTACATCTAAGTAACATATCTTATAGTGTATTGCAGGGTCAAACTATTCCCCAGAAATAGAAATTGACGAAACCTCTTCTGGTACCTTGCAAGAAACGATTTGCGATGAGGTTCGTAATACTTTTCAACATTATCGATAATATTTGTTTTTTTGAAGTACTCTTAATAATTACTATTTATTAAATTTACTTATCCTAATATAATAAATTAAATTACTTGATGGAATATATAGGGTTTCAGCGTGACTGCGTTATTGTCCAGCGCAAATGGCGCATAAGAATTTAAAAGAATAATGGTTATCGCAGGACATGACTGAAGCTGCTTCTACAGAAGCATACGCTCCCCTGTCTGCCAAGATTCCCCCCAGAAGTTAGGAATAGGTAGGTCCTTAACTCTTCCAAAGCTTTGAATAGAAGAAAACTTTCTTAGTATCCTCTATTCGTGAGGGCGTAGTTCATGTCAGACATCCTTGGATGCCTCACCCTCCAGGGATGCATCAACTTATTTATAAAAGCTTTAGAAGAATAAAATAAAGATAGTTTATAATTTAGAATAGGTTTGAATAATGACATATGATGATTGATTTGTTTTTCTGACAGAACTAAAAAATCTTTCTTTGGAGCGTGAGCTCAATATAATCATCTCATAAATCTTCATCAGTTTTTTCTTTGGTCACGATCCCCTGACGTTGCAGAAGCCCTAACCTGCAACGTCGACAGCACACATATCAAGATATTTATGAATCTAACATCAAAACGCGTAATATGTAAAAAAAGGTTTCCGTGATAGATAATGGATACATTTAAATAAGTATGCGCGACCTTTCCGGCTAAAAATCATTGGTTGGCCCGATTTTTTCATAAAGAATACTATATTTCCCACAAAATTGCCTATGAGATTAGAATATAATTTATTTAAAATGTTTTCGGCTAATAAAACCACGCCGACCAAGCAAATCTTATTCATCTGAGTGTTAACTTTTATTTTCTATTAAAAATTTTAGAAAGCATAATCACGGATCTTTCCGGATTCGTGGCTCCTGAATTCATGAAAAAAAAGCTATTTTATTGTAAATGAAGTGTTGTAAAGTTCAAGCAATGAAAATTTCTTGAAACGTGTCTTAGTTATTAAGGCAGTTGACTTGAAGTAAATGTATGGCTTTCGTCGTATAAATTACAGAAAAACCTTCCTTGTTTAATATGATTTCTAAAATGGTATAATAGTACCATTAACTTTAAGCACAATTTGGATACGTATTAACGTTTCAATTGAGGGAATACTTAGAATCGATCGTAACTTTTGAATGGCTTCTTTTACGAACTAGAGGTTGAATTTACAATCATTCAAATACTTTTGCTAACGTTAGACCCATCCATAAATTCACCGCAACACCACCACCTTCCGCATGCTAGTTCTTTTTATTTTGTGAACATGAAGGGTTGATATTAATCATTAGTTTTACAAATTTTTACTAAGAGTAGTCATTTATTGCACTGGAAAATTTTAACCAGGTTTTGAGATATGGATGCCTGTCATTCACGACTGAGGGAGACCACCTTTAACCGATTGTAACTTTTGAGTGGCTAGTTTTACAAATAAGACGCTGAATATACAATTGTTTGAAAACTTTTGCTAAAGACTAATGCATTCAAAAGCTCAAAATTCAAATGTTGTCCCTCAATGGAAACGCAAATGAACTAAGTTATGCGGTGATTGCGTATTCGCGCGATGCTCGCGTATTCGCGTGATGCTCGTGTATTCGCGCGACGCTTGCGTATTCGCGCGACGCTTGCGTATTCGCGCGACGCTTGCGTATTCGCGCGACGCTTGCGTATTCGCGCAACGCTTGCGTATTCGCGCGACGCTTGCGTATTCGCGCGACGCTTGCGTATTCGCGTGACGCTTGCGTATTCGCGCAATGCTCGCGTATTCGCGCGATGCTCGCGTATTCGCGCGACGCTCGCGTATTCGCGCGACGCTCGCTTTCAATTGGGAAAATGCCTAATGTCAGTGACTTGGCTGGCCGTCGATTTAACACTTTTGTGTAAAGTACTGGTGAAGGTTGGCATTTGTTGATGAACGGAGACCGTATGGAAAGACTTGCTCTCAGCTAAATGTTTTAAGGTTTTGGTTCTCAAGCATAACTTTATTGTCTTCCATAAAATTAGTCAAGGTCGAAAAGCTACGATTACAGTTTTTAGCTACGTTGACTCGTATTAGTGTCCGTGGCTTAGCCCGCATTGATGTTGAAAATTATTCAATGAGAACATGCTCCGGGGATGAAAAGTAGCCAACACAAAACCTATTTCAAGACGAGGTCAACCCGTGTGCCAGTAGCATAATATCAGCATGGATTTAATACACTAGGAAACTTCGAAAGCATCATTTACAAGTCCCTTTCATAAAACTACAGAAAGATAAAAGAGACACCTTGTGAAGTAAAAGCTTGAACAAACACAGATGGAGGATACTAAAACATTAATCATTTGTTACTTTTATCCTTTAACTTCTGAATTAAATATAAAAACCTTTTTAGGGAACACGAGGCTTTAAATCAGAAATATCTCAACACCCTTTCTTGTAAGATTTATGGCCAAACTAAATTGGGTGGGATAGACGAATTTAGTTACTGTTACTAAGTACTTACATATTTTGGACTCCCACTAAGTTTGGTAAGGATTTTAATTTACTGTATTAAGGCGTATTTATTATTTTTAAGCGAATAATAATACTAAATGTGCCTCAAGTAGACCTAGTCCCTTACTAGGTCTACTTGGGGCAGACTTTTTCGATAATAAACAACGAGAAAAGTGATGCCATTTCTTGAAAAAAAATGTTTTATCGTTAAATACGAGTATGTTCTATTAACAATTATTACGATATTTGCATGGAATAAAATGTGCATAATCCACGAAGTAGCCCGGTAGAAGGTTCGATATTTTAGGGTTTTTGCTTACTAGAAATATTTCTTGATCGTTTGAAACCCATTAAAGTGGTTCCGTTTATCAAATTATGCTGGTGCCGCACCTACGCAATTTCAGTGCTTAATGAAAGATCTGGAATTTTCTCTCAGAAAGCGTCGATGAGTCTTTGCATAAAGTAGTTAAGGTCGTTGGTATTTTTGCTTCAAGGTCTTTCTCGTTTGCTTTTATTGGTTTACTATATTCCTTACTTAATTTTGTGGTTTGAAAAATAAATTATATTTTTAAATATCTTTTGCCAGCGGCTTTGGTCGCGTGAAATCCGAAAATGATCCCAAAGGAAATTTTATTCCCGGGTTGAAAAGACAAGTATCTTATGTCCTATTCTAGGACAGACTACCCGTGTGCCAAGTTTCATCTAAATCCCTTCAGCCGTTACGACGACGTGAAGAGGTAACAAACAGACAGACAGACAGAGATACTTTCACATTTATAATATCAGTCATTTTTACTTAGTTGGGACTTCGTCATAATTATTATGAGTTCTTTTAATCAGTAATATGATTATACACGGTGCCATGTTAGTCGTCTTACATCAGCAGCCCATTTCATCTATCCAATGACTACTACACATTCATTTAGAAAAAAAAACGGTATTTATAAGTGAGTGAGTTATTAAAAAATTGTAAATATTATTCATTATCATGACGCATGACGTAGTTTGAAACATCCAGGAGCGACCGCAGATGGCGACTTTTTTTGATATCTACATAAATATTATAAACAGGATGTTTCATAATTCTAATGCATTCGTTGTTTTTATTGTACCTATCATCTTAATGAATTGTTTTAAAAACAAAAGCGTCTACAGGTAGTTTATGTCGAGTACATTAAGTGGTCGTCCTTTGTAAGACTAAAATGTCACCGAGCATATAGAACATTATATTTATTAGTTTATTATTTCAGCATATATATGTATTTCAATAGTATTGTATTATATATTTTGTATAATTATTTTCGTTGCATTATGTCCACCCATGTACCACTATTGTACATAAAGTTAAAAAACCTAGGAATAACAGTACTGACTGTGGCCACTCCATCCGGGTGAAGTCTTCATCCTCTGGCATCCAGGTGTAGCGTTTGGGGTCAGGTTGGCTGCACACAGAACGTGGCCGTCTGCGGAAGTACGAGCACTCCAGATCGGCGTCGTAGGCGCATAGCTCGGGCGGTGCCGGACTTGGTTGGCCGAACCTGGTGGGCACAGAGACATCTTTAACTGAGTACTGAGGGAAAATGTCACACAGCCATTACCAATGTTTTACGGCCGGCGCCCACTGGACATAAAATGGTCAAGCAGTTTGTAAGTGAGTCTATCTCATTATTGCTTCATCAATTTTTATATCTCCTATGTTCCCCGTCACGAAAACCTATAAATTTTGTGAATAAAGAACTTCTACTGAGTAACGTAGCGACAATTCAATCAACAATAAATAACCTCAAATTCAATCTACTCAAAGGATGTAAGTAACACACGTGTATACGAAACTAACGAGCAATTTCACTTGGTCGAGTTATATTTTAGCGACATAAAGCGCTGTCGTCTAGTATTTTGTGGTACTGGAACGCGTCTGACTCGTGGGACAAATATTTAAAACAATTGAATGTGTGTTTACAAAATTTATAGCTTCTCGTGACGGGGGATATATTAAATTATTATTATTTAATTAAGATGGCGATTGTGGCGCCTGATATGAGATTCACATAAGCGGAAGTGTATGCCAGTCAAATACAATTTGTCCTTCTCCATTATCGTTATATCTACGTCATAGAATGTCACTAGCTGTCTAAGCTCTCTAGACGTTTTATGATGTGCAAGTGAAATTCAAATAAAGCAGTTCTATGGTCGATTAAAATAAATCACAACGTAAATAAAGATTATTCAAATAGCATGTAAAAAATTGTGTCAGAAGTTAGCATTGCAAACTGTACGTTACTTGGTGCGCATTTGCTTCAGTTTTGACTGCGGATTGAGTACAAAAATAATAAATAAATGAAATAGTTTCCTTCTTGTAGTCCTATTTCCAATTATGTAGCAGTTGCGATTTTCTTGCTCAATGGGCGCTGACCGCTAGAATATCGTGATCATTATGACTTACCTGGGATACCTCTGTATTGGTGCGTAATCGGTG
Source organism: Lacanobia wlatinum (assembly GCA_947578705.1). Taxonomy (NCBI): domain Eukaryota; kingdom Metazoa; phylum Arthropoda; class Insecta; order Lepidoptera; family Noctuidae; genus Lacanobia; species Lacanobia wlatinum. The sequence continues at coordinate 16,000,693 of OX388044.1, forward strand.
TTGAGATTCTCATCTGAGGGCACACGCCTCCTGACGCACACGGATAGAAATGATGCTCTGGAACAAAACAAAAACTCTTTTAGAAAAACCCCTAATTAATTATCTTTAGACTAGGCTACCCTTGTTAGTAGTACGATAGTATGGAAGGCGAAAGAAAATACCAAAATACTATCAACAGTAAATATTTATATCCCGCATTATGCGTCCAGCTAAGGAGTGGCATTTCCTACCAGAGTCTGTCAATCAATTTTTGCGGTTTTTTTAAAAAAAAGTAGCCTACGAATAAAAAGGTCCAAAGTAATTTGCATAACCGATAAACCACTTCTGTCCTTCGACCACGAAGAAGTAAAATTAATAAATCTTCATAAAATATTGTTTGTTGAAGTTCAACCATTCGGAATGTAGGACAACTCCTGAATAAAACGGAAATAAACCCTAATTCGGAAAAGATTTTAGTTGCTTAATTGACCAGAACGGCTACGAACCTAATGAAATAAGAAACGATACTATTTGTTCTTGTTTCAAATACAAGCTTCATTATTTTCTTTGCGAAATTAGGGTAGTTACAAATGGACCGTCTTATTAAAAGTAGTCCAAGGTTTTCTGCAAAGTCTGTTATTAAATTATCGTTTTGTTGCTAAGGGATAACGTTGTTAGTTAAAATAAAACAAATTGGGTCTTCAGCAGAAGCGGATGACGCTCCTCTTAAATATAAATACAGAGCTATTAGTTGTACCTATACTTCTTTATGCGACTTTGAATTAAATTAAGAAAGTAACAAAAGTCACGTTTTTTTTAAGGATGGGAAATCATCAAATGACACCTTCCGCTCTGGACGGAGCCGAAGACTAAAACCCATACTTCTATCCGTTCCTCTTAATGCTCTTTGCGTTCTTGGGCAGCGGTGACTCTTTTGAACAAATTGTCACCGGTGGATAAGAAATTTTGGACCTATTGGTAATGATAAAAATTATTCCCAATTTGGTTTTCCGTCATGTCACTACAGAATGACGAAAAAAGTCACATTCATGGTCATGTTTGGGGGAGGTGATAATGTCTTCACAGGTAGAAGCGAACTAACTAATGTACCAAACTAACTTATGGCCAGCAAGTAAAGCAAGCAAAAATATAAAAGTGCCCGTTGACCTCCACTTGAGCCCAATACGATTACAAGGGTGCAGAATAATAAAATGCTCAATTCGTTACCTTTTCCTCTTCTAAATGGAGGTCATTTATCGTCTAAATCAACTTAGGACGCTGATACTCGAGTCTCGAGTATTAGGTACGCCATCTTTATTTTCTATTGATGACCCTAATTGTTAGAACAATACATTTAACGTATATTTTGTTTCCTTTTGATTAGGGTTTCATTTATTATAGATCCCAGAACAGAAATATTCCTATTTGAAATTAACGGGTACTCGGCGCGTTGCATTATTACGCAAATGCTAGCAATAAAACTAACCAAAGTTTCATCGCAATCAAACCAAAAACGATGAATGTTATGGCAGCACAAAAGATACCCTTTATACAGTGTTTTTTTTACTTGTGCATAAAGTTTTAATAAATAAATAAAGATGAGACCAAAAAAAAATTGGTTGTCTATAAAGTCGGTTTACGGACGATAATTTTACGTGATAACGTCATAAGAAAACAATTGAATTCTTAACAAACAAGCCGAACGCTTAGGCCGATCGCACTCTCTATCGCTTGTACCGCGCTCTCGCTTGCCCGCTCAGCTCAGGCGGAACGTGGCACTTTTTCGTGCGTGCAGCCGGCGTTTATCGAATTACAAGACGTTATCACGTTAAAAACAAAAATTGATTACGACGGATTGATTACATACACGGTGCCATTTTAGTCGTCTTACAAAGGCGGCCCACTTAATGTACCCGATATAAACTACCTCTAGGCGAGATTTTTTTTAAATAATTCTTTAAGATGAAACAATGAAATTAAATAATGCATTGGAATTATGTAATACCCTGTTAATAATATTTTCGTATCAAAACAATGTCGCCTTTCCATTCCGCGCCGTCCTTGAAACACAAGGCTCGGACTGCGGTCGCTTCTGGATGTTTCAAACTACATCATGCGTCACGATATGGATTATATTTTTTTTAATAATTCAAATGTTTATATTTTTTTTTTCTTAATGTGTAGGTGTCATTGGATAGATGATGAGGGCTGCCGTTGTAAGACCACTAAAATGGCACTGCGTATAAGGAAATTGTAGGACATAATACTACTGTAAAACCGTTTTTGTGATCCAATGAATTTCAGGGTTCATCATCATCATCATATCAGCCGAAAGACGTCCACTGCTGGACATAGGCCTTCCCCCAAGCGTCACCACAACGACCGGTGCTGTGCGTCTCGCATCCATCCGCTACCCGCGACCTTCACCTGGTCATCGGTCCACCTTGTGGGAGGCCTTCCAACGTTATGTCTTCCGGTACGCGGTTGCCACTCCAGAACTTTTCGGCCCCATCGACCATCTGTTCTGCGAGCAATGTGCCCTGCCCACTGCCACTTTAGTTTGGCGATCCTTCGGGCTATGTCGGTAACCTTGGTTCTCTTGCGGATATCATCATTCCTGATTCGATCACGCAAGGAAACTCCAAGCATTGCCCTCTCCATTGCCCTTTGAGTGACTTTGAGCCTTCTGATAAGGCCCATTGTAAGCGACCACGTTTCAGTTCCGTATGTCATCACTGGCAAGGGCAACACGCACTGATCATGATTTCAGAGTTAATGTCAAATAATTCGGGTCATCATTTGTGAACCGTGAGATGGATACCTTTCGTACTAAAAACCCTCTAACCAATATCCTATCAGCCATTATAAATGTCAAAGGGAAATTAGAAGTTTTTACGTGAATGCGAACATCCTTAAAAATCGGAAACGGCCGTCTGTTTTTGTGTTGCACCTGAAATCATTCATCAACATTATTTTAAATTGATTACTATGCATCACTCACTATCATTATGCATATCACTCATGTATCACTTATGACAAGTGCCTTTACTAAAAATAAAATCTCCGATACTTTCGCTCACAAGATCCCTGAAGATACATTTTTATGGGCACAGAGGGAAAAGTATTTTTATTAATACAAACTTTTCCTCGGGGGAATAATATTTATATTAACTTGTACAAAATGGGTCAAGTTTCCTCATATCTTATGCATGGCGGGTTCCCTGCTAAACAGCTCAGATGGGACTCGACGAAACAAGATGAAACATAGATTTTATGCAGGAATTAAGTGGAAAATATTGTTTGGAGAAGTAAATGAATGAATAGGTACCATTATTTTATGGCTTACTTCGCATAAAAGAGTGAAGTAGAAGATAATAGCCGTATGGTGTCGGCCGGTGCCGTATGGTGCCGTAAAAGAATAATACCATCCCATCACATCCCGTGGGTGTCGTAAGAGGCGACTAAGGGACTCACCAGAGAATGGGCAGCAGCGTTCTTTGTAAAACTCAACATCATACACTGCGATCGCCAAGCCGCCTGCCAAGCGTGGCGATTATGGGAAACCCCCCCCATCTTGGGGGAGGCCTATGTCCAGCAGTGGACGTCTTACGACTGATATGATGATGATGATGAGAAGATAATAGTTTCTCCAAATAATGGCCACAAACCCATCTCTAAAAAACGTCAATATTCTAATAACGACTTTTTTTAAATCTCGTTAGAGAGTGACTTGATCTTGGTATGTAGGTATTTTAGAATTCTCGCTATTTTCTTTGTACTTCCGATTCTCATAGTTTTCTCACTCTTTTTGTGAAGTGATGATTAGATACTCCTTACTTTGTCTGAAGAAACCGGTTCCCGGTTTTGCCCGTACGGGAAGGTCTAAGACTAATTCGGTGGTAAGTACTTAAAGTTTCGTACTGCATAATAAATATCGGATCTTTAACAAAAAAAAAACAAATATAAATATTATTGCCTATCTGACCAATACCTAGCTAGTAACTGGGAAACACGATACTCCATAACAAGTATTGAGTCAGAAAATTCAGGAGTCACAAAAATGACAAAGTATACAAACTCCACGTACACGATTTAAGTCAAGTAAAAAAAATACAATTAATTAAATAAAGAAAGAAGGAAAATACGTTTATTCCACCAAAAATGACGCACAAAAAACAAAATTAAATAACTTCATAACAACTAAATAAAAATCTGTTTTATAATCAAGCTATGTCAGGACCGCACTACCACGAGTCTTTGGTCACACCACAGACAAAACAGAACACAGTTTAGCAGTTGTCCGAGTTGACAACATAAAAACAAAATAATCAATAAATAGGAAGTGGACAATTTAGGTACTACAAATAACATCAAAAATAGTTTTAACATTTCCGCTTTCCACGTTAAAATAAACGTACATCACTTCCGCCCCATATCGCTTTCACACATATTGAACTGCTGAAAAGGTAGCATTTACACGTCTGTTAAAATAACCTTTCCATAAATAAATTCGAGTTACATCGTTCACCCGTGTTGAGAAGGATTTAGTGATATGCTTACCTCTACTAAAATCAGTTGTATAGAGAACCAACCCGTAGTGAATAGAAAGCCTTACAAATACTATAGTGAAAAAGAATTTGTAACAAAAAAAAATGTATCATAATACTGTTAAATTTTGCTCTGTGGCATTTTTTCTTACGGATCTATAGCCAGTTTATTCTATAATTGATAATGTTTACAATATAGAACTACTGAAGAATTCGACAAAGTCGTGGGAAGGAATAATAAATGGTGTATGAATTAAAAAAAAACATTTCGGTTAAATTATTAAGCTTTTTCTATGGTAACATTTTTTTGTTTTCATTATTGTTTTGGTATCGCAACATTATATTGTCGATGGTACATCACTTTGTCGATATTTTATACGTACTCTTATAATAATTAATTGATAAGAACTCGATACTGATAAGGATAAGACCTATTTGTATGTGATGGTGTTAACTTAGTGAGAAAAAATGACCATTATTTAATTTGTGTTATGGTTTCCAAATTGTGTTTCCTTTCCAGCAATACCAATATCAATTAACAGTTGAAGTTTTCGTAGTATAAGTTTGGTAAAATCCCTATAGGTATTAGTGAGTTGAAAAGTTGGAACAGTATTGTAATTTTTTGAAGCTGTGAACTCTGAAGGTATTTAACCACTCAAGATTTTTTTGTAGATCAAGTTGCCTTTGTACCTATTTTTCTGTTTCCTTCTTTTTATCTTTCTATTTAATGTGTGTACATAAATTGTTAAATAAATAATTTTTTCAAATAAGAAATCACTTTGCTGGCTGTTACGATAGCAAAGTTTATTAAGAAGGCTGATTTCGGAAGGGACGAGCTTGTTCGTCGCTACCACGTGATCCTAGCACAAAGAATAATGCTAATTTCTGATGTTCAACTAGAAGGTCATCGAGGTGCAACATTTAGAAATGATTTCTTTACTTCAAACGCAGAATTTATTACGACGTTCAAAAACACATTATTTATGGAGGTTTTAAAAAATCGTACGGTGGACGAAGAGACAATAATTTCATATTTGTCCAGTACTAAGGAAGCGGCTTCCCCAGAAAACCTGAGCAAACTGATTGGAAGCGTAATAACTTATAATAAATACGATAAGCTTGAGTTTATTAATAAAATAAAAAAAAAACAGCTGAAGATCTTAAACAACAGTTGTACGAAGTGGATGTTAGTAAGTCGACCGTTGACATAGCAATTAATGCAGCTGCCAAGATTTTATTATCGATGTCTTTTAAAGTACCAGCTGCCTTTGGCAACAAGGACTTAACAACAGGAGGAAATGGTAACAAGATTGAGAAAAAATTGTATGATTGAGCGTCGCAAATCTATGATTTATTACTGAAATCACAACCTTACAGTAAAGTCATAATCGATGATAGTCTTGCAAAAGAATTTCTCAAACTAAATGGAGGTATAGCTGGTGCTGTCGGTAATATACTAGTGCCAGATGAAAAAGAAAAACTTTTGAAGCTTACAGATGACATTGACTCATTAGGAGAACTTGCTAGCAGGCTGTTTAAAAAATTAAAAGTAAAAATTCATGATTTGCAGAAGTATAGATTCGAGGTAAAAAATAATAACTTTCCAAAACTTTCATTTCATTATAGTGCACATGATAAGAATATGATAGAAGATTACCTAAAAAAACTAATTTTTTACACAAACCAAGCTGATGAAAAGAACGTGGATTTTTTTTTATAGAAGACTTTCAGTACAAAAAAGGTAGTAATATTAATCGCATTACTGTGGGCCTGATATTCTTAACGTACCATAATGATATACAAAAATGGTGTTTGTCGCGTACAAGAGAATATCTTACAAAATATACTGAATTTTTTGACAAAGCAATCCTAAACATCATTGACGAACCACTGGTGTCCCATATGAATGTTGTTTGTAGAAATAAAATACAGCATATTGATTACACATTCAAAGAAGACGCTTTGTTGTCCATTAAATTTGATGTTCCGTTTTTAAACACTATTATCATTACAGATACCATACTTCTAACTATTGCTAAGATCTCTTACCAAGTTTAAAAAATAAGGACTATGTTGTGTTGGACTTAGAAAAATTGGCTGTAATAGTTTTCCATTTAAATTATAAGCTACTAGCACTTCGCCCGCGACTTCGTTCGCGCGGGTTTAGTTGGTACTCCACGAATTTTATCTCCCATCTAACTTCTTCAAGGGTCATGTGTAAATTACTTATTAACAGACTAAACGTAGGGCGGTTCACTCGCAACATTTTTCTTACTTAGAGTATTTTTAAGACCGTCGTAACTTTTAAACGAAAGGTCCGATTTAAATAATTTAAAGTGTAATTTACATTCACATAACCAACCTTAATTAGTCAATTTAATTAATCAATTTAAATAGATAAGGATTAATATTATGATACTAAAATCACCACTATTCCATTTCACCCGGGTTTTGATTGAATAATTTAAACAAAAAGCGGTCATTGTGACTTAACCATAATAGTTAGTTACATACCTTCCCAGATTTTTTGTAGATATTAATGTCTTCTATAAAATTGTAGTACATTACTTTGCTCTATTGCCAATAGTTTCCGCAGCGTACGCGATATAAGGATCTTTTTTGGTATTTTTTTCACACCTTGGGCTACATTATCGAAGTTTTCATACGGACCCCTAACTTTTTTGAAAATAATCTATAGCATATGTTCATCAGGGATAATGTAGGATACTAATGGTGAAAGAATTTTTTAAATCTCTCCAGTAGTTTCGGAGCCTATTCAATTCAAACAAACAAACAAATCTATACTCTTTATAATATTAGTGTAGTTTTGAACAAAAAGCGGTCATTGTGACTTAAGCATAATGGTTCCTCCCAAACTTTTTTGTAGATATTTATAATAATAATCTTAATAAACCATTTATTTTCAGGTTTATGTCTTCTACAAAATTGTAGTACATTACTTTGCTCAATTGTCAATAGTTTCCGCAGCGTACGCGATATAAGGATCTTTTTTGGTATTTTTTTCACACCTTGGGTTACATTATCGAAGTTTTCATACGGATCCCTAACTTTTTTGAAAATAATCTATAGCTTATGTTCATCAGGGATAATGTAGGATACTAATGGTGAAAGAATTTTTTAAATCGCTCCAGTAGTTTCGGAGCCTATTCAATCCAAAAAAAATAAACAAATCTATACTCTTTATAATATTAGTGTAGATTTGAACAAAAAGCGGTCATTGTGACTAAACCATAATAGTTAGATACATATTCTCCCGAACTTTTTTGTAGATTTTTATAATAATAATATTAATAAACCATTTATTTTATTATCCTTTCCTCTTTATAATATTAGTGTCGACTACCATGAATGTTTACACGTCTCTAAAAACCACTGTTTAGCCAGCAGAGGGACGGGGGGACATACTTGACTCTAACAAAGTTAGCACTTTAAAGCTCAATATTTCGCAAACGGATTCTTGGAAGAAAAAATGTTTTCGCACGAGGGTAATGTGTTTTGCGATTGTGTGTGTTTATATCTTTGTTTGTCTGCCTAAGCGGCTTGATGAATTTTGACATATAAGGTAAATTAGATCCATCTAAACAAAGGGGCAAAAGCGTTATAGATTTTGAAAATAACAATAATAAGATGGTGGCCACTACTTCGTGTTTTTTTTTTTTCGATACGGTCATTTTCATATATCAAATGAAAGGGCTCGGGGAGACGATTCGAATTGTGTAAACCGACTTCAAAACTGTAATAATGAATAACTAAAAAGGGCGAAATTTAAGTTTTAGCTTTTAAAAGTCTAAAGTAAATATGCCAACTACATGTTTGAGGTCGGTGCTAGCCTAAATATTTGGAAAAATCGTTGTCACTTAGTACCAGTACTGTTTAACACCCCATATACCCGGCTAGGGTAGGGTAGGTAGGTAGGGTAAGGATAGGTAGCCAGTTGACGGGAGCAAAGCCGCGAGGAACAGCTAGTTTTTAAATAAAAAGAAAAATAGGCTAAGTGCGAGTTGGACTCGCACACGAAGAGTTCCGTACCATAAACCTTAATTTTTATTATTTGTTGTTATAGCGGCAATAGAAATACACAATCTGTAAAAATTTCAACTGTCTACCTATTACAGTTCTTGAGATACAGCCCGCTGACAGACAGACAGACAGACGGACGGACGGACGGACAGCGTAGGCTTAGTAATAGGGTTTCGTTGGTTACCCTTTGGGTACGGAACCCTAAAAAATAACAATTACCGATACTTTTGTTTACATATATGCCCGGTCACCGAAAGAAACTTTGTTCTGTTCACTGCATTTTGTGACCAAAACTATTCAGTGACCTGTTGTTTTAAGGCGTTGGCAACTTTTGGAGCTTTTAGATGCTCAACGAATATTGTAGCTGACTATACCTACAAGGGTAGAGGTGGTCAAAGAGAAGTAAAATATAATTACGAGCGTTTTTTTAATGCGCTTTGGAAAAACGTAACTTTCATTAACGTCAAGTTAGAGCAACTATCAGACTAAATACAAAATTACTTAGTGGAAAAGATGTTAAAGAAACGATACATTCACTGTGTGAAAGGTAGTTATGACTAGACAGCTGGTGATGACTAATAGAAAAAAGTATGGAAGAAGACATGTTGATGAGACAGTTGGGAAAGCTGTTAGCTAGAAAATAATTATCAAAATTGATGAATAAAATATCCAGAAAAATAAGAACCTACAACAGATTTCTGTAATAGTATTTTATTACAGAAATCTGTTGTAGGTTCTTATTTTTCTGGATATTTTACTAGCCAGGGACGATTAACAATTAACTGTATTCGTCCATATTCATCCTTGCATACACTCGCACTCACTTTTGAGTTAGTTTGAAAAAAAAAAAAAACTCGAATCTTAACTCCCTGTCTACTACCTACATAAAGAACTGCCGGGTTCCGCATACGTATTGTTAACGACTGTATCTTTTGTGCATATTTTCCGTATAACGGAATACCTTGATATAAAGCTACTGGCATTATTTCCGGGAATATGAATTCTTATGGAACGAATGGAGATATTTCAGGATTTATTCTTATGGGTTCTATATATTTTTTTTTTGTTGAGAATGTTTCGTTACTTTTTCCTTGGCAAGATCAATTACTCAGTTTTAAACAGGTTTATTCTTCTCTCGGATTTGTGTTTTTAATCGACTTCTAAAAAAGAAGGAGGTTCTCAATTCGACCGTGTATATATTTCTTTTTTATGTTTGTTCGCGGATAACTTCGTCGTTTATGAACCGATTTCGATGATTTTTTTTTATATGAAAGGGTATGCTGCCGAGGTGGTCCCATTGCCACCACGATAGGATCTGATGATGGAAGCCCTGACAAATCGAGGGCAACTCTCGAAAATTATAGGCACGCATCTGGTGAAAACTTGATATTCGTGTGTGATACTACAAAATAATTAAGGTTTGGATCAGACCTGATAATGGAGACGACAGAGAGTCAAGGGAACTCCACATCGGTATGTAGGAACTACCAAGTGTTTGGCTTATTTCATTCGTACGGACGTGACCTTTACACCGAAAGCACTAAGTAAGTTTTATTAAATAGGCCACAGTTCATGACATAACATCACGCTGGTACGCTGTGAATGGGTACGCAGGTACCACTGAAAAATAAAAGCATTTTTACAAGAAATATAACCGACTTCCAAAAACAAAACACTACAAAGTATAAAATAACTTTAATTTCGGAAGTTGGTGTCAAAAAACGAAATAACCTAAAACACCTTTTTGGTTTTGTTTTTGGAAGACGGATATATTTTTTGTAAAAAAATTTTTTATATGACGAAAAAGCAGTAACCTTACCTATTGGCTCTGGAACATGGACTCTCGATATGGTATTGGGAGAGGCATCCGAGAAATCGATCCTTCTTGGACTTCTCCAGTTCCAGCAGATCCAGTTGTTTGTTGTTGATGCAGTACTGCTCCCGGAACTCCTGGCAAAAAAAAGAAATGAGTTAGTTAACCATTAGTAACCCGGGTGGATTTGAACCCGGTTGATGCCAATAGGTTCGCACCGATTTTTAACGAAACTGGCGAAATTTTGCTGTACCTGTGTCGAACCCCTCGAAACATACAGGTTTAATGATATGTTTGATTTAGAAACAGAAAGTAGTATTATTATCTAGCATCAATATTGAGCTAAGCACTACCATCCGAATAAAAAAAAAACTGGGTAAATGATGATTACAAATAAAATAACGAAAACGCGCAGAACGTATTAATTTCAGTTGAGCCAAGCAAAAAAATAGATGACCTCATTCTGTACGAATGCTAAATTTTAAGCAAATATCCTACTTAATGAAAGTTCCAAGCCAAGTTGAAAGTTTTAATTCTTTACTAGAGGATAGTAAAGGAGAATTAAAACTAGTAGTCTGGCTCTCATTTAGTTTGGAGAAAGATGCCAGTTTTGTTTAGTATTGTTGAGTGATATCATCTTCTTTAAAATTTAAGAATAAAATTACGTTAATCAATTATTGCTTTTAAGTTGGCCTAGCATGCATGTTTTGACGTAAGTTAAGTGAATTTTGAAAATATAAACTAAACTACAACTCCATAGTCATCATCATCATCATCATATCAGCCGAAAGACGTCCACTGCTGGACATAGACCTCCCCCAAGCGTCGCCACAACGACCGGTCCTATGCGTCTCGCATCCATCGGCCACCCGTGTACCGGAAGGCGTAACGTTGGAAGGCCTCCCACAAGGTGGACCGATGACCTGGTGAACTCCATAGTATTCTAGTTTAATTTTATGCGACAAACACAATTAGTATCGTACTAAAATATGAATATAGTATCAAATTTAAATAAATCTTATGTGCGAAACGAGTATTAAAGTTTTAGTAAAATTTTACATTACGTTATTATACGTCAAAACATTGTGCTAGGCTCTCAACAGTAGCGAGTTTCTGGCTTGTATTGGACGCTTCAATGATAATTATGTGAATCTATGTCTATATTATACGCATGTTACTTATTTATCATTGATTACTTTATTTATACAAAAATATACACATAGTTTAAGTATAAAAGTCATATACTGAAACGCATCCTTCACTAACTACATACCTGTAACCTAATTTTACTTTCGTTTGTTTTCGAAGTGCTTTTTGTAGGTAATTATAAAAATAGTTAAGTTTTAAAAAAAAATATTTTGTACTTATGTTTTCGACTTTTTTTTCTTTGATTTACATCAAATAAATGTTTTATCTATGTATCTTCGAGCATCGCATTTTTTTTGTCAGCCTAAACAAAGGCCTCCCCCATTCCTTAACCCGATTCAAGGCTAGAACAATGTTGATGATAGCTACACATAGAATACTCTTTAATATGTAGGTACACCATAGTAAGTTAAACAAAAAGATTGAAGAAGAACAAAACATTACATAGGGTGACACAAAGGGCGGCCTTATCACTAAAGAAATTAGCAAAGAAGTTTTTTATTCAACGATTAAGGCATGTATACATGCCAATAACCTTGTGCATATAGACGGTGCTAACTACTGCTCTACGCGCCACTCCGCTACCCGCATTTTAAATTTATTATAAAAAAATAACACATATTTTTAAAAAATAACAAAACCAAATTATTTTCGTTTGTATTGCAAAGCAGTAGATATTATTTTTAAAGACTTTTGTTTAGAAATGAAGGAGTAAAATGGTTTCATCTTAACGATTTGGAGGTGATTTTGTGTTTTTTTTTCTGATTATTTGATACCGATACATAAATTCTGGCTCAACCAAATTGCGTATCATATCATCTAATTATTTTATTTATTTTTTTCAGATGTAATTTCTTGTTAAATGCCGCCGAAAAGCTGCTTCATATGCGCGCTGTTTTTAAGCATTTCGCGAGAGAGAGCAGCCTTAATTTTCAATATCGTTTTAACAATATTGAATCTGTATTCATCAAAATTGTAATTGGGAACATAAAGTTTTAAGACTACCTAGCCATTACAAAGTGGAAAACATCTTCATCCGAAAAACATAGAAATAAGTGTGGGCAGGAGAGCCTACTCCAATAATTAATTTGGGATAGTGGGCGGGAGACATTAAGGTTTTTTATAATAGGATAGCTGTTACTGGTGAACTCTAATAATAGGTAGTTATAAAACCTTTGAAAAATTACTACGAATCGTTACTAAAAATACTTTTTGTCTCCTGTTTTCTGCATCTAAAACTGTGTAACATTCCAATTCTCATTATTTTTAGGATTCTGAACGTCCGTAAAAAAGAAACCCTTATAGGATCACTTACTTATATTTGTCTATCCGTCTGTCACAGTCAGTTTCCCATGATTCTATTAGACTGATTCAGTTGGATACACATATGAACTTCTAGAACCCAAACACGGACGCGTAACACGAACGTCACTGAATAAATTTTGAGAATGAAGAAACAAAACTTTTGGTGAAAAAATCAGAAACAAAAAATAAATTCTAGCATTATTATGAGACATCACATACTCGTAAAAAAGTTTATTGTGGGGTTCGCAAACACATTTTTTCATAACTTTTGAATTAACAGTTTTAAGATTATTTAAGAAAATAGATGTAAATTGACTAAGGTCCTTATCTCCGAAATTACAAAATGTCGGTAAGTTCGAATTCCAAATCATATTAGGTACCTACAGTTTAACCTAGTACATTCGGGTTTATATACAATGACAAATCGGCTGTGCAATTTCAAAACCTAGCTACTGACATTTAAAAAAAAACTAGTGTTTTTGCAATTTTCGACCTTATAGATCACTCTCCACATACTAGCAAACCGTTACTTGAAGTCAGAACCTTGCATCTACAGCAAAAGTTTTCAAAATGCAAAAATAACAAGTTAACATAGTATCTAACATCAACCGTTTTATAAACCTAGTAAGTGCTTGCAGTTACTAGGTTATGAAATGGTTTATGTAGATACTTGGTCAATGAAATGGTTGAAATAAACGTCAAATTTCCGCGCAACTTTAGTGAGAAGAGGTTGCATGTGTTGAGAAACGAGTGTAAAAATCAGATTTATATAAAATAGATTGTAAGTGTCATCAACATGGTGAAATATAAAACGCTTCAGTGTATAATATTGTCGAAGTTTTAATGAGGCTTTTTATGAATAAAAGTCCTAGAAATATTTTGAAATTTTACAGCCGAAATCCATTCAAAGTTCCAGTCTTTATGTTTATATCCGTAGGCCGTGCAAATACTTGTTCCGAAACCAAATTGCACTGTCGAAAAGCCAAAGCCGAACTAACTGAACATCAAAATCGATTCTCAATCTGCTCGCTCCTCTGCCTTCATTTAAATGAACTTTCAACTGCCCTCGCAGTTGAAACTTAGTCGGTACTGTTTATGAAGTCAAAATATCACTCTATTTAAATATATATATAATTTATAACGTCAAATGAAGTTCGTCATTAAATCCATACATTTTTATTATTATTGGTCTATTTGTGTAAATATTTTTTAAGTACAAAATATGCCTATACTGCCTTCCTGGTTTTGCAATCCAGAACACGACTTTAAAGGTGTGGATAGTGAGGATGTAGTCTAAGGGTAGATCCACAGGATGTGATTAGGTCATCGATTTGAAAATTTTACGATAAGCGAGTGATATATTTATTTTTCCTTGATAAGTCAAAAACTGTGCGGCGTAAATTTAAATATGTTTTATGAAACGGATTGCCTTACTGACGTAGTCGCATAGAAGGTTCCTTTTTAAATAGTACCTATGGCAGCTTAAACATCACTGTCACCAAGTTTGAAACTATTACAATTATTGGGAAAAGCTGAGTCCATTGCAGAATTTTGCTAATGATAATAGATGGCGCACGTGTCGAGTCGAACGGGATTTACGTTAATCGTAAATCCCGTTCGACAAAGGAACGCCGGATTGCAAGCATTCGCAGCACTCAGCTTTGCTCAGCATGTTACTTCCTCTTACTGTCCTTTTTGTTCGTGCTAGATTTTTTTTGTCAGCTGTGTTTACCATTACAGAAAAAAAAATAGCTGTAAGAAATGTAACACAGACCTGAATTCTACAAAAATCAGGGTCACTCCCGTTTGGTAACGCTACATATACATTGGTTATGTTTGTAGATAGTACGCTAAGCACACCTTAATTAAAGTACAGTCAAAAAAAAAGTTCTGGTGAGCTGAATTGATTTAACATTTTTTTTTTTATAATTTTCGTTTCCTACATTTTCATTTTATTTCCTACATTTCATATCTACCGTATTGATGATGGGTTACATAAAATACTGTGTTAGGTTCACTTGTTTATTTTAATTACTTAACAGAGCGTTGAGACAAGTTACTAAAAAAAAATTTTCAACAAAGAAACGTGTATTGAAATATATACGTGGTTTCAAGGAAAGATGACAACAGAAAGAGAATAAAATGTCAAACAATATACATCAAATAAGTGTCAAAAAACCAATGGCCAGGGTGTGTTACATATTAGACTAAAAAGGTTTTAACAGGTTCTAATAGAGTAGTTCCGGGTCTAGCTGTTTGTGCATGTGAGTTTACTATGTTTGTAAACGTACCCACGATACAGGAGAAATTCATAGTTTCCCTATTGTATATTGATTTATTTTTCTTTGCTTAGTTTAAATAATAAAATATTTTTTCATAGAGAAAATAATAAATTCACACTACAAAAATCTTAAATTACTTATTTCATTTCAAACAAATATTTAAATTCCTTAAAAATTAGACTTGACTTACTGACTGTACCTGGTGCATGCAATACACCGTTAAAGGTAAGTACAAGGTGGGCCAAAAGAAGTCATCCGATATTGTTTGGCTCTCATTTTTTTTCTAAATGAAAAACTTTGATTCTCTTTTTTTTTGATTATGTTTATTTGAACCTTTAGAATTTTATTGGTCTAGTCGAGAAGATTATATCGTCCAAATGGGCGCCGTCACAATTGTTTGCCATACGGGCTCGTTTTATTGCATATTTCATCACTTCGGCGAGAACTTCGGGCGACAGATTCTCGCACTCGTGTCGAATGTTGTCCTTGAGAGCTTCCAGGGCTTGTTCACGTAAACACGGGACTTCAAAAAACCCCACAAAAAAGTCTGTAACGGCGTTAAATGGACTTCGTACGGGAACATGCGCAGGTCTTTGACCAAAATTCACCTTAGGGACGACCGGCTGATGGCTAATTGCGAGGCACGGCGTCTGGTCGATGTTTCCGGCGACAGCTCGACATCCTCGGCAACAGCTCGACATCCTCGGCAACAGCTCGACATCCTCGGCAACAGCTCGACATCCTCGGCAACAGCTCGACATCCTCGGCAACAGCTCGACATCCTCGGCAACAGCTCGACATCCTCGGCAACAGCTCGACATCCTCGGCAACAGCTCGACATCCTCGGCAACAGCTCGACATCCTCGGCAACAGCTCGACATCCTCGGCAACAGCTCGACATCCTCGGCAACAGCTCGACATCCTCGGCAACAGCTCGACATCCTCGGCAACAGCTCGACATCCTCGGCAACAGCTCGACATCCTCGGCAACAGCTCGACATCCTCGGCAACAGCTCGACATCCTCGGCAACAGCTCGACATCCTCGGCAACAGCTCGACATCCTCGGCAACAGCTCGACATCCTCGGCAACAGCTCGACATCCTCGGCAACAGCGGTGATATTCTCGGCAGAACGGGCGCTCCGGGGCCGGCCACTCTTGACAACGTCTTCTGTGGTCCCATACTTTTCAAGGTTGGTGGCCAAACGGCGCAGTGTTTGCGCTGTCGGTGTCGGACGAGCTGCGCCAACACCACAGGCGAATTGTTACGCAAAAAAATAGACACGATTATTCCGCGTACTTGGGGAGGGAGGGTATCGCTCCATGGCTTGTTCACTTGTATTCTACATCTGTCTAATCCACAAATGTCAAAACAGATTTGACACTGTCCGCAATTTGCAAAAATAAGAGCATAGAGCAATAGGGTGATTTCTTTTGGCCCACCTGGTACATGTAGCATTACAGTGGTGTACTGATGTGCACTAGATAATTAAACCCATCAAAAACATAACTTGTAAAAAAACCAAGTCTTGCAACTCAGTTCATCTACCTTAAAAAGTTGAGATCCATGTAATACAAAGTCGGTTAATTTATTCAGTCCCTACTTAAGGGCCCTTCTGTCTTAATTTATTAAGAAATTAGCTTACCTAACAACATCTTATAGTGACCATATCAATATTAAAAATCTTTTATGTTTTAAATAAATAGGCTGACTTGACCATCGCATGAAAACAATGTATCTCACAAGTGATACATTTAGAGCGATTGCCAAGTTTTATCCACAATTTAGCCTTCTAGTTTTATCCACAATTTAGCCTTCTAGTTTTATCCACAATTTAGCCTTCTAGTTTTATCCACAATTTAGCCTTCTAGTTTTATCCACAATTTAGCCTTCTAGTTTTATCCACAATTTAGCCTTCTAGTTTTATCCACAACGAAGTTATAGGGGGTGGAAATCGCCTGAACTGCTTCGAGAAAAGGATGGTACGGCCGTGCCGCTTTTTTGCTCGACTTGGCGGAGATATATATAATAACACAGATATCGGTTCACTAGTTCATGTACGCGTCTTCACTCCCTGACAGCTGTTATACGACTGGCACCCACGTCACTGAGCCCTCAAACGTCACTGAGTCACTGAGTCGCCACTCGTCGAGTGAGTCACGTCACTGAGCGTCAGTCGTCTCCGGTTATGCACGTGCGGGGACGTGCATAACCGGAGACGACAGAAATATATTCATACAGCCAATACTAATAGACTATATTGATATTTAGTTATAAATACAAGTAATATATTAATTAGTTATTTCTTCACTGTTTATGTATGTACGTATACACTACAGTTACCAAACGGGAGTGACCCAAAAATCCCACCGAGAAAACATAGTGAAATGAACTGTCAATTCTAAGCATCATAGGAATGACGGATCTCTTTAGGTATACCCATTGACTATTCTGTCAACGTCTCACCGTTAAAACTTAGGTGGAGTTTGTATAGATTAATAGCTCACGAAGCGAACACGGTGGGGTGTTAACAGAAACGCACTTCAGTTGCAAGTTTTTACGATGAAGATTTTGAGGGTTCCGTATCATCGACAGCGAAGGATTGAACTAACAAATAGGGGGTAGGCTGTAGCATGGACGCAGCCGCAGTGGAGTACGTGAAACCTCTTGAGGCAATATAACAATTGTACTGGTGAGTAATTACTAAACAACCACGCGCGTGTTGGTTGGTATATTTAGTGTGAAATGCATTGACGAAATATGTTATGCCATTCACGCCAGCGACTTCCACTACCGAGTAATGGCGATCCTGGCGTAACATATTTCGTCAAATGTGGTTTTTGAAAATGACCCCAAATTGACTAAACGAAAGACGTTTTACGTTAAAACTGTACCATTGACCATTAGAAGATGAATTAGAAGTACTATTTACCTGAACTTAACTGTTCAAGGTCAATCCTACTTACTTTATTAATAAAATTTAAAGGTTACTCCTACATGTAAAATAGAAAGCAAAAACTGCAACACGTTATGGGAAATAGTAATCATCAAGTGACTACTGTTGCAACCCTGCTAGCTACTGTTTCTAATCACACTTTTTATGTGGATGGTAAGTCATCAAATGACTTTTCCCGCTCTGGGCGGAGCGGGATGGAGTGTCAGTCTCTT
Organism: Lacanobia wlatinum; assembly: GCA_947578705.1. Taxonomy (NCBI): domain Eukaryota; kingdom Metazoa; phylum Arthropoda; class Insecta; order Lepidoptera; family Noctuidae; genus Lacanobia; species Lacanobia wlatinum. Next base: position 16,018,974 of record OX388044.1, read on the forward strand.
ACTAACAAATGCCCCTTGTGTTTCAGGGCCACGATCATGAGTCATAAGTGATATATTTCTTAACAATATAAATTGTGTAGAAAAATAATAATAGTTATAACAGAAACAAATTCAATAAAAAAAAACCTCCAATAAAAAATGATGTCAAAAATAATATAAAAAAAACAATAATTTCACAATCACGTCCGTCTATCCTCAATGTTTTAAATGTGCTTTTTGATTATTATTAAACTTAAACTTATATAGCAACAATAAAGATAATAATACAAATTCCAATTATTTAAGTAAAAACAAATCAATGGTAATTTAAGCAAATCAATAATGTCGCATAATCACAATAATCCAAATTCTATCTTATAATCGTTCTAGTCACACAAAAAATTATATAATTATGTCAAAAATAAATTTTAATAATAAAACGCGGTAACTCTTTCGGACAATTCCGCGACCCTGGCAGCCACTTCTAATCACCTTACAGTTAACAGTAATAAAGAGAGTAAGTATAAACAAATTACAGCTAACAACTTTATTGAAAACCGAAATTTTGTTTAAAAAAATTGGCGATTTGATGGTGATGATCTGATTAAAGACACTAAATACAAAAATAATGCTGATGTAAATAAAAGCTTTAAGCATTCAATGTTTATTTAATAGTAATAAAGAGATAATTGTAACAAAGACATTCCATTCAGCTTATTGTTTAAAACGTTTCTGAACGTATTTCAAGAAAACAAACAATTTATTCTCAGTAGGTACTATTTGAAAGCCAATTAATTTCTGGGCAGACTGTTTGCTTTTCAGCTTTTACTTAGTTTAAATCAAGATGAATTGAATGATTGGCAATCGATTTAAAGGTTTAAGCAAATAATTTTATTCATTCTTCTGTTTGTAGCTTCATTCAATCAGAATAAAAAAAAAACCCTATGGAGAGAATTTATAGCTGCTTTTGTGTCAGCCATACTTTCCCACTTTTGGGCAAAGACCTCAGCAAGTTATTTCAGGAAGTATTTTCCGTATTTGTAACTACTTCGTGGCATTTGAAGAAGAGCAAACCCATCACAAATAAAAAAAGGACCTTCCATAAAATACTCTACTGCTGAAAAATACAGCTACTGCTGAAAAATACAGCTGCTGTCTGAGCTTGTTTCTTTCAAACACAAATTAGAAAATGACAGTTATTTAAGCATTTTGATTAAGGTTATAAACGAAATAGGGGATTACACTAATGGGCCGGTTTCTCACTATGTCATATGCATGGTCTATTATGTCTAACTTACTCCGATCTATTTAATAAAAACTGACCGGTGTCAAGTAATAAGTGACAATCTGACAATTCATCGATACGTTTATTTCATACATTCTCTGCTTTATTTAACAACACTAGTCACGAAATTGGGATGATTATGCCAGTTTGTGACAAATTTGTCCCATTGTCAAGATTATTAAACAGGGCCTGGAGTGGCCTTTCTCGTATTTTTAAGGAGGGTTGGCAATTCGCTGTCTGAAACTTTCAAAAACACCTTTAATTTCCCTGAACGATGACAAAATGACATTGCTTGTCGCTGAGATGATAATGCAACATAGATTTGTAAGCTTTTAAAGTTCAAGACAATGCCAATGCCTTCTGGTAAGATTTTACTCTACCTCTATAATGTTTTATCTATACTAATATATAAAGCTGAAGAGTTTGTTTGTTTGCTTGAACGCGCTAATCTCAGGAACTACTGGTCCGATTTGAAAAATTCTTTCAGTGTTAGATAGCCCATTTGTCGAGGAAGGCTATAGGCTATACGGGAATGGGACATTCCTACGGGAACGGGGAAAAAAGGGATATGCGCGTACGAAGTCGCGGGCAAAAGCTAGTCATCAATATAATATATTAGTTCACTCGCGCAACTTTGTCTGCTCCGCTCCTATTGGTATTAGCGTGTTCAAGCAAACAAACAAACAAACTCTTCAGCTTTATATATATTAGTATAGACATAGATATAGATTTAAAAAAATTCTTCCGTTACTGACCGACAACGCACAGTCGAAACTAGTGTTAGTAGAAAGCTGAAATTTGGTATGCAGGTAGGTGGTTCCTTGGGGAGTGTAAGGGATCACTAAGAGAGTATTTCCCGAAATACCAACGGGAATGGGATAAAACGGGCTATACGCTTACGAAGTCACGGGCAAAAGCTAGTAATTATGATAAAAAATTCTTCGGTTACTTACTAGTGACTGAATGAGTGACTTACAGACAACGCACAGTTCAAACTACTGATTGTAGAAAGATGAAATTTGTATGAAGGTTCCTTACGGAGTGTTGGTGATGATTTTCTGAAGTTCCTACGGGAACGGAAAAAAACAGCATAATATGCGCGTACGAAGGCGCGGTTAAAAGCTAGTAGTAGTATAAATAGCTCACCTGCTTAGAGTACATGGTAGTCTTGCTGGCTGGCCGTTCGTCGTTGGCCCTCTGCCACTTTCTCCCCGCGTTCTCATCCTCTGATTCGTAGCCTTTGGCCGAATGTGCTATGTCCGCCTGAAAATAAATAAAAAACAAAATTATAATTTTTGCACGAACGTCGAATAGTCAGAATAGTGTAGCATAGTATAATTCAAGCCTTTGGCCGAATGTGCTATGTCCGCCTGAAAATAAATAAAAAACAAAAATATAATTTTTGCATGAACGTCGAATAGTCAGAATAGTGTAGCATAGTATAATTCAAATTTGGTGTAAAATACTGCTTTATTTGCAAACGATTTTCACCATCAGCGTTTAAATCCTTATTTAAATAAATATGTTAGTCATCTTGAGTGTTTAATTTAGAGCAAAATTGCCATTTGATTTGGATGTATATCTTAGGAGATATTATTCAAAATTGAAGTAAGTCACGCAACCTAAAATATATTTTATGAACACCGTGTGTGCGGACGTAGAGATAGTGTCCCGAACTTTGAGAGCAGACGTCGTTATCGGTTGTCTGTTGCACTTTTTGTTTCGGCCTTAACCATAATATTATTGATTCTGGTTATTAGATGTTTACTTTGGGCTTTGGATTTGTTTGTTTTGGTTTTTTTTTTTTTGCTTTGTTTTCTTTGGGCTGAACAAAAATTTGCACCGGTGCGAAGCCGGGACGGGCCGCTAGTTCTTGATATTTTGTATAACTTTCATATTGAATTTAAGTCGTTTATAGGGTTCCGAAAAAAAAGGAACCCTTATAGGATCACTCGGGTGTCTGTCTGTCTGTCTGTCTGTCTGTCTGTCTGTCTGTCCGTCTGTCACAGCCAGTTTTCTCCGGATCCACTGGACCGATTCTGTTGAAATTTGGTACACATATGGACTTCTGTGACCCAAACACGGACGCGTTACGTAAATCATTAAATGTTTAGTATGGGGGTCACTTTTGGGGGTCAAACTAGAAAATTTTAAAAAAAAGTTTTTTGAACAATATCGTGTGACATATCAAATGAAAGGGCTTACTGTGAGGGCTTTAATTATATTTTTTTCATAATTTTAAAATAAATGGTTTTGAAGTTATTCAAGAAATTAGATGAAAAATTACCATTCCCCCCCCTTATCTCCGAAAGTACTGAGCCTAAAATTTTGACAAAAATGGAGATAATAGATCTTTACCTAAAGATTACAGGAAAACCTATTAGAAGTCTGTAGTGTTAAAATAACATGTTAAAAAAATGGAATTCGTTCGGAACCCTTTGCACGCGAGTCCGACTCGCACTTGGCCAGTTTTTTTTACCCCTAAACCAGCTTGCTTTAATCTTAGGCTGGTTTTACATACCCCGCGCGTGGTTTGAAATGGTGATCCAAGGTAAACCCTGGGTAGGAAAGGTACGACGCGTCTGACGGACATCCGATGTGCGTCCCGGAAAGGAATAAGAGCGCTGGTTTCTCAGTCTCCAGGTGGTGATGAATGCAGACCTCTAATATTGCTTAGGTGTACTGAGAGAGGGAGTGCTGCCGCTGTACAACGTTTTTCTTTTTGTTCCTCATTGTCATGTGTGAGTGAAGGAAGGAGAGGAGAAGGAAGTGAAAAAAGGTTCCATGAGTTTAATGTCTATCTCCGTAGTAGGTACATGATAATACCGAAATTTTAGCAAGGTCGTCTTACTAATCTAAACACAAGTCAACTGCAATAGTACAACACAAACGAGACGTCTTTTACTAAAACTTTAATATCTTCACGACGCAAAAGTTTTCAATCACAAGCTGGTACCACTAAACAACAGACAGCAGAAACCAATCAGAGAGCAAAGTTTTATCGGTCTTCTCACAGACGAACTGAATTTCAGCAAATTGCAGGCTCAGAGGAGCACAACTTCAGACATTTGCATCGCCGATACCATCTATTGGTTCAAGTTTAATTGCAACCAAGTTTCACTGGCGGAGGAATGATCCGACACTTTCTTTGGAAAAGCATCTGTGAAATCTCTTTGTTTCTGATTATTGAAAAAGACTTTTTCGTAGTGATCATATTTTGTATTTCATTTTTAGGGTTCCGAACCTCCATAAGAAACGGAACCATAGGATCACTCGGGTGTCTGTCTGTCTGTCACAGCCAGTTTTTTTCCGAATCTGTTGTTTAGTACAAATATGGACTTCTGTGACCCAAACACGGACGCGTTACGTAAATAAATAAATTTTTAGTATGAGGGTCCCTCGTCTCTGATATATCAAATGAAAGGGCTTTCTGTGAAGTTCTTTTTTTTCATATTTTTAAAATAAATAGTTTTGAAGTTATTCAAGAAATTAGACCAAAAATGACCATTCCCCCATAATTCCGAAACTAAGCCCAAAATTTCGAAAAAAATGCAAATAATAGTTCTTTACCTACAGATTACAGCAAAACCTATAAGAAATCTATAGTATTAAAATAACATGTTACAAAAATGAAATTGGTTTGGAACCCTTTGCACACGAGTCCGACACGCACTTGGCCAGTTTTTTTCTTTATTTTGTTTTTAGAAGGTATGGTGAAGGTAAGGTTGTATTTCAGGACAGTCAATTTGCTAAGTTGTCATTTTACCCTTAAGTAAACTGTTTCGTGTGGACATGAAATTTTACAGAGGTAAAAATTGGCAGTTTATTTCACTAGTATATTAAAATATATGTAGCCACAGAAAGCTTGGCAGAGACATTAATAAAAAATGATCTTTAAACAAAGATAAATAGTAATTTTAGTATTTCACTGAGCAAAGCGTCCATATTTTCTTACAAATTAAATCACTGAATCGAATTCAAGATGGCGACTAAAGATCTTAGCAGGAGTAAAAAAAAACGTTAAAATTCAATATTGGGAACAGACGGTACGGCGAAATGTTGCCACCTTATTTTATTATACACCTTTTTGATTTTTTTATGTAGAGTGAAAAACCATGGCGGTGTTTCAAAAACTGGTCTTAATTTGAACAAAAATAAACAAGATGATAAGTAGGTACTACTTTTCGTAAATTTATAAAGTAATAGTTTTTGCCCACGACTTCGTACGCGCATATCCCGTTTTTTCCCGTTCCCGTAGGAATTTGGGTAAATCCTCTTAATGCTCCTACACTCCCCAAGGAATCTACTTGTCAAATTTCAGCTTTTAAAGACCAGTAGTTTTGGCTGTGCGTTGGCTATCAGTCACTCAGCAACGAAAGGATGTATATTAGGATTGTTTGTTTTCTTTTCTCAGCGTTTAATATTCCACTGCTTAGTCAAAGGCTATAAGTATCTCATTATTGTATTTACCATGAAAATAATATCGAAAAAAAATACATCAAACTCAATTATAACCACCTCAACTTATGTATAAAGACTCAAAACTCTACAGTTGAATGAGAAGAATGAGATAAATGTTACAAAATAACAATTAGCAAACTTCTTCAACAAACTTTCTTCAGTAATAAACACGGTCTATTAAAAACAGCAGCAAATAAAATATTTTAACTTAGAGAGTGCTGACAGACAATTGAGCACTTTTAATGAGTTCGAGTCAAATGACTTTTCTAGTTTGCATAGGCTGGCAACATCGCTTCAGGCTGATGTCTTTGTTTTTCAGTGCAACGGCATTTCATTTTCATAATTTGTTCTCGTACAGCGAGATGGGATTTTCAGTACAGTTATTATTTCGTTTAGTTGTGTTTTACTGAGGTATATCAAAAAAGCGGCCAAGTGCCAGTCACACATTTTACCACTTCTGAAGTGTCTCTCGCGCAAACTATTCAGTTTAGAAAAAAATGATATTAGAAACCTCAATATCATTTTTGAAGACCTATCCATAGATACTCCACACGTATGGGTTTAATGAAAAAAAACTTTTGAGTTTCAGTTCTGAGCATGGGGAAACCCCAAAAAACTTTTTTCCATTTTTGTGTGAAAAATTTAATGCGATTCACAGAATACATCAACTTACCTAGTTTCAATAGTATAGTTCTTATAGTTTCGGAAAAAAGTGGCTGTGACATACAGATGGACAGACAGGCAGAGAGACATGACGAATCCATAAGGGTTCCGTTTTTTGCCATTTGGCAACGGAACCCTAGAAAAAGTCCTTTAAAAATATAGGTAACAAATGTAGTCCCTGGTATCACAGGGTCCAAGCTATCGGCGTCTACAGCCCTGAATAGAGGAACCTCCTAACAATATGAGTCGCTTCTTGAATCAATGGTTGGTCCAGCCGCTTAATGAGAGCCTCCTAAGATGTTGGTCGAGACTCGTGGCTATTAAAGCCATTGGCTGACACGAATATCGGAACAATGATCGTTCAGTTACTGTTCATATTTATTGATCCTTCGAAATTTGAGTTTCTAGATAAAAAGCTGTTCTAATCCGTGATGTTATTATACACTTATAAATATACTACGGCTGTCCAGTTTTAAGCCTCTTAATGATGATGCAAGTTTTTTGGTCATCCTTAGCATTTAATTGTATCTAAACATAAATGAATGGTCAACAACACGTTACATTCTTGCCCAATGTGAGCGTACATATTTTTTTCAATTCATGTTTAAGAAATGTTTCCTCTCTTTTTTTTTTTGTAAGGAATTTTCAGTAGTTGTTCTTTTGAAGCAATATGTTATTATACTAAGAGAACATCGTAAAAAGGTGTTGTTAGGCACCAAATGAAACACAGATAAGGTGCAATCGGGTATAATTATTTGCACACAAGACAATTTTAAAATGACTAAAAACACGCAAGCTGCCCCGTTGCTGACCAAAGAACACCAACAAGCCCCTTGCAACGGGGTTTCCAGATCTGTCAATGTCGGTGTTGATTGATATTTTTGGATCTGAAAATCTTCATTAGCTTTCCTTATAAATTCTGCAAGTGGAAACACTCTTTTATTTTTGCAGTTGGCGTTCAATGTACCAATACGATTTTTGTTAAGTCAAGCCTTTACTTATTGGATGGCTCGTTATAACCCCAGTAAACAGTTGACCCCCAGTAAAGATTGCCTTGAAAGTTGATCGTATAAGAAACTTGTACCGAGTAACTAAATCTATACACTGAGTAACTAAATACATGCACCGAGTTTGTGAAAATTGCACAGTTTAAATGAATACTTGAATGATGTAAATGAATACTTGAATGGTGTAAATGAATACTTGAATAGTGTAAATGAATACTTGAATGGTGCAAATGAATACTTGCACCGAGTAAATAAAGCTCTTTGTAAAGCATTTTATTTATCCATAAAAAATCTGACCTTGTAATTATTTGTCGGTGAATCATAAATTTTCTATTTGACTCTCACTGCTGATTTTGTCATAAATAAAAAGTGTTATAACAATAATTTAAAATACATTTACATGCGCTATTAAATCCCTAAACATTGGCAAAACATTCGTATATTATATACATCAAAACTTATGTAAAATAAACAAGTAGGTACACAAAGGAACTTGGAATAAATAGCTACCTTTGAATAATGTAGGCATCGGTGTTTCTAATTCAAGTTCTGAACTAACAACAAACAGCAATATATTCAATGCCTACAATTTCATGAAACCTGCCTATTCCTAGTTTCTCAAATACGAGCAGGTGTTAATATTCCAAGAGACGTTAGCACTATAGATTTAATTAATTATAATTTATATTATTACAATTTAATGTAATTTTATTCATTTGAAAATACTAATGATAAACTTTTTATTTTATTATTTTTATAATTCCTTTGTTTTATATAAAAAAACATATTTTGAATTGTTCAAATAATATTATTTTTATTAATATTTTTATTTATAAATTGAAAATGATGATGAAATGTAACCATTAGGCAACAATATAAATAAATCAAATAAACTACTTTCTTTCTTATAATCGACTTCTTAAAAAATGAGGAGGTTCTATGTTCGGCTGTATGTATTTTTTTTTTATGTATTTTCACCGATTTCTCCGCCAATTGTGGACCGCTTTAAAAAAATCTTTTTTTATTCGAAAGCCTGTACTTCTGAGGTGATCCCATTGTCACCAAGTCAGAATCTGATGATGGGATTCCATGAAAATCGAGGAAAACCCTCAAATTTTATAGCACATACAATGTTTTTCAAAATTTTTTAACGCAATTCAGATATTTGTGCATGGTAATCATCTCATATTGCAGAGCTGACGATGGAAGGTGTAAGTTAGGATCTGATGATGGCATCCCATGAAAAATGTTTGTTCAGCGATATTTTCGCCAATTGAAAACCGATTTGGATGATTCTTTTTTTGTTTGAATCAGTATTTTCCCGGACTAGTCCCATTTCAATTTTGGTGAAGATTCCATTTATTTTTATTTTTTTGTTGTACACCTACCACAGTGTAGTCTTTTTAACCCAAAGGTTGACTGGTAGAGAATGCCTTGTTGCATTAAGTCCGCCCATGTACCACTACTGTACATAAAGTTTAAATAAATAAATAAGATCTGATGAAGAACTTCGGAGGTAGGCAACAGAACTCTTCAATAAATGGTAGCAAATGGAATGGATCGTGATTGCTGAAATCGCATGTATGTTTATTGTTTACACCACTTCATAACATAACATCACGCCGGTACGCAAAAAGTGTAAAATAAAATAAAAAAAACTTTTAACAAAAAAATACAAACTACTTCCAAAAACTAAACACTACAAAGTATAAAATAATTTTAATTTCGGAAATCGATGTTTTTGGAGTTTCGAATGTCCGTATAAAAATATCTGTCCGACTATTTCAATCGACGATAGTCAATTTGCTCTGAATAGAATAGAAAAGAATATTTATTAATTTCATTGGTTAATAAAATAAAAACTCGTACAAATCGGTGTTTTTATTTGGCGCAGTTTGTCCGGGAGGGGGATCTTTTGCAACCTATTATGCAGTGTGCTCTGAATCTACTGTACCAAGTTAGTTGAAATTAGGAACCACATCATTATACACATCTTAGCTACAAAAAAAAAAAAACGCGTGACGCTTAAAGAACACCACCAGCATGGAGTTCATAATAAAATTGAAATAAATAGTTTATCAAGTTATTAAACTCATCAAATTACCTCTTTGGTATAATTATGTTATCTCATTTTAATAAACTTCAAAATTATTGCACCTACAATTTTGAAAAATAACAACCTTACTCATTGAAACATTTCGTCGTTTGCTTGTTCAGAGTAAGCCCCACCATGTTGTCATTTGGGCGTAACAGGGCTAGTTGTTCCATAAATAGTGAGTAGGAAGAAAAAGAAGCGAACAAACTCATTGAGCACTAAATGAAACAACTAACTGCTGGCTCTGAAAGTTCCTGATTGTAATTGCTTGAGTGTTTTATTGCCCATACAGATTGCCACGCGATATTACTAGGGCAATAAAAGTAAATATGTCCCTGTTAAGGTTCTGAATGCAATCGAAGATTGGGCATGAAGGTTCTTTCTCTCTCAAAATTGTTCTAAGGTATCTGTGTGTTGTCCGTCAATTTGATTACTTATATGTCTATTTATTTTGTTCTATATTTGTTTTATTCTCCGTAATTGCTAATAACTTCCACAACAGTACCCCAATAAGTTACGAGGTAAAAACAAATCATTCTTAGATATAAATATCATAGGTATGCTATTATTTATGTCTTATTTATGAGCTTTTTCACTCCCAAAAGCGTTCATTAAACGAATAAGTAAGTAATTACGAGTAAGAGTGTTTTATTGCTACGCAATTATACTCAGGCGTTTGTAGTTAATACGTGACTGTTTTAGAACTACTGGTGTAAAAGATGTTTAAAACTTGTCAAATCTGGTACTGGGCCACTATATTGAAAGACTTGAGCATTTGTTGAGCATTTGAATATTTTACAAACAAAAATAAACTGTGGCCTTTGCGTACCAGCTGCTTACGCAGCATATTTTAATGAGGGCTGTCTCAGTTTATTTCGCGTTCCTTTGTAAGTCTGCTTCCACGTATCAATTTAAATGAGATAAAGACTCCGTAAAATTAATACCGTGATCATTTATACTGAGGCCTAAGACGAGAATTACCGTATCATGTTAATCTTTTGAAATATGTACTGACGTTAAATTAGGGGAAAAGATGAACAACAAATGTTTTTGGATAGTCGCCCCTTCTTGCGGTTCTTCTATCTTTTTTGAGACTGAGTTGAATGCACGGTCTTTCAGATGAACATACTTACAGGGGTATTTCAATCTCCATTAGAGATTGAATTTTGTCAGATTCCACTAGTAAATTCTATGGAATACTTGTATGTGGAACTGTATGTAATTATAAAGTTATGAAATAATTTCAGCATTTATTGTAGTCAAGGCCGAGTTACCCTTTTTCACCCAATTGTGATGCCTTGTGTGTATCTTTGACAATTTCTTAGGTTTTGAATTCAACAAACAAAAAATTAACATTCTATATTTCAATTAAAAATACCGAAAAACATAAAGGAATTACCGATTCAAAAGGCTGAAGGAGTTCCAACTATTTTAAAACTTTAAACTTTTGTAACTCATCTCGTTCTTTCGAACAATCAACAAGAAAATGCTTTTAGCTGTATTTTATCGATGCCTCGATGATTTTGTTAGTTTATTTTGTACCTAATTAATGTGTAGGTACTTAGTTTCCTGACGAAGGAAATAATTTACTCTTTCTTCCTACCCATCCCATGAAAATGATGTTCGTATTATTCAATAGTATTTTTATTTATTATAAAACATTCGGCCATAAAATTAATGAACCGGGGTTGCGGAATCTGTTTGAAAGAATCACCGCGGCCCTGGAACACAAAGGGCATTAGGAGGAACACGGATGGGTTTTAGTCAGTAAGAGTCTGACACTCTCTTCTGCTTCACCCAAAGCGGGAGCAGTCATTTGATTATTTCCCATGCTTAAAAAAAATGAAATTAATGAAGAAATAATATGGTTTGTACATAAGTATAAAATATAGTAAAAAGAAAATAACATTTTACAGACAACGCTTTTTCGTCAAACAAGACTTTATGCTGTATCATTTCTCTTTGTTATGAAAAAAAGCCTGTTAAAATGTTAACTACGACCGTATCTTTTAAAGGATTTTAGTGTCTCGGACGCTTGCCAAAATATTACATTGCATTGTCCGCGTAAGACAAGATTATCTCTTGGTTTTACCATATTACTAGCTGATTCGGCAAACGTTGTTTTGCCAAAAAAAGTCTAACACCTATTCTCATACCTGCCGAATATACACACAAAATTTCATGAAAATCGGTCGAACCGTTTCGAAGGAGTTCGGTAACAAACACCGTGACACGAGATTTTTATATTGTTACGAGCTTGGGGTTCGTTACAATAAAAACAGCCGATTAAACAACCAAAACTGACACTTTAATTTATGAAACTAATTAGCACTTTAAAATACACTAATTATAAAACACAATCGCACTATTGAACACTCACTTCACTATAATTCGCAGTTGAAAATCGCTCTCGAAGTTATCGTTTGTATCGCCAATTCAATACTGACTGCCGTCGCCGGATGTCCGCCCTTTATATACCGACAGTCATTTCCAGAACCCTCCTGTATGGAAACCTCTCGAAAGTTCAGGCACACACAGGTCCCGACCGACCAGGTGTCTAAACATCGAGAATGTTCTAGCACGTAAATGCCTGCTACTGGGTACTAGATGGCGTTAGCAGCACGCAAATGCCGCCATGTCCCCAACATTAATTCTGGCGCGTAACACTGCCCCCTCCTAAGACATGCTCGTCCCGAGCATTATCGGCCCCATAATAACGCGCCAGTCGATCCACGTGGACGATTTTAGGAACACTTCTTGTACCTTTTTGTATACGGTAGGTCACGTCATTGATTTTTGTCACAATCCGGTACGGCCCGTCCCATTTAGCTTGAAGCTTAGGAGATTTCCCTTTACTGCGAACTGGATTGTGCAACCACAGAAGTGAACCTTCATCGAAACCTTTATTGTTCATTTTGCGGTCATAACGGGTTTTCATTTTTTCAGACATTTGCTGGCCCGATTCTCTGACGTGCTCATAAATGTCATTCATTTTGTTCCGCAAGTCATTCGCATAATCGGTTATACTACGTGGGGCATCAGGTGGCATTCCTGTGATCAGGTCTGCAGGCAGCCGTAATTCTCTACCAAAGTTTGCGAAAGCCGGTGTCACTGATGTGCTTTCGTGAACAGCACTTCGGTATGACAACAAAAACGGTTGTATATGCTTGTCCCAATCGCGTTGCCGGTTTTCCACAACTTTCGCCAGATATCTCTCCAATGTCTGATTAAATCGTTCCACCATTCCATCCGATTGTGGGTGGTAAGAAGTTGTTCTTGTTTTATGAGTACCCATAACTCTACAAGTTTCCTGGAATATTTGTGACTCGAAATTCCTTCCTTAATCGCTGTGAATTTCCTTCCTTAATCGCTGTGAATTTCCAAAGGTACTCCAAAACGACAGAAGACTTCATGAACCAGTTTATCTGCAACTGTTGAAGCTTCTTGATTTGGAATGGCGAAGACTTCCGGCCACTTAGTGAAGTAATCCATTACAACCATGAAGTACTTGTTACCACTTTCACTTTCCGGAAACGGTCCCGCAACATCCAGAGCTATCCTTTCCCATGGTGCATCAACATTGTACAATTGCAATGCACCTCTGCTACGAGTCTGAGGTCCTTTTACAGCCGCACAACTTGTACATTTGCGACACCAGTCCTCGACATCGGCACGACAATGGACCCAGTAAAACCGTTCCCGTATCTTCAGTAGAGTCCGTTTGACTCCCATATGGCCTCCTGAACAGCCGTCATGGTACAGCTGTAGAACATCCGGTACATTAGCTTTAGGGACAACCATTTACAAATGACAGCTGTTTCCTCGAGCATTTTCCCATTTACGGCACAGTACTCTATCCTGAATCACTAAGCTGTCCCATTGGGCCCAATAGCTTTTTGTGATCGAACTCATTGCTGAGACATAGCTCCACGTGGGCTTAGGAGCACTGGCCTTCATCCACTCAAGAATCGGCTTGATGTCCGAATCTTCCTGCTACGCACGTTGTAGGCTCTCCTTCCACTCGTTGCTGAGGTCTGTTTTGAGCATCTTCACAGTTATAACTTCTTTACCCTCTTGCCTAGTACAATGCTTGCAGTCTTCAGGGCAAGGTCTTCTTGACAATGCATCTGCGTTGCCATGAGATTTCCCGCTGCGATGTTCGACCACAAAGTCGTATTCCTGCAGTAGTTCAATCCATCTCGCAACTTGTCCTTCTGAATTTTTGAACTGCAATAGCCATTTCAGTGCAGCATGGTCAGTTCGTAGGTGAAATTTCCGTCCCAGCAGATATTTGCTAAAATGTTGCAATGTCTTGACCACAGCAAGCAATTCCCGTCTCGTGACACAATAATTCCTCTCTGGTTTCGACAACGACTTGCTGAAGTACGCAATCACAACCTCTTGATCGCCATGTCGCTGAGATAACACACCGCCAAGTCCGATATCACTTGCGTCTGTGTCAACTATAAATTCCTTATTGATATCAGGATACCCCAAAATAGGTGTTTTGCACAGACGGTCCTTTAGCTCCTGGAATGCGATGTCGCAACTTTTATCCCAAAAGAAATGTCGCTTCTCCTCGGTTAGCTTGTGCAGGGGTTTGGCTATATCTGCAAAGTTCTTGACAAAACGCCGATAATAGGAGCACAAACCTAAAAATGCTCTGACCTGCGTCTTGTCTTTTGGAATTGGCCAATCCTTGACAGCGGCGATTTTCTCTGGATCCGTGCGGATACCTTCTTCCGACACAACATAACCCAAAAAGCTAACTTGCCGTTTGAAAGTTGGCACTCTGGATCTTCATGAGCACGCGTTCCAGGTTTTGAAGATGTTCTTCAAACGTACGGCCTACGATGATGATGTCATCCAAGTAGACAAGGCAGGCATCACCAATCAATCCGGTTAGTACCAGTTCCATCAATCTTTCAAACGTTGCCGGAGCGTTACACAATCCAAATGGCATAACTTTAAACTGCCACAGACCCTTTCCTGTCGAGAATGCAGTCTTCTCTTTGTCTTTCGGGTCAATTTCTACTTGCTAGTAGCCACTTTTTAGATCTAGTGTGCTAAACCACTTTACTCCAGTAAGCATGTCCAGCGTGTCATCAATTTTTGGCAAGGGATAGCTGTCTTTCTTCGTAACGTCGTTCAGACGACGATAATCAACACAAAACCGCATGCTGCCGTCCTTCTTCCTTACCAGCACTACCGGTGAACACCATGGACTGGATGATGGTTCTATAACACCATCCTTCACCATTCCCTCGATCATGGTTTCCACTTCCTTTTCACGTGCTACCGGTAATCCCCTTGGCCGTTGACGGATAGGCAATTCTTCTCCTGTGTTTATTTTGTGTTGAACTAAGCCAGTCTTCCCGATATCAGCGTCGTTCGAAGAGAAAACTTCAGCGTACTTGAGTAACATCCTCTTCGCCTTGACCATTTCATTTTGAGACAGAGCGCTGCGACAGTCTTCTAAAAGTGTGGTCACTCTCGTTTGTGCATCCTTGCTGAGGGTCCCAGTTGATAGGTATTGGCATCGACGCAACCAATCCACTTCCTGGCAGGTACCCATCAGTGTGCCCTTTTCTATCACCTGTTCCTTGTCACAAAGGTTCAGCACACGTACTCCTGAGATGTTGGTGGCTCTGACCAATGTTCGTGCCACTTTCCATGGAAGGTCATTGTCTACCCTTTCCACGAGTACGCAACGATAAGTTTGCCCAGGATTCCGAGGAAAACTAACCGGTACAACCGTTTCCGATCTCGGAGGAAGAACAATCTTCTTTACGCTGTACGCATTTCCAGGTAACGCCCCTTCCATAAACAGTTCCTCTTGTCAACATTTCATAACTCCTTGATTAACGTCGATCTCACAACGATTCTTCCTCATAAAGTCTAATCCCAGGATGCAATCGTCCATAATATCGGCCACAACAACATTATGCAGGTAGATTTTGTTGCCTAGCTTTAACTCCATCTCTCTATCTCCTCGGACGGGTATGCGCTGACCGGTGGCTGTCACCAAATTTATGCGCTCTCGATTGTATGCGGAGTCCCCAAGGAACCGACTTATAAGTTGGGAACTGACAACCGTGCGAGTAGCTCCAGTGTCTATCGTAAGCTTACATGGTGTCCCGTTGACCTCGCCCTTGATGATAAGGCTGTTCCCGTCACGGGTTTGTGAAATCGAAATCCTTGGGGCTCCTTGAACATCAGCCAGCACCCGCCCCGCAGTCCTGGCTTTTACTCGTTTCCCTGCCGTTGCTGGGCGGTGCTGTTAGCCGCCCTGCCCTCTGGAGATCGGCTACCTTCCCCTTCTGCAGTTCGCTTAGGGCAACTGGATCGAAGGTGGCCCCTTTCACCACAGCCGTAGCACCTAGGGCTGTATCCTTTTAAACGATCGCAAACTGTAAGCGCTGCAACCTCCCTGACGCGGTGGGAACGATGATCTTGCCGCACAGCTTCCACCTCCAGTGCATGGGCCAAGGCGTCCTTAAGCGTCCCGTGGTGCCCGAGCCTCACTGCAGCCCTGACCTCAAGGTCGCGGATGCCGTCGATGAATGCCTGCACCAGGTTCCCTTCAATGAGCGCTGGTGCAGACTGGTACGCTTTTCACACCAGCTTCTCCACTTCAAGAGCCCACTGCTGCAGGTTCTCACCGCTGCGTTGCACGCGATCCCTTAACTGCGCCCGAAACACGTGCTCCAGATGAGCGTCGCCATACCTGGCTTCCAACGCTTCAAGCAGCTGCTCGTAAGTCACCTCCTTACCGATAGCTTCCAGGACAGTTAAGGCCTGGTCGCGCAGGCCTAGGGTGAGGGCAGTCATGGCCTGATTTTTACTCCACCCGTTCGCCTTCATGACAGCCTCAAACTGAATCTTGTAGGCCGACCAAGAAGACGTCCCATCGAACGGCGGCACTTTGAACCCACGTGGCGAAGGTGTAGTGGCTGCTGAATTAGCAATCCCATGTCCAATCCCTTGTCGCGCTGCAGCTGTTCTTCCAAGCGTCGGGCCTGCTCCTCCTGTCGGCGAGCCTGCTCCTGCAGCATCATCATCAGAGCAGCAAAGTCTGGTGCTGATGATGCCGGAGCTGCTGTGGACGGGCCGGCCTCCATGGTCGGTAGCTGACCTTCCGACGTCTGCGGCGTTGCACCACCAAAACGCCTCTGGTCCGTCTCCTGCTGGCGTTGACTACGGGTACGGATACCCTCCGTGTCGTCCTTTGACAGAATCGGCATGATTATCCATTCTTCTGACACCAATTGTTATGAGCTTGGGGTTCGTTACAATAAAAACAGCCGATTAAACAACCAAAACTGACACTTTAATTTATGACACTAATTAGCACTTTAAAATACACTAATTATAAAACACAACTGCACTATTGAACACTCACTTCACTATAATTCGCAGTTGAAGATCGCTCTCGAAGTTATCGTTTGTATCGCCAATTCAATACTGACTGCCGTCGCCGGATGTCCGCCCTTTATATACCGACAGTCATTTCCAGAACCCTTCTGTATGGAAACCTCTCGAAAGTTCAGGCACACACAGGTCCCGACCGACCAGGTGTCTAAACATCGAGAATGTTCTAGCACGTAAATGCCTGCTACTGGATACTAGATGGCGTTAGCAGCACGCAAATGCCGCCATGTCCCCAACATTAATTCTGGCGCGTAACAATATATTAGATCAGCTTATTTTGCGTAGTCACTCACATCAGCATATCAAGCGCAAGCTCGATTATGTATGGAGTACTGCTCTCATCTTTGGGACGGATCTGCCAGATACCACCTTGATGCCCTTGAGTCAATTGAGAAACGAGCCAAGAGGATCATCGGTGATGATAGGCTCGTCGCAACGAAGCTCCAAAGTCTTGAGCATCGACGACGAGTTACTAGCCTTTCGGTTTTCTACCGGTTGCATTTTGAGGAATGTGCGACGGAATTGCATAATTAAATTCCGCTGAGCCCGTTCCATCATCGGACCACAAGGCGAACGGCGATGCGCCACCGGTACATGGTGGACATCCCACCCACGCGCACAAAACGTTTTGGGAACACATTCATAGTGCGTACAGCTAAGGATTGGAATTCCCTGCCGGAGTCTGTGTTTCCTGATAGCTACAACCTGGGAGTCTTTAAGCCAAGAGTGAATAGGTTACTTCTAAGCAAGCGTACTCCATCTTCGAGCACATCATCGCTTACCATCAGGTGAGATAGTGATCAAACGCGTGCCTACCAATAGTAAATAAAAAAACAAGAGACTGTTGGGCATACTAGAGGAGTGGACTAAAAAAATCGAATTAATCCGTCAGATAGATTTCGAAAAAATATCCAACAGATATTTTTTATTTTTTTACGTAAACAAAAAATTAAGACAATACAGTGTGTTGAAAATTCGTGTGACGTCACTTGTGGTTAAAAAATGTTCTGAAATACAAAAATTCAAAAGCACAAGTTAGCATAACCGTTATTGTTTTTATTTCAAAGCTGTTTCAATTTAAAGCAGAAAGATAAATACCCATTCCGCGTTAGAACGGAACAACAAACAAAGCTTTTCAATCAATTTTATTGCTTGCATGACTTAGTTTGCTTGCAATTGCAATATTGTCCGATATTATTTTAACGTAACTGCCTGGCGCGATAATTAAACAAGTTTTCTTTGGATCAGACTTGTTAGAAATGTTAGAGGCAGTTGCAAGTTTGCCTCTTTGACCAACGCGGTTCACCTGGAGACTAATTGGGGTTAAAATGTATGAAAGCTGCATTTGAACAATAATGATATTTAAGAAATAGTAGATAGTCATGTTATTGTAACATATACTTAGAGTATTGATTCATTGAACAGTAAAAAAAATGTTTGAATACATGGCAAGGAGACATATTGTGACAAAAAATAAAGCAACCACCTTATTATTTATTTAAAATAATGTAAATAACACAATGATATAGATGAGCCATGAGTTGCACTGCCTATTAGAACCAAGTTTAAAATTGAATATGCATTAAACATTCTTTCTCTCACCTCTATATCCACGGTAGAATGTAAATGGTACAAATTAGAGGTATTCTGCAACAGTTTCAAGTCAAAGTGAAAACGTTGCAAAAGTGCAATAGCGCCTTTAAAAGGCTTCTATCGTTTCGCTTAGGAGCGGTTTTACAGGCATATGTGGGCCATGCGCAGTCGTTAGTGTGTTAGCGCCTCTTTCATTGCTTAGAGTGCCAACTTGCCATTCACTAGTCGTTTAAATAGTTCAATAGTTTTGGATTAGGTGTTGTGGCTGTTGTCATGCCATTATCTTTAAATGTTACTGAGATTGTACATTTGTAAGTTACAGAAATTATAATAATAATGTCGTTATCGTCGTTGTTAGGTACTACTACTATAAAATGGTAATCAACAAGAATTATTATTCCTTTTTATTTTTGTTTCTTTTTTGAAATTTTAAGCTAGTTGAGCTGCAGGCGAGGTTCCGTCAATCAGTGCATAATACATCTAAAGTTCATTTTAGTCGATTAAATTATTTAGTAAATAGATCGTACAAAAAGTTCAGTAGCAGAAAATTATTCTATTAAACTGCAAATGCAGAAATCAGATGTATAACTAAAAATGCCTGTAACAACTTTAAACGAGAAAAATATTTGCCTAAAAATTCTATCCTAAAAAAACTAGTTTCAAGTCAAAAAATGCAGCGATTTAATATTCATCAGTAAACATTCCGCAAACAAAGAACCAAGTTGTATAAAGATGTCATGAAATGAAGATCGGGGCCACTAAGTAAAAGCCCAGTTAATGAGATCAGACTAATGAGACATTAGAAAGATTAAGAGTTAACTACGTTTGTGGTATCTTTGAAAATGTTTTATCTAGATATCATCTCGGCTTAGTACTTAATCTGTTAAAAATTCAAAGACTGTGGTTTTTCTACTAATATCCTGTTAGGCTTTCACTTTCCTTAAGATTTTGCGAGACATAAAAGTTAGAACAATGTCTGTACTTCTCTAATCTTATTTTCGATCATTCTTAATCATACGACTACATTTATGTTGTCATAGACACTAAGGTTGTCGGATAATCGGCGACCGATGTTTGTAGGAGAAAAATGGAACTTACTGATTACAATAGTGTAACGAACACGTCCTTAAAAAAATCGCTAGTGTAATAAAACTCCTCACTTCAATGAATAGTATTTATTTCTTTACTAATAGTTCGAATACTAAATAGCTATTAAACGAAATATTAATTACTGCTAAACAATTTCATTTTATTTCAGCACTCCACGAGCGCCAACAACCAACCCGTTTTTTTTTTTAATCCCCCAAAACTCCCGCCAAAACCAAAGACAATGACATAAATTGAATCGTTTCAGTATTGCAAGCACAATAAGTAAATTCCAATAATTAATCGAGTACAAATTAACAATAAACACCTTTTTACTGTAGACAGACAGTCTTAATTTAGTGTAATTAAACAAATCAAAACCTAACACTAGTTTTACTTAGCTAGGAAAATCGGTCCGATTATCGGTGTTACAAAAAGTCAAGCGGGGGCGAGGCTTATTGTTTTGTTGTATGTATAGACGATGTCCTTCGGAACTCTCAAAATAGACCTGCCTGACCTTTTAATGCCTACTCGTACATATTTTTTTTTTTTTACATGAACTTTACCATTACCGGAAGGTATCGCCCACAATGGCAGAGGACATATGTTTGTGGAAAAGGGAGAGGGGGAGGCCTTTGCCCAGGATATAACGGGCTAATTTAGATAAGACTAGCTTTTGCCTAACGTTGGGAGGCCTCCCACAAGGTGGACTGATGACCTGGTGAAGGTCGTGGGTAGCCGATGGATGCGAGACGCACAGCACCGGTCGTTGTGGCGACGCTTGGGGGAGGCCTATGTCCAGCAGTGGACGTCTTTCGGCTGATATGATGATGATGATGAGGTTTTGCCTGCGACTTCGTACGCGCATATCGTTTTTTCCAGTTCCCGGAAGAATTTCAGGAAATCTTGCTCCCTGCGGAGTGTAGGGAAGCTTCATGCCAAATTTCAGCTATCCACGACCTGTAGTTTCGGCTGTGCGTTGTCTGTCAGCCACTCAATCAGTCAGTAATTGATGATTATTGTAGACACCTAGTTCGTATCCTACCTACCAAAATTAGCTTGGAAGCTTACCTGTCACGCTGCAAGTTGATGTAATATGCATTCATCATAATACCAATACCCTTTAATAAAAAATATTAAACCTCAATTTCATTTACCTATGTATATCTAGGCGCTAAATAAATAGTGGTTTCGACTTTATATTTGTTTTCATTTCACATGACTTCACGATCGTTTATTGAAGAATCAGTCAATGTTGTTCAAATACACAATATTCGTTCGACGAGAAATAATTATGAGTTTTATGAAGCAATTTCACTGGAATCCGCACAATGTAATTTCTTTTTCCAGTTATATCAGATTCTTGTTCTTGTTCACCGAGTCTAATGATCTATTTCTATTATTTCTAAGGAGTTCAATAAATATTAGCTAAGGAAAGGATACCCGTGTAAATAATATTTCTGTTATCGATGTAAGTTCAGTTACTGAGTGAGCACTTGGTCTGAATAAGCTTTATGAAATAAAGACTAAATTAAAGAATATTAAATGCCACATAAAATTATAAATCAATCCTTTTTATTTATTTTTGATAATTGTATAAAAAGCCGGCCAAGTGCGAGTCTGACTCGCGCATGAAGGGTTCCGTACCATCGTCATTATTATAATCCACTATTATGCTGTTAAAATAGAGCAAAATACTCGAAAAAACACGTCTTTTGTATGTCCTTTAATTTTTAAACTTCATTTCAGCCAATATCCGTCCACTGCTGAACGTAAGCCTCTCGGGACCAAATATCGCCAACCGTATCCATCCGCTGCCAGCCACCTTCTTCAAATCATCGATCCATCGATCCATCCATCGTGCCGCAGGGCGTCCCACACTACGTTTGCCCATACGTGATCTCCACTCTAACACATGTCTGCTCCATCGACCGTCTGTCCGTCTGCAGACATGGCCGGCCTACTTCCACTTCAACATGCTAATTCTACGCGCAATTTCGGTGTTTTTAGTTCTCTGGCGAATGACGAATTGCGAATTCTATCCACCAGAGAAACCCCGAGCATTGCTCTCTCCATTACACGCTGAGCAACCTTGAATTTGTGGACCAGGCGGTGAGTGTCCACGTTTCGGCTCCGTAAGTCATTACTGGTAGGACGCACTGGTTATAGACCCTGGTCTTAAGGGATTATGGGATTGACGATTCAAAGATTTCACGCAGCTTCCCGAATGCCACCCAGCCCAACCGAATTCTTCTGGTCGCCTCCTTCTCAAAGTTGTGCCACCCAAGTTACATAATTTGGCCTAGATATATGTATTCTTGCACAACTTCGAGGGTAGCGCCATTTACGGTTACAGGTCTCGAGGTGACATGACCATTGTACATAACTTTGGTTTTGTCCAGATTCATCACGAGACCCACTCGTCTTGAAGAATCGCTCAGGCTGTTCAGCATCACCTCCAGCTCCTGCAAAGATTCCGCCGTTATGAAAATCCGCAAATCGGAGGTGCAAGATGTACTAACCGTTGATATTTATGCCCCGTCCTTTCCAATCAAGCGTCTTGAAAACGTGGTTTTTGCCCTGTTCTTGTACTTGGACGGTCATTGTTGCGGCCTTATACAGACATCTCATCACCTCTACGTAGCGGCAGTCGATAAAACATCTCTGCGTGGACTCGGACAGCCCAGGTCTCGACGGTGTCGAAGGCTTTCTCGTAGTCTACATACGCTAGGCACAGAGGCTGATTATATTCCTCGGTCTTTTGCATTATTTGCCTGAGGGTATGTATGTGGTCCACGGTACTGTAGCCTTTTCGAAACCCGGCTTGCTCCAGCGGTTGAAAGTCATCGAACTTTTGGGCGAGACGATTCTTGAGACGTAGTTCTTGAGGAGCGTGTTATCGCTCTTCTTGAAGAATAATACCACCACGCTCCTGTGCCATGCCCCCGGTGTTATGCCAGTGTGGTGACGGAATTGAAGAGCTTTACAAGCTCTATCAAGACAGGTGGAGCTTTTTTGTTATGAAGTTGTCCGAGAGCAATTCTATCTCACCCATGTCAATGTCGGGAAGTTCGTCAGTGACATGGCGTATAAGCCTGGCCTGTGGATCATCCGCGCCGTGGGCCTGAGGTGGGCATGTTGAGCATACAAGTCCCCGTAGAACTTTTTAACTTCAGCGAGTATCTCTGACTTCGAGGTGACGGTGGTGCCCTGTGCCGTTTTGAGTTTCGTCATGTGACAACGGAAGGCTTGGCAAATACCTTCGAATCCTTGTTCCGCGCTATGGCTTGCTCGTGACTCGGGTATTTGCACTCCAAGTCATCGAGCATTTTGCTCGTGCTAGCTCGTGGCTAAATAATAACTGTCGCATGGGTCGATCTTTAAGGTTAACCAGGTTAAGCAGTTGGTGGTCGTCATTTGTGAATTTTTGGCGCTTACTTTAAACTTGCTTACATATGACCTTCATGCATGCATGACAGTTCTCACTTAAAATTACGCCATCCCCGCTTCAACTAATACCTTGCAACGTAGTAAGGGCATTTACCTGTCGTCTTAAAATAAAGGGTTTCTCTTTATGATCCAGACGGAATTTCATTACGAGAAAATCGCGTTTTAAACGAGTTTTGGTAATGGGATGATAAAAGAAACACGACTGATTAAATTGGGCGAACAATTGTTTCAGAAAGTAAAATTTCACGCCCTTTTTTACTTGGCTTTAAGTATGATGTGGGAAGTTATAAGTGGATTTTGCGGAATCTGGTCTTAAAATCCTTTGATTGAATGCTCAGACGTTTTCCTTAACAGTTTAAGAGTTGTCTTGTTTTCCTTTATTGCCAGTTGCGATCGTATTTTTTTTTGTTCAGTGACTGATTTTAATAAGATGGACTGAAAGCTGTGACGAATTGTACAAATGCAAGGATGATAACAATTAGTTATTTGCACTTGTCCTACTACTAAGTAGGTTCCTATGTAGATGAAGTCGCCGAAAGAATTGACATTTAATGAATAAATGAATAAATGTCAATTCAAAGTGAATGAATTCGCAAGAACAAACGCATACCATTTATGTTACAATTATTAAAATAAATATAAGCTAAGCATCGCCCTATCTATCGCTTTGGAATATCCTGTAATGATAGAAGTATAGTGTTAAATAAATAAAATTATTGACGCCATACTTTTTTGTCGAACACTGTCGATTTTATCGTCTGCGCAGTTTTAAATAGCATTTAAGAGTTCTATATTAAGGCACTTGTCTCACCGCTGACGAGCAAGCGATTAGCTATCGACTATTTGCTCGCTGAGGAGAGAGAAAAGAGATATAGATCTCGTGTGAGTAAAAGAAACACATACATTCATTGTCGATAGCTGGCTGTTCACACTGCCGGCGAGCGGCTCTTAGGTACCATTAGTTGATCGCAGCGACAAGAGTTATCAAAGGTTTTACTCGCTCAGCCACACTCACTCGGCGATGCTCGCTTGGCGGTCAGAACTCACCAACCAGCGGTAATTTCTACCTACAGTGCGGGCCAGAGCGAATATTGCGACTTATCGCCCGCCGCACAAAAGCACTCGCTTAAGGCTACTCTCTAGAGAAATGCTTAAAAACAGCGTGCAGATCAAGCAACTTTTCGTCAGCATTTACTGAGAAATTACATCTGAAAAAATAGGTAATAATCTAGATGATATTATACGTAATTTGGTTAAGCCAGAATTTATGTATCGGTATCACATAATAAGAAAAAAAAAAAACACCATTTCACCTCCACATTCGTTGAGATGAAACCAATTTACTCCTTCATTTTTAACAAAAGTCTAAAAAAAATATGTACTGCTTTGCAATACAAACGAAAATAGTTTG
The DNA here is from genome assembly GCA_947578705.1 of Lacanobia wlatinum. NCBI lineage: Eukaryota > Metazoa > Arthropoda > Insecta > Lepidoptera > Noctuidae > Lacanobia > Lacanobia wlatinum. The sequence continues at coordinate 16,043,435 of OX388044.1, forward strand.
GTTTTGTTACTTTTTTAAAATATGTGTTATTTTTTTATAATAAATTAAAAATGCGGGCAGCGGAGAGACGCGTAGAGGAGTAGTTAGCTCCGTTTATATGCACAAGGTCATTGGAATGTATACAAGTCTTAAAGCCGAGCGTCAAAACTATCGAAACTTTTCACTCGCTACTCGCTGCTCGCTGCTCGCCAACTCGTTTCGAATTTCAAGCTTTTTTTTAAAGACAATTGCCTAAAACAAACAGCATTTTAGTTCAGCTATTTCTCTAACCATATCAAACAACGTAACATCTAGATGATTCCATTAACCACTAGGACAAGACATGTCTCAGTAGAAACACTACTTAGTACTCGTATAGTGTAGATAACGAAACTAATATTAAGCTTAGCGACTGAGCGAAACTTCATAATCAAGTAGTCGGCGACTTGACAAACTGCACTTGTTGTTCGACCAACTTCTTACTTAGTAACAATGATAATTTTCCCCGTGTTCACACGTAAGGCACTTGAGAACTTGCTAATTACGAGCTTGAATGTTTCTGATTTAGTTTTTGCTTGTTTCTTATTACTTTCTTGGCAAAATTTTACACTCTATTGTACACTGTAAGATTGTGAGAGCATTGCATACTGTGGTGATGTCTTTTCTTTCAGATGTTTTTAGGTGAGGCCAAAAAATATATGTTGAAGAGTCACTAACGAATTTAAGCACCCGTTTTTAGGGTTCTGTGCCCAAAGTGGGGTTTATCCTTTGGTTACCGAAACCGAAGGGATAAACCACCGCTGTTACACGCTCCCGCTCCAGTGTAATAAGCCTCTGGTGTCCGTCCGTCTGTCAGCGGGCTGTATCTCAAGAACCGTAATAGGTAGACAGTACAAATTTTCACAGAGTGTCATTTCTATTGCCGCTATAACAACAAACTATAAAGATTAAATGAAATTGAAAATGAAAGGAGTTTATGATACGGAACCCTACGTTTTAAAGTCCGACTCGCACTTGGCCGGTTTTTTTAATTTGATTTTTAGGGTTCCCAACAAAAATCGGAACCCTTATAGGATCACTCGGGTGTGTCTGTCTATCCGTCTGTCACAGCCAGTTTTCTTCGGATCCAATGGACCGATTCTGTTGAAATTTGGTACACGTATGGACTTCTGTGACCCAAGCAAGGACGCGTTACGTAAATCATTAAATTTTTAGTATGGGGTCACTTTTCCGGGAAAAACTAGAAAATTTCAAAAACAAGATCAGAGAACAATATAGTGTGATATATCAAATGAAAGGACTTACTGTAAGGGTTTTAAATATATTTTATTCATCATTTTACAATGAATGGTTTTGAAGTTATTCAAGAAATTAGACGAAAAATGACCATTCCCCCACTTATCTCCGAAGCTACTGTGTTACAATGTAGATAATAGATCTTTACCTATAGATTTCAGGAAAACCTTTTAAAAGTCTGTAATGTTAAAATAACACGTTAAAAAAATAAATTCGTTCGGAACCCTCCGAACGAATTTATTTTTTTAACGTGTTATTTTAAAACTATAGACTTTTTATAGGTTTTCCTGTAATCTATAGGTAAAGATCTATTATCTACATTTTTTTCAAAATTTTAGGCTTAGTAGTTTCGGAGATAAGGGGGGGAATGGTCATTTTTCGTCTAATTTCTTGAATAACTTCAAAACCATTTATTTTAAAATTATGAAAAAAAAAATATAATTAAAACCCTCACAGTAAGCCCTTTTATTTGATATGTCACACGATATTGTTCAAAAAACTTTTTTATTTTATTTTCTAGTTTGACCCCCAAAAGTGACCCCCATACTAAAAAAATAATAATTTACGTAACGCGTCCGTGTTTGGGTTATAGAAGTCCATATGTATACCAAATTTCAACAGAATCGGTCCAGTGGATCCGGAGAAAACTGGCTGTGACAGACGGACAGACAGACAGACAGACAGACAGACACCAGAGTGATCCTATAAGGGTTCCTTTTTTTTCGGAACCCAAAAATAACACATATTTTAAAAAAGTAACAAAACCAAACTATTTTCGTTTGTATTGCAAAGCAGTACATATTTTATTTAGACTTTTGTTAAAAAATGAAGGAGTAAATTGGTTTCATCTCAACGAATGTGGAGGTGAAATGGTGTTTTTTTTTTTCTTATTATGTGATACCGATACATAAATTCTGGCTTAACCAAATTACGTATAATATCATCTAGATTATTACCTATTTTTTCAGATGTAATTTCTCAGTAAATGCTGACGAAAAGTTGCTTGTTTTTTTTTTTTTTTTACTATGTATAGGCATACGTTTGACCACAATCTCATCTCACCTGATGGTAAGCGATGATGTGGTCGAAGATGGAGCACGTTTGCCTAGAAGCAACCTATTCACTCTTGTCTTAAAGACACCCAGGGTGTAGCTATCTGAAAACACAAACTCTGGCAGGGAATTCCACTCCTTAGCTGTACGCACTATGAATGTGTTCCCAAAACGTTTAGTGCGTGTGGGTGGGATGTCCACCATGTACCGGTGGCGCATCGCCGTTCGTCTTGTGGTCCGATGATGGAACGGGCTTGGCGGAATTAAATCATGCAATTCCGTCGCACACTCCCCAAAATGCAAGCGATAGAAAACCGACAGGCCAGCAACTCGGCGTCGATGCTCAAGGCTTTGGAGCTTCGACTCGACGAGCCTGTCATTACCGATGATCCTCTTGGCTCGTTTCTCAATTGACTCAAGGGCATCAAGCTGGTATTTGGCAGATCCGTCCCAAAGATGAGAGCTCCATACACGATCGAACTTGCGCTTGATAGAGCTTGAGCAGCTGTTCCGGCGTGAAGTACCGTCTCACCTTTGCTAGGACCCCCAACTTTCTGGCAGCCACTTTAGCCTTTGCCTCTATGAATGGGCCAAAATTGAGGGTAGATGTTAACGTAACACCAAGAAGCTCCAGTCGGTCGGTTATCGGCACGGTTACACCACGAAAAGATGGAGCTGGGTGGAATTGGCTCCTTTTAGAGGAAAATAGACACGCTTGGGTCTTAGCAGCATTGAACTTGACCAGATTGGCATCGCCCCATTCTGAGACAGCCTGTAAAAACAAGTTCAAGCGCTCAACCATAGCCTCCCGGAGAGACCGGATCTGCGACCCACCAGCTCGTGCGTCGGACACGTATCTCTCAGCAACAGTGCTGTCGTCTGCATACCCAAAGGTCGGGTTTTAGCAGATCATTAATATGCAGCAGGAACAATGTTGCCGAGAGCACCGACCCCTGAGGAACCCCGGCATTAATATCCAGTAGTCCCGACGAGCAGCCATCTATGACCACTCGGATAGACCGATCCCTCAGGAAATCTGCAATCCAATCACACAATCCGGCGGGCAGACCGAAGGAAGGAAGCTTACTAATAAGGCTATCGTGCCAGACCCTGTCGAAGGCCTTTGAGATATCGAGGGAGACCGCAAGTGGCTCCCCGTGCTTCTCTATGGCCTCACTCCAGATGTGAATGGCATACGCTAGAAGATCCCTAGTAGACCGATTTCGGCGGAACCCGTATTGTCGGTCGCTAAGGATATCATTCGCTTCTAGGTATGCTAGGAGCATACGATTCAGTACGCGTTCCATACTCTTACAGAGTATGGACGTTACCGAGATGGGTCTATAATTCGACGGGTCAGCTCGACTACCCTTCTTGGGCACGGGCTGCACGTTAGATTTGCACGCTGTTTTTAAGCATTTCTCGAGAGAGTAGCCTTAAGCGAGTGCTTTTGTGCGGGGGGCGATAAGTCGCAATATTCGCTCTGGCCCGCACTGTAGGTAGAAATTACCGCTGGTTGGTGAGTTCTGACCGCCAAGCGAGCATCGCCGAGTGAGTGTGGCTGAGCGAGTACAATCTTTGATAACTCTTGTCGCTGCGATCAACTAATGTTAAGAGCCGCTCGCCGGCAGTGTGAACAGCCAGCTATCGACAATGAATGTATGTGTTTCTTTTACTCACACGAGATCTATATCTCTTTTCTCTCTCCTCAGCGAGCAAATAGTCGATAGCTAATCGCTTCCTCGTCAGCGGTGAGACAAGTGCCTTAATATAGAACTCTTAAATGCTATTTAAAACTGCGCAGATGATAAAATCGACAATGTTCGACAAAAAAGTATGGCGTCAATAATTTTATTTATTTAACACTATACTTCTATCATTACAGGATATGCTAAAGCGATAGATAGGGCGATGCTAAGCTTATATTTATTTTAATAATTGTAACATAAATGGTATGCTTTGTTCTTGCGAATTCATTGACTTTGAATTGAAATTTATTCAACAGGAATAAATATCAATTCTTTCGGCAACTTCATCTACATAGGAACCTACTTAGTTGTAGGTCAAGTGCAAACAACTAATTGTTATCCTCCTTGCATTTGCACGCGAGTCCGACTCGCACTTGGCCAGTTTTTAGAGTTAAGCAACCGTGCATGCCTTCTTTTATAAATTTATTTTATTTTTCCAGCTTTCACTAATTTACTGTATGGAAATGTATTTAGAGATAAAAAAAACCCCGCCAAGTACGAGACTCTAACACGAATTTAATTTTTAATTGTTTAAGTGACACAATAGCTTAACAAGGAACCTCAGTATGAAATTTATGGTAACCCATCCACGGACCGACCTAGCAAACCGTGGCCTAACCCGAAAGTTCGAATCATGCACCCAAATATTTAAGCCAAATATTATCAATATATTTAAAACTCTTTCGTTATTGGTGACTGACTAAGTGACTGACAAACAACGCACAGCCAAAACAACCGGTCGTAGAAAGCTGAAATTGGCACGTTGATCCTTTGAGGAGTGTAGAGGAGCACTAAGAGAGAATTTCCCGAAATTCTTACGGGAATGGAAAAAAAAACGGGGATATGCATATACGAAGTCGCGGGCAAAAGATAGTGTACCATATAAAATAACTACTCCACAACATCCCATCTAAAATCACGACAGCTAGTAATAGCCTTTCAATACCAAGCGCCTTCAAAAGGTAAAAGCGGAGATAATCTCAATTAATAGTGTCAACGTCAACAAAACAGCTCAGGTTGCTTACAAATAGATACGATTGTTGAAGACAACAATAGACACTGTTCCACAATTACTTAATCTAATGGTGCGTTTACACGGGCAATGAAAATGTATCAATAATAAGAATAGGTGGATTTTGACGTCACAAAATATCAAGCGCGACAAAGACAGCAAGAGTCAATTTGTTGAACAACATTGAGCGATATGGATAAACTCCAAGAAATTAGGTAATACACGCGTAATTTAGTTGAAAAATAAAACAAAACATAGAGAGAGGAATTTGGAATATAAGGAGCAATTAGAAACAATTGCCGCATTTTATTGCCGATGTATGCGAGACGCACAGGATCGGCTGTTGTGGCGACACTTGGGGAGGCCTATGTCCAGCAGCGGACGTCTTTCGGCTGATATGGTGATGATGACGTAATGATTGATATTGCTGCATATTGCTCCACTTACTTATTGCTCCATATTGATCCATAAGTGTTGCCAAACAATCATCATAATCATTATCATATCAGCCAATTGCCGCCCACCGCTGAACATAAGCCTCCCCCAAAGAGCACCAACCATCCCGGTCTTGAGCAGTCCGCATTCATCTGCTGCCAGCCACCTTCATCAAATCATCAGTCTATCGTGTCGCAGGGCGTCCCACACTACGTTTGCCATGTAAACGCGGTTTTGAGCGAGTGTCTTAATTTTTTTTGAGTATTTATTGCCAAGCAATGATTGCTCAAAAAATTGCACGTGTAAACGCACCTTAACAGGTTTAATAGAAACTGTGGCTAGACAGATTGTGACATTTTCTTTAGTCAGGATCCGTTTTAAGTCTGTTTAAAGATTAAAAGATTGCTTTAGGATAACAATAAGTCAAAATTATCGTATCAACATGAGCAGGTACATATTATACTAACAGTTTTGATATCTTTGCCTTGTACTTATTATGAGGTGTACAATAAAGTGTTGTATAAATAAATAAACAACAAATGGTATACCAAATTATATAAAACCAAACAAAATTATTGTAAAGATCGATTCTTCAAATAATTAAAACCATTCCCTGAAAAGCCACATTCACAGGAAATAAATTCATAATACTAAATATCGAATGTGGAATCAATATTCAAAGAGAAAATACATATCTACAATTTTGGTAGCTAACTTTCCATTGCTAATCCCACCAATTCACAATCCCCTAATTAATTTAATATCCTAAAATTACCTTCATCAAATAAAATTGAATGTAAATTTTTCGTTGAACCGGATCAGTCCAATCTATGTGATCCCCTACTGGGACCCATAAAATGAACTGATCCACGCGGACACAATTAACAAATTGTGTCTGTGTTTTATCTCATATTATACGCAGCGAACTGTAAAAGATACGACCAGGGTTAAAAGCACAATTTATTGGTCTATAAAATGTAATAGGTTCATAAAAAAATCGATATTTTAATTGGTACGCAAAAATGTTCCAAGTACGGGCTCCAGCCTTTAAGTTTGCGTTCTGATCAAAATCTTTGCTCTCAATTTAAGGATACTTTTTTAACGAAATCATTTTGGGCCGCATTATTGTAGGTTATTTTTAAGCCTTGAAATTTATATACCTACCAGCTTTACATAGATAAAAACTGAAACTTAGTACACAACGTAAAAGATTGACAAGGCGATAGCCAATGCGAAGCAATAATAAAACGAAATCACTAGTATGGTTTCAATGCAACTACTGGAAATGCTTTCGCTGCATTATGCTAAAACCGTAGAAATCGGAAGTTTACTGGGACGACGCGCGACGCAGTAACTTCTATTTACATTTAAGTTTGGTGAAATACTAGTAACAGATACAGCTTCTGATCAGTTTGGTTGTGCGAAGCTGTACCTTTAGTCCTTTTCGACGACACATGGAATTCTATTGTGGAGGCAAGTGCTATTTCATTCAATTATGTACCTTAGCTCTTAAAAACTGTAAAGATATGCAACTAGATTCCTTATCGCACGTTCGAATAAGAACTAGACCGATACATGTGTAAAATTCGGCCCTACTGGGAAATAAATAAGTATCTTTCTAGCTTGTCTTACCCACTGCCTGGCAAATACCTCCTTCTCCATATTCCACAAAAGTCTGCCCTTTCTTAGTCTCTTCTTCTTCTCGTGTGGGCAGTAAAGTCTAATGACCCGACACGCCCTAGTGTCAGTGTTTCTAACCCGCCTCAAGGGCCTCTGACATGGTTTAATTGACGACCGCCATTTGGCGGCCGGGACTACCGGCTTATACGTGCCTTGCGAAGCACGGAACCATCTTTTTATCAGACAATCAGGTGATTCAAGCCTGCAATATCCTAGCCAAACTGGAAAACAACTTTACAAAATATGCTTTCCCGTGGAAATCGAACCCACGACCACCGGGTCACAAGGCAAACGCCTAAACCACTCGACCAAGGAGGCAGTCCCTTTCCTAGTGCAGGCCAGACTTTTCGGTAAGAGTTCGGAGCTCAAAGAAGTAACCTTGCATAAATATTTTTTAAATTTCGATTTCAGCCATCGCCATTTTGTGGCAAATATGTGACGTTGTCTGTCCAAAATCCCTGACACATCACTGAGATAAATATTATAATATATTTTTTTACCTCTGAAGGCCAGCTTTCAATAAATCATTCACATTTTGGTTACGGCCACTCCAGTATAATCCATTTAAACCGTATAAATGGCGAAGTTTAAACGTACCTGAGTCGAAACCGATACGCTCGGGCTGGCGCCGCCACCTGAAATAAAGAAAAAAATTATTTTAAAATTGATGGAAAATGCATTTCAGTGCTTGTTTTTGACCCGTTGTACAGTTATAAGTTTTTAAAATATATAATTTCGATAATTCTTCTTCGTTTTGAGGGTTCCGAACCTCCTTAAGGAAAAATGGAACGCTTTAAATAGGATCACTCGTATACTATCTGGATGTCTGTCCTTCTGTTAGAACTAAATTGCTCCGTATCTACGGGACCCATTAGTGTTTTTCTAACAGTTATGACGTGCCTAGATTTAGGTACTTTAATAACGTTGCAAACTAAATAATCAATCGATATGCAATTCTTCCGTAACTGGTGACTGGGTGACTAACAGACAATGCACAGGCGAAACTACTGGTTGTAGAATGCTGCATTTTGGTATCTAGCTTTCCTAAACTCCGTAGGAGGGCTAGATAGGAATAGAACTAAAAAAGGATTTCCCGAAATTCTTTAGAAAACGGGAAAAAGAGGAAATATACGCGTACGAAGTCGCGGGCAAAACAACTAGTATCCTTATATATAAAATTCTTCCGTTACTGGCTGATTGACTTCCGTGACTGAGTGACTGACAAATTGAGTGACTGAGTGACTGACAAATTGAGTGACTGAGTGACTGACAAATTGAGTGACTGAGTGACTGACAAATTGAGTGACTGAGTGACTGACAAATTGAGTGACTGAGTGACTGACAAATTGAGTGACTGAGTGACTGACAAATTGAGTGACTGAGTGACTGACAAATTGAGCGACTGAGTGACTGACAAATTGAGTAACTGAGTGACTGACTGACAAATTGATTGACTGAGTGACTGACAAATTGATTGACTGAGTGACTGACTGACAAATTGATTGACTGAGTGACTGACAAATTGAGTGACTGAGTGACTGACAAATTGAGTGACTGAGTGACTGACAAATTGAGTGACTGAGTGACTGACAAATTGAGTGACTGACAAATTGAGTGACTGAGTGACTGACAAATTGAGTGACTGAGTGACTGACAAATTGAGTGACTGAGTGACTGACAAATTGAGTGGCTGAGTGACTAACAGACAATGCACAGCCTAACTACTGGTCGTAGGAAGCTGAAATTTGGCATGTAGGTTCCTTGGGGAGTGTAGTAGAGTACTAAGAGTAGGATTAGGATTAACATTTTTTGCCGGCGGGTTGTGCGCGTACGAAGTCGCGGGCAAAAGCTAGTTCCATATAATTTAACTATATCAATCACTCCGTTATTTGGCAAAGTACGTAAAACTATACGATTTCCGAACCATTACGCTAATAAAAACAATAATCTGCTTAAAAGCCCAAAATGCATTACGTCAGATAAACAGATTAACCTCAAAGTGCATTATAATAATGTATATCGGACAGTAAGTGGTAAACAGTATTATATCGTCAACGCTGAAACCATTAGCAATCCCTTTTTAAATTAATTGCTTGTGATAGCGAGAGTAACGAGGTGAGATAAGCTATATGTTGTAGGAGGGAACTTCAGGTTTAATATGGCATATAATAATGTGAGCTGCCATATGGTGTCGGCCGGTGCTGTATGGTGCCGTAATAGAATAATACCATCCCATCACTTTCCGTGGGTGTCGTAAGAGGCGACTAAGGGACTTGCCAGAGAATGAGCAGCAGCGTTCTCTGTAAAACTCAACACAATACACTGAGATCGCCAATCCGCCTGCCAAGCGTGGCGATTATGGCAAACCCTTTGGGGGAGGCCTATGTCCAGCAGTGGACGTCTTTCGGCTGATATGATGATGATGAATGTGAGCTATATTTTTGTGTAGGCAGCTTTTGTGGCGAAATCATCTAATGACCTCATCCCAGTCTGGGCGGAGTGGGATGAATTTGTGTCTCTTACTGACTAAAACCTAAACGTGCATCTTTTCTTTCATTGGCCTTTTCGGTCCCAGGGCTGCGCTAACTCTATTGAACAATCCCGTGACGGGCAACTAAAAGCCTGACCATTTAAAGCGATTTATTGATTTATATATATAGGTATAATAATTTACATTCATTTCAAGTAACAAGACTCATAGTGTTTGTAACAATGTACTTAATAACTATGTTAGTAAAACACAAAACAAAACAAACCAAAACAGTTTGCGACATCACTGCTGCAAGGTGACAGGCCCAGCTGATACCCTGGAACAGTGTTTCACAAACGCACAATCTAGCCTGCTGGCTATCATGGACAGGATGCTGTTGGCGCTGCCCCGCACCCTTCTGACCAGGGATGCGCACCGCTTCCGCATCACAGTGTAAAAGCAGTTAGTGAGCTTCAGCAAACATCCCCGATGCACTGCAGTATCGGGGTAACCCCATCAGCACCCTGAAAGCGTCATTGTACTGGACTCGAAGGGTGCTTTATGATTTCTGAGTATAATGACGAGTAAAAAGACGTGCAGTAAGCACTAAATATAGTGCGCTTGACCTCCTTAAAGGCACGCCTGAATCTGTGGGCAATCATGTAAGCTCTCACACACAGCGCCCTCTACTCCCTGTCAATATCCCCATCGTCTTTGAGACCAGTGGTCAATAAGTGACCCAGATATTTAAATTGATCCACCCTTACAAGGGGTCAAGCCAATATATTTATTTATTTGTTAATGTTAAACAGCTCGAAAATATATAAAATTAGTGTTTTACATTTTCTGCCTTCCCCTAAAAGAAAAAGGCGTGAGTTTATGTTAAAAAAGATTATCCGATTTTTAAAAGACCTAGTACTTAAATCTGAGTAAGAGAATAATTAGTTAACGAAAGTGTAAAAATCATTATTATTGCTCATGTAAATTTCTGTCCAAAATTCAAATAAATATGATCAGCATTTAGAGAGTAGGCGGCTTATAGTAAGCAGAACAAAAGTCGAATAACTCCAGAATTTAGATGAAAACTTCAGCGCACCAAAACGGCACACGGCAGTTTGGATAGACCATTAATTTTATCGAAAACGATCGCCAAACAGCAGCAGGTATTACGGCTGTTCGTTCGCAGCCGTTTCCAATAACCTAGAGAAAATATTGACTGTCACTAGGCCTGGCCTAGGTTTACTCGCTTAAGTTTGTATGTTCTAGGAAATTCAATATATTTTTCTTGGGCCACTAAATAGCTTGGATGAAAGTGCTTATAGACTTGTGGACAGTGCTGGTTAGTGTTGATGGTCTCGTATCTTGTGCTATCGTTTTACTGAAAGAGGAACGAAACCTGTTTTTTTTAGAGTTCCGTACCTCAAAAGAAAAAACGGAACACTTATAGGATCGATCACTTTGTTGTCCGTCCGTCTGTCTGTCAAGACCGTTTATCTCGGGAACGCGTGGAGCTATGAAGTTTTTTGTTTATTCAAAGTAGAAATTAAAACCATGTACTTAGATCTATGGTCCCTTGCAGCTGTAAAACAATCAAACTTCTAAGTTAACGTAAAAAAAGATACGGTCGTTTATGCCGCAAAAAACCGTATATTTAGACACTCTCAAGAGAATCAAAATGCATAGGGTATTCCCCGTTGACCTAGAACTATGAAATTAGGCAATTAATACCGTCTTATACTACAAGTATAGAGAAACGTCTGAAAACTACATTTGTAATTAAATCATAAAAAATATAGTCTTTATTTCAAGTAATTTGTAGCTACGTACGGATCTCTCGGTGGGCAAGGCCCGACTTGCACTTGGCCAGTTTTTTATTATTGTGTTTGCTCGTGACTCTAGTCTAGGCCAGAGGTGATAGAGACAAAGTCGACGATGGAGTGAGCTTACTCAGAAGAAGCCTGTTCAAACTTTGAAGAGATTAGGGTTGAATGTGATTAAGGGATGTGTGATTTGGTTTGGACCTCGTTTTACTGAACGAAGTCAGTTTTTATTATTTAGCGATGTCAATATTAAAATGTGTAGGACCTTATCTATTATTATAAACTAGTGGACGTCACGCGGTTTCACCCACGTAGTTCCCGTTGCCGTGGTAGTACGGGGATAATAAATATAGCCTATGTTACTCCCTGGTAATGTAGCTATCCAATGCTAAAATAATTTTTCAAATCAGTCCAGTAGTTTCGGAGCCTATTCAATTCAAACAAACAAATCTTTCTTCTTTATAATATTAGTATAGATGAGAGAGTGAGTTTGTTTGTAACGCTTTCAAGCTTAAATTTTGAACAGATTTTTATGAATTTTGGTAGGTACAGAGATATTTAAATGGGACACCGGACACGGATATAAGCTACTGTTTTGCGAAAATCTATCGCAAAAAGAGTAGCTTATAAATCTAGTTACACGAGCTAAGCCGCGCGCAATACTATATTCCTTAGTATATATTAGGTGGTAACATTTTTACATGAACTTGTTTAGTTTTGTTTATTAATTTTATTATTTATGTAAGCACAGAAATACAAGATTAATATATAGAATGTAGACAGCATTACAAATAAAAACAAAGGTACTGCTTATTTTTAACGAAATTTTCTGATCACGTTGCTTTTCCCAAAATTCTTTGGCTGCATTAACCTCGTTCGGTGCAAGCGATTCTATTGGTTCTTAACAAACACATCCCTCGCTTCGCATCCTCGCACATCTCTGGTGGATACGTAGCCTAAGCAAAAGCAAAAGTGGCCTAAGCTTGAGATAGGCACTATTTAAATAATGGCGGTTGTACATTCATGAATTTAAAATAATAAATTTAAAAAAAAACTTTGGCAGCTCTTATTTCACCTATCGTCAACAGGTGTTGACGATAGGTGAAACAAGAGATAGGCCACTTTTGCATTAAATTTTAGAATTATATCTGAACATATATTTTAATTCATTAATTGTAGTAGATATGCCAAACTATTAAAAATTGCGGGTTATGCCGCTTTTGCGCCGACAGCCTCAAATCGAAGTAGTATAAATGATGAGATAAGTATTATATATCTGCAATCGATCTTTGCATATCCAGAACACGAATCTGGTATGAAAGCCATAAGTTCATCTTTCTATAACATCATTTCGTGAAACGAAGTCAAAAAAATTACGAAACAAGTATAAAATTTCAGCAATTGAACTTTGCATATTACCCAAAACCCATTTCTTGGATGCACGTTGTAAGTTCAATCTTCCTATCGCATCATCATAAAATGAAGACGAATAAATGGCGAGTATATTATTAAATTTCTGCAACTGAACTTTGCATATCCAGAACCCATTTCTAGGGTGCACATAAAACGATCGTCAAACTAAATGTAAATATGACGATGAAAAACTGCGCTTCATTCGCTCTTTGCATATTTGCTGGTGAGAAAACAAAGAAAAAAAAAAGCTTGTTCATAACTTAAAAACCTTTTGATTTATTCAGTGTGCTCTTTATTCTTGATGTTTGTCCTAATCCAGGACATAGCAATACCCATCAGCCATGTTCGATCCAAATCGCTCATCTCTTGAGGCGCGAATTAAAACGCGTTTTTTTGTATGTAAACCATCTTAAATTTTATATTCAATTATTTTTACGGTTTTTTTTATATACAGCCCAATGGCAGACTGATGGACGGATGGACGGACGGACGGACGGACGCATGGACGGTAGTAAGTATGTTTTAACCTACGAACATTTAATCATTACCTCTTACAAGCATCCACGTAGTTAAATAAAATTAATTCTGCTGTACTACTTCACAATATATGCTGTCATATCTCGCCTCTACATAGCAATAACGGCGTTAATGTATGTCATTACACGTATAAAAGAGTGTAGAATTAGGTCGTCCGCCCATCGCCGATAAACAATAAAACTAGGACTACTCTCAACGCCTGTATCCGACACATTCTATTTATCGACATCGTCCCATATAACCGTAAAATATCTCTTTAGTATCGACAATGTTTAAAACCCGTTTTAGGATGCAGAAATGGAGAGGAGTTGCAGAGCTGGGGCCGGGGGGCCACTCTCTAAGCCTGAAGTCCGTAATTTCGGGCTTAGTTGCGGGCATATTCTACTCCGTTTTACCTAACCACTAAGGATTAATGACAACACGACCCTTCCCCTCGGACCGCCAACTGGTGTAGACGTGTATACAACCCGTAGTTTATTATTTATTTAATTAATAAATGCAAAATTCAACTGAGTTAAATCGTGCATAAAAATAGGAGTGCATAAACCGGAAGAACCACTGTGCGACCTGCGAGCCGCAACACTCACCGACTTCTTCACTACTCCTGGTACCCTAGTACATCGAAGTTATTCGGCCAATCTAAAGGTACGATTTATTCATTTACCTGCCCATGCGCACGGCAACGCCCCTAGTAACCGCAAAGCCCTGCCTACCTGTGCGACATTGGAGCCTCAAGGACAACCTACCCGGAGGAGGAGACCACCGCTGTGCGCGCAAACAAATCTGCGCATCACACTGCTACAGTACCTTATCTCTGCGGACGTCAGCTCGTGCGGGACCTCCTTGCATTTATTGTATCCTGGTACCATAAGCCGATTTTACTCAATCAAAGTTGCGCAGTTCGTTGTAGTATAACTGTAATACTCAGTAACTGAGCCAGTCTGTTAGACAATACAGCTTTTGACTAGTTGTGGTATACTTTCACTGATTTATTGTCTCCTGGGACTCAGAATGGAGGAAATGAGTGGCAAATCACTTTCTGAGTCGAACATTTCCGATCAACTGGAACAAAACACCCCTCCTAGCTTCGTTTCTCGACGTTATAAGAGGTCGGTAGAAGATCTTTATGACTACGACTCTGACTTCCGCGCTTTCAAGGAGGAAGTCAAAGAGCTTATATCATCTTTAATGTCACCGCAACAAGATGAGATTAAGAAGATCTACTCGACTCTAATGGAAATAAAAACCACTAATGGCAACATAGAATCCTCCATGGCTTTTCTGGCGACACAAAACGAAGAACTAAAGTCTAAAATTGAGCATCTCGAAGATCAATCGAAAAAAGATAAAAACTACATCACAATATTAGAGGACAAAATAGAAGACCTGCAAAGAGGTAGCAGAAAGGCGAATTTTGAGATCAAAAATGTCCCAAAAATAGCTAAAGAATCCAAAGAAGATCTAATAAAAATGACACTATGTTTATCCAACGAAGTGGGCTGTAATATCACAAATACGGATATATGTGACATTTATCGAGTCAAAAACAAACGAACTAACACAAAAAACAGCCCTATTATAGTTGAGCTAAAGTCAACTATTCTGAAATCTGACCTCTTGAAATCGACTAAAGCCTTTAATAGAAAACAAAATGGAAAATTGTGTGCGAAGCATCTTGGATTAAAGACAGATGAGAATACACCAATATACGTCTCGGAACAGCTAACTACAAAAGGAGCTCGACTACACTATCTTGCGCGTGACCTGGCAAAGTCTAAAGAATATAAATACTGCTGGACAACCTACGGGAAAGTTTATATTAAGAAAGATGATGATTCTCCTACTATTGTTATAAATTGTGAGTCGCAGGTGCATAATCTCTTACAGCTTAAATGACTAGTTTTCATATCAGAAGCGACCTATCGTTGTAACTCTATTTTATTACTATATTTTACCTTACTATATTTTACCTTACTATATTTTTTAAACTTTCAATGGTTTCTTAAACTCTCAAAATTAATTAGAATTAAGTTTATAATTGAGTTAGTTAATAAGTTATGTTTTGTTCACCAATCGCGCCCTAATACTCATTCTTCATCACTCAATCCTACATTCAACCCGGATACTGAATTCATAAAGTTTCAAACCACACACACCTCTACACACTCACAGACACATACATCCACCCTCACCCACACACGAAATAATAATACGAATATAATTACGTTATCCTGCATTTATAAAACTTATCTAAATGGATAATACTCTACTCACTTTGAATGACATAGACAACTCCGAAATAGCTCAAGTGTTTGACTGTGATATTGCTGACTTTACTAAGCTTATATCGCCCAACTCTTCCGACTTTGCTATTGTTTCGCAGAATATTAGATCTGTCTACTCTAATTTTGATGATCTTCAATTAAATTTACTCAATCTTGGAATGGATATTGATCTGATAATCCTTACCGAATGTAGGCTGAACTCAAATAAACCAATACCTCAAATACCTAACTATAACTCGTACCAAACCACAAACCATCTTAATAAGGCTGACGGAGTGGTCGCTTATATTAAAAACACACACAAAAATAAAACAAGAGAAATAAAGTTAGCTCATGCGTCTTGCTTAGAGATTCATATTACGCCTGACCTTATCGTTATTGCAATTTATCGATCCCCCTCAACCGCATACGCAGACCAATTTATTCAATCCTTAAACAATCACTTAACTACCCTTGCATCAACTAAAAAAATAATAATCACTGGAGACATAAATATTAATCTGATATACAGCCAAAATGAGCAGTCACACGAACGTACAAACAGACTTAACTATCTTAATATGTTAGCAATGCATGGTCTACTTCCTGGTCACTCGCTTCCCACGAGAGACAAAACCTGTCTTGACCATTTCATAATAAAACTAAAACCTGGCAACCAAACTGCAACAATAGCAATTATTCATACGACCATTACTGACCATTTCATGACTTTTTTAAAAATATCAAATCATACTAACTCAACAAGATGCTCAAAAAGAAAAACAGTTTTTAATTCGGAGAAGGGGCTTGAACTCCTCAAAGCCAGTAACCTATCGGACCTATTAACACTAAATAACCCTAACACGGTTACTAATAACCTATTCGAAATACTACAAAATTGTGTCACACTTAGCACAATTACTCTAAATATACCTTTGAAAAATAGAACCCTAAAACCATGGATGACAATTGGCTTGTTGCGCTGTATTTTGAATAGAAATCGTATGCAAAAGACACTTAGACTTGACCCATACAACGAGGTGCTAAAAATCACATACAAAAGGTATCGTAATTACTGTTATACAATTATTAGAAAACAGAAACGTAAACATGACAGAGATCAGCTTTCTAAAGTGCACAGAAATCCTAAAAAAACATGGGATATTATTAACGAAATCACACAGCGCAAACCTAAAAAAACAAATAATTTGGAATTGCTAGAGATACTCACTACCCCAAAAAAAGCTGTTGACAAGGTTAACGACTACTTCTGTACCATAGGCAAACTTCTTGCTGAAAACATTGTAACTTCTCAGTCCTCAGCAGCAAATAATATCAACAACCCTGACTTATACTCGACAGACAGTCCTTTGGCCTCATCTTTTGTTCTTCTACACACAGACCCCGACGAAGTTCGAGCCACTCTAATGAGCTTGAAATCGGATAGTGCTCCCGGTTGGGACAAAATACAAGTAAACTTTTTAAAATCTGCACACGAACAAATTGTGCCAATCATAACCCACTTAGTTAACCTGTGTTTCGAGCAAGGAATTTTCCCGGACGCTTTAAAAATAGCCCTCATAACGCCTGTGTACAAGTCGGGAGATAAATCTGACCCGTCTAACTATAGACCAATTTCGGTTCTTCCGTCCATTTCAAAAATCCTTGAGAGACTTATAAACTCACGCCTAATTAAATTCCTCTCTAAGTACAAAATACTGTCGCCTTCTCAGTTTGGTTTCAGACAAGGGAAGTCTACTGAAGATGCAGTTCTGTCACTTACTTCTGCTCTGGTAGATGGTGTGGACGGTGGAGCCAAGTGTCTAGCTGTTTTTCTTGACCTCAAAAAGGCCTTTGACACAGTGTCTGTCCCCTTACTTTTACATAGGCTAGAACGCATCGGCATAAGGGGAAGTGCTCTTGAACTTTTTAAATCCTACCTTAACAACCGCAAACAAACAGTCAAAATTGGTGAGTACACCAGCTCCGAGTCAACCGTCACCTTCGGAGTCGGCCAGGGCAGTGTCCTTGGGCCGACCTTATTCCTAATCTACATTAATAACCTCTGCAATATGAAGATTGATGGCGGACTCATTTTCTCATACGCTGACGACACTGCCATTGTCTTCACTGCTAAGACTTGGGCTAATGTTGGCATTTTGGCCGAGCGTGGCCTTGCGAAGATAGCAGCCTGGCTAAACTATAGTCTCCTCACACTAAATGCCTCCAAATCCAATTACATCTGCTTCACTAAGTATAATAACTCGCAACCGTCTCATGATTTCCAAATAAAAATCCATAACTGTCCCAATCCCCCAACTACTGACTGTTCTTGTTCAAAAATTGACAGGGTGCAGCATACTAAATATTTGGGGGTCATGATAGACCAGCGCCTGTCCTGGCATATGCACACCGAACTTATTATGAAAAGAGTTGGGAAGCTGATATGGACTTTCAAAACTCTGCGACATGCGGCTTCAAAGCAACTACTGAAGCAAGTTTACATATCACTGGCCCAATCAATCCTTATGTACTGTCTGCCTTGCTGGGGAGGGACGACAAAAATAAAATTTTTGGAACTAGAGAGGGCGCAGAGAACCTTACTTAAGGTCATGTTCTTTAAACCCTATAGATACCCCACCCACAGCCTCTACCTATTATCTGATCTTTTGTCCGTAAGAAAGCTTTATTTGCTTCAAGTTATAATTAAAAAACACACATCACTCCCGTATGATCCCTCTAAGCCTAAAAGCAGAAGGAGCTACTTAGTCGCTCCAACTGTCAAGGTTAGATCTGCTTTCGCTAAAAGGCAATACTCAAGACAATCATCCTTCCTATACAACCTGCTAAACAAGGAATTACAAATATATTCCATGAAGCTGTGGGACTGTAAAAATGTTGTAATCGATTGGCTTAAAACTAAAACCTATGACGATGTTGAGTCTATTGTATCTACTTTGCAGTGACCAAGTCAGTTACATTTGGGTAGTTGTGCACATGGTTAGTGAAAGAAGGCTTATTTTGCTTCTTTCGATCCCAAGACATTGTCGTAGGGCTAACCGATAACCTTCACTTGGACCTACGCTTCCACCTACCTATACTGACATCGACTTCCGGCTTCACCCGCATGGTCTCGATCGCATGGTACGATTTACCCAAATTTCAAATTTTAGTAAAATATGTTCAGCCGTCTAGGCGTGACAGCGTAACTACTAAAAAAAAAAAGATAAATAAATAAACAGATACACCTTCGTAAGTAATGCTGGATATAATGATATTAATTAGGGTAAATGAATTAAGCATTGCTTATAATTATTATAACTCACGCACCACACACCTACACTATTCACACTCATACTCACTCACATGCTCACTCACATACTCACTCACACACTCACACACTCACACACTCGTGACACACATCACACGTACACGCGCGATCTGGGCTTTTTCTTCAGAGCCGTTAGTATTTATAAGTTACCCTTTATTTTATTTTTTTTAAGTCTGGCATGTTTACTCGTACATTGTCTACATTTCAATTGCATAAAATGTAAAGTGGAAGTGCGGAGTCTCCTAATACAAGCAACTCCTTGCTTAAAAGGTGATCTCCAATAATATGTATGGAAATGCCCGTCGTAATTGAAATAAACATTTTGTTTTTTTTTTTTTTTTTTTTTTTTTTTTTTTTTTTTTTTTTTTTTTGATTTGATAGTTACTGTCAAATCGTGTTGCCATTCATTCATAGTTTAGGTTCGGGACTAATCGAAAGTCCGTAGGTGATACGAAGTAGAATACGCCCGCAACTAAGCCCGAAACTACGGACTTCGGGCTTAGAGAGTAGCCCCCCTGGTCCGAGTTCACGCGACGAGTAATTTGAGTAGACGCCCGGTTTTTTTTCCGCTTCCCCACTCCGCTTCCCTGCTCCGCTGCTTCGCATATATTTAATTAAAATCTGTTTAGTCTTTTCCCACTTTTGTTTTTCCGTCTTACTAACTAGGCGCAGCGGAATACCAGTATTTTACATGAAGCGACTGCCGCATCTGACTTTCACAACCCAGTAACTGGCTTATACGACGCCCCTTGGTATGACTGGTTATAATTATTAGACTTTCTGGCTTCTGACTGGGTATTCTTCGTCTATTGTTACGGTTGTAACGATCCATCTTTAATTTTGAGAACGATTCCCAGTGCAAAACTTCACTACCTACAGAGCATTAAATATTTAGAATTAGTCTTAAAGTGTGCTATATGTGTATACATAAACGTACTTCCACAAATTCAGTTCGGCCACCACAGGGATCCGGCCATGGAAATATATATCTATGGATCCAGCAGAAAATTAGGTTCAAGTACAGCCTTTTTTTTATTTGTGTTGGGTTTGCTCTTGACTCTAGTCTAGGTCAGAGATGACAGAGACAAAGTCTACGATGGAGCGAGCTTACCCAGAAGGAGCCTGTTCACTCTAACTTTGAAGAGATTAGGGTTGTAAGCGTTTGGAAACACAGACGCAGGCAGAGAGTTCCACTCCTTGGCTGTGCGCATTATAAAAGACGTTTAGAAACGCTTAGTGCGAATTGGTGGAATAGTAACAAGGTAGGGATGGTAAGATGCAGTGCGTCTGGATGTCCGATGGTAGAAGGGGGCCGGTGGGATGAGGTCGTGGAGTTCTTGGGCACTCTCACCGAAGTACAATCTGTAGAAGACCGACAAGCAGGCAACCTTACGGCGATGAGCCAAGCTATGTAGCTTGGCATCCACCAATTTTACATCACCGATGAGCCTCTTAGCTCTGCGTTCCACCGAGTCAAGTGCGGCAAGCTGATACTTAGCTGAGCCATCCCAAAGGTGGCTACAATACTCCATGCAGGATCGGACTTGCGCTTTAAAGCCTGAAACATACTGAGCTGGATCCCATTTGAACCTTGAAGCTCACACCGCACTATAACTGTTTTTGTTTATTCTTTTTGGTAACTCACCTGTGACTATCAATATCACTTTATTTCAACTTGTTTTTCTTAAATTGATACCCCCACTTTAAAATGATAATTGTAATTGTTTTGATATATTTTTTTCAACCTTTTTATCTAAAAAAGATATTCAAACTAATTTTATAATCTTTCTATGTACCATAAGGTCGTATCAAAACTATGTGAAGTGTACTTACATAATTTTAAAGCTTTGTAAAATAAACTAAGGGTCACAGTATCAAAACCGTAAAAGGGACCGTGGGTTTTTCGTCCTGTTGTTCACATGTCAGTTCCACACAAGAGACTTCGAATACCAACTCTTCAATTGAACCAACTTGGCTAAAAAAGGTCGAATCGAGATTTCGAGAATGATCCAATGTAAAGTTGCGGGTTTTGCCTGACATTGTGTGGTTAGAACTTTTGTTTTTGGCAAAAAGGAGTTTGGTGTGTTCAAACCTTTTTGCTAATCAAGGCTTTTTAGTTAGGGGCCGTTCAAGTATTACGTAGGCAGAATTTTAGTCATTTTTAACCGGGTGGGGTTAAAAATCGCTACTATCGCTGACAACGGGACCCCTCCCGTTGTCAGCGATAGTAGCGATTATTATCGCTGACAACGGGAGGGGTCCCGTTGTCAGCGATAGTAATGAAAACTCTTACCCCTCCCTCTTGTGTTTACGTAAGCATTGGTATAGTTTTTACTCGCGCGAGAATTATTTCCCCCACTTCTGTTATTTCTTACTAAATATCGCGTGAGAGTAAAAACAACTAACTAGGCATAATTATGTCAAATTAAAATCTACTAAGATTTGCAAACAAAAATGGAAGTAAAAATTGTTGACGTAATCACCATTTAAACCCCCCGTCCCCCATTTCATCAAAAATAAGCATAGTAAAGACCCCCCAGCCCCCATTGGTGCTTACGTAATACTTAAACGGCCCCTTACACTGGCTATGTGAATGTATATATAGTTGTTAATGAAGTAGCAACGTTGAATGGCAATGGACCCAGCCCTGGTCACGCTAGGTATCGATCAGTCGCAGAGAAATATTCTTGAAAAAGAGATGCGCACTCAACGCGTAAACCTCTAAAAACATAGATTTCCGACCCTGGCATGTATGTATGTATATACGTGAAATGGTGTCTATTTATTTATGTAGGTACAAACATAGACTGTTTTGAGCAAACGAAATTATTTCAGTTTTTCAAATAGCTTGAAAATAGCAGGTAGGTTTATGTCATTTTGTGGATCGTTATAAATTATTGCGATTCTCAGTGTTCTACTTAGGTACGTATAACTACAATTTGGCTCACATTAATTTGACTACTAATTGACTAATAAGTAGGACAATGGCTTAAAAACTACTATTTATACCCAGTCGCAAACTGTCACAAGTACATCTACTCCCTACATTTTACAAATTTTTACCATTGATTGTCACTGAATAAAGTACGAGAGGCCGAGTGCCTTTTTTAAGGATGGGAAATCATCAAATGACTCCTCCCGCTCTGGGTGAAGCAGAAGGGAGTGTCAGACTCTTACCGACTAAAACCCATCCGTGTTCCTCCTAATGCCCTTTGCGTTCCAGGGCCGCGGTTCCTCTTTCAGATTTTTAGCAACGTTCGCATTCGCATCTCAGTCGCCATCATCATCATCATATCAGCCGAAAGACGTCTACTGCTGGACATAGGCCTCCCCTAATTGGGGGAGGGGGGTTTGCCATAATCGCCACGCTTGGCAGGCGGGTTGGCGATCGCAGTGTATGGTGTTTCGTTTTAAAGAAAACGCTGCTGCCCATTCTCTGGCGAGTCCCTTAGTCGCCTCGTACGACACCCACGGGAAGTGATGGGATGGTATTATTCTTTAACGGTACCATACGGCACCGGCCGACACCATACGGTCACCATCTCAGTCGCGATTGATCAAAAATATATGGAAATTTAGGCTTTTATAACAGACTAGCTTTCGACCGTGACTTTGTACGCGCATATCCCGTTTTTCCCGTTCCCGTTGGAATTTCAGGAATTTCTTAGTGCTTCCCTAAACTCCCCAAGGTATATTAAATCCAGCTCTCTGCGATTAGTAGTTTCGGCTGTGCGTTGTCTGTCAGTCACTCACTCACTATTAGATAAGAATAACATAATAACGGAAGAATTATGTATATACAACTTGTAACAGAATAAACACAATATCTCTTAAGGGGTCATTGTACTCATCATTATGAACAACTTTTACTATGAGACCAATCCCGAAATCGCGAAAAAATTCAGCTGTTCAGTACATTTTGACGAGTTATGCGCACAGAAATGTATGGGGGAGTCGATTTTTTTTCGCGATTTCAGTGTTGGTCCCACAGTGAAAGTTGTTCATTATGATGAGTTCAAAGACCTGTTAAGAGGTATTGCGTTTATTCTGTCACAGGTTGTATTGATTAATGATTGATTGCGACTGAGATACGAATGCGACCGTTGCGTTGCTTTAAAATTAGCAGAATGGCTATTCAATAAAACCTGTTTTTTGTTGCACTTTTACAATATTTTTTGGTGTGGCTTTTGTTTACAAATCAGTTCTGCCATTATTATTTTTTTCCAACATGACAGCTGGCTCCCTCCAAGTGCGCTCGCGCGTTCCGTCATTTTTTACATTCACAAATGATATTGGAGCACTGGGCCTTTGGGCGTGGGTCGATGTTATTGTCTATTATTTTAGACTATGTGTATTTTATATCTTGATTTTTTTCATCATTTATATATTTTATCGGTATCTATTATATTTAGTATGTGTTACGTAACTGCGTCCGTGGCATTACAGGCCCTATCATAAAACCAGCGCTGTGTTATTTATTTTTAAATTTCGCAGCCTATGCTGAGATAGGGACCTTTTTGGCCTCGCACAGACTAATTTATTATTGATTAAGTAATACACTACTTTTAATTTTTAATTAATTTTACACCTGTCTGTTTTGTGCGAGTCTCAAATAAACATTTTTCTTTCTTTCTTTCTTTATTTCTCTAGGTCTTTAAGACCATTCTACAGCGAAAGTTTCAATTTTACCGAACTTCACTTAAAACAAACCAAGCAACACGTACAGATTACTGCTTTAGTCAAGACAAGTTCAAATCCCAAGTCGAAGTGTTTTGTGTTTGGGTTGTAAGCTGAACTACGTTCTTAAAGTAAGAAGTAAGTTGGATACTCTCGGGGAATTATCTTGTGCTATACTTACGTAGAATTTATGCTTAGATTTTCATTGATATATAAAAACCCAAGATACACAGTCTCGAACAAATGCAACACTCGAAACTGCCTTCAAAAACTGACATGTATAAAGTGTCATGTGTGAGTTGTGTGTAGTAATACTATAAACAATAATTGTTTATAGTATTACTACACACAGTAAGGTACGGTACAGTAAGGCACACAGTAAGGTACACAGGTACACAGTACACGGATTTCGTAAAGTTGTTTTTACAAGGCAGTGCAGTATGGCGAGCGATGCGATGCGAGACTGTTTGAAACGGGTGCAAAACTTTAAATTGTGCGCTTGTTTTATGCAGAGTTTTTGAGATGCTGAGTGTGTATCTTGGGTTTTTATATATCAATGTTACATTTTGCTTTTTCAACAGCGATCGGATGAAATCAATTATGAGTTGGCCTTCGTTTAAGATACCTACTAAATAACTGGGTGTTAGTAATTAATAACTACTTTAGTTAAATTCACTGTTTTGTTTCGAGGCATGCGTATATTAAAGCAAAACATTAATCCCCGATTTCTGAGCCATTTAAAACTCCAGAAACCGGTCATATGTCATATATTTTAGTCACTTTGAAGAATCCTCAAGACAGTCACCATGAAAATACCCTCGATTAATGTCCTTGTCTATTTATAATATTGTTTTACTGTTTTGAATCTTAGAATACAGTGCATAGGTACAGCTTAGTACAGGACACAGAAAATCCCTTAGCACTTTTCTAATTTGCATACGAACTTAACAACTAGAGGAAAGCAAATGAAAAGTACGAACGAAAAAATATAGCAACGACGAAATCGCTGATTTCTACGACCTTTTATTTTTGACGGGATTTTGCATCTTTTAGTGGACATGATGAAATATTCCGCTCTAAAGTTCTCTTACTAAAATCAAAATGTTCAAACACCCGATACATTCACGCTCTAACCCCGGATAAGCGTACAAAATAAAAATCCAATCTCAATCGCTTTTAAAAAAGGATAAAACCAAATAAAACGTTGTTCTATTTACTTTTTAAAATCACTACCGTGCAATTCCCCTCTTTTATACCTTCGATGGAAGTGAAGTCACGTACATTTGCGGTACATAGAATTTGCCAGCGCACTCACCTAAGCAGCTAGTTTCTTCACAAAATGTAGCTAACCGCTAAAACTAATTGCGCCAGGACATGTATGTACAATATGTTGGGTGTATTATTTTAATGTGCCCTAGTTTTAGTGTTTATTTGGTTAGAATATTTGGTGGAGTTGAATGGGGAAAATGATTAGATCATCATCATCATATCAGCTGAAAGACGTCCACTGCTGGACTTAGGCCTCCCCCAAGCAAGGGGGGGGTTCCATAATCGCCATGCTTGGCAGGCGGGTTGGCGATCGCAGTGTATGGTGTTGAGATTTACAGAGAACGCTGCTGCTCATTCTCTGGCGAGTCCCTTAGTCGTCTCTTACGACACCCACGGGAAGTGATGGGCGGTAATATTCTTTTACGGCACTATACGGCACCGGCCGACACCATACGGCTGATGGTTAGATGTTTCATGAAAATGTCAACATATTTCCCCGTTATTATTAAAAGAACTGAATATAAATTAATTTAGAACCTTTATGATAACTCTTCTATTGAAAATTCAAATAAAAAATGGCAAAAAACTTCAATTTTCATACATTTTTGGCAGATTGTGACTGAAATGCGAATGCGAACGTTGCTTGAAAATGAGTAGAATTGGCACTCTGTGTCTTAGTTTGTACATTTATATAAATAAAGATAATTTCTATCCATCGCCACCAAGTGGCTTTAGCGTTGCGTATTTCAAGGCCAAGCCCTAAAAAGTGTGAGTTTCATTGTAATCTCAACTTTGTTCTGTATGACGTAGAGTTTTGGTTTCAAAATTTGATTATTACCTCTAATTTCTAACTAGGTATCATAAAACAGTACATGTGAACATTAGGATAAATATTATTGTACTGTATGCTGACTATTGCCTGACCACAAAGCCTTGTAATTATACCTACAACGGATTTGACAGTAATTGTACTAATTATTGGGAAACTCGCCCTGCAGCACACGGATCAATGGAAGGTGGCTGGCAGCGGATGGACGCGAACTGCTCAAGACCGGGATGGTTGGCGCTTTTTGGGTGATGCTTCCGTTCAGCAGTGGACGTCAATTAGCTGATATGATAATGATGATGATTATATATGGAGTGACTGCCTATCTGGCCACCACTACCCATTGAAGGGGTAACACAATGTCGCTAGGTTACACTGGTGACAAGTTTTCCGGATTCTGACTATCCAGACCGTCAAAAACATGCATATGACAGCCATGAAAACTGTTCAATTAACGTGCTTAATGATTTCCGTGACACGAAAGAGTCTCGGCAGGTATGTATTGTATGGTCACCAAGATCTCGACAAACATTGTTTAACCTAGTCACCCATCCGCGGACAGATCACAGCGTTGCTTAACCTCAAAGATCGATACACGTGGCTTTTATTACTCAGTCATCATATAAATCATCATCATCATCGAAAGACGAAAGCCGAAAAACGTCCATTGCTTGACATAGGCCTCCCCCAAGTGTCGCCACAAAAACCAGTTCTGTGCGTCTTGCATCCATCGGCTACGCGCGACCCTCACCAGGTCTTTGGTCTACCTTGTGGGAGGCCTTCCAACGCTGCATCTTCCGGTACACGGTTGCCACTCCAGAACTTTTCAGCCCCATTTGTTCTGCGAGCAATGTGCCCTGCCCACTGCCACTTCAGTTTTAGCGGTCTTTCGGGCTATGTCAGTAACCTTGGTTTTCTTGCGGATATCATCACTCCTGATTCGATTTCACCATGTAAATACAGTTAAGCTTATACATTTAAGTTCCAGTATTTCTATTAGACTACTGCTAAAAGCCAGTGCAGTTAACCGCAAATCGGATTAACGAGTTTTCGAGAGTAAGTGGCTCGAAGTTGCCACTGGAACTATTAGTTTTCCCTCTGCTGGGTTATCAGGCCATATGTTCTATCATAAGTTATTGATAAATACTTACATAGTGAGCCATTACTTTATAAGACTAAGTGGTTTTCTCGATACTATTAGAAATCCTTTTATAAATGTTTTGTTATTAATTTTACTGCGAGCTAATGATTTTTTGAATGGTTAAAATCAAAAGCAATTTTGTTAGGCATAAGTAATTAGGTGACATAACTGATATTCGGAACAGTTACCAATTTTGTGGCTGATTATTTTTTCTTTTTTTTTACTCTTTCTATAACAATTTATGCGTATAGTATAGTGCATGTAGTGCTCTTCTTTAAGTGATGAGGCACTTACTCGTAAACTTAAGTCTAATATGATATTTTTGTAAATGTTATAGTGTACTGTTGAAGAGCCAAATAAAATAAATAAAACTAATTACTAATTCAATCAATATTTACAAAACTCTTCCGTTACTGGTGACTGATTGAATGACTGAGTGAATGACAGACAACGCACAGCCGAAACTACTGGTCGTAGAAAGCTGTAATTTGGCATGTAGCTTCTTTACACTCCGTATAGGAGCACTAAAAGTGGAGTGGATTTCCCGGAATCCCTACGGGAACGGGAAAAAAACGGGATATGCGAATACCAAGTCGCGGGCAAAAGCTAGTAGTAAACAAAGAAAACGTCAATTACCTTTTGGAATAAAAAAAAATATATTAAAAATAATTGCTATGTTATGCGTCCAAAAACATGCAAACACACATAAAAACTTAAACTCTTTTCTTTCTTTCTTTCTCGTATCAAACAACTTCACATTTTCTTTTCCAAGGTTCTCATGAAAGTAAAGCAAAAAGTGAACTCAAAAATTAAAGTTTAAGAAAAGATGGACGCATCTTTACTTAAATCTTCTTATGAAATACATATGCAATTTACTTTTATCGTTTGAATATTCTTTGATATGAATGTGAAAGTAGCAATAAGAACGTATTTCTTGTCGTTTGTTTGTTTGTCTGTCACACTTTTACGCCTAAATCCCTAAACTGATTTTAATGCATTTTGGTACAGAAAGATAGGACCACGGAAAAAACTGTATTTTCACTGTGTTTTTACTGTGTTTTTTATTTATTTTTTCCCCCAAAAGGGACTTAATACTCAATACTCTTCCGTGTTTAGGGCACAAAGTAACAAATTACAACTGATTCGGTTCACTATATTGAACGAAATATGGCTGTGACCGACACAAGAGTGTTATACTATTTTGTACCATTAATCTAACTATAATATGAATTATACTTTACCATACTGATGTTCGAGACACAAATAATCTATTATAGAAAGCTTTACCTTTCGCCCAGTGTCACAGAATACTTTCAACCCAAAAAACACGAGAACGAAGCCGAAGGAAAAGCTAGTATTCGATGCTCGAATTTTCACAGCCGAAGTAATTTTGATTTCCAGTGTGACGCAGTTAGGTTACAGTTCATGTTTCCGGAAAATTTCTGAGTTTACACAGAATTAACAACTTCCCACAACCTGTTAAGACTCTGGGGAAATCAGAGTTTTGCTTTATTTTTATTAACATCTGCAAGCAATCTGCTTGAGCTTTCGTAGGGACCGTACCTGCCTATTAGGAAACCTTGTTTTTAATAACAAATGTCTAGATAATATATACTGTAATAACTGTATCATTGCAAGATTATTTATTTATTTATTGACATTTATATCAGAACAGGTCCCATAGGGTTTGTTAGTAATAACTTAAGCTATGTTAGTATAATACACACTGACTTAGACATAGATACAGACACAATACAATACAATACAACACAACACAATACAATACAAACAACACACAACTACAATAGTCTGGGTCCATTTGGTAACGACACATGTGCATATGACGTTATGACGAAGATCTAGTAGTTACGTATAAAAGCAATTATAGTCCTCTGGCGACGGCGGCCAATCTCAACCAAGAGTATCAATGTGGGAGACTTGCACAAGTATGTGGGAGACTTGCACAAGTATGTGCGCAAACGCAGGAGCCACTTTCTTTTCCTCCACTCTCTTAGTACGATGGGGAAAATTTTACGAATACCAGGGAGAGATCAGGCGTAGACAAAACGATTTTATTTACTTTTTTAATTGATAGGGGTTTACTCTTGACTCTAGTCTAGGTGAGAGGAGACAGAGACAGATTCGATGATGGACTGATCTTACCCAGAAAAAGCCTGTTCACTCTAACTTTGAAGAGATTAGGGTTGAATGTGTTCGGAAACACAGACGCAGGTAGAGAGATCTACATTTGGAAGCGCTAACTACGAACGATTGCACGGGGGCGACACATCGCCAACTTTCACTTCATTTTGCGACTGAGAAATTCCTAATGGTAAAACAATAATACTTAACCCGACCCAGGAATCAAACACGGGACCCTACGCTCAGCAGTGACGCTTGTAACTGCGAGTCCAACAAGGCAGTACTAGGTATTTAAAGCTCAGGAAAAAGTACCTAGTAGGTACTTCATAAGAACATTTTAAAATGGTATTTGGCTTACTTTTTTTTTACTATTGATAGGCACGCGTTTGACCACTATCTCACCTGATGGTAAGCGATGATGTGGTCGAAGATGGAGCACGCTTGCCTAGAAGTAACCTATTCACTCTTGACTGAAATACTCCCAGGTGGTAGCTATTAGGAAACACAGACTCCCAGGGAATTCCACTCCTTAGCTGCACGCACTATGAATGTGTTCCCAAAACGTTTTGTGCGCGTGGGTGGGATGTCCACCATGTACCGGTGGCGCATCGCCGTTCGTCTTGTGGTGATGTTCGTCGTTGATGGAACGGGCTTGGCGGAATCAAATTATGCAATTACTAGTGGTAGCAAATCTTCTTATGCAGAATTTAATTAAAATGAGACTGAATAACATCATCGGTACTATGATAGTATTGTTTATTCCGTTGGGAAATACCAGTGCCATATTTACGTGCATCTAAATAAATGGCTGGCTCTTTCCAATTACTAAACGTAAAGCATCTAGCAATACGAAGTAATATTCACCGCGGGAATTCTTTTTAATAAACCACTCGAAAACTTATTTGCATAATACCTCTCGAAGGTCTGCTGAAAATGTATTCCTTGTTTCCAATTAAATGCCCCCATTTATATTCAATAGGTTGATATTTTTCGTGCTCGATACGAACGTTATGGAAAAGTGAATGCTTCTACAGTCACGCGCGACGTGACAATGCGACAACGATAAGATGACGCGTTTTCATAGAAAATATTCTACAGATAGAAATTATTTTCCTTTTATATGTATTTTAAGGATGGAAAATTATCAAATGACTCCTCCCGTTCTTGGTGGAGCAGAAGGGAGTGTCAGACTCCTACTGATTAAAACCCATCCGTGTTCCTCCTGCTCCATGCTCTTTGCGTTCCAGGGCCGCGGGGACTCTTTCGAACAAATTCTGCAACGAGATTTGAGCAATTTTTGTCAATAAGATATTAAAGTATTGTAGGTATTCATAGTGATCTAAAGGACCTCGTAGCTAAATAATACGGGTCAAACTTCGAGGTAAGCGTCGCTTGCCGAGGTTGGTCCGCGGCTGGGTGACCAGCTTGTACACACCCTGACTCCTCCGCGCCTCGGAAAGCACGTTAAGCCATTGCAGTTGGTGGCTGTTGGTATGGAAAGTCAGGGGCCACAAAATCTGACAATGAGTCTTGCCAAGGAGAAACGAGAAACCCATTGACTGGGTTACGGAGGTTAGATAAGGTGTCGCCCAATGTGGAATACTGGTAGTCGAATGCACCCAATCATACTGGAAGGCGACTCCAATATATTTGGGAAAAGGCTAGGCAGATTAATTCATAGTAATCTAAATTAACTTTGCTCAATAATCTTTAGCGCAAACTACGAGTAATACGAGCAAAGACAAATAAAATGCCGAGGCTTTGTATAGCTTTACTGCCAATATTATTATAATTGTAAAAATACTTTGTGTCTGGAATTCATATAAATGTAATCACGTAACGTACATACGTTTGTTATGTGGGGAAAATATTATATTACAAAACATATTTATACACCTTTATTTTGGCGCGAATAGGGAAGTATAATGAAAATGTTTTAGCTACATATGTTTAGCGAATTAAAAAAATATAAGTAGGAGTAAAATATACTAAAAAATACATATTTGCTTGAGTAAAATAGCGCTTTAAAATTAACTCCTCCACTCCTAATAGTTTTAACGCCATTCTGTCAGCCTTTCTATTCTTCGGTTAATATGTTATTTGTAATCTAGATATTTAAAGATTTGGTTATATAAAACGATGTATGAAATATTTGTTATTTAACCTCTTGATAGCAACTGACTTTGAGTTAAAAGTTAACTCTGGTTTGTGTAAATGGGCCGGATTCGGATAAAAGTGTCGGTGCGGAAAAATTTATTATAAACCTGCACTTCCTCGTACTTAGATCTCATTCACTTCTTTCCTCTGAATTAAGTCAAAGTCTAAGTCAAAGTCAATTAATTAATTTGAACTAGATCATTAAAGGCACTTTTAAACGTCAATTTTACCGTTTCTTTTTTATTCGTGATGGGTTTGCTCTTAACTCTAGCCTAGGTCAGAGATGACAGAGACAAAGTCTACGATGGAGCGCGAACGAGATTACCCAGAAGAACAGTTTGAAATAAATAAAATATTATAGTGACTCTAGTCGTCCAAAGAGACAATTTTTTGGGTTCGGTAACCGAAGGGTAATCGTTTTACTAAGCCTCCGCTGTCCGTCCGTCCGTCCGTCTGTCTATCAGCGGGCTGTATCTCAAGTACCGTAATAGGTAGACAGATGAAATTTTTACAAAGTGTGTATTTCTTTTGCCGATATAACAACAAATAATAAAAAACAAATTGAATAAAAAATTAAAGGGTTTTCTCATACAACAAATGCGTTTTGTTCGGGTTATGGTACGGAACCATTGGTGTAAGAGTTCGACCCGCACTTGGCCGATTCTTTCTTTTATAAACTACTTCAATATATTTTATATTAAAACTCTCAGTAAGCATTTTTAATTTCGCAAATATACTCTCAACATGAAATATAATTATATACTAGACGGAACTTCTACATTTTCCGAGAAACTATTTCAAAGCTTTCCTCTAACGCTGTTTTCAAAGTAAGTTTCAAAAGCATTTATTGGGAGTATGGTTTCCGGATCCTGACTGCTGACTTGCCCAAAGGATTAGGTACCTAACTATTTTCGATTCCCGGAACTAAATACCTGCTCCGAGATTTAGAGGAGTACTGTTTATTTTCCTTCGGTATCAAACTGATTTCTGGAACTGGGTGGATGCAAATAGGTTTTGAGTTTATAAGTAAGGATTTTTGTTGAGATTGAGATAACGTGCATGAGTTTTCACAGTACAGAAAAAAAAAAAAAATTAAAATACAATCGCTGTTTTTCACAACTTCCGCCAAATGAAAATGGTGTTATGGCTAAATTATGTACATTATTTTAATGAAAATTTCTTGCGAAGACAATCATTTTTGAGGTTATAGTTCCTGTGTGAGCCTGGATGTGTAAAAAGCGAAAGACAAAAACCCTTAATTAATCTCGCTCTCCTTACAAGGGACCGTCTCCACGTACGAGAGAATCGCGGCGAGTTGACGTTTTTTCATACATCGAATCGCTGCGATAATATTGCCGTGTGGAGACACGTTCATAGAGTTGTTATAGAAATATGTAGCACGGACGATAATTTTATCGCCGCAATTCTCTCGCTTGTGGAGATGGCCCCTAAGTGAAATCCGTATCAAAATCCATTGCGTGTTTTAGAAGAAGTAAGCAAAGAAATAGACACAGGCAGACTGTGTGGTGATCATATACTTTTTAGAGAATAAAGGAGAAGATGAAAACCAACAAAGGTTCAATTAAAATGTCATTCGATAGTACAACAACATTGTGAATGTACATGCAATCATTTGTTTTATACCTATACAAGAGGATATCGTTGTAAAGCCGTTCGTAAACCTTTTACACATTCAATGAAAACATCCACGCTTGTAGAGCAAAAAGGGGTAACATTATTGGTAAGACGTGTTCTCCATTGTAAAATAAGTTCACCCCAAAGTTTATTGACCACAACTTTGGTATTAAAACTATTGTAGCGGGCAATTCTGTGGATTTTACGATCGCGGGAAAACATTGTAGCTCGTCTGTTCTTATTTATGGTTGAAAACAATTTTTTTTTGCATTTTTTCCACCTAATATACACCAGACATACTTTTGAAGACCGACGTATAAGAAAGCGGCTAGATTGATTGATTTTATTATATTTTTATCTTTTTAGGAACGTACCAAAAATATCACCATAGAACAATGTCGACATTGTCTACGTTAACCTAACCTGGGTGAGAACTATTGAAGATGATATTGAGGTATTTTGGGATCTATTAAAGTTAAAAAAAAAATAATGTTGTGTTATTTTATTACGCACGAATGGCAAGAAAATTATTTTGTCTTGTCTTATGGACTAGACAATACAATTTGAAGTAAAAAAATAAACACTTACAAATGGCTAGTAGATTGTAGTAGCGAATTGAAACTTTTCAATTCGCTAACTGTACACCACTTTTTGACCTATGACTGAACAGGTAGTCAGGGGTCAAAACTGCGGTAGCGCTCTGCCATAACAACATTAAAACAGCTTCTAAAGAAGAACTTTCATCATACCACCTATATCTAATATGTAAAATTCACGTTTCGGCTTGACCGATTTTGATGAAATTTTGTGTGTGTATTCGGTAGGTATGAGAATCGGCCAACATCTTTTTCATAATCAAAAAACATTCCGCGCGCGCCGCCCGACCGTGACGGACGTCTGCTCCGTGACTCATCGCTGCTCGCTCGCTCGCTGCTCGTCCCGCTCGCCGTGACGTCACTGTGGTCGCTGACTACACCTTTTGATCCGACGCTGCCTTTTTCAAGGCAGCCGAGAGATATCTTGTTTCCGTTTCGGGTACTGTCAAAAACGTGGTGACCCCTTCAGGGTAAATCCACGTTTCTCGTGGTCACTCGGTGGAAACCTTTCGGTGCCAACGAAGCCGAGTGGGTGTTGACCCGACACACCGACCTAGCCCCTTCAGGGCCTAGGTCAAGTCGGAAGGGTATTGGACCCGCGGCCTTGGGGGGCCTCCTAGTCGCGACCAATTACTTAACCCCGTTCTCTTCCAGCTTCGGTCGGTCGCAAGACCCATAGGGACTCGCTGCACAATAAGATCGGCAGCGAGATCACAAGCTTAGGGCACACCACAGGTACTCACCTCCCTGTCTACACCCGACAGGGAGGGTACACATCCCCGGGAACTCCCACCCGGGGAGTTAGGTTGATAGGAGTTTAGGATTAGGTTCCCCCCTGCCCCTAAGGCATATGATTCCCCCTCCCTAGTCTTTCAAAATGCCTCCCCCTAAGGAGGTGGATGCGATCCTTTGGGATCTCGTCCAGAGGTTGATAGAGGACCACCCCAATCAGGAGTTGGTCCGTATAGTTAATTATAGGTTACACAGGCTGGAGAGCCTTAAAAACTCCCAGTCCAGTGTGACTAGCTCCCCACCGCCGCGAGAGTCACTCTCCCCCGTGCCCCCTCAGGGCCCCTCCCCCCCCTCTCCAACTCACGATGACGTCACTGATTTCAGTGATGTCCTCGAGAGTGCCCCGCTCACCTTAGAGCCAGACTCCCCCACTCCCCTCCCCATGGACTACGAGTCCGGTACCGACAACGACTCAGGTACCTCAGACTCTTCCGCCGAATTTACCCTTGTGGGTAAAGGTAAGCGGAAGAAGAAAAGCTCTGCCGCTCAGGAGTCCGCCCCCAAAGCCAGAAAGACAGTAGTCCCAACTGTCTCCCCTCCCTCCCCCGCTGCCACGACCTCCGCAGCTCCCAAAGCCAGCACCTCCCAGCAGGCGTCTCGTCCCCCCAGCCCGATGGCCACTGCCCCCCCGGCCACCCAGTCCGACCCGGCGCTCGCCAAGAAGTCGAAGTCTCCGCCACCCCTCTTCATTCATGAAGCGGCGAAGTGGACGGAGGTTTCGGGCGCTTGTAACGAGCGCCGAATCCAATTCTCCCACGCCCGTGCTGTGGGAAATGGAAAAAAGGTCCAGGTGCCTTCTGCCCAGGACTACAGGGAGTTGCATAAACTCCTTGTAGCGAGGAAGGTACCTTTCCACTCGTTCGCCTTCGAGGAGGAACGTCTAGTCCGCGTGGTAGTGAGGAACGTCCCTCACGCCATATCCCCTGAAGAGATCAGTAATGATCTCAAACGACAAGGAATCCCGGTCGCTGCGGTCCACCGCATGCACCGCCGTGGTGGAGCACCATACAATATGGTGCTCATCGTCTGCAATCCGACAGACGAGAAATACCACCCCATTTTCAAAATCTCTAAGATTTGTTACTTGGAGAGCTTGAAAATGGAAAAGCCCCGTCGTAGCGGTATAGTTGGCCAGTGTCACAACTGCCAACTATATGGCCACTCACAGCGCAATTGCTTCGGCAAGCCGCGCTGCGTCAAGTGTCTGGGCGACCACGGCACCCCTGACTGTCCCCGTCCAAAGGACCACACACAATGCGCCGACCCGCCCAGCTGTGTGCTGTGTGGGGAGGCTGGGCACCCGGCTAACTACCGTGGTTGTCCCAAGGCCCCCAAATCGTCTGCGCCCAAACTGGCAAAGCGTGCAAACGCTCGCCAGCAGAGGGAAGCCCCCACGACCCAACCCCCAGTGGCCCTATACCCTCAGCGCCCCAGCCCTTGGAACGCGCTGAACCATAGGGCTCACTTCCCGGCGCTCGGACCCGCGCCCTCCCATAACCAGGCCCCTGCGGCCCAAAAGCCCTCCCCGACCATCCCGGCCCTCATGGATGTAGCCATACCTCCATTCCCCCGACCACCGGTCGCCGTCGTCGGAGCCGCCGCCCCTCAGGCAGCCACTCCTCCCCCCCCACCACCAAAGGCTACTTCCAAAGTCCCAGTACACCCCATTCCCGCGAATGCGCCTGAAATGGCCATTCACATTAACATGGCCTTCTACAAGGCCTTCTACTCCCCCAGAGCTGTGGCTATGACCGAAGCTCTGAAGGCCTCTGACATCACTGAACACGGTGCCGTATACCGTGACTTCAGCGATGTAGTCCACTTTATTAGCCTTTATGAACGCCTCCATGGCTAAGTCCCCCGCAGTAACATGTAGGTTTAGGCCGAAGTCCCTCCGGATAGGGTACTTCAACTCCAACAGCCTCTCAGGCCAACGCGATGAGATCGCCAACTTCCTCCGCGACCATCGCATAGATCTGCTTCTGGTGCAGGAGACGTTCCTCAAGCCCCATCTTCGGGATCCTAAAATTGCGAACTATCGTTTAGTTCGCAACGACAGGACCCGATGTCATGGGGGAGGAACTCTCATATATTACAAATCGTCCCTATACTGCATCCCCATGGATCCGCCCGCCACCCTAACCGAGCTTGAGGTCTCTGTCTGTCGGCTCGGCATGACAGGCCACCAACCCCTCACGGTCATTTCTGTCTACGACCCTCCCACCACCACTCCCATAGGCCCCTCCCTCAGAAATGACCTCACAACTCTTCTTGGCTTGAGTGACTCCGTCCTTCTGGCGGGGGACCTCAACGCCAAACATCCCTCATGGAATAGCCACACGGCTAATCCCAGAGGCAGAGCTCTGTTCGAGCTCAGCAGCCCCCTCAACTTCGATGTCATCGCTCCGATGCATCCTACCCATTACCCTCACCAACCTAACTGGCGACCCGACGTGCTCGACATCGAGTGACGACACGGACGTCGGTAACAGCTGACTAGCTTTCTATACTTTATAATTCATAAAAATAAACACAACGTTCTTTTAAAAATATTTATTGATAAGAACATTGAACTAGATACAATTATTCACATATATTGTAGTGGAGTGACAGTGAATAACAAAACATTACTAAAATCTAGAAAATCAAAACAAAATAAACCGAAAGTGCAAACCGCCTACCCGAAACTTTATACAAATAAAAACTT
The DNA here is from genome assembly GCA_947578705.1 of Lacanobia wlatinum. Lineage (NCBI taxonomy): Eukaryota > Metazoa > Arthropoda > Insecta > Lepidoptera > Noctuidae > Lacanobia > Lacanobia wlatinum. Next base: position 16,080,414 of record OX388044.1, read on the forward strand.
AATACTAAAACAATAAAAACATACATAAAAGTGCAACAGTGTAAAGTGCAAGTTGGGTTGTGTTGATAAACAGTCTCACTGAAATATACAGGATCTAAAAGTAAACAGTTTGCCATAAAATCAATACTGATTCTTAACGCCATTGTTACTCGCTGGTGGTACTTATCTGTTCCCGCTTTGTTTATATTAAATAGTGATCGTAAACTTCAAAAAGTCAGTCCACGATTATGGCGAAGTGTGGTGGCTGCGGTCAATTTGTGGCCAGGGCTGAGTGTATTCGTTGCACTAAGTGTCCAGGGTCGTATCATCCCACTTGCATTGGCGTTACGTCAACTAAGGTCTCGCTGAATTGGTTGTGCCCTGATTGTAAGGTGAAGGTTCCCAGAAAGGACAACTCAGCTACGCCCGTCAAAGGCCCATCTGACGGTGCAATACTAAACAGCCAGTCGAATGTAATCCAGCCTTGTCCTAAAACTCAGTCACCAGCAGTTGACCAGAGTGCAGCGGCTGAGCGCATCACCATCAATCAACCTATTCAACCCCCCTCCCCAATAACAACAGGCGATAGGGAGCTAAACGTTGCCTATGAGATTCGCTGCTTTCGTGAGGAACTTAGTGCTATGAGAGTGGAGTTACGACAGTTCCGGGACGAAATGGCGAGTTTAAAAGCTGATGTTGGGCTGTGCAGGGAACGCATGAATGTGGTTGAAGACAGAGTTTCCCATCTCGAGAGACGTTTTGAGGAAAAGGAGCCATCATCTTTCGACCACCTTGAAGAGACTATTGCGGAGCTGAAACTGCAGTTAAATGAACGCGATCAAGATCTTATGCTCAATGACGTCATAATAACAGGTATACCAGAAACCAAGGATGAGAACCCGTTACATTTGGTGCATTTGGTGTCATTGAAGCTGGGAGTTGGCATCGACGAGCGCGAAATTGTTAACGCAGAGCGCATCGGTATGGTGCGCCGCAACTTTACCGCGACCAGCAGTGCGGATGAGGCGGCGCAGGCGCGGCCGCGCGCGCTCGCTGTGCGACTGTCGCGCCGCGCTGCCCGCGATCAACTATTGCGAGCGGCGCGCGTGCGCCGCGGCCTCACCACGGCGGACCTCGACTTGCGCGGGCCTGCGAGTCGGTTTTATGTTAACGAACGGCTAACGCTAATAAATGGTAAATTGTTTTTTAATGCGCGTGAGGCTGGACAGCAGCATAAATTTAAGTACGTGTGGACCAAAGACGGCCGCATTTATGTAAGGAAAGAGGATGGGGTAGCTCCACATCGTATTCGGTCTGAGATTGATTTGCATCGAATTTTTGGAAATGGTTCAGTTTGATAGGCATATTATTTAGTTCAAAAAAATATTTTAAATTACATATTTGTTGTTTCACATGTAACTACGTCTGTTTTTTACCTTTTTTTGTGTCTGTTGTTGTATTTTTTGTTATTACTTGTTGTGTATTTTTCTGGCTTCAGCTGGCCCAGCCTAAAGGGTGCTTTATTTTCGTTGGCATTTTCCGTGGTGTCGCAAGTTTCATGGTACCTACCTTTCATCGTTACGAGTTGATATTATATTCTCTCACATATAAAATTATTTATTTATCACAAGTATTCACCCCATTTTCCACATTTTATATTCCTACAGTTACACTTCATGTTGACACACTATACATTTTAGTCGCGGGTCTGCCTATTTTGACATTGTTTTGTATTTCTCACAACGTTACATTAATATTAAGTTGTTGTAATTATTTCGAAAATCCATTAAATAATAGTTACCTCATTGCACGAAACTGTTTTCTGTGTGGCACTGTGTTGATTGGTAATACTGATATACTGTAATGAGTGCAAAGTATTTTAAAATTGGATTTCTCAACCCTGGCTCATTGGGCACTAACCATGATGATTTTGTTGCTGCAATGGAGCATCATGATGTCAGTATAATGGCAATAAATGAGACCTGGCTTAGAACGGGTGAGGAGGGGCGCGCGCCCGTCGTGCCCGGGTACCGGCTGCGGCACGTGCCGCGGCCGGTGAGCGTGCGCGGCGGTCGCGGCGGGGGCGTTGGGTTTTACATCAAGCGCGGGATCAAGGTGCGTTCACATACGCACCCGGTTGACCCTCTTCACGAGTCAGTTGAACAAATGTGGCTAGTTCTGAGCACAAATGGTGTCAAAATTGCAATCGGCACTGCGTATAGACCCCCATGGATGGATGTTGATTTGTTTCTGGACGCGCTTACTAGTACTATAAATTCTCTAACTTCTTGCACACACACTATTCTCTTGGGCGACTTTAATATTAACTGTCTTAATCAAACAGACACTAGAACGAACAAATTGAATGTTTTTCTTCAAAGTCTCGACCTAAGTCAACTAGTGCAATCTGCTACTCATTTTACTTCCTCTAGCGAGACTCTTATAGATCTCGTGTGTACGGATGCTAGGGCGCGCGACATTGAGGTGGACTGGATCAGTGCGCTTGGTGCGCATGCTTTAATTACAGCTGTTTTTCATTTTAAAAAGGAGAAGACAACGCCAATTGCTGTAACTCGTAGAAATTTAAAAAAAATTGCATTGGACAAGTTTAAGGAGGACCTGGTCTCAGTGGACTGGCTTGCGGTAGCTGCGTCAGGTGACGTAAATGTTATGGTGGATCAACTTAACTATAATATTACCACGCTTTTCGATAAACACGCCCCACGCATGATTAAAATTATTAAAGAAAGGTCATATCCATGGATAACTGATAACATCAAGTTTATGATGCGCCTGCGTAATCAGGCAAACATTAAATGTAGAAACTCTGTGTCAGAAAGCAAAATATTATATTATAAGGAGCTTAAAGGTCTAGTTAATAAGTCCTTATACTTTGAAAAAGTGGCTTATTTTAAACACAACATTAATAGCAAAATACACCATCCCAAAATTCTTTGGAAAAATTTAAAGTCAACCTTATTACCATTTAATAGTGTACCTGATTTACCCTCCAATTTTAGTGACCCTGATGAGATTAATTCCCATTTTTTGAATGTCCCTGGTGATAGTGCGGCACCATCATCATGTTTGTCTTTCTTTGAGTCGCATAGATTTAATAAAGGTATTTTTTCTATAAATGAAGTAGACCAATCAGAAATTATCAAATTTTTAACAAAATGTAAATCAAATGCAGAGGGTTTTGACCACATTACGCTTGACATGTTTTTTATGACCCTCCCACAAACCTTAGATATCCTGACTTCTATTATTAATAATTCAATTTCTACGTCGACCTTTCCGGACTTGTGGAAAATTGCAGTGGTGCGCCCTATACCAAAAGTCGCGAACCCAAGCACTATAAAGGACTTACGGCCTATAAGCATTTTACCCTACTTATCAAAAGTACTAGAAAAAGTAGTAAATGCCCAACTATCTACATACCTTGAGCTAAATAACATCCTACCGGAGGCGCAATCAGGTTTTAGGAGGGGTCGTAGCACTGCAACGGCTCTATTAGATGTTACGGATAATATATTATCTGCTCAAGATGAGGGGTGTTGTACTCTGTTAGTTTTACTGGACTTTTCCCGGGCATTTGATGCTATAAATTTGTCTCTTTTGCTTTCTAAGATGACGTATTATGGTTTTGATGCACCTACGGTTGCATGGTTCAACAGTTATCTTAGCAATCGTAAACAGCTGGTTGAAATTAAAAATGCCAATGGATCCAGTATTTTTTCAGATATGACTCCAGTAGCAAAAGGTGTTCCACAGGGATCTATACTGGGTCCCCCTTTATTCATTTTATATACTGCAGATATTGTAAATGTCCCCAAAAATTCTAAATTTCATATTTATGCTGATGACATACAATTATATCTTTCTTTTAAACCTGAAGATTATAAAGCCGCAGTCAAATTATTAAATGAAGATCTTGACAGGATCGTGGATTGGGCGAAACAAAACTCCCTATTACTCAACCCGGCCAAAACTAAATTTATGCTCTTTGGGTCTAAAAATCAACTGAGTAAAATAAATTCAAATCATGCAAACGTGATCGTAATGGGCCAGTGTATTGATCGAGTTTATGAAGCTAGAAATTTGGGTTTAATCATAGACCAAGATTTACGGTTTGAGGCCCATATTGCAAATTGTGTAAAAAACTGCTTCTACCGTCTAAAAGTGTTATATAAGATGCGCCCATATTTAAGCGAAGACCTGCGTGTACAGCTGGTTGAAAGTCTGGTTCTATCCAAGTTAAATTATGCTGATACCGTCATCGGGCCTCGACTTCTGGCACGTACCGTACGACTAAAATCCAAAGGGTTCAGAATGCCTGCGCGCGATTTTGTTTCAACGTACCACCAAGGAGCCACATTACACCATTTTTAAACAAGCATAATATTTTAAAAATGAAATCTCGTCGGAAGTTACATTTAGCCTGTCTTCTTTTCGGCGTCATTAAGCATAAATGTCCTTCATACCTGTACTCGAAGCTTGTGTGGGTAAATAGTCACCGGCAACGCAAGGCCAGGCGTTGTGCTCAGCAGCTGGCTACACCGCATCATCGTACTGCAGCCTTCCGAGGAAGCTTTCGTTATGCGGCCTCCAAATGTTGGAATAACATCCCCCCACCCATTAGGGACCTGACAAATATAAGCACTTTTAAGGCGAAGCTTAAGAATTTCATTTTATTTTCACAAATCGAATTTAATAATGTCAATATTGATAAATCATTTATTTAATTCAATAAAAAAAATGATATTTAATTTAATATTAATCTTATCATGTACAATCATATTTTTTAATCATTCCTTTGACATTTAATCTTAATCAGTTATTTAATCACCTATATTTAATAGTTTTATTATAATAATAACTCACCAGGTAGTTATGTACCTAATTCCGAGTAATATGGGGGTAGTCGGTAGACTGGATTGATGAGTCCGTTGCGCCTGTCCGGGATCCACGAGTATTAAACATTCACATTTCTTTTGTTTCTGCGACAGTAGTTGCTATTGCAACTTTTACTTCCGGTTTTAATGATAATTGCCGTGCCGAAGGAGACAAATTTACCCACGTCTAAAATCCGCCGCCACGTCAACCGGCTCAGTGGCTTGCTATGGGTCGACTGATTGGTTGACATATTTATAACTCACACTACACATATATTTTAAATATCCCTTCTTACTGTAGGCATAGTTTTTATATTACTGTATTTATTTACGATTTAAATATGTTTATTTTATCAATATTTAATTAAGTATTATGTTTATTGTGTCTACCTTCGTCCGTGTGTCACTGCGGGGTGCCAACTGAAAACCAGCGCTGGGTGTCTAACGCTCAGCAAATGCTGAGATGGCTACCCTTTCGGTATGGGCACGCTCAGCGCAATTATTGTGTACTCGTACCTACTATTATTTCTGTTTATTTTGTCTATGTTGCTGTGAGTTTGTGTCTATGCTGAATAAATGTTTTCTATTCTATTCTATTCTATTCTATTCTATACATCGCTCTCCTCAAGAATGTAAACTTACGTTTACATTCTGTGGAGGCGGTGGACGAGCTCAACTCGGATCACCGACCGGTTATTCTCACTCCCAGATTCGGTCCTCCCGACCCCTCCCAACCTCCTCCCACCAGTGTGATCACTGACTGGCGCAAAGTAAGTGAAAAACTGAAAGTCACCACGTCACATCACCTGGATAAAATCCCGGATCACATAGAGTCAGCTGCCGACACGGCGGCCGCGATCGGCTCGCTCACGGAACATGTACAGAGTGTCCTGGACGAATGTTCAAGGGAGGCTCCGGCGACGGACGACCGTCGCTGGAAACTCCCGGACGATGTGCGTGAACTGTTGACCGAGAAGAATGCGGCCGTCCGTGCCTACAGCTCTTTTCCCTGTGCTAGTAACAAGGCTTTTATGCGTTACTTACAGCGTAAAGTAAGCAAACGCATCAAAGAGTTTCGTGACAAGCAATGGGATCAGATGCTCAGTGATCTCCATCCCAACCACCTCGCATTTTGGGAACTTCAGAGGAAGTTACGCGCCTCCGAGGTTACCACTATGCCCCCCCTCACTCGCCCCGATAACACTCTCGCGTTTAACGACGACGAGAAGGCCGAATGCCTGGCTGACAGCCTAGAGGCCCAGTGTTCCCCAAGCTCGAACCCAGTCGACCCGGCCCACCTCGCCGAGGTGGACGCCGAGGTCGAACGTAGGACCTCCCTCCCTCCCGTCGAGGACCCCGACGACCCTCTCCCTCCCGTCACTCCTGACGAGGTGGAGAAGATCATCGGCCAACTCAGACCCAGGAAAGCCCCTGGGCGCGACGGCATTACCAACAGGGTAGTTCGACTCTTTCCCAAGACTCTGATCGTGTTGATGACCGCCATCTTCAATGGCGCTCTGTCCAACAACATGTTTCCGCAGCAGTGGAAAGAGGCTATCGTGATCGGCATTCCCAAGCCGGGTAAGCCCAAATCCTCCCCGTCCTCCTACCGCCCCATCAGTCTGCTCAGCTCGCTCGGCAAGATCTACGAGAGGCTTATCTATAAGCGTCTCAAGGATTACGTCGAGCGAAAGAGTCTCATCCCCAACGAGCAGTTTGGCTTTAGAGCCACTCACTCGTGCGTCCAACAGGTCTACCGCATCGTTGAGCATATCAACGGCCGCTATCAACGCGGCTTGATGACGGGAGCCCTGTTCTTCGACATAGCGAAAGCCTTCGACAAGGTCTGGCACAACGGTCTGATATACAAGCTATATCAACTCGGGGTGCCAGATCGTCTCGTGCTCATCTTACGAGACTATTTGTCGAACCGCACCTTTCGATTCCGTATCGAAGGTGCGCTTTCCACCCCCCGCCCCATCCGCGCCGGCGTACCGCAAGGCGGTGTGCTGTCGCCTCTCATTTTCACGCTGTTCACCAGCGATATTCCCCCCGATCCCCAGTCGCAATTAGCGCTCTTTGCCGACGACACGGCCGTTTACTACTCTGGCAAGAGTGGTAAATCCATTTCTCTTCACCTCCAAAGATCCGCCAACCGCCTAGGCGGCTGGTTTCGGAAATGGAAGATTGAGGTTAACCCCGAGAAAAGTCAGGCGGTCCTGTTCCGCAGGCCGCGGGCTAAACTCCCCCCGATCCTTCCACCGATCAAGATGTTTGGCAAGCCGATCCCTTGGGAGGAGCGAGCCAAATATCTAGGAGTGATCTTGGATAAAAACCTCCGTTTTATGGAGCACATTAAGGCGGTGCGCTCGCGCGCCGCCTTCGCTCTCGGTAGGCTCCACTCGATGCTGAACCACAACAGCAAATTATCCCTAAAATGCAAGTTGCGTATCTACACCACTTGCATTCGCCCCATCATGACCTATGCGTGTGCTACATTCGCCCACGTAAAGTCATACCGGATCCATAGGTTGCAGTCCTTCCAAAACCGTTTTCTCCGAAAGGCCACGGGTGCCCCGTGGTTCGTTAGGAATGAGCGACTCCATGTCGATCTCAAAATCCCGACCATCAAGCAGTTCATGAAACGCCTCACGAAGCGTTTCATCGAATCTGCTGAGAGACACCAGAACCCTCTTATCGCATCGGCTACCCGATACGCTCCCTCCCAGATCAGTAAGGTCCGCCGTCCACGGCATACCTTACTGGAACCCGATGACCCAATCACCCTTGTACAAGAGAGCTGTACTCTTAAACAAGCACACAAACCGCGACCCGCCGCCTTCCGGCCTCGCCGCCGAGGCCCCGCGCGACGTCCCAGTAATAATAGCAATGTTGTTGTTGCTCCCCGTCTTTTGCCTAACGAGCCAGCCCGCGCCGCTGAGCCATTAGCTTTAAACTCCCCAAATAATAATGTCATGACCCAGCCTGTCCCTTGCTGCCCTCCCGATAACGATGCCACTGAGCCGAGGCCCGAACCCCACAGGGGGTGCCCCCAGTGAGCAGAGTTGTAGGTTTAAAGTCGAGTGGTTATTGTCAAAAAAAAAAAATAAAAAAATTTCATAATAAAAAAAAAAATTCATAATAAAAAAAAAATAAAAAAAAAGGCGGTAGGAGTAGGGTAGGAGTAGGATAGGAGTAGGGTAGGAGTCGGGTAGGAGTAGGGTAGGAGTAGGGTAGGAGTAGGGTAGGAGTAGGGTAGGAGTAGGGTAGGAATAGGGTAGGAGTAGGGTAGGAGTAGGGTAGGAGTAGGGTAGGAGTAGGGTAGGAGTAGGGTAGGAGTAGGGTAGGAGTAGGGTAGGAGTAGGGTAGGAGTAGGGTAGGAGTAGGGTAGGAGTAGGGTAGGAGTAGGGTAGGAGTAGGGTAGGAGTAGGGTAGGAGTAGGGTAGGAGTAGGGTAGGAGTAGGGTAGGAGTAGGGTAGGAGTAGGGTAGGAGTAGGGTAGGAGTAGGGTAGGAGTAGGGTAGGAGTAGGGTAGGAGTAGGGTAGGAGTAGGGTAGGAGTAGGGTAGGAGTAGGGTAGGAGTAGGGTAGGAGTAGGGTAGGAGTAGGGTAGGAGTAGGGTAGGAGTAGGGTAGGAGTAGGGTAGGAGTAGGGTAGCAGTAGGGTAGCAGTAGGGTAGGAGTAGGGTAGGAGTAGGGTAGGAGTAGGGTAGGAGTAGGGTAGGAGTAGGGTAGGAGTAGGGTAGGAGTAGGGTAGGAGTAGGGTAGGAGTAGGGTAGGAGTAGGGTAGGAGTAGGGTAGGAGTAGGGTAGGAGTAGGGTAGGAGTAGGGTAGGAGTAGGGTAGGAGTAGGGTAGGAGTAGGGTAGGAGTAGGGTAGGAGTAGGGTAGGAGTAGGGTAGGAGTAGGGTAGGAGTAGTAGGGTCGGAGTAGGGTAGGAGTTATATTATAGATGAAAATTGTGACGCAGACGAAGTTGCGCGGGTCAGCTAGTAATTAGTAGTAATTTCGGAAATCGGTGTTAAAAACAAAGAAATAAAACCAAAAACACCGACTTCCGAAATTAAGGTTATTTTATTATTTAGTGTTTTGTTTGGAAGTCGGTTATATTTTTTTGTAAAAAGTTCTTTATTTTTCACTTTTTTAAGTGCTCTAACTCAAAAACGCACTTACGACATGCATTGACGTAACCAAATAAATTTGTATTGCTCTGAACTTTCATCCCTTTCAATATGTAACATGAAAAAATCATATACCTAAGTACCAAAATGACAACCAGAACCAGAAACTGTCTAGTGAAATGCTTTTAAAACATTCATCACAAAGCTAATGCAAGTCGTAGACAATGTTACAGACTATTTGTCTGCATTTCAGATCGATTGGAATTCAGATCAACTAACGATGTCACGAAAGATAGATTGTATAGAAATCGGGCTTTAGGCCAAATTGTTAGCTGATCTTGCAATTGGCAACGAATATATTTTATTCTGTTGTTTTGCAAATTGAGTCGTAGTAAGGTATGTTTTAATGGTTTGTATTTTTAGGCTTTTAGGTGGCTGTAGGGTTAACTTATGCAACTTTTTCCTTTTTCAGTCATGTGCATGAGCTACATTTATTTGGTTCCGAAAGTTTTTGGTTTGGTTCTAAACAACCCTGCAATATCCAGCAGGACTCGAACCTTCTGCTGACGTGGAAGACATTAGTGGCAGTGAATCGAAAGGTTAGTGCAGCGTGGTTCCTGCCAATTTCCCTTTGTCTTGTGTCATACTTTCATAGTCCTAATTCGCATCGTATTTGCAAGGTCACGTGTATCACACCTACATACTTTTTTAAACCCCGCATCCCCACCACTTTTTAAATCCCGCATCCCCACCACTTTTTTAAACCCCGCATCCCCACCACTTTTTTTTAACCAGCACCCTGCGTATAGGTATATCCGCTACCAATTTTATTTTCCGCACAAATAGCTATGTTTAGGCGCAACCATTTTTTTTTGGCATTTCATATTTGTTGCTGCTGAATTCAGCCTTTACTATAATGCGCCATCATGATTTGTAAGAAAGAAACGGGTGTGTAACGGTTGATCATCATCATTATCATCATATCAGCCGAAAGACGTCCACTGCTGGACATAGGCCTCCCCCAAGCGTCGCCACAACGACCGGTCTTGTGCGTCTCGCATCCATCGGCTACGCGCAACCTTCACCAGGTCATCGGTCCACCTTGTGGGAGGCCTTCCAACGTTACGTCTTCCGGTACGCGGCCGCCACTCCAGAACTTTTCGGCCCCTTCGACCATCTGTTCTGCGAGCAATGTGCCCTGCCCACTGCCACTTTAGTTTGGTGATCCTTCGGGCTATTTCGGTAACCTTGGTTCTCTTGCGGATATAATCATTCCTGATTCGATAACGCAAGGAAACTCCAAGCATTGCCCTCTCCATTGCCCTTTGAGTGACTTTGAGCCTTCTGATGCGACCACGTGTCAGTTCCGTATGTCATCATCACTGGCAACACGCACTGATCATAGACTTTCGTCTTGAGACACTGTGGTATGTGGGACGAGAAGATACCGCGCAATTTGCCGAACGCTGCCCAGCCGAGTCGGATTCGATGGTTGACCTCTTTCTTGAAGTTGGCCCTACCTAGCTGGACCGTTTGTCCTAGGTAGACGTACTCGTCTACAACTGCGAGTGTAGAATTTCCGATCTTGATGGGAGTGGGTGCTACATGGGTATTTACCATGATCTTGGTTTTGTCCATGTTCATTTTGAGACCCACCCTTTCGGAAGCTCTACTGAGGTCATCGAGCATTGTACTGAGGTCCTCCGTAGTCTCAGCCATGACGACTATATCGTCGGCAAATCGTAGGTGACTGATGTACTCGCCATTGACATTAATGCCTAGCCTTCTCCAGTCCAAAACCTTGAAGGCATCCTCCATTGCGGCTGTAAACAGTTTCGGAGAAATGACGTCTCCCTGCCTCACACCCCGCTGCAGGAGGATAGGTTTCGAGGTCTGATCCTGAAGTCGGACTGACATGGTGGCAGTTTTTGTACAACGACGATTTCAGCACCTCGATGTACCGATAGTCGATCTGGCACCGTTGGAGAAACTGCAGCACAGCCCAAGTCTCGATCGAATCAAAGGCTTTCTCGTAGTCCACAAACGCTAAGCAGAGGGGCATATTATACTCTATGGTCTTCTGTATAACCTGACGGAGCGTATGTCTGTGGTCTACGGTATTGAAGCCTTTTCGGAATCCGGCTTGTTCGAGAGGCTGGAAGTCGTCAAACCTGCGTGCGAGACGGTTCGTGATGACTCTGGAAAACAGCTTGTAGACATGGCTCAGAAGTGAGATGGGCCTATAGTTCTTAAGCGTGGCATTGTCGCCCTTCTTAAAGAAGAGTACCTCTGCTCCATGCCCGTGGCGTTTTCACTTCAAGTATGACGGAATTGAACAGTTCCTGAAGGGCCTTAGGGACCGGTCTTCCACCCGCCTTCAGGAGTTGGGCCGTAATTCCGTCCTCACCCGACGCCCTGTTCTTTTTTAGCTGCTTCAGAGCCATCCTAATCTCATACAGGCTGACGTCCGGGATGTCCTCGGTATAGTGCCGGGTCAATCTAGCTCTTGGGTCGTTAGCTAGATTCGTATCGTGTTTAGTCATTGACGTGTATAACTATCCGTAGAACGTCTCGATCTCTCTCAGAAGCTCCGATTTGGCGGATATGGTTCTGCCATCAGCGGTTTTCAGTTTCGTGAGCTGGCTTTGCCCAATAAACAGATCTCTAGCAAAAACCCTGGATGGCACTTATTCCGCTCTATCGCGTCTTTAACTTTGCAGTATTAAAGCGGCGGAGGTCTCTTTTCAAGGACTTGGAGATCCGTCTATTGAGCTGCCGGTATCTGCACGCATCTTCTGAAGACTGCAGAATCATATCCTCATATTCAAAGTAGGATCAGAGACCCTCTTGTTCTTATATGTACGGTGAGTCTTGAAAAACTTAGACCCGACCGTATGGACAGTTTCCACGAACCCATCGTTGCATTCGTCCACGGAGCTACCTAGGCACTCGAAACGGTTCTGAAGTTCGAGCCGAAAGCTCTCGGAGTTTTGGATCTGGATCTGTGCTGGACGGAGCGTAGACCTCATCAGTCGGGACCTTTTTCAAGATTGATATTTAGATTCAATGTGCCTCTTACCATGCGGTGATCACTTCCGGTTTTCACCGCGTTAATCACAGAGACATCATTAAATTTTTGCTTCTTCGTCGACAGGATGAAGTCAATCTCATTTTTAACGGGTTTTTTTAACATCATCATCTCCCTGCCCTCATCCCATGTTACATGGGGTCGGCGAAACACATTTTTTTCTTCCATTCTGTTCTATCAGTCGTCACTCTATCACTAAGTCCCTTTTCTTTCATATCGCTCCTCACACAATCCATCCATCTTTTTTTCGGCCTTCCTCTCCCTCTCCATCCATCCACATTCATGTTCATAACTCTTCTAGTTACATGCGTTTCATCCCTCCTCTTCAGATGACCATACCAAGACAATCGATTTCCTTTTAACTTTTCCGTCACTGGCGCCACTTTTAAACTACCTCGAATGTACTCATTTCTCACTTTATCCATTCTCGTTACTACATCCATCTCAACATTCTCATCTCCGCTATATGCAATCTATTTTCATCCGTCTTTTTGGCAGCCCAACATTCTGTTCCATACATTACGACAGGTCTTATCACAGACTTATAGATTTTCCCTTTCAACTTGAGAGGCATTCGAGGGTCACAAGTTGTTCCAGTGACCTGCCGCCATTTCATCCATCCTGAGTTGATCCGTTGAGTTAGGTCTCGGTCTATATCGCCATCTCCCTGGACAAGCGACTCGAGGTACCGAAAGTCAGAGCAAATCGGTATAGGCGCAGCGGACTGGAGAGACCGCCGAAATCGCAGAACAGGTACTCGGTTTTGGTTCTGCTCAATTTCAGGCCAACACTCTCCAATCTATGCCACCACGTCTCCAATTTGCTCTAGACCTCTTGGCTACTTTCGGCAACCAGCACATTGTCATCAGCAAACAGCATGCACCAGGGAGCCTCTTCCTAGATGTCCGACGTCAGAGCGTCCATTATCATCAGGAAGAGATAAGGGCTGAGGGCCGACCCCTGGTGCAAACCGACCGCCACGCTGAAACAGTGGTGCCCACTGCAGACCGGACTTGAGTACTGCATCGACTGTACATCGCTCGGATCAACTGCACATACTTCCCAGGCACACCTTTCTTCTTAAGGGCCCACCACAAAACCTCACGAGGCACCCGGTCATATGCCTTTTCGAGGTCAACGAATACCATATGCAGGTTTTTATGCACAGCTCTATATTTCTCGCACAGCTAGCGGATAACAAAAATGGCATCCATTGTACCCCGACCAGGCATAAAACCGAACTGGTTCTGTGAGATTTCACTCTCTTCTCTCAACCGCCTTTCAATAACTTTTTCCCTGACTTTCATACTATGTGACATTAGCTTTATTCCTCTATAGTTGTTGCACTCCAGCACATCGCCTTTGTTCTTGAAGATGGGCGCCAATGAACTGTTGCACCATTCATCAGGTATGGCTTCTTCCAGCAACAACTTATTGAAGAATAAAGCTAACCACGTCCATCCATCTACTAGTCGTGACTTCCACACTTCAATTGGAATTCCGTGTTTTTTTAACGGTTGATAAAATAACAAAAAATCTAACGTTCACTTGACTTAATTTCAGTTAATTTACTTTTGTTTAATATAACGATCAGTTGAGATAGTGAATTGTTGATATAATTTCATTTTGCCTAATTCCTTATGATATAGTAAACAATTCCTATAACGTACATTTGGCATAATATTCATATAGTATATTATTCATTTACTACAATATTCACAATCTCTAAGTAACTTTTAATATACTGGATGCAATCTGGACTTAGGGCACCCCGACTCGGACAGGTTAGGTTAGAAGGGGATGGATGGCAGGGTCGTGTGAGCGAGCGAAGCGAAAAAACCTGGTTGGTTTTATAAACCACCCAGAAGTAGGTGGTCCGCTTCGCGGGGCTCCGTCGACCAAGCCCACCCTCGACCATGCATAGAATATTTTAAGGTTTGGTTATGTGCCATTTGAGTTGGGTTCTAACTGTGACCATTAAACATGAAAATTAGGTCAAAAGAACATAAGGTCAAATGTTACATTAAAAGAATATTTACATGAAAACTTTATTATATTAAAGGAAAATTATATGATATAAAACATTAGGTCATATGAATTTGGGTTATTTGATATTACAGCATATGGAAATTATATTATATGAACGTTATTTCAAGTGAAATTAGAGCATTTGTTATTATACCAAACATTACTCACCCGTCGTATATAGTAGGACAGGTATCATTTAAACTAAGCAACCGTGTTAGTATGTACATAGCAGGTCAAAACGTCATTTTCTAAACACACTTAACACATTTTTTAGTTTTGAGTTAAACAGGAAATATAACAGGATGACGCCCGTTTATATAATTACTAGTCGACCCGCACAACTTCGTCTGCTCCGCTCCTAATGGTCTTAGCGTGATTTTATATAGCCATCCTCCATTAAGAGGCTATCTAACACTACAATTTTTTAAATCGGACTAGTAGTTCCTGAGATTAGCGCGTTCAAGCAAACAAACAAACAAACTCTTCAGCTTTATATATTAGTATAGGTTTTGCACGCCACTTCGTACGCGCATATCCTGTTTTTCCCGTATCCCGTTTTTTCCCGTCCCTTAAAACTATCCTATCTTATAAGTTGGATCAAATTACAGATAGTTACGAAGTGTGATCAAAATCGGTGAGTCCACCGCGGACAAACAACGTGACACGTGATTTATATCAATTAAGAAGATAGATTAACGCTAATTAATTGAGATATAAATAAAGAGAACTAGTAACTAGTATTTCGAACGAGTTCAAAATCCACACTAAATACTCAGTAAATCTTGCCTGTGAAAACACAAACCTCAAATGATTGGAAAGGGACAGAAAACCTTCTAAATTCCTTTTGCTCGAAAATCCAGTTCATTCAAAGATAATCCAATTGAAGTCAACTTCTAAGTAAAATCTGTAGTTGGTGCCAAATAAATTAGCTGCCAATACTTGTTTGTGGTTGCCAAAAACTCCTCGAATTGTTAACTTAAACATGATATCTGAGGAAATACCATTTTAAGGAATTTCTATTAAGTTAAATAGATGTGTAGCGATACATACCCACTACGTTTAACACGCACGTACATATAACGCTAATTAATTGAGATATAAATAAAGAGAACTAGTAACTAGTATTTCGAACGAGTTCGAAATCCACACTAAATACTCAGTAAATCTTGCCTGTGAAAACACAAACCTCAAATGATTGGAAATGGACAGAAAGCCTTCTAAATTCCTTTTGCTCGAAAATCCAGTTCATTCAAAGATAATCCAATTGAAGTCAACTTCTAAGTAAAATCTGTAGTTGGTGCCAAATAAATTAGCTGCCAATACGTCTAGTTTGTGGTTGCCAAAAACTCGGATTGTTAAATTAAACATTAAATCTGAGGAAATACCATTTTAAGTAATTTCTATTAAGTTAAATAAATGTGTAGCGACACATTCTCACTACGATTTACATGCACGTTTAACTTTTATTTAAAATAATTCTGTACTATTCATTTCATCACAATTACACAAAATAATATTTGCATCAGAACATCGATTGTTCTGAAACGCCAAATTTGAGTTGTGTCAAAATTTTGGAACGGTACTAGGGCAAAACCAGCGAGAAACCATCATCGGAGGCAAGGTAGGATAAACCCATATTATTTCAATTGTTGATTTATTATTAAGTAACACACAATCAATAGTAATGCCTCTCATATTCTACAATAATAATTACGTAATAACATTATCGAGCTTACGAGTTTTCTTAACATTTATACAACCTCAGAGTAGCTTTTTTTTAAGGATGGGAAATCAACAAATGACTCCTCCCGCTATGGGTGAAGCAGAAGGGAGTGTCAGAGTCTTACTGACTAAAACCCATCCGTGTTCCTCCTAATGCCCTTTGCGTTGCAGGGCCGCGGTGACTCTTTCGAACAAATTCTGTAACCCCGGCGGACCTCGTAGTACCCTAATGCTTTATTCATAGAGAATTTGAATTCGCTAGTCATCATTTAAACTAATCATAAAATAAAAAATATATATGCTTGTATTTAAAAAAATCACAATTACACAAAATAATCATTGCGCCAGAACATCGATAGTTCGGAGTCTGATACAATTATTGACAAACGCCAAAAGCAGCTAACAGCGTTGAGGACGAATTTTCTGATGTTATATTTTAGTTTGTTGAAAATCTAGTGTATATAATCAAATACCTAAAAGTTTATTGGTTGATTGTAGAAAAAAAATCATTAACAACGTCTTAACATTTTTACATTTTCTCCTTTTGTAATGTGGAAAAGTACTCCACGACATCTAATAAGCGACGTTGCAAAACCATGCCACTCGTCATTCCCTTTCACATTTTCTCAAATCAAAGCAACTACGTCGCAACATAGCAAAAACTATAAAAATGTTCCACCTCGCACGAGTCTAGTTAAATTGCCCCCACCTTTAGCTCTGACTTGTAATATCCGGAGCACGTCATTTCGATAGCTAGGATGAACGTTTGATATCTCTTCCTGAAGTCGACTGCATTTGAGTTGATCAATTTAGTTTTAGTTCGAATCTCGGATTAGTTGCGAGTTAATCGAGCGATGAAGGCGGTAATGACCTCCGCTTTGAGATGACAGATGCTTTTAAATGTATGCTTTAGATAGTTGATAACGTGCGAAATAGGATTAATTATATGTCTGTTAAGGAAATGGAACACGTAAGGTGAGAAGCCTCAGCCAGGGTTACAGAATTGCTCGAAAGAGTTACCGTGATCCTAAAACGCAAAGGGCTTTTAAAGGAACACGAGTGAGTAAGACACTCCCGCCCGGTCCACGCAGAGCGAGAGTAGTCGTTCGATTTCCCATTTTTAATTGTTTATCTATTGGGGGTCAAATATGGTGCCTTTATTATTAACTAGTGGACGTCACGCGGTTTCACCCGCGTAGTTCCCGTTCCCGTAGGAGAACGGGGATAATATATAGCCTATGTTACTCCCTGATAATGTAGCTACCCATTCCTGAAAGAATTTTTCAAATCGGTCCAGTAGTTTCGGAGCCTATTCATTTCAAACAAACAAACAAACAAATCTTTTCTTTATAATATTAGTATAGATACGTTTATTTCCGACTTACATAGGTTCATAATTAACAAAAAAATTAAAACAAAACAAAGTTCACAAAAAAAAAAATAACAGTTCACCATACAACTCAATAAAATAAAAATTAAGTTATAAAAATCAAAATAAAAACACAGTAATCTCAACAATATTCTCAACATAACATAATCACATGTCAAAATAATAATAAAAAAATTACAATCGATAATTAATCCACTGGCGAGCCAGACACGTCATCATCATTCTTATCACCTTACCTTAGGCACCGGTAAACCGTTGCGCTAGTTTGCCGACATCTAACGTCCCATTATGATGTTCATCCATCTCTGTAATGCATGGTCTATCTTTATGCTCTGGCATCTTGATGGAGAACCTGGTATTCTACTGATTGACAAATGAAACAAACAAATGTTTGTAGCCCGTTCTCCTTTTTATTTGAAGGCGCGTAAGATCGCATTTTTGCAGTGCATCTGTCTTTGGTATATTTGGTATAATAGTATTGGTATTTTCGTGGTTATCAGCTGACAGCTAACTTTCCAAATAGAATTTTTCTGCTGTCGTGAATCCATCCCAAAACAGTGTATTTGTTTGTATTTTCATATCTTTATACTCCCTTTTCTTATTAAGGGATTTTTTGGTGAAATGTAATCTCTTTAATTATTATTATACGCCTTGTTGATTTGAAGGCGCGTAAGAATCTTTGTAGCGCATCTGTTATAGGTATTTTCGGTGTGATCAGCAAACATTGGACTTTCCAAATAGCATTTCTCTGTAATCGTGAATCAATCCCGAAAGTGTGAGTTTATATTTATTGGGATATATTTTCAAATACTTTACGCATTTAAACTCCCTTTTTCTATTCGATTCTTGTTTAGAGAAAATGACTATGGCACTGTGAGGGAAAATTTCATATTCGATTGAATAAAAAAAAATTAAACAAAGACTTCACACAAATGTTATTTCTGTAAACCTTTATACGCCTTTTTGATTTTAATTCAAATAAATGAGACAAAGACAATACACACAAATGTAATCTCTTTAAACCATGCGCCTTGTTGATTTGAAGGCTCGTAAGAATCTTTACAGTAGATTCTTACGCGCCTTCAAATTAGAAAAGGCATATGGATTACAGAAATGTCTTTGTTTAATTTTTATTTGAATCAGTGGAATATTAAGTGTTCTCTTACATTTGCATTTGCATCTGTCTTTGGTATTTGTATTGGTATTTTCGGTGTGATCAGCCAACTTCAAACTCTCCAAATAGTATTCAGATAGGAGAACCCCCAATAGAAAATTGGAGAATGGAATATTTTGAAATATTCTGCTTTTATGCTCTCTTTTAATATCTAAGGAACTCTTGTGTAGTAAAAATGCCTCATAGCAATGTGAGGAAAAATCTGATACTCTACTGATTCTGAAACAAAGAAATTTTGCACAAATGTTATCTGTTATTCGCCTTGTAGATTGAAGGCACGTAAGAATTTTTCCATTGCACCTGTCTTTGACATTTGTATTGGTATATTCGATGTGATCAGCCGACTTCGAACTTTACAAATAGTATATCTCTGATGTCGTGAATAAATCCCACAACTGAGTTTATCTAGTGGGAATTTATTTTCAAATATTCTCCATTTATGCTCTAGTTTAAGTAAGGGGCTCTTGTGTAGTGAAAATGCCTATTGGCATTGTGAGGAAAAATCTGATATTCTATTAATTTAAATAAATAAAACAAAGACAGCTCACAAATACCAGGTCATACCAAAAACCTCTAAAAACTTTAATTTTTAACATCGTCGCGATATTTTTTTCCGCAAAACGGCGACGATCGCGTATTGGCGCTGTGATCGATCGCTTTTTGTTAGAATGACGCCTAACAATCGTTGCTTTCTCTGACTATCTTAAGGCAAAAGTTACTGTTTTGTTGACAGTTTTTTTTCCCTTTTTCTTTTTCCAATTCCGAAGTAGCCGTGTCAACGGGTACTTCGGAATTGGAACAGTGGACTGTAGCCTTTATAATGTGATTTTGACTGAACATACGTAAAACGCCTCTCCGTAATTACAAGAGCGAGCTCACAGATCTCTCAAATGGCAATTCCATTCGGATGACATCTTTGTTTACAGGTCGATTTGTCGGCAATTTTGTCATTTACTGACGTATTTGTCTTATTATTTATCAGTTGGACGGAGGTCTACTTGATACAACCGACACATGATAGGTCTAAAAATTCGACAATCTGAAAACTTCTTTCTATCTGAATACGTTTTTGCTTCACTATCTATACCTGTCGCAAGAACGTCATTTATTGAAAAATATAGTGCACTTTCAGATGCCCAAACATGGGCCAGCATTGGACTACTATCTAATAATAGTAATCCAACGTCGACGTGCGTCAACGAAGGATCGCCAACCTTAAATGACACAACACAGTGCACAGTGGAACATTGCTCGCAGAACAGATGGTCGACGGGGCCGAAAAGTTCTAGTAGCTGCAGCGTACTTGGAAGGTCTCCCACAAGATGAACCGAAGACCGATTGATGCAGGGCGCACAGAACTGGTTGTTGTGGCGATACTTGGGGGAGGCCTATGACCAGCAGTGGACGTCTTTTGGCTGATATTTTGATGATGAATCCAACGTTTAGCTGACAATAATAAGGTCATTGGGCTAAGAAAAAACTGGCCAAGTACGAGTCGGACTCGCGTGCAAAGGGTTCCGAACGAATTTCATTTTTTTAACGTGTTATTTCAACACTATAGATTTCTTATAGGTCTTCCTGTAATCTATAGATTATGTCTATTATTTCCATTTTTTTCAAAATTTTGGGCTCAGTAGTTTCGGAGATAAAGAGGGGGAATGGTCATTTTTCGTCTAATTTCTTGAGTAACTTCAAAACCGTTTGTTTTAAAATTATGAAATTAAAATATTTAAAACCCTTACAGTAAGCCCTTTCATTTGATATGTCACACAATATTGTTCAAAAAACTTTTTTTTAATTTCCTAGTTTGACCCTCAAAAGTTACCCCCATACTAAAAATTTAATGATTTACATAACGCGTCCGTGTTTGGGTCACAGAAGTCCAAATTTGTACAAAATTTCAACAGAATCGGTCATGTGGATCCGAAGAAAACTGGCTGTGACAGACAGACGGACAGACAGACAGACACCCGATTGAACCTATAAGGCGTTAAGTAAGCATCTTGCAATGGATGTAGAAAAGCTCCTGTTACTTACAACGAATAAATACTTCTACAAAGTTACTATACTGAGCAACATTACCTTTTTACTACATTTTTACATTCTATCGTAAAAGAAAGCAATAAAATGTAAATATAACAAATTGTAATGATGAAAGTTTGGTCTTACAAATGTTACCCATTATTTTATTGCTACACAAATCTCTTGGGATAAGTGCCGTTCAGAACTTTTTCAGTGGTTTTATCATAAGAATATTAATATTTCATATCATAAGAATATTATATTAATATTTATTTTAGACCTTGTTATTGTGAAATAATGGTAGCTATAAACAGGTGAAGTTTCTTTTTACATTACTTTAAGATACTAATGTCAACTATATTGTGTTCTGTTGGATCGGTAACCGCATTCACCCTTTTTAGGGTTCCGTACTGAAAGGGTAACCAACGGAACCCTGTTACTAAGCCTCCGCTGTCCGTCCGTCCGTTCGTCCGTCTGTGTGTCAGCGGGTTGTATTTCAAGACCCGTAATAGGTAGACAGTTGAAATTTCCTGTGTGTTGTTATTACCGCTTTAACAAAAAATAAATTAAACTAAAAATTAAATAGGGCTCCAGTACAAGAAACGTGTTTTTTTTTTTCGGTTTATAGTACGAAACCATTTGTGTGAGAGTCCGACTCATACTTGGCCGGTTTCTAATCGTGTAATTTATTTTTTAATAACTTTACCAAATTCATAAAAACATTTTGACAAGCTTTTTTAATTTGTTAATTAGATTGAGGTCGGTACACATGTCTTTTTATAGCCACCATGTCAATAGGCACCTCTTTTGAAGCTATGCCAGCTCATAAAGTTGCTATGAACTTATGGTAGCTAAATCAAACTTCGAAAGCAAACATCTCTACTATCCTGGTCAGGATTTATCAACAAACAATTCCTTTGATGAGCTGACTGCAGTTATCCTACTTCCAACGCTGCCATATTGATCATCGATACTTTGACATATTGATATATCTAAACAACAAAGCGACCTCGATTTGAAATCAGGACGTGAAACTGGTTCAAAAGCAGCAAAGGGAGAAAGGAGTTCTATGAAATTGTTTGTTGCTACATTGAATCGGGATCGAAACTTCTGGATTGAAATTCACTATCAAAATTTGAGGTTACTAAAATTTCTAGGAAACTTTCAGAGTTTGGTTGGTTGTTTATAGTCTATAACTATATCTGTTTACTTGTTGTTATAGCCACTCAGGATCCACTACTCCCTTTTGGGTCAAAATCGCCCCAACCGTCAGAATCCGTAAGTCCCTTTCGGGACATGCCGATGATTTAAACCTTATTGGTAAGCGCCTTGCGTGTATTTTCACTTGGCCCAATAGGGACGGATTGTAACGTTTAAAAACGATTTTGCCCCTCGGGGGCTGACGGAGGCTGAGTGGATAGCTAGATTTGGCCCGCGTTTGGCCACTATCGGACTTGACGCTGATGTGGTCGACAGTAGAGCATACTTGCCTGTGACTAAGACACCACAGCTGCTATACCATAATTATTTTCTCACTAACAAAATGTGTGGTGGGACAGGGTATCTCCATCACCGCACCTCATCTTTTGCCAGTGAAAAAGGACAGGGTATCTCCATCACCGCACCTCATCTTTTGCCAGTGAAAAAATTTAAGTAAGGGACTAAGGCCTCTGGGATCAAAGTTTGTAGGGGTAAACCTATTCACATTCAGGAAACAGGACTCCGGCAGGGAATTTCACTTCTCTTTATTCAACAAGGTATCCTGTTTATTTGGCATAAGTTCTGGTCTGTAAATGAATAATTTTCTTCCAGCGTAGTCACTCAAAGACATGATATCCGTAAATAGAAAAAAAAAACATTGAAACGATTTCTGCCATCACGACTGTTTACTCAAAAAGAGATGAAACTGTGAACGATAGTGCTTCGTTTGCGTTCTCGCACAGTTTTCGCTTTCCACGCAATATCCTCCTGACTATATTGACTGTGGCTTTTAAATGAAAATTCTGCCATCGAGTCATGTTCGCGCATTACCCTACGGCAAAACAAAATCAGTTATGTCGTTTTTAGGATTCCGTACCCAAAGGCAAGTAAAAACTATTCCATTGATTGCGTAAGCATAGGAGGGAGCGAGGGGTAAGAGCTTTGATTACTCCGACTTCCGAAATTAAAGTTATTTTATACTTTGTAGTGTTTTTTTTTTCTTTTGGAAAGTGTCGATTGTATTTTTTCCATACGGGCACCCTATTACTAAACCTCCACTGTCAGTGCGTCCGTTTGACCATCCGTCCGGCTTTCAGCATGCTGTACTGTATCTAAAGTACCCTAATGGGTAGACAGTTGAAATTATCACAAAGTGTGTATTTCTGTAGCCGCTATAAAAACAAATAATAAACATTAAATTAAATCAAAAATTAAAGGGGGCTCCCATATAAGAAACGTGTTTTTTTTTTCATTTTTTTGCACAGAACCCTTCGTGTGTGAGTTCGACTCGCATTGGCGGGGTTTTATTTTGTCAGTTGCTTTCGTGAAGAGCTCGTGGCTAAATAATAATTGCCGCACAGGGTGATCTTCAAGGTTAAACAACGTCCGATGCATTACATACCAAAACTGTTATACGTCAAGCCGTTAGTCCCGTCTTACGATCATCTGAAACCAGAAAATCTGACGCTTGTTTGCCAGGAGATATCTTGCTGTCTAGTAATTGGGACTGTGGAGGTCAGACATGCATTCTCTCTCCAATATTTTTGTTTAAGTCTTTATTTGATTTTCAGTTATCGTCGGCTTAATTCGTTAACCAGCTAAGTCCATTTCTGCATAATTTACATGAGGAAGAAAAAGTAGAATTATATTACTTCATTTAAGCAATCATAATTCTGAAAATCCCGTTTGTTCATAGTTAATTTCCTATTGCTCAGGAAGCAGGTTTTCGAGCATAGCATTTCTAACGTTTTTAGGTTGAATTTTTTGGCAAACTTAAAAAGTAAAATTGCCCATGAAATAGATTTAACAGGTTAACGAATTAGGCCGACGTTATGATCGTACAACTAAATAAGAACTGAAGAATTCAAGAAGATTGAAGAAATATGTAAAAGTTTAAAATATTTCACGATTGCAGTATTCTACGCTGGAGCTCAAGATATACCAAACCAAGAATATCTTTCTTAAACTTTGTGTTTATTGGCTTACGTAACTTTAAGTTATTTAGTATCTTAGAATATTATTTAGACAAGAACGGTGCAAGTTGGCGGTGGTGATGAAGATGGTCTAAGTTTACTTAGTAGTTCGAAATATTCTGTATCTAGAAGCTAATGCACAACCCTTAGAGTAAAGAGGAATATTCCCTTTAGATAACTAAATCCGTTTCGACTGGAAGCCGACCCTAATAAAATTATATAGTTGGCAAAAGACTAGGCAGATAATTATAATAATAATATATCATTTAATTCAGGTAACAAAGACCCATAACATTTATATACCTTACAGACTATCATACATAAAAACCTTAAAAATATAAATTAACTATTGTACACGAAGTGACGTCGTCGTGTTGCGCTGCGTGGATAATGATGATTCCCTTGGTATTAAAAGTAACAGGTAGGCTGTATTAGGGTCGCAGCCGTGCATTACCTACGTGAAACGTCATGTGCGTGCTAGGTACAAGAAAAACTACTCCTTTTCTATTGAAACTCTAAGTTTTTACCCGTTCTAACCTATGATGCGCAAATTTTGGTATAGTCTCAAAAGTCCAAACTCAAGGTTTGCCAAAGGGAGATGCAGCGAAGCGTTCTAGGTATTAGGCTCAACGACCGAATACGTAATACCACGACTCGATCCAAAACAGGGATTCCCGATATGGGCAACAAATCTGCCGTCTGGCGGGTCACTTATGTAGGATGCATCAGGATGGGCCAGAGTCGTTACGCAGTGGAAGCCAGAAGATGGGCCAGAGTCGTTACGCAGTGGAAGCCAGAAGATGGGCGTCGTTATCGTCGGTGAGGAAGGCCTAGGAAACGCTGGCGTGACGACTTAGAGGTGTTCGGAAGGCTATGGTAGAGACTAAAAACAAAAGACTATTTGCAAGTGACCCCTACTGTCCGAAATAAAAAACCTTTCACATCAAAAAGAGACATTACATTACAACAAACATTATGACCACGTACATCCAACAGTCATAAAAAAACCTTTTTAATCATAAAATTCAACAAACAGTAACTTTTCTCTACAATTCCCGAAATTCCATTCGTTCTGGGCCTCGGTACTCGGACATAATGTCCAATTAGAGTGCCTACCACTTCTGTCTGTTCACACGCTGAAACATCGAACGGCTGAACACATTTGGTTAATCGAATTTTCGATGCACCACTGATGATTCGGGATAACGCGGGAAATTAATTGCTAAACTGTTTTGCCTCGTTGGTTGCCGTATTAAGTACCGTTGTTTGACTTGTTCTTGTTTTTGGGTTGTATAATTAGTGATTGGATTCTGTTGATTTTCTTCTTGAATTCATTAACAGCCTTGTGTGGTTTATTGTTTCACGTGACCCTTTTGTAATAGTCCAGGCAAAAAAGCATAAATTATGGGTAAATCTCGGAATGAGAGACCATAAGATGGAAACTTGTATACATCTTCATTTTGGTGTTGTGTCAAAAGTTGTTTAAATGTTGTGTCAAAAGTCTCATAAAATCTCGTGTCTGCGTCTTATGTTATTGAAGGTCAAAGGTCACAAAAATCGTTTCTTCTCAATTACATCGGTTTCTATAGCCCCAATGATGTTAACAAAATTTTAGAACGTAAAATCTGCAACAACTTTTGTTACAAACATTTTTTCATGAGCTCAACCTTTTTTGAAAACGCATGGTGGGAATTATTGCTAGCTAGGGTAGAGCATTCAGTCTTCGATGTTCTTTTTGGTGATAATTATAAACTGTTAATGTACTATTGTAGTTATTCCACTACTTTGTCGGAAAGAATGTGTTGGTATGTGTTTGAAAAGGATATCCAGTTCCATTCTGTATAAGACTCACCGTGAACAAAGCATGGAGTGAGCTGTAAATTTATGCATCGTCACTAGTGAATGCCAACTCACTTCATGCTCACTCCACCCATTTTTAGGGTTCCGAAAAAAAAAAGGAACCCTTATAGGATCACTCGGGTGTCTGTCTGTCTGTCTGTCTGTCCGTCTGTCACAGCCAGTTTTCTCCGGATCCACTGGACCGATTCTGTTGAAATTTGGTACACATATGGACTTCTGTGACCTAAACACGGACGCGTTACGTAAATCATTAAATGTTTAGTATGGGGGTCACTTTTGGGGGTCAAACTAGAAAATTAAAAAAAAAAGTTTTTTTAACAATATCGTGTGACATATCAAATGAAAGGGCTCACTGTGAGGGAGAATTATATTTTTTTCATAATTTTGAAATAAATGGTTTTGAAGTTATTCAACTCGCACTTGGCCAGTTTTTTACCTTAAGGTATTATCAGAATAGCCCGGTTGAATGCAAAACGTTCGTTTCATGGTCAGCAAGGTTCATAAGTCGTTTCCGTTGCTTTAAATTAATCGCTACTACTTATTCATTAATTTTCTTCCAAATCTGATTCTAATTTGTACCCACAGACGTTTCACCAACAAAAAGCTTTGAGCACATTCATCATCCCTAATCACAGTATTACTCGAATCGGAAATGCATTACGGGTGCAGTCGTCCTGAAATCGCGCCAGTCTGCGCACGGATATTGCGACACTTCCGTTCCATTACACGCTAACCACGTTCAACCTGTCCTACAAGTTCATGCGTCATAACTGTGCTCTTTGAAATGATTGTATTGAAGATTGATTTTTAGGGTTCCGTACCCAAAGGGTAAACAACGGAACCCTATTACTAAGCCTCCACTGTCTGTCCGTCCCTTCCGTCCATCCGTCCCTTCCGTCCATCCGTCCCTTCCGTCCGTCTGTCCGTCCGTCAGTCTGTCTGTCAGCGGGCTGTATCTCAAGAACATTTGAAATTTTCAGAGTCTGTATTTCCAATGCCACTATAACAACAAATAATAAAGCTTAAATACATAATAGGTAGAGTGGGCATGAAGTGAGTTGGCATTCACTAGTGACGATGCACGATGCATAAATTTACAGCTCATTCCATGCTTTGTGTGTTTCATTCACGGTGAGACTTATACAGAATGGCACTGCAGATATCCCTTTCAAACACATACCACACATTCTTACCGAAAAAGTACTGGAATAACCACAATAATACATTAACAGTTTATAATTATCATGACAAAGAACACCGAAGACCCCTGAATGCACTACCCTTGCTAGCCATTCCCACCATGCGTTTACACGACAAAAATAAAAGGAGTGAAATAATGCAGTTTCCACCTTTCCCAATAATTTATTCTTCCATGACATATTTCCATTTTCTCCATCTGCATTTTATCTATTAATAAAGATATTTACCTCCATCACAAAACTACGTCACAATTCAAGATCAAACCGCTTCAAGCGATGAAGAACTCTCTCTCAAGCAATAAAGCGGTCTCTACGAAACGATAAGTCGCTCTTCACTATCGAGCCTCGCAACCTTGACCGTTATACTTGAGCGTTTAGCTCATCCATCATCATCAGTATGCAAATTGAGGGAGTGTCTCGTTGGATTATCATTTTTAAACCTCTCTTCAAGTGTATCAGTATAAGTGGCAGTAGTTTTCGATGCTAAATTGGTAACAAGTTACAACACTTGACATTTCGACAGTATGTGGTTCCATACCTTTGGAATTTTTGACAGTCGTTATTTCTGATAGACACTTTTTAAAAGTTCTCTGTGTCCAACAATTTGATAAAATATTTAAGGTTTTAGCTCATTCATCATCATCTATACGAATTGAGGGAGTGACTCGTTGGATTATCTTTTGAAGTCTTTTAGAGGTATGCGGCACAGAGAGTAAAGTCCCGCACACCTCAATTGTAAAGGGAGGATCCTCCGACCAGACAGTTGATGTGCTTGGCGGGCTACTGCCCGATAATTGATATTCGGGCTGATGTATATGTTCAAATCGCGCGGTAAACTCTGCTTGCGCGATGCAGGATTTCAACCTAGTAGTTCGCTGCTAGTTGGATAGATGGCGTTGCGGTTCTATTTGTTGCGATGTAGATTTGCTCCTTTGGTTTTTCTTGTGGCGGCATTGATGCCGCGTCGATAGTGGAAGAGTTCATACATCTTGAGATGCTTGCCAGGCCAGTGGAAGGTTGGTTCCAGTGAGTCGTAACCGGAAGTCGCAGAGTTCTCGGTGAGTCGGAACTATCTGCGGTTCCCCAGTGAGTCGGGGTGATGAGATCCCAGTGAGTTGAGATGATGCTGCTATACTCCAGTTGCTGGATCTCGCACAGCACTGTGTTATGCTCCAGTGAGTCGGACGTGGTACAATGCAGCGTTTTTGCACCAGGGCGTCGGATGTGGGGCAGCGTTGCTGTGCGACGTAGTGGCGTGACTGCTGGCGTCGACCAGGAGAGACTCTTCATGGCTCTTCATGTGACTGGCCGAAGGTGCAGTGTGCTTGCCAAGGTCACTGATGAGGATGATACAGGCTGAGGATGCTGACCAAGATTGCGCGGCTGCTGCATGCTGGTGGTCAGGATACCCGTAGAAGCCGTGGGTACCGGCTGGCTGTATGACTCGCTGCTAGAGAGCTTTAGGTCACGATGAGAAGTGATGATGACGTCACGCTTAAGTAGTTGCACGAAGGCTGCGCTGACGTTCAATGTCGAGGGTCACCAGTTTGGAGGGTATGCGGAACAGAGAGTAAATTCCCGCAAACCTCATTGAAAAGGGAGGATCCTCCGACCAGACAGTTGTTGTGGCTGGCGGGCAAATGCCCGATAGTTGATATTCGGGCTGATGTATATGTTCAAATCGCGCGGTAAACTCTGCTTGCGCGATGCAGAATTTCAACCTAGTAGTTCGCTGCTAGTTGGATAGATGGCGTCGCGGTTCTTTTTGTTGCGATGTAGATTTGCTCCGTTGGTTTTTCTTGTGGTGGCATTGATACCGCTACAGTCACTCTTCAAGTTTATCAATATAAGCGGCAATAGTTTGCATGCTAAATTGCGGCATTTCCATTTTGACACCCCATAGAATCTACCCTAGGGTGGATACTCGGAAACGTATGTCCGAGAATCCTGGTCCGAGAATCCGAGAATCCAAATGATTATCACACTTGCTCGTAAATTGGGGGAATTATTGTAGTCGGTTGATGTGTGCTCCACTGTACCTAGGGTGGAAAAACAATATCTATTCAACACAGATTCCATCCATCCACTCTGGCTCAGGGTAGATTCTCGGACATAAATTTCCGAGTATCCACCCTAGGGTGAATTTTAAAGGGTATCAAAATGGAAATGCCGCTGAATTGGTTGCATGTTATTAACTTGGAGCTCGCGTTGAGTGAAGAACTATCATCAGTAATAATAATTGTCGAAAGTATAATTTTTTTAAGGATTGACCACATGGTATTTCGACAGTACTAGCTACGTGTTTGACCGCTTGCCATTATGTGTCCCATACATTTTCGACTTTTTGGCAGTCTTTATTGCTTCCATCGGACATCCAGACGCGCTGCATCTTACCATCCCTACCTTGTTGCTATTCCACCAATTCGCACTAAGCGTCCAAACGTCTTTTATAATGCGCACAGCAAAGGAGTGGAACTCTTTGCCTGCGTCTGTGTTTCCAATCGCTTACAACCCTTATCTCTTCAGAGTTAGTGTGAACAGGCTCCTTCTGGGTAAGCTCGCTCCATCGTAGACTTTGTCGCTGTCGTCTCTGACCTAGACTAGAGTCAAGAGCAAACCCATCACAAGTAAAAAAAGCACAAATGTATTAAAAAAATATATTTTGTTGCATTTTCCTTTCCTTTTATCTTTTAGGAAGCCATCGCTTCAATGCGAATAAAATTCTTCCTAAAAATAAAGCGATGGCAAAAAAATATTCAACAAAAAGCTTTTTAAATTTCACTATAGCCGCCAGGTGCCAGTAATCACAATACATATGAGTGCCTGGAGCGTTCACGGGTGCAAATAAAAAAAAATAACGACACCATTTTTATATGCACCCATTGTTAAAAATATCCATAACGTTTTTGTAAAATGCTGGAGTCTACATTTTTCTACGTTAAAGAGGAAACTCCAATATCGGTACCGTTTCTCCATTATTGACATTGTACAGATACTTTTGAAGAGTGGCTGTAAACAATCTATAGTATATG
Source organism: Lacanobia wlatinum (assembly GCA_947578705.1). Classification (NCBI taxonomy): domain Eukaryota; kingdom Metazoa; phylum Arthropoda; class Insecta; order Lepidoptera; family Noctuidae; genus Lacanobia; species Lacanobia wlatinum. The sequence continues at coordinate 16,110,092 of OX388044.1, forward strand.
AAGAAAGAAAACTTAACTTAGGACATACACACAGCCTTATTAAAAAAAAAATCGCAAACATATGATTAGTTAGCACGGATTAGCAGATTCTCAATTCAAATCATTAGAGAAATTAAATTATAAATTTCGTCATCAGTACTTAAACCTAACATTTGGTAAAACAAATATTACTGATAGACAACATAGACGAGGTAGAACTTAGGACATACACACAGCCTTATTAAAAAAAATCGCAAACATATGATTAGTTAGCATGGATTAGCAGATTCTCAATTCAAATCATTAGAGAATTTAAATTATAAATATCGTCGTCAGTACAACCTAACATTTGGTAAAACAAATATTACTGATAGACATAGACGAGGTAGAAATTAGAAAGAGAACAATTTCAATCCCTAGTAAAGATTTATTTGCATCAGATGCAATGAATATTTTGTTACACTTAAAATGAAATATAATTAAAATTAATGGTGAATATTCGGAAATGTGCGGTAAAGTATTTCATTCGTACCCATTACTTATTTGTTGGAGGAAATCGTGGTTTTCCATGCGGAAGAAACGAACACCGGTTCGTTAAATATATGAATACTTCTTTCCTGTATTTATTGTTTATTCATAACAAAAATAAGGACCTTATCAGGTACTTGGAAAGGCTGAACATTTATTATAAAGTGCGAACATTTATTGTTTTTCTTTTAATGAACATCAGGCAAGCATGCTATATGATCCAAAATAAAAAAATACTACAAAAGATCTTAACAACCAGCAATGCCATTAATTATCTATGTGTTTGTTTGCTTAAACGCGCTAATCTCAGGAAGTACTGGTCCGATTTGAAAAATTCTTTCAGTTTTAGATAGCCCATTTATCGTGAAAGTCTATAGGCAGTTGCGCGGGTCAACTAGTAATATTATAAATGCGATTCTGTCTGTCTGTCTGTCGCGCTTTCACGTAAAAACTACTAAACCGATTTAAATGAAATTTGGTACAGAGATAGTCTAGAGCAGAGCCTGAGAAAGGACATAGGCTACTTTTTATCCCAGGAGTATGCTCCCTAGGGACCACGCGGGCGAACCGCTGGCAGAAGCTAGTCTATTATATAAGTATAATAGGTTTTTAAATTCTTCCACTGGCAACACTATTTTGGAACAACTGTCATTGGGACATGACAGTTCGCATGCAGCAGCATTGAATGCGGACATGTTACGTGTTGTTTACGAGACAATGTAACTACCCTTTTTTTCGCGATTTCAGTGTTGGTCCGAAAAGTTCATAATGATGAGTACCTATTGCGTTTATTATTTTACACATTATAACAATAGGTTTTACAATGAGTAATAATGATGTTGTGGCTGAAGCATTTTAAATTATTGCGATTTAAGTATTAAAGAGATTTTCTGATTTAAAATTTAAATGATTTTTGGGGTTCCGTAACCGAAGAGTGACCAACGGAACTGTCCGTATGTCCGTCCGTTCGTCTGTCCGTCCGTCCGTCTGTCCGACCGTCCGTCTGTCAATCAGCGCGCTGTATCTCAAGAACCGTAATAGGTTCGCAAGTTGTGTATTTTTATTGCCGCTATAACAATTAAGGTTTATGGTACGGAACCCTTCGTGTGCGAGTCCGACTCGCACTTGGATGGTTTTTATTTTGCTCAAATACGCTAGTGTTGACACTAACACACCATAGTTCATTTATTATGAACATCCTGAATTCGGAGTTTCCAACATTCAAACTCCCCCTTTCTGAAGGAATACTTGAGTCAAATATGGAAATATATCACCTTGACAACGATGCGACGAAGGTACACTTATAATATTTCAAAGGCATCTACTATGTATGCGTCTGCTGCGAAGTTTGAATTGAATCAGTTAGTTTAGGGAAGGACGGTTGACTTGAGAAATTGTATAGAAATACGTGGGAAGACTCTTTAAATACTAGATTTTTGTGGTCAACAACATTGCCTTTTCCGTGTCCTGTTTTTTTGCTAAATTTTATTTTCTCATCATCATATCAGCCGAAAGACGTCCACTGCTGGACATATAGGCCTCCCCCAAGCGTCGCCACAACGACCGGTCCTGTGCGTTTCGCATCCAGCGGCTACCCGCGACCTTCACCAGGTCATCGGTCCACCTTGTGGGAGGCCTTCGAACGTTACGCCTTCAGGTACGCGGTCGCCACTCCAGAGTTACGCCTTCCGGTACGCGGTCGCCACTCCAGAACTTTTCGGCCCTATCGACCATCTGCTCTGCGAGCAATGTGCCCTGCCCACCGCCACTTTAACTTGTCGATCCTTCGGGCTATGCCGGTAACCTTGGTTCTGTTGCGGATATCATCATTCCTGATTCGATCACGCAAGGAAACTCCAAGCATTGTTCTCTCCATTGCCCTTTGAGTGACTTTTTGAAATGAATTTTATTTTCTAAATCTTATAAATACAATACAATCATTCTTATTTTATAAATGCTATATTCCTATTTAATCCTTATAAATTGGTATCCGCAAGAGAACCAAGGTTACCGACCAAGCCCGAAGGATCGCCAAATTAAAGTGGCAGTTGGCAGGGCACATTGCTTGCAGAACAGATGATCGATGGGGCGAACAAATTCTGGAGTGGCGACCGTTTACCGGAAGACGCAGCGTTGGAAGGCCAACCACAAAGTGCACCGATGACTTGATGAGGGTCGTGGGTAGCCGATGAATGCGAGACGCACAAGAACGGTCATTGTGGCGACACTTGAGGAGGCCTATATCCAGCAATGGACGTCTTTCGGCTGATTTGATGATGATAATGATGAAATTGATATTAAAATATAACAAAACATTTATTCTGCAGCTTTAAAATAAAGTCCACACTCAAAAATTCTACAGCTGTCGTCTTTCAAAAGCTTCATAAGAGCCTTACCTATTTTATACTTTAACACAAACAAGGCTACAATGAGCTTATACACTTCAAAGCACCTTTCTTCTGTAGATTAAGACCTAGGTTCTTGAATGAAGGTATTAGAGATTTATAGCAGACAGATTGCTCTAAAATTAGGTATATTTACTGTAAGTAAGACTCGTATAAATATTAGATTTCCTTATAATTGTTATGATGATTTGCAGAAAACATATTTTGAGAGCTGGTTATGATTATAACTCAAATTTGATCAGACAAGTTCGTAGCAATGCAGCCAACTGAGCCTCTAGACAGTGACAAGATCAGCGATAACGATGGGTAAATAATCAAAAATGTATGGGATTGATATGCGGCATCAAAATGTGGGATAAGACTTGCTTCCTATATCCTATATTTCTCTGGAAAAATTGTTAAACTTTATATTTGTAACAAGTGCAGCCTAATTTCGTGTCCAGGTTTTTCCATACTGGTTGCGTGGAAGAGAACGCGGCATAAGGCCGCTGCCGCCGTTGTATTTTTTTGTTAGTTTGTTATCTTTATGTTTATATATTTTAGTGAACAATAAAGTATATAAACAAATATTTATACGTGAAATCGATTCGCCGAAATGTATGTACGCACATAACTTCGTGACAACTGACCCAAATTGGATTATTCTTTCATAGTAACAGTGTTTGTTATTGTCAGGGCGAGGTTTGTGTAAAAAATCACCATCATCATCTTCCTACCCTCATCCCAGGTTACTTGGGGTCGGCGCAACACTTTTTTTTCTTCCATTCTGTTCTATCAGTCGTCACTCTATCACTAACTCCCTTTCATGTGTAAAAGATAATTTATGAAAAATAAAACCTGACAAAGCCGGAGCGGGCCACTAGTCACTACACACTGTCTGTCCGTGATAAACTAAAAAACTTCTGCACCGATTTTCATGCTGTTCTCACCAATGAATAAAGTGGTTTTCAAGGAAGGTTTTAGTATATAATTTGTCTAGAAAAAATTAGGGATCCTTAAGAAAATTGCAGCGCGGACGAAATCACGGGCGAAGTGCTTAAATCTATACTTCTATACGAATATTATAATGAAGAAAAATTTGTTTGTTTGAATTGAATAGGCTCCGAAACTACTAGACCTATTTGAAAAATTCTTTTAGCATTGGATAGCTACACTATCAGGGAGTAACATAGGCTATATATTATCCCCGTACTCCGACACGAACGGGCACTACGCGGGTGAAACCGCGTGACGTCCACTCGTAATAAATAGGACAACTACTATTGCCGACAGAATGTCACTTTGTCTATGGCCTCTAGACAGTTCTGTAAATAGCATCATTCAAGCTCTGTACAGTTCTGTAAAAAGCATCATTCGAACAGTTCTAAAGGTTCTACAAGATATACGGTAGTCTAACTGTGGGAATCGGAGTCTCTATTGTTCTCCATTTTGCCAGATTGTTCCTATAGTGTCAATAATTTAGTAACAGTTCATAATTGTCTCACTACGAATTCTGTCAAAACTTGTAAGAAACTTTGAATTTCCTGAACGGATCCCTATTTGATACAAAAACGTCATGGAAGAAAGAGGGTGCCCGTAATTTCTACGTTTTTGCACCTCAAACGAAGGAATGAAAAAATCCAATGAAGTGAAGAGCTCGAAAGATTTAATCTTCTCAGTGTGCGTTTGTGTGTGCGCTATAAATATTTACGAGACGATAACGGGAGCGATATTGGAAAATACTAAATTTTTCGACTTGGAATGAAAACGTTTCCTGGAAAGGGTAATTTAGTATTGTTATCGTGAAGTTATGAGCATATAGAGGCTTTCTAACTGCTTATTCTTTTTAACTTCTTATTTCGGTTATATGTACTCATATAATATTGTTTTTGTTTTTTTATTTATTATTATTTTTTTTTTTTTTTATAATCTGACTATGTAGGTCAACTCGTTGTTTTTTTTATATATACATTTCTATCATTATCAGTATCATAGTGTGCTAGCTAACAAGTTATTAATTTTGTGTCATGTATTAATTACTTAGCATACTTTTATATAGATTCAAGTTCTTAAAACGTAACAGACAGATGTGTTGCTGGGGAGTTTGTTGGCCACTTCTTCTCCACAGCTAAAACACTAGGAAGTGGTGACGGGCGGGCGTTTTGGGGGACTGTCTTTTGTAAAACTTGACGTTCAAAAAGTGCTGGCTCTCAGCCTAATTTGAATAAACGACTTTTGATTTTGATTTTGATTTTCTTCTTCATTAACACGGGTTCTATTTTTGGTTTATGATCTGAAGGGTCTAAGTTAGTTCTTAGTTTTCTTTTCCAATTTATGCTGCTGAAGTTTGTCCGAAAGTATAGAATTTTACTTAGATAGCTTATGCATTAATTAATTATATGTTCTTGCATAGATAAGACTAACGGCTTCATTTGTAATTGTTACTTTTAGTTAGAAATGTAGTTTCCAAGAAACCGAATAATAGGGTGTAGATAAGACATTAAATACTTCCAATTTTCTCTTTTTAAGTCCTAGTGGTTTATTGTCACTTCACTTGTCATTTTATTACTGCACTAGCTGACCTGCGCCCACTTCGTTGGGCGGTATTTTTCGGGTTAATATATAGCCTATGACACTCACAAATAACGTACAAATAACGTGGCTTTATACTGGTAAAGAATTTTCAAAATCGGTTCAGTAGATTCAGAGATTACCCTCTACAACCTCACAAACTTAACCTCTTTATAATATTAACAGATTTGTTTTATCTTTGTTACCGACAGTATCCAGTCAAATTGCACCAAAAGTTAATTTCCTACTATTAATAATTACTGAAAGTTTTTTCTGTTGTGTGGTCTTACTGCTTAAGCCTCGAAAATATCCCAAAGATATCTTATGTTTCAATTACTACTGGTATACGAGCACCTTGTGTGTGCTTCGTATTCTTCATACATCAGTCAGCAAATTTAGGTCGTTCTCCAGACAAAAAATAAACTTTCTCATTTTCTCGGACAAAAACACATTTGGGAATAGCAAACTACGTTAATAGTGGGTCTCTGGTGTAAATGCAGACAGATCTATTTTTATTATGAAGTTAGTTGAAAAAAGATGGCTTACAAATATTAGGGCAAGTCAATAGGGAATATGCATGCGATTTTTTTATTTGCAAAATGAAATACTTATTAACTCTAATAAACAATTATGAAATTATTTTTTAAATACCTTCATCAGCGATGAAGTTATAAAGCTTTAAAGTTTACAATTAGAATGAGAAGTCCGATATGAATAGTGACGTCAAAGTTCTTGGCGCCTATACAGCTGCCATAGAAAACAGCGTTTTCGCGAGAGGGACAGATACATTTGTTTAAAATAATTATATATAGTTTGTTTTTCGAGCAATTTTGATTCTATTTTCACTGTTAGTATTATATTTGTGTATATTTTTAGATAAACTGTATAGATAATAAATATTTTTTTCATGCATATTCCCTATTGTGTATTCAGGTGTGGGTTTTGTATTATATCTGGTTGTAAAAATAAATTATGACTGGTGGTTAGACTAGATTTAGATTTTAAAGTTGATTTTTGTGTTACCTTTTGCCCGCTGTTTTGAGATTTTTCAGAATGATCAAAGAATCCATAAGAAAATTTGTACATGTCAACTTGTAGGTAAAAATATGTATTTAAAGAAATAAAAATATCATAATACAAAAAAACCAAAACGAAATTGAAATGTTGTTGTTTTTTTTTAAATTAAAATTAAATAAAAATCATATAAAATCAATTTCATATTTAAAATATATATGCAGAAATCAAATAAATGCAGTATGTTTTATTTTCTTCATCTCAACTCAACACAATGACCTGCATTCTACACCTTTCGTTGTAAAGTTCACGTCCTCTGTAGACATCATTTCATGTATAATTTTCATCTTTCGCTCTATATATATATATGTAAGAGCAGGTGGGCTCGGGGATCTCAAATGATAACGATCAGACATCTTGTAAACTCTTTTTACTATCACTCACAATCAAAATGATTCACACAACTTAGTTTTACAAAGAGATGCACACAGTTCAAAATAAGATTTAATACTCCGCGCTCTGCGGCTAGAGCGAGCCTATTTATACGCTTAAACGACTATCAACGTCACACGGCAACGACTTCCGGTGACATTTAATTTTCAATAAAGTTTAGATACAATTTAGTAAAAGTAATGTAATTTCGCACAATATTTGATTTGTAATTAAAAACACTTTAAATTCGTTGATTTGTAAATTTAGTTAGATAACAATTATTTTATTTAAATGAACTAACAGTAACAGCGTTCCAATTTCCTTTTTTTTTTTATTTAGACTTTTAAATTAATACTTAAATAAAAACTAAGCTTAGAATGAACAATACTTAATTTAAATAGATTTTATAATGCTATGCAAAATCACTTATTTATTTATTGCACTGATTCGTGTTTCTGTTACGTCATCAGCCATTTTGACGTTTGTTTTAGTCTGTGGTACGGTTGTCATTTGCCAGCGCTATCACGGCCATACTGACGAGCGGGCCTTGCTAGGGCCAGCGAATCTCTGAAAAACACAGAAAAGTTTAAAAATGTAAAACTCTTTAACCAGACTCAGAGGCAGCGTTGCTTGGTCTGGTGAAACTGTCAAACTCAGAGGTCGCCGATCGTTGCTTGATCATAAAGATTCAGAGGCTCGTCTTTGACTTGTCTTGACTGAATTTTATTAACCAACGAACTGAAACCATAGCCATGACCAAGGCCTTTTAACACATCCATTTTTTCAACTCAAAATCAAACTCAGAGGTCGCCGATCGTTGCTTGATCATAAAGATTCAGAGGCTCGTCTTTGACTTGTCTTGACTGAATTTTATTAACCAACCAACTGAAACCATAGCCATGACCAAGGCCTTTTAACACATCCATTTTTCAACTCAAAATCAAACTCAGAGGTCGCAGATCGTGGCTTGATCATAAAGATTCAGAGACCCGTCTTTGACTTGGCTTGATTGAGAATTTTTTTTTTTTTTTTTTTTCAATTATCTCCAAATTATACGTTTCTATTCATTTTATCCACAAACTTAATTTTTCAATTGTAAACAATTTAATAAACAGGTTCTCACCTTTTTTTATTTTTATTTGCTCTTGCTATCACGGTCTATTCATTCAGTTACATTAGGATTAGGTACCAATCTCATGTGTTCATGTGTGATTATTACAGTATTTTTATTTCGCCGAGACCGAAGGTCTTTTACTTCGTATCTATGATTGTCGAGAACTTTTATTATTTGATAGGGTCCCAGATATTTTGGTCCTAGTTTGTTACCCGACCACTGAGTATCTTTACAAAGAACAAAGTCTCCTTCTAGAAAGGGTTTAATTTTGGCGCACTTAGAATCGAAACGTGTTTTATTTTTATCTGCTGTTTCGGCCATTCTGTGCTCTGCGTCTAAACGTATATCATGTTTGTTAATATCTTAGTTACATAGGGATATTTGTTCAATTCCAGGGGGAGAGCATCTTTTACCTAGCAGGAGTTCTAAAGGAGAATATCCAGTAGCTTTAGATTTCGTACAATTTAATGCTAATTGCAATTCACCTATTTTATTGACCCAAACTCTCGATTGCGTTAGAGATATGGCTGTAAGGTGATCTTTAAGAGTACGCATTTGTCTTTCAGCTTGACCGTTAGCTCTAGGTGTACCGCGGGCAATAGCATGATGTTCGATACAGAAAGATTCAAAAAAATCTTGAATTTCTGTTCCCATAATAGCAGATTCCCTGTCAGAAATAATTCTACATGGGGTGCCAAAAATATTAATCATTTCGAGAAAACTTTTTAATATTATGTTACTACTTTTATCTTTCAATGGATACAGAAGTATAAATTTAGTAAATGCATTGCAAGCTACCAGAACATATGCTTTTTTGTTTGTGCCGGTAAGATTGCCCATAAGGTCCACATGTATCGTATGGAAAGGTATGCTTATTTTATCTATGGGGTGCGGTTCCATTTGCTTTTTGCCTGAAGGTTCTTTGCCAATTTTGCATTGTAAACAGTTATCGCAAAATCGACGTGTGCGTTTTGTCATGTGTTTAAACCAAAACTGTTCCCGAATTTTATCCAAAGTACGTTCCCATCCCGTATGCAAAAGGTTCTCATGATATCTATTTATTAATGAACAAACAAGTGATTCAGGGACCACTGTACGAGTTAATGATTCTCCTTTTTGGTTTTGTATAGTTATCATCAAAAGATTCGATCGAATACAAAATTTTCTATCATAGTCATCTTTATTCTTTATGGCATCGCGAATAATTTTGAGTTCTTTGTCTCTCTCTTGCTCAACTATAATCCACGCTGGATCTTTTGTTAAAATATTTATTACTGGATTTCTGCTTAAAAATCTACGTGGGCCATTTGTTCCCCCTTACGGTAAATAACATCAAAGTCAAAATTTTGTAAGTATAGCCTATGAACTCGAGGTGTAAGTTCCTTTTTATGTTTTGAAGCCTTAAGGGAATTGCAGTCAGTTACAACTGTAAATTTGCGCCCATATAGAAAATGTCGAAAGTGTTTTATTGCTCTGACAACAGCTAAAGTCTCCAATTCGTATGAATGGTATCTTGTTTCAGCGTCACTAGCGCGCATGCTGAAATAGTCAACGACTTTGCGACGGTTATTGTCATTCTGAATGAGAATAGCCCCGAGACCTTTAGCGCTAGCATCTGTATGAACTTCTATTGGAAGCGTTGGATAAAAAATGCAGAGTATAGGTTCAGAGGTCAAAAGTTTGATGACATATTGCCCACTTGTTTCGTGATCGGTAGACCATACAAATGGTACGTCTTTTTTTGTTAGCCCATATAGTGGAGTCATTAGTTGGGAAAATTGAGGGATAAAACGCCGAAAATGGCTTGCTAAACCATTGAATTGCCTAAGTTGCTTAAGTGTTCTGGGTGGTTCCGAAAATTTAAGTGCCGTTAATTTAGCAGGATTAGGCTTCACTTCACCATTCTCTATAATGTTACAGAGATATTCTATAGACGTCTTGAGGAATTTACATTTTGAGTGATTTATCGTAAATCCTGCATCTGATAGTCTTTTTAATACAAGGACCAGCTTTTCTAAACCTTCTTGCTCAGTGGATGAGGGAATTAAAACAACGTCAATATATACTAGTGCAATATTGTCTCGATAGTCGCCTAGAGCTGCATTAATAGCACGCTGGTAAATTGAAGGTGCGTTACTTAGACCAAATGGCATTGATACATACTCATACTGGCCGTCCGGCGTAACGAAAGCAGTTTTTTCGATTGATTCTTATTCCATATCAAGGCTTGAAAAGAATCTAGCTTTACCAAGTCTATCAATATGATCTTGAATTAGTGGCAGAGGATAGTGGTCCCGAACTGTATTTGAATTTAGTTCGCGAAAATCAACACAAAGCCGGTCATCGCCATTTTTCTTTTTTACTAGCAAAATAAGACTTGCAAAAGGTGAGCAACTATCTCTAATAATACCCTTAGTTTTAAGATCTTTAATAATTGTCTTAACTTTTTCTCTCTCTACAGGTGCTAGTCTGTAGGGCCTTCTTTGTACTATACGATTAGGATCTTTTAAACTGATTTTTATTTTGATTGAAGTTAAATAATTCTGTGTGTTTTTCAAGGATACTTATTAATTGAGACGTATCTTTTAAATCAGTGTCAATATTAGCCAAAGATGATGATATTTCGTAATTAAAAATGAAACTTACTCTTTCTATAGAAGTTCCTTCGTTTGTAATTGAAATTTTAATTCCCGGTATTTTGATAGAGTCTAGTCCTAAAATGACATCATAATTTAAATCATTAACGACATGAAGTTTAAATTCAAAGCTCAAACCATTAAATGTCGCTACAGTGTTTATCGATTCTCTTGAAGGTATGCTACTGCCCCCAAACCCTCGTAATTACAATAGTTCTATTTGGCGTTTACCTTTAGTTGACCCAGAAACTTTTTTCTTAATAAGCGAACATTCGGCACCACTATCAATTAAACAAGAAAGAAAGATATCACCTATTTGTAGTTGAACTTCGTTAGGTGCCTTTTCCTTCTGGATCGTATTGACTTCCCGGCGTGAAGGTGGTGGCGCAGCTGTTGAAGCAGTAGCAGGAATGGATGTCTTTTCATAATGTGCTTCATTTTTCTTTTTATGCCAGCATCGGTCAGATGGGTGGCCTGGTTTCTTGCAGATTTCACAAAGTTTGCTCCTAGTTTCGCCACTAAATTGTGTTATGAGTTCTTTTTGGAGAGAATCCCAATTAGCAAGAGAATGAGCATTAGTGTCTGCCCATTGCTTGGCGCGTCCTTGCAAGCATGCCAATCCCTTCATTATAGCAACAAACTGAACAACCTCGCATGGTGATTAAAGAGGTAACTTGTTTACACCATTCCTCAATTATTATTTTATGCTCGTCGGGATCATAATTAGGTAAATAAATTTCACTTAGCTTGTGGGTACTCGTGTTTTGGTTCCGAAAAACCATCCTTTCCAGCAATTTGATTTGGCAGTGAAGTAAATTCAGCTCATCAGGATCTCGTGGTCGAGAGGACGGCAGGGTAGGCGAGTACGTTGGTGGGTCCAGTTCAGGCTCGGGCTCATCCCTTTCTTCTGATGTAAGAGCAGGTGGGCTCGGGGATCTCAAATGATAACGATCAGACATCTTGTAAACTCTTTTTACTATCACTCACAATCAAAATGATTCACACAACTTAGTTTTACAAAGAGATGCACACAGTTCAAAATAAGATTTAATACTCCGCGCTCTGCGGCTAGAGCGAGCCTATTTATACGCTTAAACGACTATCAACGTCACACGGCAACGACTTCCGGTGACATTTAATTTTCAATAAAGTTTAGATACAATTTAGTAAAAGTAATGTAATTTCGCACAATATTTGATTTGTAATTAAAAACACTTTAAATTCTTTGATTTGTAAATTTAGTTAGATAACAATTATTTTATTTAAATGAACTAACAGTAACAGCGTTCCAATTTCCTTTTTTTTTTTATTTAGACTTTTAAATTAATACTTAAATAAAAACTAAGCTTAGAATGAACAATACTTAATTTAAATAGATTTTATAATGCTATGCAAAATCACTTATTTATTTATTGCACTGATTCGTGTTTCTGTTACGTCATCAGCCATTTTGACGTTTGTTTTAGTCTGTGGTACGGTTGTCATTTGCCAGCGCTATCATATATGAACACAGTTTTCTATTCATATAACCTATCTTCCTTCAGCATGATAATGTCACCTTTAACCTTTGTATTCTTGCATAGATGGGAACTACCCACCTAACAAGTTAAACCTTTGATCATCCAATTTGCTGAATGTTGATCTCTCGTGTTCATTATCGTTTAATTAACCAGTTGACATAGTTATGAGTGTCCTGAGGTGTATAGCAAATATGTATCTATGGACTGTATATTGTTGGTTTGTTAGTTAATATTAGCTTGGTTGGTTGTTTATAATTACCTAACACTTCACAATTAGTAGGTTCACATTAATTGGTTTCGTATTTATATTGACGTTTGAAACTAATTTGAAAATGATAATGCGGTACTGAAATAACATCATAATTTGCCGCATTCCACATTCGTGTACTACTTAAGCTAAATAATTTAAACCAAAAATTTAAATGATAAATAGTCGAAGTAGTATGTAATTTTGGAAGACTTTTCGAAGTTAAAATTGTATTTCATTTATAAAGTAGGCAATAGAAGCAATTGTATGCAGACTCTCGGAACTGTTTTCCGTAAGTATGCCTGAAATCTTCCGGCTTTATAGTAGGAATAGAGAGAAATATTATCAATAATTATGTTAAAAAATTCTTCCCTTACCGACAGACAACGCAAAGACGAAACAACAAATTTCATCTTTATACGACCACGTATAAAGATTAAATCTGGCATGTTGGTTCCTTGAGAAGTGTTGTAGGGGAGCACTAAGAAAGGATTTTCTGAAATTCCTACGGGAACGTGAAAAACCGGTATATGTGCGTACGAAGTCGCGGGCAAAAGCTGGTTGTTTATAAAATTTATTTATTTGTTTACCCCCGTATTAATGTACGGGGGTACGTACATTAATACGTACTGTAAATGATCAATGGACTACCGTAAACAACTAGCGATACTAGAGTGTGTACACCCAAAACACTATACATTACCCCTGTCGTTCATTAATCCGCTAACGAGAAGTTTTTCCAAATAAAAAACACAGTACATAAAAGTGTTTTCCACTTTTTACGGTCAATAAAGCTGTCAGAACTGACTACGCTTGCTCTTCAATGCCATGCACGATACAAAAAGTGGAAAATAATCTGAACTATATTTAAATTATACATTGATTTAAATCTTGAAATCATAATTTTAAATAACATCGCTATCGTCAGGTATATCTGGAAACCTCTTTTTTGAAATCAGTTGTAACCACTAGGCTGAATAAAGACGTACATAATTCAAATGTTTTAACAACACTGATTTAGGTAGTGATGACTGTTTTAATTTTAAAGCTTTGTAGTAGAAAGAGTTTTCTATTTAAAAAATAATCACAATTTATAAGATGTCCTGTATATACTTAAAGACATGGTAAAAATCGACAACTTCATTCAATTACTTTGTCTCGTTTTTTCCTAACTATTAAGGATTTTGGATTCATCATTTATCATCATTATCCTAATCATATCAGCCAAAAACGTCCACTGCCGGACATAGGCGTCCCCCAAGTGTCGCCACAACAACCGGTTCTGTGCGTCTCGCGTCCATCGGCTACCCGCTCCCCTCACCTACCCGCGCCCCTCACCAGGTCATCGGTCCACCTTGGGGAGGCCTTCCAACGCTGCGTCTTCTGGTACGCGGTCGCCACTCCAGAACTTTTCGATATTATCGACCATCTGTGCTGCGAATAATGTGCCCTGCCCACTCCCACTTCAGTTCAGGTTTCTAGATTAACCTGATGCAACTGTATACCAGTAGTTAAATCTAAATAGTTCTTACGCTTATAAATATACTGAGTGTCGTAACCAACTATTTATAATCCACACTCTACGGGAAAATTTCGTATTGAAAGTACACAAATATAAAACTTCAGGTGAAATTTCCTTGTTCACCATTTCACAGAACTGACATAATAAGAGCTTTTGTCGCTTCCTGTTTCAGAATAAATGAGATAAATGTCACGTGGTCATAAAACAAGGAAAAGTTATATTTTTGTAACAGTTTTCTCACGTTATGTGAAGTCCTTTTTTTGTAAGAGTAATAATTAAATGACTCCTGCTTCTGCTCTGGGCGGAACAAAAGGGGTCTCCGTGAATTTAGCAGATCATTTCCCGGCAGAGCGTAAAAAAATGTGAGTTCTATTCGCATGCAGCATAGTTCTAGAGTTCCTGATACTTTTTGGAAATAGTTCTGGCGTTTTTCCCGGAAAAAAGTCAAATGAAAATATGATCTGCTAACTTCCGGTAGCAGATCATTTTTTCCAAAACAAAAATTTTCAAAGTGTTTTCGGTCCATTAAGGCGAGTTCTATAGTTCCTGATACATTTTAGAAAGAGTTCTGTAAATATAAGCTCTCAAAAAAATTACAAACATATTCAACCGATACCAGAAATGAAGCAATATTTTTTGTTCAACTGGCGGTAATTCCAAACAACGGCAAAATATATTCATTATTGTTACCAATATCAGTAGTAAGGAATTGAAATAAATAGAAAAGAATATAATTAAATAACAAATTACTCTAAAACACCAGCAGATCACAGTAGAAAACTTAGTTTAGTAAAATAATGACAGTACTCAATGTCGAAAAGAAAAAAAGATAAATAATACTTAAGAAAGAGAACTCTTCGTTTTAAGATGAAACAATAACAAGACTATAACAAGACATTACAAATAAATCCGGATCTAAGACTTAAGTATCAGCAGAGCATGGTTGAAGATCTAGATTGGCAAAAGTCATTATAAATTTTAATTGTCCGAGCTGAAAAATAAAAAAAAATAGTTTTAAACGACCCAGCAACAAAACTCTTCCTTTAAAGATAGAAGAGTATCAAGACTATAATTTGCAATGGAAAAGAACCCTAGATTTGGACTAAGGTATTAGCACAGCACGGTAAAATACCTAGATAAGACTAAAACATAAAAAAATGTAAGTCCCAGCGTTAAAAAATCCAAAAAAATATCAAGAATATACCCAGGATGAAGAACTCTACGTTATACAATAAACGTAAAATGAATTATACGCGTAATTGATAAATGAGCTAAGTACTCAGACTAAGGTTGGTAACAGAGCATGGTTGAAATCCTAGATTAAATTAAATCATGAAAAATTTAAGTGTCTTAGTAAAAAATCCCAAAAAAGTATCTAGAAACTATGCAACACTTAGAACTCTTAATTTTACGATAGGCCTATAGTAGTACTATACTTTGTATTACAAACATTACTCAGAACTCCGACTCAGATATCAGCAGAGCATAGTTGAATTCCTGGATTAGACAAAATCATGAAAACTTTGAGTGTCTTAGT
This sequence comes from Lacanobia wlatinum, assembly GCA_947578705.1. Taxonomy (NCBI): domain Eukaryota; kingdom Metazoa; phylum Arthropoda; class Insecta; order Lepidoptera; family Noctuidae; genus Lacanobia; species Lacanobia wlatinum. Next base: position 16,125,576 of record OX388044.1, read on the forward strand.
AGAAAATCCCAAAAAAATATCTAGAAAGTACTTAGCAATGAGAACTCATCGTTTTACAAAAGACAGATATTTACACTATACAAAGCAACATAAAGTTTTCTCAGAACTCAGACTCAGATATCAGCAGAGCATAGTTGAATTCCTAGATTAAACTAAATCCTGAAAATTTTGAGTGTCTTAGAAGAAAAATCCAAAAAAATATCTAGAAAGTACCTAGCAATGAGAACTCCTCGGTTTACAAAAGACAGATAACTACACTGTACACCACAATACAAAGTTTTCTCAGAACTCAGACTCAGATATCAGCAGAGCATAGTTGAATTCCTAGATTAGACTAAATCATGAAAATTTTGAGTGTCTTAGAAGAAAAATCCAAAAAAATATCTAGAAAGTACCTAGCAATGAGAACTCCTCGGTTTGCAAAAGACAGATAACCACACTATACACAGCAACATAAAGTTTTCTCAGAACTCAGACTCAGATATCAGCAGAGCATAGTTGAATTCCTAGATTAGACTAAATCATGAAAATTTTGAGTGTCTTAGAAGAAAAATCTAAAAAAATATCTAGAAAGTACTTAGCAATGAGAACTCCTCGTTTTAAAAAAGACATATAACTACACTATACACCACAATACAAAGTTTTCTCAGAACTCAGACTCAGATATCAGCAGAGCATAGTTGAATTCCTAGATTAAACTAAATCATGAAAATTTTGTGTGTCTTAGAAGAAAAATCCAAAAAAATATCTAGAAAGTACCTAGCAATGAGAACTCCTCGGTTTACAAAAGACAGATAACTACACTATACACCACAATACAAAGTTTTCTCAGAACTCAGACTCAGATATCAGCAGAGCATAGTTGAATTCCTAGATTAGACTAAATCATGAAAATTTTGAGTGTCTTAGAAGAAAAATCCAAAAAAATATCTAGAAAGTACTTAGCAATGAGAACTCCACGGTTTACAAAAGACAGATAACTACACTATACACAACAACATAAAGTTTTCTCAGAACTCAGACTCAGATATCAGCAGAGCATAGTTGAATTCCTAGATTAGACTAAATCATGAAAATTTTGCGTGTCTTAGAAGAAAAATCCAAAAAAATATCTAGAAAGTACATAGCAATGAGAACTCCGCGGTTTACAAAAGACAGATAACTACACTATACAGCACAATACAAAGTTTTCTCAGAACTCAGACTCAGATATCAGCAGAGCATAGTTGAATTCCTAGATTATACTAAATCATGAAAATTTTGAGTGTCTTAGAAGAAAAATCCAAAAAAATATCTAGAAAGTACCTAGCAATGAGAACTCCTCGGTTTACAAAAGACATAACTACACTATAAGCCACAATACAAAGTTTTTTCAGAAATCAGAGTCAGATATCAGCAGAGCATAGTTGAATCCCTAGATTAGACTAAATCATGAAAATTTTGAGTGTCTTAGAAGAAAAATCCAAAAAACTATCTAGAAAGTACATAGCAATGAGATCTCCGCGGTTTACAAAAAACAGATAACATTGCTATACACAGCAACATAAAGTTTTCTCAGAACTCAGACTCAGATATCAGCAGAGCATAGTTGAATTCCTAGATTAGACTAAATCATGAAAATTTTGAGTGTCTTAGAAGAAAAATCCAAAAAAATATCTAGAAAGTACATGGCAATGAGAACTCCGCGGTTTACAAAAGACAGATAACCACACTATACACAGCAACATAAAGTTTTCTCAGAACTCAGACTCAGATATCAGCAGAGCATAGTTGAATTCCTAGATTAGACTAAATCATGAAAATTTTGCGTGTCTTAGAAGAAAAATCCAAAAAAATATCTAGAAAGTACATAGTAATGAGAACTCCGCGGTTTACAAAAGACAGATAACTACACTATACAGCACAATACAAAGTTTTCTCAGAACTCAGACTCAGATATCAGCAGAGCATAGTTGAATTCCTAGATTATACTAAATCATGAAAATTTTGAGTGTCTTAGAAGAAAAATCCAAAAAAATATCTAGAAAGTACCTAGCAATGAGAACTCCTCGGTTTACAAAAGACATATAACATTGCTATACACCACAATACAAAGTTTTCTCAGAACTTAGACTCAGATATCAGCAGAGCATAGTTGAATTCCTAGATTAGACTAAATCATGAAAATTTTGAGTGTCTTAGAAGAAAAATCCAAAAAAATATCTAGAAAGTACCTAGCAATGAGAACTCCTCGGTTTACAAAAGACAGATAACCACACTATATACAGCAACATAAAGTTTTCTCAGAACTCAGACTCAGATATCAGCAGAGCATAGTTGAATTCCTAGATTAGACTAAATCATGAAAATTTTGAGTGTCTTAGAAGAAAAATCTAAAAAAATATCTAGAAAGTACTTAGCAATGAGAACTCCTCGTTTTAAAAAAGACATATAACTACACTATACACCACAATACAAAGTTTTCTCAGAACTCAGACTCAGATATCAGCAGAGCATAGTTGAATTCCTAGATTAAACTAAATCATGAAAATTTTGTGTGTCTTAGAAGAAAAATCCAAAAAAATATCTAGAAAGTACCTAGCAATGAGAACTCCTCGGTTTACAAAAGACATATAACTACACTATAAGCCACAATACAAAGTTTTCTCAGAACTCAAACTCAGATATCAGCAGAGCATAGTTGAATTCCTAGATTAAACTAAATCATGAAAATTTTGAGTGTCTTAGAAGAAAAATCCAAAAAAATATCTAGAAAGTACCTAGCAATGAGAACTCCTCGGTTTACAAAAGACAGATAACCACACTATACACAGCAACATAAAGTTTTCTCAGAACTCAGACTCAGATATCAGCAGAGCATAGTTGAATTCCTAGATTAGACTAAATCATGAAAATTTTGAGTGTCTTAGAAGAAAAATCTAAAAAAATATCTAGAAAGTACTTAGCAATGAGAACTCCTCGTTTTAAAAAAGACATATAACTACACTGTACACCACAATACAAAGTTTTCTCAGAACTCAGACTCAGATATCAGCAGAGCATAGTTGAATTCCTAGATTAAACTAAATCAAGAAAATTTTGTGTGTCTTAGAAGAAAAATCCAAAAAAATATCTAGAAAGTACCTAGCAATGAGAACTCCTCGGTTTACAAAAGACATATAACATTGCTATACACCACAATACAAAATTTTCTCAGAACTCAGACTCAGATATCAGCAGAGCATAGTTGAATTCCTAGATTAGACTAAATCATGAAAATTTTGAGTGTCTTAGAAGAAAAATCCAAAAAAATATCTAGAAAGTACATAGCAATGAGAACTCCGCGGTTTACAAAAGACAGATAACTACACTATACACCACAATACAAAGTTTTCTCAGAACTCAGACTCAGATATCAGCAGAGCATAGTTGAATTCCTAGATTAGACTAAATCATGAAAATTTTGAGTGTCTTAGAAGAAAAATCCAAAAAAATATCTAGAAAGTACTTAGCAATGAGAACTCCGCGGTTTACAAAAGACAGATAACTAAACTATACAAAACAACATAAAGTTTTCTCAGAACTCAGACTCAGATATCAGCAGAGCATAGTTGAATTCCTAGATTAGACTAAATCATGAAAATTTTGAGTGTCTTAGAAGAAAAATCCAAAAAAATATCTAGAAAGTACATGGCAATGAGAACTCCGCGGTTTACAAAAGACAGATAACCACACTATACACAGCAACATAAAGTTTTCTCAGAACTCAGACTCAGATATCAGCAGAGCATAGTTGAATTCCTAGATTAGACTAAATCATGAAAATTTTGCGTGTCTTAGAAGAAAAATCCAAAAAAATATCTAGAAAGTACATAGCAATGAGAACTCCGCGGTTTACAAAAGACAGATAACTACACTATACAGCACAATACAAAGTTTTCTCAGAACTCAGACTCAGATATCAGCAGAGCATAGTTGAATTCCTAGATTATACTAAATCATGAAAATTTTGAGTGTCTTAGAAGAAAAATCCAAAAAAATATCTAGAAAGTACCTAGCAATGAGAACTCCTCGGTTTACAAAAGACATATAACTACACTATAAGCCACAATACAAAGTTTTCTCAGAAATCAGAGTCAGATATCAGCAGATTATAGTTGAATCCCTAGATTAGACTAAATCATGAAAATTTTGAGTGTCTTAGAAGAAAAATCCAAAAAACTATCTAGAAAGTACATAGCAATGAGACCTCCGCGGTTTACAAAAAACAGATAACATTGCTATACACAGCAACATAAAGTTTTCTCAGAACTCAGACTCAGATATCAGCAGAGCATAGTTGAATTCCTAGATTATACTAAATCATGAAAATTTTGAGTGTCTTAGAAGAAAAATCCAAAAAAATATCTAGAAAGTACCTAGCAATGAGAACTCCTCGGTTTACAAAAGACATATAACATTGCTATACACCACAATACAAAGTTTTCTCAGAACTTAGACTCAGATATCAGCAGAGCATAGTTGAATTCCTAGATTAGACTAAATCATGAAAATTTTGAGTGTCTTAGAAGAAAAATCCAAAAAAATATCTAGAAAGTACCTAGCAATGAGAACTCCTCGGTTTACAAAAGACAGATAACCACACTATATACAGCAACATAAAGTTTTCTCAGAACTCAGACTCAGATATCAGCAGAGCATAGTTGAATTCCTAGATTAGACTAAATCATGAAAATTTTGAGTGTCTTAGAAGAAAAATCCAAAAAAATATCTAGAAAGTACTAAGCAATGAGAACTCCTCGATTTAAAAAAGACATATAACTACACTATACACCACAATACAAAGTTTTCTCAGAACTCAGACTCAGATATCAGCAGAGCATAGTTGAATTCCTAGATTAAACTAAATCATGAAAATTTTGTGTGTCTTAGAAGAAAAATCCAAAAAAATATCTAGAAAGTACCTAGCAATGAGAACTCCTCGGTTTACAAAAGACATATAACTACACTATAAGCCACAATACAAAGTTTTCTCAGAACTCAGACTCAGATATCAGCAGAGCATAGTTGAATTCCTAGATTAAACTAAATCATGAAAATTTTGAGTGTCTTAGAAGAAAAATCCAAAAAAATATCTAGAAAGTACCTAGCAATGAGAACTCCTCGATTTACAAAAGACAGATAACCACACTATACACAGCAACATAAAGTTTTCTCAGAACTCAGACTCAGATATCAGCAGAGCATAGTTGAATTCCTAGATTAGACTAAATCATGAAAATTTTGAGTGTCTTAGAAGAAAAATCCAAAAAAATATCTAGAAAGTACATAGCAATGAGAACTCCGCGGTTTACAAAAGACAGATAACTACACTATACACCACAATACAAAGTTTTCTCAGAACTCAGACTCAGATATCAGCAGAGCATAGTTGAATTCCTAGATTAGACTAAATCATGAAAATTTTGAGTGTCTTAGAAGAAAAATCCAAAAAAATATCTAGAAAGTACTTAGCAATGAGAACTCCGCGGTTTACAAAAGACAGATAACTAAACTATACAAAACAACATAAAGTTTTCTCAGAACTCAGACTCAGATATCAGCAGAGCATAGTTGAATTCCTAGATTAGACTAAATCATGAAAATTTTGAGTGTCTTAGAAGAAAAATCCAAAAAAATATCTAGAAAGTACATGGCAATGAGAACTCCGCGGTTTACAAAAGACAGATAACCACACTATACACAGCAACATAAAGTTTTCTCAGAACTCAGACTCAGATATCAGCAGAGCATAGTTGAATTCCTAGATTAGACTAAATCATGAAAATTTTGCGTGTCTTAGAAGAAAAATCCAAAAAAATATCTAGAAAGTACATAGCAATGAGAACTCCGCGGTTTACAAAAGACAGATAACTACACTATACAGCACAATACAAAGTTTTCTCAGAACTCAGACTCAGATATCAGCAGAGCATAGTTGAATTCCTAGATTATACTAAATCATGAAAATTTTGAGTGTCTTAGAAGAAAAATCCAAAAAAATATCTAGAAAGTACCTAGCAATGAGAACTCCTCGGTTTACAAAAGACATATAACTACACTATAAGCCACAATACAAAGTTTTCTCAGAAATCAGAGTCAGATATCAGCAGATTATAGTTGAATCCCTAGATTAGACTAAATCATGAAAATTTTGAGTGTCTTAGAAGAAAAATCCAAAAAACTATCTAGAAAGTACATAGCAATGAGACCTCCGCGGTTTACAAAAAACAGATAACATTGCTATACACAGCAACATAAAGTTTTCTCAGAACTCAGACTCAGATATCAGCAGAGCATAGTTGAATTCCTAGATTAGACTAAATCATGAAAATTTTGAGTGTCTTAGAAGAAAAATCCAAAAAAATATCTAGAAAGTACATGGCAATGAGAACTCCGCGGTTTACAAAAGACAGATAACCACACTATACACAGCAATATAAAGTTTTCTCAGAGCTCAGACTCAGATATCAGCAGAGCATAGTTGAATTCCTAGATTAGACTAAATCATGAAAATTTTGCGTGTCTTAGAAGAAAAATCCAAAAAAATATCTAGAAAGTACATAGCAATGAGAACTCCGCGGTTTACAAAAGACAGATAACTACACTATACAGCACAATACAAAGTTTTCTCAGAACTCAGACTCAGATATCAGCAAAGCATAGTTGAATTCCTAGATTATACTAAATCATGAAAATTTTGAGTGTCTTAGAAGAAAAATCCAAAAAAATATCTAGAAAGTACCTAGCAATGAGAACTCCTCGGTTTACAAAAGACAGATAACCACACTATACACAGCAACATAAAGTTTTCTCAGAACTCAGACTCAGATATCAGCAGAGCATAGTTGAATTCCTAGATTAGACTAAATCATGAAATTTTTGAGTGTCTTAGAAGAAAAATCTAAAAAAATATCTAGAAAGTACTTAGCAATGAGAACTCCTCGTTTTATAAAAGACATATAACTACACTGTACACCACAATACAAAGTTTTCTCAGAACTCAGACTCAGATATCAGCAGAGCATAGTTGAATTCCTAGATTAAACTAAATCAAGAAAATTTTGTGTGTCTTAGAAGAAAAATCCAAAAAAATATCTAGAAAGTACCAAGCAATGAGAACTCCTCGGTTTACAAAAGACATATAACATTGCTATACACCACAATACAAAATTTTCTCAGAACTCAGACTCAGATATCAGCAGAGCATAGTTGAATTCCTAGATTAGACTAAATCATGAAAATTTTGAGTGTCTTAGAAGAAAAATCCAAAAAAATATCTAGAAAGTACATAGCAATGAGAACTCCGCGGTTTACAAAAGACAGATAACTACACTATACACCACAATACAAAGTTTTCTCAGAACTCAGACTCAGATATCAGCAGAGCATAGTTGAATTCCTAGATTAGACTAAATCATGAAAATTTTGAGTGTCTTAGAAGAAAAATCCAAAAAAATATCTAGAAAGTACTTAGCAATGAGAACTCCGCGGTTTACAAAAGACAGATAACTAAACTATACAAAACAACATAAAGTTTTCTCAGAACTCAGACTCAGATATCAGCAGAGCATAGTTGAATTCCTAGATTAGACTAAATCATGAAAATTTTGAGTGTCTTAGAAGAAAAATCCAAAAAAATATCTAGAAAGTACATGGCAATGAGAACTCCGCGGTTTACAAAAGACAGATAACCACACTATACACAGCAACATAAAGTTTTCTCAGAACTCAGACTCAGATATCAGCAGAGCATAGTTGAATTCCTAGATTAGACTAAATCATGAAAATTTTGCGTGTCTTAGAAGAAAAATCCAAAAAAATATCTAGAAAGTACATAGCAATGAGAACTCCGCGGTTTACAAAAGACAGATAACTACACTATACAGCACAATACAAAGTTTTCTCAGAACTCAGACTCAGATATCAGCAGAGCATAGTTGAATTCCTAGATTATACTAAATCATGAAAATTTTGAGTGTCTTAGAAGAAAAATCCAAAAAAATATCTAGAAAGTACCTAGCAATGAGAACTCCTCGGTTTACAAAAGACATATAACTACACTATAAGCCACAATACAAAGTTTTCTCAGAAATCAGAGTCAGATATCAGCAGATTATAGTTGAATCCCTAGATTAGACTAAATCATGAAAATTTTGAGTGTCTTAGAAGAAAAATCCAAAAAACTATCTAGAAAGTACATAGCAATGAGACCTCCGCGGTTTACAAAAAACAGATAACATTGCTATACACAGCAACATAAAGTTTTCTCAGAACTCAGACTCAGATATCAGCAGAGCATAGTTGAATCCCTAGATTAGACTAAATCATGAAAATTTTGAGTGTCTTAGAAGAAAAATCCAAAAAACTATCTAGAAAGTACATAGCAATGAGATCTCCGCGGTTTACAAAAAACAGATAACATTGCTATACACAGCAACATAAAGTTTTCTCAGAACTCAGACTCAGATATCAGCAGAGCATAGTTGAATTCCTAGATTAGACTAAATCATGAAAATTTTGAGTGTCTTAGAAGAAAAATCCAAAAAAATATCTAGAAAGTACATGGCAATGAGAACTCCTCGTTTTAAAAAAGACATATAACTACACTATACACCACAATACAAAGTTTTCTCAGAACTCAGACTCAGATATCAGCAGAGCATAGTTGAATTCCTAGATTAGACTAAATCATGAAAATTTTGCGTGTCTTAGAAGAAAAATCCAAAAAAATATCTAGAAAGTACATAGCAATGAGAACTCCGCGGTTTACAAAAGACAGATAACTACACTATACAGCACAATACAAAGTTTTCTCAGAACTCAGACTCAGATATCAGCAGAGCATAGTTGAATTCCTAGATTATACTAAATCATGAAAATTTTGAGTGTCTTAGAAGAAAAATCCAAAAAAATATCTAGAAAGTACCTAGCAATGAGAACTCCTCGGTTTACAAAAGACATATAACATTGCTATACACCACAATACAAAGTTTTCTCAGAACTTAGACTCAGATATCAGCAGAGCATAGTTGAATTCCTAGATTAGACTAAATCATGAAAATTTTGAGTGTCTTAGAAGAAAAATCCAAAAAAATATCTAGAAAGTACCTAGCAATGAGAACTCCTCGGTTTACAAAAGACAGATAACCACACTATATACAGCAACATAAAGTTTTCTCAGAACTCAGACTCAGATATCAGCAGAGCATAGTTGAATTCCTAGATTAGACTAAATCATGAAAATTTTGAGTGTCTTAGAAGAAAAATCCAAAAAAATATCTAGAAAGTACTAAGCAATGAGAACTCCTCGTTTTAAAAAAGACATATAACTACACTATACACCACAATACAAAGTTTTCTCAGAACTCAGACTCAGATATCAGCAGAGCATAGTTGAATTCCTAGATTAAACTAAATCATGAAAATTTTGTGTGTCTTAGAAGAAAAATCCAAAAAAATATCTAGAAAGTACCTAGCAATGAGAACTCCTCGGTTTACAAAAGACATATAACTACACTATAAGCCACAATACAAAGTTTTCTCAGAACTCAGACTCAGATATCAGCAGAGCATAGTTGAATTCCTAGATTAAACTAAATCATGAAAATTTTGAGTGTCTTAGAAGAAAAATCCAAAAAAATATCTAGAAAGTACCTAGCAATGAGAACTCCTCGATTTACAAAAGACAGATAACCACACTATACACAGCAACATAAAGTTTTCTCAGAACTCAGACTCAGATATCAGCAGAGCATAGTTGAATTCCTAGATTAGACTAAATCATGAAAATTTTGAGTGTCTTAGAAGAAAAATCAAAAAAAATATCTAGAAAGTACTTAGCAATGAGAACTCCTCGTTTTAAAAAAGACATATAACTACACTGTACACCACAATACAAAGTTTTCTCAGAACTCAGACTCAGATATCAGCAGAGCATAGTTGAATTCCTAGATTAAACTAAATCATGAAAATTTTGTGTGTCTTAGAAGAAAAATCCAAAAAAATATCTAGAAAGTACCTAGCAATGAGAACTCCTCGGTTTACAAAAGACATATAACATTGCTATACACCACAGTACAAAATTTTCTCAGAACTCAGACTCAGATATCAGCAGAGCATAGTTGAATTCCTAGATTAGACTAAATCATGAAAATTTTGAGTGTCTTAGAAGAAAAATCCAAAAAAATATCTAGAAAGTACATAGCAATGAGAACTCCGCGGTTTACAAAAGACAGATAACTACACTATACACCACAATACAAAGTTTTCTCAGAACTCAGACTCAGATATCAGCAGAGCATAGTTGAATTCCTAGATTAGACTAAATCATGAAAATTTTGAGTGTCTTAGAAGAAAAATCCAAAAAAATATCTAGAAAGTACTTAGCAATGAGAACTCCGCGGTTTACAAAAGACAGATAACTAAACTATACAAAACAACATAAAGTTTTCTCAGAACTCAGACTCAGATATCAGCAGAGCATAGTTGAATTCCTAGATTAGACTAAATCATGAAAATTTTGAGTGTCTTAGAAGAAAAATCCAAAAAAATATCTAGAAAGTACATGGCAATGAGAACTCCGCGGTTTACAAAAGACAGATAACCACACTATACACAGCAACATAAAGTTTTCTCAGAACTCAGACTCAGATATCAGCAGAGCATAGTTGAATTCCTAGATTAGACTAAATCATGAAAATTTTGCGTGTCTTAGAAGAAAAATCCAAAAAAATATCTAGAAAGTACATAGCAATGAGAACTCCGCGGTTTACAAAAGACAGATAACTACACTATACAGCACAATACATAGTTTTCTCAGAACTCAGACTCAGATATCAGCAGAGCATAGTTGAATTCCTAGATTATACTAAATCATGAAAATTTTGAGTGTCTTAGAAGAAAAATCCAAAAAAATATCTAGAAAGTACCTAGCAATGAGAACTCCTCGGTTTACAAAAGACATATAACTACACTATAAGCCACAATACAAAGTTTTCTCAGAAATCAGAGTCAGATATCAGCAGATTATAGTTGAATCCCTAGATTAGACTAAATCATGAAAATTTTGAGTGTCTTAGAAGAAAAATCCAAAAAACTATCTAGAAAGTACATAGCAATGAGACCTCCGCGGTTTACAAAAAACAGATAACATTGCTATACACAGCAACATAAAGTTTTCTCAGAACTCAGACTCAGATATCAGCAGAGCATAGTTGAATTCCTAGATTAGACTAAATCATGAAAATTTTGAGTGTCTTAGAAGAAAAATCCAAAAAAATATCTAGAAAGTACATGGCAATGAAAACTCCGCGGTTTACAAAAGACAGATAACCACACTATACACAGCAATATAAAGTTTTCTCAGAGCTCAGACTCAGATATCAGCAGAGCATAGTTGAATTCCTAGATTAGACTAAATCATGAAAATTTTGCGTGTCTTAGAAGAAAAATCCAAAAAAATATCTAGAAAGTACATAGCAATGAGAACTCCGCGGTTTACAAAAGACAGATAACTACACTATACAGCACAATACAAAGTTTTCTCAGAACTCAGACTCAGATATCAGCAGAGCATAGTTGAATTCCTAGATTATACTAAATCATGAAAATTTTGAGTGTCTTAGAAGAAAAATCCAAAAAAATATCTAGAAAGTACCTAGCAATGAGAACTCCTCGGTTTACAAAAGACATATAACATTGCTATACAGCACAATACAAAGTTTTCTCAGAACTTAGACTCAGATATCAGCAGAGCATAGTTGAATTCCTAGATTAGACTAAATCATGAAAATTTTGAGTGTCTTAGAAGAAAAATCCAAAAAAATATCTAGAAAGTACTTAGCAATGAGAACTCCTCGTTTTAAAAAAGACATATAACTACACTATACACCACAATACAAAGTTTTCTCAGAACTCAGACTCAGATATCAGCAGAGCATAGTTGAATTCCTAGATTAAACTAAATCATGAAAATTTTGAGTGTCTTAGAAGAAAAATCCAAAAAAATATCTAGAAAGTACCTAGCAATGAGAACTCCTCGGTTTACAAAAGACAGATAACCACACTATACACAGCAACATAAAGTTTTCTCAGAACTCAGACTCAGATATCAGCAGAGCATAGTTGAATTCCTAGATTAGACTAAATCATGAAAATTTTGAGTGTCTTAGAAGAAAAATCTAAAAAAATATCTAGAAAGTACTTAGCAATGAGAACTCCTCGTTTTAGAAAAGACATATAACTACACTATACACCACAATACAAAGTTTTCTCAGAACTCAGACTCAGATATCAGCAGAGCATAGTTGAATTCCTAGATTAGACTAAATCATGAAAATTTTGAGTGTCTTAGAAGAAAAATCCAAAAAACTATCTAGAAAGTACATAGCAATGAGACCTCCGCGGTTTACAAAAAACAGATAACATTGCTATACACAGCAACATAAAGTTTTCTCAGAACTCAGACTCAGATATCAGCAGAGCATAGTTGAATTCCTAGATTAGACTAAATCATGAAAATTTTGAGTGTCTTAGAAGAAAAATCCAAAAAAATATCTAGAAAGTACATGGCAATGAGAACTCCGCGGTTTACAAAAGACAGATAACCACACTATACACAGCAATATAAAGTTTTCTCAGAGCTCAGACTCAGATATCAGCAGAGCATAGTTGAATTCCTAGATTAGACTAAATCATGAAAATTTTGCGTGTCTTAGAAGAAAAATCCAAAAAAATATCTAGAAAGTACATAGCAATGAGAACTCCGCGGTTTACAAAAGACAGATAACTACACTATACAGCACAATACAAAGTTTTCTCAGAACTCAGACTCAGATATCAGCAGAGCATAGTTGAATTCCTAGATTATACTAAATCATGAAAATTTTGAGTGTCTTAGAAGAAAAATCCAAAAAAATATCTAGAAAGTACCTAGCAATGAGAACTCCTCGGTTTACAAAAGACATATAACATTGCTATACACCACAATACAAAGTTTTCTCAGAACTTAGACTCAGATATCAGCAGAGCATAGTTGAATTCCTAGATTAGACTAAATCATGAAAATTTTGAGTGTCTTAGAAGAAAAATCCAAAAAAATATCTAGAAAGTACTTAGCAATGAGAACTCCTCGTTTTAAAAAAGACATATAACTACACTATACAGCACAATACAAAGTTTTCTCAGAACTCAGACTCAGATATCAGCAGAGCATAGTTGAATTCCTAGATTAAACTAAATCATGAAAATTTTGAGTGTCTTAGAAGAAAAATCCAAAAAAATATCTAGAAAGTACCTAGCAATGAGAACTCCTCGGTTTACAAAAGACAGATAACCACACTATACACAGCAACATAAAGTTTTCTCAGAACTCAGACTCAGATATCAGCAGAGCATAGTTGAATTCCTAGATTAGACTAAATCATGAAAATTTTGAGTGTCTTAGAAGAAAAATCTAAAAAAATATCTAGAAAGTACTTAGCAATGAGAACTCCTCGTTTTAGAAAAGACATATAACTACACTATACACCACAATACAAAGTTTTCTCAGAACTCAGACTCAGATATCAGCAGAGCATAGTTGAATTCCTAGATTAGACTAAATCATGAAAATTTTGAGTGTCTTAGAAGAAAAATCCAAAAAACTATCTAGAAAGTACATAGCAATGAGACCTCCGCGGTTTACAAAAAACAGATAACATTGCTATACACAGCAACATAAAGTTTTCTCAGAACTCAGACTCAGATATCAGCAGAGCATAGTTGAATTCCTAGATTAGACTAAATCATGAAAATTTTGAGTGTCTTAGAAGAAAAATCCAAAAAAATATCTAGAAAGTACATGGCAATGAGAACTCCGCGGTTTACAAAAGACAGATAACCACACTATACACAGCAATATAAAGTTTTCTCAGAGCTCAGACTCAGATATCAGCAGAGCATAGTTGAATTCCTAGATTAGACTAAATCATGAAAATTTTGCGTGTCTTAGAAGAAAAATCCAAAAAAATATCTAGAAAGTACATAGCAATGAGAACTCCGCGGTTTACAAAAGACAGATAACTACACTATACAGCACAATACAAAGTTTTCTCAGAACTCAGACTCAGATATCAGCAGAGCATAGTTGAATTCCTAGATTATACTAAATCATGAAAATTTTGAGTGTCTTAGAAGAAAAATCCAAAAAAATATCTAGAAAGTACCTAGCAATGAGAACTCCTCGGTTTACAAAAGACATATAACATTGCTATACACCACAATACAAAGTTTTCTCAGAACTTAGACTCAGATATCAGCAGAGCATAGTTGAATTCCTAGATTAGACTAAATCATGAAAATTTTGAGTGTCTTAGAAGAAAAATCCAAAAAAATATCTAGAAAGTACTTAGCAATGAGAACTCCTCGTTTTAAAAAAGACATATAACTACACTATACACCACAATACAAAGTTTTCTCAGAACTCAGACTCAGATATCAGCAGAGCATAGTTGAATTCCTAGATTAAACTAAATCATGAAAATTTTGAGTGTCTTAGAAGAAAAATCCAAAAAAATATCTAGAAAGTACCTAGCAATGAGAACTCCTCGGTTTACAAAAGACAGATAACCACACTATACACAGCAACATAAAGTTTTCTCAGAACTCAGACTCAGATATCAGCAGAGCATAGTTGAATTCCTAGATTAGACTAAATCATGAAAATTTTGTGTGTCTTAGAAGAAAAATCCAAAAAAATATCTAGGAAGTACCTAGCAATGAGAACTCCTCGGTTTACAAAAGACATATAACATTGCTATACACCACAATACAAAGTTTTCTCAGAACTCAGACTCAGATATCAGCAGAGCATAGTTGAATTCCTAGATTAGACTAAATCATGAAAATTTTGAGTGTCTTAGAAGAAAAATCCAAAAAAATATCTAGAAAGTACATAGCAATGAGAACTCCGCGGTTTACAAAAGACAGATAACTACACTATACACCACAATACAAAGTTTTCTCAGAACTCAGACTCAGATATCACCAGAGCATAGTTGAATTCCTAGATTAGACTAAATCATGAAAATTTTGAGTGTCTTAGAAGAAAAATCCAAAAAAATATCTAGAAAGTACTTAGCAATGAGAACTCCTCGTTTTAAAAAAGACATATAACTACACTATAAGCCACAATACAAAGTTTTCTCAGAAATCAGAGTCAGATATCAACAGAGCATAGTTGAATCCCTAGATTAGACTAAATCATGAAAACTTTGAGTGTATTAGTAGAAAAATCCAAAAAAATAACTAGAAAGTACTTAGCAATGAGAACTTCGCGGTTTACAAAAGACAGATAACTACACTATACACCACAATACAAAAAACATATAACTACAGTATACAAAACAATACAAAGTTTTCTCAGAACTGAGACTCAGATATCTGCAGAGCATAGTTGAAATCCACGACTAGACTAAATCATGATAACTTTGAGTGTCTTAGTAGAAAAATCCAAAAAAATATCTAGAAAATACGCAGCACTCAGAACTCTACATTATACGATGGGCCTGTAATAGTTCTATACGCCGCATTACAAATACTACTCAGAACTCAGACTCAGATATCAGCAGAGCATAGTTGAAATCTTGCATTAGACAAAATCATGAAAACTTTGAGTGTCTTAGTAAAAAATCCCAAAAAAAAAATATCTAGAGAATACGCAGCACTGAGAACTCTACATTATACAATTGGCTTGTAATTGTACTATACGTAACATTACAAATACTTCTCAGAACTCAGACTCAGATATCAGCAGAGCATAGTTGAAATCCTGGATTAGACAAAATCATGAAAATTTTGAGTGACTTAGTAGAAAAATACAAAAAAAACTGGTCAACACTAATACTGTGCCAAGAAAAAGTTTTTTTTTTAGTATTTAGTAACAAAAAACGGAACCCTTATAGGATCACTCGGGTGTCTATCTGTCCGTCTGTCACAGCTGATGACCGATTCTGTCGAAATTTGGTGCACATATTGACTTTTGTGACCCAAAAACGGACGTGTTACGTAAATTGTTAAATTTTTAGAAGAGAAAATTAAAAAAAAGTTGTTTGAAAAATTTTGTGTGACATATTAAATGAAAGTGCTTACTGTGAGGGTTTTAATTGTATTTTTTTTCATAATTTTAAAATAAATGGTTTTGAAGCAATTCAAGAAATTAGACGATAAATAACCATCCCCCCCCATCTCCGAACATACTGAACCTAAAATTTGTAAAAAATGTGTTCGCGACGGTATCGTCACATATAGATTTATATAACTCGCGTAACAAACGAGCTTATGTAATAGAATAAGCTAGTTATAGAATGAACGATTTGTAATCGAAATTAAATTCTTATTTTGTTGTTGTTTTCCCCCGGACACATAAGATGTTCTTGGGGTAATTAATATCTTTCAGTAAATAGATAGGCGGGTTACACACTCCCCTACACAGTCCTGGTAAACCCCAAAAAAAGGATCTTGGTAAAGGTAATGGTAAAGAAGGTACACAGGAATCAAAAATTTCACACATACCGACACAGGACAGTTACTCAAAAAGGTAATAGGGTGGACAGACAAACCACCATTTTCAGACACCTTCCTTTACTAAACATAATATACAAAATCAAGGTATGCAGGTTTTAGACAGTCGACACTAGAAAGCTAGCGCTGAGCTCTATCTAGATATACAAACATCTTTATGGTCAGATAAGGCATAAAGCCACTATTTAGAAAAATGTAAAAACACAGATTTTTGCCCCTTCCGGGTTTCTGACCTTTCTGATAGGAAGGTTAGAAACCCAGAAATATCTGAGTCTGAGTTCTGAGAAAACTTTATATTGCTGTGTATATTGTAGTTATATGTCTTTTGCAAAACGAGGAGTTCTCTTTGCTAAGTACTTTATAGATATTTTTTTGGATTTTTCTACTAAGACACTCAAAGTTTTCATGATTTAGTCTAGTCTTGGAATTCAACTATGCTCTGCAGATATCTTAGTCACAGTTCTGAGAAAACTTTGGACTGTTATGTATAGGGTGAATACCTGTCTTTTGTAAAACAAGGAGTTCTCATTGCTAAGTACTTTCTAGATATTTTTTTGGATTTTTCTACTGTCACTCAAAATTTTAATGATTTAGTCTAATCTAGGAATTCAACTATGCTCTGCTGATATCTGAGTCTGAGTTCTGAGAAAACTTTATGTTGCTGTGTATAGTGTATTTATCTGTCGTTTGTAAAACGAGGAGTTCTCATTGCTATGTACTTTCTAGATATTTATTTGGATTTTTCTTCTAAGACACTCAAAATTTTCATGATTTAGTCTAATCTAGGGATTCAACTATGCTCTGCTGATATCTGACTCTGATTTCTGAGAAAACTTTGTATTATGGCTTATAGTGTAGTTATATGTCTTTTTTAAAACGAGGAGTTCTCATTGCTAAGTACTTTCTAGATATTATTTTGGTTTTTTCTTCTAAGACACTCAAAATTTTCATGATTTAGTCTAATCTAGGAATTCAACTATGCTCTGCTGAAATCTGAGTCTAAGTTCTGAGAAAACTTTGTATTGTGGTGTATAGTGTAGTTATCTCTCTTTTGTTAATCGCGGAGTTCTTATTGTTAGGTACTTTCTAGATATTTTTTTGGATTTTTCTTCTAAGACACTCAAAATTTTCATGATTTAGTCTAATCTAGGAATTCAACTATGCTCTGCTGATATCTGAGTCTGAGTTCTGAGAAAACTTTGTATTGTGGTGTATAGTGTATTTATCTGTCTTTTCTAAATCGCGGAGTTCTCATTGTTAGGTACTCTCTAGATATTTTTTTGGATTTTTCTTCTAAGACACTCAAAATTTTCATGATTTAGTCTAATCTAGGAATTCAACTATGCTCTGCTGATATCTGAGTCTATGTTCTGAGAAAACTTTGTATTGTGGTGTATAGTGTAGTTATCTCTCTTTTGTTAATCGCGGAGGTCTCATTGCTATGTACTTTCTAGATATTTTTTTGGATTTTTCTTCTAAGACACTCAAAATTTTCATGATTTAGTCTAATCTAGGAATTCAACTATGCTCTGCTGATATCTGAGTCTAAGTTCTGAGAAAACTTTGTATTGTGGTGTATAGTGTAGTTATTTCTCTTTTGTAAATCGCGGAGTTCTCATTGCTAGGTACTTTCTAGATATTTTTTTGGATTTTTCTTCTAAGACACTCAAAATTTTCATGATTTAGTCTAATCTAGGAATTCAACTATGCTCTGCTGAATATCTGAGTCTGAGTTCTGAGAAAACTTTGTATTGCAGTGTATAGCAATGTTATATGTCTTTTGTAAACGGAGGAGTTCTCATTGCTAGGTACTTTCTAGATATTTTTTTGGATTTTTCTTCTAAGACACTCAAAATTTTCATGATTTAGTCTAATCTAGGAATTCAACTATGCTCTGCTGATATCTGAGTCTGAGTTCTGAGAAAACTTTGTATTGTAGTGTATAGCAATGTTATATGTCTTTTGTAAACCGAGGAGTTCTCATTGCTAGGTACTTTCTAGATATTTTTTTGGATTTTTCTTCTAAGACACTCAAAATTTTCATGATTTAGTCTAATCTAGGAATTCAACTATGCTCTGCTGATATCTGAGTCTGAGTTCTGAGAAAACTTTATGTTGCTGTGTATAGTGTAGTTATCTGTCTTTTGTAAACCGCGGAGCTCTCATTGCTATGTACTTTCTAGTTATTTTTTTGGATTTTTCTTCTAAGACACTCAAAATTTTCATGATTTAGTCTAATCTAGGAATTCAACTATGCTCTGCTGATATCTGAGTCTGAGTTCTGAGAAAACTTTATGTTGCTGTGTATAGTGTGGTTATCTGTCTTTTGTAAACCGAGGAGTTCTCATTGCTAGGTACTTCCTAGATATTTTTTTTGGATTTTTCTTCTAAGACACTCAAAATTTTCATGATTTAGTCTAATCTAGGAAATCAATTATGCTCTGCTGATATCTGAGTCTGAGTTCTGAGAAAACTTTGTATTGTGGTGTATAGCAATGTTATCTGTTTTTTGTAAACCGCGGAGTTCTCATTGCTATGTACTTTCTAGATATTTTTTTGGATTTTTCTTCTAAGACACTCAAAATTTTCATGATTTAGTCTAATCTAGGAATTCAACTATGCTCTGCTGATATCTGAGTCTGAGTTCTGAGAAAACTTTATGTTGCTGTGTATAGTGTAGTTATCTGTCTTTTGTAAACCGCGGAGTTCTCATTGCTATGTACTTTCTAGATACTTTTTTGGATTTTTCTTCTAAGACACTCAACATTTTCATGATTTAGTCTAATCTGGGAATTCAACTATGCTCTGCTGATATCTGACTCTGATTTCTGAGAAAACTTTGTATTATGGCTTATAGTGTAGTTATATGTCTTTTATAAAACGAGGAGTTCTCATTGCTAAGTACTTTCTAGATATTTTTTTGGATTTTTCTTCTAAGACACTCAAAATTTTCATGATTTAGTCTAATCTAGGAATTCAACTATGCTCTGCTAATATCTGAGTCTGAGTTCTGAGAAAACTTTGTATTGTGGTGTATAGTGTATTTATCTGTCTTTTGTAACCCGCGGAGTTCTCATTGCTATGTACTTTCTAGATATTTTTTTGCATTTTTCTTCTAAGACACTCAAAATTTTCATGATTTAGTCTAATCTAGGGATTCAACTATGCTCTGCTGATATCTGACTATGATTTCTGAGAAAACTTTGTATTGTGGCTTATAGTGTAGTTATATGTCTTTTTTAAAACGAGGAGTTCTCATTGCTAGGTACTTTCTAGATATTTTTTTGGATTTTTCTTCTAAGTAACTCAAAATATTCATGATTTAGTCTAATCTAGGAATTCAACTATGCTCTGCTGATATCTGAGTCAGAGTTCTGAGAAAACTTTATGTTGCTGTGTATAGTGTATTTATCTGTCTTTTGTAAAACGAGGAGTTCTCATTGCTATGTACTTTCTAGATATTTTTTTGGATTTTTCTTCTAAGACACTCAAAATTTTCATGATTTAGTCTAATCTAGGAATTCAACTATGCTCTGCTGATATCTGAGTCTGAGTTCTGAGAAAACTTTATGTTGCTGTGTATAGTGTAGTTATCTGTCTTTTGTAAACCGAGGAGTTCTCATTGCTAGGTACTTTCTAGATATTTTTTTGGATTTTTCTTCTAAGACACTCAAAATTTTCATGATTTAGTCTAATCTAGGGATTCAACTATGCTCTGCTGATATCTGAGTCTGAGTTCTGAGAAAACTTTGTATTGTGGTGTATAGCAATGTTATATGTCTTTTGTAAACCGAGGAGTTCTCATTGCTAGGTACTTTCTAGATATTTTTTTGGATTTTTTCTTCTAAGACACTCAAAATTTTCATGATTTAGTCTAATCTAGGAATTCAAATATGCTCTGCTGATATCTGAGTCTGAGTTCTGAGAAAACTTTGTATTGTGGTGTATAGCAATGTTATATGTCTTTTGTAAACCGAGGAGTTCTCATTGCTATGTACTTTCTAGATATTTTTTTGGATTTTTCTTCTAAGACACTCAAAATTTTCATGATTTAGTCTAATCTAGGAATTCAACTATGCTCTGCTGATATCTGAGTCTAAGTTCTGAGAAAACTTTGTATTGTGGTGTATAGTGTTGTTATCTCTCTTTTGTAAATCGCGGAGTTCTCATTGCTAGGTACTTTCTATATATTTTTTTGGATTTTTCTTCTAAGACACTCAAAATTTTCATGATTTAGTCTAATCTAGGAATTCAACTATGCTCTGCTGATATCTGAGTCTGAGTTCTGAGAAAACTTTATGTTGCTGTGTATAGTGTAGTTATCTGTCTTTTGTAAACGGAGGAGTTCTCATTGCTAGGTACTTTCTAGATATTTTTTTGGATTTTTTCTTCTAAGACACTCAAAATTTTCATGATTAAGTCTAATCTAGGGTTTCAACTATGCTCTGCTGATATCTGACTCTGATTTCTGAGAAAACTTTGTATTGTGGCTTATAGTGTAGTTATATGTCTTTTTTAAAACGAGGAGTTCTCATTGCTAAGTACTTTCTAGATATTTTTTTGGATTTTTCTTCTAAGACACTCAAAATTTTCATGATTTAGTCTAATCTGGGAATTCAACTATGCTCTGCTGATATCTGAGTCTGAGTTCTGAGAAAACTTTGTATTGTGGTGTATAGCAATGTTATATGTTCTTTGTAAACCGAGGAGTTCTCATTGCTATGTACTTTCTAGATATTTTTTTGGATTTTTCTTCTAAGACACTCAAAATTTTCATGATTTAGTCTAATCTAGGAATTCAACTATGCTCTGCTGATATCTGAGTCTGAGTTCTGAGAAAACTTTATGTTGCTGTGTATAGTGTAGTTATCTGTCTTTTGTAAACCGAGGAGTTCTCATTGCTAGGTACTTTCTAGATATTTTTTTGGATTTTTCTTCTAAGACACTCAAAATTTTCATGATTTAGTCTAATCTAGGAATTCAACTATGCTCTGCTGATATCTGAGTCTGAGTTCTGAGAAAACTTTATGTTGCTGTGTATAGTGTAGTTATCTGTCTTTTGTAAACGGAGGAGTTCTCATTGCTAGGTACTTTCTAGATATTTTTTTGGATTTTTTCTTCTAAGACACTCAAAATTTTCATGATTAAGTCTAATCTAGGGTTTCAACTATGCTCTGCTGATATCTGACTCTGATTTCTGAGAAAACTTTGTATTGTGGCTTATAGTGTAGTTATATGTCTTTTTTAAAACGAGGAGTTCTCATTGCTATGTACTTTCTATATATTTTTTTGGATTTTTCTTCTAAGACACTCAAAATTTTCATGATTTAGTCTAATCTAGGAATTCAACTATGCTCTGCTGATATCTGAGTCTGAGTTCTGAGAAAACTTTATGTTGCTGTGTATAGTGTAGTTATCTGTCTTTTGTAAACGGAGGAGTTCTCATTGCTAGGTACTTTCTAGATATTTTTTTGGATTTTTTCTTCTAAGACACTCAAAATTTTCATGATTAAGTCTAATCTAGGGTTTCAACTATGCTCTGCTGATATCTGACTCTGATTTCTGAGAAAACTTTGTATTGTGGCTTATAGTGTAGTTATATGTCTTTTTTAAAACGAGGAGTTCTCATTGCTAAGTACTTTCTAGATATTTTTTTGGATTTTTCTTCTAAGACACTCAAAATTTTCATGATTTAGTCTAATCTGGGAATTCAACTATGCTCTGCTGATATCTGAGTCTGAGTTCTGAGAAAACTTTGTATTGTGGTGTATAGCAATGTTATATGTTCTTTGTAAACCGAGGAGTTCTCATTGCTATGTACTTTCTAGATATTTTTTTGGATTTTTCTTCTAAGACACTCAAAATTTTCATGATTTAGTCTAATCTAGGAATTCAACTATGCTCTGCTGATATCTGACTATGATTTCTGAGAAAACTTTGTATTGTGGCTTATAGTGTAGTTATATGTCTTTTTTAAAACGAGGAGTTCTCATTGCTAGGTACTTTCTAGATATTTTTTTGGATTTTTCTTCTAAGTAACTCAAAATATTCATGATTTAGTCTAATCTAGGAATTCAACTATGCTCTGCTGATATCTGAGTCAGAGTTCTGAGAAAACTTTATGTTGCTGTGTATAGTGTATTTATCTGTCTTTTGTAAAACGAGGAGTTCTCATTGCTATGTACTTTCTAGATATTTTTTTGGATTTTTCTTCTAAGACACTCAAAATTTTCATGATTTAGTCTAATCTAGGAATTCAACTATGCTCTGCTGATATCTGAGTCTGAGTTCTGAGAAAACTTTATGTTGCTGTGTATAGTGTAGTTATCTGTCTTTTGTAAACCGAGGAGTTCTCATTGCTAGGTACTTTCTAGATATTTTTTTGGATTTTTCTTCTAAGACACTCAAAATTTTCATGATTTAGTCTAATCTATGGATTCAACTATGCTCTGCTGATATCTGAGTCTGAGTTCTGAGAAAACTTTGTATTGTGGTGTATAGCAATGTTATATGTCTTTTGTAAACCGAGGAGTTCTCATTGCTAGGTACTTTCTAGATATTTTTTTGGATTTTTTCTTCTAAGACACTCAAAATTTTCATGATTTAGTCTAATCTAGGAATTCAACTATGCTCTGCTGATATCTGAGTCTGAGTTCTGAGAAAACTTTGTATTGTGATGTATAGTGTAGTTATCTGTCTTTTGTAAACCGCGGAGTTCTCATTGCTATGTACTTTCTAGATATTTTTTTGGATTTTTCTTCTAAGACACTCAAAATTTTCATGATTTAGTCTAATCTAGGAATTCAACTATGCTCTGCTGATATCTGAGTCTAAGTTCTGAGAAAACTTTGTATTGTGGTGTATAGTGTTGTTATCTCTCTTTTGTAAATCGCGGAGTTCTCATTGCTAGGTACTTTCTATATATTTTTTTGGATTTTTCTTCTAAGACACTCAAAATTTTCATGATGTAGTCTAATCTAGGAATTCAACTATGCTCTGCTGATATCTGAGTCTGAGTTCTGAGAAAACTTTATGTTGCTGTGTATAGTGTAGTTATCTGTCTTTTGTAAACGGAGGAGTTCTCATTGCTAGGTACTTTCTAGATATTTTTTTGGATTTTTTCTTCTAAGACACTCAAAATTTTCATGATTAAGTCTAATCTAGGGTTTCAACTATGCTCTGCTGATATCTGACTCTGATTTCTGAGAAAACTTTGTATTGTGGCTTATAGTGTAGTTATATGTCTTTTTTAAAACGAGGAGTTCTCATTGCTGAGTACTTTCTAGATATTTTTTTGGATTTTTCTTCTAAGACACTCAAAATTTTCATGATTTAGTCTAATCTGGGAATTCAACTATGCTCTGCTGATATCTGAGTCTGAGTTCTGAGAAAACTTTGTATTGTGGTGTATAGCAATGTTATATGTTCTTTGTAAACCGAGGAGTTCTCATTGCTATGTACTTTCTAGATATTTTTTTGGATTTTTCTTCTAAGACACTCAAAATTTTCATGATTTAGTCTAATCTAGGAATTCAACTATGCTCTGCTGATATCTGAGTCTGAGTTCTGAGAAAACTTTATGTTGCTGTGTATAGTGTAGTTATCTGTCTTTTGTAAACCGAGGAGTTCTCATTGCTAGGTACATTCTAGATATTTTTTTGGATTTTTCTTCTAAGACACTCAAAATTTTCATGATTTAGTCTAATCTAGGAATTCAACTATGCTCTGCTGATATCTGAGTCTGAGTTCTGAGAAAACTTTATGTTGCTGTGTATAGTGTAGTTATCTGTCTTTTGTAAACGGAGGAGTTCTCATTGCTAGGTACTTTCTAGATATTTTTTTGGATTTTTTCTTCTAAGACACTCAAAATTTTCATGATTAAGTCTAATCTAGGGTTTCAACTATGCTCTGCTGATATCTGACTCTGATTTCTGAGAAAACTTTGTATTGTGGCTTATAGTGTAGTTATATGTCTTTTTTAAAACGAGGAGTTCTCATTGCTATGTACTTTCTAGATATTTTTTTGGATTTTTCTTCTAAGACACTCAAAATTTTCATGATTTAGTATAATCTAGGAATTCAACTATGCTCTGCTGATATCTGAGTCTGAGTTCTGAGAAAACTTTATGTTGCTGTGTGTAGTGTAGTTATCTGTCTTTTGTAAACCGAGGAGTTCTCATTGCTAGGTACTTTCTAGATATTTTTTTGGATTTTTCTTCTAAGACACTCAAAATTTTCATGATTTAGTCTAATCTAGGGATTCAACTATGCTCTGCTGATATCTGAGTCTGAGTTCTGAGAAAACTTTGTATTGTGGTGTATAGCAATGTTATATGTCTTTTGTAAACCGAGGAGTTCTCATTGCTAGGTACTTTCTAGATATTTTTTTGGATTTTTCTTCTAAGACACAAAATTTTCATGATTTAGTTTAATCTAGGAATTCAACTATGCTCTGCTGATATCTGAGTCTGAGTTCTGAGAAAACTTTGTATTGTGGTGTATAGTGTAGTTATATGTTTTTTTTAAAACGAGGAGTTCTCATTGCTAAGTACTTTCTAGATATTTTTTTAGATTTTTCTTCTAAGACACTCAAAATTTTCATGATTTAGTCTAATCTAGGAATTCAACTATGCTCTGCTGATATCTGAGTCTGAGTTCTGAGAAAACTTTATGTTGCCGTGTATAGTGTGGTTATCTGTCTTTTGTAAACCGAGGAGTTCTCATTGTTAGGTACTTTCTAGATATTTTTTTGGATTTTTCTTCTAAGACACTCAAAATTTTCATGATTTAGTCTAATCTAGGAATTTAACTATGCTCTGCTGATATCTGAGTCCAAGTTCCGAGAAAACTTTGTAAAGTTATGTATAGTGTAATTATATATCTTTTGTTTACCGAGGATCTCTCATTGCTAAGTATTTTGTAGATATTTTTTTGGATTTTTCTTCTAAGACACTCAAAATTTTCAGGATTTAGTTTAATCTAGGAATTCAACTATGCTCTGCTGATATCTGAGTCTGAGTTCTGAGAAAACTTTATGTTGCTTTGTATAGTGTAAATATCTGTCTTTTGTAAAACGATGAGTTCTCATTGCTAAGTACTTTCTAGATATTTTTTTGGGATTTTCTACTAAGACACTCAAAGTTTTCATGATTTTGTCTAATCCAGGAATTCAACTATGCTCTGCTGATATCTGAGTCGGAGTTCTGAGTAATGTTTGTAATACAAAGTATAGTACTACTATAGGCCTATCGTAAAATTAAGAGTTCTAAGTGTTGCATAGTTTCTAGATACTTTTTTGGGATTTTTTACTAAGACACTTAAATTTTTCATGATTTAATTTAATCTAGGATTTCAACCATGCTCTGTTACCAACCTTAGTCTGAGTACTTAGCTCATTTATCAATTACGCGTATAATTCATTTTACGTTTATTGTATAACGTAGAGTTCTTCATCCTGGGTATATTCTTGATATTTTTTTGGATTTTTTAACGCTGGGACTTACATTTTTTTATGTTTTAGTCTTATCTAGGTATTTTACCGTGCTGTGCTAATACCTTAGTCCAAATCTAGGGTTCTTTTCCATTGCAAATTATAGTCTTGATACTCTTCTATCTTTAAAGGAAGAGTTTTGTTGCTGGGTCGTTTAAAACTATTTTTTTTTATTTTTCAGCTCGGACAATTAAAATTTATAATGACTTTTGCCAATCTAGATCTTCAACCATGCTCTGCTGATACTTAAGTCTTAGATCCGGATTTATTTGTAATGTCTTGTTATAGTCTTGTTATTGTTTCATCTTAAAACGAAGAGTTCTCTTTCTTAAGTATTATTTATCTTTTTTTCTTTTCGACATTGAGTACTGTCATTATTTTACTAAACTAAGTTTTCTACTGTGATCTTCTGGTGTTTTAGAGTAATTTGTTATTTAATTATATTCTTTTCTATTTATTTCAATTCCTTACTACTGATATTGGTAACAATAATGAATATATTTTGCCGTTGTTTGGAATTACCGCCAGTTGAACAAAAAATATTGCTTCATTTCTGGTATCGGTTGAATATGTTTGTAATTTTTTTGAGAGCTTATATTTACAGAACTTTTTCTAAAATGTATCAGGAACTATAGAACTCGCCTTAATGGACCGAAAACACTTTGAAAATTTTTGTTTTGGAAAAAATGATCTGCTACCGGAAGTTAGCAGATCATATTTTCATTTGACTTTTTTCCGGGAAAAACGCCAGAACTATTTCCAAAAAGTATCAGGAACTCTAGAACTATGCTGCATGCGAATAGAACTCACATTTTTTTACGCTCTGCCGGGAAATGATCTGCTAAGTTCACGGAGACACAAAAGGGAGTGTCAGACTCTTTCTGACCAAAACCCACCCGTTCCTCCAAATGCATTTTGCATTCTAAAGCCGCGGTAACTCTTTCCAACAATTCCGCAACCCTGGCCGATTTGCATCTGCAACCTGGTTCTGTAACCAGAACCTTGGGTGGAGAATCTTGGACAGTGTAAAAGGCACATTTTAATTGGTCAATATGGCTCGCATGCAGGGAACGGATGATTTCAGTAATCCATGCCATAGGCCCTACATACAGGAATTGTTTTAGTTTGTCGATAGGACACTCATGTAAAGCGCTTGTTATTTTTGTCCGTGGTTTGGTTATTCCATCTATTTTAATGGGACCATATAAACCTGTAACAGAATAAACGCAATACCTCTTACGGGGTCATTGAACTCATCATTATGAACAACTTTCACTATGGGACCAACACTGAAATCGCGAAAAAAAATCGACTGTCCCATACATTTATGTGCACATAACTCGACAAAATGTACTAAACAGCCGATTTTATTTCGCGATTTCGGGTTTGGTCCCATAGTTAAAGTTGTTCATAATGATGTGTGCAATGACCCCTTAAGAGGTATTGCGTTAATTCTGTTACACGTTGTATATCGACCGATGAATTTCATTGGTCGTTTATGCCGCCCACTTAGGCATCGTTTTAGTTAGTCGATGGGACGTTCGTGTGGGGCGCTTGAGATTTCTTTCTAACCACTATATAGTGGTGAGAAAGAAGTCTCAATCGATAAAATCGAATCGAATCGATGAAATTCATCGGTCGATATATTATATCGACCGATGAATTTCAGTCATTAGTCTAGGGCGTAGCAATGCCCACTACGAAGACAAAGGCAAATATTGAAACAGGTGGAATATTCACTATCAAATTCATACAATATTATTACCTACCAGCTTTAGTCACAATATTTTTCTCTTAAAAAAAACGTTGTTGATCATCAACTAAAAATTTAAAGACAACTTACATCCGACTGAACGGAAGAAACTTTCATCAACGTCTCATGAACTATAAACGCAAGTTAGGGAAGAGTATTTCCGTTGAAAAATATAAAAACGTCCTTTAATAAACGTTATATGATACTTATATTAAATTTAATAACGAACTTGAATGGGGAGCTTCATAACATTTTGAGCACACTTTGATGTCGTTCTCCAAAACGGTTATCATTTTTATGGACATTGGTGCTCAATATAACATTTTATATCGACAAGTAACGTGTTTTTATGAAAAAATAGATTTTATTTTCTTACCGTTTATGAAAATAAAATCCATTTTAGGAGTTTTTTTTTATAACAGTTTTTTGTTTTCAAATATTAACACACACAGAAAGATGGAAGAATATTAATTAATACAGAGTGTGTACATAGTTAAACTGATTTAGTTTGATTGATGCAACTAAATAAATTTGAAGCTAGTTTAACATTTCATCTATTAATAATTTGAACTAATTAATTAACACATGAACTGAACCTTAAATTAGACATATTCGAGCTTGAACTGCTGATTAATTTTTGAAATCCTCAAATTGATTGGAATAACCAAAGCTAATTAGTACCATATATTATTATTTTATAATATTATTGATGTAATCATCATCATCATCATATCAGCCGACAAACGTCCACTGCTGGATATAGGCCTCCCCCAAGCATCGCCACAACGACCGGTCCTGCGCGTCCCACATCCATCGGCTACCCGCGACCTTCACCAGGTCATCGGTCCACCTTGTGGGAGGCCTTCCAACGTTGCGTCTTCCGGTACGCGGTCACCACTCCAGAACTTTTCGGCCCCATCGACCATGTGTTCCGCATTGATGTAATATTATGATTAAATCTGATACGGTGGAATGAGACATTGTGAAGGAATGTGCAATAATTTTCACAGTCTTAACCTTCGAGTATCTAAAAACTTATTCCTTCGCACCGCATCGGTTTTGTTTCTAATTTTAAAGCTGTTTCCACCAAGAAATCTGACGGTAAATTTTCTTTTTGGCGTAAAATTTGGAGCTTTTTTTTATTTGTGATGGGTTTGCTCTTGACTCTAGTCTAGGTCAGAGATGAAGACAAAGTCTACGATGGAGCGAGCTTACCCAGAAGGAGCCTGTTCACTCTAACTTTGAAGAGATTAGGGTTGTAAGCGTTTGGAAACAGAGACGCAGGCAGAGAGTTCCACTCCTTTGCTATACGCGTTATAAAAGACGTTTGGAAGCGCATAGTGCGAATTGGTGGAACAGCAACAACGTAGGGATGGTAAGATGCAGTGCGTCTGGATGTACGATCGTAGAAGGGGGCCGGTGGGGTGAGGTCGTGGAGTTCTTGGGCACACTCACCGAAGTACAACTCCGCTACGCACCGGAAATATCATTAAAAAAAAAACATATATTTCAGACAGAGTCCGTTTTTGGTTAATATTCAAAAACTTAGAATGTTTCTATCTAATTTTAACAAAACTATCATAATTACCTACACCACAGTCACATGTGAGACATCTTCACGAGTGAGAGAATCGCGGCGATATTATCGTCGTGACATGTATTTCTATAACAACTCTGAGCGTGTCTCCACACGGCGATATTATCATGGCAATTTGACGAGTGAAAAAACGTCAACTCGCGGCGATACACTCGCTCGTCGAGACGGCCCCTTAGAGACCTCTCATATTTAGTTTGGTCTTCATCATAATAATTATGTTATGAGTTCTCTTAATTAGAAGATTGATTGTTTATCATAAGATTTATTCGTTAGTTTTAGCACGAAAATATGGGTTTACAACCAATTAAAACCATCATTTTCATTCGTTGTTAACCCACTACAGTGTAGTTTTTTAACCCAAACCTTGACGTACGTAACAAAAATCGCATTAAAAATTTCGCCAAAAACTTGACTTTGAATGAAATAGGGAGAGCTTTGCACATTAATGAAAAAACACGGGACAGAAAAACAATTAAGATTATTAATTAAGAAAATAATTTTCTAATTTGATTTAGAAATTTATTTTTATTTAAACGAGCTATTAAGACATAACGGCAGGTACTAAATCATAAAAATGTAGGAACCAAAAACACAATTTGCCATAAACGTTTATGAGTTATGCTATGCGACTACTTGTTTCATACCGCTGTATTCTGATTGGACGATAAAAATCCAATTGAGTCGAGTCGAAGCAGAGGTATTACTAAAACCATCACTTTTTATTGGACATCGTAACAAAATGTCTCTGCTTTATAGTTTAACCAGATTTTGTAGCAGTCTCGTTGTTTCAAGATATTGGAATAAGAGAGTTATTTTAACCGACTTCAAAAAGGAGGAGGTTCTCAATTCGTCGGAACCTTTTTTTATGTATGTTCCCCGATTACTAGAAGACGCCTGGACCGATTTGGACTTTTTCTTTTGTTTGATAGGGTAGAATTCCCAGGTGGTTCTATGATCATCAGGTCAGGATCTGATGATGGGATCCTGGAAAAATAGAGGGAACTCTTCAAAATTTATATATGTTATATATAACATAACATCACGCCGGTATGCTATGAAGGGGTACACACATGTGAATGTCAATTCAGCTATGGAGAATCACCACTAAAAAGTGAAAAATAATAAACTTTTTCACAAAAAAATACAACCGACTATTTCAAAAAAAAAATACAACCGAATTAAAAACAACATATTATAAAATAATTATAATATCGGAAGTCGGTGTCAAAAAACCAAGGAACATAACCAAAAACAGCAACTTCCGAAATAAAGTTATTTTATACTTTGTAGGGTTTTTAACTGGAAGTCGGTTACATTTTTTTTACTGCACAAAATAACTGCACTTGTACTACATTATTATTATTTTTTTCAGTATAAATACCCAGTAGGTTCCTCAAAAAGAGCAGACTGATGATCTGTTTAAGGGTGGGGAAAACCGGTTGCGAGACGCACAGTATCGGTTGATGTGGTGTCAATAGCCAGCAGTCGATGTCTTTCGACTAAAGTGGTGATTTTGATGACCCAGTACTTCCAAACGATTTCAAAGCAGCAAAGTTTTTTTAAGGTAAAAGCCAATTCTTCATATCCTGTGCTGCAGAAAAAACAGCTCTGTTACGGGAATGGAGATTTTATGTAGGTACAGTTGTATTTAACTTCGAAAATCTTTGAATTTTTCCACTCCGTGGCTACTTTTAAAACATGGGATTGTGTTTGTTTGTTCTTCATACGTATGGTTGCGTATATGTATCGAACAATAGAATTGCTGGAGGATAAAAGCCTGTTACGTAAGGCTTTTAAAATGTGGTTTGCATACGGAAAGTTGTTTTCGTATTTTGTGTGTCTCTGTTTTGTTCAAATTTTGCTGCCCCAATTCAAAAGCGTTTCTTTATACAAAGATTTTTACAACTCTGAAAATATAATATATAGGTAGGTATTGTTAATTTTGTATGTCATTTTTTTTACTATTGACAGGCACGCGTTTGACCACTATCTCACCTGATGGTCAACGATGATGTGGTCAAAGATGGGGCACGTTTGCCTAGAAGTAACCTATTCATTCTTGACTTAAAGACTCCCAGGCTGTAGCTGTCAGAAAACACAGACTCCGGCAGGGAATTCCACTCTTTAGCTGTACGTACAATGAATTTGTTCCTAAAACATTTTGTGTGTGTGGATGGGATATCTAGCATGTACCGGTGGCGCATCGCCGTACTTCTTTTGGTCCGATAATGGAACGGGCTTGGCGAAATTAAACTATTCAATTCCGTCGCACACTCCCCAAAATGTAACCGATAGAAAACCGACAGGCAGCCACTTGGCGTCGATGCCCAAGACTTTGGTAATCCTGCGACATTGAAAATTGCATTGACATTGAAAAGCACCAGCACATTTGACGTGACCTGAATTTTCAGGATACTGTGAAACGTAAGTTTTCACAAGATAAAAATAATATGTTTTTACGTGGAATCGCTCAAACTTCCTATAAATTTCTTGGTGTGTTACTTTTTACTTATAAAAATATGGCCACTCACTCAAAGTGGTTTCTCATCTTAACGTCATAGTGTTAGTCTATGTTAAACTTGGCTTACATTTTTACACTTCTTTGAACACTGTGCATAATGGAAACACGCCTCGGAAACAATAAATCCATGCGCAAGTACTCCCGCTCAATCTCTTTGGAGCGGGTACCCAATGGGCTGAAAGGACGTTCTGTAGGAAAAAGTTTGGTTTATTTAATCGTGACGGAAATATTTTAAGTGCAACAGTTCAGAAAAGCAAGGAAACCAGTCATGGATTTAATTGGATAGGTACAAAAAATAATACATTAAATTGCTACACATAAAATAATACTTTAAAGAGTAAGTTTAACTACTGGTTAACTTATACTTCTTATCTAAATAAAAGGACAATCTAAACTTTCTGTACAAAAGAATTTACCAAAAACCTGAAGTATGAACTATAGTCGATCAATTTGAAACTAATGCTAATTGATGTGGAATGATTAGTTATTAATTATTATGTACAATTGTTACTGATTGAAATCCTACAAAAGATATGTAACAAAACAAGGTGTAACTTATACGCGGTGCCATTTTTGTCGTCTGACAAAGGCGGCCAACTTAATGTACCCGACATGAACTACCTCTAGGCGCCATCATTTTTTTTTAAATAAATAATTCGTTAAGATAATAAGCACAATAAAAATAAATAATGCATTAGAATTATGAAACAACGTAAAAATTATTAACAGGTAATAATTTTTACGTATCAAAACAATGTCACCGTTCTATTCCGCGCCGTCCTTGGAACACAAGACTCGGACTGCGCTCGCTCCTGAATGTTTCAAACTACGTCATACGTCATTAATTTTTTTAAATAATTTAAATGTTCATAAACATCATTTTTTTTTGTTAATGAACGTGACTAAAATGGCGCCGTGTATGTTATGTACAGTTAACCTAAAGTAACTAAAAAATATTATTGAACAACTAGACTAATAAATTCGCGAAATTATTTACAAACGCGTATAAATTATTGGGCATCAAAAAATTCACCCACATCGCTGCCAATGGTAAAAGTGCCCAGAACACTGACAGCATTGCCGCGTTGAATGGCAATAATCTTTGGCCAAAGAAAAGCCCAGACCTTTGGTCACGTGAACAGTTGACAATTTGTTTGAAACAAAATGAACATTTTTCTACACCAGGTAAACATTACGATATTCGATGGCCACACTTTAGGTAAAGACACTTTCCCAGGTAGAAACTATTAAACTAAATACTGCGAGTAAAAGCTTTCCAAACGCTATCCATTACAGTTTCTCTCTGCTTGTGTTTCTTTCTTTAACAAATACAAAAAACAAGCGATAAAAACTAGAAAAACGGTACACAACTGGAAACCAATAAAAATCGAGCCGTTCTCGCCCAATGGTCCGAAAACTTTTATAGAAAATCCCCGATCCTTGAATATTTTTAGCGGTTAAACGACGTAAAACTATTCATATTTTCATGGTTTATTTTTCTCATTAGTAAGGGATTGGTTCACCAAATTGGCACCTCGTTTTAAGTCTGAAATTCAGTCCGATTCGAACCAATTTCTATAGAGCGATGGCGTTTGACAGGTTCGATTTGTTTGGAACTAGCAGGTACGGAATTTATAAATGACTGTTTGCTGTTTGGTGTACGGATAATCTGAAATGAAAGGCTGGAGACCTCATTTTTTTTGAGGAGTTTATTGAATTCATCATATCAGCGGAAAGACGTCCACTGCTGGACATAGGCCTCCCCCAAAGGGGGGGGGGGCGGGGGTTGCCATAATCGCCACGCTTGGCAGGCGGGTTGGCGATCGCAGTGTATGGTGCTGCGTTTTACAGAGAACGCTGCTGCCCGCCCATTCTCTGGTGAGTCCCTTAGTCGCCTCGTACGACACCCACGGGAAGTGATAAATTATAAGAGTAAAGATAGTGTTTTCTAAACTTTGAGCGGGCAGTAATGAGTTTTAATCCTCCTTTATAAGTGCGCTGCAATTATCTTTGCTGAGCACCTTTTTTTAATTTGGAACATCTTAGTGTTCGGTGCCAAAGAAATCGTCGAACGCAAATATCATTTGAATAAAGACTGGCTGGTACGACGGCCCATAGTCGCACCACCGGCTGAATAAAAAAAAAGAAATCAAATTAAAAACGTGCGAACTACAGTCCGCGTTTTCGTCAATTTTTACGGATTGTTAGAAATTAAAGGTTTTTTTTTTTAAATTATGTTCTTCAAGTGGTAGTGAAAGTATAGAATTGACTCCTGAAAGTATTAAAAGTGACGCAAGAAATGTGATGGATAATCTTATTACCTGCAAAATCCCGGGAGAAATATATGAAAGCCTATGGTAATTTTATTAAATGGAGTAATGCAAGAGACGCCAAGAATTTTTTAGAATCTGTGATTTTGGCCTATTTCCAGTACTTAGCCAAACTTTCCACTCTTTGGAGTACCCACTCAATGTTGAAACCAACAGTCAGTTCTAATAACGACATAAAACTGGGCACATTCGAAATTAACAAACCTAAAAAACCCAAAGTGTTCTTTGGCCGAAAAAAAGCCCAGCCCTCTGGTCACGTGAACAGTCGACAAGTTGTTTGTCCCGAAAGACTCGATGCGCTCTCGGACCCCATAGGCTTAGTGTTTCAACGCCAAACTGCTCAAATATGTGACTCTTATATTTGCGCCGTTTAAGGTTTTCTGCATCTGCAGCAGCCGCTCCTGCACAGCCCGCCGTGCTGCATCTGCAGCAGCCGCTCCAGCACAGCCCGCCGTGCTAAGAAGATGGGATAGCGCAAGTGTGTCGACACATGTTGCATCCCACACCAAAGGCCTACCCACCTACACAGGCGTTATGGTCATCCCATCTGGCCTTTTCCCATCGTCGCGTGCCAAGCCGTTGGGTTCTAAAACAGCTGGCACCCCGGCGGTGACAAGAGCCGTGCTAACCGTCCAGCGCTCCTACTGTAAGACAGGGCATAGTGTCCTAGGCGGTCGACTGCGTCGGCTTACACTAGAAATTTTGCGGATGCCGAGCCCACCAAAGCGAATGGGTAATGTGTGTCATACAGAGCCACATTTAAGATAGATGTTAGTGTGTCTTGAATGATTTGATCGATTTTGTCCAAAAGATGAGACTGCTTCCATAAAGGTGAAGAGCGGAGAACACACACACACATAAAATTTGGCCCAAAATAACAATATGTAATGAGAGTAAAAGCCGAATGTAAATTAATTTTGCTAAGTCTTTCCGAAATATCGTTAAAACGATTAATTTTGTCGTCAATGAATGCAGAAAAACTGTCGTCAATGTTGTCTTCCAATATTGGTGAACCTATGAGGTGAAGTGGACTCTTGTCTTAAATTTTGATATATGGGGCTATTGAGTTAAATGTCTGTAGAGTAATTTTTGTCTGTCGGTATTGTCACAAAGAAAAATTTCACATTTGGAGTGGAGTTGAGGTCAAGGCCGATGGATTGGAACTGTTTCTTCAGGAATTCGAAATCTTTCAAAACTGTGTCCATGTCACCCCCAAAGTTCCATCACCTAAATAAAAATTTTGAATTTCGTTTTTGAATGATGGGATGGATAGCCAAGCTGAAAATGACTGGCCCGAGAGGGTCACCTTGTTGGCAGCCAACTGCAGATTCTAAAACGTTGTCCTTGTATAATGATTTTGAAGGGTACCTGTAGCATTGCCACAAAAAGCCATAAATTTCTGAAAATTCTTTTTTACTTCCGCCAACAAGGTATCCCTGTTAACAGAATTAAAGGCGTTTTCAACGTCAACCTTGAGGATGACCTCACTCTTATCAGAATTTATAAACGTTGAAAACGCATGGGACGAATGCTGCCGTCTTTCTTGTGCAGGCCACATAGGTGGCCTGCACAAGAAAGACGGCAGCATTGGCAGCACAGCATCGTTCACACCGCCGGACAGCATTAAAGTGACGAGAGCCGACAGCTCCTTCAAAGCGACTCACCAGCTTCCCCGACGCCTGGACTTAAGAGAGGTCCTTTAAATGCTGAGGAGAAACCACTTCTGAAGGAGCTCACGGCTGCCATCAATTGGGGGGTTGAAATTTGGAAAAAAAATGAAACCGGATTGGGGCTGTCAAGAGAAAGGTGAGTTCATACACAGGCGCTGGGTGCTTACTCTCCAAAGCTGAAATAGTATCTGGAGAGTAAGGCGGCCAGGCAGTTATTTAGAAGTGATGTGGTGGCACATCACTACTAAATAACAGCCTGGCCGCTCCCCTAATGTCACCTTCACTTAATTTTGAATCCACAAGTGAACACACGCCTTTCTGAGGAACGTTATTGAAAACGGTTAATCTAAAACGAAGGTCGAATTGTTACAATTGTCTTTAATTTGGGCCGTTAATGTTTTTTTTTGAAGCCAATTTTTTTTGGACATGCAGAATCCTATAAGGGAAGGTGAGTAAAACCTCTCAAGCACTTAGTGTGTTCTCCTGAGTCGCAAGGCGTACGCATCGCGCTAAACTCAGCGCAACAGACCGTCTTGCACCCCGAGTTACTGTCATCAGCAAAGGTTTGAATTTTTAAATTTAGATACGAGTTGTCCAAATTGGTTCTAAATCAGTAGATGTTTGGGAATTGGCTAGACTTTGGGGGCACAAAGGTACACTATGTGGCTTGTGAATCTTGCCATAGCGGATCTTAAGCCCCGTTCGCCTTTAAAAAAACGTGGCTGGGAGCAATGGGGGCATCTCACGAGCTGGGTTTCGAGCGATGTAACAGGTTGACTGGTACAGGTTCCGACATCGCTTCAGCCAGCATTAAGCATAAAATATGATAAGACTTACCAAATAAACAAAGACATCATGAAATAAAGTTATAAAAAAACGACACAACACAAAAATGCTGCGCGAATGCCGAACAGCCACTGAGTAATATAAAAATAGAGGGAAGCCTTCCCAGCCGGTGGTATGGTAAGGCTGCAGACGTCGCACCGCCAGTCGGACGATCCAAGGGCCACCTCAAATGGTTAGTTTAATTTAACGTCCAATGAAAAAGGGGCGTGTCTGCCTTATTGCTGCTGTCTTCCGATTTCTATATTAGCAGAATAAGAGTATTTTATTTACTGAACAAATCTAATTAGTCCGTCAGATAGATTTCCAAAAAATATTGGGCACGTATTTTTTCTTTTTTAATTTAATTTTTCCAACCAAAATACAATCAATCGATTGTTTCTACTATTATTCTTCTTCTCATATTATTGATGTTTTGTATATTCAATAAGCATTATTATTGATTATATCCTTGATTTTCAATTTATAATCGTAGCTGTCAAAGTCTTAAGCCCATTTTCAATAGGAAGTGGTGACGCATGCCTTGGTTTTGGGAGACTGTCAATTTTTAAACTTTACCTTCGAAAAGTGCTGGCTTTCGGCCTAAATTGAATAAATGACAACGAGACGTTTCTTCCCAAATGCATACAAATTAAAAAACTGACGCAGAGGAACAGATCAACGATTTGATAATTACTTCTATAAGAATCTTGCAAGCAAAAATTAAATTGAATAACCAGCCTGCATGGTTATTCAATTTAATTTTTTACACAATATTACTTCTATTACTGACAAAAGACAAATTAACGATTATTCTATTTTGTGTGGTTCTAAAATGTCGTTATAACAATACAATATAACAGGTACCTTATAATAAGTAACACCTATTTAGTGAACAAACTTTACCCATCCACATATAAATTCATAACGCCAATTAAACACTATGGTAGAATGATCAGAATCCCATAGTCAACCCACTTCAATCCCCTTTCATCATCACACTGTTCAAATGTAAATGAATCCACTGTTATTTTCACGTAAATAATTTCTCCGAAAATAGTTTGTAGGTTTTGTATTGCTCTCAAACATGTTCTGGGAAATCACTATTGAATTTTCTGCGTGATCGTTTCCCAGACACAACGATTTTATTTTAAAATACCACGTTTAATCTATACTAATATATAAAGCTAAAGAGTTTGTTTGTTTGCTTGAACGCGCTAATCTCAGGAACTGGTGCGATTTGGAAAATTCTTTCAGTGTTAGATAGCCCATTTAGCGAGGAAGGCTATATATGCTACATATCATCACGGTCAGACCAATAGGAGCGGAGCAGTAATGAAAATTGTGACGCAGACGAAGTTGCGCGGGTCAGCTAGTTCTATATATTAAGCAAAAAACAAAATGATACCTTTACCCCCCCCCACCCTCGGGGACTTTTAGTATGTTCATCTGGGCACCTCAAAGAGGAACTGTACCAATTTTCAAAACTACACGAATTATTCGGTCTGATTTCCTTAATTTTACAAACTATTGCGCGCTTGAGATAAATAAACACACTTGCCACAAAGGCTTAAATTTTCCAACGTTCAAAATTACTTACAGTGGTTTTTAAAATCAAAGAAAGAAGCCGTCCTAGTATTAACGGCTCGGTTCCTAAGTCCGGCCACCCGTGAGCTCGCAAAGTGCTCGGAACGTCGAGAAATATGAAATGTTCAAAACATAAATAAAACGCATTATTTTTCATGAAAATTATTTCAAGTCAAAGGCTTGAAAGAACCATTTTGACGTTTCCAATGGCTTGTTGGTTAGTGCTGTTATTGATATTGTGTTTTTTTTTACCGATTGTGTTGCTCTTTCGATTCCGTTTTTATCTCACTTTTTGATTGCCTTTTTTATTTACTTCTTATTATATTTATTTATTAGTTCCATAGTTTTGTGATAAAGTCAAAGTCAATGTCAAAGTCAAAACGTTTATTCCAATTAGGACATTAAACGGCACTTTTGAACGTCATATCATATTTACATATATGTAGTTACATTATTTTTATGCACACATAGATATGGTAAGAGTATGTCAAAGGTCACAAAAATATTATTTCCATCGCATCGGTGGCAGAATACCCAAAATCTTCTTAGTTTTTATTTATTTATCTAGTGAATTTATAGTTGATGGATGGCAATTTTCTTTTTTGTATTCGTGTAGTAATGTATAAGGATTAAGACATGTATTTCTCAAAAAGAATACAATTCACTTAATATGAGAAATACAAGTTATTCTTAAATACTAATGTTGATCTGAGAAATGTAGGTACTAAAACAAATTAGTAAGTAGAAATTATTTGCACAATACTTTTCAGTGTTTTAGCTAACCAGACAAAAAAGTACATATTTGTTGTATAATAAGTGAAGTTATTACGTATCGTTTCTTGAAGGCAATGACAATTACCTACACATTGTTCATTGCCTTCAAGAAACAAACTTTAAACTTATGATTTGTATACATTACATTACTGAGACAAATATAATTGTATTGTGGCTAAATATTGAACGATGGTGCTTAACTTATTAAATTGAATGCTATTCTTGATAAGGGAGAGTTTAATGTGAAATGAGCAAATTAATTTAATTTATGGAAACTAACATTAACTTTTTAAGATAGGCAACTTAATTAAAACCGTGAAAAATCTTTCAAGATGTGGTGTTTTAAGGGTATATCAATGTTTATATATTATGTCGCACCATGGGTAGCCGACATGCGAAGCCCTGGGTCTTTTTCACAATCCGACATAGTGTTGGGTGTACTCGACCAGACCAAAGATAATTTAAATTCTTTTCTTTCTTTTTTTTTAACGTGATAACGTCTTATAAATCGATGAACGCCGGCTGCACGCACGAAAAAGTGTTACGTTCCGAGAGCTAGAGCGCGGAACAAGCGATAGAGAGGCATGATCAGCCTAAGCGTTCAGCTTGTTTGTTAAGAATTCAATTGT
This sequence comes from Lacanobia wlatinum, assembly GCA_947578705.1. NCBI lineage: Eukaryota > Metazoa > Arthropoda > Insecta > Lepidoptera > Noctuidae > Lacanobia > Lacanobia wlatinum. The sequence goes on from OX388044.1 coordinate 16,165,330, forward strand.
TTTCTTATGACGTTATCACGTTAAATTATCGTCCGTAAACCGACTTTACAGACAACCGATTTCTTTTATTTATTTTTTAAACTTTGTCCCACCCTAGGTTTTTCTCCTGTGTCGTGGGTGCATTCACAAACATACAAAGTTACGTACACAAACAGCAACACCCGGACATATAAAACCACTGCGTCAACAGTGTCGTCAAATTAAAATAACATTGTTCAGACTAACAGTTTACAGGAATCAAACACGGCGTTGGTACTGAGCGTTCAGCATAGACTGCCCAAGCGCTAGAGTGACCAAATATGTGCAGACAAAGTCGCGGGTAAGTGCTTGTTATAGCATACATAGGACCATCCAATATCCTTTTCATAAGAAGTAAATTATGTTTTGGCGATTTTCTAAAGACGGCTCAAGATGGATCTTTTCAATATTTCTCATAAAGTATAATAATGTGCTGCTCCTATACAAGTTTTGGTACTGAATAACATGATCCTAAGCAAATTTTCTGAATAACATGTCTTGGGTCCTGAATAAACCATATTTTAGTAGGCACATAGAATTATATTTATTTGCCTCGTAGTTCTCGGAAGAATATTTGGTTGTACAGAAAATATATTGCATGTTTTATAAAAACAATCTTGATGAAATGGACATGTAGTCATGTAGGTTACAGTAACTGCAGTTTTTCCTACTCCTCCGCTGTACTTTTCTGATTAAATTCGTTGCAGGATCCATGACAGTTAAATCGTTTCTCCGGGACTCGTCGGGCTTCATTGGCTCGGCGTTTTTCTGGTGGTCGCCACTGTTGATTCTGACTCTTCACTTTTAGAGACACAAAAAATATTATAAAAAAATAACATGCAGAATCCGTCTCCTGTATAAATAAAACTTTAATTTTTACTTGGTGTTTCTTCTATCCCCTTCTCTCCTCTGCGCTAGTGCCCGTACACACGACACTGATCCCTATTGAGCCTTGATCGCTAGCGACCATATCCTATCCTACTAATAATACTAATAAACGCGAAAGTTTGTATGGACGAATAAATGCAAGAATATTTGTTACTCTTACACTCAAAATCGACTAAACGGAATTTGATTAAACTTAACAGTAAAATAGCTTATATATCGGAATAACTTAAAACAATAATTTACACAAGGGGAAATACCTATTTAATAAACGCAAGCGGTAGCTAGTTATATCTATTTCTCTTATTCACCCTCGATTACGTTCATAACCCACCACATAGTTTGCAATATTTTACGACCAATCAGTTTCCGAAAATGGTGATTACGAGCTGATAGTAACCATGATTCGAAACGATGCGTGTTCAGTAGAGATCTCATAATAAAACCCCGCGGGAACATTAAGGAACCAATCTTGAATTATGTGGGGCAAGAGGAAATATGAAATTGGATTTATGGGAATCGTATCTCAAAGTTACCATCAACTGGTTTCTGAAGTATCGGATCAGTAAATCGGCTGTCAATTTCAGGTGTTGTGATCGGTTACTGGAAATAGCAGCAGCCTATGGAATCATTTATCATGAAAGATAACAGATTGAATTGAATAGACATTCAGAAATCCAGTTTTGAAAAGAGTTTGAAAGCCTTGCAGAAGAACGAGAATGGTAGATTTTCTACAATATAATAAATGTAAAAGTTTAGCTTTCCTCGATAAATGGGCTATCCAACATTAAAAGATTTTTTTTGAATTCGAACCAGTTTTTCCTGAGATTAGCGCATTCAAACACACTCTTCAGCTTCATAATTCAAGAGCTCTTCAGCTTCAGGAGTCTTTAAGTCAAGAGTGAACAGGTTACTTCTAGGCAAGCGTGCTCCATCTTTGACCACATCATCGCTTACCATCAGGTGAGATACTGGTCAAACACGTGCCTATCAATAGTAAAATAACAATGATATTAGTAAGTATATAGCAAAAAAATCATCCGCTTATGATCGGTTCGTATCAAACTTTTGTAACAAGACGTTAAATGGACTTCAACTGAACGACTTAAGCCCGTTAAAGTCAGAAATGACGTGCAAAATCCACCGTTTAAGAATATTTTTCATATCCCAAAAGTTTATGAGGAAACGTTTCCAAAAGACGGCTTACCAGCAACTTGCGATCCATAAATCATAAGTACCAAACGGTAATTGATTTGCAAACTTTAAGGTACTTTTGGTACCAATAAACTAAAAGTGTCGTTCGAACCGCCATCTTAGTTTTAAACAGCTTTACTGTATACATTTAGAAGTTCGCTTTGAGTACGGTGTCCCCAATCGTGTTTGAAGTGGGACTGTCCCGTATCTGTCACTGGTAACTTTTCTTTTATCGTGTTTCTTTTTATTGATGCCTATTTCAGTTGGAGTGAGATTTCTTTTCTGCTTGTTATGTTACGAAGTTTGTCCTTTTCTGACGAGTTTGTTCGCATTTACATGAATGCTAGGTGTTTTTCCTTGTCATTTAATTTGTGATTTTGGATTTTATCAGTCAACCGGAGAATTTTTGTGCCATTGATCTACTATTTCCACCGATTGGTAAGTGAGCTTTTGTCACTAAGCACCCTTACCCAAAACGTATAATAAAAGCATGAGTCAGCTACAACATTTTTTTGTTATGTTTGTGCAACAGTTTATAACTTGATTGAATTGAATAGCCTTGGGAAACAAATGGTCAAGTTTGCCTAAAAGCAATATTAAACCTTATTTTCAAAAGGATTACATCTACTTTTGTTTTGGGAAAACTGTCACAAACTCAGTTGCTAAAAATACTAAATATATTTATCAAAATTGACCATGAAAAAACAATTATGTGGCTCATGTAGACACGAACATTTTTTTGTTGAGTTAACTATTCTATTATTTATCAGTTTTATCTATTAATCTAACAAGATCTAGATTGTTCTTCTATATCATTCAAAAATATGTTTACCTATTTATGTACTCACTTGCTTTCTATTTCATATCTGGCATCAGCCAAGTTGTCGAAAACATCACCAATTGACAAAAATAAAAGAAATAGAGGTTTTACCATGATCATCTCAATTTATAAGGCTTTTTCAAAGTTTTTTCTTTGCGTTGGTATTGGTTTGATATTTCCACAAAACATGGCGTTCCTACATAATGATCACCAGTACACACAGCGCTAATTAGTTGCTTAACTTTGCGTATAGCTGAGCCAATTTACGCTCTGGCAGAAATAATGTGAAACATACAAATTGACCCTTATTCTCTTAATTTAAAGACCCTTATTTATTAAGTGAGTGAGATGATCGGTTTATGAGATATTTGAATTCCGAAATTCATCAATGAAAATTTATTTAAAGACTTTACTGATATTGTATTTCTGTCCACTCAATTACGTGAGTTTTTTTAGCTGGTCTAGTGAGCTTACAAACTAGTCACTCGGGCCTCGTGTATGTATAAGTTGCAGCCAAATCATTGAATTGACCTTTTATAAATGGTCGGCCATTTCACAAGCTAGTTGGCTACTTCATAAAATGTTCACCTCAAACCTAACCTAGCCACGGACAAATCATGAATCAGCTAATGGCCGATAAGGACATAATATATAAAAAATTATCTTCATTTTGTTATGTTCCAAGCAAACACAGGTACTACTAGCTTTCTATCGCAAATAACTTAAAAAAACTAGGCTTTTGTAACCTGCTTTTCTCTCAAGCAGCAGGTCAGACAAGTCTACTTTTGATGAAGCTTTTTTTAAGGATGGGAAATCATCAAATGGCTCCTGTCGCTCTGGGCGAAGAGAAAGTGATGGGACTTAGTTACTAAGTCCCATCCGTGTTCCTCCTAATGCCCTTTGCGTTTTAAGGCTGCGGCGACTCTTTTTAACAAATTCCGCAACCCTGACAGCGTTTGATGAGCCTGCAATTTATTTTCAAGTTTTTAATATTTGTTAATTATTCATGATATTCTGGTTACACAAGTTTGCTTCCCACTGTGTCTCCTACGTGTCCTATCACTAGAACATACTAAGCTAATTAGTTATGAACTTCGCTAATTGCTCGATTAATTTTCACAGGACGCTCATAACTCGTACGCTGCTGATGGGTCGGTAGCACGAACTTATTAAGTCTTGTAAATCATTGAGACATGTTTATGAGTTTCTATCAATACATCAATATACATAAAATTCTTCTATTACTGATGACTGACTGACTCAGTGAGTGACTGACAGACAATGCACAGCCGAAACTACTGGTCGTAGAACGCTGAAATTTGGCATGTAGCTTTCTTGGGGAGTGTAGACTTGTAGGGGAGCACTAAGAGAGGATTTCATGAAATTCTTACAAGAACGGGAAAAAAGGAGATATGCGCGTACGAAGTCACAGGCAAAAGCTAGTCTACACTAATATTATACAGAGGAAAGATGTGTTTGTTTGTTTGAAATGAATAGGCTCCGAAACTACTGGACCGATTTGAAAAATTCTTTCAGCAATGGATAGCTACATTATCAGGGAGTAACATAGGCTATATTTTATCCCCGTACTCCCACGGGAACGGGAACTACGCGGGTAAAACCGCGTGACGTCCACTAGTGGAATATAAAATAGGAGTTGAGCATAACATGAAAGTAATAATATAGAAACCAATAGTATGGACGATCTTCAAGGTTAAGCAACGCTTGCCGCGGTCGGACCGTGGATGTGTGAGCATAATGCCCTGCTTATCATACTTAGACTCCAGGGTTCCGAGTCAGCGCGGCCCTGGAACGAAAAGGACATTAGGAGGGATTTAGTCAGTAAGAGCCTGACACTCCCGTCCGCAGAGCAGAAGGAGTCATTTGATGATTTCCTATCCTTAAAAAAAACATACTTAGACTCCTCCGTGCCTCATAAAGGACGCTAAGCCGTTGGCTTTGAGGCCATGGACACAAACTCAGCGGCGCGGCAGGCGACCCTGGCAGTTACATTATACGTCTATGTTTTTGACGCGACCAGCGCTGCAGTGGCGCGTTCAGTCCTTCCTAATAGTCAGAAGAAGCCAGGAGATCTGACACCAGTCTTGCCAAGAAGTGTTACCTAGTATTACCCAGTCACTGGGTTGTGGAGCTCAAAGTCGATCTATGTCAAATACTGGTATTCAGCTGCATCCGATTAGACTGAAAATCGACCCTAACATGGTTGGGAAAAGGCTAGGCAGATTAATTGACTTTCTAAACAATATTTTTGCACAAACATAGATAGACAAATAGATTTAAAAATATAGGTGTATTAACAGACATGCGCGTTTGATTATTTGAAGATTTTAAGAGCGAATGTCAACCGGATATGTCAAACGCCATCTGTCAAAGTAATCGGTTGACATTAGCTCTGACGCAACACCAACGCAACGGCTAGTGTGGGGAAAAGGAACATCGAGTCGGCTCAGTTCGAATCCGGCAGGCAATCCATTCGCATCCCGAACCCAAATACGCGCTACGTTTTTGGTGGAGTGTTTAGTAATTCAGAGTTCCTAATAATTTTGTAATAAGATTCTTCTTTCTTTTCTAGATATTTTGTGTGAAATACGTCGTTTAATTCTCCTAGCCCAACCGCCCACACCTACCTCTTAGAAAAATCAATGGACTGTCCTGACGTACCTTTAGACATTTTTCTCAATATCTAAATAGGCACTCTCAAGTTAATCTTAATGTCGACGACAAACACAAGTAAATATTTGCTACCAAAGAGCTTTTTGCTTTTAATACGTTTTCCGGGAAGCTTTTATTTTTCTGTTGGTGGAGTTAGAAAATAAATAAAGAAGGAAGAAGATTCAAGGCAACGGAAATTGTAATTTTCTTTGAATAGTGTTTCTGACAGGCGGTGGTAAATAGAAAATGAACTGAAACCATGTCGTCGGTCTAGGTATGACACCTCGTAACTATAATTTTTTGGTAAATTTGATTTTTATGCAAAAAGTTTCAAACAATAATTTTGGAGTTAACTCGTAAATGCCGCCTCGATTAGTACTAATCTGACAGAAACTAAAATTTTAGTACCTCTCGTAACAAGTATAATACCACTCTTAATTAGGTGTAACCTCGTAAGATATACTAGTCTAGCTATCAGATATAATTAAAAAAAAGATGTGTATTATACCTTATTTGTAAAACAGTTGTTGGGAAGCCCGTTCCATCATCGGACCACAAGACGAACGGCGATGCGCCACCGGTATGGTGGATATCCCACCCACACGGACAAAACGTTTTGGCAACACATTCATAGTGCGTACAGCTAAGGAGTGGATTTCCTGCCAGAGTCTGTGTTTCCAGATAGCTACAACCTGGGAGTCTTTAAGACAAAAGTGAATAGGTTGCTTCTAGGCAAACGTGCTACATCTTCGACCGCATCATCGCTTACCGTCAGGTGAGGAGATAGTGGTCAAACGTATGCCTATCTAGAGTAAAAAAAAAACCATCTAACTAGTACATAAGTACTTACCTAACTAGATGCTATGTATTTTTATTGATTAAAAGACTATAAGATCACTATGTACTGTAGACGTTCTGATTAGGGCTTCTGGAACGTCTCGGGATCGATATCAATAAAAACGACTTTAAGCGATTTAAGAGATCATTATATTAAGCGGGTGCTCTCAAGAAAAACTTTTACAGAACTTTCAGAAAAACAAATCAATCATAGTATGTCAATATTTGAACCTATTCTAAATTCCTAATTCTTCTAAAGCTTTATTTTCGTTTAAATTGACGGAGGTCCCCGGGAGGGTGAGCCATCCAAGGAGGTTGTGCCATCCAAGGAGGTTGTGCCACAGTACCTATGCAATAAGATTCTCATAGGAAAACATTAGGATTATAACACTGATAGATAACGTAGAAAGTAAAGTTTAATTGTCTGTTGTCAATACAAAGAAAAGGTGCATTGTAGATATAAACAAACATGTAAGCGAGCTAGATTCCTGCAGGTCTGTACACGTCCAAACTTGTCAGGACTTGTACGAAGCGCGAACGAATCTGATTATATCCGCAGAACATCCATCCTTGCGCCTGCATCTCTACAACAGTATTTTGTCTCTCCTGAGAAGTTCATCAGTTTGCATGTCCCTCACCTTTGATCATCTAGATGATGATCAAAGATGAGGTATATGATTTAAACTAGACTACCTCACAATTTTAGACTTGATACGGTGATAAAAGCTCTTGTTATGGTGCAGTCAGTCAATAATGTTGGTAACTTATTTCTTTTAGAACATCATTTAGCAGTATTTCTTTTTTGTACCGTTGCCCCACTAGGAATTTCTCATGTATCCAGACAGCCAGACCCGGAACAACTATCTGTAGGCCATACAAATATTTATTCCGTGCGGGAATCGAACCCGCGACACGCAGCGAGCAGTCAATCGCTCAACCACTGCGCCAACGGTGTCCAAAAATTTAATTTATTTATTTATTTAATTAAGGTTCACCAACAGTTGTTACAGATATTAAAAGAAAAGTACATACAAGTAAATGTGTCTTAAATCTAACTGCACAACCAATTACAGGCAAACAACACATGCAAGATGCTCTTAGTAATTATAAATTTAATTTTGAAGACTTAATGTACTTAAATTCAAGACAATTATATTAAATACTAATTATATTAAATACAAATTACGTCTTACAAACGTCGATATTGAGTCTGCGTGGACGTCAACCAATTCACTGCGTTCGTTTATGAGTTTGCACATGCGGGGTATAGGTGAATTAGAACCAAACACTGTACGGCGAAGAGGTGGAGCTAAGGGTGTTATAGGTTTGCGAGGGGGTCTACGGGGTACTCTGAAATTGAACCTACATACCAATTGCGGGCAGTCAATTGTGTTATTGAGCAGTTTATATGCGAATCTCAAATCCAAGAGCTCCCTTCGAGCTTCCAGGGAACTCATTTTGTAGCAGCCTAGTTTATCGAGATAGGAGAGATATTTAAATTGCCTTCCCTTTGAGTACCCTAGGTATCGGATAAACCTTTTTTGAACTCGTTCTATCCGCAGCGAGTGGGTTGCGTAGTGAGGCCACCATATCACACAGCAGTATTCCAGTATGCTTCTTATAAGGCTATTGTAGAAAACTAATTTAGTATGGGGGCGTTGAAATACCTTTTCATTACGGATGACAAATCCCAGCATACGTTGGGATCGACTGATTATGTTCTCAATATGTGGTATAAATGTGAGTTAAGAGTCCAAGATAACTCCCAGATCTCGTACTACATCAACCTCGCATAAGTTTACTCCGTTTATTTGGTACGCCGAATTCACTATATTTACATTTCTGGTGAATTTTATGTGGCTACATTTCGAACTATTCAGCGAGATTTTATTAGGATAATACCATGCAGATAATCGGTCGATATCTTCTTGCATTAGGTTTACGTCCTGTTGAGACCTAATGGGTCTTGAAATTAACAGGTCGTCTGCAAAAAGGAATATGCTAGTATTGTGAAAGCACGATATGACGTCATTTATATGTATGATGAATAATACTGGGCCCAGATGAGAGCCCTGAGGGACACCCGAGGCAATTGCATACCTGTCTGATCGGAACCCATTGACAATCACATAAAACTCCCGACCAGCCAGATAAGAACCAAACCACTTTAGAAGACTACCGGTGACGCCGTACGTAACTAGTTTTTTAACAAGCAGTTTATGCGAAACCTTATCAAACGCCTTGCTAAAATCTGTATAGATAGCGTCAACCTGTGTACCTTTATCCATGGCTTCGCATGAGGCTTCAACAAAGGACACCAGATTTGTAGTTGTGGATCTATTCTTTACAAAGCCGTGCTGATGGTCGCTTAAGAACTTGGAAAAATAGCGTTGAATATGTGGACAAATCAATGACTCCAATATTTTACCGAAAATCGAAAGGATGGATATTGATCTATAGTTCTTTACGTCACAAGGGTCTCCACTCTTGTAGACCGGTACTACTTTCGCCTGTTTCCACTCTTTAGGGAATTGACCAGATTGGATTGAGTCGTTATATATCTTCGCCAAAGGAACAGCCAGGCTCGATGCACATCTGACAATAAACAGTGGTGGTATATCATCTGGGCCTGCCCCCTTAGTAATATCAAGGCTTTTTAGTTTTTCCTCAACATTTTCGTATTTGATGTCCACGGAAGCTATACTGTTTGACTGTGTGGCTATTGCTTCCAGGTATTCGGAGGCTACGTAGTTTTGACCTGAAGGTGAAGTTGTTTCTTCTTTATAAATGCTGCTATAATTTAATGCAAATAGCTCACATATTCCCTCTCCATTCGAAGATGTTATCGGACCATTAGTCATAGATGCTGGGTAGGAACTTTCTCCACCATGTTTATTCTTGATATATGACCAAAAAAATTTAGGACATCGGGCAATAGATTCTTCTGTGCTCTCAATGTAACTATTGGAACACTTTTTATTGTAATTATCACATCGTTTAGAGATTAATCTGAGTGATACCTTGTCAAGGGGATTCTTGTTCTTTTTATACCTAACACGAAGTTTGTTTTTTTCTTTTAATAAATTAAGAAGTTTCTTATCAAACCATATTGGAACACTACTATTTAGTTTTCGGATGATAGGTACAAAAGTATTGATAGCTGATCCAATAACGCTATAGAAAACTTCTACCATTTCGGCGACACTACTGCAACATCCCAGACACTCTTCCCAGTCCTTATCCTTCAAATGCTTGTTTATTGCTTCATAGTCGGCCTTACGAAAGTTTCTTTTTGAGATGCTATTAGATTTTAGTTTTAGCGACTCCGTCAATGTTACTTGTATATCTAATGGAGGATGGTGAGGGTCTACAACACTTAAAGGATCCGCTTCACTAACGCAACAACCTGGAACGTCTACCAATACAACATCCAGTAGTCTACTGTTTTTGTTGGTAACATTATTGCATTGTCGGAGATTATTAACTGATGTAAAATCAATAAGAAGTTGATCGAGACTACTAATGTGCTGATTTTTTAATAATAACAAAATATTAATCTATATTTCTGCAGGTACACTTTGTGTACCTGCAGAAATATAGATTAATATTAATATTTTAAATGGTTATAATTTTCTCAGTCTAACTTTTGTCGCCAAATTACTTGGCCCTTAAGGATTAATCCGCTCATCAGGTCTCCTAATTATTTTTTAATTACTGTTTTCTCTGCCTCAATAGAAGGATTTAAACGCAAACACCTTCTATTTTCCTTTAAACAAATAACTAATTACGAAATTTACGAACAAAGACTATAAACTTCGTTTTTAGGGTTCCGTATCCAAAGAGTAACCATCGGAACCTAAGCCTCCGCTGTCCATCCGTCTGTCTATCAGCAGGCTTTATCTCAAGAACCGTAATAGGTAGACAGTTGAAATTTTCATATAGTGTGAATTTGTATTGCCGCAATAACAACAAATAATAAAAAATACCTTAAACATAAAAACTCCCACACAAGAAACGTGTTTTATTTCGGTTTATGGTACGGAACCCTCTGTGTGAGAGTTCGACTCGCACTTCGCCGGTTTTTCATTAATCCCTTGGATAAATTTTCACAGGCAGCACCCGCCCGTATCTCATGCGTCAGTCGTTGATTACGGTTTAATATTAATCTTAGTTTAATATATGGTTATTATTTTCTGATTTAGTAGCGCCAATTAGCATGAAAGTCATTATAATTGTCGAGGAACACTGATAATATTTGCGTTTATGTTTAAACAGTGGTAAATTAAACTTCTAAAAATATTATTTTTCACGTGAAACAATTTCTGTAATGAATTGCTTTAATAGCTGTTTGAACTGAGCAAGTAAGTATTTTTTAATATAGATACTAAAGAGTCGGTTCTGTTTTTAGGTTATATTTTATTTCAATGGAGACATATAAAAAGCAGAAGTACAAAACGCAATTACCTACTAAATGCTATCATTATTTATTCCTATAACTTTCCCAAAATACACCACTACAATAATTTAAATAAAGTAAAAGTACATTTATATTAAAATAATGTAAAAGCGCAACCAGATATTTGCAGCTCTCAGCTTTCGCTCATCAGCGTTAATTAAATTACTCATGTTTAAATAACTTCCCGAAATTCGTACAGAAATGGCAACCGCTGAAAAAGCTACCACTGAAATTTGACGAAATATTTTGCCCGGCTAGATTTGCCCAGCGGCTATAAATGTGGTAAAAACATAAAAGTAGATCGAGCATTTTTGAAATATGTGTGAAATGTTTTACATGTCAGGAATTTATGTAAAACTTTGTTACTAGGTACAAGTGGCCTAAAATAACGGCCATGCGGGTAGATTTTCAAAGTTAAGCAAAGCTTGCCAAGGTCGGTCTATTGATAGGAGACCCCTCCGTGGTTCCAGCTGGTCCTTTTTGGTTTCAGCTGCCGTTAAATGATTGACTGTCGTATCGGGTAGTCAGAAGTCGGAAATTCTGACACGTTATCCAGCTACTGGGTCGACGTAAGATAGTAGGCAGTCGCTTCATGTCATTTATTTACCAAGCCATTTTCCAAACTACATTGGGGTCGGCTTCTAGTCAAACCGTATTCAGCTGAATACCAGTATTTTATGTGGAGCGGCTGCACCAAACCTGCACAACCCAGTAACTGGGTAACACGGTACTTTTTTGCTTATCTTCTCAATTGTTAAAAAATGTAATTTTGTTTTATTATTTTTTTTTTTTTTGGGTCATGCTTGGCGCAAATAAACGCTTTTTCTTTCTTTTCTTTCTTCATGCGAAGAATTGGTATTCAGCTGCATGCAGTTAAACTGAAACCATCCCCAATATAGTTAGAGAAAGGCCAGGCAGATTTTAAAGTTACTAAACGTTGATTTAGAATGTGTAAAAGTTGTATTACCTAAGTAATGTTTATTGTATAGATATATTATTAATAAAAAGTGTATATCCAGAAGATGTATAATTTATTCATGAGTAGTGTCCACTCTTCTGGCTCTAGTCTAGGTCAAAGATCATGTCAGACAAAGTCTACGATGGTGAGGGCTAACCCAGAAGGAGCTTGTTCACTCTGACTTTGAAGAGATAGGGTGGGATAGGGTTGTAAGCGTTTGGAAACAGTCGCAGGCAGACAGCCCATTATTGTAAAAGACGCCTGGAAGCGCTTAGTGCAACTTGGTGGAGTAGCAACAAAGTAGGTATAGTAACTTGCAGTGCGTCTGGATGTCCGATGGTAGGACTTAGGATAAAATAATTTCTCATCTCTTTTCTAGAAATAGCTTGCCATATTTCCAGCATTATTCACGAATCTAGGACATTCCATTTTACTAAAAGACTAGATTTTTCACGTGGTAAAAACTTTTAGGCCTGACGTGAACTCGAGTACGTAATAATAAATGAAACTGCGGGCGGCAACTCATACATAATTTAGCACATAAAGCCCATATTGTGCTGTGTTCTATTTTACTTGTCCAGTTAGCTGTGGACGCGATGACTTATTCTATTTATTTAATTAGATTGTAGCAAGTAACAAAGCCAAAATTAGAAATGAATTCTCTTGGGATAGATTTTCGTTGTGAACTTTGGTCCTCTTTTTGCGTAGACTAGTGCTTCTTATCAATAATTCAAACATTTAATAACTAACAGTTGAAAACTATACATATATTAAATACTAGTGGACGTCACGCGGTTTCACCCGCGTAGTTCCCGTTCCCGTGGGAGTACAGGGATAACATATAGCCTATGTTACTCCCTGATAATGTGGCTATCCATTGCTGAAAGAATTTTTCAAATCGGTCCAGAAGTTTCGGAGCCTATTCATTTCAAACAAACAAACAAACAAACAAATCTTTCCTCTTTATTATATTAGTGTAGATTAGTTACTGTCCACGAATTCGTCCGCGTCTGTTCACGATTTCATGGTCTTTGTTTGTTTGCGAGAAATTAGAAAGAAAATTTTATTCCTTATACCATAACTGCCAGTAAAAGTCCCGTCAAAACTGGTCCAGTCGTTTCAGAACAAACAGGCAGACAGAACAAAAATAGAAAAATGTTTTATTGTAATGAATATCATACATATTTTCTAATGCATTGAGTTAAAAGCTGCAAACAAACTGGCACTAAAATTAACTGTTTAGTTTTCAAAACGGACCTTATTTGCGTCCTGATATTAAAACAATCAAAACCACGCAAGGTCTAACTTTGCGTGGTTTTTGCAAAGAATTAATAAAAACTTATATAAAGCGGCAGTACGAAACAAAAGTTTTTAATTTCTCGTATTGCCCGTTCCATCAACCCCATCTCACAATCGACATGCTCCCACTAAAATAATTTCACAGCATCAGCATTGCAGAAGCTGTTTGAACTGTGAGGCCATCAATCATGGCGCTTGCCATTCGAGGGACACCCTGTGCCATCCGTCAAACTGACAGCCAGAATTGTGCATAGGTATTACGTATTTTAGTTTTAGGTCACGTTGTGCAGTATTGCTAGTTTTATTTTCGAACATCACTAAATAGTATAAAACAAAGTCGCTTTCTCTGTCCCTATATCCCTATGTATGCTTAAATCTTTAAAACTACGCAATAGATTTTGATGCGGTTTTTTTTAATAGATAGAGTGATTGAAGAGGAAGGTTTATATGTATAACTAGCTGCCCCGCGCAACTTCGTCTGCGTCACAATTTTCATTACTGCTCCGCTCCTATTGGTCTTAGCGTGATGATATATAGCTTAAAGCCTTCCTCGATAAATGGGCTATCCAACACTGAAAGAACTTTTCAAACCGGACCAGTAGTTCCTGAGATTAGCGCGTTCAAGCAAACAAACAAACAAAGTCTTCAGCTTTATATATTAGTATAGATAACATCCATTACATAGTGGAGAAATACTGTTATTTTTGAGGTTTGTAATGTGATGTCGTAAATAATTACATTTTATGATGCAGACGAAGTTGCGCGGGTCAGCTAGTTTAATGTATAAAAATAAAATTAAAACAGTTTTGGGAATAAACGATAAAAAATTATATGGCTACCGTTAGGTGCGGAATTTATTCGAAAGAGTCACCGCGGCCCTGGAATGCAATGGGCATTAGGAGGAACACGGATGGGTTTTAGTCATTTAGTCTGACACTCCCTTCCGCTCCGTCTAGAATGGAAGGAATCATTTGATGATATCCCATCCTTAAGAAAAATGGTAGCGATAGGTCCAGTTTTTTGCCAAGGTTGTGGAATTTTTCGAAAAAAAAAAACAGGGTAAATAAATAAACCGTCTAGAAATATAAAAACGAAACAGGAGCTAGCGTGGTCATCTTGTACTAGTGTGAAAAAGAGATGGACCTATTAAAATTGAATATAACCGTCCCTTTTTTGTTACAGAATACCGATGGCTTAGTTTAAACACTGCATACCAGTACCTACTTCTCCTACCCTCATTTCCGTATAAATTATGCGAGAATTAGCTCGTGCCAAGGTAAATAGATTAGCCTGTCAGCACGGTAGTGGTGCTGATCGCGCAGGCAGCGCCGGGCGTAATTAACTAGTGTCATTCGTGAACGCTTCTTTATAAGGTAAATACACAACTATTTTTACTACAGTATAAGTTGTGTTTATCTATTCATTTCAACATTGTAAACTATTTTTATTACAGTTTTGGTGTACAATTAAGTATATTCTATGTATCGATCCCATAATGTGCCATTTTTATTTTCATTAATTTTACCGATATAAATTAAGAACAAATAAAAAATAAAGTTATATAGTATTTACCTTCTTTATAATATTGCGCCCGCGACTTCGTTCGCGCGGATTTAATATTTTAATTTTCGTAAGAATCTCAATTTTTTAAAATAAAATATAGCCTATGTTTTAAGTTAATAATTGTTATTTGTAGCTTTCTAAAGGCAAAATATTTTTTTTTGAATTAGTTGAGTAGTTTTTTATAAATATAAATATAAATGAAAGATGATAATTCCAGCCTGACTGCCTATCTCCCCCCTTCACAGCCTAGTTGCCGGAATGAATATGACTGGAGTCAAATATTGTCCTCTGACTAGAGGTAGCCAGAGAACAGAATATTTGACTCAGAATATTTTACGGGTAAAAAGAAAGAAATAAAGAAAGAAAACTGTTTATTTGGGAAAAATGACAAAAACGAAAAAGTGACAGCTGGGACCAACTTTTTAACGTTTTCGAGGGACATAGGACTCTAGTTATGTAATCGATGGTCACTTACCGCAGACCGGCTTCAGCAAGCATTGCTTAACCTAAAAAATCAACCCATGAGGCAGTTATTTTTTTTTAGCGTCAAGCTCCTTCAAACGTCTTTTATAATGTGCACAGCAAAGAAGTGGAACTCTCTGCCTGCGTCTGTGTTCCCGAACGCTTACAACCCTCATCTCTTCAAAATTACAGTGAACAGGCTTCTTCTGGGTAAAGCTCGCTCCATCGTCAACTTTGTCTCTGTCATCCCTGACCTAGACTAAAGTCAAGAGCAAAACCATCTGAAATAAAAAATATTACGTATCACGAACTTTCCTTAAAATAGCTTATTTTAAAATAGTTTTCACAATATATTTCAAAGAAATACCTACTCCGTCAAAGAGGATAAGTCTTTATCCAAACAATAAAATAATATCGATAGAAGACGTTCAATCTTTCGAATTTTCTAGATCACGTTTCACAGCAGCGGAGTTTCAATTCTGCGCTATATTGTTTAGCCAAGGAGATTGAATGAAAGAAAATGTATAGTTTGGTCCAGAAAGATGTGGTTCGGTACAAGTCATAAGAAAAATATCGTTTTAATGAATTTTGTTTAACGTTTTTTGTTTATTGGTTTTTGGATGTTGGATGTTGGGATTAGAATGGTTTGATGTTGGAAATAATTTGGTAGAAAATTATAATACGGTTTAAAATTAATTTTTTGTGACTTTTTTACCAGTAGGCCATTAATATTTGGGCACGCCACAATTGCGGCGATAAGTCTCCTCTTTGAGGAGTGGCTAGAGCGGCGCCACGGCGTCCTTACCTTCCGTTTGACGCAGGTACTCACCGGACACGGTTGTTTCGGGAGGTACCTGTTTCGAATACGGCGGGAGGATACGCCCGGATGTCAACACTGCGAGGATCGCCCGGAGGACACGGTGGAGCATACGGTGGAGGTCTGCCCTGCTTGGACGGAGCACCGCCGTGTCCTCGTCGAGGCGATCGGCGGCGGCGACCTGTCGCGGTCGGCCCTGTTTCAAGCCATGGTCCGGAGCGAGGAGACTTGGGAAGCGGCCACCTCCTTCTGCGAAGCAGTAATGCTTGCGAAGGAGGAAGCCGAACGCGTGAGGGAGAGGGAAACCTCACGCCCCAGCCGCCGCAACAGAAGAAGACTCCCCGCGCGTCGGGAGTCGCAGGGCGATTCTCGGCCACCGTAGGCGCGGGCCTGCGGACGGCGAGCATTGGGTGGCTCGCCGTCTGGTCATAACCAGGCCCGGGTCGACGGCGCGCTGTATTCCACGCGCGCCTCAAAGAGCTGTCAGCATTAAAGACGGGGCCCGCCAGGGCCCAATGCCTGCCGGGGTTGCGGGATTTATTCGAAAGAGTCACCGCGGCCCTGGAACGCAAAGGGCATTAGGAGGAACACGGATGGGTTTTAGTCAGTAAGAGTCTGACACTCCCTTCTACTTCACCCAGAGCGGAAGGAGTCATTTGATGATTTCCCATCCTTAAAAAAAGGCCATTCATATTATTAGAATGTATATATATATTCTGTATAATAATGTAAATAACTATTTCTAAACGCATTATCTTTCTACTGTTTCCGAGCGATATTGCTTTTAGATATCAGTTTAGCTGCTTATGGTGGATTTAATCTTGTCTTTACTTGTTCATTCAGTTCGTTATAAAAGTAATTGTTTCTATTCCAAACGGTATCTAATTTAATGATTGTGAGTAAAGGACAGGTGTATATAAAACAACAAATATACCACAACCATTAAAAGTAAGGCTTATCAAAGTGTTTATGGTCGATATAGATAAAGCAAATGTGCCAGGTTTTAAGCCGCAATAACACCTTTATTAGACCATAAAAGAAATAGCCAACAATAAAAAATACACACGTACATATAGACATATTAAGTCATCAGTGTTGCGATACTGAAAGATTTAATACCACCATACCATTATCTGTCATTTTATAAAAAGGAAATATTCAAGACAAATTAGATATACAGTTCCTTTACAGCTATTTTACCTCTGCTTTTCCACCAAATTTATTTCTATTTTTGATACTATAAGGTTGCTGTCAGAGGTCAAATACCTTTTTTTATTCTGTTTATTTAACACGGGGTTATTATCCACATGGATACGCCAACCCCATCGTACCCTATTAGTACTAATTACATTAACATAAATAACAAATTTGAGTGAGAGGGACTCATCAATTAGATAACCTTGCTAGACTACTTAACATTTTAGCTAACTGCGATTTAGGACTTGCCAAATTTGTTGTTTGAATTAACCCAACATCTAGAAAATTTTGAACTTTTTAATTGATGACTCTCTTTCATCTTTGTTCTTTACACAATCCATCAGCAAATGAAGTATATCTTCAGTTTTATTGCATACTAGTGGACGTCACGCAGTTTCACCCGCGTAGTTTCCGTTCCCGTGGGAGTACGGGGATAAAATGTAGCCTATGTTACTCCCTGATAATGTAGCTATCCATTGCTGAAAGAATTTTTTAAATCGGTCCAGTAGTTTCGGAGCCTATTCATTTCAAACAAACAAACAAATCATTCCTCTTTATAATATTACTATATTATATATTGCATACTACACTGTTGAGAGATGTAACTTTTCCCATAAGATAACCAAATTTTGCCGATGCATAGTGTCCAGAGCGCAGTCTTAAAGCTAACTTAACACAATTTCTATATTATATAACATCATCGAACCTGGGCCATACAAGGAGGCTCACTTTGTATAATTTTGTACCATAACCCTTAAAAAAATAAAGCCTTAATTTCCATAAATTTTTGACAGATTGTGACAGATGCGAATGCGAACATTGATTTAAAATTAGTAGAATTGGCACTCTGAACTGAACTGAATGTACATTTTGGGGTCTAGGACATTGTCAAATTCTGACAGTGACATTGTAGATTGTCAAAAGTTGCAACATGTTTGGTATTTACCACCTGACATTCTGGTTGCGTATGTCAATTTTACCACCTGACATTATGGTTGCGTACGACAATTTCATCAATTTCGCACTGTTTGCTTTGATATTTTTAAGAGGATTTGTGTTATCCGGATTTCTACACCGATCACTCTCTATTTTAATGCCGAAATGGTGAGGAATCTGATTTTAGTTGATAAATGATATTTATTTTGTAAGTAGGTAAAACATAACACTTTCACACGTCTATTTAAGATAGATGGGGCCGGTTTAATTTTGGGACTAAAATAACAGGGACTTACCAATCATGCAGTACTGTAGTTTTTACGTCAATGGTATCAAGCAATTAAAACTCCATAGTAGGCTAGGCCAGTTCAAGAAATGCGGTCAACTACACACAAATTCAGTACACATTACCCTGCGTCCCACAATCTATCAAAGTCCAAGCAATGTAGCCAACCTAAGCAGCCATAACGCCCATAATTGCCAACCTATGTTCATGAGCTGCATCGTTCATCACGTTTGATCTAGACAGATTCGAGCTCATGATCCTATAATTTGATCTACGATACATCATGGTAGTTTCCGATTCTGTGGAGGAAGAGGTCATGTATGAATGGTGAGTGCCAATCAATTGATAGTATTAATTGGTAGTGTTTTTATGGTTTGGTATTAATAAGTCAGTTTTTTTTAACTAAGAGGAAAGAGTTAATTAGCAACTTCAAAAAGAAAAAAAATTCTTGATACACAAAAGGCTAAGATTTTGAATGTTATTTAGAACAAAGACGTAAACGTGAGATTTTTGGGTTCTATGAGCTGGCAGAAGCAGCAGCTTCTTTTTTATGTGACAATAAGATAGAACCTTTATATGACCCTCCTATACAACGTGTAACAGAATTAACGCAATACCTCTTGAGGGGTCATTGTACTCATCATTGAGCAATTTTCACTATGGGACCGACACTGAAATCGCGAAAAAAATATCGACTGCCCCAAACATTTATGTAGGTACCGCATGACTTCACAAAATGTACTGAGGAGGTATAAAGTTTGTTCTGCGGGTCAAAAAGGCCACTTTAGCAGAATCATATTATTAAGCACACAACAATCTGTCAAATTTTATCTTTCACGCTAACGGTTCAAGGTTGATTGGGAAAATTTGACAGTGACGGGTAGCGTGATGTGCTTTCTGATTCTGCTAAAGTGGCCTTTTTAGACCCCCTGTTACACACAAAATGTTAAAGGAGTTCAAGTAAATGGTGAATAGCTAGCTTTGTTGTCATGTATCATATAATAAAGCTCTGAAAGGTGGGAAAATATCGCTATTATCATTATGTAACACGCTTAAAACTTCTGTCTTAAAACCATTACGTTGTACATCTTTTGATAGGTGGTTGAACTTTCCTTAAAAGGGGTGAAAGTACAAACATTTATGCAGTAGTTTTACACAACAAGAATTAATTTAACATAGGTCACATTACAGTGACCTTTGCAGTTAACAGCTTTATTTAAAGTTAGTTTAAAATTCTAAACACAAAGTAAAATTAATGATGTTATTTTAACAAAATTGCTATCTAAATGAAAATGGTGTAATTAACGTTCACAAATTCGTTTTGTGAAGTTTTTGTTTTTTTTTTTTGTTGAAGTATTTTTATTAAATATTGGGGTAAATGACTTCGATATTAGAACATGGCTCGTATTAATTTTGACTATAAAAATAATGAAAAAATAATATCATGAAACAAATTTTTTATAAAAAAATATATCTAACATTAAACAGTATTTTAACAACACAGGTATCGCGATCACACTGTCGATGTCGCGAAATTCTCGAAAATAACAACTACAAGATAATGCCATAGGAAAAGAAAAAGCCAAAAGGAAAAAACAAACTATTTTATTGCAAACTGCAATAATTCATTTTTTATACATTTCCCCTAGGCAAACACGCAGAAACAAGTGGTGAAATACGACACTTGCACGCAAAACAACACGAAACCTATTCATATTTAATAACAAAAGGAATTTCTTGAAACTGTGTTTTCAACAAAACAGCTAAGTTAAAATACATAAGAAAAGTCAAGCAGAAGTTTGAAATATTGGCGTAACGGAGAGCCTTTTTACATGAGTTTTCAGGCTTTACTTACAAAGTCTTTTTTCAGTCGGCACTTTCTTTCAAAGAGGCAGTGTTACTCCATGCCCAATAGCTGTGCCATGACAATGAGCTCACAAGTTTTGGATAGAGCACTTGAGATCAAAAGCCGTTGAAAGATCGGTCCAAACAGGATAAGAGCACATTAGAGTTACGATTTTGATTCATCGTTGTGAAACGACGTATCGCAAGGTAAAGATAGTAAGTATGTGTTAGAATTTTCGATTAGGTAAAAGCTATTTAAATTCAAAATCCCATCTTAAAGAAAGTTATTTAATTAATGTCACGTTATTTTATTGTAGTCATAACTTTATTGCTGCGCTCTACCGTTGTCTGTTACTGTTTTACATTGGTTGCAGTCTATGATTAATTAAAATGAATAAATAAATAATGTCACCATAATATTAATACTTTTGTATGTCACCTGCTTTGTCAAAACACAGAAACCCACTATGAATTTGTTACACTTTCTTGTACTCGTACACGTGTGCACAAATAAACATTAATGTGTTTAATTTGATTTTTAACTGTTTTTATCCAATTTTGTTGCATTTTTTACAAACGACCATTGGCTTTTCTTACTACTAAATGAGCTTTATAGAATCTCTATCCCTTTCTTACTTACATATTCACTCCTTTATACTCAAACTGCCGCATCCGTTACTCTATCATCCATAAAAACACGACGTGTAGCCCAGGGCTGTTCACCAAGAGTCCCTCGCAGAGGTTCTTTTAAAGCGTATGTTCTACAATCGTGGCTTTTTACATCTCTTTTTATTTACAGTTGAATGAACTCCTGTTCCTTTTGTGTTGTTTTACTTTCATGACGTCTTGTATATTTTCACGTTAAGGGGTATACTTGCACAAGATCGCTCACAAAACATAATCAGTTTTCATAAGTGAGTGGTTTAAAGAAATGCGTTACCTTTTCAAGGCGTTGCCATTTCTTCTGGAGTCTTACCTGTAACAAGACAATAAAAACACTGTTAATAGACTTCAAAAAAGGTGAGTTTTTATAATATACTAAAGATCATGAAATACACTAAGTAACCTGCATTACTGAAAATGTTAACCATCAAGTTAAGCACGCTGAATGGTACAGATCCAGATACAATATTAGATTGGAACTGCTACAAACCAGATGATATAACTCATATTTATCAAAACGTTAATGTATTTTCATTTCCCAAAAACAACTTCATCACAGCAACTACACACAACATAAACTACAATACAAAAAGTAATCACAGTTTTCCGAAGCAAGAAACGGGAACGTTAAAAGGAAATACTCGAAGAAATCTCAGTAATACACTTTCTTGGGTCGCAACAAACTTGCACACCATCTGGATACGTGATCCCGCATAATATTGTTACCGCATGGCAGTATGCCAAGGAGAACCCGTTGGACGTCCCGCTGTACAAGTGCAAGCTATAGCAGATGTCCTTTGGGAACCCCAAGATGAAATGTAGGGTTGTGCTTTATGTAAGAATAGTTTTGGGCGAGAAAATGAGATGTGATTTGCCGAGATAACAAATGATGGTAATGATGTAGATGATAGTTCAGGAGATGGAGGAGT
Source organism: Lacanobia wlatinum (assembly GCA_947578705.1). Classification (NCBI taxonomy): domain Eukaryota; kingdom Metazoa; phylum Arthropoda; class Insecta; order Lepidoptera; family Noctuidae; genus Lacanobia; species Lacanobia wlatinum. The sequence goes on from OX388044.1 coordinate 16,187,168, forward strand.
TCAGTTATTCAGCGAAGCGTTCGCTTAGTGTATGAGTAAACTACTTGGAGATGTTTTGAAAATAATGGCTTGAGTTAGGTTTGGAGATGCTATTTACCGAGAAAAAAGATGATGGGAATGAATCAAGGTAATGAAAATATTTGTCATATGTTTAAAGTTGAAGGAGCTGTATTTCGAATTGTAGCTATTTTATCATTCGCAGAGATGCCTTAACAAACGTCTAGCATTTTCAAAAAGTATTTTTAAGTACTCAATAATGAACCGTCTCATACCTTGACAATGATATTTTCGAAAGATGAGACGTTGCAGTGTTCGATCTATTCCTTCATGATCAGCATATAAAAACTAGGTAAATGATCTGAGAAATGGGAAAAAAATTGATTCCATATAAAATAGTACACAGATTGCTTCTTCTACAAAAGTGATTATCCTGTGTCTACGAAAAGACTCCTACGTAAACGCTTTAACTTCAGCACATTAATTAACTTTATTCTTGTGCGAATTAGTTAGACTTGGTGACACTATCTTTATTTTCTGTCTCTTCGTGCAAATAAAGGACTCTTAAATTAGGTCACAATAGCGAAGGTAACTTTTACTAGATAAGATTTTATCAAACGAAAATTCTTAGAAGATAACACGTAAGATATTCAATATAAGAGGGACACAAAAAAAGCTGACTCAATATAAGAGGGACACATTAGGCAACAGATGAGACCATAAACCTGATAACCAATGTTACTGACTGTTGTGTACCTAGTAACTGGATTATATGGATCAGGTAGGCAAGTGGTTAGACTGAAATCCGACCCTATGGTAGGCGCTAGATAAACTTGCAATTTAGTACATTGACCTTTCCCTATAATATCCATTCGTAGATACCCGAACAACAAATTATGAAACACGACAAACGTCTAATAAATCGATGTATGCCGGCAGCACGCACGAAAAAGGATGACTCATTGTCCCGTTACGCTCATTGTAACGTTACGCTCATTGTAACGTTACGCTCATTGTAACGTTACGCTCATTGTAACGTTACGCTCATTGTAACGTTACGCTCATTGTAACGTTACGCTCATTGTAACGTTACGCTCATTGTAACGTTACGCTCATTGTAACGTTACGCTCATTCTAACGTTACGCTCATTGTAACGTTACGTTCATTGTAACGTTACGTTAATTGTAACGTTAAATCATTTTATCAATGTTTTGTTATGACGTTGTCACTTTAAACTATCGTCCGTAAACAGACTTTACAGGCAACCAATTTTTTTCATTACAGGAGAACGTAAAGGATCACGAAAGAATTCGATTCAGGATAGCTTTGTCTTTATTTCTATTTTTATATAAAGAAAGTCAATAAATGTAGTGGGTCGTACCATAGCATAGTTGGGGATATACAGAGCAAGGTATGACTAGATAACTTGAAGTTAACAAGCAAAGTTTGAACATGCCAAAATGTGTGATAAAAATGTCGAAAAGCAGAATTTACTAAATTTTAAGGTGTGGCCAGTCTTCGAAATCCCGATTATTGTGTTTAAGACGGGATATGGTATAAAACATTACCTACCTGAGCCAGAGGATTATACGTTAGAGGTAACACGTGCTTCCCAGAGATAACTGTACTTGTAGGTAGCTAGGCCATCGTGCCGACACGTGTAACGATCCCAGCACTCTTTATAGGATCCTTGGTGCATTTAAATGTGCAATTCTGTACGGAACATGTACTTGATATATAATTTATTATAAACTAGCACTTCGCCCGCGACTCCGTCTGCGCACACTTTAGAGGTGGCACGCAACTTCTATGTCCCATATTCTCACTCACGGAAATTCACATTTATGATTCTTTATCCTTATTTCTTTGTCTAATATTCTCATCCTCGGAAATGCATCTTCATGATTCTGGTATTCTCATAGTTTGTGAGTCTTTGTTGTTTTTGCTTTCAGCCCTGGGATTATTTTGACGTGTTTCCTGGTCTTCTGGTTCTTATGAATCTTTAAGGCTCAAAATTCCAGCCTCAAAAATATTTGGACATAGTTTCTGGTTTCCTGTTATTAGAGAGTCTTAACCACTCACAATTTTAGCCTAAAAAATACTTCGACATCTTTCTGGTCACCTGGTTCTTGTAAATCTTTAGCGTTCACAATAATTCTTAGCCTAAAAATGTTTTACTGCGAGGATCGCCCGAAGGGCACAGTGGAGCACACGGTGCAGATCTACCCTGGTTGGGCGGAGCACCGCCGTCCTTGTCTAGGTGATCGGCGGCGGCGACCTCTCGCGTCCGGCTCTGGTTCAATCTATGGTTCGGAGCGAGGAGGCAAGGGAAGCGGTCACCTCTTTCTGCGAAGCAGTAATGCTAGCGAAGGAGAAGGCCGAACGCGTGAGAGAGAGCGAAACCTCACGCCCAAGCCGCCGGCCGCTGCAGGAGAAGACGCCCCAGGCGTCGGGAGTTGCAGGGCGATTCCCGGCCACCGTTGACGCGGGCCTGCGGACGACGAGCATTGGGTGGCTCGCCGTCCGATCAGAACCAGGCCCGGGTCGACGGAGCGATGTGTTCCATGCGCGCTTCAGAGCTGTCAGAATAGAAGACGGGGCCCGACAGGGCCAGTGCCTGCCGGTGTTGCGGAATTTGTTTTAAAGAGTCACCGCGGCCCTGGAACGCAAAGGGCATTAGGAGGAACACGGATGTGTTTTAGTGAGTAAGAGTCCGACACTCCCTTCTGCTTCACCCCGAGCGGGAGGAGTAATTTGATGATTTCGCTTCTTTAATAGAAATGCCAAAAAATGCTTTGACATGTTTCTGGTCTCCCGATACTTGTGAATCTTTAGCGCTCACAATTCCAGCCAAAAAACTACTTTGAAATGTTTCTGGTTGTCAGCGGTTAGGATTAAAAAGTAGGCAACCACCACCACCACCAACCACCACCAAACCACTAACCACTGGCAATTCCAACCCCAGAAATACCTCGACATGTTTCTGTTCTCTTAGCGCAAAATGAATCTTTAGATTCCTATTTCCAGCCTGGCCATAATTTCGACATGTTTCTGTTTTCTTGGTACTTTTGAATCCTAACCGCTCACAATTCCAGCGCCAGAAATATTTCGACATTTTTCTGCCCTCTTGGTACTTGTGAATCTTAAGCGCTCACAATTTCAGCCAAAGAAATACTTTGATATGTTCCTGGTCTCCTGTTATATGTAAATCTATAGTGTTGCCAAATTCTAGCCCAGAAAAAACTTCAACATATTTCTGTTCTCCAATTAAAAACAAATTGTCCAAAAATACTGTGACATGTTTCCGCTCTCCATGTATTTGTGAATCTTTAGCGCTCACAAATTCAGGCCCGGAAATACTTTGACATGTTTCTCGTCTCCTGTTACTTTTGAATCTCTAGCGCTCACCATTTCAGAAAAAAAAATACTGATATGTTTCTGGTCTCCTGTTACGTGTCAACTTATAGTGTTCAAAATTCCAGCCCTGAAAATACTTCGACATGTTTCTGCTCTCTTGATACTTTTCAATCTTAACTGCTCATATTTACACCGCTGGAAATACTTCGACATCTTTCTGGTTTCTTGGTACTCGTGAATCTTTAGCGCTCACAATTCCCACCGAAAAAATACTTCAGCATTTTTCTGCCTTCTTGGTTGGTACTTGTGAATCTGTAGTTTTCACAATTCCAGCCCGGAAAAATATTCAACATGTATCAGCCGGTCGATTCTGAAACATGTCGAAGTGAAGGAGGCTTGTATGAAGTGACCACGAAGTGAGCTGTCATTCCATCTTGATTACATGTATCGACAGGTCACTTCACGATCACTTTACTTCGACATGTTTACAGAATCGCACTGCTGTACTTCCTGGTGTAAAAAAATACTTTGCTTAAAAATACTTTGACATAAATATTTGATCTCTCGAAACTGGTGAATCTTTAGCGCTAACAATCTCAGCCCAAAAAATACATCGACATGTTTCTGGTCTCCTGGTACTTCTGTATCTTTAACGCTCACACTCCCAGCCCCAAACATACTTCGACATATTTCTGTTCTCCTAGTACTTTTGAATCTGAAGTACTAAGGCAGCAGAAACTCGATATTCCCACTTCTTCCTATGTCTCTATTAAGCCATGTAAGTTACCGGAAAAAAAGTGGCCTATGATTGATTCCAGGATGTGAACTATATGTGTGCCAAATTAAATCCCTTTAGCCAGTTTTGCCTGATTGAGGCACAAACATACAAACTTTCACATTTATAATATTAGTAGGATACCGTGTTTATATGACAAATGATATTTGTGATGGCAACCCCTAACCAACCAACCCCATGACAACCTTTAAACATGTACTTAATGTACTGGATAGCCTAAATTTATTATAAATACCGTGTTTGTATGACAAATAATATTTGTGATGACAACCCCCAATCAACCAACCCTGACAACCTTTAAAGGTTTGTCATTATTGTATTTTCTATAGATTTGTTATGTTTTAGTGTAAAGAAGTTATTTCTATCTATCTAAATCTAATCTAATATATAAAAATCTCGTGTCACGGTTTTTGTTACCGAACTCCTCCGAAACGGCTCGACCGATTTTCATGAAATTTTGTGTGTATATTAGGTAGGTAGGTATGAGAATAGGTGGTAAGGTATTTTTTTTTTTTGTATGGCAAAACAACGTTTGCCGAGTCAGCTAGTTAGTAAGGTATAAAATTGCGTAGAAACAGTGAACCTTCCTTTTTATCTGATTTGTTTGCCAAAAGCTGGAATCCGGTGAAAAGAAGTAAATAATCCCATTTAAAAGTAAAGCATTGGACGTTGATCCAATCATGTCAGGGATGAACCAGGAAGAAACGAATACTTTCTTTTGAATAATTTTATTTTCGTTTCGTTTTTGATTTCAATAATATAATTCAGTCAAAACTCAAAGCTAAAAAATTGTATTCAATATTTTCCTGACGAATAAATTACATTAACTTTGGAGAGAAATGGAATAACTTAACAAAATAATAAGAAAAATATACAGTAAAGCCTAAACAAGTTAGTACTTATTAAAATATCAACATAAAACCCAAAATTTCTAAACGCAACAAAGGGACTGGACCCACCGCTTGGAAAATTATAATCTCAAATGTTTAACAAAAGAATGCCTTATTACGCTTTTAAAAAGAAAATCTTAAAATGTAGGAACAAGAAAGGTTACAAAATGTGAATAAGCAGACGCTAGTCATGATATAATTTTAGTAACAATAGAATTTTAGATCAAAGAAAGCACTAAAAGTCTTTGTTACTTAAAGTATGTGAGAGATAATACAAATACAAAAATGCCTTGTCTAGCTGACCCGTTAATATTTTTCTCGAAGAACTGTTTGAATTATATAAATTAATAGACTAATACTTACTACTATAGAAAAAAAATATTAAATAAAATACATACGACTTCTTGCCAGCTTTTTCCAGAAGCAAGTGTAATTATTAATTTTAATTAAAACGTTAGGATCCTTACCAACAAATTGTTTATTTTACAAACAAGAAAGAAAAAAAATATGCCTGAAATAGACGTCTGTCTGATGTGTCCAGAGAAAAGGAAAAATGTTCGCAAATACCAAGGAATGTAATAATAAATGTTTTCATCGTCACTTTATCCTGCAATAACGTCAAATGAAAAAAAAAGTAAATTGAAAAGTCTTCTAACGATTTAATTTTCTCAGATTGTTCCTGTTATTCTGAGTTATTTGATATTGTTAGAATTAAACATCTCCGGAGGACATGAGAGTTTCCATCAACTCAAATTAACACATAAAATACAACGTATAATAGAACAAACGCAATACCTAAAAAGGTGTCATTGTACTCATCATTATGAACAACTTTAATATGGGACCAACCTCAAAATCACGAAAAAGAAAATAACATGTCAATGATTCTCAAACTGTACACAGAACAAATATTGTGCAAAAATTCAATGTATTATCAACAATTTTTTTTATTTCTTAAAAGTAAATTGGATAGGCTCATCCCTAAAATTTGTCTCAGCTATAACATTTCAACCTGGTACTAAAAAAACGCCCGTTTGAAAAAAATGTTTTTTTTGTAATCTATACTAATATTATAAAGAGGAAAGATTTGTTTGTTTGAAATGCTCCGAAACTACTGGACCGATTTGAAAAATTCTTTCAGCAATGGATAGCTACATTATCAGGGAGTAAAGGCTATATTTTATCCCCGTACTCCCACGGGAACGGTAACTACGCGGGTGAAACCGCGTGACATCCACTAGTGTCTTATATCTTGCATCAAAGAAAAATAGAGAATAATGAAAGTAGAGAATAATGGGTAATGAGACGTTTTATTGGGTCAACCCTGAATATGTTATGAAAGGGACAACAAAAAATATAGGTGAATAATATTTCGCTCAGTTACTCAAAAGGTTATGGGTAGCAATTTTTACTCCAGATAGTGGAATGAAAACGCTGAATAAAAAGATATAGTGTGACATGAAATACTAAATTTTGCCTGTGACTTCGCCCATGTGTATAATAGATATTTGCAAAAAAAAAGTATCCTTGAAAATTCATCAAAATTGGTTCAGCAATGCAGGCGTTAGAGCATAACGAACAAAAACATATCACTTTTACATATTTTATAAAATATATCTCGTAGTTAGGATGACTTTACAGTATTGCAACGATATCTCTCATTGAATGTTTTAAATTAAGGATAAAAAACCAGATGAAAAATAAGATGGTTAAATCAGTGAGGCTCGGGTGCGCCCTCAAAATGGACACTATTTTCATAATACCCATATCCCTTAAACACATTTCCCTTAGCCTCCTCTGCATTATATTTTCATATGATCATCATCCCTGAAAGAACATCAGCTGAAACATAATTCAGTGCGTAATAATGAAGACGAAGCACACCCCTTTATATGTATAAAGTATAGTGGAAGAGATAAATATATACGTTCACAATATATGAGGGGATAAGACACGAAAAAATTGACAATTCGAGTGATGAGGAAGCATGAATCAGGAGTAAATCTGCGGCCGCCAAACCTGAATTTTTATGAAGAAAAATGGTCCAGTTTTGGTGTTGAATGTACGTTATTGTTTTGGGATACCCGGATATAAAAGGTTGATAACCAATGACTTTGGTTTTACTAGGTGATTTGGTCAGAATTCATTTTTTAGTAGCTTTTATTTTAATTGCCTTGCCTTATTAGTTAGGTAGTATCTTAGGGTCAAATCTTGCATGAATTTTAAAACGTGTATATCGCTTATAACTTCCCTTATAGCAATAGAGAATATCCATGAGATTGTTATTTACAAAATGAAATACTTATTAGCTCTAATAAACAATTATGAAATTATTTTTTAAATACCTTCATCAGCGATGAAGTTATAAAGCTTCAAAGTTTACAATTAGAAAGAGAAGTCCGATATGAATTGTGACGTCAAAGTTCTTGGCGCCTGTGCAGCTGCCATAGGAAACAGCGTTTTCGTGAGAGGGACAGATACATTTGTTTAAAATAATGATATCTCGTTTGTTTTTCGAGCAATTTTGATTCTATTTTCACTGTTAGTAGTATATTTGTGTACATTTTTAGATAAACTGTATAGATAATAAATATTTTTTTCGTGCATATTCCCTATTATTTGGCCGTATTCTTAATCCTAAATGGGGACCTCCACTTATTATTTATGCACTTCCGTGGTCTAATGAAATGATATATCTGAGAGAAATCCTCTTTTTCAAGTTTTTTTAAATCACTAGCTGTAAAATTCAAATGAGCAAATTAGAATTGGATTACTCATGCGTACCTCTAGGGATATTAAAATAAAACGTAAATAATTATAAAGGCACTTAATGTCTATTTATTATTCTGATTGATTTGATTTTTATTTTGATTTTGATATTTGGGCCACTGGGTCACCGAGGACCTTAAGGACAGTATGGATATTGAAAGGGTCTGTCCGATGCAACATGTTGGCCCGCAGGTTTTCACGGAGCACGGGGACTGTCAAAGTTGCGCTTTTTAAAGCGTACTGTCAGTCCTTTTACACCTGCAGCCTGTGGGTTAACTATACGCAGCGGACATACAGCGATCTGCGCGTTCAATACAATAACGCGTTCCGGGTGCTGATGGGGCTGCCGCGCCACTGCAGCGCCTCCGCGATGTTCGCGGCGGCTGACACAGACGGCTTTGCGGCCATCATGCGCAAACGGTGCGCTTCTATCATGCGCCGCACACGCGACAGTCCCAACACCATCCTGCGCGCGCTGGCAGACCGGTGGGACTCTTCGATGCTGGCTCGCTGGATACGGCTGCACGCAGTCATATAGTGATTTGCCACCATCATCGATGAGTCCACCTGGATCCACTCAATTAGTCAGAATATACTAACATTAGTTTTTAAGCAATTTTACTAACAAATATGGATCCGGACCTATCTGAAATAAATGATTTATTATTATTATTATTATTTATGGTATGTCTTGAACAATCTCGCGACCCTGAGGTCCCGGTCCTTTGGTAGGCGTACGAGGGGCCGAAGCCAACTCGCAGAGGCCCCGTTAGACATTTCTAATGGAATGGGGCACCAACCGACGATTATCCCTATATGCACTATCAAAGTATACCTAAGGACAATCCCCGGTAGGTGCAAAACTATTGCATAATATGGAAACAAAAGGTGACAGGCTATGGGTTTGGGTGGTTTAGTGGATTCATTAACGTATACTATGTAAGAACTATTGGCCCCTGCCTGACCACTGAAAATATACACGGCTTTAAAATGGCAGGGGATGACTTGAACACTCAATAAATGGGCCCCCGAAAACGGTCGCTAGCACAAAGTGACGTAGCTCCAAGGAGGCAACATATCCTGAGGTGCTAGAGGAGTGGAGAGGTATACCACGGCTATCAGGACAATCTCGGAAGTACGGTCAAGATCCCTACCAGCATCTTACTGGATTATACATCCTTCTCCCGAGCACGTTTGCTCTTGCGAATCTCCACTCAGACCGGCCGATTAAGGCAAGAAAGAGGTGGGAGCTCTGTTCCTCGTCAGTGTTTACTCCAGCCAGCCAATAAAGGCAAGCCTGAGATGAAGAACAAGACTTCTCCCGGGAGATCAGGTCCGTGGGGTCGCTACTGCCCAACAGTTCGCCACAAAACTGCCTTGCGGATTGTATCTCTCTTTGTCTGGCCCCTCACCCTAAGTATGAGTACCTAAGGTTCATTGGGGCACGCCCACCACGACGTCAACGTAGAGATACGGCGGTGGTATTATTATTATTATTATAATCCAGGAAGGAAAATAATAACTTGGACATTTTAATTACGTAAATATAATTATTTAGCTTCATCCAAAGTTTCACCCGGTCATTTAATTAAAATATATTTAATTATTCTGACCTAAATAATCATAACGATATCATTTTCTATCCTGGTATTTCACCCGAGAGGGTAGTTTAATATTTTACGTTAAAATGAAATAATAACACACACTCTTAACCCACACTTTATTAAGCTACGCAAAATTAATTTAAACAACATTTTAGCTATAATATTTAGTAATGTATTAATTTTCATTATATTTGGGGGAATTTTAATATTTAATATACTATGTTGTTTGCCTATATATATTAGAAACGTTGTTATTGGATTTGAATTTCAATTAAAGAAAATGGATAGGATAAAACTTATTAAATATTAAATTTAATCTCATAGAAGTGAACTGGAACATGTTCTAATGAGAAATAAAGATTCTTCAAACCTAAATTATAATTAATTTTATCCAAAGTCGATTCGATAAGTTTTTTTTAAGAGAGTTATTAGTTCAAATAACTCTCTTAAAAAAAACTTAATATTCTCCTGCTGAGGTAAGTCGATATAACAAGTTGAAACAAAATATAGGGTTTCGAACGCGTGTGAAAAAAGGGAAATCTTGTAGGATCTTCCGTGTAACTGTCACAGCCGATTCTAAAGTTATCAAAGAAAATTGGTGAAAATTAACCTTTCCATGATAAAATCCATGTTCCCAAAGAAACATGTTAAAAAGATTCGTTCGGAACACTGCGCGCGAGTCAGACTCGTTCTTTGCCGGATTTTTTTTTTTTAATATAAAATCTTAGTCTGCAAATAATAAAAACCGCTAAGAAAAAAGGATTTATTTTGTACGACAACTTCAATCCGTTCAAAGCTACCTTAATTAACATTATTGTCGTAAGACCCACAAACAAATCGACATTATTAACATTATTTAAGGACGTCTCAAACAATAAGAAGATTACTTTAATGAAAAGGATCATTCTTACACAAATCCTTTCAGGTTAAAGCAAGTATTATTTCTCTTTGTTATTCCAAAGCGATATTTTAATGTTGAAGATGTAAATATCTTTTATCGAGAAGATAATCCACGGCTTTTTGAAAGCCTGATCAGGTTTTCGATCGGTACCTTAATCTGTAAAGCTGCTGCGCTAACTGAAAATAATAATTTGTATTATTTTGTATTTGTGATGCTGAATAGTTAGCATGAATAGTTTATGCATCAGATTCATCATCATTTTTATTATGAATATCCTCCTGTCCAGCCTGGACTTCAAATTTATAAGTCCACGATATATCATATTGCTAAAATGGCTGTGACCTGCGACTTGTTTATACCTAAAAGCATCGGGCATCCACTCTCAAAACGCCATTTCCCTAAATAAATACGAAAATTTATTCAGTAAGCAGCTCATATTATTCAATTCCATCTTCCCTAAAATTTGCTGTGAATCGTCAATTTTGATGGCAGCCAAAATTTGTATTCCGTTGTGTTGTCTCACGGCTAACACCGAGCAACCTCCCATTGTCAGTAGCATATTTGCCATTCATGGAACGTCCGTGTTTACTGATGTCCCCAATTGGGTCACAGCTATAACAGTGGCTTAAATGGACGTTGCAGTCCACGGTCCACCCACGGTCTACCCTTGCTAGTCGTATTTTATTTTGGATGACCATTAAATCTCTTGTATGAAACATTTTATTTCATACTCTTTTCAATTTACAATGGCTTTTCCAGTTTTCATTACTTGCGGTACATTGATTTTTAATGTGCAAATATTTTATCGTCTTCCATTGACTGGGTTATTGTAGTCAACTGTAAATACAGTGACAAGTTAGAAATTTAATATTTATCACAGGTATCTTGAAAAATATTTTCAAGCATCATTACCAATTTGTTATTGCCACCGTTCTCAGATTCGAAAGTGATTACTTTCACACTTACCTACGTAAAATGTGAAGCTACTGTTCAATCAATTGGCATTTGTTTACCCAACTGAATCGGAGTGGTCAAAGGTCCACAAATGACTACCAGAACTTAGCTTAGCGTGCTTTCCGAGTCATTGAGAGAGGGGTCTCCGCATGTAAATTGATCCTCGCCTAATTACAAACCGACCTCGACTAACGTTGCTTAACCTTATATATTGACCACACAGGTCAAAATAAATGTCGCAGTCGGATTGTTTAAATCATCATTTTACATTACGGCTAGTCGTTTCCAAAAACAGGGCCGTTTTGTATTGAGGCGGGTCAACGATTAGCTGGATTGAATACGGCTGAGTCAAAGTCCGCCAGAAAGTGTTCGGCGATATATGTTATTCGATATAGCTAGCCCTAATGTAATAGACCGGGTCATTATCCGCCTCTTTGACAAATTTGTAAAAGAGCGGTTGACGAAGTCCCGCAAAAAAGTGTAAAGGGTTTAATAAAAGTAACCTAACGTGAATGGTATAACGGGAGCTAAGTTCGCTCGCTTAATTTAGCTCCCGCCATATCATTCGAGCCTAACCTATCCGAGTCGTACTATGTACAAAGTTATTATAAAGTACGTACTTCCCTTTTTTTAACATTAAAATTGATTTTCAAATAAACAATGTTTCATTTTGTTTGTACATGGTCACCCTACATTGTGGAATAAGTACAATGAGGCTAAACGTGAGCCGCCTGTAGAACGTCTCGCAATGACAATCCGGCTAATCTTTCACCCGCCGCAATACAAAACGGCTCTGTTTTTGGAAACGGCTAGCCGTAATGTAGTACGGCTATTTATAATAATTCATTTAATTCGGAATAATCCATATACATAATAGAGCATTAAAATACAACTCAATAATTAAAATGTCAATAGATAATTAATTGATGGTAAAATTAAACTATATAAAAACAATCCGACTGGGATATATATAATCTGTAATGTATTGTTTGACTGGGCTTATATTACTACAAGAAAAAGCAATTGTGTAAGTCATCTCAAACCTGAAAACCAGCTAGAATTAATCGTAACAGTGTTCAATTTATATAAAAGCCTCTTTCGTACTGCTCGCTTACAATTGGCTACAAGCCTTGTTGCCTCCTACTCTATTGATCGTTCAAACTGATTGATTCGTTGACTTTAGCGTAATGTTCTGTAAGCTTCTTATCTCCTTTATTGGCGCAATAAATCAAGTGGTTGACACGATTATTTATTACCCAAATAGGTACAGATAAATTTACTTACGTAGAAGTACAATGATCAATAAAACAGAAAAGTCAGAAAGAAACAGAAAATGTAACAGTGAATCAGTGAAACAGAAAATGTCAAAAAGTTTAATTTTTCACCATCTCTTAGTACATTATACCTACTTACTTACTTACAGGAAGTAACTCGTTGAATGGAAGAAAATCTATTCAGAATTCAATCAATTCGACAGAGTGATTAACAGTCGTTCAAGGATTAAGCATAAAATTACCTTCAGGACTCAAACAGGAAAGTTTAAATTATTTCTATAAATTTGGTTTCGGACGAGAAACAGTATTTTTAGGGTTCCGAAAAAAAAGGAACCCTTATAGGATCACTCGGGTGTCTGTCTGTCTGTCTGTCTGTCTGTCTGTCCGTCTGTCACAGCCAGTTTTCTCCGGATCCACTGGACCGATTCTGTTGAAATTTTGTACACATATGGACTTCTATGACCCAAACACGGATGCGTTACGAAAATTATTAAATTTTTAGTATGGGGGTCACTTTTGGGGGTCAAACAAGAAAATTTAAAAAAAAAGTATTTTGAACAATATCGTGTGACATATCAAATGAAAGGGCTTACTGTGAGGATTTTAATTATATTTTTTTCATAATTTTAAAATAAATGATTTAGAAGTTATTCAAGAAATTAGACGAAAAAGGACCATTCCCCCCCCCTTATCTCCGAAACTACTGAGCCTAAAATTTTGAAAAAAATGGAGATAATAGATCTTTACCTAAAGATTACAGGAAAACCTATAAGAAGTCTGTAGTGTTAATATAACATGTTAAAAAAATTAAATTCGTTCGGAACCCTTTGCACGCGAGTCCGACTCGCACTTGGCCAGTTTTTTTCTTAAATAATGTCTTTTTCCAGATTTCCGAAGGTTTTGCAGACCTTCCATATTTACTTTGTCCATCTGAATATTAAAATGCTAATACCAAAAAGGTAGGTACTTTATTTTTATTGGCGTCCTACAAAATCTCGACTTGCAAAAACTTTTGCAGCCGCTGTTTACCCGACTGTTAACGGCACTTGTGTCCCCAGTTATATCTTATCATTTCAACTTTACTGTAGGACACTTTTTGTTTGTCACGAATCTTAGGCAGATTGGGCATCGGCCAAGCTAAATCGAATTTTATGCAGCAACTCCAAGAGTTGATTTTAGTTTTATTGTTTGTGTGAATCGTTCGACAGTTAATGCCATCGGAAAATAGTCTGAGTTAGTTATTACATGATAGGTTGCTTGATAGGGGTCTGTATGTCTTAGATTGATCGGGTTGTGGCTCAATTTACGTGCAATAACGTCGTAAAAATGTTTTTGTGTGTGTATGTGTGTGTGAGTGTGTTGACTATCTAAAAGAATGCATTCTTATCCATACTATATTAAAGGCACGATTTTTGTAAACACAGGCACACAAAATAAATAAAACTTCAGTAACGGGTTGTAACTGTTGTAAAATGGAAGCCATCTAGTAGAAAAGGCAAATAATTAGGTTCACCAAAAACCGGCGGTAGAATATATCACATGTGATCAGGATCTCAAATGTTAAAAGAAAGCTTTTCAACATCTCGTTGGAGAAAAACCTTTCAAAGAATCATAAGATAAGTAAAATATTGCGATAACCGCTGACTTTCTACGTCAAAAATTCATTCGTATACGGCGGCGACAAAAAAAAAACTAATGAAGAAATATTTGAAAGATATAGTCAAAATCAGGAAGGAAAAAAATCAAAGCGCCTTTTCCAGTGATTCCAAGTCGTACCGTACGTCTTTTAAGCGTACGACTTTCGAACGTAATGAAAGACCGTGAATGTCGTTCGCACAGAGAATGGTCCCAGAATTTAGGATCTATAGAAATGTAAATACTTCAAAACTTCGAAGGTGTCATTCCATTCCGAACTTTAACGTTGAAATACGAAGGAATGCTTTAGAAAGTTCCTAAGTGCTTTCGGGATTTCTTGCTGCCAATGTAGGTATCTGCGAACTATGTTCTTCTTTTACCTGTATTTTTAAGGCATTATTTATTCAAAAACAAAAACTTTGTCTGTTTTTACTAGAAAGATTTCTTGAAAGTTTCAAACTACCCATTTAATTACACGGTTACTTTGAAAAAAAAAATGATTGTCATTTTTCGTTATCTTCCTTCCTCCACCAAACCTGACAGTTCCCTAATCACTATAATCTGTTCCATAGACCCAAAATGCTCTATCAAAGGACAAAGAAACGCATGGCTGCTTCCAATTATGAGGGCAGAAATTCCTCTGCTGAGGCTTGGGATAAAAGCATCGTCACGCAAGATATTATCAATAAAGCCATCACACATGTTGTCATCACAAAATTGAATTAATTTTCGCCAAAGGTTTAACACACACTGAGCCATATTAAATTTTACGAAACAATGTGATATTAATGAATATGCAAACAAGTTTTCTAAGGGTTTTGTTTGCATACAATTTCGGTTCAAATATTAATGGCTTTAGGTCCTGCTCGCTTGTCTGTTGGGTTTTGTAATGTTGAAGGTATTATTTATCTTTTACTGCATAAAATTACGTCTTGATGTTAGCCTTTCATAGCTAGTAGTCCATTTTTCTGTCCTTATACCATATCACTTGAGATTGACAACACGACTTCTCTTTCCTTTCTTCTCTGTCAACTGTCAAAGTACTAACATTCACTTCCTTATCTTGCATGTCTTTCCTCGCACAAGTCATTCTTCTTTACTTTGGCCTTCATCTGTTCCTCTATTCTTTGACTTTTATATTCACTACTCTTATAGTCGCATGATATATTTAATCCCAGTCTCATTACATGCTTATACTTTTAATATTTCTAGTACCTACCTATTAGCTTTTAAGTGAAGAAACAAACAAAATGAGTATCTTCCAATCAGTAACAATGCTACAATGAAAAGCGTGAGCATCTTTGAGAATTCATGTTGCATCGGGATACTTGTAATTTCGAAATAATTTTATTAAAGTACACTGTTCGATGATTGGTGCTTGCAACATTGTATAAATTGCTTTTGTTTTGCATTCAGTAAACTCCTCTTTCTATATAGTACTAGTGGACGTCACGCGGTTTCACCCGCGCAGTTCCCGTTCCCGTGGGAGTACGGGGATAACATATAGCCTATGTTACTCCCTGATAATGTAGCTATCCTTTGCTGAAAGAATTTCATTTCAAAACAAATCGTTCCTGTAGTTTCGGAGCCTATTCATTTCAAACAAACAAACTAATCTTTCCTCTTTATAGTGTTAGTGTAGAAGACGATTAAATTGTTTGCCAGTGTAACTTCCAGCATAATGCTGCTAAATAATAATGAAGATGTCTCCTCGTAAATGTGGATAGTAGTAAGAGCACTTACCCACTAACTAATGACCTCATTGTGCGACAACATTGTCCTGCGATATAACAATGTACGATTAACAACCGTTTATCCAATACTCAAGGTAGCAGTGTCCATATTTTGTTATTATAATTTTGTGAGTCAGCAATTTTTAAATAAACTTTCAAATAATTGTGAGTATTCTGCCTGCAGCGTCTTGTAGTTTTATAGCAGGTGAATCGACCTCACATATAAATTAATACTAATTATTTTAAAACTTGAATTTCCAAAGAATGTCTACGGAGTGTCTTGTCCGTTCTTTTATATAAAAATCTACATACCTTTGCGAATGAACAACTAAAGTCTCTATACATTTTTTAATTGTACATTTCGACGTTCAAAAGTGCCTAATTGTCTGATTTAATACCTATAGTAACTGTCTTTGACTTCTGGTTGAGTTCACATATCAAATAGTTGCCCAGAAACGAAGACACAACAACCACATTTTCAATGTAATTATCAATTACGTTATTTAAAATGACTTGTTAAACATTGGATGATTTGACATATTTTCACTTTAAACTCTAGAAGATAACAAAACAAATTGAAGAACTGAAAAGCAGTATCATGATGACCTATTTTCAATCCTTAGAATCCTGAGCAAAACGAAACATTGGCAGCTGATTCACTTCAACTTTTTGTAAAACTTGCTGGAATCGTAAAAAGGAACAGAACGGAAGAAGGCGAAGGAAATCAAATGGAAGAGTAAAAAAAATATGATAACGGAATCACTAAATTGAATTTCTTCTAAACGACAGTTAAGATGGTTGTTCAAGGTGCTTTACGCCGTAAATCAACTGAGAGGAAATTCCTGTACTAACAATGAAACCTTTGCTTTCGCATCACAGTCTGTCAACAAAACCTCCTCTATTTTTAGGGTTCCGTACCCAAATGGTAACCAACGGAACCCTATTACTAAGCCTCAGCTGGCCGTCCATCCGTCCGTCCATCCGTCCGTCCGTCCGTCTATCTATCAGCGCGCTGTATCTCAAGAACCGTAATAGGCAGATAGTTGAAATATTTCACAGATTGTGTATTTCTATTGCCGCTATAACAACAAATAATAAAAATTAAAGTTTATGGTACGAAACCCCTCCTATGTGAGTCCAACTCGCACTTGACCAGTTTTTAGATTTAACTTTATTCCTTTAAAAGATTCATTGCACTGGCTTCTGGTAAAAAATAGGTAGACGGAGATTATTTTTAGCACATATTCCTATTGTGGTACAACAATTACTATTAAAAAAAATCTGTTGTAATTTTATCATCAGACGGACTGTTACGCCTAAATCCCCAGAAATTTTCAACTACGAAAATCAAATAAACTAAACTACAAAATTTTAGTCGCAAACAGAATATTTCAATAGAGATGGGGATGTTTATTGAATGCCAGATGCGACATGAACTTCGAAACTAACTCGATTACACCCAAGACTGGATTAGGAAAGTTCCCAATGTTTATTTACAGAGCTTAAGAGCTACGGATTTAGATTTCTTGCCGTCCTTAAGCAATTTCCACTAATCTTCTCAAAATTGAGAGACAGTAAAAAGTGATTGTTATTTATTAAACGCTTGATTTTTAAAAATAAATACAGGTTCCTCCTGTCCTCCTGCCAGACTTTTTCTTTTATAGTTCAAAGTTTATCTTTTATTTTTATTTTTGTATCCGTATTTTTTTTCATTTTTTTTACTTTGTTCTGTGTTATACTTTTATCTGTTATAATTATCTTTCGTTGTTTTTTTTATCATTGTATGCCTGTTACTTGTATGTATGGTGTAAACTGTAATAAGTTGGTGACAAATAAATCAATAAATTTTATAACACCCAACCAAAGCCATTGATATGTCATATTAGCTAGCTTTCAACTTTCCACCTTTTTTATGTTAAAACTTTAGGTTGGCATCATCTTAATTTACAAAATTCTTCCGTTACTATGTGAGTTTCTTGGGGAGTGTAGGAAGCACTTAGACAGGATTTCCAGTAATTCTTACGGGACGGAAATAAATTGGGATATCCTCGCACGAAGTCGCGAGCAAAAGCTAGTTGAGTTGTATAGTAAAGGCGGCCGCACCGCATATTTTAAAACGCCACCAACTGGATAAAAATGCGACGGCTTAAAAATGTGACGCTCAAGCAACCATTTGACGACTACGGAAGCTCTAGCCAAAGTGTCATTCATTAAACGAGTGCGAAAGTCGAAATGACAAAATATAAAATATTGATTAGTGACATTTCGACGGCGTTTGTCGATTCTATACATTTTTGACGTTTCCATACATGTTTGACGTTTTGACATTTGCCTTTGCCATTTGCCTTTGCCACGCTATTGTTCACAGAATGCCACTTTTCAGGGTTCCGTACCCGAAGGGTAACAAATGGAACCCTATTACTAAGCCTTCGCTGTCCATCTGTCCGTCCGTCCGTCCATCCATGCGTCTGACTATCAGTGGGAACCGTAATAGGTAGACAGTTGAAATTTTCAGTGTATTTTTTTTCCCGCTATAAAAATAAATAACAAAATAAATTAAATTTAAATTAAAGGGAGTTCTCGTACAAGAAACGTGTTTTTTCGGTTTATGGTACTGAATCCTTCCTTGAAAGATTTAAACGGAAAACAGAAAAGAAAAACGTGCAAAAAGCGATAAACAGTCGCTTACTGAGGAATGTTTAAGATTAAGATGTGAGCATAGCCATCGCTCGCTCAAAAGAAAAAAGCAATTTATCAATCGGAATTTGAACGCGACGGGAAGTCTTTTATTTCACACGCGACGATCACGGCACGATATTATGAGTACAAAAGGGAAGCATTCGTTTTGCTGACAATGGAAAAGTGCTTACAACTTATAGTATGGGTGTTATAACAATTTGTCTTTATGTAGGTAAAGTTCGAGGTTCAGTTTTGTGAGTTCGTATGTATTCTGTTTTTATTTGTAGGTATTTTTGCGTATATTCAGTACACTATTAATTAGTTTGCATACCTGTTTTATTATTAGGCATTTAATTTTATTTGGTTTGTCCACTGCAGGCCCTTCTTTTCTTCCATTTTCCATTCTATTCGAGGATTCTTCTATATTTAATTAATTGGCTAACCAGGTGAATTCATTGGACTGTGTCGGTTTTCGGGGGGTTCCCTAACAGCCTACATTGTATAAAAGTGCTTAGATCCTTCTGAAAGAGTAACTTCCAAAGATGGAAACTAGATAATAAGTCGGACAAAACATGATTCTTTACCAAATAATCTTCAGAAAGTCAACGACTAACGCCAAAACTTTTAGAATTTAGTTTGATCATAAATATCATGTTAACTACTAAATGATGGTTTACTATATTAGTTTTCATGATAAATAGTTCACAGCATAAAGATAAGGAACAAAATATTTTATGCATACTTTGTATGATTTATTAAGAAACTTATAGGCTCTTCACTCGCGTTACTTCAAACCACTCTCATTTTTGTCTTTTATAGCTATCAACTCTCAGAAAGGCAATTTTACTTTACGACCAAATAAAAATCGGCACGTTCTCGTATCGTGTAAACAAAATTCAACAGTGGTAATATATAGTTAAATCCCTTCCACTGTCAACACTCAGACTTCTTACATAAAGCCGATATTGTCGTACTCAGAATTTAACAAAGCTATTTGGGAATGTTAAATAAGAGAATGTGTACATGTAAATCCTTTGTGTAAATCAGGGATTAAAAATGTGAAAGAGTTGTTGTTCAAATATTTTCGTTAAATCGTTTTGTTTTGTGAAAGTAACATGTTTCTTGAGTTGAACGATTCCAGTGAAATTTAAAGTATTTTCTTAAACTACTCGTCTTGTCTTGTATCGGAGTGTCCTGTGAGGTAAACCAGATAATTTCCATTACAAAGACGGTGGCTATCAATACTGCTATAATAGAATAGGATAACGTCGTTCACAGAAAGCAAACTAGTTCTATGGATGAAATAAAATGCAGTGACGACGCAGGCCTGTGTAGTACGGCATCAATGCCGCCACAAGAAAAACCTACGGAGCAAATCAACATCGCAACAAAGAGAACCGCGACGCCATCTATCCAACTAGCAGCGAACTACTAAGTGGAAATCTTGCATCGCGCAAGCAGAGTTTACCGTGCGATTTGAACATATCCATCAGCCCGAATATCAACTTTCGGGCGGTAGCCCGCCAGGCACAACAACTGTCTGGTCGGGGGATCCTCCCTTTACAATGGAGGTGTGCGAGGCTTTTCTATTCCACATACCTCCCCAAAAGGATAGGCAGTGGTACCTGTACCACACCCACATTTACCTACATTTTGTCTTGTCATCATCTTCGTGTCCTTATCTCATGTTACTTGGATGCAATACGTTTTTTCCTTCCATCCTGTCCTGACAGCCGTCACACGATCCTTTCATATTTCCTTTGGGTCTACTTTCTCCATCCACCCACGTTTACATACCTACATGATTTCTAAGTTTTTAAAAATACTGGGACAAGGCTAACCTAGCCTCTTTTCACTAAGATAACAAATAAGACTAAAATAACGTACATATCGAATCTGTTTGCCTTTAATCAACCAAAATCAATTCAGCACACAAGACAATGGGCCGCAGTCTGCCCAGTACATGTATGTACATGATACAATGTGTCCAACATCTACATATATGTACGTATTGCAACGCTACAGTTATACTGCTATCAACTACGTCTCATTCAATCTGCAATGGAGCATATCCTCATTAGTATCCTGTCATTCTACAGAAGAGACATCCTGTGTAGAACTTATACTGACACTGACGAGTCGTTCGAATATTGGTGTATAAATTGGAATCATCGGACACGTAAAATGCATTGTTTTAAATTTACTGGTTCTCATAAATATCGAGTGAGTCTCTGACCATGAGTTTCAACGAAATTACAAATGGTTTAATTAGGTGCTTCTAGCTGCACACGTATATGGGTTTTTAAGTTGTCTTCTAAACATGAGTCGATGTTGAATAATCTCAAAAGTATTTTTTTTTTCGAATTCATAATCTTTAACGTTTTATTTCAAATAGACCATTTATAGGCACTGTTGAATTGTCCACATATTGGCCGGTAAAAAAATAAATCCAATGCCGTGGCTAGCGATAAGAGCAGCAATTCTGTGTTTCCAAACGCTTGTACAACACCAATCTCTTCAAAGTTAGAGTGAACAGGCTCCTTCTGGGTAAGCTCCATCGTAGACTTTGTCTCTGTCATCTCTGACATAGACTAGAGTCAAGAGCAAACCCATCACAAATAAAAAAAAGTATGTTCTACAGCAATGCATCAGTATGCGTATGAATCACTTGGGTTTCCATCAGTCCGTTCCTGGGACTGCTGATAAAAAAAATTCAAAATTAATGACGCTTCTAAAGATCTACATAATAAACCTTATTACAAAACAATGATGAAACGGGCTCGTATTTTCCCCTCTTCCAAAATTTCAATGCATGAAGTAAAATATGCACAAGGCACCTGAATAATGTACTGTTTCTTATTAAATTTTACGTCTTGGAGTATCACGTCGTAATATTCGCAACAAGTTAGGAAGTTTAGCACATTTTTAAATATTTTATTATACGTAACGCAAAAACTTCACTTACTTTATTTTGTACCTTTTTTACACATCACTGAATAAAAGGTAAGAACGCAAAACGTTTGATGAAGTATTTAAATAGAAGGAATTTGTTTTTAACACTTCAGAGAGTAATATAAAAGTATGAAAGTTAGTGAAGCGATTGCAAAGTTCTGAATATTGTTTTTTAAGAGTCTGCTAAAAATGAGCCTCTGAGGTATTCGTATTTTGTTTTTGAATGTTTTTGACACGTTTAACCAAAACATAAATATAAATAATTCAATATATGAAGATTAAACATACTTACATAATAAACCGAATTCTTTGAAGTTTTATTAATATTTTATTTAATTTCGAGCGGACCCAAATGAGTTCACAAGAATTTTTTGAGTAAGGGAATATTTTCCATGATTTATCTTTACTCAATAAGACTACTATTAACCATTTGAAACATACGAGTAAGTAAGCCAACTCAATCCACCCGTTCTTTAGTGATGTGCTTACTCTAGATTTTTCTATTTATAAGAAAAGAACACAAACTGAAAAAAAAAACACTCAAAATTGCATCAAGCTAACACTATCCAAGTCTAGATTCCTTTTACATCCCACCTACATTGAAATGTCACCGTCGTTCTGCAGAAACGTTCGTGATGAATTCTATTTTCGTTCTGAAACTACCTACTGAAAGGCGAAGCTTCCCCGTGAAGATTGAAACAGAACACAATATCTGCCAACGCAATCCCAGTAAAGGGATAAACTTTGAAAAGTAAGCAGTCACTTTGTTTGGCCACTCCCACCAACTTTATGTGTTCAATATAGCGAACGAAAATGTTTTACTATAAATATATGAGGAATATGCGGAGGATATTGCAGGATTTGTGTTAGCGGTGTGTTTATATGTGAACCGTATTTTTATGATGATATTTTAATAACAGGAGAGAGGTTAGATCGATGTATGAGGATAAGTTATATGAGATAGTTATCTATACTTAATATATAAAGCTGAAGAGTTTGTTTGTTTGTTTGAACGCGCGTTTGAATCTCAGGAACTACTTGTCCGATTTGAAATAATCTTTCAGTGTTAGATAGCTCATTTATTGAGGAAGACTATAGGCAGAGCAGACGAAGTTGCGCGGGTCTTCTATTCCTAATAATATATATAAAATTCTTCTGTTACTGTCTGACTGACAGACAACGCACAGCCAAAACTGCTGGTCGTAGAAAGCTGAAATTTAGCATGTAGCTACCATACAATCCGTAAGGAGTTACCCTACAATCCGTAAGGGAGCACTAAGTAAGGATTTCCCGAAATTCCTACGGGAACGGGAAACACAGGATATGCGTGTACGAAGTCGTGGGCAATAGCTAGTTTAGCTATATGTGCTACAGTTTATATTTTCTGTCGTCAAAAGTATAGCTCGTTCTAGCGGAAAGCTTTCTCCATTTTACGCATCTTCAAGAGAAGATAAAAAAATAAAAATAAGTAAAAGATTATTTCCTTCCATTATTGTAATTTTGAGTATATCTTTCAGCTCTCAGTTAAATCTTTTACACCTTTGAATGACTTTAGAGTGTTGATAAATTGATTAATTGTATTAATTGTAAATATTGCAACGAAACTGCTAATCAATTAATCATTCCAAGGCTTTATATATAAGTAATAAGGTAAAAACAGCAGACAATAAAATAAAGACGGTTTGGAAAATTATAAACAATGTAACAAATAGGAACAAAAGACATAACACTGATTACGGATTGGATACTTCTCATGGACTTATTAGCGATAACAAACAAGTTGCTCAAGAATTTGTAAATTTCTTTATCCCTATTAAAACTACTGAATCCTTAAATTCCTCGCCTTCACTTGCTTTTGATTTATTACAGGCGAACGTTTCAGCCAGCCCGACTGAATTTAATTTTAAACATATAAACCCCACAGTAGTAATAAAAGCTTTTAAACAAATCAAAATTAAATTGACCGAAGATCTATGGGGATTGTCTATCAAAGTTTGTACCTCAATCATCGAGACTGTAGCGCCGTACTTAGCTGTAATATTTAATTTGTGTGTGGATCAAGGAGTCTTTCCGGACCTAATGAAATTCAGTAAGGTGATACCACTTTTTAAATCTGGGGATAGTAAAGACACAAATAATTATTGCCAGTGTTTAGTAAGGTATTTGAAAAAGTGATGCTAAATCAGATGCTTAATCATTTTAACACGAATAACATCTTTCATGATAAACAGTATGGTTTCACCAAGGGACGTTGTACAACTGACGCTGGTGTTACCTTACTAAAGCACATCTTTAATGCGTGGGAGGACGCACAGGATGCCATAGGTGTCTTTTGTGATCTCTCGAAGGCGTTTGATTGCGTTGATCACGATACATTACTCCTGAAGCTCGGGCATTACGGACTGGTCAAAACTGCGTTAAACTTGATCAAATCTTATTTGAATGATAGACGGCAATTGGTTCAAATAAACGGTGTCAATTCGTCGGGATTAAACGTGATAATGGGTGTTCCCCAGGGCTCAATTTTGGATCCTTTCTTGTTTTTGGTATATATCAATGATTTACCCTATTTATTGCAACAAAAACTTGATATGGTGCTGTTTGCCGACGATACCTCCTTAATTTTTAAGATAAATAGACAGACAGACAATGTTGATATCATAAATAATGCCCTAATGCAAGTCCAAAATTGGTTCACGGCGAATAATTTGGTTTTGAATGAAAAGAAAACGAAATGTATAAGATTTGCTTTACCCAATGTCAAAAGCAGTGATTGTGACATAGTATTGAACAGGGAAAAACTAGAATTTGTCGATAAAACGGTTTTCCTGGGAATTACGCTTGACCCAAGGCTACAATGGGGCCCTCATATAACATCTCTTTCTGGACGGCTAAGTTCAGCAGCTTATGCTGTTAGGAAAATTCGCCAATTAACGGATGTCGATACCGCGAGACTGGTATATTTTAGTTACTTTCACAGTATCATGTCTTACGGTATTTTACTATGGGGACGGGCTGCAGACATTGAGTATTTTTATTCTGCAGAAAAGAGCCATCAAAGCGATATACAATCTCCGCCGGCGCGATTCTCTAAGGGAACTGTTTAAGAATATTAACATCATGACGGTACCTTGTCAATACATTTACGAAAACATCATGTATGTCAGAAATAATTTACATCTTTTTAGTAAAAGAGGCGACAGACATAATTATGGTACTAGAAATAGGGATCAATTAGTTCAACCAGGTTTCAGACTGGCTAAAGTTGCCTCATCTTTTATGGGGTACTGTTTAAAATGTTATAATAAGATACCTCCCCATATATTAGAACTTAATGAGACAAAATTTAAATCTTGTATTAAACGCACACTATGCAGGCAAGCATATTATAAGTTGGGGGATTATATGGAAGATAAAAATGCTTGGCTGAATGCTGATCCGGCTCCACAGCCACTAGGGCGCACAAAATAATCTGTTAGCATTTGGAAACATTGTTGGACCGGCTGAAGATTGTAAAAAAAAAAACAATATTTGCATTGTATAGACTCAATTTTATTTAGCAATGTATAATTTCATCCATTTTAATGGCACATGTGTGAGTACTGTGTACCTTAAACTTAAGCTATAGCTATCAGTTTTAGGTTTGTTTTTGACTTGAATGTACCCTGGCGGTTGGGAGTGTCATGCTCACACAAAAGTCTGGCTGATGGTGGCGTATGCGTTGGATCATTTGGCTCCCTTCAAAATGGTTGAGCCGAATGGTGCTAGCGCATGCGTCATGTTCGTGGACGGGCGCTGTCAGTTGGGATTGGTCATTTCTCAGTTGCCATGGTTTATTTTAAATATTTCTTTGAACTGTTCCTTTTTTTCCCGGACGCTTTTATCCTGCTCGTCTTTTACATCGTTTTCACATGTTTGTATAATTTCAACTTGATGTAAACAAAAGTTTGTAACAATTTATTATTTTTTAAAAGAGTGTCCGTGGAGTTTCTTGCACGTTCTTCTCCATAGAGATCTACGCTTTGGAACGTGCAAATAGCTTCATCTTGTTGGACTGACTGACCTTGACAATTCAAAAGTGCCTGTAAATGGTTTATTTGAAATATACGATTTGATTTGAATTCATTTGAAAAAAACTCACTATTTATTACACTTTATGAAACTTAACGCAATTCATGAAACTGAAGTTATAAAACAACAAAATAGTACAACAAACTTGGTTACTAGCATCAATAGCATGCGTAAGCACCGCGCTCCATCTAGCAGCCACCAGTGTTATTTGACAACAAATCAAGCAATTTGTTATTCATTAAGAGTGCACCGAGCTTTTAGTTTAGTTATTATATGCGGTCCATGTATGAGCGCATAAGCGCAAAGTGAAACCCAAGAACCATTTTTTGTGCTTCCGTAAGCACGAGACACATAGTATAATGACCGACGGCCAAAGCAGGACTATAGCGGAAAGGGGAAGCGGAGCGGCTCTAGCTAGAATGGACGGAACGCGCGCTAATTTAGGTATTTCGCTCGTATTATTAAAACAAATACACATTTTGAAAATTAAAATTGTATATGTTATAGAAAACATGCAGTTTTGTTATTATTCAAAATCTGATTACCTTTCGTGAAGTATTTACACCATATTGATGGTTTGTTTTGTTATTTTAGCGATGACTTTGTATTTTTATATATCTATCAAGAAAATTACAAGTAATTGTGTTTCTAAAGTGTACGATTTATAGAGTGAATCCTTAAATATGTTACATATTAGTTATAGAACTAAAAGTTAAGTAATAACGGTACAACGCGGGATTAAACGAACGCCAATTACGTATCCTTCACACCTGTAAATATTCCATCGCATTTTAAACTATAACGTATATAAATTTCACCTCAGGCGTATTTTTGCGTTTACAAAAGAGTCTTTTATATTCACAAAACCCTCTTTGTCACAACAAAATTAATCTTCTCTCATTACGCGGCACCCCATAAACATTACCAGGGCAATGAGAAACTGATTTAACGGGAACCCGAAAAGCAAGGATGACAACCAACTAGGTATAATCATTAATTTAATATTTTACATACATTGTCCGTTATGTACTGTTTTAATTAAGCTTACCCTCTTACATAAAGGTCTTTTAGGGACATAATTACCGAATAATTTATTGAATGCCCTTGCTTAAGTCCTTGGAAAATATATTTAGGTGTATCCTTAACAAATTGGAATATAAAGGAGGTCTACCTATGCTGAAATAACTATCTATTATATACAAAATATGATGTCTTTCGTATAGTCGCTTTTTGTTAATAACGCTTTAGATTTAGTATGGTTTTGATTAATTAAATTTTAATAAAAAGCTTGAAAATTAAAACCTACCAACATACTTCTACTTCGCAACTTTATTTAAAACTTCCATACGTAATTGTTTTAGGCCCAGTTTCTGAGGTACTTTATCTATCGTTTATTAGTCCGTTAACGCTTTTTGTTGTAACGCATTGGTTGGTTCGTGATTAGTGGACAGATAAACGACCGATCTTTATTGGTCGTTTATCTGTCCACTAATCACAAAAGTTACTCAGAAACCGAGCATTAACACCTACCCAAGCTAATAAAAGTACCTAGTCAAAATTGCCACTCACAGAAAAACTATTCAAAACCCGATCACGCGCATTTAGCACTAAGGTTGATCAGTCCCAAGTAACGCTCGGAGAACCAGCACCAATTACATAAAAGACATCACGGTAACTGTCAACCTCTGGAATTCCGCCAAAGAGCAAAAAAATGGCCAATCACAGAGACGCTATTAAGGGGGCACCGAGGTAATAATTCTACGTCATTGGCGTTCGTTGGATCCCATGCGGCATCGTTACAACTTAATTATTTAAGCGGCATTCTTAAATTACTTATTTATATAATTGATATGTAAGATATTTAAAGATTCACTCCATAAATCGAACACTTTATAAACACAATTACTTTTAGTTTCCTCTATAGAAAAAAATCTAAAGTCATTTCTAAAAAGAACAAAATAAACCCTCAGAATGTTGTAAATACTTCACGGAAAGTTATCAGTTTTTCTAATAATAACAAACTACATGTTTTCTAAAACGTATAATTTTTACATTTTCATTGTGCGTATTTGTTTTAATAATACAAACCGAATACCTAAATTAGCGCGCGTTCCGTCTATTCTTGCTAAAGCCTCCTCGCTTCCCCCTACCCGCTTTAGTCCTATTTCGGCCGTCGGAAATTGAACTCTGTGTCTTGCACTTACGTACGGGTTTATTGATTGCATTTACGCACACGTGCACGTAACGAATAGAATACCTAAACAACAAGCTCGGTGCGCTCTTAAGTATCTTTACTGCCCGACTTACTAGTAATAAATTTAATAGATTTGTAGGGTGTTATCGGGATTCTAAAAAAACTCTCCGTAGGTCTTGATATGGAATTCGGACGGGTTTTATTCAGTAAGAGTCTGACACTCTCTACCACTCCGCTCAGCGAGAGAAGTCTCTTGTAGACTCCCCAAACAAAAAAAGCCTACATATACACAATCATTTAGAATTATGGTGTTATGAACGGCTCCGACTTACGAGTTGAAGGTCGCGGGTTCAAACCCAGCCAGGCACATTACTTTGTGTAATTTATTTCATCACCACTGCTCTCAAAACGGTGAAGGAAAACATCGTGAGGAAACCGGCATGTCCTAGAACCAAAAATTCGAAGACATGTGACATTCACCAACCCGCATTGGGGCCGCGTGGTGGATTACGGCCCATTCCCTGTCCTAGAGAGGAGGCCTGAGTCCCAACAGTGGGAACATTATAAGGCCGACTATGCTATGCTATGGAAGCTATACATAAATTTGAAGAGATTGTTTGTTTGCTTGGTTAAACATCCTAAACTCAGTAACTCCTGGTTTGAATTGAAAAAATATTTTAGTGTTGAATAGCCCATTTATGGAGGAAGGCTATATGCTATATAACACCACGCTGCGACCAAAAGGAACCGAGCATATTAATGAAAAATGTGATGTAGACGAAGTTGCGCTGGTCAGCTAGACAAATAAATCTTAAACAACTATAACGGTAAGAAACCTTTCAAACTTTGTTTGGATCTCAGCAATTGAACGCCTCATAAATTCGTATTCAATAAAGCTCTGATAATCCAATTAAACCTTTTAGAGTAATTAATGAATGCAAGACTATTTAATTAAAAAGTTAATTACGCGCGACCAATAACTTAGCAGCTCAAGTGTGAAAAACGTGGGGTTGCTTTTGTGAAAATTGAAATTGTTTTTATTTCTTTACTGTGGTGAAATACTTTTTGTAAACAAGAGTACTTAGATCTTGTAATTAACAAAAAAAATATTTTTACAGTTTTTCTATTTTAGTGCTTCAAACGCGTGCCTATCAATAGTAAAAAAGTAGAACGTAAAGTGTGTGTCTGTCCGTGTATTGCCGTTATAGAAAAAAAGGACGTATTAACACAAAACGAAGTAACCGATTTCCGACACTAAGAAAATAACTTTTAAGGTTGGAAATCGTTTAAGTACTTTGTTTTCTATCGATATGTCCTTTTTTCATATGACGGCAGTGTTACTTAGGTACAGTTTGCTGAATTAAAAGTAAATGTTAAAACATAAATTATTTTAATAAGTAACATGGAAAAGTACTTCAGTCGAAATCAGGAACGGCAAAATTAAAATAACTGCCGTAAAGTTGACATCCAAAAAGTTCACAACTGCTTTTAACATAACAAGATATATATATATATATATATATATATATTAATTACCTTACCTTAACTTACCTTACGATACCTTACCTTACCTTTCCTTATTGAATTATTTTATTAAACCTGGACTAATTTTAACAAACTGTCTTAATTCATATCTCAGATATTATATAAATAGTTTAGTAACACTACAGTCAATACGACAGACTGATAGCATAATCTTTATAAAAAGTTCATGTCCACCGCTTCATTTAATACTCCAAATCAATCGATATTTATAAAACTGTAGCGTTTTTGGCTGACTGAATGACTGACAGACAACGCACAGCCAAAACTACTGGTAGAAAGCTAAAATTTGTTACGTAGATTCCTTAAGGAGTGTAGAGGAGCACTAAGAGGATTTCTGGAAATTCCTACGGAACGGGAAAAAACGGGATATTTTTTTTAAATTTGTGATGGGTTTGCTCTTGACTCTTGTCTAGGTCAGAGATGACAGAGACAAATTCTACGATGGAGCGAGCTTACCCAGGAGGAGCCTGTTCACTCTAAGTTTGAAGAGATTAGGGTTGTAAGCGTTTGGAGCCACAGACGCAGGCAGAGAGTTCCAGTCCTTTGCTGTGCGCATTATAAGAGACGTTTGGAAACGCTTAGTGCGAATTGGTGGAATAGCAACAAGGTAGGGATGGTATGATGCAGTGCGTCTAGATCTCCGATGGTAGAAGGGGGCCGGTGGGATAAGGTCGTGGACTTGGGCACACTCACCGAAGCACAATCTGTAGAAGACCGACAAGCAGGCAACCTTACGGCGATGAACCAAGCTATGTAGCTTGGCATCCACCAGGTTTACGTCACCATATGAAAACTTATAAATAAACAATATCATAATCTTCCCGTTCTTATCCCATGCAACGTATTATTCCATTCGCCGCTGTCGCATCGCACTATGCTAACAAAGTCAGTTATACTAACAATGTGAGAAACCTATATAACATTACATTCGAGACACCACCTCCGTATGCAAGCAACCGGCTTCAACAATTGACTCCTTGACTGTAATAACACATAACAATACAGTGGCTTTCATATTACGTTGCATACTGGTCGAAATTGCATTCAAACATGCAGAACATTTACAACAAACAGGGGAACTGTTGATTCAAGTAAATCTAGTGGGCTAGGCTTCGTCAGGTTGCCTGAGACTGTTGTGTATGGTCGGGTTTGCACCAAATTTTGAATATAATATGATCAAATAATGATTAATCAAATAATTGAATGATCTTTAATGATAACGAAATAACACGTAGGTAGTTTTTAGGCTTCCGTACCCGAAAGGTAACCAACGCACGGGACCCTATTACTAAGCCTCCGCTGTCCGTCCGTCCGTCCGGCCGTCTGTCAGCGGGCTGTATCTCATAAACCGTATCGGTAAATAGTTCAAATTTTAACAGTATGAATTTTTGATGCCTCTATAACAACAAATAATAACAATACATTAAAAATGAAAGGGAACTGCCCTACTAGAAACGTGATTTTTGGCGTTATTTGCTCATGCTTAATAATGGCAACTGGTTGACATTTGAAATTGTCACAGAGTTAGTATTGCTACATTCGCAAAAAAAATATATTTAAAAATTAAAGGGGGTTCCCATACAAGAGAGTTGTTCCCCGTTTTTTGGTGCTTTGTCGATTTTAACGTAAGCATGGTGGGTTTTATTTAATGCGTTGACACGTATGAAAAGCGTGGAGGAGAAATATAAATCGCATTTTTATAAATTACGTAAAACAAACAATATATCTTTTGATGAAAATAAGTTGTGTTGTTTGTTGTGTAGTTGTTCCCCGTTTATTGGTGTTCTGTCGATTTTAACGGCTAGATTTTAGTGGATTAAAATAATGGCGATGGTACGGAACCCTTCATGCGCGAGTTCGACTCGCACTTGGCCGGTTTTTTTAATGTTTTCGAAACCTACGCCATTTTTATTGAAAGCCAATGATGTGTCCGGCAATGGAGCGCGCTTGCCTAGAAGTAAAGAATTCACTCTAGCGTGGCGAAGCCGATAGTCAAAACGTCAAAAGAGAACGAAACGTGTAATATATTGACACTCTCTATCGAAATATCACGCGATCAATCCTATACAATTTTTTAGTGTATCGTAGCATTTGCTAAATGTACTGTTTTGTTTTGGAAGTCGGTAGTAAAAAAGCTTTTTATTTTTCACTTTTTAGTAGTACCTGCGTACCCATTCACAGCGTACCGGCGTGATGTTACGTTATGAAAATAAAACTTACTAAGTGCTTTCGGTGTAAAGGTCTCGTCAATACGAATGGAATAAGCCCAAACACTTGGTAGTTCCTACATACCGATGTGGAGTTCCCTTGACTCTCTGTCATCTCCATCATCAGGTCTGATCCAAACCTTCATTGTTTTGTAGTATCACCCGATATACACGCATCTGCGTGCCCACAATTTTCGAGAGTTGCTCTCGATTTCTTAGGGTTTCCATCATATCCTGACGTGGTGGTAATGGGACCACCTCGGCAACATACCCTTTCATATAAAAAAAGATTCATCGAAATCGGTTCATAAACGACGAAGTTATCCGCAAACACACATAAAAATATATATATATATATGTATATACGCGGTTGAATTGAGAACCTCCTTCTTTTTTAGAAGTCGGATAATACAGACTTACAAGTTAGTCGGACGTCCTTCGAAATTAGAACTATGGTAGATGTCAAATACCCGCGCAATAACGGTCATTGACCTGACTTTCTTAATATCTAAAACAGAAATAATGACATAAAGCTGTCCTGAATCGATTTCTATCGTGATCCTTAACGTTCTCTTGTAATGAGAAACGGTTCATAATTTATTGTTCGAGTATCTACGAAGGGATATTAGGGAATGGTCAATGTCCTTTATTGCATGTGTATCTGGCGCCAACCATCTAATCTAGCCTGTTATGCACCTGCGGGGTAAACCCCTCCCTTTTCCTTTTCCACACACGTCTGTTTTCTGCCATTGTGGGCCAGTACTCGAGTTGAGTGCGTTTCTCTACCTTCATCTTGGTCTACCGCGATGTCGCCTAGCATTGAAAGGGACCCAATTACTGGTTATTTTAGCCCACAGCTCATCAGATGTACAATGGAAATGCCCGACCCAATCCCACTGAGGACAAGCAGCTTTCCGGGTAACATCAGTGACTTTAGTTTTCGCGCGCAGTACTGTGTTCTTTACATGGTCCAAAATTCGAAACTCCCAAGATACATGTATCCTGGTAGTTCAAAATTGGAGATAACGATAAATTTTGGCAATTAATATGTCAAGCAGACCTGTCCTTCGGAACAACACCGCAAGCAGAAAAATTATTTTCTTACCTCGCAAACATCCATCCATCATA
Organism: Lacanobia wlatinum; assembly: GCA_947578705.1. Lineage (NCBI taxonomy): Eukaryota > Metazoa > Arthropoda > Insecta > Lepidoptera > Noctuidae > Lacanobia > Lacanobia wlatinum. The sequence goes on from OX388044.1 coordinate 16,219,855, forward strand.
ATCGTGGTAAACAAAATCATCACTTATCCTCAAGACAGTTAGCTGCCAGGTCCCCATCAACAAGAAGCGAGAACGTACGAAGTTGTACGAACCCTATTGTTACGTCATTCATACGATATTTGAATTTTATGAGCGTGTTTTGTTATTTCGAGTCAAATGTTACTGGTTTATTAAAATACGGAATATGGAATCCGCATGTTTTTTGAGCTGTTCATGTGTTCTGAATTGTAAGCGGGGTGGGTATTATTTGATGCGTTGACACGTATGAAAAGCGTGAAAGGGAAATATAAATTCGCATTTTAATAAAATACGTAAAACAAACAACATATCTTTTGATGAAAATAAGTTTTCCACCGTTTTACACAACTACACTAATACACTAATATTATAAAGAGGAAAGATTTGTTTGTTTTTTTTGTTTGTTTGAAATGAATAGGCTCCGAAACTACAGGACCGATTTGAAAAAATCTTTCAGCAATGGATAGCTACATTATCAGGGAGTAACATAGGCTATATTTTATCCCCGTACTCCCACGGGCATGGGATCTACGCGGGTGAAACCGCGTGACGTCCGCTAGTAACGTATAGTTGCGTAAGGTATTTACTCATTCAATTAGTTGGTTACGGGTTCAAACACTTAATCAGTAGATAGCCGAACAATTAATTTACAAACAATCGAATATTCCCCAACAGGGCAATACAAAAAAAAATCTAGCAATCCTAACGAGTACCAAAATAATATACGCACACACATTTATAAATACTGCAATGACAAAGAAAAACTATCCGCAGGAAATGAAAGAAGAGAATTCGTACAAAGGCGGTGATACGAAATAACATCAACTAATTACTGTGGACACTGATTCGAGCTATGATCCCGCGCAAATTGTGCTTGTCAGCATGATTTGCTTGGACTAATCATAGGAATAGTACTGATTTGATGTTAGTATGTATGATAAGTTTTTGTTAGTGTTAGTTTCTGCGTTTTTTGAAGTTGAAATGCTACTATTACAATACACACCACATTTTGAGTGAACTTACTAGCGTTTTATCTGAACCAATATTATAAAGCTGAAAAGTTTTTTATTTGTTTGTTTGGTTGAACGTGCTTATCTCAGGAACTACTGGTTAGGTTAGGTTAGTTATAAGCTACATAACATCACGCTACGACTAATAGGAGTGGAACATTAATGAAAAATGTGTGCAGACGAAGTGGCGCAGGTCAGCTAGTAATGCATAACACTACTAGTACTGGCCAGTGTTGAGTCTTGAACTTTAGTATTGGAGCTTCATCATATCAGCCTAAAGACGTCCACTTCTGGACATAGGCCTCCCCCAAAAAGGGGGGCTTGCCATAATCGCCACGCTTGGCAGGTGGAATTATTAAATCAAATAAATACCTACGTATTGAAATGATTGATTGTACAAACCGATACCCTAATTTAAACTGTTTTATTCCTCTGATATACAAACTACCTTTTATGGCCTTCACAACTGCAATACTTTTTAGGTCTCATTCACATGACACATACCTCGTATGCCAGTGATTTTGTTATGCGTAACAAAGGGACAGAGTTGAAGCTGTGCAGAAGTGCGTCCAAAATGCAGTGGAGTTTGACGGCAGAAATAGGCATGCCTGAAACGTTTTCCGGACCAAACTCCTTCGCAGAGTGATCTACCTACCGTTGCTATTTTCGCATAGTAGAATTTTAATGAAGCTGGATTCTGCTGAAAACTGGCAACGCGCTATTTTTAGAATATAAATCATTAGATATTCCTGAAACGAATATCTAATGATTTAATCAGTTTGTAGGTTGATTGATATTGTTGTTTGTTGCAAATTGATTGATGATCAATTTATATACCTCTATCAATTTATATACTTCCGGTACTTTGTGACTGACTGAGTGAGTGAGTGAGTGACTGAGTGAGTGAGTGACTGACAAACAACGCACAGCCGAAGCTACTGGTAGAAAGCTGATATTGAAATGGCATGTAGGTTCCCTGGGGAGTGTAGGGGACCACTAAGGATGGATTTCCCGAAATTCCCACGGTAACGGGAAAAAACAGGATGTGCACGTACGAAGTCGCAGGCAAAGGTAGTCCTGTTAAAAATTCGCTTAAAATGCTTTACTTTCAGAAATTCAGACAGGTACAAACATGGTGAACATCCATAAGTATATTCTCGCTTATCCATACCTATTCCATTGATTGAAATATGCATAAAATATTTAAAGCTCACTCACCACGTTTGAAATTCGAAAAACAAGATAAAATTCAAACAAATTTTACTTGGAGACGTGTTGGCGTTTATGGTTTGTTTACCCCTAAAGGGGGTGTATTTTATACATTTATGAAATGTCACACTCTTTTCCTTTGGAAAATACGTGAGGGGAAGTTAAAATGATTTGGCTCGTCGTGTCGGTCGCGCAGTCACGTCTGTCTAAAATAAGTTAGGTACTGTATTCACGTATTTGGTTTTGATTATGAATTGGCATTGGCATCAATGTTGAATTTATTATTAGGGATTGTAAATGCTGTTGTTTTGTGTTTGTAGAAGGTGTAGCAGTTTAGGGGCTCAATCGGTAGAAGTTTAACAGTACAAAATAAGCTCTAGAAAGGACATGTCTGGTGGAGTAATGGGCGATTGTCTAAGTAGTTAAACAAAACGAAGTCGCGGGCAACAGCTAGTTTTAAATAAATTACAGTCATCATATCAGGCCTCCCCCAAGCGTCGCCACAACGACCATCCATCGGCTACCCGCGACCTTCACCAGGTCATCGGCCCACCTTGTGGGAGGCCTTCCAACGTTACGCCTTCCGGTACGCGGTCGCCACTCCAGAACTTTTCGGCTCCATCGACCATCTGTTCTGCGAGCAATGTGCCCTGCCCACTGCCACTTTAGTTTGGCGATCCTTCGGGCTATGTCGGTAACCTTGGTTCTCTTGCGGATATCATCATTTCTGATTCTATCACGCAAGGAAACTCCAAGCATTGCCCACTCCATTTCCCTTTGAGTGACTTTGAGCCTTCTGATGAGGCCCATTGTAAGCGACCACGTTTCAGTTCCGTATGTAATCACTGGCAACACGCACTGATCATAGACTTTCGTCTTGAGACACTGTGGTATGTGGGACGAGAAGATACCGCGTAACTTCCTGAACGCTGCCCAGCCGACTCGGATTCGACGGTTGACCTCTTTCGCGAAGTTGGCCCTACCTAACTGGACCGTTTGTCCTAGGTAGACGTACTCGTATACAACTTCGAGTGTAGAGTTTCCGATCTTGATGGGAGTGGGTGCTTCATGGGTATTTACCATGATCTTGGCTTTGTCCATGTTCATTTTGAGACCCACTCTTTCGGAAGCTCTACTGAGGTCATCGAGCATTGTACTGAGGTCCTCCGTAGTCTCAGCCATGACGACTATATCGTCGGCAAATTGAAGGTGACTGATGTACTCGCCATTGACATTAATGCCAGGCCTTCTCCAGTCCAAAACCTTGAACACATCCTCCATTGCGGCTGTAAACAGTTTCGGAGAAATGACGTCTCCCTGCCTCACACCCCGCTGCAGGAGGTTAGGTTTCGAGGTCTGATCCTGAAGTCGGACTGACATGGTGGCGTTTTTGTATAAACCTTTCAACACCTCGATGTACCGATAGTCGATTTGGCACCGTTGGAGAGACTGCAGCACAGCCCAAGTCTCGATCGAATCAAAGGCTATCTCGTAGTCTATAAACGCTAAGCAGAGGGGTAGATTATACTCTTCGGTCTTTTGTATAACCTGACGGAGCGTTTGTATGTGGTCTACGGTGCTGAAGCCTTCTCGGAATCCGGTTTGTTCGGGAGGCTGGAAGTCGTCAAACCTGCGTGCGAGACGGTTCGTGATGATTCTGGAAAACAGATTGTAGACATGGCTTAGAAGTGAGATGGGCCCATAGTTCTTAAGTAGGGCATTGTCGCCCTTCTTAAAGAAGAGTACCACCACACCTCTACTCCATGCCTGTGTTCCCTTCAAGTATGACGGATTTGAACAGTTCCTGAAGGGCCTTAAGGACCGGTCTTCCACCCGCCTTCAGGAGTTCGGCAGTAATTCCGTCCTCACCCGACGCCCTGTTGTTTTTTAGCTGCTTCAGAGCCATCTTAATCTCATACAGGCTGACGTCCGGGATGTCCTCGGTATAGTGCCGGGTCAATCTAGCTCTTGGGTCGTTAGCTAAATTCGTATCGGGTTTAGTCATTGACGTGTATAACTGTCCGTAGAACTTCTCGATTTCTCTCAAAAGCTCCGATTTGGCGGATATGGTTCTGCCAACAGCAGTCTTCAGTTTCGTGAGCTGGCTTTTCCCAATAGACAGATCTCTAGCAAAGACCCTGGAGCCCTTATTCCGCTCTATTGCGTCTTTAATCTTTTCAGTATTAAAGTGGCGGAGGTCTCTTTTCAAGGACTTGGAGATCCGTCTATTGAGCTGCCGGTATCTGCACGCATCTTCTGAAGACTTACAGCATTGATGAAGTAAACAAATTATTTACTTATCTAATTAAGTAATGGAAATCAACGTAAACTACGTCTACCTAAGCACGTAGGATTTTTAGCATCAATTATCCACTATATTTTTTTTTCAAGTTATATCATAATTCCTGATATCATATCGTTCTTTCTTGATTAATACATTAAAACTGTTTCTTTTTAACTTTTTTGTCAGGTATTCTAATACTTTGTGTTACGTCAAGTTGATATCTGTAAGATTTGTTCTAAATTAAACTACGTAGACCTCTTTGTACCAATTCCATAGAACGAAAATAACACAAAATTGTGTTTGTTGCCAAAAAAAGCACTGCTGGTGTCAAGTTTACGTTTTATTTGTTTATTTAATTAAATGTACATGCTTAAAATTAAAAAAGCTAATAATAACTATCAACTACATTATTCTATGACAGTTTGAATTGTTAATTCTTACATACAAACATAGTTATGAATCGAAGTTAAATTTATTAAAATATCACAATAAAAAAAAAAATAGAAAAAAAAATATTCCTATACGTCTCCTCTGCCTAGTTATACTTTACCAACTATATTGGGGTCGGCTTCCGTTCAAATCGAATGCAACTGAATACTGGTATTTAACGCGGAGCGACTGCCTATCTGACCTTAAGTAGGAGTAACACAATGATAATGCCGTCTGCGTTAGTTAAAATTCTTAAATGTTTTTAAAAATAATTCTTGCTATTTATATGCAAAGAATAGATGGCTGGATGGCTTCCAGAAAAGGGGTTCGAACATTTTTTATAGGAGCTGTCATAGCCAGCCGCTGCCATAGCCAGCCGCCGCCATAGCCAGCCGCCGCCATAGCCAGCCGCCGCTATAGCCAGCCGCCGCCATAGCCAGCCGCCGCCATAGCCAGCCGCCGCAATAGCCAGTCGCCGCTATAGCCAGCCGCCGCCATAGCCAGCCGCCGCCATAGCCAGTCGCCGCCATAGCCAGCCGCCGCCATAGCCAGCCGCCGCCATAGCCAGCCGCCGCCATTTTGTTTTTTTTTTCAAATTTGCGTCGCTCGATCTAACGTGCAATGGTGATGGTGACTTTATCTCGAGATATTTCGACAACATGATACTTTAGGGTGTGTGCATGTTCCGGACATTTCTTGTTTGTCAAAGTGTCCTCTACCTATATTTTAGATCGTGCGCCGCAACTTTGAAAAAAAATCGAAATTGCGGCGGGGGTATTTTGCCACAAAGGTTCTATCTATTTTATAAATAAATCTTCCATGCACTAGGATATATTGTACTGTATTGCTTGTTTATAACCTTTGTCTTAATTTTGTAACATAATAATTGCACCACATTTCACGATTACTTCTTAAAACCACAAAATATACGTCCAAAGCTAATGAATTAAAATATGTTAACAATGTTACTACAAATTTAGCTTTTTGGTTTTGATAGAATAAATTATCTACGACATAATCAGATAACAATGACACATCACTCAATATAAATATTAAAGTGGCAAAATACAAGCCACGCCAGATGTAAGAAGTAGTATGTGCTCGCTTAATGAAGCTACAAAAAAGTGAAAAAACTATCCAAAAGTAAAGAAAACAGTTTATTAAAAGCGGTATAATTCGATCTCCAGCCAAAACGAAACGCATTATATCCATGTATAACAAAGAATCATCCCTATCAAATTCATGAAACATTACATTTACTACAACAAAAATGGCGGTCGTTATTAAAGATACACCCCAACCAAACAAGCTGCTCTTAAGGTATTTTCTAATTATATGCGTTTTAAAAACTATGACAATGTCGTCGTAAAACATGTGACTAATAATTACCAGCCAGTGGTTCTTTGAAGTTGCTAAGTATTGAAGAAGAACCGTCGTTATATCATTATTTCCATTTATAGCAAAGTCGTAAACAATTAATATTAAGTAGAACATGAAGTTCGATAAAATTCCGTTAAGAAACACAAAGTTTCTGTAAATACGAAAGTTTTTCATGATGCACCATGACACCACACCATATATCAATGTTGCTAGTGTCGTCACAATCATAATGATCAGAATAATAATCTTTTGAGTGTCTGATAATACAGGCTCATCGAAATCATATGTCGTATTGTACGGTTCTAAATGAAAGCTCTCTGTAGAGTTATTCGGTTTACTGTTATCGTTATCAGACATGGTGAATCTCGCTTTCACTTGCAGTGTTTTAATTTATTCACTTTAACTTGCACAGTATATTGATGGATTCACTTTCATTTACACAGTGTTTTAGTTGATTCACTTTCAGTCGTACAGTATTTTGATTGATTCACTTTCACTTACACAGTATTTTTATTGATTCACTCTCACTTCATGTGAAAGAGGGCAGGTCGAGCATGGCATAATTTAGAAACAATGGTTGACTATAACCCTGGACGGAAATTACTGAAAGGGTATTTTCTGCCGAGTTAACACTGTCTATTTTTTCTTTACGGAATATATTATTTAATTATTCGAGAACAGCTTAACGGGAAGCTCGGTTATGCTCTAAAAGCAGGTGTTGATTTCAAAGCGTCGATGCAATATAAATAAATTATTATTATGAACAAATGATAAAAACTAATGAGAGAACTCTTGTGAATATTTTTATTTCTAGATACTCGATAATTAGCACTAATTTGATCAATTTAATAAATTTTTCCTGTTTACTATTTTACTCGTGATATAACTGGCCAAGTGCGTGTCGGATCATGGACTGTTAAGTATTCAAGTCAAAATTAACATTTGCGGACAAAATAGATAATTATGTTGTGATTATTTGTTTTGGATTTTCACCTCAACTTCTGTCATTTACAAACAAATTTGAAGAATTCTTATTTCGTTTAAGGGATATACATCCAATTGGTCTCATTTTTATCAAAATCAGATTTTTATAGAATTCAGGTGACTGCTCGATTAAGACATTTTAGCGAAGTTTTGAATACATGCTTCTGATATTCCATATTTGGGCTTATTGGTGTTGTCATGAGAAACACTCTGCCCTTATATGATTGTAATGATTGTAATTTACCTGAGGTAAATTAAAATCATTACAATCATATAAGCCCAGAGATATATACATAAACAGACTGACAACATCGACAACCCATCATACCAGAGACAGTGGGATGAGCCGGTCTGCAGAGAAGTTCAGAGGAACCTTATAGCCACTTCTACTTCTACTGCGGAGCGTGCGCGCCTGCTGGCTGTGGGTGAGTGGGAGTCGGGCCTCTGGCTTCACGCACTACCGTCGTCGAACTTAGGCACCTTGTTCGACGATACAACTTTCCGCCTCGCTGCTTCCCTTCGCTTAGGCGCATCGTGTTGTTCTCCTCATCGTTGTCACTGTGGCGAAGCTGTCAACAGCCCCGGGCACCACGGTCTCTTATGCAGTCGAAGTGCGGGTCGCTTTGCACGGCACGCAAACATCAACGACATTATCCGACGCGCTCTTGTCGGCGTCGGCGTTCCAGCCGTACTAGAACCCAATGGCCTGGCACGCGACGACGGCAAGCGACCGGACGGTATGTCTTTGTTTCCATGGAAGATGGGTAGGCCTTTAGTGTGGGACGCTACTTGTGTCGATACTCTTGCGCCATCCCATCTTCCTAGCTCGTCGTGCTGTGCTGGTACTGCCGCTGCGGCTGCTGAGAACCTCAAGCGGCGGAAATACCTTGTTGGCAATTATATTTTTGAGCCTTTTGGGGTTGAAACTCTTGGACCGTGGGGTCCGAGTGCTCATGCCTTATTTAAAGATCTTTCTAAACGCTTAGTTGACACTTCGCGTGACCCAAGGGCTGGCTTTTACCTCGGACAGAGGATAAGCATTGCCATACAACGTGGCAATGCCGCCAGTCTTTTGGGCTCACTTCCAGTGGACAGCGATGCGGACGAATTTTTTGACGCCTTATCTTAGTTAGGATATTTTATTTTAAGTGTATATATTTAGTACTTTAATGCTGTACCTAGTTCATATATTTCGTTAATAGATAATGAATTGAACAGACTGACAGATGGATAGACTTCCTACGAAGCACTATAAAGCACTAACTTAGTGGGATTTCATTATTGATCCTACGGGTACGGATCCCTAAAAATCTGTGTGGAACAAGATCAAAAAGGTTCCATTTAACGTTTAAACGTCGAACTCAATAAAAGTTCTTACTAATAAAGTACGAAAATAGTACAACAATAACATTACGACAGTAATTTCATCCCAAACGATCACTGTCCACTCTCCTGCAAAATGCAAACTAAAAACCGTTGACGAGGTAGTTTTCAACGTAATTATTGGGCATAAAAAAGAGTAAAATAAAACAACCTCATTACCCTGTAACACTGTTGGCAGAAAATACGCCATCGTGACAGAAAAATAGCTTAATCGACCTCGAGATTCGAAACTGGATGGCAATCCAATGGCAATTCTGAAGACAATCTATCTTGGGATCGCGTTGTCTGCTTATAGCAGATGTCGCCATTTAATTGCTTTGTCGTTTTAAAATTAAATTGTTTTATTGATTTTGTTTCTGTCAATAGAAAATGTTGTGATTTGAAGAATTTTTGGTGATGGAAAACTAATTGCAACGGGAGATGACGCGCGACGTAGTAAAATGATGTGACCGGTCCATTTTTGGTATAATACAGAGATAATTGGTTGTGTCTTTCGGTATAATTTGCGATTTAATCAGTGGAGACAGTGAGTAGCCAAGTCTTACATAGTAAGGTTAAATTTTATCTATACTAATATTATAAGCCTGATGAGTTTGCGAATCTCAGGGACTATTTGTCCTAATTAAAAAAATATTTAAGTGTTGGATAGCCCATTTATCGAGGAAGGCTTTAGACTATAAAATCACGCTACGACTAATAGCAGCGGAGTATTAATGAAAAATGTGACGCAGACTAAGTTGTACGGGTCAGCTATTTATGGTATAATTACAATACACAAAACTATGAAAAATACACCTGTATTTTTCATAGTTTTGTGTAATGTAATGTATTTTTAGACGTGGCTTGACACCTGTCAAGCCACGTCTAAAAATACATTTCATCAACAATCGTACTTATGTTCAAAATCCAAAGCCCAACTTCAAGAATGAAGACAGACCCCTCTTATACATAAACAAAACAATAGGCAAAGATTCTGTATTAACATCCTCAATAATTATTCCTAACAAAAATATCGTTACTTGTAGAACGTTTCGCAAAAGTTTTTCCATTCCGAAATTCCTCTGCCGATCAAAAATGATAAAACTTTTGTGGAGTAATTAAAAGACAAACAACAGAAATTCGGAACTTTGTTAATTTATTAAACGGGCCCTTAGTTCTTGGCACGGAGATTTTGTTAAGAAAGACGTTGTTGGGTTTGCCACCGGTGTACCTAAGTCGGAATTGATTTAAAGAATGATACCTAGGGAGAGACTAATAAATATGGAAGATAAAGATGTATTGTGCCAATCCATAGTTCCATACTCATCACCATCATATCAGCTGAAAGACGTCCACTGCTGGATATAGGCCTCCCCAAGTGTGGCCACAACAAACGGTCCTGTGCGTCTCGCATCCATCGGCTACCCGCAACCCTCTCCAGGTCATCGGTCCACCTTGTAGGAAGCCTTCTAATGCTGCGTCTTCCGGTACGCGATCGCCATTTCAGGATTTTTCAGTCCCATCAACCATTTCTTCTGCGAGCAATGTGCCCTGCCCACTGCCACTTCAGTTTGGCGATCCTTCGGGCTATGTCGGTAACCTTGGTTCTCTTGCGTATATCATCATTCCTGATTCGATCACTCAAGAAAAATCCTAGTATTAATAAATAAATAAATATTTATGTTGTAATTTGGTTAAACATAACACTTTTATACATCAATCTGGTTTGGTAATTTTAAGCTACATGAGGTTGCCCTCTCCATTGCCCTTTGGTTGACTTTAAAGCCTTCTGATTAGGCCCATTGTGAACGACCACGTACCGTAGTTCCATACTACAATATTATAAACGCGAAAGTAACACTGATTGCTTGTTGTTACGTTTTCACGCCTGAGCCACTGAACCAATTTTGATATGAGTGATAGACTAGTCCTTGGAGAAGAGGTTTGGATACTTGTATTGCCGTCAGTAGGTTCCGTTTTGATAATTTCAGACTATCATATGGGCGAAACTGCTGGCAGAAGCTAGACCCACAGAAATAGGCATCATGGCCAGGAAATGATGAATAACTTGACGTAATTACAACTAAAACTAATTTAGGTCTAGAAGAGCTGCACATAGTCATCATCATCATCATCATATCAGCCAATTGCCGTACGTAAGCCGGGAGGCTTACCAAAGAGCGCCAACCATCCCGGTCTTGAACAGTCCATCCGCTGCCAGTCACCCCGGTCTTGAACAGTCCATCCGCTGCCAGCCACTTTTTTCAAATCATCGATCCATCGTGCTGCAGGGCGTCCCAGTCTACGTTTGCCCATACGCGGTCTCCACTCTAACACATGTTTGCTCCGTCGACCTTCTGTCCTTCTACAGACATGCACGTAGTGTTGTAAGTTAAATAGTTGGGATTAGTTAAGAGGAAATGCTGGTGGCGACAAATGATAATGATAAATGGTATTTATTTTGCAAATAGGTTTTTTTACATATTTATCTAGATGTGGCCGGATGTTTCCTTGCTGACTACCCTGAGAAGAAACACCGAAACAATCTCAGAGGTCATAGTCTCTTTTGAAGTCCATACAATCGCCAATAACATATGAAAAACATGTAGGTTAACGTCAGAGGTGGCCTTTTGAGGAAAGCACCACGCAGGTTTGAGTGGGCTTGTCCAGACAGTGCAAGCATTTGTCAGATATCGTGCAGCTCAACTCAAAACTTTGAGGAGCTCAACAACTCGACGAACAATACCAAAGAAAGGACATTTGTGTAGGCCGTACAAAGCACACAAACATTAAAATTACTCAATGAAATAAAAAATAATCCACATAGTCCCCATTGATAATAAAAATAAAGATAATACTTTACGAAGTCAAAAGAATTATGTCAAATTGTATATGAAAAATTAAATAAAAATGTCAAATTGTATATAAAAAAATTGTATAAAATTCAAATTGTGTTTAACAAAAAAAAATCTAAAGTAAAACTAAAAAATTCATAAAATATGTCAATGTATAAACCAAGCAAATAAGTAATAAATATGTAATGACAATAATAATAAAAACAGAAACTGTGTAAGTGTATTTCATTGGAGCAGCTCAATCCCAAGCCTTTTTGTCTTTAAGATAATAAACGCGAGACTTTGTATGTAAAAAGTCATAATTCGACGTTTGGCTCTCGACTATTTTCTCCTCCAATACTGGACCGATGTAAGAGATATTTCACAAACTGATTAAGAAGGATTTATACTGTGTCCCTATGTTTTCCTTTTTTGATTGATATTTGTCAAATTCGTACACTAGGGCTCTGCTGACAGCGATTTATCGGACAATTTTGAGCATTTTGTGAGAGTTGTAGTGCTTATACGGTTAATAAATCACCAAAAAAGAAAAAAATTGTGACACAGTATATATCCTTCTTATTCAGTTTGTGAAATATCTCTTAAATCGGTCCAATATTGGAGGAGAAAACAGTCGAGAGCCAAACATCGAATTATGACTTTTTACATACAAAGTTTCGCCGCCAGCATTTCCTCTTAAGGTTGTTATGTTCTTTTATAATCGCTGTCTCACAGGATTGTATTATCACGATAGTTTCCAGCACCCTTTATTATGTTTTATCATATCCTTTGTTATGTAAACGTTTTCATTGTTAATGTTATTTCCATTGCGCTACATACTTTGTTAGCTAAATGATGTTTAATTTTGCTATTAGATTACAACTTACTGTTTTTCACGTTAATATTGTTTGTCATCATATTAATATAGCATACGGCGATCACCTTCATTTACAAATCTTGATTGTTAGAAATATATCCTTACTAGTTGACCCGCGCAACTTTATCTTTTGGTCTTAGCGTGATGATATATGGCATAAAGCCTCAATTAATGGGCTATCTAACACTGAAAGGATTTTTCAAATCGGACCAGTAGTTCCTGAGAGCGCGTTCAAGCAAACAAACAAACTCTTCAGCTTTATAAATTAAGTATAGATGTTCATTGGTAAGTCTCTTTCTTTACACATATCGTCCAGTCTAAAAAAGAGTAACTTGCTATTAACCTCACCTAAATATAGACCCCAGTCGCATTTATTCATCTTTTAAAAAACCGGCCAAGTGTGCCTCTCACCAAGTCCGTAGCATAAACCGAAAAAAACACGTTTTTTTGTATGGGAGCTAACTTTTAACTTTTCATTCAATTTCATTTTTATGATATATAAAAACACACACTCTGTGAATGTTAACGGTCTACCTGTTACGGTTCTTGAGGTACAGTCTGCTGACAGACAGACATACGGATGGACGGTCCGTAGGGGTTTAGTAATAAGGTTCAATTGGTTACCCTTATGGTACGGAACCCTAAAAAGATTAACGTGCTATTTAAATGGTTGTCACCTAAATATAGAACCCAGTCGCGTGTATTCATCTTTTGATAAAACTATTACTGAAGATGTAATGTAACATGATCTTGTCAACAACTCACAATAATTTATCTTTTTATCTCGTACATTTTAGTTCCAAAAATTCTTTTGGTACCCTTCTCTCCTTAGAGGTTCGACGTAATTCATTTTCTCCAGTCGACACTCGCAATTTTGTGAGATGACAAACAGCTCATACAATTTACGTTTTATTTTATATTTTATGAATAACTTTAAGGTTCTGTCCCTAACCAAAATTGGATTTTTCATGGTCACGGCTATAAATTTTACCGGAGCCACGTAATTTTTTGATAGCAAATTGACTTTTAGTAATGAAATAAATTAATTTTATTCAGAGTGCCCGGTTTTGGCTTGAAAATGGGCTGGCTGTAGATTCTATTTTAGATCTCGAGTCTAGTTTTGTACCCCTCCTACTCAAATTATCCAGGTAAACCGTTGGAGGTATTTGGGACTCATTGGGCGCTGGGATTATGTGGGTTAAGACCTTAATATTGACGCTTTACTGTTATTGTTTGAAAACTATCCCGTCTCCCCTATGTCGCTAGCCTGGCAACTTGACAAGATTTTCAGGTAAGTAGAATTTCACGTTTTTCTTCCAAAATACTCGATTTAGATTCCGGTCCTGATCCCCAATTTCTAGATTTACTCCTGATTTTGAAATTGCTTATTTTTAGTGTTAGTTTAATGCATTTGTTAATTTTATTATTTATTATTATTTATTATACACTTTACTGTACACCTCATAACAAGCACAGGAAAATCGCTTATAAAAACTAGTGTACAATGGGCGGTCTTATCGTACAGGGCAATCTCTTACAGACTACCTTTGGATGGACTGAACTAAAGAAGTTAGATTTAGGGCGGTCAGTGTACAAACATCATAAATAATATTAATAGAGAGACATACATAATATAAAAAACAAATACATACAATACTAAATAATATACTAATAAATATCAAACATATAACAGGGAAAGGAGACAGAACTTTATAGTTATTAGTATTGTTTATTAATTACTTGATTAAAGTTCTTTTATTTTTCAAACTATACTTTAACCTGAAAACATGCCAAACTTATGTGTTAAAGTAGTAGTTGCTAAATTATTCCTTAAATAGGTATTCATTTCAGAAAACAACGCTTAGGGTGCCTGTCCACTACAGCGGAGCGAGGTAGCGGTGCGGAGAAACAGAGAAATTTTAACCAGTCATGTCAGTGACTCACGTGGTGCGGATGTATGCAATTCCATTGGTTTAAATTTCTCAGTCTCTCCACTCCGCTGTTATGCCTGTCCATAACAACCCCCACCCCCCCCGGTGCCCACTTAGTCAGTGCAATTTTCCATTTTCATTTAGCTCAGTTGAGAATGCCAGATTTAAAAATGACTAAGTGAAGTAAAAACTACAAACAAGAACAAACACAAATTGAAACGAAAGAACAAATCTAATTATTTTAACTGTGAAGAAAGATCTGTTTAATTAAAATCTGTCCCAAATAACTGAAGGTAGAATAAAACACTTTTCTCCGCAAAATTAAGTGTTACTTCAGATCTAATTGAAAACAATCATTTCTCTAATAACTGGGCTGAAAGAATATTATTAACAAAGATAATTTGAAGTTATTTCACTATGTAAAGAAGTTGAAGACATTTTTATGGAAAGATACCATGTAATACATTATTATATAACCTCACGCTTCATTCCCCACTTGGGTAAGCAGATACTATAAAACGCCACCTGCTACGAGCCTTTTATATTCCTTACTTTTTACTTCATTGTACCATATGTGTAAAAAATATAGCTGACTTTTACTTCTGTTTACTGGATGCATAGCTTTTGCAATCTCACAGACTTGGATTACAATCATCCGCCGTATGGTGTCGACCGGTGCCGTATGGTGCCGTAAAAGAATAATAACATTCCATCACTTTCCGTGGGTGTCGTACGAGGCGACTAAGGGACTCACCAGAGAATGGGCAGCAGCTTTCTCAGTAAAACGCAGTATCATACAATGCGATCGCCAATCCGCCAGCCAAGCGTGGCGATTATGGCAAACCCCCCCTTTGGGGGAGGCCTTTGTCTAGCAGTGGACGTCTTTCGGCTGATATGATGATGATGATGACAATCATAAAACCTTGAATGTCCCACTGTTGGGCTAATGCCTCCCTAGGCGCACTCAGGGAAACATTTTAAGCAGTGCGAAGGTTAGAGCAAGGTCTATGTACTTTCTAATGAAACTTCGTCTGACCAACGCTGTCTGAATCAGTCACGTTGTCATGTACAATGTATTGGAACTAAGACAAAGAGCAAACATGCGGTTTGAGGCTTATAAATATTAGTAAGGCAGTACGTAAAGAAAATGTCAAATACAAAAGAAAGCTCATATAACGTCTTGCGATATTTTATCGTAACGTACCGATATTATAAGGGTTAGCCGTACCCCGTACGTTCGGAAAAGTAAACGCAATATGGTTTCAAGCGAAAACAATATTGCTACCCTCAATAGTTTACTCTCCTCAAAATAAAAAAGCCTGAAGACAGTAAAAAACCGGCCAAGTAAGAGTCGGAATCTCATTGGTAGGGTTCCGTACCACAAACCAAAAAAAAACTGGCCAAGTGCGAGTCGGACTCGCGTGCAAAGGGTTCCGAACGAATTTCATTTTTTTTAACATGTTATTTTAACACTGCAGACTTCTTATAGGTTTTCCTGTAATCTTTAGGTAAAGATCTATTATCTCCATTTTTTTCAAAATTTTTGGCTCAGTAGTTTCGGAGATAAGGGGGGGAATGCTCATTTTTCATCTAATTTCTTGAATAACTTCAAAACCATTTATTTTAAAATTATGAAAAAAATATAATTAAAACCCTCACAGTAAGCCCTTTCATTGGATATGTCACACGAGATTGTTGAAAATACTTGTTTTTTAATTTTCTAGTTTGACCCCCTAAAGTAACCCCCATACTAAAAATTTAATAATTTACGTAACGCGTTCGTGTTTGGGTCACAGAAGTCCATATGTGTACCAAATTTCAACACAATCGGTCTATCCGGAGAAAACTGGCTGTGACAGACGGACAGACAGACAGACAGACACCTGAGTGATCCTATAAGGGTTCCGGTTTTTGTTCGGAACCCTAAAAGCACGTTCGTTGTATTTTTTATTTTTGTTGTAATGGCAATAGAAATACACACTGAAAATTTCAACTGTCTACCTATCACGGTTGTTGAGATACAGCCCGCTGACAGACAGACGCTGACGCTGACGGACGGACGGACGGAAGGGCGGACGGTGGAGGCTTAGTAATAGGTTTCCGTTGGTTACCATTTGGGTACGGAACCCTAAAAAGCATGAACACAGTAAAAAGACGACCAACCAAAGCCATTCAATTTACAATAACATTTTGTCATTTCCAATATCTTAGAGACTCCCTCTTCTTCAATTTCCACTATTTCCGCTTCATCAAAAAATATCTTTTTGTTTAACTTTCATGTGGAAAATCTTAATTGGTATAAACGATCCTGTTTTCCTGAAAATCGAGATAGGTCCGTTTTCGGTCCCATAATATAAGTCTTTGTCTATTCGACATTTTTTTGCCCATACAATGACGCTTGACTGCGGACCTCCCTGAGCTATTTAATGTTTTATGTTTGTGAACACAAAGTTCAAAATGGAGTATTTGGCTGTCAGACAATAATATTAATGTGTGTTTGCTGAATACATTTCAGTTTTGTATTTCATTCATTATAATACTGTTTTCGACACAACATTATGCACATACGCATAATGTTGTGTCAAAAACAGTTCTCACTCTTTGAGTTTGTTCGTGGTACTACATCAATAACTATGCATGAATCGATACACTAACATGTAATTCAGATTTATATATTGGTTTATTTCATTCAAATATGTATAAAAGTATACCCTGGTGAAACTTTTAACTGTTGAAAAATATTAATTAAACCAAAGTTCAACTGAGTAAAATACAAATATTTAATTTATCTACACTAATATTATAAAGAGGAAAGATTTGTTTGTTTGTTTGAAATGAATAGGCTCCGAAACTACTGGACCGATTTGAAAAGTTCTTTCAGCAATGGATAGCTGCGTTATCAGGGAGTAACATAGGCTATATTTTATCCCCGTACTCCCACGGGAACGGGAACTACGCGGGTGAAACCGTGTGACGTCCACTAGTAACATATATAATTACTTTTCCACAAATATGGTGAATAAAAAACCTTGAAATAATTATTTCGGGAGCTAGCTTGAAAGCCATTAAAACAAGGCGATGCCATATCTTACAACGATAATAAAGTACCATCGTTTTATTCTCGTTTTAGGCCTAAGATTTATGTTTAATTATAATTAGAAAACGGAGATTACATCTATCTTCAAGCTTTTAGTATTTTATGGGGTAAGAAGAGCTAGCTAACGACCTACCTATAAAGGCTACATTGTTTAAAAAAACTGTCTGGTGGTTTTTGTGCGTGTTTTGTTTAGAAGATGAAATATTTTTTAATTGAATACAAACAATAGTTTTACCCATTTTGAAACAGAATTTTATCTCTTTATTATTTCTACAGACTATTCAAAATCAGCAATAACAGATATCAACTATTTCACCACCATAAATAAAGGACAGTTAATTAATATTCAGAAAATATTGACTTCCCAAACCGCTGACAATACAATACCATTCTATTAAACTCACCTGAATCAACATGCCACGATAACAAACATCACTTAATTATGAAATAAACAAAAATTTTTGCTGAGTTGGAAAATATAATTAGCAATGAACGAATGGAAAATCGCATTAAAAATTCCGTTTGTAATTTAGATGGCAACTCGTCTACGCCCTCAGGGGATTGCGATATAAAATTATGCGAAAAACGGTTCAGATCAGCGAAGCATAGCTGGTGTGTCCACAGCCTACATGGAATGGAAAAATGCCGATCCAATTTTATGAAACGTCAGCGGCAAAAGACGGAGAGATTGTGATGTCGATTTTAGATTGTCGACGATGCGGTGGTTGGCAGATTTTTATGTACTATGTTACTATGTATTATTGAACAATGTATGTGTGTATTTCAAATAGTATAATAGTACCTAGTCAAATGAGATGATTTCTGTATTTCTACAGTGTTTTTTGCCGACTTTGCTTATTGCACTGGTTACTAGTGTGGCAGAACAAATCTATATTCGTCTTTTTGACAGACCGTTCTTGATCATTCAAAAATACTTGTAAATGGTCTACTTTAAATAAATGTTTTTGATAAATTTGATTTGAATAGTCAAAGGACTGACCAACT
The DNA here is from genome assembly GCA_947578705.1 of Lacanobia wlatinum. Classification (NCBI taxonomy): domain Eukaryota; kingdom Metazoa; phylum Arthropoda; class Insecta; order Lepidoptera; family Noctuidae; genus Lacanobia; species Lacanobia wlatinum. Next base: position 16,238,275 of record OX388044.1, read on the forward strand.
ACAAAACACCTTAAACAAGTCGCAAATTAGAAAAATCAAAAACCCGACTGCAAAAAAGCCAACCGGGACACTTATATGAACGAAAACTGTTTTCTAATTGAATTTAAACATATAGCTTATATTTACTCAATAGGTTTGGTTAAAAAAATATTAGCGCCCAAAATCCGCCATGTTGCTTTTTTTTTTAAAACACCTATCTAAGGCCTAAGGACACTTGGGTTTTTGAAATGAATCTAACGACACCTTAATAGTCGAAATCCATTCAGCCGTACTAAACGGCTACGAGGTAATAAAGAAATTTACAAACATACATACAAGATACGCGCGAAAAACATAACCCTACCTTGGCAGTTGAGTAAAAAATAGATATTACTACACCGACAAAAACTGACAGCTGTGAGTTTTATACTGTACCGTTATTTGGCTGCAGAAGTGTAGCTTTCAGAAAGGTTTTCCCAAAAATTCTAATGTTCTACGTGCACATTCTGTGGTTGGCCTGGAAGCTGACCCTAACTTACTATGTATCAACGTCGGTAGTAAAAGTGGCAAAAGTATGCCATACCACACCGTTGGGTCGCACCCTTCGATGTACCTACCTACCGATAGACAGTCTATCCTTGTCCACCATTTTATTTTAGTACCCTTGCATGACAGGATATTGTCTAATGAAATAGTTTCGAGAATGATGTTTTTAAATCCATAAATGTTGAATCAAAATTATCATGAATACTAGCTATCTTGTGACAGTTGATCATTTATGTTTTAAAATATAATGTATGTGTCAAATCTAAAACTCACATTGTCTACAATTGGACCAAGTAATGTATATAACTATAGACCCCGTCGAAAAGAAGCAATAAATTTTGTGAACAAAGAACTTCTACTAAAATACCTAGCGACAACAAATAATCCCAAATTCAATCAAATCAAAGTAACAGACGTGTAATACGAAACTAACGAGCATTTTCACTTGGTCGGGTTATATTATATCGATTATATTTTACAAAATTTATAGCTTCTCGTGGCGGGGGGACTGTAAGTCCAATTATCTAGACTTTTATATTTTTCTATTTTTTGACATCTTAGTCACACTATCCAAATAATCATTATCTTGCAAACAGTTCATACATCGTTTTTTGGTCTTCCTGATACATTCGTACTCAAAACATTCTTTACAGATTTTCCCAATCCTTCACACCAAACAAAAATAACATTGCCCTAACAAAGGGTTAAAAAATCTGATAACTCAAAACTGTGAACTAGTTAATTCCATCGACTTCTACACTCAAACACATGTTCAGAAACTCGTGATCACATTGTATCTATACAATAGCATTATTAGCGGCAACTTTTGCTAAAACAACTGTAACTTTTGTTAACAGACTTAACTTCATGCACCTGGTCGGTTATCGGTTCCCAAATGACTCGAGTTCAGTTCGCAGTTCTGAAACTTTTCGCATTTGTTTCGCAATGTTAGTTGGGAATATAAAAGGGTATGTGCATGAAATGACAACAAGTACATTGTACATGGTATCTGTTAAAACGAAACTAAATTGGAAATTGATGTAGGAAAGTTTTCGGGAAAAAATGAAAAGAGATCAGTTTTAAATGAGAGATGTCTTTTACGTTAATAGAGACCGAGTTAAATAGAGTTGAGTTGACTAGTGGAATTGTCAAATGAAAGAACATTTGAAAATGCATGAAGAAGGCATGTTGCGTCGACTCTCATTAAATTGGGATCAGTGCAAAAGAAGATGAATATGAGTGAGAGAGACTTTCAGAAGAATAGTAGATACCTATTTCAACAATATATTTACGGTGAAAATAATTGAACCAATATTATTAATGGTATTATTATCTTATTATAAAACGCAATACAACACTATTATTGGATCTATGAATATATTGAATGCCTCAATAACCTAAACACTAAAGATTACTTAAACCCTAACAACGAAAATGTAGTCCACATTTATGATACCACGAGCCTTCATAGAATCCCTATAATAATTTCGCATTATTGAACATTTGAATACTGCCAATCTTCTTCACATAATCCCCTTAGTTTCCTGTAACACCTACACTCGAGTGATGAGGTATTCTATTGTTACCCAAGAATATATACATAGAGGGATCTTCGTAACACATTTTGATATTATTAGACAATAGAACCCTACTATTACTATAGACAATAGACGGGGTTCTCAGTATCTACAGTATTAGTAGATGTAACATACATTCTGATCGTTATTACTCCAGTTTTGTAATTAATTTTGATATTGAACTTGGTAGCGTTGTTTGAGAGTCCTTTTGTTCGAATAAGTTTATTTTTTCGGACTTTACTTCGGATTTTCTTTCAGGTATCAATGTTTTTGCTTCGGAATTGGTTCGATAGTTAAGTCGTGAAGGTGAAACAAACACACAATAGGATATTTGACTACAATGAAAAATATACATGAATGAATACTGTTTTAATAGATGTTATTATAACAGTACGATTGGTGAAAAAATAAATACAATTGGCGTAAAAATAGAGAAGTTACAGCTTTTGAAGTTATTCTACTATTTTTGTCACACAAAATGTCGTTTGTACTGGATGGCTTCAATTCAATATGGCGGGACTTGTTAGTTACGTCACACGCCATTGGTGCTCTCTATGTTTATCATGAGCCATTTTATGCAATTTTAAGCAATTTTTTAAACTGCACCTTATCCGCTCTTTAGGCTTTCAGAAATGTAATTAAAAAAAAAAACAGTCAAATACCCTATTCCGTTTTCAGGGTTTTTTGTAAGAGTTGGGGCAGATCAATTGTTTTCAAATCATTAACTCTGTCTTTGCCATTGCAAGAAAATTAGTTAGCATTAACCATATTCATTTAATGCGGGTCGAAGGGCACTTAAAGATGGAGCTACACTTAGAGAGGATTCTCAAGGCAGAAAAAAGGGCCCAGGACAATAAAAAGAGAAATTAAAAACGTATTAGAATTCCAACGGTCCCTGTTTCAATAAATAACGTTGTCGCCGACATCTCCCGGTCTGAAACACTCAAACCGCGTTAAATTCTCATTAGATTGATCAATTCACTTAAATTGTTCCCAATGCCTTGTAAGTGAAATCCTAACATTTTAATCAAACGGGGTCACAGTTTAATTACACCCCCGATTTTCCTTTCGATTCTCCTATAAACGGTTAGCGGTTTAAGGGACCTGTTAGCTATTTTCGAAGATTAATTTGTGGAAATATCAATTTATTTAGTCACGCAAATATATTTTGGGGTGGTGTTGAATTTCAAACGCAGAAGTATGTGTTAACTCAAAGCAAATTTAATTTAAGGGTACGTCACGCTCGGAAATTGTCGTTTTCATGTGCCGAAGTTAAACGAACGTGATGATTCGTAATTCAAATTCAAATGTAACTAAATAGAATGTTGATGCATTTATGACGGGTGCATTTTTAAGTTGGAGAAGGTTTTTTAACAGAAAGAAATAAAAATGACAGCTGTAGTGATTGATTTTTCTAATTGTATGCGTAACTACTACTCTAAAACCATAGATAAAATTATACTACAGGTCCATTATTAAACGAGCTGAAATTGAAACTCCGAAAACGATTTGGGTGAGAAGCAAAAGTACATTTTTCCTTAACCCACATTTATAAAGTAATCCCACAAAAATTACAACTATCCTACCAAAAAGACTAGACAACTAACAACAGATTAAGTCCAACTTAACTTTGAAAATCAAGTAGCCATTTTCAACGTGAAATCAGTTTACCCAAACGCGGCCATTTTGATCTCTTACTCCGATTGCTTTTAATTGAAAAACTTCGTCAAGGGTCCTCCTCATTGCAAAGGCGAACTTTAGAAACGCAACTAACCGGTGTAGCAGGGAAAAGACGAATTTGAATGAAAAGGTGAAACCTTTGAATTATCTGTGAAGGTGAATGAATGAGATCTTTGTAGTTTTTTTTTATTGCAGGAAAAATGTGCCGTCTCGTTTATATTTTTGCACTGTTTAGTCGTTTTTTGCTAATAAAATGCAGTTTGTGGTCAAGCAACTGCTGGTTTGTAGTTGGAAAACTGCCATAGTAGCCACCTTTGTTTTGTTTTATTTTTACCTGTTCGGGAACTTAAAAAGCGAAAAGTTTAACATTATCCTGATTCTACAATTTTTTTTCCTACGGCAGATTCGGCAGATTTTCTTTTAGAACCTAATATTTAAAGGATTCTTGTAAAACCCTTGTGTTACTATTTTGATGTACAATTAAAAAGTCTGACCTATTTTAGTCTCGAAGTAAGTTATTTGACTGCTCGTTGATGTACATACATACATTAATATATGACCGTTTCGTCATAGTTTACATTTTAAACTAAATTTTGCCCGCGACTTCGTGCGCTTTTTCCCGTTCCCGTAGGAATTTCGGGAACTTCGGTTGTAGAAAGCTTAAATTTGACATATAGGTTCCATGGGGGATGTAGTCGGGAGCATTAAGAGAGGATTTTTCAAAATTCCCACGGGAACAGGAAAAAACGAGATATGCGCGTACGAAGTAGCAGGCAAAAGCTAGTTTTATATTGAAAGATTAGGCATTGAATTTTATATTTGTGTCAAGAAAAAAACATAGCATGTATGTTTGGCACAAACCTAAATCCACGTGTTTCCATACTTTTGCTAATAATAGAAATTTGTTTTTCTGGTAAAGCTTGTGTACTTTTTGAAGAATAAGTCGTTTATTATTACTAATAAATCTAGTTAATGGTTTCCCAGTTTTTTTGTTTTGCATTTATTTAACACACGCTAAATTCCAAACCAGAATTTCTATTCATTCCTAAAATGAACTTGATACTAAACACCCGGTAACTTAGTTTAACATCAACTTAGTACATACGAACTTTAAATTGGTAGTTTATAGTCTCATATTTGGCTTATTTAGGTAATTTTAGAAGTTGTGAACATGTTAGTTACTAAGGACGTAATGGCGGGATGATATTTACTTGATTCACTTTAAATTGGATAAGTTAGGTGGTATAGTGGTTACGTTGAAATATGAGTTCCAACTATTTATATTAATGTAGTTGAAATGGAGTTTGTTTGATCGGAATATAATTATGTTGAGCAAACATGCTTTATAGACGATTAATTTTGGTTAAATAGACGGAAAACATACATACGTGATTGGTTACTGATTGCGTTCCTTCAAATGGGATATTCTATAGGCCCGTCAAGTTGGGGGCCAAATTGGGTTGCCCTATGAGTGCGAGACTGACGCACTTGGCCGTTTTTTCTTTGGATGGCAGAATTCACTTCATGATTGGATAAGTAATGATGATGATATATTCTAGTCGATTTTGGCCACAGCGACCGCAGTTCTTGGCTTTTCATAAGCTCAGATTTGCTGCTCTAATATAGTGCTTTGATTCGATAAGTAAGTCATAACTGAATACATTATATCACACCCATCTCCCACTTACACACACACACACACACTCACACTCCACACACACCCACAAACCCTACACATACCTGAACTTGCTACAACAATTTTGTAATCATCCAAGAACCTAAATTTGTTTATTTTTTTTTTCATATCCTTTTAATTTTGTCTCAACGGTGTAAATTGAACACCCATGGGAAGTTGCGAGGTAATCCCGTCACAAGTATCCTTATAATAGATAATAGAACAATTGTATGAGACAATATTTTTTTTTTAATTTATTATTTATTTCACTTTCACGAAACTTTAAATAATTCTCAAAACTGGAAGGTTTCGTGTCCAAGTGTTCATAACACGGCATACGTAATAAGTTTCTACTTGGGCCCGAAACTTATATAGAATTCCTTTTGAGCATAGCTCATAATGTCATTTTCCTTGGCAGCTTACTGAAAATTTACGAGCTAATTAAACAAGGTAGAAAGTTTTACTATACATCCTTTGGTTACGTTGAAACTGAAATTAAGTTTAAGTAAATTATAATTTTAAATTATTTTACATTCTGCTTTGACTCTCAAAGTTAGAAACTTCAATAGTAGTGTACTAATAGTAGGGTACTTTATGCACGACAAATATAATAATAACTAGCTTCTGCCAGCAGCTTCGCCCGCGTGGTCCCTGGGGAACATACTCCCGGGATAAAAAGTATAAGCCTATGTCCTTTCTCAGGTTCTAGACTATCTGTGTACCAAATTTCATTTCAATCGGTTTAGTAGTGTTGGCGTGACAGCGTGACAGACAGACAGACAGACAGACAGAGTTACTTTCGCATTTATAATATTATATAGTATATATAGTAAGGATGATTATATCTTATTATCTATCTTCAAAGCAACAGTGAACAGGCATCTTCTGGGATGCTCGGTCCATCACAGACCTCATCCATCACTTTCCATCAGTCGTGATCACGCCCAAGAGCAATCCCAATCTTCAATAAAAAAATGTGTTTCTCACGTGCTCCAAAATTTCCAAAATAGTTTGTAGAATTTAATTTTTTATGAGCATTGTCGCGGCTTCTACCTACTCCCTATGGGAGTAAAGCATGAATTTGTACACACCTATGTGTACATTTTTGGCTACTTTCGGAGTCAAACAAAATGAATAAGTAAAATTGTAGGTATTTTATCAACCTTACCGATGGTTTCGTCTTTGATTTCCAATTTGAGTAAAGCGTGAATTTGTACACACCTATGTGTACATTTTTGGCTATTTTCGGAGTCAAACAAAATGAATAAATAAAACGGTAGATATTTTATTAACCTTAGCGATAGTTTCGTCTTTGATTTCCAATTTGAGTAAAGCGTGAATTTGTACACACCTATGTGTACATTTTTGGCTATTTTCGGAGTCAAACAAAATGAATAAATAAAACGGTAGGTATTTTATCAACCTTACCGATGGTTTCGTCTTTGATTTCCAATTTGCAGCGAGGCAAGTATATTTACTTGGGATTGAGTGTCTGTTTGGGCTTTGACCTAGAATCTATAAGGTTTATAAACAAGCAAATAAAAAGAAAAAAATAAATCACAAGAGCCATGACTAATGGATGAAAAGTTGGCTACGTTCTGTTGGGGTAATTTTTGATGTCAAAAAAAACTTTTTACAAAAAAATATAACCGACTTACAAACAAAACACTACAAAGAATAAAATAACCTTAATTTCGGAAGTCGGTTTTTTGTTTTTTTTTTCTTTGTTTATTTAACACAGACTTCCGAAATTAAGGTTATTTTATTCTTTGTAGTGTTTTGTTTGGAAGTCGGTTATATTTTTTTGTAAATAGATTTTGATTTTTCACTTTTAAGTAAGTAATAATCAAAAATGCTCATAAAATAAAAACTACTCAACCAAACTGAATCAAAATTTTATGGGACCAAATGGCAAGTATACTGCATCAAACTAAAAAAGAATAACAAAAAATCCGGATCAGAAACCTCGGAGTAATCGGTGTACAAACATAAAAAAATACCCACCGAATTGAGAACCTCCTCATTTTTTGGAAGTCGGTTAAAAAAGATGAAAAATAGAAAAAAATCTCTACAGATAAAAAAAAAACCTAAAACACGTTTTGTTTTTTTCCACTGAATTGCCATTCTTTTGTAGGTCGAACTCGCTTAACAAAACCAAATAAATCTATACTACAAAACACCCGGATTGAACCGGCTCAGGCAAAAAAAAATGTCCGAATTTTAACCTTTACATTTTATCCCTAAAAATATGAATAGGTATTGAGCGTTAATGGACCATAAGAGGAAATACGACCATTAACGTATAACACAATAAAGGTATAAAACGTAAACCTTAATTACACAGGTTATGGGTTTGCGTTTTTCAGCTTTTGTAATGGATTCGAACTTATTAATATTTATTTATTTATTTATTATATACTTTATTGTACACCTCATAACAAGCACAGGAAAATCGCTTATAAAAACTAGTGTACAATGGGCGGTCTTATCGCACAGGGCAATCTCTTACAGACAACCTTTGGATGGACTGAACTAAAGAAGTTAGATTTAGGGCGGTCAGTGTACAAACATCATAAATAATATTAATAGAGAGATATACATAATATAAAAACAAATACATACAATACTAAATATTATACTAATAAATATCAAATATATAACAGGGAAAGGAGACAGAAATTTATAGTGAGAGATTTATATTGTTCGTATTTCAACAAAGGATTCCGGGTGGGGTTTTCGGGGATAAGAATTTTCGTTTTACTTATTAACTTCGAAATTACAATTGTTGTGGTATAATATTTTAAAGTATTATCTGATCAAAAAATATCTTATTAAGATAAATCGAGTTAAACTCTCACGCTTCAGGTTCTGAATGTCAAACAACTAAGTATACAGAACGTGCGTTTCTTCTCTCATATTAATTCTAGTAGCAGTCACTGTTATTTCATATATTTGCATAAAGTAGCTTTTTCTTTTCAATAGAGCAAGTGCAAGCATTCAACTGATCCTTAAAACCAACACTTTCATCTTTATTCACACTTTTATATTGTAAGGGTAAAACAATCACTTATCTTTACTGCGACTACAGAAGTGAGCTCACTCCTTATTAAAGTGAGGTTTACAGGCTGGTGTTAAAATGTCACTATAAGGCCACTGCAATAGTCAGAGAGCTAACACAGTCGACAAGAACAAAGTACCATCGCACCCTGTATTTGCAATATGGCCGCTACCATAAGTTATAGGGATTTGTACTAGCTGTGTCGCCGCTGATTCCAGTACAGCTAGACCGGATAAAACGTAGGTATGTATATGCAAGTCCGTCTGTTATATAACAACACACCAGGGGCAGATCCATCGATTTGCAAGGGTTACCAACTTCTTTTCGTTTGACACTTGGATGGGTTGCCTCAGTAATAAAAATACTCACCATTCTTCGGAAACTAACTCAATCTTTTGAACAAGTGATAGTCATTCTGAAAACTCGATTATGAGGGACTAGCCGACCCACGCAACTTGTCTGCGTCACATTTTTCAGCAATGCTCCGCTCCTATTAGTCGTGGCGTGATGTTATATAGCCTAGAGCCTTCTTCTCGATAAATGTGGTATCTAACACCAAGATATTTTTTCAATTCAAACCAGTAGTTCCAGAGATAATCGCGTTCAACCAAACAAACAAACTCTTCTTTCAGCTTCATAATGTTAGTAGAGTTAGAATTTGCGTTGCAATTTTTCTACCAGATTTGAGCAGCAGATTTTTCTATTAATTTTGCTAATCCTTACTAATCCTTAATTCCTTAATATTCCTTAATCCTTAATAATATTATAAATGCGAATGCAACTCTGTCTGTCTGTCGCGCTTTCACGCCAAAACTAATGAACCGATTTAAATGAAATTTGGTACAGAGATAGTCTGGAGCCTGAGAAAGGACATATGCTAGCTTTTTATCCCGGGAGTATGTTCCTTAGGGACCACGCGAGCGAAGCCGCTGGCAAAAGCTAGTTCCTTAATAAATGTATAATTATTATCCTCTAGACCGAATCTCGGTCACGGTGGACAATCTCAACGGAAAATAGCCAAGTACGCAAGAGATAGTATAGTGCACGAGATTGTGCACGAACACAGGTGCTCTCCCTGTCCCTTTACTCTCATAGTCCGGAGGAACGGTAATCTGACACGACCAGGGAGAGATCAGGTACAAGACAAACAGCTTTAAATGCTTTCCGAAGCACAGAGGTGTCACACCACTAACTCCCAAACCGTGTAATGGGTACCTTACACGGTAGGTTTTGCCGTCAGTTTAACGACAGTCAACGCTGTGACTGACGGATAACCTATCGTTTCATTCAGTGACTGATGGTTGCATGAAATTGACTGACGAAAATCTGTTTATTTCATTAGTCACGACTTTTAAGTGATTGGGTCTGTTTTTATGTGTTTATGGAATAGGTAATATTTCAGTCTTTGTGCGTTTTCGAATCCCGAATATCAGCCAATAATACATCGTTGCCATTGATATATAAAAAAACCCAAGATGCACAGTCTCGAACAAATGCAAGACTCGAAACTGTCGTCAAAAACTGACATGTATCAAGTGTCATGTGTGAGTTGTGTGTAGTTATTCTATAAACATTTTTTTTTTGCAAATTCAGCCTTACACGGATCGCTTAAAGTTGTTTTACAAAGCAGTGCAGTATGGCGAGTGATGCGCAATTTTTTTTGCAAATTCAACCTTACACGGATCGCTTAAAGTTGTTTTTACAAAGCAGTGCAGTATGGCGAGCGATGCGAGACTGTTTGAAACTAGCGCACAATTATACATATTGCGCTTGTATTTTGCGGACGTTTTTGAGATGCTGAGTGTGTATCTTGGGTTTTTTATATATCAATGATCGTCGCGAATTTAAGAATGAGCGTCTAATGTCGATTGACTTCCATCACTCACCATCAGTCATTCGACATTCATGACTTTTGAAATTGAGTGACGTTTACGTGAGCGTGTAATTGGCGCCTTAAAAAATCACTTTATTGAAAATAGCATTTGCGGATTTAGAGAGTGTACCTCTTAAATTAAATTTTATCTAAAACTCATCACGTACTCCCTAATGACTACATGGCTATCATTAAGCAAAATTTATGCCAAAATGTAGGTCACGGTGAGTTATAAAAATGCCGTAATTATTCTTAACCCTTTCAATATAGCTACGTATAGTTTCTAATGTCAGTGACGGGAATTAATTGCTTCAGTTCTCGTTAGTGATAAAGGGAAAGTTGTTACCTGTAGGTACCATTTTGCTCTATTATCCTGTGAAGTTTAGCAGCTGATTATGTGCTGTAGTGCCATCTAGGATCATAAGCATAATAGCCATTCCCATTACAGCAAGACTGATGTTACCGAGACTAATCTTTTTGTAGAAATGTCCTATTCATCTTGTGGAGGATTAATGGAGTTAGGAGACTGAGCTCAATCAATTTATTTATTTTTCGAAGCACAGTCAAATTACAGCTCCTTTTGGATAGCTTCTATATTATAATATCAAAGTCATATAGTCTGGCTAACAGGATTTGAGACTCCTCCAGAATGATGCGATGCGACAATGCGACGTGACAATATGACAACGATGTGACGATGTGTTTGAACAAAATATACAGCTATTTTAAATCAATTCTGCAACCTGTCTGGCTTGCTTTTATAGATGGCCACTTTTTCCATAAACTCAAGAATAAAGCATCTAAAAATGAAACTGTATTAGCTGTACAATTCTAGGTACATTCTAAGAACAGTAAGTCAGACTTATGTTCCCGACATAAATGCAATTTCCCTGCTGTCAATCAGTTACACTGCTGGCCATAAACATTGCTGGCCATTGTTTTACACTGCAGTCTTTTAAAAATCGAAAACGGATAAAACATTTGTATTTTTCTGCAAGTTATTTTCTGTATTCGAAAACCAATATTTTGCGACTTCGACTCTCTTGGGAAAAATTTGAACTGATAAAACTTTATTACAGGCAACAAAAAAAGACTGGCCACTGTCTTTTATGATATAAAAACAAGGTAGGTACAATAGACGGCCTTATCGCCCATGGCTATCTCTTCAAGGAATCTTTGGATGGACATGTAAGAGACAACAATGTAATAATCTTGTTCTGTAAGTCACAAACACAAATATTGGGTAGTTATAGGTACTCTTAGTGGCCAAAATTATACTTAGCTAGCTCCTATCAGTGGCTTCACCCGAGTTTATTAATATCATCTCAACATACTCCTGGAATAAAAAGCAGACCTATTTCTTTACACGGTCTATCAATATTAATATCATAGTTTAGTACGAAATGAAATAAAATAAAAATAATAAATAACTGCTTAAAACACATTTACAGAAAATAAAGTAATACTCCGGTCAAAATAGACATTCACCCTTGCATAAATTCTCAAGAAGCTGAAAATTTACATGAACGTTAGGGATACCATTATAATGAAATTGTGAAAAGTCCCCATTGATCCCATATGATCAAATAATTTTATTCAAGGTCAAGGTCAAGTTCGCAAAAATGGTTTTTTTGTTTTATTTTTTTGCGAAATGCTTAGTTTTTTGATAAAAGTAGCTCAGAAAGAAATTGCATATCATGCGATTATCTATAAAAAATACCTTTCGCTTTTCCCCCTAATATTCATTATTTCGGAGAGAAAGCGATTTTAAAATAAACTAAAGTTGTATTCCCCATAATATGCACACGTTTCCACGCCACCAGTGAGTTAGTATACCTGACGCGTTTTTTTAACGTGCACCGAGATAGACCGTGGAGTAGGCCTACTAGGGAAACCCAGTAGGCCTACTCCACGGTCGGACACACACACTGCGTGCGTTAGGCTGAAACTTGGCCTAGTTTCAGCCTAACGCACGCAGTGTGTGTGTAAACATGAAACATGTCTAGCTATTTTCACTTCCCTTACAACTAATAAATAATAATCACGACTTGATGAAATTTAAACCATTTATCACTATCACCTAGTTGAAGATTAAAAAGATTAAAGTTTTTTTTTTCATAACAACAGAACAATAACCGAATTTAGTTCCAAATGATAGTATTTAGCATGGAGAATATGCCTTGGTAGGCTACTTATTTCTGTTCATGGCTAGCTGGCAAGCAGGTATAAAAACTAACAGGTAAGTCAATACAGGTAACTACACCGATCTGTTAACCAATAAAATTGATATCGAAAGAAAGATGATTTAATTAAGAAAACAATTGTATAAGCTTGCTTACAAATAAAAACAAAATTAATAAAAAAATTGGCCATGAACAATTTTCGTATAGGCGTGTTGATAAATCAATAAAATTTGATTAAAAAATACATCTAATCTGGTTGTCAGATATGTGAAGGTCGATTTTCCACTGTCTCTTCTGTCAAAGGCTATCAGGAGGTTTTTACTATCGTGGGAAACAAAGAAAATAAAATTATAAGCTCAAGAGGTCTTAGCCTGATTTCATCGTTTTTTATCAAGAACAATGTATTTCCTTAATTAAATCGTTCAAATGTTCTCAAAAGTTGCTTGACAATTTTTGTAGATAATTACATGATCTACAATTTTTGTGAGCTATTTTTATCATAAAGTTAGCTTTATCCGTTCACTAAAAAATCCAAAAAAAAAACACTTTTGACCTTGAATAAAAAAATTTGCACAAATGGGATCGATGAAGACTTTTCATAATTTCAATATAATGCTATCCCTAAAATTCATGTAAATTTTCAGCTTCTTGGGAATTTATGTACCGCTATTTTTCGGGCTAATTTGATCGGACTATAAAACGTCACTCTGTTTTAATTTTCACGGCCAAAAATGAAAACTTAAAACTTAAAAAAAAAAACTTTTTTCAAAAACGTTGCCCCACACTAGGAATTTCTCCTGTATCGTGGGTGCGTTTACAAACATACAATTTCACATACACAAACAGCCAGACCCGGAACAACCATCTGTAGGCCATACAAATATTTGTTCCGTGCGGGAATCGAACCCGCGACACGCCGCGCAGCAGTCGATCGCTCCACCACTGCGCCAACCGTGTCGTCAAATGAAGGTCACGTAAAGAAATAACCAGGCCCATTATTTAGCGTTGAAAACGGCGTCGTGCGGCCTTAATCCTAGGACTGAAGATTAATTACATGATACAGAAAGCAAAATAAATTATTCAAAAGGATAATAACCAAATCACAAATAAATGCTATAACAACTCTTTGATTATCATCGTAAAAACGAACTAATAGTTAAAAACAATCTCGTATTATTTATTATAACACAGACATAAATTTCCCTTTTTTCTTGTCATCATTGCAATTTACTTAGACTAAAATCTTCATTTACATTATAAGATCAGTAATAAATATTTATTGGTTAAAGACAATATTGTTTTGACATTTTATTGGTTATTGCAAAGGCAACACGATAATTTGGAACAAATTAAAGACAATTTATATACAGATTTATGAGGTTGCTACAATATGTAATGGGTTTAGCTTTCCATCAAACATAAACCTTAGTAAGAAGAGGAAAATACTTAGCATAACAAAACTAAGGTACTAGATGAATTGGTCAGATTCAAAACCGTTGATGTTTTGTTGGGCCAGTTTTAGTTATCTTCAGTGTAAATCAAAGATAGCTGGGCTGATCTGTCAGGAAATCCGATTCTTTTTATGTAATGGGTTTAGCTTTCCATCAAACATAAACCTTAGTAAGAAGAGAAAAGTACTTAGCAAAACAAAACTAAGGTACTAGATGAATTGGTCACATTCAAAACTGTTGATGTTTCGATGGGCCAGTTTTAGTTATCTTCAGTGTAAATCAAAGATAGCTGGGCTGATCTGTCAGGAAATCCGATTCTTTTACCACTTCGAACCTTTTTAACCAAATTCAAAAAAAGGAGGTTCTCAATTCGACCGCGTATATATTTTTTTTATGTGTGTTCGCGGATAACTTCGTTATTAATGAACAGATTTCGATAATCTTTTTTTTTTTGAAAGGGTAAGCTGCCGAGGTGGTGGTGGTCCCATTGCAATCATTATCTCATGTTGCTGAGCTGATGATGGAAGGTATAAGTTAGGATCTGATGCGGTCCCATGAAAAATGTTTGTTCAGCGATATTTTCGCCAATTGTCAACTGATTTGGATAAATCTTTTTTTCATGCAAGTATTGTCGAGATTTTAACGTGAAATCAGGATTCTTGTACAGCCCAGGATGAAAATACCGATAGACCAAATATGCCAGAAAAGAATTTATGAATCACAAGTAACCAATATGGTACTCATGGTACTTCAACCGTGTCTATAATTTATTAATAACTAGTTTATCGGGAATGGTTAAACTTTTGGCTGTAACAATATTTTTTTTGCGCCTACAAAATATGGACCAACATGGGCTAAACCTATTTAGATCATCGTTCACGGCCCTTCTCACATAGAAGCCTATTAAACTGGTTAGGAATAGTGCGCTGGACGTAATTTGTTGACGCTGGAGTGCCAACGTATAAAGGCAGGGTAATATCCCAAATTACCATAATTTGAGGTCAGGTAAATTGCAATAGTGTAGTCAAATAGCCCATTTACTATGTCCGTGAGTGTAATGGAGAACTTCAAGGGACAAAGAAAATGGCTTTCGATATGGCGTGTAGATATAATCTCACAATACATGTATGTACTAGCTTTTTCCAGTGGCTTCCCTCGCAATACATGTATGTACTAGCTTTTTCCAGTGGCTTCCCTCGCAATGATAGATTTTCGGAAATAAAGTAGCCTACAACTATCTCCAATTTCCCATCTCCGTCTGCAAATATCCGGTGACATATAAGACGTGTATCAAAATAAACACAATACCTCGTAAGGTGTCATTGTACTCATCATTATGAACAACTTTTACTTCGACACCAACCTTGAAATTGCGAAAGAAAATCAGCTGTTCAGTACATTTTGTCGAGTTATGCGCACATAAATGTATGGAGGAGTCGACTTATTTTTCGCGATTACAGTGTTGGTCCCATAGTGTGAGTTGTTCATAATGATGAGTACAATGACCCCTTAAGAGGTATTGTCTCTGTATCACGTCGTATAAAATAATAAGGTATGTAAATAAACTCACGAAACATTCAAATTAAAAGCTATTTTCCCAAAGTTGCGAATTTCCTAGAAACGGAAACATTTGTTGTACCACACAAATACACTTTTAAATACCGTAGCTCATAAATTTTACAAAGAACAGCAATTACTTCCTCTCATAAAAACGAATTAATTTCAAAATGGTATCCCTGTACTTTTCTGTTGGTATACCAGTACTCGAATTAATTAAAAAGCTGAAATTAGTTGGTTGTATGTTAAATACATTCCTGGCAACCAAGACTGCAATAATGTTTGCAGAATGGTGGTCAATACTCAAAATATAATTGCGACGTCATAAATTAAATACTATGTATGTTTGTTATAAACGAATTAATTTCAAAATAGTATTCCTTATAGTATATAAAAAGCTAAAATTAGTAGCTGGTATGTAAAAAATGCATTCCTGGCAACCAAGAAGGTTTTTTTTTATTTTTATTTTTTTTTATTAATCTATGTTATAGTTGGAAGCCGTGTTTACCTAATAGGCATACCAACACTTGTGCCTTTGTCTTTTTATTTTTGTAATAGCATTGTTTGTAATTCTGTTTTCACCTAATGTATGCTCTATCTATTCTAATATTATAAAGAGGTAAAGTTTGTGAGGTTCAATTCAAAATCGTTTTCGTGGATCCAGGGATCACCCCCGAGGTTATCTTTGGATCTACGAAACCGATTTTAAAAATTCTTTCACCATTAAAAGCCACGTTATTTGTGAGTGTCACAAGCTATATATTAACCCGAAAAATACTGCCTAACGAAGTGGGTACGGGTGAGCTAATAATAAATAAAAAAATAAATAACAATGCAGCAATGTTAGCAGACTGGTGGTCTCTATTCTCATGTAATTGCGCCATCATAAATTAAACACTATGTATGTTTGCAGTCGTGGGTGGATGCCATGAATGGGGCCTTGTTGGGACTACAAAAGCCAGGTGGACTTGTCAGTCCAGCACATTGTGCCTCTAGGCCATTCATGTGCGTTCTCTGGTATTTCTAGTCGGAAGTTTATGGCACAATGAACGTTAGACGAAATTCCTATTGCGATTCAATGTGTTTTGAAAATAATGGTGCGAACGTTTAGCTTCGTTTAAGTTTGATGCCGCATTTTTTAACCGACTTCAAAAAAGGAGGAGGTTCTCAATTCGGCCGATTTCGATGAATCTTTTTTATATGAAACCGTATGCTGCCGAGGTGTTCCCATTGCTACCACGTTAGGATCTGATGGTGGAAACCTTGAGAAATCGAGGGCAACTCTGGAAAATTATAGGCACTCATCTGGTAAAAACTTGATATTCGTGTGTATATCGGGTGATACTACAAACCAATGCAGGTATGGATCAGACCTGATGATGGCGACGACAGAGAGTCAAGAGAACTCCACATCAGCATGTAGGATATACCAAGTGTTTGGGCTTATTTCATTCGTATTGACGAGACCTTTACACCGAAAGCTATAAGTAAGTTTAATTAAATAGGCTCCAGTTCATAACAAAACATCGCACCGGTACGCTGTGAATGGGTACCACTAAAAAGTGAAAAATAAAAAACTCTTTTACAAAAAATATAGCCGACTTCCAAAAAAAAACACTACAAAGTATAAAATAGCTTTAATTTCGGAAGTCGGTGTCAAAAAACGAAATAACCAAAAACACCGACTTCCGAAAATAAAGTCAGTTGTTGTGTTGCTTTGTTGGTAAATATTATCATCAAATTGCGTATGCAGTGTGAGCGGTTTTTTGATACAAGTGCATAAGGTTGGGATTTAATAAAAGGTATAATTGTATTATTGATGAGTTCCAAGGTTTCGCTAAATATCATTTATCAGATTTTTTATTTATTCCGACTTTTAGACAAAGAGGATTTTCCGACAAATGTTTTTGCTATTTTCAGTAGTGGTTATTTTAAACTGTTTACGATAAAAAGTGTAGTTTATCATCATCAGAGTTTTAAATTTAAACTAATATTTTGTTTCATATTTACAATCCAACAACAACAATTTAATATTTTCAGTGAATACTTACTTTTATGTTTATAGCTTAAAAAAAATCTGTTTAGATAGTAAGAAGAAAATATGAACTTGAAAATGAACATTTTCGCTGAAAATTCAACTTACTCATTAAGTTTTATTTATTTACAGGTTAAATATCTACTAAGGTAACAATAAAAGTTAGAGAGAGTTAATTAACTTACCTTGGTATTTTAACTCCTTGAACAAGTAATTTATTTACACCGTCGAAGTTTATTTAAATACTTCAAAGTTTATCCAATATACACTAAAATATTCTACCAAAAACACGAACAGCTTACTCACTACAAAGTTTTGGAATATTTAACACTATATTAAAAAAACTACGAAACACCAACTATATTTACATTAGATTTATTCTCAAAAAAGTGGCAAATAATCATTTTACTGTAAAAATCACAACACAAATAACTGTTTTATCGAATCACTGTTCAATTTTTCGAAATATAAAATTCGTTGAACTCGCGTTCTGATTTCAAAATGATCCCGGGACGACAGGCCGGTACCGCGGTCGCCGAGCGACTAACGTTGTCATCTCCCGACAATGGACGAGAACTGCCTACTATTGCACTATAGATACACACGTTGCAACTGGAAACGGGAAACTGGGTTGCTTCAAATTAGTGAGAATTGTGAAAGAAAAAACCGTTTCCCTTGGAAAGAAAATTGCGATTCATAAACTGAGCGTTATCTAGCTGAAATCAGGTTAGGGTGCTTTTTTTACACACGCGTTCGCACAACGCTCCCGAAATGAAAATTTTGCGTTTTAGGTTGTTATGGTCGTATTATTTCCGGTAATGGATCAAAATTTCTGTTACTTTGGTATCTTTTTGTTCAGAAAGAATTGGGATTTTTATCGTATTTTATTTTATAACTACGATGATTTCATTAGTTTCAGATTTAAAATGTTTTTACTCACAATTTTCAATTGTACTATACATAATCCAGAACAACTTTCTGGATAAAGATTTGATGGATAAAAGTATATCTAGTTTTTATTGGGTTTATGGACATCTTCGAAGACAATAGCCGAGTCGTCGGAACAAAATGATCAACGACATTCTTGAACAAAGGGCTGCAATTTTAGAATGGCCCCCTTTTCATTCCGCCTTGCGACGTAGAGTAATTCTACTGGAGATTTTAATGACTTAAATGGGCATTGTTTTTGAGTGGTTCATCGGGATGACGTAATTTGTTACTTAAGTAATTTATTACTTTAAATAAATCTTACGAGGGATCTAGGGAGTGATGGATTTTAAGTAGGGAAGTAACGGTGTCTGAATTACTTTTATAATCCACTAGCTTCTCCCAGCGACTTTGCGTACGTGATAGTTGGTAATAATCCCAAAGGACATACTTCCGAGATAATAAGTAGGAATCTTATGTATTTCTAGACCAAAATTTATCAGAATTGCTTTGAGGTATAGTGACGTGAAAAACTGGCCAAGTGCGAGTTGGACTCGCTTGCCAAGGGTTCCGAACGAATTTAATTTCTTTTAATATGTTATTTTAATATTATAGACTTCTCATAGGTTTTCTTGTAATCTATAAGTAAAGATCTATTATCCCCATTTTTTTTTTCAAAATTTTAGGCTCAATAGTTTCGGAGATAAGTGGATCGTGAGGAGAGTGGGAGCTGAATGGTCATTTGTCGTCTAATTTTTTGAATAACTTCAAAACCATTTATTTTAAAATTATGAAATATACAGTTAAAATTTCCAAAGTAAGCCCTTTCATTTGATATGTCAGACAATATTGTTCAAAAAACTTTTTGTTTTTTTAATTTGTTTAATTATCTAGTTTGACCCCCAAAAGTGTACCACATACTAAAAAAATATATAATTTACGTAACACTTTCGTATTTGTGTCACAGAATTCCATATGTGCACCAAATTACAACAGAATCGGTCCAGTGGATCCGGAGAAAACTTGCTGGAAACAGACAGACACCCGAGTGATCCTATAAGGGTACCGTTTTTGTTCGGAACCCTAAAAATTAACAAAAAATCAAATACATGGACTTACTTCTGCGTTTATTTTATTAAATATGGAATAAAAGATTTTTTTTAAGAATGAGAAGTCTTCAAATGACTCCTCCCGCTCTGGGCGGAACAGAAAGGAGTTTCAGACTCTTACTGACTAAAGCCCATCCGTGTTCCTTCTTATGCCCTTTGCGTTCCAGGGCCGCGGTACCAGTTTAATTTTCAGTGCTTTTGAAGACCTCAAATCGATATTAGGGTTAGGTATCAGTCCTTTGATGTTTTAATCATACTTGACCTTTATAAATTAGAAAAGTCTAAAAAAGGTTTTCAGGTATGAATACAAATTCATTCCAAATAAAATCTAAAATATAAAAATACATTTCATTGAAAGAAAACACTTATTGGGAACGTTTCTATTTCTAAGCTTATTATATTTGGGTATCCTAAGTTTGTAATAATATTATTAGTTTCTATCAGAGGATTCGCCCACGTTAAAGTCGAAAATTAACCCAAGGGAATTACGCCGGGAAGAAAAGTCCCTTTTCCACTTGAAATGATGAAATCCTAAGTCTTATTTCAGGATGTAGTCTACCCGTGTGCCAAGTTTCATCCAAATGCAGCTGTTAAGACGTGAAGAGGAAACAAACAGACAGACATACAGTATTACTTTTGCATTTATAATATTACTAGCTTTTCCCGCGACTTCGTACACGCATAGCCAGTTTTTGACCGTTCTCCTTAGAATTTCGGGAAATCGTCTCTTAGTGCTCCCTTAAGAAGTGTTGGGAAACTACATGCCAAATTTCAGCTTTCTACAACCAGTATTTTCGGCTGTGCGTTGTCTGTCACTCACTCGGTTACGGAAAATTTTTATATGTTAGGATAGTATGGATCAATACGAAAGTGAATTCGTTGGTTTGTTACGTCTATATCGCTGAACCGAGTTCAATGAAATTGGATTTTGTTTCAGATATAGATGAAACGACCGGCCCCAGTTGGCGGCAGTACTGGGGATGGCCGTCGCCCCCCATTCATCCGGACCCGAGGTGGCGGCGCGTGGAACAGTTCCTATGCGCCCCTCTTTGACGTCGCGAGGGGAACAAACACCTCACTAACCCGAGGTGGCCCACAGAGGCAGGCCGACACCAGCCGGGGATTACGGAAGCCAAATAAGTTGTCGCGATCCCTGGCGTAGAAGGGAGATGGAACACCAGGGTGGTTTTAGTCAGTAAGAGTCTGACAGACCCTTCCGCCCGCCCCAGGGTGGAGGACATCCAAGAGGATTTCCCCCGTTATAAAAAAAAATTGTGTCACCCTATGTAATTTTTTCTTCATTTAACTTTTCTTTAACTTATATGGTGTACATAATGAAGTGTATTCTACTCTATTCCAGGCTTTTTGCGAAAATCTAAATAAACGTCAGCGAAACCACGAGCAAAAGCTAGTATTTTATAAACCTGTTACAACAAGTTGAAGTAAAAGTATATTCCATTACTAAAAATGCTTTTATTCTTCACAAGAGAAGCAGAGATGGGACACTGTTCTAAAAAACCCTGTACCTACTCAATAAAATTGGTTTTCCCAGAAACAAGAACAATAATGATCAACTAACGCCATCGAAGAATTATCCGCCCACATATAAGAGGAACCAAAGAATGATTGGATAAGTTTGTGAGAAAAACAGGATGTACTCAAAGGTCATTTAGTTTCAACAAAGCAGTAGGTGGTGCCACCTACAGGCATTTACAATGCTTCAAACAGCTTCTGAGAACGTGAGGGATTTCTCACAATAATATTATTTTTCTTCAACATTTGACGCTGGGGATAAATTGAGTACAAATGTTAGGAAATATCGGAGACCGCTTCAGATTTTAAATCGATATAACACAAGAGCAAAATATATAAATAAAAGTACAAGTGTACAACCACTGTATACGCACTGTTACAGATGGTCTTTTTGCCACCAAATATTGCTGAGAATCTGAGTGGGTATACAATAATGCTCTACTCAAATAACCGAGATTCGAGATAGAAAATCTGACCCAAGTTTGACCAAGGGTCACCAATATTACTGGGTTATGGAGATCAAATAGGCAATCATTCCATGCAAAATACAAGTATTCACATGTCACTGGTAAGAATAATAAAGTAAGAAGAATACTGGTAAGAAGATTTTTGTAACACATCACATGGTTTAAAAGAGTGTCCGTGGAGTTTCTTGCACGTTCTTCTCCATAGAGATCTACGCTTTGGAACGTGCAAATAGCTTCATGTTTTTGACTGACCGACGTTGACAATTCAAAAGTGCCTGTAAATGGTTTATTTGAAATATACGATTTGATTTTGATTTTGATTTTGATTTTGATTTTGATTTTGAAGAATAAGAAAGTCATAGTTTCGAAAAGGCAAGACTAATTAATAATTTAGAGTAGAAGCAACAGCATAACCTTTTTTTTAGGATTCCGTACCCAAAGGGTAATCAACGGAACACTGTTACTAAGCCTCCACTGTCCGTCTATCTGACACCGGGCTATATCTCAAGAACCGATAATAGGTAGACAAATGAAATTTTCACAGAATGTGTATTTCTATTGCCGCTATAACAACAAATAATAAAAATCAATTCCGCAACCCTGGCAGGCACTTGCCCTAACTGGCCTCAAACAGCATGTCTTGCGCAAAAATCTTTTTAGAAGTAATACAACCGACTTCCAAATAAAACACTAAAAGTAAAAAATTATTTAATATTCGGAAGTCGGTATTTTTTTATTTTTCACTTTTTAGTGGTACCCCACACCTAACAACACTTACTACTGGAAAATCGCAGGAAAGCAAAATACGCAATTTCGTTTACTTGGATGACAAAAAACCGTCATCCAAGTAAACGAATTCCAGCTACATATTTTGATTTAAAAGCCAACTTCCAAACCCATTTTGATAAAATTTCTATGGGACCAATCGGGAAGTATATCCTTTCAGATAAAACAAGAATTTTTCAAATCAGTTCATAAATGACGGAGCTATGAGGTAACAAACATACAACCGAATTGAGAACCTCCTCCTTTTTTAGAAGTCGATTAAAAAAGCTTTCTCTTTAAAACATCGTTGGTAGACCAATAATACTTATGATATTCAGATCCCAGATCATAACGGTCGGTAACCACGCAAACAACTAGACTACGAGCCTGCGTTTGACAACCCATCCGTTAAGAACTGAAACTCCAACGCATCAATAAGCAATGCAGAGCTACAGAAGCGAGTACCTACTCGTACATTATAAAGTAGCAGGAACTTTTAATGATGCCCGTACATCAAAGGCTAACACGCTAGTGAAACTAATTCCCGGAGAGAATATTGATATAAATTGTCCGGCGATTTAATTATTCTATTTGGTCGCTGTGACCGTCATTTTGATAGTTCACTAGAATTTTCCAGACTAGTTTCCACTCATTGCCAAGTTAAACAACGATCCCCAAGATCTCCAAGATTAAACAACGCTTGCAAATGGTCTGTGAATATAATGCCATTGGAGAGGATGTTACGTTGGTTCCAGCTATCATTTGTAGAACTTTGGCAGCAGTTAAGCGCTTATTACACTTCACGGTATTCAGGGCCCTAAGTCCTGATTTAGAGTGGTGTAATGAGAATTAGGGAGTTAGGTACCCTAATTAGGGTGACCGGAGCAGCCCGGTCTAGTTATCTCCCTAACTCCCTTACTACCGGGCAGTGTAATAGCGTTTAGAGAGTTGGAGCAGTGTTGCCAACACCAGTTTAACAAATTCCCCGAAAATGCAAGTTAAATTCCCCAATTTGGGGACAAAAATTTGCTGACTCCCCACAAATTCGATATTTCGAATAATATATGAAGAATAAAATCGCTATTTAGAATCCCCACATCTTGCCAACCCCAATAAATCTCCAATCAACTTGAGATTCCCCGCAGTTTGGAGAATTGTCTACACGTTGAGAACGCTAGTCACTTCACAACTGAATTAGGGCCGAATCGACCGGCTAGTGTAATAAGTGACTCCCTAGTCCTAACTAGGGAGTCACTTATTAGGCTAGGGAATTAGGGCCCGGTGGCAAGGGTGTGCGTGGCCCCTAGGCCACGCACACCCTTGCCACCGGGCCCTGAATACCGTGTAGTATAATAAGCGCTTTACAGTTGAAGCAAGACTATCTTAGTAGCTGGGAGGAAGTCAGAAAGTCAGTTTTTTCATGTGAAATAACGATATTCAGCTCCATCCTGTTAAGACTTGCATACATTCCAATGACCTTGTGCTTATAAACGGAGCTAACTACTCCTCTACGCGCTACTCCACTACTCGCACTTTTTATTTATTATAAAAAATAACACATTTTAAAAAAAGTAACAAAACCAAATTATTTTCGTTTGTATTAGATATTTTTTTAGACTTTTGTTAAAAAATGAAAGAGTAAAATGGTTACATCTCAACGATTTTGAGGTGATTTGGTGATATTTTTTTTCTTATTATGTGATACCGATACATAAATTCTGGCTAAACCAAGTTACGTATCATATCATGTAGATTACTACCTATTTTCAGATGTAATTTCTCAGTAAATACCGACGAAAAGTTGCTTCATCTGCACGCTGTTTTTAAGCATTCCTCGAGAGAGCAGCCTTAAGCTGGAAGCTGGGGGGCTACTCTCTAACGAAATCCGTAGTTTCGGGCTTAGTTGCGGGCAGGCGTATTCTACTCCGTATCACCTACAGACTTACGATTAGTCCCGAACCCGAACTGAGAATGAATGACAACACGATTTCACAGTAACTGTCAAATTGTGTTATCATTAGTTCTCAGTGGTTAGGTGATACGGAGTATAAAATGCCCGCCCGCAACTAAGCCCGAAACTACGGATTTCGTTAGAGAGTAGCCCCCCTGATACGGACATTGAAGGTAAAAACGACACAGTTTGATTAACTAGAACTATTGATAGAATATCGAGTCGAAAGATTTATAAATTATTTAGCACATTATTTAACAATCAACAATTAATTAGCTTAGTACGTCCGTCATTATTGCATGTTTCTGATTTTGCTCTCAGTCCATATGCTTCGTAGACAAAAGTTTATCAAAGAAAGCTACGAAGTAACATCACACCATCGGCCATTCAGCCAGGGCTTCCAAGTCTTAGATATTTATCTTCAAAAACAATGCTGTCAACTGGCCGAGATATGAGCAAGCAGGGTGCTGCAATTTGATTGATCCTGCTGAACGATGGACAGGCCCTGTCAACCGGACGTCTTTGGTTCTTTCTATTCGGTTATTACCGCTCTGTCTATAGTGGTGCCACAACATCGGAATATTTATTAAGATGTGTTGACAGATTTATCGTTCGCGATGCGATTATGTCTACGGTATGCGCCAGATAAACTTGCAACAAAGTACATTGACCTTCCCCTAATATGCCTTCGTAGATACTCGTAACAATAACTTATGAACCGTTTAATATTAAATAGTAGATAACGAAAAGGATCACGATAAAAGTCGATTCAGAACTTTGACATTATTTCTGGTTTTGAAATAAAAAAAGTTAGTCAATGTATGTGGGTCAGTGACCGTTGTTGCTTTTTATCTGGCGCCTATCATAGAAGATGGATATTTCCATCGCCCTTGATGTGCTTTCTAGCGGTTGAATAGTAAATTCATCACACTAAGCACAATATTTTATTTCGTTTCACCTGTCCCGGTGTCTGTCTATCTGTAATCAAATCTTAAAAAACATTTTAATTGGCTTTTACCCGTGGCTTTGATCGCTTAATATCTATCGCTGTACCAAAATTCATCAAAATCGGTTCAGCAATTTAGCCGTGAAACTGTAATATACAGACGCACTTTCACATTTATGGTATAAGTTAGGATATGATAGTATAGACAGATGTGGATTCCACCTTCTTAATTTAAAACACATTCCTGCATTTCTTAAAAAACATTTACCAAGCCAACTCTCTTGAAAATTCTGCACCAAAATGAATACTCTTTTCCTTAATTATAAGTACGCTTCAAGTAGGCACGTCCCAATTCAGGCTGAAATTTCAAAAGGCCGAGCCTCGAAATATTCATATATGCAAAAACATTGCAGAATTTTGCTGAATCCAAGATTGTAAGTCATGGTATAATACTGTGGGATTCGTGCTGCATATTTTCAGACACCATTGTTCTAATATGAATAAGGGTTACCTCAGGATTCACATGAATATGTAATGAGTTAAAAACTGTATAATGTTGCGGGAATTTAAAGTTCCAACTATTTTATGTGGTGGTGTGAAAAAGGGGTGAGTGTTGGACAGTATAATATGTAGGTTCAAAGATTTTGTTCAGGTTGGCGGGGTATTTTTGAAAGTATATTGGTTTGTAGCTTACTCTTTTGTTGCTTACAATTTTTCACTTGACTACTTTTAACATGACCCAGGTTTAGTATGGACACGTTAAAGATGATCTGACAGCCAATTCTACTTATTTTAGAAGCAACGTTTGCAGTATCTTTAACTAAGTCGCAAACTATCCAAAATCTGTCGCAAAATGTAGCTAAATTAGTGGTGTTTTTGAAACATTGCGACTGAAATGGGAATGCAAACGTTGCTTAAAATTTAGTGAAATTGCCCCTCAGAGGTCATTTAGCCATTATTTCATTAAATATCTTTCAATCACAAATCTCGATCCAATTTTTTTTAGAAAAAAAAAATAAACACGTTATCAATACCGCAACATAGATAAAATGTTTTAACCACTACATCTGACAGTGTACGTCGGATCTATACTAAATTATACATTGGAAAAACAAACGGGGTCAAAACAAATCGGATTAACTCTTAAAAAATCTGTATAAATCCGATTTTGTCAGAACGAAATCCTAACTAACTAGTTTTATGCATGTACAATTGTACATTTAGATTTTACGTGTGATTGTACGTACAGTAGGAAGCATGTCTGTGGTAACACTTTGACCTTTGACCTGGTATAAAGTTTTAATAGAATAAAGACCATCTTATTCTAGTTTTCTTACCACTCACGTGTAGTCCACTGTACCTACTATCTCTGGGTAGCGTAAAGATAGAGAGAATCAGGGACCCATTGTTAAAAACTAATATTAAAAAAATGGCCATGCATTGAGACAATTATCAGGCTTTTAAGCCTTCTGCAGGCAAGTGTAATGTGATAACGCGTTTTCAGAGAACCGTTGTGTTACTTGGGTAAATTTAAAATTCCTGTAACAGAGTCAATTTAAAAAGTTTGTCGCATCATTATTGTATTTGCTACTCGCGCCTGTCTTCGCGGAAGGTTTTATCAAATTTTACCATGATGAAAAACTGATCGTTGGTACATACATATTTTAGAGTATGGATTCATTAACTATAATAGTACCAGGGTATTGTGTACAAACAGAAATAAAATCAAAGCATAAATAAAAGATTGTCGGGAACATTTTGCATCGGGCTCAATGAATGAAATATGCACAAAATGATGTTCAATTCAATTTATATGCAAATACGGACGATTTTGCTAACAACAATTATTTATCAAGGATAGAATACTGTTGTTTTAATAATGGAATATCCAATACTATTCAGTAGCTATTTTATAGATATCTTTTTATTTAATGAACAGGTATCAGAAGATCGATGAAACAGAATTTTTCCCAACGAGAATGTTTTTTTTATAATAATGACATTTGATTCTTAGAAATATTATAAAACAAATCAATATGTCTTTGACAATATTTATAATTTATCAGCAGCAACAATCAAAGTTTCAGTTGTTCTTCTCATTCTTTTTAAAATGTGTACTATTCAACGATTAACGCCACCTCAAGGTCAACATATAACCACTGACGTGCGGCCTACTGTACCTGGTATTTATTTAGTGGAGACATATTTTTTATTCCTTAGCTGTATACATAACATGTATAAGGCCTTAAAAGTAATAAGTATGTATTTTTGGCGAAGAAAAAACAAAGTGAAATATATTTTAATTGAAAGCGTGTATGTTTTATATTTACATGACCTTGGGCATCGTATTATAACTTTGGTATTTTTAGTAGTGTTTTCTACATTGGGGTCGGCTTCCAGTCAAACCTCGACGCACTGTCAATCGGACCAACGGCACGGCGGACAGGACGTGTACACTACATAAATACGAAAAACTTCATTCCGTCAGTCACAAATACGAAATTCAACAGAATTTCGTATTTGTGACAAACAAACAACAGTTTGGGAAAAAACGTGTTGCGCCGACCCCACGTAACATGGGATAAGGGCAGGAAGATGATGACTACACGGCTCGTATTATTTGGAGGTTCCTCTCTCTAGAGCCTCAGACCCCATAGCTTGGACACTGTTTCCGATACTATTTTGGATGGTCAAAAATTTTTATATTTCGTGCTTTACGAGGCACGGAGGAGTCTCGGTATGTTAAGAACGTCTCCCATCCGCAGTCCGACTTTGGGAGCGACCTTGGAAGCATAAAATTAAAGAGCGATCCGTGCAGCTGTTTTGGTTTGGTCACAAGCTCCTCTTGGCATTTTTAATAGGCGTTGGGTAAAACATCGAGAGGCCGGTGATAACCAGCCATTTTTGATAAACACTTAGTAGTTATATTTATTACACTTAATAGTTATCATTTTGACAATAATTATTAAGGGTTATGCAGCGATTGCCTATATGAACTACGTAACCCAGTGACTATGAGAAACACAATACTGACTGGCGAGACTGATTGTGACATCAAGTGACAGCCGGGACCAAACGGTGTAACCTGTTTTCCGAGGCATGTAAGATTGGTGAGTGTTGGTACTACATATAGATTCAATGGATACACTTCCACCTTACCTCTGTCTCGATGAATACAGACTCAATTTAAATATCATAAACATCTTTTTCCCGCGACTTCGTACGCGTATATTCCATTGTTCCCGAACCTGTAGGAATTTCGGGAAATTCTCTCTTAGTACTACCCCTACACTGCCCAAGGAAACTACTTACCAAATTTCAGTAGCTTCAGTGTCTCAGTCAATCAGTTAAGGAATTGTTTTATATTAATATTGATGTAAATAAGTTTTTAAAAACTATCAACAAAATACTCCCTAAAAGCCTTCTTAAGATAAGAGGACTCTTGTTCTGATGTTTGAAAGATATAACAACAAGAATAATATCACATGAGTATTGACCTTTAACTACATTGAACTGGCTCAGAGAGCGGACCTGTAACTAACCTCTGATAGTAACATTCAGTTTGTAATGTATGTGCTCGAAGCTAACATGAAATGGACATGTTCTACTAACGAGCTCATTAGGGTGAACACGGCCAATCACTTGTTTCGTTGGACATAAAAGATTTGTGTTTGCTTGTAGCTTGTTAGGATTGAAAAAAGTACCAACATTACTATAAAGCCTTGGCTGTGGTCAATAGACGGCGACCAATAGGGGAGACAGCTAAGAGGTGTCTGGTAGAACCAAATCTTGACAGTTATGTTCAAGTTCCATCAAAGGGCGAGTCTATTGCCATCAATTTGGCAGTCTTTAAGACAAGAGTGAATAGGTTGCTTCTAGGCAAGCGTGCTCCATCTTCAACCGCATCATCGCTTACCATCAGGTGAGATTGTGGTCAAACGTATGCCTATACATAGTAAAAAAAAAAACAGGGCACGAATTCAGTTTGGATTTGGAAAGTTGCGGATTGCGGAATTTCGTTGAAAGAGTCATCGCGACCCTGGAACGCAAAGGGCATTAGGAGGATCCTAATGCCCTTTGCGTTCCAGGGATGGGCTTTAGTAAGTAAGAGTCTGACACTCCCTTCCACTCCGCCCAGAGCGGGAGGAGTAATTTTATGATAACCCATACTTAAAAAAACACTGGTCCTAAGATTGTCCTTCTGGAAAAGCCGAATAACACGTTTTCCTTTCGTATTACAACCCAAAACTATGATTAGCAGTTTTAATTACTGTAGTAGAAAACCATAATAGGTACCTTCCCACGTAAGGTTCTAAAAAAATAAGAGATTACAAAAAACAACAATGTGATAAATGTGAATTCACTTGAATACAGGAGTGTGAATACAGAAGCGAAAGTTTTGGACAAATTCGTGACTGAACAAATTGTTTTAGATATTCATCATAATTTTGTTAATATTTCTTCTGGTACAAGGCATGAAGCGTAGCGGTTATAAATCAGATGGTCGACTTGGAATATATGACTTGGTAGTTTAATGTAGATGACAAGAAACAGAACCGATGTAGCTTACTTACTCGTATCAACGATTATACAGGCTTAAGATATTTTTTTATGTGATGAGAAATTTTAGAGTATTTATGGAGTTGAGGGGATTAAATTTCTTACTAAATGGATGACTCATCTGTTTATTTGTCATAGCCAATGATCCAAATCTACTGGATGTAATCGATTGATATTTTTTTTCGTTTTTGTTCTGATAACGATATCAGTGTCATATCTATACTAATATTATAAAGCTGAAGAGTTTGTTCGATTGTTTGGTTGAACGCGCTAACCTCAGGAACTACTGGTTCGAATTGAACAAATATTTTAGTGATAGCCCATTTATCGCGGAAAGTTGTAGCGTATATAACATCGCGCGCCCAATAAGAGCGGAGCGTTAATAAAAATTGTGACGCAGACGAAGTTGCATGGGTTAACTAGTAAATGTATAATTTTATGTGACATGTAGACAAAGCAACAACAATAACATGAGACCACGATTTTCCAGAAAAAGATCCTTAATTAAACTTCCATAAAGTCCTTTCTAATTTACGCTCAACCGCTAAAAGTTCTTATCTTTCACCAAGGCCCGAATCAACACCGGAGCATGTCTCAAAATTATTCCTTGTTCGACCCTCATCATTAAAAGTTGGGACGTCCACGTCAGCCCCGTGTATTGAGTTAATGTTTTACTCTGGTATTATAAGCACGGTAACGCAATTATGTGTTCTGAGCTCATGTTCTGTGGGAAGATTAGGTTTAGTTTTTGAAGCGAATCTATCATCATTATCATCAGAGGTTTGACATTTATTGTTTGAAGTAGTCCTTGATTTGATTTCATTATGAAGAGTCCATCAGCATCTACAAGGTGATTTTTTTAAATGGGCGTGGATGGCCAAATTCTATACTATAACGAAAAACGCTTGAAGGTTTCTCGAGCCCGATTTTTATAATTAATTATCCATATTAGTTTACACATTTGAAAAATCGGTATTCCTAGCTATAAATCGAACCGCTTGAGTTTGAAAAAAAAAACACACACCATTATTATTACACCAATCGATAGACTCAAAAATAATAAAATTTTGGGAAGTGATATACTCCTTTGAATGTTTCTCGCTATTTTTCATAGTTTCAAATTTGGCCATCCACGCACACTTGATAAAATCACCTCTATAGTATCCATATTAAAGCTTACTGTCATCATCATCATCATCATATCAGCCGAAAGACGTCCACTGCTGGACATAGGCCTCCCCCAAGCGTCGCCACAACGACCGGTCCTGTGCGTCTCGCATCCATCGGCTACCCGCGACCTTCACCAGGTCATCGGTCTACCTTGTGAGAGGCCTTCCAACGTTACGCCTTCCGGTACGCGGTCGCCACTACCGAACTTTTCGGCCCCATCGACCATCTGTTCTGCGAACAATGTGCCCTGCTTAGTTTGGCGATCCTTCGGGCTATGTCGGTAACCTTGGTTCTCTTGCAGATATCATCATTCCTGATTCGATCACGCAAGGAAACTCCAAACATTGCCCTCTCCATTGCCCTTTGAGTGACTTTGAGCCTTCTGATGAGGCCCATTGTAAGCGACCACGTTTCAGTTCCGTGTGTCATCACTGGCAACACGCACTGATCATAGACTTTCGTCTTGAGACACTGTGGTATGTGGGACGAGAAGATACCGCGCAACTTTCCGAACGCTGCCCAGCCGAGTCGGATTCGACGGTTAACCTCTTTCTCGAAGTTAGCCCTACCTAACTGGACCGTTTGTCCTAGGTAGACGTACTTGTCGACAACATCGAGTGTAGAGTTTCCGATCTTGATGGGAGTGAGTGCTATACGGGTATTTACCATGATCTTGGTTTTGTCCATGTTCATTTTGAGACCCACTCTTTCGAAAGCTCTACTGAGGTAATCGAGCATTGTACTGCGGTCCTCCGTAGTCTCAACCATAACGACTATATCGTCGGCAAATCGAAGGTGACTGATGTACTCGCCATTGACATTAATGCCTAGCCTTCTCCAGTCCAAAACCTTGAAAACATCCTCCATTGCGGCTGTAAACAGTTTCGGAGAAATGACGTCTCCCTGCCTCACACCCCGCTGCAGGAGGACAGGTTTCGAGGTCTGATCCTGAAGTCGGACTGACTTGGTGGCATTTTTGTATAAACCTTTCAACACCTCGATGTACCGATAGTCGATCTGGCACCGTTGGAGAGACTGCAGCACAGCCCAAGTCTCGATCGAATCAAAGGCTTTCTCATAGTCCACACACGCTAAGCAGAGGGGCAGATTATACTCTTCGGTCTTCTGTAGCTTACTGTAGTTAATATCATAAATGCAAAGGTCTCTATGTCTCAGTCTGTTAACTCTGTATGTCTGTCTGCTCTCTATGGTCCATGTCTTGGATTAGTTCATAGGGGTATTTTATTATTTATTCTGGAAGTTTGGGGACGAATTTCGACTTTCAGGCGGGAGAAACTACTGACTGAACCTAGTTTTGAAATAAGTGCGAGCTTTTGATGTGGTCCAGCTGCATGCTAAATATAAAAGAATACATTTCACAGCACAGTGTCATTCATTTACGTAAAATAACGCTGTGGTAAAGAAAAGAAAAATAAACGGAACGAAAAATTACCACTGCCTTTTATTTATAGTATGTAAACATACAATGATCTTTTATTACTGATCTAAATTTACTTAATTAATAACGTCGTATTTATGCAAATAACAGTAAATAATAATTTCCACCGTGGCTCGGAAAACACGACTGTCGTTTCTAGATCTTTGGCAGGCGTTACGTATTGTCAGAAGCTAGTAAATCTGACTGCAGTCTTGCCAAGAACTACCGTGTTACCCAGTTACTGGGTTATAAAAGTCTGATAGGCAGCCGCTCCGCATTAAATACTGGTATTCAGCTGAATCCGGTTTGACTGGAAGCCAACTCATCTATATTTGGAAAAAGCAAGGCTAACGATGATGAATAAAATAACTTATCAAGTTGAGAAGCAATACTTAATAAGAATAAATAACTACAAAAAAAAAGTTCCAGCAAAGGCTATTTCAGAATCAATACACAACATAAGTGCTTTTAGAGACCCTCACTGCAAACCTAATAACAAATATTTTATTCATGTGTCGGAATTAACGGTCGATACATCTAAACGGTCTACGATAGATTACAAACGCAATGTAGTTCACGTCTTTAGTGATGGATGGGGACCATTTCCCAAGCGATATACAACTTGAGCACTTAGTAGGCATTTTTTATTTGTGTATATTCAATGTTTTCGTATGTGCTTTGCAGGACCAGTGGCTGAATAATGACGGCCATTCGGGTCAATCTTCAAGGTTAAGCAATGCTTGCCGTGGACAAACAAAGACAAAATAATATAACTTTTATATTCTGAGACCAACATTTGGATCATAAAAGATTATTATAATATTTTTTTGTCTTCTCTTTTACTCTCAGTAATAACTTTGAGAAGAAATAATCTGAGTTAAAGCAAAATCCTCGCCAGCGAAACCCACAGTGTTTTATTAGACTCGCGTCCAAACTTGGACATTGTTTTCATTCTCGAACTTTCTCTAAATCTTCACAAAGTTCATCATGATAATGCAGTATTATCATCAGATACATTATTCTCGAAGTTTTTGCGATAAGTAATTAGTTTTTGGAAGTAAATCATCGAGATTGGATGCAGGAAAATCGGTCCCTGGGGACCATGACTTTTTACCTGATAATCTGTTTTTTAACCGTTTTCCAAAAGGAGGAGGTTCACAATTCGTCGGAATCTTTTTTTTTTTCTTTATGTTCCCCGATTACTCGAAGACGCCTAGACCGATTTGAAAAATCCTTTTTTGTTTGAAAGGGTAGGCTTTTCAGGTGTTTCCATGATCACCAGGTCAGAATCTGATGATGGGATCCTGGAGAAATAGAAGGAACTCTTTCAATTTTATAGGCACACTTGAAGCGATTTGGGTAGTCTTAAGAAGAGTATTTTTTCTGAGTGGTCCCATTTCAATTTGGTGAAGATCTGATGATTAACTGGGTTTAGGTTTAAAGAATTTATTCTCATAAGAACTTAACGATAACAGTTCACTTACAATGAGATACACAGTGCTTACATAAAAAAGTATATTTGCCTCTAGGGTGTTGGCGACATTACAGGGTAGATATATGTTGCTTAAGCTTTGCTTTAAATAGGTTTATATTATTAAACTTCTTTAAATCTTCCGGTAAATCATTAAATAATTTTGCTCCCTCAGCCAATATTGTTTTTTTGCCGTAGTTAGTCCATGCACGTGTGGTCATTAGCTGGAACTTGTTTTTACTTCTTGTGTTGTATGTAGTTTTATTTTTGATTGTACAGAATTCGAGGTGATTTTTTTTATTGGAATGCAGGGGGGCTACTCTCTAACGAAATCCGTAGTTTCGGGCTTAGTTTCGGGCGGGCATTTTCTACTTCGTATCACCTAACCACTGAGAACTAATGATAACACGATTTGACAGTTACTGTGTAATCGTGTTGTCATTCATTCTCAGTTCGGGTTCGGGACTAATCGTAAGTCTGTAGGTGATACGGAGTAGAATACGAACGCCCGCAACTAAGCCCGAAACTACGGATTTCGTTAGAGAGTAGCCCTCCAGGTGTAATATGTGTATAGTTGTGTGAGATTCAGTAGATTAGTTTTTTTCGTTTTTTTTTTTTTTTTGGATAATGGTTATAGGTAGTGATAATGAAATAGGACTTTGATAATTTGGTTTTGTATTCTTTATAGTGAGTTTAAGTTAGATTTAGCGCTGATCCCCATAGTTCAATTAGGTATTCTAAGTTTTATTTTACTAGCGAGTTATAAATAATTAGACGTACTTTTTTAATAACTTCGGAGATAGACAACAGAACTCCTCAATAAATGATAGCAAATGGACCGGGATTGCTGAAATCGTATGTTTGCCTATTGTTTACACCAGTTCACTACATAACATCACACCGGTTCGCTGTGTAGGGGTACCCAAATGTGAATGTCAATTTAGCTGTGGAGTAAACTGGTGGAGTAAACCACTAAAAAGTAAAAAATAAAAACTTTTTACAAGAAAACACAATCGACCAAAAAAACACTACAAAGTAAAAAAATTACTTTAATTTCGGAAGTCTGCGTCAAAAGACGAAGAAACAAAACAAAAAACACTTTATGAAAATCAGTTGTTTTTTTTTTGTAAAAATAATTAAATGTAGGTAATAAAACTTAAAATCGAATTAAATTGTTACTCTTTTACTCCGGACGCTTGATCGTGCAAGTCTTTCTACATCGTTCTCTCATATATGTTTGTATAACTTTAGAACGTGCCAAAGTCACCAAAATCTAAGAAGTCCGATTTGACAGCTGACTAAGGAGGGACAGAAGATTGCTTTACCACTAAGTGCGAAACAGATTTAATTTTTTACTTACTCGTAAAGCTATGTTGTATCCTGCTGTCAAAACGGGCCTTTTAGCTTCATTGACCAACCTTGACAATTCAAAAGTGCCTGTAAATAGTTTATCAAATAAATGCTTTGAGTTTGAGTTTAGAAATCTAGTTTTTGGTCCAGAAATCTATTTACTTTCTTTCAGTCCATCAAAAAGTTTCCTGTTAGAGATTTCCCTGATTATTATATGATTACTAGCTGACCCGCGCAACATCGTATACTTCACATTTCTCATTAATACTCTGCTCCTATTGGTCGTAGCGTCATGTTGCATAACTATCCAACACTAAAATATATTTTGTTCAATTCGGATCATTAGTGTCTGAGATTAGCGCGTTCAACCAAACAAACAAACTCTTCAGCTTTATGATATTAGTACAAAAAAGTTTATAAGAAATAATTAAATGTTTTAAGTTTATTTTAAGGTAGTTTATCTACACTAATATTATAAAGAGGTAAGATTTGTTTGTTTGTTTGTTTGTTTGAATTGAATAGGCTCGGAAACTACTGGACCGATCTGAAAAATTCTTTCAGCATTGGATAGCTACATTACCAGGGAGTAACATAGGCTATATATTATCCCCGTACTCCCACGGGAACGGGAACTACGCGGGTGAAACCGCGTGACGTCCACTAGTAAGAAATAATTTAATGCATCACCATTACACAGTTACGGCATAAAAAAATCCTACCTATATTACAAGCTGCGGATTAATGGACAAGAAACAAGAAACACCACGGTACCACGATCTTGGCTTAAACAAACGTGTATAATATATTTTAAACGCAAAACGCTGAAGGCTGTCGGGTATCTGACACGTTCATAATAAGCAGAAACCGTGTTAAAGCGCAGATTGACTTCGTACGGTTTAAGCGTGAATTTTGTACGCTATCTAGGTTATATACTTAGCTTCTGGATCAGGCTGGTTTACATAAACTCAAAGCACAATATGTATACATATATGGAATTTCTCTCGCTTCTAAAAAGACGCCTGCTGGACATAGGCCTCCTCCAAGTGGATTCTTCGGTCAGCTGGACCCG
The DNA here is from genome assembly GCA_947578705.1 of Lacanobia wlatinum. NCBI lineage: Eukaryota > Metazoa > Arthropoda > Insecta > Lepidoptera > Noctuidae > Lacanobia > Lacanobia wlatinum. The sequence continues at coordinate 16,274,645 of OX388044.1, forward strand.
CTCGCTACAGTAGCGGGTCCACTTGACCGCATAATTAATTTTCTATATTTTTGCTGGTTCACTGAATCCAAATTCAAACATACCATTGTACCATACATACCACTGTTGACAATCCGAAAAATGGGCAATTTCAATAGGCTTGTCCACTGAAAAAATCGAACTAGTCCGTCTGTCAATAAGATTATCAAAAAATATTTTACCCGTTTTTTTTTCTTTTGTTACTTAAACCAAAATTGACGAAGATACGACGCTTTTAAAATTCTGAGTACGTCACGCCGTGGTATAATTTTTAGTGCGTTCAGACGTCACGAGCCCCCACTCTCGAGTTTCAATGCGTTTTATCTTTGTCAATATTCTTTGACAAAAACAAAAAATACCCCAATGTCCATTATTTTTCAATACTACTGGCGGACTAAATAGATTTGCAATTTATTGATGGTGGAAACTAGCCTATTAGTGTCTTCTGGTAAATTAATCTTATTAACTGGTATTCAAGTATATCCCATATCATCAGGATACCAATATTTTGCAAAGGGTGAGTACCTGTCTGACCTCCAGAACCCAGTAACTGAGTAACACGATACTCCTTAGTCTCGGAAGTCTGGTGTCAGATTTTCTGGATTCTGACTGCGGGAAAAGGTAAAATTTGGTGTCAAACGTAAAATTTGTTTATAATTATGCACTTTCACTCCCTATAGAGGTTGTTAGTTTTTTTACAAATCTATATACTATAGTATACTATAATAATATACAAAGCTGAAGAGTTTGTTTGTTTGCTTGAACGCGCTAATCTCAGGAACTACTGGTCCGATTTGAACAATTCTTTCAGTGTTAGATAGCTCATTAATTGAGGAGGATATATCATCACGCTTAGACCAATTGGAGCGGAGCAGACGAAGTTGCGCGGGTCAACTAGTAACTTTATGTAATGGCTAGTAACCCATCCAATGGATGCGAGACGCACAGGACCGGTCGTTGTGGCGACGCTTGGGGGAGGCGTATGTCCAGCAGTGGACGTCTTTCGGCTGATATGATGATGATGATGATGAATCCATCCAAGGATTAGGCTCTGCAAGCGTTGCTTAACCTTAAACGTCGACATTATGTAATTTACAACAACGTTAGTCGATGCTTAAAAACTATTGTAGATTGTATAGTTTACCCCAGTTAGTTTTCCACTGAGTTGGGGGTTACACCTTTGCATAAATGCATGATAATAATCTTATCCCGGCTTTTAGCTAAAATAAAGTATAATTAATGTTAAGCAAAAAGGTAAGTATAGATGTCTTGAAACTGAACTCCGTTAACCCAGCATTTTATAAATTCAAACCTGTTTTAATTAAAACTGTAGTGAAACAAACCAGATGGAGGTAGACTGCCGTTAATTCATACTGTTTTAATCTAATAATTACTTACTCCTTGTACCTAAGCGGCTTTGCCAACTTCTGAAGTAAGTTGGATTTCATTCATTTATCATTCCACGTTTTCGTATCAAAACGACTTATTTAACTTTTTCTTTTGACGACGAAATCTTTGGGGCATTTACTTTTCTACCATCTTTATGGGTTTTATTGAAAAAGCGATAAGTAGGATTTTTTAAGTACCTAATGGATTTATTACATATTCTTGAAATTAAATGAAGGCTCTTTTATATCATTATCCAATTCATTGACGTGATTATTTTACGAAATCTCATTAAGTTTAATAAATTAATCATAGCGCGAGTTTGTATGTATGCTGTACCTATATAGGTTTTTCTGCGACATATGTCGGAGGAAAATGATGTAAACAAAAGATTTGATCAATTCACGGGGATATTAAAATGAAAAATCTGTGGGATGAATTCCTTAAGAAAGTAGGTGATTGAGAGATCTTAGGGATTTGACAAAAATTCAGTCCTTATCATTCCCCTGCGACATTTACATATATCATTCATGCAGAGTTAAATATAAGATACACGGTATCAATTGACGTTACGTAACTAAAATCACCATCACAGTCACCATCTGAATTAGAATAGTGACCATCTCGAAGGTCATTTAAATAAAATTACCTTCTTAATAAAATTAATTGATAATTTAACTGTAAATTTCTCAAGAACGATTTAAAATACGAATCATGTTATAAGTTTTATTACTTTTTGAGGCGAAAAATAAACTGAAAAGTAACGAACGCTTTTAGCTTAAACCAATATTTTTCGAACAAGTTACTAAACTTTTAATAAAAATGTTATATAAATAGAAACTCATTACTGGGTGGAAATCGACTTGATGTGATTTACCTTGAATGATAGTAACATCTCAATTTAACAAGTTGAGCTAAAATCGTCAATGTAGGGACATCAGAGTTTCTGAAACCTTTTTATGCCGTGGACCTCTTGGCTTTTTTTTTGTACCGGTAGACCCCACAGTAATTGTTGAAAAGCCTCCCACAAGGTGGGCCTGGTGAAGGCCGCGGGAATTGGCTGCACGCGAGATGCACAGAACCGGTCAATGTGGTGACACTTGAGGAATTTTATGTCCAGCTATGCACATTTTTCGACTGAAATAATGATGACGGTGAGAAACAAAAGTAGCCAGTCTCTGTGCTTAAATGGATTGACCTATCACACCAAGCATAATTAGTTATTGGTGATAACTTTGAGATCCGGTCTTGCGGGCCCCAATCATTGTATTTCCTGATCATACGCTCCTTACAAAACTGCATAGAATCCTGGGGGTCCAGATGAGTCACTATCAAATCCTGACATGTGTCAAAATGATACTTTGCTAGGCACTGTCCCAAAGGTTAACACGTTTTGCTTCGGTGTGTAGTAGAATCCTATTTTAGTAAGCAAAATTTTACAGCGGTTAAGATGGCACCAAGAGACATTCTATCAGCGACAACATCAAAGTTAAAAATGTTAGCCAGTGCCTAACCTTTACAATATTATTACCCCTGTGGCCTTTTAGGAAAACTGATTCACCCCGACATTATAATGTTATCAATACATACAATACAAGTATCTTTATTAATCACAACCTACACATCGGTCTTACTATTTTTACGTATTTTATAATATATGGTATCTAAACTATAAATCAAGTAAAAGTAGCGTGATGAATGGTATTGTTTTGCATTCGCATTTTTTATGTTAGGTTTAGTTTCACTTAAATCGCAACTTAGGTCATGTTCTACATCGAGATGCTTTCTGGCCTTTGTTTTCAGTGTAACCAAAGTTGAAAAACCACTCTCACGTCTATAGGTGGTGGAGGTTAGCTAGAACAGGATTTTCGGCACCAGCTTTTCGTTTAATTTCAATACATCTTGACAGGTTGCGACTGACATACGAATGCGAAAGTTGCTTTAAAAAGCATCTTCACTGTACCTGAAAACCTCATCATAGCTGTACCTGTTTTATCCTGGAACCTAAATAGCCATTACGAAAAACAGTCTATGAGCAACTTTTACTATAGGACCAACACTGAAATCGCGAAAAATATCGACTAGCCCATACATTTATGTGCGCATAACTCGACAAAATGTACTGAACAGCTGATTTTTTTTCGCGATTTCGGAATTGGTTCCATAGTAAAAGTTGTTCGTAATGATGACCACAATGACCTCTTAAGAGGTATTGGGTTTATTCTGTTACACGTTGTATACAATTCTTCCGTTACTGACTGATTGAGTGACTGACAGACAAAGCGCAGCCGAATTTACTGATCTTAGAAAGCTGAAATTTAGCATGTAGGTTCCTTGGGGAGTAAAAGGGGTGCTCTCTTACACTCCCTAATGAACCTAGAAAGGATTTCTCGAAATACTTACGGGAACGGGAAAAACAGGATATGCGCGTACGAAGTCGCGGGCAAACGCTAGTCGAATACTAAAAATAAAACATAAAAACTCCCAACTTTATGAATCTATCAAATTCAGTATTCATAAAAGCTTCAGTTTGTCTAAGGCAAAACTAACAAGGCGAAGACAATTTAATGCCCTTTTCTCATGCATGCTCTGTGTGGGAAGTAAATAATATTCATATTAAATCATCCCAAGGGCTCCAAGACTTACACGCCCCGGGCGAGTCGTCAAGTTTACCTACACAGTCGAGGGTTTAGCAGGTAACTTTAGTTTTGTAAGTAATAATATATAAGGTACGTTGTTAGTTTCTACCTACCTTTACTCGTGTATTTAATTTAAAAGTCATGAAGAATTATATTGTCATCATTATGCCCTGATTTTGTCACGGTGACGAAATTATAACACAAATTATGGAACAGTACACTTTAGCTGAAATATACAGGATATTATAAGACATTTAAAACCACGTTTAAGGGCGAGTATTTTGACCCATGGTTAACTCAACCAATGGTTAGTAATGTGGTGTGTGGTGTGGTGGGTGTGATGTGGTGTGGTGGTGTGTGGTGTGTGTGTGTGTGGTTATGTGTGTGTGTGTGTTTTACGGACGAATGTTTGTCTCTTATTTTGTTTTATAGTTGTTTTTATTATTTGTGTATTTTAATGTGCGTCTGTTTGGGCGGAATAAACAATTTTTCTTTCTTTCTTTGATAAACGTTGTCTAAAATTGATCGATTGTTATTTAACTAATATACAAAAATCTCCGAAACAGCTCGACCGATTTTCATGAAAATTTTATGTGCATATTCGGTAGGTATGAGAATAGGTGGTAGGATATATATTTTTTTGTATGGCAAAACAACGTTTGCCGAGTCAGCTAGTTACCTTATAGTTTAAAGCTAGTAATTATTTATTTGATCATTGGCCAAGCTAAATATTGGTTAAAAAACGCACATTAGCATTACATACGCATAAAAAAACTCGCCTTTACTTACGTACTTACTTTATCCTGTTTAGAATCAAATCAGAGGGTAAAGGCAGATATCCACCTTTAAACAAATATATTTCCCAAAAATAAAACACTAAATCATCCAATACCTAACCCTATAACGCTGATGAAAAGAACATCTCTCCGACAGCGACAAAACTAGGTACTATATACCTATTTCAAATAAAAAACTAACTTACGATACTGTATCCAACCCCATATTGTTACAAGCGTATCGAATAGTAGATACGTAATCGCTTCAGCCCTATCTGTCAGGCAACCGCGATATAAGAAAAATCTTGTGTATGTAGGTCACCAAGCGTATGAGGAACGAACCCGAGATAAACCCTTGCGAGTAGGGTTACCAGATATTGACACATAAAGGTGGGATTTTAAGTTTATAGTCAAAACTAACAGAAATGAGTTACAGAGAGGTTATTATAGGATTCTTTCGTACCCAAACTGTATTGTACTTGTGATCCAGAAAAAACTTGTCGTGACGCCCGACGCAACGTCTGTCGGTGCAGAGAGTCCTCCCTTTTCATTGGAGGTTGCGTGACTTTGCACCATGTTCTACACACCGTGTTCCGAATTATACACATAAACTTTGACCGGATGTCCAGAACATAGAAATAAGCATTTTTCATTATGGACACATTAAACAATTCCTATTTTTTGTTAATTTTCATACAAACTAAATACCTTGACGTAAATCATCCAATATGCATGCCTCTTTATCCGAATTGGCAACGAAAAACAAATGAAATTCAAATAGCATTTGATAGATGTTTCGTTTTAATTGCACTAAGTGGATATTAAGACCCTTTCATACTGCATAGCTCAAATAAATGAAATTACAAATATCTTTGTAACGAAGCCTTTTTAAGTACTACATCTTTTGTTGGATTTGATTTGTTAAAAGCTATAGAAGCGTTTGCTAAAGTTTATGTATAACGTGAAGAACACGGTGTATAAGTGTTGCAATAGGGTATTTTACAAGTTAGAAAAAATATAATTCGATTTAGTCCGTCTTTTAAATAAAAAAAAAAAACTATTACACAAGTATGTTTTTTTCCCATTACAAATCGATAAAAAATGATAGAGATGAAGCGCATCAAAATTCAAGGGTGGGGGCTGGTGACGTCACTACGCTTGATAAAAATTGTACCATCACAGTGATGTCACATGAGTTATCAACGCACTGTGTCGTCTTCATGTTTTATTTACTTGAAAAAAAAACTCATTGTTCAATATTTTTTGGAAATCATCTGTCAGACTAATTAGATTTTTTCAGTATAATACACTATTGAAAATTGTTTAGCTGTATTAAAAACATCACGTGCTCAAAGGCCCAGACAAAGTCCTATAAATAAGCAGGTGGGATTCAACCTTCGATAACCACAACGAACACCTACCACCAACAATTACTCAGCCACTGAACCAACAATTCCCAGAAATTTGTTCTATTTGAAAATACTTGTCCATCTTTTCCAAATCCAACATGGCTACCCTACAGTTACATACGAGCACAGTAACAAGGCGAGCACGATTGCTATGACGATTCTCATCACGTTCAAACTATAGAATATAAATTGTTTTGCTTCGTAATAAAATCACTGTCGAACCGGTAGAATTTTTAGCGTTTGTGTACCTATGTCAAAGCAAGTTCCTACTATTAGGTGACTTTTAAATATACTGCCAATTTTTCAGAGAGTGAGAATACTCATAAATATAAAATACATATAAATAACAACTATTTGACTAACTCCAGAGTTTGGACACTCGACAAGACTTAACGGCCTTTGAACACGGCGGTACTTAAACGCTCCGACTCGTAGATGACACGCACTAACGTGCTTCAGACGCAGATAGTACTGCTTTTTGTTAATCATCTACAGCACCGCGAGCGCGCGTTCGTAAAACGTGCGTCGTCGGCGCGTTAAAAATACGCCGTGTGCAGAGCCTTTTAGATTTTTTCAAACGAGGACGACTTCAAAAAAGGAGATTCTGTATTCGACCCGAAGAAATAAATCTATGTTTGTATGTCCGTGATTTTTTCAAAAGCTGCTGATCGGATTCAGATGAGGTTTTTGTTATTTTCAGATATAATTCGGTCGTGTTTCACTTCACCTATTTTTTTTTTCAAATATGATTCGAAACACTTGTTTCCACAATTTATCGATCTCAGTTTTACAGCCATAAGTCTACTCCAACTTTCAATAAACTTCTAAATAAACAGCGAAGTAACAAACATTTAATCGTTCAGCTAATCTTTCAGTTCAGTAACTCCACCAATAGGGATTAAGGTCACGATTATAAGTGGTACATGTATCAAAACTTCAACCATTCACCAGCTTTACGGTCTAAACTAACAGAAACGACATTTAAGTCGACTGAGATGGTTTTTAATCTATTTCGGTCCTTTCGTTGCTACTCAATGTTATTTGGAACTTGTATAACATTTTTATTTTTTTACATTTATCTGAAGGCTATCTAAACAAAAAATTCAACCGTAGAAAAACGAAAAAAATAATATCCCAAATAAGTTCATTTCATGGTAGCATTTATTCAAATCACAGGTTTACTTGATATAAGTTTTTGTTTTCTACATTTTAATTAGATACACTTTTAAAAATTGTCTCCCAATACCCTAATTTTGATACCCCACATGACTGTGTCATTACCTAACGCCAGCCGCCATCTATTTACTTTTTCATAATTTGTACAGCCTACGTCACTTCGGCACATAACAATCGACAGATCCAATGATACCTCATTTGTTAAAATCCATCTAGCCGTTAAAGCTACAGGGCGTGTTAAAGAAATAGACATACATACACTTAAAAAAAAACATACCGACCTTCTAGGGTTGTTAGGTGAATTAAGTAATGGTATTTTTGACATATTGAAACTGAGCTTAGAATGCGAAAGTTCTCAGAATTACCGGCATTACCCTTTTTAAATCATTAGTAGTACGACATGTCCATGAAGACACTTTTCCCTTTTTTTCCTAGCCGAACTAAGGCCATTAAGTAATTCTCAATTATTGTCAAATTATCTTGCAAATTGCCCAGGAAATTAGTTTCCCGGAACCCTGACCAAATACTCAAGTTTCTAAGCACAACACACTGCAACGCTAGCCAAATACCCACTCAAGTTGCTAAATACAACGCTAGGAAGGTAACTACGTTGCAACCGCATTCCATTAAGCTGACCTCTAGGTTTAGTATAGTATGTATTCAAATTGTGTTAATTCGTTTGACCGGCCTGCGTGCCAGTTTCAACACTTGAAACCGTGAAAGGTTTGGGGACTCAGTATGGTCATCAGGCGCTATACACATACTATGAAGTGCCAATGCCAAAGTGATTCCGTTGTGAGGGAGAGACGGAACTATAGAGGTCGAAAAGCACTACCTATCCCTTTTGATAAATAATGAATTCATGATGGCAATGATACGTCTTTGAAGGAGGAGTAATTAGCCCAGGAGTGAAATAATAACACCATAGTAAGGCAATTGGTGAGAAGACTTATACCCTAGTATTTTGGTGTTTAGTAGGTGGGTGGTCCTCTCATTAATTCGTCTTTAGTTAAGTTACTAACAATAGTGTATAAGTGCAAACCTGTTACTAACAATTTATGGATCTCTTAGTTGTCCGAAATAAAATAATTTTATTATTTATTATTATAACGCTAGCTGACCCGCGCAACTTTGTCTGCGTCACATATTTGATTAATGCTCTGCTCTTATTGGTGGTAGCGTGATGTTATACAGCTTATAGCCTTCCTCGATAAATGGGCTATCCGATACTAAAAGAATTGTTCAATTCGAACCTGCATTTCCTAAGATTAGCGCGTTCAACCAAACAACCAACCAAACAAACTCTTCAGCAATATCTACACTAATATAAAAAAGAGGAAATATTTGTTTGTTTGTTTGTTTAAACTGAATAGGCTCCGAAACTTCTGAACCAATTTGAAAAATCCTTTCAGCAATGGAAAGCTGCATTATTAGGGAGTAACATAGGCTTTATTTTATCCCCGTACTCCCACGGGAACGGGAACTACGCGGGTGAAACCGCGTGACGTCCACTAGTTTATTATACAAAGTATAGTATAAAAGAGTGGTTAATTGGTTATGTTTGGATGTTTGACGATGTTTTTAACGAATTTTGACGCACAGGTAAACCATAGCCGGTAGTACGTTCTTAAGCTTGTAATATTGGTCTTGATAGTATTAAAAGTATCTAGCCTACCACTATAATGTTGGTTTGTTCCTGATAAATTTAACTCAACTCTATATCTGGTACATTAGTAAAACATGTAAGGCCTAATTGGAAGAAATATAATGCAAGGCAACACAATTTGACAGCAGCAGCCAGAAAACAAAGCCCTTCAGACAATTTCCACCCTTTCCTTTTTTCTTTTTCCTAAACGGTTTCCTTAGTACTAAACACATGTGCCTCTTTCAAGCACGTTCGCAAGCAATCGTGGCCCGAAAGGTCAAGAATAAATTACGAGTTCACTTTTCCTTGTTTTGAGGGTTCCGTGTTTTGTATTTATTTATCACTAGCTTTTGCCCGCGGTTCCGCTCGCGTTCAATGTTTTACCAAAAAATAATAGCCTTTAACCATTTATAGGGTCCCATCTATCGTTTTACCAAAATTCATCAAAAACAAGGCAGCGGTTTAGGCGTAAAAGCGTAACATACAACCTCACTTTTGCTTTTATAATATTAGTTAAGCTCGCGCTCGATCTCGATCGCTCCTGATCGTAAACAGTCGATGAGGTCTACGAGTGACCGAGCACAGAAGATGCCTGTTCACTCTCACTTTGAAATCTGTCGGGTCATAGGTGGTTGGGAACACAGATGCTCTCAGACAGTAGCTGTGCGCATATACAATGTCGCTTAGATCCGAGAAGATTCTTAGAAATACGGTCCTGTTTTAACCCTTTACCAAAATAAATGATACCCTATTTATAAGCCTATGTTGTCTTGTCTATCTTTTCCAAATCATTAGAGATTTGTTCACTACTCTTTATATTTTGCCGTCACTTTGGCATCCATATTAACTGTTTCAATAATTAAATTGTCATGCAAAGCTACAATAGCTTCAACAAATTATGGAATCGACGTTACAATAACAGTAAATTTGAAAGGAAATTTTGTCTCTAATTAAAATATAAATTATACTGTATGGTCTGCCATATAAGTATCTGTAGGGTGTCTGTCTTTAAATCATATTAGAAAGCCAGTTAAAAACATCGGTTCTCTATGAAAACGATTCACTATGACTTCTCGACCTTATCCCAGCGCCGGCCTCCTTCTACCATAGGACATCTAGTCCCTGCCTTGTTGCTATTCCACCAATTCGTACTAAGCGTTTCCAAACGCGCGTCGTTTATAATGTGCATACCAAAGGCGTGGAACTCTCTACCTACACCTGTGTTTCCGAACGCATTCGACCCTAATCTCTTCAAAGTTAGAGTGAATAGGCTTCTGCTGGGTAAGCTCACTCCATCGTCGACTGTGTCTCTATCACCTAGCTAGACTGAAGTTGAGAGCAAACTCACCTCAAATAACAAATAACTGGCCAAGTGCGAGTCGGACTCGCGTGCAAAGGGTTCCGAACCAATTTCATTTTTTTAACATATTATTTTAACACTGTAGACTTCTTATAGGTTTTCTGTAATCTTTAGGGAAAGATCTATAACCTCCCTTTTTTTCAAAATTTTAGGTTCTGTAGTTTCGGAGATAAGTGAGGGGAATGGTCATTTTTCGTCTTATTTCTTGAATAACTTCAAGACCATTTATTTTAAAATTATGAAAAAAAAACATATTTAAAACCCTCACAGTAAGCCTTTCATTTGATATGTCACACGATATTATTCAAAAAACTTTTTATTAAATTTTCTAATTTTACCACCAAAAGTGACCTCTATACTAAAAATCAATAATTTACGAAACACGCCCGTATTTGGGTCATAGAAGTCCATATGTGTACCAAATTTCAACAGAATCGGTCCAGGAGATTCGGAGAAAACTGTCTGTGACAGACGGACAGTCAGACACACACAGACAGACAGACACCCGAGTGATCCTATAAGGGTTCCGTGTTTTGTTCGGAACCCTAAAAAAGTGGTTGCTTTAGTGATAAAGAACCCTTAGTGTGCGAGTCCGTTTCTACTTGGCTGGGTTTTTCTACTTTTTCTTCTAACAAAGGAACAAAATAAATTGTCTAGAAGTTTTCTTCTTATCTCATTAAATAGGAAAGTGTTTGAACAATGTTAATGAGTCGATGATGTTTTGAATTTTGTTACGGTTTCAAGGAAAATTGTTGGGAAATGCTTTTAGGAATGATGGACGTTCATTGGAAGATTTATTGCTAAATTTAGTTTGGTTTTTATTCATGGAAAAAATATTTTCGTTTTCCTGTTTTTACAATCTAAAGTTGGACTCGATGAGTTTTACAGAAAGTTGGTTAATCCAATCTTTTGTCAAATGCAACAAGAAATTATTCTAGAATATAAAAAGTGAAAAATAGAGGCAAAGCTTCAGTCGATGAGCAAATGGCATCATCATTATCATTTTAGTCGAAAGACGTGCTCTGCTGGATATAGACGCAATCATCGCCGCATTGCTAGCATCGTATCTTGAACGTCTCATAACCAACGGCGCTCGGCGAGGTGCACGCATGTCTACAAGGGTGTCTCGTAGCGGACCACGGCGCGTCTCTTCATGGACAGGAGGAGAGGCAGCAGGCCTTGAGTGCAGCGCCGTAAATGTGTTGGTTCCAGGACCGGCCTTTTTTTTTTTTTTTTTTTAAGGATGGGAAATCATCAAATGACTCCTCCCGCTCTGGGTGAAGCAGGAGGGAGTGTCAGACTCTTACTGACTAAAACCCATCCGTGTTCCTCCCAATGCCCTTTGCGTTCCAGGGCCGCGGTGTCTCTTTCAAACAGTTTCCACAACCCCGGCAGGCACTGGCCCTAGCGGGCCCCATCTTCTATGCTGACAGCTCTTTGAGGCGCGCGTGGAACACAGCGCGCCGTCGACCCAGGACTGGTTCTGATCGGACGGCGAACCACCCAATGCTCGCCGTCCACAGACCCGCGCCTACGGTGGCCGAGAATCGCCCTGCGACTCCCGACGCCCGGGGCGTCTTCTTCTGTTGCGGCGGCTGGGGCGTGAGGTTTCCCTCTCTCTCACGCGTTCGGCCTCCTCCTTTGCTAGCATTACTGCTTCGCAGAAGGAGGTGACCGCTTCCCATGCCTCCTCGCTCCGGACCATGGATTGGACCAGGGCCGGACGCGAGAGGTCGCCGCCGCCGATCGCCTCGACGAGGACACGACGGTGCTCCACCCAAGCAGGGCAGACCTCCACCGTATGCTCCACCGTGTCCTCCGGCCGATCATCGCAATGTTGACACCCAGGCGTGTCCTCCCGCCGAATCCGAAACAGGTATCTCCCGAAACATCCATGTCCGGTGAGTACCTGCGTCAGGCGGAAGGTGAGGACGCCGTGGCGCCGCTCTAGCCACTCCTCAAAGAGGGGACTTATCGCCGCAATTGTGGCGTGCCCAGCGCTGGGTTGCGACAGTCGTTGTCTCCATACTGCCATGAGATCCTGCCGGAGCTCCGTCCGCCGTGCTACGATTTGCCGCGGCAGAGGAGTCTCGCCCCGGCGTAGCGCCTCCACGCGCCATTCGTAAATGAGCGCGAGGGCTCTCGCCTCCAGATCCCATGGCGGCAATCCGGCAAGGAGGCTCGCCGCCTCGCCAGAGACCGTGCGGTATCCCCGGGCCAGCCGGATGGCCATGACCCTTTGGGACGCGTTGAGGTAACGGGCAGGACGCTTCCTCAAAGTAGGCGCCCACACCGGCGCCCCGTAAAGGGCCATGGACCGCACGACCCCCGCGTAGAGCCTCCGGCAGGACGCGTTTGGGCCCCCTAGATTGGGCAGAAGCCGCTTGAAGGCAGCCCCGGCCCGCCCCAGTCTGGGAGCCAAACGTCGGAAATGCTCGACGAAGTTCCAACGGCTGTCGAGGACGAGACCCAGGTACGTCATCGTCGACCCGACGCCGATGTGAACCCCTCCCACCATTATTTGGGATCCCGATGGTGGCCTGTTCCGAGATCCATGAAAGCACATGGCTTCGGACTTGTGTAAGGCCACCTCAAGACCCAACTGCCGGATCCTTTCAACGACTATCGCAACCCCGCGTGTCATAGCGTCAACTGCCGCCTGGTGCGACCCCCCCTGCGCCAGGACCAGCGTGTCGTCAGCATAGCAGACTACGCTGACGCCATTAGGGAGGTCGGCGCGCAGCATCCAGGACCGGCCTGGAGTAGATATATGATTCCTGCGGCCTTCATTAGGTTACTAGTCATACCTTGAGGGAGGCCTTCCAAAATTACGTCTTTTGGTACGCAGTCGCCACTCAACAACCTTTCGACTCCATTGAACATTAGTTTTGTCAGCAATGTGCCCGGACAAAAGTAGCCAATGCCACTTAAGTTTGGCATTTTCACGGACTATGTTAGTAACCTGGGCAGTTAGGCACAGGCAAAGGAAAGTTGGGCATTTAATAAACCGTGATTTTACTCATAGACTATTGACGCTGCGAAGCTGTAATTTAGTTTGTTTGTACATAAATGCAAATCACGCCGATAAAGTTGTATCTGGAAAATCTTGTTTTTTTTGGGGTTGCGATAATCGGTAAGAAACGGAAGCTTATAGGATTGACACTCGGGTGTCTGTCTGTCTGTCCTAGACCGATTCTGTTATGATTTGGTACACATATGGAGTTCTGTGACCCAAACACGGACGAGTTAAGTAAATAAGTAAACAAATTTTGAGTATAGGGGTCACTTTTGGGGGTCAAACTAGAGAATATCAAAAAAAAAGTTTCTCAACCTGTATTGAGATATATCAAATGAAAGGGCTACTGTGAGGGCTTTTATTATATTATTCCATTATTTAAAAGTAAAAAGTTTAGAAGTTATTCAATGAATTAGACCAAAAAGTAATAATTCTTTACGTACAGATAACAGGAATACCTATAAGGAGTCAATAGTGTTAAAATAACATGTTACAAAAATGAAATTAGTTCGGAACCCTTTGCACGCAAGTTCGACTCGCATTTGGCCAGTTTTTTGTTAAGGTACCGCTTGCTGGCGTGGTGTGCTGTTTCATCGCATTGGTCTTTCAAAAATATTGGAGGTCAGTTCGAAACATTTTTCGATTCAGTCGTCCGTTTTATGGTAAATAAATCGATTAATTTATCAATATAGTAATAAGAATCACATACAAAAAGGCATCATTGCCTCTTTGCCTGAAGAGGCATATTGCCGCAGCAAATAATAATTTCCTCTTACATTACCAATATTTTCCTTCTCCACGCTACTTAATACAAAGAAAGTCTTCCCTCTTTGAACCAGACCTCTTGAAATGTAGAACTACTTTAAATAAGAATAGATAACGAATCTTGATTGTGCAAATGCAGTCGAGAGGAAGCGAAGAAACGAAACGGCATAGATGTCTTTTGTTGACACTCAAAGACTGTGTCTTTTTAAAGCATTTTCTAGTACTGCTTAAGAGAATCGTGATGTAACTAGTTTTCCTACGACTGGAAAGGAGCGAGTTGCTTGCGTTGTACTAGAAAAGTAAAAAAACAGGCTAGAAACCTTGTTTTTATGGTTTTTATTTTTTGAACATGATTCCAAATAAAAATTCCAGTTGTATTGTTGGTTTTAAATCATTGATATATTAAAAAACCCAAGATACACACTCAGCATCTCAAAAACGTCCGCAAAAAACAAGCGCAATATGTATAATTGTGCGCTAGTTTCAAACAGTCGCGCATCGCGACTTTAAGCGATCCGTGTAAGGTTGAATTTGCAAAAAAAAAATGTTTTTAGTATAACTACACACAACTCACACATGACACTTGATACATGTTAGTTTTTCACGACAGTTTCGAGAGTAGTTAGTAGTGTGCATTTGTTCGAGACTGTGCATCTTAGGTTTTTTATATATCAATGTTTTAAACGCATGACAGTGAATACTCGGGATATTGAGCCCGCAACCCGTAGTGCACAAGCTGTGTCTTTTAAACTGTTTTATAAAGTACCAGTATTAAAACTAAGCAAAAAATTTAATTTAAAATATTCCAAATAATAATCTGACAATCAGTCACTAAACGCCTCTGTTATTTATATAAATAAGGTTCTTAATGCTTGTTAAGTAAAAGGGAAAATATATATGGTCAAAGGTAGTTCATAATATGGGTCTAAAAATACTTCAGATCTCTGAACGATAAAAGGATACATATGGGATTTGCAAGGTAAATTATTTGTAGGGAGACAAGAGGTGAGCTGAAAATCAGCGCTGATCAGCGTTGTGGCTATGCCACCAACTACGCAATATTTGTTCGGCCCGCCCCATTTGCCACACTGAAACCGTTTTGTATGTTAAATTGTAACGACAATGGTAGTTAGCTTTAACCGAATTTTACTATGGAATGTTAATATTTTGGAAAATTTCGGCCATATTCCTAAACTTTGTCCTGCAAACACTGGCTAAGAAATAAGTTTTCTTATATTGTCTTACTTGATACTGCGTAAAACTCAACAACTTGCGTTTTTACCTGAAACAAAATAAAACATCATTAGAAGTTAGTATATGAGAAATAACAATATTGCCTGTACATTTTATACATTATTACAACGATTTTATATCAGTGTACTTTATCTCTTAAAAAAAAACTTCATCAAATTACAAAACACAAAAGAAACAAACGGACAAGTCCGAAGTGTTTCGCAAAATCTTTCACGCTACAAAAGCAACGTCGTAGTTTGTGTAACAAGAAAAGATTTTTTGGTCAGTGGGCCGTCTTAGGGGGGGGGGGGGTCAGTGGGTCGTCTTAGAGGCAGTTTTAATATCATAACCGAAGTGTAGAACATCACAAAATGCAGAGTTGCCAAGCTTCACTACACAGATCGATGCAGAAGAACAACTGCAGACATCGAGTAAAAACCGCAGAACTATTTCTCTAAACGAACTATCAAAACACTGTTTCAATTCACTTCACGTTCATTTCAATATCTACAGTTTTCACATTTACTTATATTTAAACTTATACTTTGGTAAGACTGGGTTTTAACTTTCGGGTAAAATGTATTGTAGCGGTGTTATAAATATGTGAGTAACATGTCTCTACTCGTATTTACAAAATGAATTAGTTTATCTCTCCAGGTATTACCTTATTCCACCTGACACATAGTATACTCTAGGTACATCGTCTTCACGTATATTAAATTAAAAAATGCATACCAAATATTGGAAAAATAATATTTGTTAAGGAACTATGGAGTGTCTTGTCCGTTCTTCTCCATACGAATCTAACTTTGTGAATGAAGAGTAGAGTCATTTTATTTTTATATGTATTCTTGTATTAAATGTTCAAAGGTGCCTTTTAATAGCCTAATTGAAATAAACGTTTTGACCTTGACTTTGGGTTCCCAAGTACAACAACACTGACCAACTGTCAAAGATCAACGAATGATAGCTGAGACCTTCTCTAGATATCGTAGTATCATCTCTATTTTCCGTACTTAGATACTCATTCGGTACGCTGTAAATGTGGTGCTGGTTTACCTAGCTAGCATAGTTTCGCCCTGAAGCCCAGAAACCCGCCACCAAGCCCGTTCCATCATCGGACCACAAGACGAACGGCGATGCGCCACCGGTACATGGTGGACATCCCACCCACACGCACTAAACGTTATGGGAACACATTCATAGTGCGTACAGCTAAGGAGTGGAATTCCCTGCCAGAGTCTGTGTTTCCAGATAGCTACAACCTGGGAGTCTTTAAGACAAGAGTGAATAGGTTGCTTCTAGGCAAACGTGCTCCATCTTCGACCGAATCATCGCTTACCATCAGGTGAGATTGTGGTCAAACGTATGCCTATATATAGTAAAAAAAAAAAAAAAAAACTTCCCAACCTTGGAAGACTTTCGAAGATTTCGAAACTGAACTAACTGTATGTGCGTTTTCGGTCGTACCACAAAACTGCCCTTCTGTACCTACCTATGTATATAGTGTTCAAAGCTTCACAGGTGACCCAGTGAGCGCGTGAAATCGTTAACCCGTCCTAGATATAGCAGAAGGCACTCAAAATGGGCAATTCGGTCCCGACCGAATAGATCCTTAAATCCCTGCGGATATGGAGATGTGCCAGTTTGTTTTCACTTTGTTGTTGTTATAATATTGTTAGATCTGAGGACATTTTGTTGTTTTTGAAGCTGTTGACTGGCAAAATTCAAAATGGCGTTACAATTTTTTTGAGATGAATTTATGAATAAAAGCTAACTATAGCTTGCCCAGGTCGGTCCATGGATGGGGTAACATTTGAAAGATTGTAAGTGATTATTTTCACGTCAGATTCGTTCCTTGTTGGCTAGGTTTCTAGTGATAAATTAAGCAGCAATTTTCAATCTTCCGTGAAAACGTTACTTATTTGCAAAAGTAGGAAGGTATTCGTCGCACAATAGTAGACGACTAATGCCCGGTTTCTGAGGTACTTTATTGGTCGTTTATCTCTCCGGTAACCACTAATTAACCAATGGCGTTATGATAAATAGCGTTAACAGCGGACAGATAAACGAGTGATAAAAACCTCAGAAAAAGTGCATTAAACACGTAACCTACCAGTTTCTAGCAGTTTTGATATAGAGAAGGAAAATTCTTTTACTTCTACCATTTTTTTTTTAATTTTTGTTTTCTTTAGTACTTTTATTTGTCTTTGTAATCTTTGTATGTCATAAATAACATTGTTAGGGGAAGACACTAGCTCCTGTAATACAGTGTACACTAGCGCAGGAGCTAGGGAATTCATAAAAATGAATGTAATAATTTATGTCAATAAAATCCTCTAAAAGTCTTCTTTACTGCACTTAGACAGCTTTTCAATAACATCAAAACAAATTTCAAGCTATCGACACTTGAATTCAGCTATTTCGCGTTCACATGAAATTCTCGACGGCTGCAGCACTCAGGTGCCTTTCAGTAACAGCTGCATTTATCCGAGTCAACATGCTACGAACAAAATAGTGAAAATAGCCAAGTTTCGAGTCAAGTGAACAGTCAATACACTGAGCCATCGCATTCTAAAATATCCGTAAATGCACTTTTAAATAGCTTGCAAATTGAACTTTGTTTGGATAATCGTAGCGTCTGCTTTTCTTTGGACATTGTATTTTCTGCTTTCGGTTGATTAAACTTGGAAGAATTTGTATGGTCTGTTCTTTACATATACACACAAAATTAAGAGATGGGATTGTAACTGTTTTCAGTTTTTACATGCTATCCAATCTGTCATGATTTCATGAGCTATCACATCATACTAGATAATTAAAAAATGGGTCAGTACTTTAGGCACTAAGGTAGACTGCTTAAATCATAACCCTTCCTTTTTATTAGGGTTCCCAACATCCGTAAAAAATGGAAACCTTGTAGGATCACTCGGGTTTAGATGAAAAATCGCCCCCCCCCCCCATCTCAGTAACTACTGTACCTGAAATTTTGAAAAAAAAAGTACAGATAATTCTTCTTCACCTAAAGATTAAAGGAACACACCTATACGAAGTCTATAGTGTTAAAGTAACATATTGCAATAATTATAATCGTTCGAAACCCTTTGCACGCAATTCCGACTCGCACTTGACCAGCTTTTTTTCTTTGCTGTAGACGCCTAGTCGGATAAAAAATTAGGTTTATTTGATGCTGGTGATTTTAACAAAAGCGGTATTTTTGTGGAGGAATAATTTTTTGATTATTCTAATTTATATTATTACAGATCAAATGGAACGCTCTTGGTTACTTATTTAATATTTGTTTATCCGCATGATTCTTTTGAAATTAATTCCTGAAAACATCTTTTTTGTTCCAATCATGTCGAAATTAAACGTCTGTGGTAATTATAACGGTTGAAAAGATACAATAATTAGCAATTGAATAATGCGAACAAAAAGCGCAAAAATAAAGGACACCAATTTTCGACATTATTTTCCTATGTGATATTTTTAATTAAACGTCAATTATGATGGACCCACCGCACAAAACATCCTTTTTGTTCCAATCATGTCGAAATTAAACGACCGTGTTAATTATAACGGTTGAAAAGATACGATAATTAGCAATTGAATAATGCGAATAAAAAGCGCAAAAATAAAGGACACCAATTTTCAACATTATTTTCCTATGTGATATTTTTAATTAAATGTCAATTATGATGGACCCACCGCACTCAACAGTATACTCAACTTTTAAATCGACTGATTGAGCGAACGGTCTGAAGAAGACACTTTTATTGATAGGAATATGTAGGTAATTACCTTAGGTTACCTGTACATACTGTGAATGAAAACTTGAAAAGCCCTAAATAATTAAAGCAGCTACAGCACGCAATTAGATTGATAGATGCATTTATAGATGAATATAAGTATAAACGTATCTAATTTTTACATGATTATATGAAACATCAGGGACTACAAATTTTACAAAGTTAATTTTAACACAGTAATTGTAAGTAGAAATTAGTGAAATTAGTTCATAACTGGCAAACTGTCGTCAAAGGCATTGTTGTCAATAAAAAAAAAAATATCCTAAAATCTTTTAATCAGATTGGCTCAAGCTGAATTTGCTTACTTATTCTAATTTTGAATAGATGCCCATTTTCAATTCTGAAGTAGCCAGTATCTTTTGACAGCTCCTTTTTATAGAAACGAACATAAAAAGGTTTAAATTCGGAATGCAACACGAATAGAAAATGGCGTATAGTGAACACGGACTGTTGCGGTAAGTGCAGGTGTTGAAAATCAGGAGTATATCCTCCTTTGAATGTTGCACGTGCAGCTGTTGGGATAAATGGAGGTAGTTCTTTGGGTTTGTTATGTTATGTACTCTGGTTCATGCTTTTGTGAAATTGTAGAGTACAGAAACCGGCGAGTTTATGTAAGTTTGATAATATTGCTGCAGTGTGTAAGTGATTTAGTCATTCACAGTTTAAATCATCATTGTCTCTGCTTTACTACTTTTTTATAATGCTCGTCCCTGACACAGGCTGGTAGTGGTTTTACGGACGAATGTTTGTCTCTTATTTTGTTTTATAGCCCTTTTTTTATTATTTGTGTATTATTAATGTGCGTCTGTTTGGGCGGAATAAACAATTTTTCTTTCTTTCTTTTCTTTTTTTTCTTTTCCCAAATATATTGATTTCTAACTGGAGGCAGCTAGGTACCAGCATTTTAGATGGAGCGACTGCCTATTTAAGCTCTATAATACCACAATGATTTAAAGTTTAAATACTATTATCGAAACTACGTGGCCAATCCAACCTATGCAATCAAATTTTTTTGACCAAACTTCAAAAAAGGTACTCCTTTTTTGAAGTCGGCGAAAAAAATTTGATTGTGACATCTGCTTATATTGAAAAATAAACGATTATTATAATTATTAATAATTAGCTATTGTTTAGTATTTTTCAGCATTAAGCATCTATAAGGTAGTTTAAAGACGTAATTTTCATATTTACTTCGTTCTAGAATCCACACAACAATCGTTTGTAAAATATCCCCACTCCACAAATTCCCATCATCCCAAAACGATTATTGATATCCGCAACTTTACATAAAACACTTCAGTTTACGATACCCCATAATCATCGATCGGAATAAATTATAGGCTTGTTATACGACATAAGGAGTGTATATGAGGCCGTTTGCCTGGTGTCCCTAAATCCGGGGCTGACCGCATCCGTGGACGTCCACTGGTCCTGTGGTTTGGTACCGCACTGCGTAATTATGTGTGCCTAGTTGCCTACCGTCAAATTTGAAATTTCATGTACTTTGATATTAATTTTGGAGTAATGAGGGTAGTTCACGTAGAGCCGGAGTTAGAATTTCGTAAATTGTTTAAAGTTCAAAAGATTTAAGTTTGAATTAGTTACAAAAAAGGCCCACAACGTCAAAAAATGGCCAGTTTTATATAGTCATTGTATTTGTTAAATCAAATGACTGCTCAAAAACAGAAGAAAAACTAGCATTTTAAACAATCAAAACCAGTAACACTTCAGATAACAACACATCACAGCCACCGAGGTAGTATAACAGATTGTAAGAGATTGTACTTCGGTGAGTGTGCCCAAAAACTCCACGACCTCATCCCACCGGCCCCCTTCCACCATCGGACATCCAGACGCACTGCATCTTACCATCCCTACCTTGTTGCTATAATGCGCACAGCAAAGAAGTGGAACTCTCTGCCTACGTCTGTGTTTCCAAACGCTTACAACCCTAATCTTTTCAAAGTTAGAGTGCACAGGCTCCTTCTGGGTAAGCTCGCTCCATCGTAGACTTTGTCTCTGTCAACTCTGACCAAGACTAGAGTCAAGAGCAACGCCATAACAAATAAAAAAAAAAATAAAAAAATGACGCGAGTTGGAAAAAGAATACTGCGTAACTTATGAACAAATATTTAACTTTCTTAGTTTTAGCCTTCACCTTAATGTTTTGTTTAGCTAAGAGATCCAAAACATCAAATACTCTGGTCCTTCGAGCTAGATCAGAATTTTAGGCACCAAATGAAACACAGATAAGGTGCATTCGGAAAGCGGCCTTGCGTCTTTTTACTATTTATTGATATTGCCTTGTGAGATGTGAGCAAATAATTATTCCCTATTGTACCAGAAGGACCCAGAAGGACCAGAATGTTTGATAAACAAAACATTAAAGTGAAGACTTAAACTAATAAAATTAAATATTTCGGTCGTAATAACCAAGAAACACCAACAAACCCCTAGCAATGGGGTTGTCAGATCTGTCGCCAACAATTAAGCTTCCTGCCCTTGTTCCATGTTACTTGGGGTCAGCGCAAGACCTTCCATTTTGACCTCAACCGTCTCGCTATCACCATCTCCATCCATCCACATTTACATTTGTAACTCTTTATGGTAACTAACGCTATTAACGGGTAACTTATGCTATTAACGGGTAAGAGTAACTTATGCTAGTGTGGAGCCACTTCTCCGTGGCCGCCGGCTCCACACTATCACTGTATTTGAAATGGATTAAGAATGCCCCATTTGGCCAAATTAGTTTTACAGCGGCCAACCTAGGTCCGTAGTCGTTTAAGAATGATGATAGAAGTAAATCTAACTTTCTGTTTTCACAAACCCTACGGAAGCGATCTTATGCAATTATTTCCCTTTTTATCTCTGTTACAAGAGACGTAACCCATCTAAAAACCGAATACAAAACAGTTCCGGAAATAATTCAAGAACACGTTCTTGATTCTATACTCCCAATTAATGGGAACTTCGTCCAACTTTTAAGGAAAGGAAAAGGGTAGAAAATGTTCGTCGTAATTCAAGTACGTACAATATATCCGTGTAATCTTTTCCTTACTATACTTAGGTCGGCTCCCATTCAAACCAGATGCAACTGAATACCAGTATTTTTCAAGAAGCGACTCCTTATCTGATCTCTACTCATCCATTAATTGGGTAACACGAGACTTCTTGGCAAGATTTTCTGTCTTCGGACTGCCGTAATGACTGTTAAAGATCTTCAAATGACAGTCGAGACAAATAGCTTATCGTGCTTTCCGAGGCAAGGAGGAGTGTCGCTATATAAATAATGGTCACCCATCCAAAGGCCGACCTCGGTTGGCGTTACTTAACCTTACAGGTCAACCCGTGCGGATGTTATTATATAGCCTTCCTCCAAACAAACTAATATGAATTTGGCTGCAGCTTTATTGTGTATCTGCAAGGACAACTTTGTAGTTCAAATGCCCATGCGGTTGACCGTACTCGTACCAGGCTCAATAGAACTGCCCACTAAAAGCAGGTAGCTTCTATCTAAATTGGTGTTCCAAGCTGCTGTAACGTTGTTACACTATATCTGTCTCTTTCTAACTTGTAGGAACTCTCTCGCTCACTCGTTTTAACTCATTATGTTGACATAGTTAGGGCTTTATAGTTAGATTAATTTTAGAATTCAATCAATGTTTAGGGCCTAAACTGAAGGAGACAAAGTCCTCTCTAAAGATTTTCAAAGTTTAAGTTTAAGATTGATGTATGAAATTGTGTTTTATTTTTTTGAGAATTTCAACACTGTTCTAGCTATGAAGTAATATTAATTCTAGAATAGCTTTACCCACTCAACTTTCTAGTTAGAACAGAAAATAATTCTTAGCATAGTAAAAGACTCGTTCCTGTAACTGGCTCAAATATTCTTAGATTTTTTTTTTATGAAATAGTAAAATCTTTTTAGAACATTATTTCAATCATCTTCTGGCATTTTAATTTATTTTTAGACAGTTTCAATATCTCTAGCTTATTTCTAACCATAATCTTTTAGGCGAAGAAAATTCTTATTACAAATCCCATCTTGTTTCTTCTCGATCAAGAATATTTTTGGTAAGACATTCGTTACACGTGCGATGTATAACACCGCGTGGGTATTATGGTATTAAACCTAACCCACACAGTAAATTGATCCACTTCAATAATATTACAACAATAGCAAATCTTTTCTCCGTGTTCTCGTTGCCAAGTCACTAAACTGATTGGGATAGTTCAAAATCTCGATAAAAACATTGAAAATTAGAAGTCGTCATAATTTATTCTGTAACAATTAAATCGTCATCAAATCCAAGGCAAAAGGAACCCTTGGCAGGACTTGAAAGAGGCTTTTGCTCAGCAATGGGATCAAACAAAATTTATCCATGCAGAAGTGTGTAAACCAATAATAAAAATTAGTGCTACGTCGTAGCATGGTTGTAGCACGCAGTGCTACAGCGTAGTACATTCGTAGCGCATAGCGCTTTCGTACAACCGTAACCGTTCGTTTCGTTCCTACAAGTGTAGCAAAACTATCGTAACCATTCGTAGCAAAAAACCACAGTAGGGGAAAATTGAGTAAAGGCATGGTAAAGATTCTCTAAGTTAATAAAGCAATAGGTTTGACCTTATTATATTGGCAAGAAACTAACATAATTGGTGTTTTTTACTGGATAAAGTTTACTAGAAATTCGGTTTTACAGTGATTTGCCAAGTTTTAAAATATTTTTCCTCGTTAATGTTGACTTATTTTCATTACAATCACCAAAGTGAATTAGTTCCGAATATAATAAGTGGCGAACGAAGTGGTAAAGTTGGCCAATTCCCATTCCAAAACCTAACGAGAAGATTCGATACCACATAGGGTGACCCCCTATGGTATTTAGTCCTCACAAGATGGACATTTAGAATACTTCTCCACACACTAACTTTATAACACGTTCTTATATTTTTGCAACAAATAAAATATGTTGCAGTGTTCAAACATCTTTTCAATTTTATTGACCAGTTCTAGAAAAGTTTTACTTGCTTCAATTTCCAGTATATTGGATTATTGGTGAGCAATGTATCTTCGTAAAATATATACTTCGTTGCAAACAAAGTTATGATTATGGAACAAGAATTTATTTTGTAAAGTATAAACAAACTATGTTTTTCAAAGAAACTGCAGAGGCTAATTGAAGCTGTATTTTCCAAAAGAATTTATGGCGTTATTTAGGTATCGAGGCAGTTTTAGCATGTCTTTGTCTGCGTCTGGTCCGAAAAATAACAATTCTCGATAGAATTTAAATTAATGTGCTAAGATGGTACGCTAAAAGGATGGATGAAACACGACTACAAAGGTTTTGTAAATTACATGCGCCCGAAAAAGACAGATGTTATTGCTATTGTTATTGAGAAAGGCCAGATGCGTAGTGCCCGCAACTGGCTTGTGTGTATGACCAGGGGTCTAACATGGACGTAACGTAAAATTTTACTATAGCTAACGATACTCGTTTCGCACATTATATTCATTTGAATTGGATACTATATTCATATTTTTGTATGATACAAATTGAATAGCATAAAATTAAACCAAAATACTATGGGGTTTAATTTTTTTAATATTTAAATTCACCTACGTTAACGATACTGTAACGTTACCATACGTCAAAACATTCGTACTTGGCCATCAGATGTATGAACGATAACGAAGCAAAAGAAGTACGAAAGGACCGTAGTTATGTATGTACTAGTTGACTCGCGCAACTTTGTCTGCTCCGCTCCTATTGATCTTAGCGTGATGATATATAGCCTTTCGATAAATAGGCTATCTAACACTGAAAGAATTTTTCAAATCGGACCATCAAATCCTGAGATTAGCGCGTTCAAGCAAACAAACAAACAAACTCTTCAGCTTACATACAAATCTTTACATATTAGTAAAGATTTGTATGTAAGTCAAAGTCAAAACGTTTATTGCGAACTAAGTGTACAATGCTGGTGTTATGTTTTGTTAGTAGTTATGATTTAGCAGCCTTTCACAAGCATTGCAATTATCGTTTCATTCGCCTGCCCTTATCATCCTAAATTAGCATACATTAAACATTATTCCTTAATTATTTTATTTTATATAAATACAATTATAGTTAAGTCAAAATTAAATTGTGAATTACTAACGCCAAATGTGAATTTATGGGGGCCACGTACCTTTCCGTACTGTAATTCAATTCTAACCGTGAATGATTTACACAGAGCCTTAAGCTGAAATCTAGCAGAGCTACAATTTCCAGCAATATATATATATGTCATGATTATAATTTAAGGGTCGACTAAGTCATATTGATTGTATAGGATAAATCGCCATTTGTTCATGAGAGGAAATCTTTATTTTATGCTAAACTCTAAATATTCTTTAACTGAGTAGATTTTTTTTTTAAATAAAAAGCCTATTTTGAAATGTTGTTACTGACATTTCAGTTTTATACAACAAAGGAGATCCAACAAAGGAGTGAAAAATAATACTTTTGCTTAACAGACGAGTCACAGACTAATCGTACAATATTATTGTCTCTGTTTATCTTGTCATAACTACAACTTTATCCTCACACACATACACACTTAATCCGTGACCTGTTTAGATACATTCTCACCTCCGACCTGACCTCCATTTAATTTGAGGTTGGATTAAATAGGGTCCAATCAGGTAACTGACACAATATTCAGTGGTATCTCATAATTGTATTATTGGTATAACCGATATGTGGTGCTGAACCAGAAGGCCAATTCTAATAATTTTTAAACAAATTTCGCATTCGCATGTCTTTCGCAAACCGTCAGAAAAGCATTAATTTTCATACATTTTTGACTGATTGCGAATGAGATGCAAATACGAACGTTGCTTGAAAATAAGTAGAATTAGCAGTTTGGTATACAACCTGTAATAGAATAAACGGGTCCTTGAACTCAAATCATTATGAACAACTTTTACTATGGGACCAACACTGAAACCGCGAAAAAAAAATCGACTACATTTATGTGCGCATAACTCGACAAAATGGACTGAACAGTTGATTTTTTTTTTGCGATTTCGGGATTGGTTCCATAGTAAAAGTTGTTCATAATGATGAGTACAATGACCCCTTAAGAGGTATTGCGTTTATTCTGCTACACGTTGTATGGACTACAAATTAATTTTATTTTTGTAAGACCTCTTTTATTTATCTGTGACTAGTGGACGTCACGCGGTTTCACCCGCGTAGTTCCCGTTCCCGTGGGAGTATAGGGATAAATAATATACCCTATGTTACTCCCTGATAATGTAGCTATCCATTGCTGAAAGAATTTTTCAAATCGGTCCAGTAGTTTCGGAACCTATTCATTTCAAACAAACAAACAAACAAATCTTTCCTCTTTATAATATTAGTGTAGATGATTACTTAGAATAGGATGAGGAGCTCGTGGTTCAAGAATAACAAGTTTACGATACGACGATATTGATTGTTAATTCTAATATAACAGCAAATAACAGACAGATGTGACAATTACATTCAATTCTCCATTCTCCATTCAAACAAAGCCTAATAAGACGTAACCCAATTGCTTTCAAACTTACTAATTAGTTCATTGCGAACTAATATGCGAATCCACATAACAGGGTGTCTTGCAAATATATCTGCTATTATACTACAAACAAGTATTGTAGCGTCTGTGTTCCCTTCCAACCCGTCTGCTTTTAAAGCAAGTGTAAACAGGCATCTTCTGAGCATGCTTACCCGAGTATCATAGACCTCATCCATCACTTTCCATCAGGCGTGATTGTGGTCAAGATCAAGCCCATTCTTCCATGCTTATGATGCTTATGTATAACTTTGCATGGACTCATGTACCATAATAACAAGGCTTATCATTAAATAGAGAAAGAATCATTATAATGGATATTTTTTTTCTTCCAGCGGCAGCTAGACCAGAGTCGATAATTTTTGAAACCAAAAAAAATAATAGTAGGATGAAACCCATTGGAAAAGGAAGAGAAAATAACAAAAAATAAAGGAAATATAATTAACGGGCGATCTGAGGTCGGGAAGTGGATGGGGGTGAGTTTTTAAGGATAAAAAAAACAATTTATCTCGATTTCCGGCAAAACTAAAAGTCCTATGGAAAAAAGTCAGCAAAGTTGTAGGTAGTAAAAAGATCTACAACTTTTGTATTTACACTTTTTTCACATAACCTCATTTATGTGGAAAATTCAAATAACCAAGTTTTTGGTTTTTTATTTTTATCTTTCACGAAAGGACAATGTCAAGATATGGCCCACAGCAAACACGTTTTGAAACATAATCAAAAAACATAAGTATTTTAAATAGGAAATATCCGTTTAAGTTCTATCTCTAACTATGACGCCGTGATTTTAGCAAATAAATAAGTAATCTAATAGATCAATGCGAGTTTCACTGTCAGACGAAGTTTAGGGTTGCCATTATATGGTCAATTTATTTCGATTCATATATTTAATAAATCTAATCGATTATGCATTACTTAATCATAATATAAAATATTGGTATACAAAATAAAATATAGTTACTTATAAACTAAAAGCCAACAGCGAAAAAGAAAAGTAAGTTGTCGGCTACTATTTATTAAAACTTGAGCATTTATGCTCTTGACTTCACGTTGTTAAATACATTAGTCGGATTTCAGTTTTTTCGATTACTTACCATAGAAATGATTTAATGTATTTCTGTGGTTAGCGAAAAGTTTTTCTGATGTCTCGGTCATTTTAGTTTTTTTGAACGAAACCTATTAGACCTTAAGACAAAACAAATAAGTTCATAAATATCTCAGACCAGAGAGTCCACACATACATAAACATAAAAAAGTAAAATCACTGTATTCTTTAAGGCTTTGCCGTAGTTAGATAAAAATTGAATTGATCTAGACCAACAATCGATGCAACTAATCGATTATATTTTAAAATATGGCAACATTATTCTTTGACAGATGAAAGACTTGACAGTAAACTGTAACTACTTATTAGTGCGCTCGCTATCGTGGTTGTGTGTATCGCTATCGTAGTTTTCTTTTGCCGTGGTTTGTGCTCTTTTGTGACCTTTTTTTTACGACAATGGACTCCGATCTACCTCACCCAAATGATGACCCTCGCGCGAACTTGGACCCTGGCTCCTCTTTGAATAACAACCCTGATATGAATGTGGAAACTTCTGGCCCCGCATCTAATGACGACCCTTGCACGCATTTGGACTCTCACCCCGCTTTTATGAATGATTACTCCGGCGCGAATATGGACCTGAGCAGCTCTGCTGCCCCGAGCACGTCGTTGCAGGGATTAACCAGCGCAAGCAACGTTCGCTGTGCGAATTGTAGAGTGGATATGAGGCGCTTGCGATCTCATCAATTGGAAATTGTGGAAGTACGATCAATTGTACAGCAATGGGTTCTTCCACAACAGGTACCTAAGCCTTATATTACTCACCTATATTACAAACACTACCTTTATGAAACTATGATAACAATAGCCAGTAGTACTTATACAAGCTTTTAGTAATTACATTTTCATAGTAAAAAATGTTTTCAAATACTTATATTTTAATGAAAAACCAGCAAAACCGTACAGCATAATAATGTACTATTTTATGCTACTTATTTCATTCTTTCTCATAATTCACTGTGTAATTAATATTAAATATGTAATAATCAATTGCATTTTCATGTGCATATCTCAAGCAATGATTTTGTTTGTCATTCATGTTGGACTGCAGCATGGAATGAAATAAGACATCCAGCAGAAAGTGTCTCACCTTCTGTTGCTCGCCTTATTTGTGTTGGCTGTGGTCGCTCACTCCGTAGACAAAGAAGTCACCTGTTGTCTCAGGATTCTCCACAAGAAAATCAAATAAGGGAACATATTTCTAGACAAATTGCTCCACGTCAGGTAAGATTTCAATTAATTAATCATTCTTGTTAGGTTGCTGGTGGAATAAAGGCCCCGTTGACGTTTAGTCATACATTTATTAATACTGGCAACTAAGGTACGGTTACAGACTATTAATAAAATGGCAAACCCTAAGTTAGGAGTGGAAGGTACTGGGTGGCTATCGCCCTTCAAACCTCCCTAGCTGGCTAATTCCTGAAGACCGCTAGACTATCGAACGGGAACTAGTCTTACTTAGGCTTAAAATTGGCTGCGTGGCTACCGAACTCTGTTCCTCTAGCTAGTCGAATGATGAAAGTTACATTCTTATATTTCTGTTTATGGTGTGAAATATTTAGATTTATAATATTACTAGTTGACCCGCGCAACTTCGTCTGCTCCACTCCTATTGGTCTTAGCGTGATGATATATAGCCCATAGCCTTCCTTGATAAATGGGCTATCTAACACTGAAATATATTTTATTTTAAATAGATTAGCTCGTTCAAGCAAGCAAACAAACAAACAAAGTCTTCAGCTTTATATATTAGTATAGATTCAATAGTTCATTGGTGTAGTCTGTAGTGCTCTTACTTACTAGACTAAGATGTATAGCTTCATTCCCTCCCTGGTCAAACATTATTATTTAAAAAAATAAAAAATATTATAAAAAAAGTATGTACACATTTTAAGCTGACTGACTTTGTTTCAGTTGCTGAGCTCGTCTCGCATCTGCCACCCTTGCTGGCAGAGAAGTGATAGAGCAATTACGCGTTCCTGTTCTATCAGTTCTAGTATCCAGTCAGTGGATTTAGATGAAGAGACTGTAGACCTCGACAGAACTGAAACAAATGAGTCTACACAAGGGATAGAATCCACAGTATTTTTGCCAAATTATGTAAGAGCACCTGATACTCAGCGCTGCTGCTTTTTCCCTGGATGTACAGGTACTGATCGCCCTCGCCTTACCATTCCGGATTCACTAAGAGTAAGACTTTTCTGCGATTATAAATATTATGTACCCGCACAATGCAGAATTTGCAATTTTCATCTAACAAGCAACTCATGGGACCTATTAGGAGACTACACAAAACCCAATACAAACTTTTAGTTCAGCCCATGCTGAAGAGTTTGCTTCTCTGCTGCAGCAGAATATGTATGCGCATTTAGATTTTCAAAATATAGACGAAATCTCAGAACATGTAGTGCACTATTATCTCGGGATAACAAAGGCACAATTTAACCAATTGCTTGCTGAAGTCCCCAGCCTGTCAAACAAATATAAAGGAAGGTTTGCCCTAGCGGCATATTTAATTAAATTAAGAACTGGAGAAAGCGACGAACGTATTTCTTCTTTATTAAGTGTACCACGAAGTACTTTAGAACGGTTAATGAACATGGCCCGAGAGATACTACACCAAGTTTTTGTGCCCCGTAACCTGGGATTAAATCATTTGACCAGGACAGAAATCTCTCAGAGAAACTTGTTAATACAAAATGGTCTATTTGGAACAGAGGAACGTCACCCAATTGTTATTGCTGATGGGACTTACATTTATATAGAAAAAAGCTCTAATTATCTATACCAGAAAAACACGTATTCTCTACACAAATATCGCAACTTGGTAAAACCATTTTTACTTGTTTGCTCAGATGGGTACATTATAGATGTGTTAGGCCCCTATCCAGTAACAACATCAGATGCTGATATTATACGTAATGAATTTTCTAATGAAAATGGTCCATATAGGCAGTTTTTTCAAAGTGGAGATGTGTTTATTCTGGATAGGGGCTTTAGGGATTCCATTTCATTATTAGAAAGATGTAATTATAGTGTACATGTACCCCTGTCCCTACAACCGGGTGAAACACAGCTATCTACCATTAATGCCAATAAATCCAGAACAGTTACGATGTGCCGGTGGGTAGTTGAAACAACTAATGGAATTTTTAAAAAATCATTTAAGTTATTTCGTCAAACTTTTTTTAATAGAGCTTCACGCCATTTAATGGTAGACTTTTCTGTGGCTGCTTCTTTAATTAATAAGTTTCACCTTCGGTATAGGGACAGGGACGACGCAGCACAAATATTACAAATATTACAGATAGTGCGTGAAAATCGGTACAGAAATAATGATCTGGCAGACTTTATTGAAGAAAGGAATTTAAATAGAGTAAGAGTTAATTTTTCAAATATTGAAGTGATAACTGAGAATGTTAGAGAATTCCCACAGTTAAATGAAAGTGATTTGATTATGTTTGCATGTGGGACATATCAATTAAAACAAGCCAGATCTTATTATGGAGAGCACATTAGATCAAATGGATGTTACCGTATTGAGGTTTCTAATGATAGGAGAACTAGTATTTTGGAAGGTTCACTTTTTCAAAATGATTGCTTATTATTAAGGGCCCGAATCCAAAGCAGGCATATTAGCCGAAAGACATACTTTGTCTATATTTTAATAAGAAATAATACCACTGGAAGAGCAGCCATACATCAGTACTGCTGTAATTGTATTGTGGGCCGGAGGACTGTAGGATGCTGTGCCCATGTCATGTCTGTTGTCTGGTATCTTGGGTGGGCACGGCATCAAACCAATATAGTTCCTCCAGCACAGTTCTTAGACAGTGTCTTATTGGTATATGATGCTGATGAAATAGAATAAATATATTTTTCGTTATTTTTTTAAAAGATTACTGGTAATGTCAATTTTCTAACTGATATTATTGTTGACTTCTCCAGCTAAGTTAAAAAAATGTGGTGTTTGGGACAAATGATAAGCATTCATTAATGAATAAATAAAAAATATACATTAACTCCAAAATCTTTTGAGCTATCCATTAGATATAACTGTACTGATTTTTATTATATGAAATGGAACCCATAGCTGTTTAAACTTAGAAGGTGACAATTATTCAAAAGGTTAAAATGAGTTAAAAGGTATGTACTTACTATTCAAAAGTTATTTTAAGTGTATATAATAAATCTGTGCTTATGAAAAAATAAATGTTATAAAAAAATAAAAACTGTTTTATTTCTAAATGGCGACTTATTTTCTTAACTGATAAGTACTAGAAGGTGTTCATAACAACTTAAACTATAATTGCATAAACTATTTATCAGTGTTCACTGTAGGCCACGGTTGTTCTAACATGTGGGCATTGTTCTTTGGTGAAAACTTACCTTTTTATGTCCCAAACACAGTCATTTTTTCTATTTGAAATATTTATTTTTTCACCTTATTATGACTTAATGTCGAAAAAGCACCCTAATTTTCAATCGAAAATTCTCCCGTCAAATTATCTGCTTTTTTAAAAAGTCGGTGGGCTTTTTGTTCGTTGAAATGTCTACTTTCTGATGGTGTAAAAAATATATGCATTACTAAGGTAAATCTCAGAAAATGCAAAAAAATCTCACCCCTATCCACTTCTCGACCTCAGATCGCCCGTAAATTATTTTTCCTTTAATATTTGTTATATTCTCATCCCACTATTATTATTTTTTTCACTTTTTACCATTTTTAAAGGCTTCAGCCCTGGTCTAAGCTACATTATCCCGGGATGAAATAGTACATTACTACAGCGGCCAGCAAAAGAGGCATTGATGGACGAACGTGTAAGTCCATCAGTGCCTAGTTGTGGCCACAGCTTGTAAGGACTTTTCTCAAATAAGGCGCCGAAATTAGGTAGTGGACTTTGATAAGTTACCTCCTTGGTTGCCATGTTCCGGAGTAAACGATAGTTCCATTTTTAACTTACATGACAGATGTGAGTTTACTATGTAAACCTCCTCTAACCGCTAAACCTCGACAGATATGGATTTTCATACAACTTTTGCCGGCCGCTGCTCGCATGTATTTGGCCAGTACAGCAATATCGATTTATCTCGAAGAAGGTTGTCAAAATAATGCTCAAATTTCCAAGCATGTTTAAGAAAAGAGCTATTCTACTACATGGTCGGCTTAATCTAATCTGTTTAGCCGTTAAGACAAACAGACTTACTTTAGCATTTGAAATATATGTATGAATGCATTTATAATACGCACTAATATAGATATCTTCTTTGCACTTTGTACAGAGATCGGCCAGTTACATACAATTGAATGTACATAATACAAGTATTAATGTGGATGTGTTGGCAGCAATAAAGTTTGTTTTATTCATTTATGGAAGATCCTTGCAAGCTTATACACTCATTTCCATTTAATCGAAGTTAAAATCCGCTATCATGCGATTTATGACGAAACATCTGCAGATTTTTGCGTAATTATAAGTTAAATGAAGTCTTTATAAATAAATCGATCATTTAAGTGACCTACAGACAACTTTCAGTCTAAAGGTCCCTTTATGTGATCAGCAACCTTTACAAAGACAAATGAATATAAAGTTATTCGACTGTAAATCAATCATTTCAAAGATTTATAATATTCAGATTGCAATTTATGATTTGAAGGCTAAAATTGCCGTTTTAATTGGGAAAAATATTTTCTGTCACCTAGGTTAATGATAAAATCATACCTGTTTTAATTCAAAAACCTGTTTCAATCAAAATATGCTTGAATAAAATAATATGCTAAAACGAAATATGCTAACCTAATCTAACTATTGAATTTTCCAGATATTTTGTAACAGAGGTGGAAAGCTGGCCTTTAGGAATTAATAAACATATTTTTATTGAATTTTGGAGCTGGTCAGTTAGAAAAATTAAGCTAAGTTGCAGGTTTAAAAACTTAATTCTCTGTGGGAGAGAAAATGCAAAAAAACTCCATTGAATCTTGTTTCAATCGAAACATTGTTAGAAAATATTATTTACGACACTAAAACTATGACTGAACATACAAAAACTTTTGATCAGCATCAAAAATATCGCTACTTAGATAACAGCAAACTTGTCTACCTACCTACATACTATAAAAAGCAGTGTCAACATTTTTCAAAAAAAGAACAGAACGGACGGGCACCGAGACCATTCTCTAACCATCGACATCAGACAGATCAATGAATGGTGACGTCAGCAGTCTGGCAAACTAGGAACATCGCCACTCGGATAACGTAGATGTTAGAAGCAATGGATATGGCAAAAAGCATGACAGTAAAATGTGCATTAAATTGCTAAACCATACGCACTAGCCACACTGTTGCGAAAATTGTTCGAAAGAATTACCGCGGCCTTGGAAAGCAAAGGGCAATATTTTGGAGGAAGACAGGGTAGGTTTAATCAGGTTTAAACAGGTAAGAGTCTTCTGAGCGGTGTGGAAGGGTTTCCACACCGCTCAGAATAGGAGTCATTTGATGATTTCCGATTAAAAAACTGGCCAAGTGCGAGTCGGACTCGCGTGCAAAGGGTTCCGAACGAATTTCATTTTTTTGAACATATTATTTTAACACTATAGACTTTTTATAGGTTTTTCTGTAATATATAGGTAAATATCTATTATCTCCATTTTTTTCAAAATTTTCGGTTCAGTAGTTTAGGAGATAAGGGTCATTTTTCGTCTAATTTCTTGAATAAATATAAAACCATTTATTTTAAAAGTTATGAAAAATATATAATTAAAACCCTCATAAAAAGCCCTTTTATTTGATATGTCACACGATATTGTTCAAAAAACTTTTTTTTTAATTTTCTAGTTTGACCCCCAAAAGTGACCTCCATACTAAAAAAAATGATTTACGTAACGCGTCCGTATTGGGGTCACAGAAGTCCATATGTGTACCAAATTTCAACAAAATCCGTCCAGTGGATCCGGAGAAAACTGGCTGTGACAGACGGACAGACAGACACCCGAGTGATCCTATAAGGTTTCCGTTTTTTGTTCGGAACCCTAAAAAAGCCATACACACTGACGAAGACCAAACAAATGGGAAGTAACCATCCAAAAAATAATTCGTGGGAGCAACGACTCTCAACAATGAGGAATACGACATACGGAGGGGAGAATTGCTAGCCTGTCCTAGTTTCCCGTAAATTCAGTTGTAGTGGTTTCTTTTGTGATTTTTTTTTGAATTTTTATTAATTTGCCTTTTCTCAATTATGTTGGAGATTAAGTTGGAAATGCAAAAGTAAGTTTGCTTTTATTTATTTATGTACACACAGTTACACTTTCACGCCTAAACTACCGAACCTATTTTGATGTTTTTTTTAAAGAGATAGATGGTATCCTGGACAAAGCTATAGACAAACTAGCTATTGTCAGCGACTTCGTACGCGTATATCCCGTTTTTTCCCGTTCTCGTAGGAATTTCGGGAAATCCTCTTATTGCTCCCCTACACTCTCTAAGGAACCCACATGCCAAATTTCAGCTTTCTTCGACCAGTAGTTTTGACTGTGCGTTGTCTGTCAATCACTCACTCAGTTACTCAATTATTCAGACACGGAAAATGTTCATAAACTTGAAAAAAATATCAGCTGTTTCATACATTTTCATTGGCTAAATATTGCATTTTGTATGAAACAGCTGATATTTTTTTCAAAAAGTTTTTACAAATTAATTTGACCGTTATTTTTTAGCCATAAACCTATTATTTCCGGGTTTCAAACCAATTTGCAAGAATAGTATATCACTGTTTTTAAACTTATTTTTTTCAAAAAGTTACCTAATTTTATACAAGTTGTTTCTATGCTCCTAAACATTTCCGTGCACAGTTGTACGGACAATCGTGACGTGCTTTGTATGAAGAATCGAGTGAATAGTAGAATCTCCTTTGTTGGCAGCATTGACAACTTGAGAATTTTATTTTCTGTGTTTTTTTTTTCTTTGGAAACTGTTGTAATGAGGTAAGGCTGTTTTTTTACAAGTTTTAAAATTTTCTTATAAAAAGACTTCATGACATTAATGACTAGTCGGGCAAACTCAAAAAGCAGAAACTATGTATTGCTTAGGAATTAAATGTAAATGATTCATCGATGATGTAGCAGCTTCTTTTCAGGTATTAGAATTATAAGAATCAGTGAGCTAAGTGTGACCTTATTAACGTTCTCGATCGCGTTAGCTTGAACGTCAATTAGTATTGAAACTGAATAAGCGCCGTCTGGTGACAATAAAGGGAAAACTTTTATATTCCATACAATTTGATATAAGCGATCGTTTTCGTTACCGCGATCGCACAAAAAACTCGCACAGAGCCCTTTGTATTCAAACCGTCGATTTTTGAACTAAGGTTAAGGTTCAGCGTTTTTCAAAACCTGCCTTAGCCTGAAAACCTGCCTTAGCCTGAAAACCAGGCAAAATTAGGCATTAAAGAAAGGTTTGACATATATTTAACTCAAAATACTCAATTCTAGGCAAACGTGCTCCATCTTCGACCACATCGTTTACCATCAGATGAGATAGTGGTCAAACGCGTGCCTGATAGGCACGCGTTTGACCTCGTTTTTTTTACCTCTAGTAAAAAAAACTCAAACTCTTGTCTTTTTCCAGTTAACTACATTACTTTAGATTCATGTGCATAAAAATTTATAAATATAGCTGAGATTCCTTAAATTTAATAACCCACTATAACATAGCCTGTACCTAATGCGATGATCTCGGTATCATATATTCTAGACATGAAATAAATAAAATGAATCAGCTGCTTTTCATCCGGCACGAATTATACCTAAGAGGATTCTCACAAGGCGTGGTGTGGCGTTATGAGGAGAGGATTTATCTTTGTTCACAAGATATGAGAACAGAAGGTTCATAGATTTTATGGCTAAGGAACGGGCAGATGTATAGTATCCGGCACGAGACATGAGCACCGATCATTGGCGTATCTAAGGCTTTTCTCCAGGGGAGTCTGGCCCCCAACCTGTGATGCGACGCCCAATCAGAGCAACGATTTCTCTTATTAGGCTTCGCATCTCAGGTGGGGGGCCAGGCCCCCTTTGGAAAAAAGCTCTAGATACGCCAATGATCTGAGCTCATGACTCGTGCCAGCCACTATATGAGGTTAAGCATCGATTGCCGTTTTACGTATTTGTGATCAATCATTACATACCGAGAGACTCCTCCATGAATCCACAAATACATTAGGCAGTTTGTCTCAGATCCCAGAAGCCAGAAAATCTGTTAACAGACTTTGTACGGGGTTTCTTGTTCCCCAAATAGGGAATATGCATACGATTTTTTATTTGCAAAATTAAATACTTATTAGCTCTAGTAAACAATCATGAAATTATGTTTTAAATACCTTCATCAGCGATGAAGTTATAAAGTTTCAAAGACTACAATTCACAAGTCCGACATGACGTCAAAGTCTATGACGCCTATACAGCTGCCATAGAAAACAGCCTTTTCGCGAGAAGGACAGATAATAATTATATCTCGTTTGTTTTTCGAGCAATTTTGATTCTATTTTCACTGTTAATATTATATTTTTGTATATTTTTAGATAAACTGTATAGATAACAAATAATTGTTTTCATGCATATTTCCTACAATATGGTACTCGGCTCCATCCAGTTAGACTTGAAGCCAACCCCAATGTGGTTTAGAAAAGTGTAGTTTTGGTAAGTTAATAGTTTTCACGTTTCATCTGTTTCGAGAGGTTTTCGGAATACCTGAAAAGTTTATAGGTTAGCAAGCAATAAGGTCAGCAAGCAATGCTCAGCACATTTTCTTTATGGGCCGTTTGAATATTTGGAAAAAAAAAATATTTGAATCAGTAATAGTGAATTTACGGTTTGCATTTCGAATTTGTCATATTTACACAGGTAAATATAAGTTGTAGAGGGTAATAATTGGGAAGCGGTCACCTCCTTCTGCGAAGCAGTAATGCTAGCGAAGGAGGAAGCCGAACGCGTGAGAGAGAAGGCGTAGGCGCGGGCCTGCGGACGGCGAGCATTGGGTGGCTCGCCGTCTGATCAGAACCAGGGGGGCTACTCTCTAACGAAATCCGTAGTTTCGGGCTTAGTTGCGGGCGGGCATTTTCTACTTCGTATCACCTAACCACTGAGAACTAATGATAACACGATTTGACAGTTACTGTGAAATCGTGTTGTCATTCATTCTCAGTTCGGGTTCGGGACTAATCGTAAGTCTGTAGGTGATACGGAGTAGAATACGCCCGCCCGAAACTAAGCCCGAAACTACGGATTTCGTTAGAGAGTAGACCCCCAGGCCCGGGTCGACGGCGCGCTGTGTTCCACGCACGCCTCAAAGAGCTGTCAGCACAAAAGATGGGGCCCGCTAGGGCCAGTGCCTGCTGGGGCTGCGGACTTTGTTCGAAAGAGTCACCGCGGCCCTGGAACGCAAAGGGCACTAGGAGGGACACGGATGGGTTTTAGTCAGTAAGAGTCTGACACTCCCTCCTGCTTCACCCAGAGCGAGAGGAGTCATTTGGTGTTTTCCTATTCTGAAAAAAAGAGAGTAATAATTGGCAGAAATAAATTGTAATCAGTCATATTTACCTGTTCATTACATGGTAGAAATAGATTGTCATCCAGGTTTTATCAAGCGCAATTTGAAGCGGTACTACTAGCTGTGTTATTTTGTGGACAAGAGTATTGTGAAACTGTATGAAATCCTAAATAGCTTTACATATAAAGTGAAATTCACTATGTCGCGGATGATCATACTATCATAGAAGACTCTATGATAGTATGAAACCCTGTTTGTAGTTTGACGTATTCTTTTCCATAAGCTTGCACTGTTTTAGTAGAAGAAATGAAGCTAAATATTTTTCTACTCACATCCGTTCTAGAACTCCAGTTTGCCGGAGAAGATAACTATAATAACTATAATATTCTCAGGCAAACTGCAGTACCTACTCCACAAAAAAACCCTTCTCCCATCTTCTTTCTTGGAAAAAAATATTAAAGAAAGAAAGAAAACTAGTTTATTTCGCACACACAATGTAGGTACAAATAAAAGGGAACTTAATTCTAAACTTACGGCTGCGTTAAATAGGTCCAGTTCAGCAAAGACAACTAGGAGTTGTCTGACGCTAGTTTTCAACTGAACCTTACGTTGAAGTGTACGGATGTGAATTAGTTGTACGATGTTAGATTTATACAGGTACTTAAATAGATCTATTTTAGTGTGTAGTAAACGATATATCTATACTAATACATAAATCTGAAGAATTTGTTTTTTTGCTTGAACGCGCTAATCTCAGGAACTACTAGTCCGATTTGAAAAATTATTTCTGTGTTAGATAGCCCATTTATTGAGGAATTCTATAGGACCAATAGAAGCGGAACAGACGAAGTTACGTGGGGGTAACTAGTATGTATTATAATTTACTGTCAAGTGATAGATAGGTTTGTGTTAATAACAATAAATATAACGGACAAAAGAAAAACGATAGAAACAAACACGCACAAATTAATTAAATTCAACAAAGTAGATGTAAATCCACGCAAAAAAAAAAACGTTCTGCTTCACAAACAGAAACCGGTTTCGTACAATCCTGACTATTAGTCGGCGCTGTGCACGTCACCTCACCACTGTGCCATGGGCAGATGATTGTAATAGACCAATTGCAAGCAGCGTTTAATGTTAAATATTTCATTTTATATTCGGGTTGTTAGAGAAATATTGCGGTCAGTTCAAAACTGTATTATATCAAAAACCCAACAAAAAAACTAATACCTATTCCTATAGCCCACAAAGCGACCCCATTATTATTCAAACTACCCTACTTTAACCAACAAAGGGCCACAAAGATAAATAAAAGTAATCGAATCTTTCCATCCCTTTGAGCTTTTCTACTTTCAATAAAAAGAACTTAAAAGGTTTTCTCCAGGTAGAAATAAGGCCTCTTTATTCAGACAATCATTTAGTACAAATTTTTCATTCAAATCCAAATTCGCTTGAATTGAATCAAAGCAGAAAGTTGAACAACTTCTTTGTTAAATCGTTAAGTGCAGAAAAGAGATAAGAATGAAAGAAAGAAAGGGTGTCTTTCCGCTTCAAGAATTTGTCTTTTGTTGGAAAAAGAAAGTTTGCTGAAAAGTTACGTTTGTCACAACAAGTTGTAATGTGATCTTTTAGCGTCGACGTGTTTTTGGAGACGGTTGTTTTTTTTTTTATTTGAAATGGGTTTGCTCTGACTCTGTTCAAGTTATTTAGGTAGTCTTGTTTTCAATTGATTGAACCTTAACGACTTTTTGCCTACGACTTGTGAAGTTTCATAATTTAATTTTTTTATCAACGTTGATTATTTGTATCTATCTACTGCTATTTATAAAACAGTTGGATCATTTATTTGTAAAAACTCAAAGTTCAATAAAAACTGGAAACGATAATAATTGAACCTTTCGAAAAATTGATCTTTGATTCTAATATTTACATTAAACTACTGCCAGCGGCTTAGCCAACGTGAATGTCGAAAATTATCCCAAGAAAAGTTCCGAAGTAAGCCTATATGCTATTCCAGACTAAATAACCTAAATCTGTGCTAAATTTCATCCAAAACCGTTCAGCCGTTTTGGCGCGATTAAGTAACAAACATCCATTCTTACAAACTTTCATATTGATAACAGTAGTACGAAAACTAATTGCCTTTAATTATCTACCATGATTGCACTAAAACTAAAACAGATTCAGTTTTAATATAATAACTTCAATACAAATAACAAACAGCCAAGTTATCTCAGCTTCTTGCAACCACAGATTTCGCCAGCAAGCATATACAAAGTCACCAGAAATATTCAGAAATAGCATCCATATTCAACAGAATTAGAATTTAGGCCAGCTGACGGCCCTGTAAAACGAAGACACTGCACACATAAATTCTGCCTTGTCACTTGCACCGTTTCGAGAACAACACTAAAGCGTCGAACATTAACTTCGCCCTTTACAGCCATCGAGAATACTAGCAGCTATCCACAACTTCGTCCGCGTTAATTCAAAACATTTGCAAGTAAAACTGACCATTGAATCGGATTTTAAGGACAGTATTTTTCTAGATGGTACTGTCACGTCATAGCCGAGAGCAGCAGTCACGCATGCCGTCACCATGACCAAAAAAATAGGTACAAAAAAAGTTTAATTCAAGTAACAAGACTCATTATTTATACAAACAGATACAGACAAGATAAAAATAACAGATAAAAACGAACTCTCACATGTCAGGTCTGCTGCAGCATTGCCGGATATAAGGGCAAGTTTGTTGGTGGGCATCATCATGGAAAGCAGTCAGTGCGCGCCTCCGCAAACATGATCGAGGCTCTGCTATGGCAGGGCAACCCCAACACCGC
Source organism: Lacanobia wlatinum (assembly GCA_947578705.1). Classification (NCBI taxonomy): domain Eukaryota; kingdom Metazoa; phylum Arthropoda; class Insecta; order Lepidoptera; family Noctuidae; genus Lacanobia; species Lacanobia wlatinum. Next base: position 16,315,974 of record OX388044.1, read on the forward strand.
GCGAAACGTGTTATTGAACTGGACGTGGAGGGATGATGCCGACAGGCTGCACGTGTAGAGGGATGTACGATTTACTCTAAAGAGCGTTATTTTCACCTCTCTCGAACAACGCACAAACCAACGCGCTCGCGTTATTATAATATTATCTGTGACTGACAACGCTTTTGAATTTGTTAAAAGAATCAGTCAGTTTTTTACGTATCCGAGCATCACGCTAGCACTTTTTAACCGACTTCCAAAAAAGGAGGAGGTTCCCAATTCGGTGGGTTTTATTTTTATTTTTTATGTATGTACACCGATTACTCCGAGGTTTCTGCTCCGATTTATGTGATGTTTAGTTCGATGTGGTACACTTGCCATTTGGTCCCGTAAAAATTTGATTCAGTTTGGTTCAGTAGTTCTTATTTTATGAGCATATTTGCTAATTTCAATTTCTGCATAGACGAAGACGTCGTCCAAGTTTCACCACTTAAAAGTGAAAAATAACCGACTTCCAAACAAAACACTACAAAGTATAAAATAACCTTCATTTCGGAAGTCGGTGTTAAAAAACAAAGGAACAAAACCAAAAATAAAGTACATGAAAGTAAAAAGTTTTTTACTTTCATGTAGATTTTAACGAGAAAGTCTACTGTGATACGAACTTAGCCTCGAACTTATCCTAATATTAACTTATCAGTTGGAATAGACTGATCTATGTAAATAGGTCACGGTGCACGAAAGTAGCGTAAGTTTACAGTTAGAACTTCAAATTGATGTAACTTGTTAGTAAGAAGTGAATAGGTCGGGTTTTGAGTTCGAAGTCAAAATATTGCCTGACTAGGATCACTTATTGCATCATACCTATGGTGATTTGTTTTGCACTCAATAAATAAAAATTGTAGTAAATTAAATACGAATCCAATATTTTTTTAACATTTTTATGTTTAAAATATTATTGCAAATAAAAACCGGCCAAGTGTGAGTAGGACTCTCACGCGAAGGATTCTGTACCATAAACCGAAAGAAACACGTTTTTTGCATTGGAATTTAATTTTTATTATTTGTTGTTATAGCGGTAATAGAAATACACACTCTATGAAAATTTCAACTGTCTACAGTGTCTGCCTATTACGGTTCGTGAGATGAGTTACAGCCCGCTGACAAACAGATGAACGGTCGGACGGACGACAGGACGGATCGATGGACGGACGGACGGACGAACAGCGGTGGCTTAGTAACATGGTTCCGTTGGTTACCCTTTAACCTTAAAAACGGATTGTCTCAGATAAAGTTTTTAACTTTTTGTTTGTCTTGTGCGAGTCCCAAATAAACATTTTTCTCTGTTTCTTTATCAAATAGAACCAAAGAAAAGGTTGTCAATACCAGAAGGCGACAATTTCAAATTAATTCAACACACTCGCCAAAGGGCCTTCTTATAAAACATATTAGTAAATTATTCAAACAACCGTTTGAATACTATCATATCCAAGAGTAACCAGCCTAGTCTCAAATTCATTTGTATGGCCGAATCATCATACTAATCCTCTAATAATATGTTCTAAGTTTTTGACCTAGCGAAGACCGCTGGATGTAAGACTCACAGAATCGGTCGATGTGGCGACTCTTGGGAGAGGTCTATGTTCAACAGTGGACATCTTTCGGCTGGACTTATGATATTGTCAAAGTGTCATCACCATTTTTTCTCTTTCTTTGGTCCGTATATCAAAAACATAGTTTTAAAAATGGCGCCAACGCATCGTCGTATCATATACTTGTTTATATATAATTGGTTGCATAATATACTTGTATTTTCTCTCACCAGGGTTTACTTTCTTAATAAGGAAACTCTTAAAAAACATAATAAGTATATTAAAAAACAAATGAATACTCTAGAGAAAGTTACCTTTTATAAGGTACTTAGTTACATTTTATATTCAAAGCGCAGCCGAAATGAGGTCGTTATTAAAATGTTTGGAGCCATAGACCTGCTCTCGATTATTCTACCCCAATGGATAAATACGCGTCTTTTTAAGAGTGTACTGCATCCTTTTATGGGTAAACAACGATAAATAATTTTCCCGCAGGGCAGGCAGGGGTGTTACCTTTCCAGAGTACCACATTTCATCAGTCTCGTTTAACAAATGTAAAATGGGGTGCATTCATTAACCGGGTCAAATCCAAGATCCGGACTGTCATAGAATATAAAGCCACCACCAATACCACAACCACCAATACCTATCACACTTTATTATTCTTTGTTTTTATTGTTGCTGTTGTTCTGCCGGTGTCTAATAAATGCTTTCTGATTGGGGAAACTACGAACATTTTGCACGTTTAGTCACGACTTTGCTTTGGACTACCTAGAAGCAGACTACAACAAATTTTGAAGCTGTCAAGCTACGACTATAATCTTGTTTTATTTTTGGCTGGCCAAAAACGAAATATTTTAAAAATACATTTATATTGAATTCGTACTAATGATACATTTATAAAAACAATAATATCCAAGAGAATCGTAACTATTCGCGAGCCATGGAACCATCCCTAATAATTATGTTGCTAAACTGAACCTAAACTGAGGAACTTGAAGATGATAAAGGGCAACTCTTTTTTTTTTCAAGGATGGGAAATCACCAGATGACTCCTCCCGCTCTAGGCGGAGCGTCAGACTCTGACTAAAACCCATCCGTGTTCCTTCCTAATACCCCTTACGTTCCAGAGCCGGGGTGACTCTTTCGAACAAATTCCGCAAGCCTGGTGGATAAGGGGCAACCCTGCTTATTACTTGTAACTGTAATACTTTGTACGTCACGTTTTCCAAAGACGGGTCCTACGTGTTATTGCAGTGCGTCACCCAGAGGAGGGAAAATGTCTAATAAACCCATGGCCGTTTTCCTTGACAAAATTAGGACATATTTTCTAGAACTTAAATTATTTTTGTGATTCTCTAAAAACTTCTTAAGCTTCTAGTGATGATCGCTTTTCTTTTTTTTTAATGTTTATTTAATTTCTAGCTGAACCGCGCAACTTCGTCTCCGTCACAATTTTCATTACTGCTCCGCTCCTATTGGTCTTAGCGTGATGATATATAGCCTATAGCCTTCCTCGATAAATGGGCTATCCAACACTGAAATAATTTTTCAAATCCGACCAGTAGTTCCTGAGATTAGCGCGTTCAAGCAAACAAACAAACTCTTCAGCTTTATATATTAGTATAGATTTTCTGGCTTTTTTTAACTTCTGGATCAAGCACAGACTCCTAATGTTCACATAATATTTGATGCCCTAATTAATAGTCACAACCATGTATTTTCATCTCATGTGAACAACCAACGGGAGCCCGGCTCGAGGCCGGTTAGCCCTTAAGTCCCAAGTTCCTCGATGGTCGGCCTCTTCCCTGCAACCGTACAGGCGTTGGCGACGTGAGCGGGGAGAAATACTCAGCACTCCTGCTGACACTGATGATCTGAAGTCAGTGGCTGGTGGTGGTGGGCTGGAGCAGAGAGTGTTGCGGAATTGTCAGAAAGTTACCGTGGCCAGGAACACAAAGGGCCTTTGAAGGAACATTTTTAGGTTTTAAATCTGTAAGAATCGAACACCCCCTCCCGCTCCCTCCCGCTCCGCCCAGAGCGGGAGAAGTCTATTGATGATTTTTCATTCACATAAAAAAGGGTAAAGAGAGTGAATGTTACGAAACTGCTCTCGTTATCATCATTCAAAGATTGTTATTTCATTCGTTTTATGCAACATAATCATCGTAGTAGTGATTTATTTTCTGATGTAATTATGTCATGTGTTTTTCACATGACATGTTAGTTTTAATATAAATTGCGCCAGAGCTAGTTATTACTTGTATAAGCCCCATATTCTTTTGCATTGAAATTAGCCCGGCTATTCAACAGTCGTCAATACACTAGACGCTATAACTAACAGTCTCGGCATTCCAAAGATAAACGAAAGCAATTTATATCGACAATACATCATGCTAGGAGAGCCCGCCCTCTATATTATCATGAAATATGGGAGAGAAAACTCCAATAGAATGCCATAATGTGGGTATTTCTGTATGGAACAATGACCATGAATGGCAAATACTTCTTGTAAGTTAGCAAAGAAAGGAACAACCTATTTACTATAAATACTGTTTCCTTGTATATGAATATCATGTTACAGCAGATAACGCCTGTGACTTACGCTAAATTTTGACCCAATTTTTTGAGATCTTTGATGTTGCTCTAATAAGGCCATTTCACGAAAGGGCACTCGCTTCAGCTTTTATTGCTTAAGTTTCCATGACTGCATTAGCTTTCAGGCATTTCCTTATATTCCTACTAGCTGACCCGCGCAACTTCGTCTGCGTCACAATTTTCAATACTGCTCTGCTCCTATTGGTCTTAGCGTGATGATATATAGCCTATAACCTTCCTCGATAAATGGACTATCCAACACTGAAAGAATTTTTCAAATCGGACCAGTAGTTCCTGAGATTAGCGCGTTCAAGCAAACAAACAAACAAACTCTTCAGCTTTATATATTAGTATAGATTCATGCCACACTTTTGGCCTTGTGGGGACTCCCTTCTGTGGCAACGTATAGAACATGATCCGGCCCGAAGTACCAATATGTGTGACTAAACTCAAGTCTGCAGCAGAATGCGAATGCTGCGAGGCGGACCTAGGCGACTAACCCGGAGATGATGGGCGTGTAGATTGCTCAGACCGCTCACGTGCCCAGCTTCTGGTCAGTATTTCGATATGTTACTGTGTAGATCGCCATGTCGTACATAAATACTAGATATCGGTATTTTTCACGTTACAGTGTACGATTTTTATTTTTTGTTGCTGTTTGGGTGAACAAATATTTTGTTGATATATTATTTTTCAATTGTATGAAATGAAAATATTTGGTAATAAAATTTTTTATGTTCCTCATCTTGACAGCTAGGCCACAAATAAAGTTCTTTAATTACAGACTCAAATCACACTGTTATCAACGACTGTAAATGGCACCTACAACTAAAAGATTATACGTCACCAAAACAGCATCTACTATTGCCATCGACCCGTGCCCGCTTTATCTAAGCCCATAGTTCCAAAAACTGGGTCCCTGAGGAGACACTAGCACTATCTTGGTCCCAAAATTTATCTTACCAAGCGAAAGCAACCAAGATAAATAAACCAAGCGACACTTTGTCATTATTTAAAAGTTTCTTATCGCTGTTAAAGCCGTGAAATGGACTGAAATGTTTATTGTTTTCAGTCTAGACCAGATTTAGATCCTTATTTAGATGACAGTTTAATGGAAACTGGGTAATCTTAGCAACTGAGTTGGTTTATTGTTTGTTATTTTTGCTGTGCATGTATTTTAAGTTGTAATGGAGCTCTTTATAACCGTAAATAAGCTTGATTGTGCAATTTACAATTCTAACGAAAAATATAAATGCACTGTTTGTTTGCTACCTCATCACGTCTTAACAGCTAAACGAAATTGAATAAAACTTGCCATACAGGTAGACCATGTCCTGGAATAGAACATAAGATATTTATTATCTCGGAAATATGTATCCTTCGAATAATTTTCGACTTTCAAACGGGTGCAGCCGCTGGCAAAAGCTGATTGAAGATAATTATCTGTAATTTAAAAAAAACGTCGCATTAGAACTTAGTTCAACCAACTTTTTATCTCCCTTTTCTTTTGAAAGTGTTGGATAACGTTTTCTTTCAAAAATCTTCACTCCTCATACAGTTTTTACGTAAAAGATGATAAAAGTCGATATAAATATGCACGCTTGTAATTCTGAGACACGTTCGCCATATCCCTTAAAAGCGCCATTACGCGTCATCTTGCTAATGTCCACCATTATTCTGTATGCTTTTTTATTTCTTCTTATGTCTGCTGTAATCATAAGAAATGTCTTTTATGGTACACGTGGTAAGGTTTTTAAAATTTTGTGGTAGAAGGTTTATATTTTATTTGGAATGCATATTGGAGTGTGTGAGGCAAATAAAGGCGAAGATGTCCCTTAGGAAAAAGTGATTTTCAATTACATTTTTAATATAAAATCATTTTCTTTATTATTTGGATTGTGATATGACTTTAGGCAACTCTTAAAAAATAAGATATTCAGTACATTTTGTCGAGTTATGCACACATAAAATGTACAAGCCAGACAATTTTTATTCGCGTTTTCAGAGTTGGTCTCATTGTAAAAGTACAATGACCCGTTTTTAGGATTTTCATTTATTCATGTTAGGTTGTATAATATTGTATCACATTTATTTCCCAAATACTTGTTTTGTATCACTTAACAAAGCCCAAAAGGCAAATTTGGGCCACAATTTTTCGTTTATTCGGATTTTTTGTGTATCTAGTCCGCTTAGAAAGGGTCAGGACCGTAACTAAACCCCTTTATGTACAAAACCTTAATTCATACATATTGTTTGGTAAACATTTTGCTTTTATTTTCATTTAAATGTAGAGTTCTATTTAGCATAAAACGAATATACGATCTCAACTAACATTATGCTGCTGGATTTAAAATCATTGAAAAAAAAAATATGATGGTCAAATTCATATGGTTTGTCATTTATCGAAAAAATTCGAAAATGTATTGATCGATCTGGCTGACACGACCAACCATGCCAGCTTTTAAAACAATTCCACATAAGCCTACAAGGGCAAATGCCCAACCAATCTTAGTCACATTTGATAAAACAGAAGGTTGACCACAGCCTAGTTGGATTGGATCCATATCACCGTTATCTTAGATTTCAAAATAAGGACCTATGTCACTAGCAATAATCGCGTGTTTCCCATCTCCTGTATAAAAGGTCCCTTCTCCCATTCAAAGAAACCAGCTGAAATCGACAGGCGGCAAAGCGAATCAGAGTCTTTGTAATATTTCACGACAAAAAAAACTTTTTTCTTTATTTATGGGCTGACCAGGAAAATAAAGTGCTTGAATATTTGGAACCGAAAGGTATCGAAAAGTTATGGTGATTGGATATTTTTCGAAAGTTATTTACTTCCATCTTTTCAGGAAGTTACTAGTACGATTTGTGTTTAAAGTTTGTGAGGACATCTTGATTTGTAAGTTTTGTTTTCTTATCAGAGGGTCATTTCTAGTTATTTTCAAGAAAATTTCGCATCACACAGGATGGAGCTCGTGGCTAGATAATAATAGCCACACAGGGTCGATCTTCAAGGTTAAGCAACGCTTGCCAAGGTCTGTGGATGGGTGACCATCTTAACATACCGATTTTCCTCCGTGCCTCGGACAGTACGTTAAGCCGTTGGTCCCGGCTGTTATTTGTAGATCTTTGGCAGTTTTGACGGATAGTCAAAAGCCAGTAAATTTGACTTTAGTCTTGCCATGAAGCACCGTGTTGCCCAGTTAATGGGTTGTGGAGGTCTGGTAGGCAGCCGCTCCACGTAAAATACTGGTATTCAGCTAAATCCGGCTTGGCTGGAAGCCGACCCCAATATAGTTGGGAAAAGGCTAGGCAGATGTTTGCCTTCGCATTACAGTTGCAATCTGTCAAAAAACATCAATTTCCATGAAGTTTTGACAGATTGCGACTGACATGCGAATGTGAATGTTACTTAAAACCAAACCGGTCAGGTGTGAGTCGGACTCTATTAGTTTGCACTTGCACTGTTTTTTTTTGTAACCGACTTCCAAAAAAGGAGGAGGTTCTCAATTCGGTGGATTTTTTTATGTATGTACACCGATTACTCCGAGGTTTCTGATCCGATTTCTGTGATTCTTTTTTAGTTCGATGCAGTATACTTGCCGTTTAGTCCAATTTGATTCAGTTTGGTTCAGTAGTTTTTAAGTATAGAAAATACAAAGCAAACAAAACTCACTCAAAATACACGCGTCTTGGGACGTATTTTTTTTTACTATTGGTAAGCTCGCGTTTGACCACTATCTCACCTGATGGTAAGCGATGATGTGGTCGAAGATGGAGCACGCTTGCCTAGAAGTAACCTTTTCACTCGACTTAAAGACTACCAGGTTGTAGCTATCAGGAAACACACGACTTCGGCAGGGAATTCCACTCCTTAGCTGTACCTACGCACTATGAATGTGTTCCCAAAACGTTTTGTGCGTGACACCTGATTTCAAAAACTTAACTGCAACTGTTACTGCGTTGCATAAAAATAAACTTCAAACAATCTCCCTACATGTTGCTCCCTGCCTGACCTCCTAATCATTCGGTATGAAGCTATTCACCCGACTGGTCACATCACCGCTGCATACATTAGGCTTGCGTAGGCATCCCATCTAAACCGCATGTCACTACGTCTATCTAACTAGTTTAACTAGATCCTATCTTGACGTGAGTATTTAAGTTAGGTATTTGAAATGTGTATTTGGTTAACTAGCATCTATTTACGAGATCTATACACACTATTCTCCTAATTTTTAAGCAACTTTCGCATTCGCATCTCAGAAGTAACTGACAAAAATACTTAGAACTAATTGACCCACGCAACTTTATCTGCTCCGCTCCTATTGGTCTTAGCATGATTTTTGTTTGTTACAAAAATACGATCCGCTCTGGTTTGGACCATTCACAGATAAACAGATAGTACAGACGTTATTATGCACAACATGTAATTTACAAAAGAAATCATTTTAATGATTAATATAATAGGCGGAATATTAATAAAACGATATTGTAGCCTCGAGTCGTCAAGATAAACTAGAATGTACACATACTAGCTACGAGTATTTATGTTGATCAATATTATTAAGCAAAAAGACGCTCTAAATACAAACATCTATTTCAACAAACAAGTTAGGAAAAAACATTATCAGCTGAAATACAAACAATTTCTAAATTACAAATGAACAGACTTCGTTAAGGAGACTACTTTAGAAAAGTATTTCTGTTTTGTTTGTAACAAAAATACTTTTCGCTCTGGTCCAAATTAGCAGAGTTAATTTACCTTGTGACCTTTAAGACTGATTAAATCGGGGAGATTCAGTACTTATGTTGCGTTGGCTTTCGCTGCTTGCTTTTTATTCATTGATTTATATAAAACTGACGTTACCTTTTTCATTTTGAATTAAGTTATTAAACCGGTTCACAGTCGCATGTACCACATGTATTCGCTAATTGTTTAACTATTGTGTCTCCATTGCGGACAGTGATAAAAAAATATGCGATGATCAAAAAATATGTTTTTGGAATACAAAGTATGAGTACATATATTTAATAAACAGTATTCAATAGTATTAAGCATAACCAATGTACTAAAATTTAGTCATTAAATGCATTGAAACTGTTTGCAATAATAATTGTAGGTGCCTATAATGATCCTCCATCAGAAGTAATTTTCTTTTGTTATTTTCAGAGGTGATATTTTCTCTGTATCTAAGTATAAGGTAACAAGGTACTCCTTGGCCAGTTAGGTATCAAATTATCTGGCATTCCGTTACTGCTGCCAAAGATCTACAAATGACAGATGAGATCAACGGCTTAACGAGCTTTCCAAGACACGGAGGAATCTCGGTATGTTAAGAAGGTCATCTATAGAGGGTATGCGGAACAGAGTGTGAAGTCCCGCAAACCTCCTTTGTAAAGGAAGAACAGACGGGTGGTCAGTCTGGTGGGCAACTGCCCAATGGTTGTATTTGAAAGAAAGAAAAATGTTTATTTGGGACTCGCACAAGACACAGTAGTAAAATACGTAAAACTAACAGTTATAAAAAATATGTTTACGTTATATGTGAACATATTGGTTTTTATTGTTTTATTGTGTTGTTTATTGTTATTTTTTGTTATATGTTTTGTTCATGTTTGTTTTGTTGTTTGTTTGGGCTGTTGTATATGTTCAAATCGCTGGGATAACTCTGATACCGCGATGCTGTGCTCCATCTTCGACCACATCATCGCTTACCATCAGTTGAGATAGTGGTCAAACGCGAGCCTATAAATAGTAAAAAAAAATGCAGAACTTATGTGACGTCAGATCTATAGTTCGTATCTGGCGCTATAGATGTCGCTACAACGTCGGTTGTTTAGTTAGTATGTAGCGGTATAGATGCCGCTACTCACCCATCCACAGACTGACCTCGGCAACCGTTGCTTAACCTTGTAAATCGACCCATGCAGCTGTTAACATTTAGCCACCAGCTCCTCTAACCGACAGCTATCATTATAATTATTTATATTTATATATGCTTTATTGTACACCAAAATATAAGAGATAGCCTGGACATGAAATGGGGCTACACTTGGTGCAAATATCAACAATTTTAACAGGGAAACGACGACTGAAACCTAAAAAAAAAATATTTTGCTTCGTAATAATGACAGTATTATTATTGTTAAAATGGACCGTTAATAGACAAGGGATATGAAGATTAATAATAATAATAAGATTTATTTCAGACTTAGTAACAACAATCCATAATTTTTGTTAGTAACAATATCTTAGCCTAGTGTTAGTAAGTACAAATAGTTAGGCGCTTGCTTTTGCGTGTAGACCTATCCAGTGCGCCATCAGTACCGAGTCCCATCGGCCGGTGCACGCTGCCAGGATGGCGCTGGGGCTGCCGCGCACCCGCGCCATCGTCGACGCGCAGCGTTTACGCATAATCGCGTGGAAGCCTTCCACGCGCGCCTCCGCGAACATGGTACTCGCGCTACAGTACTGCGGCAGCCCCATCAACATCCTGAACGCATTATTATATTGATTGTCGCATTATTAATGTTACCGGTGAAAGCTGTTATATCCTTGTATTCTTTCAAAGTCTATGTTTACTTATAGGTACTATTTACCTAGGGCACACCTAATGTTGATAGTTGATGTTGATGATAGTTGTTCCGGGTCTGGCTGTTTGTGTATGTGAGATTATATGTATGTAAATGTACCCACGATACAGGAGAAATTCCTAGTGTGTGGGGCAACGTTTTATATATATAAAAAAATGTTCTTTGATGATAATATATACTTAGGTTTTACTTATTTTATAATTATTATTATTATAAAACATCAGTCATCATCTGCCTAGCCTTTTCCCAACTATATTGGGGTCAGCTTCCAGTAGAACCGGATTCAGCTGAATACCATTATTTACGTGGAGCGGCTGCCTACTACACCTTCATTACCCACCCACCCATTCACTGGGTAACACGTAGTTCTGTGCAAGACTGGAGTCAGATTTACTACCTTCTGACAATCCGTAACGACTGCACAAAGACCTTAAAAAAACATGAGTAACTAAGAATATTCGACAATTAGTCACAAAAAAAATTCTCCTTAATATACCAAGACACCATGGCCGATCTATACCCGCCATTGGCTTTATATCAATTACCCAAATCTTTGAACAAATTATAAATCACTAGTTGACCCGCGCAACTTCGTCTGCTACGCTCCTATTGGTCTTAGCGTGATGATTATAGCCTATAGCCTTCCTCTATAAATGGGCTAACACTGAAAGAATTTTTCAAATCGGACCAGTAGTTCCTGAGCTTAGCGCGTTCAAGCAAACAACCAAACCAACAAACTCTTCAGCTTTATACATTAGTATAGAGTATAGACTAGCTGACCCACGCAACTTCTTCTACGTCACATTTTTCATCAATGCTCCGCTCTTATTGGTCGTAGCTTGATATTATATAGCCTTTAGCCTTCCTCGATATTCTAGGCTATCCAACACCAAAAGAATTTTTCAATTCGAACCAGTAGTTTCTGAATTTAGCACGTTCAACTAAACAAACAAGATTTAGTAAATTAGTATAGATAAAACAAACTAACATTTTAAACAAACAATAAACTATAACAATGAAGACTTGAGAATTACCTACACTTTGACATGATCTTCTTAATGAAACCCTCACATAAACTGTGAGTTCCGTACGTTCGTACGAAACGACTTAAAATCTCCTTAGTATGCTCAGTTTGAAGCACCAATGTTTTATCACGCGCCATAAAAGGGGCTTAAGGCAACGTCTAAGGGCCTCTTAAACTTATTGTTGATTTGAGAGCATCAATTTGGAGATCAACGTTTAGTTTAACAAATGTATTTAGTTAATTCTAGAGCAAAAGAAGCCATTCAACTACCCTTTTTTTTTTTAAGGATGGGAAATCATCAAATGACTCCTCCCGCTCTGGGTGAAGCAGAAGGGAGTGTCAGACTCTTACTGACTAAAACCCATCCGTGTTCCTCCTAATGCCCTTTGCGTTCCAGGGCCGCGGCGACTCTCTCGAACAAATCCCGCAACCCCGGCAGGGCATTCAACTACCCTACCGCTTAATGTTTTTACTTTCACGAAATCTCTTTTGTCTAGGTTTCGAAAAAAATTAAAAAAAACATGATTCATAAAAAAATTACTTTAGTACGTACAATATTTAATTATCAAAATAGTTATGAATTATGTTTTTTGGGTCCCGGACGACCTGAATAAATGGATTCCTTATCTGAGATAATCGGTGTGTCTGCCTGTCGTCCGTCTGTCACAACCAATTTCCTCCAAATATCTACACTAATATTATAAAGGGGAAAGATTTGTTTGTTTGTTTGAATTGAATAGGCTCCGAAACTACTGGACCGATTTGAAAAAATATTTTACAATTGGATAGCTACATTATCAGGGAGTAACATAGGCTATATATTATCCCCGTACTCCCACGGAAACGGAAACTACGCGGGTGAACCCGCTTGATGTCCACTAGTAAGTAATAAATTAGTTGAGTCATGTGGTTTTGACGACTAATCTAACTGCCGGTAAGTAGGTGTTTTTGCTGTTCCATTTTTGCTGATTGGGATTACCCACCGGCACTGACGGAATTGAATTCTCAATAATCAGGCTCCTAGTAACGTTAAAGTGTTTTAATAAACATTTGAGGGACACGGGTATTAAATTAAAATGCATGTAAATATGTTAATTTCCTACTTTTTTAGGGTTCCGTACCTGAAGTGTAACCAACAGAACCCTATTAATAAGCCTCTGCTGTCCATCCGTCCGTTCATCCGTTCGTCTGTCCGTCCGTCCGTCCGTCCGTCCGTCCGTCCGTCCGTCCGTCTGTCTGTCAGCGGGCTGTATCTTAAGAACCGTAGCAGAGTATATGTATCCTTAATGCTGCTATTTCAACAAATAATCACTACATTTTTTTTTAACTATTTATAGGCTGTCTGTCTGTTCACGATAAACTCAAAAACTACTGCACTGATTTTCATGCTATTTTCACCAGTGGATAGAGTGGTTATCGAGGAAGGTTTTAGTATATAACTTGTCTAGAAAAAAATTAGGGATCCTTAAAAAAATTGCAGCGCGGACGCAGTCGCGGGCGAAGTGCTAGTAAAAATTTAATTAAGTTAAAAATTAAAGGAGACCCCCATACAAGAACCGTGTTTTTTTCGGTTTATGGTACGGAACCGTGTGAGAGTCCGACTCGCACTTAGCTGGTTTTTATCAACCTACGACCCATACAACTTCGTCTGCTCCGCTCTTTTTGGTCTTAGCGTGATAATATATAGCCTATAGCCTTCCTCAATAAATAGACTATCTAACACTGAAAGATTTTTTCAAATCGGACCAGTAGTTCTTGAGATTAGCGCTTTCAAGCAAACAAACAAACAAACTCTTCAGCTCTATATATTAGAAAGAAAGAAAAGATAGAAAGAAGAAAGAAGAAGAAGAGAAGTATAGATATGGTCCCACTGTTGAGCAAAGGGCTCCCCTATAGTCTTCAACTTGTCCTGGCGTAATGCCTTTTCTGACCAATCTGTCGTAAACGCCTCTAAATTGTCAAGCCAGGATTTTCTAACAGATCTTACTTACGTTACATTTTAATCCCAAACACGGTATTACTACACTAATCTTTTTCTGTTTTAATAACGCTAAATGAAGTTTTCATGGCCCCGTATAAATTCGTGAATGTACTAAAGACGTTAATCTACTTATATCTCCCTATCTCAATAATATAAGGCTTTGAAACAAGGTTATAGCTTATAAAATCAAGAATAACGGTTGAGGATTATGTGGCTATAAAAAGAACATGTCTTACAATTATGAATGTTGTAAATGTTCGTTACTTAAGTATGTAATGTATGTAAGGATGGTTACGGTGAAGTTGAAAAAATAAAGCTTTTTAAAAACACGAAGGGTTCCATTTAATTTTTAATTCGGTATTATTTTTGTTATTATAGCGGCAATAGAAATACACACTCTTTGAGAATTTCAGCTATCTACCTATGAGGGTTCTTGAGATACAGCCCGCTGACAGACGAACGGACGAATGGACGGACGGATGGACTGGACAGCGGAGGCTTAGTAATAGGGTTCCGTTGGTAACTCTTTGAGTACGTCTGCAAAATTCTTTGACGTTTTACTTAAAAGACCTAAAAATCTTCATCTCGGTTTCCCGGCAAAGTAATAACAGCGCTGAGGGTCTATCGAAGGTTAAGCTGCGTTTACCCAGGTTGGTTCGTAGATGGGTAACAATCCAAACAAATCGAGAGCCCTCCTTATCACAAAAAGCACGTTAAGCTGTTGATCCTGGTTGTTCATTGTACAGCTTTGATAACAATAAATCGTTACAAGTAAAAGCCCGAAAGTCTGACTTCCAGAAATTGTCAATTTAATTCGTAGGTAAGTGACTATTCAGTGGATGCCGGAGGCAGTTCATCATCATCTGCATCATCTTTTCCCAACTATATTGGGGTCGGCTTCCAGTCAAACCTGATTCAGCTGAATACCAGTATTTTATGAGGAGCTGCTGCCTACTAGACCTCCACAACCCATTAAAAGGTAATACGGTACTTCTTGGCAAGACTGGAAAAAGGTTTACTAGCTTCTGACAATCCGTAACCACTGCCAAAGATCTACAAATGACAGCCGGGACCAACGGCTTACCATGCTTTCCGAAGCACGGAGGAAACTCGTTATGTTAAAATGCTCACTCATCCACAGACTAACCTCGGCAAGCGTTGCTTAACCTTGAAGATCGTCCCGTGCGGCTGTTATTTAGCCACGAGCTCCTCAGATGCAGGAGGCAGTGCATCATTTCAGCCAATTTCCGTCCACTGCTGAACGTAAGCCTCCCCCAAAGATCGCCAACCGTCCCGCTCTTGAGCAGTCCGCATCCATCCGCTGCCAGCCAACTTCCTTAAATCATCGATCCATCGTGCCGCAGGGCGTCCCACACTACGTTTGCCTAGACGCGGTCTCCACTCTAACACATGTCTGCTCCATCGAAGGAGGCAGTTGGTCCAAATTAAATATGTACTTTCAAATCTTCTAGAACCAATTAGAATGGAAGCCCTCCCCAATCAGATTCTACATAAAATGTGTGTGTATGTGTGTGTGTGTGTGTTGTGTGTGTGTGTTTATTCACTTAATTTTCTAGATACACAACGCATAGCTATTTAAACATAATTTTACAGTCGAGACAACTAAATCTCTATCAATATTTAAATACAACTCAAATAATACTATTATTATTATAAACTGGTTCTAATTTTCAGTAACCAAAATATTTATGTGAAACAATACAAACTGAAACACAGACGCAAACAAATTTTCATCTCAAAATTTCATTTGAGACAGAATCCGAGCTTAAGATTTATTTAGCCTATTCAAAGTTTGATTTAATTTTGCATAACAAGTCTAGGGAATATTATAAAAGGAAAATTAAAATATGACTAAAAGAGGTATAAAGTTATTCAGTTTGTGACGGTGCAACCTAACATGGGATCTGAGTGGCAATTTTACCAATTTTAAAACAACGTTCACATTTGCATCTCATTCGTAATCTGTAAAAAATAATGAAAAACTAGCACTTCGCCCGCGACTTCGTTCGCGCTGCAATTTTCTTAAGGATCCCTTATTTGTTAATATATAGCCTATGACACTGACAAATAACGTGGTTTCTATTCTAAAAGAATTTTCAAAATCGATTCAGTATGAGTAATAAGATAATAATATAATTATAGTACACTAGCTGACCCGCGCAACTTCGTCTGCGTCACAATTTTCTTCTATAATATAACTCCTACCCTACTCCAACCCTACTCCTACCCTACTCCTACCCTACTCCTACCCTACTCCTACCCTACTCCTACCCTACTCCTACCCTACTCCTACCCTACTCCTACCCTACTCCTACCCTACTCCTACCCTACTCCTACCCTACTCCTACCCTACTCCTACCCTACTCCTACCCTACTCCTACCCTACTCCTACCCTACTCCTACCGCCTATTTTTTTTTTAATGAAAAATAGATGTTTGCCGATTCTCATACCTACCGAATACACACACAAAATTTCATCAAAATCGGTCAAGCCGTTTCGGAGGAGTATGGCAACGAAAACTGTGACACGAGAATTTTATATATTAGATATTATAATTTTAGTAGCTTTTGTCCGCGACTTCGTACGCGCGTATCCCGTTTTTTCCAGTTTCTGTTGGGATTTCAGGAAATCCTCTCTTAGTGTTCCTCTACACTCTCCAAGGAACCTACATGCCAAATTTCAGCTTTCGACGACGAATGGTTTCGACTGTGCATTGTCAGTCAGTAACGGAAGAATTTTATATGAATAGAAGTACAGATGATGCTTTCTTGACAGATTGCAAAATGGAAGTTGTTTAAAAGTTAGTAGAATGAGCCCTTTCATCGTTAATTTTTTGCCAATTTAAAAAATGTCGGAAAACATTAGCTTATTGACAGTTTCATGGACCTAAGGCTTCATTTCAGTTGCTCGTTATTTCAGGAAACCCTCATTGACAAATCATGGTGACTTGAAACTAATAATAATTGTTGAAAATAAGAACATACACTGTTGATAACATAATTGTTGAAAATAAGAAAACCGTTTTGAAGATTTTATCGACTACGTGTACGACGGTAGGTACACCACATAACGAATATGGAATGAACTTAGGAGTCTGCTAATGCAGGATAGATCTAAAACTGCAGCACAAGAAATTGTTATAGGCTCTGAAGGTCATGTTGGTGTATCATGCGTTCTAATTCAAAGATAAATAATTTACGACGGTAGGTACACCATGTGACGAATATGGAATGAACTAATGGAACTAAGCTAATGCAGGATAGATCTAAAATTGCAGCACAAAAAATTGTTATAGGCTCTGAAGGTCGTGTTGGTGTTGTATAATGCGTTCTAATTCAAAGATAAATAATGTACGACGGTAGGTACACCATATGACGAATATGGAATGAACTAATGGAACTAAGCTAATGCAGGATAGATCTAAAACTGCAGCACAAGAAATTGTTATAGGCTCTGAAGGTCATGTTGGTGTATCATGCGTTCTAATTCAAAGATAAATAATAAAATGACTTTGTCAAAAACCCGACCGCTAAAAACTACTAAAAAGAACCAAACTAGTCGCTTTTCAAGCAGTCTGATGCAATTGGTGGCATCAGATCTGTGATTGAACTGCATTTTTTTATTTCCTCCTTTTTAACCGACTTCCAAAAATGGAGGAGGTTATCAATTCGGTGGTTATTTTTTTATGTATGTACACCAATTACTCCGAGGTTTCTGATCCAAATTCTGTGATTTTTAGTTCGATGCAGTACAATTGCCATTTGGTCCCATAAAAATTTTATTCAGTTTGGTTCAGTAGTTTTTATGTTATGAGCATTTTCGCGTATTTCAATTTCTGCGTTGACGAATACGTCGTCCAAGTATCACCACTTAAAAGTGAAAAATAAAACACTTTTTATAAAAAAAAAATATAACCGACTTCCAAACAAAACACTACAAAGAATAAAGTAACTATAATTTCGGAAGTCGGTGTTAAAAAAAACAAAGAAACAAAACCAAAAACACCGACTTCCAAAATTTTATTCTTTGTAGTGTTTTGTTTGGAAGTCGGTTATATTTTTTTGTAAAAAGGTTTTTATTGTGAGTTACATTTTTGAAATAGTCTCCTCGAGCCCTTTATCTGGATACCCCACTCGATAGGTTTTAAAGAAAAAAACAATTATATACCCCCAGTGTCACTCTCACAATCAAGACAAATCTAACGACACCTCTCAAACTAAAATCCATCAAGCCGTTTAGGCCACAGAGCGGGCCAAAGAAATATACATACATACAAACCTACATACATACACTTGAAAAACATAACCCTATTCCTGGCGCAGTCGGGTAATCTTAATTTATATAAATCACGTGTCACGTTGTTTGTCCGCGATGGACTCCTAAACTACTGAACCGATTTTGATGAAACTTTGTAACTATCTGTTATTTGATCCAACTTAAATGATAGGATAGTTTTTTGGAACGGGAAAAAACGGGATATGCGCGTACGAAGTCGCGCGCAAAAGCTAGTTAACTATAAAATAAGGATAATTTAGTTTTTGGCTAATGACGCACGGAGCTATCTAAGCATATACACGTGAAACACTCAGAAGAATGAATCATGTTATTAGCATTTAGTTTTGTGGTATTGTATGTTACTAGCTTTTGCCCGCGACTTCGTACGCGCCGCGTATCCCGTTTTTTCCCTGTACCCGTAGGAATTTCGGGAAATCCTCTCTTAGTGCAAGTCAAAGGAACCTACATGCCAAATTTCAGCTTTCTGCGACCAATAGTTTCGGCTGTGCGTTGTCTGTCAGTCACTCAGTCAGACAGACAATCACTCAGTCAGACAGACAATCACCTAACGGAAGAATTTTATATACATATATTGGTTAATTGCTAATTTACATGTTTTTGATTGTTGTAGCTTTGCAGTAGTAATGTACTTGTGCTTGACTTTGCCAAAAATAATTATGTTTAATAATCGATAACCATCTGTACCTTCTTCACAACATTGTGTGTGTACTCATATTGTAGCCGAAAATTATACACTCGTGTGGCTGGAAAATCATTATAGTTTTGTACCGACCATATGTCGAATTCTTTTCACATAGAGTCCTCCTGACCGATTTTGGCCATGGCGACCAATCTCAACTACTTAGCCATCGGCGTGGGAGATATTATAGTGCACAAGTGTGTGCGCAAACACAGGTGCATGACTCTCATATTCCGATGGGACAGCAACCCGACACGCCCGGAGAGAGACACTATCTGGCGCAGATCTTTTTTTTCACATGTCATGCAGGCAAAACCGCTGGTCGGAGCTAGTATTTTATAAGCGTTTTATAATTACGAAGCGTCTAAAAGAAATAGACAAAAAACCAAACGAGAGCAATACTTCGTAAAAGCTATTATAAAATGAACTCTGCAGATGCGAGTAATACTAAAGAAGATCGATTGGGATGTCATTGTATGCCCTATATACCCTTGCAGGTCAATAAAGGTCATTACAGACGTTCTATTTATGATCTGCTCATAAATAGAACGTCTGTAATGACCTTTATGCTCAAGTTCAATAGTTTGATTTGAAAACTTATTTTATGCTAAGTGTTAAGCGCTTTGTTTGAGCTGATTCTCTAAGGACCAAGAGTTTTACTGGCGATTGATAAGTCAAATATACAGATTTACGGCATGTCGGATTTTTCTTCTGCGCAGTCTAATATTTATATATTTTTTTCATTTTTGAAGAATTTGCATCACGTATCTCATTGTTGAGTATCAAAAAAGTGACTACTATTACTTTACTTTTGGTTTTTAGGGTTCCGAACATGCGTACGTTACGGAACCGTTATTGTTGTAGTACTCGGTTATCTGGATGTCTGTCTGTCTGTCACAGCCAATTTCCTTCGAACCTACTGGACCGATTCTGTTGAAATTTGTCACACATAATTATAAACATGGGTCACTTTGGAGGAACAAACTAGAAAATTTAAAAAAGAAGCGTACCGTCAGCCTTTTCGGACTTATTGCGTATGCGTTTATCTAAGCATAGTCTAGAAAGGCTCATAATACTGGGTCGGGTCCAAGGAAAACGCGCTCAAGATAGATTGTCCGGCAAGATGTACAGAGCTATCCACATTGCAGAAGTTGGTCCACATGGCTTGGAGACGCAACGTATGTGCTCGCGATGCCCAGCAGTGAGGGAACGACGAAGAAGCAGGAGATAACTTCAGTAACCTGTGAAGAGTGCACCACACGTTACTTCTAGGCAAGCGTTCTAAATCGTCGACTACATCATCGCTTTAGGAATGGTTCACAATCCTCTTGATTGGCTCAGCTTCCTTCCTAGTTAAGATACACATAATAAGTTTAATAAGCATCACTTTCAACATCCAAATAATAATTAAATGTCTCTTTGCTGCAATTGTCGTGCCAGTACATACTTAAAATATACAACCTGTAACAGAAACGCAATACCTCTTAAGGGGTCATTGTACTCATCATTATGAAAAACTTTCACTATGGGACCAACACTATAATCGCGAAAAAAAAATCGACTCCTCCATACATTTTTGTGCGTGCATAACTCGACAAAATGTACTGAACAGCTGATTTTTTTTTTCGCGATTTCGGAGTTGGTCCCGTAGTGAACGTTTAATAATAATGAGTACGATGACACCCCAAGAGGTATTGCGTTTATTATGTTATGTGTTGTATAAGTATCCCGAAGTTAATTAGTCAGTGGTGTGGACAAATGAAATTCCATGTAAGATCAAACAAACAGGAAACTTTTAAAATTAATGGTGTAATATTTAACAATAGATTATTTCATGCATTGAATGTTTCACTAGCAAATCTTGTTTGTATTGACTGGAAGTGCAAAGTATCAGACTGTTCGCAGTAACAATTACTTAAACAGTATTTTGTTTTTTTTTTAACTCATTAAAATTGTGCAAGTGGTTACCATGTCTGGCAATGATACTAGCCAATATGACTTCGATGAAGAATATGAAGAAATTATGAAACAGTTTATGCAATTGCGTAACTTTGAATATATTTTACAATTATTAGTGTTGGTGCTGTCACTAGCTACGTTGATATACGGAGTGGTATCGTGGTGCGTCTTGAAGAAGTTTCGTAATTACAAAAACTTTGTGCTTCTTAACGCAATTTCAGTAAAACTGTGTTTTGTTTTGTCTCTATTAATGAATCGGAGAACTACCTACGTAATGTTCTGGCCATGGGGGTGGTTGTCTTCAGGTTTATATGTCATTTTATTAAGTTACCTTAGATCAGTATATAACAACTGGTTGTTGGTTTTGTGTCACATGTTTTACGTAGATATTGTAAAAGTTTACAATGGACATATAAAAAGGAAATACCTAAAAAGTAGCCTTTTTGCGTGGGGTGTAGCTTTGTTCACCACCGATATTGTATGGTTCATATATTTAGAAACGAATCCGAATCATGTCCAAAATATTTCGGCTTTTTTCCTGAACGCAAATCCTATTTTACCGTTGTTACTAAACTCTTGTTTTTACATTATTATTGTATTTTCACTATTTTGTACTTCCAACACAAGTGCAGATACGGCTACTAACATCTGGCGTCGCTTGTATATAGCCACTTTGATATTTGTGTTATGCGACGTTATTATGGTGTCTCGTTTTATATTTACAAATATAAGCAATTATAGCTTCACACGTGAAATTATAGGATTATTTATCGATTACTTCAATGTTCTTGTTTTAGATATTTTTTTGGTTATTTTTAAAAGTAATCGGGAAATATGGTATGAATTTCATTTAAATAATTTAAATCGCAGGTCGTTATCAGCGAGGCCCCGGGATCATAACACCATGCGTGAAAGAATTCATTCTGAACCTGCTGATAGCCGCCCGGCAATGCTTGTAGTGTAATTATAAAATAATAGTAAACTCACGAATTAAAGTTGTTTGACCTCAATGTTAACTAGATTTACTGTCACTCTAAAAAATGAACATGTCGTAGCCAGTTTGTAGTGTTTGATTTTTATTGTCCTACAACCTTTGATACCACAATACTGTAAATGAAGAATAATATGAACAGGAAAATCCACATCCAAAGTAATTTGAAAACTGTTCAGATTTACGTATGCATTTTATGTACTAAAAATATGCACAAATTATAAATTATAGTGAATGTAAACATAAACATGTATATAGTAGTTTAAGTATATTATAAATAATAGAAATAAGTACTATATAAGAATATTCATATTGAGATTTATGAATTATATTGTCTTGTTTTTCGGAAATATTGTAATATTTGTGTATATGATTTTTTAATTTAAATGTTTAAAACTTGTCATGTGCCACTTACTGTTTTATTCCAATCTTTATTTATACAAAGCCAGTAGGATCTTTGTAAATTGTTGTGTCCTTACAGGGTTCAAGTCAGCTGCTTGACTCACTACATGTAATTGTACGAACAACATGATAGCAATTAAATGTTTAAGTTTTACTATTGTTTTAATATATAATAGCTCCCTTTTTAACGATAGGAAATCATCAAATGACTTCTCCCGCTCTGGACGTAGCAAAAGGGAGTGTCAGACTCTTACTGACTAAAACCCATCCGTGTTCCTCCTAATTCCCTTGGCGTTACAGGGCCGCGGACTGTTTCAAACAAATTGCGCAACCCTGGCAGGCACTGGCCCTAGCGGGTCCCGTCAGTAAACAGGACCGGCATGACAGCAAATTAATGCTGACATCTTTTTGAGGTGCGCGTGGAACACAACTCGCCGTTGACCCGGGCCTAGTCCTGATCGGACGGCGAGCTATCCAACGTTTGCCGTCAGCAGGTCCTTGCCTACGGTGGCCGGGATTCGCCCTGTGACTCCAGACGCCCAGGGTGTCTTCTTCAGGGTGTTTCCCTCTCTCTCTCACGCGGTCGAATACTTAAAGGATCACTCGGTTGTCTCTCTGGCTGTCTATCCATCTGTCACAGCCAATTTTCTCCGAAACTAATGAATCAATGAAAAGGAAGATTTTTCACTTTGCCAGATTATCAGATGGTCTTATGGTAACCCCAAATTAAGGATAAAATCTAGCATTAATCTCGTCTTTAATCCTACAATTTCTCAGTTGTAGCCTTTTCGTGGGCCATCACGGGGAAATTTACAGGTGTGTGTGTCTATACAGGGTTGGATTATGACCAGTGTATCCTGATCTAAGGAAACTTGATCAATTATTTTACTATCTTTCAGGAACAAACTACTCACGCAAGACGCAGGAGACAGCAAAATCCACAAATAAACACACCTTGAATACATCTCCTAGTCACAATCCATTTCTTCACCTATCCAGTTGAATATCCAGCTGCATTTCGGTAAGACCTGACGGTGAATCTGTAAGTTTTTACAAAACGCAAGGCCGCTTATGGAATCAGCAAAACTGCTACGTTTTCGAAAATGATCCCGAGGGAACATACATACTCCCGGGGTAAAACGTATCCTATAGTCTGTATTTTAATCCTGGAGACTAAATTGACATGTGAATGTTGAAATTTGGTATAGGTACATATCGATTTCTGTGACCCAAACACGGACGTGTTTTGATAATACAACACTGAACAACTGACAACTGCCATAGCTTGCGTACAGAGCAGACGTGTTACAAAATATTTTAAAATCTTATTTAATACTCATCAATCCATTCTAAATCTTAAGGAATCATAACATAGTATTGTTTTTTGCTTAACGAACTGTGACCAAGTTACAACTAACTTCTTGTGAGTGTCACTGTGGATCGGAAGAATCGACGCGGCGCCGCTCTCTTCACCCCCTCGGGTAACAGAGACAAGTCCATCATTTTTTGTGTTCTTCACACTTAGCAGTGCACGTACAACTCGCGTGAGTACCGCTTTACACAGATATACAATGAGTGTACTACGCTCACCTACTGGAAGTGGCGTCGACGAAAGGCTTGGAGGATCTCAACCAAATTTGTCTGAAATATATACAGATACCACTCCTCAGATTACCCACCGTTATAAACGAAAATTACCTGATGACAATGACTTGATAAGAACTGAATTATCTGAATTGCGTAAGCAAATGTCCGAGATGTTGTTACTTCTAAAGACCACTAAAAGTGAACAAGCAGAAAACATCAATAAGCTCTGTCAAGATGTTACTGCCATAAAAAATGAAGTGGGGAATATCAGTACTATCATTGAAAACATCACCATGGAGAACACAGACATGAAAAACCAACTTACAAACCTAACAACCATCACAGAAAATACAGAAAAAAAAGTCATGATCTTAGAAGCTGACGTCAACAACCTGAAATGCATGGCGCCATCGACTTCAAATCCCACGCCTACGACTTATGGGGAAATTGTGAGTGAAATTCAAGAACGAAATAAACGAGCAAAGAACGTTGTAGTTTCTGGTATTCCTGAACCTAAAAACAGCTCTGCAATTGAACGACAAGAACACGATAAGGCTGAAATTGCAAAAGTAACAAAACTTGCATACAATGATTGTCCACAACCAGAGAAAATTATACGTCTTGGAAAGTACAAGCCGGAATATACCCGCTCAATAAAAATATGCTTCTCGTCCGAGGAAACAGCGAAAGCTATATTACGCAACAGAAATAACCTGTGCATGGATAAAATAAAAATTTATTCCGACCAAACTCCACACCAAAGAAAGTATATGCAAAATTTAAAAGATGAGCTCCGATAACGTACTTCTAATGGAGAAATTAACCTAATCATCAAATATATTAAAGGAGAACCAAAAATCGTTTAAACAACCGAACATACGGCCTCATCTGTTTTAACAACTGCAAAAAACTAGAAAGAATATCATATCAAATTACGAACAAGTACAGCGAAATAAACCCAACCAAAAAATCTTTGAATTGTTTCTATGCTAATGCGCGTAGTATATATAGTTAAGCCGGGAAAGTTCGATGAGTTAAAATGTATAATAGCATCTTTACAAGCTACTACGCACATTATTGTACTTACGGAGACTTGGATCAAAAATGAAGATGAAGTAAAGAGGCTGCAAATTCCATGCTATACACACTACTTCAATTTCAGACCAAATAAAAGAGGTGGCGGTGTCTCAATATTCGTCCACGACAATCTCAAACACAATCTTATAGAAGAACTATGTGTGGACAACACTCACTACCTCTGGGTGTACGTGAAAAAGTTCTCCTTGAGCATCGGTGCCATATACAAACCTGATAAAACTAATATTAACAACTTCCTAGAGATTTACTCGCAACAGTTGCAGGGGAAGAAGAGAGCTATAGTATTTGGCGACTTTAACTTAGACTTGCTTAAGCCAGACCGACCAACACGTAACTTCAAGAACACACTGAAAGAAAGTAACTTCAAAATATTGAATAAAATTAATCGCTTACATTGTACCCGCGAAACAACCTCAACCAAAACCATACTAGATCATATTTCTACTAACCTACAGGAAAATAACTTTCATATGGTTATGATTGAATCTGCGATGTCCGACCATAAGCAAATATTTCTGGAGATAAAACATTATAAACCTCCCCCCTCTATAAAGGCGGAATACACGGCATTGGATTACCCAAAATTATATCAGTGTTTTAAAAACAGTATAATTGATTCAGACGATATAGAACCGACCTATGAAAGATTATCGGACAATTTACAGTCATGTTTACTAAAGAGCCAAGTCACAAAAATTAAAGTATTAAATCCTCCAAGGCGAGATTGGATAAATAAAGAAATAATACATGATATTAATAATAGGAACATGTTATGGCAAAAATATAAAACCAATAAATCGGACACGAAATTAAAACAAGAATACAAAAAAACAAAATTAAGGGTAGCAAACACAATAGAAAATACAAAAAACACATACTACTACAAATGTTTTAAAGACAACATGACGAAACCTCGAAAAATGTGGAAATTAATAAACGATCTATCCAAAAATAAAATAAAAGATAAGACTGGACCAGAAAAACTCGAGACTGATACTGGCACTATTACGGACCAACAGGAAATATGTGAATCTCTCAACTCTTACTTTTCATCCATTGGGTCATCCCTAGCAGACCTTATCCCTAGCAAGTTTAAGGGAAACCAATATCACCAAGAATCTGAAAGCAGTGACCAATCAAAACTTAACTTCTTAACACCGGCAACCACGGATGAAATATTAAAAATAATTGACAATTTAGACCCAAATACTAGTTCTGGCATTGATGGCGTAAGTATAATGTGTAAAAAAACTAATATCCGATGAACTTACAGAGTGTATTAACCTTTGTTTGGATCGAGGCATCTTTCCCGATGGCTTAAAGATGGCTAAAGTTATCCCAATTTATAAATCTGGAAGTAAGTCTGATCCTTGTAACTACCGTCCAATTTCTGTACTACCTGTAATCTCGAAAATTTTCGAGAAAATGTTATATAACCGTTTGGAAACATTTCTTAAATCAAAAAACTTCTTATATCACAAACAATACGGTTTTCGACCTCATTCAAATACTCTTTTGGCAACTATTGATCTCATAACGAAAATCAAAAAGAAAATAGATGAAAAACACATAGCTTTGGGTATTTTTATCGACCTCAAAAAAGCTTTCGACACAATTAGTCCCGATCTGTTAATACAAAAGTTGTCTCATATTGGTATCACGGGCAAGGCACTACAAATTTTTAAATTTGCCAAAGTGGTTCAAATCTCGTCAATTTCGGCGTACCTCAAGGTTCAATTTTGGGACCACTTTTGTTCCTAATTTATGTTAATAATATATCCCAAATTGGCCTTAAAGGAGACGTCTCACTTTACGCAGATGATACAAGCCTGTTTTACTTCGGCCAGTCGATCGAAACTATGATACCGCATATCCAAAAGGATCTTAATATTCTAAATGACTGGTTCCAATCTAATCTCCTCACCATAAATACTACAAAAACGAATTATGTTATAATGGCTCCAAAAAATAAAAAAATAACAGATAATATAGAACTAAAAATTAATGATCAAATAATCCAAAGAAAAACCAAAGAGAAATATCTAGGCTTAATTTTGGATAACTCCCTGAGTTGGAAGCCGCACATTGATAAAATCAGAAGTAAACTAACATCACTTACAGGAGCTCTTCACAGTTTAAGAAAGTGTCTTCCTCGGAAAGTTCGCTACATTATTTATAATTCTTTAGTTAAACCACACATTGACTACCTAATTGAAATCTGGGGGACAGCAGCAAAAACCACTCTAGGAATACTACAGACAGCACAAAATAAATTAATCAAAATTCTTTTCAATTACAAATTTCGAACGCCAACTCAAAGGATATACAAAGATACCAGAATAATGACCGTTTCCCAAACATACATATACTATACGTGTATTCTTATACGCAAAATAATACATAATGACATTCATACATCGCTAAATTTTACTAAAAAACATCAAGTTCAAAAAATTAGACTTAGAAACTCCCACTACTTAGTAACGCGCCCACCCAGAACAGTTAATTACGGAAAAAGAAATATTGAATATGAAGGTGTTAACATTTACAATAAAATACCGATGGTCATAAAAGAACACAAAAGTATGTCTGCATTTAAAAAACAATTAAAATTAGACATTATGAGTAAATAAAAAAAAATAGGTAAATTAAAGGAAATAAATAATAATAATTAAAAATATATATATAAAGTAACAACGCATGAAAAAACTCAAAGCTAATCAAATGATACAAAACTAAAATTAAAAAAATTCAATTGGTTAGTACGCTGCCTTGTATGCCACATCTAGTATGTTGTAACTTTTACTTTTGTATCTGTGTTTGCTCGGTTGATATTTGTTGTAATATGTGTATCGCCTACCCACTAAAAAAAATGATTGTTTTGTTTTATTTTTTTCTGTACGCTAGTTATTTAAACATTATTTGTAAATCTTGTTTCTCAGTAAGTGAATTATTGTTAATTCTTATGAGGAAATAAAGTTCTTAAACCATTAATATTTTTTTTTAGTATGGGTGTCACTTTTGGGGGTCAAACTAGAATATGAAAAAAAATCCCCCCTTTATCTCCGAAACTACCGAACCCAAAAATTTTGGAAAAAATGCAGATAATAGTTTATGCCTAAAAATCTGTCCGAAGTGTTAAAATAACACGTTAAAAAAATGAAATTGGTTCAAAACCCTTTGCACACGAGCCCGACTCGCACTTGGCCAGTTTTTTTTAATTTGGAAGTCGGTTGTATTTTTTGTATTTTTTTTTTTTCATTTAGAGTAGAGCAAGAATATGTATGTATTTAACGCATAAGTATATGGCATTGAATATGTCTTCAGGCGAAAAGTTATTTTACATCCAATCTAACAAGTATGCCGGTCGTGTTTCAGATCATATGAATTGTACAGATGGGTTCTATCCATCTGATGATGGAAACCACAAAGGTGAGTAGTGGCTCACTTATTTGAGTACTATTATACCCATCGTGTTTGGGCTCATATTTATTTATTTAAGCATTATGGAAGACTTATTGCTAAAACAAACAGGTCGAGATCAATAAATAAGACTGACAGCCAATTACAAGTCTCCACTTATAAGATACAGAAAAATTAAGTAGAAAAAAATGTACAGATGGGTTCAATTCATTGCAGCTAGTAAAAACAATCTGATGCTGGAAACCAAAATGGTGAGTACCTTTTTAGTTGACTACTCCTATAACCGTCGTGTTTAGGCTCATTTAAATCCTTCTCATAAGCACTTTCCATTTCACGTGGTAACAACGATCTGACAATGGAAACCATAAAGGTGAGTAGTGGCTCTACCTTGCCTACTCTTATACCCACTGTGTTTGAGCTCATATGAATTGTACGGGGCGGTACTATTCATTGTAGCTGATATCGACGATTGCCAGAGCCCAAATACGATAGGTTTAGGAGTAATCAACTAAAAGAGCCACTACTCACCTTTATGATTTCCATCAGCAGATCGTCGTTATCAGCTACATGCTGAAATTAGTCATAGCAGCCCCGGAAGAATATTCTTGGCTATTTTTATTAAGGTCTCTCGTTACATAAATTATTTAAGTCTGGGGTTTTTTTTAATTGTTTTATCCTTTTTCAGTTACTATTTGACCGTCGTGGGTTTTTTCAAAGTATTAGTGTAGACCGAATGGTCTTATCTACGTTAATTGAGCTAATTTTCCTGCACTAAAACAGGAAAATTCTAAAATTAATGTTAATCTTCTGATAAGTACGTGTACTCGAAAATATATCCTGTTCTTACAACTTATTTTATTTGGTCAATGGTTATTTTAATTGAATGGAAGTGTATATCGCCCAGTATAATATCTATTTTATTATAAAAATAAAAATTGTGTAAGTGAACTTTACCATGAATGGCAATGAATCCTTTTGTCTTCATTATAAAGATAATTTTCCCCAATTATGCTCTAAGCATAAAATTCGTCATATTTTACATTCAGTTGTGTTGATGCTGTCAATAGCTGCGTTGATATACGGAGTGGTATCGTGGTGCGTCTTGAAGAAGTTTCGTAATTACAAAAACT
Source organism: Lacanobia wlatinum (assembly GCA_947578705.1). Taxonomy (NCBI): domain Eukaryota; kingdom Metazoa; phylum Arthropoda; class Insecta; order Lepidoptera; family Noctuidae; genus Lacanobia; species Lacanobia wlatinum. The sequence continues at coordinate 16,345,335 of OX388044.1, forward strand.
TTGTGATTCTCAACACAATTTCAGTAAAAGTCTTATTCCTTGTGTATGTGTTCCTGGGTTACAACGCAAGATTCCTCGAGATAAACTGGTACGACTGGAGGTCTTATTTTAATATTTTTTTATTAAGTTACCTAAAGTCAGTGTACAACAACTGGTTGTTGGTTTTGTGTCACATATTATACGTAGATATTGTGAAAGTTTTCAATGGACATATCCAAAGGAGATACCTAAAAAGTAGCCTTTTTTCTTGGGGTTTAGGTTTATTAACCACCCTAATTGTATGGCTAAGGTTTTTTATTTATAAATATGATAATTTATCGCTTTTTCTCGTAAGCGCAAATCCTTTTTTACCTTTGTTAGTTAACTCTTGTTTTTACATTATCATTGTATTTTCACTTTGTCGTACTTTCAACACGAGTGGAGGTATAGCTACTAACATCTGGCGTCGCTTGTATATGGCCACTTTGATATTTGTATTTAGTGACCTTATAATGATGTCTCAATTTATATTAAAAAAAATAAGCCGTGATAATATTACACTATTAACTGAAATATTTATAAGTTTCTTTAATATTCTTATTTTAGACATATTTTTGGTTATTCGTAAAAGAAATCGGGAAATATGGCACGAATTTTATTTAAACAATTTAAGAAGCAGGTCGGTATCAGCAAGACATAGGGATCACATCATCACGCGTGAAGGAATTCATTCTGAACCTGCTCATAGCCGCTCGGCGATGCCTGTAGTGTAAATGTAAACTCACGAATTAAAGTCGGTTGACCTCAAAATTAACTTTTCACAGACATTAATAGATTTACAGTTACCTTAAATATATGAACTCGTCGTTTGATTATTGCCTTACAATCTTTGGTAGCACAAGACTATGAATTAATAATTATAAGTGAATAAGTAAATTGTGTGTATTGAAAATATCCATTGCGCATTTACGTTACGTGCATACGTCCGATCATGACTTACGCGTGTGCTACTTTCGCACACACTAAGCCACATCATCTCCATAGGATGCAGACTCTCCAAAACCGATTTCTCCGAAAGGCCACGGGCGCCCCGTGGTTCGTTAGGAATGACCGACTTCATGTCGACCTTAAAATCCCGACCATAAGGCAATTCATGAAGCGCCTTACAAAGCGTTTCATTGAATCCGCCGAAAAGCACCAGAACCCTTTAATCGCATCGGCTACCCGATACGCTCCCTCCAAGATTAGTAGGATTCGCCGTCCTAGGCATACACTCGTCGATCCTGACGACCCAATCACCATCCTTCAAGAAAGCTGTAGGGAAACCAGCACGATCAGAAAAAACAAATACAGACCGCGTTCCGTATTCCGGCCTCGCCGTCGAGGCCCGTCGCGACGTCCCAGTAATGCTCCCTCCCGTCTTTTGCCTAACGAGCCAGCCCGCGCCGCTGAGCCTTTAGAGTTAAATATTCCCCAAATAAATATCATGACCCAGCCAGTCCCTTGCTGTCCTCCCCTAAACGACGCGGCTGAGCCGAGGTCCGTACCCCACAGGGGGTGCCCTCAGTGAGCGGAGTTTTAGTTTTAAGTTGCATAGCCTCGGCTGGGGGCCTTAAATTCACTTGAGGTCCACACAGGCAAGTCCGGTTAAGTAGTTGCAACCTTCCCAGGTTCGTAACTGCGAGTGGCAATCGACAAAAAAAAAAAAAAAAAAAAAAAAGAAAATATCCATAGCTTTTTAATTATTATAAACCTAATAAAATTAAATATATAAACACATATGTTATATTTAAAAAATGTTAGAAAATATAGAAATAAGTATTACATAAGTATTTCAATAAAACCGTGAAATAATAATGTAAAAAATATATAATAATGTTGTTGTTGTTGTGTTGTTGTGTTGTTTGTGTGTGTATGTGTATATTATGTACAATAATGTTTAAAATTAATTTGTTAAGAGCTAATTACTTTTTGTGCAATGTTAATAATTGTTAAACCATTTTAGTTATTTGTATATTGCTGTGCCTTTACAAGGTTCAAGTCAGGTGCAGGACCAACTAGATATAATATCTACTAGCCACATGATAGCAATAAAATGTTTAATTTTTAGTTTTAATGTTGTTTCAATATTATAACTGCCTACACAACACATTCTACACCTTTATTAATGCTTTATATTTATTCAATACTAGCTTTTATGCCCGCGACTTCGTACGCGCATATCCGGTTTCAGGAGGAATTTTGGGAAATCCTTTCTTAGTGGTCATCTACACTCCCCAAGGAACCTATATGCCAAAATTCAGCTTCTTACGACCAGTAGTTTCGGCTGTGCGTTGTCTGTCATTCACTTAATAAGTCAGTAACAGAAGCATTTTATATATTAGGATTAATGACTGATTAAAATAGATTAATAGTTGTCACACTATTCTTAGCAGTTTTAAAAGAAGATTTGTATCGTAATTTCTGCTGCGTCGATCAACCTTTCCAAAAGCTGGGCTTAAATAAATTAAAACGTGCCACAGCAAATGCCCAAATTACATTGAATACGGACGTTGAACTCAAAATTAGTTTACAAAGTTTTAATTCCAGCAACAGTTTATCAAATTTTATACAGGGTTATTTGTAAATCACCAACAACCTCTTAGGCAATTGAAGTACGCATGATTATAAACAACTTTTACTTTGGGCAAACCCCGAAAACTCGAAAAAATATCAGCTGTTTCATACAATATGCAATATTTAGCCAATGAAAATGTATAAAACAGCTGATATTTTTGAAATAACCCTGTATATTCAGGGCCCCGATGTGTCCTAAATCGCAACAAGTTGGTACTCTCTAGAGAATTCAGATTACTTTACAATCTCATAAAATAAGAGTTTTGGAGTGAACAGTTGTAACCACAAGTCTCTTGTCGAGTATTTTATTAGTCTAGTGTTGAAGAACTGTTCAACACTAAAGTAATAAAATACTCCGTATTCAGTAATACAGAATTTAACGTGGACAACCGTCCACGTAAAATACTGGTATTCAGCTCAATCCGGTTTGACTGAAAGCCGACCCCAATATAGTTGGGAAAAGGCTAGGCAGATGATGATAAGTGTTCAAGGATTGTTTTTAATATTTTTAAGTTCGTTCTAGATAAAGGATATTTTTTACAAATAGTTTTTATACAACACTGTATAATCTTTGAGTGCCTGTCTGATAGCCATGTATAAAGTCGCCTAGTACTTATTTTTTAGGGTTCCGTACCTCAAAAGGAAAAAGCAGAACCCTTATAGGATCACTTTGTTGCTCGTCTGTCTGTTTATCAAGACCCTCTTTCTCGGGAACGCGTATCAAGTAAAATTAAACCATATACTCAAGTCTACAGTGCCTTGAAGATGTGAAAATATCAAACTTCTACGTTAGTGTAAAAAAGATACGGCCGTTTATGCCACAAAAAAAACATATATTTCAATACTCTCAAGGGAATCAAAATTTATAGGGTATTTTCCGTTGACCTAGAACTATAAAATTTGGCAAGTAATACCGTCTTTTACTACAAGTATAGGGAAACATCTGAAAACAATAAATTAACCATTTCAAAGTTCAGTCCCCTCTCGGTCCCTCAACCATGGTGAATGATGGTGAGCCCATCCGTCCTGGCGCGAATCCTCTGATACATTTCTCAGCCAAGCAAGTACGTGAAATCATTAAAAACATGAAACGAGGCAAATCTCCGGGACATTATGGGCTCAGCATTGAGCACCTGAGGCACGCAGGTGTCCACCTGCCGCGAGTCTTGTCTATGTTTTTCACAATATGTATCAGTCACGCGTAACTACCTGCTAAACTAATGAAGACCATCGTAGTTCCCACTGTGAAGAACAGGACAGGTGACATCTCGGATAGAAGTTACTATCGTCCCATTTCTCTTGCGACTATAATAACCAAGGTTTTTGACGGTATACTTGATTCTTGCTAAAGTAATTTCATACATCTTCATGATGCACAGTTCGGGTTTCGCCCCGGACTATCAACTGAAAGTGCTATTTTAAGTCTCAAGCATACCGTTCAATGTGATAAAAATCGCGGTACGCCGGTGTACGCCTGTTTCCTTGATCTCTCCAAGGCATTCGATCTTGTTTCATACGATGTGCTCTGGAGAAAGATGGGAGACAGGAGTATACCTGCGGAAATATGTGGGCTATTCCAGTATTGGTATGGTAACCAAGTCAATCAGGTGAAATGGGATGATACAGTTTCTGAGCCGTATAGGTTGGAGCGCGAGGTGAGACAGGGTCGTCTGACGTCTCCCAGGCTCTTCAACCTGTACGTGGATGACCTGATAGTCGCTCTCAGCAGCATGCGTGTCGGATGCAGTGTTGATGGGGTTAGAATTAACAACATCAGCTATGCAAATGACATGGTGCTGCTGGGTCCATCGGCGGGAGCAATCAGAGAGAAGTTTTAAACGTGTGAGGCACATAGATTCAAATATAATGTTAAGAAATGTGAATACATGGTCTTTGAGGTCAGCGGCAAACGCTGTGGAGGAGGACCTGATTTGCTGATGAACGGGTCACCAATTAATAGGGTGTCAACTTTTAAATACCTGGGGCACTGTCTTGCCGCTGACCTAAGGGACGAAGTAGACATTGAGAGGGAGCGCAGGGCTCTAGCGGTCCGTAGCAATATGTTGTCCCGTAGATTTGCGCGGTGTACAGACCAATAAAAGTAACACTTTTCAAGGCTTATTGCCAAAGTTTGTGCACGGGCAGTCTTAGCAATTATGCTAAGAGATCGCTGGATGTCCTGCGCATCCAATATAACAATGCTTTCAGGATGTTGTTGAGGCTACCTTGTTGCTGTAGCGCGTCGGAAATGTTTGCGCAAGCCCGTACCGACGGCTTCTTTGCAAATATACGCAAAAAAACGGCGTCGTTACTGAGGAGAGTGAGGGACAGTCAAAAGAGCATCCTTAAAACTGTAGCCGAGAGCTTCGGCTCTTCGATTGTACAGCAGTTTGTGCGGAGGTTAATTTTTACTAACACTAGGATAACTTATTTTTGTATGTCTTACTAACACTCTATAGATTTGGTTTGAAATAAAGACAGATTATTGTTATTATTATAAATTTGTAATTAAACATAAAAAATATAGTCTTTACTTGAAGTAATATGTACCTACCTACTTTGTACGGAACCCTCGGTGAGCGAGTCTGACTCGCACTTGTTCGGTTTTTTTAAATTATTGAAATGCTCAATTTTACTAGCTGTATGAACATAAATGAAGCAAAAAGAGTATTAAGAATTGTAGCAGGTAGTGTTATGTAATTTCTGCCTTCCCCTATTTGAAGAAGGCGTGAGGTTATGAATATTCTTACAGGTTTCATCATGAAAACAATAAAACTAGGTGTACGAAGTGAGAAATACACATCGCGATCATACACATAGTACCAAGTTAAATGAGAATCGAAAGCTACTGTCAGTACGCTTACCATGAGTTTTATCAATCTATACTCGCTAGCGACTGTAGTTAAAACAATGTATGAAAACTTAAAAAAAAACAAGTTACTAATTTATTTGTTTAAGTTGTTAACTAACAAGCAAGCAAGTTTCAAGTAAAACTTTAGTTAACAACTAAAAAATAAATTAGAAACTTTCATAGATTTTCAAGATTTCATATTTTTTTTTAACTACAGTCGCTGGCGAGTATAGATTGATAAAACTCATGGTAGACGTACTGATACGTACAGTGGCTAGCTGTATGAACATAAATTAAGCAAAAAGAGTATTTTCATTGTAGCAGGTAGTGTTATGTATTTTCTGCCTTTCCCTATTTGATGAAGGCGTGAAGTTATGAATGTTCTTACAGGTTTCGTCATGAAAACAATAAAACTAAGTGTACGAAGTGAGAAATACACATCGAGATCATACTAAGTATCAAGTTAAATGCGAATCGAAAGCTACTCTCAGTACGCTTACCATGACTTTTATCAATCTGTACTCGCTAGCGACTGTAGTGAAAAAAATGTATGAAAACTTAAAAAAAAAACAAGTTTCTAATTTATTTGTTTAACCACTTAAGCGTCCAGTCGCGACTCTCGCCCCACCTGCCCGCGCATTAAATGTCACTTCTGTCATTTTAACAAAATCGATTTCTATTCAAAAACTACTATAGCTATATTCGAATAAAAAATACTCGCAGAAAGCTAAAAGGATACAGAATCTAATTTAGTAAATTTCTCAAATTAATAATATAGGATGAAAATAAAGCTTCATATTGAGAATAACAAAAAATATATCGTTTTTATTTTTTGTTTCGACTTTTACAAGAAAAGTATAATAGTTACCGGGAACAATTTTTGTATACTAAATAGTACGTAATATACCCTTTCAAATCATACAAATATTTTAATATTAATAGTTAGCTTTCTGTGAAAAAAAAATATAAACAAAGCCACGGGGACTGCATTCCTGAACACTCAAATGATGGATAACGAGTTGCGTTTTAATCATTTTAAGACACATTTGAACATATTTTGTTTGTAAATGGCTATTAACGTGAAGTATTTTCATATATTAGCATTTATATAACAGAAATAACCGATAAGAATACATTTTAAGCAACGTTAAATCATGAAACGATGATCGCGAAGGGGTCATATAACTATATAACTTTTGCAGCTCAATTATTATATATAAACGTTATAGAATTGTCGTAATGATACAAATTTCGTAAAGTATATGTCTTCACAATTAATTTGATATGAAACAACATTAAAAATAACGTATAAGAACAGAAAACATAGCACATTTTTGTTCCATCTCCACACACTTTAACAGTTTACAAACAAAAATGGCGAACTGTCATTTCCACATTTTTTTTCTGAATATTTTGTTGCCATTGCACGGATAAAATTCACTCTCACGGATGACAAACTTCAAATAGCGCCATCTAAAAATTTTCTACTGTATTATTAAGAGCTAACTTTAGCGCTGTACACGTTTAAATTGAACGATGTCGTTTGGTGATTGTAGTCACCATGGACGGTATCTAGGCAAGAAATTTTGTGGTGACTACACTCACCGTGGACGCTTGAGTGGTTAAGTTGTTAACTAATAAGCAAGCAAGTTTCAAGTAAAACTTTAGTTAACAACCAAAAAAATAAATTAGAAACTAGTTTTTTAAAAATATTTATACATTTTTAAACTACAGCCGCTAGCAAGTATAGATTGATAAAACTCATGGTAGGCGTACAGGACTCATTATCTTTAGCCTTTACCCAACTACATTGGGATCGGCTTCCAGACAAACCGGTTCCAGCTGAATACTAGTATTCTACATACAGCGGCTGCCTACAACCCATTAGCTGGGTAACACTGTATGTTTTGGCAATAGTGGTGTCAGATTTTCTGGCTTCTGAAAATCCGTAACGATTGCCAAAGGCCAACAAATGACATCCGAGCCCAACGGCTTAATGTGCTTTCCGAAGCACGGAGAAATCTCAGTTCGTTAAGATCGACATGACCTTAACGTACTGAGACCCATCCACAGACCGACCTCGGCAAGTATTGCTTAACCTTGAAGATTGATCCGTGCGGCTGTTATTTCAAAAGCTAGAACTACTATTCTCGTTTACAATTATGGCTGACCTCATACCTACATTGATATTTAATTATCAGAGAATGCAACAAAGTCTGTGGTTACATATACTAATTAAAATAAATTAATCAATCATCAACGTACAGGTAAAACTAAACATTATTTACGTCAGCTCAAATTCTGTCGCACAAACCATAAACTAATGAGTACAAAATCAGTGGCCTTGAAGCCTAAATCCACACGTTATAATTATAAATTTTGCGAACAAATATACCTAGGTTTTGAACAAATATAATCATATTGTAGGTGAGTTAGAAACATTGTCAAATTTGTGTGTCACACTAAAGATATTCTACAGAAGGTCCATTCTGTACCAAATGTAATTCGTCCAAAATAAACTCGCGACACTTCATGATACCGTCAGAAATTGGAGACAACGTTCGAAGATTTACATGATTAAGGGCCCGATTTCAAAATTTAGTTCATGGAGTTAACATGTCAAATCCTGCTAATGCACAAGTCTGGCAAGTTTTTAAAGCCAAATTTATTTCTGACAAAAACTTACCTTCAAATTTAGAAATCGGGAGTAAATCACACATACTGGCAGTTTTAAATGAATTAGAAATTGATTAGGTACTTACCACTTATTTAGTAAACAATTTATGCACACACATTTAAAAAAAGACAAGAAGACGAAAACAAAAGAACAGGTAAAAAGGTCATGCTTATTTCTACAGAAATCTCTAACAGCATACCTCTAAACCTGCCAGAGTTGCAGAATTTCTTCGAAAGAATCACCGCCGTCCTGAAACGCAAAGGGCATTAGGAGGACCACGGATGGGTTTTAGTCAGTAAGAGTCTGACACTCCCTTCCCCTCCGCTTAGAGCGGAAGGAGTCATTTGATGTTTTCCATCCTAAAAAAAAGCATCAACCTATCTGCGTAACGAGAATCGCCACCGCCCGCGCCGTCTATAATAGTTAATAGTAAGTAAAAATAAAACAATATATTGTAAACATAACTCGTACCAACAGCACCAAATCGCCTGCCCGGAAACGATTCCGCGCGACACACCGGGTAAACAACCCTGGGGGGATCTAGAGCGCAAACGTGGTAAGGTAAGAAAGGCTCTTAACAGAGCCATGAACACTTGTAGTTATGAGGACTGGGATGCTTATTACGCGGCCAAATCCAGCTACAAGAAATGCATCAGATTCAGAAGAACTACAGGATGGCGGAAATTCTGTGGTAACATATATAGACAACAAGCAAACAGGGCAAGGAAAATACTGGCGCAACAAAACACACCTGAGGTCGCCACGCTCCGGAAACCCGATAATACGCTGACCACGACACCTGAAGAAGCGCAACGCCTCCTAGTAGAAACTCACTTCCCAGGCAGCGTATTCGCGCAGGTAAATGAATAGCATGACGTTATTTATCCAAACACCATCAGAAGATGATTGGCTTTATGCAGAAAAGATGATTACGCTAGAAAAACTTCAGTGGGTCATTAAAAGCTTCCAAACTTTCAAGGCACCAGGTCCCGATGGTGTGTTTCCTGCTTTACTACAGTGGGGAGGTACCGCTGTTGCAACAAAACTGGTGCCCTTAATGCGAGCATGCCTGGCCTTTATATACGTTCCTAAAGGATGGAGGAAAGTGAAAGTCATATTTATTCCGAAGCCAGGTAAAAGTGACTACAGAAACGCCAAATCCTATCGACCTATAAGTCTGACCTCGTTCTTACTGAAGACAATTGAAAGAACATTTTAAGAAGATTTAAAGGGAGCTACGAGATGTCGTTTTAAAAGCAATACCACTGCATGGTAACCAACACGCATACAGCTCGGGTAAGTCGACAAAGTCCGCTCTTCATCTGGTGGTGAGCCAGATTGAAGAAGCGATTCATCAGAAAGGGTCCTGCCTGGGCACTTTTATAGACATCGAAGGAGCCTTTGACAAGACAAACTTTTCCAGCATTAGTGCCGCCCTCTCCAAACACGGTGTAGAATAGGTACTAACTGACTGGATTACTAATATGTTAAGCAAACGGGTGGTTCGCTTTGAGGAAGAGCAGCAGTTGGCCCTGATAGTCATAGGCTGCCCGCAGGGACGTGTGCTCTCCCCTCTTCTGTGGAATCTGGTGATTTATGACCTTATCACCAAACTCAACGCATATCGTTACTACACAATAGGTTATGCAGACGACCTCGCAATCGTCTTGCCAGGGAAGGTGACTGGAACCTCACTCAATAAGCCTCCTACGCATCGTGGAGAGATGGTGCGAAGAACATGATATGTCAGTAAACCCCACGAAGACTGAATTAGTCATGTTCACTCAAAAACGAGCACTAGGCCACTACCAGCAACCTAAGCTCTTCAACACAGAGCTCCAGCTGTATAACGAAATATCTAGGCGTCATCCTAGACAGTAAGGTAAACTGGAGTAATCACTTAGACTATAAACTAAACAGGGCCTGCATTACCTTCTGGCAGTGCAGGAAAATGATAGAGAAGAATTGGGGCCTATCTCCCAAAATAATACTATGGCTGTACAGCGCAGTAATTCGGCCCATGTTAAGCTACGGGGCCGTGGTGTGGTGGCCACGCACAAAGCTAGCTACAGCCGTAAACAACAACTCTGGGCTGATTCTCGAGTGTCATCAACGTCTAAATCAGGTTTGTAGACACAATAAAGTAACCATTCAATGGATCAAGGGACACAACGAATCCCGAGGCAACGATGCAGCGGATTATGAAGTTTCTTGTCCGTTCTTCTCCGTAAGAATCTACCTATCCGAATGGACAGTAGAATCACTGTAGTATTTTATATTATTTGAAATGTGAATGACGTTCAAAAGTGCCGTTTAATGGCATAATTGGAATAAACGTTTTGACTTTGACTTTGATGAACTCGCCAGAAGGGGTTCGAGTATGGCAGCGATGGGACCTGAACCCATCGTGCCTCTGCCTTTCGGGTACCTACGCAATCTGGTAAGGAAACGCACCGGAGATAAACATCACAAGCTATGGGTTGACCATGGTGAGTGTAGGCAGGCCAAAGAGGCACTTCCCTCTATAAATGGCCGATTTACAAAACAAGCCCTAAGACTGACAAAACAACAGTTGCGTACATTCACAGCCATAACAACTGACCACGGGTCTTTTAATAAACACCTCTATGCTATAGGAGTCACTGATAGCCCGCTATGCAGAGCCTGCATGGAGGAGAATGAGACAGCAGCACACCTGCTTCTAAGCTGCCCGGTAGTCGCGGATTACAGGGCTAAGTACTTAGGAAACCCCAGGTACCCTCTGTAAGATAGTTGGTAACACCAAGGCGTTGCTGGCCTTCCTTGGGGAGCTGGAGTGGATTGAATGACTCATTTGTCCCACGCGCACACGTGCACGCAAAATACGCGCTTAGTCGTGGAGTTGCGGAAACCAGCCCGATTTACATACATACATATGCAACATAACTCGTAGGAAAATAATAACAGACGAATGGATCGATCTTCAAGATTAAGCAACGCTTGCTAAGTTCGGTCTGTGGATGGGAGACCATCTTAACATACCAAGACTCCTCCGTGTTTCAAAGCACGTTAAGCTGTGTGTTGTGGAGGTCTGATATGCAGCCGCTCTACGTAAACTACTGGTATTCAGCTGAATCCAGTATGAATGGTGCTGGCCCCAATATTTGTGGAAAAAAAAGCTACAAGGCAGATGATGACATCCTAAATGACAGTACATAAATATCATACTAAGACGTACAAAAATTTACATACTTATATCCAACTATGACGGGGCGGAAAGATACTGAAGCGTCATCTTGAATGAATTTTGGCCATGGCGAACAATTTCAGTGGAGACTAGCCATCGAAAGGGAGTTAAAGACGTTTGTGGTTTATGTATTTCTACAAACAGATAAATCTGAAAAAAAAAAATGAAAACGCGACATGTCATCGTAGTCGCTTTGTTGCGCCCGTCAGTGGAAACCTTAATACTTGACCTTCTTTCATGTGACTGCTTAGTGGCCTTTACAGTTTTAGCTGACATTATTTGGCAAGTCATGCCGATGGGAACGAACTTTGTACAGGTTATATTGACTTTAAAAGGCCGTATTTACTTAAGGTACCTAAGGGGTAAGTTGACGGATTAACTTTGCTGTGTTCACGGTAACTTGCTGTTTGAAATCTGTAAATAAGTTATACTGAAATTCCCATGGCTTAAAGCAATATGGGGTTAAACACGATACGTTCAGTTTATAAGAACCATAATACATACCTACTAGGCTAAGATCCCATAGCCGTAATTTTCTTCGTAACAAAATGTATGGTATAGAGAGATGAGATAACTGGTATGCACTTTGTACGTACGCTTATATCTGCTAGCTTAGGCCAACCAGCCCAGGACGGATATTCGAACACAAGAAATTATATTAGAGACTAGCTTTTACCCCAGCCCAGGACGGATATTCGAACACAAGAAATTATATTAGAGACTAGCTTTTACCCCAGCCCAGGACGAATATTCGAACACAAGAAATTATATTAGAGACTAGCTTTTACCCCAGCCCAGGACGGATATTCGAACACAAGAAATTATATTAGAGACTAGCTTTTACCCCAGCCCAGGACGGATATTCGAACACAAGAAATTATATTAGAGACTAGCTTTTACCCCAGCCCAGGACGGATATTCGAACACAAGAAATTATATTAGAGACTAGCTTTTACCCCAGCCCAGGACGGATATTCGAACACAAGAAATTATATTAGAGACTAGCTTTTACCCCAGCCCAGGACGGATATTTGAACACAAGAAATTATATTAGAGACTAGCTTTTACCCCAGCCCAGGACGGATATTCGAACACAAGAAATTATATTAGAGACTAGCTTTTACCCCAGCCCAGGACGGATATTCGAACACAAGAAATTATATTAGAGACTAGCTTTTACCCCAGCCCAGGACGGATATTCGAACACAAGAAATTATATTAGAGACTAGCTTTTGCCCGCGACTTCTTACGCGTATATCCCGTTTTTTCCGTTTCCGTAGGAATTTCGGAAAATCCTCTCTTAGTGCTCTGATTGGTCACCATTTTATTTCAGATCACAATTTCTCGAAATAGGCTTGCTTAAGATGACCATTGACTATACAACTTCATAAAACAATCGTTAATGAAATTAATTAAGCCCAACTAAGCGCCAACGAACCGCTCAGTTCTTTGACCTGAATTCTCGTGTGGGTCACATTTTACAAGTACATACATAGCTAACAAGACTCTCAAACCATAGCCTCCTTAATCCGTTCGTCCGCTAAAAGCACGTTAAACCAGTTAATCCTAACGGCCCCAATTTTCATCGGACATCCTTACTTTCCGGGATTCGGATCTGATTCTCGTGGGATGCCGAAATTCCCGAATTTTCGGTACTGACTGAGTAACTTGTAATTAGAAAGGGACACCGTTGGTTTCATAAACGTAAATTAAAGGTTAGTTTCGTGGAAAATCGGAAGTATTTAAAGACAAGGGGTACACCTTAAATTCACTACACAACATCACACATACACAATGAACAACCTATTATTGTATAGTGAAAAGGCTTCTACTTAATTTTTTTAAAGAATCTTGAGAGTAATTACTACAAACTTTTACTACAACCCTGGCAGGCAGCACGTAGGTAAAGTTACCTCTAACGTGAAACTTATTGGTAAATAGGTCAATTGCCCAGTCAGAGGACACGTTCAGTAAGTGGCGGTAATGTGATTGACCTGCCGTCACCAATACTGAGGGGAAGCTTGTATAGGACTTACTATGTTATTGTATGGGGTGTGAAAAACATTCTTGTTATGGCTACACTTAAATGAGTTTAGCAAATTAAGGCCTATTCAGAGGTATTCGCTTCTTCTTCTTATCGTGTGGGCAGTAAGGTCTAACGACCCCACACACCCTAGTGTCAGAGTTTCTAAACCGCCTCAAGGGCCTCTGACATGGTTTATTTGATGATCGCCATTTGGCAGCCGGGATCACCAGCTTATACGTGCCTTCCGAAGCTCGGAATCATCTTTTTATCAGACAATCTGCTCATTCAAGCGTGCAATGTCCTAGCCAACCTGGAAACAACTTTACAAAGTATGCTTCCCTTGGGAATCGAACCCACGAACACCGGGTCACAAGGCAAACGCCCAAACCACTCGACCACGGAAGTAGTCACAGAGGCACGAATACTGCCTTAATTGCATGGAAAACAATTGACTACCAATATTTTACAATCACAAAATGTGGTTTTGTGGTTGTGAAAATCGGAACAAGCTACAATGCTGTTTTAATTGAACTGATTTACTGTGGAAGCCTGCAGTGGCCGACCTAATTAAATAAACGTGCAATTAGTTTGGATTTGGCTACTATAAATCTGTTAATACACAGCAATGTTTGTTAAAGTAAATAAATTAAAATTGCAACAATATATTTAGGTTATTTTTAGTAGTGTTCTAAATGCGCTCAAAACCAAAGTAATGACTGTGTTTCCTGGGGGCTACTCTCGTAAGCCCGAAGTCCGTATTTTCGGCCTTAGTTGCAAGCGGTTTCTACTACGTATTATATCCGTATACAACCATGATTTTTTTCACGTCTCCAAAAACTACCGTTTAGCTGGCAGAGAGGCCCCTCTCTCTACCAGCTAAACGGTTGTTCGGATGGCAAACGGATCCTTGGATAGAAAAATGGTAATCGGAGACCCGCAATATTTTTAAACGATCTATCCAAAAACACCCCACACCATAGGATAGACTATAAAAAACATCGCCACTTTACGTGGAGGGGTGGCCCTAAAAAAAATATTTTCAAGATTTTATTTTACCACTTTGTCGAGGTGATTAATACCCGGTAACGGGGTGTATTATTATTCAGAAACATAAAAAAATACTACGGATACAATACTAATATAAACAAAACAACTCAAAAAAATCGTATTCAAACAAGACTAGGAATAAGACGAACGGCTCACAGGCTTTTAATACCCGAATCCAAACTTAATTACTCTGCGACCCAATACAAGCCACTCATACTGACGCCATCTAGTGGATCTTGTTTGAACTTTGAAAGCGAATAATGTTCTATATTTTCCAGCCTAAGGTGATCTGATCGGTAGTAACTCCCATTTACTCTATAGAACATGACATCATCGGACAAAATAAGTAATATGTGCTTTATTCCCTCGGTGCATAATCTACTATTTTTTCAAGTGTTGCATGCTACATTATTAAAATTTAAAATTAACTGAAATTAAAATAAAAGGTTTCCATCAAGAAATCTTAACTTGGGAATTGAAGCTTTCATTTTTATCTTTAGTTAAGCATAAAATGAACCTTACTTATAAATAAATAATATCACGGGTTGAAAAATCCGGAGTTTAAGTGGAATTAAATTTATAAAAATAAAAAAATGACAGTAACTGTTGATTACTTGTGTCACGTTCAACCTAATAAGCCTACTAATTTACCTGCAACAATGACTCTAGTCAACAAGTACTTTTTTGTCATTGATATATAAAAATTTTATTCAACTTTTTTCAGCAGCTTATAGTTATTTTATTATTCTCTTTATTCATTAATCTTACAGACTAATTCATATTTTTAAATATTTCTTTAAAAAAACAGATTATAAAAAACATTTAAAAATATAAAAAATAGAATTATTTTAATTTATTATCTCGTTTATTTATATCACATTCTTATTATTTAAATTTTAAATATTTAAAAAAATATATAAAAAACATTTAAAAATATAAAAAATAGTAGCCCGCCGGTATCGGGAACAGGGTCCAGAGAAAGGAACCTCCTGACAATGCGAGCCGTGTCCAGAAGTATCACTTTCTGAATCAAGCCCTTGATCAAGCTGATTATTGATTAGTAATATTACACGTATCAGTTCATAACTAGACTGTCGCATTAGATTAAAGCATGTAATGATAGTTGTAAGGAAATAAAAACCTACTAACATTCAACGCAATCTCAAGTCAGTCATTCACGTAATTACTTGCAAGCCACGAACAACTAATAAACAAAAACAGTATCCGAAAGTCGGCCGCAAAAGTTAGTAAGAACTTCAGTCGTAAACCACAAGAACTTGAAATATAGCACTTACGTATTACGTAAGTAATCATGGTTCTTGTTATATAGACCTTGGACGTTGTACTCTAGTAATGTTTTCTGTTAATAGTGTAGTGGACTAAAAAAATCTAATAACAAAAACTCAAGACGATACCGTGTATTGAAAACTCGTGTGAGTCACTTGTCGTTGAAAAGTGTACTGAAATCTATACTTATATATAAAGCTGAAGAGTTTGTTTGTTTGCTTGAACGCGCTAATCTCAGGAACTACTGGTCCGATTTGAAAAATCCTTTCAGTGTTAGATAGCCCATTTATCGAGGAAGGCTATAGGCTATATATCATCACGCTAAGACCAATAGGAGCCGAGCAGTAATTAAAATTGTGACGCAGAAAAAGATGCGCGGGTCAGCTAGTAAAATGATATGTGACGTCATACGAGTTTTCAACGCACTGTATCGTCTTAATTTTTTTTTAAGTGAAAAAGAAAAAATACGTGTCGGATATTTTTTAGAAATTATCTGACGGACTAATTAGAGTTTTTTAGTTCATTACCCTAGTAGTCTCCTCTCTCATGTATACACGCTACTAGTTGTCCCGCGCAACTTCATCTGCGTCACAATTTTTATGAATGCTCCGCTCCTATTGGTCATCATCATCATCATATCAGCCGAAAGACATCCACTGCTGGACATAGGCCTCCCCCAAAGGGTTTGCTATAATCGCCACGCTTGGCAGGCGGGTTGACGATCGCAGTGTATGGTGTTGAGTTTTACAGAGAACGCTGCTGCCCATTCTCTGGCGAGTCCCTTAGTCGCCTCTTACGACACCCACGGGAAGTGTTCATAGAGTGATGTTATTTAGCCTATAGTCCTTGCTAAATGGGATATCCAACACCGAAAGAATTTTTTTGTTCGAACCAGTAGTATTTATCACTTCGCTTGTTTTGCTGTGAAAATATTTATCACAGCAATTTTCGCAATGAGGACTATTTTGTTTGCTTTTGACATGTTTTTATGTGTTGATATGCGCTTTCATTATAATAAAAACAGCAATTTCACTCGCTGAATTTTAAATCGTGCACCGAAATTGAATTCCAACACAAAAGCTCAGATTTTCAGAAAACTGAAAGTCATATATGGGTCATGCCTAGACCATTGGCTTTTTTTTAATGGGTAGTCATCAAATGTCTCATTCCACCATGTGCGGAGCGGAAGAGAGTGTAAGATTTTTGGTGACTTAAACCCACCTGTTTCCTCCTAATGCCCTTTGCATTCCAGGGGTGGCCCTGGAGTGCTGGTGGTGACTCTTAGCACACGGGTACTTAGAATCATAGGACATATGATCTTTTTAACCCAAAGGTTGACTGGTAGAGCATGCCCTGTTGCATTAAGTCCGCCCATGTAGTGGTTATTGTACATAATGTTTTAATAAATAATAAATATGGTAGGCGCCAGATAAATTTGCCATAACGGTCATCGACCCACATACCTACATTCAATGACTTTCATTAGGTATATCAAAAACTGGCCAAGTACGAGTCGGACTCGCGTGCAAAGAGTTCCGAACGAATTTCTTTTTTTTTAACATGTTATTTTAACACTTTAAAATTCTTATAGATTTTCCCGTAGTCTATAAGTTAAGATCTATTATTTCCATTTTTTCAAAATTTTAGGCTTTATATAGGCTTTATTAATTTCTTGAATAACTTCAAAACCATTTATTTTAAAGTTATGAAAAAAATATAACTAAAGCCCTCACAGTAAGTCCTTTCATTTGATATGTTACGACACATTGTTCAATAACTTTTTTTTTTGAATTTTCTAGTTTAACCCGCAAAAGAGACCGCCATACTTAAAATTTAATAATTTACGTAACGCTTCCGTGTTTGGGTCACAGAAGTTCATATGTGTACCAAATTTCAACAGAATCGGTTCAGTAGATCCGAAGAAAAGTGACTGTGACAAACGGACAGACAGACAGACACCCGAGTGATCCTATAAGGGTGCCGTTTTTGTTCGGAACCCTAAAAACAAAAAAAAGACATAAAGCTGTCCTGAATCGTCTTCTATCGTGATCCTTTACGTTCTCTAGTTATGAAAAACGGTTCTAAATTATGAACCGTTTATTATAACTAGAGAACGTAACGTTGTTCAGGTATCTACGAAGGGATATTAGAGATAGGTCAATGTACTTTCTTGCAAGTTTATCTGGCGCCTACCATAGGACTTACTTACCACGGGATTGTACTCTTGGGATTATTTCCGACCTAAGCAGGGGAAGTCACTGGCAAAAGCTAGAAAGAAATATCTCTCAATATGGTAAAACTTTATTTGTGCCTAGTATTTTTTTTTTATATTTTGAAGTCATTTATCATACCGACAAATCAAAACGTAAAAAATATACATCAGACGGCCAATTCTATATATCTTTAAGTAACATTCGCAATCTGTCAAAAAAAGCCTTAATTATCGTGCGTTTTTGACAGATTACGACTGACATGCGAATGCGAACATTGGTTAAAAAACTGGCCAAGTGCGAGTCGGGCTCGCGTGCGGTTTATTTTAACACCGTAGACTTCTTATAGGTTTTCCTGTTATCTATAGGTAAAGATCTAATATCTCCATTTATTTTAAAACTATGAAAAAAATATAATTAAAACCCTCACAGTAAGGCCTTTCATTTGATACGTCACACGATATTGCTCAAAAAACTTTATTTTATTTTGCTAGTTCGACCCCCAAAAGTTATCCCCACACTAAAAATATTATGATTTACGTAACGCGTCCGTGTTTGGGTCACAGAAGTCTATATGTGTACCAAATTTCAACAGAATCGGTCTAGTGAATCCGGAGATTACTAACTAACTGGATGTGACAGATGGACAGACAGACAGACAGCTGTCTGTCTGTCCGTCTGTCACAGCCAGTTATTTTTATGGTTCCGTTTTTTGTTCGGAACCCTAAAACTTTGTAGAATTGACACTCTGCTCACGGTTCTGTAGTTAATAAGATCAATCACATCAGCAACTACAAAACCTTAAATAAAATAAAACAGAACCTTGTCATTTATTAGCAGACACGAAACTAATTTCTGACCCAGAAATTCCGAGAAATTCCAGTCGTAGGTACATGAAACGACTGTCTAGCCTCCACAACGTAGGGGCTCCAGACAAATTAATTTTCTCCTACCCTTATTTATCAACAACAAGCATCCCTACAGCAAAAACCAACATGTACAGTTCTTAGCAAAATTGTTAACACAAGTGCGAGCTAATCTTAGGCTGTGTGTAGACTGAGGCAAGACAATGATTATGATTACACTTAAACAACAAAATTACTTATTCTTCTTCTCAATCTTTCGCTGCCAGTTTAAGCGGAGAACAAAGGCACAAGACAAAGACGTATTCTATCCATACTATATAACATTAGCTGACTCGGCAAACGTTGTTTTCCCAAATAAAAAAAACCGGTATAAAAAAAAAAAGTGCGAGTCGGACTCGCCCAACGAGGGTTCCGTACAAATTTGTAGCTACAAATTACTTTAAATAAAGACTACATTTTTTTAATGATTTAATTACAAATGTGTAGTTTTCAGACTTTTGCCTATATTTGTAGTATAGGGCGGTATTACTTGCCAAATTTCATAGTTCTAGGTCAACGGGAAATACCCCATACAATTTGATTCCCTTGAGAGTGTCGAAATGTACGTTTTTTGCGGCATAAACGACCGTATCTTTTTATACGTTAACTTAGAAGTTCGATTTTTTTACAGCTGTAAGGGGCTATAGACCTGAGTATATGGTTTTATTTTCAACTCAGTACCTCCACGCGTTCTCGAGATAAACGGTCTTGACAGACAGCCGGATGGACCACAAAGCTGGTTAGTATTGAAATGTTGTTTTAGTGTTGGATAGCCCATTTATCGTGGAAGGCTATATATTACATCACGCTACGACCAATAGGAGCGGAACATTAATGAAAAATGTGACGCAGATGAAGTTGCGCGGATCGGCTAATGTGTATAGTAGTAGTATAATAGAAGAGTTTGTTTGGTTGTTTGTTTGGTTGAACGCGCTAATCTCAGGAATTACTGGTTCGAATTGAAATGTTTTTTAGTGTTGGATAGCCCATTTACACATACCCATAGCACACGATTTTTTTTTATTTAGTGTGTGTGGTTTTTTTTTTGTTTTATCTCTGTTTTTGACATAGCACCACCGGTTCTGTATATTGATAACGAAACTATTTTGTTTATAGAATGCATATTCTTCATTTCTACTTGATACTATTATTTATTTCTCCGTGTACAGTCGAGACTATTCGTCAGACGTATAGTCTATACTAATATTAGATTTAAAAGTCGCTGACCGCAAAAGTTCGATGCACTAGAAATAACGTTAGGGTTCAAAGTTATTTTAGACGCTCAGTTGAGAAGGGTTTGCATATTTTTAGGATTGAATTAAAATATACGAGTAGTAAAACATTTTCTATACAATGTGTAATAGATTTAACGCAAAAGCTGAGTGCCAGTTCTATAAATTAATTTTTAAACAACATTCGCATGTCAGTCGCAAATTTTGACAGATTGCGACTGGCATGCGAATGCGAACGTTGCTTGAAAATTAGTAAAATTGCCACTCTGAAGAAGGGTCATTGTATAATTTTTATAAACAACTTTTTCTATGGGAGCTACCTTTGAAACGGGAAAAAGTCAGCTGTTCCAGACATTTTGTCGAATAGGGACATGCAATTTTTCCATTTTTGCTTTAATTTTAAAGAACTCCATCTAGAATAGACCACCACGTAAATAAGAAATGAAAACGCTTTAATTTATTGCCAAAATTGCCTTTTTACCCGACAGTTTTCGCACAAAAACGGACGATGACGTCACTCCTGTCTGCCGCTGGTCAAGAACTGTCCTATCTCAAAGACATAAGCTTGCCTTTTCGTTGTCATAACAGAGTGACGTCACTAAACGCTGATTGTTGTTTTTAGATACGTTCCGTTGCACGTTACTTTAGTTCATAATTTTTGATAAAAATCGATATTAACTAAAATAAAAACGTTGCAATGGCCTTTATTTATACTTTTTTGTCATTTTATGAACAACATTCTCATAAATTCTGTATTTGCATCTTCCCTATTATGCAAGCATATGAATTGAGTGATTGTTTTTTTTTTGTCTCATAATTTAATGTAGTAAGAATAGTAACCTATCCTTACTACATTAAATTATGAGACTTACTTACGTCATTAAATTTTTAACCGACTTCCAAAATGGAGGAGGTTCTCAATTCAGTGAGCATTTTTTTTTGCTGACGACATTTTGTGAGACAAGGATAGAAGAATAACTTCGAAAGTATATAAAATCTATGTTTTTCCACCAATTTTAGTTATATTTTCACCAATCGTACTGCTTTAATAACATCTATGCAATAAGTATCCAGTCGTGTCTATTTTTCCCCTTTGCTTTTAATCTGCTTCACTCTGTATCGAAGGAGGTTGGTAATAAGTTCAGCAGCACCTATGTATGTACATATCGTGCCTCATGGACAAATTTTACTGTGTTGAAACACAAACAATTTGTTTCTAAGAAATAAACATCTTAGTTGTCTGTGCAATTTGTTTTAAAAATAGAGTCTTTGATTTCAGCACTTATTTTTTCCAAAGCTTTATAAGCGGACAAGATAGATGGACTGTTTATCAGGCTCTGGACTGGCAGGCATGTGCGTCCACATGTGCATGCAGCCAATTGTTTTTTTTTTTTGTGTATTTTTATCATTTTGTTTTGACTAACATAGACTAAGTTCATACTAACACTATATGGATCTCTTGGTCTGAATTAAATTTTTTGAACTGAATTGAATTATCCCATACATGGATGTATGGGATAAATAAAGCTTTGCTATTTTATATATTGGGTCTTTACAAAAAAGAAATGATAAGAGAACACTAGGAATTTCTCCTGTAACGTGGGTGCCTTCACAAATGTATAAACTCCGCCGCCGCCTCCGCTCATTAGGTCCGCCTTTGTACAGTGTTTTTTACTTGTACATACAGTTTTAATAAATAAATAAACTCCCACATATAAACAGCCAGACCCGGAACTACCTGCAAGCCATATAAATAAAAATTGTTCCGTGCTGGAATCCAACCCGCGAGTTGCAGCAAAGCAGCCAATCGCTCAACCACTGCGCCAACCGTGTCTTTACAGTTCAAAGGGGCCCGTTTCACAAAATCTATAATACCTAAACCTATGAAACTGCATAGATAAAGAACTATTATGCGTATTTACTTTAAATTAAACTTACGCAACTTTCCACTGAAAACTTCTTGTGATTTACCTGAAACAAAAATATATAGTTCATTAGATCATAATATTACATCAACGCTGGATAAAGCATTGAATCTGTATACAGGGAAATTGAAAACATACCCAAAACCTCTTCATCCTGACTTCGTATCATGACCGTAAACAACATTTGTTCTACGACTTTGACCTCAACTAAACAATGTAGCCAAAAAATTTTTTTAAAGTCTGTAAAATTCGCGTATACTACGCGCGCGCACGCATCCAGTCCCGCGCCGCCAGCTGGGTGGCTACCTTTCGTCGGTCGCCTCATAAAGAATATGCAAAATTTAGACAATTTTTATGTTTTTTGTATGGAAAAAAAATGTTTCGAATTTTGAAAAGTCGTAGAAGAAATGTGGTTCAGGGTCATGATACAAAGTCAGGTTTCGGGTATTTTTTCAAATTCCCTGTATAATCATAATTTATTGTAACAACACGAGATCAGTCAGTCACCCAATGACTACAGAGTAACTTGTCGCACCAATATGAAGGAAGAAAACAAAGAAAGATTTTCTTAAACTCTTGACCTATTATAATTCACACATTCGGTCGTCAATAATGAATCACATATGTGATTGCGTTCAACGAAAACTATTGCCTGATTGCCAAGCTTGAAGTATGTTATGTAGCCGCTACCTCTGATCAATCCGCTACATACGGGGAAAAAGCCAATTACAAAAATAAACGGTAAATTAACGCACAAACAGAAACAATTTAAAATAATACGCTACAAAGCAAAACTGGCAACAAAACCGTCGAAGCGTAAAACAAATTACAATGTAGGTACAAATTGTAATAACTTTTATTTTTTTAACTTTTTATACGTACTGAAAAAGGTAGAATTGTTTGTGAGTTGACCCTTTTTTTGTTATCCAGATAATCCCAATAAACAAGGAAAAAATACGTTTGTAACCCTGAATCGTCGGCTGAAATCCTTTTGGTATCTATTGAGATGAATGGGCAAAGGCGGATTTTATAAATTTCTAATATCATAAAGCTGAAGAGTTGGTTTGTCTGGTTGAGTGCACTAAGCTCAGGAACTACTGGTTCGAATTGAAAATTGGCTATATGCTATACTAGTTGCCACGTGCCCACTTCGTTAGGCGGTATTTTTCGGGTTACTTTATATCCTGTGAAAATCATATATGACGTGGCTTTTTATTGGTAAAATAATTTTCAAAATCGGTTCAGTAGATCCAGAGATTACCACCTTTTTTATCGATGGGAAATCATCAAATGACTCCTCCCGCTCTAGATGAAGCAGAAGGGAATGTCAGACTCTTACTGACTAAAACCCATCCGTGTTCCTCCTAGTGCCTTTTGCGTTCCAGGGCTACGGTGACTCTTTCGAACAAATTCCGCAACCCTGGCAGGCACTGGCCCTAGCGGACCCCTTCTTCTATGCTGACATCTCTAGAGATTACCCCCTACAACCTCACAATCTCACAATCTTTACCGCTTTATAATATTAGTATAGAAGTATAGATAACGTCACGTTGCGACCAATTGGAGCGGAGCATTCATGAAAAATATGACGCAGACGAAGTTGTGCGACTCACCTAGTAACATATAAAGTCGAAAGCCTTCGAACGTATTAATGGCTTAGTATGAACTGGAAATAAAACTATATATCTTTGGAAACTAGCCACCAGACTTCGCGGGGTAAGATTTATTTTGTCGCATAAAATCTTTGGATATGTAGGTTATTTAATGAAAATGTAATGTTTTAATTGGAAAGTGTTTTTCTTTAAACTCAATAAAATTATCAATTTACTTTTCAATTGATTTTAAGTCATAAAGCATTGTCAAATGTTGAATTCTGTGTGACATGTAGAGGCATGTAACACACATGTATAAAACAACTGTACCAACAAGCTACCGAAAGTAATTACTCCGCACCAATCCACAAGCCAGTCTCCATGAAAAGGCCTTGGCCACACAGTATTTAGGGTTCCTTACGTTCGAATGAAATAACGGAATCCTTTTAGGTTTCGTGTGTCTGTCTGTCTATCTATCATAACCACTTTACTTCGAATCGATTGGACCGTAACAAGTTTTAAAGCTATTTAAGATGCTAGATGAAAATTGTCAACTCTCCCTAAAAATACACATTTACTCATAGATTATAGGCAAACTATAAGAAGTCGTACGTTTATAAAATAATATATTAAAAGAACATGATTTGTACGGAACTCTTTGGTCACGAGTCCGACTCGTATTTGGCCGGTTTTCAGAACAAAAATCGATTACAAGCTTGACCACTCAGAAATAAACCGGGCAAAATCTGGAACAGGCGTGCAAAAAGGCCAAAGCTATACGTAGGCACATAAAAGGTTCCAACTGACCGCGCTAAGTACCCGAATCCGAGCGTCTGATAGGCCTAACGTATAGCCTTCTGTGGCAAACCGGTCCCTTTTAAGGAGACAATGAAGATATCTTAAATCCTTTAATGTTCGATATCATTTAGGGAAATCCCTGGAAAAGCACCGAATAATACAGACGTAAGTATTTCTTACGGAGAATTAAGGTTGTGATCTTTAATGTTGTGAGGCGAATGAGGTGTGCTAAAATGCCATTTGGCAAATACATGGAATGGAATAGGTAAATGTAACGGTAATACTTAATGAATAGGTTACTATGGTTCCAAGATTTAACGGATGTAGGCATGAGTTTCATTATCCCAATTTGGCAAGATCGTTTGAAGCATTATTTATTATTCTATTTAGGTCATCAGTTTTGTTTTAAAAAAAACCATTGGTAAAAAACATATCTTTTGCTCTAACAAGTAAAAAAAACGGGGGGTTCTCTAAACCCGAAGTCCATAGATTCGGCCTTAGTTGCGGGAGTTTTTTACTCCTAAGAATGAATGACAACACGATTTGCCAGTTACTGTCAAATCGTGTACATTACGTAACTTTTAAGTAAAATGTGGTATATTTATATTAAAGTGACGTCACGCGAAATTTTAACTCACTGTAAACGTACTGTAATTTTATTTTCCGATTCTACCCTACCTAAAGATCATAGCTAAACGAATTATTATTTAAATTTATTGTACCTAATCAAAATGTGATCAATAACAACAAGGCAAATAACCTATTTAGCCTCATACGAAAAAACAGGAAAAGATACAGGATCATTTATCAAATGGTGCAAAAACCACGAGCGGGCAGAAAGTGGAATTTCCAAGATGACAAAGATTTTACGAGGGAAATCACGACGTTACCTAAACAAATACAGCAATGTAAATAAATCCTAGGTATTGGCATTTAATCTAGGTCAAACCGATATTTGGGAATTCACAGCTCAGTTGATATTTGGACCGTTCAGAGTTCACAAATTGGGGATTATTTGTTCATTCCTTGTTTCTGTTTGATTGCTTCTCTCTTGTATTTATGTCCGATTGTCTGTTATAATTTTTACTATAATAGCCTCGGAAGAGCTCGTGGCTAAAGAATAACAGGCACATGGGTCGATCTTCAAGGTTAAGCAATGTTTGCCTAGGCCAGTCTGTGGATGGGTGGCCATCTTAACATACCGAGCCTCCTCCGTGCCTAGGCCATCACGTTAAGCTGTTGGTCCCGGCTGTCATATTTAAGTCTTTGTCAATCGTTACAGATTGTTAGAAACCAGAAAATCTGACTTCAGTCTTGAAAAGAAGTACCGTGTTAATATCATCAATATTAGCATATTGAACGCCTTCGATAATAATAATCGAATCATCACAAACATTTATGTGAGTATAGACATAGGTCTTAGGTATGTAATTTCATACTACATGTCGGTACGCATTTCTAGAATAATATTGTCAAATTCCATTAATATTATCACATGCCTCGTAGTTGTATTTACACGTCAACATAATATGTTTAGAATATAATAGATTTTGGAGTTACAGGGAGTTTACAATGAAATGCTGGTTTAAATGAAAATAGGAATATATCTCTGACACATACCATAAACGTGTAAAATAGTAACAATACATACAAGGATAGAAGTACATACACACACAAACAGCAACACAGTGTACAGTTTGTCGACAGTATTCTCGTGGATACAGGTTTGTGATATCCAAGTACTTCTTGTCTACTTTTAAGTACATGGAAGCTACGTCTAAACAATGAAGGTACACACAATAAATATCTAAAGATGGTCAGGTCGTCTTGCCCACCAGGCTGGCACATAAAATAGTTTTAGTAACAATTACTATTAAAAGCCTTAACAACCGTTCTAGTTCAACAACCCTAATAACATTTCCGTAACTGTAACATAGAGAGTAGTAAACGCAAAAAAAAAATCATATAACAATTTTACTGGTAAGATAAATAAAATTATATTTTTAAAAGTATTTTGTAGAGCCTTGAAAAACGTGCTCATATATGTTTCATACATACATCTACACTAATATTATAAAGAGGAAAGATTTGTTTGTTTGTTTGTATGTTTGTTTGTTTGAAATGAATAGGCTCCGAAACTACTGAACCGATTTAAAAAATTCTTTCAGCAATGGATAGCTACATTATCAGGGAGTAACATAAGCTATATTTTATCCCCGTACTCCCACGGGAAGGGGAACTACGCGGGTGAAACCGCGTGACGTCCACTAGTTCAAAATATATTGGTAACACACGTAACATTTCAACTTAGACACATAGCTCACGTCCAGACTAAGGCTATATATACTCAAACTGCTCAGCTGAGACCAGACATTTCTCAAATAAGTACAAACTTTAGGTTGTAGAAACTTAGGACGTCATATCGAAGTTTGTTAGGGTTCCGAACATGCGTATGAAACGTAACCCTTATAAGATCACTCGGGTGTCTGTCTGTATGTCTGTCTATCACAGCTAATTTTCTCAGAATCTACCGAAACAAATCTGTTGAAATTTCTTACACATATAAACTTCTGTGAGCCAAACACCCGTCATAATTTTAAAATAAATAGTTTTTAAGTTATTCAAGAAATTAGGACCATTCCCCCCTCCCCTCCCTCTTTGTCTCCGAAACTTCAAAGCTTTTGAAAAAAAATCTGATAATAGTTCTATAACTATAGACCACCCAATCAGCATTGCCATTCAACGCGGCAATGCTGCCAGTGTTCTGGGCACTTTTGCCATTGACAGCGACGTGGATTATTTTTTTGATGCCCAATGATTAATTTTGTTTTTATACGCGTTTGTACATAATTTCTTGATAATTAGTGTAGTTGTTTAAGTCTTCTTGTATATATTAAATGTAAATTATTATTAAATTTAAATTCATATTTAACAATAAAACTATAGATTACAGGAAAACCTAAAAGAAGTATATAGTGTTAAAATACATGTTACAAAAATGAAATTCGTTCGGAACCCTTAACACGCGAGTCCGACTCGCACTTGGCCAGTTTTTAAGGGAACCAGTAGGATGACCTCTTAAACATGGTTTTTTTTTAAAGGCTGGCACAATCTTTGTAATCACCTAGCCTCTACCAGCGGCTTCGCCCGCATATGAGTCGTAAATTATCCCAAAAGATTGTTCTCCCGGGACTTAAAGCATTTTATGTCCTTCTCTAAGGTCCAATCTGAGTTTAGAATAGAATAAAATAGAATACTTTTTATTATGTACAACATACAAGTTAGAAAAAAGATAGATGAACAAAACCTTACATAAGCTGACACAATGGGCGGCCTAATGGCTAAACGCGATCTTTTCAAGACAACCTTCGGATGGATTGTAATGAAAATGGAAAGACAGTACTGTAGGTAGTGTTAAGTGTACGATTTATATAAATAAATTTATAATAGATAAATTTATACAATTAAAATGAAGAAACAAAAAAGAAAAAAAAGACATAGAACCCAAGTAAAAACGATCAAAGAGAAAGGTAGTGATTTTTGACCATTGTTTTAAAAATTTACAAAGATTGAGCACGTCTTATTGACACGGGCAAGGTATTCCATAACCGCCGCACCGCTTGAACCGTAAAAGATTTGTCATAGGAGCTGCTGGAATGCATCGGAATCTGTAATCTCAAGTTTCCCGATGACATAAGATATCTATTATGTGTGTCTCAAAACGTTCTTTTAGATAAGAGGGGTTTGTAGGATTGAACAGAATACTGTAGAGCAGAAATAAAATATAAAAAAAAACTTCAAATACGATTTATTATTTAGGTATCAGGCTTTCACGGATATCCGAACGTTATCCATGAAACAGGTCGTCACGTGTAGGCTTTCACACAGTTGGTGGCAGCAAAACCGGTCATCCGGTTTCATGGACTCGGGGCCGTTGAAAAAACCGGCGTCCGGTTTCAAGTGCTGCGGCCACTTCGTTTTAACGATTGACAGTGATGAAGAGGTCGGCGAACGAGGGCTGTTGGTGTTCATTTCGAACGTTTATGTGAAAATAACGAAGGGTAATTCAGTTCCTAGTACTGCATTGCTCTGTCTTCTGGTTCAATAAAAGAAATACTCCTTTTTATTTTAAGTTTTTTTGCATCACGTCGGTGTCACCACTGTTGGATGAGCAGGGTATGAGAAATGAGAGGCAAATACAGGTTGAGTATGGAATGAAATATATTTCGAAAAGACGGTTCCTTTCGTACAAGACCTGTTGCAAGACCTAAAACATAGTAGGTACATATAAAAAGTTAGTTTGGACACAATAATGACAAATTAAAAACCCTACATGCTGTATTTATATCTGTGAGGATGATATTCCGCTAAAAGTTCATTCAAAGGTTGTCGGGTAGAAAACGCTGTGAATTTTTAAGTTTCTGGAAAAAAATGGTTGTTGTTTTTATTTTGGTGTACTATCAAGTATATTCTATCGAATTAATTACCTGTCTAAAATCCGTATAGATTATTATATACATTATTATTATATATACCTAATGTAACTAAAAACACTTTTTAGAATTAAGTTTTTTACATTCATACAAAAATACTATGAAAACGATGTTGTTCAACACGAATCAGACTAATTCTACTAATTTTGAAACAACGTTCGCATTATCATTCAGTCAATCAATCAATTTTTTCAAATCAATCAATTATAGAGCTTACACGTTTTGCTTACATCATAGCATGCAAATATTATAGGTTATATTACAAAATGTTTCCCGTCAAAAAATTCTTTTATGCTGTAAAAATTATGACTGCTTAACCATTCATACAGTTTCTTTTTAAACAATCTAAGATATTTTTTTTAAATCATTGGGAATTTTATTAAATACCCGAACACACATGGCTAAACAGCTTTTATTATAATATTTAGCCAGTCTTGGTAGACCATTTAATATAAGTTTGTTAGGGTCTCGCCGGTTTCGGGGATATACATCCTCTGCCTTTTTAAATAAGTCTTTATACTTCTTAACAAACATGCATACTTCATGGATATAGAGAGAGGGTAGCGGTAATAAACCAAGTTCTTTAAATATCGGCCTGCAAGATGCATCAGTTTGAAGCCCATATATCGCACGAATACACTTTTTTTGTGCAATAAATACCCTTTTTTATCGGTACTATTACCCCACATTACGAGCCCATAGCGAATTATTGATTCAACATAAGCATGACAGGTAGTGATGGCAGTTTTAATGTTCGTTACATTTTTAACCTTTCTTAGTGCGTATACAAATTTATTTATTCTTTTAGATATATCATCTACTTGTGCTTTCCAATTTATGTCCTGATCAATTATTACTCCAAGAAATTTCGTTTGTGTTAGTTCATTAAGTTTTGGTATGTCAAGTTTCAAATTGTATTTATTATTGTTAAATTTATTTAATTGGATGTACACAGACTTATCTAAATTAATTTTTAAGTTATTCATGTCAAGCCATTCAATTAATTTGTCAATCGTATTGTTAACTTCTGTTTCATGGTCGTAACTTGTATTATTCCTCCATTCTTATGTTAGTCTCAAACTGTCAAAAAAGCCTTAATTTTCATACATTCTTGACATATTGCGACTGAGATTAAT
Source organism: Lacanobia wlatinum (assembly GCA_947578705.1). Taxonomy (NCBI): domain Eukaryota; kingdom Metazoa; phylum Arthropoda; class Insecta; order Lepidoptera; family Noctuidae; genus Lacanobia; species Lacanobia wlatinum. Next base: position 16,375,335 of record OX388044.1, read on the forward strand.
ATACGAAAGTTGCTTGAAAATTAATAGAATTGGCACTGAGGTGTTATTTGTAATTAATAATGTTCCAACAATAAATTTCTACGTTTTTCCGACTACAACAATTCCCTCACTAGTTAGATAGAATTAATTATTTCTCATTAACAAAATAAATCTGCTACAATCTTTGAAACGACTAGAAAGGGTGTATAATTTCACATGCATTTATCACGGCGTAAAGCGTAGTACGCTACGGGGGGTCTACGAGGCAATGGTTGCTACAGCGCTGCGCAGCTACGGCGCTACGAGGCTACGGTGCTACGCTCTACTGATCGGCTACAATTAATAACGCACGACCACCGTCGGGACATATTTTGTTTTACATGTTGAATTTATGCCATGTTATGTTTAATTTAGGGTAGGGTTGGTTTAATAAGCAAGGTGGTTGAACAATAATAATTAATGATGGAATATTGTGATCCAATCGTATGATGAAGGTTTTTATTTTATAAAATATTCTTCTCGGATTTTAACGACTTGTCTGGTTTATTTGATGTAATTAAATAAAGATAGATTGATAAACACTTATTCGTACAAAGGAGGAAATAAGTAATTGCACAAAATTTAATGATGAAGTTCCGAGAATCTGGCAACAAGATAAAAATTAAACACCTTTATTGCTGTGTATTTCGAAATAAATAACAAGCAGCATTAAACAGAAATTCTCATTTATCTCCACAAAATATTGACACCTAACAACACGGGAATTCAATTTCACTACAAATTGCCATCAATATTTACTTTCTAATTAATCGTTTGTTTAGTCGAACAGTGCTAATAAACTATTAATTACAACCATCTGATCGCCATAATTTACGAGCTAGTGTTGCAATACTACCTTGGCAAATGCGGAACATCAGCATGGTTTAGAAACTCTGACACTAGGGTGTGTGGGGGTCGTTAGACCTTACTGCCCACACGATAAGAAGAAGAAGCATGAATCATACCTCCCGCATTGGCATCTACCTTCACAACACCTTTGAACGGAGATCTTTTACTGAAAATCGGCGTACATATTAATTAACATTTCTAACCTTACGTGTCTCTCTCGTAAAACAAATTTACCGAGTGAGAGCTTGTAAAAGTTTGAAATAAGAGATTTATCACAGAACAGTTTAGAATTTCACCAATTTTTGGTTTTACTGGCAAATCTTAGGATTTAGGCACCATATTAATTGATATATTTTAATAGTAACACATTTAACAATATTTCTCAGAATTATGCTAAAAATATACTTGTCGCAGATAATTGAATGTCAATAATTAACTGGTTTTTTTTTATTTGCTATTTTATTTTTTTACTCTGGTAATGCTTGAGTGTTAATAAAAAATACTGGTCTCCTGTTTGAGTTGACACATTCAAATTAAGCATGGGTTGGCGAACAGTTGCGGCATTCTCTTATTTATTCATTTGAGCAAAGCCGAAGGCAGGAATTGGTCAAGTCAATTGAAAGATGGTTCCATTTCTAGATTTATATTTAGCAAGATAAGCAGTGACCTCACTATAATCAATGTGATATCGTAGCAGCGACGACTTTTCAGCATGCTCGGCGTAAAAAAAGCTGGCAGAGTGAACGGTACGCTGCGCTCAAAAACAGAGATCACAGGCAAAAGAAAAAGGCTGCTCAAATGCAATTAGTTAAGTCTCTTCAGCTGCACAGTGACCGCTGGACAATAGTCTCCACAAATTAGATGATTAATGATGGACGGCACTGGTCTAGCAAAGGGTATCTAGACGCCTTTTTCGCCTACTACAAGGTCTGGTTCGAGGTGCAACTCCTTCCGTACCTGAAGGATAACAAACGGAACCCTATTACTTAGCATCCGCTATCCGTCTGACTATCAGCGGTGTAGGTATCTCCTGAACCATTATAATTTGCCTGTTGCGGTTTTTTAACCGACTTCCAAAAAAGGAGGAGGTTTAAAATTCGGTGGGTATTTTTTTTATGTATGTGCACCGATTACTCCAAGGATTCTTATCCGATTTCTGTGATTCTTTTTTGGTTCGATGCGGTATACTTGCCATTTGGTCCCGTAAACATTTGATTCAGTTTAATTCAGTAGTTTTTGTTTATTTCAATTTCTGCATAGACGAAGACGTCGTCCAAGTATCACCACTTAAAAGTTAACAAAAAAAACAAAAAGATATAACCGACTTCCAAACAAAAAAAACTTGAGAGGTGTCAAGGGACACCCGGATGGAACGAAGTTCCTTTCGATTAATTAGTGAAGGAATTGTAATATTTTTTTTTTTTTAAGTTACCTTTTTTTATTATTTACAAATATAATGTAAACAGAAATAGTAAGACGAAACGAAAATAACTGGCTTGCTTTCTATGAGAGAGAGAGAGAGAGAGAGAGAGAGAGAGAGAAACACGCGCACGCTGCACGACTTACAATTATAGCAAAAAGTGTCGTTACAACTTTTCGTATGATTTTTTTCCGTCTAGCCCCTTTTCACAACGCACGATAAGGAACTTCGTTCCAACACTACAAAGTATAAAATAACCTTAATTTCGGAAGTCGGTGTTTTTTAATATATCATCCCTTACGTAACAAAGACAACTTGATTAGCTTCAATATATTGTCATACAAAGTAGCATATAACTTCAGTGTTGCAACTCACACTGTATTTACGCCAAACTTTGTTGTCATAATAAAGATGGAGAATTACGAGGTAGGACATTAAAAAGCATACGGAGATATCTCCTTTCATTGTTACCGACTTCAACAAATTAGGTGAACGGCAACTTTGAAAACCATGAGTCGGAACAAAAATTCTAGTTTTACGAACTAGTAAATAACTTTTATTTAATGTTAATAATATTCTGTTAAGAAACTATTTATATCTGAAGAATTACTTAACGTAACGTAACTTAGGCGTCGAAGTACTCCACGTCATTGTTCTCATCCGCAAACGTACCCAGAAGACTGGCAACATTGTCACTTTATTCTTATAAGTTGTTAACATAAATTTGTAATCTAACCAACACTCAAAACGGCATGTAGTCGTGTTTGGTCTGTAATAAAAGGGCTCGCTGTTACTAATTTTTAAGCAGCGTTCGTATTCAAAAATACGTATAATTTCCCTACATTTTGGTCCTCAGTACCACCTAAGCCCTATTTCAAACAACACAAATTCACAATGGTCATAGTACCTTTAAGGCGCGAACCCACCGCGGTGCACGCTATCGACGGCCACGCGGCGCATTTTAGTTGCGTAGGTTCATTTGTTTGACAACGTGGGTCTACGTTTCCACTACAGTACACGCTACACGCCCACGACTATGTACAACTATAGCGTGGCCCACCGCGGCACACAGAGGGGTTATGCACGTTATTTTGCAAGAATATGGTTTGGACATAGTCGTGGGTTAATATTCGTGTACGCTATACACGAATATTAGTACCGCGTGCACGCTGTCAACGCCATAAACGCTATCAACGCCATAAACGCTGTCATGGCGTTGACAGCGTTGAGCTGCGTGGGTGCCATATTGGAGCAAGCCATGCGTGTGCCAATGACGTCAATTGGAGCGTAGCGTGTCCATGGGTTGCAGTGGAAACAATCTGATACATTTTCATGCAAGGCGAAGTCTCAGACACGTGCGTAGCCTCCGTGCGTAGCGGTAGGTTTCCGCTTTTACCAACAAGCCTTTCAGTTAAAAATCATTCAAAACAAAATTACACCCGACTGTCTCATTTACACATCCAATCAGAAAATAATTTTCTTCGCTTCAATCTAAGACAAAAGAAAGAAAGAAATATAACAAGCAATGAAGGACCCACTTGGGTACATGCAAAAGGAAGGAACGGTGATTTCCCTGAAATTGCTACCCGACAATGTTTCAGTTTCTTTTATTATTCGTCAACAAGAGTATAATTATTTTTCATGTTGTTGAAAATTCTTGCAGTTGGAGGAAATAAAGTGGAATTGTAATAGTCTCGGGAGAGGAGAGCTGTGTTATTGAGATTATGTTTGAAAGTGCTGACTTCAACGTAAAATGAAATATTGTTAAGCGTGACTTTCCTGGAGAATATGACAAGCTATGTTTTCTTAATGTAAAAATATGGTTCCATAGACCCGCCTGATCCCACTAATATGATCACAGTATCCCTATTCCAATCATAACCCACTTGATTGCCCCAAGTGCTAATAAAATCTGCACTTTTGAGGACCTAAGTAACGCTGCAGACGCTGGTTATATACTGGGCCAAAATTAACTCAAAGTTAACTATCCATTCGAAAAGAAGAAAATAATTCGTTAGTTGTGAAAAAAAAGTGTAGCGGCCATCTTGGATTTACAATGATATTTAATATATATTAAACTAGCTTTTGCCCGCGACTTCGTCCGCGCATATCCCGTTTTTTCCCGTATCCCGCTTTTTCCCTTTCCAAAAAACTATCCTATCTTTTAAGTTGGATCAAATAACAGATACTTACAAAGTTTCATCAAAATCGGTTTAGTAGTTTAGGAATCCATCGCGGACAAACAACGTGACACGTGTTTTATATATATATTAAGATTGTATTGTCATCAGAACAAAAGTGTGTTCCAAATATCAGATCAATGTGTAAACAGGAAGAGAGTATAAATAAATCTACTTTATGTATGGGAATATATAAAGTAGATTTATTTATACTCTCTCTAATATTGCTCGTTTATTAGGGTTCCGTATTTATTATTTTAATATCGATTCCTAAATTTTACCTGTAGTTTGTACCTGCCTGCCTGCCTGTACTGTACCAAAATATTAAATTCAGGTAGTTACCGAACTAGGGGTTGAAAGTAGATGGGGTATGCCTGTACTTTGTACGAAAATTCAGTCTCACCCCCTGGGGGTCATGTGTGAACTATGTTTAAGAGGAAACAAATGAACAAATCTTTTTTTAGGGGTCGATGGGCCAAGAGTGGATTAAACGTAAAATTTCAAGTACTAAATTTGACCCAAATCAAAAAATAAACCACAAGCAGGGCAAGCGCAATATATAATCGTTTAAAAAACACTGTCAAAATGACACGACATTAGTGCAAAACATTTTCTCAAAAAACTCGAAAGAACATTTTATCGACCGCGGAAAAATAAAATAAATATTTATCTAACATACATTCATTTAAATAAATTCAAATCTCACTAAGTGAAGGCACTGACCGGTCAACAAGACGAGCTGCAGCCAAAGTTTGCAAGTTCCTAACGCAAGCACTTTAGCACTAATACATTAAAGTGAGTACGTGTAAACTAACCAAAATGGTTACATAAATACTAGGATTGCAGCTGACCAACTCGTGCACTTGGTAGTAAAGACCGTGGTTACAGGATTCTATGTTCCCTGGAGTGACAGGGGTCGCAGAGGTTATAAATGTTATCTTTACGAGTATATTGTGCCTAAAACATGGATAAGCATAGCAGACTGGCTGTGTGCTCTAGATTATTATGTGTTTGCATTTAAACCTGAGTGCAGTGTATTGTTTAATAAAAATAATTCTAAGGCTACGTTTGCTCCTGTAAAACCTGTATACCAATGTCATCAATATACAGGGTGTCCCAAAACTCAACATGAGGGGGTACAGGGCGATAGGCTAGGTTATACCGATTCTGACAAAAATAAAAAATAAATTCCATGTTACTTGATTAAGTTATAATAGGAATACTTTTGAGAGTGTTGAAAATCAACACCCTAGATCACATATTTAGATCCTGTGATCACAAATTTCCCAATTTTGTAGTGTTTTTTTTAATGTAATCCTAAATAACTATGCTATTGATTGCAGTCCCAAATCCAATAGTTAATATAGTCACTTTAGTAAAAAAAATAAAGTTTCAATGGATCATATTTAAGAAAAATAAAAAATTGGTTGACTGTAAAGTCGGTTTACAGACGATAGTTTAACGTGACAACGTCATAACAATACATACAATTACATACAATATACTTAATTTCAAATTAAATTAATTTCAAACCTCTAAGTAAACAATGAGCGTAACGTTACAATGAGCATAACGGGGCAATGAGTCATCCTTTTTCGTGCGTGCAGCAGCCGGCGTTCATCGATTTATTAGACGTTGTCACGTCAAAAACCTTTACTCAGATAACTTTACACTTCACCTTTTAAAAAAAATGTACTATACTACCCTAGGCAAGTTATTTACAAAAATGGCCCATTTAATCAAGATTTCAAAATAGTACAACACTTGCTACTTATCTTTCCATAAAAAATTTATCGATGTTATCAACCTTTTAGAGCATTAAAAAGTCGAACAAAATTACCAAAAGCACAGAGAAAAGCTTTTACCTAAATAGTACTTTTGTATGCAAAAATTTACTTCACCATAGTGAAGGAGTGTGTGACTAGTGAATGGAGTGAGACAGACTGATATATTATTTTTAGAGAAAGCGAGACAAATAGTCACGCCAATGCATGGTAGTCAAAAGGTTTTTAAACATGACCCAATGAAACTTTTATTTTTACTAAAGTGACTATATTAATGACTAGATTTGTGACTGCAATCAATAGCATAGTTATTTAGGATTACACTAAAAAAAACTGCAATATTGGGAAATTTATGATCATAGGACCTAAATCTAGGGTGTTGATTTTCAACACTTTCAAAAGTATTGCTATTATCACTTTACCAAGTAACATGGAATTTATCTTTAATTTTTGCCTAAACTGGTATAACCTAGCCTATCGGCCCGTACCCGTTTGTCGTTGAGTTTCGGGACACCCTGTAAATAAAACTCTTCCGTTACTGAGTGACTGACAGACAAAGCACAACCGAAAGTTCTGGTCGTAGAAAGATGAAATTTGGCATGTAGCATCCTTGGGGAGTGTAGGGGAGCACTAAGAGAGGATTTCCCGAAATTCTCACGGGAACGGGAAAAAACAGGATGTGCACGTACGAAATCATGGGCAATAGCTAGTTAAGTATAATTTCTCAATATGACGTCTTTTCTAGTAGTAATATTTGCCTCTATTTATTCAGATGTCTTCTTTGGCGACGAACTATCTTCAGCAAAGAAAACACCTAAATAAATTAAAGGAAGAAGTTCACGCCAGGTATGTACTAACATACCTGGCGTGAATTTCTGCCTTTAATTTTTTTTTAACTTAGCTCTTCGTTGATTCTGTCAAGAAAATACAAAAGACCAAGGCGAACAAACACACACTTTTTACACGACTGCCCAAAAAAGGAGTGTTATTTAATCAATTTTCTGGACCTTTTAGTACAATCTTTCAAATATCTACTTAACAAATCAAATTGCCAACATAGAATCGGAAACAGCCCAGACATGTACCAATGATCAAATCAATAAATTCCAATCTATTTCTGTCTGTAGTCAACCTAACTAGAATTGCCTGTGACGACATTTGATTGACTAAAGCTTGTAATAAAAGTGGGGTAAGTATTTGTAGCCTGCGACGGGGTGCGATAAAATAGCTCTTAGCTAAATAACTACAAACTGTCGGAGTTACTAAGCTGCCTTCATGTTTCTGGGAAAGAAACTAAGAAGTAGATCAAAGGCATCACCATACTCTGTAGACGTCAAAAGTTGAGCGTGTTTTCGAAATAGATTTTCACAACGATCTATTGTTGAGTTTCAGCAAGTTGTTTTAGAGTTCGAAATGGTACTGACGTAGCAAATAACATTGTGTCAATTTCTCTGGATATAGAAATTTCTCCAAAATATAGGCCACTGTAATTTTTAAAAACCATCTTCTTTTTTTCGGTCCACTTAGAATCTTTGGGCCCAGTAGATGGCAACCTCAATTGCAGCATCTTTAGCATGCAGGTGCAGGCGCTTGGAACACCCTAACGCGTGGCTGATGTTCTGAACCACATCGCTCTCACATTGGGTATCAATCTAATAAAACCATAGGCAGAAGTGTTTTTTATGCTATTAAAATGGACAAGCTTTAATTGATGATTGGACTCGGTTTATTGTGTCCACATAAATAATTAATTTCGCCAGAAGTATGACACAATGGGTATTACAAAAAAACCGGCCAACTGCGAGTTGGACTCGCGTGCAAAAAGGGGTTCCGAACCAATTTCATTTTTGTAACATGTTATTTTAACATTATAGACTTCTTATAGGTTTTTCTGTAATCTGTAGGTAGAGAACTATTATCGACATTTTTCGAAATTTTAGGCTCAATAGTTTCGGAGATAAGGGGGAGAATTGTCATTTTTTGTCTAATTTGTTGAATAACTTCAAAACTGTTTATTTTAAAATTATGATAAAAATAAAATTAAAACTCTCACAGAAAACTCTTTCATTTGATATGTCACACAATACAGTTTGAAAAACCTTTTTTAATTTTCTAGTTTGACCCCAAAATATGGCCACCAGTGTTTGGGTCACAAAAGTCTATAGGTGTACCAAATTTCAACAGAATTGGTTCAGAAGATCCGGAGAAAACTGGCTGTGACAGACAGACAAACAGCAGACAGACACTTGATGGATCTTATAAGGGTTCCATTTCTTACGGGTGTTCGGAAACCTGAAAAGTAGTGGCTATAAGAGGCATATAATGAGTTCTAAGAGCGAAGCGAGAATAATAAAACTATACTAACCTTACTCGCTCAGGTAGTCCCAAGTGTCTATATTAGGGGACGAGCGCTGATGTCCGAAATACAGATATTTTTATCTAGTTCGGACACAGATGTTCTACATCTAATTTTAGAATTAAGTGTATTGTTTTGTATATTATTTAAAGGTCTGCATGTATGTTTTTTTTTTAGAACAAATAAATTATTATAAAAAAATAAAATAAAAATAGAGATACCTCTATCCTGACCAAGAAAGGTACTTTACCCTGTCCAGGGTGTGTTTTAGTAGCGTTACAGATGCCACTACAAAATGTACATGGGTGGACAAAGATTTCAACAATACAACTCCAATACAAACTTCTAAAACCTACAATAATATAAAGTCATACTAGCAAAATCTTCTAAAATTCGTGCCAAGTCAATCGTAACGGCAATAAAGAGACGTTTGACTGCCAAACCTATAGATACGCCTTTAAAATTAATGTTGCTCTTTAAGAAAAAGGAAAATAAGCGGAAATCTTGTTTCTTATTTTGCTTTTTAAAAGCAAAAAAGGTATCAAGCGGGGTGACACACTGCGCGACTTTGATGTGCACTGTGACATCAAAACACGCAACGTCTTTTCTAGATGCGAAAGTAGCTCGACCATGAATATTTAAGCACTACACGCTATTTTGACCCTAAACGACATCACAACAGAGGCAAAAATTACATAAAATCGATGTGCCTAAATTTTTAGGGTCCGAACGTTAATAAAAAACGAAACCCTTATAGGATCATTCGATTGTCTGGCTGTCCGTCCGTCACAGCGAATTTTCTCCGAATTTACTGTACCGATTCTGTTGAAATTTGGTACATATATGAACATGTTTGTTGGGTCACACATGTTCATTTATGTGTACCAAATGCGGATGCATTATGATTTATATAAATACATTTTGAGTATGGAGATAACTTTTGGAGGTCAAATAGACAATTTAAAAAAAAGTTTTCAAATTGTACCGTGTGTCGTATCAGAAGAAGTCTTATTGTCAGGGCTTCAATTTTTTTTTATAATTTTAAAATAAACAGTTTTGAAGTTATTTAAGAAATAACATGAACAAAGACCCTTATCTCCGAAACTATAGAATAAAATTTTGAAAAAAATGCAGATGAAACATATTTGCCTATAGATTACAGAAAAACCTACAAGAAGTCTATGATTTTGAGTATCGTGTCACCAAAATCAGATTCGTTAGGAATCCTTTACCGGACAAGTGTGAGTCGGACTCGCAGGGTTCCGAAAAAAAAACGGAACCCTTATAGGATCACTCGAGTGTCTGTCTGTCCGTCTGTGACAGCCAGTTTTCTCCGGATCTACTGGACCGATTTTGATGAAACTTGGTACACTCTTTGACTTCTGTGACCCAAACACGGACGTGTTACGTAAATTATTAAATTTTTAGTATGGGGGTCACTTTTGGGGGTTTAAAATTTAAATTTAAAAAAAAATAATAACAATATCGTGTGACATATCAAATGAGAGGGCTTACTGTGAGGGTTTTAATTATATTTTTTTCATAATTTTAAAATAAATGAAGTTATTCAAGAAATTAGACGAAAAATGACCATCCCCCCCTTATCTAAGTCCGAAACTACTGAGTCTAAAATTTTGAAAAAAAATGGAGATAATAGGTCTTTACCTAAAGATTACAGGAAAATCTATTAGAAGTCTGTAGTGTTAAAATAACATGTTAAAAAAATTCGTTCGCAGCCCTTTGTACGCGAGTCCGACTCGCACTTGGCCAGTTTTTCTAACTATGGTTGGCTTTTTCGAGGCACTAAGAGATATCGATGTATAAAGGATAATCACTTATCCACGGGTCAACATCAGCAAGCATTGCTTGAACGTGAAATCAAACCATGCCGCTGTTATTCAGCAAGAAGCTCGATTTTGTTACTGACAATATTATGATAAAGAAGCCAATTATATGAATAGGGATATGCCCTGAGTAAGAAAAATATGATTCTATTTAGTCCGTCAGTTAGATTATCGAAAAATATTAGGCACGTATTTTTTACTTTATCAAAATAATAAAAATTTACGAAGATGAAACGCATTAAAGATCAGGAGTGGAGGGGCTTGTGACGTCACCTATCGTTAATAAGTGTACTGAAGTCAAATGCTATGTGACGCCACACGAGTTTTTTAACGCACTTTATCGTCTTAATTTTTGTTTACGTGAAAAAATAAAAAATACATGTCGGTTATTTTTTTGAAATCGTATCTGACGGACTAATTAGATTTATTTTAGTCCGCTACCCTATTGGAACATGATGTGTTAATAAATTTATTAATCCTTTGTCGATATAATCTGTGCATCGCATCATAAAAATCCACAATCTTAGAACTGGAGAGAACGCAGAGAGCTGTTTTGAAAGTGTCTTCCTTCCTACAATTCTGATATCCGACAGCGCTCCTTTACAAAGAGTCTAAAGTTCTAACTGTACGTCAGCTGTTTATACTACAAACGGTCCTAAAACAGCATGGACTAGTTACCTTCAACCCACTTCTATCACATGGTAAAAGACGATTTGATCCCATAATTCGTAATCAAAATAGGCTCACTACTGTTTTCTCTAAACGCTTCTTTTGCTACCTGGGTCGCTTTCTATACAATAACATAAAAAGGACGCTCTCTGTTTACAGTCTTACCAGTAAAAAGTGCAAAATGAAAGTAAGGAATTGGCTCCAGGAATTAAACTATGACGATACGGAATAACTTCTTGCTGCCCCGGTGTAACTTGTTAACGTTTTTAAAGCAATGTGCCAATTTAATAATTAAAATATTTTTTATAAATATGTTAATACAATTTTAATACCTCACGATCATTCCCATTATTGGCACACTCATAACTTTCTTAATCTCAGTCATACACACGCACACAACGCACACACAACACACACACACACACACACACACACACAAACACACACAGACAGCATGACATAACACTATTCATTAAAATACTAACACTGCAATGAATAATTATATAAAATATCTACTTGTTTTAAAACCTTATCGCATTTAATAATGTGTGAATACACAACCTATAAAATGTGACTATCTCCGAATGGGGGGGGTCCTGGTGTCCTGAAATACAGGCTTTACGTCTAGTTTAGGCACCAGTCTCCCACAATATAATTATTAAACTGTAGCTGTTATGTATTGTTCTTGATACGATGTTAAATGTACCTACTTTATATTGTGGTGAGAAATAAATCTCTTTATTATTATTATTATTATAATGCTATCAACAATTAGATTACGCAGAATCTGTGTCGTCATTGAGTGCAATTGATAATTGAATTAATTAATTAATCCTTAATTAAGAAATGTTACGTACCCACGTACAATTTTTACCATTTTCTTTTTGATTTACTGTACCTATTTTAAATTCTCTACCATAATGAGAAGGTTAGCATTAGGTTAAGAAACTTAAAGAAAACGTACATATTTACACATTCAAAACTGCCTGCCTCGTACACGATATTTGTACACGTGGTAACCAGTATCAGTACTTGTTACCACGTGTATAAGTATCAACGGGTTGACTGTACTTTGAACACAAGTAGGAACTTTCATCTGAACTTTGCAATCAACTGAAATATATTTCCAATCAGTAATTTCTTCGAATTCAACTGTTTATTATTAAATATTAAAACCCTCTTTAAAATCAATCAGTGGGTTCATCGAATGGAACTGTTTAATGAAAAACATAGTACTCCTGCATATTTGCTTTGAGAGATGTTCTCAGTAAAATAACCACAAAATACGTAGATACAATATTTTATAGATTTAATTGAACAATTTCGGGGAAATTATTAACACTCGTTTCATATTTACTTTACACAATGGTCCGTTCCACAGAAATTATCACTGAGTACAAAGAGTACCTATCAGCGTTCCCATTACACCGATTAAATGGCATGAATTTCAGTTTGTCGAAATTCAGGGGAAACTACAAACTGTTACTGGGATCTTTCATTATAAATTAATTACTGTACAATACTTATAGTGTATGCAATGAAAAGGAATTTTCATAAGTGAAAAATCCTTGTAACACAGGTTTCCACTTCAATAAGTTTTTATCTGTATTTTTCTGCACTGTTTAGTTTCCGCTGAAATAATGTTTTAGAGTATTGATAATGGTAATGTTTCGACATAATTATCAAATTAAAGGGCTAATTGTGAGGGTATTAATTTTATATTTTTTTCATAATTTTAAAATTAGACGAAAAATTACCATTCCCTCTGTTTACTCTGAAACTACTGAGCCTATTTTTACTTATAGATTACTGGAAAACCTATAAGAAGTCTTTAGTTTTAAAATAACATATAATAAAAACGAAATTCGTTCGGAACCCTTTGCACGCAGTCCGACTCGTAGGTACTTCACACTCAAATAAACAAATTTTGCACGTAACTCGAACACTGATTTTACATTACATTATTAATAGGGAATATGCATGCTATTTTTGTATTTGCAAAATGAAATACTTATTAACTCTTATAAACAATTTTGAAATTATTTTTTAAATACCTTCATCAGCGATGAAGTTATGAAGCTTCAAAATTTACAATTAGAAAGAGAAGTCCGATATGAATTGTGACGTCAAAGTTCTTGGCGCCTATACAGCTGCCATAGAAAACAGCGTTTTCGCGAGAGGGACAGATACATTTGTTTAAAATAATTATATCTCGTTTGTTTTCCGAGCAATTTTAATTCTATTTTCAAATCAAATCAAATCAAATCAAATCGTATATTTCAAATAAACCATTTACAGGCACTTTTGAATTGTCAAAGTCGGTCAGTCAAAAACATGAAGCTATTTGCACGTTCCAAAGCGTAGATCTCTATGGAGAAGAACGTGCAAGAAACTCCACGGACACTCTTTTAAACCATGTGATGTGTTACAAAAATCTTGTTAACATTAACATTGATTGCTTCTATATGTGAGGACAATGCAAAGAACAAGAAAACATATAAACAATTCAAAATGCAGGTACAGATTAAAATAAGCCAGTGGCAGGTAAGAGATGACCAGTTTCAACTGACGGCGCCCGTTCACGAACATGACGCGTGCATCAGCACCATCTAACTCAACCATTTTGAAGGGAATCAAATGATCCAAAACACGCGCCACCATCAGCAAAACATTTGTGTGAGCATGACAAGCTCTCAACTGCCACGCTCGTTCATGTCAAACTAATTTAATAACGAAATCTATAATTACATATGTAAATGGCTCCATAGTGCTCACATTTACAAAAAATTGAAAATATGCTTCTACGTTATACAAAACTATGGTTTCAAGTAACTAAGAAAAGAAAAAAAAGAAGGCTGCTTTATTGTGTATACTTTGCTAATACAATAATGCAAAGAAACTTTCACTGTTAGTTTTATATTTGTGTATATTTTTAGATAAGCTGTATAGATAATAAATATTTTCGTGCATATTCCCTATTAAGAGAATATTATAACACTACCTCTATTATGATATAAACGTTACTATTTTTTGAGTAAGCTATAAAAAATCACCAAGAAAATGCGCACTTAAATCAGAGTGCCTTTAGTTGTTGAGAAGTTATTAGTTATAGCCTTAATCTGGGCTAAGTCACTCTACTTATGCGTTATCGCATCGCTCGAGTTTGAAAACTTTGTCTTGTTTCAGTCATATTTAACTGTAGCGTGCTAATCAAATAATCTAGAACTTTTGTCGTTTTGTAACTGGACGATAATATGTATGTAAGTATGGAAACTGAAAGATAATAGATAATGTATAAGTCATGACACAGGTTGGCAAAACACGCGTCACATCTAAGCAAAACGGCCTTCTCTCAGTAAAAATGTTACATGTTTTCGCTATTGCAGGAAGTCTGAATTTGTGAAAAATTGAAGTTTATCGTTGGTAGACGTTCTAGAATTCTTGAGTGGAGACCGCGAATCGGCAAACGAAAGGTAGGACACCCTCAGGCTAGGTGGAGCGACGATCTTCGCCGGGTGGCTCAATGAAAGATGTCGGAAATCGAGTTGAATGGCTTGCACTAAGGGACCGTCTCCACAAACGAGAGAATCGCGGCGAGTTGCTTTTTTTCAGTCATCGAATCGCCGCGATAATATCGCCGTGTGGAGACACGTTCATAGAGTGGCACGGACGATAATATCGCCGGCTTGCACTAACGGACCGTCTCCACAAACGAGAGAATCGCGGCGAGTTGCTTATTTTTCACTCACCGAATCGCCGCGATAATATCGCCGTGTGGAGACACGTTCATAGAGTGGCACGGACGATAATATCGCCGGCTTGCACTAAGGGACCGTCTCCACAAACAAGAGAATCGCGGCGAGTTGCTTTTTTTTCACTCATCGAATCGCCGCGATAATATCGCCGTGTGGAGACACGTTCATAGAGTGGCACGGACGATAATATCGCCGCGATTCTCTCGCTCGTGGAGATGGCCCCTTAGAGAGGCCTATGATGATGATGATGATGAAGGATTTTTTTTTTCGAAAAAGGCAACGTCTGTAATTTTTTTGTTTAGGGTCACCTTTTAATGGATTCCCAAACAATTTGGTTCATGCTCGTGGATATTTGCGATTGCCTTTTAACAGCTTTTTCAGAACAGCAACATATAAACCACAAATTAAAGTGGCAGTGGGCAGGGCACATTGCTCGCAGAACAGATGGTTGATGGGGCCGAAAAGTTCTGGAATGGCGACCGCGTACCGGAAGGCGTAACGTTTGAAGGCCTCCCACAAGGTGGACCGATGACCTGGTGAAGGTCGCGGGTAGCCGATGGACGCGAGACGCACAGGACCAGTCGTTGTGGCGACGCTTGGGGGAGGCCTATGTCCAGCAGTGGACGTCTTTCGGCTGATATGATGATGATGATGATGAACATAAACTATAAACCAGGGACTTCAAATAAAATTCAAGAACAGTTACTTTGTATAAAATTACGGAGTTGCTTCCCATTACTTTTAAAAAATACGTCAAAGCCGATACAGCGGCAGTAAAATGGTAAAGGCGAGCAGAAAATGAGGAAACAAAAAGCACTAAAAATAATGACAAAACAACCCACTCTCTTTTAGGGAAACACGATTACCAACTCGCTACTCGAAGTATTTTTCTAGATTTTTTTTCAGCTCCGCCTTATCGTAAAAAGAGGGTATAAAATTTTCTACCAAGCACCCTTCGGTATGCTAATAATTTCAATGACGGGCTTTGCCGAGGAAATTAACAGCTTGTCACTTTTATGTAGGATCGTAGCGAAAAGACGACGGCAGTTAACAGTTATGTTTAGTAGGGAATTACTTCAGAATGGTGAAATTAGGAACGGGATTGTTGATGTCTGTTTTAGGGTTACGTACCCAAAGGATAACCAACTGAACCGTATGTCTTTGCTATCCATCCGTCCATCCGTCTGTCTATCAGCGGGCTGTATCTCAAGTCCCATAAGTTAAAATTATCATAGTATGTTTTTCTCAGTTTCAACAAATAATAAAAAGTTTTTTTTTACAAAAAAAAAATACAACCGACTAAAAAAACTACAATTTCTAACTAATAACTTTATATTTCGGAAGTCGGTGTTTTTGGTTATTTTTTAGTTTTTTGACACCGACTTCCGAAATTAAAGTTATTTTATACTTTGTAGTGTTTTGTTTTTGGAAGTCGGTTGTACTTTTTTGTAAAAAAGCTTTTTATTTTTCACTTTTTAGTGACACCTGCGTACCCATTCACAGCGTACCGGCGTGACGGTATGTTAAGAACTGTTGTAAACAATAAACAGACATGCGATATCAGCAATCCTGATCCATTTGCTATCATTTATTGAAGAGTTCCGTTGCTTACCTCCGAAGTTCTTCATCAGATCTTCACCAAATTGAAATGGGACCAGTCCGGGAAAATACTCTTCCAAACAAAAAAGGAATCGTCCAAATCGGTTGACAATTGGCGAAAATATCGCTGAACAAACATTTTTCATGGATGGAAGGTAATAAGTTAGGATCTGATGATAAGGAATCATCAGATCCTAACTTATTTCCTTCCATCATCAGCTCAGCGACATGAGAGTTATAGGCTTTCGAGTAAAAAAAAAAGAGTTTTGAAAATCGGTCCATAATTGGCGGAGAAATCGAACATAAAATCTCCTCCTTTATGAAGAAGTCGGTTAAAAAAATAATTAAATTATAAATTAAAGGGGGCTCCCATACAAGAAACGTGTTATGTTTTTCGGTTTATGGTACGGAACCCTTCGTGTGAGAGTCCGACTCGCACTTGCCCGGTTTTTTAAATCTACCCAGTATCAACGTACAGCTACATGAACACGATACTTCTATTTTGCCTCATCATATCAGCCGAAAGACGTCCACTGCTGGACATAGGCCTCCCCTAAGCGTCGCCACAACGACCGGTCCTGTGCGTCTCGCATCCATCGGCTATCCGCGACCTTCACCAGGTCATCGGTCCACCTTGTGGGAGGCCTTCCAACGTTACTTTGCCTACAAACAAAATATTCATCCAGGTATCTGCTACACGTGTAGAACATACCTACAAAACACAAGGCAAGGTTTTTTAAATTTTATTTTCAACTAGCTCCTGCGAGCGGCTTCGCCCGCGTGGTCCCTAGGGAACATACTCTCGGAATAAAAAGTAGCCATGTCCTTTCTCAGGCTCTAGACTATCTCTGTACCAAATTTCATTTAAATCGGTTGCTTAGTTTTGGCGTGAAAGCGAGACAGACAGACTTACTTACGCATTTATAATATTAGTAAGGATCATTTTCCTTTTAAAGCTCTCACTATACATATTTTCTACAATAGTTTCTTCTTAGAAATTGCACAAAACCAACCTGTTGATAGCAACACAAAGTTAATTTTAATCTGTGCAAAAATTATTATAATTTCAATGTCATGGCGACTTCTTGTAAGATCGCTCTTGCCAACTAACGTTGCGTTGTGTATATCAACGTGCTCAGTGAATAAAATAAGTATTTAAAGCAATCGTTTTTATTATACAGTCCACTACAAATCAAGCCCTTAACCTAAATACATTGGTTCTAGAAAAGCACAAATAGAAATGAAGCCTTATAAAATTAAACCGAGAATGTTCATGGTAATTTTCCAAGTAAAGCTTTAGTTTTCACAATCCCGGCAATCACAGTTCGCAGAATTTCACACTGGAATTATTTGCATTCTTTCTGAGAACTACTTCATAAAATAAATGCTTTTACTGAACGAAAACCAGTCTTAAACAGCATGGCTGCTAAAGTACCTGTAGATGAAAATGACTGAGAATGAATGAGAAACGAATGCATTAATTTAAAAAGACCAGTTGGTGACTCCCCACAATCACCCTCCCTCACCATCTTTTTTTCCCGTTTTTGGCCTTTTGTTCTCTTTTTAAGGTTCCGTACCTGAAGGGTAACTAACTGACGGAACCCTTTTACTAAGCCTCCGCTGTCCATCCGTCCGTCCGTCCGTCCGTCCTTCCGTCCTTCCATCTGTCTGTCTGTCAGTCCATCTGTCTGTCTACGAGCTGTATCTCAAGAACCGTAATAGGTAGACAGTTTATTTGTTTCGGTTTATATAGTACGGAACCCTTCGTGTGAAGTTCGACTCGACCTTGACCAGTTTTTTTTTTCTTTTATGCATAAACAAATATTGGATTTTCCCACAAATCTTGTTCGGAGTGCAGACTATTCTATTCTCACCCACGAAAAAAAGTGTGTCAAATTATTTTTTCCATAGAATAAAAATAAATAAAATTCTTACTCCAGTGCTCCCAACCCTTTGATGCTGCGCACAATAGGTCGATTCGCAATTAGTACCGTTGCTATGGCAACCAGGTTTAACTGGCAGCTCGTTAGAACTGCAGCTAGATTAGCGATTGTATATATGTCTGTTTGTCACAGGTTCTATTTGTGTTTTCTTTCGACTTTGATGAATTGTGTGCGCTGATTGGTCGTTTGTGCATGTGATATTTGTAAGCATTTGCACCCATGCAAATGCTGCGAGGGGAATCCAGTAGTACATTTTATTGCACAACTGAAGGCCCATTACAATAAGAAAAATAATATTATGTACCGCTACGGTAAACTTTTTTTTTGTTATTATTATTTACACGAAAGGTTCTATTTCTATTTTGCCAGAAGAACGCAGATATAAAAATTGTGTAGTCTTGTATAAAAGTCCCAATATGTGTTCTTGCTCCAACTTATTACATTTTACGAATATTTTTTTTTACTTTGTTTAAATTTCGCTCGTCATTACACATTAAAATAAAAGTTCTTAATCTATTATCTATAACTAATATACAACGTGTAACAGAATAAACGCAATTCCTCTTAAGGGGTCATTGTACTCATCATTATGAACAACTTTCACGATGGGACCAATACCGAAAACGCGAAAAAAATCAGCTGTTCAGTGCATTTTGTCGAGTTATGCGCACATAAATGTATGGGAGAGTCGATTCTTTTTTCACGATTTCAGTGTTGGTCCCATAGTGAAAGTTGTTCATAATGGTGAGTTCAATACCCCTTAAGAGATATTGCGTTTACTCTGTTACAGGTTGATAAAGCTGGAGAGTTTGTTTGTTTGTTTGCTTGAACGCGCTAATCTCAGGAACTACGGGTCCGATTTAAAAAATTCTTTCAGTATTAGATAGCCCATTTATCTAGGAAGGCTATAGGCTATATATCATCACGCTAAGACCAATAGGAGCGGAGCAGTAATGAAAATTGTGACGCAGACGAAGTTGCGCAGGTCAACTAGTAATATTATATATTACAAAGCAGTTTTTCTGCGGCTTTATTTCGAATAAAAATGTCTTTTTAGGATCTTGCAGTGGTATCTAATATTGCACCACTGATTGGCGAATGTCTCCTTCGTAACGTAACACAGTAATGTAGGTAACTACTAATCCCCCGGCTCAATCGAATCAGTTGTCTAATCTCCTGTCGACATATACGATTGGTTATTGACATTTCGGTTAACCAATCATATTATAGGATAACAAGTGATTTGACAGGAGATTACCTACATTGAATAGGTCAGATTAACTAGGATTTAAGTCACACATCTGCTTACCTACCTCCAAACGATGACGATGTGGAATATTAAAGTTACCTCAGTAATTTAATTAATTTATTCACCAAAAATGTACAAAATTTTCATTTAGAGGGCTACATCATTAAAAGGTTTTTTTAAATATTTTGTAGATAATTTTAAATGCCCTGACTCTTAAACTAAGTGTATGTGCCTGTGACTTAGGAATCAGAACAGTATCTTATACAAAAGCTAAACTATAGGTCCCGTCTGTAATTTGTAGATATTTGACAGGTTGTCAGAAACCAAAATCTGTCCCATGCCTTGCCAACGGGTATAGTGTTACTGTATAGTGTAACTCAGATAGGTAGTTTCTCTACTGCAAACTGGTATTCAGCAGGATCCGGTATGACTAGAAGCCAACCTCTAATAAAAGCCAACCATAATTAGGACGGAGTTAAGCAGATTGTTACTACTTGCATAGATCTGTTTAACTTAAGTACTGAGATGAGTACCTAAAGCGTCAGCCATCAAAAACGGGAAGTTTTAGCTTAAAACCTACCTTTTTTAGCGTTCCGAAAAAAAACGGAACCCTTATAGGAGCACTCAGGTGTCTGTCTGTCTGTCCGTCTGTCTGTCTGTCTGTCCGTCCGTCTGTCACAGCCAGTTTTCTCCGGATCCACTGGACCGATTCTGTTGAAATTTGGTACACATATGGATTTCTATGACCCAAACACGGAAACGTTATGTAAATCATTAAATTTTTAGTGTGGGGTCACTTTTGGGGGTCAAACTAGAAAATTAAAAAAAAAGTTTTTTGAACAATATCGTGCGACATATCAAATCAAAGGGCTTACTGTGAGGGTTTTAATTATATTTTTTTCATAATTTTAAAATAAATGGTTTAGAAATTAGACGAAAAATTACCATTCCCCCCCTTATCTCCGAAACCACTGAGCTTAAAATTTTGAAAAAAATGGAGATAATAGATCTTTACCTAAAGATTACAGGAAAACCTATTAGAAGTCTGTAGTGTTAAAATAACATCTTTAAAAAATTAAATTCGTTCGGAACCCTTTGCACGCGAGTCCGACTCGCACTTTGCCAGTTTTTTAGCTTAGTTTAGCTAAGTTTTAGCTTAAAAGCTAAGTACCAAATATTTGTACGACTGAAACGTCGAATACAGAGTTGCGTCAAAGACACTCTTGTCACATGTAATACCTATAGTAAAGCTTCAAGTAAAGCTTCATTCAACGCAAAACTTCAATGCTAATATTATAAATGCGAAAGTTATAAATGCGAAAGTTAGGATGTTTGTAACTCAATCACGTCAGAATGACTGAACGGATCTTAATGAAATATGGCACAGAAGTAGATCATTGTCTGGATTCTTTTTATCCCGGGAGTATGTACCCTAGGGACAATTTTCAACATTCACGCAGGTGGCAACTAGTGCAAAAAATTGTGTAAATGGAGCCCAATTGGCACATGTCCAGTAACACACCATAATACCTTGCACCTAACGAGTGCAAATAACAGTAAGAATGAAACGGTTCATAAATACTAACACGTTCACGGCTATAACGAAGCTATTTCTTTAAATGACCTTACACTAGTTTGTTTGTATGCTGTGTTATTTTCATTCATGGTTTAGTAGTAAATAAATGATGTTACGATTATAGCCCTTTTTTTGGATGGGATATCATCAAATTACTCCTTTCGGAGCGGAAGGGAATGTCAGACTCTTACGAACTAAAACCCACCCACCATCTAAAAAAGTTGTGGTACTTGGAGGAACATTCCTCCAAGTACCACAACTTTTTTAGATAAATCTTTTACAGTTCAGGCTGCTCGTTTATGGAATGCGTTGCCTGTGTCAATAAAGCGCGCGCAATCACTGTCTGTTTTTAAAAGACTAGTTAAGGATCACTACTTGTCACTATGATGTTCTAATTATTAGTATATCCTTTTGCTTGTATATTAAGTATGTATGTATTTTTTGTTGATATTTGCTCCAAGTGTAGCCCCATTTCATGTCCAGGCTATCTCTTTCCATTACAGGTTGCCTGGAAGAGATCGCGGAATGCGATAAGGCCGCCAATTGTATATTTTTAGGGTTTCGAAAAAAAAACGGAACCCTTATAGGATCACTCAGGTGTCGTGTCTGTCTGTCTGTCTGTCCGTCTGTCACAGCCAGTTTTCTCCGGATCCACCGAACCGATTCTGTTAAAATTTGGATGACATATGAACTTCTATGACCCAAACACGGACGCGTTACGTAAATCATTAAATTTTTAGTATGGGGGTCACTTTTGGGGGTCAAACTAGAAAATTAAAAAAACTGTTTTTTTTAACAAAATCGTGTGACATATCAAATGAAAGGGCTTAATGTAAGGATTTTAAATATATATTTTTCATAATTTTAAAATAAATAGTTTTGAAGTTATTCAAGAAATTAGACGAAAAATTACCATTCCCCCCCTTATCTCCGAAACTACCGAGCCTAAAATTTTGAAAAAAATGAAGATAATAGATCTTTACCTAAAGATTACAGGAAATACTAGAAGTCTGTAGTGTTAAAACAACATGTGAAAAAATTAAATTCGTTCGGAACCCTTTGTACGCGAGTCCGACTCGCACTTGGCCAGTTTTTTTTAAGGTTTCTTTGTATGTTTTTATATTTTGGTGTATAATAAAGCATATATAAATAAATAAATACCCTTTGGGTTCCAGGGCCGCGGTAACAACTATGCGTAAATAACTTTTTTCTGCTCAAAGAGAACTTATACGGACCGCGGGATCACCAAAGACTCGCAGGCTCATTAAGCCTACCTATACACTAGATTTATGAATTCCATTTCACATTGAAGTGAATACCTAATAATTTTAAATGTGTTTAGGTTAAAGCTGTCAATGAACCATGGCACCTCGCTTTGACGCCAAGAGTAGAAAATCCAATATTTCAATAATCTGTTTCATAGTATTTTAAGATATGATCGTACAATACACGCTCTAAAATCCTGCTCACAAATTCTCCATACTCTGGAAACACCGCTGCACGCCATTCCATGAACACAACCTTAGCTGCCACTTACGTCAACCAATTCAAAGTCACAGCCAGACTCCGTGATGTCAATCAAACTTCGCTACAGCCACACGTCTTAGTACCTACATTGAATTACATAGTCAGTTACTGACGCCAAGAGTAGAAAATCCAATATTTCAATAATCTGTTTCATATTATTTTAAGATACGATCGTACAATACACGCTCTAAAACTGCTCACATATTTTCCATACTCTGGAAACACCGCTGCACGCCATTCCATGAACACACCTTAGCTGCCACTTACGTCAACCAATTCAAAGTCACAGCCAGACTCCGTGATGTCAATCAAACTTTGCTACAGTCACACGTCTTAGTACCTACATTGGATTACATAGTCAGTTACGAAACTAGGTCACCTAGATGTTGAGATTTAGTTTGTAGGTGACTCAAATATTCGTAATGCAAACATGATAATGTCATCATGTATATTTGCTGTCAGTGGATTGATTTTTATTTTCGCTGAGACCGGTTTTGCCCTATGTGTGACCTATTCGCTACCCATAGCGATAGCAATAAAATTCGCGCGGTAAACCACCGGGTATTTTCGTATGGAGTTCCCCGGCTAAAAAGCAGTGGGCGAAACCAATACCGCCTAGGTAGACAGTATCTTAACCAAAATTTCGAAAGTATATGTTTCGCTTCCCATAGCGATAGCGATTACCGCTTACGTTTGAACAGTAGGATAACCCCATATCCACTATGCTTTCGCTACCGCTCTGGGGTCACTCCCCAGAGCGGTAGCGATAGAGCGATAGATAGCGATAGCGGTTATCGCTAACTGCTTACGTCTGAACCGAACTTTATAGAAAACAATCTATAAGGTCTACGATGGAAAAGTGTGACCAGAATATGCCCTTTCTCGCTAGCTTAGAAGGCTGGTTATCAGTGGTTGGGAACATGCTGGCAAAGATTTTAATTTCGATTCGCAATAATTTAAACTCTTCGTTGAGGTTTAAAAGACTGCAATTCCCATACATTTATTTCCGTTGCATCTAAACAGCCTCGCTTATGAAACTTGATAGCTTAACAAAAGCTTAGCCCAGGGCTCGAGAGATCAATTTTAGATGCGAGTAACAGGAAATGTAATTCTGATAATTCCTTTGGTCAAAACGGTTATTATCCCAAACCAATTTGTGGCTACCAGAGGTTAAGGTACATCCCTAAATCCCTAAACAATTCAATTGTATCCCGACACTTATCTAAACCATTGAAATAATTCAGAGGCTCCCATAAACCGCTTATAAATTTAATTTTCACGCGGAAAATAATTAAATGTTTTACATTCGCATAGCTTTAATAATTCCACAAATATATCCCCGTATCGCTATTAGGGCGATACCGCAAGGGTTGTCTAATGAAGCCCTCTGAAGCATTATATTGCAGGGTGTGAGGTAATAATGTATCCCAAACACGTATGGAAAAAAACCGCACATTTGTAATATGGC
This sequence comes from Lacanobia wlatinum, assembly GCA_947578705.1. Classification (NCBI taxonomy): domain Eukaryota; kingdom Metazoa; phylum Arthropoda; class Insecta; order Lepidoptera; family Noctuidae; genus Lacanobia; species Lacanobia wlatinum. The sequence continues at coordinate 16,399,572 of OX388044.1, forward strand.
TCTCACATTAATAAATTGACGTGGGCATAATATTAATATTGGTGCTGATTTTCGTCCATTTCGCTTATTAAAATACCTTTTATGTTTTAATACAAAATGAATAGGTACCTACTGACTCTGGAAACCAACATTCAGCAAATAATAATTAAAGAAATACTAGCTTTTGCCCGAGGCTTCGCTTGCATTAGTATAGATTTTCGCAAAAAGAAAAGCCTATAAATTCCTATAACCATATCTAGGGTCCCATCTATATCTGTCGGTTAATCTAAATCGGTTTAGCAATTTAGGCGTGAAAGCGCAAAAAACAAACTCACTTTCACATTTGTAATATTTGTTAGAATGCACAATCAGGTTAACACAGTCACACCAATATTCAGTCATATTTCGTTCAAAGCGAAATTTTGCTAGAGGTAATTAGACCGAAATAAAAGACAGACCAAAATTATAGGTTTTATTTTATCTTGAATTTTTTGAAACTGAAATTCTAAAACTGCATCGAGTAAACCAATTGAACCGAAGTAACCTCTCATGGTGACAATGACAATAATCTGAGCAATATAGGGACTTCGATTAGATTTTATTAATTACATTTCTCAAAATCTAGGGAAGAGATCATACGCACAAAAAAAAGGGGGGATGACTGTGAACTGCGTGTGACGTCACATGCAAGTATCACCTCTAGTGAATTTACGCCATCTAGCAAACGACGCGTCTTTTTGCGTAACAATGATAGAAGATTAACTTCAAAATCAGGTAACATCTCTTATTTATTAACCGACTTCCAAAAAAGGAGGAGGTTCTCAGTTCGGTAGGTATTTTTATTTGTTTTTTTTATGTATGTATGTACACCGATTACTCCGAGGTTTCTGATCCATTTTCTTTGATTCCTTTTTAGTTCGATGCGGTATACTTGCCATTTAGTCCCGTATAAATTTGATTTAGTTTGGTACAGTAGTTTTTATTTTATTAGCATTTTTGCTTATTTCAATTTCTGCGTAGACGAAGAACCAACACTTAAAAAAGAAAAATAAAAATTCTTTTTCCAAAAAAATACAACCGACTTCCAAACAAAACACTGCAAAGTATAAAATAACTTTAATTTCGGAAGTCGGTGTTAAAAAACAAAGAAACAATACCAAAAACACCGACTTACGAAATTAAGGTTATTTTACAAATTTTATATCCAAATAAGAATGTTTTCATTAATCTGAGTGCCAATTCTGCAAATTTTTTATCAACGTTCACATTCGCATGTTAGTCAAAACAAGATAAATACATTTACAACAGTTCTCAACTGTCCAATTTCTTAAAAAATCGCTTAGTTTGCTGGTAAAACACAAGAAATTACACTTAGAATTACAACACATAACAATAACCCGTTATGGCGGTAAGCTATCATTTTGATTGATTAATGACATTTGACATTTATTTCTGACATGTTTATTTACCGGCAACGAGACGAAAGTGACTGAAGTGACATTGTTATGACAGCTGACAGTTATGTTTCTATGATCTATGGTTTACTGTCATTTTTTTTAAGCACAGAGTAACTAAATCGGTACGACACCATATTGAAAATCGATAAAAGGAATTTATAAACATCAATTAACTACCGCAACAGTAAACATTTAAATTAATTAACTATTTTTCCCGAATTCTACAGATTTTTCTCTTTTTATTGATAGTGTACATAGACCTGGCCCATTTTGAAACATCTCCTTTAAAGAATTAGCACTCAGATTTTTAATGGGGACGACAAAACCCCACATACCTAACCTATATATTTTTTTTTTCAAAAATGTAGATTATACAGACGCAGTGAGTGTGAAATTGATGACGTAATCATTTCCGGTTCGCCAGCCACCCTTGGCACAGCGTGAATGGTCGCCGGACCATTGCAGAAATGACGTCACAGCTTTTAAAGAGTCGACGCATTGTTCCCCATTGGCTTTAACGAGATTACTCCAGAGTTTTCAAAGCAGAGTTGCTAATTCACAAGTTTATTTTTAGAAGCTTTCAGGTGTATTTTGTGAGTGAAAAGTTCTTTTTTTTTGGCCTTTTCGTATGTGGATGACGTCATGTGTGGGCCGTTAAACAGCTTTGCCTCATTTTGTATCGTTAGTAGGTAAGTTGTATTGTTTGTACCCATGTCAGTGGCTTTCAAAATGACTCGTATTTTGAAAAATGCCAAATTAAAGTTTAATTTTTCTTCCTATCCTTTTTAGGGTTCCGTAGCCAAATGGCAAAAAACGGAACCCTTATGGATTCGTCATGTCAGTCTGTCTGTCTGTCCGTCCGTATGTCACAGCCACTTTTTTCTGAAACTATAAGAACTATACTGTTGAAAACTTGGTAAGTGGATGTATTCTGTGAACAGCATTAAGATTTTCACACAAAAATAGAATAAAAAATAATAAAAAATAAAAAATAATTGGGGTTCCCCATACTTAGAACTGAAACTCATTTTTTTTTCCTCAAACCCGTTCGTTTGGTATCTATGGATAGGTCTTCAAAAATTATATAGAGGTTTCTAGTATCATTTTTTTCTAAACTGAATAGTTTGCGCGAGAGACACTACCAAAGTGGTAAAACGTGTCCCCCCCCCCTGTAACTTCTAAAATAAGAGAATTATAAAACTAAAAAAAATATATGATGTGCATTATTATGCAAACTTCCATCGAAAATTGGTTTGAACGAGATTTAGTAAGAAGTTTTTTTTTAATCTACACTAATGTTATAAAGAGGAAAGATTTGTTTGTTTGTTTGAATTGAATAGGCTCCCAAACTACTGGACCGATTTGAAAAATTCTTTTAGCATTGGATATCTACATTATCAGGGAGTAACATAGGCTATGTATTATCCCCGTACTCCCACGGGAACGGGAACTACGCGGGTGAAACCGCGTGACGTCCACTAGTACGTCATAAATCGTAAACCGCGATTTACCTTTCATTCAATCAACTCAAACATAAAAAAAAGGTTAATGCATAAACATAAACCTTATGCATAAACCTTGAACCATTATTTTCTTATAATAAATCTGTAATAGGTGCCTAATTAAATAATAATTATAAAGTTACAACGAACTACAAGAACTTTTATGTTAAGTTACTTGCTGCTACGGAACCCTTCAGGGGCGAGTCCGACTCGCACTTGGCCGGTTTTTACCTATAATTATAGGTCTCGATGTTTAGATGTCAGTTAGTCAGTCACCATCATCATATCAACCGAAAGATATCCACTGCTGGACATAGGCCTCCCCAATTGTCGCCACAACAACCGGTCTTGTGCTTCTCGCATCCATCGGCTACCCGCGTCCTTCACCAGGTCATTCAATCAATCATACATCAACAGCATATGGATTTGGCATTGGTCCTGGATCAGGACCTACATCAGGCATGGAAATACTTCACAGTTGTACTTTTCCTAGGGAATTAAAACTCTTTTTACGCGGACAAACCACGGGCAGAAAGAAGCCAGTGAAAACATGGCACCAGGCCACACAACGCACAAGAGTTAGTAAAGCAAGGCTTCTTTTATGCACCACACTACTCTTGGTTGACCGGTAGAGAATGCCTAATAAGGCATTAAAACCACTTTTTGACTTGTGTTGCATGAAGTTTTAATAAATAAATAAGATCGAAAGATTTGGAAAAAAAAATGGCAGTGTAAAGTGTACTTTATAAACGATAAAATATTAATATGCGTATCGATGTTTCTTCGTTTTCATTTTCTCAGGGGATAAAACATAAAATGGTAGAACTATCGATTCTTTTTATCAATAAATAAAGATGTTTAGCTAAGATATGCTGGAGCGCAGTGAATACAGGGATTTATCTTTGTATCGCTCGTAAAATGTAGACTTAGGTACCTATACCAAACCGTGAATTTAGTATTTTATACCTCGTCCCATGTTTTTTTGTTAAAAAGCAAAGAATTAAATTGTTTTTTATTTGATATGGGTTTGCTCTTGACTTTTGTCTAGGTCAGAGGTGATGTTCTTAAGATATTCCCAAAAGTAACTGTTCCCGCGACTTCGTTCGCGTGGATGTCGGAAAAAGATGTTGCATAGATAAAAACTTTGCATATCCTGATCTCTCTCAGAATTAAGAAAATGGGAGGAGGGTACCTTATGCAGGGTGCTGTATCATCTCTTCCGGTTGAAATGCCGACCAGCCCAGGTAACATACCTACCTCGAAGCGAAATCAACAAAACCGACCGAATGATGGTAGTCTTCAAAATGCGAAACAAAAAACTGATGAATTAAGTTGATTCTTAATTTCGTCAAGCCCAAAAAGAAACACAGTTTCTTTGATTTTTGACATACTTATTAATTTAAATCATTTTAAATTTTTATATTATATAAACAGTTTTACCGGGTTCATAGGACCGGATTTATTGTGTAAGAATAATCGATTTTTTACATCGATATTTAGTAGGTACTGAATGAGGAGCTCGTAGCTGTATAATAAATAGTCGCACGGGTCGTTTGACTCCTATGTTAAAATGAACACCCATCCACAGACCGACTTCGGCAAGCGTTGCTTAACCTTGAAGATCGACCCATGCGGCTGTTATATTTCGAGGCACGGAGGAATCTCGGTATGTTAAAATGGTCACCCATCCTCAGGCCGACCTTAGCAAGCGTTGCTTAACCTTGAAGATCGACGAGTACGGCTTTTATAGTTTATCCGTGCGACTGTTATACAAAGTTTAGCCACCATGAAGAGGCATGAAGCATAATAAAATAATACCAAAAATCCGTACACCAATAATGTAGGTAATGAAAGTGAATCGTCGGGAGACCGCTAATAATACTTATACCTAGTAAATACAAAAGATTTGCGGTCTCCCGAGGCGAAGACGCTTGGCCCAAAGAATCGTACCTATATTAAACTAAAAGGATCAATAGAAATATTTTTTTATATTACATTTTAAAGTTTTATTTGTTGGGGGTTTTTAAAATTTTAATTTATTTTGTATTGTATAACTAATTACAGTACTAAGTTACAGCACAGACAAGAATTATAGTCGCTATAATATTTCAGCTAATCAAATTATCATTCAACATGGACCGAGGTCATACTTTTGCGGAGAAACTTAACACCGCGATTCAGAAAAACGCGTCATCAGTACAACGCCATCTATCGACAATTTACTGTCAAAAATTAGTTCGAACTTAGAATTTCACGTTTTACGATAAATAATATAATGATAATACCTAGCATGTTCACTTTTCTTTTGCTACATATTAAAAGTTTAACAAATAACTCAAAATATGTTTTATGGTCTTTTCACACATTTGTTACTACTATTATTCTCAATAGATGGCATTGCAAGTATCTGGAGTATCAATGAAAACTCCCTATTTTAGCACCCGATGAAGTTTCTTCCTAAACTTAAAAATTCAATATCTTTTGATTTTATGGGTCGATTTTGATGAAATAAACGCTAAATGTTACTCGGATTATCACTTAATATTTTTAAGAACTTTAGATTTTTAGTCCAATCAGTGGTTTATGCGTGGTGCTCCCACAAACGCACAAACAAACAGACAAACGGACAAACAGACAAAAATTATATTTTTGTGTTTCATGTCTTTTTTTCTAACGCTTCTATGTAATTTTTATGCAAAAATATTCAATGTACAGACATGGCAAAGATACGATTTTATTATATGTATAGATTTATTATATTTTCATTTCATAATAAGACTAATCAAGCAGGTATATCGAATTGTCTGGAGCGGTTGTCGGCATGTGAAACGTGGACTCGGTTGTCATTGTGCCGATTGTCGTTACCGCCAACAACCTGAGAGCCAAAGGCTTCGACGACCAACAGTCGAAGCTGTGGTTGAACAGTTGGATCAAGGGCCTGATACAGAAGACCCACCCTAGATACGGCTCATATTGTGAGGAAGGTGTCCTGTCTTGGGGCCCTAACCACCGGTAGCTCGTAATCTGCCCCCAAACCCGGCGGACAACCTATTTATATTTTTTTCTTAATTTATGTAAAGTGAAAAAAGGCATACTCAAATTATTTTCTCCAGAAAAACTTAGGTTGATAAAACGTCAGCCATCATCAGATTACTAAAAAGTTTATACGATTATTTTAACTTCAAACTTTTAACTTCAAACAACTTGTTAAAACTTACGCTGCGGAAATTTTAAAGTCAGAAGAACCTGAATTTTAACTTCTAAAGCTCGCAGTTTGAAGCTTCCCGAAAAACAAACTTTGTCTCCTGCAACCATTCGCAAAGTTCTAACGCTCGATTTCTAGAAAGACACTTTCGATGCGGCAAGCTGAGTGATGCAATTAGTAGATGTAAATTATTTTAACCAATCACAGACCGTATGACAATTCAATTCAAAGAAAGAAAGAAATATGTGTTTATTGGCATTATATAAATAAAACACCTTAAAAATGAACAAAATAAATAATTAAAACAAGCCGCGTGTGACATATTTAACTTTATTCTGACTAGTACAAAATATACTTCTTCGTGTGGGTGCATAGTCCTCACATGTAATAAATGAATAAATGTTTACCAAATATTATAAAACTTTTACTTGAAAAGAGTAACTTATAGTTACTCTTGACTTATAGTTTCTTATCCGTTCTTCTCCATAAGAATCTAATTTTTGCGAATGAACACTAGAGTCACTTAATACCTAACATGTTCACTTTTCTTTTAGCAAAAAAAAAAAGAAAAGTGAACTTGTTCCACATACCACAGTGTCTCAAGACGAAAGTCTATGATCAGTGCTTGTTGCCAGTGATGACATACGGAACTGAAACGTGGTCGCTTACAATGGGCCTCATCAGAAGGCTCAAAGTCACTCAAAGGGCAATGGAGAGGGCAATGCTTGGAGTTTCCTTGCGTGATCGAATCAGGAATGATGAAATCCGCAAGAGAACCAAGGTTACCGACATAGCCCGCTCGCAGAACAGATGGTCTATGGGGCCGAAAAGTTCTGGAGTGGCGACCGCGTAACGGAAGACGTAATGTTGGAAGGCCTCCCACAAGGTGGACCGATGACCTGGTGAAGGTCGCGGGTAGCCGATGGATGCGAGACGCACAAGACCGGTCGTTGTCGCGACGCTTGGGGGAGGCCTATGTCCAGCAGTGGACGTCTTTCGGCTGATATGATAATGATGATGATGACTAAAGTCACTTTATTTTTATAAAATTCTTTTAACTTTGTGCCTTTTAATGGTCTAATTGCAAGAAACGTTTTGACTTTGACAAGTTGTCATAGTAACAGCTTAGTATTTGGCGACGCCTAAATCTTGCGATTATTATTTTGTTCAGTTTTGTGGCCCAGTGGTTAACTGAACATGAAGTGAGCTGTCAATCCATACAAACAAGATGGAATGACAGCTCATTTCATGTTCACTCCACCCTAATGGCAGCCACACACGTAGCGATTTACTTGCGCAAACTTAGACTTGCACAAGTATACTGTATCGTGTGTTGGAAGATACTTGCGCAAATTTCAATCACTTCGGAATAACGTGTATTTGTGCAAGTCTAAGCTTGCGCAAGTAAATCGCTACGTGTGTGGCTGCCATAAGTTTATACGATGAGATGATGACTGAATAAACCGGCTGGATAAGATAGTTTTCATCCCGGTAGTAAATTCCCTTGGGACATTGACAGTTCTTACGCGGGCGAATCCGCGGGAAGAAGGTTAGTACGTATATTACTCAGATGTGTTATACGAAGTAGATAATTTATTTGAGCCCCCGATACTTAATATACTTATATGCCCATATGCCTCGCTTCCGTATCAGAATTGATCTCATTATTTAGGGAGAATTCTTGTGATGTTCTTTAAACGTCAAGGAGTGAAAGTAACAACACAATTTCTTACAGAGTTTATGAGATAAAGAGATTTTCCTTTCTCTGTTCCGTGTTAGAACTTCGTAGAATTACTCAACAACAGGAAAATAAAAGAGTAACGGTTTTATCTATAGGTGATCGTGATTATTAAGGACTAGCACTTCGCCCGCGACTTCGTTCGCGCAGATTTAGTTGGTAGTCCACGATCTTCATCTCTCCTGTATTACTAATTACTTATTAATAGACTAAACGAAGGGCAGTTCGCTCAAACTGCCACATTTTTCTTACTTAGAGTATTTTTATATCCTTCGTAACTTTTAAACGAAAGGAGTGTAATTTCTAGTACATAACCAAGCTTAATTATCAAACAATTTAAATGGATAAGGATTAATATCATGATAACAAAATCACCACTATTCTATTCCACCCAGGTTTTGATTTGGCCGGGGGTTGTGACCTAACCATGACAGTTAGATATTTACCCTCGCGGACTTTTTTGTAGATATTGATGTCTTCTATATAACTGTAGTACATCACTTTGCTCTATTGTCAATAGTTTCCGCAGCGTACGCGATATAAGGATTTTTTTGGTATTTTTTTTCACACCTTGGATTACATTATAGAAGTTTTCATACGGATCCCTAACTTTTTTGAAAGCATTCTATAACCTATGTTCATCAAGGATAATATAGGATTCAAATGGTGAAAGAATTTTCAAATCGGTCCAGTAGTTTCAGAGCCTATTCATTTCAAACAAACAAACTAACAAATCTTTCCTCTTTATAATATTAGTGTAGAAGTGTAGATTTATAATATTAGTGTAGATTACTGATACTTTTGCTAAAATATGTGTTCGGGTCACAAAACTTAATAAGTAAGCGAAATTTCAACTGAATCTGTAGATTCGAAGTATGTCGTCTGTCTGTCATAGCCAGTTTGCTTCGAGATTGGCTATGACAGACAGATGATAGACGAACAAGTAATAATAATAATAAGGGTTCTTCTTATCATACAGACTCGGAATCCCATCCAACAGTAGGAATAAACTTTCAGATTACATCATCATCATATCAGCGGAAAGACGTCCACTGCTGGACATAGGCCTCCCCCAAGCGTCGCCACAACGACCGGTCCTGCGCGTCTCGCATCCATCGGCTACCCACGACCTTCACCAGGTCATCGGTCCACCTTGTGGGAAGCCTTCCAAAGTTGCGTCTTCCGGTACGCGGTCGCCACTCCAGAACTTTCGGCCCCATCGACCATCGGTCCACCACCCACTGCCACTTTAGTTTGGCGATCCTTCGGGCTATGTCGGTAACCTTGGTTCTCTTGCGAATATCAACATGCCTGTTTCGATCTCGCAAAGGAACTCCAAGCATTGCCCTCTCCATTGCCCTTTGAGTGACTTTGAGCCTTCTGATGAGGCCCGTTGTGAGCAACCACGTTTCAGTTCCATATGTCATCACTGGCAACATGCACTGGTCATAGACTTTCGTCTTGAGACACTGTGGTATGTGGGACGAGAAGATTACATTGTTTCACTAATTTATCCCTCCTAATGCAACTCCTTAAACCTCAACATTACGTACTACCTCATCCGAACAGCTCACCAAATTCAAAGCCACATTTAACACAACGAGGGTTATCATCCGATCGAATTATTCCGGACAAGAATAGAATAGAATAGAATACTCTTTATTATGTACACCATATAAGTTACAGAAAAAAAAAATAGATGAAGAAAACATTACATAGGGTGACACAATGGGCGGCCTTATCGCTAAAAGCGATCTTTCAAAGACAACCTTTGCTCCCGGACCGGAATTTGTCCAGATTGTTAGCCCGCATTCCGACTTAGTCAGACCTTGTCATTTTTATGGACTTTTAATGGTGTTTCGTTAAGAAAATATTAAAAAGTCCAGTTTATTTAAAAAGCACTCACCAGTTTTAATTTAAATAAAATTCCGTTTTTTTTTTGCAAATATATGAATTTTAGGACTTCACAATTCTAAATGGTAGCCCTACCCGCAACGTTTTTCCCCTCATCAATAAATAACACGGATTTTCATTTGATTGTTCTCGTTGATACATTTCACGGCGACGACCGACTGCTCGAATAAAAACCATGCATGAGTGTAAATGGGCCTTTATTTTTTCATCATCCCCTTTTTCGCTATTCCAAAAGATCCCATGATTTATAAGGACAGGGCTTTTTCATTTGTGTTACATCACATTTTACTTAGTTTAAATTGCTGACGTGGGATAAATCAAGATATTTGGGACAGTCACTCTGAGTTTCATTTCGGTAGATTGTTTACTTGAGGAACCTAAGGCTTTCGTTGTACTTAGGATCTTTTATAAGCACAAGTTGTGATTGCGTAATTTTAATTTAAATTATGTAAATGAAAACTTAAAAAAAATATCCTTCACAGATTGCAAAACATGTTTTATTTAAACGTTCAGATTATTATTATTATTTATTTGCAAAACATAGGTACAATAATAAGATCTCATTATCTTATGTATCTTCTGTTTATGCAAATGTTACTTACAAAGTCTGTTATTAAACAACTATGGCCAAGTAATAAGTAGGGTGTTTTACTTTACTTACGATCATATTCCAAGTTCGTTTGAAAGATAACGGAATCCCCTTTGATTAATGTTAAAAAAATAACGAGCTGTTTTGTCATTTGATTATGATTAGAGGTGGAATCGAGTTTGAGAACATGACTTAGGGCACGTTTACATTAAGTCGGGCACCGAATGCGGCGACCGCGTTCGTTTTAACGAGTTGATTAATCGAGTTCGGCTATTTACATTAAGTAGGTCACCGAAACGGCGGCCGTATTCATTAAAGTGGTCGGTTTACCGGATTTGGCGTCCCCATACATGAACAATAAGTGGCGCGATTCAAAAATCAGCCGTATTCAGTCACCAAAAACGGTCTGCGGCCGAATACGGCTAACCGAAAACCTGTTTACCTAACCGAAAACCTGTTTACCTAACCGAAAACCTGTTTACCTAACCGAATCAATCAAAACGACCTCCTCTGTGACGTATCTCCTTACTGACGTAAACTGTTCAAGTTTTAGGCTTACCAACTTCAACAAAAGCCTGCAGCGGTTATTCAACTCTTTGTCTTTAAAAACTGGCCGTAATGCTTCTTTTTGCTGTTTTCGCATTTCTGACGTAGACCAGGCAATGCCGTTTTACCATTAAACATAACCTGACCCTTGCTTTCTTGTCTCTCTGCAAGCTTAAACTATCAGAACTCTATGGCATCGTGTGAGAATATTCCCATAGGTCGTCATGGATAAGATATAACTCCACCATAAATTTCCATGAGGCATAGTTTGAATTTCCATCCAGTTTCTCCATAGTATAGATGGTAAACTCATACTCTACCCACTACTCATACCCGTATCGTGTGTCAACTGGGATCTCTCTAGTCGGCTGCAACTTGAAGTTGTGCTTACAACTTTACATAATATCTGATCTTCACAAAACGCCCCTGGGCCCATAACCTGAGGGAACTCCTATCAGAATAATATGGCTCAGATAAAAAAAAACCAGTCAGTGAACCAGTTACCTTTGTTTTGGAATCACTTATTTCTGATCACAATTTAATAATGGGCAAGCGATTGGAATGCGAGTATTTACACACACACACGTTATTACATACTTGAGGGTACCCACAATGAATATAGGGCAGTAGGTGGCCATTAGATACTTGTATTCTCACCGCACAGGTATTTGGTTTGTATGTAGTACTTAATAAATAGGTACGTAATTCAGGGCATTGAGGATCTACTACCTACCACGTGTCATAACATGTTGACTTGATGTTTGCCCAGAACAACCTTAACGACACGACACGACGCGCCGATGCAAAAACGATATCATTATGTTTTTTCAGAGAAATTCGTAGATACGAATTATTATTACATTCTAAAAACACTATGAAAACGCGTCGTCGCATTGTCGCCTCGCGCCTGCGGTAATTTTAAACGGTAACTGGAATAGTGTGTTTATTTTTCGCTCACGTCGACTGGCTACCTATGTACCTACCCTACCCCGCAACTTGCTTAATTTTTTCGTTCATAAGAACCTTCTTCTGATAATCACAAACACAACAAAAAAGAATTGGCAAAATTGGTGCAGCCGTTCACGCGTGATGCCGTGACCAAGGGAAATAGGGATTAATATATTATATAAAGATTTTTGTGAGTCATATAACGAAGTTTTCATACAAATAAGATGAAATTGTTAAGGCATTCAAAAACCAAGGGGTAAGACCAATTAAATCCAATATCTCCCCACTTTTGACTAAAAGGCAATTAAGGTCCTATTTAAGACGACTTTGGAACGAATAATTTATGAGACTTTTGTACCTTTAAAGAAAATGCGAGTACCTATTTATGTAATAGAACAGAAATGAGTTTACATTGATGTCGTACTTCAAGGAGCAATTTCCTTATAATACGAAATTTTCGTTGGTCCCAGATGTTGAATCAAGAAACAGGGACATCCCAGCTCAACTAATAAGTAGCAATTTCGGTGGACCGCCTTATTTGAAAGTGAAATTATTTTGTTCCTCACAAGAGTCATTTCTTTTTTCGCAAATGAAAATGGCTATTTAAAACACATTTTCTTATTTATGTATGTACCTTTACGGTCAGCCAGGGTTGCGGAATTTGTTCGAAAGAGTCACCCCTGCCCTGGAACGCAAAGAGCATTAGGAGAAACACGGATGGGTGTTAATCAGTAAGAGTCTGACACTCCCTTCTGCTCCGCCTAGATCGGAACGAGTCATTTGATGATTTCTCATTCTATACAAAACAGTTTGTGAACAGAGTTTAAGCTTGGAAACACCATTTTCCTCAACACCTGTAAGTGTGACATTGTTTTCTTACATCTATCCTCTCACAACAACTGATAACCTTTCCTAGAAAACACTACTATAAATCCTCTTTTCACAATATTGCTCACACTTAACAGTTTATTTGCTACCATACCAGCCGAAAGACGTCCACTGCTGAACATAGGCCTCCCCCAAGAATGGGGGGGGTTTGCCATAATCGCCACGCTTGGCAGGCGGGTTGGCGATCGCAGTGTATGGTGTTGGGTTTTACAGAGAATACTGCTGCCCATTCTCTAGTGAGTCCCTTAGTCGCCTCTTTCGACACCCACGGGAAGTGATGGGATTATTTGCTAAGTCAGGTATAAACATAACATTACTAACGTTTGCGCCTCCTTTCTAACATGTCTCAGAACCTCCTCCTATACCAAATACCTTACTTACTTTCATTCGCACATCCAATCTCTATCTTTCTGTCACACAGCCTAAAATCACTTAACCACTCTCTTTTATCGGTCATGTGGTTTGTGGCTCCTGAATCAAGAATCTATTCTAGGCAAGAAGCATTCTTCTTAATTTTTCAGTACAAACTCTTGCTTTATGTGGTCCATCACATATAAAGCATTTAATCCCTTGTGCTTTTCTCGATAGAAATCTCTTTACTTTTCGATTATTATCAGATAAAAATGCAGTTTCATTGGAACTACCAGTTTCATTAGTACTTGGACCAGTACGTCTACCATGCGTTTTATCAATCTAAACTCGCTAGCGACTGTAGTTAAAAAAAAAGAAACCTTAAAAAAACAAGTTTCTAATTTATTTGTTTAGTTGTTAACTAACAAGCAAGCAAGTTGCTAGTAAAACTTTAGTCAACAACTAACAAAAATAAATTAGAAACTTGTTTTTTAAAAGTTTTCATACATTTTTTTAACACACTCATGGTAGACGTACTGAACTGTAAGAGTCCTCCATATGTAACAGCTTGGTCTTCACCAAGTCTGTGGTCAACTCAACTCTCGAGTTTTCAATAACGAGCCTATGAAAGTTGAAAAGTTTCAGTCAAACCTTGTGACATAAGAGCCGCTAGCAGTTCGTCATCAATTTCTTTGCCGATGTCTCTCAACTGTTGCGCTACTGACATCACCTCTGTGACGTAACTCCTTACTACACAACTGTTCAAGTTTTAGGCTTACCAACATCGACAAAAGCCTGCAGCGGTTATTCAGCCCTTTGTTTTCAGAAACTGACCGTAAAGCTTTGCTATTCGCATTTCTGACGTGGACCAGGCAAAGCGGTTTTACCATTAAACATAACCTGGCCCTTGCTTTCTGGTCTTTCTTCAGGCCTAAACTATCAGAACTTTCTGGTGTCGTATGAGTATATTCCCACAGGTCGTCATGGATAAGATATAACTCCATCATAAATTTAGTAGTTTGAATTTCCATAGAGTTTCTCTAACTCTACCCACTAGTCATACCCGTGTCGTGTGTTGGCTGCGATCTCTCCAGTCGGCTACCACTCGATGATGTACTTACAACTTAACCTTCTGTAGCCATAATATTAGATTTTCACAAAGATGCCCCTGGGCCCAAAACCTGAGGGAGCTCCTATCAGAATAATATGGCTCAGATCAAAAAAAAATTATACACAATTGCACATTGTAAATTGATTTCTCTGATGACATCCGCCAATGAATCAACAACAAGAAGAGTGACACAAGAGGCTTCTTAGTTTAAATAACTCAATGACAACTCATGAGATTAAAATATATATCTTCAACAATTGTGATAGTTTTGGGGATATGCGCGAGGACATTTCCCAATTGGAAAATATCACATCATGGCGAAATAAGGTTATAAATGTTTTATTAGTATTAAAGTATAGGAAATGTTATATAGGTTGTTGATGGCGGTATTTTGATAAATTTTACATTTTGCCGAAGGCCTACCCACAAAATCAAATAATTCAAAACACGTAAACAGAGGCTCCGCGATTATAAAATAAAATTCAAAGCAAAAACTACAGAAAATTATAACGGTCTCTATCGATTTTGGAGTTATATCAGCCCCTCAAAAATAGCCAATGTATTGAAAGTTGCCCTACCCAAGAACTACACTCAACATTAAAGAGGACGACGCATGGAGGGCGAGCTTGATCAAAGAGGGCTCTTAGATGAGTGTCCATCTTGTTCTTGTGTTCTGAAACATACTGGAGTGACGATATTGTCCCACTTTCGAAAGTTTTCTTCGTGATTCTTGGTCGATGCGATGCCTGATTATGATGTGAAACTTTGTCCATAGTCTGGCTTCACTTGTCATTTACTAAACTTTTCATGTCATAGATATTAAAAAAAAATGTAGTAAATTAAGCTTTTTAGATTGACCAACGGCTATTTTACTTCTATCAAACACATACGTAATTTATTTTTTTGGGTTTCGGACTAGATTTTGGAAAACTAAACATACTTTTTAATTTATTTATTTAGGCAAACCAACTAAATACATTCAAAGACATTTATAACTCATATCATTTACAAATAAAATTGCATTGCATGCATCTAAATTTAAGGTAAGTACAGCATTTTATTTAAGTCTCACTATAGAATAATAAAAAAAAATGCTGCTGCCCATTCTGACCAAAGAATGGGCAGCAGCGTTCTCTGTAAAACGTAACACCATACACTGCGATCGCCAACCCGCCTGCCAAGAGTGGCGATTATGGCAAACCTGTGAAAAGCGTAGCGATTTTGGGGGAGGCCTATGTCCAGCAGTGGACGTCTTTCGGCTGTTATGATGATGATAATGATGATACAATAATAAGTTGGATAACAATGTATTACAATAATAAAATGGATTGGAATGTAATGGCTAATATCAATAATCATTTATACTTAAAATTAACATGATTCAAATTAAACTAAATAAGATTGAAATAAAATTGAAATCTAATCTAACAAACTAAAAACATAATATAAAATACACACCAAAAAGTTGGATAGCAATAATATAATGTTTCACTGACACAAGCCTGTCAGTAAATACATTATATTATACATTCCTCGATTTTACATTTTTGCTTTGTATTATTCAGTCCCTTATATTTAAAAAACAAACTATTTACACTTAAAATACAAAATAAAACTCCTAACTATAATATGGCGTCAAAAAAAAAATATATTATATTATTGTTATCCAACTTTTTATTGTGTATTTGTATTGTTATAGTGTTTGAATACTACCTCATATTATGATAGTAAGCTATGTATGCTATCTAAAACCCAACGTTACAAAATAGTCTAGCTTCAAGATCTTTTAATTAAAATATGTGTTGAGCCAACCAGATAAACAGGGGTATCGCGGCCAAGGATTGACGCGATATAAAATTATAATGCTTTTTCAAAAACTATTCAACAACCTACACAACATTGCAGCATATTGTTACGAGCTTGGGGTTCGTTACAATAAAAACAGCCGATTAAACAACCAAAACTGACACTTTAATCCACAACACTAATTATCACTTTAAAACACACTAATTATAAAACACAATCGCACTACTGAACACTTCACTTCACTATAATTCGCAGTCGAAGATCGCTCTCGAAGTTATCGTTTGTATCGCCAATTCAATACTGACTGCCGTCGCCGGATGTCCGCCCTTTATATACCGACAGTCATTTCCAGAACCCTCCTGTATGGAAACCTCTGGAAAGTTCGGGCACACACAGGTCCCGTCAAAACATCGAGAATGTTCTAGCACGTAAATGTCAGCTACTGGATACTAGATGGCGCCAGCAGTATGCCAGTATCTGCTACTCGATACTAGATGGCAGGCACGTAAATGTTTGGTTTGTTTCCGCTACCTGCTACTAGATGGCGTTAGCAGCACGCAAATGCCGCCATGTCCCCAACATTAATTCTGGCGCGTAACACTGCCCCCTCCTAAGACATGCTCGCCCCGAGCATTATCGGCCCCATAATAACGCGCCAGTCGATCCACGTGGACGATTTTAGGAGCACTTCTTGTACCTTTTTGTATACGGTAGGTCACGTCATTGATTTTTGTCGCAATCCGGTACGGCCCGTCCCATTTAGCTTGAAGCTTAGGAGATTTGCCTTTACTGCGAACTGGATTGTGCAACCACACTAGTGAACCTTCATCGAACCCTTTATTGTTCATTTTGCGGTCATAACGGGTTTTCATCTTGTTAGACATTTGCTGGCCCGATTCTCTGACGTGCTCATAAATGTCATTCATTTTGTTCCGCAAGTCATTCGCATAATCGGTTATACTACGTGGGGCATCAGGTGGCATTCCAGTGATCAGATCTGCCGGCAGCCGTAATTCTCTACCAAAGTTTGCGAAAGCTGGTGTCACTGATGTGCTTTCGTGAACAGCACTTCGGTATGACAACAAAAACGGTTGTATATGCTTGTCCCAATCGCGTTGCCGATTTTCCACAACTTTTGTCAAGTATCTCTCCAATGTCTGATTGAATCGTTCCACCATTCCATCCGATTGTGGGTGGTAAGAAGTTGTTCTCGTTTTATGAGTACCCATAACTCTACAAGTTTCCTGGAATATTTGTGACTCGAAATTTCTTCCTTGATCGCTGTGAATTTCCAAAGGTACTCCAAAACGACAGAAGACTTCATGAACCAGTTTATCTGCAACTGTTGAAGCTTCTTGATTTGGAATGGCGAAGACTTCCGGCCACTTAGTGAAGTAATCCATTACAACCATGAAGTACTTGTTACCACTTTCACTTTCCGGAAACGGTCCCGCAACATCCAGAGCTATCCTTTCCCATGGTGCACCAACATTGTACAATTGCAATGCACCTCTGCTACGAGTCTGAGGTCCTTTTACAGCCGCACAACTTGTACATTTGCGACACCAGTCCTCGACATCGGCACGACAATGGACCCAGTAAAACCGTTCCCGTATCTTCAGTAGAGTCCGTTTGACTCCCATATGGCCTCCTGAACAGCCATCATGGTACAGCTGTAGAACATCCGGTACTTTAGCTTTAGGAACAACCATTTGCAAATGACAGCTGTCTCCTCGAGCATTTTCCCATTTACGGCACAGTACTCTATCCTGAATCACTAAGCTGTCCCATTGGGCCCAATAACTTTTTGTGATCGAACTCATCGCTGAGACATCACTCCACGTGGGCTTAGGAGCACTGGCCTTCATCCACTCCAGAATCGGCTTGATGTCTGAATCTTCGTGCTGAGCATGTTGTAGGCTTTCCTTCCACTCGTTGCTGAGGTCTGTCTTGAGCATCCTCACAGGTAAGACTTCTTTACCCTCTTGCCTAGTACAATGCTTGCAGTCTTCAGGGCAAGGTCTTCTTGACAGTGCATCAGCGTTGCCATGAGATTTTCCGCTGCGATGTTCTACTACAAAGTCGTATTCCTGCAGTAGTTCAATCCATCTCGCAACTTGTCCTTCTGGATTTTTGAACTGCAATAGCCATTTCAGCGCAGCATGGTCAGTTCGTAGGTGAAATTTCCGCCCCAGTAGATATTTGCTAAGTCAAAGTCAAAGTCAAAGTCAAATGATTTATTTCAACTAGACCAATAAAGGCACTTTTGAACGTCAAATTAAAATAAAATAAAATATTATAGTGACTCTAGTCGTCCGTTCGCAAAAGGTAGATTCTTATGGAGAAGAACGGACAAGAAACTCCATAACGGACAAGAAACTCCATCATGTCTGTCTCCATGTGTCATCAATTCTTGGCAAGGGATAGCTGTCTTTCTTCGTAACGTCGTTCAGACGACGATAATCAACACAAAACCGCATGCTGCCGTCCTTCTTCCTTACCAGCACTACCGGTGAACACCATGGACTGGATGAAGGTTCTATAACACCATCCTTCACCATTCCCTCGATCATGGTTTCCACTTCCTTTTCACGTGCTACCGGTAATCTCCTTGGCCGTTGACGGATAGGCAATTCTTCTCCTGTGTTTATTTTGTGTTGAACTAAGCCAGTCTTCCCGATATCAGCGTCGTTCGAAGAGAAAACTTCAGCGTACTTGAGTAACATCCTCTTCGCCTTGACCATTTCATTTTGAGACAGAGCGCTGCGACAGTCTTCTAAAAGTGTGGTCACTCTCGTTTGTGCATCCTTGCTGAGGGTCCCAGTTGATAGGTATTGGCATCGACGCAACCAATCCACTTCCTCGCAGGTACCCATCAGTGTGCCCTTTTCTATCACCTGTTCCTTGTCACAAAGGTTCAGCACACGTACTCCTGAGATGTTGGTGGCTCTGACCAATGTTCGTGCCACTTTCCATGGAAGGTCATTGTCTACCCTTTCCACGAGTACGCAACGATAAGTTTGCCCAGGATTCCGAGGAAAACTAACCGGTACAACCGTTTCCGATCTCGGAGGAAGAACAATCTTCTTTACGCTGTACGCATTTCCAGGTAAAGCCCCTTCCATAAAAAGTTCCTCTTGTCCACATTTCATAACTCCTTGATTAACGTCGATCTCACAACGATTCTTCCTCATAAAGTCTAATCCCAAGATGCAATCGTCCATAATATCGGCCACAACAACATTATGCAGGTAGATTTTGTTGCCTAGCTTTAACTCCATCTCTCTTTCTCCTCGGACGGGTATGCGCTGACCGGTGGCTGTCACCAAATTTATGCGCTCTCGATTGTATGCGGAGTTCCCAAGGAACCGACTTATAAGTTGGGAACTGACAACCGTGCGAGAAGCTCCAGTGTCTATCGTCAGCTTACATGGTGTCCCGTTGACATCGCCCTTGATGATAAGGCTGTTCCCGTCACGGGTTTGTGAGATCGAAATCCTTGGGGCTCCTTGAACATCAGCCAGCACCCGCCCCGCAGTCCTGGCTTTTACTCGTTTCCCTGCTGTTGCTGGGCGGTGCTGTTAGCCGCCCTGCCCTCTGGAGATCGGCTACCTTCCCCTTCTGCAGTTCGCTTAGGGCAACTGGATCGAAGGTGGCCCCTTTCACCACAGCCGTAGCACCTAGGGCTGTTTCCTTTTAAACGATCGCGAACTGTAACCGCTGCAACCTCCCTGACGCGGTGGGAACGATGATCTTGCCGCACAGCTTCCACCTCCAGTGCATGGGCCAAGGCGTCCTTAAGCGTCCCGTGGTGCCCGAGCCTCACTGCAGCCCTAACCTCCAGGTCGCGGATGCCGTCGATGAATGCCTGCACCAGGTTCCCTTCAATGAGCGCTGGTGCAGACTGGTACGCTTTTCGCACCAGCTTCTCCACTTCAAGAGCCCACTGCTGCAGGTTCTCACCGCTGCGTTGCACGCGATCCCTTAACTGCGCACGAAACACGTGCTCCAGATGAGCGTCGCCATACCTGGCTTCCAACGCTTCAAGCAGCTGCTCGTAAGTCACCTCCTTACCGATAGCTTCCAGGACAGTTAAAGCCTGGTCGCGCAGGCCTAGGGTGAGGGCAGTCATGGCCTGATTTTTACTCCACCCGTTCGCCTTCATGACAGCCTCAAACTGAATCTTGTAGGCCGACCAAGAAGACGTCCCATCGAACGGCGGCACTTTGAACCCACGTGGCGAAGGTGTAGTGGCTGCTGAATTAGCAATCCCGTCTCCAAGTTTAAGGTTGCCCAACTCCTTCTTCACATCCGCAATGACGTCATCAAACTTGCTGATCCTGGTTTCAGCGTCTGACAAGCGGTTGTCATGCTGAGCAACCTTATCCTTCACCTCCTTCATGTCTTTCCCGAAGGACGCGTGAAGTTCCTTTATGAGGAGCATCTGTTCTTCCTGGCGGCGCGCCTGCTCCTCCTTGTCGCGCTGCAGATGTTCTTCCAAGCGTCGGGCCTGCTCCTCCTGTCGGCGGGCCTGCTCCTCCTTGTCGCGCTGCAGCTGTTCTTCCAAGCGTCGGGCCTGCTCCTCCTGTCGGCGAACCTGCTCCTGCAGCATCATCATCAGAGCAGCAAAGTCTGGTGCTGATGATGCCGGAGCTGCTGTGGACGGGCCGGCCTCCATGGTCGGTAGCTGACCTTCCGACGTCTGCGGCGTTGCACCACCAAAACGCCTCTGGTCCGTCTCCTGCTGGCGTTGACTACGGGTACGGATACCCTCCGTGTCGTCCTTTGGCAGAATCGGCATGATTATCCCACTTCTGACACCAATTGTTACGAGCTTGGGGTTCGTTACAATAAAAACAGCCGATTAAACAACCAAAACTGACACTTTAATCCACAACACTAATTATCACTTTAAAACACACTAATTATAAAACACAATCGCACTACTGAACACTTCACTTCACTATAATTCGCAGTCGAAGATCGCTCTCGAAGTTATCGTTTGTATCGCCAATTCAATACTGACTGCCGTCGCCGGATGTCCGCCCTTTATATATCGACAGTCATTTCCAGAACCCTCCTGTATGGAAACCTCTGGAAAGTTCGGGCACACACAGGTCCCGTCAAAACATCGAGAATGTTCTAGCACGTAAATGTCAGCTACTGGATACTAGATGGCGCCAGCAGTATGCCAGTATCTGCTACTCGATACTAGATGGCAGGCACGTAAATGTTTGGTTTGTTTCCGCTACCTGCTACTAGATGGCGTTAGCAGCACGCAAATGCCGCCATGTCCCCAACATTAATTCTGGCGCGTAACAATATTATAACTCACTGTTCAAAATCTCTGTCACAATATCGAGGTTTGTTCAACAAACATTAACCAAAAAAGGAAGCGATCCCTCAAATGATTCGCGATACAATCGTTCATATCTTTCTTGCCTTAAGAAATATCTTTTTTCTTTCATTCATCTTTTGTTTGTGTTTCATGGTCGATTTTATGTGATTGCCTAAAGCTTGTTAGGTACATCAACAAGTATCACGATTTTGATTTGTCAGTTGGCTAGAGATTTTTATTTATTTATTTAACAATTTATGTACACATTACATATAAAGATAAAAGAAGGAAACAGAAAAATAGGTACAAAGGTAATGCTTATTTCAAAAGAAATCTCTTCCAGCATACCTGCGAAAGGAGAGTTGTATAAAAGATATGTAGACACCGTGTGTAAAAGGTATAAGTACTTACAAATAAAACAATACACTTTAATATAACATACATAAATATTACTAAACTAAATATATACTAATACATACTAAATAATATTATAAGATAAATAATAACACATACTTATATGCAACTAGGACGGTAAAGAAAGGTAGTGTTCTTTCACTCTTCTTTTAAAAACTGAAATAGATTTGCAGTCTCTAATGTCAGGCGGCAGTGAATTCCACAGCCTAACCGCATGGGTAGTAAAGGAATAGGAGTAAAACTCAGTAGCGTGGGGAGGGGACTTAAGGAGATTTCTAAGATGCGACCTGCAAGGCGCATTTAGTAGGCTTATGAAGTACCTAGTCAGTTTAAATATGCCAACAAAAATCGAAGCGATAACACCTCACGCTATAAATATATTGCCATAGCGGAAGTGGGCCAGCCATGTCTGTAGACGGACAGACGGTCGATGTAGCAGACATGTGTTTGAGTGAAGACCGCGTATGGGCAAACGTGTATTGAAACGCCCTGCGGCACGTTGGATCGATGATTTGAAGAAGGTGGCTGGCAGCGAATGGATGCCTACTGCCCAAGACCGGGATGGTTGGCGCTCTTTGGAGGAGGCTTACGTTCCGCAGTGGAAAGTTTGATGACATGATGATATATTGCCATAAAAAGAACATTTATGACAGACCAAACTATCTTAACTTGCCTCAGAAACCACGTTAATCGGTAGGTCTCGGCTGTCATTTGTTCATTTTGGACAGACGTTACAGATAGTCAGAAACCAAGACCGAAACGAGCCTTGCCAGGCGGTATCGTGCTATCCAGTTACTGAGTTATGGAGGTGATAATTATATCTCTATATATTATAAAACAAAGTCCTCCATCGCGTCTGTCTGTCTGTTCGCGATAAACTGCACCAATTTTTATGTTGTTTTTAATAATGGATAGAGTAGTTCTCGGTAGTAGAAGGTTTGAGTATATAATTTGTCTACAAAAGATTAGGTATCCTTAAGGAAATTGCAGTGCGGACGAAGTCGCAGTTGAAGTGTTAGTATAATATAATTAAACCAAAAATTTGTACCTAAAAAGTACCCCAAGTAAAAAAACACACACTTGATTAGTTGGAAAAAAAAAACTTTCTCGTTTATATAATTTAATTAAAAAAAATTGTAACATATGGACTTATGTCTGAAATAAAGATAAATTATTATTATAATTTTTCTAGAAAAAAACTAAGGGATTCTTAAGAAAATTGCAGCGCGGACGAAGTCGTGGGTGAAGTGTCCTACTAGTCTATTATAATAATCTTCCTGACCGATTTCGGCCATGGCGGCCAGTCTCAACAGAAACTAGCCACCGGCGCGGAATATATTATAGTGCACAAGTGTGTGCGCAAACACAGGAGCATCATATGTATGCCTATATAAAATCGCTGCATTTAAAATTTTGGTGTTCAGCTGCATACAATTAGATAGAATGGAAGCCGATTTCGAAATAGTTGGAAATATGCTGAGCAGATTGATTTTTAATTTAAGTGAACCTTAAAAAATATGTAAACTAATGTTACCTATGTTGCCGTATGGTGTCGGCCGGTGCCGTATGGTGCCGTAAAAGAATAATACCATCCCATCACTTCCCATGAGTGTCGTAAGAGGCGACTAAGGGACTCACCAGAGAATGGGCAGCAGCGTTCTCTGTAAAACGCAACACCATACACTGCGATCGCCAACCCGCCTGCCAAGCGTGGCGATTATGGCACCCCCCCTACCCCTTTGGGTAGGCCTATGTCCAGCAGTGGACGTCTTACGGCTGTTATGATGATGATGATGATGAATGTTACCTTTCTTTACTTATTTAAGGCCGTCTTGTGCTTTACCTGGAACAAAAACGTAGCATAATATTAGTTAGATTCTATATATTTAGAAAAACATAGCTTCATAATTGTCGAGAATCTTCCGTCTCTCGTAAAGCACGTTAAGACTTGTATATACATGCCAATGACCTTGTGCATATAAACGGAGCTAACTACTCCTCTACGCGCCACTCCGCTACCCGCATTTTTAATTTATTATAAAAAAATAACACATATTTCTAAAAAGTAATAAAACCAGAATATTTTCGTTTGTATTGCAAAGCAGTAGATACTTTTTTTTACTTTTGTTAAAAAATGAAGGAGTAAAATGGTTTCATCTCAACGATTTGGAGGTGATTTGGTGATTTTTATGCTTATTATGTGATACCGATACATAGATTCTGGCTAAACCAAATTACGTATCATAATTATCATGTAGATTACTACCTATTTTTTTTTAGATGTAATTTCTCAGGAAATTCCGATGAAAAGTTGCTTTATCTGCACGCTGTTTTTAAGCATTCCTCGAGAGAGCAGCCTTAAGCGGCTGTTCCAGGCCATCATTTGTAAATCATTGACAGTTGTTACGGGTAGTCAGAAGCCAAGAAATCTGCCTCAGTCCTCCCAAACGGTTTCTTTACTGGTTTGCAGAGGTCAAATAGGTTCAAGTAGTAGCACCATGTAAAAAACTGGTTTTCAGCTGCATTGAAATAGATAGGAAACCGACTCGCAACATACATGGGAAAAGGGTATACAGACAGACAGGAAAAACTTGATGAAATAACAAATTGCATCAAACACAGCGGAAGCGAGGCGGAACTCGTCAAAACACGGCATAAATAATTTCCATCCATTTCGCTGCGGTAATTGAGCAACGATTTACCTCCCTTTTCATTGAAGGCTTTCGACATTTTCTATCCTCAGGCGTTCTGATCATTGTCTTTGAACTGTTATAATAAAACAGTGAACGATGAAAGTGAAGGGTGATTTCCACACCTAAGTGTAATGTAATTTTTTCAGGACGTGCATTTAAAGCTAAGAAGAGGATGTCTAACATTTCGTGTTTGGCAATGTTTGCCGCGGCATAAGTTAAAGTGAACCGATTTTCAAAAATATTTTTCTATTCGGAAGAGTATAATCCAGAGGTGGTCTGATTATCACCAAGTAATGATCTGATGATGGGATCCCATGGATCTCCATTTCCATGGGATCCCATCATCAGATGCCCACCTACAAATCTTAAAAACACTAAACAACATGTTTCATATTTTTTATGGGTATACGAGTGATGTCAATCCCAAAGATATACTTACTATAGAACTTGCTAACTAAGGTGCTTTTAAATGTTGCATTTTTTTTTACTTTAAAAAGTTTTTTGAATTGTTATAAAATAAAAGTTTTAAAAAGTTATAAAACTTAGCTTACACTAGTCCAAATTAGAATGTAAAGTTAATTGAGTAAAAAATTTACAACCAGACGCTCCACGAAAAAAAACAAAAACGTTCTAAAATGTAGGACGGGGATAGAAATGTGCTTATTTTAGGCTTCAGTTCGTTTCAGACGAACTAGATGGAATAGTCTAAGATGCAAGATTAAGAAGATAAACTATTTAGTTCAATACGAAGTATGTTAATTTTTGGTTTAGTCTTTCTGCAAGTGCTTAGTTTCCAACTGACTGAGAAATATAACTAAATGTCAAATGATTTTTTTTTACTATTGACAGGCACATGTTTGGCCACTATCTCACCTGATGGTAGGTAAGCGATGATGCGGTCGAAGATGGAACACGCTTACCTAGAAATAACCTTTTAACTCTTGACTTAAAGATGTAGCTATCAGGAAACACAAACTGTGGCAGGGAATCCAACTCCTTAGCTGTCCGCACAATTATGTTTTTTTTTTCTTCAGTTATGACTTATGAGCTTAGTGTCAGTCACTTTACTTTTAATAATGCGAACCCTACCTACGTGAACGTCAATGAATATTAAAATGGGGTAAGCGCCATCTGGTGACAATAACGGAGAACCTTTTATCTTCTATATTATTAGGTAGTACCTATCTTCAAAGTGAACATTTACGCTAACGCGAACGACTACGTTTAAAACTTGCTCACACAAATAATAAAGACTACACCCAAAGTGGCAAACATCTCCTAAAATAACAGGCTAAAGGTCACACACCAAAAACACCAAACCAAAAATTTAAAACAAGCCTGAATATTAATGCGATGCTCACTCTTGTTTCAGAAACTTAATTACAAACACAACAAAGTTACGGCACGGTGTGACAGCAGCCGAGGCCTCTATAATCAAATTTACAAGTCCCGTCATCACGCTATATCGTAGGCGAGAAATTAGTTCTACAGTATAATGTTTGGAAAGTTATCCCGGTTTCTAATTAGTGGAGCAGCTGAATTATGTTAAAATTGACACGATTTTGGACCGTTTTGGGAAGATGTGCGGTGGTACGGCTAAGTTCTCGTCTAGGATTCGGTTAGACCTATTACGATTTGGCCTTGGAAGCCGTTTGGCAGCGAATTGTGAGGTCTTCGCTTCGAATCGACCTTGGCGAGATACACAGGTGCCACGGTAAGAAATGATAAATTGTAGTTTACTGAATTGAAATCATTTGATTGAGTTATCCTACTCAGAGATCAGTGGCTATAACAAGTGTCATTCTGTCTGACATATAGATATAGAATTGCAACAGCTTTTTTCATACTAAGACTTCTTTGCAACAATCATCAACATCATCATCTTTTCTGCTGGAAGACGTCCACTGCTAGACATGATTCAATTAAGGTTTACGTTCCATAAGTCATGCACTAGTCAAAGACTCGTCATGAGAACAATATATATTGTGCACAACAATAAATTGTGCCATTTAATCGTCTTACGAGTACGGCATCCCACTTAATCTATCCAATGACTACTACACATTCATTAAAAAGAATAAAATATTTATGAACATTTAAATTATTTAAAAAATTAAAATATTATTCATTCTTAACGTAGTTTGAAACATCCAGGAGCAAGCGCAGCCTTGTTGTTCCAAGGACGGCGCGGAATGGAACTTTGACATTGTTTTGATACGTAAAAAATATTTACTGAGTGTTTCATAATATTCTAATGCATTATATTTATTACCTCTTATCTTAATTAATTATTTTTAAAAATAATGGCTCCTAGAGGTAATTAATGTCGGGTACATTACGTGAGCCGCCTTTGTAAGACAACAAAATTGCAATCGGCAGCTACAAAACAGAACACAACAATCTAACCCTTGAAGTATTGCAGACGTAATGGTTATGTCATCGTGTTCTGCTGCTATAATTGCTTCTTCACCTCGAACGTGGTGAGCCATGTGCGAAACTTCATTAATTAAAGGAATGCGGCGCCATATACAACTTGTAACAAATGTTAAAGATCTTGTTTGTCGTATTCAAGAGCGATTGAAACATTTAAGGTGCCACCGGGAGTAGTTTCCTGTGATGTAACATTTCAGGGTCCCTTAACTAACGAGCATTCGCATTCGCTTGTAACGTAACAAATCAAATATGATTTTGGGAACTAGCTTACGTTATCCTCTTGTATCGGTTTACATCTTGTTGATAATACTCGTTTTCAGCCAAGATCGTAACACCAAATGTATGGGATGGAAACTTGTAACGTGTTAGGTGCATGTTTGTAACTTTAGAAATAGTAGCAAACAGTGTTACACACAGCGGTAGGTACTATGGAGATGTGAAAAAATATACTTCGAAACAATTATACATATAAGGTCGCATTAAAATAGTGAAAAACTTTTAGAAATCATTAAGACCACGAAAATAAGGAAAATTGTAAAAAAATAACAAGAGGAAAAATGCGCGTGCAAGTACCTACCCATTTGGATGTGTTTATTCTAGTGTGCCGGCAATTTATTATTTTAGGTCATAATAAGATCACTTTAATCAGTGTTTATTTTTTTTTTCTTATATATCTTTGGTACGTACTGAACGCTTTGTGTTCTTTGTTAGTTTGGTCTATCGACCTTAAGGCTGCTCTCTCGAAAAAAGCTTAAAAACAGCGTGCAGATGAAGCAGCTTTTCGTCAGCACTCACAGAGAAATTACATGTGAAAAAAATATTGAGTAATCTACATGATATGATTAATTTGGTTTAGCCAGAATTTATCTATCGGTATCACTTAATAGGAAAAAAAACCACAAAATCACCTCCAAATCTTTGAGACGAAACCATTTTACTCCTTCATTTTTTTACTAAAAGATTATAAAAATTTATTTAAAATATTTTTGCAATACAAACGAAAATGATTTGGTTTTGTTACTTTTTAAAAACATGTATTATTTTTATTATAAAAATTAAAAATGCGGGTAGCAGGGTAGTTAGCTCCGTTCATATGCACAAGATCATTGGCATGAATACAAACTGACCGGTATTAAGGGCCGTAATGACCATTCGCAGCGAGCATGTTACGAGCAACATGCGCGTGTTCGTGCTCGTTTTCATGTACTGGCTGCATGAAACCTCGCTGTGTAACATTACATGTTACGCCCCGTAACACTGGTCTGTTCCCAGGTTTAGACGTGCAGTATTAAGTAAGCCAACCAAAACTTAATCTCGCACAAGATAGCTTTAGCACAGTATAAATATCTACAGTATTGTGACTCGACCTTCTCCTTGAAATAATTACCTACAGCCGCGCGGTACGTAAACACGCCATAGGGCTGCACGCCTCCAGTATTTTAATTTCATCTACTTGCCTACTTGAGTTTTTTTCTACTTTTGTGATTGTAAAAATAACATTTTTACAAAAAAAAAAAAGAAAAAACAAACAAATAAACTGTTGTCGCCGAAGTTTACCAAACTCCAATTCTTACAAAATTCACCTATGTACCTACTCAACCAAAATGCAAGAAACAGCTGTCATTAAATTATAATATCTTATATAATCATTTCATAGTGATATTTCGTCTACTTCAATAATAAAATGTGATTAGCTAAGTACATAAATAAGTCGATAGCCTAGCCTATGAAACTACCTACATTTTTTACTAATGCGAGCTTAATATTTCACTCGTGTGTCACTTTGTTCACCCTATCCACTTATTTATTTATAACTCAAGGTAAGTATTTTAATCGGTGGAAAAAGAGAAATACCTACATACCTATTACTATTAATAAAAGATAAAAATTATGTGAGTACTTACGAGGTAAACTACAAAATATATCTTTGGGTGAATCCAAGCAACCAAAAACACCACAGTTTATGCTATAATTTTTCTTTTCCATTTTAAGTAAGTACTTGTTCTTATTTCAAAACAAATATTCAGAAATCACCCGCTTACTGTTTACAAAACAATCACACCGTTCGTTCGTCACTATGGCGCATTCGCGACTGCTTGCAGTTGGAGAGCAGTTTGAACTCGAGGCGCGTAGGTATGACTCGCGTTCCGACCGTTTGTATGAAGATACAATACTGTAGATATTATTACCGTGGCTTTAGCTTTGGTTTCAAAGCTATCCACCAAACTGCAATCAATCACACTTAATTCACGATACAAAACGATATTCTAACCAAATTAACAGTCTCTAAATAATATTAACGATTGTCGCCAAATGGTTTGTTGACTTCGCGTCACGAAAAACAGATTCAAGTTAAATTAACGGTAACAAAGTTGTTTAGCACGGTTTGAGCTCGTTATAATCGAATTTGGCGCGTTTTTTGGCTGTGATGACAATTGAATGACCACCGTCTTTTTTTAGATTTTTTTTTATTGAAAGTTTTCTATAACGCAGTGGTCGTTATGAGTTTAAAATGATGTTTGGAGAAAATGCAACGGTTTGTGACTTAGGCCGGCCGCATACGTACGGTTTCCTGATTAGGTTTCCTAATAGGGAATTCAGATTCGGAGACCTGAATGCTCGCCTTACATACAAAATGTTCAACTAGGCGCATACGTTTGTTTTCTTTCCGAATAAGAAAAACAAATGACGTTCCTTTCAAAAACGAGCCGTGTGATCAGGTCAGAAGAACAGAAAGTTTAACGTCTCACTGAATTTCGAATCTGAATTCCTGATCGGAAAATCTAATCAGGAAACCGTACGTATGCGGCCGGCCTTATTCGGGTTAATGCTTTTGTTCATTTGATACAGTCCAGGCAAAGATGCCAACGAACCCGTTGCTCAAGCACCAACATAACAGTTATTCAAAATAAGCTATTATTACTACTGATAAATATCCGATTATACTACACTAGCTTTTGCTCGAATATAGATTTTCGCAAAAAAGTATATGCTACTTTTTGCGAAAATCGTTACCTACCGTTCTAACTACCGTTTCTAGGTTCTCATCAATCTCTGTACCAAAATTCATCAAAGCGGTTCGGCAATTTAGGCGTGAAAGCGTGACAAATAAACAGACACTTTTTAATTAATCCTCACTAATATTATAAATGCGAAAGTAACTCTGTCTGACTGTCTGTTGCGCTTTCACGCCAAAACTACTGAACCGATTTAAATGAAATTTGGTACTAGATAGATAGTCTAGAGCCTGAGATAGGACATAGGCTACTTTTTATCCCGGGAGTATGTTTCCTAGGGACCACGCGGGCGAAGCCGCTGGCAGAAGCTAGTTGATTATAATTATATCAAAGATCAGCGATCACATTTCTTTTGCCGAGTTCCATAGAAAACATCCTCTCATCATCATCTGCCTAGCCTTTTCCCAACTATATTGTGGTCGGCTTCCATTCAAACCGGGTTCAGCTGAATGCAGTAGCGTAGCGAGGGGGGGGCAGGGGCGGTCGACACCAGGTGACACCCTTTTAGGGGTGACACCCGACCGTTCGTTGACTGGTTTTTGTCACTGTCGGGTGTCACCCCTAATCGTTTCATGCAACGAAACCTGCCGGGAGTGGGGTGAAAAAATTTTTGAGCTCGCTTCGCTCGCTCTCGCATACTGCACTCTCTGACTTCATGAGCTTTTCTGTATAAATCAACAAAAGACTTATCTTTAAGTATGAATGATCAAAAGATAGTAAACCCTCCCGGTATGAGGAGCAGAAAATACTTTAGTTCCTGAGATTTTGGCATTTAGGGGTGACACTCGACCGTTCATTAGCTTTTTGTTACGGTCGGGTGTCACCTTAACGGGTGACGTAAGGAAACACGTCCGAGGTTGGGTGTAAAAATGTCGAGCTCGCTACGCTCGCACTCACATTCTGCAATTTCTTTATTCTCGAGCTGTTCTGTATTACTCAACAAAATGACTTTACGTATGTAAGAAACAATAGTCTTTCCAGAGTGCATGAATTTTCGAGCTCGCTACGCTCGCTATTGTGTTCTGCTCTCTCCCAGTAAATAGAGTTATTATCCGAGGTGGGATGCAAAATTTCACTTGGCTGGCTCATGCGTTCTACCCTCACTTATTTCTTGAACTTACTTGCGTCAATCATTAAATGTGGCGAGATGCACAAATTTTCGAGATTTTGTTTGTAAGTGACAAACAAAATCTCGAAAATTTGTGCATCTGAGTAAGAACATTCTTGAAATTAAAAACCTGCAGCACAAATGGAACACCTCCCTGCCGATAAATGGCTTGTAACTGCGATACCCAAAACGAAAGGCGCCACTCATAATAATTTGGGTTAATTTGTGGGGTGACACCACATTATCCGCCCCGAGTGTCACCCATGCTAGCTACGCTACTGGCTGAATGCCAGTATTTTATATAGAGCGGCTGCCTACTAGACGTCCACAACCCATAAACTGGGTAATATTGTCCAAGCACCTTCTTGGTTGCATTGGCCAGTCGAGAAAGCCTTGGGGGATTTAATAAAAAAAGATATTAGAGATTAGAATAGTTTCAAATGAGGTAAAAATATAATTTGTTTTAGAATGAGATTACTGTAAAAGCTTTCACCTGGGCAAGTGCTCAACATAATTATGCTATGAATCCAATCCTTGTTTCATTTGTACAAAATTTCTTCTGTGGTGCTGCTGAGGATCTAACCAGCAGTTCCAATAGAAATCGTTTAACGTTTAAAATAGACGACTAAGTTGCGGGCTAATCTATCAAAAAGACATATGTGGTCATTATTTTGGCAACAGTATCAAGCAAGCTCGCTGCATTTATTGAATGTTGCCTACAAAGAGTAGTAAAAGTTGTAAGTAGAACATTATACCCTAGATGCCTTCAGTAGATGGTTATTTAGAATTTTTATTCTCTCGAGCAAGAAAAACATAAAACGTACCAGCTGCTCATTCTGCGTGAGTCGTAAAGCGTACTGAGTGAAAGGTTTATTATTGTATCCACTAGCTGAGAAAAATGGGCTCGTATCATAGCAGAGCATACGGCAGTAAAACAATGATAAAAATTTCTAATGGATAGTGCTTGAACGGGATTGGCTAAGGCGTCGTCCTAATAGAAAGCGATCGTCGCGCGAAATCCTCGTATTCATTTATTCAGAAAAACCGTTCGTAAGACGCCCTAGAGGGAGCCTTACGGTTTCTCGCACGTCGGCGTCATCGCGATGATAGATCACCGGGACAATGCGATTGGATATACCGTACAAAAGAATGCGCGTACTCCCGCGATGATCGCCCTGTATTATTTCGATGTTCTAAACTTAGATACCCTAAGTAGCTTTTTTTTGCAGCCTAGGCACTTGTCTCACCGCCGGCGAGGAAGTAATTAGCTATCGACTATTTGCTCGCTGAGGAAAGGGACAAAAGATATAGATTAAACAAGTGAGTAAACGAGACACATACATTCATAGTCGATAGCTAGCTATTCACACTGCCGGCGAGTGGCCCTTACCACTAGTTGATCGCAGCGACAAGAGCTATCAAAGATTGTACTCGCTCAGCGATCCTCGCTTGGCGGTCAGAACGCACCAACCAGCGATAATATCTACCTATAGTGCGGGCCGCACAAAATCACAATTTTTTTTTAAACTTTTCACTTTTTAGAAACTTTTTAGCGTGTTAAAACTCGCTACAGAAAAGATAAAATACAGCTACAAAATAAAAAAATGCCAATATTTTTTAAAAATACAGCTGTGTTTGGGTTTATTGCAGAAAATGTTTTCACAATAAATTTTAATAGCAGCAGAATGCAACACCAGTTAGTTATAATTCAGCATGACCGATTTTTATGACATTTCATAAGCTAGCTTCTGTCCTCGGCTTCGCCCGCGTTTTAAGTGGT
Source organism: Lacanobia wlatinum (assembly GCA_947578705.1). NCBI lineage: Eukaryota > Metazoa > Arthropoda > Insecta > Lepidoptera > Noctuidae > Lacanobia > Lacanobia wlatinum. Next base: position 16,432,389 of record OX388044.1, read on the forward strand.
TTGCTATTCCAGGGATTCCAGGGGAACTTATATCCGGGGTGAAATGTAGAAACACTGAAAAACTGACAGATACACTTTCGCATTTTTGCCTGCGACTTCGTACGGAATTTGTTTCCCGTTCCCCTTAAAAATTCGGGAAATCCTCTCTTGGTACTCTCTGCCCCTATAATCCCCAACGAACCTACCAAATTTCAGTTTTCTACGACCAATAGTTTCGGCTATGCGTTGTCTGTCAGTCACACACTCAATCAGTTAGTAACGGAAGAATTTTATATATTAGGATATAAGTACCTATGGTAAAGTGTATTGATTGGTGGTTGAGTGTTTGATTGATTGGTTGGTGGTTGAAGTGTGTGTGTGTGTGTGTGTGTGGTGAAGTGTGTGTGTGTGTGTGTGTGGTGAAGTGTACTGGTGGTGTGTGGTGTGTGTGTATAGTGTGCTGATGAAACTGCATTATGTGAGCTTTATTCCTAGAAAATGCAATGACGTAAAGAGTAGCAAAACATCTCGCTCCAACGGTTTCATTCACTGCTTTGCCACTAAACCTTCCAAAGCACACGAACGTCTTTATTTTTGGCACAAAATATTTCGTCTCCAGAAAGTCACGAGCGAACTACAGCCACAGAATAGATATGTACAGAAAATCGAGTTCATTCAACGAGCGAAAAGGCACGCACTCATAGGCATGCTTTAAAGATCGACGTTCATACGCTAGGAATTCACTAGGCCTGTTTACCATTGCAGACTGGCCTATATTAGCCAGTTTGGCGAGCATTTCCTGCAAAAAAGCTCACAGACAAGCCCGTTTAGTGTTCTCCCCGCTTTAAAAATCGAGTACAATTTACGACCTACGCACACCGCTGCACCGGGATAAAGTGGCAGGCGATTTTGCCACCGGTCAGCGCACACTAGCCGCTTAGATCCCACGGCTGGATGCCGCGGCACCGCCAGAATGCTAATTGTAGCAATCCGGCGGCCTACCAATGCCGTGTCAACAAATTTTTCAATGGTCCGGTTCAAAAGGGCTTTACACAGGTGGTTAATTGAGAATCCCTTCTATAATATAAAATAATTCCTTCAGTTTAAATGTAAATGATTTAATTGTATCTATACTAAAATTTGCATGTCATTATGTTATGATTGAATACGTTAAGCTACCATACTACTACTGCAAGAACTTTTGTAATCATATTTATTTTCAAATAAATCTTTGACTTTGATGCCACGGAATCAACTTATAATATTGGCATTTATGTCGTATTCCGTCTAGATAAGTTTGAATGTCCTTGTGTAAAAAATTAAATCCTTTGCTATTTCAGCCCGGTATGCGTAGGTCATTAAAAAAGATTAAATTAAATTAATTAAGAGAACTCGTAACTGTAAAACGTTTGACATCCTTACATATCGCCGTGCATACCTACGTGTTTTTCTCTGGTTGCACGCATACTTAGATTGGACCCTCTGTACCTATCTGCTTTGTGCTACAAAGCTGTAAGTATTTCGTGGAAATTCTAAATTTTAGTTGTCTCAAACGAAACAAGAAAACGGTTGAAAATGTCTGAATAAGTTAATTAATCAGTAGAAACGTTTGTGGTTCTGTCTTGGGAGCCGTTCCTAACGCTTCTGGAGGTTTCTGGCGTGAAATATGTATATTGTATGAAGTAGAGTTTAATTGCTTCCATAAGAAACATTTTGTATCCAATTCGGAATTATTTTTGATCGGCGTTCGGTTGTTAGTCATTTCCAATTGTAAGGAGGCATTCATGATTGATTAATTTGCCAGCGTTTGGCATTTCATCTTTCATAATTTATAAAAGTTTGGATCGTTTTTATCATGGCTACTTGTGCTCCAAACTTTATGATTTCACTTTTGAATTTGATCTATCGACTTTTGAAAAAAAAATATGAACAGGGTTATTTGTAAAACACTTAGAACCTTTTTGGGAGTGAAAGTACACATAACTATAAACAACTTTTACTTTGGGGTCTAACCCGGAATCAGGAAAAAAAATTGGCTGCCTCTATACATGAGTAAATAACTACACAAAATGTATTGAACAGCTAAAAGTTTTATATGATCATAGGGAGTGAAAGTACTCCAGGATTGTTTGTAAAACACTAACAATCCTGTATATAGATAGAATATAATTTGTACACTAAAAATAGGTACAAATTCTTTAACACAAACCAAATACAAAACAGTTATTTATTTCCAAACAAGAACCACGATTCATAATTGAATACTTGAAATTCAAGCTTACATTTATGATAAACTATCAAACCTTATTCTGGAACGTAGGTATTTACTGCTGGCACACTTAGTAAATTGGTTGACAAACAAACCAAAATATGATATACGAGTATGTAGTTTCAGTCACAACTCAAGGCCGGCTCTTGTTTGTAGATATTAATGTAATAGGATACCTTGTGGTCTATATTTCTACATTTTTTGCGTTCTTTTCAAATGAAAGTACAGCAGCGCGATTCTGTAAACATATCGAAGTGAAGGCTTGGGTGCAATGATCACGAAGTGAGCTGTCAATCGATCCACTTGTGTTATACTATCAGTTTCCTTTTTCATTGCATGATCGGATCATAAATGAAGAGATCCACAGGAAAAAAATATTGCCGATATTGACTGGAGAATTGGTAAGTGCCAGTGGAGACGGCGCATTTAAATTCAATTCCCCAAGAATCTGCTAGAAGCGAGAAACACAGCCGGTGTATTCTATCAACATCTCAAACCTGAAGCGAACTGTAATTTCAACTTGTGTGTATGGATAGACAGCTGACTTCATGTTCACTTCACCTAAGCTTACACGGTGAGATGTAAACAGCAGTACGATTCTGTAAACGTGTCGTAGTGAGGGCTTGGGTGAAGTGATCACGAAGTGAGTCAATGTGATGAGTGTCAATCCATGTATTCAAGATGGTATGACAATTCACTTCGCGCTCACTCTACATAAGTGAGAGATTTACTTTGGGTTGAGTGAGCTATGGCATTGACTGAAATGATAATAATGATTTATTTCCTCTCATCAGAACACGACAATTGTTGGTGACATGTTATGTGCTACGATTGATTCTAGTAGTATGATATTTGCTCAAGATGTTGCTCTCGGTAACCAGTAGCACATATCAAGTTAACCATGTCTTTGAAATTGAGACTCTATTGCTATTAACAGAGCCATATCAAACGCTCTAGAATTCGAGATATAAGTGGTTTAAGAACAACCACGTTTGATATTAGGGTGGGTAATATCAATTACCCACCCTAATATCAAACGTGGTTGTTGATACAAAGTGAAGTGGATTCTAACTGTAAAATCATGCAAAAAAAATAATGTCTTAAAATAAGACGAAAAAAAAAACAAAGAATAGAGAAACTAATACACAAGAATACAACAATAACGGCCATACTCAAGAAAAGAAACAATGATTATAAGAAATATAAGATTCTCTGGATTCCCCATAAAAACTATGGCTGCTAATAAAAGTTAACGGCTTGAAGTTACGGGTAGGGGAAAAGAAATAAAATCAAGTAGCCGACAAGGTCACTCAGACCCTTCGTTATTATGGGACAACCGGAGCAACTTGGCTGGGACGTGCCTTTCAAAACAGGGGTATAAAACATCGTATGGGGAAAACATGTGGTGATTTTGGGACGTCTGAAATGTCATGGTCATGGACATTTTTTTGAGTGTTGGTAACAAGATCTGTAGGCTTCTCAGGCAAGTTAGGTATTTATTTAGTAGTGCTAGGTATTATCATAACACAAATAAAGTTGAAATTTAACTAGTGTTAAAAACATAACTAATAACTTTTAGGAACAACCTGTATCAATTTTTCTACTAAGTATGGACGACTGGATTGGTAACTAACTAATGACGCCCGTTAGTATTTTAAATAATTTCTTTTCGCATATACCTGATGAATGTTATATTTTCTCTATTGTTGTTTCTATTTTTCCTAACTATCTACTTAGATTGTTATATTTTTTGTCGGAATGTGTAGTCGATGATTTTGGTGCACGGCAAAACTCTAATGAGTTCATGTTGGCATCAACTTAATGTATAAAATGTACGTGTGTATGTGAATAAATATAATAAATAAATAGTAGTAAGGAAGGTTACACGTGATTTTCGCAGATGATTTTTCCATTAGTATACCTAAGTTAGCATAACTTTGGATGGATGTTTGTTACTAAATTACACCAGCACGGCTTAACGGTTTTTTTTTACTATTGATAGACACATGTTTGACCACTATCTCACCTGATGGTAGGCGATGATGCGGTCGAAGATGGAGCACGCTTGCCTAGAAATAACCTATTCAATCTTGACTGTCACAGAGATGGATTAATTCTGTAATAGCAAATAAACTTTTATCCCGGGAGTGTGTTCTCTTGAGGGATACTTTCCAAAGTTCACGCCGTCGAAGCCGCTGGCAGAAGCTAGTATTTTTTTAGGTACCTATATACATATTAGAAAATGCGCTCGTGGCTAAAGAATACCGGCCGCACGGATCGATCTTCAAGGTGAAGCAACGCTTGCCAAGGTTGGTCTGTGGATGGATGACCATCTTAACATACCGAGTTTCCTCCGTGCCTCGGCAAGCACGTTAAGACGAAATGCTGACGACGAGACTTTGTATGTAAAAAGTCATAATTCGAGGTTTGGCTCTCACAAACTGAATAAGAAGGATGTATACTGAAATATCTCTTATATCGGTCCAATATTGGAGGAGAAAACAATCGAGAACCAAACCTCGAATTACGACTTTTTACATACAAAGTCTCGTCGCCAGCATTTCCTCTTAAGCCGTTGGTCCCGGCTGCCATTTGTAGATCTGTGCAGTCGTTACCTACGGATTGTCAGAAGCCAGATATCTGACACCAGTCTTGCCAAGAAGTACCTACTGTGTTACCCAGTTAATGGGTTGTGAAGGTCTGGTAGGCAGCCGCTCCACGTAAAATACTGGTATTCAGCTGAAACCGGTTTGACTGGGAGCCGACCCCAATATAGTTGGGAAAAGGCTAGGCAGATGATGATGCTAATTAGAAAATGCACTTTGCCCCGGAATATCGGAAGCTTTTGTGGTGTATGTTTGTTTTGATTGGTTTACAATAATTCTAGAGTGTTTAATACAGTTTGGTCTACACCAATTGAGTCTCAAATATCAAAGACATGCTCGACAATCGAAATGTGCTCTTGGTTATCATATACATCTTGAACGTACCGTAATACCCATTGAATTGTATATCAACCAGCCAGCGGCTTTGCCTGCGTAGTCCCTAGGGAACATATTCCCGGGATAAAAAGTAGCTTATGTCCTTTCTCAGGCTCTAAACTATCTGTGTACCAAATTTAATTTAAATCATTTCAGTAGTTTTGGCGTGAAAGCGCGACAGACAGACAGACAGTTACTTTCGCATTTATAATATTAGTAAGGATTATAGTAAGGATTATAGTAAGGATTATAGTAAGGATTATAGTAAAGATTATTGTAAGGATTATAGTAAGGATTATAGTAAGGATTATAGTAAGGATTATAGTAAGGATTATAGTAAGGATTATAGTAAGGATGGTAATACCGTAGTTACTACCAGCATCAATCTTACTTCTATAAGATGTTGTTACTCAATCACTCAGGAACGGCTGATCGGATGTACTTAGATGAAATTTGACACAGAGATAGATATAGTCTAGAATAGCACAACGACCGCTAGCAAAATCTAGCCACAGCATACATAAATGTCATCAACAACCGTTAGTGAGTTGTGGTGTACCAAATTTGAATTTGCTTGAACATTTTACATACTGTTTATTCATGTTAGTATTCACAATCATATTATCAACAGGTAAAATAACTACTGAAATAATACTATTAAACAACTAGATAAATAAATTGGTAAAATTATGTACCCATAAAACTAGAGACAAACTGGTCCAACGTACGCAACGTATGCAACGCATTATGATATCTGTACGTCTACCTTGAGTTTTATCAATCTATACTCGCTAGCGACTGTAGTTAAAAAAATGTATGAAGATTTTTAAAAATCAAAAGTCTAATTTATTTGTTGTTAACTAACAAGCAAGCAAGTTGCAAGTAAAACTTTAGTTAACAACTAAAAAATAAATTAGAAACTAATTTTTATAAAGTTTTCATACATTTTTTTTAAATACAGTCGCTAGCAAGTATAGATTAATAAAACTCATGGTAGACGTACTGGACTCTTGATTTTATATGAAAAACTATGCAGTAGAAACACACTTATCGTATGCAACGCAACATGCGATACGATAAAAAAGCGTTGCATACGTTGCGTACGTAGGACTAGTGTGTTTCTCGCTTTATGCATATAAAACTATAAAACTAAGTTAAATGCATTTAGAGATTTTGTCGTTGATAATTCTGAAATAAGATAAATTACTTTTTAGCCCAAAAATGCCAACATTTAACCTGTCCTTTCATTATTGAAACAACTGGAGCAAGAAGAATAGAATATGTACGTGACTTTCAAAACAAGGGCATACAATATTTGCATGTCATCATATGCCAACCCTTTTCCAATTATCTAGGTCATGTAGCCAGACGTGGCGGCATATAATACATAATTTTATAAAACATTGGTTGGTAAATTGAGGCTATTTAGAGATTATGATTTCACAAGGACGTCTGGACTTTTTTGCGCTTTTTTAAATCAAAGGTAATAAATAAAATATGGGTTTTTTTTATCAGAGTGCCAATTCTACTTATTATTTTCAAGCAACGTTTGCGTTCGCAGCTCGGTCGCAATCTGTCAAAAATGTATGAAAAATGAAGCTTTTTCGACGTTTTCAAAATTTCGATTCTGGCCAATGTTGTTGCAAGTGTATAAGTAAGGTTACTTGCAAATCCGTTTTTTTTAAACTATTTTATTTCACTAGTTTACGTCAGCCAAATCAAATACTAATGTTTGAACAAATTTGAACAAATTAAGGTCTGTTATTGGTATTTTTCTTCATACTTCGGCGTTGAGCCGTTTTCGAGATCTGGGAAATCCCAAAACGTTACCGGAGCAAAATCTTGAATAACTTAAGAACCATAACACACAAAAATTTTGCTATTTACAAACATTTACTACGCAACAAAAGCTATCTATTCATGTATTTGGTTCCAGCTAGAAACTAATTTTTGAAAAAGATTTTGCCAGGGTAACGTTTCAAACGTTACTCCAACAAAATTTGTGTTTCTCAAATAACTTTAAAACAACAATTTGAACAAATTTTGCTTTTAGTGAATAAATTGCTCCTCATGTTGAACTAATTATTGGTTATAGTCTCACCTCTCTAAAGCTTGTGCTTTAGAGAGTGTGCATTACCCCAGCAAAATTTTGGCATTTCCCAGCAAAATGCCAAAATTTTGCTGGGGTAATGCACATTTTTTTGACAATTGCGATTGAGATGGGAATGTTCCCCTCCTTCCCATCCTACTATTTTTTAACCTTGTCAGGTCTTGTACTAGTGCATATATATACACATAATGTACAATGCGATTAATTTTTCAACATCCATATTTTTCCTGGCATTATGTACCAATCGAAGACACGATTTAAACAAAAAATATTTTTATTTAGGTATCCTACGCCTTCCTAATGCGGGGCAAAGACCTCCCCCAAATACCGTCTCCTATTTCGTATTGGTCGCATAATTCGTTTACTGAACAGCTAATTTTTGTGAGCTGATAATCCTTGTCTTAGATTTTACATATAACTAGCTGACCCGCGCAATTTCGTCTGCGTCAAATATTTCCATTTATGCTCCGCTCCTATTCGTCTTAGCGTAATGTTATGCAACTTTTACCCTTCTTCGATAAACGGGCTATCCAACACTAAAATATTTTTTTAATTCGAACGAGTAGTTTCTGAGATTAGCGCGTTCAACCAAACAAACTCTTCAGCCTTATAATATTAGTATAGATGCCTGGATGTTTGAATGGTGGAAAATCTTTCAGTTTAAGTAATTGGGACAAGGCCAAGTTGCGAAGCATCTTAACTGAAATGAATGCAAAGCAGAAATCTTTGGTGCCTCACGTCTTTGACTCAATTCTAAAGAAAAAACCGGCCAAGTGCGAGTCGGACTCGCACACGAAGGGTTTCGTACCATAAACCTTATTTTTTATTATTTATTGTTATAGCGGCAATAGAAATACACAATCTGTGAAAATTTCAGCTATCTACCTATTACGGTTCTTGAAATACAGCTCGCTGACAGACAGACGGACGGACAGACAGACGGACGGACAGACAGACAGACGCACGGACGGACAGCGGAGGCTTCTTTTGGTTACCCTTCGGGTAAGGAATCCTAAAAATGAATTGACTGTGATTTTAGTTTAACAAAAATATCTTGTGATTTCGAAAGATATCTCATTTTTTCCTCTTATTTACAAAATAATGTCGACGCTATATTCTTTTGTTATTCTTTAAAGTCCGTATATTTTACCACTTCTGTCTGATAACAATCCCATTAAATTGAAACGTCAGTAAGGTGGGAACTACCTACCTTGTTACACGTATAAGATAAACAGTTAATTTCCCTGACTATAGGTACAATAATAGTCCAAAGCCGTTAAACTTACAAAGAAATCAACTAGACCGAAGTAATTATGGCAATATAACCTCGCCTTTGACCGTATGCCACATACTACAGTAATTAACCTATCTCATTCAGTTCACTTACAATTTGCACAACATCAGTAAACTTCCTTTAACATGTCCTATTTCTAATACACACACACACGCACAGACTACAGACCCTTATCCCCTTCAGTATACTTACATTTTACTCTGGAACCATGTATATCTAAGACTAGCTAAACTTCCTTAGACCGCTGCTTTCTGTGTATCATTGCACGTCTGCTACAGACTACAGACCTTATCCCCTTCAGTATACTTACAATTTACTCTGGAACAGTAAGCTTTCCTTGGCGTATGTAAGTATTTGTGAGACTAGATAAGACCACTGCTTTCTGTGTTTCACACACTAACGGTATTTAAACGTGTGCCACAAACCAGAGGTACGTTCAGTTACCTTTCAGACTATCTGCAAGCTTCCCAGAACCCATGTACTTCCGAGGATAAATTCACTTTCTTGGCAACTGCTCTGTGTAACACAAACTAACGCCTTTAAACGGTTACTGCAACTACAGAAAAATATTTCCTATAGTTTACATTATTTGCTCTAGATCTTTTACCTTCCCTGAACTCGTGTTTATTTTTATATGCACTAGCTTTTGCCTGCGACATCGTATGCGCATAATTATCCCGTTAACGTAGGAATTTCGGGAAATCATCTACTAGTGATCCCCTACACTCCCCAAGGAACTTACATGCCAAATTTCAGCTTTCTACCAGTAATTTCGACTACCTATGCGTTATCTGTCAGTAACGGAAGAATTTTACATAATAGTCGTAGGTAGTTTTCGCGAAAACAAGTATTACTGATTCCCTTTCAAACATTGGAACTCGCTATTTTGTATATATTGTGTTACCTCCCTTGGGATTATCGTTGTATATACCTACACTTATGTATGCCTTTCTTTCATTGCCAGATTCGCCGTCAAGTTGGCGCCGTCGCATGGTCATTGCAGTGACGTCGAGCTATTAAAACGAGTAATGAGAAGACTTATTAGTGCAGTACAACACGTTGTAAGTTGGTACAAGAATAATATTACAAAGAAGACTTATGCCGTAATTATGAAGAGAAACTCGATACTTTGAATTATTTTGGTAAGTAAGGGTATAGTATTATACTACCACTGCAATATCGCTTTCCTATTGGCATCATTAATTCATTATTCATTCGACCACATTTACATGTCACCGCAATATGACACGTGTAGGTATTTAAATGGATAACTCGCATATTACCAGATACCTATTGGTTGTTACAACAGATATTTGAACATATTATTCATTTTTTCTCAAGCCTAAATAACATATTTTTTCAATACCATAGCTACAATGATTCTCTGTAAGGTTATTAAATGTTGCAATATCCAAAGGCACTTGTTAGGCTTATAAGTTACCTTAAAGACAACCTCTAGCTTCAGTGATATAACAAAATTACTTGTACTGACAGACATTATTCAACTTAATACCTTCACTTTGCCTCTCAAATAATATCCGTAAATGTAAGTTTATCTCGTGACGACCGTCCACCGCATTGACATTGAGCGACATATCTCGCCGTGATATGGCACGTGCGAATAAACGTCACAGGTAATGTGATATTCTTGTGTGACAGACATATCAACTGAAGTATGAAAAAAAAAAACACCGGTAGCACTCCGGGAGTGCCGGCAGAAATGAAAACTTTAGTAGATATTAACGTTGTGTTTAATTATAAGTACAAAAATACTGTCATTTATGAGGTAGAATACAATGTTTATTTATTGCGCTATCGTACACAAATATGACAATTTACATGTTATTATTCATAATATTATATCGTTATTTATTTATATATTACATTAATTTTTATCTCTTAGAAAAATCAACTTTCATCCATAATTTCGTAATTTCGTATCCTTGGATACGCGTGGCACGCTGTACATAAACACAGACGGACATTCGCGCAAGCGCCCTGTGCCGCCTAAGCGGAGCAGCACACTCAGGCACGGTAGAAAGAGTGGGAGATACTAGTTCCTCTCCCTTCCCCTCGATCTTACGCTTTTTCGATCAGCATCACGTGACCCTGACGCGAGTCCGTCTTACGCTTTTTCGATCAGCATCACGTGACCCTGACGCGAGTCCGTCTTACGCTTTTTCGATCAGGTCACGTGTCCTGACGCGAGTTTAAGATTTTATACCCATTACAGAAAAAGTGCTCAACGCCGCTAAAGAAGTTTTCACTTCAAAAAACATGTTGCGGTTTAGGGTCAGGCCCCAAATAATTAGGATAGCAGCAAGAGAATGATTATATTCAGTTACATCTTTTCAGACTGATTAACATTTTTGTACACTCTGTCACAATGTTAAAAGGCACGTGTCGTCTTGATTCAGCGACGCGTTCAGAGGAAATGCGGGCGGCGAGACTTCGTATGTAAAAAGTCATAATTCGAGGTTTGGCTCTCGACTGTTTTCTCCTCCAATATTGGAGGATTACCGATAAAAAATTTAATTAAAAATTTAAAAAACCCCCGACAAAAAACCTTTAAAAAGTTAAAAATAATTTTAATTGATCCTTTTAGTTTAATATAGGTACGATTCTTTGGGCCACGCACGCACGCACGTTGTGAAATATCTCTATAATCGGTCCGATATTGGAGGAGAAAACAGTCGAGAGACAAACCTCGAATTGTGACTATTACATACAAAGTCTCGCCGCCAGCATTTCCTCTTAAGATGATTTGCACTGACGACAGCACCACAACAGCACGCCACGTTATGCTCCTACAACTTAATACTCGTAGCTTCACTTTGTCTCTCAAATAATATCCGTAATCGTACGTTTACCTCGTCACGACCGTCCACCGCATTGACGTTGAGCGACATATCTCGCACGCACCTATAAACTTCATGAATAATGTGAAATTCGTGTGTGACAGACATGTCAACAGTTTTCTTGTTTGCTCTCCGTTAAAATAGTCCGTGATGAATTTACTTTGTGAAATTTATGCGGTAACGAATAGTTTGGAAACCATAATATGAAGGAAATAAAAATGAAATTCAGTGAGTGAAGTTAATACAGTGCAATGTTTATTATGCGCTTTCACATTATTTCTTTGATTTTCTTTTAACGTACGCGAAATATATTATTATTCCTAGAATATTCTGAATTAAAAACGTGAAATTGCGTTTGTTTTAATTGTATTTCTAAAAAATGACCCCAATTATCTAACTGTTTTCTCAGTAATTTAATTGGTTATTATATTATTTATATTATAGACTTTATATTAAATTTCAAAGGGACAAAACATAATGCACTTACTATTTTATTTTTTTTGTTAATTAAAGAGCACTCAGCCGAGCTGCGTTAAAAGAATATGAAAGGTATTCGAACTTTTTTCTATTGGAGCTGGCATAGCCCCCTGTCACGATGATATATTAAGGGTAGAAGAAACTTAAACAAAAAAATGCATGTAACATGGTGCCCTAGTGTCATGTTGCCGAAATATTTTAAGGTAAAGTCGCCATGTGAGAACAATGAAAATTTATCTATAAAAGACTTGCTATTTTCTACGAGTTTGTTTTATTGATAGAAGACAGGAAATCTATAGACAAACCAAACACCTAATAAATTTTTGATGAATCTTTTTCTAAGATTCACAAAAGTGTCAGACAAACTTTTCCGACACTTATTGGCAAATATGTCAATGCCGTGTTTTCAAAGTAAATTGACAGCCACAGAAGCAGTAGGTAAGTACACTGAAACATTTTTTGCTGAGGTCCTATGTTGACAGGCTCTGAGCTAGCTACCAATCGTAATATCTGTCTCGATGTGACAGCCAAGCAATTGTTAAGTGATTTTATTTGGCTAGAGTGGTTTGTTTGGAGTGGTTTATAAGTAACATTTTATTGTGCTTATAATTTACTTAGTAGCTTTTGCCATGGTTTTGCCTACGATAGTCGCAATTTTTTTCCACGAGTGCATATTAGAACTAAGGGAATAACAAATAAATAATAGTTTATTACAGAAAATACACATTTTACAAGATTAAAAAGAAAACAAAGTTGTCCTCTGACTTTCCAAACTTCATCCAAATCTGTTAAGCAGTTGAAAGAAAGAAAACTTGCTTATTTGGCACACATAGGTAAACACAATGTAGGTGATTGGAGCTTGTGTACGTTACCCCAGCAGGAACGTGTCTTCTAGAGTGATATGAGTAGAACGTAGGTATATTTAGTGCGTAATCTGCTATAAATGTGCGCTACTTATAGAATTTGTCCGCCTGGCCGTTTTGAAAAAAAACAGAAAAAACGATTCCTGCTAGGGTAACATTCTTCTAGCAGGAAAATTCTAAACGAATGATCGGAGAGAGAAATGTTGCGCATGGGCAGAGAGCTTATATTTGTGCAAAAATGTGCCCCGAAAATATAATTTGTGCGTCTTTAGGTTTTCGAGATATTGCGTTTCCTGCTGGAGTAACGTTTTGCAGAATCGTGTATCTCTAAAACCATCGTATGTGCGCCTGTAGAATAAACGTACACGAGTAAGTAGCTCTTAATTTGTACGTATTTGTGACAGAATTAGATTTACAAAAATATTCATAATTTTCAAGTTATCGCACTTATCGAAAACTCGAAAAAAAATCGTAGCTCCTAAATGAGAAAACGTATAAGCTCGCTGAAAACTGTATTCGGTCCTTCTTGACGCTTTTAATAACCATTAAGTTTCAAAAGGGTACATGCATGCGTTATTGAATAATATTGCTAAAAATTAAAACGATGGACGGTGTCATAACTTTGACGGCAAAATACAAGAAACCGGATTAACCCAAGATGTGTGGCTTTAAACCAAGATTTGTGGCTTTAAACCAAGATTTAGTGCGTTTAGTCAAAAATATTTAGTGAAAATATTCAGCTTGGAATGTTTCGCATTAAGTAAATATAAACAAAAAACAAAACATGTAAACAACGGCTGGTTATCCGACCAAATTCGAATGACTACAAAAACGCGGCGTACTCATACATAACGCTGACCTTCTTTATTGGACGTATTAAACCTAAGCTTGTTGTGCGTACAGTCGCGTTCAAACGTTTAAAGGCAATCATACTATTATTCTAGACCTCAGAATGACTTTTACTTGTTAACAATGTCAAATTGAATACCTTTCCCTTTACAATTTAAAAGCATAACACGCATTAGTAATAGTCGTCCCAAAAAGCAATTCCCAACCTCGTGATTTTTATTAACTGGTCGTAACAACCAAGAATAATCGTTATAAAAGCGACAAGTCTGTTTAACGAGCAGTATAGTTTGAATTTATGTACGAATGAGTTTTTGACTCTACTAGTTTGCTTTACTCTACCGCTTTCTTTTGAACCAAATTGTTTTATAGGGTTCCGAAAAAAAAGGAACCCTTATAGGATCCCTCGGGTGTCTGTCTGTCCGTCTGTCTGTCTGTCCGTCTGTCACAGTCAGTTTTCTCCGGATCCACTGGACCGATTCTGTTGAAATTTGGTACACATATGGACTTTTGTGACCCAAACACGGATGCGTTACGTAAATTATAATTTTTTTAGTATGGGGGTCACTTTTGGGGGTCAAACTAGAAAATTTAAAAAAATAGTTTTTTGAACAATATCGTGTGACATATCAAATGAAAGGGCTTACTGTGAGGGTCTTCAATATATTTATTTCATAATTTTAAAAGAACTGGTTTTGAAGTTATTAAAGAAACTAGACGAAAAATGACCATTCCCCCTTATCGCCGAAACTACTGAGCCTAAAATTTTGAAAAAAATGGAGATAATAGATCTTTACCTAAAGATTACAAGAAAACCTATAAGAAGACTAAAGTGTTAAAATAACATGTTAAAAAAATAAAATTCGTTCGGAACCCTTTGCACGCGAGTCCGACTCGCACTCGGCCAGTTTTTTTTACATTTTATAGGCACACGCTTGACTACTATCTCACTTGATGATAAGCTATGATGTGATCGACGATGAAATGGAGCATGCTTGCCTAGAAGTAACCTATTCACTCCTCCCGGGTTGTAGCTATCAGGAAACAGCCTCTGGTAGGGAATTCCACCCCTTAAGGCCGCTCTCTCGAAAAAAAATCTTAAAAACAGCGTCCAGATGAAGCAGTTTTTCGTCGGCATTTACTTAGAAATTACATCTGAAAAAAATAGGATAATAAAACCAAATCTACATGATAAGGTACGTAATTTGGTTTAGCCAGAATTTATGTATCGGTATCACATAATAAGAAAAAAATCACCAAATCACCTCCAAATCGTTGAGATGAAACCATTTTACATTCATTACTTCATTTTTTAACAAAAGACTAAAAAAAATATCTACTGCATTGCAATACAAACGAAAATAATTTGGTTTTGTTACGGTTTTAAAATATGTATTATTTTTATTATAATAAATTAAAAATGCGACCGTTTAAATTCCGCGTATATAATCACCCCTGCATTCATCCAAGAATTCAGTGCGGGGCGAGTCATGTTGCTAGATGGACGTGCGTCACGTTGCGAGAGCTCAGCACTACAAAATAATATCGTAAAATGTTACTATAAAAATTGAGTTTGAGTTTTTGAGTTCATTACATTGACCCATCATTAAATTGCTGCTTTATTTTTCAAGTTGCGACTTAACCTGGTAGTATATAGGTTAAAGTTGTTAAAATGTCCGTAAATGTAATTAACACGCCACTTTCGACTAACTTAAAAAAAATGTAAGCAAACAGTCACAGTGCAACCACGTGACTCAACGTGACAGTGTCCTTGGCTACATAACTGCAACTGTTTACGAACAGATAATAACCCAAACGCACTTCCTAGTAAAAAAAAAATATTTTGCATTATTGATGATAGAGCGACGTTTATGTATCTGTCTCTGTCCCACTAATACCGTACGCTTCCTAGCTATCTAGCTTTCTCCTAGCTAGACAAAGCGCCTCCTTGCGACGTAACGTCAGCGGATGGCGTGGGGCTAGAAGGTAAGTCTGAGTTGCGGTGGCGAGGCGTAACAAGGAATCTTGTATTGATGATTTAAAACTTATCATTAATTTATCTAACCTACGGCTTAAATCAAAGTATTTAGATACTTCATGTCTTCTTAACTGTTGTTTTAATTAGCTTTAGTTAATAAAATGTATCTGCAGGCTCTTTTACACACATTTCTTGATTGATATATTTTTTTAAAAACAATCGCCAATAATATTTTTGTTCTTTATAGCACCTACTTTTTTCTTCCTTTGAGGGGCTTGTGGCTAAGCACTACACTTTTCTACTTCAGTGTACTCGGGCACAACACGTTTCAATCGATTCATGAGTAAAGTTAAGAAGCTCACCGTTATGTATGAATCCGCCGCTTTTTTGTAGTCATTCGAATTTGGTCGGATAACCAGCCGTTGTTTACATGTTTTGTTTCTTGTTTATATTTACTTAATGCGAAACATTCCAAACTGAATATTTTCACTATATATTTTTGACTTAACGCACTAAATCTAGGTTTAAAGTCACACATCTTGGATTAAGCCGGTTTCTTGTATTTTGCCGTCAAAGTTATGACACCGTCGTTTTGATTTTTAGCAATATTATTCAATAACGCATGCATGTACACTTTTGAAGCTTTTAATGGTTATTAAAAGCGTCAAGAAGGACCGAATACAGTTTTCAGCGAGTTTATACGTTTTCTCATTTAGGAGCTTCGATTTTTTTGCGGGTTTTCGAAAAAGTGCGATTACTTGAAAGTTATTAATATTTTTGTAAATCTTATTCTGTCACAAATAGTGATGGTGAAAAAGAACATTCTCACAATGAGAATATTCTCGGAACGAGAATGTTCTGAAATATTCTCGTGAGTGGAGAACATACGAGAACTTATGAGAACTTAAAACGAGTAGGTGATCCTTTCATTTTTAACATGAAACAGATAACTTTGATAATTTTTATTTTCATAATTAACATATATTTTATTGTATATAAATAGGACAGCAGTGCCATAACAAGCACCTATAATAAACTTTATTTCTTGTTTGATTCTGGACTTTGAAAAAGGTGTTTATTTTTAAATAAAACTCGATGATCCATTTAACCTGGAAATACATGTAAAAAAACAGCCTGAAAATGACTACCTACACCTGTCTTTAATGAATAATCAACATAAACCAAAGTGATTTAGATAAGAAAATTTAATTAATTGTACTTTAGCAAGGATTATCGAGAAACACGGGGAGGCATTTGTGGTCTCCCTAGACATCTCGAAGGCCTTCGACAGGGTCTGGCACGATAGAATTATTGGGAAGCTTCCTTCCTTCGGTCTGCCCGCCGGATTGTGTGATTAGATTTCAGATTACCTGAGGGATCGGTCTATCCGAGTAGTCATAGATGGCTGCTCGTCCGGACTGCTGGATGTTAGTGCCAGGGTTCCTCAGGGGTCGATGCTCTCGGCAACATTGTTCTGTAGTGCTATTCTCTAACAACATTTTCGTATCTCGACAGTAGAATTCGAGGTGAGTTTCAAATGAAGACCTTTATGTTGTGTGCAATAAAGCTCACTTTGTGAGTTTGATCACTCAGGTGAAGCTCGATATCGAAATAGTTTCTTACAGAATAGACTAGCTGCTGCGTAATGAACTGGTAAAACCCGGTACCTTTAGGTATGCAGACGACAGAATGCATGCATGCTGAATGGGGCGATGCCAATCTGGTCAAGTTCAATGCTGCTAAGACTCAAGCGTGTCTATTTTTCGCCAAAAGGAGCCAATTCCACCCAGCTCCATCTTTCCAAGGTGCAACCGTGCCGATAACCGACCAACTTGAGCTTCTTGGTATAACATTAACATCTACCCTCAACTTTGGTCCTTTCATAGATGCAAAGGCTCAAGTGGCTGCCAGAAACTTAGGGATCCTAGCAAAGGTGAGACGGTACTTTACGCCGGTACAGCTGCTCAAACTTTATCAAGCGCAAGTTCAATCGTGTATGGAGTACTGTTCTCATCTTTGGGATGGATCTACCAGATACCAGTTTGATGCCCTTGAATTAATTGAGAAACGAGCCAAGAGGATCATCGACAATGATAAGCTCGTCGAGATGAAGCTTTAAAGCATCGACGCCGAGTTATTGTCGGTTTTGTATCGGTTGCAATTTGAGGAATTTGCGACGGAATTGCATAATTCCGCCAAGTCCGCTCCATCATTGGACCACAACACGTGCGGCAGTGCGCCACCGGTACCTACATGGTGGACATCCCATCCGTATGCACAAAACGTTTTGGGAACACTTAAGTCACGAGTGAATAGGTTACTTCGAGCAAGCATGCTCCATCTTTGAACGCATCATCGCCTACCATTAAGTGATATACTGGTCAAACGCTTGCCTAACACTGCCCAAGTGCGAGTCGGACTTGCGTGGTTCCGAACTAATTTCATTTTTATTACAGATTATTGTAAAACTATAGACTTCTTTTAGGTTTTCCTGTATGTAGGCAAAGACATATTATCTGTATTTTTTTCAAAATTTCGGGCTTAGTAGCGTAGTAGAGACAAGGGGGGAAATGGTCCTTTTGGGACTAATTTCCTGAATAACTTCAAAACTGTACATTTTAAAATTATAACAAGAGTATAATTAACATTTTCACAGTAAGCTCTTTAATTTGATACGATTTTAATTTTCCACTTGAAAGTAGAAAATGATTAAAAAAGTGAAACCCCACAAGTCTCCCATACTCAAATTTTATTTATTTACGCACACGTCCGTGTTTTTGTCACAAAAGTCCATATGTGTACCAAATTTCAACAGAATCGGTCCAGTAGATTCCGAAAACTGGCATATAGACTGACTGGACTGCTAGATAGACAGACACAGACAGACAGACAAAGACAGACAGACAAACAAACACCCGAGTGATCCTATAAGGTTTCCGTTTTTTGTTCGGAACCCTAAAAAAGACGGGTTTGTTATCAATTGATACTGTATTTTAGTTTCTAAAATCCGCATATTGTAGTTTGCTTCGCGAAATGTTTCAAAATATGTATAACATACGAAAACACACTAAAAATTTCATCTATCATACCAATTGACGACACAGTTGGCGCAGTGGTTGAGCGATCGGCTGCTGCGCTGCGTGTCGCAGGTTCGATTCCCGCACGGAACAAATATTTGTATGTCCTACAGATAGTTGTTCCGGGTCTGGCTGTTTGTGTATGTGAGTTTGTATGTTTGTGAACGCACCCACGATACAGGAGAAATTCCTAGTGTGGGGCAACGTTTTTAAAAAAAAAAGAAAGAAAGAAAAGAAAAGAAAAAGAATTTTAAGACAGGATTACATTAAAGTTAGGTTTTTTTGCTTCGTTTTTAAGTTCTCATAAATTCTCTGCTCGGAGAACCGACTCACACAACAGCGGTACCCTTCTGCCCAATTGGTGTTACTGGGGGACTTCAGCGCCCACCATCAGGAGTGGCTCTTCCCATACCAGTACATAGACCATTCTAGACAAAAACGCGATGCTAGCGTTAGCGTTAAATCTTACCCAACAGGTCCAGAGGGCAACGAGGGTGCCGGATGTTGATTCGCACACTGTCAATTGCTAAGACCTTCTGCTGACAACAGATCCAGACCGCTACTCGGTGTCGATTTCTTCACCACTGAGTAGTTCCTACCACTGTCTGGTGAAGTCTGTGTCCGTTTACTCCCCGCTCGATCCTAGCTCGAGAGGCACCCGTCGGGTACGGCGATACAGGTCAGCAGATTGGGATGGCATGCGATCTTTCTTCGCATGTTATCCTTGGCAGCGTACTTGCTTTTCTTCGACTGATGCTTCGTCGTGAGAGGATTCGGAACATTCGCATTCATCAGAAGGACGTCCGTAGAGTACTGCGTAACCTAGACATGAACAAGGCTAGTGGCCTTGACGGGATACCGACAATTGAATCTTAAGAAGACTTGTGCGCCTGAGTTGTCTCCGATCTTGACACGCTTATTTCGCTATTCATTCGAGACCGGAAAAGTGCCGATGGTTTGAAAGCAAGCTCACCTGCAGCCCGTACCCCAGAAGGGTAGTTGAGCTGACCCAGCAAATTACAGATCCATCTCGGTAAGATCCTGGCATACCTAGAAGCTAACGATATTCTTAGTGACCGACAATAGCGTAACTTCTAGCGTATGCCATTCACATCTGGATCGCCGATTTCCTGAGGGACCGATCGATCCGAGTGGTCATAGATGGATGCTCGTCTGGCTGGACTGCTGGATATTAATGCTGGGGTTCCTCAGGGGTCTGTAATTTCTTGAACACTTTTCTTGCTGCATATTAATGATCTTCTTAAACTCGGTACCTTTGGGTATGCAGACGACATCGCTGTTGCTGAGAGATGTGTCTGACGCACGAGCTGCTGGGTCGCAGATCCGGTCTCTCCGGGAGACTATGGTTGAGCGTTTGAACGTGTCCTTACAGGCTGTCTTTGAATGGGGCGATGCCAATCTGGTCAAGTTCAATGCTGCTAAGACCCAAGAGTGTCTTTTTTCCGCTAAATAGAACCAATTCCATTCAGCTCCATCTTTCCGAGGTGTAACCGTGCCAATAACCGACCGACTTGAGCTTCTTGAGGTTACATCAACATCTACCCCCAATTTTGGCCGTTTCATAGAGGCAAAAGCTCAAGTGGCTGTAAAAAAGTTGGGGATCCTAGCAAAGGTGAGACGGTACGTCACGCCGAAATAGCTGCTCAAACTCTATCAATCGCAAGTTCGATTGTGTATGGAGTACTGCTCTCATCTTTGGGATGGATCTGCCAGATACCAGCTTGATGCCCTTGAGTCAATTTAGAAACGAGCCAAGAGGATCATCGGCAATGAGACTCGTCGAGTCGAAGCTCCAAAGGCTTGAGCATCGACGCCGAATTGCTAGCCTGTCGGTTTTCTAGCGGTTGCATTTTGGGGAGTGTGCGACGGCATTACATGATTTAATTCCGCCAAGCCCGCTCCATCATCGGACCAAAAGACAAACGGCGATGCGCCCCCGGTACATGGTGGACATCCCACCCACACGCACAAAACGTTTTGGGAACACATTCGATGTTACGTAGGCTAAAGTTACTCTTTGAAACAAGTGAACCGGAGCTAAGGTCGCAACCAATTATTAAAGGTTAAATCCCAATAACAAAGAACAGAAACTATTTACTTTTAAAAGCCCCAAAGCTTTGTTCCTCTAATCCTTCAATTACTCAGTTGGTTTCACATAGATTGTGTGAATCTTGTCGGTGGGAACGTAGACCCTTGTCTAAAAGTGTCCGGATACCCAGCGTATTTCATTCAACCTGTCAATCCAACGTCCCTTTTAATTTTGCGATTCTTGGTCCGATCAAATAATAGTGGACGAAAATATTTCCTTTTTCATCTTCGGGGATTGAGGAAAGATGGCTGACGGGTCTTTCTATAACTGTGTTTGAAATGTGAGGGCCTAAAATATTGGCGTAACCCGCCACCACACCCTGTTATATGGTGGTGGTGTATATTGCTCGTGGCTAAATAATAGCAGCCACACAGGTCGATCTGCGAAGTCAAGCGACGTTTGCCGAGGTCGGTGAGGGAATGTTTTTCTGAATGTCGTTTCGATGTATTAAATGAAGTAAAACTGTTTAACACTTTTAGTGCCAAGTGCAAAAGTGTTTTTACATTTTTAGTGCCAAGCACTCAACACAGGCCGAACAACAATTCGTTCGCCCATGAACACAAGTCACTTAAAGCTACTTAAAACGACGACCCAGATGCGGGTTGTGGGCACACGAACGAATCACTGTTCGACCCATACGCTGAGTTCTTGGCACTAAAAGTGTTAAGATATCATGAGTACCTACCCAGTGTCCGCACGACGACCCAGTGTCATCAGGTGAGATTGTGGTCAAACGTATGCCTATATATAGTTAAAAAAAAACTAAACTATTCGACATAGTAAACTTGATATGGAGGGTCCGTGGTCTCCTTTGTACCACGAGTTCATGGCTAATAGATCTGTCGACCTACGTACGTTCAGAACATTAAAGTAAATAATAAACATACTACCAGCATTGAAAAAACAGCTGACGTTTTGCTTCATTCTCTTATACCAGATGATTCATCAGTAAATGATAATTAATACCATTAACAGATCAGAGCGAGGTCCGCGGTGCCACCTGAATCACCAGTCAGACCTTCCATCCACTGACGAATTCTTAAACGTTGTCAAGAGACTACCTCTCAATAAATCATACGGTGAAGATAAAATATTTAATAGAATTATTATAGAAGCGTGTAAAACAGCGGGAGACGCGATCTTATCAGTATGTAACCGATGCATTGCGGAAGGTCTTATTCCTCGAATATGGCGACAAGGCTTTATACGCATTATTCCGAAGAGTGGCAACAAGCCCCCGCCCAAAGTCGTACTGGCCCATAACACTACTTCCATCTTTGGGAAAACTCTTAGAGCGACTAATCGTTCCGCGCTTGCTAACGAACGGACCTAAATTTCATATTAATCAATTTTGTTTCAATATTGGCAAATCTACCGTCGACGCGGCGCTCTCTGTCCGTAAAATTGTTAACTTATCGGAACATAAATAGGTGGTTGGAATCTTTCTCTACATTTCTGGCGCTTTTGATAACGCATGGTGGCTGATGCTAATATTTAAAATGAAAACCCGTGGTTGCCACAAAAATATCTATAATCTGATTCTTTCTTACTTTCTAAACGACTCCGCGAAACTCAAAATTTGGACATCATTCCATTACTAAGTCTCTAACCATAGGATGTCCTTAGGACTCAGATAAAAATAAATAAAATAAAAAAGCCTTATATTTCCCAAGTTTTACAGTAAGTAGTGATTGTTAATATTAATCAAAGAAAAAATATCGTTTCACTTGTTTGAGGGAACCCCTGAGGTGAAGGCCTCCTCCAGAGAATGCCATCTATCTCGGTCTTTCGCTATCTCTAACCAGCGTGATCCAGCCAGCCGCACGATCTCGTCCTCCCAGCGTGTGTGTGGTCTTCCGCGCTTCCTTTTGCCTATCGGTCCCATCCAGGTAGTTAGCTTTTTGGCCCATCTATTTTCTTGTAGTCTTGCTACATGGCCTGCCCATTTCCACTTCAGTCTTAGTGCGTGTGAAACGGCGTCGATTGCTCTAGATATCGATCTAATTTTTGTGGCGGACTCTATGTTGTTTTTTTATGTTAAGCATGCTGCGTTCCATTCCCCTTTGGCATGAAATAATTTTGTTCTTAACAATGTACATAGTTAAATTTCCATGTTTGGCATGCATATGTTAGGGCTCAGATATCGGTCCATATGTATGCAATTTTGGCTACGATGATTTCCTCGCGCTTCAACTCCCATGCGGCTGTTCATTAACCAGTTACGCGGACGATGGCTTGCTTCTCATTCAGGCAAGTAGGTACTCGGGCTGGAATCGAGAACTTGGCTGACACATGCCTACGTTTAATAACTCAGTAGGGCGATCGAAACTGTCTGACCTTTGCACCGCATAAAATCAATAAACTTATTTTAAAAGGAAACCTTAAATCCCTACCTAGTATTAAATTGAATAACGTACCCGTTAAAAGAAAAGAATCCGTGTGCTACCTCGGTATGCTACTAGAAAAGTACTTGTCATTTATTGATCATATAAAAACAGCAGGTGAAAAAGCAAAAAAGAACTTCTACGTCTTGACGAGAACATCCAAAGCTACTTGGGGTCTATCTTTTCAACCTTAAAAACTATTTACGGGGCTACTTACTTGGGTTGTACGGTGCACCCGTCTAGGCCAATAAGGTCACCGTGGGGGCGATACGACGTAAATTTATTCAAAGCAAGCGTTTGGTTTTGATATTCTTATGCAAAGCGTATAGGACGGTTAATACTGAAGCCTTACCGGTGCTGGCGGGTGTTCTCTCAGTCAATCTAGAGGTGCAGCGGCGTGCTGAATTTACTACTACGCTAGAAAGATCACGGACCCAGAGTTTTTACCACAACGTGACCGTGCTCAGATCACTAGATTAATAAAACCCCAGACTGATGTCTGGGAGGAACTTTTATCCGAATGGCAATGTAGGTGGGAAATTCCATTAAAGGCCGTCACCTCCACCAGTTTTTTCCATCTGTTCGTGAGCGGCTGGATAGGACACGGCTGGAGGTGGACCACTGTGTTACCCAATTTCTCCCAGGTCATGGCAACTTGAAGAGTAAATTATTTTCCTTTAGGCTAATGGCCTCGCCTTTATGTCAATGTTCTACAGCTGACCATGAATACGAACAATTCGCACATCACATCTTATGGGACTGTATTCTTTAGTAAACTGAACGCAATATTATGTTAGATATTATTCAGGTTACATCTGGGGTAGTTTAGTATACGGACCTTGTAGAAACCAGAACAAATTTCCGTGCGTTCAAGCGATTATGCCATACCTATTATTGGCACCAAAAGCAGCTCACATTTTAGGACCCATTAGTTTTAGTAATAAGATATAATCCGTGGTGCTTGACAACTGGGCTTAACCCAGTTGTATATGTCCCTCGATGCCTATTGGCCTAGCTCTATTCTGTCTCCTGCTTGATAAGGAGAGAAGTGGAAATTACATATATATTTTTTCCTACTCCTCCGCTGTACTTTTCTGATAAATTTCGTTGCAGGATCCAAGACAGTTGAATCGTTTCTCCGGGACTCGTCGGGCTTCATTGGCTCGGCGTTTTTCTGGTGGTCGCCACTGTTGAATCTGGCTTTCAGGAGTTGCATTGGTTGGGAATGTGTGGCGGGCTTGTCCCAAAAAAAAAAATCAAACGACTCATTTCCGGTATAAGCTGGTCTCACGAGGTGCTGTTTGCTATTATTAACATAAAATTTATTATATTACTTACTGGTCCCGGAATTTAGGCAAATGCATGTTAAGATAACGGTCACTAGCTACATCCTAGGAATAGCACTACCTGTTAAAGAATCACGCATGAACAGCCGAACAAATTTGAATAAGGAAAACGGAAAGATCGTGACCTAGACGAATACCCAGTACACATATTCAGTGTAAGACAATGCCTTATTCGATTTACACCGCCTATGCACCACCACTTTATACTAGCCGGCACGAGTCGTGAGCACAGATCATTGGCGTACTTAGACACGAGTACGCCAATGATCTGTGCTCACGACTTGTGCCGGCTTTTCTCCAGGGGGGGCCTACCCCCAACCTGAGATGCGACGCCCAATAAGAGCAACGATTTTTCTTATTGAGCGTATACTACTACTTTCACTGTAGGACTTTTTTAGCACGGAAATACGTTCCTATGAGAAGATACATCAGCCAGGGTTGCGGAATTTATTAAAAATGTCACCGCGGCCCAGGGGGGCTACTCTCTAACGAAATCCGTAGTTTCGGGCTTAGTTGCGGGCGGGCATTTTCTACTTCGTATCACCTAACCACTGAGAACTAATGATAACACGATTTGACAGTTACTGTGAAATCGTGTTGTCATTCATTCTCAGTTCGGGTTCGGGACTAATCGTAAGTCTGTAGGTGATACGGAGTAGAATACGCCCGCCCGCAACTAAGCCCGAAACTACAGATTTCGTTAGAGAGTAGCCCCCCTGGATCCTAAAGGGCATTAGGAGGAACACGGATGGGTTTTACTCAATAATAGTCTGACACTCCCTCCGCTCCACCCACAACGGAAGGCGTCATTTGATGATTTCATATCCTTAAAAAAAAATGAGATATCTGACATACACACGGGCGGAAAGACTGGCAAAATCTAGGTCTTACACATACCTAATTTAAAAAATATCCAGGTTAATATTTCCCGTAGAATATTATCCTCATTGCCGTATAATGCGGAGGCACGCTTAACTAGCATATTATAAACATATGCATAATTACGTATGCGCGTACCTGCTCGTGTTTTCTTAAGCGTTACGCTGAAGGTAGCTACGAAATAACATATTATTTCTTACCAAATAATATGTTATTTCTTAGCCCAAATATTAAATTTTCCTAAATGAAGCAAACCAGCATATTTCAGCAGCATAGATACTGCTGAAATATGATGGTTTCATTTATTTTGGGAAATTTTGGTTAGAAAATGTTAATACTCTATTACGTTTATGAAGCAAGTTCTGTTAAATACAGGTAAGCAAAATATCCATTTATTATTCAAATTATCATCTCTTAAAACAGACTGATTAATAGTACTATTCTGTAACAACATTTTCGTGTCTCGACGGCGGAATCCGAGGTGAGTATCAAATTCGTATAAACATAAGAACTTTATGTTGTGTGTAATAAAGCTCACTTTGTGAGCTTTGTCACTCAGGTGAAGCTCGATATAGAAATAGTTATTTACAGAGAAGACTAGCTGGTGAGTACAAAAACGGTAGCCCTCATTGAGAACCTCCTCCTTTTTTTAAAGTCGGTTAAAAATATTCCAAAACACCGCACTGGTGACGGTTTCAATATGTCTTGGTTTTTCAGCACGGAGTTTGTGGCCACGGCAAAATTCATTTTGAACGGACACGTCATCCAGCAACTCGTCAACGATACGTCGATTCGTATCGTCGATGGTCGTTTTTATGCCCGTGTTAGACAAATCTTTACAAATTAATTACACTACGTTAAACAAATAAAACTCAAAATTTTACATTTCAAATTTATTAAGAAAAACTCTTACATAACATTTATAAAAAAAAATACGACTAGCCGTTTAGACATGATGCTCAGTTTAAAATCAGCTACAGAGCCACATCTGCGCCTTCGTGGAACACAACCCGCCGTAGACCCACAAACTTTTGAAGTGGTAGTATACCTCCTGGTTCGAAGGGCGCCTTCAAAGTAGCAAAGTGCCGCGCAGTAGCAGCGCGACAGCATCGCGGCTGTCGCGCTGCTTTGTTAATCCATACAAATAACAAACGCGCGGCAGCCGCGCTGCTGCCGCTTGACACTTTGCGTTTATTATTTGTATGGATTAACAAAGCAGCGCGGCAGCCGCGCTGCTGCCGCGCGGCACTTTGCGACAAATTTGAGGGCGCCCTTATTAGTAAATAATAATATATTTCACCAAAACAGTACAACAAATTACATATAAATAATTATAGTGTAGATAGGTTAAAACTTACGTAAGTTGGCTGTGAGTCCGATTTCCGTCGCGGAGAAACTTTCATTAATCCGAAGTAAATCGCTTCGCAGAAGGTGTGTGGTTGGGTCACACTCTTTCTGTGAAGCGATTCACCTTGAATTTGTCTCTGCAGTACGCCTCGTCTTGTATTCGCCGTCATGGATTTGCCTCTGCGCAACAACTCGCCTCATGTTCCGAGTTGGATAGAACTTGTAAGCAAGCGTAGGTTCCTGCAAATCATCACTGACATAATTTCAGCGCTTACAATAACATCACATGAGATAATTGACTATATAATACCACAGTATAAATATCTACCAGTATTGTGACTCGGTCCTCTCCTTGAAAAAATCACCTACAGCCGCGCGGTAAGTAAACACGCGATAGGGCTGCCCGCCTCTAGTATTTGAATTTCATCTACTTGCCTACTTGAGTTTCATTCTATTTTTGTGATTGAAAATATAAGATTTTCTTATTTAAAAACATTAAAAAGAAATCAATAAACTGTTGTCGCCGAAGTTAACTAATCTTCAATTCTTACAAACCTCATCACCTACCTCTCTACCAAAATGCAAGAAACAGCTGACATATAATGATAACACCTTTATATTATCATTGCTTATTCTTTCTTCCCCATTACCTACAGCATGGAGCAAGTCGAAATAACAGTATTTTTAGTCACTCATCCGATGTCAAACCTTTGCAAACGTTAGGTACATCATATCAAAAAACGCGCATCACGTTTGCGCTACCTATAGCAATCAAAACCTCTAGCTGTCTGTACTATAAAATCTTACTTAAAAGTAAATTAAACTGGAAATCTTACTAGGTAGATACCTACCAATAATTACTCTCATAGGTACGGTGATATTTCGTCTAATTCAATACCTAATATAAATTTTAGTAGAAAAGTACATAAACACATAAAAAAAATTCAGCCAAATTTCAGCTTCCTACGACCTGCAGTTTGTTGACAGACTGTGCGTTGTCTGTCAGTCATGTATTCATTCAGTCAGTAACGGAAGAATTTTATATAATGTTATCGGCAATATTATTCATTTTATAGTTTGCCCTAGGTATTCTGTACAATACCGAATACACAACCAGCAATGTGTGTAAAAGACGATAACTGGGAAAGGGAAGACGTGTAGAGACGGCAGTAACGCTAAGTTCACACGACGACATAAATTTCTTAGTCGGATCTGATTTTTACAGGATACGTTTACACGTGCATTCGGTTTTAAGCTCCAACAAATAACCGAAACGGACAAAACTTATGATCCGATTGTGTTGTGCGCATAGAAATAAAACAGTATTTAATATCTTATTTATTATATCTATGGTTGTGCGTATCACCTAACCACTAATTCTTAGTTCGGGTTCGGGACTGATCATAAGTCCATAGGTGATACGGAGTAGAATACGCCCGCAACTAAATTTTTCATTAATTTAAAAACCCTACCTACCTACCCCACCTACCTACCTACCCTACCCCACCTACCTACCCCACCAACGTACCCCACCTACCTACTGCACCTACCAACCCCACCTACCTACGCCACTTACCTAACCCACCTACCTACCACACCTTCCTACCCTAATTACCTACCCCACCTACCTACCACACCTACGTAGCCCAACTACGTACCCCACCTACCTACCCCTCTTACCTACTCAACCTACCTACCACACCTTCCTACCCCACCTAACTGCCCCCTTGGCGCTTGTCACAAACTCACAAAACATTCACATAAGGTATTAACCTTACATATTTCCATACAAACTTTCATCCCCTATTCCCTATTGTTATTTTACACCCTTCAGGGTAAAACTTTTACAAACTTTGAATTTATAATTTATTTATATCGAATCAACAGCCTAAACAATAAGTTTCAAGCTTCTAGCTATAAAAATGACGATACTTCCATACAACTTTTCATCCCCCCCTTTCAACCCCTTACAACCCATAGCATAGCCATACCCAGAGCAGCATTAAAAAGTAGCCTATGTCCTTTCTCAGGCTCTAGACTACATGTGTACCAAATTTCTTATAAATCGGTTCAGTAGTTTCGGCGTGAAAGCGTGACAAACAGACAGACAGAGTTACTTTCGCATTTATAATATTAGTAAGGATATAGTAAGGAAGTTAGGATTATAAAGAAGTTACAGATTGATATTATAAGAAATGATTAGACCTCCATGGTTTGAGGTGGGAGAAACAATGAAGGTGTTTTGAAACTGGGTTTTGCCCACAACTTCGTAAGTGCATATCCTGTTTCTGAATTAATAGCTATCATAACAAAAAAAAAATCCAAATCTGACTGGTAGTTCTGGAGATTAGTGCATTCAAGCAAACAAAGAAACTCTTCAGTTTTATTACATTGATATGCATTTAATAGATACCTTAGGAGTTTTATAGCTAAATTTACAGTCAATAAAATTGAACAGTGCCTTGTTTTTAACTGCCGTTCTATAGTAACATAGGCACCTTGTTACTTTAATTAAAATGTATTTTAATTATAAAAAAAATATTCAAGGGAATAAAAATTAAAACTGGATGCTGTATTCAGTGACAATGGCTCCTTAGACTGTATCCTCCCTCTTTCAAGGTGAAGAGTATTCTGAGTCAACACTTTAAGGCTTATGAAGAACCTCTCAGGAAAGGGATGAAAGTAAATTTCGAAAAGATCCTCCTTTGTGAGTAGTCATAGGGTAAACACGCCTATTTTGACAGCTCCCAGTTTTAATGAATTTAAATTAATTTTTATTTAATTTTAAATGATATAATCATACAATAGTGTAACTTACCACCTTACACTCACGATACATTGATATCAAGACTCTCTGATACCTCAATCTGCTACAACTGTTACTTTTTATACCGCACTATGGACACAAAACCGACTTCCAAGTTTGGAGGACCTAGAACACCTATTCAAGTCTCAAATGGCAGAATATGAGAACAAGCTCCAACAAGCATCCTCTGAAACTCGGCCAGCACAGGATATCGCAGCACTTTCAAGTGAGTTTGCTGATTTTAAAATTTTTGTTTGGCAGGCGCTCTCAACTTAAAGTTCAAATAGAAATGCTCTCTCTTGGATTTGATAGGCACGAAACAATGATGCGGAGAAAAGTACTTTCGTTCCATGGGATTGCTGAATGTCCAGGTGAAAAGTTGCATGAGGTAGTCCATAAAGCATTTTAACCAACCAAATGAGATTGCCAGAAATTAAGATGGATAGCATTCATGTCTGTCACAGATTAGAGTACTACACAGAGCAAAGCTCGGCCTATCTCAGTCAGACTGTACACCAATGAGCACCGACACCTAATCTGGGAGAGCAAGAAATCCCTGAAAGGTATGGGTATCACAATCTCCGAATTCTTGACGCACATTAGACACCGAACATTCATGGACGCGCGCAAGCATTTTGGGATGCAGAGTTGCTGGTCGGTGGAGGGCAGGATAGTAATCATCACATCCGATTCTAAGCGTCACAAGATTGAAACTCCGGGTGAACTTCGAGCACTAGTTTCGCGGTTCCCTAAGGCTTCTTGCGACTTGGGTTATGCTGGGTAGGCTGTGGAACATACTTCTCCAAGAAAAGTGAGCCCGCCTGAGGTTACTGCGACACCCTCAAGAGGTCAAAGAAAAGGGCGCCGGCGTAATCAAGTTTGTTATTGTTCTGTCCCGTAGGAAAGTCGCGTCTTAATTTTGCAGGACTACGATTTCTTTACTAGTTTCTGTGCCGGTACTTTGATTGAACATTTTGCACTTTTTGTATCACCCACTATGTAATTCTGTGTCAGATAAGATGGCGGCACAATTGTTTTACTATTAACATACATTTACTTATGTTGTTGTGTCAAGCCAACCGGCCTGCTGTCATTGTCAATTTGACATTACTCGTGACGCAGGAATGTTCATAGAGATAGAAAATATATGGAGGCGCCGCGACATCTACCTTTGCTTATACAAATTTGGGTGAAATACGAAACAGATTGTGAAATATCGTTTTGTTTCATTCTTTCTAATGTGGAAATCGTATTTGATAAAAGAGACAACAGTATTTCAGTTGTTGCTCATAATGGCAACATTTTCTTGTGACGTTGTGACAGTTGTAGGTAAGTGTCGTTTTCGCCATTTTATGCGACAAGTCTCGTGGTAGTTCTGCTGTCAAATGAGTGTTTACTTTTTTATTTATCGTGATTTGTGAGAAAATTACGAGAATTTTATCTTTCAAATTGCACGTATATGATGGAAAACAGCCATTCAAGATGCCTGTGCGCTGTATTATGGAGTGTGGTGCAAGAAAGAAGGAAAATCAACCTCAATAAATTGTCTTTGCACAGGTTAGAACCCGGTTTTTATGCAATATTACACATAGTAATACATTTTCGATTTAAAAAATGCTAAGCTACCACGTATTTATGGTTATAGTTTTCATATTTGGGCTTATTCTCGTCCAACAGACCTTTTTTTAATTTCATAATTTTATTCGTTTGTTTACAATAATATGTCATGATGGAATAGTGTAGTACCGTTGCCGTAATATTTACCGATACTAGTTCCTTCGCTGCACTGATACAATATCAGTATAATAAGTGTAGTAAAAGGTGCGAGTGACCTTGCTAGGTCCGGCTCGCTGTTCACAGCACTGAGAAATCGTTCCGCAAACTTTTATGATGATTGGTAATACAAGATCCGGAAATAAGACATTTTGTTATTTGTTTTAATTTTTTAATTACGTATTTTAACAACTCGAACCAAATGATTTATTGATAAAAATATTAACATTTTTATAGGTTTCCTAAAAATGAAGGATTAAGGAAAAAGTGGTTAGAGGTTATTGGAGAAGAAAATATTTATCCTTGACAAAAAATTTAAAAAAAATCTGTTCACTTCACTTTGAAGAAATTGTTCAATAGAACACTTGATGTAATGAGATAACAAGATAACTCTGTTCCTATATTTTCGGTAAGTGTGTATTAAAATGATTGATTAACCTCTCTGTTCTGTAGAGGTTCTACAGGTTTAAACTACGGGTACAAAGCAGCGTTTTCGATATAACTTAAGGATTGAAGTAGTTTTTTTCTCTTTTTCAGGTTGCACAAACAGGAAAAATTAAGACTGAAAAATATGTCAATCAACAGAAAAAAATTAAGCGCTTCAACAAAAGGATACTCTGAAGAAATTAACGTTGCATTTTTATCCCCGCCTATAATTATATAAGGCGAACTTACAATACATGCTCACTCACACAAGAACTTTGAGCAAATGGTACCAGCATGTAAATTGGGAACCGGGATTAACGAAAGAAGCATTTGTTTAAAAATTAAGGTGCAAGGAAGTGCACAGTGTCATACCAAATGTTTATTGAATAAATAAAACATTTATGTTGATTTTTACCGAAGTTTTATTTAATGAATAAGTAAAAGCGAGGTGCGATGCACAATTTATGGTTGTGTTTTAATATTTTAAAAATAATCTGCATTGTATGAGCAGTGGAAGCTATTTTAAAAACGAACTTACCGCGTTTTTTAAATAGGTGTTTTGTTACGTTTGAAATGCAATTTACAAAGACCATTATCTATTTTCGTACCCACCAAATTAGTAACCCTCGAATTGTCCCAGAAATGAAATGACTATCTGCCAAACCTAGTCCACATACCTACCAGAAGCTACAGACCAGATATATAATAAGCGAATGCGCAAAAGTGATACAAGTAAAAGTGTTTTTAAAATCTGTGCAGAAAAAACTACATTAACTGTCATTAACAGAAAGGAGTAAGCCTTTACTCATTTTTTTGTTACAACGACTAAGAATATAAATTATACTTATGATACAAACGTGATATCTAGTAAGACTCGTAATACTAGTTTGTAGTATTAGTATCGATACTTTTTAAAGTATGGTTATAGTAACACTGTATTTCCTGATTGGTACAACCCTAGCATTGGCAGCCATTTTATGCGACACTTTGAATTGTAGGTATGCACCTTTTTTTTGTAGGTATTTCCAGTCCATACTTTTTATATGTCTATAGTAATGTTCCGCCCAGCATAGACATATCTCTATGCGTTCCAGTGTTTAATCGTATTATGTCAGTTTTCGAGCATTATGTTTTTCGGTTTACGCTTAGTTTACGCTGACTTTTTACGCTAGTGGTATTGTTTATAATTATTATGTTTATTTGGTAAATTTCTTGTTAGGTAAATAGTTTTTCCAACTAACCAGTGAGTTGGGGTGGTTGTTTCAAAGCAATCAGCTGTGATTGTTCAAATCAATCAGTATTTAGTTCTATTATTTGTTTTGTATGGTTTTAGTTATCTTTAATTAATATATAATCTATACTTACTCTATATAATATGTAAAGATGAAGAGTTTGTTTGTTTGCTTGAACGCGCTAATCTCAGGAACTACTGGTCCGATTTGTAAAATTCTTTCAGTTTTAGATAGCCCATTTATTGAGGAATTGATTTTAATACTTGTGTACTCAAAAATGATTCTCGTTCTCTTAAGCTCCGGTCTCTTCTATCTTCCTTTAATCTCGAAATTCTTCCTCTTTTTGCGACCCATAACTTTACTCTGCACGCCTTCTTATTTGGACCTAATGATTGTCTCTTCGCCTCACAAAATTGCTGAGTTTGGGCAACTCAATGCAACCTTTTCTTTTCGTGACCTCATCTATTCTGTCTTATCGCATCCGATCTCCTTAACGTAAACCTCGCTGCTGTTTTCTTCGTAACTATAACGGACTAGTTTTGGTTTCGTGAACGCGTGATGCAGGTGATATTGACTGGACGCCGGTTACCAAAAGCGACAAAGTGAACTGCTTGAATTCCATGCTGTTTAGTTTATATGATAAACATGCACCGCGTCGGAGTGTTAAAATTAAGCATAATCCCGCTCCATGGATGACTACCGAAATAAAAAATGCTAAAACAAGGCGAAGAGCAGGTATAGGCGTAGACCTACGGAACGGAATCTTGCTCATTTCAAAGCTCTGCGTAACAGCTGCAATCGTCTGTGTCGAGATGCTAAGAGACGCTATTTCCACGAATCTCTTGTAGATCGCAAGTCCTCTAATGTCTGGAAGTTTCTGAAGTCAGATGGTATCGGTAAATCTCCTGTTAACTCGTGTGTAGATATCGACTTGTCTGCTCTCAATAGGCACCTTTCTTTTCCTCCTGTCTCTCCGGAACCTCATGTTAAAACTTCTATTTTGCATGAGCTCTCCAAATTGCCATTTTTCAATCTTAGTTCCGTCTCTGAAGACTATGTTAAAAAATCTCTTCTCGCTATCTCCTCTTCTGCTGTAGGCCAAGATAATCTATGTTTGAGAATGATTATCCCTATTCTCCCACAACTGCTTCCTATTCTCACTCACATTTCCCATATCCTGGAAACAGGCACACATAATACCACTTCCCAATACAAACAATCCATCGTCTTTGACTCACTTCAGACCCATCTCCATTCTGCCTTTCCTTTCCAAAGTTCTCGAGCACATTGTTCATAGCCAAATATCCAGATCCTATCTTCTTCAAACTCTCTTATCTCCCCTTTACAATCTGGCTTCCGTGCTGATCGCAGCACTGTTACAGTTGGGCTATGAACAGTAAATCGCTCACTGTATTAGTCCTACTCGACTTCAGCTGTGCGTTCAACTCAGTGGATTTCAACATACTTCTTGGAGTCCTTCAGTCTATTAACTTTTCTCTTTCTGCACTATCCTGGTTTGACTCTTATCTTCGGGATCGCTCTCAGTGCGTCCGCCTTAAAGAGACTTTCTCTGATTGGTGTGACCTAACTGCTGGTGTTTCTCAGGGTGGCGTTCTCTCTCCTCTTCTTTTCACTATCTATAAATACCGTCACTAAGATTATCTCATCCAACTTCCATCTTTACGTGGACGATTTTCAGCTTTATCGACACTTCTCACTGGCTGACCTGGAGAGCACGGACGTACGGCTTACAGAGTAATCCGTCCAAGTCTCAGGCTATAATCATTGGTCGTCGTTATTATCGCACTTCGCTTGACATTTCCCCTTTGCCGCCATTATCCCTTAACGGATCGATCATTGCGTACACGGACACAGCCAATAATTTCGGTGTCCTAATTGACAGTAATCTTTCTTGGCGAGCGCAAGTAAATGAGGTTAGTCGCAAGGTGCACTTTTCTTTCCACTCTTTAAGAACCTTTCAAAACTTCTTGCCCTTTAAAACTAAAATTTATTTAGCTCAAACTCTAATTCAGCTAATCATTGACTACGCTGATGCCTGCTACCTGGATGCCACTGAGCTCTTAAACAAACTTGAGCGCTTGCAAAACTTAAATTAGGCATTCGTTTTATTTTTGGCCTGAGGAAGTACAACCATGTCTCTCAGTTCCGCAAGGCTCTCAAGTGGCTCCCTATCCGACTTCGCAGGAATATTTTGTCTCCTTTACAACATCCTCTTCATTCTGCATACTCTGGGTACCTGTAGTGCTATTCTGTAACAACATTTTCGTATTTTGACAGCGGAATCCGAGGTGAGTATCAAATTAAGACCATTATGTTGTGTGCAATAAAGCTCACTTTGTGAGTTTCTTCAATAGCTCGATATCGAAATAGTTACTTACAGAATAGACTAGCTGCACGATCGTATTTCGTTTACACGCTCTGCCGATGCGCTGTATAGATCCCACCTCAAACTTCACCTAAACTTCCCATCTCATGAATCTCCTTCATATTCCCACTCCTTCTCGTTTCATGCAGTACGATTGTGGAACTCACTCCCGCCTAACATACGTGAGTGTAAAAACATTACTCTCTTCAAAAAAGAAGACAGAGCATTATCTGTCCACTATAATGTGATCCTTTATAGGTATGTTATAGGTATAGGTACCTGTATTATTTTATTATAATTATGTATTTAGGCTAATCTATTTGTGTATATTTATTTGTGTGTTTATTGTAGTTTATATTTATTATTGGACAATACATAATAGGCTATAGTTAAGTTAGTATAGTCTATTTTAAGTTTCCTTCTCTATCTCTCTACACAATGTGTCTACGTTTCTTTTCCCACTCTTCCGTCGTAGGTCTACTTATTGGAAGAAATTTCTGTTGAAATAAGCAGTACCTTTGCACTCTTTTGTCTGTCTTTTTTAAGTTTATTGTGTGTACATAAATAAATAAATAAAATAATCTTGGGAAGCAGCTTTCTCTAAACAAATACAAAAAGTTACAGGTATCCCGCATTATTAAAGTTTCTTAATATAACAAAATCCTTTTCGAAAAAGCGGCCAAGTGCGAGTCAGACTCGGGCGAGTCTGTCTCGCACTTGGCCGCTTTTTGAAGGGTTCCGTAGCAGCAAGTAACACAATATAAAAGTTCTTGTAGTTCGATGTAACTTTATAATTATTATTTACTTAGGCACCTATTAAAGATTTATTATTACAAAATAATGGTTCACGGTTTATGCATAAGGTTTATGTTTATGATAATAAATGTTTTTTTTTATATTTGAGTTGATTGAATGAAAGGTAAATTGCGGTTTACGATTTATGACATATTAAAAAAAACTACTTACTAGATCTCGTTCAAACCAACATTCGGTGGAAGTTTGCATGGTAATGTACATCATATATTGTATTTAGTTTTACCACTTTGGAAGTGTCTCTCGCGCAAACTGTTCAGTTCAGAGAAAAACGATATTAGAAACCTCAATATCATTTTTGAAGACCTATCCATAGATATCCCACACGTATGGGTTTGAAGACAAAAAAAAAATTTGAGTTTCAGTTCTAAGTATGGGGAACCCCCAAAATTTATATATTTTTTTTCTATTTTTGTGTGAAAATCTTAATGCAGTTCACAGAGTACATCTACTTACCAAGTTTCAATAGTATAGATCTTATAGTTTCGGAAAAAAGTGGCTGTGACACGGACGGACAGACAGACAGGCATGACAAATCCATGAGGGTTCCGTTTTTTGCCATTTGGCTACGGAACCCTAAAAAGGAAACTGCTTTCGTATTTTCCCCTACGTTTTCTTCCTTCCTCACGTTAACTATAAAATGTATGTGGATCTTTCAGTACACATGTTGAAAGTTTGTTTAAGTGAACCCATTCAAAGATTCACTGAAAAGAAAATCACGTACATTCCTTCTTGTTCGTTTCCTGAAAAACTTTGAAGCTTTTCCAGTCTCTTAATACCTAACATTCTAGTTAAAAAACGACGTTGAAAAATCTTTAGAATTTAAGAATGAATACGTAATATTTACATCTTTCGAAATCTATACTAATATATAAAGCTGAAGAGTTTGTTTGTTTGTTTGCTTGAACGCGCTAATCTCAGGAACTACTGGTCCGATTTGAAAAATTCAGTGTTTTCAGTGTTAGATAGCCCATTTATCGAGGAAGGCTATAGGCTATATATCATCACGCTAAGACTAATAGGAGCGGACCAGTAATGAAAATTGTGACGCAGACGAAGTTGCGCGGGTCAGCTAGTAATCTATATGATTACTACCTGATCCCGCAAACGTTGTATTGACATACAAAAAAAATAAGCTACGACCTATTCTCAGACTTACCAAATATGTATGCACAAAAAATACATATTATTACGCTAAGACCAATAGGAACGGAGCATTCATGAAAAATGTGACGCATACGAAGTTGCGCGGGTCAGCTAGTAATATATAAAGCTGAAGAGTTTGTTTGCTTGAAAGCGCTAATCTCAGGAACTACTGGTCCGATTTGAAAAATTCTTTCAGTGTTAAATAGCCCATTTATCGAGGAAAGCTATAGCTTTCCTCGATAAATGGGCTATTTAACACTGAAAGAATGCGAGATGCTATATCTTATGCTTAGCGAGATGATATGTCTATAGACTTATATCATCTCGCTAAGACCAATAGGAGCGGAGCAGACGAAGTTGCGTGGATCAACTAGTATTCAATACCAACAACGGTAAATATCAGCAAAAAAATTCTGAATAAAAATAGGATTAAGGGACCGTTTCCACGAGCTAGAGAATCGCGACGAGTTGACATTTTTTCAGTCATCGAATCGCCGCGATAATATCGTCGTGTGGAGACACGTTCATAGAGTTGCTATCGCAGCGATTTTCTCGCTCGTGGAGACGGCCCCTTACATATCCAGGTTAGGATAACCTACTTAGGATCATATTATTCCTGTAGGTACGCCACGACATTAGACCAACGATTTTCGTTCTTTAAATACGGAATCCTTAAAGTAGAGGATCCAGTAAATGGGTCGCAAGCTTATGTCATGAGGTCGGATGTTGGACCATTTTCAACTGCGGGTCGCTAAGCCCGTCGCCATTTTTATTCCCAAGAGGTACTCGGCTTTAAGAAAAATGTTTGTAAAAGTAATTAATTAAGTTAAACACAAATGTGGGACGTTTAAATAAGGTCGTGTTTTGACTTAAGAGTAATAAAAACGAGTTTCGAGTTTTACCTTTTTAGAAATAAAATTAACTCAGTACTTTTATAATTTGGGGTCATTGGTATTTGAACTGCCGGGGGTTATTGACCTTTAATTTTGTGTCTCATTTATTTATTCGTTCAAATTGATATTTGCAGAATTTATTTGAAGAACCTGCATGTTATGAGGCGCGAAAAACAATGAAAGTAAATTGAAATTCAGTAGATACCTTAGGAGTTTTATAGCTTAATTTACAGTCAGTAAAATTGAACAGCGCCTTGTTTTAACTACCGTTCTATAGAGGTTATTATCATACACACCTCGTAACTTTAATTAAAATAAAAAAAATAAAGCGAATAAAAATTAAAACAGGATGCTGTATTCAGTGACAATGGCTCCTTAGACTGTAACCTCCCTCTTTCAAGGTGAAGAGTATTCTGAGTCAACACCTTAAGGCTAATAAAGAACCCCTCAAGAAAGGGACGAAAGTAAATTTCGTTGTACTAATGAAATAAGAAGAGTGGAAGAAAAAGATAGCAGATGTTAATGTAAGAGGGAAAGAGAGAGAACGCCGTATTGTAAGGATAGGGTGTGGAATCCTATTGGCATAAACTAGATACGAACAGGAGGTCAACTCCATACGACAAGCGAATACAGACACACACACATTGGTCCTTACTTACGAAACAAATCGCTTCGTTCGCTTTTTTTGCATTAAGAGACATAAAACAGAAGCCCTAAAGTCTAAAAACAACTGATAGCCATCGTATTACCCAGTTAATATTTCATTGAGGTCTAATAGTCGCAAAGGAAACAATACAGTTGTTTTTAATTATTGTTACATATACAAAAAGTAGAAAATATAAAAACTTAACTGTCTGTCTCTACACCATGGCTAACTCTTCTAATCAAGGTCTTAATAGATATTAATTTGTATCTCGCAATATCGATGGGTCACAGGGTCAACTCTACACAACAAGCGAAATTGGTCGCAAGCACACATAGACGAGTAAGTACAAAACGAATGCAGGTCACGAGTGCGCTTGCACTCACTGTACGTGAAGCGTCCGTGAGCGGCTTTCGTTTTCGCTCGTCGTCCGAAATCAACCTTCTTCGTGAGGAGCTCGTGGCTAAATAATAATAGCCACACAGGTTGATTTTCAAGGTTAACATCGCTTTCCGAGGTTGGTCTGAGGGTGGGTGACCATCTTAACATTCTGAAACTCCTCCATGCCTCGGAAAGCAAATTAAACCGTTGGTCCCAGCTATCATTTGTCGATCTTTGATCTGAAACTAGTGTTGTCAAGGAGTACCGTGTTACCCATTTACTGGGATGTGGTGGTCAGATAGATGCTCCACGTAAAATACTGGTATTCAGCTAAATCCGAGCTGGAAGCCGACCCCGACCCTCTATGGTTGAGAAAAGGCAAGGCAGAGACATCAACATCTGTTAATGTTCAAAACCAACCTTCTGTGTATCTATCTTTGTTATGGTAGAAAGCTATTGGTATCGGAGACCACAATCTAAACGAGATCTTGGCTACAAGTAAATAGGCTATTTATGTGGGATAAACCTTTGAGAGGGTTTCGTTAGAGGTGATGAGGGATCATCCCAGGTGTGGGCACCGTTGTGGTTGGAGAGTGATAATAGCGTAGAGTTTAATCGACAGTCTTGAAATTATGTGTAAGACTTTATGTTGCTTGGTTCAAGCGAAGTCAAAGTTCATAAAAGGATATACGAATATTTTCTGTCTATATTGGAATAGTTTCCGTCACAACATATTGGCAATAGATTGAAAGAAAACTCACAAATAAGATAAAAGTGTTTTGCAACATAAAACGTTTAATTAGTTTCGCCCATGTGAAATTAAAAAAAAATGATTTCATAATGAAACCGTCACCAATATTGGTGTTCTGGAATATTTTGTAAATAAAACTCGTATAGGGTGCTGTGACCCTCTCGTTTTAACAATTGGATGAGTACCAGTAGATACAGTCATTTTTTTATAACAATCTGCAATTAAATAACAGTTAATGATGGTCCAAATCTAACAATTTAACAGAGCAATGATTTAATTACGTCCACATTTTATTGTGCCGTCGCTGTTTAAATTTGGCTGGGTGTAAGTAATCCTTACTATATAATATTATAAATGCGAAACTAACTCTGTCTGTCTGTCTGTCGCACTTTCACGCCAAAACTACTGAACCGATTTAAATGAAATTTGGTACACAGATATTCTAGAGCCTGAGAAAGGATATAGGCTACTTTTAATCCTGGGATTATGTTCTCTAGGGACCACGCGGGCGAAGCCGCTGGCAGAAACTAGTTACCAATATTAAGAAAATGGTATGTTCTTCTATAGATACTAATGTTATAAAGAGGTACAATTTGTGAGTTTGTGAATTTGTGAGGTAATCTCTGGATCTACTAAACCGATTTTGAAAATTCTTTAACCAATAGAAAGCCCCGTTATTTGTGAGGTCATAGGCAACATATTACCCCGAAAAATACCGCTCAACGAAGTGGCCACGGATCAGCTAGTTATAGAATATACCTCAATCGTTAAATTACTATTTTCCGTTAAGCAGAAAAAAGCAATAAATGGTCAAGTCTGACTCCTCGCTTAGGATATCCTTGTAGGATGTCCTTGTGGAGAACAAACTCCGTTGCAAATAACTATTGTGCACCAGAATTTCAATACTAAATCTTGTACAAACGAAGACCAAGAAAGACAAAAGATGTCCCTTGAGGATAGCTGGATTGGAGCACCGAGCAAACGACAATGTATAGGAACTTCGAAGGATAAACGTGAAATATTACCTGGATTTACGGTTAGTATAAAGTGTTCTAAGGATGCAGGGGATCGTGAGTATAGTTGTTCAAAGCGTGCACCGCGGACGCTACAAAGAAAGATACTCCTGTCCTCTATTGAAAAGCACGCAGCAAGTCATTCACGCAAATCTTGAATGCAATTCTGATTTTCCAGGTCGAAAGATTGAAACCGCACATTATGGACTAGGCATCAATTGTTAAAATAACACAAGCAATTTATTGTTTCCAAAGGGAAAAATGAATAATCTTCAAAAAAGTAATTCCGAGTTCCAAGTTCGACCTATCTAGACAGAGAAACCTAATTACGCTTAAACTACCATGGCGCGCCCCTCGGCGATTGTAATTTTTTAATCCACAGTAAGTAAATGTCTATGCCAAAATATTGTAGTGTATGTGTACCCCAACTTTTCAATCTTTTCACCACAACTAACTATAAAAAGGGATTGCGCAGATTCTGCAGGTATGCGCAATAGTAGATTATGCACTGAGGGGATAAAGCAGATCCCGAACACAATGAAGTATTCGAGAATTAACTCCCGAGCATCGCGAGGGTGTTTAGAGTTTAGCTCACGAGCGCAGCGAGAGAGTTAATACAAGAATCCAGAATGTAGCGCCCAAGGCAAAGACACCTTTATCCCTGAAGAGCATACTCTACTTTTCACACCTACTGCGAGAAAATTGTGCTCAAGCCATAAGAGGTGGCGCGAGTCGGCTTCCACTGCTAGGAGCAGGTTGCGCATCCGAAGCTATGCTGTGAATTTGGAACCCCATTTTGATTGCGCTCGGTACACCTAACAGCGGAGACCGACGGAAATTAACTTTTCATTACTCATACTCGGAAAATAGGCCTGAAGTTGCCTGAGGAGCGGGTTGAAAGTATTATTTTTCAGCCCTAGGGAGAATTGTTTTCAACTGACAGCCGTCAAATTATAAAAAAAAAACTTGTTGAATATTTATATTGCACCATGTCCCAACTTTCTATACAGCCAGTCAATTATAGCCAGATTATAGTGCGGTGTAAGGGCTCCCGAATCCTTCATTGCGTTCGGAATTCAATATAACGACCGTGACATAAGACACTGCTTTATCTCCTCGTTGCATAATCTACTATTTATTATGATTTTTGCGCTACGATCTGTTCTCTGTGTGTGATGAGTTGCATCACTTCTTGATAAAAAGTGACACACTTGGCGCACACTTTTTGCGTAGACATGACGTCATGCGAAATTTCAATGTGTGGATCGTCCTCATTTTAAGTGACAAAAAAAATACATGATTTTTTTTAAATCAATATGACGGACAAAATAGATTTGTTTTTGGAATCTACCCTCTGTCCTCCAAAATATGAAGGACCTTTACTTTTTTGAAGCAACCCTTATTTACACATACTTATTCCGTCCTACTCTAACCATCGGGCGTCAATGCCACGAATCTACGATACACGCTCGACCATTTATTAGAGTACGGTACAACTGCCATGATTAAGGATTTTTCCGTGTAAATGGACGCACTTGACTTGCATTAGGGTCGATGTTTCCGTAAAATGGATGTAAAAAGTCACTTCTATTATTCTATACATAAGACCTTCTTCCATTTACGTTTTGTTCGACAGGGATACTGTGTGGTGAAACTGTGTGGATAAATTCGACGTTTTTCTTTTCTTTCTTTCCTTTGTTGCTGATTAATGTTCGCTTGTTCCATGTTTGTTTTCGGAACTAGTTAGAGCAAATAGTTGTTTTGATTTTTGAAATGATTTGTAGTTTGTTCATTTGATGTGAAAGTTTTTGTTTTGAAGAGTAATTTGGAAGTTAAAAACCTGGAACTTTGGAAGTGTAGTAATAGAACTGTTTTGTGTGGTTTATCGAATTTCTCCGCGATGACTGATAAGCGTTTTAATTACAAATTAGTATGTAGTTGATATGATTTGGGATTCTGTGTCTACCCAGTGAAACAGTGCCTTGGGGTGGGACTGTTCTATACCCACCCCTACCTGGACCAAACCAGCATCCTTTTACATATTCATACTTTTGATTAAAATGAATGAATTATCTCTGTCAATATGTTTGTAAGAGTGGATGCCAACTAATTTTTAACTGGCTTTAAGGTTCACAATTCGGTTATATTTTTTATTTTATTATTATGTTTGTTACCTCATAACTCCGTCATTTATGAAACGATTTGAAAAATTCTTGTTTTATCTGAAAGGATATGCTTCTCAATTAGTCTCATAGAAAATTTATCAAAATCAGTTTGGAAGTTTAGCTTCTAAA
The DNA here is from genome assembly GCA_947578705.1 of Lacanobia wlatinum. NCBI lineage: Eukaryota > Metazoa > Arthropoda > Insecta > Lepidoptera > Noctuidae > Lacanobia > Lacanobia wlatinum. The sequence continues at coordinate 16,475,744 of OX388044.1, forward strand.
TCAAAATAGCTGGAATCCGTTTACTTGGATGACGGTTTTTTGACATCCAAGTAAACGGAATTGCGTATTTTACTTTCCTGTGATTGAGCCAGTGGTGTTGTTAGGTGTGGGGTACCACTTAAAGTGAAAAATATTTTTTTTTTTACAAAAAATTACAACTGACTTCCAAATATAAAAAAAACAGTACAAAGTAACAATTTAATTTAATTTCGGAAGTCGGTGTCAAAATAAGAAAGTTTTTTTGCTTGTTGAGTTTATAAACAGGTTGTTACAGAATAAACTCAAAACCTAAAAAGGTTCAGCACTCATCGTCTATATTATTTTAATATATGTATAAAGCTGAAGAGTTTATTTGTTTGTTTGCTAGAACGCGCTAATCTCAGGAACTACTGGTCCGATTTGAAAAATTCTTTCAGAGTTAGGTAGCCCATTTATCGAGAAAGGCTCATCACGCTAAGATCAATAGGAGCGGAGCAGTTATGAAAATTGAGACGCAGACAAAGTTGCGCGGGTCAACTAGTTATGAATATAAATAAACTAGTTTCTGCCAGCGGCTTCGCCCGCGTGGTCCCTAGGGAACATACTCCCGGGATAAAAAGCCTATGTCCTTTCTCAGGCTCTAGACTATCTGTGTACCAAATTTCATTTAAATCGGTTCAGTAGTTTTGGCGTGAAAGCGAGACAGACAGACAGACACACAGAGTTACTTTCGCATTTTTAATATTAGTAAGGAGTAAGGATCATTATGAAATACTTACATCTAACATCTCACCTCACTGCGCTCGCTCATTGCGTCACCCTCCCTGCTAACTGTCCTAACTAGCAATTGGTGTTTTTCCAGGGCAACAGTTTTTCGGTCGGGCGGTACAATCATGTTACTGTAGTTGCGGTAGCTGTGGCTTTATTAATGAATTAATAAGTTTTTTATGTTGCTCTTGGCTTACTCTTTAAGTTAGTAGTTGCCCTAAAGCCCTAAGGTATCTACTTATTTACTTCTATTAATTTGAAGCAGATACGTCACTATGTGAGAACTTTGTTTTACAACTTGTGTCTGTTACGACGTGATTATCTACACTAATATTATAAAGAGGAAAGATTTGTTTGTTTGTTTGTATGTTTGTTTGTTTGAATTGAATAGGCTCCGAAACTACTGAACCGATTTGAAAAATTCTTTTAGCATTGGATAGCTAGATTATCAGGGAGTAACATAGGCTATATATTATCCCCGTATTCCCACGGGAACGGGAACTACGCGGGTGAAGCCGCGTGACGTCCACTAGTTTGGTATAAAATATAAATAAAAGTCTATTAGTATCATATATTTTTTTAAAGTAAGCTTAAAAAGTTACGTTAAAGAAGTTACAATAAAATATTTTTTTAACATTTTTGGCAATCTAGCTTTGTACTTATTAAAAGTACTTATTGCTAAGTATACATTTTGAATTTGTTTTTAAGAACTATTAAAGATCTTATATGTAGTTACTTTAATATCACAATCACAGTCCTTGCAAAAATAAGTATTAGGCTTTAATTTGGACTTGCTTTACCTAGGGTTAAAGCGGTCAGTTAAAGCGGTCTTATTTATTGAACATAGGAACTAGAAAAATATTAACCTAAGAGCTAAATTCCAAAAACTAGTAAAATCAACAATATATTGAACAAATAATAAAAAAATAATTAGTGAAAAAGTGATGTATAAAATGCCACATGCTCCGGCGATTTAATGACTGGGGTGTCTCTTGTTGTTAGTGACAACAAGTCATTACATTTTTCCATCGAAATTTTGGGCAGTGTCGGATGAAGAAGTCCTATTTCCTCTCTCAAGAAAACAGAGAGCTGTCTCCTAAGAGAAAGAGAACGTGGAATTCCTTCACCGTGGCTATTCTTAAAAAAATCTTTTCGGTTTCAGTTTTCTCGACAGAAAATTCCGTCAATTCTGTCCAGTTCAAGCATCGGCCCTCCTCGTCTTTTCGGATAGAAAGCATCCTAAGGTCGGCTGAAAGTTTTTTGAAATTGAGGAAATCAGTGTATGTGAGAACATTCACTACGTACGGTTTATTTCTCCGTGCCAATCTAAAAATTGGAGGTAGCTGGCTCGGTACAAAAATGTCCCCACTTGTTTTCAGAGCATGGCCGATGGTGCTGTGTACGGAATCTCCTTCGCTTTGTCCATGACATGGCACGGAGAAACGTAAAGTGATTTCCTGAATATTTGTGGCATTGTTTATGACATACAGTAAGGTCGATGCCATGATGCAATTTTTATTCTGTCCACTGCATCCATCACCAAACAGGTCGAGCACTTATTAGGAGATTTATGGCGATAAGTTTGAATACCATGCTTTTTCAGATTACGTAACTGAAGACACCTAACGGGACCCTAGCAACTGCTGAGGCATGTTGCAGGGCTTTAAGCGCTTATTACACTACACGGTATTCAGGGCCCGGTGGCAAAGGTGAACGTGGCCCCTAACTAAAAAGCCGCTTATTACAATAGCCGGTCGATTCGGCTCTAAATCAGTTGTGAAGTGATCACCGTTGCCAAAGTGTGGGGAATTCCCCAAACTGCGGGGAATCTCAAGTTGTTTGGAGATTTATTGGGGGTTGGCAAGATGCGGGGAAAATGCGGGGATACTAAATATCGATTTTATTCTTCTGATATTATTCTAAATATCGAATCTGTGGGGATTCAGTAGATTTTCTGTCCCCAAATTGGGGAATTTGACTTGCATTTTCGGGGAATTTGTTAAATTGGTGTTGGCAACACTGCTCCCTAACTCCCTAAACGCTATTACACTGCCCGGTAGTAAGGGAGTTAGAGAGCTAACTAGACCGAGCCGCTCAGGTCACCCTAATTAGGGTCCCTAACTCCCTAATTCTTATTACAGCACCCTAAATCGGGACTTAGGGCCCTGAATACCGTGTAGTGTAATAAGCGCTTTAGGTGTTTGCGGAATTTGTTCGAAAGAGGCACCGCAGCCCTGGAAGGCAAAGAGCATTAGGAGGAACACGAATGGGTTTTAGTCAGTAAGAGTCTGACACTGTCTTCTGCTCCGCCCGGAGTAGGAGAATACATTTGATGATTTCTTATCCTTAAAAAAAGGGCTTTTGGTATGCTGTTTCATTGGGCTCACTGTCCGCCCACCCGCACTCCCCTGGCGAACCGCAGTATTACTTCATTTAATGCTATGGCAATAAGCTTCATATTCGTAAAAAAAAACTTTGATCTATACAACGTAAATGAATAAAAATGTGTAAACATCGTAGAGAAATAATCTAGCTAAGTGCCCTATGTACATACTTCAGTTATTTTGAATCGTGACGAAAATAATAAAATCTTACTAACTGTAGTATGTTCATACGACAGGTAGTAAGAATATTTTTTCCCTCCTTTGGCACTTACGCAAAACAAAATACGTGATTATCTTCTAAACGGTAAATGACACAGAGACGACGATTAGAGAGAACTTATTCGAAACAAAGTTATGAATACGTAGGTAATGTCAGTGCAGATACGTCAGTTTGCGAGATACGACAGTTAGCGGAGAGGGTGACGATTTGGTCAAGTCAAATATCGTGCGCTTCCCCGGCTTCCTATTACACACTTCCGCCCCATTTCACGAAATCACTCCCAAAGATTGCAAAAAAATGAGAGGAAAGATGTTACACATCAATAACAGATACTGGTCATACATACAACAATTCATCTTCGATCATGAACGAAATGAAAAACAAAACACAGTCGCCTTTAACCTTTCACTATTATAGTTCTACAAGAAAATCAGAGTCGCAATCATTGATATTACAATTTAATAAATCTAGCCATACATACGTCCAAATTGACCTAGAGCAACTTCGGGGCACCCTTGTCAGATACACGATACTGGACTAGAGCCAAGTAGGCGATTACTTACATGTAAACTATGCTGAGTATCGAGCCATATTTGGTCTAGAGATTCTGGTTTATGGTAGATTTAAATAGTACTTTTGGTATGTGTGCTTCTTGCTTGAAAATTATTTGTTTAGGTTTTGGCTAGTTTTGACAACCGTTTCCAGAAAAAGAAACTTCACTAATTTAAAAATATCGAAGAATCACAATGACCTTGTCAGTCACATCATGCATAATTATTTAAATTGTCTGACTGCAGAATAAATGCTGCCGATGGAATTATAACTTATAAAAAATAAACTGGCCAAGTTCGAGTCGAACTCGCGTGCAAAGGGTTCCGAACGAATTTTTTTTTTTAACATGTTATTTTAACACTATATACTTCGTTTAGGTTTTCCTGTAATCTATGTATAGGTAAAGATTTTTGTCTAATTTCTTGAATAACATCAAAACCATTAATATTAAAATTATGAAAAAATATAAGTAAAGCCCTCACAGTAAGCCCTTTCATATTGTTCAAAAAACTTTTTTTTTAATTTTCTAGTTTGACCCCCAAAAGTGACCCCCATAGTAAAAATTTAATGATTTACGTAACGCGTCCGTGTTTGGGTCACAGAAGTCCATATGTGTACCAAATTTCAACAGAATCGGTCAAGTGGATCCGGAGAAAACTGGCTGTGACAGACGGTCAGACAGACAGACAGACAGACACCCGAGTGATCCTATAAGGGTTTCGTTTTTTGTTCGGAACCCTAAAAAAATACAACCGACTTCCAAATAAAAAAAAAACACTACAAAGTAAAAATAACTATTATTTCGGAAGACGGTGTATTTTTAAGTAAGAAGTTTTTTACTTTTCACTTTTTAGTGGTACGTCACACCTAACAACACGACTGGAAAATCGCAGGAAAGCAAAATACGCAATTTCGTTTACTTGGATCACAAAAAACCGTCATCCAAGTAAACGAATTCCAGCTATTTTGATTTTAAACTCAAACTTCCTGACCGATTTTGATATAATTTCTATGGGACCAATCGGGAAGTATATCTATACTAATATTATAAAGAAGAAAGATTTGTTTGTTTGTTTGTTTGAATTGAATAGGCTCCGAAACTACTGGACCGATTTGAAAAATTCTTTTAGCATTGGATAGCTACATTATCAGGGAGTAACATAGGCTATTTATTATCCCCCTACTCCCACGGGAACGGGAATCACGCGGGTGAAACCGCATGACGTCCACTAGTCCTTAGATAAAACAAGAATTTTTCAAATCGGATCATAAATGACGGAGCTATAAGGTCACAAATATAACAACCGAATTGAGAACCTCCTCCTTTTTTTGAAGTCGGTTAAAAATATGATTCGTTCGAAAACTTTTACGCGCGAGCCCGAATCGTACCAGTTTTTAAGCATAAGGGGCCATAAATATTTGCCCGGGAGTGCCGAAACTTTAAATACGCTACTGCAAACAGTGACTATTTCATAGGCATAATTATCATCAAGTTATGACTATGAAATATTGCATCTTCCTTACCCTAAGCCATTTCCTGGTCGTAAAATGTGTTGAATCGGACCTCGGACCAGATGTGGCTTAATAACACTAATTCATAGGACACAACTGCCTCCTGGCTTGACACCACCACAGCTGGCGAAAACCCTTACAAATCATGACCGGACTTAATTCTGCAAAGTATGAGTCCTCGTGCTGAGTCGTGCTCAGTATCTTGAAACGTGTGGTTTTTTCACCGCGTGTAATTAGAATGGCACGGTACGGCACGTATATATGTAGCAGTACCAATGCCGTCATAAGAAAAACAAATGAAGCGAAATTAGTACGGCAACAAAAAGAACCGCAACGCCATCTATCCCGTCAACAGCGAACTATTAACGAAATCCTGCATCGCGGTATCGGAGTTCGAACATATACAACATTCCGAATATCAAGTATCGGGCAGTTGTCCACCGGACACAACAACCTTCCAGTCGGAGATCCTTCCTTTTCAGTGGAGGTTTGCGGTTTACACCCTGTTCCGCATATTTCGATACATACATAATCAGCCCGTAATTTTTCCACTGTTGGGGCACTTTGAGTGAGAGTGGGGCGTAATTCACCACACGGGCCTTTTGCGGCTTAGTTCATTGAAATAGACTAGGAAAACAAATATCGTCGAATTTTCTTATCTATCTAATCTAATTTAGCCCGTTATGTCCTACTGCTGGGAAAAGGCCTCCCTCTCCCTTTTCCACACACGTCTGTCCTCTGCCATTGCGGGCCAGTCCTCCCAGTAAAAGTCAAGTTCGTCTCCACGTTCGCCTTGGTCTACCGCGATGTTGCCTAGCATTAAAAGGAACCCAATTAGTAGATCTTTTAGCCACAGCTCATCTGACATACGATAGACATGTCCGACCCAATCCCACTTAAAACAAGCAGCTTTACGGGTAATATTTGTGATTTTAGTTTTGGCGCGTAGTACTGATTTCCTTACACGGTCCGAAATTCGAACTCCCAGGCTACTGTACTCCATGGCTCCTTGGCAAACCTCGAGTCTGGAACTCGGCTGCAGTGTCAATGACCAAGGTTTTGCACCGAACGTCAGTATGGGAAGAATGCACATGCCCATAATTCTCTGTTTGATATGAATTTATAAATCAAACACTATCGATTTTTTGTCAAAAATAAAAGCGCTCTTAACAATGTGCATATTTTTTACTAGCCAGCTATTCAAACAGACTGGCAATTAATACGAAAACTTATGTGATGTCCGGAGAACGATGTACGACATATGTCTATACGACGACTAAACGGTAGAAAAAATCTGTTAAATTATATAGAACACCAACTTAATCAAAGCTTCTTCTTACTTTTGTGTCGATTGACTCCTTACATTTTTATTCGACCACTTGGACCACTCTGTCGTCAACCGCGTGCACTATATAGATTTCGTAGCTTTTGCCCGCGACTTGGAACGTGCATATCCCGTTTTATCTCGTTCCCGTAGGAATTTTGGGAAATCCTACACACCCCAAGGAAGTTACATGCCAATTTTCAGCTTTCTACGACCAGTAGTTTCGGCTGTACGTTGTCTGTCAGTCACTCAGTTAACGGAAGAATTTTATCTCTTGGCTCCACATTGTGTTTCGGATGGGTCTATGATATTCCATTTGGCCAGATCACAGCATAAAACATAAAAAGGTTTTTGAACCTCATCTCAAAAACCAATTTGGACACCATTTTTGTTGAACAACAAGAACTATGTCAAATTTTAATGAATTTTATTTTCAGTTTGTTCAGTAGAACAGTATCAATCGGACATTTTAGGAGATAATAAAATCATAAGAATTCGTATCGTCACGAAACCCTCAAAGGTTCCTTTCGAATAAAACATAAAATATATGCCCCTTTAACTGTCGAGGGGGTAAGCACAGATGTATTATCGTAAACCCGAAGTACATCTCTGCAGCTGACGGCATTAGATCTCAATCTGTTAGGGGCCTATCGTTTTATCGGGCACGAATCCAAATCCCGGCTATGGCCCGGTTAGATATAAATCTAACTGAAATTTTGTAGGAGGAATTTATTCTATCTTGAAATAAGCTAAGGCTTTAAGTTTCGTTTCAGTGGGTCACAAATGTAGGGTATATCATGCCGCCTGAAAAAACAGCTACCATTGGGGTAGTCGAGACGATGCTAGCTTTGGGTCAAAGTGAGTCGAACAGATGCTTGATCAAATCGGCGAAACCGTTTTCCATCTTTTTGAAAGAAAACAAAATAAACAAGAATCACTTAATTTCTCCAACTCACTTCACTCACTTTGTGCCAAGCATGGCCAAATCTACATAATGTGGCAATTGGCAGCACATACTGCTTAGAAAACGGATGGCTGACGAGACTGAAAATTCCTGAAGTGGAGACCGCGTGACGAAAGATCGATGACACGGTGAGAACAGCGAAAATGCGCTGGATTCGAGAACACAGGCTCGGTCATTGTGGCAATGCGTGGACAAGTTTCGGCCGAAATTATGACTTTGAGCGGTGAAGGATAAATAACGATAATAGTCATTAACGCTCGTAAGGTATTTTATAAAAAAATAACTTCAACTACGAAACCATACTTTATGCAAACCTTAAAATTATACAGAAAAAAAATAATAGAACACACGCAACGTACGGTCTACAAAATAACTTTTTGCATCAAAAGCTGGAGGGGGAGAATTCTTGCGGCAGAGTACTCTTCAGATCTTTTCAAGGCTGAATACACGTGGCACTTGAATTGTGAGAACCCGCCTTGTATGCATAGTTGGGTAAACTAACTCTGAAATTGTTTTTCCGTGTACTTTGGAGGGAGAAAATAATTCTAAAGTTGCGCATTTGTGGTGAAATTACACAGTAGGGAAATTTGTGGCGCATGTTGAGATGGTATTTTGTTTACGTTGAATAATTGGGTAACTGGTTTTATTTTAATTTTATTTCTTAACACAGAGAAAAGATAAAATGCTGTAAAAAAACTTGTTTCAAAATCAAGCCTTTCTGGCGTCTTTCAGATTCTGCTGGCTCTGACACGCTGCTCAGGTGAGCCAGAAGGCTGCGGACACGAAATAAGCGGGCGCGGAGCGGCGTCAATGGAGGTGCGTTAACGCAGACCCGGTCACGAAGCCAGCGGGCAGATCGCACGACGCTAGAGTGGAGTGTTGTGTTAAGAGAAATTAGTGTCTTTGTTTGCGAACAAAATGTTTAAACAGTGACGAAAATGTCTTATATATCAATGAACGCCGGCTGCACGCACGAAAAAGTGCTACGTTCCACCAGTGTCACGTTCCACCTGAGCCAAGCGTGCAAGCGAGAGCGTGGAACAAGCGATAGAGAGACACGATCGACCTAAGCATTCGGCTTGTTTGTTAATATTTTCTTATGACGTTATCACGTAAAATTATCGTCCGTAAACCGACTTTACATAAAACCAATTCTTTTTTTGTAAACATTTTGAAACGCTTTTTGAAACGTCGGTCGTTAAAAGCAAAAAATAAATTACACAACACTATGCGCGCTCCGCTTGTACTCCGCCGCAGCGCTGCTCCCCGCGCCGTTGCCATCAAGGCCAGTTCCATATAAATCTATGCATTGAAACACGCCGCTCCCCGTGCTGCCGCCGCCGCCTCACCGCGGCCGCTGATTCGTGTCCGCAGCCTTAACGTCTTCATATTCACTAGGAATACTAATCTTATTTTTGACATAAAACAACAAAACAGAGACGCGACATTATACGCGCATATCCCGTTTTTCCCCCTTCCCGTAGGCATTTCGAGAAGTCTTAGTGCTCCCCTTCACTTGCCAAGGAACCTCCATGCCAAATTTCAGCAGTCTATGACCAGTTGTTTTGGCTGTGGGTTGTCTGTCAGTCACTCAATTAGTCGTAACGGAAGAATTTTATATACATTGATGATTTAATAAGCAATTGGTAATAAGCATTCTAAAGATTTATTGTACACCAAAACAACTTATATTAGATACAAACAACTAGACTAATAATCACGGCATTATGTACAAACGCGTTTAAAAACTAAATATATCATTGCGCATCAAAAAAAATATATCATTGGGCATAAAAAAAAAATCCACATCGCTGTCGATGGCAAAAGTGCCCAGAACACTGGCAGCATTGCCGCGTTGAATGGCAATGCTGATTCTTTGGCCGAAGAAAATTATTGATTTGTATCTAAGTCACAAATTAGGTAAGCGAATCACGTAAAATCAAATTCATTCCATGCTGAGAGGAATTTGGCTTTCCTAATCTCAGCCAGCTGATTAGCTATAAACTCATTGATTTTACAATTTTTCACGACATAGGCTGTCAATCAAGTCTATGATTACTTATATTGATTTCGAAAATCGTACTATTTTAGTAACGCCTTTCAAATTAAAATTCATTGTAGACAGATGTCAAAAAACCTTATCTTAAGAAGCTGTCTAAAAACTAGCATACCTCTGTACAAACTTTCATTCTATATAACCGTAACCTCTTTAATTAAAATTCTTTCTTTAGTTCTGCTTTGTAATACAAACTACATAGATCTAGATCAATGTTACACAGAACTGTGAACATTTCTACAAGGCGAGTAAACAGTTGACTAAAAGAAAAGCACGATTCTACGCTCACCATTGCGCCACCACATCGCATCGAATTGCATTAGATTTTCAAAAGCAAACAGTCATGGGTTTACGTTACCGTCCGCTGGCGGAGAGACTTTGCATGTAAATAGTCATAATTCGAGGTTTGGCTCTCGACTGTTTTCTCCTCCAATATTGGACCGATTTAAGAGATATTTCACAAACTGAATAACAAGGATATATACTGTGTACCTATATATTTATATTCCTTTTTGATGATTTATTAACCGTATAAGTACTAGAACCGGCACAAAATGCTCAAAATTGACCGATAAATTGCTGTCAAGAGAGCCCTAGTGTACAAATTTGGAAACTATTAATCAAGAAAGGAATAAGACAGCCAAACCTCGAATACAAACAAACACAACACACACACATACAAAGTCTCGCCGCCAGCATTTCCTCTTAAGTGGGACCGAGGAAATGATACGTAATTGGCGTTCGTTTGATCCCGTGCTGCATCGTTATTTCTTAACCTTTAGTTATATTATAAATAGGTAAGATATTTAAGGATTTACTCTTTAAATTGTACATTTTAGAAAGTCGATTACTTGTAGTTTACTCGATAGAAAAAAAAAAAATCTTTAAAAAAACAATATAGACCACCAGCACGGCGTAAATACTTCACGAAGGTTATCAGTTTTTGAATAATAACAAAACTACATGTTTTCTATAAAGTATACATTTCACATTTTCAAAATTTCTTTTTTTTAACAATACGAATGAAATACCTAAATAAACGCGTGTTTCGCCCATTCCAGCTAGAGCCGCCTCGCTTTCCCCCTGTCCACTTTTGTCCTGCATCGGCCTTCGGACATTGAAATCTGTGTCTTGCGCTTACGTCCGGTTTTTGCTTGCGCTTACGCACACTTACACGGACCGCATAGAATGCCTAAACCAAAAGCTCGTTACTCCCATAAGACACCTAATATTCTTTGTGATTCAACTGTACCATATATGGTATACTCTTCCATACACACGGTATACTCTTCCATAAGGTTGGTTGGTACGATCACCAACCATATGGCATAATAAACCAACAATTTTGAGTGCTATGTTTTCTAGTCTTGTTATACCAAATAAATGTCTTTTCTATCTATCTATCAGGTTCGAATGGTATGACGGGAGCTAGAGGAAGCGAGCGAACATAACTCCCGTCATGCAATTCATGTTAGGTTCCTTTAAATCCTGCAGATAGAAATAGGAGTATCGCGCAGCGGGGCTCCGTCGTCGAGGTTAAAATTTTCAAACTAACTGTTGTTTGAATTTAGAATTCCCAAAATTAAATATTTCATATATTTTCGTCACATGATTCACCCTATTCGATAAACGGCCTAAATATTTGCCAGCCCGTTTATTAAATGTTCTATAAGACCGCTGCGCTGATTAAACGGTACCGTTCAATGAAAAGGCTAGGCGGCAAATTAAACAGCTGATCAAGCCAGTTGGCTGCGAAAGATACAGTAATCAAAACAGATACAGGTAGATATTATCACGAAATCCATCAGAGACAATATTATTTTAAACGCAACTATTTTATTTCAAGAGTTGGGCAGAGGTATACCCAATACCCATACTACTCATAGTTAAATCAAAGTCCTACGCCAATTCATGAAATGGGTAAGCCAATTCCCATGAACAAGGCAAGTCTCTATTATATGAATCAAAGAAAAAACTAAAAAAAAGCTACCACAGATGCACAGAGGTTATCCCATTCAAAGTCAAAAGTCAAAGTCAATACTTTTATTCCAATTAGGCTATTAAACGGCACTTTTGAACGTCATTCACATTTCAAATAATATAAAATACTAGCTGACTCGGCAAACGTTGCTTTGCCAAATTAAAAAAAAAATAGCCCTCCACCTATTCTCATACCTACCAAATATACACACAAAATTTCATGAAAATTGGTCGAGTCGTTTCGGTGGAGTTCGGTAACAAACACCGTGACACGAGATTTTTAAATATTAGACTAAAGTGACTCTACTGTCCATTCGCATTCACAAATACTCAATACCATTACTTCTTCGGACTTAATGAAAACAAATGAAAGTCAACCGCCACAAAGCGGCATCTGTGCGAACAAAGAGGAATTAACAGAGAACCTGAAGAGTCGTCTCCATGAAAAATGTTTACCAGAGTCCAGAGTAAATGGATGCCTCTGTCCTTTGCCCGAGGCACAAAGAAAAACCCCGGTTCCTAGAAATTCGAAGCGTAATAATATTTCTCTCAGGAATATATACGATAGCTGGACTTTTTGCTGAATGTATTTTATGATACCTTTCAGTTTTTCCTTTCTATTTGGGAATTTTGAATAGTGGTTGCTATATTCGGTGACGTCTATTTATGTCAATGTATTATACCTACTTCATTTTTGGGGTCCGTGACCAACGGAACCTTATTACTAAGCCTCCACCATCCGTCCGTCCTTACATCCGTCTGTCCGTCCGTCCGTCCGACTGTCTGTCAGCGGGCTGTATCTCAACAACCGTAATAGGTAGACAGTTGAAATTTCCAGTGTGTATTGCCGCTATAACAACAAATAATTTAAAAGAAATTGGTAAAAAATTAAAGGGGGCTAAGGCTAGAAACGTGTTTTTCGGTTTATGGTACAGAACCCCTCGTATGACTTCGTTCGACTAACACCTGGCCGGATTTTCGTGAATATAAAATTTTAAGCCAATAGTTTCAAGCAAGACTGAAGCTCTATCGCCGTTTAAGTACTGTATGTAAGATTCTTATTGATCTGAGTATGCTTATAAAACCGCCCACAACATCTAATCACTTTCAGCTGAACCACACAATTTTTCCGTAACAAGCTACCCACGATAAAGAAGCAAGGAAAGCTTAACATCAATCTATTTTCAAAGCTAATTTTAATTTTATGGTATACGCCTGGAAGCCACGGTTCTATAATTAACTAGCTAACCCACGCAACTTCGTCTGTGTGACTGCGTCACATAAGAGAGAGAAAAAAATCCACGCTTTTGCAACATTTTTCTTTAAGGCTTGTATACATGCCAATGACCTTGTGAATATAAACGGAGCTAACTCAGATTAAAGTCTTTAATCTGAGGGAGCTAACTACTCCTCTACGCGCCACTGCGCTACCCGCATTTTAAATTTATTATAAAAAAATAACACATATTTTAAAAAAGTAACAAAACCAATTTATTTTCGTTTGTATTGCAAAGCAGTAGATAATTTTTTTAGACTGTTGTCAAAAAATGAAGCAGTAAAATGGTTTCATCTCAACGTTTTGGAGGGAGGATATCGATCGATACATAAATTCTGGCTAAACCAAATTACGTATCATATCATGTAGATTACTACTTATTTTTTTTCAGATGTACCTAATTTCTCAGTTAATGCCGACGAAAAGTTGTTTCATCTGTAAGCTGTTTTTAAGCATTTCTCGAGAGAGCAGCCTTAATGCTCCGCTCCTGGTCGCCATGTGATGTTATTGCCTTCCTCGATAAATGGGCTATTCAACACTAACATATTTTCCATTTGAATAAGTAATTCCTGAGATAAGCACGTTCAACCAAACAAACAAACAAACTCTTCTGCTTTATAATTTTAGTAAAGATTCCGAGCGTGTAATGCTTTGAGCGGCGGCGCTCTGCCAGTTGTCACTATCCACAAAAAAGTACAAAGCCTTGCTTTAAAAGCGCGATCGAGCGGTGAAACGCGCGATGATGCGTCGTGATGCGCGTTTGGATTACTATGAAGTCACAATACACCATACAATTTTAATGGTTCATTTCCCGCAGCGAAATGATTTTGTCTTGGTAATACAATCGATTTACATTTAAAAAAACATGGCAGATGCGTGCGTGCAGTTAATGCCTTATGTATCCATACGCATGAGAGCTTTTGAGTAGTTACCTACCTAAGTCGCTAGTAAACTACTATTGTTTCGCTTTCGAGTCTAGGATTTTTTTTTTAATTATTTAGCAACAGAAATATTATGCTTTTGTAAGTTTAACCGTTATGTTTTGTTAATACTACTGATCGTCGCTCTACCACGGGAAAACAACTTTTAAAATTTCACGGTGTCTATTGGACACAATTTATAACCCACACTAAAATACACGAAAAACTTAACAGCAATCTATTTTCAAAACTCATTTTAATTAACGATAAATTTTATCGACACAAAACCGCATGGAAGCCATAGTTTTATAATTAATTCTGCGCGTGTAATATGCCTTGAGCGGGCGCTCTGGCAGCTGTCACTATCGGCAACACGGATACGAACAAAGCCTTGCTTTAAACGCGCGATCGACCGATGTAACGCGCGATGAGGCGCTGCAATGCGCGTTAAGAAAACTATATGTAAATTACTAATTTTTATGCCCATCGACAAGTTGAATTTAGCTTCCACTACCTACTGTGTGTTACTCCGACTTCTTGATTGTTATAATTATTACTAGCCTAGTATAGATATAGTGTTTAACTTTTGGGCAAAGACTGTTACTTCGAAATAATACAACAAACAACCACAGGGCGGTTCTATGCCCTGGTGAGAGCCACGAGTGTCCGCTAGAGGCGAAAAGCACATGACCTGTCGATACCCGACGCTTAAGGGTTACCTATCTGCCGGGGTTGAGCAATTTGTTCGACAGAGTCACCGCGGCCCTGGAACGCAAAGGGCTTTAGGAGGAACACGGATGGGTTTTAGTCAGTAAGAGTCTGACACTCCCGACCGCTCCGCCCAGAGCGGGAGGAGTCATTTGATAAATTCCCATCCTTGAAAAAAGGGGATAACTATGTCCAGCAATAGATGATAATGATAATGAAAACAAGGAAGGAAAGTAAAGCTTGATGGTTTTACTTTAAACCGAAGTTTATCTTCCAAACAGATTTAGACGACACATACGTCGTTCTTGGCTTGTTGCCATTCTACGTCAGATTATACTCCGAGCCAGGTAAGGTTAACCGTAGCCTAAAATATTCGACCTGAGCACTCACCAGCAAGGCCATTCCGAAAGGTTTTATGAGCAAAAGGGACAGGCTGCCAATGTTTGCAGAAAAACCGATGCGAATATTCGTCGTGAAAATAGAGGAGGTACCTACAATGTGCCTAAGTATGATGAAAATACAAAAGTTCGTGAGTTCGTTATCTTCGGACTCAGTTATAGAAAGCGATTAGTCACGTTTATGAATTTCGTCTCTCAAAAACAATTTGAAGAAAATCTGAATGTTAAGATTTCATATTACCAACTTGTTTTCATTTTTATTAGTGACTAGCTGACCCGCGCAACTTCGTCTGCGTCACAATTTTCATCTATAATGTAACTCCTACCCTACTCCTACCCTACTCCTACCCTACTCCTACCCTACTCCCACCCTACTCCTACCCTACTCCTACCCTACTCCTACCCTACTCCTACCCTACCTACCCTACCTACCTATCTACCTACCCTACCTACCCTATCTACCTACCCATTTTTTTTGCTTTTAAACCTTCCTTGTATTTTGGCGAATCCAACAAAAAAAGAATGATTAAAATCGGTCCAGCCGTTCTCGAGTTTTAGCGAGACTAACGAACAGCAATTCATTTTTATATATATAGATTGGTTCGCTCTTGACTGTAGCCTAAGTCAGAGACAAAAGAGACAAAGTAACGATAGAGTGAGCTAACCCAAAAGAAGCCTGTTCACTCTAACTTTGAAGAGATTAAGGTTGTATGCGTTCGGAAACACAGACGCAGGTAATGAGTTCCACTCTTTTGCTGTACCTACGCATTATAAAAGCCGTTTGGAAACCTTATTCGGATTGGGAGTTATATGTTTATTTGGCGAGTTTGGGGTTGAAACATTAGATCCATGGGGTTCAAGTGCTCATCGAGTGACTAGAGGGCAGGCCTTTTCTTCGGTTAAAGCATCAACTGAGTACCTGCGCGATCGTTTTTCGTTTACACGCTCTGCCGATGCGCTGTGTAGATCCCACCTCAAACTTTTCTCATCTCATAAATCTCCTTCATATTCCCACTCCTCGTTTACTGCAGTACGTCTGTGGAACTCACTCCCGCCTAACATACGAGAAAGTAAAAACATTTCCCTCTTCAAAAAAGAAGTCACAGAGCATTATCTGTCCACTGTAGTGTAATCCTTTTATATATTATAGGTATGTATTAATAATAATAATAATAGCCTTTTATTCCTAAACATAGGGTTACAAGAGGTCCCTAAGTTCGGTGTGCCTTTTGACATAGGCCTCCTCCAATTCCTTCCAATGGGTCCTGTCCCTTGCCACTCTCAACCAAAATGGTCCCGCTGTCTGTTTCAAGTCATCTTCCCATCTCCTGACTTGACGTCCCCTTCCTCTTTTGTAAAAGAGGTATGTATTATTTTATTATAATTATGTATTTAGGCTAATCTATTTGTGTATATTTATTTGTATGTTTATTGTAGTTTATATTTATTATTGCGTAGTACATAATATACTTTAGTTAAGTTAGTATAGTCTATTTTAAGTTTCCCTCTCTGTCTCTCTACACACTGTGTCTACGTTTCTTATCCCACTCTTCTGTCGCAGGTCTGCTGGAAGAAATTTCTATTGAAATAAGCAGTACCTTTGTGCTCTTTTTCTGTTTTTAATTATCTTTTTTTCTAAGTTTATTGTGTGTACATAAATAAATAAATAGAATTGCCATTCAGCGTGACAATGCTGCCAGTGTTCTGGACTCTTTTCCCATGGGCAGAGATTTTGACAATTGTTTGATGCATAGTAAAAATTAAATTAAATTAAAAATCCCATACAAGAAACAAGTTTTTTCAGTTTATGGTACGGAACCCTTCGTGTGAGAGCCCGACTCGCACTTGGCCGGTCTTTATACGCGCTTGTACATAATTTATATAAACAATTTGTATAAATGAATCATTACTGTACAACAATTTAATGGTTATAACTTAGAATAATAACTTATTCCAAAGATCTCCTTTTGTATTTTTCCTCCATAGACATTCAGTATTGTTTTAAAAAGTCACTGATTGAAACGAAAAATGCTTAACAAAATAAAATGAACAAGATAAAATATTGCCTACCTTACAATTTAACATAATTCATATTGACAGGCAGGTATACAGGCAAACGAAATTAATTCCCGTTCGGTACATATTTGATCCACGTTTCAGGGAATTTAATATATTTAGCTTGATGATTACCTACTTTAGGCACACTTCACTTCTTAATTTTGAGAAATTTTCCTTTCTTTTTAACGTATTTATAACGATGTCTTTGGTTCCCTTTTGCGCGACAAATTCTCTTGGTTCGAGGAAATAATATACGACGTGTAACAGAATAGACGCAATACATCTTAAGGGTTCATTGTACTCATTATTATTACACCAACTCCGAAATAGCGAAAAACAAATCAGCTGCTCAGTACATTTTGTCGAGATAAGCGCACATTAATGTATTATGGGGGAGAGGATATTTTTTGCGATTTCAGTGTTGGGATCATAATGAAAGTTGTTTGTAATTATGAGTACAATGACGCCTTAAGAGGTATTGCGTTTATTCTGTTACAGGTTGTATAACTATTGATCTAGGATTAAAGAAAAACAAGATGTCTAAAAATTGTTTATCAACTGGATTTGTAAAAATACTGAATAGATACCCATTTGGCAATATCATGGATAATATAAATATATTTATATTATTATTTAATATTATAAAGAGGAAAGATTTGTTTGTTTGTTTGTATGTTTGTTTGTTTGTTTGAATTGAATAGGCTTCGAAACTACTGGACCGATTTGAAAAATTCTTTTAGCATTGGATAGCTACATTATCAGGGAGTAACATAGGCTATATATTATCCCCGTACTCCCACGGGAACGGGAGCTACGCGGGTGAAACCACGTGACGTCCACTAGTCATGGATAAATAACAACAGCCTCACCCGTTTCTTCTTGAAGGTTAAGCCACGCTTCAAAGTCAAAACGTTTATTCCAATTAGGCCATTAAACGGCACTTTTGAACGTCATTCACATTTCAAGTAATATAAAATACTAAAGTGGCTCTACTGTCCATTCGGAAAGGTAGATTCTTATGGAGAAGAACGGACAAGAAACTCCATAGTTACTCTTTTCAAATAAATCTTTTATTTGGTTTACAAAAATTAAGTTATTTGTGAGGACCATGCACCTACGGTATGCAGAGATAGACTTATTAATTTTCTAAATAAGTACATGATACTCACACATTTACAAATATTGGAATCACTAATTAACAGTGTGTGAGTTAGCAGAAAAATACAAACACAAAAAGAAACAGAACATCTATAAAGTTAATACATAAAGCAACCAGTTTGATTTTGTCCACAACATTGATTGTCCTATGGAGCAGGACCAAGCGTGCTTCCAAGCATTCTTATCCTGAATGTAATCTTCTAATTTGTTATAAGCTTGTTTACAAAGTGTGCTTTTGATAAACGTTTTAAATTGTCTTTCATTTAGTTCTAATCTAAGCTTGCCGAGGTTTGTCCGTGGATGGGTGACCATTTATATCACACCCGAAGCTAACCCGTGGCTCAGAAAATAAGCTCAATTGGTCGACTGATCTTACACAGTAGTTACATTTATGGGTAGTCAGAAGTCTGACAGCAAATCTGGGGGGCTACTCTCTAACGAAATCCGTAGTTTCGAGCTTAGATTCGGGCGGGCATTTTCTACTTCGTATCACCTAACCACTGAGAACTAATGATAACACGATTTGACAGTTACTCTGAAATCGTGTTGTCATTCATTCTCAGTTCGGGTTCGGGAATAATCGTAAGTCTGTAGGTGATACGGAGTAGAATACGCCCGCCCACAACTAAGCCCGAAACCACGGATTTCGTTAGAGAGTTTTTTCGTTAGAGAGCTTTTAAGGGTCTGTCTGCCAGGGTTACAGAATTTGTTCCAAAGAGTCACCGCGGCTCTGGAACGCAAAAGGCATTAAGAGGAACATGGATCGGTTTTAGTCAGTAAGAGTCTGACACTCCCTTCTGTTCCGCCCAGAGCGGAAGGAATCTTTTGAAGATTTCTCATTCTTAAATAAAAAACTTTTTACAAAAAAAATATAACCGATTTCCAAACGAAACACTACAAGGTATAAAGTAACCTAAATTTCGGAAGTCGGTGTTTTTTGTTTTGTTTCTGTGTTTTTTAACACCGACTTCCGAAATTTAGGTTATTTTATACTTTGTAGAGTTTTGTTTGGAAGTCGGTAAGGGACCAAATGGCAAGTGTACCGCATCGAACTAAAAAATAATCACAGAAATCGGATCAGAAACCTCGAAGTAATTGGTGTACGTACATAAAAAAATACCCACCGAATTGAGAACCTCCTCCTTTTTTGGAAGTCGGTTAAAAAAAGGTTTGCAAGGGTAGAGCAGTTACTGCCTCGTTACTGACTTAAAGTTATCTCCTTCTCTGAGAGAAAAAGATATAAAAATATATGAAACACATTAGCATTGTGCTCATTCCGAAGTACTTTTTTATGTATTCGCGTAGGTAAAGAAAAGGCAACTTAGCTGAATAAGTGACGCGCAAATTAGTGCTTCCCACGCTCTGTTTGTGATTGTTATGTCTCTCATATTCTAGGAAATACGACCTTTAGGCTTTTCCACCAGACATGTTACTACGAAGCGAGGGCTGTGTTTGTTAAGAACCAATACAATCGCTTGATTTACCTAGCCTCGCTCAGCGCAAGCGATTTTATTCTTCTTCTTTTCGTGGGGGCAGTAAGGTCTAACGACCCTACACACCCTAGTGTCAGAGTTTCTAAACTGCCTCAAGGGCCTCTGACATGGTTTATTTGACGACCGCCATTTGGCGACCGGGACTACCGGCTTACACGTGTCTTCCGAAGCACGGAATCATCTTTTTATCAGACAATCAGGTGATTCAAGCCTGCAATGTCCTAGCCAAACTGGAAACAACTTTACAAAGTATGCGTCCCGTGAGAATCGAACCCACGACCCCCGGGTCACATCAGCGATTTTATTGATTCTTAACAAACACATCCCTCGCTACTCATCCTCGCACATCTCTGGTAGAAATGCAGCCTTTTTTAGGGTTCCGAACAAAAAACGGATCCCTTAAACTTATAGGATCACTCGGGTGTCTGTCTGTCCGTCTGTCACAGCCAGTTTTCTCCGGATCCACTGGACCGATTCTGTTGTTTGGTACACATATGAACTTCTGTGACCCAAATACGGACGCGTTACGTAAATCTATAAATTTTTAGTACGGGTGTCACTTTTGGGTGTCAAATTACTAAATTAAAAAAAAAAAGTTTTTTGAACAATATTGTGTGACATATCAAATGAAAGGACTTACTGTGAGTATTTGAATTATATTTTATTTTATAATTTTAAAATAAATGGTTTAAAAGTTATTCAAGAAATTAGACGAAAAAATGACCAATCCCCCCTCTATATCCAAAAATAATGAGGCTAAAATTTTGAAAAAAAAAATGGAGATAATAGATCTTTACCTATAGATTACAGGAAAACCTATAAGAAGTCTATAGTGTTAAAATAACATGTTAAAAAAAATGAAATTCGTTCGGAACCCTTTGCACGCGGGTCCGACTCGCACTAGGCCAATTTTTTTTTTAAGTATAGGCATTTGGCAATCATCAAATGACTCCTGCCGCTCTGGGCGAAGCAGAAAAGAGTGTCAGACTGTTACTAATTAAAACCCATCCGTGTCTTCCTAGTGCCCTTTGCGTCCCAGGGCCGCGGTGACTCTTTCGAACAAATACGGCAACCCTGACAGGCACTGAATTAGCGAGCCCCATCTACTATGCTGACATCTCTTTGAGGCGCGCGTGAAACACAACGCGTCTTCGACCCGGGCCTGCTTCTGTTTGGACGACGAGCCACCCAATGCTCGCCTTCCGCAGGCCCGAGAAATGCAGCCTTAGGTGATCATATTTTATGTTAGAAATGAAATGGTACCTACCATTTAATTAGTAAAAGAAATTAGGACGCCATCTTTGGGAGTCCGACATATTGAATTGAGAACGTCACTCGTCATCGACCCGGGCCTGCTTCTGATTGGACGACGAGCCACCCAATGCTCGCCTTCCGCAGGCCCGAGAAATGCAGCCTTAGGTGATCATATTTTATGTTAGAAATGAAATGGTACCTACCATTTAATTAATAAAAGAAATTAGCACGCCATCTTTGGGAGTCCGACATATTGAATTGAGAACGTCACTTATATTAGCTAATTGCGTGCATTATTATCCAAACTAAAAGTGTAAGTATGCAAAATTACAGCACAATTGTTTGGGTGTAACTGTTCCTAGATAAAAAATTAGGACGAGTTTTTTTATCCGTAATTAACT
Organism: Lacanobia wlatinum; assembly: GCA_947578705.1. Lineage (NCBI taxonomy): Eukaryota > Metazoa > Arthropoda > Insecta > Lepidoptera > Noctuidae > Lacanobia > Lacanobia wlatinum. The sequence goes on from OX388044.1 coordinate 16,497,149, forward strand.
CGCTTAATATTATGAAAAAAACTTTTTACAAAAAATATAACCGACTTCCAAAAACAAAACACTACAAAGTATAAAATAACTTTAATTTCGGAAGTCGGTGGTTGTGGTTATTTCGTTTTATATACATATTCGCGGTCGACTTGAGAACCTCCTCCTCTTTTTTGAAGTCGGTTAAAAAAACAGATATGCATCGTTGTCCATCTACACTACAACAATATTAATATAATATTATAAAGAGGAAAGATTTGTTTGTTTGTTTGAATTGAATAGGCTCCGAAACTACTGAACCGATTTGAAAAAATCTTTCACCATTAGAATCCTACATTATCCTTGATGAACATGGGCTATGGAATATTTTCAAAAAAGTTAGGAATCCGTATAAATAATGTAACCCAGGGTGTGAAAAAAATACCAAAAAAAATGCGGAAACTATTGACAATAGAGCAAAGTGATGTCCCACAGTTTAGAGGACATCAATATCCACAAAAAAAGTCCGAGAGGATGTAACTAACTAACTATTATGGTTAAGTCACAATAACCGCTTTTTGTTCAAATTATTCGATCAAAACCCGGGTGGAATGTAATAGTGATGATTTTGGTATCATGATATTAATCCTTATCCATTTAAATGGTTTGGTAATTTAGGTTGGTTATGTATACGTAAATTACACTTTAAATTATGCAAATCGGACCTTTCGTTTAAAAGTTACGACGGGTATAAAATTACTCAAGTAAGAAAAATGTCGCGGTTTGAACGTTTAGTCTATTAATAAGTAATTTACACGTTAGCGTTTATAAAGGGAGGACTTATAGGAGATGAAGTTCGTGGAGTACCTACTAAACCCGCGCGAACGAAGTCGCGGGCGAAGTGCTAGTCTACAATAATTTTATTTTTACTCTACTCCTAGAAATAGGTAGCTAGCTACTTAATAAGTACAACAAAAAAGAATAAGAAATCAAAGACAAGAAGGTTCGTTACCGTTCAATCGTCCTTTAATTGCACCGATATCCTTTCCCAGACAGTTTCTATAGAAACCAGACCGTTCTGGTCTTTGAGGTTACGAGCTACGAATGTCCCATTAATTAGGAACATGGCTAGAATAAATTGGCGCAGCCTGAACTCAGACGACCTAACCGATAGCCAAGTTTGTAATTTACTGTATTATTTGAGACTAGACAGCCAATAAAGAAATTGATTGACTATACCTACTTGCACATTTATCATTCGATACAATTTCAGTCCATCGCCGCCAACTCTGAAGTCGACTTTAGCGAGGTGTATTTTAAGTTAATTTTAAGTGACCTTGTGTAAAGTCCTGCATGAAGTACCCCCATAGGTTCCAATAAAATTTGTACTTTGCCATTTTAAGACATAGAGCTTTTTGTTCTAAAACTTGATATTACCTCGAATTCTGAATTCAAATATAATATTACTTTATTTTCCAGACTCCAGTCAGCCAATCATGAAATATAGAGGTAGACTCGTTCCAAACGTTATTCAAACGTTCTTTTTTTTATTTCGAATTGTTATCGGCTCTATCAAACGTCACGGGACCCATTTTTCTTTTTCTTTTTTGTTTGCGGCCATAGATGTTTAGAACAATACGTTTTTAAAAAAAACTGACAGTTGTTTTGTGACATATTCGAATTCTTGGTTGGAAATAAATGAAACTGGGTCCTAGTGGAATAAAAATAGTAAGACCTGTCTATCAATACCCAATTACTATGAGTACATTGTGAAATAATTTGATGTTTGACTTTGCCTAGGTCATTTTGTACATCAATATTTATTAAAATTCGAATTTGCAGTGTTACAGTCATGTCAAACGCCATGCGTTCAAACTATGATGGATTACTGAACTAGTTCTGCTGAATTATATTTATATATTTTATGAATAACTTATATTTTATGAAAAATATATGAAGGTACCTACTGACAAAAAGTTATTAGCTGTTTAATAAACCTGCAATGTTGACTATTCATTTTCGTAAGAAATAGCTAGATAATATGTCTATGTCAGAAAAATAGGAAAATTCGAATTATAAATTTTGAAAATATTATTCAGAATCCGAACGCAAAACTCGTCCGACTTCAGGCTACGTAGGCGTAACGATATTATCCTACTTACCTAAAAGTACAACCCAGCCAAGTTTAGTAGGTCACACACAAATGCGGCATACTCCATTATGACGTACATTCCACTTTTCGTTCGTAACATGCAAATTTAGTCGCGCAATCTTGCCGAGTCGCATGTGGGAGTAATTCGAATGTGAAACTTGTTACTTTTAAATTAAAATAATGTTCGTTTAAAAATAGGACCCGTTCCTATTTTTAAACGAATATCATTTTGTTCGGAGAAATATTGAATCGTTTTAAAGGTTTTTTGAATTAGAAGAAAAAGTCATTTCAAGATGGAAAGAGTGTCTGCCAGTCTGTCATGAACTCATGACGTCAATACCTAGTGCTAACATGGTTTGAATGAAACTTGTACAATGAAACATCACACGAATAGACAACCCAGGAAATCGAAGAAGACCTGGAATATTAAGACATAGGTAGGATACTTTTGTCCTGGTAGTAAGCAAAAGGTCCTTTGGGATAACAAAACACTTTTCACGAAGGCGAAGACGCGGGCAGCCAAGTATAAGCATATATAATTATATTATCTTCTGAGTTATTGGGAGGCCTAGATTCAGTAAAATCCAGATTAATTTGTAAGTACCTAAGTATCCATCTTTATACTATACTAGTGGACGTCACGCGGTTTCATCCGCGTAGTTCCCGTGCCCGTGGGAGTACGGGGATAATATATAGCCTATGTTACTCCCTGATAATGTAAATATCCAAAGCTAAAAGAATTTTTCAAATCGATCCAGCAGTTTCGGAGCCTATTCAATTCAAACAAACAAATCTTTCTTCTCTATAATATTAGTATAGAAATATGAGAGTGACTCTGTTTTTTACGCTGTTCGCGCCAAATCGCTGGATCGACTTTGATGAATTTTGGTTCAGGCATAGATGGGACCCAGGAGACAGTTAAAAGCTTATTTTTGCGACAGTAAAACTTGAGCTTAAGGTAATCCGCAGGTAAATGTTAGTTGTTCATAATCCAGCTTTCTAGAAAGACGCTAGCCCTAATCCTATCAGACGTTCTCCCTGATCCCAGAGATCCTCCTAAACTTCTCATGTAGCTACCTACTTACCGAAGAATATCGTATTACTACCCACTTGAATCAGTATTCACCCCACGCTCAATATAAAGCACGTAAAAGAAACAGTAAATAAAAACCTTATTCATGAAAATGAGAGATGAACGAACGCACGAAACAGTAGTGTTGTTCTGTAAGTTCACTTTGAACCTGTTTGTGCACCCGACAACAGTGCAATATCTCAAAGTAAAACCAAGTTAGCACTTGTATAAATAACTAGTGGACGTCACGCGGTTTCACCCGCGTAGTTCCCGTTCCCGTGGGAGTACGGGGATAATATATAGCCCATGTTACTCCCTGATAATGTAGCTATCTAATGCTAAAAGAATTTTTCAAATCGGTCCAGTAGTTTCGGAGCCTATTCAATTCAAACAAACAAACAAATCTTTCTTTTTTTATAATATTAGTATAGAAGTATAGATAAAAATAACGCATACAATCTTCCGTCACTGAGTGACTGACAGATAACGCACAGTCGAAACTACTGGTCGTAAGAAGCTGACGTTTAGCATGTAGGTTCCTTGGGGAGTACAGGGAAGATGACTGCCTGCTATTTGATTTAATAGACTATTAGAACATAGGTAGACCTTCTTTCTGTGAGCGAGACTCTACCATAAACCTAGACGACGACGATGACATATTATGTCTTCAATTTTTTGGTTCTAGTACCTACATTCCAATTTCCTCACGATATTAACCCTTCACCGTTTCGAGAGCTCAGGTGATGAATAAATTAAACGTGCTTTTTTATTGAGGAATGAGTTTGCTCTTGACCACAATCAAAAAGTGCTTATCTTGGTTCGAACCATGATCTAAAATAACGTACGATATAAACTACTGAATGTGTGTGGTGTGTGGGGTCGTTAGACCTTACTGCCCACACGATAAGAAGAAGAAGAACTACTGAATCGTAACTTACTATTCTATGAAGTAAACCCATCCACGGGTTCAAATATGTACTTACTAAAATACTCCCAGTAAATGAAATTAAACCTCAAGCATGAAATGAGCATGAGGATCAATATCCGAAAAAGCAGGCATAGTAAAATTCCGTGAAATGCACGCTTCTCTATAAAAGCAAAAAACTTTTTTAAATTCAGGTGTGGACCTGAATTTAAAAAAGGAAATTGATTAAACCAGTATGTTCATTTATATGCCAGTACTTTTCCACTGGTCCAGTATGGAAACTAAGGGAGGATTTCCATAAATAGTACGGGAACGGGTAAAAACGGAGTACGAAAGAGTCTCGGCATAGAATAAGGGTTTCCCGAATTGACGAGTGCCAGGTGGCAGCACTGAGGCGTCAGTTTCAGGCACCTGTCAAAACGCTAATATGTTTTGTGACATGTGTTAAATTGACATCAACGTCCAACGTCATTGTTACGTCACTCTTTCAAAGAGGAGGACCTCTTCCATAAGTGGCGCCAGCTGGTGGTGCAAATTTTCCTGGAAACCCTCATTGATTACCATCATACCTACTTGAATATCGACCCATGCGACTGTTAATAATTTAATCATTGGCTCCTCATTCTTTATTTGTTTTTAAAGTCAGCTGTCAGCAACAACATCGCCGTATGGTGTCGGCCGGTGCCGTATGGTGCCGTAAAAGAATAACACCATCCCATCACTTCCCGTGGGTGTCGTAAGAGGCGACTAAGGACTCGCCAGAGAATGGGCAGCAGCGTTCTCTGTAAAATGCAACACCATACACTGCGATCGCCAACCCGCCTGCCAAGCGTGGCGATTATGGCAAACCCCCCTTTTGGGAGAGGCCTATGTCTAGCAGTGGACGTTTTTCGGCTGATATGATGTCAGCAACATCTAACGATTGTCGAAAAATAAAAATGACACCGAAATATTACGTGGTCGAACCCAAATAGTTTGACATTTCGACAATCGCTGTCGCGCAAGGATCTCAATTCATCTGTAGCTTGTTATCTATATAAGTATTTGGAAACGATGTTTAGAGTTTACCTTAATTCTCAACGTTTCTAGATATAAAGTAAAACGCTGAGTAGTCTCGTATTACTTATTATTCAGCCTAGGTAGACTAATCCGGCTGAAACCTAGTTTATGTGTCAGATTTAACGCAAGTCTGCGACGAAATCGGATTTAAATCTTAAAGCTTTTCTTAAGAAACTGTTTAAGAAAAGATGTAATTCGCTACCTTGTAGGTTTAAACTTCACATTCGTAAAATTTATGATCTCATTCTTTACTGGGACAAAACGTTTTTTTAACATCAATTTTATCATATATTTAAAATAAGTCTTACAGTAGCCAATTACGCATATTTATGTCTGAATTATCTTTATCATTTTATAAAAAAAATCATCTGACTGGTAATTTTAATCTACATTTTCTATAACCTCCTCCTGTACATTTGATTAAATATCATGTCAATTTATTTGTGCGTCTGCTTTAATTCCATCAACCAACTACGAAAGATAGAATAGCTGCAAGGCTGCAAGTGATCAAATCACAGACTATCCTCATAAAATAGAGATTAAACTTCATAATTCCAAATACATTAAGAAAAAACCATGGGTATCATAATAAATTTGTTTCGTCATTAGATTCATGATAAATAAATGATATTTATTTTGCAAATAGGTTACAAGTAACTCTTTTACACGTCATTATTTTTTTTGACTTATTAATCTAGATGAGGCCGGATGTTTCCTAGCTGACTACCCTGAGAAGAAACACCGAAACAAACAAAAAAAGTTCCTCCAATGTTTTTGAGAATCATCATGTGGAAGGATTTGACTGTCTGTCAACCTATCACTAACGCAAGATTTAAAGCAGATTAAAACACCATAGCCTCGTAAAAATGAGGATTACACTTTCTAGTTTAAATCCAACAGATAACACAAAATAACCCTTCCACCATTTAGCTGTCTCCATAAATTGTTCCCATTTAAGATCAAAGAGATTTAGTAGGACATGTGAAAAACAAACCCCGAACACAGATCCTCAGCTAGTTTTATCAATAAACTAAGAGTTATCTGGCAAAAGGCGTGGAGCTTGCTTACGTCACAAAAATGGTGGCATGTAGAATGCCGCCATTTTCCCCCGTTCCGAGATAGCCAACGATATGTGAAGTTGGATCCGTATTTCAGAAGTATAATAGGATGATCTTGATGTAATGTGGTTTGATAAGAAATGGGAGAATATTGTGGGAAAAAATGAATGGGAAATTTGTGCAAAAAATAACTGATGAATAACCATATTTTTTGCCTTATATTAGATTACAACGACGATTTGCGACGATGCGAGATTGCTATCGACTTTTCATCCAAAGGTATAATGCGGACAAATAATTATCAGAGGAAGCTGGCAGCATGTCATGTTTAAGTAGTCAACTAATTTCTATTTTATTATTAACCGTCTTCTTCAAAAAGGAAGAGGTTTTATGTTCGTCTGTAAGTATTTTTTTTATGTATGTTTACCTATTTCTCCGCCAATTGTGGACCGATTTTCAATATTATTTTTTTTATGCGAGAGAGCCTATAGTCTTGAAGTGGCCCCATTGTCACCAAGTCAGAATCTGATGAGGGGATCCCAGGAAAGTCGAGGGCAACCCTCAAATTGTATAGGCACATACAATGGTTTTCATATACTTTCTAACGCAACTCTGATATTTGTGCCCGGTAATCATCATTTCATGTTGATGAGCTGATGATGGAAGGCATAAGTCAGGATCTGGATGGGATCCCATAGAAATGTTTGTTCAACGATATTTTCGCCAATAGGGAAGATGCAAATACAGAATTTATGAGAATGTTGTTAGTAAAATGATAAAAGTATAAAATAAAGGCCATTGCAACGTTTTTATTTTAGTTACCTACTATCTGACTATGTAGGTCAATTCGTTATTTTTTTTAATATACATTTCTAACATTATCCGTATCATAGTGTGATAGCTAACAAGTAAATTTCGTGTCATGTATAATTACTTAGCATACTTTTATATAGATTCAAGTTCTTAAAACGTAACAGACAGATGTGTTGCTGGGGAGGGGAGTTTGTTGGCCACTTCTTCTTCACAGCTAAAACACTAGGAAGTGGTGACGGGCGGGCGTTTTGGGGGACTGTCTTTGGTAAAACTTGACGTTCAAAAAGTGCTGGCTCTCAGCCTAATTTGAATAAACGACTTTTGATTTTGATTGTTTTTTAACAAAAATAATGAATTAAAGTAACGTGAAACGGAACCTATATAAAAACAACAATCAGCGTTTAGTGACATCACTGCTGTTATGACAACGAAAACACAACCCTATATCCTTATATCTTGAGTTCACACAAGGACAGTTCATGACAAGTGTCAAATTCCTTTGACTCAAATTCCTTTTTCGGGCAAAATGTCAAACTGTCAGTTTAAAACCGCCATTTTGAAAAGAAATTAAAGTTTTTTATTTTTTTAAATGTATGTATGGTCTATTCTACATAGAATTCTTTATAACAGAAGCTAGATGAAAATATTGCCTGTTCCTTATTATTAACCAATTTGAATGATTCTTTTTTGTTTGGAAAGGTATTTTCTCATTTCAATTTGGTGAAGATCTGATGAAGAACATCAGAGGTAGGCAACGGAACTCTTCAATAAATGATAGCAAATGGATCGAGATTGCTGAAATCGCATTTCTGTTTTTTGTTTACACCAGTTCATAACATTACATCCCGCCGGTACGCTGTGAAGGGAAGGGGTACGCAGGTGCCACTAAAAAGTAAAAATAAAAAAACTTCTTTACAATTAGTTTTTTTACATATTATTTATAATGTTATACACCTTCTACTATATCTACTATATCGTATAATCTTTTTACCCCAAAGGTTGACTAGTAGAGAATGCCTTTTTGCATTTATTCCGCCCATAAACCACTACTGTACATAAAGTTTAAAATAAATAAATAAAGAAACCTCTCATTCTTTTTATCTCGTAAAAGTGTATTGGGTCACAGCGGTCAAAAAGAAAAACGCAGCTACGCTCCGCCACCCCGCTGCTCTGGCCGGCTGCCATTTTCAGCCCAACGCGCTTTTAATGCATCAGAAAAGAAAGGGTAACTGAAAAGCTTTTACAAGAAAATCATTTTAATAGCTAAGTAGCTCTACTTTATTATTATTATTACTAGCTTTTACACGCGGCTTCACCCGCGAGGAGAATTCATATTCATTTATTTATTGTTTGTTACAGGTAAATATATAGGTTCTTAAAATAAGCATTAATTGTATCACTGTACAATATTATGAGAATGAGAATGTGCTTATCTGGATAGAACAGGCATATATTTACATATACGTTATACAAGCTTCTGCCAGCGGCTTCGCCCGCGCGATCTCTAAGGAACATACTACCGGGATTAAAAGTAGCCTATTTTCTATTCCAGACTATAATCTATCTCTGTTCCAAATTTCATCCAGATCCGTTCAGCCGTTTTGACGTGAAAGAGTTACAAACATCCATCGATCCTCACAAACTTTCGCATTTTATTATATTATTACCTGTAGTGCTATTCTGTAACAACATTTTCGTATCTCGACAGCGGAATCCGATGTGAGTTTCAAATTAAGACCTTTATGTTGTGTGCAATAAAGCTCACTTTGTGAGTTTTGTCAATCAGGTGAAGGTCGATATCGAAATAGTTATTTACAGAATAGACTAGCTGATCCGTTGCCCACCTCGTTGGGCGATTTTTTTTTTATAAACAGTGTCCTATGTTACTTCTAATACCTCCAAGAATATGTGAGTTTCATGATGATCGGTTAAGTAGTTTTCGCGTGAAAGCGTAACAAACATACTTACATTCACATCTATACTAATATATTAAGCTGAAGAGTTTGTTTGTTTGCTTGAACGCGCTAATCTCAGGAACTACTGGTCCGATTTGAAAAATTCTTTGTTTTAGATAGCCCATTTATCGAGGAAGGCTATTAGCTCATATATATCATCACGCTAAGACCAATAGGAGCGAAGCAGTAATGAAAAATGTGACGCAGACGAAGTTGCTCAGCTAGTTTATAATATTTATAGGGATTAGTAGGATGTCCTTATCCATCCAAGTGTCAATTTTCATCTAAATCGGGTAGGTGGTAAGGTGCGATTGATCAACAAAGACTAAAATTCTCAGTCAGTCATGGTCATACCATAGATAGAACACATTAGAGTAATATCTATGGCATGACGTCTAACACTAACTGATAATGAAAAAACTTTGAAAGAAATAAAAACAAATCATTAATAACGGCACTCAAAATCGTTAGTTACATTTTTGTTATAAGCCTGAACCGTCCCAATCCTGGCCAAAAGCCTCCCCCATCCCTTTCTTTTCTCTCTTTGTTGGGCTCTATATTATATTTTTTAATATAAAATCACAATCAATATCAAAAAGGTTACCAAATGAAATAATGACCCTCGTCATAGACAAACTGTCGCAATCATCTACAAAAAAGGAATACATATTTCGATTCTTAAATATAATCAAACGTTGAAACAATACCTACATATGTACACTGATTCAGTTCCATTTACCCGTTTTAATACATCACAAAAGAAACCTGATTTATAGCTAAATTGAACCTAGTAAAAAGGGATGAGACTGAATTACATTCATACATTATATTTTCATATTATTTACGTGATCCCCAAAGAATAGGCTACGAGTACTATTCCCAAGGCTTTCAGAGGAGAACAGAATTTTTTATTTAATAAAAGATAGCTTTTATGAATAATCAGTCTGAATATGAGTGAGTTCAGTTAAGAATAGGCTATCCTGCTATCATCTATACTAATATATAAAGCTGAAGAGTTTGTTTGTTTGCTTGAACGCGCTAATCTCAGGAACTACTGGTCCGATTTGAAAAAATTTTCAATGTTGGATAGCCCATTTATCGAGGAAGGCTAGAGACTATATATAATTACGCTAAGACTAATAGGAGCGGAGCAGTAATTAAAATTGTGACGCAGACGACGTTGCGCGGGTCAGCTAGTAAATAAAATAAAATCTATACTATGTAATATATAAAGGTGAAGAGTTTATTTGTTTGTTTGCTTGAACGCGCTAATCTCAGGAACTACTGGTCCGATTTGAAAAATTCTTTCAGTGTTAGATAGCCCATTTATCGAGGAAGGAATTTATCTTTATATATATCATCACGCTAAGACCAATACGAGCGGAGCAGACGAAGTTGCGCGGGTCAACTAGTAAAATATAAGTCTAAAGGTCTCAAGTGCTTCTTCTAAGCATGAGGTCAAACGAAAGTTAGTTTTGCGAAACTCACACTTAAAAAACGTTTTATAGACCAAAAATCTTTTTTTCTATACTGATATTATAAAGAGTTTGTTTATTTATTTCTGTTGAACGTGGTAATCTCAAGAACTACTGGTTCTAATTGAAAAGATCTCTGTTAGATAGCCTTTTATCGAGGAAGGCTATAGGCTGTATAACATTATGCTACGACCAATAGGAGCGGAGCAGTAATGAAAAATGTGACGCGGACTAAGTTGCGCGAGTCAGCTAGTTGGTAAATTACAAATGCTTTCGCACGCACATTTTATATTCTATTTTTGAAAAATATTTTTGATGTTGTTTTCATCTGCGGGTCTAAAAGGGCCACTTAGTAGAATCAGCCAGCAATTCAAACTACCCAAAACTGTCATATTATCCTAATCAACCTTGAACCTTATGATTTAGCGATAAAGATGAAAATGAAATTTGACAGATTGACGTACGAATAATATTATTATTCTAATATGTTTCTACTAAAGTGGGGTTTTAGACCCGCTCTTGATGACACAAAACGTTAGGTACCCTGGCGGCCATTGTTATGTCACTGTTGCATAGCTGTTGCTTACGATTATCGTCAACTTAAGCATTATTTTGGAAAAAATATTTTTTTTTGTGGGAAAATAAATATGCTATTTACAAATACAAATTATTTATTTGCAAAACATAGGTACAATAATAAGATCGTATTGTAATGTTAGGATCGCTATGTTTAGCCTAATAGGCATACAAATTTCGGATACATTAAATTAAATTTAATCGTTCGTCGTTTTTATTTAATTCGTTTTAAGAGTATATTTCAACAATAAATTATAATTGATGATCCTGGATCATTCCTAGGGGGCTACTCTCTAACGAAATCCGTAGTTTCGGGCTTAGTTTCGGGCGGGCATTTTCTACTTCGTAACACCTAACCACTGAGAACTAATGATAACACGATTTGACAGTTACTGTGAAATCGTGTTGTCATTCATTCGCAGTTAGGGTTCGGGACTAACCGTAAGTCTGTAGGTGATACGGAGTAGAATACGCCCGCCCGCAACTAAGCCCGAAACTACGGATTTGGTTAGAGAGTAGCCCCCCTAGTACGTTTCCAGAGATTGTCCCTATAGGTATTTAACTATATGGGATTAAGATATATCTGGCCAAACATGCATGTACTATAGGAATACCTCTGCCTATACCTTCGGGAAATTCAGGGATGAAGCACAAAAAGAAAAATTTAATAAACGATGGCAAACGGAACAATTCACCAGTCCTTAGAAATACCCAGATATTATTGCGAGTTATTATTCGAAAGGGTCTTAACATCCTTCAAATACAACCACCCTTTATTTTTAAACAACTTGGCTACTGCCTAAACATTGACCTAAAATACAAAAACGACTTGGTTATTTCAGTGAATTATTCGGGACGGTCAAACAACATTTGCTGGAAATACAGCCAGCCTTTTTAACGGATTTCACTGTGACCTAATTTCTGCGCGTGGGTAGATCCTGTTAGTAAAGCTAAACCAGAAAATTAAAACTGGTATAGAAGTCGAAAATGACACAGTGGAAACCGGCCAAGTGCGAGTCGAATTACTTATCACACAAGGGTTCCATAAACCGAAAAAAAAAACCGTTTCTTGATTTTTCAGATAATGCAAATTAAATTGAATTAAAAATTAATTTATTTATTTTTAATTCTACTATATTTTCACAGAGTGTGTGCTTCTAGTGCCGCTATTTAAAATAAAAATAATTCAAATTAAATTGAATTAAAAATTAAACCGAAAAAAAACCATTTCTTGATTTTACAAATAATGCAAATTAAATTGAATTTAAAATCAAAGGGATAAAAACACGTTTCTTGTGCACAAGAAACGTGTCTTTATCCCTCTAATTTGTTATACAATTTAATTTGAATTATTTTTATTTAAAACTAGTGGACGTCACGCGGTTTCACCCGCGTAGTTCCCGTTCCCGTGGGAGTACGGGGATAATATATAGCCTATGTTACTCCCTGATAATGTAGCTATCCAATGCTAAAAGAATTTTTCAAATCGGTCCAGTAGTTTCGGAGCCTATTCAATTCAAACAAACAAACAAACAAATCTTTCCTCTTTATAGTATTAGTGTAGATAGCGCCACTAGAAGCAAAATCTGTGAAAATTTCAACTGTCTGCCTATTACGGTTCTTGAGATACAGCTCGCTGACAGACAGACGGACGGACAGCGGAGGCTTAGTAATAGGGTTCCGTAGGTTACCCTTCGTGCTAAAAATGCCTGACAATTGACCATCATAGCCTATAATGTTCCCACTGCTGGGACACAGGCCTCCTCACTTGGTAAATGCCAAATTTCTTCAAATTATTTGTTCTAGGGCATGCCGGTTTCCTCATAACGTTTCTTCACTGTTTTGAGAGCAGTGGTGATGAAATAAATTACAAAAGTAGGTTAGGCGCCTTACTAAGCTTGAATCCGCGACCTCCAACTTAGCCCTAATTCAGGGTGTTACTACTGCTCAATCGACCATAACCTCAAACCACGACACCAAATGTTCCATTAAACTATCTCAAGAAAAATCACCTTCAATATCCCATTACACTCCCCCAATAGGGGCCGCTTTTGGGGCCCCCTAAAGGTCACATTTCGCGGGAAAGATTTGATAAAATATCGAATCTTTCAATTTATATTTCCCATCTATCGAAGCGAAGTTCGAACGGGCACCGTTTAGAGATGACAAGAATATTATGATTCTTCGGCATTTTTGCTTTGGAATTTGGCCGTGGTGTGCGGTAAAGGAATTTTTCGGCTGTAATTTAGTGTGGTTTTGGAGAAATGTGCTGTGTGATGAAGTCTTTTGTTTGGTGTTTGGTTCAAATCAAAAGTCATTTATTCAAATTAGGTTGAGTCCTAGCACTTTTTGAACGTCAAAGTTCTACATAAAAGACCGTCTGCTAAATCGCCCGCCCGTCACCGCTTCCTAGTGTTCAGCACCTTCACCTACATTGGGGTCGGCTTCCAATCAAACCAACTTCAGCTGAATCTCAGTATTTTACGTGGAGCCGCTGCCTACCAGACCACCACAACCCATTAACTGGGTAGCACGGTACTTCTTGGCAAGACTGGAGTCAGATTTAATGATTGCCATAGAACTACAAATGACAGCCGGGACCAAAGGCTTAACAAGCTTTCCGAGACACGGAGGAAACTCGGTATGTTAAGATGGTCACCAATCCACGGACAAACCTTGGCAAGCGTTACTTAACCTTGAATATCGACCCGTGTAGCTGTTATTCTTCAGCCACGAGTTCCTTCAATAATAAGGGTATATAATAAAAGATCATAAACACAGTTTCAATTAGTACGGCAAGTTACATTTTAAGCAGTAAATGGATTTCATTAGCAGTTTTGGTATGCAAAGTCATTACGAAAACAGCTTAAAATGTTGTTATACTATCATAATACTAGAATATGTCTTAGCGTTAGCATTTGAAAAGCTAGATAAACTAGACTTAATTATCATCTAGGTGATTAAGGAATAATTCGAATTAATTTTCTTAGCTACAAGTGTTATTTTAAGAATATTGGACCTAAGGTCTATTAAAAAAACCTAATTTTAGGTCTCTTATTAGTCTCTCATAAAGTCAAGTAAATTCCCATTGGATTTTTTACTCTTATAAAATGATCCCATAAATAGTTTATCCAATAAGTTAACATTTCAAAAAAACTGGCCAAGTGCGAGTCCGACTCGCGTGCAAAGGGTTCCGAACGAATTTAATTTTTTAACATGTTATTTTAACAACAGACTTTTAATAGGATTTCCTATAATCTTTTGGTAAAAATCTATTATCTCCATTTTTTTTTCAAAATTTTAGGCTCAGTGGTTTCGGAGATAAGGGGGGAAATGGTCATTTTTCGTCTAATTTCTTGAATAACTACAAAACCATTAATTTTAAAATTATGAAAAAAAAAATTAATTAAAACCCTCACAGTAAGCTCTTTTCATTTGATATGTCACACGATATTGTTCAAAACTCTTTTTTTTTTATTTTCTAGTTTGACCCCCAAAAGTGACACCTCGTACTAAAAATTTAATGATTTACGTAACGCGTCCGTGTTTGGGTCACAGAATTCCACTACAGAATCGGTCCAGTGGATCCGGAGAAAACTGGCTGTGATAGACGGACAGACAGACAGACAGACTCCCGAGTGATCCTATAAGGGTTCCGTTTTTTTTCGGAACCCTAAAAATAAATCTCTCTCAATCCCTCTTGATACAAACAACTCAATCAAAATGAACATATATTTCTTCATAGAACAATGCTTTGAAAGATTCACTACCAAGAATAACAATCGTCTTATGTTTCGAACATTATATTCTAAATACGATCCCTTCCGGCATATCCTCACAAGTAAACTGCCAAACACACTTCACTTGCCGTTTCCAGCCCATAACAGAAGATCACCATCAAAATACGAACCATAGAGTACCGAGACACCTCGGTGGGTACCGCTAGAAGCGGCATTGTCAAATCTGGCCATACAAAACAAGTGTGTCTGTCTCACCGTTTGCTTGAAGAAATTGACGGCAAGCGACGATTCTCACGACGCTCAGCGCAGAAGGGATTTTTGTGTGTATTTTTATTATGAAAAACTTAAACAAATATGAAAAGATTTTTTTAAATTCCCTTCATCGGCGACGAAGTTACAATAGTTTTATTTAAAGTTGATAGTCAGACAGGACGATGTAAACACTGACGTCATAGAATGCCCGTCGTACACCGGTCATAGAAAACGGCGTTTTCGCAAGAGTAACGAATAAAATTTTGTTAAGGCTGCTCTCTCGAGAAATGCTAAAAAACAGCGTGCATATGAAGCAACTTTTAGTAGTAGTAGTAGTAGTAGTTTTAGTAGTACTAGTTTTAGTAGTAGTAGTTTTAGTAGTAGTAGTAGTAATCTACATGATATGATACGTAATTTGGTTTAGCCCGAATTTATGTATTGGTATCACATAATAAGAAAAAAAAATCTCGAAATGACCTCATTTTACTCCTTCATTCTTTAACAAAAAGTAAAAAAAAAATATCTATTGCTTTGCAATACAAAAGAAAATAATTTGGTTTTGTTACTTTTTTAAAAGGTGTTATATTTATAATAAATTAAAAATTCGGGTAGCGGAGTGGCGCGTAGAGGAGTAGTTAGCTCTGTCTATATGGTCATTGGCATGTATACAAGCCTTAAGTTATGGACGGAGGATAAGCATTGCCATACTACGTGGCAATGCCGCCAGTCTTTTGGGCTCACTTCCAGTCGACAGCGATGCTGACAAATTTTTTAACGCCATATTTTAGTTAGGAGTTTTTATTGTTGTTTTAAGTATAAGTATATATGTAGTTAGATTAGTATTTAAAATATAAAATGTACATACCAACAATTTTAAAATTTAGAAATGATTTTGATTAGTTAAGTTATCATCTCTTTGTTTTCCGATCAACATTTTTTTTTCTCTCCTATATTTATCGATGAACTGGTTACCTACATAACAAATATTTTATGCATAATAAATATTCTATATTGCGAAGCCGCGAGTATTATTAGAAATGGCGTCTCTTATCACTGTCTGCGCGGCGTTCCAGGCTCTGTGATACAAACAGATGACGTCACAGATGCGTGAACTCAGTCGTCATAATTCAGACGACTCATTTAGAGAACGCATTACGACTGAGATACATGGCTTTCGCTTTCTCCAGCGCGGCAGCGCTCCGCAATTTTAATACAGCGCTTTTTAGATGTCAGTTATGGAGTTATTATTAACTGAAATGTTCTGTTTT
Organism: Lacanobia wlatinum; assembly: GCA_947578705.1. Lineage (NCBI taxonomy): Eukaryota > Metazoa > Arthropoda > Insecta > Lepidoptera > Noctuidae > Lacanobia > Lacanobia wlatinum. The sequence goes on from OX388044.1 coordinate 16,513,461, forward strand.
TCAGAATTTACGCGTACGACTTTTGCCATTCTTAGAATTAATAGGTGGTTCTTCAATTTCGTTTCGTGGTTTCAAGGAAAACAATGATTACCTACTAATCGAATATTAAAGATGCAAAAGAGGGGCGAAGAAAGTGTCCCCACCTAGCGAGCAAACACAAAACTAAACTTGCGGTTGCGTTCTTATTTATTAGATCTATTTGTTCTTTTTTTAGAAGTTTGTGTATTCCACGTCTGGTACTGGTTCCGGAAAGCGTGTTTGTTTAGGGTAGGTCGAGAGATATGAAGTCGCGGAAAAACCTATGGACATTGTACTTGTAACAAATATTGTGAGAAAACTACCGTACTAAAAGGACGTGTCTACACAAAACGAAGTAACCGATTTCCAACATTTAACAAAATAACTAAGGTCGGAAATCGGTTACTTCGTTTTGTGTCGATTCGTCCTTTTTTCTTATAACGGCAGATATATCCTCCATACTCTTCCACATTGGCACCTAATGTGCACTTGGTGGAAAGAAAATAAACCATAAGGTTAAAGTGAAGAAAAGTATATTTCGCACCAATAAATAAAAGAGGTTCCCTAACTGTGTAGGAAAGTCCTTATTGAAGAACTTTCTTGGACGCCAACCAAGTGCCTCTTTGTAAAGTTTATTAGTTAATTGCCTATAAAAAACCTGATTAACGCTCCGCCAAGTTTTAGAAATCATTGACCGAAGGAATGATCAAATTATTGTAAATTGTTATAAAGTTTTACTTCTATGGGGTTATTGTAATGTAAACTTTTGGCATCCATTGTGGTTGCTATGTTATTGGTCCCTGTGTCCTTGAATGAGGACAAGGGCTTGTCCTTTGTTGAGGACATGAGGTTGATGGCGCGTGTATGTTTTGCTTACATTGTAATAAAATAAGCGATATGGTTTGTAGCAGACCTTATTTTGAACAGGAGCACGAATCTCTACTATTACAAATCTAATCTAATCCCCTGTATTGTCTCCAATGATTAGTAAGTTAAGTTCATACCTACCTAAAGGCACATACAAGCAAACATGAAGCCTACTACAATATATATAGAGTTGAGATCTATTCAACACAATATGAACACAGTAAGACTCAGGCGTGTGCAGTTTTCTGCAAAGCTACATACAGAATTGTATACAAATTGCTGGGTATGTGCTGAATTATATAGTAGTGCAAGCTTTTAGTGCTTTAAGAAGGATCAGTGGAAAGTTTACTGCTGGCAATTGTTTAAAAGTTAGTCTAAGCTGACGACACTGTATTCCTCAACAGTTGTGATGATACAAGAGAGAGCGAATTGAAATATGCAGTAGGTATTTGTTTTTCCTGTGTTTACTGCTGTGCCCAATTAAGGACAATCGCCTGTACAAGTAAAGTAAATTAACAAAGCTTGCTGGACATGCATCCAAGGACGCAACACTAATAAGTATGAACCATCGATTTTTGTATCCTTCAGTGCTTAGTCCATGGTTTGTCTATGACATGACCGCGACGGTAATGACTTTTTATAGTGCCCGTCCCTGACACAGGCTGGCAGTGGTTTTACGGACGAATGTTTGTCTCTTATTTTGTTTTATAGTTGATTTTATTTGTGTATTTAAAAAAATAATGTCATGTTAATGTGTGGCGGAATAAACAATTTTTCTTTCTTTAGTCATTAACAGCCTTGCAAGATTGTTTGGTTGCTTGAATAGTCTTTATTAGTATCTTTTTTATTGCGTCTTCTTGAACTGCTGTTACTGTTTGATCTCTGCGCGCTTCCTACATATAGATATATATACAGATTGGTGGCATACCGGGGAACAATTGTGATATGAAGAAGCATTGACCGTATAAAAGGTCAAATTCTTCTGGTACTTTAACTAACGAAGCTTGTTTAACCAACAGAACTCAAGATAAAATTGTCAAAATGTCAGGTGAGTAAATTGGTGGAAATTCTGACTTTGTAATCAAGTATTTAGGTTTAAGCTAAGTTTTAGGTTATTTGGTTTGTGTGTGTGTTTTTAGTTTACTACGAGAAAACTCTACTTTGAGATAAGCTGTAACCATATTGTATTGGTGTAAAGAATTAAGAATTACTGTTTTGACTAAAACCACAGAAAATCCCTAAAGTTGTCCTTGCTTGCTATTTATTTATAGCTAATCTACCACCTTAATTACAGTTTTACATCTGCCCTCTTCTCTACACTAGGTACGAAGAGTCAAAATCGTCGCATCGTCAAACCTAGATACACCGCTTGTGTCACCCAATGTGTCGTCACCACTCAGATGTACACATAATTACTTAACATAAACTCCCACATTCCCAACATCGTCATTGGATGAGGACACACCTAATGGCTATGTGCCCCTAGTCACTACGTCCGACCGTGTCCCTGACTGCATTATGCATTCGCAAATATTCCCTCAAACTCGAGCCATCGACATTTGCATATGTCTTCAAACATGGTAAGTAGAAAGTTGGATTCTGTAACTTTGCCTGTAAGGGAGCTTAATCGCTTTTCAAACATTACAAGTTTGTAATACCGGGATCGAGTCTTCGAATTTGAAAATTCTAAAGTGTCTTTGCAATTTGTGTCATCATCATAAATTTGTTTATTCGTGGCTTGTTTATGCACCTACCTACATTAAAATCTTAGTAACATTTTATATAGTTCTATCAAAAACAAAGTAGACCAAAAATATCGGAACAGATAATTTCAGATTCAATTATAGTTGTCACCAATCAATGTGAAAAACTTGATTTCTATACCTTTTTCCCCATCTTAAGTACTATACACGGTGCCAGAGAGTAAAGTAAAAAACGCGAGCCTATAAATAGTAAAAAACAAAGTCCCGCAAACCTCCGTTGAAAAGGGAGGATCCTCCTACCAGACAGTTGTTGTGTCTGGCGGGCAACTGCCCGATAGTTGATTTTCGGGCTGATGCATATGTTCAAATCACACGGATAAACTCTGTTTGCGCGATGCAGGATTTAGTAGGACGTAGTAGTTCGCTGCTAGTTAGATAGATGGCGTCGCGGTTCTTTTTGTTACGATGTAGATTTGCTCCGTTGGTTTTTCTTGTGGCGGTATTGATGCCGCTACAAGCATTGGAATTATTAAAAAAATACAATACTATTAATTTTCATGACGCATGACGTAGTTTGAGACATCCAGGAGCAAGCGCAGTTTGAGCCTTGTGTTCAAAGGACGGCGCGGAATGGAATGGCGACATTGTTTGTATACGTAAACATTATTAACAGTGTGTTTCATAATTCGAATGCATTATTTACTTTTACTGTACTTAGCATCTTAATTCATTATATAATAAAAAAAAAAAAATTAAAATTAAAAAATCCCTCCTGAGGCGAAGACGCTTGGCCCAAAGAATCGTACCTATATTAAAGTAAAGGATCACTAGAAATTATTTTTATTTCATTCTTTTTAAACTTTCGTTAATTAATTATTTCGTTAGTTAATGTTAGTCATTCCCTTTCAAAATAGTGTACATTATTCTACTAGTCAAGTCCTTTCCTTTGATACCCATATTGAGGGAGTTGTGTAAAAAAATGTACTTCGCCATTTTGTGGTGCCTGCCATCTTGGATTTGAAATTTGTCATAGTGTGTCGTATTGTACCAGTCAAGCCCTTTCATTTGATACCCATATTGAGGGAGTTGTGAAAAAAAATATTTTCCGCCATTTTATGGCGGCGGCCATCTTGGACCGATTTTCATCAAACATAGCTAAGAACACTCGCGACTAATTTACCTTTCAAATAAAAAATCAAAATCGGTTCATCCGTTCGGGAGCTACAATGCACACACACACACACACACACACACACACGTCAAACTTATAACACCCCGTCGTTTTTGCGTCGGGGGTCAAAAATCGCGCCTGGGGGTAGTTTATATCGGGTACATTAAGTAGGCCGCCTTTGTAAAACAATTCAAATGCACCGTGTGTATTGCAAACGAATGTGTGATCGTCATTTGTGTCTACAAATTACCAGTCACAGTGACGAATGGAAAAGGAAACAATATAATCCTTCCATTGCAATTAAAACACGATCCATCACAATACCGTAAACCTCCCGACAATCCATTACTCCTCTATAAGAATAGAGCTGCACCATCCATAATGCCGGAGGATTTAAAAATTGCATTAGCGCAAATAATGATCGCCTACTATCTTTTAACCTAGTTTTAAAACTACGATCTTATCTTACGTCTTGTTAAACTTCCATTCATTCTAAATGAATGATTGATTTTCCAACAATTCTATTTTTCGTATTCGAGTTAGAATTTCATCGGAAATTTCTGGTTCAGTTTGTTTTAGATGATAATTTGACGTTTCTGGAACATTTGAAAGTCATATAGAAAGTTTTAAGGGTAGTTTGAATTATAAAAACTATTCAAAAACTACTGACCCACTTGCTTTTCTCTGTAGGATATTGGGCAAATTAAATATATTTCGTTTAATTTGCAAGAACAATTACCAACATGCATATCTACAAGCCAGTGTTGCCAGATATCAAAGACGGCACCAATAGAGTGGCGAGTGTATAAAATTGATTAAATTGTGATCTGTTTCTATCATACTCAATGTTCAGAGTCTTACGTCTTAAATATGGCCAAATCTCTGATTGGAAAATTAACAGTCAAACCATTGTCAAATCTCATCACGTCGGCTGATTTAATTGGTTGATCAAAACCGTTTGAACCAATCAATTAATTTAGCAAAGGATTTGACAGCAGCTAATCTGAAACCAACCTTTAAAAAACAAGGGGTTAGCAACACTGAGTAATGAAATAATACTAAGTATTAAGCTGAGTGTAATTTTAACGTTCCTTTTAGGGTTCCGAAGGGTAACCAACAGAACCCTATCACCAAGTGTAAAATGTTACTATAAACCGAAAAATACACTTTTCTTGTAAGGGAAATTAATTTAATAAACTTTTTTAGTATTTGTTGTTATGCACACTCCGTGAAAATTTCAAATATTTACCTATTACGGTTCTTGAGATAAAGCCCGCTGAAAGACAGACTGACGGACGGATGGACAGACGGACAGCGGAAGCTTGGTTCTTGGTTAGGGTTCCGTTGGTTACCCTTCGAGTACAGAACCCTAAAAACGAACGTTTAAACTCCACTCAGCTTGACTGTATTATTAATTTATTCAGTGTTGCTAACCTCAGGTTTTTAGCGGTTGGTTTCAGATTAGCTGCTGTCAAATCGTTATAGTTTGCAGGGACATGGGTTACCCTTCGTTATAACCCGACTCGCACTTGGCTGGGTTTTAATTTTGTTACTGACTGGCTTTCGTTTGAACACAACCTCATCTGAAGCAAAGCTATGACGTGGTAGACGATGAAGCACGCATAAAATAAAGCACACAGCTTATCAGTATGTAGCTATACATGTTGATGGATTTGTTAGTTGTAAATATACACAATATTATACTGACTCCAGTCAGACGGATCTGCCAGACACCAGTTTGATGCCCTAAAGTCAATTAAGAAACGAGCCAAAAGGATCATCGGCAATGATAGGCTCTTCGCGACGAAGCTCCAAAGTCTTGAGCATCGACGTCGAGTTGCTAGCCCGTCGGTTTTTTTACCGGTTGCATTTTGAGGAATGTGCGACGGAATTTCATAATTTAATTCCGCCAAGCCCGTTCCATCATCAGACCACAAGACGAACGGCGATGCGCCACCGGTACATGGTGGACATCCCACCCACACGCACAAAACGTTTTGGGAACACATTCATAGTGCGTACAGCTAAGGAGTGGAATTCCCTACCGGAGTCTGTGTTTCCTGATAGCTACAACCTGAGAATCTTTAAGTCAAGAGTGAATAGGTTACTTCTAGGCAAGCGTGCTCTATCTTCGACCACACCATCACTTACCATCATGTGAGATAGTGGTCAAACGCGTGCCTATCAATAGTAAAAAAAAGACTTGCCAAGAACTACCATGTTACCCAGTAAATGGGTTGTGAAGGTCTAATAGGCAGCCGCTCTACATAAAATACTGGTATTCAGCTGAATCCGATTTGACTGGAAGCCGACCCCAATATAGTTGGGAAAAGGCTAGGCAGATGATATATACGCAATATACATACACATTGTAAATATACAGGTAATTATACCGACACATAAATCCTATACGATAATGATTGGTAAGTAGCATTAGAACCTCTGCTAAGCCCTCAAAGGAAAAGCCCTTGAAGGTAAATTTCCTACTTACTTGTATAGATGAGCTATTTGTATAATATATGAGATATTCTGCTTCCATCAATTACACGGTGTGTTAGAAACCTGTACTAGATAGGAAAACATACACATAATTAACAATTCAAATTAAAAGTAGTGATTGTCAAACATGGAAACACACTTAAACTTCCAACACACATTCAGCTCTAAAACAAAGGCATAAAGCCTATTTTCCAACAGCCTAGTAGTGCAACCCTTTCTACACCCAAAATTAGGTTACATTTACACGTCAAAAACAAAAACCCCTGAAAAAATACGACAAACCTTTTGTTCCAAAGGGTTTGCATTGGATATTTGACAAATACCTGGTCTAGTTTCCCTTTAAATCCAACAATAAACCTGTTCTGAATACAGAAAAGGGACAATAAGCTTTGAAACCCTGAAAATCCCTAAGGACATCCCTGAAAAATCCTCCGCTATACACATTCAAGGTTGCAGCCACCAGAGAATTACATAACATAATTTAGGTAGTTAATAATGAAAACAGTTGGTTTTGCGAAACTGGGTCATCCCTGATTAGGTGATTGTTAATTTGGTATCGTTTGAATAAGCAATGCTTTTTGTTTTGGATACCTCGTTGCGTTGTGGGTAAACAATTAGCAGATGAATAAATGATCCGTCAAGATTTGATGTTAAAGCATCAAATTAATATCCTGAAACGCACACGTTTGCTGTGAGAGCGCTTATCAGTAACAAAAACTGCAGTTATTGATTACCACGTGGGCTTTAAGAATCTCTAAAATAACTCATAACACAATACTTTTTCACGGCCGACATACTTTAATAAAGTCAAACCATGCTGCAGAACTTTCATTTTCACTTACATCGAACGTTTCGACGACATTGCACATGCCCGAAAGCTCTAAAGCTTGCATAACGCACAATGGAAAATCGTCCTTAAGGAAGTGCCGTTTGCGCATGAAATTCCTGAAAAGCTCACCTGATCTCAATTCGAAAGGCATGATCAAGCGTGAAAATAGCCCCTCCCGTGCAGCTGCCCCGGTCACAGACTCGTCCCACCACCCCTGAACATTGCACGCCAACTAATGCATCGCACACACTCACACACTCTCAACACACGTGGGACAGCACTAGTTGTTGTAAACAGCACAGCAAGGTAGGTTAGTCGTCAAAGGTGTATATCATTACGCACGGTGTATTCCCGTCTCGTGAAAAAACGTTTTTCGGAGGGTGACGCGACGCGGCGAACGCGGCGAACGCGAGGTCACTTCTGCCGCTTTACCGCGGCGCGCGCCGCTAGCACCCCCCGTAACCATGACTACAGTCCCGGGCGATATCTGCCCCGGTCCTCTTTTGCGAACAAAAACAAAAATAGCAAATTAATTGCGTAATCGTGTGCCGTGAACATTTTTGCTAAGGTTAATTAGTACATCAAAGGGGTTCAAGTTAAATATGGAAGTTGGCGATCACCCATGACGAGGTACGTTTTTGGTTATACTTTCGCTTCACCTTTTAGGGCGTTTGGACGACGAAATTAGCTTTGACTTTTATGAAAATATATTCCAAAATTCTTTATCATTCATGCTTTATTTAGTCAAATAAAATTCAACGTCATAATAACGATGTTTGTAAGCTTTTCTTTTGACAGTAAAATTGACAGTAGTATTGAGATGAATAACTGAAAAATTATGTAATTGGGGCAGAGTTTGGAGACATTGCACAGTGCTAAAGCCAGATAAATTGGAGTGCAACCAATATTCATTTATTTGCCAAATAGAATAGGTTCTGAAAACGATTTTCTGATCGCTTTTGTTTTTATTTTCGGGGCTTTGAAGCGTATGGATTTTGATTGGAAAACAATACGTAACTGTAAACTTTTCATAACGACTAACCCATACAAATAAGCCATGTATTGAATTCGTTTTGTTATTCTGAAAAATAAGTAAAGCATCTTTTACGGTTCTCGGTGAAGTAAACCTGTAAAGCTCGCCTGGCCTTTTATGTGAGTACACGTTATGCATGGAACTGCTCAGGGGGGCTACTCTCTAACGAAATCCGTAGTTTCGGGCTTAGTTTCGGGCGGGCATTTTCTACTTCGTATCACCTAACCACTGAGAGCTAATGATAACACGATTTGACAGTTACTGTGAAATACCGGCCGTATATGACGTGTCATTACAATCATGGATTTGTTGCTAAAAAGGGATAGTGCTATTCGTCTTGTACAGCTCGGTCTCTCTCTTACATGGGAATCATAATGGTTGTAATAATTTATTAACCTACTATTTTTTTATGAAATTATTGTTATCATTAATTGTCAATTTAATTGTTTTGTATTGTAAGTTACTGTAATGATTAGCCTATAAGTAATTGTTACACTTATAGATACAGGCACAAAAGTTTGGTGGGTAAAACATTTTTGACTAAACAAAATAAATAAATTAAAACGTCACAATAGAGCTCAAGGTTGTCAAAAATCGTCATTTCTCTGCCTACCTTATAACATACATAAGTCTTTTCCCTCGCATAGAAGCAATCTTCACTAAACAAACAATATAAAGCCTAAAGGTATCCAATAAAACGGAATACCAGACGTCAGTCTTTGCCTTAGGTATTCCAACGGTCTATTAAGAACAAAATGGGCTGGAGATATTTTAGGGACGTTTCTTATAGCCATACAGTCCATCTCCTATTGTGCGTTTAGGGTCCATTTTTCATTTGACCCGAAGCATTGAATATCTCGGAATCCGATAGATCCGTTTTGATGAAAATATCATCGGGATGCTAACAGTAAGGTTGTAGTGAATGCGAAGAAAAAGTAATGTCATTGGATTTATGATTCATTTTTGAAGTTTCGTTTGTAATATTACCGTACTGTTTGATATTTTGGACTAAAATGTTCATTATCTAAAATCCTAACTATACTTAAGATTTAGCCGTTTCTTTGGTGTTTTGTTCCCGTTAGAATTTCGAGAAATCCTCTCTTAGTCCTACGGAGTATAGGGAAGCTACATACCATATTTCAGCTTTCTGCGCCCAGTAGTTTCGGCTGTGCGTTGTAACGGAAGAATTTTAAAAATTAGAATATACGGTCGGTGACGTAAAACTGGTGGATGCCAAGCTCATCGCCGTAAGGTTGCCTGCTTGTCAGTCTTCTACAGATTGTACTTCGGTGAGTGTGCCCAAGAACTCCACGACCTCATCCCACCGGGCCCCTTCTACCATCGGACATCCAGACGCACTGCATCTTACCATTCTTACCTTGTTGCTATTCCACCAATTCGCACTAAGCGCTTCCAAACGTCTTTTATAATGCGCACAGCAAAGGAGTGGAACTCTCTGCATGCGTCTGTGTTTCCAATCGCTTACAACCCTAATCTCTTCAAAGTTAGAGTGCACAGGCTCCTTCTGGGTAAGCTCGCTCCATCGTAGGCTTTGTCTCTGTCATCTCTGACCTAGACTAGAGTCAAGAGCAAACCCATCACAAATAAAAAAATATCTTCTGTGAAGAACATTATGCTAAATGTTTTTGTGTGAAAGAATAACAAACATCTATCCATCCTCACAAACTTTCACGTAATAATAGTGTAGTAGTAGGACTGTCTAGTGTGTTCGTAATGCCATTAGTAGTTAAAACTACTAATGGCATGTCATGTAAACATGACAGACCTAAAAAGTGTTCTTTTCTAGCCAGTCATTCTTTGTTTATGACGCTCTAAACAGTTAATTTAGAGATCATTTTCTAAATACCTTTATAACCCATTTAAAAGCATAGCAGCCACATCGCCCTACAGATACACATCAGGCCAAAAGTACCGGGAACCCATCTCACCTTTTATAATGCATTTAATGAAGATAATGTTAGGGTGTTAGTCTGCTATTGTTGCCTCTTTTGTGGGCGGCTGTGTACTGTGATAACTAGAGCCTCTCGGGACACGTATGCGCGAAATATAGGACAATGAAAGGCTAAAATAGGTGTGAAATGCTGATAAATGAAAGTTTAAATTTGGAATTTATTGTTACGACTGTTACGAGGATTATTTTATCGATTTAAAAATAGTACGAACTTTAAGAATATACTTCTACATAATTGGTGAAGTCTTGCAGAATTAAAACTACCTACCTCGTCACTTACTTCGTCGTAGGTCCTGCTGAGGATCGAGGCCACATTCGACGCGTCTTTAACTTTTACAGTCTACTGCAAACTGTACCTCTCGGTACATGCTGCTGTGGCACATGCAAGATTGTCACACGCAATTAAGACGTTGGACACGCTTCTTTATTGCTTCTGACCTTCGACCCGGCCTAGCATTATGGGTCAATCCAGAAAACGCTTAGGTCAGCGTTTACACTTTATTTACACCTACGAAACTAGGTTTAGTATAAACACATATATCCAGCAGTTTCCGAACATTGTTTATATTTTCAGCTGCAGTGATCTATGTCTATAAGATTATATTCATCATTATTTCAGCCTAAAGATATTCACTGCTGGACATAGCTCTCCCCAAGCTTCGTCACATCAACCGGACCTGCACTTCTTGCTTTTATGAAATAATTTCCTCAAATGATTAAATTAATAAATACTTCCATCAAACATCTATTTTCATCAACGGCACTCCTTATTTTTATTAGGGTTCCGAACAAAAAACGGAACCCTTATAGGACCACTCGGTGTCTGTCTGTCTGTCCGTCTATCACAGCTAGTTTTCTACGGATCCACTGGACCGATTCTGTTAAAATTTGGTACACATATAGAATTCTGTGACCCAAACACGGGCGTGTTACGTAAATCATTAAATTTTTATGGGAGTCAAACTAGAAAATTAAAAAAAAAGGTTTTAGAACAATATAAAAATATATATATTATATACATATGAAATGAAAGGGCCTACTGTCAGGGTTTTAATTATATTTTTTTCATATTTGCAAAATAAATGATTTTGAAGTTATTCAAGAAATAAGACGAAAAGTGACCATTCCCCCCACATTATCTCCGAAACTACAGCGCCTAAAATTTTGAAAAAATTGGAGATAATTGTACCTTTGCCTATGGATTAAAGGAAAACCTATAAGAAATCTATAGTGTTAAAATATTATGATAAAAATAAAATTCGTTCGGTTTTTTTTACTTTATATGGGTTTGCTCTTGGCTCTAGTCTAGGTCTGAGGTGACACAGACAAGGACGACAATGGATTGAACTTACCCAGAAGGAGTTTTTAAAGGGTAGAATTCATTTTGCTGAAACAAAACAGACCTAACAGCACTGCACCATTTTTGCAACTTAACGTATTCCAAGTTTTTAAGGCTTGCTGATCCTTAATCCCAATTCCATTCGTTCATACAATCCCATTCAACAAATTGGTACACGATCCCAAATAATATATTCTAACTCGCCAACAAACTTGAGGAAACGATTCCCAATTCGGGATTCCATTCGAAGTAAATCAAGAGCACAGAATCACTTTATCCGGTATTCGTCATAATCAACTTTTAATATTAATATAGAAATGTTCGTTTGTCTTGTAAACAAGTCCCAACAGTCTTCTGTGAAGTCATTTTATGCGGAACTCCGAAATTACTTAGAGAGTTTTCAACTTTATTAATTAGACAATCCTTTCATACAGTGGGCTTTTGCATTAAGAATGTGTAAATATATGTATATTAAGGATCTATAGGTACGACAGAAGTATTATTTTGTTCTACATAAACAAATTTACACATATCCATTTTAATTAAAAGTTTTCATGAATATTTTAAAATTGGTCTTTAATACTGACCAAGTAATGTCGCGTAGCGCCAACTGTACCAACATCATCATCATATGAGCCGAAAGACGTCCACTGCTGGACAAAGTACCGGTTCTTGTTGACACTTGGGCTCCCCCAAGTGTCGCCACAACAACCGATCCTGTGCTTCTCATATCCATCGGCAACCCGCGGACCTCCTCAAGTCATCGGTCCACCTTATAGGAGGCCTTGCAACGCTGCGTCTTCCGGTACGCTAAAACTTTTCGGCCCCATCGACCACTCGCGGTTCTAAAAAGGCCACTTTAGTAGAATCAGCCAGCACATCAAGCTATCCGAAACTGTCAAATTTTCCCAATCAACCTTGAACCCAATGCGTTAGCGATAACGATGAAAATTAAATTTAACTGATTGTTGTATCATTAATATTATGATCCTAATATGGTTCTACTATAGTGGCCTTTTGAGTCCTGCTGTTCTGCGAGCAATGTGCCCGTATGTGGGAGCCTTAAGAGGAAATGCTGGCGGCGAGACTTGGTATGTAAAAAGTCATAATTCGAGGTTTGGCTCTCGACTGTTTTCTCCTCCAATGTTGGACCGGTTTAAGAGATATTTCACAAACTGAATAAGAAAGATATATACTGTGTCCCCATGTTTTCCTATTTATTAACCGTATAAGCACTAGAACTCTCACAAAATGCTTAAAATTGTCCGATAAATCGCTGTCAACAGAGCCCTAGTGTACAAATTTCTCGAATTATGACTTTTACGTACAAAGTCTCGCCGCTAGCATTTCCTCTTAATACCACAAGATTTTATTAATTCCAACGATCTAAATCATGTGGACTCTACACCAAAATGCCATTCTATCAGTGAATATTTTTTGACAATCGTTAGAAAAAGCCAAATTTTTTGGGATTGATCACGTGGCATTTCCGTAGCACATGTCAATCGTCATTTTGGACTTTCTGATAAGCCCTCTAGTGACAGCCACATAACATTTAACACAATTTTCCCCAAAGACGACGAGTGTACGAATCTCCCAATAAAACGTGTTGTGGTAGATGTCAGGACATGTCAGGTATCGGAAACTGAGCGTAGCGACGTTTAAGAAGGGTTTCGGATTTATGACACAATCAATTTTCCGGACAATGTTTAAGTTCCTTTGGAGTAGCTTAAGAGGCATAAAGCAAAATTGCGCAACGTAGATTTTATTTTACACGTTAAAGGCAGGACTTGTGTGTACTTCAAATTTAATTGTGCAAGTAACTACGTGATACTTTCGAGGGTTGACATGGGTTTAATAAAATAAATAAAAAAATTAAATCAATAGCCAAATGTATGAAAGATTTACTTGAGAACGGCTTGACCGATTTGGCGAATTATTATTGTTTGCCAGGTTTTATTTTTTTATTATATTTATATCCATCCAGGGCCGGGGCGTGCCGCTAGGATTTAATAATAAACAAATACTCAATAACAGAGGATCATCACGAAGTTTTATCTTACTTGAAAGCACTTTTGATTTATCCTAAAATAAAGAATGTTTTCATAATAGACTGATAGACACTTTTTAGGTCAAGGTGAGGAGGTCTTAAAATGATAATTTAATAAAGATGTGTTTAAAGGTTTTTTTTTAATGTTAATAAAATAATAATAAACTTTTCGTGAACAGACGAATACATGGCCGGCCATGATGGTTTCTGAATTATTTGCGCAAATTTAATATATTTATAGTTGACGTCACAATACAGTCCATAAAATAGCAACCTAAAAAAAACCTCTGGTGCTATGATTTTAAATCATGGAATCGTGCGGCCCTGGCTTGGTATTTCAACCGAAGCGGTGCGGTGTGAGCCTTTAGTAATTCTGCCGTCTGATGTGTTTTATAGAAAACCGATATTTATAAATGCTACCTACCGAGGCGACGCTCTGACTTCTATCTACGTACGCTTATACTGAAAAGCTCTTGCTATTGAGGAGTGTATTCTGTATCTATTTGGCTTTTTAAAAGGTACTGCCAGTGTAAGTTCGTCAGTGTAAATTTCGAACATTATATTGAGAAAATTTACTCTTGAATATATACCTGGACATACATAGTTTACCCGTGTGCCAGTTTTTTTCCGGATGCATTAAGGCGTGAAGAGGTCACAAACAGACATACAGAGTTACTTTCGCTTATAGAATAGAATAGAATGTTTTTATTTCAGACCGGAGTCCATAGGGTTAGTAACAATTTTACTTTAATTCTAGTGTTAGTAGGGTACAGACACAGATAAAAATATACAATTAACATTCAGCGTGGATTCCCACTGTTCTGCGAATACACTGAGAAAACTGTTGGTGCTGCCGCAAACACGAGTCATCAGGGATGCACATCTTTTTCTAATAATGGCGGCAAAACCATCAATATTATTATCCGCAAACATCCCTGACGCACTGCCCCGCCACGGCAACCGCAGCAGCACTCTCAGTGCTTTATTATACTATGATAATGCACTTGCATCTTTCTATTTTATTATTATTTTATCTTACTGTGAATTAAGTAATCTAAATCTAGTAGGAAGCCTGTAACCATAATAGTTTGTTTTCGATAATGCTACTAAGAGTCGTTTTTCTTTGGAAGGAAAATCATCAAATAACTCCTCCCGCTCTGGGCGGAGCGGAAGGGAGTGTCAGACTCTTACTGACTAAAACCCATCCGTGTTCCTCCTAATGCCCTTTGCGTTCCAGAGCAACGGTAACTCTTTCGAACAATTCTGCAACCCTGGCAGGCACTGGCCATAAAGGGTCCCATCAATACTAAGGCTTAGCACGCACTGCGATTAAACACCCGCGTTTAACCGCAGGTCTGAAACCGCAAAAAAATGTAACACATAGTTTTCTATACAAGCGCACGCGTTAGTGACTTTTTTCAGTGACTGATTTTAACAACGCAACTTGTTACGTTTTTACCGCGGTTTGAAAACGCGCGGGTTTTTGTGTCCCATAGTAACAGTACTAGCGCCACAGTACTGTTACTATGGGACTAACGCACAGCGGTTAATCGCATTTGGTTTTTATTCAGTCTCGACTGATAATTTTAATATCAAAGCTACAACACATGCTGCTCGCCAGAAATCCATGGTGAAATGAAATAAATTTAAGCAAAACGCTAGCCGCAGTGCGTGTTGATGCGCGTTTTTGCTTTTTCAGGTATTCCTAAACCGCGCGCGTTTAATCGCAGTGCGTGCTAAGCCTAAGAGCCTTAAAGCTCCCCAAACAGATGCGAGGTGTCAACGATGAGGAACATAATTTTAGACATAACTAGCTGACTCGTGCCCACTTCGTTGGGCGGTATTTTTCGGGTTTTTATGCAGCCTATGACACTCACAAATAACGTGGCTTTCTATTGGTAAAAGATCTTTCAAAATCGGTTCAGAAGATCCAGAGATTACCACTTACAACCTCACAAGTCACATCATCACGAACTCACAAACTTTACCTCTTTATAATATTAGTATAGAAGTATAGAATATGAAGACTTGCTATCGCTTCGTTGTCGCACTGCGCCTGTCTGCAGGAACCTTTACATGAATTTAGCTATTTAATTTCGTGTTTTAACAAAACTATTTCAATTATTCACACAAAAGTCACACAACTTTTACCAAAAAAGTCCTTTTGAAATACGAAAATGGCTTAGCTGAAACATAGCTTGGTTTTTAACTAAAAATGGCTGTGCGGTACACTGCAGTCCCCAACTAACTCCAGTCCAAATTAACGATGGCCGCGCATAGCTACGCTAATAAAATTGCATTACACTGGTGGCTCCTGAAAAAGGGATGACGTGGAATATGTGGCTCCCAGAGGCGATGTGACCGAATGTTCACAAGGAAAACCCGTAAAATTTAAATGTCACTTTCTCTACAGCGTGCAGCATGTAACGGCAAGGTATAGTCATCGTTTTTTTTTAAACTGCTTCTTACCTATGTAAATGAACAACTTTCTTTAAAGAAGTCATAGTCAATACTCAAAAAAATTGTCTAAATTGGTAAGGGCCTCAGTCTCAAGACCTAGATTCTACCAATATGTTTGTAGTTTCCTAGCGCTCTTAGCATCCTGTGCCAGGTTTTCCGCTCGTCATTAGTCGTCTCTGTACTGCTGCATACTTATTGAAATACGACTGTATTATCTCGACGAGTAATCATGAAATGTAATAGTACTCACAAGTAATACTAAATCCGTTGACAGTCATTATAAATGCTGCACTCTTGGTCCTCCTACTTCAGTTGTTTTCTCACTGTTGAGCATCGTGCAGTGCATAGAACAGACCATGTAGACATTTTTCATTTTCTTTCACATGCATCTCTAATCTCTGCCATAAGGCTGCCCATTGTGTCACCCTATGAAATGTTTTCTTCGTCTATTTTTTTCTGTAACTTATATGGTGTACATAATAAAGAGTATTCTATTCTAATCGAAGTCGCTGTTTGCCTCTGTCTGTTCCTCCTCTTAGTTCTTCTAAATTTCGTATTTTTTTTTTTGATAAAGTGCATCTGAATAGCTAGATAATTAGGTATTTTTGTCCTGAAGTGTACACGGGAAACGGAAGAGTCATCTGAAAGTTAGAACAAATTCAAGGTTTCTACTTTGATAAAATTTCGCAGACTAAAATAAAAAGGCTAAAAGATTAATTTTAATTAAATCTTTAAAATTAGGTTCTGAAAAGCTGTGCTCAGAGCTTTAATAAAATTTAAAAAAGTTAAACCTTCAGTATTCTTCTATAACGAATGGAATTTGATAAAATTAAGCTAGGAGCATAAAATTATTCTTCTTAATGAAGAGGCACACAGCGTATGTATGATTTAAAAGTGTGTTCATGATTGCGATGAGAAAGAAACCTATTGTAAAAAGTATACTTTTTCTTAAACAAATTATCGTAACTTACTCAACTCATTTCATTTATTTCTGTAACAATTTTACATCATATCGAAATTATACACTAAATAATTATAAAAATTGAAATTACAATACAAATCGTTATTATAACAGTAACCAAATAAATTAATTAAAAGTAAATAATTTGCTATTCTCCCTGTTATAATTATTTTAAATGTCAAAAAATTATATCAAAACAAAAAAAATAAAATTTCACCATTAAACAATACATGTCAAAAATATAAGTATCCAGTTTTTCCCGTATCCCGTTTTTCGCGTATCCCGTTGTTTTCTCGTAGCCGGTTTTTTCCCGTATCCCGTATTTTCCCGTTTCATAAAACTATCCTATCTTTTTAAGTTGGATCAAAATAACAGATAGTTACAAGTTTGCTGAAAATCGGTTGAGTAGTTTCAGAGTTTATCTCGAACAAACATCGTGACACGAGATTTTTATATATCTCTATTTCACGATGTTTCATCTCGTCGTCATCTCTATTTTTTTCAAATAAAATCTTTTATTTGAAAAAAATAGAGATGTTATAGGTAAATCAAGGCTATCGTTCATACTTCTTTACATTCTTCAAACTTTTCTTGTTCGTTCTTCTCCATTTTCTGTTCCATGCTGTAAAGTAGCAACGCACTATGCCATGCTCATCGGAAGGTTCTAGAATTATAGTTCCAGAGCGGCAAACTTAAACTAGGTAGGTACATCACACGACTCAACTCAACTGATCAAGCGTAAGTCAAAATAATACGTTTTATTTTTAGAGAAGAGTGACAAATAAAATAATAGGTACAAAACGAGAAGATAACAAACTTCATGTGTACTAAGCCAATATAAACCCTTTTACCCTATGTCAATATACCTTTAAGTACTTCCCACGCACGGCGTATTTTATTTATGCATTTATTTTCATACGTAACTTCTACTGATTTCCGCGAACGACTAAGTATAGAAACGACGGAAAGGTTAATTACAATTAAAGCTTCACTTGGCTTTACCGCTTTGCTTAAATGTCACAGCCTACATCACCTTGGAACTTTCGTTTATAAATTTACTTAGGTATGAACAAAAATATCTAAACTTCCAACAAACTAAAATATAGAATCAAAAAACGCTGTCAGCTGGTAATGTGCGCATTAGCGCGTTCAATGGCAATGCTTAGCCTCTGGCCAAAGTAAAAGCCAGCTCTTGGGTCACGGGAAGTGTCAACCACCCCTTTTGAAATTTCTTTGTAAAGGCTGTGAGCACAAGAGCACTATCACTCACCAGCACCACATCGGTGCTGCTACTATACATGGAATTTATAAGACTTAGTTAAAACTTAAAGACAAAGCTATGTTAAAAATACTCTAATAAACTGTAATAAAAACTGACTTAAATAAACTAGATAATTAATTAAAACACAACACAACACAAAGCATAAAAGTTTAACGAAACACTGAAGAACAGTCGCGCTAGAGCCTAGGGTGCTGTGTCCAAATTAAACCCTTGCAGAGCAGCCCCCGTAACCATTGCCAGGTGTTCAGGACGTCACGTACTTCATTGTAGTTTCTTGTGTTCGAGTAGATAGAACATTCAACCGGTAACACTACACGGGAAATCACAGGGAAACTGCAACGAAGTTCATTTTCATTTTCTTTCAGGATGTGAGCATGATGCGTCTTCCGGGTATTTTATTTAAACAATCTTCGTTTAGATAAGGCACTGGTACCCAAAGACAGTTCGTCCTTAAATTTTCACAAATGTAGTAATTTTCTTGGATTTCTTATATAAAATCATTTTAAGTAAAATTTTCAAGACATGTCAACTTGACATCCTTTGACAGACCTCCTCCTTCCTCGTCCTTTTGTTCGTATACTGGCTAGTACCTCAATATCATTAGCTACTATTAAATATTAAACGTTGAAGGCGGAAACAACCACCAGGCGAAGTCACTGAAAGATGATGATTAATGAAGTCATCGACAAAAATTTTATCTGGAGAAGCAGCAACTATTCCGGGGAAATTCACTAGACGGATTCTTCCGACTCCGTTTATGTCTTACTCTTTTTTTGTTCTGGTCGAAAACTTCACGGCGTCCTTGACAAAAGCCACCCCGGTGAACACCATCAGCTCATGGAAGGGGCCAATTATCTCTCAAACGACCAATCGGGATCTAACCTTATAGGCGATACACATAGGGCTGTCTAACGCCTGTTGGAGCTATATCCCTGAGGAGATTGTAAAGGGGTCTCATAGAAGCCAACACCGTTTGCAAAGGCAGGTCTCGGCTGACCGGCCCGACCCATAGGGCTGTTCTAAGTCTGTTAACTGTATGACTGTCACAGACTTTAAGAAGCGAGGTGCGGTTGACATGCCTCGTGCGGCTAATGCGTGTTCGAGGGCGAGTCCGTCTTGTGAATTACCCGCTTAAATGAATTTGGCTTATGATCACCGAGCACGCGTGGTTGGCAACACACAATCAGAAAACAAAACTGGATCCTTTTATCTCTGAATGTAGACTTATGAAGTAACATTTGC
The DNA here is from genome assembly GCA_947578705.1 of Lacanobia wlatinum. Taxonomy (NCBI): domain Eukaryota; kingdom Metazoa; phylum Arthropoda; class Insecta; order Lepidoptera; family Noctuidae; genus Lacanobia; species Lacanobia wlatinum. The sequence continues at coordinate 16,532,887 of OX388044.1, forward strand.
CTTGTCATGACAAGCAAAAACAGGCTTACATGCCCATAATACGCCCAGCGTCTTTAATGGGCTCCCTTTTGCTACATCTCTGAGTTTGAAAACATAATTTTGTAAGGAAAGCATCAATGTTACAAAACTTCGGAATCCCAATATGTGTAAAACCAGCAAACAGGGACCGCGAGAGCGTATCAGAGTACACAAACCCAAAAGTTTTCAAATGTTTGATGGGTTTAACTTTTAAAGGAATTCCCTTTAAAATTTAAGCTGTTCGCGGGATTAGCTCCAGTTTAGCAAGCGAGTCCAGCGTAGCTTGCATAAAAGCTTGTTGCTAAGTGCTTCTCGAAAGTCGGGATCTACTCTGTAATGTTGTTTTAAGTCCAGCCATCCATACAGACAGATATTTAATCAGATAACGAAGTAAGTTGGTAGGTACTCATATGTTTTTCTATTCATAAATTGGTTATGCCTTTTCCACGGGTGTATTTGCTTTAATTAGTTTCCATTTTTGAAATAACATTTCCATTTTGTTATTTTAAAGCTGGAAAAGGTTTTTCTTGATGGGTGTTGTATAGAACTATAACGGGTTTCTAAACTTTCAGTATTTTCTGTTCCGAGTTCAATTACATTATCAAATTAAGCCTTTATTTTAACAGAAACTGCGTTCCAGAAATGTTTTTTATGTGCACGATACTCACGTCCTGTGATAGAATATTATTTTCAACAATCATTTTAAGTAATTAAATCAATTTGCTTTTGCTCGTGATTTCGTACGCGCAGATCCCTTTTTTCCTGATCCCGTAAGAATTTTGGGTAATCCTTTCTTAGTACTCCCTTACACTCCCCAAGAAACATATATACCATATTTCAGTTTTCTACGACCTGTAGTTTCAGCTGTGCGTTGTCAGTCATTCTGTCCGTCACCAATTACGGAAGAGTTTTATAAATATTAATTTTAACCCCGTATGTTCATGGTTCATCATCAGTTTAATTCATGGCTATTACGATGGGGTTGCAACTTGGTCTCAGCTGTCATTTGAAAACTTTTCGCAGTCGCTACGGGTTAGAAGAAGCTTGAAGTCTTACAACCAGATTGTTGACAAGGGTATAATGTGGTCGACAGACTAGGTTGTGAAGTTGAGATAGATAGTAACTCTATGTATGGTAGGCGCCAGATAAACTTGCAATTCTTCGTAGATACCCGAACAAAATATATGAACCGTTTTTCATTACTAGATAACGTAAAAGATCACGATAGAAATCGATTCAGGAAAGCTTTATGTCTTTATTTCTGTTTTTGATATTGCGAAAGTCAATAAATGTATTTGGCGTCTACCATTAAATACAGCTGCATTTGTTTAGACTGTGTTAGTGTTTGCTTTACTATACATTGGTCAATCCTAGGTTACCCTCTACGCAACATTCGCCCCTGGTAGAACAGACAATTTAACTAGACTATAACCAATTTTCCGAACACAAACCCAAGCCAGACGCACAGCCTACGAACACAAGATGTAATTGAGCGTACAATATCGATCTAGCTCGGCTTGTCTCGGTCGTCAGTATTCAAAAAACGTTCGTCCGACGCAGCATTTCGGCCACAGCCGCAGAAAGGCCACAGCCCACATTCATCGAACTGTAGGCTTAATTAACTTCGTTTTGGTGATTACTAATGGTTCATAATAAAGGTTCTGTATTGATATAAATGATTGTGTTTCAGTCTATCTAGATAGGCTGTTATGTACGAGTACCACTGCCATAGAAATATAAAAAACAGTATATCTATAACCACTGCTGAGCAAAGGCAAACGGCAGACATATCTATCCTGTGTCATTGCAAACCAATTTTATCCCAAAGAATGTTTCTTAAAGTTCTCTATAGAAAATTTGCAATAATTATATGGAAAGCTACAATAAAATTCATATCTATCCTAATATAATAGATGAAATTCTTCCGTTACTGACTGATTGAGTGACTGACAGACAACGCACAGCCGAAACTACTGGTCGAAGAAAGCTAACATTTAGCATGTAGGTTCCTTTGGGAGTGTAGGGGAGCACTAAGTTAGGATTTCCCGAAATTCCCACGGGAACGGGAAAAAACGGGTAATACGCGTACGAAGTCGCGGGCAAAAGCTAGTACTAATATATTAAAGCTGAAAAGTTTGTTTATGATGAAATTACGATAAAAAAAAATTTTGTTTATGATGGCCACTTTCTTGAGAAAGGCTATATAGACTTAATGGGAACGGGAAAAATCGGGATAGGCGCGTAAGAAGTAGCGGGCAATAGCTAGTCTACTATAATATTTAAAATGCGAAAGTGAGTCTGTCTATCTGTCTCTTACGTTTTCATTTCTGCACCTCTGAACAGATTGCGATGTAATTTGGCTCACGGTTAGACCATTATCTGGATTGAGGATACATTTGAGCCCGGTTGTTCCCTTGGGATTATAAAACAATTTTCACGCAGGCGACACTATGGGCAGTACCTAGCTAGTTATTACTATAAAACCTAAACCCGCTAACACGAGACTAGAAAAGCTAGAGAATTACTATGTACTAAATAAGTTACTTATTTCTTTAATGAGACGTTTTCTTAGAAATTGTTACCATCTGAACGACTAATTGGATACTAGAGATTACATATAAAACGAATAGAACACTAATATTTATTAACCTACGCTACTCTACGCTAGTAACTATTAAATTTTCTGCGGGGCTAAAAAGGCCACTTTAGCAGAATCAGAAAGCAACCACCCACGCTACCCGTCACTGTCAAATTTTCCCAATCAACCTTGAACCTAATGCGTTAGCGATAAAGATTAAAATGATAAACAGATCTCCTAAAGTGGCCTTTTTAGCCCCCCCGTGCTTAGTGCACCTACGCTATCTGACGTGACGAAGTACAAAGTTACAATTTGTTACTTGAGAAATATTCAGAACATTAAAGGATTTTTTAACATCATATCAGCCTATGATAATGGAAAGCCTTTTCAGATATTAATCTTAAAGAACCTTCGTTTCCTTTGCGTTCCATTACAAGTGAATAACATAAAATAATTCAAACGGTTCTCATGATGAAAGCATATAGGTAGGTAATACGTTTTGTTCAATGATCATAACAACGTTATCCCCAAAGACGAAAAGAAAGTATTTACCTATCTACTTTAATATGCTTAAGGTATGAAACTTTAATGAAGCAAAAAGCACTGAAATATTATTACGGAAAAATGTCAAGAATGTGCCTACATTTTTTAGGTTAGCATAGCGTTCGAAATATTTTTGCTCTAACAATATTGGTAGGCGCTAACAGATTTTTTATATCACGTTTTTTCATGTTTTCGATAATCTTTGTGCTTTTACTTAATAGGTGGATAGTTTTATTTTAAAATATGTGGCGTTTTAGTATTACCTGCGTATTTTACTTGCAGAAGACACCGGTACTTCCCCTTGTGGTACCATTGGTCCCAAAAACGGTCCCAGAGAAATCTAGAAGGGGCCGGACCGCATATACCAGTAATAAATCGATGTTGCCACTATTTTACCGTTTTTCAGTCCAACCAATCCCATTAATCAAGCTTCAAACTGTACGATACAACCTGGCACAAAAGAGAATCACTACATCTAACTTTTGGTTCCTCCGTTTGGGTACAAAGGGTAACAAACGGAATCCTATTACTAAGCCTCCGCTGTCCGTCCATCCATCCGTCCGTCCGTCCGTCCATCGTAATAGGTAGACAGTTGAAATATTCACAGATTGTGTATTTCTATAGCCGCTATAACAACTTATAATAAAAAAAAACTAGCCAAGTGCGAGTCGGACTCGCGTGCAAAGGGTTCCGAACGAATTTATTATTTTTAACATGTTATTTTCACACGTACAGACTTCTTATAGGTTTTCCTGTAATCTTTAGGTAAAGATCTATTATTTCCATTTTTTTTCAAAATTTTATTCTCAGTAGTTTCGGAGATAAGGGGGGGAATGGTAATTTTTCGTCTAATTTCTTGAATAACTTCTAAATCATTTATTTTAAAATTATGAAAAAAATATAATTAAAACTCGCACAGTAAGTCCTTTCATTTGATATGTCACACGATATTGTTCAAAAAGCTTTTTTTTTAATTTTGTAGTTTGACCCCCACAAGTGGCCCCCATACTAAAAATTTAATAATTTACGTAACGCGTCCGTGTTTGGGTCACAGAAGTCCATATGTGTACCAAATTTTATAAAAAAACCGGCCAAGTGCGAGTCGGACTCGCACACGAAGAGTTCCGTACCTACCATAAACCTGTTTTTTAGGGTTCCGAAAAAAAAGGAACCCTATAGGATCACTCGGGTGTCTGTCTGTCTGTCTGTCCGTCTGTCACAGCCAGTTTTCTCCGGATCCACTGGACCGATTCTGTTGAACAATATCGTGTGACATATCAAATGAAAGGGCTTACTGTAAGTATTTTAATTATATTTTTTTCCATAATTTTAAAATAAACGGTTTTGGAGTTATTAAAGAAACTAGACGAAAAATGACCATTCCCCCCCCTTATCTCCGAAACAACTGAGCCAAAATTTCGAAGAAAATGGAGATAATAGATTTTTGCCTAAAGATTACAGGAAAACCTATAAGAAGTCTATAGTGTTAAAATAACATGTTAAAAAAATAAAATTCGTTCGGAAACCTTTGCACGCGAGTCTGACTCGCACAAATAAAGTTTGATTCTGATTCTGATTCTGGCCAGTTTTTTTAACATAAAGCATCCGATGATTCTCGAAAAGAATAGTGGGTTTCTATTTCTATCAGATAGAACTTCTGTAATGGGATCTACTTAACCCTCTAAAAATAATCTTTTGTAAACATAACCACAAATAAACTATTTAACTCTTTAATAATAAGATTATTATTTTTTTATTTAGATTTTTTTGTTTATCCAACAATGTTTCAGACAAACGATACCCTCAAAGCCATCCAAATTCACGTCATATCCTGTGCAATTGTTAAACATAAACAAAAACAACTTTCAAACGTACTTTACAAGAGCCTAGCGACTCGAAAAGTCGTCTACCATTTCTGTTAAAAATCGTCGTCAAACAAAAATAATTCGGAAACACAGCGGGATACCGGATGGTGGATTTCTTTGCGTCTTTGTGATTCATTGTCCAAGTGCACAAAGAGTCAAAGATACTCATTATAAGTACAACAATACTAGGTACTTGTTGTTTGTTATTTATTTTTTCCGAGAGATAAATAAGAGGTAGCGATACTAGCGATCATTATCGGGAGATCGCCTCTGGCTCGTAAGCTCTTGTTTGATTTTACTTGGGATGATGCTTACCTTCTATATTTTGTAGAAGTTTTAGTGTCAGGGTACCTATCTGTATTGCAATGCAGCTGCGATACTGTCGCTGGACTGAAATCCAATTCTCGTACTTAAAAACCGGCCAGGTGCCGGAAAAAACTCGTTTCTTGTAATAATGAAACTAAAAATTTAAGGGAGCAATTTTTAGTTTCATTTAATATTTTTTATTTGTGATTATAGTGGCAAAGAAATACACACGGACGGACAGACGGAAGAACGGACAATGGAGGCTAGTAAGCAATGGGGTTCCGTTGGTTACCCTTTGGGTACGGGGAATAGTTCCCCTATTCCCCATACCCAAAGAAGCGATCAAATTCAAGTTGGAATAATTGTCATCTCAGCGAAAATCAATGTCAAAGACTTGTCAAAATGTAGGGAAATTAGAGGTGGCTTTGACAGTTGAAGCGATGACTGCGAGTTGAACACCTGTTGTCGCTGTTCTTTGCATCGATGCAATTACTCAAGCTTTATTTATTTACGTTACGCGTCCGTGTTTGTTTGGATCACAAAAGTTCATATATGTGTACCACAGTTTTAACTGAATTACACAGACAATTTGGCTGTGCTGTAACAGACGGATAGGCAAACAGACATACGACTGATCGCATAAGGGTTCTGTTTTCAGATACGGTCGTTCGGAACCCTAAAATACCCTAACAGTTATCTACTATTGCTTCTATCATAATTATTCATTAGGAATCAGTTACAACTGTCACCGGATAATTGCAAACTCCGTAAGATTGTAATAACTCTTTATTAGCTCATAATTTCTCGATATATTGTGAACGGATAATTTTGAATACAATTTTCATCCAATTGGGAAAGTTGAGTTTACAATTTCACGTGATATTTTACAATCTTACGTCGTTTGTAATTATGCGGTGACATAATTGTACATAGAGTAAATCTAGAACATTTTCATAATTCCATTCACATTCCGTCTTTGTTACTGTAAATGACTCAAATAGCCTACGTGCGTATCGCTCGTCATGTGAATCATTTCAGTGACTCATTCGCGTAAAAGTCTGCTGTAGTGCTGTGTAAATTGTGCAAATTAGGTGATAGGTAATTATGACACTGTTGTCATACATGAATAGGTATTAATCCACTATAAACGAAAAAGAACAAGAAGCCAAGGGAGGAGCTCTTAGCTAAATATAACAGCCGCACGGGTCGATGTTCCAGGTTAAGCAACGCTTGCTGAAATTTTTTCATGGATGGGTGAACTTGTTGAGCTTACTCCTTGCCTGGTGCCATAGCATTCGAACGCTTTTGACAGTCGTGAAGGGTTGCCAGAAGCTATACAATTTGGCGCCAATCTTGTCAAGGCGTAGGCCCGATGAGAAAATTACGTAGAATTAGTAAAAATTGCATGAAAATTTAAGATCTACGTACTTTTTTTCTGAGTGAAATAAAGAAGATAGGATAGGTGAAACTTAATTAACCGTGTATTTTTTTATACAATTTATTTTAGAACTAGTGGACGTCACGCGGTTTCACCCGCGTAGTTCCCGTTCCCGTGGGAGTACGGGGATAATATATAGCCTGTGCTACTCCCTGATAATGTAGCTATCCAATGCTAAAAGAATTTTTCAAACCGGTCCAGTAGTTTCGGAGCCTTCAAACAAACAAACAAACAAATATTTCTTCTTTATAATATTAGTGTAGAGTATAGAAGAGAGATAGAACATAGAGTTCCTGGAGGACACGCAGTATTGACCGCATTCATAGGCTGTGGTAGCCATTTACCATCAGACAATGCGTATGCGTAATGCGTTGTACCTTCTTGGTATAAAAAATTAAAATATTTTTTTACTTTATTACTCATTTTCATTACTTTCGGTTGGTTAATATTCAGTATTTTTACTTTCTTGTATTTGTATTCTTACGGCGCGACGAAATATTTCATTCAACACACACATGAGTTTGACATGAGATGAGTCATAATTGGTCACAATTTACGAATTAACTATGAAATTGACAGTACCTGCCAGAAATCGGCGGGCGGGACTTCTTATGTGGCGTGAAACGGAAAGTTCGTTGAAGTCCGCATTTGTCATAATTAGTCCCGCAGACGGGGGCGCCACTGTCTTTAAGTAACGGAAAAATGCTTCTTCAGTCTGATGAGTATCTAGGTAATGTTATTTTGGGACTGAAGTTCATAGGTTTGCAGGAAAGGTCTAAAATACGTAGATCTACGTAAAAAGACGTAGAGTTGGCAACGCTGGATAGGCAGTCACCTTATGTCCAATACTGGTATGAAATTTAGCTGGATCCGGTTAAATCGGAAACCGACCCCAACGTAGTTTTGAAAAGGATAGCCAAATAGGCAGGAGTGGAACTCTCTACCTGCGTCTGTATTTTCGAACGCTTACAGCCCTCATCTCTTTAAAGTCAGAGTGAACAGGCTCCTTCTGGGTAAGCTCGCTCCATCGTAGACTTTGTCTCCGTCATCTCTGACCTAGACTAGAATCAAGAGCAAACCCATCCCAAATAAAAAAAATAGGGCATTTGAATACTATAAGAAAATACGTAGGCACATGAATAAATACTTATTTGATAGAATATGTTATTAAAACAGTACGATTGGAGAAAAAATGAAAATAAAATTGGTGGAAAAACAGAGAAGTTATAGGTGCGCTTTTGAAGTAATTCTTCTATCCTTGTCACACAAAATGTCGTTTGTACTGGATGGCTTTAATTCAAGATGGCGGGACTTGGGAGTGATGTCACACGCCATTAGTACGGTCTCTGTTTACTTATCAATGCATTTCGTTTTTAACCGACTTCAAAAAAAAGGAGGAGGTTCTCAATTCGACCGCATCAATTTTAATTTTTAATTTTTTTAATGTGTGTTCGCGAATAACTTCGTCGTTTATGAACCGATCTCGATGAATCTTTTTTTATTTGAAAGGGTATGCTGCCGAGATGGTCCCATTGCCACCACGTCAGGATTTGATGATGGAAACCCTCAGCAATCCAGGGCAACTCTCGAAAATTGTAGGCAGAGAGAAAATCTGGTAAAAACTTGACATTCGTGTGTATATCGGGTGATACTTTTTGGTGGCGGTGATATTGTCTTATAACAATGAAGGTTTGGATCAGACCTGATGATGGAAACGACAGAGAGTCAAGGAAACTCCACATCGGTATGTAGGAACTACCAAGTGTTTGGGCTTATTTCATTCGTATTGACGAGACCCTTTAATTTCGGAAGTCGGTGTTTTTGGTTATTTCGTTTTTGACAAAAGTTATTTTATACTTTGTAGTGTTTTGTTTTTGGAAGTCGGTTATATTTTTTGTAAAAAAGTTTTTTAAAGCAATATTTTTAAATGCATCTTGTCTGCTCCCTAGGTTTTGAGAAATGTAAATAATGTAATATAGTAGGCGCCAGATAAACTTATAGTAAAGTAGGTAGGTACATTGACCTTTCCCTAATATCCCTTCGTAGGTACCCGAACAACAATAATTATGAACCATTTTTCATTACTAAAGAACGTAAAAGATCACGATAGAAGTCAATTCGGAACAGCTTTACCTATGTCTGTATTTGTTTTTGATAGGTATTTAAAAGTCAATGGATGTATGTGGATCAACGACCGTTTTGGCACATTTATCTGGCGCATACCTAAAAGTACCCTATTGATCGATAGATAAAGCTGAATTCAGGGCAATAACGCAAGTCATCATTTCCATAACTTTTTCCACATTCAATTATGAAGGGCCAACTACCCAACCAGATGCTGTCAGAAATATATTATTTTTCACTTTTAGGTCAACCAATATCCTGATGGAGAAACTTTTTTACTTAAGTAGTTAACGTTGGTATAGGTACTAACTAAAAACCGGCCAAGTTCGAGTCGGAGTCACTCGCGTGGAAAGGGTTACCTAATATCGAATATACACTTCTGGACACATCTATTAATAATAATAATAATAATCATTTATTTTCAAGTTTCATAGACTCATTACAATAATATTCCATAAACACAGTCACTTTAAATTGTCATTATCAATTATATACATACAGAGTTAAAATAATTACAAAAACAAAACAACAAAGAGATACTAAGACGCTTGCAGTGATGCTTTATTACCTGCGTTCAATGTGTAACCTACAACAGTGATTGATGTAGGCGCAATCGACCCTTTCCGCGAACGCTGCCAACATGCTGTTGGAGCTCCCCCGCACTCGCCGAACCAGCGAGGTACCTCTCTTGCGCATTGTTGTATAAAAACAATCCACGCGCGCCTCCGCAAACATTGTCGACGCGCTACAGCAACGGGGGTGACCCAACAGCATCCTGAACGCATTGTTAAACTGGACACGAAGGGCGCTGTACGATCTTTGCGTGTAGTTAGTCCATAGACTGCATGTGTATAATGTAGTGCAGTAAGCTCTAAAGAGAGTAACTTTAAGTTCTGCTGAGCATCGTGCGAACCTACGGATCACCATATTCGCCCTGACCGACAGCGCCCTTCGCTCCCGTTCAATATCTGCATCATCCTTCAAGTCGGGAGTAACCAGGTGGCCTAAGTACTTAAAAATATATACCCTTTCTAAAGGTGTGCCATTCAGCATTATAGCTGGCATTTCATTAACTTTTCTCTGACCGCCCTGAAAGACCATACACTGACTCTTTTTTACATTATACAACAGTCCGTGAGCCGTTGCATAACCCTCACAGATACTCATCAGCTTTCTGAGTCCGCAGACCGAGGCGCTCAGCAGCACCATATCATCCGCGTAGCTGATGTTATTGAAACAGACGCCATCTATATAACAACCAGTATGATGCTCGCTGAGCGCCTCGATCAGCCCGTTAATGTACAGATTAAAAATGGAAGGTGAGCTCAACCCCCCCTGCCTCACCCCACATTCCAACCTATACGGGTCCGACAACGTGCCCGCCCACTTGACCTGGTTCACCTGGTTTCCGTACCAGTACTTAAAGATGGTAATAAGTTCGTTCGGTATATGAGCTGCTTTCATTTTATCCCACAGGATATCATAACAGACCAGGTCGAAGGCCTTGGAAAGGTCGAGGAAGCAGGCGCATACAGATGTTTTCCTATCAGTGTAATATCTGACAGCACTCTTCAGACACAATATCGCAGTTTCCGTGGACAGTCCCGGTCGAAATCCGAACTGATTATCATGCAATTTTAGGTATTTATTTAATTGTGTATTCAGAATGCTGTCAAACACTTTTGCACATATTGTTGCCAAGGAAATAGGTCTGTAATTAGATAAGTCTGACAAATCTCCCGCCTTGTTTTTTACTACCGGTACTATAATAGTCCTCATCATGTCGCTCGGTAGGTAAGAGTGTGATATGCAAAAGTTGTACAACATGGCCAGCACTCTGCACATATGAGGCCCAGCGTGCTGCACATGTTCCACACTTAATCCGTCATGGCCAGGTGATTTGCCTTTTGAAATAGATTTCACAGCCCTTGATACATCCCTTGCCGTAATCCTGGTATCAACATATTCCCCACTCATCCCAGCCTCACCCCGAGACGACGAGAAAGGTCCTAACGGTGACCTATCAGTAAAATTATTTTTAAATTTATCAGCAATGCTTTTTAAATCATTGGAACCGTCAACACTCACAGGAAGTCCCGGCCGAGTCCCCGAAAGATTGGTGTGTTTCCAAAAACCACTAAAATCTTTCCCACTATGCTTAGCAGCGAGAACGTCCATTTTCAGTTGGTCTTGATGTTTTTGGCACCATTTTAAACGTGATTTAAATATTTTTCTGCTCTCACACATCTTGTCATACATAATACCAGTGGCAGGACTACCACACAATAGCCATTCCCGAAAACTCGCCCGGGCCGCCCTATGACTGTCGCTAACAAATTTATTCCAACCAACAACGATTTTAGGTCTACTAAGTTTACTCTGGCTACGCCCGCCCCCTCCACTCCCCAAAGATGCCTGGGATAATGCAAGCACAATGTCAGAGTAAAGTTTATCAATAACTACGCTGTGAGTAGGGTCATTACAATAACGGTCACTACACTTTTGAAACTCTAAACTATTGGCCCACCTTGTATTTTCAGTTTCGTTTGGTTCTAGCTAAAATTTTATATTAGGTCTAGCAAAAAGTTTTTATGCAGTTTTGAACCTGGCACATTCACAATTTCATTCAATAGTCTTTTTTTGAATTTCGAACACAGAATTTAAAGAAACAAAAGACAATTTGGACCCTGTTTGTTGATATCAAACAATCGAATACTAAGAAAACTTGGTGTTATTGGTTTACTTGGATTTAATTCTTGAAAAAGTGATTGATATCTTTGGTTTTGCAACAAACATTACTTATTCTTAACATTAAGGTGAGGTTCTATCAATAATCTATGGATACTTCACCTGAAGTCGCCGCCCAAGCTGTGGCACTTATTCAGGCCGGACACAGCCAAAGAAACGTGAGTGCTCAACTTAATTTAAGTCGATCTGTGGTCCGAAATGTTTATCGGAGGTACCTAGAGACTGGCGGCTTTGTTCGTCGCCAAGGAAGGCCACAATCTCGGGTCATAACTGAAAGGCAGGATCGATTCATCGTGACGACCAGCTTGTGAAATCGTCACCTTACCTCCATTGAGATACAAAACCAACTTCGCGACTTCCACGGAGTATCTGTGAGCGCTCGAACTGTTCGGAGAAGGTTAAAAGAACGCGATATGGTACCACACAAGCCAGCTAATGGGCCCAAACTAACGCGAGCCCACCGAACAGCGCGCCTTCATTTCGCACGCAGTCATTTAAATTGGACACAGCAAGATTGGAGCCGTGTACTCTTTTCTGATGAGTCTAAAATTGTGTTACATGGCAATGACGGAAGGAAGAAGGTCTACCGACGTAAGGGAGAGCGTTTCGCACAATGCTGCTTTGAAGAGAGGGTTGCTTATGGCGGTGGCTCATGGACTGTCTGGGGCGGTATATCCGCGAGCGGCAAAACTCAACTTGAGGTGGTTACAGGACCACGGCTGCCAACATTAAATGCTGAAAGGTACATTCGTGAGTGCTTAGAACCTCACGTGATACCATACGCGGACTATGTGGGCCCAAATTTCCCTTTTATGCATGATAATGCAAGAGCCCATGCGGCCGGCATCGTCAGGGAATATCTTCGGGATGTGAACATCACAGTTATGGACTGGCCAGCCAGAAGCCCAGACATGAACCCCATTGAGCACATGTGGGACGAGCTAAAAAGACGTGTTAGGGCTCGTCAGCCAATTGCCCAGACGATGCAGGAGTTGAAAACTGCCATAGAAGAGGAATGGGAGATGATCCCTCAAAATTTCATAGAGCGGTTGATAAACTCTATGCCTAATCGTATGAGAGCTGTGGTAGATGCCCATGGAGGCAACACGCGTTATTAAATTAAACCTTTATTTGATAAAACATGTTTTTAGGGTTCCGAAAAAAAAGGAACCCTTATAGGATCACTCGGGTGTCTTTCTGTCCGTCTGTCACAGCCAGTTTTCTCTGGATCCACTGCACCGATTCTGTTGAAATTTGGTACACATATGGACTTCTGTAACCCAAACACGGACGCGTTACGTAAATCATTAAATTTTTAGTATGGGGGTCAAACTAGAAAATTAATTTTTGAACAATTTCGTGTGACATATCAAATGAAAGGGCTTACTTAGAGGGTTTTAATTATATATTTTTCATAATTTTAAAATAAATGGTGTTGAAGTTATTCAAGAAATTATACGAAAAATAACCATTCCCCCCCCCCTTATCTCCGAAACTTATGAGCCTAAAATTTTGAAAAAAATGGAGATAATAGATCTTTACCTAAAGATTACAGGAAAACCTATCAGAAGTCTATAGTGTTAAAAAAATTACATTCTTTCGGAACCCTTTGCACGCGAGGCCGACTCGCACTTGGCCAGTTTTTTTATTCAAAAATCAATTGCCTTTAACAAGGCGCATATCCGACTTGTTAGGCGTAGCTCCATGTCGTATGGTATTCTGAATTCAAATTTAAAACAATACGATCGAAAAAGATGGAAAAATCTATCAGGTTTAAAACTGCATCAACAGTTTTTGTTCAATCTAGCAATCATATTTCGGTAGGGGCCATCGAAACCTAAACTCTAAGGTGGGCCAATAGATGTGTCCAGAAGCGTATTTTAACATGTTACTTTACTAACAGGTTTTCCTGTAATCTATAAGTAAAGGTCTATCTGTGCCTACTTTTTAAAAGATTTCGGAGATAAGGTGAGTAGACAATTTTATTATTTTATTTTCTTTAATGACCACGGAATGATTTTTTTCTAATTATAAAAAAAATACTTTTGAGACTTTTACGATGAGCCAAGAGACAAGGAACTTTTTTTTCTAATTTTCCCTCCAAAAAGTGACCCCATATTCAAAATTGACTTATTTTTGTTACGCGTTCGTGTTTGGGTTACAGAAGGTTATGTGTTTACCAAATTTCAACTGAATCGGCTTAATAGATTCGGAGAAAATCGGCCGTGACAGACGAACAGACAAACAGCCGAGTGATCCAATAAGGGTTCTGTTTTTTAATACAGAGGTTCGGAACCCTAAAAAACTAATTAAAGTTACTGAGGTACTTCTACAAATAACAATAGAGTTTTTTTGTAAATTCGCATACATATTTCCAATTGTGATAAACCAACCAATAAAAACAAGCATAATTTTAGTAACATAATCTAAGGGTGTGTACCTATAGTTACTCATGAGTGATAATTAAAGTTTTTGCCAGTCTTAACAGTAATTAAGTACCTATATCTAGTATGTCCTCTAGCACAGATAATATACTTAATACTAACGTAACCTCTAGTAAGTAATAACCAGATACCTAATCAAGTTCTTCCAAGAGCTCTAATAAATGAAACACGTGCTAAGTTCACTGAATTCCTAATTATTAGAGAACCTTGAATTTCATAATTACTGAGAAATTCCTAAAATCTTCCCTACGTGCCTTGAGATCACAAAATGGCGTTGATATTTTGGTACTTAAAGGTACTAGTAGTACCGTTTGAAGAAAAAGGGACGCATCTGCTCTTTGACAAAAAATTAAGTTATTCAGATAAATAATTATTCGGAAAAAGGAAAACAATGCTTCTAGCAATATTTTTATAAAAATTGATTGGCGAGTTTTCCGTTCTTGATTTAGGTACACTAGTGAAAAATCTAGTTTCGTCTCACAAATGTTAAGCTAATATTATAATTCTTGTACATATAGCGTTCAAATTCCTGTCGCAGTATCATCTCAGCGACTATTAATGCCAAGCTCGTCAAAAAGTCGGGAAATTACAGATATTTTTCACAGTTTGTGACTGCAATTATAATGCGAATGCTTGTTAAAATACGAGAGATTGCATGCCCCGCTGATCTTTTCTTTATTTTCTTCTTTTTGTTTTTTAGTCAGATGCGCCCTTTTACCTTTTGGCGGTAGTAAAGATAAGGTACCAGCTGGTAGGTAAAGATGGCGTATCATGCGAAAGGAATTTTCCAATTTACTAGTAACCAATTTGCTGGGGATTCGTAAGGGTATAGGCACCTAAAAATAGTAGTTTTTGGTAAAGGCTTCTAGAAAAATGTCACGCTTGACAAGCTGTTTGTTATGTTGGGTTTGTATGAGGTACCTTTCGCGGGATTTCAATAGAGTTCAATCAAAAATCAAAAGGGTTAAGGCAAAGTGAAATTCTTTCAGCGATACCGATTCCTAAAACGTCAAAAATGTATGGGATTGACATGCGCCACCGATTTGTGATCAATCTTTGCTAAATATTTCTAATACATACGAGTATTTCACCATTGTTTTCGCTGATAGAAATGTCAGTTTTACACAAAATAAGGAGAAGAAAAATGATCTGTAAAAACTACAGGACATGATTGTTATTAGAAAAGGATTGTCGCTGAAAGGAAAGTAAAAGTATGGCAGATCTATTTCGCTGCCATTTTAAAATGTCTTGCAGACTTGTCATAATCACGTGAATCCCGTGATTTTTTTCATGGATGTGAAAAATTTCCGTGAAAAACGAGATTAATGCGAAAATCAACACTTAGAAAAAAGAGAAATTGGCTGTTCTCTACATTTTATCGAGTCATCATCGTAACCATATCAGCCGATAGTCGTCCACAGCTGGACATAATCCCCCAAGTGCCGCCACAACAACCGGTCCTGTGCATCTCGCATCCATCGGCTACCCGCGACCCTCACCAGGTCATCGGTCCACCTTGTGAGAGGCCTTCCAACGCTGCGTCTTCCGGTACGCGGTCGCCACTCCAGAATATTCCACCCTATAGACCATCTGTTGTGCGAGCAAAGTGCCCTGCCCACTGCCTTGGCGATCCTTCGGGCTATGTCGGTAACCTTGTTTGTCTTGCGGATATTATCATATTATTTTGTCGATTAATGTGAACGAAAGTGTTTTTTTTTTAATATTTTTACGAGTTGATTGTCTTTAATGTGGTATTTATGGATGACTAGCTTCTGCCAGCGGTTTACCCGCGTGGTCCCTAGAGAACATACTCCCGGGACAAAAAGTAGCCTATGGCTCAGGCTCTAAATTATCTTTGTACCTAATTTAAATCCGTTCAGTAGTTTTGGCGTTAAAGCGAGACAGACCGACAGACAGACAGAGTTACATTCGCATTTATAACATTATAGTAAGGATGAACCGGACCTAACTTTCTAACGGTGCAATAAAAATAATTTTAAGAGCAAAACAATCCCGTAGCGTAAGTAGTTCACACTTAAAACAAAAAAAAAAGTTTTAAAAAAATGGGGGTTGCACCACACAATATGGCAAACTGGACATAAATAATAATAGACTGCCATAAATTACCATTTCACTGGAGTACCTACCGAGTTTTGTCTCAATGATACTTGACACTCGAATTGAATAAGTTCTTTGTTGTTCTAGTGGTACTTTTTGTGAATAAGCGGTGCTCATAAGGTATACTTGTATTGTAATAGTCTGGCTGGTAAGGACCGAGTTTTGACCTCCTCCAACTTATTCTTTTATGTAGTGTGTATTACTAACAACATACGGATCAAGGTCCGAATTTTTCATTTTTAGGGTTCCGAACAAAAAACGGAACCTTATACCTTATTTACATTTCTCAAAACCTAGGGAGCAGACAAGATGCATTTAAAAATATTCCTTTAAAAAACTTTTTAACAAAAAATATAACCGACTTCCAAAAACAAAACACTACAAAGTATAAAATAACTTTAATTTCGAAGTCGGTGTTTTTGGTTATTTTTAGGGTTCCGAACAAATAACGGAACCCTTATAGGATCACTCGGGTGTCTGTCTGTCTGTCCGTCTGTCACAGCCAGTTTTCTTCGGATGCACTGGACCGATTATGTTGAAATTTGGTACACATATGGACTTTTGTGGCCCAAAAACGGACGCGTTACGTAAATTATTGAATTTTTAGTAAGTACGGGGTTCACTTTTGGGGGTCAAATTAGAAAATTAAAAAAAAAATGTTTCTTGAATAATATCGTGTGACATTTCAAATGAAAGGCCTTACAGTGAGAGTTTTAATTATATTTTTTTCATAATTTCAAAATAAATGGTTTTGAAGTTATTCAAGAAATTAGACGAAAAATGACCATTCCCCCCTTATCTCCGAAACTACTAAGCCTAAAATTAAAAAAAAAATGGAGATAATAGATTTTTGCCTATAGATTACAGGAAAACCTATAAGAAGTCTAAAGTATTAAAATAACATGTTTAAAAAATAAAATTCGTTCGGAACCCTTTGTACGCGAGTCCGACTCGCACTTGGCTAGTTTTTATTACAATAGTGCGTAGTTTGCGAAAGTATTGGGACACCTATCAAAAAGAGAGAAAGAACAGATTTGATTAATGACAGCTGGCATAAAACGATTGAGTCAAGTTTGAGTTATCCCATGGCTAAATAAACAAGGTGAATTTTGATGGCCAAATCTGAAACTATGAGGAATATCGAAAATCACTGAAAGGAGTCTCGAGTCCGACTTTGATGAAAACTAAAATTGCGTTATTGGATTTTTGAAAAATCGGTATTCCTAGCCAGGAATCGAACAGGTTTATTTTGAAAAAAAAAACAACCTGTGTTATTACACCATCTGAAAGTGTCGCAATTAAACTCAAATTAAAGATGAGGTAAGATCAAATTCTGGGTAGTAATAACATAATTATGACAAACTAAAGGAAAACTAAAAAGGTTGTATTTATTTTTTACTAGTGGACGTCACGCGGTTTCACCCGCGTAGTTCCCGTTCCCGTGGGAATACGGGGATAATATATAGCCTATGTTACTCCCTGATAATGTAGCTATCCAAGGCTGAAAGAATTTTTCAAATCGGTCCAGTAGTTTCGGAGCCTATTCAATTCAAACAAACAAACAAACAAATCTTTCCTCTTTATAATATTAGTGTAGATGTATGTTCACCGATTTCTCCACCAATTGTCGACTGATTTCAATTTTTTGACATGATAACGTCTTATAAATCGATGAACGCCGGCTGCATGCACGAAAAAGTGTCACGTTCCGCCTGAGCCGAGCGTGCAAGCGAGAACGCGGAACAAGCGATAGAGGGGCACGATCGGCCTAAGCGTTCGGCTTGTTTGATGAAAATTCAATTGCTTTCTTATGACGTTATCACGTAAAATTACGTGAAGTGAAATGTTAAGAGCTGTCGTTGCCAAACCGACCAATGGAGAGTGTGGTCACGACTCGTGCCGGCTACTCTACCATGATCACTGACGCCAACAATGCTTGCAAGATGTCACCATTCTGCCTCTAATTTTCGATAGATGGCGACAAAATTCCTACCACATCTCGTAACCAAAACTTTATGAGAATATTATATCTTTAACAGCCCGTTACTGAACTTTAGTACATTTTATTATCTCTTATTTCTAGTTTGTCCCTGAACGTACGAACACAGGGCCTTAAATCTTGAGGCGCCATCTTCACTTTGGTCCCAGGGGCCAAACCCGCTCCTCTTGTCTTACAGTAGCTGTTCAGATATTACAATACGACTTTCGTACAAAAAATATGTTTTTGAAGTTAAATAATACATTTTTTCAAATAAGCAATGCGTATTCTGTACAATGTGTGCGACAAATAATGTAATTAATAATGTTCTGCATGTCTTGATAAAAATTGAACGTTTGTATAAATAAGTTATTTCACATCATGATATAAAATAAATAATAATAAATAAATTGTTTATTGAACTAAAAGATGTTGTACAATTAAACACCTACGAACAACTATTATGCAGCAAAAACAAAGACATATTAGAGAGTAACAATCGTGTCTGTAGTATTTGTATTGAATTCTGGTACCCAAGGAAAGATTTAACTAGTGTTATGGGCACCTACCACATAAATCTCTCATCTATCAGTTTGTTTGTTACATTTTCACGCCTAAGCCGGCTAAGCCCATCTTAATTACCTAAATACCTAGGTATAGTTATAGTTATAGGTAGGTACTAGTTGACCCGCGCCACTTCGTCTGCTCCGCTCCTATTGATCTTGTGCGAAGCGTGATGTGATGTTATATAGCCTTTGTCGATAAATGGTCTATCTAACACTGAAAGAATTTTTCAAATCGGACGAGTAGTTCCTGAGATTAGCGTGTTCAAGCAAACAAACAAACAAACTCTTCAGCTTTATAGATTAGTATAGATAAATGTATATGTTAAGTATAGATTTAATTAAGACCTGTAGTGCTATTCTCTAACAACATTTTCGTATCTCGACAGTAGAATTCGAGGTGAGTTTCAAATGAAGACCTTTATGTTGTGTGCAATAAAGCTCACTTTGTGAGTTTGATCACTCAGGTGAAGCTCGATATCGAAATAGTTTCTTACAGAATAGACTAGCTGGAGAAGAAAATTGGACGCTTTCAACGCAAAGCCGCGCAAATAAACTGGGTAGTAGTTAATTATATTATCTATCTATCTATTTAATACAATACTTTATTTTGTTGTGAACTTGTGACGGAACAGGGATGGAATGAATTGTGGTCTTTTGTTAAATTCTGTACCTTTCATGTCTTGTAGTGATAGTAACTGTAGCTTCAAAAGCGATTCAGAATCATCAAATTGGTAATTTCTCTAGTATCCGTCATTCCCTCACAGGTCCTATTATTTTTTTAGGGTTCCGAAAAAAAAAAACGGAACCCTTATAGGATCACTCGGGTGTCTGTCTGTCTGTCCGTCTGTCACAGCCAGTTTTCTCCGGATCCACTGGACCGATTCTGTTGAAATTTGGTACACATGTGGACTTCTATGACCCAAACACGGATGCGTTACGTAAATCATTAAATTTTTAGTATGGGGGTCACTTTTGGGAGCCAAATTAGAAAATAAAAAAAAAAGTTTTTTTAACAATATCGTGTGACATATCAAATGAAAGGGCTTACTGTGAGGGTTTTAATAATATTTTTTTCATAATTTTAAAATAAATGGTTTAGAAGTTATTCAAGAAATTAGACGAAAAATGACCATTCCCCCCCCCCCCCATTATCTCCGAAACTGCTGAGCCTAAAATTTTGAAAAAAATGGAGATAATAGATCTTAACCTAAAGATTACAGGAAAACCTATTAGAAGTCTGTGGTGTAAAAATAACATGTTAAAAAAAAAACGTTCGGAACCCTTTGCACGCGAATCCGACTCGCACTTGGCCAGTTTTTTTCTTTGTACAAACTGTTTTGACAGTCTTTAGCTCAAAGTGAGAAGCCATACAATCTGACGCTAGTTTTGCAATTTGGTATCATTCTTAATATTCTTTTTTATTTTAATGTGTGTTTACGTTTCTTTTTTACTTTAATGTGTTTATATTTCCTTAGTTTTACTCATTTTTTTTCTTCCTTTTAATTAAGTCTTTTATAATTTGCACTGTGCAACGCTTTGCATATAACCATCTGTTATGTTGTTCATGTACTTATCTAATACTAGCTGACCCGCACAACTTCGCCTGCGTCACAATTTTCATTACTGCTCCGCTCCTTTTGGTCTTAGCGTGATGATATATAGCCTATAGCCTTCCTCGATAAATGGGCTATCTAACACTGAAAGAATTTTTCAAATCGGACCAGTAGTTCCTGAGATTAGCGCGTTCAAGCAAACAAACAAACAAACTCTTCAGCTTTATATACATACTCGTATATTAGTAGATATAGATATAAAAATCTCGTGTCACGGTGTTTGTTACCGAACTCCTCCGAAACGGCTCGACCGATTTTCATGAAATTTTGGACGTATATTCGGTAGGTATGAGAATAGGTGGTAGGGTATTTTTTTTGTATGGCAAAACAACTTTTACCGAGTCAGCTAGTAAATAAATAAATAAATCATCGTCTTACCCAGCAGTCACTGAGTTGTGGTAGTCAGTTAGCATTCGTCATCACCATCATCATTTCAGCCGATTGCCGTCCACTGCTGAACGTAAGCCTCTCCCAAAGAGCGCCAGCCATCCCGGTCTTGAGCAATCCGCATCCATCCGCTGCCAGCCACCTTCATCAAATCATCGATACATCGTGCCGCAGGGGAGGGCGTCCCACACTACGTTAGCGTTCGCTCCATGTAAATACTCATGGTATCCAGCGGTTTCATGGGAAGCTAACCCAAATATAGTTGAGAAAAAGCTAGGTAAATCCAAATTAATTACTTTAGTTTTCCTTACAGTAGGTATTATTATTCTTTTAAACACCACAGAGACACAGAAAACACAAATTATTTATTAATTTATTAAAACTTTAGGCATTAGTAAAAAACACTGTACAAAGGCGGAATTAATGCCTTAGGCGTTTTCTAAGGGTGGTGCAGAGACAACATGACAGGTGCAACTTTAAGGAAAGACAAACAAAGAGAAAAAGACATAAGTAAATAAAATAGAAAAAAAATACATAGAAACAGCCGAACATAGAACCTCCTCCTTTTTGAAGACATCGGTTAAAAGCGAATCTAACGAATTTACGCTGTAATGATTCTACGTGATTCTACCTTCTCTATGATTCTTGCGAAAGTGCTCACGTGCTTTCAGCTCCAAAAATCAATTATCGTTTCTAACGCCACTCTTAAAGCTAAGTCTACACAACACAACGCAGTTCAATGCACACAAAACAAACGCAGACGTTACCATCGTGTATATCCTGCTTTATCTGCGTCTGTCACTGAATATCCTTATACGAATACATTTTCAGTTCGTGAATAGTTTACGTGAAGCTTAAAGCGCTTTGCGAATGTTATAGTTACTACTCGGCCTGGGCCTGTAATCCTTGGAGTATGGCCATGAAATACGGGAATATGTTATGTGCCTATTAGATTTTTTCAGGCAACTGAGGCCCATACAAAATACAACACACTTAGACAATCTATATCTATACTAATATATAAAGCTGAAGAGTTTGTTTGTTTGCTTGAACTCGCTAATCTCAGGAACTACTGGTCCAATTTGAATTCTTAAAAATTCTTTCAGTGTTAGATAGCCCATTTATCGAGACGGTGTTGGGGGGGGGGGGTTATATCATCACGCTAAGACCAATAGGAGATGAAGTTACACAGACGACGAAGTTGTGCAGGTCAACTAGTAAAATATATTAATTGATAAGTAATTAAAAAATATTTACATATATAATTAACTAGCTTCTGCCAGCGGCTTCGCCCGCGTGGTCCGTAGGGAACATAATCCCGGGATAAAAAGTAGCCTATGTCTTTTCTCAGTCTCTAGACTATCTCTGTACTAAATAGGTATTAATTAAATCGGTTCAGTAGTATTGGCGTGAAAGCGCGACAGACAGACATACAGAGTTACTTTCGCATCTACACTAATATATGTATAAAGCTGAAGAGTTTGTTTGCTTGAACGCGCTAATCTCAGGAACCACTGGTCCGATTTGAAAAATTCTTTCAGTGTTAGGTAGCCCATTTATCGAGGAAGGCTATATACAATCACGCTAAAACCAATAGGAGCGGAGCAGTAATGAAAATTGTGACGCAGACGAAGTTGCGCGGGTCAGCTAGTTAATAATATTAGTATGGATTATTTATGAAGAATGGCGATATTGTTAGTCGTCTTTATAAAAACATCCCCTACCTACTGCTACTAGCCTTTCCCAACCGAAGGACGCCGGTGGAGATCCAGCTTTACGCTCAGGGGGAGGGGGAATGTTTCTCTCGGAGGGAGAAGGGATGTAATAAATAAAATCTGATTTCTACATTTTGGATGGAATTAAGCAGTTTTTTTCGACTAGCTAGCTTTTTAGACAAAAGCTGGATACCTACTACAGAGTAGTAGTGCACTACCTACTTATTTAACTATCTGTAAGTACTTCAGATGTCCCCTTAATAAAACCTGTTCGTAATAATGATGGGAAGCTCACAGCTACACAAATAATCGATCCAGTATATTCAGAGAAAATCGGCTGTGACAGACGGACAGACAGAGAACCGAGTGATCCTAAGAGAGTTCCGTTTTTCCATACAGAGGTTCAGAACTTCGGAACCCTAAAAACTGGTAGTAGCGAGAGAGGGGTCGCTAACCCTCCAACCAGTTAAATTTGTAGCAGGTATCATGTCCAGATGTTCATAGGTAGGTATGTCATTTGTATGGGTTTACTATTTTTTATTAAAGAAAAATAAATTAGTACTTACCTCGAAAATGAAGGCTGCTCTCTCGAATAAAGCTTAAAATAGCATGCAGATGAAGCAGCTTTTCGTCGGCACTAGCAGATAAATTACATCTGAAAAAATACATAGTTAGTAATCTACATGATATGATTCGTAATTTGGTTTAGCCAGGATTTGTCTATCGTTATCACATAATTAGAAAAAAAACCACCAAATCACCTCCAAATCGTTGAGATGAAACCATTTTACTCCTTCATTTTTTTTATCAAAAGAGTACGAAAATGTTTTGGTTTTGTTGCTTTTCAAAAATATGTATTATTTTTATTACATAAAATAAAAATGTGGGTTGCGGGGTAGTTAGCTCCGTTTAAGTATATGCACAAGGTCATTAGCATGAATACAAGCCTTAACTAAATTCAATTAATTTTAATGCACAATACTAAGGTCAAAAGTTTTTTTTTTTATTTTGACATAATTAGTCATAACAATTCAGTTCCTAGACGACTAGGTATTTCTTTCCTTCTACGCAGAATCCCATTTAAACCTCTGTAACGCAATGTCAAGTTAATTTCGCAGTAACCGACAATGTCTGCTACGTCATGCAATCATGAATGAAATAAGCAGGATCTTGTGCGTAACGTTTACGGAAAACCACAATTGAATGTTTTCTACAGTTTTACTACACTGTGACGTGACACGAGTTTCATTCATTCATCTATTCGTTCTTCGACAATGTTGTTTGCGTCACGCAAAGCAAAATAAACCTTATTTGTTGCGTAATAGGGTTAATTTTGTATTGTACAAGTGATGCGAATATTTTGACAAATAGGTACGCCAAGTGTAGTGCCAGCTTTAGGTATAGTAGGTAGGGGAAGTATTCTACACTACCTATCGAATTCGGAAACTGTAATTAATAAATCTATGTACCTACCGATACCGTCGCCTGTACGGCGCCGATCAATCCAACAATTTTACATACAGTAGGTACAAAATGTATGTGAAATTGTGAACTGGCTATTGATGACTGTCCCTAATTTGAAACTTGAATCGATTTCATGCTGTTTGAGTTTCAGGTTTCAGTGTCAATGCCATTATAGGCCCAGGATTGCAGATTTTGTTCGAAAGAGTCACCGCGGCCCTGGGGGCAGCCCGAAGTCCGTAGTTTCGGTCTTAGTTGTGGGCGTATTCTACTCCGTATCACCTACCTAACCACTAAGAATTCATGACAACACGATTTTACAGTTACTGTCAAAACGTGTTGTCATTCATTCTTAGTTCCGGTTCGGGACTAATCGTAAGTTCGTAGGTGATACGGAGTAGAATACGCCCGCAACTAAGTAAGCCCGAAACTACGGACTTCGGGCTTAGAGAGTAGTCCCCTGGAACGCAAAGGGCATTAGGAAGAACACGAATGGGTTTTAATCAGTAAGAATCTGACACTGCTTTCCGCTGCGCTCCGCCCAGAGCAGAAGCAGTCATTTGACGATTTATGCCAATATCGCCAAAAAGGAAGACTAACAAAATCAGTGATTTCACTAGTTTAGTGGGTGCACAAGTACGAGTAGGTAGGTCTTGCCCTTGGTGGCTATTGTGTTTGGTTTTTTCTACTCCTTCGAAAGTTAAAATATGGCGTTTTCCGACTCATTAATTTTTCACAACAACACATTAGTGGCCTAGCCTGTCCTTCATTTGCTTATATTGTGATTATTTTGAGAATGCCCAATAAAAAGACGCACATCAGAACCTGTATGTCTGTAGTAATAGTGCACGAAGATTTTTGAAAAGGATGGGAAATCATCAAAATAATGACTCCTTCCGCTCTGGGCGTAGCGGAAAGGAGTGTCCGACACTGAGTAAAACCCATCCGCGTTCCTCCAAATGCCCTCCCTTTGCGTTCCATATTTTAATTTCGAGAAAAAGATAGGTTCTTCCAATCTAAATACCTACATAGGTTCGAGGTACCAGTTCGAGTCATCAGAACTTTGTAGTACATACCTACATAGATCTCGCTCGCTCGACACGCTTCCGCCGCATCCAAGCGCAAACCAATTTTGAATTTTTCGTTGATTTTCTGGCCCCACCTCTAGCACCACCAAACAAATCTCTTTGGGAGTTTATGTTAATTTGTGCGCAGATATGCGCCACCTATTGTTATAGGTACCTACACAGTGTATTTAGATTATAAGGAGGTAACGGTTGTGGATACTAAATAAACATTTCGATACGGGTTTCAGGGTTTTCATTTACACCTTCGTCGTAGTCACTTAATCTCAACTCTTGTTTAATTCTAGCTATTATTTTGGGTTTTCACGACTACGTTTAATAAATAATTAATTGAATTAGCCGTCGTTCGAATTGCACATTTTGTGTCAAGAGCACATCTTGCCTCGAGTGCACATTTTGCGAACTGTGTACATTCTGTTTCTGCGTCAAACCCCCTAAAGGCTGATATTTTACTAGAGGTACATCTTCCATTGGCAGAGGACAGATGTGTGTGGAAAAGAGAGAGAGACATTTGCCCAGCTGTGGGATATGACGGGGTAGTAACTAAGATATCTAATAAGTAAGTAGTAGGTAGGTAACTGAACATATCACATCTGCGATAACGGTCCCCGAAGCTTTTAGGTAGTTAGTAAAAAGAAATGAATTGCTTGCGTAGGTGTACCCTACATGATAGATCACCATTACACAATACACCCAACAATTTCAATCGAGGAGAGAATATGAAGGGAAACTTCCAAGAAATTCTCGCCTGACCTCCCGTCAAGGAATTTGTGAATGAAGGGTGCGAATTCAAGATGGCCGCGGCGACCGGCCAGGTAAATTCTTTTACAATAGAACGAATAGCATCGCGCAATAGCAAAGAGTTCTTTTTTTAAAATCGCGTCTTTGTTATTCAGTGATCCGAATATTTTGCCGGCAAAAAGAATAACGTGCTTTCGTCTACGAGAATGATTTACGTATACCTAGTGAAGAGAAGGCATGGATCCATGGATTTGAAAAAAAAAAGAATATGGAGGATATGCTTTTTCCTAGGTGGAGACAAGCATTCGATTTTCTGAATTTAAGGTTGTGGCTTTTTTAGTTCGTGCTACAACAGTGCGATTCTATGTAGGTAATGTAAGTATAAACATCTCACCACGTAAGCTTAGGTGAAGTGAATATGAAGTGAGAGGTCCATCCATGCGAACATGATGGAATGACAGTTCACTTCACGCTCATTCCACCTAACGACACACGCACGGTGATATGTTGACAGATAAAATAGACTGGTAGAAATAAGTTACACACAACTCACACACAGTTAGAGCCGTAAACAACTTATTTATGATTAATTTGTAGAAATCTTTCTCTGTATTCTCTTCGTAATGAGTACTTTACATACATTTTTATAGCTTATTAAGGACGTGTAATTACTGAAACCAGCCGCTTGTTTTAAGTACTTACGCAAATATATACCTAGCCTAGTAGGTACTCGCTTGGTAGAGTCGGTAAATTAGCAATTTTTATGTACCTACACCTACCTAAATAAGGAAAATTTGTAAAGAGAATTTCTTACCACAATATAAATATAGGTACCTAGGTACTACCTTGTACCTATACCTACTATACATATTAGATACTTTGTCCAATCATCAACAAATAATTTTAACAAACAAAATATATGTTTTATGCATAGGTACTGCTCGTTCATTTAATATTCTTACTAGGTACCTACATTCATTAATATGATGAAATCTGTCCTATTAGGTTTTCACGTCTAAACCGCTGATATTTTTTATAAATTTTAGCGTAGAGATAAATTGGGCCATGGATAAATACCTATAGGCTACTCCATGATGAAGTCACGGGCACCAGCTGGTTTAAAATACGTCATAGGCGTTAAAGGTACAATGTGCAAACTTGATGACACTTTCATTTCAACTCATTAGCGTACCTATTCTAGTAGTCGCTATAAGTGTAAAATGCCATTCACCCGTACGCCTAATTGTCTATTTCAATTTACATAATTCACAACAATGCGGTATAGTAATTCGGGTGGCCTTGACAAGTTCATTTGCTTACAGCGTTACAGCACGAGCCGCCGATGACAGCCAATCTACCTAGCCTTTTGCCAACTGTGTTTTAATTCCAGTTTGACTGGATGCAGCTGAATACTACTATTTTACATGGAGCAACTGCTTACTTGACCTCCACAACCCAATATTTGGCTCTTCTTCTTCTTATCATGTGGGCAGTAAGGTCAAACGACCCCACACGCCCTAGTGTCAGAGTTTCTAAACCACCTCTAGGGCCACTGATATGGTTTATTTGACGACCGGCATAATATTTGAGTAACACTATAAGTATAGTAGAAGCTAGTACATCTAGCACCAGTTTTGCCAAAGAGTCTTGGCAAGACTGTTGCCAGATGTTCTAGCTTCTGTAACGACTGTCAAAGATCTACATTTGACAGACGGGACCAACCAAAGGCTTTTCATGCTTGCAGAGGCACACGGAAGAGTCTAAATGTGTTCGGTCGGTCGGTCTGTGAATGGCCATCCATTCACAGACCGACCGCGGCAAGCGTTGCCTGACCTTGACTGAGCTCCAACTCGAGCCGATGACAGTATTAATAAGATAATGTTGCCATTTGTCTCCATAAGGGGTGAAGTTTTATAGCAGCGCCCACGGAACTCATAATAGCGAGATAAAGTACAAAACTTTAACGATTACTTCGTTTTAATGGGGAATATTCTCTAATACTTTACGACACTGGTAATAAGAACGGACTAAAAATAAAGTAAGAAGTGGTAAAGGTGCACGCAGAAAAAATGTGGTGTCCCGTATCAGCTGCTTGCGTGATCCCGCACCCGGTGTGTATCGTAAAGACTCGACGTTATAATGCAAAACAGTCTCCCGTATATACATAAAGCTTACAACCTCCATAATTCTAGCTAATTGATTTTACATGTAGCACTAAGACTAGAACCACATTTCTAACGGTATCAACATTTTATGTAACAAAATCCCCGTGTAAATAGAAAAGGTAATTGAAGGGCTGTAATTGTGTAAAAGTTTATAAATGGGTAATTAAAATAATATTTAAGGCACAGATATCCCTCAGTAGCTGATTTTAAAATGAAAATCACGTCTAAACGGCTAGTCGTATTTTTTTGGAAAAACTAAATAGGTATATGTATATTAGGCTATTTTCTTAATAATTTTATACCTATATGAAAAATTTGAGTTTTATTCGTTCAACATTGTGTGTTTAATTTGTAAAGTTATGTCTAACACGGACATAAAAACGACAATCGGCCCAAAACCACCGGACGTATTATAATGGAATTTGCACTATCTCAAAGACAATTTTTTGATTTTTTACTATATATAGGCATACGTTTGACCACAATCTCACCTGATGGTAAGCGATGATGCGGTCGAAGATGGAGCACGTTTTCCTAGAAGCAACCTATTCACTCTTGTCTTAAAGACTCCCAGGTTGTAGCTATCTGGAAACACAGACTCTGGCAGGGAATTCCACTCCTTAGCTGTACGCACTATGAATGTGTTCCCAAAACGTTTAGTGCGTGTGGGTGGGATGTCCACCATGTACCGGTGGCGCATCGCCGTTCGTCTTGTGGTCCGATGACGGAACGGGCTTGGCGGAATTAAATCATGCAATTCTGTCGCACACTCCCCAAAATGCAAGCGATAGAAAACAATTTAATTATTTACATTTTAAAATATGTACCTACAGATTTTTTTAAAAGTCATAGATTAATAAGGAAAGTACAAAGAACTACTGAATTTTGGGTCGCGCAGGTGTGAAAGGAGTGCGCGTTTTGTTCCCTCAAGGTCGCTGGCGTATGTCGTCGCCTTAAGAAGCACCAGTGGGTGCCTGAAGACGGACTTCGCAACCGAGGCAGGCCTAAATACACTGGCGTGACGATATGTTGCAAAAATATGGTCCAGCTAGTCTATTCTGTAAGAAACTATTTCGATATCGAGCTTCACCTGAGTGATCAAACTCACAAAGTGAGCTTTATTGCACACAACATAAAGGTCTTCTTTTGAAATTCACCTCGAATTCTACTGTCGAGACTCGAGATACGAAAATGTTGTTAGAGAATAGCACTACAGGCCTTTGTCCAGCATTGGAACAACATTGGTTTACTAAAAAAAAACACAAATCATGGTCTTCACTTCTTTACTTTGATATATTGCCATATTAGCCATTTATACGAAATCATGTTTTATAAAACTAAACTAGAAACCTTTGTCTAGGTTTCGAAGTCATTATTAATAGCTTGTTATTCCGAAAGGTACTTGAGTCAGTAGCTCAACAAAAAGTAAACAGATAAATCCCATTAGAGAACCAATAATTGCGTTTCAAGTACAAAAACCCAAGGGTTGCCTTTTTTGTGAAACAATTTTGAGTGGGTGTAGCAGCTCTTTGTTTACACACTTGTAAGATAAGAGCCAGTTTCTAGAGGGACGATTCGTTTGTGATTGAAGTGGTGCTCTGTGTTGATTTGTCACTTGCGGAAGGAAAAAAATATTTTTACTTTCTATGGTAAATTTTGTTTAACGACGTGAACTTTACTGGCTGTACTAAAGTTCAAAAGGTGATATATTTTTAGTGCTAGTTCAATTCATAAATAAACCGCTTTATAAATAAAAACCGAAGGGTGATGTTACTTTTTATAAATAAGTACCTACATCAGATAGGTTAGTTAAGGTTAGCTATTTATTCAAAAAGATGGTCTTCTATATTAGACTTACGATCATAAGGGACTCAGGCCCCGCTCCCAAAGACATATTATCTTTGGTAGTCTACGTCCTAATCCTAACGAAGTTTTGGAATTTTACGAAAAGTGATCCAAGGAGGCTTGTGATGCGTTAAGACAAAAATATTTTTGTTTTTTTTTACCCTACTGCGCCAGAAGGAGGGTTGTGTTTTTCGAAAATGTGTGTATAATTGTTTTAGCTTCAGAGGTGTCGATAGATTCGTCTTGATTGTGAGAGTGACACTGGGTATTTAAAAATTAAAATTGCCGATTTTTGGCGCCATAATATGCCTTTAATTTTTTTTTAATTTTCAAAGCCTATCGAGTGGTGTATCAAGATAAAGGGCTTGAGGAGACGATTCCAAAAATGTAACTCACTAGTCTGATGCAGTTCAATCACTTATCTGATGCCACCAACTGCATCAGACTGCTTGAAAAGCAACTTGTCTCGAACTTTTTAGTAGTTGGTTTTTTTGACAAAGTAATTTTTTTATATGGGTTTGCTCTTGACTCTAGGTCAGAGGTGACAAAGTCGACGATGGAGCGAGCTTTCCCAGAAGGAGCTTGTTTACTCTAACTGTGCTTTTATTAGTGTTGCTACTTTGCTAAAACTTACTCTCAATGGGGTCAAGTCCCAACAAACGACAATCCTGGATCCGCCGCTGCTTACGATCATGTCATGGGCAATGTCAGCAACGCAGAAACAAAATCAGGTAACAAAGCACACTTTAGAATTCGTTGACAAAGAAAACGAGCTACGAGAGAGAGATTTCCGCAAAAAAACAAGGCCCTACCACTTGCAGTAAAAAAAGCTACTAAGCTTCAAAAACCCCGCTCAATTCATAGAGGTTTTATGCATCATACACACAGCATACAGCTGTTTTTGTTTTCCAACCCCACTTGTCTGGGTACACGTGCTACTGGCTTTTTTTATAGAGCCGTCACTCCTTAATGAACCGTATGCTCGGAACGGCCAGGACGCCCTAGCCAGGATATCCTGTTTAAAAAATAAAAGAGCTACCCTCACACCTTTGCAATAGCACATGAGTCTGAGAGAAGAAACGACTTTGACAATTAACACCAAGGCGTAAGGTTGAAAATAGAATTAAGCTCTCTAAAGGGTTTAAATGCTGAGCAAAACGTCGGTATGTGAATGTGTGTGTGAGCAGCCGCTCCCAAATTGCCATCGCTTTGTGCTAACTATGCGTTTTGAAGTTATACTTGAACTTTTATTTTTCATTTGGTAGCGAAAAGCATTATTTTTAATGAGAAGTTATTTCCTTTTGCTGACTCCTAATGCACTTCGCATGCGTTTTCGTTTAAACTTCCACATACCTACTAATTACCTACTACAGTTTGCTAAGTAATGATCCATTCAATTAGGTTTCAAAATTATTTTCGTTTTATATTTATCAATAGCTTAGCATATCTAGGTTAACCAGTTAAGTAAACAAATAGCAAACAAGAATTTCGTTTTTATAAACTAACTAATAAAGAAAAATATGTAAGTATCTACGATAATTTTAATTATTTTATTTCGTATTATTTTTGCGTAATTAAAATAAAACGGTTTAAATCTGTAATACTTTAGACCCATTTTTGATATTGCGCGATTGATTTTTATGACAAAACGGAAGGAAGAATCCCGTCTCGTAATTTGCTCTCAAATCTAATCTCATATATCTTCCGAGACAATCCTCCCAAACGCAGTCTACCCCGACGTATCCGTATTTTGCTTTCGTCTGTCTAGTCAATGACTCTCTCTCGCTCGCGCTCTCATTCTTTCTCATATTCCCCTCTCTGTCTCTTCGAGTCGAGAAAACGTTCGGCTTTCGTTCGTTCATCAGTCAGTTTGCGCCGGCAGCCGAAGGAGGGAGTGTCGTACTGCGCATGCGCGATAACCTTTACGATTGTCAAAATTCGAACGAACGTAAATAAACAAGTGAAAATTAATTTGTGCCAAAACTGTACGTTACTGTATATTTACACGGACTTATTGAAAGTGACTTTTTGTTGTGAGATATTGTGCAACGAATTTGCGAGTGAGTATTCTTTTTGTTTTTATTCGCATGCCCGTTTGGAGCCGGCAACCGGCACTGATTTTATCCAGTAGGAATTGTATAAATTCTTACTGTTGATTAAGATCTGCAACACTGGAGTAGGTACTGCACGGATGGTAATCGTGGGATGTTATTGTTTCATTACTTTTGTCTTTATTGAGATCCGCGTTGCGAGAAAAGGCGCTGCGGTTCGAAGTAGGTACCTAATAGGTACGTAAATGTTAAGTTTGCAACTTAAATTCACTATTTACAGTTAACAACGTGCTTAGTAGATATATAATAGGTACCTCCTAACTAGATAAGATATGCCTAGTACTGAGTACGACTAAGCTTTTTAAAATGTACGTAGGTACTGCATTTTACACCACAAGGTTAATGTAGTTCGCAACTATTCCGCCTAATTTCATTCTATTTTAATTAATCCGAGTGTGTAATTAATTCGTGCGGAATGTATACCCAGGTACCTATTAACTTTCCAATGTGTACTTGACGCCTATCTATCGGCATTTGTTTTCTATTTCCTCAGCAAAAATACCTATCAACCTGTGACGTTCCATAAAGGTCATTGAACTATCTCATCAACGAATAGGTAGGACCAAAACCAACATTACAAACTAATGTAAGTTTGTAGGTATATGTAGGTCTGAGTAGGTACAAATGCAAGCAGTTTTTATTTCATTATCAGTCAATGCTGGCAATTTTACTGCCTCGATAACCTGACGATAAACTGAATTTTTTGGCCTTCCTAAAATATAAAACCTGGCGTTTTGAATTTCGATATAATGGCTTTTACGTTAGCCAGCTGCATCAAAGCCAATACGCGTCTTCGGAATTTTATTATGACAAAATAACTACCTATGTGCACAATAATACAGTAAATAATTATAATTGAATTTACCTGCCATAATTTACCTACGACCTGTCTGAGTAATTAAGTATGTAGGTACTAGTATGAAGTAGGTATTTTTGATTGACACCTAATTACGTGATTGACCTGCTTATAGTCACGTCCATCTTCTGCTAATCTTGGCTGATTCAATCGCGTGCATAAAGGAAATAACCAAGTGTGACTGTGCACGGTTCAACTGACGTTTCCCGGTGTTAAAATAGTCTCATACACCTATGGGCGCCTAGTACCTGAATAACTTAGTCATTTCATTCATTGCATGTTCCCAAAGATTTATTTCAAAATTAACGACCGTATCGCTTCGATGCTAAACGGTGCCGTGTGTAAAGGTTTTTAGAAAGAAAACAATTTAAAATTACATCTGCCACGGTCATTGACGGCCATGGTTAAAATTTTAGAAGGGACAGATGTCAACTTGACTGCACTACGGCACACATTCATGGGTAGGTAAAGTCAGGGATATTATTTGACGACAAGGCCCAGTTAATTAGAAATTCTCTAAAGTTTAAACTATCGTTTGATGACATCCAAACGACATTAAACCTTAAAATTATGAAAATAAACAATTAATTGCCTGACTGTACCTTCAATGCGAGTACAGTGAGTACAGTGACCATGTAATGAGCTAGGGCCAGGACGACCCAATCACCATTAGCCTCGCAGATTGCTCATTCAAAATTGCAAGACAGCCAGACGGGAGAAGTAGGTAGGTGCTTACCTAGCTATAAGAACCTTTTTGTACTGATTTCTGCACATAGGTCCAGCGACTAGACTTAAAGGACGCTGCGCATAATATTTGACTTTTCGTTTTGTCCTGTAACGAAACCGCCGTCTTTCTAAGTAAAGATTGAACAAACGGCCAGTGGTGCTCTAAGTGCGTTGGCAAATCTAGCAAGCTTGTGGCCCTTTTCTAGCCAACTTTTAGAGTAGATGTTGGTACCCATTCCAATGGTAGGTATTTGGATTGAAACTACGTTACTACCTATTTTCTCACTGTCAATCAATGAGTTACGAACTGCCAATGAAAACTCAACGAAACTATTTTTAAACGCGTTATTTGTAATCAAAGGAATCTGACTAACCCAGCTTAAAATAGGAAACATTGTTTATATTAAACCCTTTTAAACCAATGATCAACATCATCTTTGAAAAAAATCATCACAAATCGCGATCTTTTAATGTAATCATGTTAAATCAGACAATACCAAATGATGACAATGACCGACAGTTTATTTAAATCGAACAGTAGATACTTGCAAAAGCGCAGATGCAAGTGTGCTTAAATCGTTCCAATAAGGGCGATTTTCCTAATGTCAACACTGAACTATCGTACGTACTATTCCTAGATACCTACTTATGTTCAAATACACACGTAAGAACTTAGGTCTGAAGTTAATTTTCTCCCAAACTCATTTGAAGACCATCTGTATTACATAAGCAGGCAGCCCTACTAATTCCAGATCTAGACTTCTAGGAAAACAGTACTATTTGTTTTGTCTCGGCTCATTACTGAAATCGCATTTTTTATTGAACCGCTGCCAAAGATAGAACACAGCTGATGTGATGACAATTTATTTGTATTAGTTCGTAGGCCTAACATACTTAAAGATATTTACATAGTGAGGTAGAAATAGGTAGGTAGTATTATCTGTCTGCGAAGTTTAAACTGTTAGGGCGTGTAAAGTGATGTCATTATGTGTTTTCGTATCCCTTGTGTACTCATACTCATTAAACTTTCAAGATAATTTTAACTTGTACTGTCTAGTTTGAAAGAAGAAAGGGGGCAGCCTTTGCAATAAGTACCTACTCTTTTTGTCCTTATAGCGGACTCGAACTGGGTAAGTAGGTAAGGCTGGTTTTTTCGGCAGACGTTTAGTTCAAATTGTAAGTACATAACATAAAAAAAGTAATAAGACATAACAGTAATATTTCTTTTAACCCAATTAATTGATCCACATTTTTAGTAATTTAAGTACAAATATTTTAAAACACCCAGTCTCCTTTATCAATTAAAATATACAGCCACAAAATTATTTTCGTAAGGCAACATCCTTCCTTACGAGGCAATAACCAACCGTAGGGTGACCACGCGATATGATAATAATTAAGTTTGCGCCTAACAAAACTGTTAAAGCAGGTAAACGAGCCTTGGTACTCGGCGAACCATCCAGATAAGCTAAACAGCGACTTCCTGTATGCTAGAGTGACCATACCTACTAATTATACGGGATTGTCTGACATTACTTTTTATGACGATGTCAGAAATAAAAATTATGTTGTGCCCTATCTTCATTTGTTTTCGGTATTTTTACGGTTAAAGGACTCCGAGAATGTCGGCATTTAAATTTAATTTTTTTAAAGAGTTTTGCAGATGAATAATAATTATAAATGGCGTCGTTAATTTTAATAACATAAATGTGTTAGTAATAAAAAAACGTAATTATTTAAACAAATATACGTAACTTCAGGAAGTAAGCTATGCAAACGCTAACCGGGCAGCAACCTGTATGCAAATTTTCAACTCGGATTTCCTGTCATTGAATTTTGACCTCTGCCCGCATACTTAATTTGAATAGACTGCAGTTTTCCTTCTGTTATGCAAGTAATGGAGATAAGTATAAGTTATTGCTCGAGTTTGACATTCCTTTCATCCGTGACGTCTGCTATAAAGACCCCTATGGCAATATAGACGTTTGACATGTCTTATCGTCGACTCAATTTGCCGATTCAGCTCACGCGACTGACTTACGACTTATAAAGACGGCTATGACATGACGTGTGACCATCAGTATGTCGAGCCGAATTAGCCTTAGGAGGATATTCTTATTTTGGAGTTGGAATACTAATTTTATTTTATGACCAGTGTTAGCGTGAGAACTGTTTTTCTGTATTATTTAAACTGGCAAAAAAGTAAGTTATTCCATTAAACTACCTTAGTTGCCGAAGTTTTAAACAAACTTGATGAGGATGAAAAATAGATTTTAAGGTCAAGTCTCATGTCTTAAGTCTGTAGACCTAGTCATAATTTTAAATTTGTACAACACAATAGAATTAAGTCCATTGAAGACCTCTTGTCGCAATCTCTTCCCAACGACAGTCAATGGCAGTCAAAATGTTGCTAGTTTTTTGATGACGGAGTTATGAGGTAACACGTAACGAGTATACGAGTAACGAGATATTTCCTTCCGTTGTCTAGATATCTTTAGTTAGTCCGGATGGAATAATCCCAACTTCACTGGTCAAACTGGTGATAATAGCGCAGTGGCGTTGACTCGAGTCCCGGCCTCGACCCTGCGACTCTCAAACTCAGTATTTTTAGTTTTCATTGCATACCTAACAAAACGTGAGTCGTGACTCAGTAGGCATTTGTTTTTATTGTGTGCGGAAAATTTACGTGTTAACGGCCTAGATTTAAGTAGTAGGCGATTAGGGTTATGATATATCGTGAGTAATAAAAAGGTTGGAATTTCTTATATTCAAGTAGGTATAGCTGGACTGCGGACAGCAATATTGTTGAGATCTTCTCATAACGATATATAGCTGATTTTCAATATATGTAGTAATAATAAATAGTAGGTATTACAGACCTATGCAGTAAGTACCTAGCTACTGGTTATTACAAATTTTAATGCATTCCAATATTTAAGTAAATTAAAGGAACATTGAAAAATTAAGAGAACGGAAATGCCATTTAGTTTTACATTAAATAAAATACATAACAGTGAAAGCAAATCCGAAACACACACAGAACATACAAGAACACACATCTTATTAAACAACCAAGTTTTCGCATAACATAAAGACCCGAATCGTACTGTTTTCATTTTGTACTTACTAAAACGTATTTCCGTTGTAAGACGGCGGATCAAAGAACTTGAGTGCAAACAGAAAACATTCTCGTATCGTTTGTAAGCCGTATGTATGTCATTTGTATCGTCTGCGACGGTCCTTAGTTCCTTACTTATTTATTAGCAGAATGTAGTGAACGAAGTCCTGAATTTATTTTTGACACTATTTTGCTGATAACTTATGTTAATTAAGCAAATTCAATCAAATTAGGAAATAAAGTCATTTCACTATAAATTCACACTCTACTGTATAATATTTCCAACATATTTCTAGAGTCTAATGTGGTTTCAACTTTTCTAGTCGTGCAGTTTTTGTTTATACCAAAACTGCATACACTTGCTTGCCCGATATTGAAGTGGACAATCCCCTTATCGAATGTGAACCAACTGTCGCAGTGACCCTTTCATCGATTGACCCTTACAACATAGATTTGATAAACACATGATTGATCAACTGTTTCTTATCGTTCAGTTCATAAACATAATTTAATCAATAACCGTGCCGGTGCCGTGATGTCTTCTCGTTTTATCGCCCGGAAATGTCCACATTTGATCAGGGAAGTCTATGATAAACAGATCGATTCGGAGACTGCTCTAAATGTAGCTTTGTTATTACCTTCCCAGTAAATAGGTACTACATACATAAACTCTCGTATTTTTTCCCAAGGAGTAGATAGAAAGTGCAGAACGCTAACTGCTACGTTCCTCTTTGGCTTAGTTTACGTTAAAAAAAAACCATATCGAGGGGTGAAAGGCTATTTGGTTGAAGCGACATCTTGGGCGATATTGAGTTATATACATATTCGGAATCAGCAATTTTTTCTCCGTCGGATGATGCCGGATTCATTTAAATCTGAGCACTTTTTTGGCGCTTCAAACAACTCTATTTTTGGGTTGTTTGCAAAGTGGCAGTGTATTATCTGACGTCGTTTTTGCATTAATTTATTACTAGTGTACTTGAACTATACAATGATTTAAAGAACCGAGACATAAATCAGTAGGCCTTTCTCAGAAAAAAGATTCAATATCGGTTAAAGCGTTTTTCCTGTTTCTATTTCTTATTAACATGTGACTTAAATCATTTTGATATCCACGGTTTACATGTCGCGATGTCGCTTAAATCATTTGTCCGTCAACAAAATACGACATGGAGTGTCGCTTAAGCTCTTTCAGCTGCATCTATTTTCTACCTAGGGTGCTTCTTAAATTAAATAGCCGTTTTGTTTTAGCTATTTTGCATGTTCGTTAAAACATTTTGGTCCTATTATTTTTTTAAACGAATGACTCTTAAAACAGACGGTAAAATGAACTGATGGAATTTGAAACATTTTTTCAATTTTAATAAAAAGAAAAGTCGACCTTTAAATCATTCAATTCTAATATGATACATTTCATTCATGTCATATAATACCATTATTTATTCTATCACCCGGGAGTTAAAAATCGTGATCATTCAACGACACTGTAGCGCTCAGGCGCTTCAGTCGAACTCCAGAGTGTATCAAGGTGTGACGTGACTCACAGTTGCCGCCAGTGTTTATAAAACAGCGCTCTCCAAAACATATCGTAAGTGTTGTTTATGTAAGATTTCAAATTGAGATGAAATGTAATACGTTTACTTATTTGTTATTATTATTTATTAGTTTAATTATGTTACTAATTCTATTAAGTATGTAGTTAATTCATTATTTTAAGAGAATTATTGCAATCTTAGGCTAACTGTCTTCATTTAAGTTCGGTATAATTGTATAACAATACATGATTGTTATTATTGATTTACACACTCTTTAATATAGTTGTACTTATAATTATTTAATACTCGTATCTTTAGATGCATTTTAGGTACACCTAGTTTGTTCATTACAATAAAATTACCGATAAGCGACATGTAAATTACTTTTTCAGTGATCTATTATGTAATAGATTTGTCGTTTATTTGTAAACTATGTTAAGTACTAACATTTAGCGCCAACTATGAATATGATACAGGTACATACTTGTGGTTGTAAAAGGATCATCTTATGTACTTCCCTAATAATTACTATTTTAGATAAATATGGAGACAGAAAGACAGAAATTCTACAAACACAAAATCAAACGAATCAGTGTGTCAAAAGAGGATAATACGTCTTCCGTTACTGATAAAAGCGACACCACCAAATCTACAGTAACAATCTTAGGAAGTGCCACCTATCATGAACAAGTCAACGATTTAAGTATTTTTAATTCGAACAGCATAGATCAACAACCGGAATCCTTGATTGATGATCCAATTGATTTAAATGATGAATCGAACTTTTATGCACATTCTGTGGATATAGAAGTAGGTATATGTTTCATATTTGTAATACTTGTAATAGTAGCCATTTGTTATTAACACGTTAAATTTTACTTATTTCAGACAAAAACGACACAATATATACCTGATGATTTGAATGTCAGTAGATAGCATACATTCTACAATAGAACAATCCGTTCGAAATATTACTGTATGGGCTCCATCGCAATGGGCTACAATATGCCAGCTAGCAAGAGAAGAACCGGCACCTTATAATGTTGAAAATCTGACACATGAGGATTTCTTAAATTTTGATAATATGTCTGATAAATATTTTAAGGGAAACCTTGTAGGTAAGATAAATAAAATCCTTACAGCAACATTTAAGAAATCTCATACAAATCAGATGAAAGTAAAATTTTCAATGAAAGATAGTGCACCGGAAGATACTATACAAATTATTGCGAAACCTAGAGCTATCAATCGTAGATATAATTAAAGTTTGCCGATTACCAAATCCAAATACATGGATCTAAAGAAATTATGAGACACAGGGGTTGTACCCAAGATATTTCATAAAAAATATTTAAATCTGCAATACTGCAATTCCAAAGACGTTCTACTCGATACTGATGTAGAGGATACAGTCGAAGAAAATGATAACTAAATACTTTTTCGTTATTTTTTATTGCATTTTATTATCAAGCATTGATTGTATTTTATATAATTGCTAGAAGTTTTGTTGTTTGTACTAAAAGTTAATTGTAATTATAGTTGATGAAAATCAGTCTCAATGTAGGAAACATTGAGACTGATTTTACATGATTATTATACTAAGGTAAATTACACCACACACATTATACACCACAGTGTGTAATGTGTGTGGTGTAATTCATAAAAATATTTATTCTATAGCTATTTTATTCTTTGTCACTAGGCATTGACAGTTCCTGCCAAATGTGTGAAAGTGACTAAGCAGAATATAGCTACAAAAAAACTTGTGATTGTTATCTCATCGTCATAAGGGTGACAAATGTGATGGATAGGATGGTGTTAAAATATGCAGATTTACGCCTAATATTGTTAAATATGAATAAGCGAGTAATACTTATTTTAAATGATGTGGTTGATTAAGACTGAATGATAATAAATAAAAATATTGATGTTCTTACATTGAGACGTTTCGTACAAGAGTTCTACTTTATTCTTATTACGTGACTTAATAAATACTTGAACTGATTCTGTGTATTTCTTTATTTATTCAATATCAGCACCCGAAATTTTTGGTGATTGCGGTATATTCAGGTTGTTTCAACAGCCATTGACTGATTTAGACGCTTAAA
The DNA here is from genome assembly GCA_947578705.1 of Lacanobia wlatinum. Taxonomy (NCBI): domain Eukaryota; kingdom Metazoa; phylum Arthropoda; class Insecta; order Lepidoptera; family Noctuidae; genus Lacanobia; species Lacanobia wlatinum. The sequence goes on from OX388044.1 coordinate 16,573,079, forward strand.
ATGTTACATCCAACGTCACATTTTCAATACTATTATGTTACTTAAGTGAATTAGCCAGTCAGTCAATTTAATCTCAATTGGCAGGTGAGATAAATAGCTTGCTACAGTTAATTTTGGGCTGCGTCACTTCATGCTGTTTGACTTATTCTGAAAATATACTGCAGAGTCGCTTAGTATTTTTTTCCTGTAACCAATTGTAGTTATGAAGTCACTTAAATCTTTTTTCCGTTCCCTGAAAAATAGTGGCTTAAGGCAATTCGTATTAAGCGACATTTATCTTCTTAATTAAAGGTCCGTTTTATATGGTATAAGCATCAACACCTTGACGTTTTCAAATTAATTTAAATTAAGTTTACTCCATTCCAATAGCTGAAGAAGTTTTTTTGTTATGATTTTTTTTCGGAAATTTTAAACTTTAAATGGCTCTCCTGTAAAGTTGCAAAAATGTCGCTTAAACCAAATAGCCTTTCACCCCTCGATATTTCTATTGTAGCATCATATATTCTATAATTATCTACACTAATATTATAAAGGGGAAAGATTTGTTTGTTTGAAATGAATAGGCTCCGAAACTACTGGACCGATTTGAAAAATTCTTTCAGCAATGGATAGCTACATTTTCAGGGAGTAACATGGGCTATATTTTATCCCCGTACTCCCACGGGAACGGGAACTACGCGGGTGAAACCGCGTGACGTCCACTAGTTTTTAATATTCAAATAGATTATAGTCTTCTGGGCCGTTAAGAACGGGTTTCCTCAAGTTTATTTTCTAATATTATGTACTGTACCATGTGGATGCTGCTCCTGCAGATAATTCGTTGATTACACACACTTACGACACCCACAGGAAGCGATGAGAACATAAATATTAAATATAGGCACTAAGTACAAACAAATGCATTATGCTCTATCAACGATCTGTGAATCAATTACGAATGGGCGTTGTTCCTGTTCCGACGCATTAATTTTATTTCTCAGAAGAACGGCTATATTGACTGTTAGGTATTTTCCAATTACTGCACATACGGGAAATATTTTTATTAATAATCCGAGAACGTGTAAGACCTGAGGTTATTAATTCACTATGTTGTACTAGCTTATGTATAGCATGTTATTAGTTATATAGAAATAAAGATTAGATGCAATTTAGTTGTAATTATTATTGGACTTTAGACTTTATGTCATAGGTACCTAGGTATACTATTATAAGCTGCATTCGTTGAGGGGTTCGTCTCACTTCAGTGACTTAAAAGAATTTCTATTTATCAAGTTTTTTGTCGTATCGGTTCTGAAATGTCTGCCTACCCAACCATGCAATATAATCGCGAAGTCCTACACATACAGCGCTTGCGCCTTAAAAATACATCGAATTTATAATTTTCTGGGCTCAGGTTACTAAAAAAAACCAAGACACGATACACACATACATCAACTTCCTTATTTAACTTTTTATAAACAAAAAAGGTAAACCTACTCCACAGTCACTAAATACGGCTTAAAAAAAGAAATAAACAGGTTTATTTTTAAGTTAACCCCAGTGTAGCGGTCAGCTGCGCCTGCGCAAGGGTTGCCTTCCGACAGCACCGTTTCCGCTGTTAGTACTAACTAAATTGTAATTTAAAAGTTCTTAAAATAACTGAAAACTTACAGTAGAAAATCGACATTGAATTAATCCGCATAAGGTTTAAAATCGCTGTACTTACGTGATTACAGCTTAGTCCGTCTAGTATTTAGCAAGTAGGTCGGTCGGAAACATTAATTTTATTAGCTTGAGTCATCATATCTATCAAAATTAAGTGGTTTTTGTATTGATACAACCATATTTGGTCAGTAACTCGGTATTCGGTTTTGTTGAAACGGTGTCCTGTTTTTATGGTTATTAAATATGGTTACCCTAATGAATTGATTTGCTTTGTCTGGCGGACGTTTAAAATATTATTTTTTTAAAGTAGGAATTGTTTTACTGACCCATGATAGTTATTTATACTAGCTTCTTTTTTGGGGATAAGCAGTAGGCATAAAATTTTAAAAAGATTAAGAAGGTATTTTTGTTTAAAACGACTTAGTTGTTATTCATATACCTACAAATATTTTAATTAATTTCAATTTCATTTTAATTACTGTAAGAAGCTATGTAAATTACAATCATTTGAATGCACCTCACATGGTCATCCAAAAGGTACTTATTAAGGTGATTATAAATTAAAATTATGTTAAGCGCCATATTCCTAGAACCTAAAACAATGAGTATTGAATGCTAAAGATTTTATTTCCATATTCATTTCAATCGTCTCATATTATATTAATTAATACACATGGACTTTGTCCGAAAGAGTAACCGCGGCCCTGGAACGCAAAGGGCACTAGGAGGAACATGGATGGGTTTTAGTCATTAAGAGTCGGACACTCCCTCCTGCTCTCCCAGAGCGGGAGGAGTCAGTTGATGATTTCCCATCTTTAAAAAAAAAATTTGGCGTGTAAAACGCTGCAAATAGTCGCGATGCACATTGGCTGTTGAAAAAACACATAGATAACGCGTGTTTGACAATTTGTCACAATAATGTTGTGTACCTACCTAAAATTCTCGAGCAAATTTCGTTCGAGAATCCGGGCCTAAGTGAATGTTTTAAACGCAAACTTCCCCGTATGTTCAAAGACAGTCCTAAACTAAAAATAACAATAAAAACAGCTGTTCTATTGTGTTCCAAAAATCTCGAAGTTTGTCACTTCTTCGTTCTTTGATTCTTTGACACATTCGGATTCAGAAGTATGTTGTTTATGACTAACTAGCTGACCCGCGCAACTTCGTCTGCGTCACAATTTTCATGACTGCTCCGCTCCTGTTGGTCTTAGCGTGATAATATATAGCCTATAGCCTTCCTCGATAAATGGGCTATCTAACACTGAAAGAATTTTTCAAATCGGACCAGTAGTTCCTGAGATTAGCGCGTTCAAGCAAACAAACAAACAAACTCTTCAGCTTTATATATTAGTATAGATTAGTATTAGATAAGAACAATGAAATATTGTCATAGCCCGCATTAACTTTGTTTTGGTATGTCAATGGAACGATTTTGGTAGCTTAGTAAGTTAAGTATAATTACAAAATAAGGCCCCCACAGACAGGTGCGACAAGACATTACGACAACGCGTTAGCATAGGAATGGTTCTTAGTACCTACTTTACTAAAGCAGTTTTAGAAGTACATGTGGAAACGCTTTGATGTCTAGATACATCTTTTTGAATTATAGCGTCGCGTCACAACTGTCTGCGGGAGCCTTAAAGCAGCAGTTTTTAAAACGAGACCTTATTCAAGATCGAATTAATCGATAGTATAGAAAGATCGTACCGATATATATGCCTAAGCTTACAAGGAATTTGGTAGCTATAAGTTGATTTAGATACAACGAATAGGTATTTTTGACGCTCGTATTACTCACACAATAATTTATAGGTACGTATAAGGTAGGTATTATGAAATCACAAAATGAATGCATCAAGAAAACCTAACCATGCATTTCAGGTTGGTCTATTCCGCAAATTTTGGATTTCTCATTTCGCATGCAAAATTTTTGGTACATTCTGCAAATTTTTCAACCGCCTCAATACACATTAAACAAAATAATCTAATTGTCTATTCTGTAACACTAACACATGGCATGTGGAACCCAAAGTAGATCAAACATGGCGTTTCCCATACATATTTGGTAACGTGGGAGTGTCGAGGACCGAGGTGCTAATGATAACAAGGATGAGGTTCGTACTGACCCTTTTACTACGGCCCAAACTTATGAATGGAACGCCAGGACCAGTTTTGAGAAGTTAGAGGACATACCGGAATATTTTTGAATGGGATTCGAATGAGATGCGCTTGCGACAGTTGAATGCACCTTGTGTGTATTTTACGCGGGAGAATTTTGTTCCATTTTTGTTTTTGGATGTGCATATTTGGCATAATAATCCGTTCTGAATGAATAACAAAATTGTAGTACCTAATAAAAATAAAATTACGAAATTTTATCGCGCGTGAATAGATAACTAAATCATTCAACTAAACCTAACACCAATAGTGTGTCTTGAGTATTAGTGTGAAATCTTTTGCTTAATTATAAAATTCTAGCTTTCTCTTAAACTTCAAAGTGGTATCTTAAATTCCATAACCTAAAAATTCGCTACTAGACCCTGAATTCGGATACCTACTACCATTCTTTGAAAGAAACGTTTCTGTTACAAATTCCATCGTGTGTAAAACGTAAAGACATAGTTACAATGTCAGTATTCAGTGCGAACATTTAAGTTTCATTTTAATTTTAACACCTACCTAAAGACAAGATAGTGGCTATAAAACAGCTATGAAAACTACTTGAAAAGGGATCTTTTCTATCTATCACCATAAAACTGATGAATGCGACTGCCTAAAACAATGGTGTCCAGGAAAGGTACCATTGTTTAAATGGTACCATGTCGATGACATGGTTAACGTGGGAATTATGAACAAAAATTTTCAGGTTAAGTTAACCATAAGTAATTATTTAACCTAGCCTTATTTGTCCACAGCTATAAATGGGCAATTCCTTGCAATAGACAAGTCTTCATTAATATCATGCTCATTCTTCAGACCTAGGCTTCTACTTTTCCGAAAGAAAAGAGCATTGTGACGACCACGAGCATTGGGCTTGCAAATCACTGGCAACATTTTATTGTATTGTTTTTTCCTTTTAAAAAATTCCATTTTAACAATTTTTCTTACTAATTTTTGGTGAAACAGTGACAGGTTACTGATAATTCTATTTATGAATTCGTTGGGCAGTATTTTTCGGGTTAATGTAGCCTATGACACTCACAAATAAGGTGATTTTCTATTGGCAAAATAATTTTCAAAATCGGTTCAGTAGATCCAGAGATTACTCTCTACAACCTCACAAACTCACAAACTTTACCGCTTTATAGTATTAGTATAGATAATAATTATGTGGTAAATAGAAAAAAAAGACCTATTCTTTCTCCAATTCACTTGTATAAAGTTAAAGTTGCCCAAGAACGACGCCCATCCTTCTAGTGTAGCAAGCTAATATAAAATCTATAGGTACATCAATTTAGGTATCATACTCATAAATTCTAAAGTTAATACCGAACCAGACGAGGTCAGAACGGGGAGAACGGTTGCAATTTCAGTCTCCCCCAGTTAAGTGTGGCTCCCTAAATTGGAAGCTTAGAAAAAGCCAGACGTTAATGTTTGAAATGAGGGGTTAGAGAGTCCTTTAACGTTTTTGGGACTTGGGGTACTTATTTCGGTAAATGCTGACATGAGCCCCGGTATAAGGTACCGATGTAACTTGGGTATGTGTGGTCAGGTTTTTCTGGCCAGCACATCAGTTTTTGTTTTACCAAATTATAATTAGGGTTCGAAAATTAAACGAAGTTTTATAATTAGGTTTTACTTACACTTTTTTATTTTTAATATTTCATTTATAGCTTTTTGTTGCGCAAGTTTTGTTTTTGCCTATCCATTTACTTCTGATTCTTCATTTGTTTTTTGTTCTATAAAACCTCATCTTCATGCTAAAATGTTTGCCTTAATTCAGAATTTTGAAAAGTACTCCAGCAGCTCTGTTACTAAGGATCTTAGATTTTGTAATTGAAATTAACTACTCAGTATTCTTATAATCTGTGGGGTCTTTAAAGTAAAAGGAGAGGCCTCTAATTACTTTTCTGGAGATAAATCTCTTTGGATTAAAATCTGCTTTTAAAATATTCTTAATTATTTCCTGAGGAAGTATAAAAAATAGAGTAAAGCCATGGACCATCATTTCGGTATCTTTAAAGAGTTTATTGAGGAAGCTGGTCATTATGGTAGGTGTCGACTTAATAACCTGTCACTGCTTATTGCAAAGTTTAAGTTCAATTCCAACACGTTTTTATTGTAAGCTGCAATCATTGACAACATTTATGTCAGGCTTATCCGGTAAAAAAACTTGTCGCTATAACTGGTTGATTTTAAAATGGTTAAAACAAAGAACGAGCTTTATTCGAAGTTGATTTTGGTCAACAACGTAAGCCAACGTTGGATCAATATTACGATCAAACGTTCGCAAAACTCTTTTTTACAATTTCAGTCCAAGATTGGAATTTTTGCTAAAATAATGTTGGTACGCCTGGCTCATCTTCAATATTCTTTCAGGTCACCTCTGTGTAACCGTTCTGGAATCACAGACGATTTAGATATTTGAACACAGACAGCGACTTCATTCATTATAAAGTTCATATTTTACCAGGCTAAGCATCTGCTGACTTTGTCCATACATCACTCTCCGTACGCAATTCATAAATTCTGTTCTAATGTGCCTTCATTACTGTCAATGACTCACATGTTTATTTCATAACATCTTGTCTGTAACATGTCGTGACTTGTTGGGACAAGTCATGAACTTGACTTATCTTAAACATTTGTCCTCTCTATTAGATTGTATGGATTGTAGTAATTAGTTTAATTAACCGTTGACAAAAGTGTGAAGTGATATTAATGGTGTAGATGATGGAGCGTGTGAATATGGCATGTAAAGTTGTAAGATGTTTGTAGATTGTGTCGTTGTTAATCGTTTTAATTAGGAGGATAGGGTTGCGTTCGTCAATGAAGAATTTCAAAAGGTCTCAAAGATAAACATAGATCAGATAAAGCCAAGGTTAAGAAAAAAAACTTTGATATTCTGTGTTGACCAGGCAAAAGCTGATTGAAATTATAAGGATCTAGAATTTTGGCAAATTTTCTATTTGAGAGAAACGTTTTGGTTGAATTACAGAATCCTCTCTGTGTTAAGCGAAGTGTAGTAGGTAATTCTAGTTCTATATCTATGTAAGAATATTGTTGTTTTAGTTTATCTAAGGCCTCCTCTTTGGTCATTAAACGGCCCATTTCCCAGCTCTGAAAAACCGCCCGCAAGTTAAGATAAGCACTTGTCACATTCTCTAGCTTAATCGTTCCCATAAAACCATGGAAATATTACTTACATTGATTTAAAGTCAGAAGTCGTTGACAGCTAAGAATCTCGTTTCTTTTATGTATCCAGTTTCGAAATTATTCGAACCAATTACTTGTTTTGTACGTGTTTAATCTTTTTCCGAGGAAGTCACTGATTAACAGGTTTTTTATCTTTATGAGTGGTCGCCTCTGAATTACTTTACTAACTGAACTTGAAAGATTTGAACTCTATTTGTTTTTAGATTTTGGGTCTATTGCCACCAGTGTAAAGGCCAGACTGGTTTGGTGTTTTTATTTTCATGGTACAAATGAATAAATTAAACTTTCTTCTTGGATAATGTAAGGCCTTGAACTTGTTTGTGTCACGAATCGTCAAATGGCTCGGAAAATTATTCTGTTATTTGGTAACTTATTTTCTCGTACAAATTGGTCATAACAACCGAGGATAGGATTTTGTTAGTATCTTTACTGCAATTGTTGGTGTTTTCGTTTATTTCAATGTTATTGACAATTTTATAAACTTTAAATTCATTACGAACAGGATTAGATGACATTAGTAATAAACGAGCAATCTGCCCTCTTTACGATACAAGACTTGGATCTACTAACTACGAATAGTGCGAAATCAGAGAATCCATTAATCACCCTTAGTTCGAAACCAAGCTTTAGCATGTTTTCACAAACATATGTACATAATTTAGAATTAGATTTATCACCTGTGAAAGGAAGGGAATCGCGTGGTAGCCCACTCGTAAGTAATATTCTAAACGTGTGTAATTCCCTGAGAACTGAAACGCCATCTGCCATGTAAGGCATAAATTACTGAGGCAACTCCAATCACCATGTAGATTGACATCGATTTGTCTCTGGTTACCACGCAAGGGCGATAGACAACGAAATTCTGTTTTTCTCCGACCTCTTTAGCACACGTGAAAATATTTGCCTAATGCTTCACTGCCACATTCTGGAATTAGATTTTGGGATGTTAAACATTCTCAGGGTTCAGCACAATGTTTGTTGTACAACAGTTTGGTCTAAGAGTTACATTGTCTGTGTTTGTAAATATTGGTGACATAATAAAATCTTTATTGTTTAGTCTGCAAATGACCGTTACATTTGCTTCATTAACACTGCGTAACCGTTTCGTTCTTTAGTCCGACTTGAGGTCTCATTGAAATATACAAGCATTATTGAATTTATCGGACTATAATTTGCTGCATCCGTAATCCAACGGTTTCTTTTCTACACACCTGATAATTTTAAGATCGAGTAAATGGCTTTATGTTCGTAAATAATTAAACAAAAAATATGGGTTGCTTACACGTAATGACTCCTTGCGGAGTCTTCAGCGGATATCCTTTACATATGTTCAAGTGTTTTAGAGAAAACAAAAAGGCCGTCCATGCTAATATCAGCTACCGTTTACGCGTTTCTTTTTTCGTTTTATGCCCCAAAGGTGTTTGCGTGCCGAAAATTGTTTGAAGAAATATTAAGAGAAGAGTAAGATTTTAATAATAAGTAGGCGATTTGTTATGTAAATTGAGCCGTGGTGCTCATTTTCGTTAAAACGGAGTATCGGAGGAATTAAGGTAAATGGGTTGGAGTGTGCTGTCGAAATTTAAAATAGGAAGTCTGCACGAGTTCCCTAAACGCAGGAAACGAAAGAAGTGTGAATAGCTACCGGTGTTGCTTCCTCTTTCTTGCTATATTTCCTTTTTAGGTTTTGAAGCACTTCAACCTCAAAGGACGACCGAAATTCGATTCACGAATATATTAAAAAACTTTTATCAGAGCCATATTTTAGTCGATCCCGAAAGCTACTTAGCAACGCAACACATTTCAACTCAAGAACTTATTCGAACAAACTTACGAAATCAATATTCAAACAAAACAGCCTCGTTATTAAAGGCATCAGAACTTGAAGGCTCTTTTTACTCTCAATGACTACCTTGGGAGCTCAGCCCCTGGCGGGATAACCGCTGGTCAAATCATCGTTGATGATGAATGATTACTGAGATTTCATTTAATGATGGACTCGGACACCGGCTCCCAACTGACAGCATAAAAAGACAGCCTCAAATTGTCCGAACAGTTTTTTATATACTTTGTACTTCGTAATGAAATGTGTAATCTTTCTTTGTAGAGGATGATGGATGGAGCTATTACAATATATTGAAGTTACGCTTTAGTTTTGATCGGTTCAATTTTGTAAATAGGTAGATGCTACTAGATTGATTGATTTTTGGGGTGTAGTTGACTCAACTCAATGTTGTAATAAATTTTAATTGCTGTAATAATATTTTTGCTTTCATAAAGGCGTACCCTTCAAATTAAATCGTCTCGTGTGCCAGTACATCAAAGGATGTCTAGTAGATATCGCTATCATCGATAAGACCACCATACTAACATGATTTCTTGTAAGTTCTTTCTCTCAAATTCTTCATATTGTCTTTAAAATTAATAAGTTCCCCGAAAAATCTCGATTACTTGATCCTTTTTCAAGAAGACCCCTCATTTCTGTAATCCAGCCACCAAAAACATCACTGAGCACCAAAACCCGTTCTAGCCGAAATCCTTTAATAAGTTATTCAGTAACTTTATCTCCTGCGTAAACCTGATTGTGTACTATATCAAATTCATATTCAAGGCAAGTCGTAGGTAATCCTAAACTCGTAATAAGACAGAAAACTGATTATAGATTCCTTCCCTCTCCTTGAGTAAGCCTTATGCAAATAAAATGATACCACGAGGTGTATTCGAAATATGGTTGGCGATATTAAAGTTGGGTTTGTGGATCAGTTTTTATTTAGCAATCTTGTCAGGTATTTGTTGTGTGAACTTTGAAGTAATTGAGAGTCTTTTAAGTTATTTTCAATGTTGGTTTCGGTACGTTTTAAACGTGTTTGTCTTCAGATTAACGATGGATGTTCCTTGTAAAGTATGGCCAGGAGTCTTCTTGGTAGTTTTGGTGATAATGATGACATGGTGATTCAAATGCGCAAAAACCTTTTACGTACTGGTTCAGTGATTTATTGATCTGGTCAAACGCTGAAGACTGGTTCTTAACGTTTCGGTATTGTCAAATCTAAGAATGCCTGTCGTACTAGGGTATAAATACTAATTCTTACCTGACGATCCTCTTATACCCAAGTTAGCAATAAAAAATATCAAAACATGCCTTTTTAACCACAACAAGTAGTTTTACAGTAAAAGCGTGTCCCTTTATAAACACGCCGTCTAAATTATGTAAATACACCACATTTATGTTAATACATCGATTCTCGATCATCAAGGTGTACCCAAACATCATCCCGACATATGTATGTGATTAGGACACTCATTGTTCAATACCAAAGTATTGTTCCATGATATTATGATTATGCATGACTGATGAAAAAACAATGGGGTTCATCTCAGCACTTTGTATGATGAAATGTTTTTTGTCTGTTTGTTAATGCTTATGATTAGTGGGTCATGTTTGATTTATTCAGCGGATGTTAGATGAAGGTGCGTTTGGTAGGACTTAAGGACACGTGGCTGTGATTGTCATCAGTCGACCTGACTAGCTTCCAGTGATAGAGTTGAGTACCAGTATTTTACATGGAACTACGGCCTACCTGACCTCCACAAAGTTGATTAGGTACCAATATTTTACATGGAACTACGGCCTACCTGACCTCCACTAAATTGAGTAGGTACCAGTGTTTTACATAGAACTACGGCCTACTTGATCTCCTCAACCCAGTTACTGGGTAACACGGCCTCTTGGCACGACTGGTGCCAGATTTTCTGGCTTCTGACCACCCAGAATAACTGTCAAAGATCTAAAAACTGCAGACGGGGCCAACGGCTTAACGTGCTTTCCCAGGCACGAGTCTCGATATGTGACGGACTTCGGCAAGCGTTGCTCTTACCCTGGAAGCTCCTGTACTGGCCGTGATTGTCATGTCCTTGTAAGTCATGTCCTTGTACAGGACAGCCGCGTACGTAAGTATTTAGAATGTGCCTGATGACATTGTCTTTCCATATTTAAAGTAGGTGTTTCTCATTCTCACGGTAACTAGAAATAGGTCGTTGGTTTTACGAGATTTTTATTTTGATTTCAGTCGGCTAGATTTGTCTTAATTGCCGCATTGTCTGCTATGTCCGTGTGTTTATTTGCTTTGTGTTGTTTAAAAAGTTCTTGCTAAGTTGATTTGTATAATCTTGTCTAAGCGGACTTATACTGCGTCACCCACTGGATATAAAAGCGTCATTATGACTTTCCAGTGGTCAACCACTGACACTCCATTGAAAGAAATGGCATAGAATCTTGTCAAAATCAACCATTATGAAATCAATGATAGACCATTCTGACACTATTGTAATAGCAGACTTGGGGCCCTGTTCTCCGTGTTCGCCAACCACCTTGACAGGAAAAATGTACTGGCTTGTAAATGACGTTTTCTTTCGAGATATTTCGGTACCAAATCAATTTTTGTCCTACATCTAATCTAATTCCGAGTCAAGTTGTTCCGGAGAAGAGAGATTCCGAATGGACTAGCGACTATTTTGAAGTCAGTATATCAAAATGGCTGATGCAGTGCGTATTGTGCGTAATCGCGTTTGGATATTATTCGGGCTCAAATGACTAGGTCCTTGTTTAAAATCTAACGACCTTTGCTAAATAGGACTGTACGACTAATAGCTCTTTAAAATCCATAATTTATAAATCCAAAAGTATTAAATCACTTTTCGAGTTAGGAACGCGGCCGTGGGCGAATGAATGGTGCGCAGGAGTAGGGTTGTCAGGGGCTCTAGACCAGTTGAGGAATTTGTTCGAAAGAGTCACCGCCGCCCTGGAACGCAAAGGGCACTGGAGGAACACGGATGGGTTTTAGTCAGTAAGAGACACTCTCTTCTGCTCTACCCAGAGCGGGATGAGTCATTTGATGATTTCCAATCCTTAAAAAAAAACGAGGGCTCTAGACGAAGTGGCATCCTACCAGCGATAACGATTGTCAAAAACTCCAAAATGTATGAGGTTCACAATATACCAACTGATATAATTTGGCATTTCGACCCAATTTTAGCTTGCCTCCAGTAATTCAAAACGCCAAAGTCCGAAAAGATCCAGTCAATTTTGCCGGACTTCTGGGTTAAATTGGGCATAACCGACTTCTTAACCTAATCAGAATTGCGATAAATTTCCGAACCTTCTTCGTGTTTCATCATAAATACGTCACTCATCATAACCATCATCCACATCCTGACTTCGTTCACTGCTGGACATAGGCCAATATTTTCTCGAGCACTTCTTATGGATAAATAAATAAATTTAATAAGTCAGTCTTACTCTAAGACACTGGTAAAATTTAAAAAGCCGGACAGGCTGGACATCGTCTCATTTGGCCAGACACGCAACCAAAAAGCCTAAGGCTATTTCCGTGAGCTTGCCAACCCTATCTATGCGCAGGAGTTTGTTGACTGATCTGTCACTGGACAAGTTATGATGTAACATTATGTTGGGAACTAGACGGGTTATGTGTGGCATTTGTACTTAAGCCTCTATTTCTTGTTTCTACATATATATTGCAATGCAACTGTCAAGCTAATTTAATTTTGCGAAATAGAATTAATCATCTAGGTAATGCTGTAAAACAACGTCTTTAACTTTAATGTTTGAAACAAGCATTGTTTCGATTTTGGAGCGAAAACTATAATCCCCTAAATAGGTATTGCTTGACTCATTACTCCGTTTAAAGACTTTAGAGCCTATTTCTATAAACGGCCGCCTGCCGTGCCAACATGTCGAACCAAAGTAATTCCGAAATCTGTAGTAGGTAACGCTTAAGACAAATAAAATTAGCTCTTAGGGTCGAACCGCAAAACCGCTTAACAATCTACCAAAAAGATTCGCCATCCGAAGTGAATGAGGTCGATACTCAAAAAACTTATCCAAATTCAAAAATCCGCTGCCATTGTACGTATAGTCGCCATTCACTGGTTCTCATCAAAAACTGGCAACACCGCAGACAGGTGTGTTCCCGTCGTGCCCCTTTTTTTCAACGTCCGTTCCCGTACGAAACTCCTCAAACAAAGACTTTACCGCCATATGAACCAGCAGTGGAACTGATGTCTTATGGTTCAAAGTTTAAAGCCGAAATTCGTCTGTAGCCAACGTGAAGCTGTACAAGAGTTACAATGAATGGATCGTTTCCCTTACAATGTGCTGCAACGGTTAAAATTTCGTGGTCAACGGAAAATCTGATTTAAGTGAATGAAGTAAGTTTTGAAATGCTATGCGTAGGATGAGAGTATCGTGTATCCTCCATAATTGCGTTATTTTAAATTTATTTTGGGATTCTCCAAATCAGGGCCCTTACTTCGGTTATTGTTATTCAAGGGGTTAATCAAACTCGTATGAAATGCCCCTGTTAGGCTACTATTATTATTTTTAAATTTAGGGTCGTCAACCTTCACTTTTCAAATAAAAAATGGAACAATAGAGGTTGGTGAAAAATAGACTGGTTGATACGCTTTCGTCTCAATGTGCTCTAAGAACTACGTATCTAGAATATACTGCAAGCAATAGAAAGCGTGTCATCTCGAACTGAATGCAATGCAATAGTGTGAATAATAACAGTTACAAAAGAACTAAGATTATTAACAGCACAGCGATCTCAAGATTTCTAACGATACATGTTTTTCACGGCGAAATCCGTTAACGATATCAATTTCTATGCTTCACACACGATAATTAATTACTATCTTCCGCGTGATTGGAAAATTCTCACGATTCAAGGTAAAAGCCGCTTTGTTGGATCCAGCACTTAACATATTAATTTATCTTGATACGAACATAGAAGAAGAGAATGGAGTAACTGCTCCACACGACACCAATATCAATACTTGAATTTAGAACAGGTATCGAATTAAAAATAAAAATCTACAACCAACATTATCTGTAGTCTATTTCTGTCGAACTTATTTTTGATTTGATGAAACCTTTAATGACGCTCCGGATGTGAAAGTTAATTAGGCTGAATTTCTTAAGAAATTTTCTAATAATGAACTGTTGAGGCACTCACCTGCCGAATTGACAGACAAGGCTACTTCATTATATACTAGAAATATGAGAGTTATGAACAAGTTTTTGAAATATTCGTCTCAATTAATTTATTTTTAAGCTCGATCTTTAAAATACAAATTGCAGAGAGCATTGAATTATGAAACTATCATCAACGTGGGATGAGCATTCGGCATTTGCATTAGCATTAGTTATGCGAACAAAAAAATAAAGGATATGAAGCCTCGTGTCCGAAAGATAAATCCCGCATGACTCAAACTAAAAACCAGTCATCGATTCGTACAAATAAAAAGTAACTGCTTTAAGATAATAAAAAATAACTGATGTTATGACACCCACTGGGAATGTAGATGGACTGTGATTGTATAAATCTGCACTTCCTATTATAAAATGTATAAAACAATCTCGCATCCAATTCAATGTTTATGATCTCGTCAAGAGATTGACGATCTCTGCCTACTTAAATTGCCTCTCCACATCTATACATTTTCTGTACCTAGGCGAATAATTAGTTATCTTACGTCTCGGACATATAGAAGCTAAGAGCAAAAAGTTATGATTTTTTTGTGCGTCTGACTGTTTAAAATTAAGTGTAGTTTCGTCTATGATAGATGACCAATTATATTCAAATGCTAATGAATGCTTTTGACGTACATTTTAATTGAAAATGCACGGAAAAAGACGGAACGCAATGTTTTTAGATTTTGAAATTAGTTTGAACATTATGTTGGGTGTCTAGGGACCTTCCGCTAAATTGAAGGAGTCTGAAGAATTTTAGATTACGCAAATAAATGTGTTTCGTACAATCACAATTTGGCTCGCTTCGAGGAAATTCCCTTTAGGTTTGAACAAATATCACACCGTTATAAATTATGCCTCTGGATGCCTGGTACCTCTTGATGGTGCTACTTCCGCTATTATTGTACTTGAAAGGGTTGAGTGTATTTGTTATAAAATATAACCGTCATTGTCATCTGAAGTGGTTTGTTACCTCATTATTTATTGCTGGGCTCTTTAGTACCCTTCACAAAATGCGGAAATACGGGTGGATGTTCAACCGTTGAAATCACTTTGTCTCTAAACTCGGCGCTTGTTTTAATTAGTAATTGAAATAAAACAGCTAAATTATAAGAATGAGCTCTATTGAACTGCTCTACACTCAGTAGAGGTCGTAGAAAAAACATTATGATTAGTCTTTGTTCTATATTCCCATCGCCTTTAATTCGCAGGTTTTTCCAGAAGTTAATTTATTCAAGAACATCTTGCAGTTCATATGCTTTTTAAATATCTCACTATTAATAAGACTTTTTACTCTAATAAATAAACACTTCGAACCATTTAAAACCGAGTAACATCTAAAAATCTGTGTAGCATTCAGTCTCACCTGCCCATTAACCCTTTGAATAATTTCTGTGATGCGCTAAACGATTTACGATAGCGTAGCATGCCGAATTGAAAACAAGGCCGTCTTGGAAGACTGGCGTGCTCTGAATAGTGTTAATTACGGAATCATTGTGGCCGTTTTGCTACGGAACCTCCGCGTCTCCGTGCCGGCCGTTAACGGTGATGGCGTGAACGAAGAGAGGGATTAGTTAGAAGAAGCATGCGCCGGAGCAGCTGCCGCACGCACGGACTACTTACTTCGTAAAACCGATCAACAAAACCTCTTTTTACAAGTGTCATCGCCTTCGGAACGCCTGTTGACAATGTACTCGTGACCATTGCTTAGCAAATTAATCTTTTGCGCATTCGGAAGTCAGTGTTTGGTTTTTTGTTGAAGAAACTAATACGTGCTTTTGGAATTAGTCTTGATGTCGCTTTAGAATTCGTTGGAATTTAGCCTAGTTTTTTGCTGACGTTTTTGAGAGTGCGGTTATTGATATAGACAACGACAAAACAGTCTCGTTTTGTTGTTGTAGGAGGAATTAATGGCATTGTCATAATTACTGTTAAACATCTGATTTTGATTCGGTCCAATAGATAAAGAATTTAATCAAGAGACTAGACTTTATCTGAATTAAGAATTCAAATGCCTGTCCGCGCGAATGTAAGTCAAAATTAATCTTCTACTTTGCCCATCAGTGATACTTTCATCCTGAACTCTCCAACCGTAATATTCCAACTTTCTCGACAATCCCTCATGTTTTAAATTCCTGTTACTCGGACAAAAGTATGGCGTTGATGTTTTTGTCTGTGCCAGTTTGCTTATGCTCAGTGGCCGGTGGAATGTTCACGGTCCGTAGCTTCTTTCGAAACAGTCTTGGGACTGCTAGTGCAAATGTTTTTATATGGATATGGTTAAATGGATTTGTACCGGCGTCGACGTGTTTGATCGTCAGATCGTTTGATTCCGATCCAATTTTGCTTACAGCCTTTTTTAGATCCGCACCTTTTTTCTCACAAATGTTTGGAGAAGAAAGTAGAGCACCTGTTTGTGTATGTTTAGTTTCTTCGTTCAAATTGAGAGCGAAAGTGTGAATTTACAAGTTGAATGTGATTAGCACGTGTGCTCGAAATGAGTCAAAATGGATTCTTTTAGGATTTCCGTTTCGAATTATAATGTTTACTTTTGTCTATCTGTAATGTATAGTAACTTTCATCGCCATTATACCAATCTGTTTTCGAAGAAGTTCGCGATCCTATATTTTGTTTTTCTCTTAGTCCTCTCTTCAGGAATGTCAGGTCGTGATAGTGCAGGTGTAGGGGCGTTGCTCCCTTCACGGTGCTCGTGCTCACTTCGGGGGCATTCGGTCGCACCCGTGACTCTCGAATTAAGAATGAGCTCGCGTTTGGTTGTCATTATCGACGATTCATTCTGTAATTTCGGACTTTATTCAAGTTTTTGAATGAACGGTGTATTTATAGATGGTATGTTGTATTTATACTAATGGTTTATTATTCGAAATTCATATTTACTTTCCGACGAACATTCCTATTGTATTATTTCCGGAATGAAAAGGGCCCTTCAACAGTTATAATCGTAACTTTAAACCCAATTATCCTGGAAAGTAAACCGTCTTAAGTGCAGTTTAGCATAATTTTATTCATCAATTATGTATGATAGGCCAGAATTTCTAAGCCGGCTTGCAAGTGCTTTAACTATTTAATTGAAAATGAAGTGGCTTATTGCCGATCAAAGATGAACCTTAACGTAATGGCTTGAAGGCTAATCTATCGTAATTTCCATTGTTCGTAGTTTTCTCACCGTCTCATTATTTCCGTGTATAATTACGCTTCTGTTACTTGAGCTTTTAAGCGAATTCTCATTGTATCCTAAGTTTCCGCGGTGTCAGCGGCAGAAGTGACGTGTAATTTAGTATTTATCGTCCAGTTCAGATTCATTAGAAGCTTTGTCTTATTCAAACAATGTATGAAGCTCTTATTACTTTTGTATAAAGCCGATCTCGTGGATTGGAAAGCAGTTTATAACCCTTGTTTGTTGTTTCATCGTAAACGTTATTACAAACCAGATGGAATGGATAGTGTTTTTCCACAATATCTTGAATACTTACATATATTGCAATGCTTTTCTCAATTGTACAAATAAAACAAAACGATATCACAGAGGATTCCAATAAGATCCTAATATATAAAATTCTCCCATGACTGACTGATTGAGTGACTGACAGACAATGCACATCCGAAACTGCTCGTCTTAGAAAGCTGAAATTTGGCATGTAGGTTCCTTGGGGAGTGTAGGGGAGCACTAAGAGGATTTCCCGAAATTCCTACGGAAACGGGGAAAAATATATATGCGATATGCGCGCACGAAGTCGCGGGCAAAAGCTAACTAGCTTTTGCCCGCGACTTCGTGCGCTACAACTGATTTTATATACAACTTGATATTTTTCTCTAACAACTTTAAATAACTTGAACTTCTAAATACCTTTTCGCAACAACCTTTTCATTGGCTTGACATTACAAGCTAGGTCGCGTCTATAATAAAACGGATAGTTTACAGAATTTATAATAGTCTCGACAACGAATTCAGTGACTTCGCAAGTATTTTCAAGCTTTTGAAATTAGTTTGGTTTATTTGAAATTATGTTGACAATAATTTGAATGGTATTTTAATAGTTTCTAAATACATCAAAAGTATTTCGATGTAAATGTTTTTATTGTTGGGAAAAGGTCTAACGGGTGTCTATTGTTGGGGTGTTGTTAGGTATAATTTGTTTTAATACCAGACTAATTATAACAATAAAATAGGAATTGGAAATACCATTGACAAGACTTCGACTGGTATCAGTGGGTGTTGGTACTTAGGTACCTGGGTGTACAAAAGATTTTGAAATACATTTAATTAAACATTTCACAAGCTTCTGCTTCACACTTGGGATCTAACTCGAACGTAAACAAATTTATACAAACACGATCTTAATATGCATATCAAACATCTCAAGGGAATTCTTCAAGACACTAGGTTGTTAGTATCCTTCTTTGAAGTTTCCATATGCGAGGTTCTCATTACCTGTGCTCGTTCCTCTTATGTCTCATACTTATGCATCTCAGCTGCTTAAGTCTCAACGTTATGCTAGATTGGTTTATTTCCTTTGTAGCAAGAATTTCTCAAGGGTAGAATGCAAAATTCTGCACTTCGTTTATTCGGAATTTTATCCTTTTGTCTGGGAGTACATCTTTGCATATGTTTCTTGTTAGAGCTTCTACATTGAGACTCATAGATTATTTTGCTTGTTATTTTGTTTCATACAAGTTTAATTTATGTCAGAAAATATATTGTGTTATCTATCTACACTAATATTATAAAGAGGAAAGATTTGTTTGTTTGTTTGTTTGAATCGAATAGGCTCCGAAACTACAGGACCGATTTGAAAAATTATTTTAGCATTGGATAGCTACATTATCAGGGAGTAACATAGGCTATATATTATCCCCGTACTCCCACGGGAACGGGAACTACGCGGGTGAAACCGCGTGACGTCTACTAGTGATCAATAAAACCATAAATCACTAAGAAGTTTGTCTGAACCTCAACTCTGAGTAGTTCTATAGATAAACTTAATTCATGGCGGAAATCGAACGGAAATTAACTCAGAACTTTAGTACTTGAAGTAGCTTTAACTTTAAGGAATTCATATTTTTCGTAACGACATACTGTAACAAAAGAATCTGCTTCATCCTTTGCCCCTGATTCGTTATCGTCATCATGATTTCGCCCGAAAGACGTCCAATGCAGGACATAGGCCTACCCCACGTGTCGCCGCATGGTATAGTTCTGTGCGTCTATCATCCAGCGGTTTCCCGCGGTCTTCACTACAGGCTCTAGACAAGTAACAGAAAAAGACGCCCCGGGCTTCGGGAGTCGCAGGGCGATTCTCGGCCACCGTAGGCGCGGGCCTGCAGACGGCGAACATTGGGCGGCTCGCCGTCTGATCAGAACCAGAAGTGCTATTCTGTAACAACATTTTCGTATCTCGACAGCGGAATCCGAAGTGAGTTTTAGATTAAGACCTTTATGTTGTTTGCAATACAGCTCACTTTGTGAGTTTTATCACTCAGGTGAAGCACGATATCAAAATATATATTTACAGAATAGACTAGCTGGCCCGGGTCGACGGCGCGCTGTGTTCCACGCGCGCCTCAAAGAGCTGTCAGCATTAAAGGCGGGGCCCGCTAGGGCCAGTGCCTGCTGGAGCTGTGGACTTTGTTCGAAAGAGTCACCGTGGCCCTGTAACGCAAAGGGCACTAGGAGGAACACGGATGGGTTTTAGTCAGTAAGAGTCTGACACTCCCTTCTGCTTCGCCCAGAGCGGGAGGAGTCATTTAATGATTTCCCATCCTTAAAAAAAAAGGCTTTAGACAAGTGACATTTCGTCAGCGGTAGCGTGTCAAAGGCGGTTTTCGAAACGTCAAAAACGAATGGGATTGAAGAACATTGTTGAATTGTCATGTTATCAATCCCGTATATTTTGGCGTATCGACAATCGCCATCGCTAATAGAATGGCACGTTGTCGATAGCTAGCTGGCTGGTCATCGGTGATTTGTACTAATTGTCACAAAAAAGCAAACAATGATCAACATCTCTATGACTCTATACAGTCCTATCAAATGGAAGTTTACGAGTCTGTATAACCATAACTAATTTACAATCGGTTTGTGACTATTAAATAAATCTGCAGCTCGAATTAAAAATTAGCTCCGTTTATCATGTCCGTGAGAGCGTGTTTTTTTATCAGTTTTTTCAATATTGATATTGATTGCATTCGTAGTAACGGTTGTTTATTCTCTCACGGTTTTATCTTATTTTGGAACAATAGGTGCTTCTTTTGGCACTAGAATCTAGGCACTTTGTGAGAGGCAGTTAAATCCTTAATGGTTAAAAAACAGTGCTGTATGAAAATTCGTCTAGGTGGTCCGATAGTACTGCTACCTCATCATATAAAATTCTAAATCATCAAGCCGAAAGATGTCCATTGCTGGGCATTGGCTTATCTCAACCAATCAGTCAGCCTTGCGTTTCTCACGTTCAGCAAAGGCAACGACCATAAGAGGATACAGCAGTAATTACCACAGATTCAATTACTTTAAAGTACCCATAAATAAACGTATTTAATAGAGCCCTCTATTTCCATTTCAAACCCACGCAACATTAATCAAGAAAGCTTTTCGTGCTCCCGAGGGATCTAGTGCTAAGCGCAAATTGATTGGTTATTCATTTGCAGGGTCATGTCGCAAACATGGGTAATCCTGTATTTGTTGTGGTACAACATACATAAGTAGGTCTCTGAGTTCATCTACGTAGTGTTTTTAGAAAAGGGAATAGGTTTCTTGCAATTGCTTCAAAAAACTTTTCATCTTGACCTGTCGTGTGTCGTTCTCCAGGTTTGTCCAAGAAATCTTTATTCAAGTCAGGTTGTCTATAAGTTGGCAGCAATTGCACATTGTGTTACAAAAGTACAACAACAGGTGCGTTATGGCTTATAATGCATTCATAAAATCATGACGTCAAAGTGACCCAACGCAAGCAAAATTCGTAGGACCATTTGTAGGCAATTACGAATTCCCAACATCGGATTTGTTTTGAACAGTGAGTAGCAATTCAAATGTTGTATCTTTCTTGGTAGATCTTCGTCAAAGCAAATAGCAGTAGCACTTCCTCTTGAGAAATGCACAGGATAACATAAACGCTTTAGTTTCTCTAGCCAAATACTAAAATCTAGTAACATTTCCAACTAATTCTGTGCTGTAATAATATTTCATACAATACAATTTCTGTATAACGAACTAATTTCCTGCGGTGACTGCAAACGATTTTAGCAAAGCTATTACGGTAGCAATTTACGTGTTTTGTACTATTACCGACGATACACCACTTTCTATCGTCTCTGTAATGTTCATTGTATATCGATTATCTATATGTTAGAAGTTGAGGGTTAATGGCACATGATGAGTAGCAGAAAATCCAGTGCTCGCAGTTAGAAGAATTCAAACATCAAAGGTCAGTCTTCATTGAACACTTACTTCTACTTCCTTAGTTACAGTGAACAAGTTCGTTGGTTGCAGTTACGTTGAAAATACACCAAGGTGTATATTCCTCAATCTACGTATCTGTTCCCTTCTTATTTCGACTTTCTGTTTTATTTGTTTCGTGAATTCCCTTGCCAATAGTTCTTTATGTAGGGCCATTCCCGTTTTCCCCCGATGGCTTAGTTTTTGGCCCAATGTGGCGGAATTAGGTGCTTGGCACTGTTTCTGTGTTCATTTATTACTTGACTTATAGTGTAATCTCAGCCTTTGAGATAGGGGTCACCGATTATATCGTTTCGTTCTTTTTTATGTGTTTTCATTTAATTATTTGTATTTTCTACTGTTATGTAACTATGCTTTTGCGTGTTGTGTTTCTTTCCTTGTTCCAAATAAATGTTTTATCTATCTTACGTTTTGTTTTTTGCCAAACCGTACCAATATAGGAGTTTTGTCATCATAAAGTTGTTATGATCTAAGCATAAAACTTCAAGTGTTTTAGAAGACATCAATCTCGCGAATACCTTGAGCCTTGAGATTATATATTTGAGAATGAGTCATTTGTCAACATTATTATTCTTAGTTGCAACATAGGCTGCTATAAAAATTTTCATGTCAGTCACTTTTAAATACCTATCTGGACAAAATAGTTTCTACTCGTCAATTACCATTCTAACAACGCTACATGTTGAGAGAATCCATCCATACCATTCATACTTAATATTATAAATACTTAATTCGGCCTGTTTAACCAGTTTTGAAAATTTTTGTAATAGAAATATATTGGACTTTAGTGATCTAAGGTTCAATCTATTTAACAAAATGGCTAAAAAGTATCCGAGGGATACATTGGACCTTGAAGAAGGTTACAAGGTACAGTGTATTTATTAGCCATCTTACATTACAGGTGAAGCCACTGTCAGAAGTAAGTGTGAAATAAAAACAAACTTCAGTATTTAGTGATTCGACATATTCCTGTGATTAAACTTGCCGAAATCCTCGTTGATATGGGGTGATATAAAGAGTGGAGAGAGAGATAATCACCACAGTTGCAAAAAAGAATCACTCGACTATTTCATGACTTTGTAAGGATGAATAATATAAAACAACTTCAACTGATACCGCAGATAAAGAACAAATCAGGTATAACGGGATATATTCGGCACGAGTTGTGAGCACACGTTTGACGACGACAGCTCTAACGCTTCACATTATTGGTTCATTAGTCAATGCCCATCAACTATTATTGCGCTTGCAAGTTTCGTTCGCCCGCCGTATATTGGCGAGATCATCCTGCTGCATTCATCTGTGCTCACGACTTGTGCCGGCTACTATACTTCTTATTCCGGGAGTACGTGCTTTCGGCATGATTTTAAACTTTCACGGCGAAACCGCTGGCCGAAGTTAGTTCACTATATATGTATGTAGGAGTTTTAACACTAAATAATAACTAGTCAGAATTTTTTAATTCAGTAACTACATTTGATCCTCATGATGAGCATCACAGATTCGCAGAATTATTACCAATATTGGTAGCAGAAATGCTGTCCATTATTATTTCTTCCTTATTAATATCCAGTCCTCTCTCAGCATTATTTTAACCTCCACCAACACAACACACGTCCATATGTAATTAATACTTGCTATCGATTTCACATCACGTTCATGAAGCTTCGCATTCACAAGACGGATCGCGTATATAGTCTTAATATCGAATATCACAGACTGTTTTTATCTTACAAAAACACTGATATGTTTTCACAAGTCCCCATCGTTTATTTTCTTTGTGTTACCAACGTAAACACTCTGTGGTTCGACTAGTTATTTGACTGTCCGTGTTTTTGTTTCGTTAATCGTTTCTGTTCGTTTTTCTTCTGCGTGTTATTTTTGTAGATAATAATTGGAGTTTATTCTAGATCATCTTCTATTTCGTACAGGTTTAGTAAAATGTCACCTGTGATGATTGTATCGGAAGAAATAGCTTGGTTTTTATTGATGTGGGTATTTCCAAGTGAGCTTGTTTTTTTAGGATTTGCTGTATGATTTGTTAGTTTTTCTTGTTTTTTATTTATTTATTTAGATATCTATTGGTTTGAGCTATAGATTGCTCAGGACCACTTTTGAGACTCATTTGACTATACGACTTTAGATATAAGTATCATTATACTTGTTGATAGTGCTGATATGATATGACTGACCATTTGGACTTCACAATTACTTCTATAATGGATTCTATACACAAGGGAAGAACCCTCAGCTTACAGCCTGCCATGACATCACAACTTGATGTCAATTGTATGTAATAATAACTTAATAACGATTATAATGTACAGCCTGTGAACTTGAATGTTAATTATGCATTGTAACTTGAATAACCCGTTAGGTTGGCAATTAAGTAACATTACAAATTTACAACACAATGCCTTGGGACCAAAAACTTAGAATATAAAGACAATGATGGACAGACTAAAATGTTCACCGAATTGAGATATAAAAATGATTAGATTTTGCGCAGATTTTTACATTTTATAACGACCTATCATCTTTTTAAAGCCAGCGTGTAGAATAGAACAGCAAAAAATCATCTCGTTTCTAGGCGTTCAGGCTTTAAATGAGAAAAATTCTTCGCTGCAGTCCGATTTGGCGTCTTGCCAGGTCTACGGAATGGAGAAATGGAGATAGGGTAATTTCTTGGTATTTAGGAGCCGCGATTAGTAATACTGTATTATCATTAGTTAAGGGTGGTGTAGTAGGAATATATCTTCCTTACATAAACTGCCAAAATCACAGGCAATTTTGCTAATGACTTACAAACGTGTTGCTTTCTTTGCTCGAGAACTTGGACAAGATACAGGAAGGAAGTCTGGTGTATGTTGTAACTTTGTGTGACATAAGCACAGTTGACTTGTATCTTATACTAGCTGATCCGCGCAACTTCGTCTGCGTCACAATTTTAATTACTGCTCCGCTCCTATTGGTCTTAGCGTGATGGTATATAGCCTATAGCCTTCCTTGATAAATGGGCTATCTAACACTGAAAGAATTTTTTCCTGAGATTAGCGCGTTCAAGCAAACAAACAAACAAACTCTTCAGCTTTATATTAGTATATAGATAATATAATATCTATACTACTATTATAAAGAGGAAAGATTTGTATTTTGTATGTTACGAATAAACTTAAAAACTAC
Source organism: Lacanobia wlatinum (assembly GCA_947578705.1). Taxonomy (NCBI): domain Eukaryota; kingdom Metazoa; phylum Arthropoda; class Insecta; order Lepidoptera; family Noctuidae; genus Lacanobia; species Lacanobia wlatinum. The sequence continues at coordinate 16,597,804 of OX388044.1, forward strand.
TGGACCGATTTGAAAAATTCTTTCAGCAATGGATAGCTACATTATCAGCGAGTAACATAGGCTGTACTATTTTATCCCCGTACTCCCACAGGAACGGGAACTACGCTGATGAAACCGCGTGACGTCCGCTAGTATCTTATAAATATATGTCTGTGTTTGTAACATAAGTAATATAGAATCATCACCAAACTAGCCCTTGTCCAACTTTGTTTTGGTCGTATTCCTGCCTAAACGAATGGAGCTGAGTCGCGACTGCCTTTGTCTTTCCTAACCCAGTTACTGGGTACCTACTGCAATACACCTAGGTAGAACTAGTTGTAAGACTCGAGCTTCTGACTTCCCGTACCTAACGAAGGTGTTTTTTAGAACAAAACCAGAAAATATTGATCCTACAATCGTATACTTATACATATCATGACAGTAACCTCTAGAAGAAAAAGAACTGGACAAGTGCGAGTCACACAAAGGGTAACGTTCCATAAACCGAAAAAAAAAAAAATATATATAATTCTTGTATGGGATTAATTTAATCCCTTTAATTTTTAATTTAATTTGTTTTTTTTTATCTTTATTTATTTAGGGGCATTTGTCTCCATGGACATGGGAGCCCCAACGTATCCTAAACTAAATTACATCCTTAATTTATAAAAGAAAAGAAGGAGTCACTGGTGCAAAATTATATTTTCAACAATTGACTTTGCTGCGTCTGATGTTGGTTCTGCTAATATGGTTAAGAATGCGCCTTGATCGTATTTGCTTATATTAAATTTTTGCATCAATGCCTCCCTCCCATTCCGATACTTATCACACTCTACAAGAATGTGTTGTATATCATCTAACTTATCACACAAATCACAATTTGGGGAATCAACCTTTTTCATTAAAAAAGCAAACTTCTTTGAAGGATAATGGCCAGAGCGTAACCTATTTAGAGTAACAATGTAGAATCTATTTAACTTACTATCGTAAAACCAAGGCACTCGAGGAGGCTGACATTGTATAGTTTTGTTTAGTTTTAGTTTTGTTTTTTGTATTTAATTTGTATTATTTTTTGCTATACCGGCAATAGAAATACCTACACATTCTGTGAAAATTTGAATTGTCTACTTATTACGGTTCTTGATTCAGCCCGCTGACATCGCGGAGGGTTAGTAATAGGGTTTCGTTGGTTACCCATAGGGTACGGAACCCTAAAAAACATAGGTTTAGGTATTAGTGTCCCTATTACAGCGGAGCGAGGCAGCGAAGCGGAGAAATGGAGAAATTTTAACCAATCATGTCAGTCAAAATGTCAGTGGGTCACGTGGTGCGGAGATTTTATGCAATTCCATTGGTTAAAATTTCTCCAGTTCGCTCCGCTGCCTTGCTCCGCTGTAATGGACAGGCAAACACACCAAAGCAGCAATACTGGCTAGATAATAAAGCCACTAAACATACGTCCTTTTATTTCCATCAATATCAAGGAAAGTACGGTTTTCTACCGGTTGCATTTTGTGGAATGTGCGACGGAGTTGCATAATTTCATTCCGCCAAGCCCGTTCCGTCATCGGACCACAAGACGAACGGCGATGCGCCACCGGTACATGGTGGACATTCCACCCACACGCACAAAACGTTTTGGGAAGACATTCAAAGTGCGTACAGGTAAGGAGTGGAATTCCCAGCCGGAGTCTGTGTTTCCTGATAGAGTGAACATGTTACTTCTAGGCAAGCGTGCTCCATCTTCGACCACATCATCGCTGACCAACAGGTGAGATAGTGGTCAAACGCGTGCCTATCAATAGTAAAAAGAAAAGTAGTTCTGTAGCACGGGTTTTTCATGTGCAAAATAATTAATTTTCCAGACACATAATTTGTTGTGACAGGGCAAAGAAATTCAACAAAGCCCTGGATTTATTAAAGAACATAACAACATTGTATGAGATAGAATAATCTAGAGAACAAATAGAAATTATGCTAACACGAAGTCCACGAACCCTTTAAGGCCGCCCCGTACACAGTCATTCTCGAACTCGATCCACGATCAAAATCAATGATATGAGGGCCAATTCTACAAATTTTTAAGCAACATTCGCGTTTCGGTCGCAATCTGTCAAAATGCCATATTTTTCATACATTTTTGATTGATTGCTACTGAGATGCGAATGCGAACGGTACTTGAAAATTAGAAGAATTGGCACTGATCCGTGATCTAATTAGAGGTAAAGCCGCGAACCGACAGCGGTGTATGTAAGCGGCGCATTTTAGCTGCGTGGGTTCATTTGTTTGACAACGTGGGTCTATGTTCCACTGAAGTACACGCTACACGACCACGACTACGTACAATTGTAGCTTGGCCCACCGCGGCACACGGAGAGGTTCCGCACGTTTTTTTGCAAGAATATGGTTTTGACATAGTCGAGCTACGTAGGCGCCATATTCGAGCAAGCCATGCGTGTGCTAATGACGTCACTTGATGCGTAGCGTGTCCATGGGTTGCAGTGGAAACAATCTCATACATTTTCATGCAAGGTGAAGCCTCACACACGTGCGTAGCCTCTCCGTGTGTTGTGGTGGGTTCGCGGCCTTAGGTGTGAACTATCACGCTCACCCCACTAATCTTAACCACAGCCATTTCTAGAACCATCTCCACAATAATTCTAAACTTACTATTTAACCCCCGTTGTACATTAAAAACCACTAGCTACAAAGGTAGGTAAAAACATTACGACTATTAATCTCCTCCCGACCGTTTGCCGTTTGCATAAAATGCAAGCCACGGATGGCTGACCATGACGTAAATTGTGTTTTGCGTCAAGAAAAAGCATACGTCTTTTTTCGCTTAGCTTTAATAGGGTCCGATCATAAAAACATGTGTATGAGCAAAAAATACAGTTAGTTTTAACAATTTCTAGGTAGAACTGAGTTAGAATTGCTAAAAACGGAGGTGTTATTTTAGAGCTAACTAGTCCTAAAGCTGCTAGAGTGTTTTTTACTTTTATTTTTGTGGTTTGAAATTAAAATGTCGTGAAAATCGATTCTAGTTATTAGAAAGCATTATTCCGAAGGATCGCCAAACAGAAGCAAGCAACTGAAGTGGCAGAGGGCAGGGCACATTGGTCGCAAAACAGATGATAGATGGGGTCGAAAAGTTCTGGAGTGGCGTCCAGAAGACGCAGCGTTGGAAGGCCTCCCACAAAGTCCTATCTAATCCATATGTTATGTGTATATGATACAATTGCTAAGTAGTTAGTAAAGTCTGTATGCCCCCACTACCATTAGTCGCAAATAAACACGCATTTTAAATTACAAAATTCCTGCTAAGCAAATTTTAACCTTATCGTGAAGAACACCATACTAATATCAACGGATGAACGGATTTGAAGCAAACTTGGCACAAGGATAGACCTGTCCAGCAAGGGGATACTTTTCATCCCCGAGTATGTTCTCTTAGTATAATTTTCGTCTGTTACGCGGGCAAAGCCGCTTGCAGAAGCTTGTATATAAATACTTCAAACTAAATGCTCAGAGAAAGTAACGCAAACTAATCGAAAAACAAACATCGAACGAAAATATAATTAATCTGTACTCAGAACACAATCCTATTATTTCTTAGAACACCTCTATTCACTATTAATACGTACAATAGTAATCCAATTATTGCAATAGCCGGAGTAAACCGTTCGTTAATCATAGTTATTGTTCCAATTAACCTTTGAATTAACGCGTCAACAAATATGCTAATGTTATCTTCGTCTTATTATAAGGTCACAGTATGACGCGCATTATTTTATCAACAAAAGTATGATACACGAGTAAAATGATATAAATGATATTTATTTTGTAAGTAGGTTAAACATAACACTTTTACACGTAATTTTTGGTCATTCTTAGGGTTCGTACTCAAAGTGTAACCAACGGAAACCTATTACTAAGCCTCCGCTGTCCGTCCGTCCGTCCGTCCCGGGCTATAACCTCATGAGCCGTAATAGGTAGATAGTTCAAATTTTAACAGGGTGTGTAACATTTGTGTTGCCGCTATAACTACAAATAATAAAAAAACCGATGGTAAGGGACCCTTTATGCGCGATTCCTTCTCGCACTTGCCGGTTTTTGTTAAGCTTGATGAGGCTGGTTTTACTTATCTGACTACCTTGAGAAGAAACACCGAGACAAACTCAGAGGTCAAAGTCTCTTTTAAAGTTCATACAAACTGTACTGGTCAAATCATATAAGAACCATTTAGGTTAATGTCTGCGGTGGGCTTTTGAGGAAAGTGTCACACAGATTTGAGTGGACCTGTCCAGACAGTGCAAGCATTTGTCAGTTATCGTGTAGCTCAAACTTAGAACTTTAAGGAGATCAACAATTTGATGAACAATACCAAAGTAAGGACATTTGGGTAGGCTGCATAAATAACTCATACTACCAAATTAACATGAAATGAAACCCTAATATAGCGATCTACATGGTACCCAAATTCACAATATGTATATGGGGACCATACGGATCAGTGTCTGAAATGGTCTTTTGAGGAAAGAAACACACAGATTTGAGTGGACCTGACCTGTCAGTGGAAGCCCTGGTCAGTAGTCGAGTAGCTCAACTTAGAAACAATAAGGAGCTCAACGACTCGACGAACAATGACAAAGAAAGGACATTTGGGTTGGCCGCAAAAGTACTTATGCTGCCAGACATCGTTAAAAGTACATGAAAGAAGAAAAGAAAATAATAACCCATATAGTCCTCATATTCACAATAATGAATTTAATAATACTTTACAAGGCAAGTATTCATATCAAACATAGTAAATTTAAAAAATATTGCTGTACAAAGTAAATATGTCAAAATAATAAAAATAGAATAACAAAGTAAACATTCATGTCAAAAGTAAGAATATGAAAATTATAATGGATAAACGTAACATTAGGCCAGGTACATCATTGAAGCAGCTCAATCCAATGTCTTTTTTTGTCTTCAAGATAGTCTTTAACTGTGTAAAATGTTTTCTAACATAGCTTACTTAGCTGAATATGTGTGAACATCCCGGAGTATTTAGGCCCTAAATGAAAGTGCATTAAATTTACATCAGGGGTCAGCATAACCTGGTGGGGTGACCATACCCGAAAGGGTAAGCAAGGGAACTCTTACTAGGCCTCCGCTTTCAGTTCGTCCGTCAGTCTGTCCGTCAGCGGGCTGCACGAACCGTAATAAGTAGACAATTGAAGGTTTCACTGTGTTTACTTCTGTTGCAGCTATAACAACAAAATACAACCAAAAATTACAAGGCACAAAGGATTCCCAATGCAGTATTTTTCCATACGTCCTCACAAAACCTATATGGCAAAAAGGGTCAATGTTTTTTGAAGGGAATAAAAGAAGTCTTAGATAAATATTTTTGCTTTTTCTATGATGTGTCTAATGACTGAGACCTATTAAATATTTTTAATAAAGGTAATGTTGCCTATCCTGTCGCCTATTTCCCATTTGACTAGAGTGGTGATTTATCCTGTTCAGTACCGGGAAATACTGTATTTAATGGACATTACATTAGGGACAATGTCTCACAACGGAAATCACATTTTTGCTGCGTAAAAGCAATATAAATATTTTTGCAAAAACAAAAGTAAGATAAATTCTACCTTGGAAGCTCAAGGTTAATTTTGTTTCGGGTGTCTTTAGCATTGACTTAGTCTTTTAAAGTGAAAAACCTTATTTCGCTTACAATATCCTCTGGTCTCTGAAGCCCTAATGGCCTTTAAAACTCTGTTTTATTATCTTGAGATGGCTATCCATTAGCAACACGGCTTCCTGATAATTTTGTCGGATCATTTTGGATGATATAAATTGGATAAAGTAAAAGTTCAGATGTGCTTGTTTGAGATTTCAATAAACTAAGATTTTGGAGTAGAACTTAATTGATATATTGTTGTCAATGGCATACGCACACGAGGCCCGAAAATACTGCTGTTTGTCTTTTTAGGTTGTCCCTCTTACTCATAAAAAAAGTCACGCCTACATTCCTCAGAGTTAGGCGAGAATATTGACATCACCCACAACTCCAGTTTTACTGTTGGAAAACCCAATAAAATTTGTTCGACTCCTGGAATCGAACCTGTCTTTTTAACCGTTGGAAATCATTAAATGACTGAGCCTGAGTGTCAAAATTTTACTTACTAAAACCCTTCCATGTTCCTCCAATTGCCCTTTGTGTTCCAGGGTTGCGGTGACTCTTTCGAATAAATTCTGGAACTCTGGCAGGCACTCGCCCTAGCGGGCCCTGTATTCTATGCTGACATCTCTTTGAAGCGCGTGTGGAACTCAAGTGCCGTCTTGACCCGGGTCTGGTTCTTATCGGACGGCGAGCCACCCAACGCTCACCGGCCCCGCAGTCGGAATCGAACCCTGGACCCTAGACTAAAAAAGCATTCTTTACTCGTCTGTAACGAGTCTAAATGAAAAGAAAAATTGGCACATTACAGGTACCAAAAAAAAAACGGCAAAAGTAAGATTGAGTTACTATCGCTGTCACATCATGGACAACACATACTCTAGGATCATAGATGACATTATGTGTGACCGCGAATCACAGTACCAACCTGACCACTGACATCACATTCCATTTCCAAAAACAAATATGGCCTTTGAGTTGCACACGAATTGTTGCGGACAATCAGTTGGAAATTACAATCTGTGCTAGGTACACTACGCAGTCAATTTATGCCCAGCAATCTGCTAGCCATTTACATTCCCCAATATTGATTACACAGTGTACTATCCAGATTCCCTGTTCTGTTTGTCCAAGCGTGATTCAATGATTGCTTAATATAAACTTATGCTATTGTGTTTATATCTGTATTTGTATGTTTAGTTTGTGGTTTGTTTTTCTTTTTTGTTTCTTAATTAATCGGGTGACAAGCCAGTGTTAAGTTTGTGCTAGTGCTTGACAGATTTAATGCGTCTATGCTAAAAAGCTATATTCTGCGTTGTCGCTTTGTCGCGTCGCAACTCTTTGTATGAGCTACAGGCGTCGTCCTAATGCGTTTTCGTCGCGCGATGAAAATTTTTCCTGTACACGTGCTATGACATGCAAGCTTCAATTAGGACACTCTAAAGAAATGGGTGTATTTAATCTCGTCGTGCGACGAAATCGCGTCGTTAACTCATACGATCGTTAGCCAGTTAGGATGACGTCTTATTGGTCTAAATTAGTTCGTAAAAAAGTCACATCTACATATTTGCTCATAACAAAACAACAGTAATCCATTACCAATGCATGAGTTTCTATTATTTGTTCTTCTTCGAAACATTAGCAGATGCAAGTTTTCCTCTATTTAACCGGAACTAATACTATGCGTTTGTTATCGTTAATCAAAAGGTTATTAGCTCAGATAACAGCTAATTACACGGATGCTAATAATTGGACTAATTAAGTACACGTTTGCATCGTTAATTATACAAGATTAATGTATTCTCTTTTGTTTGTTTAGGGACTATTGTTTCATATTCTGAGCATGTTTTTTTTAAAATTCGGGATAATTATAAAATTTTGGAAAAACACTCTGTTTTAAAGCTTATAAAGTTCAAATTGTAGTGCAAGCCATACATTTGTCGGGACTTGCAAAAAAATAACATTCAATAAGCAATTTAAAATCTTTTTTTTTTTGGATTCATTAAATTACTGGAGGGAATGTCAGACTCTAAACCCACTCGTGTACCTCCAATTTTTTCCGTTTGCGTTCCAGGGCCGCGGTAACTCTCGAACAAATCCGTAAACATAACCCGATGCTTGAGATGGTGGCCAAGTATTCAAATTACCTCGAAATATAAAATTCAAGTATTAATTTTGTAGATACTTAGTATATTGGCACGAATTTTCCTAGGACAAAAGTTTCACAGTCATGGAGCTATGTAAAGATTTGAAAGGCCCACAAAGCTCGGCTTTCAAGATCTAGAACAAGGAAGTCACCGAAATAACTCTCAGTGTGAACAAGTTAATGGGATGAAGAAAACAGATAAACCCAGCATTCTTGTACCCGAAAGTCACATGTGCCTTTTTATATGTTCTAGCCTTACTAGTTACATGAATGAACAGCAACTAGTTAGATCAGATTATAAATCTAACGATATCCCTATCACTGCTCCAGTTACGACGGAAAAACTAGTAGAAATAGATTTCTAGATCACTTCAAGACCCCTTTCAAGTGTTACCATGAATGAATCTACAAGTTTTTTCAATAAAATAGTGGCTTAGCCGCTGAGTTTCTTATCAAAGCCACAAATAGTAACGGAAATGGGTATCTACGATAAAGGAAAGTCAGTAATCTGGATGTCTGCATTAAATTGAATTAATTATGGTTTTTTATCTAGTAAACGTACGATAGATGCTCGTGTCCTTAAAGGGATGTGTAAAAGCTTAACTGCTGATACTGAAAAACCAGACAAATCTATATAATAATGTATATATACGTTACTGACAGACTGACACAGCCGAAACCACTGGTCGTAGAAAGCTGAAATTTGGCAGAAAGGTTCCTCGGGGAGGGAAGAGGAGCACTACAAGAGGATTTCCCGAAATTCTTTCGGGAACGGAAAAAAACGGGATCGTACGAAATCGCGATAAAACCTAGTTATTCATACGTTTGTTCAATGAGATAGGAGCTATCCCAAATATGCAAAATTCATATTCAAATTTAATTACCAGGTGGCACTAGTAGGTAACCATAATTTTGTCACCCAGGAGCTCATAACAAACTGTCTTGCCAGTCCCCAAAATTTTTACCAACCCCAATAAAATTTCGCAGCAGTCCGGTATAACATAAATCAGCAAAATACTCTAGAGGGCGTCGTAATGTTCGGCGAGGGAACAATTTACAACTTATGTCAGTAATATCGGGGCAAAAATCTTTTTTATATGTCAATATAGTCATTTCATGATAGCCGGAAGACATCCACCGCCGCTCATTGGAATTGATAGCACTCTGTTTTACAAATGACCAGTTTTTCAAGTAATCTTTCATGAAAAGTAATACGCCCCATTGTTATGTTAATAAAATTACATAAATTCCAAAGGACACAGCCAACTTCATGCCAGTATATAAAACAATGCTGATATTAAAAATACTTCACGTTCTGTTGAACAACGGCTTTTCATCTGCACGACAGTGCGAGGACAAGTTGGAACAATAAATTCCTGCTCACATGTGGAAGTGCAACAAAATGGTTCATTGCCGGCACACGCTACAACTCTTGCTTGTAATAAATTACGGACCTTTGAGTACGAATGAAATGAGCAACATAAAGGACTGACATAGTTGCGGGCATTTTATCCGGAATTTTTAACCGACTTCAAAAAAAAGGAGGTTATCTATTCGACCGCATATACTATCTCGAACAGAATAAACGCAATACCTCTTAAGGGGTCATTGAACTCATCATTATGAACAACTTTCACTATGGGACCAACATTGAAAGCGCGAAAAAAAAATCGACTCCCCCATACATTTATGTGCGCATAACTCGACAAAATCTACTGAACAGCTGATTTTTTTTGGCGATTTCGGGATTGGTCCCATAGTAAAAATTGTTCGTAATTATGAGAGTTCCCTTGGAGTCAAGGGAATTCTATATCGGTATGTAGGAACTACCAAGTGTTTGGGCTTATTTCATTCGTATTGACGAGACCTTTATACCGAAAGCACTTAGTTAGTTTTATTAAATAGGTCCCGGTTCATAACATAACATCACGCCGGTACGCAGGTCCCACCAAAAAGTGAAAAATAAAAAAAAATACAAAAAGTATAACCGACTTCCAAAAACGAAACACTACAAAGTATAAAATTACTTTAATTCCGAAAGTAGGTGTCAAAAAACAAATTAACCTAAAACACCGAAATCCCAAATTAAAGTTATTTTATACTTGGTAGTGTTTTGTTTTTGGAAGTCGGTTATATTTTATTGTAAAAAAGAATTTTTAGCTCTCGTACTAGTTCTAGAAGTACACTCCTAGAGACTAGAACACACTAGAAAAAGTGAATGTAATGTGTAAAATGTAATGTGTTTTGATGCATGTTTGTTACTCAATCACGCCAGAACGGGTGCACGGATCTGGATGAAATTTGGAACAGAGATAGATAATAGTCTGGAATAGCAACATAGGCTACTTTTATCCCGGGAGTATGCTCCCTAGGGATCACGCGGGCGAAGCTGTGGCAGAAGCTAGCACTTACATCATAAATTGCGTAGAAAGTAATAATATTTTAGGTATCTTGATGATCTTTTGTACACGCACATCGTTCTTCACACAAAGCTTGTCTGATCCATACTCTAAGAACTTCAAAGTCAGACCTTTTGATACATTATACGGGAACTTTTTTCTATCGTCTCCATTATGTGAACGGGCGACTTTCTCAGGATTAGCTCCACGGCTTTATTCTGCTCTTTCAATGTGTGGGTAGTGTGAATCGCGATTTTTTGCCCATGTTTTGAGATCACTGATTTCGATGCAGTATTCTGTTGATGGGTATAAAGTTACCTGATTTTATAGTAAAAACTAGCGCCGCTTCGTTGAAGATATTTTAAGTATAGCTGCTTTTTTTCTCGTATTTCCATTATTCTCTTACGTTGCCGGACAATCGGGTCGAAAATATAGGTCTACAACAGCATATATGGCTAATATACAGCGTTTAAAGATAAATTTATACTACCTATCTTTCCTTTCTGTAATATTCTTTTATGATCATTTTGCATGCAAAAAGGCATTGGCGCAATAAAGAACCGGTTCAACGATTAAAATTTCCGGTGAATTTCCTGTGTTCACATGCAATACTTTAATAACAGTAACTGAGATTTCAATAATTCTCAAGAGGCCAATATTGTAATATTGAAATTTTCTCACCGAAGCTCTTGAGAATTTTGATCTCTAATTAGAATTGAATTCCCGGATATGCAGTACAAGATCTGGAAACGAAAACGATCAATGAATTCCTAAAATAAACGATACAAATCAATAGATGAATGAACGTGTTAGTCTTCAAACAAAGATTCTTCTTCTTCCTACCAAACAGGATGCATCTAAGTAGATAAGATAAAACTATCAAACTGGCTTCTTGTTCTGCGGTTTCTTAAGTATTACTGGTATTACCATCGAAAATATCGCTCCATTTGTTTATAACGACTATGGACAAAGCGGTTTCGACTTCCTCCCAATAAGTGGATAATGATCTGTTATCTCGTTTTGCTCGAACACCGCAATTGGTAGTTTTTGTACCCGGTTGCCTTTCCGTTCTGTTTCATAGTTGGCAAGAAAAATAGAAAATTAGATTTTTATAACTGGCATTCCAGTTTTTGCTTGATGGGGTATGGTCGTATTTTCATCGGTATTGCAGAACTGATTGATGTTGGTAAGAGAATTTATAGCTTTGATTTGAACATTAACATAAAAAACTGGATCACGTCTATTTCTAGAGTTATTGCTTCCTTTAATTATAAATGTATCGCTGTTTTTATTGATCAAACTTAATTGTTATTCGAAAAGATCTATTGAGTTATCTCTAAAGAATATTTGATATAATTACATTAAGCCAATGACTTGTATTATGATAAAATCTCGAAGGCGTCGAGCGAGACATTTAAATCTACGGTTCGTTGACCGATGATTGTTTGAATATTTCAAATGCGTTCAATGTCGCCTCTTCATAATGGAGAAATTTTGCATTCTGTCTTTTTATTAGAATTCGTAGGACAATGGTTAGGTTAAAAAACTGTCTACTATCACTTTGGGATTTTTAAACAAAGCTCTTCTCATATTTGTTATTTTAATTTTTGCTTCGGCTGAATACATGACTTTGTCATTCGGTTTATTTTCTCAATCTCATCCCTTTCAAAATTCAAGTACATGACCTAGAAAGGATAACGTTTCGAGCAAACCAAAGTCTTACTGAATACATTTTTGCCTACCGACACTACCATTTCGGTCTGTAATGAGATTCTAAATGCCGAACCCTTTTTCATTTCTCTTCCAGTCATTACTAATTCTAGTTAATTTCCTTGTGTTTTCCATCTTGTCGAAAGAGGCCTAACGACGAGTCCCTTGTAAGTACTTAAAGGCGCCAACCTAAATAATTTTGGAGGTTTCTGGCATAATTTGGCCATTGTTTCGACTTTAAACCTTCTAAGTGTTCAACTATTTTGTCTTTAGGAACGGGCGGTTCTCAAACAAGGTTGACCTCGTCCAGGTGGCTTTTATTATCAGGTCTTAAATCCGGAAGATTTGGAGACAACGTGACTGCATTCCTATTAGGAATTTCTTAGTATATGAGGAGCCCCTAAGCTTCCAGTCACGTTTGCAATTAACGCTGGCTGAGTTTGCGGATGACATTAGTTGTAAATAGATGCGGAGCTATGTATACGTAAATAACTTTGTTAGTAAGTAACATTATCGAAAACTAGCTGACCCGCGCAGCTTCATCTGCGTCACATTTTTAATTCACCTATAGCCTTCCTCGATCAATGGGCTATCTTACATTGAAAGAATTTTTCAAATCGGACCTGTAGTTCCTGAGATTAGCGCGTTCAAGCAAGCAAACAAACAAACTCTTCAGCTTTATATATTAGTATAGATGTGGTCATTTGCGTTGGTTTTATGTAAGTTTGTTAACAGATGAGTTTTTAAAATACAATATTTGCGCCTTATTGCTTAAAAGAAACACGATGTTGATGCAGAACATTTTTCTCATGTCATATCAGTTTCGCCAAACCCTTTCCTTTGTCTCTGCCACAAGGCGTATCATACTTTGCAGTCGCACCGAATCGTTTTAAGCAATGGCGAGAATCGGGCACTTTGCGCTGATTATATCAAGGCTCCTTATTATCCTCAATTTGGGATACGTCATACGAACATTTTGTGTTCCCATTATTTATTCACAGATTTGCTCGTAAGCGTTTCGAGACACCTCGGGTAACAGATGGCACATCCGAGTTTTTTGCTTCAAGTGGATTTCACACGGGTATTTTTTTCGTACGTTTTTTGCGGTCCTTATTTTTTTGCGCGGAAGTAGCTTTGTGTTTTGATTGTATCGTTAATTAGAGTCAAAAGGCGTCGTATTTTTCTTTCACCCTTGCTTTTGTTCATTTGTGTTTGTTGAAAACAGTTGCTTTATGTCTATTTTGTTTCTCCAATCTTATTTATAAACTTGTGCGTGCACACAAATGGAATTACCGAATTCGTTCTTTAAATACTCCACCTTGGCCCCTACTCTTTGCATAATGACTAAAATGATTACAATGTCGCCGTTTCATTAATATATTCCGTAATTAATTGACGGATTTGCATAGAAATGGTTTTTATCATTGTTTTTTTACTCTGCCCCTATGTTATTGGCCTCTTTATCTTTTATTTATTGTTCTATTAGATCTTCCTTTTTTTCTTCTGCAGTGGGATAACCAGTTTCTGCTCGTGTATTTGAGTAAGATGTGCTTTTGTTTTAAATGGAAACATGACTGGAGTTCTTGAAGAGGTTTTGTGTTGGTCTACTTGCTGTGCAAACATTACAAACTCTCGTGAGTGTTTTTATACTCAAGACCTGAGACCTAAGCTCTCGACTTCAAACGTTTGCTAATATCTAAATCCAAATACTTCACGCCCACATTGCTTGAGTGTCTTGCTGAGCTCTACGACCGTTTAAAACAGAGTCGTCCCCTTAATTACATACTAGAGTTAGCATGTACTGCAATCTTTGGCACGAAATTTTTCTATTAGCTTTTTAATGCAATTTTGATTCAATTACGTTTTTTTAAGTTTTTCTCCGTAAGTTGTTTTTTTTTTTGTTTTTAAGACCGAACGACTTAATGCTTATATCTTTAAGCTTCGATCAAAAATACAAAAACATTTTGATCGAAGTATTTAAGTCAGTCTTGTAAGTCTTATAAAGACAAGCTATTCTTAATGTTTAAGCCTCGTAAATATCTGCTTATGTAACAGCGTCCTACGCACATTTTTGGGTCGAAGTTTAATTCCAAGAGCAAACAGTTGCTCATCTTCGAACTTTCCTAAAACTTTTATCCTTCATTAACGTCCAAATGCAACACTGGCTATAAATCGAATTGCCTTCATTAACACAATGAGTCGACGCTTCACTAAACCCAGTGATCGTGCTACCAAATTGCTTAAACCGTAAAATCGATTACTGAAAAAACTCCCGATTCTAAGTATCGATCAAATCTAGATCAGCACCTGGAAAAAATAGGCAAAAAATTTAATAATCTAGGTGTTTGTGAATAGCACCTAATAGGGCAATTTTATTAATAACTCGTCTTTATGGGACCGTTGACTCATTCGGCGGCGCCAAACTGTGACTAGTAGATATGGTAATAATATGGATATCACAGACCACTACTATTTGTTCGCGGCGACTTTCCGAAACACCGGAACGAGTTATGACGTCCACCTCGTTATCTGGGCTTGTTTTTGTTACGTCAGTGGTAGTGGCTGTTACACCGGAAATCGTACCTGTTTATTGGCCGCATCCTTGTTACGACATCTTTTTTTCTGTTTCGTCACATATCGCATCACTCTCAGTTTATTTTCTGATTTAACGCTGCATTGTCGTGTTATTGAATGTAGTAGTAATGTCCTCTTTGTTTGTTTCAGATTTTACAAAGTGATGAACCAACGAAATTGAACAAAAATGCATCTCCAAATAGTCGTAGCTTTAAGCGCTATTTTAATCTGTGATGCTAAACTGCCAAGCTTTAAGCAGCACGCGCAGCCAAATGAGTTACCAGCGAATCCCTTACACTCACAAGGCTTAGGGCAGCTACAAGCTCAATCGAAGACAGAGAAGACTAGTCGAATAGTAGATCAATACCGAGTGCGGCATCGGAGAGAGATATTCGACTCAAAGTCGTACGAATCAAGTTTGACATGGGCTCATTCAGAGAGGGTAGACCAGAATGGAGACGTGATCCTCCGATGGGTGAATACGGACTCGAGTATAACGTTCAGGTTGGAGGCCAAGACTCGTGGTTACGTCGGTTTGGGTTTCAATTCGGCGAGGAATATGAGAGGAGCAGATTTGGTGGTCGCTTGGGTGGATGACAGGAATGGCAACGCGCAAGTTTTGGTAAGTTTTATCAAGATTATAAACATCTGTTGCCTCTTTCTCACGGTACAGGGTGGGCTTGTATGTAAAACATGGAAATTATATCGCGGTAGCGTGTGATTTAATTAAATCAGAAGAATTTGATGACGACTTAAGATTGCGACATTTTGTGTTCGAAAATTAATGATTTGTGATTTATTGTGCGATTGAGATTAAACTTGATAAGGTTTTTGTGACTGGTTAGAAAAACCCATTTGATAAAAAGCCTACACTTTATATTTTTATGTATGGTTATCTTATGAGATCAATTGACACAAAAATGGCAACATCCGTGAAATCAAGGGACTAATAAATATCTGAAGGATCTAGATACAAAAATAGTTACCTAGCCTAGGGCTGGCTTCTGAATTGAGAATTAGGAGATATAACGTGTTTATTGGTTACCTACGCTAAAGTTTGTCAGGTTGTCAGAATTAAGTAGATAGAACATTTACGAGATTTTTTATTTCATTTAGAGTAAGACAAGTAGGTACTCAACTTCAGCTTTTTAATATGGAAATCGGAGATTACTCCACCTTACTATCATTATTATTAAGATTAAGATACAAATTTTTCCTATCGTACTTAAATTATTTTTTTCCTACGCGTATAATATTCTTTAAAACAATCTCGAAAGTCTTTAATTGGAACGTAACTTATTTATGTTATTGAACTTTACACGACCATAAAGTTCAGTATTAATTTTCTTTGCCAAACT
This sequence comes from Lacanobia wlatinum, assembly GCA_947578705.1. Taxonomy (NCBI): domain Eukaryota; kingdom Metazoa; phylum Arthropoda; class Insecta; order Lepidoptera; family Noctuidae; genus Lacanobia; species Lacanobia wlatinum. Next base: position 16,613,641 of record OX388044.1, read on the forward strand.
TGTTGGGAATATAAGATCTTTATTAATTACCACATATTTCATTTTCTTAAAGTAAAATAAGTTTGTTTTTGAACTGTGTAATTTACTCATACACGACTTTAGTTTGATTAATGCTGTGCTTAATTTAATATTCGTCTGAAAACTTAACGAAGTACTCAAATATGCAAAAATTTCAATCTTTTATTTGAGAACATTGTCTGTCGTTAGTTAGAGCACGTTTTAGGCCCTGTCCGCACTGCGATTTTTATGCGCGCGAATAAAAATCGCAGTGCGGACAGGGCCTTACGAACAGCGCTGTAGATGACCAAAAAGTAGCACTGTCTGCACGTTAGCGCGCGTCAAAAAAAACGCCGTGTGCAAAGGCTCCTGGGCTATATCAGTTGTTAAAGTAGAAGTTTTAGATATTGGTTTTAGCTTAGAAATGAGTTGGGATTTAATATTGGAAACTGATCCAAACTCAAATTAGTTTTAGTCTAACTTTGCCCTACATTTGTTCATCTATATGTAGCCAAATGCCTTTTCAGACATACTTTCGTGTTCAATTTGTAAGCATTCGTTTCACTCCTCGTAGGAGTGCAGTTCTTTTTTTTTGCATTAATCACCATCACCAACATGGCCAACAAAATTTGTATTTATATTTTATCATTTCTAATTAAAGGGCTAAGGCTTGTTTTTGCAGACCAAAAGCTTCCAAAATACCGCTTTAGGGGGTATGCGGAACAGAGTAAAGTCCCCCTCCATTGTAAAGAAGGATCCTCCAAACAGGCGGCTGTTGTGCCTGGCGGGCAACTGCCCGATAGTTGATATTCGGGCTGAGTTATATATTCAAATCGCACAGTAAACTCTGTTTGCGCGATCCAGGATTTCAACCTAGTAGTTCGCTGCTAGTTTTGAATAGATGGCGTCACGTTTCTTTGGTTTTTCTTGTGGTGGCATTGATGCCGCTACACAGTATTTGGTTAGGTACAAACAAACACCCTAGGATAGATTTCTGGTAACGTGAAAGTAATTTGTTGAATTTATGGGTGGTGGGAGGCGTGTAGCAGATGGATGCGAGACGCACAGTACTGGTTGTTGTGGCAACACTTGGGGGAGGCCTATGTCCAGCTGTGGACGTCTTTCGGCAGAAAAGATGATGATGGATGGGAGATGCCGAAATTAAATGTAGATTAGGAAGATACGTAACTGGAGCTGTAAACAAAGTGACGATTAATCAGCTATAAATCAAAAATTCATTGAGCACGTCAACTTTTTGACAATCTTTATAGCAGATAGTGTCACTTTTTTAGAAGGCCAATGCTACTTATTTGCAACGTTCGCTTTCGAATCTCAGTCGCGATCTGGGGGGCTACTCTCTAACGAAATCCGTAGTTTTGGGCTTAGTTGCGGGCGGGCATTTTCTAGTCCGTATCACCTAACCACTGAGAACTAATGATAACACGATTTGATAGTTACTGTGAAATCGTGTTGTCATTCATTCTCAGTTCGGGTTCGGGACTAATCGTAAGTCTGTAGGTGATACGGAGTAGAATACGCCCGCCCGCAACTAAGCCCGAAACTACGGATTTCGTTAGAGAGTAGCCCCCCTGACCAGCCTCAATTTCCATACATTTGAACAGATTACGACTGACATGCGAATGCGAACATTGCTTAAAAATTTGTAGAATTGGCACCCAGGTCGTCAAATAGGCTTAAGGCGACGACATGCGCCAGCGACCTTGAGGGAACAAAACGCGCACTCGTTTAACACACGCGCGACCCAAAATTCAATAGTTTTTTGTTCTTACCTTATTATTCTAAGACTTTAAAAAAATAGCCGATCAAAATGTAGATAGTTAAATTGTGAGAAAAGTCCAACAAAATACGCCCGGCGGTTTTGATCCGATTGTCGCTTTTATGTCAGTGTTAGACCTAACTTAACAAATTAATTACACTATGTCGAACGAATAGAACTCAAAGTTTTCACATATAATATTATTAAGAAAATAATCTAATGTAACATAAATTTTTCCAAAAAATTACGACTAGCCGTTTAGACGTGATTCTCATTTTAAAATCAGCTGCTCTCAGGTATCTCCGCCTTAAATAGATCATGTGCTAAAGCTAAAATATTTCAGAAACTAGACTATCCAGTACTTTGACAGCAAGTCATTACTTCAGCGTTACAACAACTTTACTCAATATATTATTTATATAACTACAGCACTTAACTCACTTTATAACTGATATTTTACGTTACATAACTGTAGCGGTTGCATGCTATGGGGAAAAGCGTTTTGCTCTGATTTCTATTAAATGTAAAACGGTACCTCTTGAACGATTTTCAAGCGGTTGTGGTAATATCGTGGTTTAAACAAAGCAAACGGTTTGTTATCATCATTTATCATCTTGAATATCTGCACGCAAATAAAGGATTAGTTGAAGTTCCTCTGGAATTTGAGATCATTAGGAACGCGCAGTCAGGCGTGACGCGACAGTATACAAGAATACATTTTATAGATTTTTTATTACTGGTAATAGGTAGGTACATTATATTAGTTGGACAATTTCTATCAAAATTGGTCGTCGTATTGTCGCGTCCGGTTTTCTTAGTTCCTACACATCTTAAATTAATTTGGTATTTTGGTTTCCTCACCTTAGAAAAGATGAGAATGTGAGACATGTCAACATACGGTACTACATACATACTATACTTGAGTTTGGAGTATCAGAATTTATTTACATATCATCATCATAACAGCCGAAAGACGTCCACTGCTGGACATAGGCCTCCCCCAAAGGGGGGGGGGGCTTTGCCATAATCGCCACGCTTGGCAGGCGGGTTGGCGATCGCAGTGTATGGTGTTGCGTTTTACAGAGAACGCTGCTGCCCATTTTCTGGTGAATCCCTTAGTCGCCTCTTACGACACCCACGGGAAGTGATGGGATGGTATTATTTTTTTACGGCACCATACGACACCGGCCGACACCATACGGCGTTTAATTAATTTACATAGTATAGTTGTAAATAAATTAAAACGACCCGCTCCGGCCGCTCCGCTCCTTTCCTGAAAACCGTACATTAGAAAACGTAAGCATAGAAACGGATAGATGCAGACAGTGACTTGGTTTTATGTTAGGTATTGATATTTCACGTTCATCATCGTCTTCATACCATTGTCGCGTATAATATAGGACTCGTCAAGTAATCTTGGTGAATGGTGCTAAAAGATTTCTTTTACTATTCTCCTTTACCAATGCTGTCATTGTTATTCCTCACACAATCCTTCTAATTTTGTTTTAGCCTTCTTCTCCACCCATCAACATTTATATTCACCACTTTAATTTTCATCATAAAAACACGCACAAAACCCATAACAATAACCACAGTGTTACACGAAACCAAAACGCAAACTAGAAACATTTTTCTGCAGAAACAATGGTTTGCGGTTTTCGATAGACGTGTCAACGTCCGGACTACCAAACCGTGACGGCTCCCATCTCCTCACTCCGACCAAACGTGAGATGATTCGCTAATCCGATTGTCACGGATTAAGGGGCTGGCTTGCTGAAAACTGCAGTGAATTTGACCATTTTTCTTTGGGATACTTGAAAAAAAAACCCGTTGAAAAATTCATGATGTGTTAGTCTACAAACACAGTATGTGACCTTCGATTTAAAAGAACAAAAAACTATTTAAAAAACGATGAATAAGTAGTGCATTGCTGTCTCTTTTAGTGGTTCCATTAAAATAGGTAATTGCCTGTTTTCCTATAAATCACGAAACATGGTTGAACACGATCTATCTACTGAATAAAACAGATTTCTGAGGACCATCGAGATTTTTTTTTGTAAATATTGCCTCTAATATTTTTTGCCGATTTTTGAAACAGTTATACCCTCGCCGTTGTCGTGACCAACATTTTCATTTATGCTCTTGCTCATATAGTCAAGGTTATGTATACTAGCCCTTAACTTAAACTTGAACGTTCACGTTTACGTTACGTTTAAGCTTTTAAGCCGGCTCGGAGTCACTTAACGTTATTAGCCCAGGGAATCAGATTTGCGGTTGAATTTGAATAATTAATACGATACTTATTATAGAAATTGAGATTGATATCCCGAGTTAGAGAATTGATTTTGATCTTTGAAATATTAATTTAGTAACTTGTGAAGGTTTTACCTATTTTCGAGTTATAAATAATTATGTTTTCGTTGCTATTTTGGTACGCACTTAAGGCGCTTACGTAGGGGCTTTTCGGAATTACGTATTTATTATTAGATTAGTTTACACAGGCATGTCTCATTTAAATCAGTCTAAAATAAACGTCTTCTCCGAAATCTATTTTAGTGAAAACATAAGACAGCAAACGACTAGAACTTTTCAAATAACTCATTATTTAAATCAAAACTTTCAACAGTTTAATTAAACCATAGGTTAGGTCTTCAAGAGTTCAAGTACCTAAATGAAACAATTTTTAGTGTAGGTAGTATTTTATTTTATTATTTATTTGAATTAATAAAAAAAAAACTTGGCACACGGGTAAACCATGTCCTGGATTAGAACAAGGACAGTGGGCACTTTTTTCCGAGTATGTATGTTTGTATGTGCCTTAGGGTTTATTTCCACCTTACACGCGGTCGAAGCCGCGGGCGGCAACTAGTCCCTAATTTAAGTAAACAAATAAATATTATAGTCAATAAACATGTTGCAATTAGCGGTTTCCATCTTCAGAACCTTCTTAAAAAGTATACCCTTGTTCTCAGTCCTAGGATATTCCTGTATCGTTATTAAATTCTCTAGAACAATTCCGTCTATTTTCGCATACATTCGACCTACCCAACGTGTGATGAATCTTTCATGTCCACATGTACGAGCCAAGTTCTTTGCATTCAATACTTTTCCTATACAATATTTTGTTGCGACAATGCGTTCTCTTAACCGCAAACATGGATTTACATACAGATGCACTATTTTTAGTGGACTATACATAGCTGTGGCTAGTTTAACATGTTGCTGGGTGTTGTCTGTGACTTTTTCAAGTTCAAACTTCAATCCTGCACATTTGCATCTTTTTCTGGGACAAGCCGTTCACATTATTCGCAACCTTTATAACTTCTGAATATCAGAACCAGCAGTGGCGACTACCAGAAGGGTGCCGGGTCAATTGAGCTCACCCATCGCTTTCCATCAATAAAAAATGCAAAGGGTTTCGAACGGATTTCATTTTTTTTAACATTTTATTTTAACACTATAGACTTCTTATATATTTTCCTGTAATCTATAGGTAAAGATCTATTATTTATATTTTTGCCAAAATTTTAGGATCAGTAGTTTTGGAGATAAGGGTGTGTTTGATGGTCATTTTTCGTCTTAATTTCTTGAATAGTTTCAAATTTTAAATTTTAAAATTATGAAAGAAATATAATTAAAACCCTCACAGTAAGTCCTTTTATTTGATATGTACACGATATTGTTCAAAAAAAGTTTTGTGAACTGAAAATTTTCTAGTTTGACCCCCAAAAGTGACCCCCATACTAAAAATTTAATAATTTACGTAACGCGTCCGTGTTTGGGTCACAAAAGTCCATATGAATACAAAATTTCAACAGAATCGGTCCAGTGGATCCGGAGAAAACTGGCTGTGACAGACGGACAGACAGACAGACACCCGAGTGATCCTATAAGGGTTCCGTGTTTTGTTCGGAACCCTAAAAATAAAAAAAGAGTAACGGAGATAAGAGTTTGGAACAAAATTTCTCAATCGGAAAAGAACTGATAAGGAGTAAGAAAAACAAAGTTTGTACTTTCCCTCTTATGAACCAGAAAAAAGAACAAGACAAGATCAACGCAGTACTGCTGTATCCCTTCAGTTAGATGATGTCCCTCATCTCTTTTCAACTTCAGGTGTCTCTCTTGAAAGTGCTGATTTGTAGCATCTGTCTTCTCTTTATGCGAAGAGGCCATAAACAATAGTGAAAGGGATATAGATCCCTTTAACTATTCTTTTCCTGCATGAAATAGGTGACACGCATCCTGTTTCTGAAGACCACCCCTTAAGTTTTCATTGACAATAATGCCTTCATCAACAAAAACAATCGATGTTTTCAAATACTATAACCAACAGCTACCGCAGTATACTACCATAAGGACCATTGTTCTTTGTACAAGGAACAATCGTTTTCCCTCTTTACCTTTGTTTCGGTAGGAGCAGTTATATGGAATATCTGTATTAATTACATAAATGTAAGCTTTGTTGTCTCGCGTATGCCTATTGTTTTGATGTGTAATATGGCGTCTTTTGATATTATTATTCTCTATTATTATTCGTATCTAGGGCAAGCAAGGGCTGGTTCGAGGTGGCTCAGGAAAATAATAGGTAGCTGGTAGGTACTTGCCCGCAGTGAGACAGAACCGACCAAGTGCGAGTCGGACTCTCACACGAAGGGTTCCGTACCATTAACCGAAAAAAAAAAAACACTTTTCTTGTTGACCTCATCCCACCGGCCCCCTCCTACCATCGGAAATACAGACGCAATGCAACTTACGATCCCTGCCTTGTTGCTGTTCTACCAATACGCACTAAACGTCTTTTATAATGCGCATAGCAAAGGAGTAGAACTCTGCCAGCATCTGCGTTTCTGAACGCTTACAACCCTAATCTCTTCAAAGTTAGAGTGAACAGGCTCCTTTTGGGTAAGCTCGCTCCATAGTAGACTTTGTCTCGGTCATCTCTGGTTAGAGTCAAGAGTAAACCCACCACAAATAAAAAAAATGTTTGGGTGCCCCCTTAAATTTTTAATTAAATTTTCATTTTTATTATTTTTTGTTGTTATAGCGGCCATAGAAATACACATTGAAAATTTCACTTGTCTACCTATTACGGTTCTAGAGATACATCCCGTTGACAGACAGACGGACAGTCATACAGCGAATATTAGTATAGGTGGTATTGGGGACTTGCCGCCCTGAAAACCCTATTCTTATCGCTATAAATTGTTTTGTTTACCGCATCGAGTGTGCAAAGTTAACGGTCTTTCAAGATGTCTCTAATTAACATTTTGTGTTCATTTGTCATCAACGTTGATAATTATGCTGTGTTTTTTATTTGCTTATCAATTGTTTTATTAACATTCTTAGGACTGGTTATCATGGACCTTAATAACTAAGATGATTTCGCTTGAAGATATTTTTGTTAAACACAGCACTCGCTTAAATTGTTAAGAAGAACATCGTTAAAAGAAACAAGAAGATATTTTTTCGTAATATTTAGATCATTAAAATGGAAAACGTAAACATTTCCCGCGGACGCCATTACCAATGAATAATTGCTTACCGCGAATTTTCCTATTTTTCTAAAAAGAACACTGGTGTTTAATATGCACATTTTTATCAGGGGTTCGTTTGAGCCACACAGGCTTCCCTTGGGCTCTGGGGTAATGTTACAAATGGTTAACCACTCCTGCGTCCAACTCCCCGCTTAGTTATCCCCTGCACAGTCGAATGGAAAAGTGAACGGGTGGTTGTTAAAAAGTGGGCTGCTTATTTTTTTTGAACGAATACAGTTGTTTTTGACTTAAAAGTTTACCATGTCAGTCAAAGGCAACAAGTACCTGTAAAGTTTTCTCACCTAGATATAAGCTTTCATTATTGATTTAGACACATAGCATAAGATTCAGTGAAGAGAAAAAACGTTGAAAGTAAATTCTTAAATATTTGTAAAAGGGATTCTTCGCTCTTCCTCGCTAGAAATGTCTTCGCAGAACTAAAATGAAACATAAAAAAGCCTTAAAAACTATAAAGTTTATGGGTAAAGCTAAAGACTCCTGCGATCACTCGATTTATTAGGAAAAACGCTGAATATTCAACGTGTGTCCTGTAATAAAACCTTGAATATCTTGATTTAACCGTCCAGAGACACAAAAAAATTAAAATATTCGCAAGTTTTCCAATCATTCAAAACTAGGTATGTACTTATTGTAATTCTAAACGTATACTTTTAGATCACTTGATTAATTCAGTACTAACAACTTATGGGCTAGTAATGTCTGAAATAAAGATATTTTATTTATTTATTTATTTATTACGCACGATCTGTCATCAAAGTGAATTAAAAACAACTAAACAAAAAAAAAAAACAAACGAGAATTAGTATTCCATAAAAGCGGGCCCAGTTATCGTAATTTCGGGAATTCCATGCTAAATCGATTTCGTGCGCGAATGTACACAAGGATACTGTCGCACGCATCACAGATTAGCTGTTTTAAACGAAGTACAGTCACGTACAGTGACTCACCTGATTCATATGAGCGTATAATGTAGCAGCCCGTTGTTTCCTGAAATACTTGATAATGATCTAAGGCGTTAAGGGCACTGTTGTCATATCAATGACAGCCTTTGGGGTGCATAAGTGAATAACTTCCAAAGTCCGGCGCACTTTGTGTGTAATCAACACCCATACCATTGTTGACTGGTTTTCTGTTACTAATGTATGAATGTTATTTGTAAATGTTTGGTTTTAAAAAATAGACTAGATAAAAAGATAGGTAAGATAAAACTAACTGTACACCAACATTGAACTTACAAGCACTGTAAGGAGCTTAATGAAGACAAGTGGAATGCATGGGCGCCGGGAGGGGGGTGTAAGCGGATGCTCTTGCACTTTCAATTATTGAAAATTGAACAAACGAAAACAAAAAAAAAATATACTTGATAAGCGGAATGTAGTAAAAGAGAACCTAGCAAATTCGGGGCGTGGTAGGTATTTCGAGCTCCCTTCGCTCAGCCTTGCCAGCTTTAGTTCTAAGGATCTATAGGAGTGAATAGGCAAAACAAAACAAAACCAAAAGAGGTTTTGAAGATGAACCCTCCTGAAAATAGTCCTGCCGGCGCCCATGGTGAAATGGAATTGTTGCAGCTTCCAAGATCTGAATGTGGGAAATAATAGATCAGTCTCGGGACTCAAGACAATTTGAAATTCTATCAGCGAAAACAGTTTTCATAAGTCCATACTTGATCGGGATTGACCACCAGACAATGGGCCAATTCTACTTTTTAAGCAACGTTCACATTCGCACCTCAGTCGCAATAGTTGACAGATTGCGACTGGCATGCGAATGCGAAAGTTGTTTAAAAATTTTTAGAATTGGCTTTGACATTTTAGTAGTGCATGTCAATCCCGTACATTCTTGACTATTTGGTAATAGTTATTACTGATAGAATGTCACTTTGTCTAGAGCCTTTTTAACCGAATTCCAAAAAAGGAGGAGGTTCTCAATTCGGTGGGTTTTTTTTATTTATGTACACCGATGACTCCGTGGTTTCTGATCCGATTTCCGTGATTCTTTTTAGTACGATGCAGTATAGTTGCCATTTGGTCCCATAAAAATTTGATTCAGTTTGGTTCAGCAGTTTTTATTTTATGAGCATTTTTGTTTATTTTAACTTCTGCGTTGACGGAGACGTCGTCCAAGTATCACAAAAGTGAAAAATAAAAAACTTTTTACAAAGAATATAACCGACTTCCAAACAAAACACTACAAAGAATAAAATAACCTTAATTTCGGAAGTCGGTGTTAAAAAACAAAGAAATCGGTTATATTTTTTTATAAAAAGTTGTTTTTGTGTCTATGGATGGGAAATCATCAAATGACTCCTCCCGCTCTGGGCGAAGCAGAAGGAAGTGTCAGACTCTTACTGACTAAAACCCATCCGCGTTCCTCCTAGTGCCCTTTGCGTTCCAGGGTCGCGGTGACTCTTTCGAACAAATTCCGCAACACTTTGTCCAGAGTCTGGTACAGTGGCGGAGCCTTCATACAAGCCCAAAAGCCCGGCATGCCTTACTAAAATGCTCGATAGAGAATCAATATCAAACCCAAACTATTTAAAAGTTCGCGCGCTTAATTCTTATCAAAATAACACAAAGTATCTACCTATACCACACTACACATCGCGATTGTTCGCGCGCAGAGTTTCGCATTTGCAGAATCTACATATAGCTATCTCGCTTACACGTACCGGCTTTTACCGGGCTTTCAAATACTAGCTCTGTCACTTTCGCACTTATAGCGATGTGCCATATAACGAGTCAGAAACTTTTGCGTCTACAAATCGATCAGTATGAAAGAATTAAGCCCTGCATGCCTATGAAGTTGCCCGCGTATGCGTGACCTTGTCACCTTGCCAACTCTGCAGTGTTGCCGTTTTAGCGACGTTGTGAGATCTTGGAGATTTTTAACGAGTTTGGAGACTTTTTTTAAGATTTAACAACAATAAAAACTAGCGACTTTTTAAAATAACGAAATTAAATATTCAAGCAATATCTTAAAAATAAAAAAATTGCGACATCTAGCTGGATTTTTCATATACCTGGGGACTTTTTTTGCCTAAATGACAACACTGCAACTCTGGTAAGTAGTTTCCGACACCCGAGTGCAACTAACTTCAGTTTCATTCGCTTGAGTGGAAAAGTTATGTTGTTAAAGTTATTTGTGTGTTTTCTTAGATTTTCTTAGTGATACAATTGTTTTAGTGACTTACCTACAACAATGGAGGTAATTGTACCTTGTGAGGATTTAAAATGTGTTCAAGTTTTGATTGGCGAAGATAAGGTAAAATCTTTAAGCTTTGCTCAGAAAAAACAGTTAATTTCTTCATTAAAACCGACGCCTAATCTGTGTATTTCTCAGACTAGTAAATCGCATAAACGAAAATTTAATAGATCAGTGTATAAAACTAGTTGGATTGTTGGCTGTTCGCACACGAATAAGCTGTATTGTTGGTGCTGCATATTTTTTTCGAATGAAGATTCCGTTTGGAATACATCTGGTTATAATGATTTAAATAACATATCTGGCGCCATTAAAAGGCACGCAAATTCCCATAAACACCTGTGTGCAATGGTTTCTTTCGGTAATTTTGGTAAACAACGAATTGAGACATCTATATCACGCCAGTTATCTGAGGAAATTTCAAAATATAACACGCGCGTTGATAACAACCGTAGTGTATTTCAAAGATTAGTCGATATTGTTTGTCATTTAGCACAACAGGAACTTCCTTTAAGAGGACATGATGAGTCCAAAACTTCATTAAATAAAGGCAATTTTTTAGAACTGGTCTCGTTAATTTCAAAATACGATGTCGTTTTAGAAAAGCATATGCAGCATCAGGAAAGTGACAAACCGGGGCCGAGTTATTTATCTAACAAAATTCAAAACGATATTATTCATTCCGTAGCCGATGTGATGCAAACTTGCATCGATTACGAAGTTAGGCAAACAAAATTTGTTTCAATTATTATTGACGAAACCCCCGATGTTAGTCATAGAGAACAACTGTGCTTGATTCTCAGATATTATTATAAAAATGAAATTCATGACCGTTTTTTGGGCTTTCTTAATGTGTCGGAAAGTCGCACAGCAGACTCACTCTCCAATATTATTTTAGAAATATTGAATAGACATGATTGCATCGCAAAATTAGTAGCGCAAAGCTATGACGGTGCTAGTGTAATGTCCGGTGTAAGAAATGGAGTTCAACAAAAAGTTAAAGATGTTTGTCCACAAGCAATTTACATTTGGTGTAATGCACATATTTTGGCCTTAGTGTTGTCTAAATCATGCAATAGAATTCAGGAGGTTAGTTTATTTTTTTCAGCCCTTCAGGCTTTGTGTAATTTTTTTTGTAATAGTACAAAACGAGCTGCTTTTTACGATACTCATTGCAGCAAAAAATTGCCTAATGCTCCCGCAACTCGTTGGACATACATGTCGCGAGTTGTAAACACGGTTTATGAACAAAAAAGTAAACTTATTGAGTTGTTTTCTGATCTGTGCGACAATCCACAGAACTGGGACGGGGATACGATTTTAGCTGCGGAGAATTTTGAAAACAATTTGAGATCTTTTAATTTCAATTTTGTTCTTTTTATTTTTCATCGGATATTTGAAAAAACTGACTGCTTGTACAATATTCTACAAAAATCACAAGTTGATGTCGGTTATTGTATTAATAAAATAAAGGAATTTCAGGCATGGTTACGTGCTGAATTTCAATCCGAATTTGATCAAATTTATGAGAATACGTTGCAAAATAACTCGGCTCCTCGTTTGAGACGCAACGTACGCTGTGCAAAAACGGAATACAGACGACTTTTTGTAGAAGTAATCGATAACATTAATACCGAAATTACTGACCGATATTCTGAAATTTATAAATTAAAGTTTTTCCAACTGCTCAACAACAAAAAATTTGACAATTATCACTCACATTTTCCTACAGAGGAATTAGATTCATTATTTGACATTTATGCAAACTATTTCGACAAACAAACATTAAAAAGCCAATTGATTTGCTTGTATTCTAGTCCTGATCTGAAAGACCGTAATGTTTTCGAATTAATTGATTTCATTAATGAGAATAACCTTGAAGATGCCTTTCCCGAGCTGTTAAAATTAGCGTATCTTGTTGTAACTATTCCAGCTACAAGTTCTTCCGCGGAACGTGCTTTTTCGTCTCTTAAACGTATCCATACCTATCTGAGAAATACACAAGGTCAAGAGCGTCTTTCCGAATTATCAATGATAGCTATTGAAAAACAGTTGTTGGTAGAATTAAAACGATCACCAACATTTTACTCTGATGTAATTAAATCATTTCTTAAGAAAGATAGACGATTCCAATTAGAATATAAATAATTTATTTAAATTCCTTATTACATTCTATCTAGCTATTTTTTAACTTTCGTTTTGTAACTTTGTTTTTTTTTTTTTTGTCTGTAACCTGTTAGTCCTGTTACGAAGCAAGCACCTACTTACCATAACTTTGTTCCCTCAAGCAATGAAGCAAACCAAACGGCTTTTTTCAAAGCCACCGGAGGTATGCAATTGCTGATATGTTTATTATATTCAATCTAGCACTAGCATGCCTTCAGTGTGCTTTGGTTAACTCATTCACCGCACGACAAGCAAGAGTGAAATTGAAGAAGAGGAAAGAAGAAGATGGATGAATTCACTTTTAATTTATTGTACCTAACCAGTAGTTTATGAGAAAATTGCGATGATACATACGTAGGTACCTATATACTCAGTCGAAAACTGAACTTTCTTTTTTTGAAATCGGTTAAAATTTTATTGGGCTTGCCTTATTTTGAAACCCTAGGCACGCCACTGGTCTGGTAGCCGTGTTGACAAGATATAATTCTAAAAGAAAATCAATTTACACGAAGGGAAAATATTACAGTTAAAGTTCTCAACTATGAATCCCGGGCTATCATAAGTTAAGATGGATGCTTTCAAACCAGAGGGATGTTTCTCCCCCGTCCTAAATATTAAATGAGCAGTCAAGAAGATTATTGGATATTCCATCATGATGATTTAGTCCAATCCTAAAGGTATATCTACTTAATTAATCAGTACGATCAAGCCTGCTTGATGAGAAGCTAAAATAACAATTGATTGGAAGGTAAACAAATCGAAGTTACTTATTACTTTCCAAGATAAAAGCTCCTGCAGACTAGCGCGAAGGAAAATGTGGCTATTATGCCTGTAGAACAGTTTTTATGAAAAATTTGCGTCGCTTCGCTGTCGCATTTATGCATAGCGCTTGTGTTTGGGTAATAAAGAAAGAAAATGATGTTTGAGCCTTTTTCCTATTCATATAAATATATTGGGTACTGTAGTCCCCGTCACGAGATGCTATAAATTTTGTAAGTACGTAGCGACAGCAAATAATCCCAAATTCATTAAACTCAATGTAACATCGACGAGCCTTCCTAGATAAATAGGCTATCCACACTAAGAATGTTTCAATTCGAACCAGTAGTTCCTGATATTAGCGCGTTCAAGCAAACACAAAAACAAACAAACCTCTTCAGCTTTATAATATTAGTCAGTATAGATTGAAATTCACAATTTTCACATTTCCTTCAATTAAACCTGATAACCTGTATAAATAAATAAGAAAACCGAAAAAAATCCGAAGAATGAGATAATTGTGGTGGTGGCCTATTAGACTGGAATTTTAAGGCTTGAAATAGTTGACTGAAGGGAAATATGTTAACTATACCTAACAATACCTCCAGTACGCCTTCACAATTCACATGACTCTTCCTTGTAAGTACAAGGATTTCCTTGACAAAGTCTTCAAAAACAGTTAAATTCACTTAATCAGCACCAATATAAAACCGTTTATCTTACCCACTCGCACCCAAAAAATGTTAAGTACCAATTTGGGATCCAGAAATGGGTCCTAATTGAATCAGAGACTTATAATTGGTGAATCAGTGTATTTTGCACAATTATCCCGTGAATGAGATATTTTTAAGTGGTGCAATGACAGCTTGGTTGGCAGTTTAATAAGTGAATCATCGGGATTTCCACAATCTTTGTTTTTGTTGTGCAATGTATTAAAGGTCAGCTAGTTAAAGATGTAAGTAAGTGTATCGTATGTATTGAATCTTATGTATCGCCGCCCACCGGATAAAGGTAGGTAACTCACAACTCAAAATAATTAAATCTATAGGTACTTGACTTTTTAATGAGGTTAAAAGCAGTGAACGTTTGCCATGATCAGCCTCCGGCAGTCCACTGCTGGACATAAGCCTCTCACATCGCGCGCCGTACATCTGTACGTCTACCATGAGTATTATCAATCGATACTCGCTAGCGACTGTAGTTATTTAAAAAAAATAAGTTTCTAATTTATTTTTTTACAACAAGCAAGTAAGTTGCGAGTAAAACTTTAGTTAACAACTAAAAAAATAAATAAGAAACTTGTTTTTTTTAAGTTTTCATACATTTTTTTAACTACAGTCGCTAGCGAGTATAGATTTATAAAACTCATGGTAGACGTAGAGGATTCTCGGTAACCCTCATCCGTCTATTACCAGCGACCCTGCCGAAATCCCTCCATATAGCCTGCAGGCGTTCCAACTTGCGTTTGCCGATTCGCTCGCGTTTAGAACCGATATAGACGCCGTAGAACCGATAACCGTAAGCCAGTGTACCGTAACGGCCATGTGTTCTAAGGCTGTCTAACATGACTGGCCTATTGCCATTTCTGCTTGCCTTCTGATGAGCAATACAATGCTATGACTTTTTGAAAAACAATATTAAGGTTTCCTTAATGTATTTTAATTTTGGTGTACAATAAAGTATACATATATAAATAAATAAAATTTCATCGACTTTATCAAACGATCATACAAAAAACTGCTCCTTTTACCTTATACCATACATATTACTCGATCCTTACTATATCCATACTAATATTATAAATGCGAAAGGAACTCAGCCTGTCTGTCTGTCGCGCTTTCACGCCAAAACTACTGAACCGATTTAAAAGAAATTTGGTACAGAGATAGTCTAGAGCCTGAGAAAGGAGAGCCTGGCTCCTTTGTATCCCGAGAATATGTTCCCTAGGGACCACGCGGGCGAAGCCGCTGGCAGAAGCTAGTACATTACAAATGCGAATGTAACTCTGTATATCTTTCACGCCTTAACGGCTGAACGGATTTTAATGTAAATTGGCATATATGTAGATTATGATCTGGATTAAGACAAAGGATACTTTTTATCCCGTGAGAATCTTCCCTTGGTAATATATTTCACGGGGGCGATGCTGCTGGCAAAAGCTAGTAGGTTATAACTAAAAGAGTGTCTTGACACGACGTAACAACAAAGCTAAATACACACTACCCTTCTACAACTGTGAGACTAATTTGTGTATGCAAGTCCTGCAGTCTCTTCCTGCTTTCAAACCTACATTTATGTCAAGCACGGCCACATTACCTTATTGAAGACCCATTATGCAGGAAGTGTATCCAATCGGTAATCGAAACCCTACAGGTGATTATACCTGGTGATCTATTTAATTTCCCTAAACCCCTCCGGGTGTAATCATGAGCCATGAGCCATCCAATTTAATGGGTTACCGAAATTCCTTTAATGCCATTCGTCATAGAAATGAGATTTATTGCTCTGTTTAAATATAAGGGGCTTGTTTTATGGCGGTTTTAAGGTAGGGTTGGCATGCGAGTACTTTTTTCCTTTTTGTGTTACTTTATTTAATTTGGTATTGATGCGATGTAAAGTTAACGGTCCAATTTTCCTGTTGCATGTAAGCAACCAATCTTAAGATTTCTGCAGACAGGTGTGACGCGACAATAATAATGGTACGAAGCGTTTTATAGAATTGTTCTAAAATTACTCGACTGATAAAAAACTTTCTAATATAAACCATTGTCGCAGTGTTGTAGTGTTTTTCTTTGGGTGCCATAAAGCTGATAAAATAAAGAAATATATTTATCAGGCCATACCTTAGCTACAAACTAAATAAAACTTTACCTGTGTGCCACAACACGTACCTAGTTCTGACGCTGAGATAGAACTATATCTAGAACTTTCAAAATCTCATTTCAACTTGGCTGAAATTCGTGGGTACTTAGGTACCCACTAAGAACTATCGCAGTTTCTCGTAAAAGTCTAAGCCAATCGCATAGTTATGTAGGTAAAATAGAAAGAGGTCAGAGATTAAGGCTGCGTTTTGCACCAGAGATGTAAGAAGATGCGTAGTGAGAGATATGTTTGCCTAGCCCCGCTCAGCGCAAGTGATTCTGAGAATCGCTTGCGTACATCCACGCATATATCTAGTGAAAACTCAACTTTAGGCACTTGTCTTACCGCCGGCGAGAAAGCGATTAGCTATCGACTATTTTCTCGCTGAGGAAAAGTACAAAAGATATAGATCTCGTGTGAGTGAAAGAGACACGTACATTCATAGTCGATAGCTGGCTGTTCACACTGCCGGCGAGCGCCTCTTACCACTAGTTGATCGCAGCGAAAAGAGCTATCAAAGATTGTACTCGCTCGGCGATGCTCGCTTGGCGGTCAGAGCTCACCAACCAGCGGTAATTTCTACCTACAGTGCGGGCCGGGGCGAGCATTGAGAGTAATCGCCCGCCGCACTAAATCACTCGCTTAAGCGTCAAAACTATCGAAACTTTTCACTCGCTAACTCGTTTCGTTTCGAGTTTCAAGCTTTACTCGCTGCTCGCTGATCGCCGGCGGTGAGACAAGTGCCTAAACCTAACTACCTAATCCGGTAAAAAGTGATAGCCCTTAGAAGGGAAAATCTTCATTCACAGTGATTGAAAAAGTTACAAGTTTTCTCAACAACAGAAAATACATTTGGGAAATCAGTAGGCAGGTAGGTACTTGAGAAATCGTAAAGAATTCAAAGACGAACCTTAGGAGCACTACTTACTTAATAATGAATGTTCTTTACTAAAAGTTAGCTTAAAAGAAAAGTCAGTAACTTTGTTTTTAGGGTTCCGTACTCAAAGGGTAACCAACGGAACCCTATTACTAAGCCTCCGCTGTCCGTCCGTCCGTCTGTCTGTCAGCGGGCTGTATCTCAAGAACCGTAATAGGTAGACAGTTGAAATTTTACAGATTGTGTATTTCTATTGCCGCTATAATAACAAATTACCAACCCGCATTGGGCCCGCGTGGTGGATTACGGCCCATTGAGGGAGGCTCTTAGAGAGGAGGCCTGAGTCCCAACCGTGAGAACATTATAAGGCCGACCATGCTATAATAACAAATAATAAAAATTAAATCTAATAACTTTAAACAAGCAATTCTTGTACAATTATGTATATATATATAATCTGAATCTCGAAAACACCCCAACGATTTTCATGAAATTTAGCATGCAGGTTGCGATAAATCGATCTAGCTAGGTTTCATTTTTAGAAAACGTAAAAAAAGTTCCCATACTAGATTTTTTTTTTCGGTTTGTGGTACGGAACTCATGTGTTAGTCCGGCTCACACTTGGCCGGTTTTTTTTTACTTTTTACGCAAAGTTTCTTGGGTTAGCATTAAGTAATAAGATACCTTTTTCAATAGAAGGGACGTAGCTGAAGTTTTATACGAGCACTGCCTGTAATTGTCTCGAAAGTATTCTGTTTGCCTCCAGGCTTAATCTATACACATATTAAAGTTACTACTTTAAAAATTATCAATTCTGAGCGAACATACATATGTTATACTTACTCTATTATTACCTTCTATAATGGCATGTGTTGCTTAGTCAAAATGCTTCTTACGTTCAAAAAAATAATTTCAAAATCACTTCTGCATGAATCTACGCTAATATTATAAAAAAGAAAGATTTGTTTGTTTGAATTGAATAGGCTCCGAAACTACTGGACCGATTTGAAAAATTCTTTTAGCATTGGATAGCTACATTATCAGGGAGTAACATAGGCTATATATTATCCCCGTACTCCCACGGGAACGGGAACTACGCGGGTGAAACCGCGTGACGTCAACTAGTTTGAAATAAAAGGAAATATGACTCAAAAATATCTAAACTTATAAACTTAACATTATAAATGCGCAAGTTTGGATGTTTGTTACACAGTCACGTCAGAACGGCTGAACCGAAATTCGGTACAAAGGTAGATTGTTATCTGGAATAACACACAGGACTTTTCGTCTCGGAAGTAAGTGTGTTCCCTTGGGATAATTTTCGACATTCACGCGGGCGGAGCCGCGGGCGGCGGCTAGTATGTAATAAATAAACGAGTTAGTTACAAAAAGAACCTGTACTTGTTCCATCCACGTAATATTCATGTTATTACGTCACAGGAATGACGTCAGTAGCATAACTATCCTTAAAGTTTCATTAAAGCAGACTCGAGTGCACTCGAGGATTACTCGTCGCAGAGAATATGAAGTCAAAAGATATGTCTGTCTCAATTTCTCGTTTAGGGTGATTTTCTATGAGAGATGTGCGATTTTAACGCAGCTAGGCGGTGCGAGGATGCGTAGCGGACTCTGTTTGTGAGCGTCACTGCCACATGTTTCTCGTTCGCGTCCTTTGCACATATTCCTCGCACACATCTCTTTCTGTATGTGCTACAAATACCTTTTCCACAAGAGCTGCGCTAAGCCAGACTAGGAAAATGAAGTAAGCTGACAGATTTTTTCGTCGCATACCGCTTAGCTACCTCGCACATATGGCTCGAAAAAGCATTCCTATTCATTTCCTACATACGAGACTACAGGTGCTGTTACTTTGTTTGATTAAAGCAAGGTTCGCGGTCCTAAAATGAATTTGCATCCTAAGTTGCGCATGCCATGTCATCGTCATCTATTGCTTAGGTTAAAGATGCTTTCTGGTATCATCTGTTTAGCCTTTTAAGGGTTCTGTACCCAAAGGGTAGCCAACGGAACCCTATTACTAAGCCTCCGCTGTCCGTTCGTCCGTCTGTCTGTCAGCGGGCTGTATCTCAAGAACCGTAATTCGTAGACAGTTGAAATTTTACAGATTGTGTATTTCTATTGCCGCTATAACAACAAATAAAAAAAACTGGCCAAGTGCGAGTTGGACTCGCGTGCAAAGGGTTCCGAACGAATTTAATTTTTTAACATGTTATTTTAACAATACAGACTTCTAATAGGTTTTCCTGTTATCTTTAGGTAAAGATCTATTATCTCCATTTTTTTAAATTTTAGGCTCAGTAGTTTCGGAGATAAAAGGGTGGCATGGTCCTTTTTTCGTCTAATTTCTTGAATAACTTGAAAACCATTTATTTTTAAATTTTAAAAAAATATAATTAAAACTCTCACAGTAAGCCCTTTAATTTGATATGCCACATGATATTGTTCAAAAAACTTTTTTTTTTAAATTTCTAGTTTGACCCCCAAAAGTGACACCCATACTTAAAATTTAATGATTTATGTAACGCGCCCGTGTTTGGGTCATAGAAGTCCATATGTGTACCACATTTCAACAGAATCGGTCCAGTGGATCCGGAGAAAACTGGCTGTGACAGACGGACAGACAGATAGACAGACAGACACCGGAGTGATCCTATAAGGGTACTGTTTTTTTTTCGGAACCCTAAAAAATTAAGTTTATGTTACGGAACCCTACGTGTGCGAGTCCGACTCGCACCTGGCCGGTTTTTTGCAACTAGATAGATAGTAGTCCAATTTAACCGGTTGCTATTGAGGAGCACCAGTATTGTCCATTTGGAGATTTGACAACCTATCTGTACGTCTACCATGAGTTTTATCAATCTATACTCTAGCGAGTATAGATTGATAAAACTCATGGTACTGTAGTTAAAAAATGTATCTATGAAAACTTAAAAAAAAGCAAGTTTCTAATTTATTTGTTTAAGTTGTTAACTAACAAGCAAGGCAAGTCGCAAGCAAAGCTTCAGTTAACAACTAAACAAATAAATAAGAAACTTGTTTTTTTTTAATTCGTCATACATTTTTCTAACTGCAGTCGCTAGCAAGTATAGATTGATAAAACTCATGGTAGACGTACTGACCTCAAAAGTTACTCGATGCAATACCCCATGGCTTAAATAGTCAACTACCTGCCATATGTACTGATGATAGTAAATAGCCTGATGATTGAAACGTATCTAATAGGCACCAATTTCATCCTAATGAATTGGAAATGAACCATTTTCTGACCTGAGATAACTTATGAAGATGAAGATACAGTTCTCTCGCAAATACTCACATTCGTACTATATCAAATGTTATGTAATACTCATCAGTGTTAATACAATAATCTTATTATCTCTGTTTGAACATAATATTCGCGTTATTCACACTCCGATTGCTTCTGTGTGCAAACGTTGGGTTTTCGTGATGTTATCCAATCATGTAAGCTGAACACACGCGATTAATGTAATATGTACTTACAATGGTATCTGTTCGTAAGAGGTGCATAACAGGTGCATGTAGATTTTAAGGAAGAGATTAGTGAGTAGGTATATCCATCCTGCCAGAGTTGTGGTTTTTTTTATTAATGATGGGTTTGCTCTTGACTCTAGTCTAGGTCAGAGATAACAGAGACAAAGTCTACGATGGAGCGAGCTTACCCAGAAAGAGCCTGTTCACTCTAACTTTGAAGAGATTAGGGTTGTAAGCGTTTGGAAACACGAACGCAGGCAGAGAGTTCCACTCCTTTGCTGTGCGCATTATAAAAGACGTTTGGAAACGCTTAGTGCGGATTGGTGGAATAGCAACAAGGTAGGGATGGTAAGATGCAGTGCGTCTGGATGTCCGATGGTAGAAGGGGGCCGGTGGGATGAGGTCGTGGAGTTCTTGGGCACACTCACCGAAGTACAATCTGTAGAAGACCGACAAGCAGGCAACCTTACGGCGATGAGCCAAGCTTTTTTACGTCACCGATGAGCCTCTTAGCTTTGCGTTCCACCGAGGAATTTGTTCGAAAGAGTCACCGCGGCCCTGGAACACAAAGGGCATTAGGAGGTCGAACACGTATGGGTTTTAGTGAGTCTGACATACTACACAAGCAGTTCGCTTTCCAAAAAAAAAACGGTCAAGAGCGAGTCGGACTCGCGTGCAAAGGGTTCCGAACGAATTTAATTTTTTTTACATGTTACTTTAACACTATAGAGTTCTTATAGGTTTTCCTGTAATCAATAAGTAAAGATCTAATATCTCCATTTTTTTCAAATTTTAGTTTCGGAGATAAGGGGGGAATGGTCATTTTTCGTCTAATTGCTTGAATTACTTCATAAACCTATTATTTAAAAATTATAAAAAAATATATTATAAAACCCTCACAGTAAGCCCTTTCATTTGATATGTCACACGATATTGTTCAAAAAACTTGTTTTAATTTTATATTTTGACCCTCAAAAGTAAACCCCGCACTAAAAAAATAATAATTTACGTAACACGGCTGTGTTTGGGTCACAGAAGTCCATATGTGTACCAAATTTCAACAGAATCGGTCCTGAGGATCCGGAGAAAACTGGCTGTGACCGACGGACAGACAGACAGACACCCGAGTGATCCTATAGGGGTTCCGTTTTTTGTTCGGAACCCTAAAAAAATAGGTAAGTTCCGAAAATATTATCAAATTATTGACTGATGGGGAATGAATTGCGTTAAACGTGCCAATTAATAAAGACAGCGTTGCTCAATAAACCCAAGCATTATGCCAGACGCTTTACACCAAAAGACACCCTTTACGACAAGTCAGCACAATCACAGCTCGTTCACCATAAAAACGAACCTGAGACACCATCAAATATAAACAGCCCACACATGTACCACCCCAAACACATAAGACGTCCCTAAGGTGACCCAAACACCGAACTGTCATTTGAAGAAGACCTTCATCACCCAGGTCACGTCGCTTTCGGCCGAGATACTTAAAATTCCCTTACTGATGCAGCATTCTAAATGAAGGCAGGTTACACCTTCGGATACTTTGAATATAGATGTCACACATGTAGGGATGTGTTTTGAATATGTTATGGACACTAATTGTTTGAGCATTTCTTCTGTATTTTATGGTAATTGTGCTTTAAGTTGGTGTACGTGTGTTAATGTGTCTGTATTTTTTGGAAGTGAGTAATGCACATTGTTAAAATGAATTGGTGATTAAAATCGTTCTTGCTAGGTTCTTTCAGTTCAGAGTTGTCAAATTTAGCTTTGTCTGAATTCCTAAAACCTTGGATTTCTGAAATAAGAATTCAATGTTAGTTATTTGTCAACCCTGCCTACTCTACCCTGAAAAACTGTCAAGCTTTTGGTTTCAAGCAGGTATTCACACGTTCTAAATTTTGTAGCTTCTTTGGGTCGAGGGGCTTTCGGGAACGGGACCGATAAGAAATACTACTCACAAATAATATAGAAAACACCTCAACCCCTTTCTTTACTAACTTCTTTTTTTCTGGACCAATCAGATCAAATGATATTGTTATTTCCGGATTCTTGAACCTGTCAAACATTCTCAATTCACCATTATGATTTATTTAAAGGGTCAGTATTTTTGTTGTCTTTCATTATTTGCTTATCTGTCTTCCATTACGATCAAACGCATGTATCTTATTTCCTTTCCATCTTTCCATTTCCTGTTTCCTTTTATCCCAATGATCTTTGTCTGTTTGAGAGCACTTTTATTTAAGCAAACTGTCTTATCTTATTCAAGATTTGGTCAACGCAAAACAGTATCCTTTTTAACATTTTCTTTATTCTTGAATATTTATGTAGGTATCGGTTACCACATGCTACTTTTAATTTGAATATTTGTAGGAAATCTAAAGCTAGGCTTTGTCTATCAACAATCCCCACATAATTTTCAGTACTTCGGGGTTTTCTGCCTAAGAAAAGTACCATTAGTTGTTTTCTATTTATCTTGTGTAGTGTGTACCTGAACCAAATGTCAAAAAGGTTTCCTTTATATTATGGTAACCTAGTTTCTATCTTTGGGATCTATTCTCTTAAAGTACGTCAAGGGATCAAACAAACTTGCTTCTAAGGATCTCGTAATCGTTGACTTACCTATTATATGCCTTTCTCTTTCGATTTTTTTCTAATTTTACTACCAACTCACATAAAAATCACTCTAAAAAATACGCATTAAATATTCAAGCCACTGCAATCAAAACAAACTAATCATTAAAAACCAATGAACGGAACCCACCCGAAATCGAAACGAATAAAATTTATGTAAACTAGCACCAACACTTCACTTATAATTCAAGGCGTGACGATAATTATCAAAACAGTATTTAACTTGCCGATAAAGAAAGAGGTTTTAACGAAATAGTCCAGTAATGTTTTTAAAACGATCAGTGTTTTCTACGCTTTATCTTTTAAACTCCTCTTTCCCATCGCCAAGTGATAATTAAGTCGATCGACTTCTAAGTATGGAAATGTTACATTAAAAAGTGTTTTCGTAAAATAACGTAAGCTTCACACTTTCGTAGCAGATAATTACTAATTAGGTAAATTGAACTGTGAGGTGTCTGATTACTGAGAATTTTATGTTCACACCCACCCACGGAGCTTTGGTTGGAAATGATTATTGATTCGTTGGCACTTATTTAAGGCAAATTACTAATCAATACTAATGTGGTAATATCCCGATAGAGGCATTGGACTGATGAAATAGAGTAAGCCCGTAGCAATGCGAAATTCTTTGTAGCTATTGCGTAAAAAAATTACTTCAGATTTCACTTGATGTTCCACATTATAGGCTACTAAAACATCTTTGAAAATTTGATTCAATTACGAAAATTATAAAATTGATAGGAAGCTATGCTATCGCTGAATCACAAGCTACTTTTTATCCCAAAATAAATTCAAATGCACAGATTTCTGAAGAGGAGCCCGCGGGAGTGAAACCGCGGTAGGAAGCTAGTCTCTCACATAAATCTTAACTGAAAGACCACAATTAAGTTATAAAATAAGCAATAATATGAGCAAAACATTTAATGTCTTCAAAGTCCCCTTCTACTTACTACAAATCTATGATATTCTAGAATTATCTGTAACCTGTCTATTGGCTTATTAACTGCCTGACATTAAGAATCCATAAATTATAGGATAGATGATCAAAGGCTGTGAATGCAATGAGCAATGTTAATATAATCGCTTTCAAGTATTTAAAGCAGGTTCGCATTTTCTCAATATTCATGGCTTTAAAGCGCTTGATAGTAGTTAAACATGAGCTGAGCTTTAACGAGACATTACTTAAGCAGTTGGGAAAGATGGAGATGGTGATCGTGGCACAGATGTGAGAGTGTATGAAGAGGCAGAGGGCTTGAAACTAGCAGGGAAAAGTGACAGATTGAATGAGAAACTGTATACCCTAGAAAATGTAGTAGAAATGTACGAGAGTCTGACAACGAATCCATAACTATCCTCCCTACGAAAATTCTGATATTCAACTGCAATTGCATTCCGGTTAGAATGGAAGTTGTGTCCAACAAAGGTTGGGAGAAGGCTGAGCAGATAGATAATGAGGAAATAGTAAAAGAAACTTCCTTTAATATAACTGAAAAAAAAAACCCTCCATGTACTTTACTAGTTTTGACTTGAAAACAACAGAAGCATGTGGCAATTTGAAACGGTTACTGCTAATGATGCAAAGCACTGAATCTTGTGATCGGAGTAAACAAAGGTCTACCATTCACTTCTAGTACACTAAACACTAAATCCTTAAACGACGTCAGTGCAATTACTTTTGAAACACAAGTTATGGGCACACATGTAGTCGCAAGGTGCAAACGTACACCTGCATTTTATGTTAACGCACGAGAGAGGAATTAATGTTGCTTTTAAGAATACTAAGTTGCAGTACGATAATAGCCTTAGTAATGTGAACTTTGGACCTAAATGTTTTATGTCAGATAGGTTGCCTGTTATGGAGTTGTCATGATGTATTGGTGCAAGGAGATAAATGTTCTGAACAAGAAGCATAGTTGCGCATCTATATGGTTTGGAATTTGGCTTTCTCTCGAACAATCAATGGCAGGTACAATTTTTGTACTTGCAGAAAAATTGGGACGCCCTAAATTCCAGAAGGTCTTCACAAAAATAACTTTTCTTAAAATCGCAAAGTTTTTTCCAATCATGGAGGCTATCGAAGATAAAACCTGCTACAGCGTGTTTTGTTGTCGAAGCAAGATCAGCTGTTCAAGATAAAAGAATGCCAACCTTTCCAACCGTGTAATACACCCTTTTGAACAAGCCGCTAGCAGGTATATTGAATTTCCAAACCGATGAATAAGCTTAGAAATCAAAACAGTTACAGGTACTGCGAATTCTTCCCACAAAGATCTAATCGAAACCAGTCATAGATGCAATTCTATCGTATTGCGCAAAACACGGCACGCCAAAATCGCATTCCAACCAGGTAGTTAGCTCAATGATGCACTATTTAACCCCTATTGCATATAACGAAAGGCGAGAATCGACTGGCGTGTCGATTTACAATAAGATTTTCGAATGTTCAATTCTACGTTGACATTTTAAATAAGATTGGCATGTGAATTTTAAAAAGGGGAATGTGGGATTAATTGAATAGATAAATTGTACATACCAAAACACTGAGCATCGTCGTAGTGAGTTACGTCTCAGAGAATCTGTTTTACGCTCTACTGTGCCCTGCAGCCTTTCGCAAAACTTTTCAAAAGATTTAAGTGCTTCATTCAGATTTTGATGCGACGAGGATCTATTCCAAAAAGGTAAGGAAAGGAGGAAATCCTTACGAAGTAAGACACATACTTACGTGAAGATTTCTTTATAGATAATGTTTATCAAAAAGGTCAGATGCGTATTGTCAACAACGTAAATGCATGTGATGCGGTTGGTAGGCACGTGTACCTGATGTATCACAAGAATGCTTCAATTCAGTCAGTGTATTGTTTGTTTTGGAAAAAAAGCGTTTTTCATTTATGTTTTGTGAATCAAAGATGTCAAAAAAAGAAATTTCCTTAACTCCCGACAGCTGGATCTAAGTGAATGATTACAAGTTATACAGATAACTGGCAGCCCTGCCTTGCTCCTATTGTGTTTCGATTCTCATGCGCGAACATCAGGTCGATTCTCAAAACTTATTCTTTTGTGTGAACGTAGAAAGAATTTTAATGCTTCCGCTTGAACTTGGTATAAAATCTCACAATAGAATAGCACTTTATTGCGTAATGCCGACCCATTTGATAGTCGACAATCATTTTCTTGGCTCATTTAAGTTTCTGTTCATGTAACTTGTGTTGTCGTGTTATTCGTATTTGCATAGTAGGACTCAATGTGTTGTCACATGTCACATTTACTGTTTAGTTAAAGCACGATTCGAGGAAGCGCGGTGTTCAAGCTTTACAAAGAACAGCTATTATAATAAAAATGTTAGAGCTGTAAGCACGTTTATTGTTATGCTAGCTCAGGTGGAACCCACTGAACACGTATACAATTTCAGTGTTTAAAACAGCAAACAGAAACGTGCATTAAATTCAACCCTATTTGAATATCATCTGACGAAAACTGGTTATGCAAATGCTTGAGGCAGTAGGTTACAATCTATTACAAGTAAACCGAGTGCACCTGTATTGGAAACAGCACCTTTACACGGCTTCAAATTCCCCAATCGTGTTATTACTTCTCTGACCAAGTAAGAGCGACAATCCAACGGGCGTATAATAAAAATCTCTACAATTAAACACGCTTATATGTATGTACGTTTAGCAGACCGTGGGAACGTTGGCCGGAGTCGAATCGACGAATCCATGCAAAATCCTGTTTCGCTCCAACATTCACTACCTGTTGTAAAATAGGATAGCGAGGTTTATGCGATGCTTTTATAGCTATTAAAGTTTTATTTTTGTGGTAAGTACTATCTACTGGGACCTAATGTGCTTTGAATGTTGTGGGGTATTTGGTGTCTAGGAGAATGGGGGTTTTGAGAGAGTGTCGAAGTGATGCCTTGGCCCAATACGATGATGTCCAGTCTTTCCACCGGTTTTATTGTAACCCAAATTGTCGTCTCGACACAAATTAAAGACAAGTCAAGAAGTGATGCCATGAGTGTCAAAAAATCAATATAGCATTCGCATTAATTCGTGTTTATCATATTCACTTTGCGACGTTTTTCGTTCCATGAACTGGTCCTTCCTACTCTCAATTTTATGGAACTTCTCAGTTTCTCATCGCTTTCTATGGTTTGCATTACATTAATTTGTGTACGGTGTTGCCTTTCGGCAAAAAGATATCGCCTTTCCTTTTCGGAATTTTAACTTCGTCCTTGGCAAGTTGACATTATGCTACTCTGAAATTTAACGATCTCTTTTGTAGTCCTTTTCAGAAAATCGTGCATTCAACAAATGTGTCATGGTTTCTCAGTTAGAATTCTGAACTCGTGAACTATCGGATGACTAAGTATAGAATGCAACTGTATAGCATAGCGTTACATGAATATTAGTAGGTGTTGTTGTGTCATGACAACTTACTTGGGTTGTATTGAACCTGTTTTGAGCAGTCCAAGTAGGTACTGTTGACAGAAATTGCAATGGTATACAAAGCGTTATTAGTTTCCAGATTTATAAGGAGCTTCTGGTTTCGACAGTTGAAAGGACTTTGGTGATTCGCCTGTACGTATTGTTAAACATGGTTTTGGTTACTTTGATTTCTCATTGCTTTCACAAGTTGAATATCATTAAATACTATTGTGTATTTCGAGACATATGGTACTGGGTGTAGTTTATTAACATAAATCTCAGCACCAGCAATTTTTGCACTTTAATTTCGTTTTATGCGTTTCACTTTACCTAGATTAAGGTTAATTAAGTTTTTGTTAAGGGTTTCAAAATCTTCTCCACAAGTTTTGACATCTTCTGGCTAACGTAGAGTTTCACAAGTATTCAACATCAAGTTAGTTTAAAAAAATCGAAGGTTACCACTCACGTAAAAGGTCTAAGGTCTAAATGTACACTTGTACGTTTAATAATATAAAAGTTTTCGGAATAGCATGGTTTCATGACTCTGCTTATGAACAGATTTTTCTGATGACATGGCTTATCTGAATTAGTTCATAAGCTACTTTATACTCTGACCATTATACATCATACCTCCCAGGTGGACCCCAAACCCAGCTAGTTATTTGCAAGAACGCGAAGTGTCAACACCAGCTTTACGCCCATACATAAAGCTTAAAACTACCTCTACTATTTCACCAAGACTTCGCACATTACGACACAGAATATTTAAACGTGTTTTATTACCATGCTTCACACCATTACTTATTCTATATACCTATGTATATAGTTCTACAACTATTTATGCGATCCTTGGCCGAGTATGCGAATTCTTATGCGAAATACCCGAATATTCTGCGAATTGAATTGCTCATTTGGTTTGGAATGTCTCTTTGAGTTTACGGTCATTAGAGTCTACGAATATAGATTACTTCAGTCCCTCTATTGTGGCTGATTTCTGACTTTCATTTGGATTATTATTAGTCCCTCTCTGAAATGCTGATTTGCTTCTTTTCTCACCCCAACATGTGCAATTTATAAAGCTTGCGTATCTCGACGTATAAGATTAAGAATTTTCATTAAAAGCTGCACCAATATTTTACATGAATAGCTACAATCTCGCTATGGATGTTGGTGTACAAATTACAACTCTTCTCTTATAACAGAACTAGCTGACCCGCGCAACTTCGCTTGCGTCACAATTATCATTACTGCTCCGCTCCTATTCGTCTTAGCGTGATGATATATAGCCTATAGCCTTCCTCGATAAATGGGCTATCTAACACTGAAAGAATTTTTCAAATCGGACTAGGAGTTCCTTAGATTAGCGCGTTCAAGCAAACAAACAAATAAACTCTTCAGCTTTATATATTAGTGTAGATAAAACAAAGTTGTAATTTGTTGTTTTCTTATGTGTGCCGAAATTTTGTTCGACCAGTATGTGACCCCATCTGAACTACTGTCATTTTATTTTTTTACTTGAGATGGTTTTGCTCTTCGCTCTAGTTTAGGTCATAGGTGACAGAGACAAAGTCGACGATGGAGTGAGCTTATCCAGAAGAAGCCTGTTCACTCAAACTTTGAGGAGATTAGGGTTGCATTTGCCTCTTTCTTCTTATTTGCATAAGAAGTGAGGAAATTTGCCCATACATCCCATAACATCCTCAAACGAATTCCTTAACTGCATCAAAAACCACAGAAGCAAGCTTCCATAAAAGGTCAAACCGATCTTTCAACAAAAAAAAAAACGAAAGATAAATTCTTGACATTTGGCATGTGTAACGTCCCCCTATCATTACGACGAACGAAGCCAGGTGCTCGAACATAAGGCATGGCACGTGCACGCGACATCTGCCGAGCAAAAAAGGAATTAATAATAGTATACTATTATATTTACTTACTTTTGTACCTTGAGACATCTGTTTTCTATCGTATGTGCAATAGAAAGGATGTGCCTTTACGATTAGGGATGCGGCTTTAAACGTCGCAAGCTGATCGAGTCATGGGTAGTTTTTTTTTTTCACAGAAGTTGCTAAGGTCGTTCCGATCAGCTGTTTAACAATAAAGAGTTTTTGTACTAGCAGACGTTTTGTTAATTAAAAGGATTACGGCTCAGAAAAGGTTACATGTTGGCATCTTTTATTAGCACACAACACTGCAAATTATCTTTATTCTTGCGTCGTAAATTTAAAACCGCTTTTGAGTTTACAAACAATTTCATTTTAGTTTTGTTCCCTTTTATAGTTCAAAACACGGCAGATGTTAGCAAACTCGTGCTCCAAAAAAAGAACATCAAATCTGGCATGCGCTGTGGTTATTAATAGACTCTAACAAATTGATACCCCACCTTTGCTTCCGTAGATGAAAAATAACTATTTTTTCGGAAACATGTTTTTGGGACACAAAAAAAAAAACAAACCAGATGTTTCTTATTTTTGCGGTGGAGTGCGGCAAAGGTGTGGGGAATGAACTTCTGTCATTTATGGCCCATTTGGAACTGTAATTGCGATGTCCATAGATGGAATGCTTTTATTGTCTTTGGTATACGATGGAGCGATGGACTGGCTTTGTAAGTGTGACCAATGTTGGCTATATGAAAAGTCTTTTAGAAAAAAGTGTTGCTATCCGACGACTGGTTTCAGTACGTGAATCCATCTCACTTTACATAGTATCGTTTTTCCGTCAGTACGCTTATATCTTTTAAACTACGCCAACGTATTTTAATGCGGTTTTCATCAATAGAGTTGTTCTAGAGGAAGGTTTAGGACTATACGTCCCAAAATTCCTACAGGATCGGGAAAATGGCATATGCATCGACGAAGTCGCGGGCAAAAGCTAGTTTATTGTAAATACTAGGTTAATGCGATGGTTCCCTCCGTGCTACCATACCAGCCTTATTGATAAAAAATCTGACCATGTGATTAAATAAATTATTTTTAGCGGATTCTTCACTCACGACAGAGAAGTCGAATTAAGAATCCGCTAATCATCATGTAAAGTAATCATATCTTTACTTTTTTATGAATAAGCCTGGAATTAGCTACGTATACAATCAGATCGAAGTTCATCGGCCTTATTTATATAAACAATCTAACCACGCGATTAGTTAAAATACTTGCACTAATCGCGTGGTTATACTTTTTATATAAATAAGGCACTAGATAATTAAACTCACATAGTGTCTATTCGCAGCGTTGGAAGGTCTCCCACAAGGTGGATCGACGACCTGGTGATGGTCGCGTGAAGCCGATGGATACAATACGCACAGGATCGGTTGTTCTGGCGACACTTGGGGGAGGCCTATGTCCAGCAGTGGACGTCTTTCGGCTGATATATTGATGATGATGAGTGTCTAGCCTTGTAGTTATGACTTTTTAATAAAACTGAGAGAGGCTTGTAACAGAATTACTTTTTTACTGCCATAGTTCTAAAATAAGTTGAACATTTCAGGTTTTATAACTCACTAACAAAAGTAGTTTAGCTAAACCACTTTCTAAATTTTCATTAGTTTTATGTAAAAAGTTAAAGCAATTCTGCTGCTGTAATGAAGCACTTTTGCCCAAAATGGTTCTATTATTTATTTAATTATAGTCGAACAGCTAATAAGGGCAATAAAAATCTAAATGCGTATACTTAACTCCTTTTACGTCTTAATTGTATGCCATAAAACTGCTCAAGATCACGTTTTGAAGTAACAAAAAAAAAATTGGGCGGATTCAGAGCTACTTGAAAATGAGTCAGGATTATTACCGAATTACTTATTTCCTGTTCGTTTTAATACTCACTCCAAAAAAAAAACTCGTGGACGTAGACGATATAAACGAAGATAAACTGAACATTCTTGTCAGAAATATTCTTGAGACTCCTGGAACAAGTTTATACTTTCAAACAATTTTTTTTTTACTTTAAGCCATTGGTTCTGGCTATCCTTTGTAGATCTTTGACAGTCAGAAGCCAAGAAACCTGTCACCAGCCTTGCCAAGGCACCAGTCAGATAGAACAGATTTGTTACTCTCAAAACTCAGGAGATGCATAGTTTAGGAAGAATCCCATACTAAATCAACCAAAAATTATCTTTAAGTCCCCACTACATAGCTGATATTGCTTAAATATTTTACGATTTTCATATTTCTAGTTTAAATAGCTTCATCGAATGCATCATTAACGGACCTCTTTCTTTGTTTCAGGACTGTTACGGCTCCGAATTTGAAGATCGAGCAATAGCAGACGATGTGAAGAATTACGAACTGATATCAGGATATCAGAACGACACGCACACTACTGTCGAATTTAGAAGACAGCTGGACACGTGTGATAAGCAGGACTTTGTTATTACGGTAAGTTAAAACATAACTCCAAACAAAAATAGTAGTAGGCAAAGCATTGTGCCTGTGCTACATGTCCCGTAGGTAGGGAAGGAACACTTCCCACGGGCTTCTTCTTTATTATTTTGTACTGTATGGCAAAAAAGAAGAATGGGGGACGAGCTCGACAAAAAAGATCAGGAAAGTCTGGGAAGTCATAATGACGCTTTTATATCCAGTGGTCAACCACTGACACTCCTTTGAAAGAAATGGCATAGAATCTTGTCAAAATTAACCATTATGAAATCAATGATAGACCATTCTGACACTATTGTAATAGCAGACTTGGGGCCCTGTGGACAACGTTTG
Organism: Lacanobia wlatinum; assembly: GCA_947578705.1. Lineage (NCBI taxonomy): Eukaryota > Metazoa > Arthropoda > Insecta > Lepidoptera > Noctuidae > Lacanobia > Lacanobia wlatinum. Next base: position 16,646,118 of record OX388044.1, read on the forward strand.
CCCTAGGTCGAAATATCCCGAAGTCATTGGGCAGAACTTTGCCTAATAGTGGGATGATTCTTCTGTGTAGGTATATAAACTTTCTGCAGGCGTTCTCGACAAGGAAAATTGGAATCTAGAAAGAGCATGTGTAGTTTGAGATTATCCTGAAATGTGTCTCCATTAGAGCAGGGGTGGCCTCCACTTACGAGTTTGTAGGTCGTGGGCTCAAACCCACAGTACGTAAGGCGCCGTATCATATATAATATCGTAAGGAAGCCGACATGTTGCGAAACCAAAAACCCGAAGATAAGTGATATCTACCAATCCACACCAGATTGGCGCGGTATATTACAGCCCACTGTCTCTCACAGACAATCCAGCTGCAATTTTAACCTTTATAATTTTTCGCAGGACGATACCACACAAATCCTTTGGGCGTTAGGACCAGACGGGTCTGACGGTCAGCTGCCGAAGCACGTCAAGAGTGGAGCCAGGCCGTTGAGACTTCTCCAGCCGGTATCCAAACCTGAGTCTATACCGCTTAACCACTGGGATGTTAGGCTGACTAATGTGAGTAGAATCCATTTGTACCTCTTTTACTTATCTCAAGCTTATGAGTATTATAACCTGGAGTACTGCTGTTTAGTATCGTTTTTAATCTTTAGCTACAGGGATGTTTAAGAGGAAATCAGGTGAGATTGTGGTCAAACGTATGCCTATAAATAGTAAAAAAAAAAAAAAATGCTGGCGGCGAGACTTTGTATGTAAAATGTCATAATTCGAGGTTTGGCTCTCGACTGTTTTCTCCTCCAATATTAGACCGATATAAGAGATATTTCACAAACTGAATAAGAAGGATGTGTACTGTGTCTCTATGTTTTCCTTTTTTGATTTATTATTGCCAAATTTGTATACTAGGGCTCTGTTGACAGCGATTTATCGGTCAGTTTTGACCATTTTGTGAGAGTTCTAGTGCTTATACTCGTATTTAAGCCTAGCTGTTGGTCAAGCTGCCTACAGCTTGCTTATTAAACAATTTCTGAGCAACCGTCAGATTTTCTATGAAATTTAGCACTAACTACGACTTTCTTCTTCTCATTTTTTCAGCTAACAATCCCCTACGTAATGGCAACATTATTCTGGTGCAAGATCTTCAAAGTCCCGGACTTACCACGGAAGCACCATATCGTTGGCTACGAACCTCTCATAGACAGCAGACCGATCAGGAACAACATACCAGTCCAGGAACCCAACAGCATGTCTCCAGTCCACCATATGGTGCTGTACGAATGTGCTGAGGATGATGATAAGCATCTCTGGAATGGGTGGGCGGAAGGAGAGGGTTACTTCGGTCCGAATAGGCCGAGTGCCTGGGCGACTTGTGCTACCCCGCTTGCGGCTTGGGCGATTGGGTCTCAAGGTATGTACATGATAAGATTTTTCGTTTTGGAAATCAGTTTGTAACCTCTTCATTTCGGATCTTAACAGCTGAACGGATTTGAATGAAACTTGGCACATGGGTATAGTAGCCGGCACGAGTATAGTAGCCGGCACGAGTATAGTAGCCGGCACGATTATAGTAGCCGGCACGAGTATAGTAGCCGGCACGATTATAGTAGCCGGCACGAGTCGTGAGCACAGATGAATGCTGCAGGGTGATTTCGTCAATTTACGATGAATAAATCTTGGCACATGGGTATAGTAGCCGGCACGAGTCGTGAGCACAGATGAATGCTGCAGGGTGATTTCGTCAATTTACGATGAATAAATCTTGGCACATGGGTATAGTAGCCGGCACGAGTCGTGAGCACAGATGAATGCTGGAGGGTGATCTCGCCAATTTACGATGAATGAATCTTGGCACATGGGTATAGTAGCCGGTACGAGTATAGTAGCCGGCACGAGTCGTGAGCACAGATGAATGCTGCAGGGTGATCTCGCCAATTTACGATGAATGAATCTTGGCACATGGGTATAGTAGCCGGCACGATTATAGTAGCCGGCGCGAGTCGTGAGCACAGATGAATGCTGCAGGGTGATCTCGCCAATTTACGATGAATGAATCTTGGCACATGGGTATAGTAGCCGGCACGAGTATAGTAGCCGGCACGAGTCGTGAGCACAGATGAATGCAACAGGGTGATCTCGCCAATTTACGATGAATGAATTTTGGCACATGGCATGGCATGGCATTATTTTTGGAAAAGTGCGAAATTGTTTTTGTGGGAATAATAGATGTGTCATTTTTTTTGTGTGACTAGAATGATTATAAGATGGAATTTGGATTATTGTGATTGTGCGACATTATTGATTTTGCTTCTAAATTACCATTGTTTTTTTTTGACTTAAATAATTGGAATTTGTTTTAATATCTTTATTGTTGCATGTGTGAAATTATGGATTTATTTATATTATTTTTGACATTAATTTTTTATTGAAGTTTTTTTTCATGAATTTGTTTCTGTTGTAATTATTATTCTTTTCTACACAATTTATATTGTTACGAAATAAATCACTTATGATTTATGTCCTATAAGAATTTTGTTCTATTAGTTTTAGCACATTTCCAAAATAAATTAAGTATATTGTAGTAGGCACGCTTTTGGCCACTATCACCTAATCGATGATGGTGATTGACGATGGTGCACGGTTTTTTAGAACATCAGCTTAAACTAAGCAAATAATATTCATATCATTAGTTCTTCAAAGTTTTATTACGAAATTTCACTCTGATTTTATAAGCATCTTTCACTTAAATTAAACAACAATTTCCAAGCACCCGTCAGATCTGTTTCATCTCAAGTTCGTATTTTCGTTTCGTAATTAACACCTTGTCTACCTCAAAATCCTTTACAATAATGAACCTTAAAATCTTCATAAACATCTAATTAGGGAGTTAATTAATTATCTTGATAATTTCAGGTGAATTCCTTCCTGAAAACGTCGGCATTCCTTTGGGCGAGAAAGGAGGCGTTTCTTACTACATGCTTGAAGTTCATTACGATAATCAGGCGCTGCATAATGGTGAGTTTGTAACATTGCACCTTTTATTTGTTATTAGTGGACGTCACGCGGTTTCACCCGCGTAGTTCCCGTTCCCGTGGGAGTACAGGGATAATATATAGCCTATGTTACTCCCTGATAATGTAGCTATCTAATGCTAAAAGAATTATTCAAATCGGTCTAGTAGTTTCGGAGCCTTTTCAATTAAAAAAAAACAAACAAATCTTTCTTCTTTATAATATTAGTGTAGATGTAAAAACGCTTTTGATCATAAATCTCTATGCTCTTTTCTTTGGGCAAATTTTTCAACTTTTACTTGAAGAATAAATGTGCCCGTTTGACAGTCTTTGTATAGAAAATAGCACTTCGTCCGCGGTTTCGTCCGCGCTGCAATTTTCTTAAGGATCCTAATTTTTTCCAGTAATAAATACAACGTGTAACGGAATAAACGCAATACCTTTTAAGGGGTCATTGTACTCATAATTATGAACAACTTTTACTATGGGACCAATTCCGAAATCGCGAAAAAAACAACAGCTGTTTTGTCGAGTTATGCGCACAGAAATATATGGGGGAGTCGACTTTTTTTTCGCGAGTTCGGTGTTGGTCCTATCGTGAAAGTTGTTTATAATGATGAGTTCAATAATCCCTTAAGAGTTATTGCGTTTATTCTGTAACAGGTAGTACAGCCTATGTTACTCAGGGATAATGTAGCATTCTAATGCATAATGGTGAAAGAATATTTGAAATCGGTCCAGTAGTTTTTGAGTTTTTTCGGTACGAACATACAAAAATACAAATCTTTCCTCTTTATGTTATACGAGCTGACCCGCGCAACTTCGCCTGCGTCACAATTTTCATCGGTGTTAGCGTGATGATATATAGCCTTTAGCCTTCCTCGATAAATGGGCTTTCTAACACTGAAAGAATTTTTCAAATCGGACCAGGAGTTCCTGAGATTAGCGCGTTCAAGCAAACAAACAAACAAACTCTTCAGCTTATATATTATTATCTAACACTGAAAGAATTTTTCAAATCGGACCAGGAGTTCCTGAGATTAGCGCGTTCAAGCAAACAAACAAACAAACTCTTCAGCTTTATATTTTTATTTATTTATTTATTTATTTAGGATCGCCAACAGAGGCTATATTATATAGATATAGATGTAAAAAAAAACTGACTATTGGGAAATAAACACTTAGTAGATAAAACAAAGTTTACTTCCTCGTTTATTGCTCTTTCTACTAGTGACAACCGTATAAAAACGGACAGAGGTACCTAGTCGGCGAATTTGTTTTATACTGTCTAGATCTTTGTTTAACTGCACTCGCAATTTTTTTTTCCATCTTTGAACCTCTCACCAACCCACATTTTCTAAAACCCGACCAAAAAGATGAGTGGTGCGGTCTCTGTACCTGTCTGTGGCATCGTAACTCCTAAACGGATGAACCGATTTTGATTTAGTTTTTTTCCCCAGTGCTGGACAGTTCAGGCATCCGCGTGCACTACACATCGTCACTCAGACAACACGACGCAGCGCTCCTAGTGGCCGGCATTGGGATATCAGCATTACATGTCATCCCTCCAAAGCAGAAGGAGTACAAGACTGTGGGGATTTGTAGCACTGAGTGTACTGAGGCGGTTAGTACCATTAATTTTGCTTAGGTTTAGTACACGAGGTTTGTCCTTCGCCGTTGAAGCGCGTATACCCGCTGCAATTGCTCTTAGTAGTTTTTCAAGGTAGAATGGGAGTCTCCGTTGAAAAACTGCACCATTTGCGTCTAGAAAACGCCACTTGCATAGACCCTACCCCAATCGAGTTGGAGGTGAACATGGATATCAGACACGGCCATAATCGTTTTTTTTTAAACATTTTTTTTTAACAGTTTTTTTTTAAGCAGCTAATTTTTTTGGCCTGGTCTGAAGCATAAAAAAGTACCAAAACTATTTGTGTTGTTCGAAAATAATTTTTGCGCTTAACGGCTGTAATGTAGGTATGTTGTTACCCTGATTTCAGAAATTATGACATTGTAATAAAAAAATAACTGCTTTTTCAGACTTTGCCCGAAGACGGTGTCAACATAGTATCAGTACTTCTACACGCTCATGGAACAGCGAGAAAGATTGCTCTAAAACATATCAGAGGCACACAGGAACTACCTAGAGTATCTGAGGTAATTAAAAAAATAACAATTTGCAAAGTACTCTCGTAATGAGCGCACTCTTTTATTTAAATTGTGAACTATTTCCGTTCGAGACCTCTTGCGTTCTTAGTTTACGAAGAAAATACTAGATGGCGCCAAGTTCCTGATATCGCTGCTTCACTAAGTAGTTTCGTACATAGCAAATAGATGGCGCTAAGAATAAGAACAAAAAAATATATATATTATTGTTATATTTTCAGGAAAATTACTACGATTCACATTACCAACAGTCCCGCATAGTTCCCCGAGGAAGGAAATTTCTGAGAGGAGATACCTTGATCACAGAATGCACCTACGACAGTACTTCGAAAGATAAACCTATTTTGGGAGGCTATTCTGCTAAACAGGTAACAAGATAGCTTTAAATTATCAGACAACAAATTCTAAAAAATGCTTCTTTTTTACTGTAGATTGACATATGTTTGACCACTATCTCACCTGATGACTCCCAGGTTGTAGCTATCTGGAAACACAGACTCTGGCAGGGAATTCCACTCCTTAGCTGTACGCACTATGAATGTGTTCCCAAAACGTTTCGTGCGTGTGGGTGGGATGTCCACCATGTACCGGTGGCGCATCGCCGTTCGTCTTGTGGTCCCTTCTTTTCGATTTGATTTGTTCGGCCAGTAAGGGTTACTTAGACCGCTCTGTCTAGCCACGTTCGGGGTCCTTACCTACATACCTACAGGAGCCTCCCCGAGTGATTTAAAAATCGTTTTGCAATTTCAAACGCTCTGTAAACCTAAAAACCTCATCCTAGCTTTTAATTTTGTGATAGTTTTGTTGTAAATAGCTTATATTATAAATATGTGTTAGGCGCCAGATAAATGTGCAATATCGGTTATTGACCCACATACATTTATTGACTTTCTGTACTATACTAATCTATACTAATATATAAAGCTGAAGAGTTTGTTTGTTTGTTTGCTTGAACGCGCTAATCTCAGGGACTACTGGTCCGATTTGAAAAATTCTTTCAGTGTTGGATAGCCCATTTATCGAGGAAGGCTATAGGCTATATATCATCAAGCTAAGACCAATAGGAGCGGAGCAGTAATGAAAATTGTGACGCAGACGAAGTTGCGCGGGTCAGCTAGTAATATATAAAGCTGAAGACTTTGTTTGTTTGTTTGCTTGAACGCGCAAATCTCAGGAAGTACTGGTCCAATTTGAAAAATTCTTTCAGTGTTAGATAGCACATTTATCGAGGAAGGCTATAAGGCTATATATATCACCACGCTAAGACCAATAGGAGCAGAGCGGAAAAAGTTGCTCGGGTCAACTAGTAAAGACAAAGCTATCCTGAATCGACTTATTTATTTATTTTATTTATTTAAATTAAGTACAGCCACATCACATACATTGTACAATAATTAAAAAAAAAAGATCCATAACAATATTTCTAATGCACATGACAATTAAGGCGTACATAGCGCTCACCAGACCACTTCTATCGTGATCCTTTACATTCTGTAGTAGTGAAGAAACGGTTCATAATTTATTGTTCGGATAATATCTTCGGTCCTAGATATTAGGGAAAGGTCAATGTACTTTATACCAAGTTTATCTAGCGCCTACCATAATACATTCTGTCTAACATATTTGAAAATGCTGCCAAATATCTATGTAACAATTATTTTGTTGCAGGAAATGTGCCTATCCTTCATACTATACTACCCGAGAACTCCGCTGGCTGGTTGCTACTCTATGACACCAGTGAAAGAATTCTTCGAAACGTTTGGCGTCAAAAAGTTCTACGGATTGGACTTTACGCAAGTCGAGAATATCTTCCTGTCTTCTGGGTAAGTCTGAAGTTTTATAAAATTACTAGCTTCGTACACGCATATTCCGTTTTTTCCCGTTCCCGTAGGAATTTTGAGAAACCGTTGTAAGAAGATAAGTAGTTGAAACTTTCACTGAGTGTGTATTTCTATGCCGCTGTGACAACAAATAACTAGGCCCGCATAAAGGAAACGTGATTTTTTCGGTTTTATGGAACGGAACTCTTCGGATGCGAGTCCGACTGGCACCAAAAATCTGGCCAGTTTTTAGGGTTCCTTACCTCAAAAGGAAAAAACGGAACCCTTATAACATCACTTTGTTGTCCGTCCGTTTTTCTGTCAAGACCCCTTATCTTGGGAACGCGTGGAGGTATCGAGTTGAAATTAAAATCATATACTCAGGTCTACGGTCCCTTGAAGCTGTGAAAAAATCAAAGCTCTATGTTAATGTAAAAAAAAGATACGGCCGTTTATGCCGCAAAAAACGTATATTTCGATACTCTCAAGGGAATCAAAATGTACTGGGTATTTCCCATTGACCTAGAACTATGAAATATGGCAATTAATACCGTCTTATACTACTAGTATAGGGAAAAGTCTGAAAACTATTCATTTGCAATTAAATCATAAAAAAAGTTTTTATTGAAAGTAATATGTACCTACAAATTTGTACGGAACAATCGGTGGGCGAGTCCGACTCGTACTTTGCCGGTTTTTTTCAATGAAGAAACTGCTATCCACGCAGTTTCTACAGTGTCCATTACTACCTTGCAATCATAACGTTCAAACTAAGCCAAGGAGTATCATGCTATCAAGTAACTGTTGCGAACTTGTAGAGGTCATGGGAGCGTGCAGAAACTATAGGTGGCAGCACAGAAATGTCACTGTCAAGTATGTTTCAAGTATAAAATTCGAAATAGCTACGCTAGATGGCACAGTCTACTTCGCGCACGTTCCCCTAAACTGAGCGTTCAGGAACCACAGGTGGCAGCACAGAAGCGTCAATGTCAAGTATTTTGACCCTTAAAACTTCGAATATGCGATACTAGATGGCATAGTCAAAGCCGTGCACGGTCTCTATAGGCAACTGCTCCATGTATAGTGCTTGTATTCATCTGCATACGGTTAGATTTGAAGCAGACCCCAACATAGTTGGGATTGTCTTGGCAGACGATAATGACTCATGAATCTCTTCCAATTATTCCAGGAGCTTCGAGAACTTACCACCTTTGCCGCTGTCAGACCTTGAAAGTCAGAAGCATATTATGAACGAAACTGGCGGAGAGGAAGGCGTGCAGGGCGATGACCAAGGAGTTGGCTTGATGAGTAAGTATCATAATTATACCTTTATCTTGTCCTAAGATTATGTATTCAAAATAAAGTTTGTTTATGACGCTTTCACACCTAAGGACGAGGCCAAATGAACGTAATTTTGTGAAACGTGAGTCGCGTATTTTGAGTTGCGCAATTTACGTTCAACTGAAATCCGGTTAGGCTGCCAGACGGACTGACGTATTTTAGTTACGTTTGTACGGGGTGTGCATTTATGAAGCATTACAAGAAAATTTCAGAAAGAGAAGCTGGGTAAATCCACAAAATAGGGAAAGACTGATGTGTGGTATGGTGTTCCATACCTGATATGGGCGACTCAACCCGAATGCAATTCGGTTGATATAATGCGCGTGAGTCAGCAGACACAGGACGAAACAGGACTTTTGCATGAATCCGAATGCAACTTAAATTGCGCGACTCATTTTACGCGACTCACAACTCAAATAATAACGATCATTTAGCCAATTTGATGAAAGTTGATACTGAGTTACATGGGACCAATAGTCGGTTATAGGATATTATTGTCGCGAAAATCTATAGCTTCACCCGTAACTTCGTCTGCGCAGATTTAGTACAAACTATCTTTCCCCTTTTCACCCCCTTGAAGGTGTAATTTCCAAAAAAACCCTTCTTATTCTCACTTAAACATAGAACGAAGCGTCGTGCAAAATTTCATATTCCCCGTTCCCGTAGGAATTTCGGGAGATCCTCTCTTAGTGCTCCTACGTAGCTACGGAGTGTAGGGAAGCTAAATGCCAAATTTCAGCTTTCTACGACTTGTAGTTTCGGCTGTGCGTTGTCTGTCAGTCACTCAATCAGTCAGTAACGGAAGAATTTTATATACTGATTAATTGATTTATTGACTGATTGATTGATTGATGTTTGATTGATTACTAGCCATGACAAACGGCTCCCATTCCTTCCAACAACGGCCACAATTTGCAAAAATTATTTTCTAAAAAACCTTTCTCATTTTTCAGAGGAACTGGTAATCTGGGAGCCTCCAGAATTCCGCAACAAATCATTCATGGCTCATTTGAACGAGATGCCGTGGGCTGAGCCGCTGTTAACCGAACAAATTGAGAAGACTCTGTACAAGGGCATGCATATGACATTCTGCAAGAGACGAGACGACACTTGGGGCGTGGTGAGTTACCTGTCTCTTTTGTTTTTATAGTGTTGTCCTGCGAGTCTAAAAATACCACTTTAGTAGAATCATATTCGGATCATAATCTATACTTCTATACTAATATATAAAGCTGAAGAGTTTGTTTGTTTGTTTGTTTGTTTGTTTGCTTGAACGCGCTAATCTCAGGAACTACTGGTCCGATTTGGAAAATTCTTTCAGTGTTAGATAGCCCATTTATCGAGGAAGGCTATAGGCTATATATCATCACGCTAAGGCCAATAGGAGCGGAGCAGTAATGAAAAATGTGACGCAAACGAAGTTGCGCGGGTCAGCTAGTATTAATCATACAACAATCTGTCAAATTTCATTTTCATCTTTATAGCGAAAGCATTAGGTTCAAGATTGATTGGGAAAATTTGACAGTTTCGAGTAGTTTGATGTGCTGGCTGATTCTGCGAAGTGGTCTTTTTAGACCCGTTGTGGCTCTAAACAAGTGTCATTCTATTAGTGTTAGCGTGGCGAAAACGTCAACATTTTAAAAATCGCCTCTGTTGAATTTGAATAGGTAATTGACAAACGGTGCAAACGCTGTCGAAATGTCACGGGATCAAACCCTTATTTTGTAGAATTTCTACTCTCGCATTCGCTGATATAATAGTGCACTTTATTTTAAGCCCCTGCTCATTTTAAGTAGACGAGAAGTCACACGAATTTTAAATACACTATTGTCTTCATTTCTGCCGTCATAAGAAAAAAGGACGTATCTACACAAAATTGAGTAACGGATTTAATAAGAAATAAGAAAATAACTTAAGGTCGGAAATCCGTTACTTCGTTTTGTGTCGATACGGTATTTTTTCTTATGACGACAGATTTGTTCTTACGTGTACTTATCTAATATTTTTTGATAATCCAAGTGTCGTACTAAATTATTTTTTTTTTAAATAATCTACGCTGTTTATTCATTTTGATTTCAATTGATTTAAGCACTATTCTAATGCATTTCTTTTTTCTTTTCACAGCCAATGCAGATCCAAAGCTACCCGAACTACACAGAACTAATATCCAACGAAACCGCTGAAAAGTCCTGTCATTACAAAAGCGTCAGGTTGCCGTCGGTAACCAAAACCTCCGGTTCAACAACCAGGACGCTTAGTCGGACAACATTGGTCGCACTGTGCATAATATTGGTTGTTACACGGTAATACAGAAAATGTTTTTAAAAGTCGGTGTAGATGTGTGAGGAATTGTTTGAAAAGGTTTTTAAACGTAGTTTTTGAACGCGGATTTTAAACGCAGTTTTTGAAAGTGATTCTTAAACGTGGTTCCTAACTTTTTGAAGTTGAAAACATTATTCCAGTCGGGTCAAGGGTTGAGTCCTAATACCTATAGTTTTTGAGAGAAATCTTGCTATTTTCGCTGACTCTATAATGCTTAAACTATTTAATATGTGATGATATTATATGTTTTTCTCCTTTCATCTTCTTTAACTATCAATTTCCTTTCTTTTCGTCCACATTCTGGACTAGTCCTTTTTTTAATTTTTTAACGTCTCCTTGTGATATCTGGTATGATCCGCAATAATAAAAGTGCCTTAAAACTTCATGTGCCTTTACGCCAAGTTTTTAGACTGAATTGCGAAAGTGTTGTGCTCAGTGCTTTTGCATAAAACTTTTTAGTTAGGCTGCAAAGCATATGTTTACCCGACTACGTAAAAACAGTAGTAATGTTTAACGGTCTATGTATTTGTACGTACGTGATGATTCGATCCGACGTTGACGAAAATAGTGTCCATTGACTTTAAAACAGTTTTTTGTTGCGAAGTTTATGATTTTATTTTCTTTAAAGTGCAAAAAGTCTATCAAACCTTTTCTCACACATCTATACCCTAAATCAGTCTGAGCCAATGATTTCGTTGTTTTTCGTTTTTTTTTTAATTTTTACTTTTAAAAATGTTTTCGACCGACAAATAAAATAGTATTATTCAGCCAAATTATGTATCATAATTTGCGAATATGTGTACAGTTATTTTTATGTATGTATCGTTAGGGCGTTGAACTGTGTAACGGTTTTATTTTTTAAATTAGTACTGAGTGCCGAAACGCCTCGGCTGGCGCCTATTAGCTACAGACGTCATTGTCAAAAACAACGTGTTAATTTTTACTGATACAAATTGAAGGCCCGTGACAAAAGAGTATTTGGCTGCTCTTAAAAATCTCTATGACTGAATATTTATTTGAAAGATATTACTTAGCTACTTAAAAAAATAGGATTTGTGAAAAATATATCAAATCATCAGAAAAATTACGACTGTTTTGAGGTTATTCTTCTACCTTTCTCAAGCAAAACGTCGTTTGTAATGGTCTGCGCAAATTCATGACATGCAAGTGATGTCACACGCAATTAGTCTGAGTCTGTGTTTCCTGATAGCTACAACCTGGAAGTCTTGTAAGTCAAGAGTGAATAGGTTACTTCTAGGCAAGCGTGCTCCATCTTCGACCACATCATCGCTTACCATCAGGTGAGATAGTGGTGAAACGAATGCCTATCAATAGTAAAAAAAAACATTAGCGCTGTCTTTGTTTATCATACATTTGAAAATGTTATACGCCATAGAGACATTGCCCCATCCAATACAAACGACGTTTTTCGTGACAAGGATAGAAGAATAATTTCACAAAAGCGTTAGTTCTCTATTTTGCCACTAGTTTTTTTGTTTTTTTTTTTTCTAATCGTACTATCTTAATAACATCCTTCAAATAATATGTATGCTAAGTTTAACAGCTATTGTATAAAAAATATGTCTAACCACTGTAATTAATTATATTTATTAGAACAAAACTAAAATATGGCGTCAAAAAATTCGTCCTCATCGCTGTCGACTGAACGTGAGCCCAAAAGACTGGCGGCACTGCCACGTTGTATGGCAATGCTTATCCTCTGTCCGAGGTAAAAGCCAGTCCTTGGGTCTTGGCTATATAATAATTAATAAGTATTGATTCATGTAGATATGTGGGGTTGTTAGACCTTACTGCCCACATGATAAGAAGAAGATGTGGATTTTTGATAGCAGTCAAATACTCTTTTATGTCTATGACAGCCGAAACTTGCTCAGCACACATGCAGGGATACGAATATTATTTCTAACGACGTCTCTAGTTTGCGGGCGGCGATTCAGTGTCCTTTTAACTTAGGTACTTCGAATGGATGTTTTTTTTTGTGATTATTGTACTTATGAGTGTTGCTCGAGTATGTACCAAATGGTATAATTTTTATTTTTGGTAGTTTTATATAACTTTCTGTTGTCTTATCCCAGTCACTCTGCCTCGCCTTTTTACAAATCTTTTGAGGTCGGCTTTCAGTAAACTTAACGTATGTAGCCGAGTACCAGTGTTTTGTCTGACTTTCACAACCCAGTAACTGGGTAACACAGCACACTTTGGTTTTTTTCTGACTTTTGTCTGTCAATAACCATAGTCAATTTTTTTTATTTCTCCTTGGTTTTGGGTTTAAATATCACATATCAGACCTGTATTCCTTGGGTTAGGCAGAGCTCTATAGCACACCCAAAATGAAATAAGGAGACATCTTATCAAAATTAACGATGTCACATCTAATTTGAATGGATCAACAAATCATATGATTTTTCGTTTTTCGGTTCATATTTGATAGGGTTTGTGTTTGCTGATTATTATCTTACCATAGTGGCAAGCGAAAATATCGTCGAATATGTTCTAATAAAATTATGATAAAAATGAAATAACCGTCAAACAAAGTGCTGCTTATTATTTTAGTATTTTTACGCAATTAGCTTTTGGTTCAAATACAATTGTGACATTTTTAGACCTATGAAAACTTTAAAAAATCTGTTTATTTTAGCACAAAAAGTGAAGTTATCAAGTCCAGTTTTCTGGATATGGATAAAAGGCAAAATACTCGCCTAAGTATATCATTTATATAATAATTATGTATATCCTTATTGTATACACTGATGTAGCGTTAATATTGAAATTATAGGCATTTGTGGAGTCGTTGTACCGAATTGTAATTTGTAGGAATTTCTGGTTCCAAAACAGTTTTTTTAGTGCTGTATAATGTGCTTTCTTTGTATAAGTATGATTTCTCCATTTAATTTTCTTTTGAGTAAGGATGAGAATTTAGTGGAAGCTAAATTCAGCATTTTTTTTCATTTCGTTTTTTTTTTTAAATTAATTGGAAAATCTTTTACCTGTGTTTGGTGAAGCACTTACAAGAAACTTAGGTAACATTTAGGGCTGTGCTTACTTAGCTCCGTAGTGCCTTGATGTCTATACAGTCAAAGCCTTCAATATAATTTAGACTATAGGTACTCGTAGGTACTTGAATTCGTAATTCGAGATAATTTAAATCAATCAAAACCAATTTAATTATCGACTGTAGCGTTGTGTATTTAAAGTTGATTTTAAGAGACCTTTTAAGGAAGGCCCATAAAAGTAAGGTTTGCAGTGGAATATGCACTTAGTCTATCATGACATGACACATTGTTGTAATCTCGAATTCGGAATTCAAATTAGGACGTATGCTGTGACGTCATTCTTTTATACAAACAGCAATTAAGCAACATGATCCAAAATATTATTCGATATTTGAATTAAGTATAATATTTTTGTACAATAATTTATACTTTTATAAAAATATTTTTTTGAAACAACATCTTCGTACGAAGGTAAGGTTTTCGAGTCAAATAAAATGAACAATTCATTGCATTTTACTATTATTTTTATTTATATTCACTCTAATGAGGTTTTAGTTATAAGAATACGCTTAGTAATTAAGTTTTATTTATTTAAAAAGTCAATAAAAATGTTTTATTAAATTAAATATTTGTTTTTCTTATAAACTAAAATAATTCATTTTCAGACATTTGCGGATAGGTATCCATTCATAGGTTATGTTCGGGATATTTATTAAAATTCGTGGTACCGACATTTGTCGTGTTCCAGGAGGTATTCCACTGGTACTTTTGCGTCGTTTGGAAATACGTCACACCATTTTTAAGTGTCCCTGAATTCGCCTGTGTATTGAAGCTGGAAGACTGCTGTACATGAGAATTTGAATTACCACTGGGATTATTAAAGTTCCCAGCGGGATAATTATTAGAATTACCATTATTATTGGGAAACGCGTTTGAATTAGGATTTGCAGTGGGATAATTAAAATTGGCATTATTACTATTAGGATAAACATTGGAATTAAGGTTGGCATTACTGTTAGGATAAACATTGGAATTAAGGTTGGCATAACTGTTAGGATAAACATTGGAATTAATGTTAGCATTACTGTTGGGATACACAGAACTGGGATAAACATTATTACCGGAATTAAAATTAGAATTACCACTAGAACCTGCATTGCCACTAAACTGACTCGGAGTCGGGGTAGGACCAAACCTATTAAAAACTACTGTCGGTTCTGTCCCAACAAATCCAGGGCTGGGTGTTGCAAACCCATTGTTAGCTGACCCAGAGTTAGTATTTTGTATAGGGTCTACGAATGCGTTGGGCCTTTGCGGGTAGGTCTGTGGGTCCTTCCTGTGTTGTTCGTAGGCTTGCCAGTTGATGAACCAGAAGGGCTGTTTGTCTATGGGCAGTTTGCTGAGTCTGTCGATGAGATCACGGTCGCCATTTGCTTCGATTGGCAGCCTTTCTGGAGTGCCGTCGCCGAAACTGCAATAAAGCAATAAAACAAATGAGAAACTAACTTTTTGGGTAAAAATACTCAACGTGAGGCCAGTGTGAGTTGGTCGACGAAACAAAATGTCTTTGTTTGGTTCTAAGGTTCAATTTACATTGCCACGGAAAGGAAGCGTCAATCTGAAGCTTAAACCAGTCAAGGACCGTAAGGACTGATTGGGGCCAAATGGTCTTTCAATTTTCTTGCATGCTCGGAGCCTGACGGGTTACCATGGCAAATTCACCCTTATCTCCACAGCGTATTGCACATATTTCTACTGACATAAAAAGAAGACGCGCCAATTCCACGGTATCCGCGCATCTGTGCAGAAGAAAACGTGCATTACGTTATGGAAATAAGGGTGAATTTGTTATGTTTAGTGTCAAAATGACGCTTCCGTTCCTCGGCAATGTAAATTGAGCCTAAAATATACTATTTTTGTCATTATGTGTATAGAATTTTTGTAAGGTAATGGACCACGCAAATTTTCAAACGTGCATGCACTTCAGTCGGTGTCGTAAAGGGTATCAAGCGGTGTTTTACAGAAATTCGCGAGCGGCATTTATTCCAGTCACAAGTCAATCTGCAATGATTTTTTGCCTAGGTAGGCTTTATTTTACAGAAAGACCCATCAGGTACCTAGGTGGGTCCTCAAAATAGATTTTATCCATTCAGCACCCGTGTTTTTCGGGAAAAAACGCCCCAACTGTCAGAATCCGTAAGTTTCTTTCCGGACAAGCCGACGCTCGCGCGACTATGCACGCAATTTTGTCCCGAAAGGGACTAGCAGATCCTGAGTGGTTATTATTATGATGACACATAGGTTTTATAAACTTTGGTCTTTTTGTACAATACATACAGGCAATTGAGTGACGTGCATAGTAGTAGTTTGTCAATAATCCTTACTAATCTATACTAATATATAAAGCTGAAGAGTTTGTTTGTTTGTTTGCTTGAACGCGCTAATCTCAGGAACTACTGGTCCGATTTGAAAAATTCTTTCAGTGGTAGATAGCCCATTTATCGAGGAAGGCTATAGGCTATATATCATCACGCTAAGACCAACAGGAGCGGAGCAGTAATGAAAATTGTGACGCAGGCGAAGTTGCGCGGGTCAGCTAGTACATATTATAAATGCGAAAGTAACTCTGTCTGTCCGTCTGTCTGTCTGTCTGTCTGTCGCGCTTTCACGCCAAAACTACTGAACCGATTTAAATGAAATTTGGTACAGAGATAGTCTAGAGCCTGAGAAAGGACATAGGCTACTTTTTATCCCAGGAGTATGTTCTCTAGGCAGAAGCTAGTATAATATAATCATTCCTACACATAAGTCAGACGAAATAAAGCCACGCTTTTCCATGCCGATGAACTTAGTAGATCATATCCCGGCAGAGCATACTAAAATGTGAGTTCTATTAGCATGAAACATAGTTCTAGACTTCCTGATACTTTCTGGAAATAGTTCTGGCGTTTTTCCCGGAAAAAAGTCAAATGAAAATATGATCTGCTAACTTCCGGTAGCAGATCATTTTTTCCAAAACAAACATTTGCAAAGTGTTTTCGGCCCATTAAGGTGAGTTCTATAGTTCCTGATACATTTTAGAGAGAGTTCTGTAAATATAAGATTTCAAAAAAATAACAAACATTAAACCGATACCAGAAAAAAACCGATATTTTTTGTTCAACTGGCGGTAATACCAAACTACGGCAAAATATATTCATTATTGTCACCAATATCAGTAGTAAGGAATTGAAATAAACAGAAAAGAATATAATTAAATTACAAATTACTCTAAAACACCAGCAGATCACAGTTGAGAACTTAGTTTAGTAAAAATATTGACAGTATTCAATGTCCGAGTTAAATATTCGAAGAAAAAAAGATACGATATAAAAGATAAGATATAGATTATTGTACACCTCATAACAAGCACAGGAAATTCGCTTATAAAACTAGTGTACAATGGGCGGTCTTATCGCACAGGGCAATCTCTTACAGACAACCACCATAGAGAACTCTTCGTTTAAGATGAAACAATAACTACCCTATAAGCGTAGTAACCTAACCCTATACCCTATAAGGCTTGACAAATAAATCCGGAGCTAAGACTTAAGTTTCCTATTTCCTCACAGGGGTAAGCAGGGTGTGCATCCAGCATTTTTAGGTCCCACTGAATGTACGTACCTAGTCATTATTCGAGAAAGATTCAGGGCAGCTAATTGTTTATTTCCCGACCTGGAGATTGAATCCAGGTGGTCTAAAAAGGCCACTTTAGCAGAATCAGAAAGCACATCACGCTACCCGTCACTGTCGAATTTACTCAATCAACCTTGAACCTAATGCGTTAGCGATAAAAATAAAAAAATAATGAAATTTGGCAGACTTTTTTTTACTATTGATAGGCACGCGTTTGACCACTATCTCACTTGATGGTAAGCGATGATGTGGTCGAAGATGGAGCACGCTTGCCTAGAAGTAACCTATTCACTGTTGACTTAAAGACTCCCAGGTTGTAGCTATCAGGAAACACAGACTCTGGCAGGGAATTCCACTCCTTAGCTGTACGCACTATGAATGTATTCCCAAAACGTTTTGTGCGTGTGGGTGGATGTCCACCATGATTGTAGATTGTTTTGTGGTTAATTATGATTCTGCTAAAGTGGCCTTTTTAGACCCGCTGGACTCTGTTCCAATCAGTTCTTGTGTATAGATTACTAGATTAAAGAGTTACTATGTATTTTTCAAAACTAACTTATCACCTCCCTGACTTTGTTCCAAGTTACATACCTACTTCGTCGGCGCAATACGTTTTCTTCTTCCATTCCGTCCTCACAATCGTCACGCTATCACTGATTAATTTCTCTCTCATAGGTACATACCTACTTATCATTCCTTACACAACCCATGTTGTATACTATGGTCAAAACTTTATAAGTATTCAAAATAATTTTGGTAACATGCAATGTTAAAAATCTTAAATATCGTCACTTTGATAAGGAAACTACAGACAAATATTAAGAGACGATTAGAATATTGAATAAAATATTAATGTTACCGGTTTCCAAGAGGATCTGGTGTCGTAGTGGTTCTGTTTGGTGTGTCAGGGAAGCCGATGGGTCTCGTGCCCGCGAACGAAGGTCGTTGACCCGCCACGATGTACGATGTCACCAAAACCAGGGCTGATATCTGGAAAATTTGAGGAACGGGAACTAATTAGCTTGGTTGTCAATATTAGAATTTGATAAGCAATAATTTTCGTCGGTTTTTGCTACAGAAACACCACTTTGACGTATGCAATATGCAGCATGCAGCCTACATAGCTAAACTAATGTTATAAATGCGAAGAGAAGAGAGTGTCTGAAATCTCTATTTACATACCCTGGAGTCGGTTAAAGGGACTAATTTTTGCAAAAAATAAACTCGAGCGCGAGCGAAGCCGTGGACAAAGGCTAGTTAGTATTTAAAAATTTGTTTGTAGTCGTCTATCTGAATAAATTAGAATCCTAAAAGAACCCATGAATCGACTTCGCATCAATATCCAGACAAGGGTGATGTTTTTTGAAGAATTGATGGTCGAAGGCCACCCGGCCGGTGGGGGCTTTTGGGTGTAAACTAAGTATCTATCGTTTTAAGGGTGCTAACACATCAATCGTTCGATGGTAGAATGGATCGGTCTAAGTTGATAGAATGTTCCTCCTAAACCGAAATCAAAGCCGAAGTTAGTCAGTATTGTGTGAATTGCCCGGAGGACACGCAGCTCGGACTGACAAACTGGATGCATAAGGCAATTGGCCGAGGTTTCAGTTTTACTGTCAGGGGGGCTACGTTAGGCTAAGCTTAGCTGATGATCGAGGTTGAAAAATAAATCGTTGTGGCAACATCTTATAAAATGGTTGCACTCATACCTACACTAAATCGCTTTAAAAGACCGATGATGTCATGACGCCGCGCTGTACGATCGTCACCTGGACACAACGAGGGAAAATCCAGGATACCTTTGTCTTTTACTACGAGTACATATAGGCACCTGCAAGTTACCACAATGTCTTAGGGTTCCTTATTACTGCCAGGGAAGCGGAATTGCTCGAATGAGTTACCGCGTCTCTGGAACGTAACGTGAGGAACACTGAGTGGTTTTAGTTGGTTCGAGTCTGACACAATTTGCCGCTCCACCCAGAGCAGGAGGAGTTATTTGATGAGTATATTCCAACTTTTGTTTTAGAATGTAACTTGTTAGGTTGTAGTATTTATCTCAATGCATCTGTCTCACATAAATGTTTATAAACAGTTCATAATACAAACCGGTTGACCTTTGAAAATACTATGGTCTACCTACCTACGTCATTTGATAACTAGGAAAATTAATAAACTTGATCAAAACCGCTTTTTATTCAAATTGGGGTTTAATTAATAACATTGACTCGATTTACGTCAAGATCAAATTTGTCACGCTTTTCATCGATTTCTCAGGTTTTTTGGGAATAATCCCCGAAAATCCTGTGATTAGAGAGGGAACCTAGTGTCCATTCACGCATGACCGGCGTTATTAACACATAATAACAATCATTCTGACCGATTTCGGCCTTGGCAGCCAATCCCAACTGCATCGGTGACTAACCATCGGCGCGGGACATATTAAAATGCACAAGTGTGTGCAAACACTAATGCGCTCCCTCGTACACCACTCTCATAACCTACCTCATATACCTGGATTTTATACATCTAAGCAAAGAACATTTTGCTCATCATTCCGTCTTACTAATCTGTGGCTCACATCAGCAATTATGGTTTGTTTAGTCATAACTTATCTTTAATTAAACATCTTACTTTAAGAATGACAAACTATTTATAAAACCCATTGTTTAACTTAAATAACACAACTTCATCAACTAATCTATAAAAATAAAACTAACTTGGACTCACCAAAACAAAACAGAATCGAATTAAAAAAAAATAGAATTATCTTACCAGTATCTTCATTCTTGGGAATTATTATCGTTTCAAAATTCGAAAAACGAGCACTCTGTTCCACAGTTTAAAAGCGACTGGTTCCTTCAATTGGCTTACGAAAAAAATAACAAAAACTTGAATGAGGAAAACTTATTCCGTCTACATGAGCGATTGAGCACCCGTGGTATGTTCGCACCGGTTTGTTGTTATACAAATTACAAGTGTTTATGTTTATTTGATTTAATTTACCGTTCCAGTCAGACGTTTACCCACTTTTTACGAGCTTATTTTGACGCTCCTGCGCACTTTCATAAGTCGATTTGTCTTTTTATTTTCTGTAGGTATATTTGGACTCTTGTCTTTTGCAACAAGCATTAATTTATTATCCATCCGAGGTGAACAAGAATTGCAATAACCTACATACGCATCCACTGAAAAATAAGCCACAATATTCTTTTCTAAACCAGTACGTCTACCATGAGTTTTATCAATCTATACTCGCTAGCGACTGTAGTTAAAAAAATATATGAAAACCTTTAAAAAGCAAGTTTATTATTTACTTTTTTAGTTGTTAACTAAAGTTTTACTTGCAACTTGATTGTTTATTAGTTAACAACATAAACAAATAAATTAGAAACTTGTTTTTTAAAAGTTTTCATACATTTTTTTGACTACAGTCGCTAGCGAGTGTAGTTTGATAAAACTCAAGGTAGACGTACTGTACTCTGATTTTGAATAGTTTGAGTTTTGTTAGGTGTCTAGTCATGTTTTTTTTTGTATCCCAACAAAGCACTTTGTTTTGTTATTGTGGCGATAGTATACTAACATACCTACCTATCAATGCAGTAGCAATACAAAAAAACTGTAACTGAACAGGCGAGCAAGCAAGAAATCTCTTCTCTGTATAGTGCGAATCACGTTTGACAAGCGTTTGACCTACTGATAAGTAATAATAACTGTTAAAGACTTCCGTACTGGCATGGAGTTTAAATCTTCAAACAATTAAAACCAGTTTAAGTGTTTTATAACTAGTTGACCCGACAGCCGCTGTCCTGTCTAAAATAAATTGTTTAGGTCAAAATCTTGCAAGCTGAATTAGATTCACTTCCTCTTATCCCACAGAGTTGAAAATAGGTTGGTTCAGTTCCGAGGACAATTGATTTTTATGATAACTTTTTTTTTACTTTTTTCCTCCTTATCGCATTCACATGCACATCAATCTATCGATGGTAGAACGGATCAGTCTAAGTTAATAGAATGTTCCTCCTAAACCAAATCAAAGTCAAAGTTATCACTCTACAACCTAATGTGGAATGCGTCCAAGCTGCTAGCCTAATCTGTAAATAACTATTTCGATATCGAGCTTCACCTGAGTGACAAAGCTCACAAAGTGAGCTTTATTGCACAAAACATAAGTCTTATACAAATAATTTGACCTCACCTCGGATTCCGCTGTCGAGATACTTACAAAATAGCACTACTGGACAGGATTGGGCGCGTCACAATCGTAGCAATTGTCCCCTCTTTGAGGAGTAGGTAGTACCTAAAAAATTTCGACGCAACGACATTTTTTAGGTCCAAATCTTGTGAGCTGAATTAGAATCACTTCCTCTTATTCTACAGAGTCGAAAAATTAAATTAAAAATTTAAAAAACCCCCGTCAAAAAAACCTTTAAAAAGTTAAAAATAATTTCTCGGGAGACCGCAAGTCTTATGTATTTTTTTTTTGTTTGCGATGGGTTTGCTCTTGATTCTAGTCTAGGTCAGAGATGACAGAGACAAAGTCTACGATGGAGCGAGCTTACCCAGAAGGAGCCTGTGCACTCTAACTTTGAAAAGATTAGGGTTGTAAGCGTTTGGAAACACAGACGCAGGCAGAGAGTTTCACTCCTTTGCTGTGCGCATTATAAAAGACGTTTGGAATTTGCGAATTGGTGGAATAGCAACAAGGTAGGGATGGTAAGATGCAGTGCGTCTGGATGTCCGATGGTAGAAGGGGGCCGGTGGGATGAGGTCGTGGAGTTCTTGGGCACACTCACCGAAGTACAATCTGTAGAAGACCGACAAGCAGGTAACCTTACGGCGATGAGCCAAGCTATGTAGCTTGGCATCCACCAGTTTTACGTCACCGATGAGCCGCTTAGCAGGAACAGATGCACCCCGAAAAGTAGGAGTTTGGTCAAAACGACTCCTTTTTGCGGTAAAAAGACACACCTGCGTTTTGGTAGCGTTAAAAGTGCCCAGATTGTCGTCACCCCACTGGGAGACAAGGCTTAGGGTAAAATTTGTCCACTCTACCATGGCCTCTCTCAAGGAACGAACTTCATCCCCGCCGGTTGTTGCGCTGGACAAGTATCTCTCTGAAACCGTACTGTCATCTGCGTACCCAACAAGACCAGGCTGAAGTAGGTCATTGATGTACAGCAGGAAAAGAGTTGCAGACAGAACAGACCCCTGAGGAACTCCGGCATCAATAGCCATGAGGTCAGAGGAGCAGCCGTCAACGCCTACTCGGATCGACCGTTCACTCAGGAAGTCTGATATCCAGCTACAAAAACCAGCTGGGATACCATAAGCAGGAAGCTTGCTGAGTAGACCTGCGTGCCAGACCCTGTCAAAGGCCTTCGAGATATCGAGCAACACGGCAAGTGCTTCGCCGTTTCTCTCGATGGCCTCGCCCCAGCAGTGCGTGACATACACAAGAAGATCGCCAGTTGACCGTCCCCGGCGAAAGCCATATTGACGGTCACTGAGAAGATCATTGTCTTCAAGGTAGGTCAGCAGCTTACTTGCTTTCTCACTTGCAGAGTGAGCCAGCGAGCCATCAGGTTTCAACATTGGAGGCAAAGTGGGTCGACAGAAATTAGTTTCAACCGCTTTCGACAGGGACCAAAACTGCTTACTACCCGGAGGGTGCAATGCTAGTTTGGCCCTGATACGTCCGATATGGTCAAAACGTGCCCTACGTAAAACCCGCTTGCAGAATTAAAGGGTCTTTTCCTCGCGCGAACCCTACGTGCTTTAATCTTTCGGTCGCGGGCCTTGATCCATGCTTGGCAAGCAGACTCTTCACGGGCCTCAGCTTGGGCGCATTCTGTATTATACCAAGGCCGGGATTTGTGACCGAGCGGAATGTTGGAGAATGGAATAAAATATTCCATCCCCTGCCGAATCACGTCCGCAATTACGTCAGCACAGCACGAGGGGTCACCCGAGGGGAAGCACACTTGCCGCCATGGATAAAACGCAAAAAAGTGCCGCATCCCATCCCAGTCTGCTGATTCGTATCGCCATACTCGCCTCGTGCCTCTAGGACTCTTATTTGGAGGAGAACAAGTTAACACGGATTTCACCAGACAGTTGTCAGACGTTCCCAGCGGAGCTGAGACCGATACTGAAAGACTGCCCAGATCAGTTGTCAGCAAAAGGTCCAAACAATTCGGTGTATGGGCGTCAACATCCGGTACCCGCGTTGCCACATTCACCAGCTGGGTTAGATCAAGCGTTAAAGCAAACTTACGCGCCTCCAACCCGGCATGGTCAGTTTTCAGGTACGAGAACAACCACTCTTTATGGTGGGCGTTAAAGTCCCCCAGAAAAATGAGCTTCGCTTTTGGATACCGTTGCTGGGCTACGTCGGTCGACTCCACGAGGGAATTCAACATCGCTGTAGTCTCCTGGTCACCGCTGTGCGATCGGTATACGGCGATGTAGATAATTTTCTCCACGCCTGTGTCCACAAGTAGCCATATGGCAGAAAAACCCGATTTCTCAAAGCAACGGAGACGACGACAACAAATGTCATCGCGGACGTACACACAGACCCTAGCCTGCTTCTTGAACGTGTGTTCCAGAGAGTAGCCCGGGTAGTTGAGGTACGCCACGTCCGATGGGGTTGTTATCTTCGTCTCCGTTGGGAGAAACAGGTGCGGCTTCTCGGTCTCAAGATGGTGATGGACCGGATTGAGATTGGAGTGCAACCCCCTAATATTAGTGAGGTGCACTTTTAGTGGGAGGAAGTGCAGCCGTTGTTTTACCATATTTTTCTTCTTTGCTTTGGTCATCATGGAGAGTAGATGGGGAGAAAAGTCGAACTGTCGAGGCGCTGCTCAGTGAACCAAGTGGAACACTAGAGCTAAACTGACCTGTGGGGAACTCATTTGGAGACTGCGGGGACGCCCGAACCAAATATACAATGAAGTATAGTACGCTCGAAAGAGCGTAACTTTGAATGGAAGTGAGCATCGTGCAAACCTGAGAGTTCTAACCGACAACGCCCTCCGCTCTCGTTCAATGTCATCATCGTGATTAAGGTCAGGGGTCAATATATGACCCCTGACCTGGACTCTTAGTAAAGGCGTGCCATAGAATAACATAGGAGGCACTTTTTCCGGGGTCTTACCCCCCGCCCTAAAGACTATGACCACAGATTTTTTGCAATTGTACGCCAAGCCATGTACTTTGGCGTACGCCTCACACTGGGCAACCAACTTTCTCAGACCACAAACTGAGGCGTCAGCAGCACCATGTCGTCCGCATAACTAATATTATTGACACAGATACCGTCTACGTAGCATCCAATCCTGGTACTACTGAGCTCAGCAATAAGTCCGTTCACATAAAGGTTGAAAAGCGTAGGTGAGCTCAACCCTCCCTGCCTCATCCCACATTCTAACCCGTACGGACGAGAAAACGCCCCAGCCCATCGCACAGTGTTGATCTGGCTTCCATACCAAAACTTTAAAATGTTAACAAGTTCTATAGGCAAATCAGCCCGCTCTAGTTTAGTCAATAATACATCATAGGAAACCAGATCAAAAACCCTAGACAGGTCCAGGAAACAAGCATATATCGGCGTCTCCCGCTTCACATATTATGTGACAGCATGCTTAAGACTCAAAATTGCACTCTCAGTTGACAACCCGGCTTTGAAACCGAACTGGTTATCATGCAAAGTTATACTACACCACACCACCACCACTACCACTACCACCACCACCACCACCACCACCACCACCACCACCAAACCACCAAATAAATTAGTTTCTTTCTTTCAAAAACTGTCGATATCACAGTAGCAAATGAAATAGGCCTATAGTTACTACTATCGGCGAGGTCACCAGTTTTGTTTTTAACAATTAGCACAACCACTGTTCGCATCATCTCGCCAGGCAGGTAACTATGGCTTATGCAGAAGTTATACAGCATAACAAGTACCCTAGACAAGTGAGGGCCAGCATATCGGAGTTGCTCGATGCTGAGCCCGTCATGGCCCGGGGACTTGCCTCCTGACATACTTCTAATAGTATCAATAATCACCTGAGATTTAAATTTAATCCCTAATTCCATACTGGGCGCAACATCGGGTACCTACCGCGAGCGACCTACAAGCGACTTTTTTTTTACTATTGATAGGCACGTGTTTGACCACTATCTCACCTGTTGGCAAGCGATGATGTGGTCGAAGACTTCACAAAGAACGCCTCTTTAAAATTATTGGCAATGTCTTCCGGCTCACTCATGCTCACAGGGATTCCCAGTTTAGTTTTTAACTTATTTGTGTGCTTCCAGAAACTACGAAAACCATTTTTAGCGTGGTGTGAGGCTAGAATATCCATTTTAACTTGGTCCTCATGGCCTTGGCACCACTTTAACTTTGATTTGAAAACTCTTCTAGCCTCACACATTTCTTCATGAAGTAACCCGGCGGTAGTTTTACCATACCACAACCACAACAAATATTTCTGCCTTAGCTTCCTGTGAGCCCCAGCAACATGTTTGTTCCAGCCTACTATTACCCGTTTCGAGCGCCTATTGCCGCTTCTTCGACCTATTACGGCGGCGTCTCGTAAGGCGTGTATGATGTCGGCATACAGCTTGTCAATAACAATTCGATGACTATGATCGTTACACATACTATCACAGCATTAACCAAGTTCGTGTGGGAAGTCAATTAGCCTTAATCTTTCATGACATTAACTCTGATAAACTTGGATCTGGTCTTGGCTTCTCTCCCCCTACACTACCTTGTTCACACTTACAACATTGGCACACATCTTTGGCAGTATCAAATTTAAGTCAAATTCAATAACTAGTGGCAAGTGGTCAGACCAAAACACATTATATGCTACATACATATTTCTGACGGAGGTCACAGCTGCCTCAGTAACTACACAGTGATCGAGCCACCTCCTAGACCCATGGGCCTCACTCAAGAATGTATATGTGTAAGAACTTAATCCTAACATTTCTGTATCAATACATGTCCAAGTTTGCTCACTACAATAGTCAGAAAGCACGTCATAAAATTGCTTAGTCGGATGCGCATTAAAATCTTCTAACATGTAAACAAAATCTATACTACAGTTATCAATAATAGCACTCACCGAGCTTAAGATGTCCGTAAAATCCGTTAAATTCGACACAGTATCCGTGGGCACGTAAATGCTAAACACTAAAAAGGATTTATCACTTGTAGCAACTTTCACAGCACAAATACGTGGATTACCGCACTGAACCACAACCACATCGCGAAAAAGACGATTTCTCCACAGAAGGGCGACGCCACCGTAAGGCCTACCGCGAAGAATGCCCGCTGATGTGTCTACTGCTGATACTCCAGTACAGCTAAACTCACTAATTATTGTGTCAAGAAACGAGAATTCATCAGGCAGTAACAGTCAGTTTCTGTGCTTGTTATGAGGTGTACAATAAAGTATATAATAATAATAATAAACATGCTTCCTGTAGCGCAATTATATCTGACTGTTTGCACAGTTCACGAATACTTTGAACAGAGCGCTTGACATTTTTGCATTATTTTAATCAATAGAAATTATTTTTAACTTTTTAAACGTTTTTTTTTTGTCGGGGTTTTTTAAATAATTAATTTAATTTTTATTTCATGCTTTTTAAACGTTATTTTCATTTCGTTAGTTTATATTTCTCATTCCCTTTCAATATAGTGTAGGTACATTATTATTCTACTAGTCAAGCCCTTTCATTTGATACCCATTTGGAAGAAGTTGTGAAAAATATATTTTCCGCCATTTTGTGGCGGCGGCCATCTTGGACTGATTTTCATCAAATATAGCTAAGAACACTCCTGACTTATTCACCTTAAAAATAAAAAAATCTACGTTGCTACGAAGCTACGATGCCACAGACACACACACACACACACACAGAGACACGTCAAACTTATAACACCCCATCGTTTTTGCGTCGGGGGTTAAAAATAGGTTGGTTCAGTTCCGATAACAATTGATTTTTATGATAACTTTGACCTGATTCCGCATACATGGTTTTTTTTTTGGATTGGAAATCATCAAATGATTCCTCCCGCTCTGGGCGGAGTGGAAGGGAGTGTTCCTCCAAATGCCCTTTGAGTTCTAGGGCTGCGGTGACTCTTTCGAACAATTCCGCAACTCTGGCAGGCCCGGGCCCCGTAACTTATGCAGAGACGTCTTAAGACGTCCGTGGAATACAACGCGCCGTCGACAGCGAGCTACTATCGCTCGCAGTCCGCAGTTCCACCCACCTACGGTTGACTCCAGACGGAGTAACTCCTCAACGGTCAACGGTCCACACACAAAAATAACAAACGTGTAGCTTAGGTACATAAAATATGTGACTATAAATTGATTCTCTATCTTGGGTCGGAATTCACGACAGGATTGTTCTTCTTTTTAGCGTGTTAAAAAATACCTATAATTCCAGTCATCATTATTTTTGATCAGTCTAAAAGTGTTGTAAAAAATATTCGCAGATACCTAACCAATATTGTTGATTGACAGCTGCGGCTGACCGCAAACGTTTTGGATGCGCAGTAGATAATGATGCGTAGTAGATTGCTTTAGTCTGCTGTAAATTGTTTAAAAAACGAAATGAAATTGTAGTTTCTAAGACCAGGCTCATATTTCCATGTCCGGACTGAATTCCATACAAAATGTATTTAATCTGTTCACAAACGCCAGGTCTGGCCCAGTCCGGTTAGGTAAGAACGCTCCACTGAAAAGCAACCGGGCAACATATCCACCCGGTGGTGCAGTCCGATGCGAACCGTACCCGGGCCGGTCGACACAGGCTGATCCAGTTTTTACTAGAGTTAACAATTTTGAATGAGAAGCGAGGTAACGCTGCGAAGATTCTGGTACACGTTGATTGAATGTCGTCGATTAGGCATACCCGGAAAATACTCCTGCTGTGGTTTCCTGTTTTACTACTAGTAGGTAATCCAATTGTTCTACTTAGGGAATTCCTACTAAGTACCAAGAAGTGTAATTCGTCACTATATACTTAAGACACTGTATACCTAAATTGAACTGAGTGACTTTCAATCAATCCAGGTGTTTTTCCTTTAATGACTCAAACACACATCAGTCGTATTATCCTTACCTTTGTGTACAAGTGCCTACTACTTAATATGCTCTTTATGCGTATATAAAAGTCTAACATGCACCCGCACCTTTACTTCCGTGGCGTATTACATAGGAACCTTCCATTTTCCGAGATACATTCGGACACACTGAGCACTAGAAGACATTTCTCAAATATTAACATTATACATAATATTATAAAAAAAAATTCTAGCTAAGCTATATTTAAACTCACATTGCTAGAAGAAATTGAAAAGGATGTTGAGGTCATGGCGGATTAAACGTATGTTGGCTATTAATAAAATTATGCTAAGCATAAGCGCAATAAGTCGTGCTCATGTGCGATGAACTGTTTGGGCATTCACGTTGATGAATCTATATCTGCCTGATAGAGTGCCGGTCAAGCAGATTCCATGTCTGGTAAACTACTTTTGTATTTTACCGTTAAGAATTTGCCAGTAGCATCTTGCAGTTTGGAAGCTAGTGGTGTGAAACTCATAAGTTACTGAAATTGAATAATTTAAATTTTAGTAATGTAATGATATCAAAGGGCATAGAACCATTGTGGTAGCCCAAGGTAAAGTCGCCATGTGAGAACAATGAAAGTCATGGTGACTACCTCGAAATATCTCAGCAACGTGACACTTCAGGGCACCACGTTGCTAACAATGTTTGTTTGTTGAAGTGTCCTCTACCCATACTGGGTGGCCCGTTTAGAGTGGTCCAAAAATTTTTTTTAGCTAGAGGGCATCGTAACTTATCGTTTAGGAAAAACATTGGTGCCGTGAAAATCTATAGTATTGAAGTTGTGATTTTATTTCGTAAACTTTGGAAATGTCTCCTCATAAAAAACCACTCTGCTGTGGCAACTATCAATTAAACCAATAGTAGGCAAATTTTAACACTATGGACAAATTTCCGGTAGTTTTTATTTTGCCACAGTGATTTTTTGAAAATTATTTTTTTTATCGGATTCATAAAGTTACAAAAGAGTCAAATGAAATGGTGAAACTTAGGAATACACATGAATATGTTATTACATGCTAGCTACATGACTACACTACTCTTATGCCAGAATTCAATTAGTTCAATTGAATATTTTCCAGACCAGAGTGGTTTTTATGAACAGACTAGTTGACCCGCAGAACTTCGTCTGCTCCGCTCCTATTGGTCTTAGCATGATGATATATAGCCTATGGCCTTCCTCGATAAATGGACCAGTACTTCCTGAGATTAGCGCGTTCAGGCAAACCAACAAACTTTTTAGCTTTACATATTAGTATCGATAGATTTGATAAATTTACAAAAAAAAGCAACTTCTATGCTACAGATTTTCGCGGAACTATTTTTGTTCCTAAAAGATAGGTTACGATGCCATCTAGCTAAAAAAAATTTGGGGCTTTGTAAACAGGCCACCCTGCATAATTATATGCATGTTAGATCGTGCGCCGCAACTTTGAAAAAGATTCAAAATGGCGGCGGGGGTGCCTATGCCAGCTCCCATAGAGAAAAGTTCGAACCCCTTTAACATTTTTAATGATTTTATGATTATGATAATGACATTTATTTGTACCTAATTTAGTTACTAACATACTGTGTAAGTTTTAACATATGGATCTGTGTTGTCCGAATTAAAAAAAATAATGTACTCACTACAATAGAGTCGGTACCAAAATATTAATAAAAAAATTGAAACAATTTGTGGACCCTGTCGGACACAACAAAAAATTAAATAAGTAGGAAAGAAGTTGCAATTTAACATAAATATAGTCTCGGACCTGAAGAAGGACATCTGGAGTATATCGTATCAACATACAACTCAGGTGAAGCCACGGCTAGTAGTTTGTATTTGACTGGCTGTGATATGGCAACTGTTTTATACTCATTACCACATTTTTGTTTGCTAGTGTTTTCTATGACTTACGGAGCCGAAACGTGGACATTCACGGTACGGCTGGTCCATAAATTAAAGGTCGCTCAGCGAGCTATGGAACGGGCTATGCTTGGGGTGTCTTTGAGAGATCGAATCCGCAACGAAGTGATCTGACAGAGAACCAAAGTTGTGGACATAGCTCACAGAACAAGCAAACTGAAGTAGCAATGGGCTGGCCATTTTAGCCGTAGAAACGAGGACCGTTGGGGTAGACGAGTTCTTGAGTGGAGACCATGAATCGGCAACAGTAACGTAGGACGCCTTCAGACTTGGTGGAGCGACGATCTTCGCAGGGTGGCTGGTAGCAGCTGGATGAGAGTTGCCGGAGATCGAGCCAAATGGCGTGCACTTGGAGAGGCCTATTTCCAGCAGTGGACTGTTATAGGCTGATGATGAGTGTTTTCTATCCTTGGACACTATTAGTGGAGTGCCCTAAGATTTTTACCTCGAAACACGGGTCCACTGAACGGATTTTGCTTTTACTCTATATACTAAAATGTTTACCCATTAATTTTTGCCGATATTTTTTTATGGAAATATTTTTTTTTCTTTTTGGAGTTTTTGCTAGGTTAAACAGTAAACACGTCCTAGTGCTCATGTGCGTTTACAAAAAAAAAACTGATTTTGACTAATTGATTGATGATTGAGAATGCAGCTAGTGCGATAAAAGTTAATTACCAAACATAATTCTGTTGGACAAACTTTGAAAACGTGCCATACTTACCTACATAGTAAGTATTTGTTTTCATTTATCCCTGCTCTATACCATCCTAAACAATCATAATTCTCCTCAGTACCTTCGTGAGCGCTTTGAGTATCTCGTCCCGAGGGGTAAACGGTAAACCATGTCATACTGCCACTTCTCTTCTCCTTCGTACTCCACGTTACACTTTCAGCCGCTATGATTTAAGATTCAAAGCATTTCATTTCAAACTAGCTTTTGCCCGCGTCTTTGTACGCGCAAATCACGTTTTATCCCGTTCTCGTAAGAATTTCGGGAAATCCTCTCTTAGTGCTCCCCCCTACACTACACGAGGAACCTACATACCAAATTTCAGCTTTCTACGACCAGTAGTTTCGGCTGTGAGTCGTCTTTCAGTGACTCACTCAGTAACAGAAGAATTTTACATATTAAGGATGATAAACCATTTACAGGCACTTTTGAGTTGTCATGGTCGGTTAACAAAAACATGAAGCTATTTGCTTTCGTTATAGTGGTTCTTACTTAATTTTCATTCCGTTATTTAATATTAATTCCTTTTCAATACATTATTCTACTAGTCAAGCCCTTTCATTTGATACTCATATTGAGGTGGGAGTTATGAAAAAAACGTATTTTTTACACAAAACAAATAATGAAAGAAGGAATAAAAATGTTTGTGTGTGTAATAATATATTTTTTTTTACAAAAAACACATGTTTTTTAAACGGCGGATTACATATAATCCGCCATTTTGTGGGAGCGGCCATCTTGGACCGGTTTTCATCACACATAGCTAAGAAAACTTGCGACTAATTCAAATTCAAACAAAAAAAAAACAAAAACAAAATCAGTTTATCTATTCGGGAGCTACGATGCCACAGACACATATTAACACACAGACACGTCAAACTTATAACACCCTGTTTTTGCTTCGGGGGTTAAAAATTATAAATTAATAATATTAAAGTAACTATAAATACCTATAATTTTTTACTGCACTGCTTGATATTGTGAACTGTGCTTCACAATATTAAATAGAGGACTTATTTTATTTTTCAAATCTTTTCTACGTGTGTTCTCTCTAACCAGTCTTTCTTTTTAATCTTTTGACGATGCAATCGAAAAACTTTCATGAAAATCTATTTAGTGGAACCGGGTTCCGCGGTTTTTGCATTCATTTTTGTCTTATGATTCTCCACTATAATAGAGACATGAATATTTCCGATATTTTGACGAAATACATAGTCATTACTTGATAAAAAAAACTTCCATAAGTCGCTGTCAATTTATTTGAGATTGAGTCATGATGGTATACGACGGATCCAATAAAATATTTGATTTTTATCGCAGCCTTCTTAATTCGAGTAGATAGGTAGTAAGGTACAGCTACTATATTTCAATCGGACAACAAATATTGTTTTGAAAAATGGCACCCATTCAAGTTTAGGATGATGAATCGCAAAGTTCCCAGTTCCCATCAATATATTCTTTTTTAGCTTAAACATTTCAACCGTTCAATAAAAAACAAACCCCTCTTTAAGGTTTCGTAGCAAAATGGTAAAAAAGGAACCCTTGTGGTGAGACTCTCTCTGTCTATCACAGCTGGTTTAGTTTCGAAAATGCAACTAGATGGTGTTGGCGTCGAATTAGATCGCGCTATGGTTTCGTTACACGCGGCAGCTTAAATAGGTTCGTACTCTAGATTACTGTTATTATATATATTGTTTGAAATTGTTGATTTTTTGTACTCAACAGGCTGTTAGCTACAGCTATGTTGATATAACTGAATTATAATATCTCATAATAATATGGAGGTAACCCTAAACAACTTGCACTTAGTCAAGTGCGAGTTGGATTCGCGAATGTACGAATCCTGGTTTTTAACATGTTACTTCGAAATGAAAACAGACTTCTTATAGGTTTTTCTGTTCTCTCTCAGTCTCTTTTTCGTATCCCCCCTCTTACCCGTAACTCAGAAATTACGGGTAAGGAGGGGTCGCGTTGAATCACACACTCCTTGTCTCGCAAAGCGCTCAATAGCTGTTGGCCCTAATGGGTATTTTACACAGTGCGAGCTGCTCACTAGACAGTAGACAGCTATTCGGATTGCCTACTCGTAAGCCGGTAGCTCGGCTCGCCTTAGCTGTCTTCACGATG
Source organism: Lacanobia wlatinum (assembly GCA_947578705.1). Classification (NCBI taxonomy): domain Eukaryota; kingdom Metazoa; phylum Arthropoda; class Insecta; order Lepidoptera; family Noctuidae; genus Lacanobia; species Lacanobia wlatinum. Next base: position 16,679,383 of record OX388044.1, read on the forward strand.
ATAGTAGCTGCCCAGTCACTTGCGAGGCGCAGCACACAAAAAATACAGGTTGCGCTTGCAACTGCCTGGCTGACACTGACGAGCTACTGCCGACAGCGACGGCATCCGAACCATGCGAGTGATGTTCGTGCTGTTGCCATATGCGAATTACTGTCAGGCGAGCAGGCGAGTGAAAACAAAAAAAATTAAGTAGCTCGGATGCGAGCTACTATCTACCTCGCACGTGGTAGTAACTCGTAAGAAACGTCCAAAAGATGCGAGTTACTGCACTACAGCTACTCGACAGGCTGGCTCATACGCTAGCTCACACTGTGTAAGCTAGTCATAAGCCTGATCCTTCCCCTGTCGAGTCGAATTATCTTCGCATCGGACTATAAAAATAAGGAACCCAGAGTGCATGTCAGTGTTTGCTCACACATTTGTGCACTAGAATATAGCCTGCGTAATGGTTAATCTCTGTCAAGTTTGGCCTGCAACATACCCGTAATAGGGTAGTTCATTAAAAATGTAATAAGTCCTTCAGATTCAGATAGATTTTCAAAAAATATGGGATATTTTTTCTTTTTTCACGAAAACAAAAATTGAAAACGATACGGTGCGTTGAAAACTCTTGTGACTTTCCGATACACTTTTTACCGGATATTGACGTCTCAAGCCCCCTCCCATGATCTTTGATGCGTTTTATTTTCGTAAAATTTTATTGATGTAACAGGGATAAAAATACGTAACCAATACTAGCTTTCGCCCGCGACTTCGTACGCTCATATAGAAAGAAAGAAAAGAAAAATTGTTTATTTCGCCCAAACAGACACACATTAACATGACATTATTAATATCCTGTTTTTTCCCGTTCCCGTAGGAATTTCGGGAAATCCTCGCTTAGTGCCACCATACCACCGTGCCACCAAAAGTCTGGTTCTAAAACTACAAGGGCGTGCATTAGCTTATCAGAGAATCCAAAACTCATAGTTTTCTTAACGTTGTGTAGTAAATATGCTGAGATCATTTAAAGGAAAATCGTTTTACCTGCTATTTAAGAAGATTTTTTGGCATGTTGGATTTTCAGTTTTGAACCTACCTGAATGACTATAGGCTCGCTCCATAACATGGGATCCAGATTTTGACAGTTTTGATTTAAAATTGGTGGAACAAAATTGTATTGTGCATCAACATTGAAACACTTTTCCTTTACGATATACTCGTAAGAACAACGTGATTTCTTTATTCACTTTCAAAAATTCTCAGACGTATTTTCATCAAAGACATAACGATGCAAACACTCAAAATAACAATAAAAAAACCGGCCAAATACGAGTCGGACTCTCACATAAAGGGTTCCGTACCATTGTACATCCACCCTTAACAAACGTCACGTAAGGCCGCAATACTGTCAAGGGTGTGATGGTACATGAAAATATATGGTAAGATAAAGGAACCTACAGAGACCTACAAACCCAACAGTCCCTACGACCCTAAGCCCTATAAGCCCTACAGCCCTAACCTACCATATACCTAGTATGTGATAAATTAATATATAAATAAGTTCAGGATGTCTGCACCATGCGACCTAAGGTTACAGACGGATAGTAGACAGAAATACCAGGTTCGGGAAGGGTAAACTCACTGCCAATCCCGCAGACTCACGGGACAGATCCGAAGATGGCTAAAGGTGTCTTGGCCACAGCGAGGGGTAATGAGACAAGAATATAAAATTCAAATCTGATTTATTTACAAATTGTTCTGCTTATATACTACTTTTTCTTAACACACACTATTATACTAATTCTATGTGTCCTATGCGTGTAAGATGCAACCAAATCATTATTTTAAGTGGGCCGCGCGTAAGCCAGGCCGAGTGCTGAGTCAATGTCCAAAGGTAACATTGAACAACCATAAAAAAAACACGTTTCTTGTATGGCCCCCTAATTATTAAATTCAATTTTATTTTTAATATTTATTGTCATATCGTGTACTCTTTGAAAATTTCAACTGTCTACCTATTACGGTTCTTGAGATACAGCCCGCTGACAGATAGACGGATGGAAGGACGAACGGACGAATAGTCGAGTCTTAGTAATAGGGTTCCGATGGTTAACCCTTCAGGTACGGTACCCTGAAAATTGTGAAAATTATCAAAAAAATATTGTTCAGCATATTTTTGCTTGCATAACTCCACAAAATGCACGGAACATCTGATGTTTTTGCTGTATGTGTAATTAAAATATGAATATACGAATACTCGGCTTATCGGTTTCAATTACTTGACCTACACTGCGGTACTTGTTCTTTTCGAGTCGATGGTTAACTTTTTATACTGTTTTCTTAGGTGGCTACTTTAATTGCAGTATCGCACAGTATGAGAATAAGCTGTTCTAGCGAGACAATAATCGATTTTACAAAGTCATACAAAATGCCGGTAAATACATTCTGTTACATAATATTAAAAATTTACTTTTTTAAATCTGGTGGAGTAAACATTCATTATGCACTGGCAATAATCTGGCTGGTTCTGGAGTGGCGACCACGTACCGGAAGACGCAACGTTGGAAGGCCTCCCACAAGGTGGACCGATGACCTGGTGAAGGTCGCGGGTAGCCGATGGATGCGAGACGCACAGGACCGGTAGTTGTGGCGACGCTTGGGGGAGGTCTATGTCCAGCAGTGGACGTTTTTCGGCTGATATGATGATGATGATGAATAAGAAACCAATTATGTTGGTAGAGTTGTAAGCTGCGCAGAAACCGCGTCACTAAGGGTACATTGCTATTTTTTTTTTGTGTCTTGCGTGCAAGTTATTGTTATTGATTTATCTTTGATTGTTTGAAGACAGCAAGAACTTCTTACAGGTAAGTTAAATATTTTATCATAGAAGTTTATACGTTGGTTAAAGACCAAGGAAGACAGAGTATTTTGTTTTGGGATGTTTTTCGATTAATCAGAAAAATGGTAACCTGTTCCGTCGTGTTCTAACAAACCACATAAGGGAGAAACTGAGATGTTTATAGGTATAAAATGTAAAAACATACTGCGCGTTTTTGTCATTAAATTAATTAGCGCAAAAACGCGCAGTATGTTTTTACATTTTAGACCTATAAACATCGTATTATCACGCGGAAACATTTTTTCACGTTTGGGTATTAACCGATAATAATTATATTGCACTAAAGAAGTTGTTTATATCAGACTAGTGGACGTCACGCGGTTTCACCCGCGTAGTTCCCGTTCCCGTGGGAATACGGGGATAATATATAGCCTATGTTACTCCCTGATAATGTAGCTATCCAATGCTAAAATAATTTTTCAAATCGGTCCAGTAGTTTCAGAGCCTATTCAATTCAAACAAACAAACATACAAACAAACAAACAAATCTTTCCTCTTTATAATATTAGTGTAGAAAAAGAATTTTTCACTTCTGTAGCTCAAACATGTAGGTTTTGCTGCCTGAAATCTGAGAGCAAAATGCGATTTTGCTCACTGAGTGAGACCAAGTAACTTTTTTTTTTCAGAAAGTCGCGAATGTCTTATTCAGCCTTGGGTTAAAATACAATTTGAAACATTCACACTCTATCTCTTTTCCGCCATTAGAAAGAGAGAAGATAAAGACCAGTCTTTTCGAAGTTCCGATTTTGAATTCGACCTCAAAGATAAACACGTTCGGAATTTCGTACTAACTAAAGAAATTTTGCAAAAAGATAATTATGTCGTTTAATGTAATTTATTATAATTTATATTGTTGTATTTAAACGAAAATAAGTATTTACTGCAAATAAAACTGATATTTAACCTGTAAATATTTATTTCTAGTTTCAATAATGTTACGTAATATATTTTGAATAATAAAATATCATGGGTACTATTTCCGAACACGCCTTAATTTAAATAAAAGAGCGGGAATAAAATTTCGTATTTGGCTGGCGTAAAGAGTTGAATAAGTTAAAAAATATTAAAATAATCGTAAAATATGAGTGAAACTAGCGACGGGAACAATTATTTTAACACCGAAAGAGTTAAAACAACAAGTTGTTAATGCAGAATTAAGTTTCCTACCTGAGAAGTCTCACGAGAAATATCTGAAAGCGTACCATGTCTTCAATGAATGGAGACTTACAAAGGGCGCAAGCAGTTTTTCGGAGTCGGTGTTGCTATCTTATTTTTTAGATTTATCACAGACGAGGCGATCATCTACAATGTGGAGTATTTACTCAATGTTGAAAGCTACTTTAAAAACAAAAAAAAAACGTGCATATTGAAACATACGCAAAACTCGTACCTTTCCAAAAAGAATGTCCAAAATTTTCACGGCCCTTAACATAGAAAAAAATCTTAATGAAGCTCCGGACTGCAATTTTCTTGCCGCTAAAGTGGTACCTATGAATCTATTTTTTTTTTAATTGGGACAAGCCCGCCACACATTCCCAACCACTGCAACTCCTGAAAGCCAGAATCAACATTGGCGACCACCAGAAAAACGCCGAGCCAATGAAGCCCGACGAGTCCCGGAGAAACGATTTAACTGTCTTGGATCCTGCAACGAATTTAATCAGAAAAGTACAGCGGAGGAGTAGGAAAATAAATATATATAATTTCCACTTCCCTCCTTTTCAAGCAGGAGACAGAATAGAGCTAGGCCAATAGGCACCAAGGGACATATACAACTGGGTTAAGCCCAGCTGTCAAGCACCACGGATTACATATTAATTTAAAACTAATGGGTCCTAAATTGTGAGCTACTTTTAATTCCAGTAATAGGTATGGCAAAATCGCTCGAAAGCACGGAAATTTGTTCTGGTTTCTGCAAGGTCCGTGTAGTAAACTACTCCAGATGTAACCTGAATACTATCTAACATAATATTGCGTTCAGTTTGCCAAAGAATACACTCCCATAAGATGTGGTGTGCGGATTGTTCGTATTCATAGTCGGCTGTAGAACATTGACATAAAGGCGAGGTCACAAGCCTAAAGGAAAATAATTTACTCTTAAAGTTGCCATGACCTGTGAGAAATTGGGCAACACAATGATCCACCTCCAGCCATGTCCTATCCAGCCGCTCACGAACGGATGGAAAAAACTGTTGGAGGTGTCGGCCTTTAATGGAATTTTCCCACCTACATTGCCATTCGGATAAAAGTTCCTCCCAGACGTCAGTCTAGGGTTTTAGTAATCTACAGATCTTAGCACGGTCGCGTTGCGGTAAAAACTCTGGGTCCGTGATCTTTCTAGCGTAGTAGTACATTGCAGCACGCCGCTGCACCTCTAGATCGACTGGGAGAACACCCGCCAGCACCGGTAAGGCTTCAGTACTAACCGTCCTATACGCCTTGCATAAGAATATCAAAGCCAAACGCTGGCTTTGCAGCAATTTACGGCGTACCGCCCCTATGGTGGCCCTGTCAGCCCAGACAGTGCCCCGTAGCACATACAACCCAAGTAAGTAGCCCCATAGATAGTTTCTAAGGTTTGAAATGAGAGACCCCAAGTAGCTTTGGATATTCTCGTCAAGGCGTAGAAGTTCTTTTTTGCTTTTTCACCTGCTGTTTTTATATGATCAATAAATGAAAAGTTCCTTTCTAGTAGCATACCGAGGTAGCACACGGATTCTTTTCTTTTAACGGGTACGTTATTAAATTTAATACTAGGCCAGGATTTTAGATTTCCTTTTAAAATAAGTTGATAGGTTTTATGTGGTGCAAAGGTCAGACGGTTTCGATCGCCCCACTGTGATATTAAACGTAGACATGTGTCAGCCAAGTTCTCGAGTCCAGCCCGACTGCTTGCCTCAATGAGCAGTAAGCTATCGTCCGCGTAACCGGTTAACGAACAGCCGCATGGGAGCGGAAGCGCGAGGAAATCATCGTAGCCAAAATTCCATACATATGGACCGATAACTGAGCCCTGAGGACATCCCATGGTTAGAGACTTAGAAATGGAATGATGTCCAAGTTTGAGTTTCGCGGAGCCGTTAAGAAAATACGAAAGAATCAGATTGTAGATATTTTTGTAGCAACTACGAATTTTCATTTTAATTAGTAGCATCGGCCACCATGCGTTATCAAAAGCGCCAGATATGTCGAGAAAGATTCCAACCACGTATTTATGTTCCGATAAGTTAACAATTTTACGGACAGAGAGAGCCGCGTCGACTGTGGATTTACCAATAGTGAAACCAAATTGATTAATATGAAATTTAGGTCCATTCGGTAGCAAGCGCGGAACGATTAGTCGCTCTAAGAGTTTCCCCAAAGATGGAAGTAGTTTTATGGGCCGGTAGGACTTAGGGTCATCCGGGGGCTTATCGCCACTCTTTGGAATAATGCGTATGAAGCCTTGTCGCCATATTCGAGGAAAAAAACCTTCTGCAATGCATCGGTTATATACGGATAAGATCGCGTCGCCCGCTGTTTTACACGCTTCTTTAATCATTCTATAAGATATTTTATCTTCGCCGGATGAATTTTTGAGAGGTAGTCTCTTGACAACGTTTATGAATTCGTCAGTGGATGGAAGGTCTGACTCCGGTGATTCAGGTGGCACCACGGCCCACGCTCTAATCTGTTGGTAGTATTCATTATCATTTACTGATGAATCGTCTGGTATTAGAGAATCAAGCAAAACATCAGTTGTTTCTTCAATGCCGGTGGTATGTTTATTATTTACTTTAATGTTCTGAACGTACGCAAGGTCGACATATCTATTAGCCTTGAACTCGTGGTACAAAGGAGACCACGGACCCTCCTTATCAAGTTTATCAACAATTTTCCGGAGTAAATTACCCTTAGATTTTTCAACCGATGCTCTGTAGCGCGACTTGGCAATTCTAAAAGTACTTAAAGCAAGATTAAGGGGGTCCCCGAAAACCTTACGGTTTTTAAGCTTATTAAGTTGTCTGCGCGCTCTGCGATAGCTTTTACGTTGTTCAACAAGGTAGTCGTTCCATCAATCACATCTACGAATATTGGTCATAGATGCGCGACCAATAGCAATGTCAGCACAGTAAGTGAAGGTGTCTGACATTATCTCAGCACTTTCCTCAGCTGACAGTCCATCGCGAGTGAAGTCTTTGGCATGACAAGCAAAAAGTGAGCTAAAGAATTCCCAATTCGCGCCCCTACTTTTATATCTAAAATTCCCAATTAAGTGTGACGAACCTTGAGTAAACATAGGAACAAATTCGTACACGATCAGGCGATGATCACTACAAGACGCGTCAGGAAGGACACGCCACCTATCCAAGCACTAGAAAGTGTGACGTCAATACAAGATTCGCCCATTTGGCTACAAAAAGTAGGCGGTGCGTCTGGGGTGTTATGAATTGATAAGTTCATCTCAGTAATAAAATCTTCAACGGCACAACGTCGTTCGTAATCAGTGGCCCGAACTTTGCCATACCACAGGGAAGAAGATGCATTCACGTCATCACCCACTATAACTTTGCAGCCCGCGAGCGACCGCAAGACGTGACGGAGATTATGTATATGTGGAGTAACTGGGTCTGAATATTGAAAGTAGCAGCTCACAACGTAAACCTTAAAGGAAGGTGATGATTCTTCCGCCACGGCGCAATGGGGCGTCATGAGATTACATATAGATGTTACAGTAAAGCTCGAAGAACGCGCAACATAAATTCCGGCTCGCGCCTTGCAATCCAGCTGAACTACCCTGTGACGTAAGCGCGCGTTTTGATATTGTTCCTGAACAAGTACTATGTCAACATTATAATCCACAATCAATTTATCCAGCTCAGATGTCGCCACCCTATCGTTATGGAGATTTAATTGTCCTATGGTTAAACTATCCATTTTTAGTAATTAGTGTTTAGGATTAATTGTTCGAGTTTCAGTTTGTAAGTAGTACACTCTTGAGATCCACAGCGATGATCACACGGTTTTTTAAAGCGTTTACACGCCACGCAAGTCGGTCGGTGAAATTTACGTCGTCCTTATGCGGGCAATCATTTGTTTCGTGTGCCTCCGAACAATTAGCACAAGTCGGTTCTTTATTAACGCAGTGTTTCTTAACGTGACCGAACTGTTGACAATGTAAGCACCGAACGACTTCAACATCGTCAATAAAGCGGCAGGTAGCCCAATCAATAAATAATTTATCCTTGGTAGTAACTAAGTGTTTACGTACTGCGGAATCTAATTCGATGCCTATCCACTTACGACCGTTGTCTAACGAGCGCCTACGGATAATTTTAGTAGACTTAATAAAGTCATCCTCTTTCATTTGAAGCTCATCTTTAATATTTTGGCGGTTTAGCGCGATCAGAAAAGCGCCATCATCCTTTGAAGATGGTACATCCTTAACTAATACTCAAGGGCGTCTACCTTTTGGTTTTTCTAGTCGTAAACCAGCGGCCTTAATTGCGTCCACGGATTCCAATTTTTTAAGCTGATGTTCACTAGCGACACGTAGAACAACACCGGATTTCGCGGTTTTTTTCACGCCTACAATTTGAAAACCGTCATCACAGGGCTTAATTGATTTCATAAGCGCATGTTTTGTCGCGGACGAAGTGCTATAATCAGCTGATCAAGCTGCGGTCGGATAAGCCACCACACACGGCAATGGTGGACGGGATTCCATAATTGCTGGAGCTACTTTTGGCAAACGTAGTATCAACGAGTCCGCATACGAAATTTTACAATTGTTATTATTATTATTGACAGGATTGGGATTGACACAGTTATTCGACTTGATTTTTTTTAATTCGCGTTCCGTATTGGTTAACTTCGTTTCGTTGCATGATGATTTTATGGCCAGCATAGAAATGATGGCCGTGACACGCTGTGTCATAACCATGATGGCAGATTTATTTGCTACGTTAATGCGAGAGCCCTGATCATTGACTAAGTCGTTAATTTTTGACAGGTAGGCTGACGCCTCGGAAACTATGTCGCAGTAATCGGTATTGCTCACATTACTGATATTTAAAATCGGCGAGGATTTTTCCACGGTTTCGAAAGTTTGATGAACCCGTTTTGACCTATCATCGGGCGAAATGTATGATGGAGACATTTCGCTAAACAAGCGTTTCGAATTAGCGGAGGTCGCTACGGGCGACCTTTGGGTTTTTGTTTTTCGACGAAATATATCTCCGCCACGATCTGGAGGGTCATCATTTGTTGACATCATGAATTACGTTATAACAACACGGATGAATTAAAAAAATCAAAAGAACTAAACAAATAGATATCGATCGATTAAGTTATTTCGCGTTACCCACACACAAGAAAAATAAATGCACTTACCGAAGGCTGGAGAAATTGACTAATTACCAGTAAATAAATAAACAGACACCTTGAAAAACTTACAAAACACGCACTTACTACACTATAGCACCGCTAGGAACAATTCACAAGCTTTAAAATAAACACACAAAGCGAATTCCGAATTTACAATACGGAGCGATATACACCGCAGTGCGCGCGAGTGGGGAGGGAAGTGAACATATGAATCTATGTTGTTAGTTATTAAAATTTGTGTGTAGACTGTTATGTATAAAGGTACTTACTGTCTACTACTAATTTTTGGAGGCGCAATGAATCCTAGTCTAGCTTAGCAATACTGTTAAAATATTTATTACGATATGTAAAAGATGCTGTAAATATTAAATTATGCATATTAATTATATAATATTTTCATTACAGGTTGTACAGTTCGCATCACCGTTGTTTACCCCTCCGAAGTTAGGTTTTAGTGACGACCGCGCAGGTGCAATCGCGTAAACAAGTGTTACGTTCCTAGAATATTTTTTTGTTTATACGTATTATATTATAAATAAGTTACAAAGACTTCCAGTAACAATAACAATATCAAAAAGTAACACCACAAATACATATACCACAAAAACAAACAAAAAACAAATGAAATAGTAAGAAATAACCAAAATAATTAATTATAAACAATAACAACGCGTAACACTTTTCGCATCAACAGTCGTATTGCATTGAGCAAGCGGGTCACACGTATGCATGGAACGTATACGAGCGAGTGAGATGCCATTACACCCGCCATCTTGCGCAAACACGCGCATGCGCGAGCTGCCCGCGCATGTGCTGTATTATGTTTTTGTCAAATTGACATTCTGCGCACTCGTTTGCGACGTACTTCGGGGAGGTAAAGTTGCGTGACGGGAACTGTACTGATCATAGGAAAATCATAGGATCATAGAAATAATATCGAAAAGCATTCAGATAAATTACTGTTAGAAGAACTGGCCAAGTGCGAGTCGGACTTGCGTGCAAAGGGTTCCGAACGAATTTTTTTTTTCATTTTAGTTTAGCCCTACAGACTTCTAATAGGTTTTCCTGTAATCTTTAGGTAAATATCTATTATCTCTATTTTTTTTTTTCATAATTTTAGTTTCGGAGATAAGGAGGGGAATGGTCATTTTTCGTCTAATTTCTTGAATAACTTCTAAACCATTTATTTTAAAATTATGAAAAAATATAATTAAAACCCTCACAGTTAGCCCTTTCATTTGATATGTCACACGATATTGTTCAAAAAACTTTTTTTCTTAATTTTCTAGTTTGACCCCCAAAAGTGTCCCCCATACTAAAAATATGTATAATAGTTTACGTAACGCGTCCATGTTTGGGTCATAAAAATCCATATGTGTACCAAATTTCAACAGAATCGGTCCAGTGGATCCAGAGAAAACTGGCTGTGACAGACGGACAACAGACAGACAGACACCCGAGTGATCCTATAAGGGTTCCGTTTTGTTTTTCGGAACCCTAAAAATTGAAAAATACGATGACGAACCTTAACAGGTCTTTTGTCGTGCGCGAAGAATATGTATTTATTGTAGAAAAATACCAAAATTTACGTCCAGCCAATATAAAGACCGACCGATTTTTCAAACAATACCATAATAATAAATGCTCAAGACAGCCTATGGGAGTAAATAAAATAGGTGCTATACCGCGAGAAATTGCCACTTTCTTATAACTGGAAGAGCCTCAGCTATACACGGGTCACTGCTTTCGGAGAACTTTGGCAACGCTCTTGGCTGATTCCGGAGCCGATCTCACCACTTTAAAACGTCACGGCGGGTGGAAGTCCAATGCGGTTGCAGAAGGCTATATTGAAGACTCAGTGGACTCTAGTGGAAACAATAAGTCTGAATTCGACCTCGGATCCTTGGTCTTACCCACGCCCATCCACTTCCAACGACGCACAGGGTACTTATACAGAAAGCCGATCAGAGTCACAAACGTTCACCGTTGTTCCTTCTCAATCCGCCACCGAAACAGAAACCTTAACCCCAGATAATCAAACTCAACTCAATGCAACTATAACGTTGCCAATTATTTCCATCTTTTCCTGTCCATTATTTTATCTCCTAAAGTGTTCTCGCTGCTGAAGTGAAAAGTTATGTTGTGCTCTCTTGTTGCACAAACAACTATTGTCCGTCTAGATGGGTAAATTCTCATACTGTGCATCGGTGACATTAATTAAATCTTCCAACGTACAGGAGAATTTTCACTTACCATACGGCTTCGCCGGGATTCTCAAATTTTATTTCTGCTCTACAGTATTCTGTTCAATCCTACAACCCCCTCTTATCTTAAAGAACGTTTCAAGTTCCTTCATGACACACATAATAGATATCTAAGGTCATCGGAAAACTTGACACTAGAGATGCCGATGCATTCCACCAGCTTCTATGACAATTTTTTTACAATTCAGGCGGTGCGGCTATGGAATGCCTTGCCGGTGTCGGTAAGGCGTACTCAATCTTTGTCTACTTTTAAAACTATGGTAAAAAATCATTATCTCTCTCCTTAATCGTCTTTACTTGGTTTCTCTGCTATATTGTTTATATGTATTTATCTACTATGTAATTATTGTATACATAAATAGTACACCTAAGACTACCTGCAGTACTGTCACTCGTCTTTTTAAAATAAATCCAAAGGTTGTCTTTAAAAGATCGCTTTTAGCGATAAGGTCGCCCATTGATTGTGTCACCCTATGTAATGTTTTCTTCATCTATTTTTTTCTGAAACTTATATGGTGTACATAATTAAGAGTATTCTGTTCTATTCTATTCACTTGGGTCATTGAAACATGTGGCTCATGCTCTGAACAGGGGCAGCGCACTCACATTGACCGATCCGACGGATCTATAAAACCCCATTTCGCCAAGTAGTGTTTGCAGCAACCTACTTGAGTGCGCAAACGATTTAGCGCTTTCCAAAGAGTTCATTGCAATTCGCGACTTGGGGGAATTGCCCCCAGGTCTCTTTGGGGTTTATGAAGTCCTGAGGTGGTGGATACTTTACTTCCCACCGTTTGCTTCTCCCTTTAGGTGACATATCATATATAAAATACAGATTAAATGTATTTAAGACAGGTCAGAGATTGATGGCGTTTGTACGTGACTTTACGACTAAAAAAAACAGCATACAACAGGTTATTATATAATTTTAATAATGCGAGAAACAGAAGATAAGACATGTGTTGTGCACCTTTTACATGTTCAAGCTGTCGGGAAGCTGGCAAGGAGACAATACACTATTGTTACGAGAATAAATAGAGATTAAATTGGAAGCATTCAAACATACCGCCATTCCAAACTATTTTACGATACTTGCAACCACGAAACCAGTAGCCTGAACATGTGGAAGGTTTTGTCATCATTTCAGCTTCTAACACCATCGTCAAAACATTACAGGTTGCAGAGGCCATAATCCTGAGCATCAATAAATCTCTTGATTTTGGCTAATAAGCTCCTCAGCTAAATCCTTTTCTATACCTATTAAAGTTAGTATTGCCATTGCAGCATCTTCATTCACTATTCCATTTGTATCCGAAACGCCCGCTTCGTCGAAGAAACATTTCATTATGATCGGGGATTCTAATAATGTAAATTCGGTTACCTGGTGAACATCATGTTCTTCCAGGCATTTTATGAAGTAATCGTTCATTTTGTTTGCAAAGTTTTGGTTGTCGGTTACTTCTGCTACCTGGGGAGAGACAGAGAATTTTTAAATTTAATTTAATAATTTCATCTTCGGTGTCAGCATTTCTTTAATTGATTTAAAACGCTATAACACAAATTATATTATTTGACATAAAAATGTAATAAAGTTAAAAAAAAAACTGGCCAAGTGCGAGTCGGACTCGCGTGCAAAGGGTTCTGAACGAATTTCTTTTTTAACATGTTATTTTAACATTACAGACTTCTAATAGGTTTTCCTATAATCTTTAGGTAAAGATCTATTATCTCCATTTTTTTCAAAATGTTAGGCTCAGTAGTTTCGGAGATAAGGGGGGGAATGGTCATTTTTCGTCTAATTTCTTGAATAACTTCTAAACCATTTATTTTAAAATTATGAAAAAAATATAATTAAAACCCTCATATTAAGTCTCCTTTCATTTGATATGTCACACGATATTGTTAAAAAAACTTTTTTTTTTTTAATTTTCTAGTTTGACCCCCAAAAGTGACCCCCATACTAAAAATTTAATAATTTACGCAACGCGTCCGTGTTTGGGTCATAGAAGTCCATATGTGAACCAAATTTCAACAGAATCGGTCCAGTGGATCCGGAGAAAACTGGCTGTGACAGACGGACAGACAGACAGACAGACACCCGAGTGATCCTATAAGGGTTCCTTTTTTTTCGGAACCTTAAAAAAATAGAATGGACTTGTTTTTTTATTTGATATGGTTTGCTCTTGACTCTAATGTCAGAGGTGACATAGACAAAGTCAATTATGGAGTGAGCTTATCCAGAAGATGCTCACTCTAACTTTGAAGAGATTAAGGTTGGATGTTGACCATAATATAATATATCATTTTATTCAACTTACAATCTAACATACTTACTCTCAGAGAAACCCTCAAGCATTGAGTCAGGATTTAATTATATAAATTTATTAGGATATCACTGTTAATAGACATGAGACCAATAATATAGAACCTTTTCATACAATTTCAGTTTCCTAAACCATGAATATTTTTGTATCATGTCTGGGTTCATCTTAATTATTTACATCAGAAGATATCAATGTTTTGACCATAAACCTGGCCCGAACGACGTTACATCATATCAGTCACTTGCTTCTTGCATCTAGTAGATCTCTGTGGCTTTCACCAGGCTTATTAATAAAATAAAATTGACTTTATTTAAAAATACTTACATATGCGGTAATTTCGCTAGCAGCAAGCACAAAACACAACAACAGTAACAGTTTCATTGTATTCTTTACTACTAATCGTACTCACATCAAGTATGATGAATTTTACTAAGAGAGTATTTGCTTTCAACTAATATTTATACACCGCTTAGTAAAACCAATCTGCAGATTTGTATCTCCATAGCATATAAAATTACTTTAAAGGGGCAGACCCACCGCGGCGCACGGCTAGGCTACGCACGTGTGCTAAGCTTCGCTTTGCAAGGAAATGTATGTGATTGTTTGCACTGCAACCCATGGACACGCTACGTATCAATTGACGTCATTGGTAAACGCGTGGCTTGCTGGAATATGGCGCTCACATCGCTCACCGCTGTTAACGCCATGCACGCTGTGCATGCGGTACACGCTATACACGAAAATTAACCCACTACTATGTACAACTGTATCGCAGCACAGTTTTGAGTTACGTCTTGTGGAACGTAGCTGTGTGTAGCGTGTACAGCAGTGGAAACGTAGACCCACGTTGTCACACAAATGAATCCACGCAGCTAAAATGCGTCACGTGCCCGTGCAAAGCGTGCGTCTCGGTGGGTTTGCACCTTAAAGCGTAGTTTCAAGTTTATAGACTTGAACATATTGACTCTGGTTATAAAAAACCGGTCAAGTGCGAGTCGGACTCTCACACGAATGGTTCCGTGCTATAAATTGAACAATCACATTTCATGTATGGGATCCCTCTTAACTTTTAATTACATTAATTTTTAGGGTCACGAAAATCTGTAAGAAACGAAACCCTTATAGGATCATTCGGGTGTCTGTCCGTCCGTCACAGCCAGTTTTCTCCGGATCTACTGGACCGATTCTGTTGAAATTTGGGTTTTAATTATATTTTTATGGTAATTTTAAAATAAATAGTTTTTAAATTAATTAAGAAATTAGACCAAAAATGACCATTCCCTTATCTTCGAAAATACTGAGCCAAAATTTTTGGAAAAATTCAGATTCCTTTTGGTCTTTACCTATAGATTACAGGAAATAATTGTGTGTGATTTTAACCAACTACAAAGAAAGGAGGAGGTTCCATGTTCGACTGTATATTTTTGTATTTTTATTTTTATGTAGGTATATTCACCGATTACTCCACCAATTGTGGACCGATTTTAACCCAACATTATTGTTTAATTCGAAACTCCTGAGGTGGTCTCATTGTTACCAAGTCAGAATCTGATGATGGGATTTCTGGGAAATCGAGAGCATTATATGTACATACAATATTTTTCATATATTTTCTTACACAATTCAGATATTTGTGTCTGATTATCATCACCTCATGTTACTGAGCTGATGATGGAAGGTGTAAGTTAGGATCTGTTCATGGGATATTAGGAAAAATAAGGGCATCACTCAAATTTTATGGTCATTGTTTGAAACAGTATACTTCCAATGTGGTCCCAAGGTCGTCAGGTCAGATGATGGGATCCTGGAGAATTCGAGAGAACTTACCAAATTTTATTACGCCTGGTAATCAATCATTTCATGTTCCTGAGCTGATAATAAAAAGTATAAGTTAGGATCCGATGATGAGATCCCAGGAAAATCAAAAGCAACCTTAAAATTGTATGGGCACTTACCATGTTTTATTTATTTATCGATGTAAGATTAAAACTGCGTGCAACACAAAAGTACAAAGGCGTCTTAGGCATTCTCTACCAGCAACCAAGAGTGATTAAGAGGTAACATGTAGGTTCGTATGTACTAGCGTTTTACAAAATAATATTTAAATGCTTTTTAACCGATTTCATAAAAAAGAGAAGATTCTCAATTCGTCGGAGTTTTTTTTATGTATGTTCCTCAATTACAACCAATTTGGAAAATTCTTCTTTTGTTTGAACGGGTTTACTTCCCAGGTAGTGTCATGGTCATCAAGTCAGGATCTGATGATGGGATCCTGGAGAAAACGAGGGAACTCTTCAAATTTTATAGGCACACTCGAAGCGATTTGGTAATTTTTAGATGAGCATTTTAATTTGGTGAAGATCTGATGAAGACATTCGGAGATATGCAACGGAACTATTTAATACATGATAACAAATGGACCAGGATTGCTGAAATTACATGTCTGTTTATTGTTTACACCAGTTCATAACATAAAATCACTCCGGTACGCTGTGAAGGAGTACGCACATGTGTATTCACCACCCTGGTATGCCCTTTTTTTAAGGATGGGAAATCATCAAATGATTCCTCCCGCTCTGAGTGAAGCAGAAGGGAGTGTCAGACTCTTACTGACTAAAACCCATCCGTGTTCCTCCTAATGCCCTTTGCGTTCCAGGGCCGTGGTGACTCTTTCGAATAAAGTCCTCTACTCCGGCAGGCACTGGCCCTAGTGGGCCCCGTCTTTTATGCTCTTTGAGGCGCGCGTGGAACACAGCGCGCCGTTACCCTGGTATACCCTTTACAATTCAATTGAACATTGAATATAAGTAATTGGTGATTTAGGTATATTACCAAGTTTTTAGGGTAATCTATTTGTTTGTGATTCTTTTTGCGCTGGATTTAGTAATAGCTATAATTGCGTTTGCATCGAACGTTGAACTTCGAAGATACACCATTGACATCATCAACTGAAAATAAATACAAAATAAGAAATTTAAAGTGGGATATGGTTAGGTTTATGTTAATCCCAAACCAAGTAGATATTTAAGTATGAGCTGGTGTGGACTTGGACTGCAAAGGCATAACCAATACGGCCAAAGACATAACGGCCAATAACTCAAATGTAATTCATACATTTGACATTTTATTTATTGAAATCAACAATTGAATTTGTAAACTAGTTTAATATATTTAATACATTTTAATGTAAATTTATTTAATGAATGATAGTATTGAAATTTAATCTATACATTTGACATGTAATTATTGAAATGAGCAATTGAAATTGTAATCTAATTTAATATATTGTTTAAATTTTAATCTAATTGGATAATTATATTATATTTTTTCATTTTTTGCAATCAATAGATCAAAATTAATTGAAAAGATGAGCAAATTATAAACTAAATCGAACTAAAACAAAAATGTAATGTGAGAAATCTTTTTTATAATTATTATTAGGTACAGCATTAAAGTACTAAATATATACACTTAAAATAAAATATCCTAACTAAGATAAGGCGTCAAAAAATTCGTCCACATCGCTGTCCACCGGAAGTGAGCCCAAAAGACTGGCGGCATTGCCACGTTGTATGGCAATGCTTATCCTCTGTCCGAGGTAAAAGCCAGTCCTTGGGTCACGCGAAGTGTCAACTAAGCGTTTAGAAAGATCTTTAAATAAGGCATGAGCACTCGGACCCCACGGTCCAAGAGTTTCAACCCCAAACGGCTCAAAAATATAATTGCCAACAAGGTTATTATACTTCCGCCGCTGTAAATTAAATGTGTAGACTAACTCATTATGTGTATAATGTCAATTTAGTTGTGTAGTATCACCCCCCCTTTGGGGGAGGCCTATGTCCAGCAGTGGACGTCTTTCGGCTGGTATGATGATGATGATGACGCCTGCCGTGTCTAAAAATGAACTTAGAAAATGAAAAACAAGACATAATCTTCAACATTTTTTTTCCATTTTAGTTCATTTTTAGGGTTCCGAAAAAAAAGGAACCCTTGTAGGATCACTCGGGTGTCTGTCTGTCTGTCCGTCTGTCACAGCCAGTTTTTTCCGGATCCACTGGACCGATTCTGTTGAAAATTCGTACACATATGGACTTCTGTGACCCAAACACGGACGCGTTACGTAAATTATTATTTTTTAGTATGGGGGTCACGTTTGGGGGTCAAACTAGAAAATTAAAAAAAAAAGTATTTTGAACAATATCGCGTGACATATCAAATGAAAGGGCTTACTGTGAGGGTTTTAATTATATTTCATAATTTTTAAATAAATGGTTTTGAAGTTATTCAAGAAATTAGAAGAAAAATGACCATTCCCCCCCTTATCTCCGAAACTACTAAGCCTAAAATTTAAAAAAAAATGGAGATAATATATCTTTACCTAAAGATTACAGAAAAACCTATTAGAAGTCTGTAGTGTTAAAATAACATGTTAAAAAAATTAAATTCATTCGGAACCTTTTGCACGCGAGTCCGACTCGCACTTGGCCAGTTTTTTACACATTTGTTTTTTTGTTTATACCTTTTAGTGATAAAACGATATTTTGATTGAATAAGTACCTAATGAGAAACTAAATCGATTTTCGATTGGTACCACAGTAACACTAAAATTACTGAGGCGATTTAATACATGGAGAGATTTTTTATACGTGAATCTAAAACACCAATTGCCAAACCTTCTATCACACGCGACTAAGTGCGCATGAGCTTAGCCCTTGCAAACATGGTAGAGCCTACATTTACGACGACTCTGGATAATGCCGTTCCTTACATCTTGGACACTGTCATAGCTTGACATAATCTGAGCTTACACCTTGACCATGTTACATCAGCTTCCATCCAGTTCCTGCCACTCGTCGTGCTATTGCACATCATCATAGGGTTTCCAGCGATGGTATCTGCTACTGGGTCTTCACTCACTCGAACTATCGCTCAAGACTAATTGTACCTGTGTGATTTGTAACTGAGTTGAATCGCCACCGCCGTTGTGTTAGCAGATGAGACCGTTTGACCGAGGATGGCATCCAACTGAGGCAAAATGGTAGATTTCGCCTAACTGAGGCGACGTGTGGAGCTTGCCGCTGGCATTGGTCGTACAGCAACTCTTTGTGGGATGTTTGGCATTGAGATCTTCTATTCGTATAACGGAGTCATAAATTGGGATCGTCGCGGCATGAATGCCGCCACAAGAAAAAAAAAGTAGCGGAATTTTACATCACAATAAAAAGAACCGCAACGCTATCTATCCCACTAGCAGAACAACTAATGAATTCCAGCGGTATCAGAGTTCTTCGTACTTTTTGAACATAATATATACAACAGCCGAAAGACGACCATTGCTGGACATAGGCCTCCCCAAAGCGTCGCCACAACGACCGGTCTTTCGACTGATATGATAATGATGATGATGATGATATACAACGGTCCAAATATCAACTATTGGCAGTTGCCCACCGGATACAACATCCGTCCAGTCGAAGGATCCTCCGTTTGCGGGACATAACACTCTGTTGCGCATATACTGTTGCCCCTCGACATTGAACGTCAGCGCAGTGTTTGTGCAACTACTACATCATCACTTCTCCTTATCGCGACTTCAAGCTCTCGAGCAGCGAGTCATACAGCCAGATACTACTCACGGCTTCTATGGGTATCCCGACCACCGGCATGCAGTGGACGCACATTCCTGGTCAGTATCCTCAGCCTCTATCATCACCCTCAACCTCATCAGCGACCTTGGCTTTCGCATATCTACACAGAGTTAATTTTTTAAGTGTGCCTTTAGGGCCAAATCCGAAACTATGAGGAATATCGAAAAACACTGAAAGGAGTCTCGAGCCCCATTTAGATGAAAACTAAAATTGCATCATTGGATTTACTCCTACCCAGGAACCGAACCGGTTTATTAAAAAATAACAGACAACCTCTATTATAAAGGTGCAGAGAGACGTTGCAGATGCTATGGGCATTGAAAAAAACCTAGTTTAAAGGTTCGGGTTTTGTAACAGCTAATCTATTTTTGATCCAATGAATCACCAATAGATTCCTAAATCCAGGTCAATGCCGCAACAGTGGGCTACGCATCGATAACACTCCAGGAGAATATGAGATCGAGCTTGCAGCTTGCCTATTGAGTCCCGAAGCTCATTGGTTATGGATTTGGCGGCGAGGATCAAACAGATCTTGCAAGAGTCCAGGGTAACTGGGTGACACTAAGTCGTTGCCCTGGGGAAGAGGGAGGTGACAGCTGGGGCCAGTGGGGCCACAGAATGTCAAAGAAGAGGAACGGTGCCAATATTAACCAATGGGATTGCATAAAATCTCCGCTCCGCTTTAGTGAACAGGGATTTGCGAAATAGTTAATAAAAAGCTGGGAACCGAAGAGAGGAAGCGGAGCAGGGAATTTCGCGTATAACTGATCTTCCGCCGCCGTTCACCACCCGCGCATTCCGCATCTTCGCTCCACACTACCTCACTCCGAATCATTGGACAGACACAGTCCGCAACTCGGTTCTGCATTACTCCCTCGCTTCAATGGACAGACAGCCTAATGGGGTTAGCCATAAGCGTTGAAATTGTTATGGACGGGAATCTCTCTGTGGAATAACACTGTTGTGCTGTGCACTTGGGAGGATGGGATCCTCACAGGTTGAATTCAAGTCAATTCTGTTGAAATTTGGTACACATATAACCTTTAGTGAACCAAACATGGACGCGTTACGTAAATAAATAAATTTGGAGTATGAGGGTCATTTTTGGGGGTCAAACTAGAAAATGTATTGAGCAACTCATGGTTGCACTGCCTTGCAAAAACGATAAACATAAGATATATGTCATCAGCGCAGTGTTCATCCCGCCGGGGACCAGCTCCGATGTCTATACATCTCATTTTGACTTTCTACAGGACACCTTAAATGCGCCTAATGTAATGAATGTGTACATCGTTGGTGATTACAATCTTCCTAAAGACACGTGGAACACGATAGCGGCGGGGCATGAGGCCTGTGTGGCATGTGTATGTACACACCCTATGTGCTCGGAACTGACGCATCTCATGTCTTCGCTGGATGCTCACCAATATAACAGCTCACTTAATGGTGGAGGGAAGACCTAGGATCTGTTTATCTCGAACACTTGCTGTTCGACTGGCCACCTCAAAGATCCTTTATTACCAGTCGACCCCCATCACGCCCCTTTTGTTATAACCGCACCTGTTAGCCTATCTACACAAATGATGAAAAGAAAACCGATTAATTAATATAATTTCCGTAAAGCTAATTACGACCTCATCAACAAACACACGGAAGAGGTCAATTGGTCCGCGCTTATCGACAATCTATCATCGGAAGAGGCTGTTGAGACTTTCTACAGTATGTTGAGTCACATAATTAGCCCGCTAGTCCCCCTGCAAGGACTAGATCGCTTGACTTCCCAATCTGGTTTTTTTTTTTTTTTTTTTTTTTTTTTATTTGTGATGGGTTTGCTCTTGACTCCAGTCTAGGTCAAAGATGACCGAGACAAAGTCTACGATGGAGCGAGCTTACCCAGAAGGAGCCTGTTCACTCTAACTTTGAAGAGATTAGGGTTGTAAGCGTTTGGAAACACCGACGCAGGCAGAGAGTTCCACTCCTTTGCTGTGCGCATTATAAAAGACGTTTGGAAACGCTTAGTGCGAGTTGGTGGAATAGCAACAAGGTAGGGATGGTAAGATGCAGTGCGTCTGGATGTCCGATGGTAGAAGGGGGCCGGTGGGATGAGGTCGTGGAGTTCTTGGGCACACTCACCGAAGTACAATCTGTAGAAGACCGACAAGCAGGCAACCTTACGGCGATGAGCCAAGCTATGCAGCTTGGCATCCACCAGTTTTACGTCACCGATGAGCCTCTTAGCTCTGCGTTCCACCGAGTCAAGCGCGGCAAGCTGATACTTAGCTGAGCCATCCCAAAGGTGGCTACAATACTCCATGCAGGATCGGACTTGCGCTTTATACAGGGTTAAAAGCTGTCCAGGCCTGAAGTATCGCTTCACCCTATTTAGGATGCCCAGCTTTTTGGCCGCCGTTTGGGCTTTGTACTCGATGGTGGCGCCGAAGTTGAGACTGGATGTCAACTCCATGCCTAGGAGCTCGAGCCGATCAGTCACAGGAACAGATGCACCCCGAAAAGTAGGAGTTTGGTCAAAACGACTCCTTTTTGCGGTAAAAAGACACGCCTGTGTTTTGGTGGCGTTAAAAGTGACCACATTGTCATCACCCCACTGGGAGACAAGGCTTAAGGTCAAATTTGTCCGCTCTACCATGGCCTCTCTCAAGGAACGAACTTCATCCCCGCTGGTTGTTGCGCTGGACAAGTATCTCTCTGAAACCGTACTGTCATCTGCGTACCCAACAAGACCAAGCTGAAGTAAGTCATTGATGTGCAGCAGGAAAAGAGTTGCAGAGAGAACAGATCCCTGAGGAACTCCAGCATCAATAGCCATGAGGTCAGAGGAGCAGCCGTCAACGACTACTCGGATCGACCGTTCACTCAGGAAGTCTGATATCCAGCTACAAAAACCAGCTGGGATGCCATAAGCAGGAAGCTTGCTCAGTAGACCTGCGTGCCAAACCCTGTCAAAGGCCTTCGAGATGTCGAGCGACACGGCAAGTGCTTCGCCGTGTCTCTCGATGGCCTCGCCCCAGCAGTGCGTGACATACACAAGAAGATCGCCAGTTGACCGTCCCCGGCGAAAGCCATATTGACGGTCACTGAGGAGATCATTTTCTTCAAGGTAGGTCAGCAACTTACTGTTCAGAACCCTTTCCATAACCTTGCAAAGGATGGAGGTAATGGCGATCGGACGGTAATGGGCAGGGTCAGCACGGTCTCCCTTTTTGGGCACCGGTTGCACATTCGCAAGCTTCCATGATTTCGGCACCGTTCTTTTTTCAAGAGAGAGGCGGTACAGGCGTGCCAACACAGGAGACAGTTCAGGTGCACATTGCCACAGCACTCTCGCTGGAATGCCGTCAGGCCCGCTGGCCTTATTCACGTCTAGACTGCACAATACTCTTCGGACCTCTTTAATGTGAACTGTGATCTCCGGCATCGAAGAGTCACAACGAGGTAAAGTCGGTGGTTGCTTGGAGCCAGCGTCCAGACGCGAATTGCTTGCAAAGAGAGTTGCAAATAAATTTGCTTTCTCACTTGCAGAGTGAGCCAGCGAGCCATCAGGTTTCAACATTGGAGGCAAAGTGGGTCGACAGAAATTCGTTTCAACCGCTTTCGACAGGGACCAAAACTGTTTACTACCTGGAGGGTGCAATGCTAGTTTGGCCCCGATACGCCCGACATGGTCAAAACGTGCCCTACGTAAAACCCGCTTGCAGAACTTAGCGGCAGAATTAAAGGCTCTTTTCCTCGCGCGAACCCTACGTGCTTTAACCTTTCGGTCGCGGGCCTTGATCCACGCTTGGTATGCAGACTCTTTACGGGCCTCAGCGTGGGCGCATTCTGCATTATACCAAGGCCGGGATTTGTGACCGAGCGGGATGTCGGAGAATGGAATAAAATACTCCATCCCCTGCCGAATCACGTCCGCAATCAAGTCAGCACAGCACGAAGGGTCACCCGAGGAGAAGCACACTTGCCGCCATGGATAAGATGCAAAAAAGTGCCGCATCTCATCCCAATCTGCTGACTCGTATCGCCATACTCGTCTCGTGCCTCTAGGACTCTTATCTGGAGGAGAGCAGGTCAATACGGATTTCACCAGGCAGTGGTCAGACGTTCCCAGCGGAGCTGAGACCGATACTGAATGACTGCCCGGATCAGTTGTCAGCAGAAGGTCCAAGCAATTGGGTGTATGGGCGTCAACATCCGGTACCCGCGTTGCCACATTCACCAGCTGGGTTAGATCTAGCGTTAAAGCAAACTTGCGCGCCTCTAACCCGGCATGGTCAGTTTTCTGGTACGGGAACAACCACTCTTTATGGTGGGCGTTGAAGTCCCCCAGAAAAATGAGCTTCGCTGTTGGGTACCGTTGCTGGGCTACGTCGGCCGACTCCACGAGGGAATTGAACAGCGCTGTTGTCTCCTGATCTCCGCTGTGCGATCGGTATACGCCGATGTAAATAAATTTCTCCACGCCTGTGTCCAAAAGTAGCCATATGGCAGAAAAACCCGATTTCTCAAAGCAACGGAGACGACGACAACAAATGTCATCGCGGACGTACACACAGACCCCAGCCTGCTTCTTGAACTTGTGTTCCAGAGAGTAGCCCGGGTAGTTGAGGTACGCCACGTCCGACGGGGTTGTTATCTTCGTCTCCGTTAGGAAAAACAGGTGCGGCTTCTCGGTCTCAAGGTGGTGATGGACCGGATCGAGATTGGAGTGCAACCCCCTAATATTAGTGAGTTGCACTTTTAGTGGGAGGAGGTGCAGCCGTTGTTTTACCATATTTTTCTTCTTTGCTTTGGTCATCATGAGAGTAGATGGGGAGAAAAGTTGAACTGTCGAGGCGCTGCTCAGTGAACCAAGTGGAACACTAGAGCTAAACTGACCTGTGGGAAACTCATTTGGAGACTGCGGGGACGCCCGAACCCCCCCGGATATGGCCACCGGGTCCTCCCATCCAGTCGCCGGCTGGCACGGTGGAACATACCGGGATTTTTCGCTAGTTGGCGGGGCAGCCTTTCACACGTGGCTGGCGTGCTACTTGGGCCCCCTACTAACTGCGGTCGGCCAACGGCTGGCACCGTGCTTCGGATCCCGCTACCCTCCAAAATGAGTTACCCGGAAAGCCCAGCCCAGTGACCAAGACCGGTTCTGAGCAGAGCAACTGACAGTCTCCTTCTCCCCCAGAGGCACTGGCACTCCCGCACACCGACGGAACACAGCAAGCTGCTTGGCGCCGGACTTCGGCGGGATGGTGGTAGCGAGCCAGGCGGCTCCTTGCGGAGCCTACCACCGCTTTTAGTGGGATCGTTCTGCCGTACCACAGGCAAGCCTGTGGTGCCGTTGCCTGGGGTGGACCGCGAGGAGGTAGATCCAAAACCACCCCATAAATGGTTTACGCCACAATTAGTTAAAATTTAAAAAAAAAGCAACGTCTTTGGTTAAAGTGGAAAAAATACAACAACGTCAAAGACTACAATAACTTCTCCGAATGTAGATCTATCTTCAAACAACTGTGTAAAACCAGTTATTCCAGTTTTATATATTAGCTCGGTTGAAGATAGTCTCTCTAGTAACATAAAGCATTTTTGGTCCTATATTTCTAACCGTAAAAGTAAATCAGACATTCCGTCTATGATGCAGTACCAGAATGACAAGTCTAGTGATCTTGATGTTGTCTGCAATATGTTTTCAGTTTTTTTCTTGTCCGTATTAGAGCCCGTGTCACCAACGCTTAACACATGGGGTCCATCGCAGTAGTGCGCAGATAATAGTAGCTTAATAAGTAATTTACATATCGATAATTCAAAAATACTCCTCAGCGAGTTAAAACGTTTGGACCCCTGTAAGGGGGCAGGACCCGACGGTCTTCCGGCTGCCTTTTTTAAGGCTACGGCTGATAATATTTGTGAGCCAATCTATATCCTTTTCAATAGATGTCTGCATGAAGGTGTATTCCCGGTGGTGTGGAAGCGAGCTAACATTACCCCAGTGCATAAAGGTGGCTCGAGGCACAACGTCGAGCAATATAGACCCATCTCGATTCTGCCGACTCAAAGCTTTTTGAATGACTGGTTCACAACGAGATTTACCCTCTTCTACATATATATATATTGTTTGCAGCAGCCTACTTGAGTGCGCACACGATTTAGCGCTTTCCAAATAGACCATTGCAATTCGCGACCTAGGGGTG
Source organism: Lacanobia wlatinum (assembly GCA_947578705.1). NCBI lineage: Eukaryota > Metazoa > Arthropoda > Insecta > Lepidoptera > Noctuidae > Lacanobia > Lacanobia wlatinum. The sequence continues at coordinate 16,705,063 of OX388044.1, forward strand.
TTCTGAGGTGGTGGATACTTCTCTTCCCACCGTTTGCTTCTCCCTTTGTGACATATCCTTTAAAATACAGTTTAAATGTATTTAGGTCAGAGCTGGTGTTACTACAATTGTACCTGACTTTACGAATAAAAAAAAAGCGGCCAAGTGCGAGTCGGACTCGCCCATGAAGGGTTCCGTAGCACTATCTCGTTCAAACCAGTTCTTGGTGGAAGTTTGCATGGTAATGTTCATCATATTTTTTTTAGTTATATCATTCTCTTATTTTAGAAGTTACAGGGGGGGGGACACATTTTACCACTTTGGAAGTGTCTCTCGCGCAAACTATTCAGTTTAGAAAAATATGATATGAGAAACCTCAATATCATTTTTGAAGACCTATCTATAGATACCTCTCACGTTTGGGTTTGATGAAAAAAATCTGCCATTGCAGCAGTTTTGTTCAGTTTTCCACGTGGTTCTGAAATGCCTGTTTTGTGGAAGAAACATTTCATTACGAAGATGGATTCTAATGATCGAAATTCGGTTACCATTGAACTCCATATTTGTCCAGGAATTTTATGAAGTAGTCGTTCATTTCTTTTGCAAATTTTTGGTTTTCGCCTACCTGGGGACAAAAATTAATATTGTTACATTAAATTTAATTAATTTCATCTTCGGTGTTAGCATTTCTTCAATTAATTTAAAACGATATAACACAAATTACATTATTTGACATAAAAATGTAATAAAGTGAAAAAAAAATATAATGAACTTATTTTTTTTAATTCAGTTGGTTTACTCTTGACTCTATGTCAGAGGTAACAGAGACAAAGTCAGCGATGGAGTGAGCTTATCCAGAAGGCGCTCACTCTAACTTTGAAGAGATTAAGGTTGGATGTTGACCATAATGTAATATATAATTTTATTCAACTTACAATCTAACATACTTACTCTCACAGAAAACCTCAAGCACTGAGACAGGATTAAATTATATAAATTTATTAGGGTATCTCTGTTACTTGACTCCAGACCAATAGTATAGATGCACTTTGTCGTATACAATTTCAGTTTTTTAAACGATGAACTTTTTTGTATCATGCCTGGGTTCATCTTAATAATTTACATCAAAAGATATCAATGTTTTGACCATAAACCTGGCCCGTACGACGTCACATCAGATCAGTAACTTACTTCTTGCACCTAGTGGATCTCTGTGGCTTTCACCAGGCTTATTAATAAAATATAATTTACTTCATCATCATCATATCAGCCGAAAGACGTCCACTGCTGGACATAAGCCTCCCCCAAGCGTCGCCACAACGACCGGTCCTGTACGTCTCGCATCCATCGGCTACCTGCGACCTTCACCAGGTCATCGGTCCATCTTATGGGAGGCCTTCCAACGTTACGCCTTCCGGTACGCGGTCGCCACTCCAGAACTTTTCGGCCCCATCGACCATCTGTTCTGCGAGCAATGTGCCCTGCCCACTGCCACTTTAGTTAGATCGCCTAACTACGCCTTCGGGCTATGTCGGTAACCTTGGTTCTCTTGCGGATATCATCATTCCTGATTCGATCACGCAAGGAAACTCCAAGCATTGCCCTCTCCATTGCCCTTTGAGTGACTTTGAGCCTTCTGATGAGGCCCATTGTAAGCGACCACGTTTCAGTTCCGTATGTCATCACTGGCAACAAGCACTGATCATAGACTTTCGTTTTGAGACACTGTGGTATGTGAGACGAGAAGATACCGCGCAACTTCCCGAATGCTGCCCAGCCGAGTCGGATTCGACGGTTGACCTCTTTCTCGAAGTTGGCCCTTCCTAACTGGACCGTTTGTCTTAGGTAGACGTACTCGTCTACAACTTCGAGAGTAGAGTTTCCGATCTTGATGGGAGTGGGTGCTTCATGGGTATTTACCATGATCTTGGTTTTGTCCGAGTTCATTTTGAGACCCACTCTTTCGGAAGCTCTACTGAGGTCATCGAGCATTGTACTGAGGTCCTCCGTAGTCACAGCCATGACGTCTATATCGTCGGCAAATCGAAGGTGATGTACTCGCCATTGACATTAATGCCTAGCCTTCTCCAGTCCAAAACCTTGAAGACATCACAGTTTCGGAGAAATGACGTCTCCCTGCCTCACGCCCCGCTGCAGGAGGATAGGTTTCGAGGTCTGATCCTGAAGTCGAACTGACATGGTGGCGTTTTTGTACAAACCTTTCAACACCTCGATGTACCGATAGTCAATCTGGCACCGTTGGAGAGACAGCAGCACAGCCCAAGTCTCGATCGAATCAAAGGCTTTCTCGTAGTCCACTAACGCTAAGCAGAGGGGCAGATTATACTCTTCGGTCTTCTGTATAACCTGACGGAGCGTATGTATGTGGTCTACGGTGCTGAAGCCTTTTCGGAATCCGGCTTGTTCGGGAGGCTGGAAGTCGTTAAACCTGCGTGCGAGACGGTTCGTGATGACTCTGGAAAACAGCTTGTAGACATGGCTTAGAAGTGAGATGGGCCTGTAGTTCCTAAGCAGGGGCATTGTCGCCCTTCTTAAAGAAGAGTACCGCCACACTACTACTACACTCTACTCCATGCCTGTGGCGTTTTCCCTTCAAGTATAACGGAATTGAACAGTTCCTGAAGGGCCTTAAGGACCGGTCTTCCACCCGCCTTCAGGAGTTCGGCCGTAATTCCGTCCTCACCCGACGCCCTGTTGTTTTTAATAACTTAATAATTTACTTACTTATTTAAAAATACATATGCAGTAATTACGCTAGCAGCAAGCACAAAACACAACAACAGTAACAGTTTCATTGTGTTTTTTACTACTAATCGTACTTACTGGTACACGTACGTCAAGTATGATGAATTTTACTGAGAGAGTATTACGCTATCAACTGATATTTTTACAACATTTGGTAAAACCAATCTGCAGATTTGTAACTCCAAAGCATATAACGTTACTTTAAAGGCGCAGACCCACCGCGGCGCACGGCTAGGCTACGTACGTGTGCTAAGCTTCACTTTGCAAGAAAATGTGCTATTGTGTCCATTGCATCCCACGGACACGCTACGTATCAATTGACGTTATTCGTCGTCACTTTGTGTACAATAGTTAATTTATATTTTTAAGGTTTATACAAATACGTATGATAGTCTGTAAGGTATATATGTAATAGGTCTTTATTTCCTGAATTAAATGATATATTATTATTGTTATTATTAATGGATAGTAAGATTTAAATGGGTAGTTTGTATAGAAATGAAACACAATCATTGGAAGTAGTGAAAATGCTTATTATTTCATAAAAATGTACATAAGTTAGATAAAGTAAGCAAATGCTCATCGTTCAAAATTAACATAAATTTTATAATATATGGGAATCTTCAAACAATGCCTATAAAAATTGAGGGTTGTCCTTAATTTTCGTGGAATCCCGTGGGTACTTGGTTAAAATACTCCGTGGCATCGACCATAATCCAGGAGTGCCACAGTGCTTGATCTTGTGTGTAACGGACCGCTATGCATGGAGGCGGCGGCGCCCGCCACTGCTGGCCGTGCCGCTCGCTAGAACCAACCTACTGGCCAAGGCTCCTCTTACCCGGGCTATTCGGGTCATTAATATACTCCATGTACTCAAAGCACTCAAAGGGCACTAGGCTCAAAGGGCGTATGCACTCAAAGGGCATACGCAAATGTCTACATTTGCGTATGCCCTTTGAGTGAATTGGAAAAGAGACTATTGTTTGTTTTGTGTTTTACTGTAGATTAGTGTAATAATAATTTATTGTATAGTATAAATGTGTGTAAAGTGTATTATTAAGTTAAAATAGGTTTAATTAAAATAGAAGTTATTGGTACATAGACTATCGTATTAGGTTAAAAAAAATCTGTAATGGTAGCTCTAAGTTATGATAATAAAATAAATAAATTAAGACACGAACATCTTACCACCAGTGGATGCCATGGAAGTCACCAAACTCACCCAAAAACTAAAACCGGAAAAAAGCCTTGGTCCCGACAGCATTCAAAATGAAGCCCTAAAAATTGGAGTTGCCTTACTAGTCCGCCCACTTACGTACATATTCAACAAGGTTCTCAATACAGGTCAGGTACCGGAGCAGTGGAAAAGGTCCAACATAATCCTTTTCTACATGAAGGGAGACCCTCGAGATATCGCAAACTATCGCTCTATAAGCCTCCTTTCAAGCATTTATAAACTTTTCACATCAATACTACAAAGCCGATTGAGCCCGAAAATCGATAAGCTCCAGCCGGTAGAACAAGCGGGTTTTCGTTCCGGATTTTCTACAACGAGTGCAACAGGCCACTACAAATTGCTTTCATCGATTACGCCAAAGCGTTTGACATGATTTCTCATGATGCTATTTGGGAAGCTCTAAATAAATGTCACATGGATGAAAAATACATAAGTGTAAAACACATCTACAAGGGTAGCGTAAGCCAAATTAAACTTGAGAAACGAGGTGCTAATATACCGATCTGCAAGGAGACCCCCTCTCACCCAAGCTGTTCATTATAGTACTACAACACATTCATAACTTTAACTGGCAGTCGGAAGGGATTAGAGTCAGCCGAGATCGACTTACCACAGATTCGTGGACGAATTTATTATTATATATATTGTATTATATCATATCTGCGGTCAACAGGGGTGGATCCAGGATTGTCGTTTGGGGCCAGCGGGTCAGCGGGGTCCAGCTTGACCCCGCTGATGTGTGCAGTTTGAGCCTCTTAGCTCCTGGATACGCCAATGGCGGCCGAGCTACTCGAATAGTAGGGACTTAGCTACAATCTGTATCAAACTATTGGTTGGATTGCCCACTTCGTGACGTGACTGACTGCCAATCAACTCACGAAACAAATGCTGGCATTAGTAGGTAAACAAATAAAACCTTGGCAAACCTCTCCGTGCATGTTAAATAACACAGCATAAAGGTGCGAACTCACCGCGGTGCACGCTGTGCACGGGCACACGGTGCATTTTAGCTGTGTGGGTTCATTTGTTTTACAACGTGGGTTTACGTTTCCACTGCAGTACACACTACACATCCATGAGTGCCCACGACTATGTACAAATGTAGCGTGACCCACCGCGGCACACAGAGAGGCTACGCACGTTTTTTTGCAAGAATATATAATAATTAATAAGGTTTTGACATATTGGTGGGTTAATATTCGTGTATAGCGTGTACCGCGTGCACAGCGTGCTTGGCGTTGACAGCGTTGAGCTATGTGAGTGCCATTTCTAGTAAGCCACGCGTGTGCCAATGACGTCAATTGATACGTAGCGTGGCCGTGGGTTGCAGTGGAGACAATCTCATACATTTTCATGCAAGGCGAAGCCTCACACACGTGCGTAGCCTCCCGTGCGCCGCGGTGGGTTTCCTCCTTGAAACAGTTAGGTCAGCTTAAAAAATTCAATAAAATCGAATGTTTATTGATAATTTAACCAACTACAAAACGTCTGTTAAAATAGTTTGGTATGTAGGTACTTTATTTAGAGAGGTAAGAGAAAATTTGAATGGACCTTAGAAAGCTTGACCTTACATGTAAATTGACTACTCTACAATTAACTAGACAAAACATACTTACCTACTTTTAAAATTCAAACTATTTATGAGTACCCAGATAGGTACTTACATTCGTTGAGTTTCTTATTTTTGACGTTTGTGTAACGTAACCTATCAAGTTGATAAATTAGCGTAAAGATAAGTAAAATGAATGATTGTTTATAATAAAATCGTGATCGAGTTTTTAATGGAATTTTGAAACCGTATCTTAATATAGATACTTAACACATATAAATATAAACAGTGCAAACTGTGCTCGATGGGTCGTACAAGAGTGCTGGATTGGAGGGTTGAAAGGCGACAAGATACTATCACTGTGAAGAAGGTACTACCACGTTTGAAAATACTATTTCCACTTTAGATGGTAGCGAGTATAGTACTCACTACCATCCTGCTCAGCCAAGTCCTCTGTCTCGTAGCAGATCTAAGTTTCAACCATAAATTGGAACTCTGGTCGGAACTGTGTAAAGGAACTGCGTGAAGGAACTGCTGTGAAGGAACTATAATCGAAACTGTGTGAAGGGACTGTTGTGAAGGAACTGATCTGCTACTCCGTGGATGTAGCAGGGCCCCCGCAAGGGAGCGTGGCGGGCCTTTAATCCCGCGGGATCAATGTGTTTGTGCTCGTAAATGCAGCATCATTTGGTGGCCATATAGGCATGGCCTAATGGCAGGCGCGACTCTATGTCGCTGCGTGCCTATAAGTGTTATTGTCATTTTGTATCAGCACAGGGCGCCACGGCACTCTGTCCCACAGTGCCATCGCTTCACGACCCTATGGCGGTTTGTTCCCGCCAGGTGAGACCTCCGGTTGCCCGGATGAGGCCCGGCGAGAGACGACCAGCGACATAGGTGCCGACTTCAAGGCGGACCCTGCTGAGGATGCTGGACTAATCTGTTTTGACCTGCAAGCCTCTTTTATATGGGTCTTTGGCGTCAGTTTCACCCTGCTTAGTGGGGGTAGATCGGTACTCGCTACGATTGATTATTTATAAAGTTATATATAGAAACTATTATCATTGCGGGTTACAAAGGGTTATTGCCCGCCGTTAAGAAATATTTGAAAAAAAAAAACGTAATTATTTTCAGAAGACAGAAATCAATCATCATTGCAATAACGTTTTAGTTTATTCATTGAATTTATATTTTTTAGAGTAAATTGTTTTATTTGCTTTCACTGTTTTACCTAAACGTCTTAGGGTAATAACAACGTTCTGGTCATCAGTGTGTTTGCCAAGCATGGCCATTATGGCAACAGTCCAAAACGGCTGTTACCCACAGCAAAGCATAAGAAACCACATCTTGAAGTACCTCTGGCTTTATGCCTACTTATAATGTAATAGATAGGTAGATAGTAATTATACTGTATTGTGTATCAAAATTGTATCACTATTTCCTTTACGATATACTCGTAGGTACAAAGTGTTATTTCTTTTCACTTTCAAAAATTTTCGGGCCAGGTACCCTATTACTAAGATTCCGTCCTTCCGTCCGTCTGTCTGTTTGTCAGCGGGCTGTATCTCAAGAACCGTAAGAGGTAATTATTGAAATTTTCACAGATGGTGTATTTCTATTGCCGCTGTAACAACAAATATTAAAGTTTATGGTACGGAACCCTTCGTGTGAGGGTCCGACTCGCACTTGGCCGGTTTTTTCACCATAGACACGGTTTATGCAAACACTCAAAGTAAAAAAAACAGTGAAAATTAGTAAAAAATAAATATTGTTCAGCATATTTTTGCTTACATAACTCTACAAAATGCACGGAACAGCTGATGTTTTTGTTGTATGTGTAATAAAACTATGAATATACGAATTCTCGGCTTATCGGTTGTTGTAATTACTTGACCTACAGTGCGATACTTTAAAACTAATGTATAAAATTCTTCCTTTACTGAGTGAGTGAGTGACTGACAGACAATGCACAGCCGAAACTATTGGTCGTAGAAAGCTGAAATTTGGCCTATAGGTTCCTTGGGGAGTGTAGTAGAGCAATAAGAGGAGTATGTTCCCGTAGAAGTTTCCCGAAATTCCAATGGGAACGCGAAAAAGCAAGTACAGGATAAATGTCAAAAGTGAATTTAGGACAGCTCAGAAATTTGAAGAATTGTATAACAGTATTGTACAATTGTGTTGTAATGTCTTTGTGACGACTAAAAAACAGAATACAACTAATTTTCATATAACTTTAATACTGCGAGAAACTAGATGATAAAACATGTATTGTACACCTTTTACATGTTCAAGCTGTCGGGGCAAGGTTACGAGCTATCATACTAATTCAAATTAGTATGCTAGCTTTAAGTCATTCCGGCATTTCAAACCATTTTACAAAAACTTGCAACCCTGCGACCAGTAGCCTGAACATGTGGAAGATTCACCACTATTTCAGCTTCTAACACCATCGTCAAAACATTTAAAGATCGCATAAGCCATATCCTGAGCATCAAAACCAGCAATACTAGTACACTTTTGAAGAAGTTCCTCAGCGTCATCCTTTTCTACACCTATTAAAGTTAGTATTGCCATTGCAGCATCTGAGTTCAGTTTTCCATCTGGTTCCAAAATGCCTGCTTTGTGAAAGAAACAACGGGTAACTTGTTGCATGCCTTCTTTTTCTAAATCTCTTGTCTTTTGGTCGTCGTTAAATATTGCTGTGATGTCATCCGCGTTTAGTTCGAATTGTCCTTCATCGATGCATGCAGTGACATATTCGTTCATTTTTTTTGTAAGTTTTAGGATATCGGTTACTTCTGCTACCTGTTGATAGAAATATTGTTAAATGTTATTTAATTCATTGCATCTTTGGTGTTAGCATTTCTTTAGTTGATTTAAAACGGTACAACGCAATTTGCATTATCAATCATCAATATTTATATAAAACTCTTCCGTTACTGACTGATTGAGTGACTGACAGACAACGCACAGCCGAAACTACTGGTCCTAGAAAGCTGAAATTTGGCATATTAAACCGTTTTCCCGGTTCCGAAATTCATACGGGACCGGGAAAACGGGTTATGCGCGTATCGTTGCAGGCAAAAGATAGTTTGACATAAAAAAAATGTGGTTAAAAAAGAAATACATAATGTTGTCAATTTATGTTGTACATAATTCAACTAACAATCTAACATACTTAATCTCACAGAAAACCACAAGCATTGAGTAAGAATTTATTCATTTAACTTTAGGGTATCTCTGTTTAGAGGCTTCAGTCCAATAATAAACATGTACTTTGTCTTACACACTTTCAGTTTTTATTAAAACCATGAACATTTTCGTGTCATTTCGTGTTCACCATAATAATATACGTCTAAAGACATCGACGTTTGGTTCATAGGCTTTGCCAAAACCTCATCAGATCGATCGGTCCAGTACTTCTTTCATCCCACTGATGCCCGCGTTATTTACTAGGCTTATTCTATCTAGCTTATATTCTCCCACTACTGGGCAAAAACCTTCCTCTGCCATTTACGCAAGTCTGCCCTTTGCTAGTTCGGGCCAGTCATTTTGGTAGGAGTCTCGTCGCGTCAGGTTCGCAGCGATATATTCCGGCATTTTTGGTACTTATTCTGTGGTTCTCTTATTTTTTTCCACTTGTCGTTTGACGTGCGACAGACATATCCATATAAGCTTGCAGCTTTTTAGGTAGCGTCCTTGTTTATTTAATAAAATAAAGTTTATTTAAAAATACTTACATATGCGGTAATCTCGCTAGCAGCAAGCACAAAACACAACAACAGTAACAGTTTCATTGTATTCTTTACTACTAATCGTACTAACATCAAGTATGACGAATTTTACTGAGAGAGTATTACGCTATCAACTGATATTTATACGCCGTTTAGTAAAACCAATTTTCAGATTTGTACCTCCATAGCACAAGGCATTAATCTATAGTTTAGTATTTACGTTTATAGACTCGAACATATTGATTCTGGTTAAAGAAATGATGTAGGTAAGTAATCTGTATTTTCTTGGCCCTACCGGACTGGATATTTTTATTGTTTGACTCGTCGACCATTCATCATCTTCCTGTGCTTATCCCATGTTACTAGGGGGTCGATGCAACACGTTTTCTTCCTCTATAAAGTCCTATCACCCGTCATGTTATCAGTGACTCTCTTCTCTTTCATATCATTTAACATGTCAACCAATAAAACGCAAATTATGTGGTAACAAGAAATACTTCCTATCTTAAGATAGGCTTCAATTTACTCGTAGAGCTTCTCAAATGGACAGACAAACTCAGCCTAAATTGTTAAAATTCACACTAAGCGTGTGATTTTTTGTGTAGGTATCATCATTCATTACGGGGGCATCATTCATTACAATCCAATTTCAACTGTCTACCTGTCAGATACGGTTCTTGAGATGCAGCCCGCTGACAGACAGACGGATGGAAGGACGGACAGACGGGGAGTGGAGACTTAGTAATAGGGTTCTGATGGTACTATAGCGACCAATTCAAAGTACCGGTGCAAAATTGGTATAATACTAGAAGTGTTAGAGAACGTAAACTGGTGCGACCACCAGTAAAAAATTTCTATGGCAAAAGAACTAACAAGTACTTGACCCCTACACTTTTCAATGATCTTGATTGGTTGAGAAAAGATTGTACTAAAGTAAGTAAACAAACACTAAAAAATAAATTAAAAACTTTTTTCCTTAATGAGGTTGCCGCAAGATGTGAAAATACCCACTAACCTGTCGTTGTTTAGGATAACTGTTGTTAAGAGTTAGGAGGCCCATTACGATTTAACTATTTTCTTTTATATCAAATGGCCAACTTTGGCTTTTTTTTTACTCTTGGAAACTGAAATGTTTGGACAGCCTTGGCCTAGTGGGTAATTGAGAATACGTATTAGTACCTATAGTTTAATAGCGGCCTCACATTTCGCATTTTTGTCTTATCTATTTGTAAAAAGCCAAAGAATCCGTTTATAATGTAATGGAGAGGTTTGAGTGGTTGGGTCTCGGCATAAACTACTGCTAAGAGTAATAGCTCAATTGATTTAGTAATCGCTATTGCTGTACTTGCAGTGGTTTTTTAGTTTAATATATTATTGTTTTAAACTGAGTTTTTAAATAAAAAGATTAGAAAGACGCGTCAGGATTGTTTGCCTTTGTCCGGCTGCCTGAACCTTTCTAGTACCGCTAAATATAAATTGTTACATCATATGATACACATTTTTTTTTTTTTTGTAACTTTTGTTATGTATTTGAGCCAGATGTATTAAGACGAGCGCTAATCCTGCCGACAAACTGCCACGCAGTTTGGTGGGTGTACATGAAATGTTTAAGTATTTGGTCCAAAATAAATCATTTATTATTATTATTATTATTATTATTTATGGTATGTCTTGAACAATCTCGGGACCCTGAGGTCCCGGTCCTTTGGTAGGCGTACGAGGGGCCGAAGCCAACTCGCAGAGGCCCCGTTAGACATTTCTAATGGAATGGGGCACCAACCGACGATTATCCCTATATGCACTATCAAAGTATACCTAAGGACAATCCCCGGTAGGTGCAAAACTATTGCATAATATGGAAACAAAAGGTGACAGGCTATGGGTTTGGGTGGTTTAGTGGATTCATTAACGTATACTATGAAAGAACTATTGGCCCCTGCCTGACCACTGAAAATATACACGGCTTTAAAATGGCAGGGGATGACTTGCACACTCAATAAATGGGCCCCCGAAAACGGTCGCTAGCACAAAGTGACGTAGCTCCAAGGAGGCAACATATCCTGAGGTGCTAGAGGAGTGGAGAGGTATACCACGGCTATCAGGACAATCCCGGAAGTACGGTCAAGATCCCTACCAGCATCTTACTGGATTATACATCCTTCTCCCGAGCACGTTTGCTCTTGCGAGTCTCCACTCAGACCGGCCGATTAAGGCAAGAAAGAGGTGGGAGCTCTGTTCCTCGTCAGTGTTTACTCCAGCCAGCCAATAAAGGCAAGCCTGAGATGAAGAACAAGACTTCTCCCGGGAGATCAGGTCCGTGGGGTCGCTACTGCCCAACAGTTCGCCACAAAACTGCCTTGCGGATTGTATCTCTCTTTGTCTGGCCCCTCACCCTAAGTATGAGTACCTAAGGTTCATTGGGGCACGCAAGCCCCACCACGACGTCAACGTAGAGATACGGCGGTGGGGTTATTATTATTATTATTATCGGGTACAGAATCCTTCGGGGTTGCGGAATTAGTTCGAAAGAGTCACCGCGGCCCTGGAACGCAAAGGGCTTTAGGAGGAACGCTTATGGGTTTTAGTCAGTACGAGTTTGACATTCCCTTCTACTCCGCATTTGATGATTTACCACCCTTAAAAACGAAATTATCATCATTCATGCTTATTACCATCAGCGCTACAAAATCAACACTTTCAACAGAACCATTGAACATGATCATAAAACAAACGTACCTAATCTTGTCATGAAACTTGTGAATTGTTCTTTTTCACTTATCGTGTCCATTTTACTATGACACGTGTATTTTATGATATAAAATGGGTTGCAATGGCTTAGCGGATATGGTACCAAAGTATATTATATAAGTATCTTATATTTATTACGACTAGCGACCAGCCTCGACCTAGTGCGTTACGTAGTACAAAATATTTATACAACAATAGACACAATACGATGGATAAACTACAATAAGAATGAATAGATGTAAAACTTTTTACAAAAAAATATAACCGACTTCCAAACAAAACACTACAAAGATTAAAATAACCTTAACTTCGGAGATCGGTGTTTTTGGTTTTGTTTCTTTATTTTTTAACACCGACTTCCAAAATGAGGGTTATTTTATACTTTATAAGTATGTCATATTTATAGTAGTCAGTACAAGTTATATTTCTTTGTAATTTTTTTTTATTTACCACTTTTAAGTGGTGATACTGGGACAACGTTTCCGTCTTCGCAGAAATTGAAATGAGCAAAAATGCTCACAAAATAAAAACTGATTTATTTTACGGGACCAAATGGCAAGTATCATCGGATTAAAAATGAATCACAGAAATCTGATCAGATCAGGAATCTAGAAGTAATCGGTGTACATACAAAAAAAAATACCCATCGAATTGAGAACCTCCTCCTCTTTGGAAGTCGGTTCAAAATTATTTTTTTTTGTTTTTGTAATTTTTTATTTTACTTTAGGAATGTGTGCGTGAAACATTCGATTCCTTTATTTTATTTTAAATCCTTCTTTTCTACCATTCTAAAATGTAAAAGGTCACCGGAGAAAAAAATCTCCAAACCTCTTTTGAGAAGGTTTTTTCTTTTATCATTTATCATGGGACCTCCTAATTGACTTGATTAATTAAACTATGATGAAAATTCTCTTATTTGAGTACTAACTTCTGCCAGCGGCTTCAACATACTCCCGGGTCATATATAGCCAATGTATTATTCCAGACTATAATCTACCTCTGTGCCAAATGAAGATCCTTTCAGGCGTTCTGACGTGAAAGAGTAATAAACATCCATCCATCCATCATCATCATCATCATATCAGCCGAAAGACGTCCACTGGTGGACATAGGCCTCCCCCAAGCGTCGCCACAACGACCGGTCCTGTGCGGCTCGCATCCATCGGCTACTCGCGACCTTCACCAGGTCATCGGTCCACCTTGTGGAAGGCCTTCCAACGTTACGTCTTCCGGTACACGGTCGCCACTCCAGAACTTTTCGGCCCCATCGACCATCTGTTCTGCGAGCAATGTGCCCTGCCCACTGCCACTTTAGTTTGACGATCCTTCGGGCTATGTCGGTAACCTTGGCTCTCTTGCGAATATCATCATTCCTGATTCGATCACGCAATGAAACTCCAAGCATTGCCCTCTCCATTGCCCTTTGAGTGCCATCCATCCATCCGTCCATCTATCTATCCTCACAAACTTTCGAATTTTTTATCAATAACGGGTCAATTTTTATGTTTTAAGTCTTTGAAATTGGTTTGGAAATAATGTAAGTATCCCATGGACGCTGAGTTCAAAATAAGTCCTACTGATTTTTATCACACACCAAAATATGCTGAAATGTTTATGAACCACTGTCTATTTTATTTTGTAAGTACTCCTACTAGAAGAAAATAACCTAAGCCACATCTCCAACACAAAAATGTAAGAAATAAAAGCATCTATGTCAATTTCACGTCTTTAAACTTTGAAGACAGAAGGAGTTTGTATTTTCCTGATTCGTTTCATGTTAAGTAACCATTGGCGCCTTTACTCACACGACACGCGCTAAACGTTTTGGGAACACATTCATAGTGCGTACAGCTAAGGAGTGGAATTCCCTGCCAGAGTCTGTGTTTCCAGATAGCTACAACCTGGGAGTCTTTAAGACAAGAGTGAATAGGTTGCTTCTAGGCAAACGTGTTCCATCTTCGACCGCATCATCGCTTACCATCAGGTGAGATTGTGGTCAAACGTATGCCTATATATAGTAAAAAAAAAAATCTCATCTGCAAAATTTAGAAGTACCTCGTAAGGTGCTGCCTAGACCGGGAGAAGTAATTTGGTGATTTTCCTCGCAAAAAAGGTGCACAGGTGCGGTTCCCATTCAAGAGAAAAATCTTTTTTTTTGTATTTTTGATGGGCATGTGAAAATACTCAAAAATAATTTTATCGATTTCTTCATAAGAAATCTGTATTAAACTTGTTATCAGTTAACATTTCCAAGAGTGCAGAAATATGAGCCAAATGCTGTTCCACGTTTTATCGCCCCAGTTGACGTTTTGAACGTTGCGAGCCTTCGTAAGTTTTGTGACTAATGGTTGCCAAGCACGAAAACGATTGTTTAGAAATAGGTTATGTACTTGTACAATTTATTTTTCCAATAAAATTTTAGTTCGCTTTCCTATTGTACTGGAACTATGCTATGAAATGCACGAGGACCGAATTTGGTTTCGTTTTTCACGTGCACGTAAGAATGATGAATGGGATGTAAGCGTTTGTACATTGCTTTTATGTGTGATTGATCTATATGACTTATCTATCTATCTTTACAAATCCAGAAGGATAAAACTGTAAGAATTATAGATTGTCCATCGTTACCTACACGAGAAAAATAACACATCCCTTTTTTACCGCTTCTTGTTTTTAGATGGGAAATTACCCGTGTTCCTCCAAATACCTTTTGAACTAAATGCCGCATCCCTACTAGATCAACCATCACATAAGCACACCAACTAAGACATATTTTTAAGCTAGCCTGTACTGCCCCACTGCTAGGCAAATCGGCCTTCCAAGTATTCTTTTCCCGCGCCACCTTGTGCCAGCCCTCACGGTACATGTCCAGGTCGTCTCGCCACCTCTTTCTGTGCGGGCCTTGGCGGCGCCGTTCATCTTTGGGCACCCATTGTGTGGACATTTCTGCCCAACGGTCACAGTGCATGCGACAAACTAAGACATATTTGAGATTATTTATTTATGTACTTACATACACACTCTTTTTTTTAATAATAGCCTTAATTATCTCATAGCGGGGCAAAGGCCT
Source organism: Lacanobia wlatinum (assembly GCA_947578705.1). NCBI lineage: Eukaryota > Metazoa > Arthropoda > Insecta > Lepidoptera > Noctuidae > Lacanobia > Lacanobia wlatinum. The sequence continues at coordinate 16,720,146 of OX388044.1, forward strand.
CCCCATATTCTTCAGTATATATATAAAGTTATTAGCGTGCAAAGGAACTGTTTATTACATTTTTTTTCAAGCAGATCTGTAACTCTAGAGTTACATACTAAACGCAGACACAGTGCGTAAAGAGACAGTTAAGGAATAAGAATTAATATTTTGTACGAAGCAAATAAGGTTACCAGAAATTCTATATCAGCAGACCGATAAAGCGATGACGTATAAATTTTATTTTTGCATTAATGTCTACATACTTCAAAAAAATCAGTTTCTCGAAATCTCGCGTGTTTATGTTCGCAGACCACAAAACGCTACCATCATTGCTGTGACGAATCCAAATGGTAAACACGACCCTACGACCTTCAAGCTTTCCATATTCATGATAATTTCAAACATTGAACCTGAAAGATTGACCTTTAGATTCAAGAAAGAAACAACACCAACATTTTAATGAATTTTATTTGCACGAATAATTTCTCTGGAAGGTAAATATTTCATTTGGTACTGAAGAAATACTGCTTTACTTAAAATACATCTTTCAATAGACTATACAAAAATAACCATGATTTGACGTTACTTCCTTCGTTATGACAGTAAAATTAAAGTCGAATACAATAGTAATATACTGTGTAAAATTTTGTATGAGAAAATGGACTTCGCGCCGGAATCGTCTAAGATTTCTTTACAACACTTTGTCCCAATTTCGACAACTTTTGGGTAAAAGTCTGTCCAGAACTCGAAGGCTTTGTAATTAACCGTCGCTGGTGTACTCATTGTAAAATTGGCTCTGTCGATGATCAAATACCCGGGTCTCTCTAATTCGTAAGATTGCCAATCTATAATTACTCCCGAATTTGTAGGGTTTGAGTACCAAGCGAAATTTGACCACATCCTCATAATGATTTCTGAAATGCTTTTATCTCTGTAGTCCCATTTACTCAGGTCTTCAGGCAATGCTAAATAGGGCATCCCGAAAGTATAGATCAAGTCAAAATTGTGAGGGACGCCTATCCATTCCGGGAGACCTTCATTAGCTATGTCTGAAAAAGGTTTCAGATCGAATCTATAAAGAAATACTGGAGCGTGCGGGCAAATATGTCTGGCCAACTGATATGTAGTAGCGCCATGTGTTTTATCCGTGTAGAAATCTACAAAAAGCTTTCTCAACACGGTTTCATTTGTAGTATGAGGGATTGGTTTGTAGAAGAACGCGACGGCGTCTTGAATATGATGTTGGTTGGTGAAACACGAACTGTTATCCACAGTGATATCAGATAGGATGATTTCTTCTCTCATCGAATCGAATTCTCTTTGACTAATACCAGAATCTCCACTTTCATCCTTCTCAAGTAGTAGGCCATCTTCCATATTAGTATATCCTGCTAAAAGTGGTACTGGAGAGAAAATCTCATCCTTAAACAACTTGGCTGGAAGTTCAGGCAAGAACGGACTGGTTATATTACTGAAACCACCGTCTACAATAGGTTTCCACTCAGCCACTGGTCCAGCTATATCCAAGAGTGCTTGATCGGGGACTCTTCTAAGACAATCAAGTAATTGGTAGGTCGGTTTTCGGAAGCAGCTGAACGCAACTGCAACTTTGTCAACAGTCACGACTTCCTTTCTTGCTATGTTAACCGATTCTGATGACAGTGCGTTTCCGCTCATGGCTATAGCTTTTTGGAAGAGTCCGGCAGAGTAAGAGGATATGAGATGAAGGGTGACGCTGACAGCCCCAGCATCATGGCCGATGATGCAAACGTTGTCAGGGTCTCCACCGAAGCTCTCGATGTTGTTCTTCACCCAGTTCAAAGAAGCCACCTGGTCGAGTAAACCGAAGTTGCCCGAAGCTTCGTTGTCGAGGGTTGAGAAGAATCCGAAGATGTTCAGCCGGTAGGCTACAGATACGAATATCACCTGGAAATACAAAATAAAAGATTTTATGTATTTATCGATCGAATGATGCATAATGTATTGTATGTAGGTCGGAACTACTGGTCCGATTTGAAAAATTCTTTCAGTTAGTCCATTTGTCGAGGAAGGCTATAGGCTATACGGGAATGGGAAATCCTTACGCAAGACCTCTTGTGGGGGTCATTGCACTCATCTTTATGAACAACTTTTACTATGGGACCAACACAAAAATCGCGAAAATAAAAATCAGCTGTTCAGTACATTTTTCTAGTTATGTGCACATAAATGTATGGGACAGTCGATTTTAGGCATGAGTACAATGGCTCTTAAAAGGTATTCCGTTTATTCTGTTACACGTATTATTTTTATTTATTGTGTGCTACACATATTTGTTTAGTTTATTTAAGTAAGAATTTTAAGTTTTTTTGGTAGTTGGGTAAGTAAGAAATCCCAATTTCTCGCCTTTGTACATAAGCTGTCTCATTATATTTGTATCTGTATTTTTTGTGTGCGCAAAAAAGAATTAAAAAAAGTCGAAACTACGAAATATACTTTAAGATTTATGTTCAAGTTGATTAAATTCAAATGTATGTGACCTATTCACACAAATCTATTTCACACAAGCCTCAAACTTTTCAACTAGGTCATTCTCATTTAAAGTTGTAATAAAATAATAGATTACGTGAAAAGTTTGTTTACCCTTTGTTTTAGCACCAGTTGGAATGGATTGACACTGTTAGGGCTGCCTCGCACGAAGTCTCCGCCGTGGAACCAGACGAGAACTGGGTAGCCCTCCACTTTGAAATCTGTGAAAGAGAGATTTAATTAAAATAAAAAACTGGCCAAGTGCGAGTCGGACTCGCGTGCGAAGGGTTCCGAACGAATTTAATTTTAATAACATGTTATTTTAACACTATACACTGATAGATCTTATAGATTTTCCTGTAATCTTTAGGTAAAGATCTATTATCTCCATTTTTTTCAAAATCTTACGCTCAGTAGTTTCGGAGATATAGGGGGAATAGTAATTTTTTGTCTAATTTGTTGAATATCTTCAAAACCATTTTTTTTAAATATGATAAAAATATATTTAAAACTCTCACGTAAGCCCTTTGATTTGATATATCACACGATATTGTTCAAAAAACTTTTTTTTTAATTTTCTAGTTTGACCCCCAAAAGTGACGCCCACACTAAAAATTTAATAACTTACGTAACACGTCCGTATTTGGGTCACAGAAGTCCATATGCGTACCAAATTTCAACAGAATCGGTTCAGTGAATCCGGAGATAATTGGCTGTGACAGACGGACAGACAGACACCCGAGTGATCCTATAAGGGTTCCGTTTTTTGTTCGGAACCCTAATAAGTCTGAGAAAACAGTTCATTTAATAATGAGAAAATAAATGCCAGTTCTTTACTTTGAAACAGATATAGGTACAAATAAACTTTATGTAGACAATAACCTTTCAAAGTTTTTTTGCGGTCGGGTTATATAAATCAGTATATTTATTAAATTTGATATTGTTTCTTTACTCTAGAGCAGCTACAGAACAAAACGCACGCACTTCTTGAACATTTTGCATAGTGATGGTTTGGGTTAATATTTCATGTTGGTATTTAAAAACTTCAATGCCAATTTGATATTAATTTAAAGACCATAATGACCCTTAGTTTACAACGTAATCAACCATGTTTTATAAGGCCGCGATTCCACCTGCAAGCAACTCACATACTAGTTACATTAAATACTGAGCTATCGAAATATGTTTAATCGCTCGATCGGTCTGGGTGGAAAGGCGATATAAATGCCTATTCTAAAATGTATCTTACTAGTGAAAATACTTGAAAATGCCTGAAAACGATACACATTTCCATCGATTATCTAATCAAAATTGACACAGTCCACGCTAACAATTGCAAAAGTTTGAACAAGCAAAACAAAAACACTTCACAGAAACTTGGAGAAACAATTTCCTCTATCCTTCCAAAGAACAATAAATTGTTGAATTCAAAAACTAATAAACAACAAAGCGTCTGAGAATTCTTGTTTTACTGTTATTCGGGTCAACAATGAGATTAAGGTTAGGTCAACCTGGGGGGCTATGAGGGGCTATGGGGGGCTATGGCGGGCTATGGCGGCCGATTGGCACGGCAAACTTGCATTAATGGATACTTTACCTACTTACCACTCGTAATGACTTTGCTTACCTACTAATTTGTAAGGGTGTTAAAAGTTGTTTGCTGAACGTGGTTGTTAAAAGTTAATGTTCGTTTTCTATCGACTTTTGAAGAACCAATTTCCCTCATGAGCTAGTGAAGGTTTATTATTATTTTGATATATTTTACTGAAAGTAACGTTTACTTATTATTGCAAAATAACAGTAGTAACTTCACTTATTGTAGATATCTGTAGGCTGCAATTGGGTGACATTGGTGGTCAATACTTGATTGTCGTCCAAAATATAAGCAGTATCGCAAAGAATTTTGATAATTTCTCTGTTCTTTTGAGCCGGCTGGTTTTTTCACCTGACATAATTATTTTAACAGAATGTTGGCTTGACGACACGTGTATCAAAATTAATAACTACGACTATCATTGTTCCAAAAATTACCGTAACTTATACGATGGAATAGTCGTATATAACAAAACATCTCTGCAAGCCTCTGTCGTGGAACCATCCTGCAAAGACTCGAACTGTCTGCTTGTCAATGTCAGGGATGAACTATCACTGATTGCAATTTATAGGTCTCCATCGTTCTACAATATAAATAACTTCTGCGAATCTTTAACAAAGCTGATGGAGTCGTGTAAGGCTACCACATGTAGGGGATCTGAAAATTGATATCAAACCAGATTGCACTGAAAGATGCGCCACTGAGTTCCTGGACTTAACCGGCCACTATGGGTATTTTCCAGGACACACTTTACCTAAGCGAGGTGACAACTGTTTGGATCATGTTATGCTTAAAACTCAGAAGTCAGCTACTATTATTGTGTGTGACACGGGCATAAGAGATCACGAGACGGATGTACTTGGCATTCAAAAAGAATCAGATAGGGCCAGGGTTCAAAAACGACACGCACGAATTGGTCATATAAAATTAAAAAAGATATATATTGAAAATGAGTCTTGGGACTGGCTTCTTGATCAAACTATGCAATACCACTTACAATGTTAATTGGTTTGATCAAGAAGCCAGCCACAAGACTCATTTTCAACTCAAACTATTGCATTTCAAAAAAGTCGAGACACTTTCTGTTAAAATTAAACAACACACTACTAACCGTATATGTCGTGACTCAACTGATATTATGAAGCCATGGATAACTAAAAACCTACTGAAGTGCATAAAACGACGTGATTTTCGAAGATTAATGCACATTAAAACAAAGAAACAAGAAAATCGCGACAATCTTGTCATCCAACAAGAATGTAGGAGGTATCGTAACTATTGTAACAACATATTATCAAATCTTAAACAAGGCCATGACCGTAAACTTCTAATGGAAACAAAGGGTGACTGCAAAAAGCTATGGTATGTAGTCAAGAAAATTTGCAACATAAAAAGTAAAAAAAAACGGCAAAATTGAGCTTGTGACCGACAGCGACAACCCTGTTCTCACATTAAATAAAGTAAACGACTATTTCTCATCGGTTGGCAAAAACCTGTAGCAAAAACACTCGGTCTGTTAGGCTTAGGGCTGACTGACTGAGTGTTTTTGCACTCAGTCAGTCAGCCTTAAAAACAGCGTGCAGATGAAGCAACTTTTCGTCGGCACTAACAGAGAAATTACATTTGAAAAATTAGTAATCTACATGATATGATACGTAATTTGGTTATTATTTCAAGGATAGAATGCAAAAAGTAGTGCTAGGGGAATATTCTAGTGACCCAAACACAGTGCAATTTGGCGTGCCCCAGGGAAGCGTGCTGGGACCTACCCTAATTATCATTAAATGGACTATGCGCCATGAAAATCCCTTAAGCTAATAATTTTACTTATGCTGATGACACCGCAGTCATATTTTATGGGAAAACTTGGGATGACGTTAAGCTCTTGGTTGAAAGCGGGGATAAGTTGTTGCGAACTGGGTGCAACATAATCTTTTGACGCTAAATATCGACAAAACGAAGGTAATCAACTTTGCCATCTCAAAACGTTTCGACCCTAACTCCGTTACTTGTATACAGCTGCACTCCTGTTCTGATCCAGAAAATTGTACTTGTCCACACATCGAACAAAGAGATTCGATTAAACACCTGGGAGTCTTTGTAGATAACCGTTTGTCTTGGTCCACAAATCTGAGTGCTTTAAGGGGTAGGGTTCGAACGATGTGTTATATGTATTCATATAATATTGTTTTTTTTTTGTTTTTTTATTTATAATTGTTATTTTTTTATATATCTGACTATGTAGGTCAATTCGTTGTTTTTTTATATACATTTCTATCATTATCAGTATCATAGTGTGCTAGTTAACAAGTTATAAATTTTGTGTCATGTATTAATTACTTAGTAATACTTAGCATACTTTTATATAGATTCAAGTTCTTAAAACGTAACAGACAGATGTGTTGCTGGGGAGTTTGTTGGCCACTTCTTCTCCACAGCTCAAACACTAGGAAGTGGTGACGGGCGGGCGTTTTGGGGGACTGTCTTTTGTAAAACTTGACGTTCAAAAAGTGCTGGCTCTCAGCCTAATTTGAATAAACGACTTTTGATTTTGATTTTTTTTTTATTTTGATGCTCCGTATCTTTAAGCAACTGGGTAAAATTGCAGATGACTAAGTTCTAAAGATGATTTACTTCCCTCTCAATCAGTCCTTAACTATTGTATACTAGCATGGGGCGCGGCTGGTAAAGCCTCGTTAATAAAGGTTGTAAGAGCTCAATGAGCTCTGCTCAAAGTTGCCTTTAGAAGACCATTCCGGTGCCCCACTAACACACTCTACACCGAGGTGGGCTTTCTTAGAGTAAGACAACTTTACATTCTGTCAGTCACTATCTGATTTCACAAAACCTCCATGTGCATTTGTATCTTGTCAAGTAGAAGGGTACAATGGGAAAAGGTTCGATGCCGTAAATCAATCGGGAGAAGTCCGTACGGTTTTATGGGACCGCACATTTACTCTAAACTCAATAACCGACTCAAAATTCTACAATTTACTCAAACCAAATGCAAAAGCACGGTTAAAAAATGGCTACTGACTCTGGACTGAAAATACTGATGACTGAAAATTTCTTAACTTTCTAAAAAATAAACAAAAATAAAGATGCGTATTGATAGGCTATTACCTACTGATACATGCCTTTATTTATACATATATTGATTATTCTATATCACACACTTCTACATAATTATATACATCCTCAGGTACAACTTTCAGACACTCTCAACACCAACACATCTAAGCTCAGCGTCTACACGGTTGGTGGTTGAGCGAGCGACTGCTGCGCTGCGTGTCGCGGGTTCGGTTCCCGCACGGAACAAATATTTGTATGGCCCACAGATTGTTGTTCCGGGTCTGGCTGTTTGTGTATGTGAGTTTGTATGTTTATGAACGCACCCACGATACAGGAGAAGTGTGGGGCAAAGTTAAAAAAAAAATAATGTCTTAATTCATGCATACACTAACACACACAGCATACATGCATACGTATACATACTTAGTTATTTGTGCATTAGTATTCGTTTTTTTTTGTGTATTCGTTTTTATTGTATACTCCTTTTCAGTAGTTTACGAGTAGAATAGATACAATTAAGAAGTTCGTTGGGACATATAAACCTGTAACAGAATAAATGCAATACCTCTTAAGGAGTCATTGTACTTATCATTATGAAGAACTTTCACTATGGAAACAACACTGAAAACGTGAAAAAAAAAATCGACTCCTCCATACATTTATGTGCGCATAACTCGACAAAATGTACTGAACAACAGATTTTTTTTTCGCGATTTCGGTATTGGTCCCATAGTAAAAGTTGTTCATAATGATGAGTACAATGACCTGTTTTATATACCTACTACATGTATACGACAAGTGTTAACGGAACGAAGCAGCCTGGGTCTCACGACACAGGGAATCCTAGTGTGAGTTCCAAGAATCAACACATTCGAATGTAATTTCTAAAATAATAAACTATTCTTATTCTTACTTAGTAATAGAATTTGCCAGTAAAACCCAAATTTTACCAAACCTCATTGGTAAAAATCGGAAAGTCAGTTCAGTTTCTGAGGCAAATCCTAAGAATTAGTTACCAAGTGAGCGCTGATAAAAGTACGAAATAAGCACACAGAAAAGAAAAGAACAGAAAAGTTCAGACTTTTCTGTGATAGTTGCTTACAACACACTACTAACCGTATATGTCGTGACTCAACTGATATTATCAAGCCATGGATAACTAAAAACCTACTGAAGTGCATAAGACGACGTGACTTAATGCACATTAAAACAAAGAATCAAGAAAATCACGACAATCTTGTCATCCATAATAAACTATTCTTATTCTTACTTAGTACTAGAATTTGCCAGTAAAACCCAAGTTTTACCAAACCTCATTGGTAAAAACCGGAAAGTCAGTTCAGTTTCTGAGGCAAATCCTAAGAATTAGGTACCAAGTGCGCGCTGATAAAAGTACGAAATAAGCAACTATCACAGAAAAGTTCGGACTTTTACCAGTGAGACTAGGTAAATCTTGGGTTTTACTGCTGCTAATCAGTTACATACATATGTTTGAAAGTTATTTTGAATAACCTTTTCGTTTGTTATCTTAAGGTAGGTATTACCATCCATTGTCTTAATAACATATTATTGTCTTTATGATCGCAGCAGAATGTTTCTTAATTTTCAAAAGTCAGAAGGACAGCAAATTTAAAATTAGATTCACAAGTTTACAAGTTTCTTGGTGTTCGACATTTTTTCAAAGATTTTATTAATTTGTTAGTTGACACCTGCCACCGCAAACGTTTGAATGACTCCTTCCACCAACATTTGTGACCCATAAAACCTTGCAATGCAATGATTCATTGCTTATCGCTTACCTTATGACACAGTGAGTAATAGGTCAGTCGGACCATAAACAATAAATTTATTACACATAAAGTCACAGTAAAAGTTTTAATTACCTTTCCGATAAAAAGTTCAAGTAGGTTTCATACCAAGAAATTGTTACATTTTCTCTAGAAATTGTGATTAATATCGGACAATCAAAGGACAATGTGTGTGTGATAGACTTGGAGGACGTCTAGTCCTCCAAGTCAATCATTTAGAGGTGTGCGGAACAGAGAGTAAAGTCCCGCAAACCTCCGTTGAAAAGGGGGATCCTCCTACCAGACAGTTGTTGTGCCTGGCGGGCAACTGCCCGATAGTTGATATTGAGTTCAAATCGCACGGTAAACTCTGCTAGCGCGATGCAGAATTTCGACATAGTAGTTCGCTGCTAGTTGGATAGATGGCGTTGCGGTTCTTTTTGTTGCGATGTAAATTTTGGTTGTCGTTGGTTTTTCCTTGTGGCGACATTGATACAATCACACATATTCACACAACTACAAATTTCTCGAGCCCTATCTTTTGATAACTTAAGTATAGTATGACGCTCACAACAGATCAATTGATACCTCATGTGTTCAAATCTAGTCTCTCGTTTAGGCTTTTTTAGGATAACATATGGTGATTCCAAATGACTCATCCCGCTCTGGGCGGAGCGGTCGAGAGTGTCAAACTCTTACTGTTCGTACAACCGTGTTCTTTCAACTGCCCTTCGCGTTTTAGGGCCACTCATGTAGTCTCTTTGGCTTCAGGGCGAACAAAAGCAATATCAATATTAATAAAATTGTTCCGTAACTGACTGAGTGATTGACTGACAGACAACGCACAGCCGAAACTACTGGTTGTTGAAAGCTGAAATTTGGCATGTAGCTTCCCTGCACTTCGTAGGGGAGCACAAGAGCTTTTACCGATATTTCTACGGGAACGGGAAAAAATTGATTTTGCGCGTACGAAGTGGCGGGCAAAAGCTAGTCTCGAAAAATATTACCCTCCTTCTGGGGCATTTTGCGCGAACGAAGTCACGGGCAAAGGCTAGTCTCGAAAAATATTACCCTCCTTCTGGGGTATTTTGCGCGAACGAAGTCGCGGGCAAAAGCTAGTCTCGAAAAATATTACCCTCCTTCTGGGGCATTTTGCGCGTACGAAGTCGCTGGCAAAAGCTAGTCTCGAAAAATATTACCCTCCTTCTGGGGCAGTCGCATGAAAAGAAAACTACTGGTCATACGGTCGCTTTGTTGTTACACTTGTTCTACCGTATTTACTTGACAGCCAGACAGGAGACGCTTGACTTAGCGTGCAATTCTCTACATCTATGGTATGAGCTTAGAAAGTTGTGACTCAGAAAGAAATAATGTAGTTCTTAATGGTGCATACTTATGTATAGGATCCATTATATATGCTATATTAGTAGCACATGGCATGCACACTTGCAATTTTTATGCTATTTTTTCTTTAAGTGAATAATATTAATAAACACGTGGAATGTATGGAGCTCGTTGTTAATGTAACTGCAGCCTATTAAAATAAATATACTTGTAAGAATGGGTGGAGTATAATGGTAGTATTATGCATGATTTTATTTTGTTAATCATAGAAATGTTATGAGGGGCTAGTTTTAAATGGGTAGCTTAAAAGCATGCAAGCTTTTTAGTGTCAGAAATGTATAGTTTTAGGTAGGAATTGCTCTAAGGCAGTATTCCTTTAAACTGTTTTACTTACTAAGATCCTTCTTGTGTTCTTTGTACCCTGGTAGTAAAATGTTCACGACCATTTGTTTAGTCCCGAGAAACTGTTAACGTATTATGTTTTACTACATTTTTAGGGTTCCGAAAAAAAAGGAACCCTTATAGGATCACTCGGGTGTCTGTCTGTCTGTCCGTCTGTCACAGCCAGTTTTCTCCGGATCCACAGGACCGATTCTGTTGAAATTTGGTACACATATGGACTTTTATGACCCAAACACGGACGCATTACATAAATTATTAAATTTTTAGTATGGGGGTCACTTTTGGGGGTCAAACTAGAAAATTAAAAAAAAGTTTTTTTAATAATATCGTGTGACATATCAAATCAAAGGGCTTACTGTAAGGATTTTAATTATATTTTTTTCATAATTTTAAAATAAATGGTTTTGAAGTTATTCAAGAAATTAGAGGAAAAATGACCATTCCCCCCCCTTATCTCCGAAACTACTGAGCCAAAAATTTTGAAAAAATTGGAGATAACAGATCTTTACCTAAAGATTACAGGAAAACCTATTAGAAGTCTGTAGTGTTAAAATAACATGTTAAAAAAAATAAATTTGTTCGGAACCCTTTGCACGCGAGTCCGACTCGCACTTGGCCAGTTTTTTTATAGGGAATTCATCAAATGACTTCTACCGCTCTGGGCGGTCTGACTGACTAAAACTAAATCTATACTTAATATATAAAGCTGAAGAGTTTGTTTGTTTGCTTGAACGCGCTAATCTCAGGGACTACTGGTCCGATTTGAAAAAAATCTTTTAGTGTTAGATAGCCCATTTATCGAGGAAGGCTATGACTATATATATCATCACGCTAAGACCAATAGGAGCGGAGCAGTTATGATAATTGTGACGTAGACGAAGTTGCGTGTGTCAGCTAGTACTAATATATTAAGCTGAAGAGTTTGTTTGTTTGTTTGCTTGAACGCGCTAATCTCAGGGACTACTGGTCCGATTTGAAAAAAATCTTGTAGTGTTAGATAGCCCGTTTATCGAGGAAGGCTATGGCTATATATGTCATCACGCTAAGATCAATAGGAGCGGAGCAGTAATGAAAATTGTGACGCAGACGAAGTTGCGCGGGTCAGCTAATATAATTAATAATATATAAATAAAATGTATGTATGTGAAAGTTCTGAACGATTTATACAAAATGTGATATTAGATACCTAGATAATAATAGATTATAATGATGCTATAATATACGATAATCTATATCTATACTAATATATAAAGCTGAAGAGTTTGTTTGTTTGTTTGTTTGCTTGAACGCGCTAATCTCAGGAATACTAATATATAAAGCTGAAGAGTTTGTTTGTTTGTTTGCTTGAACGCGCTAATCTCAGGAACTACTACTGGTCCGATTTGAAAAATTCTTACAGTGTTGTATAGCCCATTTATCGAGGAAGGCTAAAGGCTATATATCATCACGCTAAAACCAATAGGAGCAGAGCAGTAATGAAAATTGTGACGCAGACGAAGTTGCGCGGGTCTAGTACAATTAGTACTTACTAGTATAATTAATAATATATAAATAAAATGTATGTATAAGAAAGTTCTAAACGATTTATACAAAATGTGATATTAGATACCTAGATAATAATAGATTATAATGATGCTATAATATGTAATAATAACATAATATAATGATAATATACTTAATATTTTCGTTTTAAGTTATCCCTTTGCGTTCGAGGGACTCTTTCTACCAAATTCCCGGATGTTTTACTACATTATGTAAAATATTATGTTTTTACAAGAGTTTTGTTTCGCACACTAATTAATATAAGAATTGATTGCAAATTCAAGAACACAAAAATCAATCCCGAAGCCAAATAATCAAAGGAAATTAATTAAAGTTGAAGCCGGTCTTCAAAAGCCAGACTTCAGATTAAAATATGCAGAAGCAATTAATCTCAATTGGAAATCGAAATACTAATGACCTACCTTATCTTAGAAATTAACGACGGACTTATTCCAATGTGAAACGAGTTTTCCACAGTTTTTAGAATCTTTAGATGAATATATTTTTCGGTTCCTTGAATGGTTACGTAGATAATACGTACATTTAATTTTGTTAAAGCGAATTCACGATGATTATCTATTTAGTAATAGGGCCTAAAAGATAATGAATGCCTATTCTGTTTTTACAAGTAAATGATACTAATAAATATATATATAAAATTCTACCGGTGCTGGTGACTGACTGAGTGAATGAGTGACCGACACTGCTTGTCGTAGAAAGCTGAAATTTCAATCAGTCCCATAAAAATTGCCTTTTTAGGGTTCCGAACAAAAAACGGAACCCTTATAGGATCACTCGGGTGTCTGTCTGTCCATCTGTCTGTCTGTCTGTCTGTCTGTCTTACCGCCTGTCACAGCCAGTTTTCTCCGGATCCACTGGACCAATTCTGTTGGAATTTGGTACACGTATGGAATTCTGTGACCCGAACACGGACGCGTTACGTAAATTATTAAATTTTTAGTATGGGTGTCACTTTTGGGGGTCAAACAAGATGATTTAAAAATAAAGTTATTTAAACAATATCGTGTGACATATCAAATGAAAGGGCTTACTGCGAGGGTTTTAAATATATTTTTTTCATAATTTTCAAATAAATGGTTTTGAAGTTATTCAAGAAATTAGATGAAAAATGAGCATTCCCCCCTTATCTCCGAAACTACTGAGCCTAAAATTTTGAAAAAAAATGGAGATAATAGATCTTTACCTACATATTACAGGAAAACCTATTAGAAGTCTATAGTGTTAAAATAACATGTTAAAAAAATAAAATTCGTTCGGAACCGTTTAAACGCGAGTCCGACTCGCACTCGGCCAGTTTTTTTTTAGAAATGCTTTGTCCCACACTAGGAATTTTTCCTGTATCGTGGGTGCGTTTACATACATATAATCTCACATACACAAACAGCCAGATCCGGAACAACACTCTTTAGGTTATACTAATATTTGTTCCGTGCGCGAACCGAACCCGCGACACGCTGCGCAGCAGTCAACCGCTCAACCACTGCGCCAACCGTGCCGTCACCACGCTACCGAAAACATTTGAAAAGGAGTTAATCTACACGAATAGAAGAAGAACTTGGCAATTAAGAATAACTCAATTTCAAAGCTTCTAGAAACAATTACGCCAATTATTCAAGAAGTTACTTTTAGAACGTGTTTCCATGCACGTTCACCTTGAACTCGTGTGTCCCAATTAATAAGGATCTGCAAACAAAGCCCAATTAACAGTCGGACCTTTGGCGCAGATTATTATGCTAATGAGCGTGTGGCAGCTTCGAATGTAATCAGTTGCTATCCATGAAGTCTCATAAATAGGTGAAGAAAATGTTACAGTTTTATACGTCGACCAATCAGCCTTTTTAATGGGAAATCATCAAATGGCTCCTACCGTTCTATGCGGAGCAAAAGGCTCAGACTCTTACTGACTAAAACCCATCCGCGTTCTTCCTAATGCCTTTTGCATTCCAGGGGGCTCTCTAAGCCCGGAGTCCGTAATTTCGAGCTTAGTTGCGGGAGTATTCTACTCCGTATAAGTAGTACAGCCCCCAGTGCCGCGGTGACTCTTTCGAACAAATTCCGCAACCTTGGTAGGGAATCAATCTGTCTAGCTTTGTGTCACCTATGACGGGGTCGGCTTATAATCGAAATCTAAACAGCAGGTAGTGCTATACTCGACGGCGCGCTGTGTTCCGACGGCGCGCTGTGTTCCACGCGCGCCTCAAAGAGCTGTCAGCATTAAAAGCGGGGCCCGCTAGGGCCAGTGGCTGCGGACTTTGTTCGAAAGAGTCACCGTGGCCCTGGAACGCAAAGGGCACTAGGAGGAACACGTATGGGTTTAGTCGGTAAGAGTCTGACACTCCCTCCTGCTTCATCCAGAGCGGGAGGAGTCATTTGATGATGTCCCATCCTTAAAAAAAAACCAGTTGTGCTATACTGTTTAGATTATCAGACTGGGAGGAGTCATTTGATGATTTCCCATACTTAAAAAAAAAGTTAGTGCTATACTGTAAAAATCGAACATTCTGGGATGGATTGAGTTCAAGCTCACTCCACTTAATTTTTCACGGTGTGATCTACAGAATAGACCGGCAAACGCAGTTAATTTTATATTTCTTCTTTGAATTTTGTATGAATAATTTCAACAAGAACAATGGTACCAAATCTTTGTAACTGTTTATTGATTTAAAAGTGTCCGTGGAGTTCCTTGCACGTTCTACGCTTTGGAACGTGCGACTAGTTTCACCTCTTCAACTGACCGACCTTGACAATTAAAACATTGCCTGTACCTAAATGGTTGAATTGAAATAAATCCACTGAGTTTGAGTTTGATTACCAGTATTTTATATGGAGCGGCTGCCACGATACCCCTTGGCGAGACTGAAAATATAGAGTCACTTAGCTGTCGAGTAGCAGAGTTAACACAACGTTCTAAAATGTTCATGACCTGCCAGACTGTTGGGCGCCTTCGCAAACCGTCTCGACTGTATCAGTGTGGCGGCTTAGTCCTCTAGGCTCCAGGCGCTTAGCAAGTCGCATATCAGTGCGTTTTACCCTTTTTAGGGTTCTGTACTCAAAAGGTAACCAACAAAACCCTAGTACTAAGCCTTCGCTGTCCGTCCGTAAGTCCGTCCATCCATTTGTTTGTCAGCGGTCTGTATCTCAAGAACCGTTATTACTGCTTTAAATTTATTAGTTATTAGGGTTAAAAAAAAAACAACTGTCTACCTTTTTGTAGACAGTCGAAATTTTCACAGAGTGTGTATTTTCTATGGTCGCTATAACACCATAAAAAAAGCGACCAAGTGCGAGTCGGACTCGCCCATGAAAGGTTCCGTAACAGCAAGTAATATAATCTAAATGTTCTTGTAGTTCGTTGTAACTTTATAATTATTATTTAATTAGGCACCTATTACAGATTTATTATTAGAAAATAATTGTTCACGGTTTATTATTATTATTATTATCTATTTATTTCGGACAGAATCCATAAGTGTTAGTTAAAATTTTTCTTAAAATCTATATATAATAAATTTTTGAGTTTCAGTTCTAAGTATGGGGAACCCCCAAAATTTATTAATGTTTTTTTTTCTATTTTTGTATGAAAATCTTAATAAGTGGCTGTGACATACGGACGGACAGACAGACAGACACGACGAATCCATAAGGGTTCCTTTTTTTGGCCATTTGGCTACAGAACCCTAATAAAGGGGGCTCCTATACAAGTAACTTTTTTTTTTCGGATGGTACGTCACCCTTCGCGTGAGAGTCTGACTCGCTCATTGATTTATAAGCAGCATTCAAAAACTAATCGGTTTGGGTTATCGTCTGAAGTTCAGGTGTTTTCTAAGTAAACCCACTACCTACTAATGTATGCCTGTCTTACGACTGGTGACAAACAGTCTACAACCTTTAATAAATGGTTCGCCATTTTTCAAACATGACAGGACGATTTTCCATTTTAACAACTTGTGTTAATTATATTTTACGTTGCTGAGTAGCTGTGATGTTAGTCATTTGTTTTTGAACAAATAAGCTTTGATAAATTAAACTAAAGTAACAACAAACAAAACACTCTCGAAAATATACACAGATCTATAAAACAGATATTTGAATTAAGAATAAGAGATACTTTTCGCTTAAATCGATACTCGGTTTGGTGACGATCTATTGAAGTTATCTTGAATTATTACTAGTTTTTGCCAGCTAGTCGCGGGCGTACGCGCATAAGTATCCCGTTTTTTCCCGTTCCCGTAGGAATTTCGAAGTCCTCTCTTAGTGCTCTCCTACGGGAGTGTAGAAATCTCCATGCAAAAGTTCAGCTTTCTACGACCAGAAGTTCTGGCTGTAGTGTCGCTGATGTGCCCTTATTTTCATAGAATTTCGTTTCGCAGAAAATGTTGCATATAATATTTAGTCCTTAAAATTTATTTATTTTTCCTTAAACTCCGTTACGTTTTATTAACGTCAAAAAACTTTTTACCGAATTTACACTTAACCAAAATAGCATTTGCTCGAAGTATTATGTTTCTAAAAATTCATTATACCACTGTTTTAACTGGTGTAATGGTGGTGTGGTGGTGGTGGTAGTGGTTTTAAGTGTTCCCAGTAAGAAGCATGCAAACAAAGATGCGTGCTTCAAGCATGCAAGCAGGCATGTAGCATGCAAGCAGGCATATGGCAGCATGCAAATAAGGATGCAGCATGGAAGCAAGTATGCAGCGTGCAAACAAGCATGCAACATGCAAGCAGGCATGCAACATGCAGCAAGCATTTTTTCTGTCACGGCTCCGGCGCTGCGGGGTTTGGGCGACCCCATGCGAGCTTTTCGTCGCAGATGGTTTTAATGCTAACCACTGCAGCTTCGGCTTCCTCGGAGCCCACCGCGATGGACAACGCTCTGGAACGTTCACTAGATTATTTTAATGTTTGTCCGGACTAACTATTGTAACTTTAGACGGCAATATACCAGCCTAAATTTAAATACATTCCACTTTTATTTCTCCACCACGAGTTAGTCGAACATTAGCCTCAGCTGCGGCGGCGGGCCTTCAAACCACCTGCCCCTCAGCTCGCGGGCCGCCTCACCCCTCCGCGCCTACGCCGGCTTAAATTACACTCTAGGGGTAGGGCAGACAAGACTGCATGATGTTGTTTTTGGAGCGATTCGTTTCTGTCACTAAATTTTGTAGCACAACATATTGACATTTTATGACACTATTTTAATTTAATACTGAAAATGCTACCAAGTATGTATTTACCAAGTATAAGCAAATAATATTCCGTAAAAAGTTGTTTTTCTGGTGAAAATATGGCAAATTGGCAAATGAAAAAAGTTCAAAAGAAGCTTCGGCTAATAGCAAAAAGTTATTATGTAAATCGGCGAAATATAGTTCGGTAAACCCCTATGACACATGATACTTCAATGATCTGAAAATATGTCAAATGATACATATTATAGCAAAAAAGACGTCGGTGAATAGTTTCGGATAAAATAAAATTCGAAACAAAAAAAAATACGGAAATGTGATGGTTTTTAATTGGCTACTCGGAGTTTTTCCGGAATCTTGCTTGCCTATTGCATGGGACTAAACCATAACTAGCGAAACATGGGTGCCGTAATGTATCTGGTCTACTATAGATAGGGGAGCGTGCAAGAACTATAGGTGGCAGCACAGAAGCGTCAATGTCAAGTATTTATACTAGATGGCAGTCTACTTCGTGCACGTTCCCCTAAACAGAGCGTGCAGGAACTTCAGGTGGCAGCACAGAAGCTTCAATGTCAAGTATTTTTATAGTTGTCAAAAAATAGAAGGCCCGTTTTGACAGCAGGATACAACATTGCTTTACTAGTATGTATGAAAGAGACATAAAAATAAATCTCTTTCGCACTTAGCGGTAAAGAAATCTACTATCCCTCTCCACTCAGCTGTCAAATCGGACTTTTTAGATTTTGGTGACTTTAAAGTTAATGTTTAGACATATTTAAAACATATAACGCTGGATGACACAGTCTACTTCGTGCACGTTCCCTAAACGGAGCGTTCAGGAACTATAGGTAGGCACAGAAGCGTCAAGTATCAAGTTGTTGACTTTAAAAACCAATGAAATCACATTTTCATTGTGTGTTTCAGACACACTGTTATTAATAAAAATCTGTGAAATTTTCGCAAATGATTTGCAGATTTTTTCGCTGAGATGAATTTTAATTAAGAAAGCCTTAATTAATTGCTATTTTTATAGCACGGGTATTTTTAAAAATAAGTCCCAAAATGTGTTAAATTAAAAGGCTCTGAAAAGTCAATAACAATAATGAAATGTCAGATGTTTCACTACCCACGCATGTTATTGAAATTAAAAGTCAATATAGAAAATTATTAATTATCCAATACAACGATGATTGGGCAATATTTTAATTAAACTTCGTATAGTTGCGGTTACAATAGCTCGTAGAAAACGAGCGTTGTATGATTATAAGGACGTTAAGATTTAAATTGGCTTGGATTTTATGCCATCCATTATACACTTTTGTACAAAATATAGTATAAAACAAAATCGCTTCCCGCCGTCTGTTCTCTGTACGCTTAGATCTTTTAAACTATGCAACGAATTTTAATGCGGTTTTCATGATCATTTAGAAAATACCTTTTGAAAGGTTTTTTATGTATAATACAATATAATTAAAATAGTATAGAAAAGTCGATGTTTTGCCAAGTGTTCAAAAAACGATTTTCGGACGCACATCATAAACGGTAATATTTACTATATTACTAGTGTTTTTGAATATAAAAGGATAGCTTTTACGCGCGGCTTCGTTTGCGTTAATATAAAACTTAGCAAAAAAGGTCTCATCTATCTCTGTACCAAAATTCATCGAACTAGTTTCAACTGTGAAAGCAAACAAACAGACTCACTTTCACATATTTATAACGGACTAGCTGACCCGCGCAACTTCTTTCTATGCTCCGCTTCTATTAGTCTTAGCGTGATGATATATAATCTATAGCCTTCCTCGATAAGTGGACTATCAAACACTGAAAGAATTTTTCAAATCGGACCAGTAGTTCCTAAGATTAGCGCGTTCAAGCAAACAAACAAACTCTTCAGCTTTATATATTAGTATTATATAATAGTATAGATAGATGTTAAATGATTGTCCTGTGCTTATTATGATATATGTTTTTTTTTCTCTCAACCTATATTGTTCCATTCCTGGGCAAAGGTTGTGCTTATTATGAGATATGACTTTTTCTCAACCTATATAGTCCCATTGCTGGGCAAAGGTCTCCCCCATAGCATTCCACTCTTCCCGGTGTGTTGCCTTCTCCGACCAATCCGTCATGAACGGCTCCAAGTCGTCACGCCAGCGTTTCTTAGGCCTTCCTCGGTGACGACGCTCGTCCTTAGGCTCCCACTGCGTAACGACTCTGGCCCATCTCTCTCTCTGTCTTGATGGATCCTACTATTTGACCCGCCCCATCCCACTTCAACCTGGCAGATTTGTTGCCCACATCGGCGATCCCTGTTTTGGATCGAATCGTGGTGTTACGTATTCGATCGCTGAGCCTGACACCTAGAACGCTTGGCTCCATCGTCCTTTGGCAAACCTTGAGTTTGGAGTTTTGAGACTCGGTCAGGGACCAAGTTTACGCAACGTGAGACAACAACATGAGATATGATTATACACTTCATAATAAGCGCAGGATTTAATTCCGCCAAGCCCGTTCCATCTTCGGACCACAAAACGAACGGCGATGCGCCACCGGTACATGGTGGACATCCCACCCACACGCACAAAACGTTTTGGGAACACATTCATAGTGCGTACAGCTAAGGAGTGGAATTCCCTGCCAGAGTCTGTGTTTCCAGATAGCTACAACCTGGGAATCTTTAAGACAAGAGTGAATAGGTTGCTTCTAGGCTAACGTGCTCCATCTTCGACCCCATCATCGCTTACCATCAGGTGAGATAGTGGTCAAACGTATGCCTATCTACAGTAAAAAAAGGACAATCATTTTAAAAAAAGTAGGTACGTAAAAATTAAAATATTATCGCATCTATCTCCCATGGGTGTAGTCAGTATCTTTGAATGCTCCTTTTCCTTCGCTCATTTTTCGTTCTTGTGTGGTCATGTACGGCCGCTAATTGCGAGTAGGTACTACATTAGTTTCTAAAGAACGTCTCCAATAGGATCTGCAGTACTATTCTTTAACATTCTCAGCGTGATACTTGCGTGCCGTCATTCTAACATAATATATTTTTTTTAATCGAGGAATTTTGAGTTTCTACGTCCAAATATTACATTACATTTAACAAAATCCACTAAATAAAAACCAAGTGCGAGTCGGACTCTCACACGAACGGTTCTGTATCATAAACCGAAAAAAACACGTTTCTTGTATGGGAGACCCCTTTATTTTTTAATGTTGTTAAAGCGGCAATACAAATACACTGTTTATGAAAATCTATCTACCTATTATGGTTTTCGAGATACATCCCGCAGACGGAGGGACAGACGGACAGTAGGGTTTCGTTGGCTACCCTAAAAAGCTTCTTAGCTTTGACCTTAGTATTAAAAAGTACGGAGCCCTAAAAAGCTAAGATCACCATCGTATTAAGAAAGATAAAGCAAAGTCGTAAACGAAAACTACTAAAAGATTGCTGAATGTAGCAGAAGCATTCATTTTCGTATCGTTTTATATAGCAGCAATTTATTTGAGGAATGGTGGTGATATCCGACACTTACACAGAACATTGAGAGCGACCATTTTTCAATACTTTGAAATACAGGCTGTAAGAAATATGTTGCAAAAGAATAAAATAATAACTTCGTTTACAACGTGTTTTTTTGATAACCCATAACTTTAAAGTTTGATAACTTGTAAAGTTATGGGTTATCAAAAAGACTACTTAGCTAGACTTACTTTTACATAATATAGAACTAAAAAGTGACCTTTTAAGTTCTACATTATGTAAAAGTAATACAAAAAGTCTTAGAACAAGTGTTCCAGAAATACATCATAGTTTCGAAGATAATACTAGATACTACTCTCGATGTGTATCATCTTATCTAAGTTTCATTGAAAAGTATGAGTAAATAATTTTTATTCAAATCAATCACTCAAATTAATTTAAGCTAAGAAAATGCGACGTTGCCATATTTTACGTAAGTTATCGTAACTGTCGAATTTTTTTTTATGGAAAATGAATACGAATACGAATATTTAATTAAAAAGTATACTTAAAGAACAGAAGTGAGAGCTCTCACTCCTGATCTTTCACTTGGCCGGTTTTTTTAATTTTTCTGTTATTTATTTGCCATTAAAATAACCTTAGTATGTAGATTTGAGATCTACATAACCATTCGTTGCTGGAAGTGACTGACGCTTGTTATATCCTAATATATAAAATACTTTTGTTACTGAGTTATTGAGTGACTGATAGACAACGCAGAGCTAAAACTCGGATTTTGCGAATATGTAGGTTAGGAGTGTAGAGTAAGAGAGGGTTGCCTGAAACGGGAAAAAACAGCATATGCGCGTATGAAGTCGCGGGCGAAAGATAGTGAAAATATATTTAAACTTGCTTCTACTCGCGACTTCGTCTGCGTGGACTTCATATAGGGATAAAGAGTAGGTATTCTATATTTAAACCCGGGTAATAAACTTTGTGTTCCAATTTTCATCCAAATCAACCATAGATATAGACGGATTTGGATAAAAATTGGAACACAGAAAGTTTTGCATGCAGCAGTTTTTGTTTTCAGTTGCGTGTAAGAGAAACAAACATCCATGCATCTGTTTCTGAGAAAGAATTGTCATTATGGACGAACTGCGAGTTTGTACGGAACACTCGGTGCGCACTTTTCCGGATTTTTTGTTATAGGGAAAATCTTATCTCTCCTTGCAAGGCGTACAGTTTTTTTTTTACAGCCTGTATATCGCCATGAGACGATGCATGTTTTTTATCCTCACTATTTTTATGGTTTTTGCTTAAGGAAATATTTTGCGAAAGACAAAGTTTGACAAGATCGTAAAAGGGACGAAAATAAATATCCTATGTGGATATAAAAATATTACATTGTTGGCAAAGAGGGAGTTGGGTAATAATAATACGATCTATCAAAGCAGGGTAAAACAAAACAATTTGTATTGAGTGTGATTGATAGATATTTTCTCTCTTCAGTTGCTGTTTTACTTGCTAAAGAAACCGAATGGTGTCTTCTACCGCGTAAATATATGAAATCAGCGTAAAAGTCTACGATTTAGATTTTTAAACTAATAATATGGAGTTATGTATAACAATACCTTTTGCTGTGCCCTAACAGGGTCTTCAACGGCTCTTAGTACTAAGCCTTTTGTTAACACCTTGTATTAACCTTGTGGAACGCAAATAAATGAATATGAGTCGATCTGTAAAAGCAAGGTCGGCCTTAACCATCTAAGCGGCCTGGGCGAGTCATGCATTTGGCGCCCTATTATATTTCAACTAGTGGACGTCACGCGGTTTCACCCACGTAGTTCCCGTTCCCGTGGGAGTACGGGGGTAATATATAGCCTATGTTACTCCCTGATAATGTAGCTATCCAATGCTAAAAGATTTTTTCAAATCGGTCCAGTAATTTCGGAGCCTATTCAATTCAAATAACCAACCAAATCTTTCTTCTTTATAATATTATATTAATATATAATATTTTTATTTTTTCTATGTAAGTTATTTTAATTATATTTACATAGTATTTCAATATAATGAAAATAACTTACATAGAAAAAAAATTAACCCAACCCTGATAGCGTCACCCCCACACTACTGATAGACTTTTACGATGTTGTTTAAAACACCGTTCCTTACAACTATGCCAAAATTCGTTTATACACGAATTCACAGCACGAATAATTTTCCCTATTTAGCAGTTTTTAGCTTTCGTTTGGTGAGCTATAATTTAAGTTTAGTGGTATTGTTAGCAGAATACACAGCGATATGCAGGGATATAATAGGTTGCCTGAATGTCTTCGAGATTGTGTTCATCATCATCATCATCAAATCAGCGGAAAGACGTCCACTGCTGGACATAGGCCTCCCCCAAGCGTCGCCACAACGACTGGTCCTGCGCGTCCCGTCCATTCATCGGCTACCCGCGACCTTCACCAGGTCATCGGTCCACCGACCGGTCGGCCGACCGATAGGTTGCCGACCTAAAATTTCATCGCACAACAGATCACCATCAATTTCCGAATTTTTCTTTACCTACATCAAAATAAATGGCAATCAGTGACTAATTAATTTGTATTTAATTAAATAATATGTATCCTACCTACCTATCATAGAGCAAAATTAAAGCTTCCAGAATGAGTTCCACAATAAATTTAAAACAGGTCAGTCCTTTCGGTAGGAATCGAGCTCGTCCCACCATCTTCGCAGTGATATATTGAAGCTAATATGTTGAAGGATATTGCAATTGGCCAGTATTCCCTTCTAACAACCACACTCAAGTAAATAAGCTACGAATTACCATACAATTTAAATTCCGGTCCTAAGAAACTGTTCCTGTAAATAAAATGAAAATTATTTCCATTTCTTCAAACTGTCAGACGTCAACTAGTTTATATTTCTTCGAACAACAATTAGTAGGGTGCTGTTCCACCAGAGATACGTACGAGAGATACATACGTAGAGCTACATACGTAGCGGCGCAGTGAAAATGTGTGATTGTATACAACTGTGCGGTTATGTTTTTGTTACTCCTCCGCTGTTTTTAGGTTCCCGAAAAAAAAAACGGAACTTTTATAGGATCACTCGGGTGTCTGTCTGTCTGTTCGTCTGTCACAGCCAGTTTTCTCCGGATCCACTGGACCGATTCTGTTGAAATTTGGTACACATATGGACTTCTATGACCCAAACACGGACGCATTACGTAATCATTAAATTTAAAAAAAAAACAGTTTCTTGAACAATAATGTGTCACATATCAAATAAAAGGGCATACTGTGAGGGTTTTAATTAATTTTTTTTCATAATTTTAAAATAAATAGTTTTGAAGTTATTCAAGAAATTAGACGAAAAATGACCATTCCCCCCCCTTATCTCCGAAACTGCTGAGCCTAAAATTTAGAAAAAAATGGAGATAATAGATTTTTACCTAAAGATAACAGAAAAACCTATTAGAAGTCTGTAGTGTTAAAATTACATGTTAAAAACAGTTAAATTCGTTCGGAACCCTTTGCACGCGAGTCCGACTCGCACTTGGCCAGTTTTTTTTTCTGATTAGTTTCGTTGCGGGACACGCCGAGTTGTATTGGCTCGGCGTTTTTCTGGTGCTTGTTCCAAAAAAAGAACCGGCCAAATGCGAGTGGGATTTTCACACGAAGGTTTCCCTATGATAAACCGAAAACCACGCGTTTCTTGTATGGGAGCCCCCTTTAATTTTTAATTTGATTTAATTTTTATTATTTGTTATTACAGGGGCAATAGAAATACTAATTGTAACTGTCTACATATTACGGTTCTTGAAAACAGTCTGCTGACAGACATACAGACGGACGGACGGACAGCGGAGGCTTGGTAATTGGTTGTTTACCTATTCGGGTAACCAACGCGCGGGGCAGGTTGCGTTGCGAAGCAATGAAACGGTATGTAGCTAGGTATTTGTATTTGTGCACATGTATAAATACAAATACCTAGTATATGTGACGCTTGCACACATTCCTCGCTCCCATCACTCGCACACATTCCTTGCTCACATCCCTAGCATATATCTGTCGCTGTTTTGTAACAAATACCTAGCTCTCCTAGCCCACCAAAAGCATCATTCAGCCAGGCTAGAAAAATGAAGTGGTCCCATTGGTGGATTTTTTTCTCGCTCATCGCTAAACTGCCTCGCCGGTGGAAAACACCCTTATAGGGAAGGTATAATGCATGCGGATTACAAAGTCTATTAATAAATTCTATCGATCGTCAAGTCGAAGGTGCTATACCGAAGTCGACAACTCACCACATGTCTTTTCTCATGATCCAGTAAATATTTGATTCAAATTGAAAGGCGAGTAGTGACGTCAGCTATTTAGGTAAGTTTGTTTTCCTCGTTTAGATTCCTTTACTTCAGTATACAAGGTCCCATTACAGTATTTAGGCATACTTATGGAAATCATTCAGATCACCAAAATAAGGACAATGGTAAAAATAATAATTAGCAAAACGCATTAGATACCTGTAAGAAAAAAATCAGCTTACGAATGCACTAAAAATGTTGGCAATTTATTATTTTAGGTAAAAAAAACACTTTAATTAGTGTTTTTTAGGGTTCCGTATCCAAAGGGTAACCAACGGAACCCTATTACTAAACCTCCGCTGTCCGTCCGTCCGTCCGTCTGTCTGTCAGCGGGCTGTATCTCAAGAACCGTAATAGGTAGACATTAGAAATTTTCACAGATTGTGTATTACCTTTATTTTTATTATTTGTTGGGAACCCTTCGTGTGCAGGTCCGACTCGCAATTGGCAGGTTTTTTATGCTTGTATATCTTTGGTTAGATGTACTAAATGCTGTGTTAAAATTAGTCCACCTATTTTAATGGGACGTCATATTTTTAATCGACTACAAAAAAAGGTTTTGTATTTGGCACTATGTTTTTTTTTTACACAGTTTTAAAACATGTTTGCTGTTGGTAACATAATTACTTGCTTTTTCGTGAAATATAAAATACTTTTTGGTAAAACATTCTAGTATTAAAGTTCCAAGAAGGAAAAGTAGTAGCAAAAAACATTTTTATGAATAGTGTCTCAATTTATATATTTTTAATCTCGTATGTTTCATCTGAAGATAGTCTTCTTGGAAAAGTGATTTGTAGTAACGGTTTTTAAGAGAAAATGTATTTGGGAAAATGTTTTTCATTGAACACGGCCTAGTATATTGCGACTGTTGATAAAATATTTTACGATGGTATATATTAATCCAAAAAATATTAACTACTAGTGGACGTCACGCGGTTTCACCCGCGTAGTTCCCGTTCCCGTAGGAGTACGCGGATAATATATAGCCTATGTTACTCCCTGATAATGTAGCTATCCAATGCTAAAAGAATTGTTCAAATCGGTCCAGTAGTTTCGGAGCCTATTCAATTCAAATAAACAAACGAATCTGTCTTCTTTATAATATTAGTATAGATAAAAATTTAGCATGAGTTTTTATGCTGAGGTTAAAAAAAACCTGCCAAGTGAAAGTCTGACTCGCGCATAAAGTTTCCATACCATTGCCATTATTGTAATCTACGATTATGCCGTTAAAATCGAGCAAAAAAACTCCAATAAACACTTCTCTTATCTGGAGTACTTTGTTTTTTTTTAAATATATTTTTTTAGCGAATTCAGCAATACAAACTGTGCCTTTGAGCATTCCAAGTGTCTATCTGTTCCTGTTATTATTAAGATCTAGCAAAAAACACAAAAACACACGTTTCTAGTACGGGTTGTGTTCTAGTAATGGTGTTCCTTTTGTTTTTTTTTATTACTAGTTAACAACTAATAATAAAACATAAAAAAGCAGCAACAGGCATACACACTCTAGGAAAATTTTAATCGTCTACCTATTTTGGTTCATGAGATACAGTTCGCTGACAGACAGACAGACGAACGGACGGAAGCGAACGGATCCCGTTGGTCCCTAGCACTAAACCTCCACTGTCCTTCTGCCCGTTTGAATGTCAGCGAGCTAGATCTCATGAACTATAACAGTTGAAATTACACACACACTGCATTGTGAACCAAGCGGAGTTCAATTACCTATAGCTAGTTTTCGAATAAGTGTTTTGAAATATTTTTTTATTTTTAACCGACTTCCGAAAAAGGAGGAGGTTCTCAATTCGGTGGGTATTTTTTTTTTAATGTATGTACACCGATTACTCCGAGGTTTCTGATCCGATTTCTGTGATTATTTTTTAGTTCGCTGCAGTATACTTGCCATTTAGTCCCATAAAATTTTGATTCAGTTTGGTTCAGTAGCTTTTATTTTATGAGCATTTTTGCTTATTTCCATTTCTGCGTTGACGAAGACGTCGTCCAAGGTTGGTCAATACTATTTTTCACTTTTAAGTAGTATCATCACTTAAAAGTGAAAAATAAAAAACTTTTCACAAAAAAATATAACCAACTTCCAAACAAAACACTACAAAGAATAAAATAACCTCAATTTCGGAAGTCGGTGTTAAAAAGAAAAAAAAAAAACGTGTTGACAACAAGTTTTTTTTGTAGTTGAAAAATATTACTACTCAAGGTATAGTTACAGTACTTCAAGTATATTTTCTATTCTTGACCAGCGATCTGTTAAGCCATGATAAATTAAAAATGTAAATTTTTCTTCAGCTGCCATATCAGCCTAGAATAAATTATAGAACAAATATTTTTCTTTCTTTCTGCTTCCATTTAAAAATAAGTTCTTGGAGTCACGTAACGAACATTGCTGAGCTCAAATAATCAGCTGCTGCAGTAATTGTGTGCCTTTCATTGTATAGCGTGACCATTTTATATTGACACCCGTGATGCATGCTTAACTAACAATGTAGACTAAGCTTTTTCCAAGTATTTATACTCTTATATCGTGTAGGCAATACACGATATGAGAGTATAAATACTTGGAAAAATGTTGGCAATTACTGCAGTGCTTAGCATAAGTGTGAAATTATTGAATTACTCTTCAGAATAATTTATTCTTGCCGCCGATTTTTCCGAAGCCGAAAATGCGTTAATCTTAAATGATATTATAGGATACAAACCAAGACTTTCAAAACATGTCGCTTACGACAAATTGTCTCAAGGCTTGTATACATGCCAATGACCTTGTGCATACAAACGGAGCTAACTACTCCTCTACGCGCCACTCTGTTACCCGCATTTTTAATTTATTATAAAAAAAAACACATATTTTAAAAAAGTAAAAAAACCAAATTATTTTCATTTGTATTATAAAGCGGTAGATAATTTTTTTAAGACTTTAGATAACAAATGAAGGAGTAAAATGGTTTCATCTCAACGATTCGGAGGTGATTTCGTGATTTTTTTTTCTTATTATGTGATACCGATACATAAATTCTGGCTAAACCAAGTTACGTATCATATCATGTAGATTACTCCCTAATTTATTCAGATGTAATTTCTCAGTAAATGCCGACGAAAAGTTGCTTCTTTTAAACATTTTCACGCTGTTTTTAAACATTTTTCGAGAGAGCAGCCTTAATTGAATTATACTGTTTGGGCCAATTCGGTGATCACGTTTATAACAGCGTCGGAGTCAGACATTTGGGACTGGGTATATTGTATATTTTGTTGGGAGGTTATACGTATCATACTTATCACAAAAATAGACAGCGTCGTAAAAAACACATTCAGCGGCAAAAACAGCGCACAGAGCAAATAGCAGCAATATTGTGGTTGAGAACCCACACATTTTGAGTAAAATTTTATGTGCCATGAAATTTAATACTGATAATGCATCGAAGATTCAGCCTCTATCTTCTGTTTGCTTGTTTCGTTTTCACATCTAAACCGCTCAAACGATTTTGATGAAATAGGACTTTAGGAATATGATATAGGACTTCTTTAAAGTCTTAAGTATGTTCCTTGGTTAGACAATATCACGCACCTTTTAGGTATGCGCTGACAATCAATCTACCTAGCTTTTTTCCATCTATATTGACTAGAATTATGTTGGGATCAGCTTCCAGACTACCAGTACAGTACAGTAATAAGGTATGCTCAAACTCAAAGCGTTTATTTTAATTAGAGGCACTTTTTAATAGGGAATACGCATACGATTTTTTTATTTGCAAAATCAAATACTTATTAGCTCTAGTAAACAATCATGAAGTTCTTTATTAAAACCTTCATCAGCGTTATAGTTATAAAGCTTCAAAGATTTAGAAAGAGAAGTCCGATATTAACTCTGACGTCTAAGTCCATGACGCCTATACAAAAACTGCATACTAAAAACTGTGGCGGAGAGTATCGACACTCCGATTATTAAAAGTTTTGTGAGAAAGACAATCACTAAACATTACTTTGGTGATGTGCTTCACAATTCTATTTATTCTGTCTTCGTCTCTGTTGTATTTTAGCTACTAACACTAGTAATAAATTAAAATATTGTTTACTAACACGCTGGATCATTGCTGTCCGAAAATAAAGAATATACCTATATATACAGCTGCCATATAAAACAGCGTTTACGCGAGAGGTCCAGATATATTTGTTTAAAATAATTAGATCTCGTTTATTTTTCGTGCAATATTTTCACTGCTAGTATTATATTTTTGTATATTTTTAGATTCACTGTATACATAATAAATATATTTTCATACCCATTGTGGTCAAGGTCGTCGGTCAAAAAGATGAAACTGTTTGTACGTTCGAAAGCGTAAAATGCGGTGTCTATGGCTTATAAAGACTCAACCCCTTATTTAATGTTACATTGCCTGAGTGGCAAGTATCAAGATACGATGGTCGCAGTAGCAAGAAATGTTTGAAGCACGTTGGCATGTTGCTGTAAAAATTCTTTGTAACTGGCTCGAAAACAATCGAGTTAGAATGAAGGCAATTTTATTTAATGACTGAAACACTGTTGGTTTGTTTGGCTTGTTGGTTAAGTGGATATGTTGGACTAAAATGGCTGGATTCTATGATTTAGGGGATTCTGACTGGTAATGTAATTGTGTTATGAGTGGTTAACGTATTGGTGACATAAGCCACGATAATTAACGGTAAGTAAAGTTACCGCAGACAGGCGCGAAACGACGATGCTAGACGGCCTTGCGATATTGATTTGTAGATCAATTTCTATGAAAACGTGCGACACAATATTTGACAAATTATTGCGTCGTGCCACTCTATGGCACCCTTTCAAGTTATCCTTATCTTCTCGATTTCGACTTTAATGTTTTTCAAGCTGTATAAGGATAGATGAGCTGAGAGGAATATCGTAGTGTGTATTAACCATATTTACAGATTTCATAAAAAGTTTAATAATAATAATAATAGTTTAATAATAATAGTTTATTTCATAATGGGATTGCAAAGTTTACAAATGTTGTATTTACACATTTTTAGGTACACTAACAATATACAATAAAGACGGGTGAAGTACTGTTCTCCTAGCTAGGCTAAAATTTAGCCTGTGTTAAGGAGAGACAGCGCCGGTCCCCTGATTGGCGGATTTTATAAAATAGTGAGCGCTTAATATAAAATTTGAAATTTGAAACAGCATCTGTATATGTATGACAGTAGTTACTATACAATAGTTATTTTCACTATTATACAAGACATATCTAGAGTGTGTAGGTGTGGGTGTGTGTGTGCGTGTGTGCGTGTGTATATGTGTGTTTATGAGATTACTTTGTAAGGAATAATTCAGTGTCATCATAATTGAGGTCCAAAAGGAGTGTCCGTACAGTTTTTTTACAATTGTGCAATGAGAGTTTAAAGATTGGGCATTTTGCATCTATTTTATTATAGAGAGATGGAGCAAGATATAAAGAGAATCGTTTTACGAAAGAGGTACGTGGAGGCGGAATTGAGCAGATTCTATCTTTTCGACGTTTAGAAATATGTCTGTATGGTGTTCTGGAATGTTGTAATAAAATTATATGTAAAATGTACTGTTGACGTACATTTAAAACGTTCCAGGATTTATAAAGTTCGGTTGGAAATAAGATAGCGCGAAAGGTGGCAACTTTAAGTATGGCCCTGTGAGCGATGTCTATTAGCTTTATCACTGTCTTTGCAGCTCCTCCCCAACAGGAAATATAGTAGGTGATTAGTGATTGGCAAAGAGCGAAGTATACATTCCGGATAACTGATGTGTGTGCTACATGTCGCAGTGTTTTAAAAATGTAAATAAGTTTCCGTACGCGGCCTGCTAGGGTATTAATGTGTGATTTGAAATTTAAGTGTTGGTCAATGATAATACCAAGATATTTTATTTGATCTACTGGAGTGAGTGATAAGCACTGACATGTCTGGTGCGACATTAAACCACACGAGTAAGCTTTTAGGGAGATACAGGGATTTGGTTGGGAATTAGTGTTCATTGAGAAGGTAATAAAACTAGTTTTAGTGGTATTTAGTGTCAGGGAATATGTGTAAAGCCATCCTAGTGTGGAGTTAAATCCTTTTTGAGCAATTGACTGTAGTTCCGACCATGAGTTAGCGGTAAAAGTTATTGCAGTGTCATCAGCATAAGAAACTATTTGGGCATTTGGTAAATCTAGGTTGCAGAGGTCGTTGATGAATACGAGGAAGAGAGTGGGCCCTAAAATACTTCCTTGCGGCACGCCGTATTCGATAGTAACTGTATCGCTATTATAATTATCCATTGTCACAAATTGTGAACGGTTTGTTAGGTAGCTTTTAAATAAATTAAGTGGTTGGCCCCTTACACCTATACGTTCTAGCTTGAGTAAAAGGGTCGGAATGGGCACAGTGTCAAAGACTTTTGTGAGATCTAAGAAAATGGTCAATACCTTTTTACTATTGTCTAAATTCTTCACAATGTGATCAATTAACTTGTGAGTGGCGTCATTTGTGGATTTGTTTTTGCGAAAACCAAATTGTTGTGGTGATAAAATATTAAAATGTTCAAGATAGTAAATGAGTCTTTTATTCATTAAACGTTCAAGTATCTTTGATAAAGTACTAAGAACCGCTTTGGGGCGGAAGTTATTTACGAGGCACCCATCGCCGCCCTTGAAAATGGGATGAATGGCTGCCTTTTTGAATGAAGTGGGAAAAGTGGCTAAGTCAAAGCAAAGGTTGAAAATATGGCATAGTATAGGTGCGAGGGTTGTGGCGTAACGTTTTAAGAACAGGGTGGAAATACCATCCCAGCCGGTTGCTGCATTTATTCGCAGCATATTTATGGTTGATATAATTTCCTCAGGATCTGTCTTTTCCAAAACAAAAGATTTTTTGAAGTTAGATGTGTGGGGGAGTGAAGTGCAGGTGAATGTTGGTTGGTTGTTTATACCATCTGCATGATTCCTTCCTATACTTGCAAAAATAGGTTTACGTCGTTGCACGACTGTATCGGAGATGATGAAGCCGATAACAGCTGTGTGTACAAGTGTTTGGTTTTGGTGATATTTGTGATATTTTTAATAGTTTCCCAAAGTTTTTTAGGGTTATTCATAGCCTTATTTAATTCTAGAGAATCGAATTGTCTTTTGCTTTTTTTAATATTGCTGTACAAAAATTTCTGTATCGTTTATAGGTGGTACTGATTACGATGTTGTCAGGCGATTGCTTTACTTTTTTATGCAACGAGTCTCGGTTACGTATACACCTTAGCAAACCTGGCGTTATCCACGGTTTCAGAGTTTGTTTCATTTCTGTAGCGCATACTTCTATGGCTTCTTTAGTTAACCTTATAAAGGTATCTGCAGCATCATTTGGATCTATCATAGACAGAACGGGTGAAAAGTCTATACCTGTCATAACTGAGTCAAGAGCCTCGTAGTTTATTTTATTTATATACTTTCTGGAATTTGATTTAATAGTAATTTTGTTAAGGCAAAACAGAGAAAAATAATGATCCGTTACAGTTGAATCATAGACAAGTGTCAAAGGCTTAAACTTGGAGCGAATTATAAGGTGGTCTAAACAGTTACTTCCTCTGGTAGGCTTTGTATGTGCAGGTAAGAATCCATGATAAGCCAAGGTACTCATGACTTCGTGTATCTGATGAGTTATGCTTAATGTCTATGTTAATGTCTCCTGTTATGATTACAGTTTTGTAGTTGGCCAGCGACTGAAGTATTATATTGAGTGCAGAGAGGAATGTGTTAATATTATTGTTTGCAGGTGATCGGTATATACAAAGTATTGCAACATCTGGGTCTAATTTTATTATTAAACCAGAGGCAGATCTGCAAAAGTCCGGTTCTTCGTAAGCAGATACAAGAGTGGATTTTACATAGACGACCACTCCGTCGTTCTTATTTAAGTGTTCGGTGGTGTGGTAGGTAATGTTATTTTGAAGAATGGGAATGTGGTTGTTACTGGAGCAATTTAACCAGCATTCCGTCAGTACCAGGAGTTCACAATGAATATCAATGCGGTGTAACAGGGTCTGTAGATCAGCAAAATTTACATTGATAGACCTTATATTTTGTGAAAGGATTTTCAATTGATATGTGGATTGTTTAACATAGTTTTGTGTCTCTTCTGGGCTGCATGTGAGTGTATCCGATACAGAAAAGTGATCAACATTATCGATTAAATCATACGTATTGTTAGACATTTTTAATGTAGGTGTTTGAATGTGGGTTAGGAATAAGGTGGTAATTGCGAGGTATTATGAAAATTATTAAAAGATTCGAATGAGGCCCCAGGTGTAGTGGGAGTATTTAATGAAGATCACGACCGAAAATGTCAAAGTATTTCACAACTTTGCTGGATAAGTCTTTAATCCCAGATCATGTCCAGGCAATTACTATCCGTACCAGGTACCATTTGATTGTGTATGTGTTTTCGTTTTAAGTTCCCTATTTTACATAAATATAACTAGTATAATTATACTAGCTGTTCGCAGCTGTTAGCTGTGATGTTCTTATTATTTATTTTTTATTATAATTATAATAAAAAATGATGAGAACATACCTATGATTCTTTTATTAATTTCATAGACGTTTGATCCCAAAATCCAGTTCAATTTAGACCTTTTTAAACGCAATATCTCAGATTTAATGAAAAGGCCGAGCTCGTAGAATACTTTTAGACCCTCATTACAGAAGGCTTAACTGATTTGATGAGAGGTTAACGAGAAATTCACACATAATTCGTTTTAGCGTAGAGTAAGGGTTATCTTTAAGTACATCCTGGGCAGCCAAGCGAATTCAAGCCTTATTGAGATGTTTTATTAGAAGAGCCTCTTATTGTTGGACTCACATAGCTGTGATGTAGATATGCCATCACACATCACACTAACACAATTACACTAAGGGGTCGTTCTATGAAAGCGATAATTGCACGAATTCGGGATTGTCACGCTCATTTGTGAGGTAAAACTGGAAGGCGCTCTCCGTCAGCGCGTTTAGGTTAGCCGTAGAAACGAATGCGACGATCGCATATTCGCGTAATAATCGCTTTCTATTACGACGAATTTTCTATTAAGTCGTCTTTCTGACAAGTTCGTTTCGGCGACTTGAAGGAAGTTCGGTGGCAGCGTTTGTTGTCTTAAAGTCGGGTCTATGTCAGGCCAAGTAGTGGAGTCAGGAAAACGTGCGGTATGGCCTGTCCTTAGTCATTGGTTATTCATAGATTCTGTCATTAAAATATTTTATTACCAGTTTGTCTCAAAAATAATGTCCTTTTATTTTGCATTTCATCATCATCAGCATGTCAGCTGATATACGTCCACTGCTGGACATAGGTCTCGCCGCGCGTGTCACCACAATAACCGGTCCTGTGCGTCTCGCATCCATCGGCTACTCACGACGCTCACCAGGTCATCGGTCTACAACCACCATATACGATTTACAACTTCTGAATATTCCGCTACTGAATTATTTTCAGATATTTTAATAATGTTACAAAGGGAATGTGATACCTGTATTACCAATTTAAGTTCCATTTAATATTTTGACATATTGCCTCTTCACCAAATATGCGTGTTTAATTATGTCATAGAATAAATTAAGACTTTCGTTGGCATATATTCTAATGGCGGCAGATGTCAAATTTGTATTACATATTTGAATAATCCACGCATAAATTATTTTCTATTACAGTACGAAATATGCCTCCCATATGTATTTCATTTATTTACACCTGGCTTAGGAAAGTGACAAAATAAAACATGATAGTGTAAGGTTAGCTGGGAAATATTTTTCTTCAACTTTGCTTGTTTGTGAAGTTAAATTTATATAAAGAATTGTCATCTTTGCCATACTAAAGTGTAGATAAATGGAACTATCATGACATTTAATTTTTTGGCTGTTACATTAGATGGCGGTGTTAGGTAGTACTTTTTCATCGATGAAATTTTTGTTTTCTTATTTATTTCGAAAATACGATATTTTTTTAATTAGTTTTTAACGTGCGTAAAGTAGCAAAATGTTCATTTTCTAAAATTATGTTCATGGATGAGAAGAAGATTACTTATTATTTTTAGTACTTAATTAATATAGACGAGTAAAGTTTTAGCTCGACCAATGTTCCACTAGTATCTAATTATTAAGGAAACCTATTATATATTGCGTATTGCGTAACCTAGACGTGAATAAGGCTAGTGGCCCCGACGGGATACCGGCAATTGTTTTGAGGACTTGTGCGCCTGAGTTGTCTCCAATCTTGACACGCCTATTTCGCCTTTCGTTTGAGACTGGTAAAGTACCGAATGCTTGGAAGCAAGCTAACGTGCAGCCCGTGCCCAAGAAGGGTAGTCGAGCTGACCCGTCGAATTATAGACCCATCTCGGTAACGCGTACTTCCGTAATCGTAAGCTCCTAGCATACCTAGAAGCGAATATCCTTAGCGACCGACAATACGGGTTCCGCCGGTCTACTGGGGATCTTCTAGCGTATGCCATTCACATCTGGAGTGAGGCCATAGAGAAGCACGGGGAGGCACTTGCAGTCTCCCTCGATATCTCAAAGGCCTTCGACAGGGTCTGGCATGATAGCCTTATTAGTAAGCTTCCTTCCTTCAGTCTGCCCGCCGGATTGTGTGATTGTATTGCAGATTTCCTGAGGGATCGGTCTATCCGAGTGGTCATAGATGGCTGCTCGTCTGGACTACTGGATATTGGACTGGACCTCAGTGGTCGGTGCTCTCGGCAACATTTTTCCTGCTGCATATTAATGATCTGCTAAAACCCGGTACCTTTGGGTATGCAGACGACAGCACTGTTGCTGAGAGAAACGTGTCCGACGCACGAGCTGGTGGGTCGCAGATCCAGTCTCTCAGGGAGGCTATGGTTGAGCGCTTGAACTTGTCCTTACAGGCTGTCTCAGAATGGGGCGATGCCAATCTGGTCAAGTTCAATGCTGCTAAGACCCAAGCGTGTGTATTTTCCGCTAAAAGGAGCCAATTCCACCCAGCTCCATCTTTTCGTGGTGCTCCAAAGCCTTGAGCATCGACGCCGAGTTGCTGGCCTGTCGGTTTTCTATCGCTTGCATTTTGGGGAGTGTGCGACGGAATTGCATGATTTAATTCCGCCAAGCCCGTTCTATCATCGGACCATTAGACGAACGGCGATGCGCCACCGGTACATGGTGGACATCCCACCCACACGCAATAAACGTTTTGGGAACACATTCATAGTGCGTACAGCTAAGGAGTGGAATTCCCTGCCAGAGTCTGTGTTTCCAGATAGCTACAACCTGGGAGTCTTTAAGACAAGAGTGAATAGGTTGCTTCTAGGCAAACGTGCTCCATCTTCGACCACATCATCGCTTACCATCAGGTGAGATTGTGGTCAAACGTATGCCTAAAAATAGTAAAAAAAACCTGGGCCAATTTCAATTAGAAAATTTACCTACAAGTTATTTTGTTTTCTGCTTCTATTTTGCTCTACTAATAAATTTCATTGCAGTTCCCAAGACAGTTAAATTAGCTCTCCCGCGGCGGACAGTAGGTACATGGAGAGAGTCAAGCCCTATTTATTTTCTTACGAATTCATTGTCAATTCTACTAATTTGCAATCTGTCTAAAATGTATGGAACTTGGTTTTTTAGAGATTGCGACCGAAATCCGAATGCTAACGTTGCTTTAAAATTAGTAGAATTGGCCGTCTGATCTTTGTTTTAACTAAAAGCAGTGCTTTTTTTCGAAAAGTATTTAATTACTACATCACTACATATTATAAAACAAAGTCCTCCGCTGCGTCTGTCGGTCTGTTCGCGATAAATTAAAAATGCAAAAACGACTGCACCGATTTTCGTTCTGTTTTTACCAATGGACAGAGTGGTTCTCGAGGAAGGTTAAAGTTGCAGCGCGGATGAAGTCGCGAGCGAAGTGCTAGTTATAAATAATTTAAAACAAAGTTCTTGGAAAGCAGCGATGACTCTTCAAATATGCGATGGAGCTAAAATAAATGCCAACAACTGCATCAGACTGCTTGAAAAGCAACTTGTTTGGGACCTTTTAGCCTTTTTTACGGTCAGGTTTTTGATATAACTAAATTTTGTTATTATAATAAAAATTAAAAATTGAACGATTGCTATATTTGCTAAATAGAACTGGCTTAGCATTTGCACGTCATATAAGTACAGTACGTTTTACTGTATATTTTCATACACAACATACAAATAGCCACTACAAATATATAAACTACAGTGGCGCCGCCACCGGACATTGTCGGAACAAGAGTAAGAGGCTTGTCACGTTCCACGGAAATTAAGCTATTTATTATTGCAAGAAGTGGTGTTTGGGAGATTTTCTTGCTAGATAAGGAAAAGATTTGGTCCGCCCCCGGGCCCCGTTTCAAGATACCTTTTTTAAGGATGGGAAATCATCAAATGACTCTTTCTGCTCTGGGCGGAGCAGAAGGGAGTGTCAGACTCTTACTGACTAAAACCCATCCGTGTTCCTCCTAATGCCCTTTGCGTTCCAGGGCCGTGATGACTTTCGAGCAAATTCAGCAACCCTGCCAGGCCAGGACAATGTAAACCCGCGTGCCATGTTTCATGAAGATCGGTTAAGCTGTAAAGTCGTGTAGAGGTAACAAACAGACAGAAAGAGTTACTTTCGTATTTATAATATTAGTTTGAATAGTATGGACGATGAAATATTTTTTCTTTCGTGATCAAATAAATTACGTTCGTAATTTAATCGTTATTGAAGTGTTGTAATAATTAATAAAAGGTCAGATAAAACAGAAGAAAAATCTTGTTTCAGATTCATTCGAAAGAAAAATCACTTTGAAGTGATTAATGAGAAGAACATCAATAAAAATACGGTTTTTAATAAAAACTAAAGTAGTTAAAACGATTACTATTTGAAAAAATACTTTGCCAAGTTCATTGATTTCGTTCAAAAGTGTAATTCAGAAGGTAATTTTTCAAAAACCTTAACACAGTTAATTTTGCTATAGTAATTAAAGTTGCTATCCATTTTTATTTTCGTTTCACTAGGTTTCAATAAAGATTAAAGTCGTCGTATATTTAAAAAAAAATCTTCCAAGGTACCTACTGAAAGCAAAAAGGTGGTAACTGAAGTTCCATATTAACTAGGTTGGGACTTATATTTATCACTAACCCGCGCAACTGCGTCTGCGTCACATTTTACATTACTGCTCCGCTCATATTGGTCTTAGCGTGATGATATATAGCCTTCCTCGATAAATTGGCTATCTAACACTGAAATAATTTTTCAAATCGGACCAGTAGTTCCTGAGATTAGCGCGTTCAAGCAAAAAAACAACCTCTTCAGCTTTATATATTAGTATAGATAATAAAGATGTCAAATTGTTTGTTTATATGTTTCTTTGAAAATAATGTGCCAATAGCGGAAACTCTTTGTCTGATAGAGCAACACTATTATAATATTTTCTGGTTTGCGTTCGATTTCTATCAAATATATTGTGAAATCTTACAATATTTGTAGGCATCTTAATTAACTAAATACCTAGGTTCACAATCTAAAGTTCTTATTTAAGAATTTGAAGTTGAGTATTTGTCATACTCTGAGCCTAAAAACCTGTCATTTGGGATTGAAGTTGGGTTGGTCACGTTTTTAACTCAAAACAATAATTTCAACGTTAAGTGCAGTTGAAAACCAGCGTCAGGCAGCTCCTAGTTGTCTGGCATTTTGCTGAACTGGACCTATTTGGCGCAGCCACGGGACACAGAATGTTATTGTTTTGTTTTAAAATTAAGTTTTCTTTTATTGTACCTACCTACATTGTGTGTTTTCGTGTGTGCCAAATAAATTAGTTTCTTTATTTCTTTCTTTCACAGTATTTCTCATATTTTTAAGGACTGTTCGCATTCACATTGCAGTCGCAAACGGCCACAAACAACCTTAATTTTCAAATTTCACAACATCATTTTGAAAAGCTTTGTCAATGACAAAACTTTTCAAAATTTTCGATCAGGTGATATTGTAACTTGAATTTGTACGCTTTTTAAATAAGAATATTGGCCGTCTAAGATCGGTTCATTGAGTATACTAAAAAACAAAAGAAGTAAACAATCCAATTCCAACTTTCCTTACTGACAACTTTATTTGATTTACAACCGGAAAAATCTAGAAATAAATCGCATTCCAGCCAATTGTAGGGCAGAATGGCGCCTACCACACGTGGCTTCGAACGAACTCTTATCAGATCGTAGGGGGAACTCCGCGGATCCCCAAACTGGGTTAATGAAGGACTTTTTATGCCCTTTTTTCGTAAATAACGTTTTTAGATGTAGGCGGGTCATATAGAAACGACATTTTAGTAGTCAACCACTATGTTTCACGTACCTGGAAAATGTGTTTGGGAAATTGATAATGTTGTGTGAATCTGAAGGCCAATTTTACTTATTTTTAAGCAACATTCGCATCTCAGTCGCAATCTGTCAAAAAACCCTTAATTTTTTGCGTGCGTGCGTTTCTTGAAAATTAGTAGAATTGGCACTCTGTTATTTGGAAGTAGCTGACCCGACAGACGATTTTCTCAAATGATTAGTATCTATCTACGTTTACCAACGAACCGCATGTCATTTTAATTCTTTTTATCTATATCTCTCATCATATCATATCAGCCGAAAGACGTCCACGGCTGAACATAGGTCTTCCCCAAAAGGGGGGTTTGCCATAATCGCCACGCTTGGCAGGCGGGTTGGCGATCGCAGTGTATGGTGTTGAATTTTACAGAGAATACTGCTGCCCATTTTCTGGCGAGTCCCTTAGTCGTCTCTTACGACACTCACTGGAAACGATGGGATGGTATTATTCTATACCAACCGACACGATACGGCACCGGCCGACACCATACGGCACTGGCCGACACCATACGGCTTATCATCTATATCTATACTAATATTATAATCTATACTAATATAATAAAGAGGAAAGATTTGTATTTTTGTATGTAACGAATAAACTTAAATGTACCCTACTGTACCGATTAGAAAAATTCTTTCAGCAGTGGATAGCTACATTATCAGCGAGTAACATAGGCTATATTTTATCCCCGTACTCCCACGGGAACGGGAATTACGCGGTTGAAACCGCGTGACGTCCGATAGTAGTGTAGATTATGAAAAGTTGTGAAATATATTTGTTAGTCGTAATTAAAGAGGCCCATCTAATGGGCCCATCAATCGGTGGCAAGAATTTAACTTTATGTTTTTATTGTATGTATATGTATGTTTCTTTTAGCAACTTTATTTTATTTTTTTAGTTTTGTTATATATGTTTGTCATGTGTATATTTCTAAAGAGCACTTTGCCCGCGACTATTATTATTTATTTGTTTGTGATGGGTATTAAAATAATACCCGATGTTTCTTCCTGATAATTTAGCTTTCTATTGGTGAAAAATTTTTTAAAATTGGTTCAGTAGTTTCTGAGCTTATTCGGTACAAACAAACAAGAAAATATTTCCTCTTTGTAATATGATTATTAGTATAGATGTGCGTTTTGTGTGTGTGGAATAACAATTATTCTTTCTTTCTATATGGCCAAAACATGTAAAAACTTACTTTCTCTTCATTTTTTCCTTGACGACAAACAGCTACAATGAAAACTTATAATGTAAACAAAATTTCCAGTGTAATTCTACCTTAGCTTGAAATTGCAACGTCAACTGAGAATACGTTGGTATTTGATTATAGAGCAGGGGCGATAAATATAGACTGCCAGCTATTCTTGGCCTTTTCTTTATTGATAGGCCTTTTAGCGGTCACGATGTGAGTTCCTATGTTGGTTACAATGTTTTAATGACGGTTAGTTTTTTATTTTAGTTTATTTGTGTGTAACATATGGATTGTCTTTGAATAAATATTTTTCTTTCTTTTTTGTCTACACTAATATTATAAAGAGGAAAGATTTGTTTGTTTGTTTGTATGTTTGTTTGAATTGAATAGGCTCCGAAACTACTGGACCGATTTGAAAAATTCTTTTAGCATTGGATGGCTCCATTATCAGGGAGTAACATAGGCTATATATTATCCCCGTATTCCCACGGGAACGGGACCTACGCGGGTGAAACCGCGTGACGTCCACTAGTCTTATATAAATTAAACCTACACAAGTACACATTTTGCATGCTTAGTTCTTTATTTAAACTTTATGCACAATAAGTAGGCGACTTAATGCAAGAAGATTATTTTCTACCAGTCAACCTTTGGGTTATAAAAGACTACTCTGTGGTAGGTGTTTAATAACGAATAAATAATGTGGTAGTATGTTATTGTACAGTAGCGTAGTTCAGTGTAGTAGTATAGTTACACTAGGATCAATAGTTCTGCATTTACCTACTAGTCAAATACTTAGGTATTGAATCACAATATTATTCGGCTCAAAGCCTTTAAAGATACTGAAAAAGATCGATTTATTTCGTTTTTACTATAGTTTTTTGCTTGTTTACTCATTAATCATCATACACAAGATTATTTTTGCCCTGAACAAAACTTCGATTTAATCGTCCAGCTTTTCACTTTATTTCAACGTGAGTCCTTGATTTTTACTAAGATTATTGAAGAACTTACACAAAAAAAGTCCCATTGCTGTTTCTTAGGAGCAAAACCACCGTAATCTGTGTTTCTCGCCAAGTACCAAGGCCCAGGTCAATAAACCTTCAAGCCACTGTGACATTTTGAAGCAATGCCTCGAATATATCGCGACAAAATAAATGAAACAGCTTAGTCTTGCTAACGCCCAGGATATTTCAAATGAGCAAAGCTGGAGAGACCATTTCCTGCCAAGAAAATCGTCTTACAGACATTCGTATCGCGAGAACGCAAACGTCGAAATGATCGATGAAATGTAATTTGTCACAGCTTATCCCCTTGTCTAAAGAGAGGATTGAAGATGGGAATTTGTCGGAAGAACGTTTTATTTTTATGGATGGCAACTGAAATTTTAATGGGAGGTATCATTTTTGGAGAAATTTTTGAATTTTGTTAATCTCATTACTTGTTTAAGGATAGTTTTTAAATGACGAATTACTTTAGTTTTACTACAAATGTAAATAAGAGACAGTAATACTAATATTTTCAAATAATGAAAACGTCGTGAAATGAAAACAAATAGGTAACAG
The DNA here is from genome assembly GCA_947578705.1 of Lacanobia wlatinum. Taxonomy (NCBI): domain Eukaryota; kingdom Metazoa; phylum Arthropoda; class Insecta; order Lepidoptera; family Noctuidae; genus Lacanobia; species Lacanobia wlatinum. The sequence goes on from OX388044.1 coordinate 16,762,600, forward strand.
AAACATACGAAATACCTTGGCAATGGGGTTGCATGCCTTCCAAATTTTGGCTCAAACATTCGTGAAATTCATGCAATTCACGATAAGTAAACTTGTGCCGGAAGGCAAATATTGTATTCAAATTCTGTTTGGACTGCTAAACTTTCTAGTAGTTTAATCGTAGGTACTTACCATCAGGCACATACACGTTCAGGAAAAGGCAATCCTCTGAATATTCTCTCTTCTTTTTATCTTCCATTTGCGACTCCAACAGCTTCATAAACAAATCATCATGTTTCTTCAAGGGGTTTTGCACATCCTCCTTTTTAGGGTCACTTTGCATACAGTCCGGGGCGTATATTGTCGCATTCTTCACTCCTTCCCACTGAGGCAAATCCGTATACTCCGGGGGCAAAAACCTCCTGAACTCAATTGGCGGCTGAGCGTACGGTATTCCAACGTAGGCCGCTATTCTTTTCGTTCGGAATCTCGTAATATACATTCCCGAAATCGTCCCTTGGTTCGCTAAAGTTATTTGGCGCGGTTCCCTCGCCGATAACACTAATGTCATTTGCAGTAACAACACTAATAAACGAATCATTTTCAAATTTTTATATAGAACAATTTAATTTACTGAAACTGGTAGCACAGAATTTGAATTGCATTTTATTTTAAAAAACGAAACCTATGTTCGAAAACGTTTAAATGGACGTTCATTTCGATATTTGAATTTTTTATTATTTGTCGGTTATTTATGTCACGTTTTTTGTTAAGTTTGATTAGTTTCGTTTGGTTTTGTTTCGATTTTATTACTGGTGGTGTATTACCGGTATCGGTGGGTGTTCGTGCTCGAAGGTGGTGCGTTACTGTTTCTCGTGCAGACTTCGGCTCGTAAACAGTGGGGTTGTCCGTCGTTATAGCGACGAAGGAACTGCTATTGTGAACTTTGTTTGTTTTAGAATTGGCTTTTACAGTATTTAGTTTTGAACAGTTGGTTTTAAGTGGGGTTTTTTAAAGTTTGTAAGTTTCAATTTCAGCATTAGCAATCATGATTCTATTGAGGATTGGAGTTTTAGGTAACAAGATTTTTTGGTTTTATTGCAAGAACAGATAAAAATCAAACTGTTTACTTTATTTGTGCCTTAATCCAAAATGGTGTTATTGAAAATTATGTTTTATTCCTTAACGGTTCACCTATGACGAACCTTCGAAAAGGAATTTCTATAGAAGCCTACAAGAGAGGGGTTATCGAACCTTCTAGAATCATAAAGTTTCTTTCATTTCCACTGCCATGTCTAAATATTTCTTAAGCCAACAAATAACTGGCGGTAAGCTTGCGACGCGACGGATCGCGTGACGACCAAGGCAGGAGTCATTGCATTTGGCCACCGACGGCTTGTTTTCGCCTCATCTCCCCCTATGTGGGTCATTGCGACTTAAATATTGATCGATATTTCGTATTTGTGTTATGTTTTATGTGTTCTGTGAAGATTTTTGTGCATTGTTTGGTTAAGTTGAAAGAGAAAATACTTAGTATCTTTTTCCGCAGCAGTACTTTGGCGTACCCTTCAGGACTGGGTTTGGACAGCCTATGGTACTAAGCGATAATGTAGCTTGCTATCAGTGATTTAAATTGATACGAGTTCTTTAAGAAAGAAAGAAAGGAACAAAATACATTTATTTAACAGAAACTTAATGGTACAAAATACCTTTATAGGACAAACAAAACAAAAGGTATGCATCAAATATAAAATGATTGTTTTTAAAGAATGGATTTCAAAGAAATATGTTTTTTTTACCTAATTTTGGTGGAAAATTTTGTTTCTGTTTTTTTTTTTTTCAATAGTCTAAGATGGGCAAAAATACGTATTCAGGTGCATTAAATGTAACAGTTTTTTTTATTCCTGAAAGCTTCTAATATATTAACCTGACGCCGCCTGATGACTCCTGACGACGCATGACGCCGCCTGACATAGTTTGTTTACCACAAGTCATCGCCGAACTTCGAAAATCTAACTCAAAGCGACGCATCATCCTGCACCACGACAACGCAAGCTCACACAGCGCTCGTCAAACGATTGAGTATTTGAAGCAGGAAAAAGTAGAACTTCTTGACCATCCTCCATACAGTCCTGACCTAAGCCCTAACGATTTCTTTAAATTTCCTAAAATTAAGAAAAGTCTTCGTGGTCAAAGGTTCCAGTCCGGTGAAGAAGCAGTCCACGCTTTCAAGTCAGCCATTTTGAACACCCCCCTTTAGAGTGGAATAAATATTATAATAACTGGTTTGAGCGAATGGAAAAGTGTATTAAGCTACGTGGTGAATACTTTGAAAAACAATTAAAAGTACTATAAGGTTCTAGTTGTGTTTTTTTCTTCAAACGACAAAACTTAAAAGGCATGGCTCGTAATTTTGGAAGTGAGGTTTGCAGCTGTCTGTTTGATCGATGTTTGCTAGGATTCTATTTTTTTGCAGGGTAAATAGTGTTGGTGCATTTGTGCTATTTCCCCAAAGGATAACACCGTAGCTTAGCCATGCATTTGCATACGCATAGTAGGTGGTGAGCGCTGTTTGAAGATTCGTGGTTTTTTTTTTATTTTACGAAGAGCATATGAACCCGAACACGTGAATCTTCTTTCCAGATTGCTATTGCTTCGAGACGAAATATATAGTGTTGGCTAAACACACTATCCATGTTTAAACCTATGTTAATTTACAGATCACAAAAACCAATCTGCTAAGTTTTTAAAACTAAAATGCGAAAATTATTCATTTCAAATTAAAATCGTTAAAATTGCCAGTCAATCATTTTCGTTAATTACTTTTGCGTCAACAAGGACTGATATATTTTTAGTACGGCACTCAATTATATGGCTATAATTTGCTTTTTTAATTACAAAGTGAAATTACGTTGTTAGTGACTGAGTGTTGATTGGTCACTATTAATAGACACACAAAGTGAAATTGATGAAGAACTCGAGTCACTTATTATTTTTAAATATATTATTTTTATTTAAAATTGTAAATTAACAATCTTTGTAGCCATTTCTCAACTAAGTCGGCGTCAAACCTGGTGTAGCTACGAGTAGGTTTCCCTTTGCCTATTTGTTAATGGCCTAATTGAAATAAACATTTTGACTTTAAAATGAAAATATAGCTTAGTTGCAGATTTGGTCCCATAGTTTTTCTCACAGGAACTATTCAGGTAATTTTATGAATAAATGTAGCATAATATGACAAAGTAGCCTAGTATGCGATGATGTTGTTTTCATCTGTGAAATATTTTTTAAAATCGGATTAGTACTTTCAGACATTGCCTTTTGCACAAAATATATACAAAAAGGGAACCAAAGTTGTGGACATAGCTCACAGAATAAGCAAGCTGAAGTGGCAGTGGGCTGGCCATATTAGCCGTAGATCGAGCCAAGTGGCGTGCACTTGGAGAGGCATATATCCAGCAGTGGACTGTTATAGGCTGATGATAAAACAAAAAGCAATTATGGGTCTTTTTGATCTCAGTTTTAAAATATGGACTAAACTTCAATAATAATATTCAAGAGCCTGGCCATTTTAACGCCAGTTTTTATGAAATACCGTGAGGAGTATGATCCTTATGTTCTGAGAAATGAATGAACTGATTTAAATTAAGCTTAGTACGCATTCAAAATACCCAGGAGAATATTTAAAATTGTTTCTTTGTCTATCTAAACTCATTGTACAAATAAAAAGCTGCCAAGTTCTTTTTTCCAGTTAGTAGTGGTTACCACACAAGCTTAAAAACAAACTAAATAAATTATTCACCCCAAACTGAAAAGTCTATTTCAAACTGGAATTTTTCATAAAATAAAGTGCGCAGGTAAAAATAAAATTAAACAAAGCTAAAAATAAATGGCTGTTGTATAGAAAAACAAACAAAAATAGAGGTTGGAACGTGTGATGCTATAGTGGTCCCATTTGCATCTAAACTCAAATTTGCATAGATCACTATCGTGCAAGTCCCACATGGCTAGGGGTGGCCAAATACGATGGATTATATCGGACATTCCATTTTCAGGTCACCTTGTTAAATTTTGGAGTTAATTATCGAAAATTATATATCGTCGTGATATTGGTTTTATCTTGTTTTAGTTCACGTCAAATCTTCATTTTTCGCAGAATGTTAAACTAGTAACTATTGCCTTGATACCAAGGTATATGTTAAAACTTGCTGCCGGCCACGGCGCGCCTGAATGTCAAAAATGATTCCAAGGGAACATACTCCCGGGAAAATACTCCCGGGAAAAAGTATCCATGTGTTTTTCTAGACTATAACCTACCTCTGTGCCGAATTTCATCAATTCGTTCAGCCGTTCTGACGTGATTGTGTAACAAACATGCATTGATTCAAACTTTCGAATTAATGATATAATTTAATTGGTTCATTGTTACAAAAATGTAAATGGCAAGTGGTATACTTATGAAATATGTTTACAGTAACAAAGTTAAAATTATCATGGTTATTTAAACAGTGGTCCCCAAACTAGGCAGCACCTGTATCTTGGGGGCCTAATTATTAATCTGTACTAATACTTACTAATGTATAAAGCTGAAGAGTTTGTTTATTTGTTTGCTTGAACGCGCTAATCTCAGGAACTACTGGTCCGATTTGAAAAAATCTTTCAGTGTTTAGATAGCCCATTTATCGAGGAAGGCTGTATCATCACGCTAAGACCAATAGAAGCGGAGCAGACGAAATTGCGCGGGTCAACTAGTATAGCTAATAAAGTCCAGAATAATCGGCACTGAGGCCTAGCCTAGTCCGTCGTCACTTGTGACTGGTGCCGGCAAATCTTCAGTGTAAGAATAAAATATTCATATAAAAATTGTATTGATCATACTTAACCCTAAATGAATATCGGTAATTATTTAACTATGTTTTTGAAGAAATATAGGAAAGATAGGACACTATGTGACTTGTCTCAGTGACAAATAAATATTTGCTCTTTTTTTTAAGTAGCGTTTCAAAGTTAACAAGAAAAAAAGAGTCATCACAGTACCTCATAGTAAGCCCTTTCATTTGATATGTCATTTCAACAGAATCGGTCCAGTGGATCCGGACAAAACTGGCTGTGACAGACAGACAGACAGACAGACAGACAGACAGACAGACAGACTGACGGACAGTTGGACAGACAGACACCTGAGTGACCCTATAAGGGTTCCGTTTTTGTTCGGAACCCTAAAAAAGAGTTTCTTGCAAACTAAGCACAACTGGTGTACTGAATTTTTTTTTAAATCAAACAACTTAATTCAGTGGTTATTCTTCTGTGTGAAAAGCGGCATGGTTTCCATTTTCTATTTAATATAATGCAGACCCTTTGCTACTATTATGCAGTGACCCAAACTCCCAGCCCCAACCATAAACAAAGAAAAGTAAGATTATTGCAAATTCGGGTACATAAACTGCTATTAGCTTAAATTATATTCGTATGAGCATAGTTATGAAGTTAGGGTTGCCAAGAATATTTACATTAATTGGATATTCCAGTTTCTGATAAGGATAACTGGCGAATTCTGTGTTAATAGGAATAGTCGAAATTTTTGTTTTAGGGTTTACAGTACATTTATTTATCGCTATGTAAAATTAAAATAAACCAGCGGCTGAGGCCAGGTAAACAATTGCCGCCATACAACAAAAACAAAATTTTTACAAACAAAAATATTCTTGATAACTTTGTCAAGCAACTTCACCTTTATTTAACACTAGTGGACGTCACGCGGTTTCACCCGCGTAGTTCCCGTTCCCGTGGGAGTATGGGGATAATATATAGTTATGTTAATCCCTGATAATGTAGCTATCCAATATTAAAAGAATTTTTCAAATCGGTCCAGTAGTTTTGGAGCCTATTCAATTCAAACGAACAAACAAACAAATATTTCTTCTTTATAATATTAGTATAGATTTTAATAAAATGTCAGTCCCAAACGAGTGTTTTGTAACTTAAAAAAAAGAAACGTTTCCCCACACCAGGAATTTCTCCTGTATCGTGGGTGCGTTCACAAACATACAAACTCACATACATAAACAGCCAGACCCGGAAAAACTATCTGTAGGCCATACAAATATTTGTTCTATGCGGGAATCGAACCTGCAACACGCAGCGCAGCCACCAATTGCTCAACCACTGCGCCAACCGTGCCGTCGCAAACTATTTTTGGTGTACTATGAAATGTATTCTATCTGTATGTCTAAATGTATTCTGTCTGAAATATATAAAGAAAGAAAGAAAGACTTTTTTTTACGACGTAGAGGTTTTAAAGAGATTACACTGCAGAGCAAATGCGTTTGAATTACGACGGAATCTGAGATTTTAATTTACCGTATTCTCAGATCAACGATTCAATCAGATCAATTGTGTGCAAAATCATAGCGAAATTGCAACGTTTACCAGTGTTGTGAGCAGTTTTAAAATCAAAACTAACTTTGACGAAATTATAAAGTGTGTTTTTTGGACTTTGACCTCATTAGCTACACAAAGGAATCGTCAAGACCGCCGCACACGTATCGCATGACCACTTACTTAGCGCTGGCTAATTCCATACGTCTCTTGAACGAGCGCCGCAGCCTAGTGATGCAACGCTCCTATTTAAGTCGAGAGAGGTCCACGTTCGAATCACATGAGCACCACTTCTTTTTTTGTTTTTTTTTGTTCTATTATATTTTGTTTTGGTTTTTTTTGTGACTTTATTGGTTTTCCCTTAACCATATAAACTATATTTCATCTAAATAATTAATTATTACAATGCAACGCACTCCACCAAAAAGTTTAACTCACGGACAATCACTTTCGGAATCAGATTTGATGTCTGTCGCAAGTGAAAAAACTGGCGGCATTAATGTGACCGTGCGTAGCAAGCGTCTTCGTGTGGATGATTCACCGAACAAGCAGCTGGATTCTGAGTCCTATTCAACATTTAGTGCTTTCCAATCTGAGTTACGCGAGATGTTGTCAAAATGGAAAGCCGATCAAGAGCAGCTGGTTACGAAGGAGTCACTACGAAATTTTATGCAGCAGGAACTAGGAAAAACTATCAAGGATACCATTAAAGAGTCAGTGACGGACCAGCTATCTAGCATAAATGAGCGTCTGAGTGCCTTTCACGACTCGCTCAATTTTTTTAACCAAACGTTTGAGGAGTTTAAAGTTCGTCTGGAACAAAAGGAATCCATCATTACGACTCTGCAAGCCGATAATGACCGTTTGAAAACGAATGTCAATGAGTTGATAACACGTTTAAATGTAGTTGAGCAGCATATGCGTGAGAACAATGTAGAAATCAACGGTATTCCTGAACACAATAATGAAAACTTGGCAAACACATTAATCAACTTATCTAAAACAATCGGGAGTTCCTTGAATGATAGCGACATATTGCAGATCACTCGAATCGCTAAACTAAATAAGGATAATGATCGCCCACGTTCGGTCATCGCAAAGTTACAATCTCCTCGGCAGCGCGACACGATCCTGGCAGCAGTTAGCAACTACAATAAGAAACACCCGGAAAATAAACTGAGCTCTCACCATTTTGGTATAGCCGGCAAACGAGCTCCTGTATTTGTGACTGAACACCTGAGCCCAGCCAATAAACAGTTGCATGCAGCAACGAGGAAACTTGCCAGGGAAACTTCTTACAAATTTGTCTGGATTCGTAATGGCAGAATCTTTGTTCGTAAGGATGTTAATAATGATTCTATATATATTCGTAACTTGGATACTTTAAATAGACTGAAAATTGAGTAACTTCCTTGCAATATAATTTAAAATGAATAGTTTAGAGTTTAACATAACAAAAATGCTTAACATATACTCCCAAAATGTTAGAGGAATGAGAACTAAAACTAATGATATTTATCACAATATTTTGTTAAACAACTATGACTTAATTGCTTTTACAGAGACATGGTTAAACTCAAATATATGTACTAGTGAATTTATCGATGATAGATATATTACTTTCCGCAAAGATCGATTGCTTACTGGGACTTCCAAAAAAGATGGAGGCGGAGTGTTAGTTGTTGTTTCAAAACACATAAAATCAACAAGAGTTCAGAGCTGGGAGACCAGTTCTGAAGATTTATGGATAATTCTAGAAATCAAATCTCAACACTCTATAAGAAAAATTGCAATATGTATAGCTTACCTTCCGCCTCCAGTCAAAATAGAAAATTTATCCTCATTTCTAAATAACGCTGATAATATAGTGGTTAAAGTGGACGATGTCCTGATTCTTGGAGACTTTAATTTGGGTTTTATAAAGTGGAACAAAGTGAATAAAGGTTTTCAGCACACACTCCCCGAAAATTATACAAATACACTGGGTTATTCTCTAACCGATTTTATTTCATTAAATAATCTCTATCAGTTCAATAACGTAAGAAACATCAATGATCGAATATTGGATTTGGTGATAAGCAATCTGAAGAACATTACAGTTACTCCTTCCCTTGATCTACTTAGTAGGCCCGATTCACTGCACCCTGGTTTACTCGTAAAGATATCCGATATAACTCCCGAGACACTAAAATGTAACCATAAATCAGGATACAATTTCTTTAAGGCAGATTACGCTAAAATAGTAGCTAAATTGAAAGAAATAGATTGGACTGCCTTATTTTTTTTTTTTAAATGCGGTGACGTAAATGATATGGTCTCTCAATTTCACAATTCTCTTCAGAATGTTATTGCTATGTTGGTACCGAAATACAACCGCAAGAAGCAGAAATATCCAACCTGGTTCTCATATCGGTTAATAAAACTGCTTCATCAAATGTCGCAAATATGAAAATCCGCGTGATATTCTGGAGTTCGAGAGGTTGCGTGAACAATGCCATAAACTTATAAGATCGTGTTACAATTCATACAAACAAAGAATAGAATCCGACATAGTAAAGAACCCTAAGGCTTTTTGGCGTTATATAAAAGACAAACGCCAAGGGCAATCTAGGTTTCCATCCAGTATGCAATTGGATGGGTCGGTTGCTGATACTGGACCCGAAATTTCGAACTTGTTTGCCCAACAATTTTCTTCAGTGTATAGCGTGAATAACGTAGGGACAACTGATGTGTCCCATACTGTACATAAAGTACTCCATAAAATAAGCCTTACAGAGAGAGAAGTTCACAACAAATTAAAGAATTTAGACCCTCTGAAGGGCACCAAGGGTCCTGATTCCATCCCACCTGTCTTTATAAAGCGCTGCTGTAATGCACTGGCATTTCCGTTATGCACTATTTTTAATCGTTCATTGGCCGAGGGAATTTTTCCTGATGTGTGGAAACAAGCAAAAGTTGTACCTATATATAAAAAGGAGGATCCCGTGGATGTTAAAAACTATCGTCCGATTTCAATATTATCATGTCTCTCGAAAGTATTTGAGTTCCTTATTTGTCCAATAATCACGCAACACCTTAATTCTAATGTTTCATCTGGTCAGCATGGTTTTCTGGCGGGTCGTTCAGTGGAAAGTAACCTGATCCAGTTTGTGTCCGACATATCCGACTCTCTAGACCAAAGACTGGAGGTGGATGCGGTGTACACGGACTTCAGCAGTGCTTTTGATAAAGTTAGTCACTCACTACTTTTGTCGAAATTAGCAGCTAATGGCGTACATGGATCACTGCTGGGGTGGTTTGCATCGTATCTAGAACAGAGGACACAGAACGTTGTCTTGAATGGTTACGTGTCAAAGCCATACGTAACCAACTCGGGTGTTCCTCAAGGATCCCATTTAGCACCAGTCTTATTTTTGCTTTTCATAAATGACTTGGGGCAGGTTATCAAAACCTGCAAACTCTTAATGTTTGCCGATGACCTTAAGATCTACATGCCAATCATGACACTAAACGACTCTGTGGCGATGCAACATGACTTAGATCAAATTGTAGATTGGTGCAATAAAAATGGCGTGACCTTGAACGCTAAAAAATGCTTTCATATAAAATTTTCAAGAAAGAAAAAATCTATCGTAACATCTTACAAAATTAATAACGTAACACTTACCAGGGTCAGTGAAATTCGGGATCTCGGAGTGATAATGGATGAGGGGTTAACTTTTAGGCAACATATAGATAGTTGTGTTAAAAAGTCTGCCCAGCTACTAGGTTTTCTAAAAAGAAATACTCAAGGATTTAGATCCGTAAAATCGAAAATCGTTCTGTATAATGCGTTAGTGCGCAGTAAGTTGGAATACGCCAGCGTTGTTTGGAATCCGTTTTATGCTATACACTCCCAGCGTCTAGAGAGCATACAAAGGGCTTTCACCAAACACCTTGCTTTTATGGCCCCCGGCATATCTCATAGGTGCCCATACCAACAACGTCTGACATTCTTCAATATAACTTCACTATATCAACGAAGAGTTATGCATAGCCTTTTGTTCCTATACAAGTTAGTCAACGGCCATATTGATTGTAGTGAACTACTATCGCGCATTTATTTGAGTGTTCCGCACAACATTCCACGGTATCCCCTTACCAGATTGTTCCATCGCCCTTCTACCCGTACCAACATAGGTCGCAACTCCCCACTAGCGAAGATGTGTGACAACCTGAACTCACTTATTAAGTCCATTCCTGAGACAGATATATTTGGTGACTCTAAGGCGAAATTTAAATCGAGAATCCTGGCTTCCCTACGTGCTATCAAGTCTCCTGATCAAGACAGTTATCCAAAAAGTTTCTTTGTTTGTATATGTATTCCCTGGTCTACTACTGTTATGTCTTCCGTTTTATTGTATGTATTGAATGTTTTGTATGTTATTGTTTTTAAATCGTATCTCTTTGTAGTAGTGTATAAATAATCTGGCGTGTTTTTGTCAATGCTGTGTTTGCCCGTTATTGGCATATATGTTAGAATATTACCATAAGACTCAATGTATCAATGTCCATATATGTGCTGTGGGTAAACCTTATATAAATAAATAAATAAATAAACGATCATAGATGAAGATGATGACAGAGACCGTATTTCAATTTAGTTGTATTAAGGTATATTTTATTTTGTATTTTTCCGCCGTATGGTGTCGGCCGGTGCCGTATGGTGCCGTAAAAGAATAATACCATCCCATCACATCCCGTGGGTGTCGTAAGAGGCGACTAAGGGACACCAGAGAATGGGCAGCAGCGTTCTCTGTAAAACGCAATACCATACACTGCGATCGCCAACCCGCCTGCCAAGCGTGGCGATTATGGCAAATCCCCCCTTTTGGTGGAGGCCTATGTCCAGCAGTGGACGTCTTTCGGCTGATATGATGATGATGAAGGTATATTTTTGAAGAAAAGTCTGCGAGACTGAAATGAGACTGGGCGGATCACACTGACAGCATGCATCAAGACGAGGCCAGGATCTTCACGCAATGGGTGCTTGAGGACGGGCGCCGTAGCCAAGGTAGGCAAAGAAACGCTGGCGTGACTATTTAGACTTGTTCCTGCTGGATTGGCCGGAGATGGTAAAACACAAAGAGCGTTCGAAAGCAATGGGAGAGAACTTTGCCCAGCAGAGGCACAATATAGGTTAGGAAAACTAAAAAGGGTATTTTACCGATAATAAAATATTGGCCAAGTGTGAATCGGACTCGCGTGCAAAGGGTTCCGAACGAATTTCATTTTTGTAACATATTGTTTTAACACTATAGGCTTCATATAGTTTTTTTGATATGTCACATCTATACAGTTTGTTTTTTTTTTTTGACATTTTCTAGTTTGACCCCAAAAGTTACTCTCATACTCAAAATGTCATCATTTACGTAACGTATCGGTGTTAGGGTCACAAACGTCCGTATGTGTGCCAAATTTCAACAGAATCGGTCCAGTGGATCCGGAGAAAACTGGCTGTGACAGACGGACAGACAGACAGACTGACAGACAGACACCCGAGTGATCCTATAAGGTTTCCGTTTCTTACGGATATTAGGAACCCTAAAAACCATCCAATTTCATGTATGACGAGATTTACAAATTTACTGTAAAATATCGTCCATTTTTTGGCCTTTACCGGGCAACAACATGTACACCCTATTTACAACGCACGGCACGGCGAGAAGGGCGTGCTTTCAATATTGTTCAATTTTACTGTGAGCGGTCACGTAAACATACGTACGTAGAACATGGGTACGCGACATAGTACCCGCAATCATTTCAGTATTTTTATACCCTTATTATGCTGAAACATGGGGTAAATACAAATTGTTTAGTAAAACATTTGTCCCTGCGATTTTGAGACTGCAATCTTGCATTTTCATTAAATAGCTGGTTGGTGTGATTTTGAAATCGGGTTTGTAAGGTCGCCAAATCAAAGCCCTTGTGATATGTACTACTTACCATTGATGAGCAATCGAGAAACATGGAAACTGTTCTACACAGACATAGACATCCACATACATACAAAGATTGTATCTACTATCTATTGCAGTCGACAGATAAGTAGGTATGTCCTAGGTAAACATACACCATGTTTGTATAAGTCATGACTGAATAGGATACTTCTAGACAAGTGTGCTCCATCTTCGACCGCATCATTGCATAGGTCTGTCAGGTGTCCCTGAATCAAAGGTTGACTGGAAGAAAATACCCTAGAGCATGAGGCCGCCTCTATTCTTTAGAGAGAGTAAAGTGTATAAATACAAAAAAAAAAATTGCACAAATTCATGAGATTTAACGTAAAAATGAATTGTCTCAATTAGATTGATCTGTTACTGAAGAAAAAGTCTTTCAGCTTCAACCTTCGGGGCACATAACTAACTGCAACTGATTACATATTCTAATAATTTTGAATCATAAAACCCGGAATTACATCGAACTAAAACCGCTTGGAAATTCTCCAATAACGAAATAATTTACTTGGCAATACCAATGAACAAGGAAGTGTAGAAGCGAAAGTTCCCATATGCCAAGATTTTTATTTGCTTTCAGTTTCGGGCGTAAACGGCCATCGTCGACTTTTTCTGTAACTTATATGGTGTACAAAATAAAGAGTATTCTATTCTATTCTCGGTTATCTCTGTCCTAGATTAGGGAAGAAGACGTAGGACGATTCTCGACCACCACAGGCGCGGGCCTATTGACGGCGAGGGATGGGTAGCTCGCCGTCCGATAACGACCAGCTAGTCTATTCTGTAAACAACTATTTCGATATCGAGCTTCACCTGAGTGACAAAACTCACAAAATGAGCTTTATTGCACACAACATAAAGGTCTTAATTTGAAACTCACCTCGGATTCGACTGTCGAGATACAAAAATGTTGTTACAGAATAGCATTACAGTTCCGGGTCGACAGCGCATTGTATTCCCCGCGTATCTCAAAGAGGTGTCAGTGGCCCGCTAGGGCCAGTTCTACTGAAAAAATGTTTGAGAATATGCAAATAGCGCTCTTTCATATGATACCCCACATGTCCCAGTAGCCCCAATTCGAATTTTTGAGAAAAAAAAAGTCGCTGTTGCGAAAAAAAAAATTTTTTTTTTTCTTTCTTATTTGCAAAATAGTTGAGCAAACGTCTTCTAAAACTGTTCCAAATTTTAAGTTAATAGCATTAGTAATTCTTGAGATATCCAGCTGTAGCAGCCGGACGGATTTAGTCACACCTTACGGGTTCCTTTTTACCATTTTGGTACGGAATCCTAAAAGTAACTCGACCGACCAGACTATGTCCTGAAATAAGATATAGATATAATATCTCGGGTGTATGTTCCATGGGATCCTATTCCAAAACGTTGTTAAACGATGTGCGTTTTGTTCTCCAAGGTCGCTGGCGTATGTCGTCGCCTTAAAACTGAGGACCATATGGAAAGAACAGAAATCATATATTTAAATATTAGTATGTAAGGACATAGGAATGTGTAGGTAATCCTAACTATCCTTATCCTAACCGATATTGTAAATGCAAAAGTGACTTTTTTTGTTTAAATTTCACGTCCGTATCACTGAACCGATTTAGTACAGAAATATGGGTTCATGAAGATGGTTATTGGCTACTTTGGAGAATAGTCTGTCAACTATATTTGTCTGTTACAACATTGTATAAATGTGCAGCATAAATAAAGTCTGTTATGTAAGGCACTATAATTTTGAAACAATAGTATAACTAAAACTTAACATTTTATTGCTATCATGTGGTAAGTAGATATTACATGTAGTGGATCCTGCACCTGGATTGAACCCCTTTTATACTGGGCAGTGTTTTTTTCATTTGGAAGTCGGTTGTATTTTTTTATAAAGGTTTATATTTTTGAAAACACCTAACAACACACTAGAAAGTCGCAGGAAAAAAGTATTTTTTATTGTAAGATGTTACTTTAACACTAACAACTTTTAATGGGTTTTCCTGTAATCTAAAGGTGAAAGAACTATTATCTGTTTTTTATGTTAAGTTCATTAGTTTAGTGTAGGAGATATAGGGGGGAATGGTCGGTCAATTTGCAGAATAAATTCATGAATATTTATTTTAAAACTGTAAAAACAATATAATTTAAACCCATAAAACAAGCCCTTTCATTTGATATGTCATATAGTACAGTTTGAAAAACTTTTTTTTGACATTTTCTAGTTTGTCCCTCAAAAGTGACCCATGATCAAAATTTATTTATTTATGTAACGCGTCCATATTTGAGTCACAGAAGTTTGTACGTGTGATAAATTTCAACACAATCGGTCCAGAAGATTCGAAGGAAATTGGCTGTGACAGACGAACAGACAGACAGCAAGACAACCGAGTGAAAGACGGACCGACAGCAAAACATCCCTTGAATCCTACAACGGAACCCTTGTAGGATTACAAGGGTTCCGTTTCTTACGCATGTTTGGAACTCTAAAAAAGTTACTACTGGGTAGGAATCTAGAACCTGCCTACTTGCTAAGCAAAACATTCACAGCGGATGTCTTGCGATGTATAGACGAAACTGAGCACCATGTTCACACTTAGACGGAATATGCATGTGATTTTTTGATTTGCCAAATGAAATACTTATTAGATCTAGTAAACAATCATGAAATAATTTTTAAATATCTTCATCAGCGATGAAGTTATAAAACTTCAAAGATTACAATGAGAAAAAGAAGTCCGTTATGAACTTTGACTTCAAAATCCATGACGCCTACACAGCTACCATAATAAATAGCGTCTTCGCGAGAGGGACAGATCTCTTTTGTTTTTCGAGTAATTTTGATTCTATTTTCATTGTAGGTCATTGAAATATAAAAAAACCCAAGATACACACTCAGCATCTCAAAAACGTCCACATAAAACAAACGCACAATTTAAAATTGTGCGCTAGTTTCAAACAGTCTTGCATCGCTCGCCATACTGCACTGCTTTGTAAAAACAACTTTAAGCGGTCCGTGTAAGGTTGAATTTGCAAAAAAATTGTTTACAGTATAACTACACACATGACACATGTCAGTTTTTGACGACAATTTCGAGTGTTGCATTTGTTCGAGACTGTGCATCTTGGGTTTTTTATATATCAATGCTGTAGGTATTATATTTTTGTATAGTTTTAGATAAACTGTAGGTTTAGATAGTAATTATTTTTTTCATGCATATTCTCTCTACCACTGGCATAGCCGTCTCTATAGAGGGACCGGGAAAACAGACGGTCCGTCATAGTGGGTACGAGTACTTCCGATTCTATTCGATTTTCCTATTCTTTGCCAATATTCTTACCCGCAATCACACAGCCCGCATAACCCTCTATTATTATCACCGATTACGTTGCCGTTCTAGCACAAACCGCTTCAGCTATGGTCGAAATGACCTTGTGTTCTGACAGCCCGACTATTATATTAGTATTGATTAAAATGTTTTAAGTGTTGGCAATTCCACGCGATCGCATATCGTTAAAGTTGAAAGTAATACCCGGTTTTACGATACGGTTTTAAGGAAAAGACCGGATGTCCTTGAGGGTTTTAAGTACCTTCACTATCATGGGTTGAAAAGCTGTTTTTGGAAAAGTTTATGTTCAAAGTGGAGTGCGACAGTTTGGTTGATTGATTAGTTTGGTTGATTGATTAAAGAGTTAATGTGAAACGGAAATGATTTGGCAATACTGAATTACAAAATAATATATTTTTTTACTTATTGGGCGTGAGAAAGCAAAAATGGACTTGTGCTTATTGTCACAGTTTGTACATTTGTTATTGTTTTTTTTCGAGAACCCCTTTTTAGAAAATGATGTAATTCATTTTCATGAATCTAAACTCGAAAAATATTATGTTTGATTAATTGTAGGAGGTAAACTCAGGAATTTCTGATCCAAATCTTCAATGATAGAAAGCTACACTATTGGTGATGGCCACAGGCTACTTATTATCGCAGAAAAATGCACGGGCCCTAGATAGGCCACAGTATGGTAGGCGCCAGATAAACTTGCAATAAAGTATATTGACCTTTCCCTAATATCCCTACGTAGATACCCTATCAATAAATTGTGAACCGTTTTTCTTTACTAGAGAACGTAAAGAATCACGATAGAAGTCGATTCAGGATAGCTTCATGTATTTATTTTGTTTTTGATATTTAGAGAGTCAATAAATATATGTGGGTCAATGACCGTTATTGTACATTTATCTGGACTTAGTAGAGTCCAGATAAATGTAGTGTACTCTAAACAACCGCAGGAAAAAACTTGTCTAATAGAAGACAAAGTAACTATATTTTGAGAGTTTTAGAGTGCCTGTCCATTACAGCGAAGCGAGGCAGCGGAGCGGAGAAACGGAGAAATTTTAACCAATGTAATTGCATAAAATCTCTGCACCACGTGTTTCACTGACATTTTGGCTGACATGATTGGTTAATATTTCTCCATTTCTTCGCTCCGCTGCCTCGCTCCGCGCACCTTTAGGAAGGTGTACTTCTTGTTGTTTTACTTTAAAATGTTCTGAAACCCAGAATAGGGCAAAGCTTAAAAAAATATGCAATAAGTTCTAAATTTTTTAGAATATTTTATGGCCCCGAACATTCAAAGGGCATTGTTAAAATAAACACATCGAATGAACACTGAAATATTATGCTTCTCTGACATTTACTTAGGATGAAAAGTTTCCCATGTAAATACTGAGACTCAAGTTTTCTAAACTGAAATTATGATCTTGTTATTGAAGCTAATTTAGAAACGCTTCGGGCAATTTATACACTTACTATTTAAGCCCGTGAATTTTGGCTTGAATTTAAAGAACTGGTTTTACTGAATAAACGTGTTTTTTAGAAAACTATTGTTCCAAACATGAAAACGTCTCCCTACTCTACCGCTCTTGTCAAAAAATTACACCAACTAAAACTTGATGAGTAGTTTGGAGAAAAGTTACAATGAAAACAAACGCACTGCAAGTTACCATCCCTACGTTGTTGCTATTCTACCAATCCGCACTAAGCGTTTCCAAACGTCTTTTATAATGCGCACAGCAAAGGAGTGGAACTCTCTGCCTGCGTCTGTGTTTCCAAACGCTTACAACCCTAATCTCTTCAAAGTTAGAGTGAACGGGCTCCTTCTGGGTAAGCTCGCTCCATCGTAGATTTTATCTTTAATCTCTGACCTAGACTAGAGTCAAAAGCATACTCATCTCAAATAAATAAAAAATGGTAGTATCACGCAGTTCCTCTTATCCATCGCCTTATTTGCTTGTACATGTTGATTTGAATTTGTACATGGTGGACATTCCAGCTAACGCACAAAACGTTTTGTGAATACTTTCATTATGCGTTGCAGCTAAGGACTAGAATTCTCTGCTGGACTGTGTGTTTCCTGTGACAGCTATAACCTTGGTTTGTTAAAATCAAGAGTGGATAGGTTACTTCTAGGCACGCGTGTTCTATCATAGATCATATCGTCGCTTTACATTAGGTGAAATTGTGGTCAAAAGAGCCTATAAAAATCACGTTTGTATGGGAGCTCCCTTTAATTTCTATTGTTTGTTGTTATAGCGGCAATAGAAATACATACTCTGGGAAAATTTCAAAGGCCTACCTATTGCGGTTCTTGTGATAAAGCCCGTTGACAGACAGACGGACGGATGGACGGACAGCGGAGGTTTGCTAATAGAGTTCCGTTGGTTACACTTTGGGTACAGAATCCTAAAAAATCATCACTTCATGTCATCAACCTATTGACCCATAAACGGATATTCTAAATATCTTCTTTTGTGTGTCATCTGTGTCCATAGTAACTGAGCCCCAATGTCAATCTCTCAAGCCAATGTAGCGATAGCCTGCCAAGGAATCGTGTTTCCCCACCATGATATTTCATAGCCTTTCCAGGAGGCCTGTTATTACCAATGCTAAAGGCTTTCATACAGACAGATTGCTTTATAATCGTTGCCACGTAACGGCATTTCGCAAACGCAATTTCAGCATATCAGCCAGCATTTACATCGAGACGGATGGTCTGTAGTATTTTTTTCGGGGTACTTTTAAATCATGCAAAATCTAACCTTGGTTTTAGGGCAGCGAGTGACCGGTAGCTACCAACGTTAAGAATGGTTCAAGGGTAAATTTTGTTATTCATGAGCTCCAATAGGAGTTTATCAGATTGCCTGAAACGTATACTTTAAGTCGAACGCTCGTTACAATGGCCTTTTGAATAAAAGTTTTACGTTGTGGCAGCCTTTGGAATTTA
Organism: Lacanobia wlatinum; assembly: GCA_947578705.1. Taxonomy (NCBI): domain Eukaryota; kingdom Metazoa; phylum Arthropoda; class Insecta; order Lepidoptera; family Noctuidae; genus Lacanobia; species Lacanobia wlatinum. Next base: position 16,781,229 of record OX388044.1, read on the forward strand.
TTACACATACATTTCGTTTATGGGTGCGTACTATGGGTATTGATTAGGCTGATTCTATGATAAATCAATGAGTCAATCAAACAAGTCTGAGCAGAGTTGTTATGCATGCACTGGAAGAACGTTTAAGTTTTACCATTCGCGAAGTGCTCTCATAATGATGGAAGAAAACATCGTGTAGAAAGTTGTATTTCTCAGAACCAAAATTGGGAGTAATTTGACATCTACCGATCTGCACTTAACCTGCGTGGTAGATAACGGCGTGCTTTCTCTCACAAGGTCTTCAAAATCTTATTATGTAATTTATTGCATAAGGGTCTCTACACTACTCAAGTCTACTTGCTGTTTATGATATTAGGTATTATGGTGAAACACTGAGAATAAAAATTGATATTCAGTACAGAGAAAAATACTTTCCCACATTCTCCCTCGTTTCTTTTGTCACTTAACAATAAAAGATTAACTTCAGTAGACCTGAAACCTTTTCAGCCCGTCAAAAATTCATTTCACGGGTTTCAAGCGTTTTGAATAAAAATACAATGTACCAAATAAAAGATTATCTGCGATCACGCAATGGGAGCACGCACAGAGTAGAGTTGTAGAAATATACAGGACGGATTTTTGAGACGGGAGCAGTAAGGGAGGGAGGACCTTACCCGTACTAAATTAATTCGTTCCTAGGGGCAGTCCTTAACATTTTGAGTCATAGCTACCTGCATTATCAGTTTTTGAAAAATAAAAATACAGTCAACAAGAGAATCTGTAATTTAAAAAAAAAACTTTTACGGAGGCGATCCTGTTTCAAAAAACGTTAAAAAAGTGATTTGGGCCCTAAACGAGGTCACTCGCAATGGATCTCATCAGAAGACTAAAGTCACCCAAAGGGGCTATACTCGAAGTTTCTTTGCGTGGTCGAATCAGAAATGAACATATCCTGAGAGTAACCAAGGTTACCAACATTGCCGTACATTCGCCAAACTTAAGTGCGGCCACCCACTGCGGGTGGGAGTCCGAGTTCAGAGAGTCGCCGGGATTTGAACTCTGAAGTGACGACCGCGTACCGGAAGGCCTCTCACAGGGTGAACCGATGACCTGGTGAATGCTGCTGAAATCTGTTGGATGCAAGACGCACTGGACTGTTGATGTGGCGACAGTAGGGGCCCCTACTGTCGCTACATCAACAGTCCAGTCGAAAAACAACAGCATTTTAGCCGAAAAACTGCTGGACCTAAAGGCTTATGTCCAGCAGTTTTTCGGCTAAAATGCTGTTGATGATGAAGAATCAGTACTAGAAAAGCCGCTAATCGCAAAATCTTTCCCTATTTATTTTGACAGCAATGGTTTCGTCACGTTTCAAAAATCCACCCTGTATACTGCGTACGTATATAATACATACTAATTTTTATAGTTTATAGTTGGTGCTTTCTTTTCATTAGGGTAATGAACTTAAAACCTCTGTTTGCTTGGTATTTGACCAAATATTTCAGCCAGTTGACGGTATCTGGGAAAACTGGTCGGGTTGAATTTTTTTCAATTATTTTTTACTTGATTTGGGTTTGCTCTTGACTCTCTAGGTCAGAGATGACAGAGAGAAAGTACACGATGGAGCAAGCTTACCCAGAAGGAGCCTGTTCACTCTAACTGTGAAGAGATTAGGAATATTATACTGGGGTCAAATAATCTAAGAAGTTAACCATCGACTCGAAAGGAAGAAGATTACGTATTCTAGAAGTAGGTAGCTAGGTAGGGTAATGGTAGGAAGCAAGATGGTCATGGTAGGGGCACAGTAGGGGGTAAGGCAGAATTAGTTCCACGGCCCTGGAACGCAAAGGGCATTTGGAGGAACACAAATGGGATTTAGTCAGTTAGAGTCTAAGACTCCCTCCGACCTTAACCCTGGAACCCTGGCAGACGAAATTTTGACCTGCAAGTCACAAAAAATTTGGATAGTTTAAATCTTTTGTGCCGCAGAGATCCCAGAATACCTGAAACTATTAATATATTATTGAAGTTCTTGTAACTAAGCAACCAAGTGGCTAAGTTCGCAAGTTACTTGATAGTGTAAAGCTTAGTTAGTAGGTACTAAAGTTAGCGTTTCTTAGTTAGTTCTGGAGTTAGAAATATCTAGTTCCTATTAATATACTGCTATTAAAATGTTCTATTTTAAGTGGCTAAAATGTTTGCTAACCTAAACTTTTAGTTTATTTATACATCCAATCAGAATAGAATATATTTTTATTGTAAAAACATGAGTATACATCATAACATGTGCAAGGTCTTATAATAATGGTTAGAACTGCATGTTTTGCCATTTATGGCGTACAAAAACAACATGTTTGGTTTAATATAACCACAAAAGATTTGAGTCTAAACAACAGAACAATTTTTTTTTCATCGTAATACTGCTTAAAAAAGAAGAAAATGTACAGATTAGGTTTTATAGATTTGAGATTCAAATTGTAAAAATGTCGTAATTGCAAAAAAATACAATTAATTGTGTTCATTTAAGAAATCCAATATGGTATAATAGCATTTATTTACAAGATATTTTTTTAAAGGTATTTTAAATAGAGCAGTATGCATTTGTCTCATATATTTTGGGATTTTATTATATATGATTGGTGCTAAACAAAAAATACTTTTTCGCATCAATGCCGTGGTTGCGTGGTCAGTATTTTAACATTTCCCAGAATTAGGAAATACATTTGTGTAGATGTTTAATGCATCTGTGGTAGATGCCAGATACATTGGTCCCATCGGTTAGCTTTAGGTACCTAAAAAGGTAGGTGCGGGTCACTATAAAATAAAAACTTTTTCATGTATGACATTGATGGTTTTCTGTTCCAAAATTTAATAATATTCTCGAAATATAGTGGTTTGTATTGTCTACTAATAAGCCCTAGCACAGTTTACAGGTAGAATCAAACCTGATAGCGCCTTAGAACACTTTGCGAGTCGCTGCGCAGTAGCAAGTTTGTGTAACAGCGGAGGTGACAAATTGAGTACTGCGCAGCGAAATGCGAACTTTCCAGGCGCTATTGGGCACTGTTGTGGTAGACATGTCTTGTGAGTATAATTTCAGTTCTGTAGATATTATAATATCAATTCTGTGTTTTTGTTTTATTATATGGTTATTTTATTACCTAATTATTGTAGTTGACATTTGAAAGTTCTGTCTGACATTTATTGTCGTCGACATTTAATAGTTTTTAATTTGACATTATTACTTTTTGACTTATTAAGTAATTTGAATGTAATGAATTTCATGTTTAAGAATTAAGATGACAAATTGATAATTTTATGTTCTTCTTTATATTGAATACTAGCATTTGCCTGCGACTTCGTAAGCGCATATCCCGTTTTACCCCGTTCCCGTAGGAATTTTGGGAAATCTCTTAGTGCTCTCCTACACCCCCCAAGCAATCTACATGGCAAATTTAAGCTTTCTACGACCAGTATGTCGTGCGTTGTCTGTCAGTCAGTAACCGAAGAATTTTAATTGAAATACTTAAATGAATTTTTAATTTAATTAAGTTTGCACCGTCTTATACCTCACGTAAAACTAACCCTATAAGAATTTCAACAAAACCCTAGTCGAGTGCTGTAGTCATGTTTGTCATTTGGCTTCTTTATAATCTATTATTGAGCGTCACAGGAATCTTAAACTATTCACACTAAGTGGTTTACTGCGATACAATGTCACGTTAAACAAATCATGGTAATTTACATACCTATTCACTACCTTAGTACTTGGTTTAATTTTTGATAGCTTTTAGATAATAATCGTTTATTTTGCAATACAGGTTTTGGTCATTTACAATATATGTGATTGAAGCCTCCTTTTAAGCAAGATATGCCTGTGGTAGGAGACCCCGCTCTTCCACAAAAAGACGTACATAATTATAATCCGTTAATGCAAATATTAAACCTAGGAGATGCTATATAATATTAATAATAGTAAATATTAAAACTTAGTGCCAAATATTTAAATAATATATAAAATTAATTATTGATAATTATAAAATTATTTTAGTTGCGAATTAGGTGTGTGTGGGTGGGGAAAGTTTGTGTGGTGTTTAGTGTGGTGTGTTTGGTAGGGTGTAGGTGTATGTGTGTGTGTGTCAACGTACGTGTTGAAGAAGTGTCTCAGTATCACAATAAGTAAGGGTTTACATCCATTCGATTATGATGTTTTTAGTCATAATATTTTTTTGCGTGAATATAGACGTGTTTATTAATACTGTTATACCTATAGCTGAGCAGATCGTTTGCTAAATTGTGTACTGGCAAACAAGGTTCTTGTTCGAGGAACTTTTACTATATTTTTATTTATTTATTTTATTTATATATACTTTATTGTACACCAAAATTAAAAAACATTAAGGAAACCTTAAACTAAAAATATACAATTGGCGGCCTTATCGCATTCCGCGATCTCTTACAGGCAACCTGGAAGAGATCGCGGATAATTTGTTTCCTTCTTTTTAATTATATACGGGCATCGTAGGCAACGTTAAAACAATTTGTATTATATAAAGTTTCCTGACTGAGAACAAGTTACTAACTTTATATAAATCTTCAGTTGGAAATCGATTCCTTTTGAAGTATATGCTCTTAATTAGAGCGCATTGTGCTCGCTCCAACTCTAAAAATTTAATTTTCGCTGCACCACCCCGTAAAGTGATACAATACAACAACACTGGCTGCACTAAATCAACATATACTTCATTTAAAATATTTTTATGACGGCCTAAGTCACTATATACATTTTTGGGAACCACGAATCTAAAAGTCCTGTACAAACGCTTTTAGCCGTGGCTTCAGTCACCTGCCGGTCTAGTCTGTCGACGTGTCATCGTGAACACTTAGGAATAGTTAGTGTGATGGTTGGTATTGTTTTATGTTCGTAAGTTGTTTTTTTAGCAAATCTTTAGTCATGTTCCACATTGAGACGGTTGTGAACGACTGTCGGAGTGAGCTGTCATTCCATGATGTTTGTATGGTTTGACAGCTCACTTGTCGTTCACTTCACTTGTTTTTACTTCGACATGTTTACAGAATCGACCGGCTGGTCTGGTTTCACGTCTAACTTTGAGTCACAGAAGTTCATATATGTCGTGTATCGGTAAATGTAACAGACGGACAGACAGACAGAAAGAGAAAAAATAAGTACCTATTTTTTTGTCACTGAATAACATGCATACAAACTGTAAACCTAAACTAAAATTCATAAACGATACGATACATATTAATAATAATAAATAAAATGGTATAGCAGCTCACACGCGCTCCTGGCATCTCAATTCCAGTCATCCTAGTCTGGGTCGCTACCACAGTTTCTAACAACTGGCGTTACCCACCTGCTCCATAAGACTGGTAGTCCCGCGGAACCCAAGAACTATAGACCAATTACATGTTTGTCGACGGTCTATAAACTTCTTAAATTCATCCTGAGAGTGAAGATCAATGAGCACTTTGAGACCTACTCAATTATGTCTGCCTCTCAGAATGGATGTAGGAAGGGGTCCCGCGGCACTAAGGAGCTTCTCCTCATAGACATGGCCATAAGCCTACAGGTTCGTCGAATATTAAGGGTAGCAAAAGAAAAATATGAGGGTAATAAAAGAATAAAAAAACCGGCCAAGTGCGAGTCCGACTTGCGTGGAAAGGGTTCAGAACGAATTTCATTTTTTTTTAACAAGTTATTTTAAAACTATAGACTTCTTATAGGTTTTCCTGTAATCTATAAGTAAAGCTCTGTTATCTCCATTTTTTTTTCAAAATTTTAGGCTCAGTAGTTTCGGAGATAAAGGGGGAATGATCATTTTTCTTGTAATTTCTTGAATAAGTTCAAAACCATTTATTTTAAAGTTATAAAAAAAAAAAATAATTACAACCCTCTTAGTAAGCCCTTTCATTTGATATATCACACGATGTTGTGCAAAAAACTTCTTTTTGAAATTTTCTAGTTTGACCCCAAAAGTGACCCCCACACTACAAATTTCATAATTTACATATGCGTCAGTATTTGGGTCACAGAAGTCCATATGTGTACTGAATTTCAACAGAATCGGTCGAGTGGATCCGGAGAAAACTGAGTGATCCTATAACACGACATCCGAGTGATCCTATAAGAAGAAGAGATCCCAAGACACCCTAGTGATCCTATAAGGGTTTCGTTTTTTGTTCGGAACTCTAAAAAAGCCGGCCAAGTGCAAGTCGGATTTATGTGCAAAGGGTTCCGAACGAATAATATTTTTTTAACATGTTACTCTAAAATTACATACTTCTTATAGGTTTTCGTATAATCTAGTATAGGTCAAAATTTTAGGCTCAGTAGTTTCGGAGATAAAGGGGATGGTAAATTTTCATGTGCTTTCTTTTTATTTTAACTTCAGAATGCATTTACTTTAATTATTAAAAATATACTTTTGAGACCCTTACGATAAACCTAGGATTTGACATGACACACGGTATAATTGGATTTTTTTGTTAATTTTCCCCCAAAAAGTTACCCCGTTTTTTTAAATTATCTATTTTCCTTACGCGTCCGTGTTTGGGTTACAAAAGATTATATCTGTACTAAATTGATATTGAATCGTACGAGTAGATTGAGAGAAAATCGGCTTTGACAGACGGACAGACAAACAGACAACCGATTGATCCTATAATTATTTAATTATTCATTTAATCTTTACGTACAATAATGGTAAATGGGTGGACTTTATGCATCCAGAGGTACACACACAGACACACACACATACAGAGGTCGGTGGCCTATAGCGGCAATAGAAATACACACTATGAAAATTTCATCTGCCTACCTATTACGGTTCTTGAGATACAGCCCGCTGACAGATGGACGGACGGACAGCGGAGGTTTAGTAGTAGGGTTCCGTTGGTTACCTTTTGGGTATGGAACCCTAACAAGCAAACCGACCAACGCAATTTCACCATTCTCATATAAAGCTCTCTAAATAATCTGGCCCAATTTCACCTTGTAAACATCATTATTTGTTATCTTCTCACAAACCAACCTTTTTCGACTCCACCGGAAGTAATTTACGTTAGCCTAGAACCTTAATAAAGATGCAAAAAGGTTTATTCTACGGTTTACTTTTAAAATATGTTAATTTACTCCTTTTGACTTAGAACTCATTTCTCATCTGAAGTCATTAGATACCTTCATGGTTAAGTATATCCAAAAGGGTAAAGTTCCAAGATAATTTATAATCTACTAGCTGACCCGCGCAACTTCGTCTGCGTCACAATTTTCATCTATAATATAACTCCTACCCTACTCCAACCCTACTCCTACCCTACTCCTACCCTACTCCTACCCTACTCCTACCCTACTCCTACCCTACTCCTACCCTACTCCTACCCTACTCCTACCCTACTCCTACCCTACTCCTACCCTACTCCTACCCTACTCCTACCCTACTCCTACCCTACTCCTACCCTACTCCTACCCTACTCCTACCCTACTCCTACCCTACTCCTACCCTACTCCTACCCTACTCCTACCCTACTCCTACCCTACTCCTACCCTACTCCTACCCTACTCCTACCCTACTCCTACCCTACTCCTACCCTACTCCTACCCTACTCCTACCCTACTCCTACCCTACTCCTACCCTACTCCTACCCTACTCCTACCCTACTCCTACCCTACTCCTACCCTACTCCTACCCTACTCCTACCCTACTCCTACCCTACTCCTACCCTACTCCTACCCTACTCCTACCCTACTCCTACCCTACTCCTACCCTACTCCTACCCTACTCCTACCCTACTCCTACCCTACTCCTACCCTACTCCTACCCTACTCCTACCCTACTCCTACCCTACTCCTACCCTACTCCTACCCTACTCCTACCCTACTCCTACCCTACTCCTACCCTACTCCTACCCTACTCCTACCCTACTTCTACCCTACTCCTACCCTACTCCTACCCTTCTCCTACCCTAATCCTACCCTACTCCTACCCTAACTACCTACCCATTTATTTGCTTTTAAACCTTCCCTGTATTTTGGCGAATCCAACAAAAAAAGAATTATTAAAATCGGTCCAGCCGTTCTCGAGTTTTAGCGAGACTAACGAACAGCAATTCATTTTTATATATATAGATTACTAATATAATAAAACTGCCGAGTTTTTTTAAATGCGTTAGTTTTTTGAACTACCTGTCGAATTTGGAACATTCTTTTTGTATATGATAGCCATACTCATGGTGAAGGCTATAGGCTAGTCGCAGGAAAGAGTTAGTCATAAATAACCTGTTTTTGAACAGACTGAGCTGTGATCTAAACTAAATTTATGGAGAGATAAAGCGTTTGTTTGTTTGTTTGTGAAAGGTGGATAATTTGTGGGGTTTAGTCCCATCTCTTCTCCTATGAGTTTACCCCTACACAAAATTCCCATTTCTATACTGAAGAGATGGGAAGGGGAAGATATGGAACTAAATGATTTGTGGAAGTACCGACTACTGAATGCCAATTCTCGTACTTTAAAACGTCAAATTCGAGTCGCAATATCATCTAAGCGATAATCAATGTCAAAAATTTGATGAAATGTAGGTCAGAAAATATAGGTGTTTTTTGACAGTTTGCAGCTGCGATGCGCATGCAAATGCTCTGTAAAAATACAAAAAATTGCCCTCTATTAACGGAAATGAATTAACTTATTTAGTTTTTAAACATTGAAGTTCTACATCAAGACAGTCCCCCAAAGCGCGTCCGTCACGACTTCCAAGTTTATTAGCGGGGAAAAAAATGGCGCAACATGTTTGTGTTGCTGGGGAGTTTGTTGCTGGGGGGGTGTTCTCCCCAGCAACAAACTCCCCAGCAACACATCTGTCTGTATAAAGCTACATAAACGTTGAGTGTCATTGGATATTTTTTTATCTCGGAAACATGAATAGTTCAAGTTAAACGTTTATAAGCAACGCGATGGAAGTTGCGGAAAAAGCTAGCAACATATAAAAAATTCTTCCGTTACTGATTGATTGAGTGACTGATAGACAGCGCATAGCCGAAACTACTGGTCGTAGGAAGCTAAAATTTGGCATATAACTTCCCTACATTTCGTAAAAGAGCACTCAGAAACGGTTTCCCGAAATTCCCACGAGAACGGGAAAAATGGAATATGAGCGTACAAAGTCGCGAGCAAAAGCTAGTTTTTAATATATAATTCCTATTTCCTCGGTGGTGGAGATGTCAATCTTACTTTCGGCTCAGTGAATATGTCAATATAGATACTGACGATTCATCGGCGACTTAAGCAAAATATTTTCCTCCACCTGTGGCCCGGATGTGGGTTACACAAATATTTGTTTGGTTCACAGATAATGGAATGCCGGCAGCGGCTAGAATCTTCATTGTTAATAAATGTATATCAAAACGGTGACATTCGTTGACACGCGTGGTGTGTATTAAAACGGCGACATTCGTTTGTAAGTTTTAAAATAAGCACTGGCTGGAGGCTTTAATATCCATGGAGATTTTATTTATATTAAGGCCGCCACAGGAAAGTCCGGTTAAGCAGTCGACAACCTCCTAGTTTGACCTGCGAGAGGCCATTCATTATATTATGACACGCGTGATGTGTATTAAAACGGTGACATTCATAGACAAGCGTTGTGTGTATTAAAACGGCGACATTCTTTGTAACGCGAGGTATCTATCAAAACGGTGACATTTATTGACACAAGTGGTGTGTATTAAAATGGTGACATTCGTTGACACGGGTAGTGTGTATTAAAAGATTTGGTAATGCCGTCTTTAGCGCTCTGAGGCATCTCGTTGCTCTGTGCCCTCTCAGTATTTGTTCCGAGTTCGGATGTGTGTGATTAACGTTACTCATGACTCAAGGACTTGAACAAAGGACTGAAAGTGAGTAAAGGTAAATAATTACACCCACGTTTTGCCATTTATTTAAGGCGTAAGTGAAAGTGACATTTGTTAAAGAGCAAGTTTATTTCTGACTAGCTTTCTTACTGCTTCACTCCGTGTCATGGGCCTATTTCAAACACAGACACACCATCACACACACTTCATAAAATGTAACGATAATTAGTGAAAGAATATTTGCAGGTATTCGTAACAGTATTTCTATTTAAGACACAGAAAACAACAATGAAATTAAAAAGACGGTAAAAAGAGCACAACTTTGTATTATTTATTATTAATATAACTGTATTTATTATTAACTTTGGATAACCGTGTTAACATCCCGTCAGTTACCTTTATATTCCTAATTTCTAATTTACCTCCTGAATACAGGTCAGTACCTAAGGAAAAGTACCATTAAAACTACCAGAAAAAAAAAACTTCCCGCCTTAAGGATAACAGACTGTAAGTCAGTCAGCAACGTAATTTAAAAGCAGCTTTGGGAAACATTATTCTCAATTTAGCCCTTTCATATTTCTGTTAAGGTATTTTATGGTTATTTATCAAGACAGGATCAAGATTAACGTGTTTTCACACCAAAGGAAATAAAAAGATAACTGTTTCGTAAATACAAACAAAATAGCCTTTTCATTGTTTTCATGTTTTTTCTTATAAATAGGAACTAAGTAGATACAGCCGTTATACATCTCATTGTCTAAGCTTAGGTGCTGTGAGCATGAAATAAACTGTCATTCCATTTTGTTTGTATGGATTCACAGTTCACTTCACTTAAGCTTACGTTGAAATGTTTGTTTACAGAATCGCAGTACAGAACACTTGAAAAAAATATATCTTCGAAGGAGATTTAACTACCAGTAGTCTACTACTGATGGTGATGACTCATGGGTAATGACAACACATATCCAGATGTCGTCATAATCAACATTCCAGCTGAAAGACTCAAAAAGTGCTGGTACTCGTTCAAAAAGTGGTGGTACTAAGCCTAATTTGAATAAATGACTTTTGACTTTTTGACTTTGACTTAGACGTCCAGAGAAGAAACTGGGCATAGGCCGCCCCCAAGCGTGACCATACCGACCGGTCCTGACCTACTCGCATCCAGGGAACTCACACGGCCCTCGCCAAGGCATCAGTCCATTTACCGACGCAGCTTTGAGGAAAGCCACGCTCCGATAGGTATGCAGTCGCCACTCCAAAAACTTTCAGCCCCATCGACCATTCAAGAAGAAGAAGGCTAAGTCAAATTTTCCTTCAAGCGTAAAACCCGAAACCACTACCTGAAAGAATGTTATTCTTAGTTTAGTCTTCGTCATTATTATTATGAGTTCTCTTAATCAGAAACATTATAAAACATCATATTCATTAGTTTACTATTTTAGCATTATATATGTATTTTATTAGTATTATATATATATATATTACTTTTTGTATATTTTTTTCCGTACCTAACTAAATTCTATTTATTTGCTCTACACCTACCACGGTGTATTTCTTTTTAACCCAAAGGTTGACTGGTAGAGAATGCCTTGTTGCATTAAGTCCGCCTATGTACCACTATTTATTTATTTACTAAAACCTTATGCACAAGTAAAAATACACTGTACAAAGGCGGACTTAATGCCTAAGGCATTTTCTACCAGTCGACCTTAGGGTGGTGCAGAGAAAATATGGCAATGGCAAATTATAGGAAAGAAAAAACAGAGACAGAAAAAAAATACAACCATAAATACATAGATACACATACACATAAATAAAATTCACAACGTTATTAAGAAAGAACGAAACCAACGAATTAACGCTGTGATGATTCTAACAACTTCTTGCGAATGTGCTCCCGTGCTTTCATCCTAAAAGACAGCCGACTGGTTGCCGTTCTGATGTTCAGAGGGAGCGCATTCCAAAGGAAGATCGCCTGGACAAAGAAAGAAGAGTGGATAAACCCAGAGCGGTGTGAGGGACATCGTAGAAGAAGATTACTGGTTGAGCAAAGATTTTTACTGTGGGCAGAGCAAAGGAAATGAATTTGTGAAGTAATATAAGAGGGAGAAGAAGGATTATTAAGAAAAGAAAACAAGTTAGTCAAGGCCCTCAGCGCTCTGCGCTGATGGATGGGTAACCATTTTAACAGTGATCGATGCGCGAATACGTGATCATACTTACGAAGGTTGAAGACAAATCGAATGCAGTTATTTAGAAGACGGTCAAGTTTATTGAGGAGATCTGCATTCAGGCCGTAGTAGCACACATCACCAAAGTCAATCATGGGGAAAATGAGGGGACTGTACAAGCATGGCCTTTATGTGACCTGGGAGAAGATTTTTCAGTCGATACAGGGACCGCAACGTTCCGGAACTTTCCGACTGACACTCGTGACCTGCTTTCGCCAGTCAAGACAGGTGTCGACATGCAGACCAAGATCCTTAACCTCGGAGCCAAACGGAATGACTGTGTTGTCAAAGATTACAGGTGGTACAGTTAAGCCATTAAGCTTTCTCAAGCTATGGGGACTCCCAACTATGATCCGAGCCTGACACTTGACAGGGTTTAACACTATTGTACATGAAGTTTAAATAAATAAATAAATCTACGAGTTGTGTACCCTAAATATCACACATATAAACTAAGTATGTTTTACCAACACTAGTAAACAGAAGGAGGTCCCTTTTCAAATCGTAAACCGGTTTCACATGTTTAACACATGAGACATGTCTAACATAAAAGAAAACCATTTCCCTGAAACAGTTTCCGAAAGATTTATTCGTAGGAAATTGAAAATAGATATTGTTTGAGCCTTTGTGAAAAATACCTTACGCCGCCAATAGGGCTTCCTGGCTCAAATGGTCTGCCCATAGCAGAATTAATTGAACGATTCGAATCATAGACATATATAGAGTAATAGACGGAGTAAAACTGTCACAGAATTGACTAGACGTTAGAAAAAGACAGCGACTGTGCAGGCGATACCTGTCTTTTTTAGGTAGTGACGATGGTAATACTGACAGCTTGTGACGTTGCCTAGTCAGAATTCGGTTGAGCAGATTTGTCAAGGTTAGTTCGTCGATGGGTCCACAGCAAGACTCCTCTGTACCCGAGAAAGTACGTTAAGACATTGGGCACGGCTGTAATTTGTAGATCTATGATAGTCTTACGACGATAGTTAGAAGCAAAATTAGACACTAGTCTTGCATAGGGTTATCATGTACCCCATTTATTGGGTTGTACGTCTGATAGGTGGCGTAAAATTCTGGTACTCGGCTGCATCTGGTTGACTGGCAGCCGATCTCAACATAGTTAGGAATACGTTTGGCAAGCAGATTTATTTTGAGACTTGGATATCGACGGTTAACCATCACGAACCTACCTGACATATTTTTCAGTCTAAAGTCACCAAAATCTAAGAAGTCCGATTTGACAGCTGAGTAGAGAGGGATAAAAGATTGCTTTACCATTAAGTGCGAAAGAGATTTATTTTTAAGTCTCTTTCATACTTACTAGTAAAGCAATATTGTATCCTACTTTCAAAACGGGCTTTTCATTTTTGGACAACTTTAACTTAACAGCTTTTTTCAAAATCCTGCCATCACACAAAATAGAAAATTCAACAAAAAATACTAATTTTGGTTTTGATCATAATTTATCTGTACTTAAATGTAAAATATAATTATTATTTCCTTATTTGGTTTGTGTGAACTTTTAACATTTAAGTTTTGGAGGTTGTACGTCGTTAAAGAAAGCTCAGTCCAGTTTTCTATCTGTGATTCAAATAAATTGAATCCTGAAGATAAAGGTTGCCTGGATGAGATCGCGGAATGCGATAAGGCCGGCAATTGTATATTTGTTTAGCTTAAGGTTTTCTTTATGTTTTTATATATTGTTGTACAGTACACTAAATATGACCGATGACCTTGTGAAGGTCGTGGGTAGCCGGTGAATGCGAGATGCGCAGGACCGGTCGTTATGGCGACGCTTGGGGGAGGCCTATGTCCAGCAGTGGACGTCTTTCGGCTGATATGATGATGAAAGTAAATATAAATAAAAAAAATAAAGACGCCGCTTTGTCAGCTTGGACAAAGGTGATATTGGGCTTTCTCGTTGAATTAAAGAGATATCTTTTCTTTTACCTTAATTTTTCATTCGTCTTGTTTCTAAAATGTGTTTTTTTTATGTTTAAAGTAAGTTTTAAAGCTATTGATTGTATTTAGCTTAGATGAGTGAAATTATTGTACTAAGACAAGTTACCATGCTTGATCTGTTTAGAAAGGAATATAATGTTTTATTAGTGTTCCGTAACCGACGTGTAACCAACGGAGCCCTATTACTAAGCCTTCACTGTCCATCCGTCCATCTTTCCATCTGTTCGTCCGTCCGTCCATCTGTCTATCAGCGGGTTGTATCTCATAAACCGTAATAAATAGACAGTTGAAAATTTCACAGAGAGTGTATTTCTATTGCCGCTGTAGCAACAAATTAAATAAATTGTATTGAAAATTATAGGGGGCTCCCTACTAGAAACGTGTTTTTTCGGTTTACGGTACGGATCCCTTCGTGTGAGAGTCCGACTCGCACTTGACCGGTTTTACTGTTTAGAGAACCTTTCATTGTGATCGCTGAATTTAAGGGGATACCTTTAGAATAAGGCCGTTTTTCGTTTTAACGTATCTTGTTAGGTACTTCGCACAGGGATGTGAGATTACGGTATATGCTTTTTGACTTTATGATCTAGTATTCAACTGAAGGAATACACGATACGAAGAAATTTTCTCGATAGAAAAAAATCACAAAGTTCGAAATATCTTTTCACTTTTTTTAGCTACAAGACGCAACGCTTTAGATTGATCCTATAAAAATAACCTTATAGCATATAAAATAACCTTATCGAGGTTTCAACTGAACAGATTTCGATATAATAATACTTTTATGTTATCAAATCCGAAAATTTATTTTGGCACTTACGTTTTTTTATTCCGAGCTACACTCTTATTATCTTCATCTCATCTTTTGCCTTGCAAAAGTATTTGCATCTCTCTCATTTGTTCAGTTCTTCAGATGCTCGGTGGAGCTCTTGCAGGCAGAACCTGTATCACTTTTCTGCAAATCGGAGCTGTCAGATCTTCGTAATTTCAATATATTTTTTTACAGTAAATGCTAATAGTTTAGCCGTTTATAGATAAATTTAGTGTTAAAAAATGTCTGCACCATGTGAATGTGTATTTTTATGACTTTGAACAATATAAAACGCAATATTTTTCTATCCAAACTAATTTTTGAAATAAGTATAAAATTGGTATGAAATAAAAGAGCAAAACTAAATTAAGTACAACGTCGTTGGGACTTCCTACCTGAAGGCGACAATAGACTCGTTTACCAGGAAATGAATAGCAACGGCTTGAATAAAATAACGTCTCCAAGTCATCACCTTTACTTGTACATACGTACTGTATCCTCCAATGTTCTCATCTCACAGAGCAATATTGGGTAAACATTATGTTTTCTATATTGTAGTGTCTGTTTATACAGCGTTATTCTTACATTTTAACTCAAGAAACACGCTAAAATAAATGTTTGCATTTTAGGATTGAAATACGTCAAACATCAATGTGTCAAGAATGTGTTAAATGTCAAAGGCAACAAGCCTAGGGAAAATTATGGAGTCGCGTTTGAATTGTGAAAAATGTGTTTAGTAAATACTAGCTTTTTACCCCGACTTTTCTGCGTGGGTTTTAGAAGTACCTACCAGAAATAAATGAAAAATATTTGATCCTACTAATATTATAAATCTAAATCAATGTGATGTTGTAATACTTGTTAGGATAATTTTAATTTATCATAATTCTGGCCTCTTGATATTTTGTGACTCTTTATCCCTCATCATTTCAGCCTTACTTCATCTCGTACCACAGACATATTTTTGTAAAAATAAAATATTAGCAAGTTCAATTTAATTGACACTGACGTAATTTCAAAGCCTTAAGTTAGTTATGACGCATTTTTAACGTCTCATTAGATATATCGCCAATAAAACAGTATGTAAATCATGCCTTCTCATAAAGTCGGCGAAAAAATTATACATTATTTTTTAATTTTTACCTTCCAAATTTGTTTAAAACGCTTACTTTCTTTCGCTTTTACGACACTAAACATTACAAACATCAGAATAAGGTTAACATTTTTCCACCATTCCAACCTATCAAAAGTCTTGGTAGGTATAGTTTACGAACACAAAAACAGTACAATACAATATCAGCGTTTTACCTGAAATAAAACGCACATTAAAATACTTACCCCACTGGAAGCTTTCTTATGAGATCTGTTTGTTATCGCCTGGTGCTATACTGTAGGCCAACATGATAAAGCAGGAAAGAAGAGAGATAGAAGAGAATTTAAACAAAGTTGTAATTAATAATTTATGCATTTATTTAAATATACGTATAAAGCAATTCAATGAAAGTACATAGATAAGTGTACTTTCTAGAAACTTTATCTATAACTACTATGTGTAACTTCTACTAAGTAAACTCTTTTTTTTTAATAAGAAATCATAAATTGGAATCATAAACAACCAATTTAAGAATATCTGTTCTAGGTAAACAACATTTTTATTTAGCAATGTTAATCAATTGGATTGAACAATTGTGTGACGTTTTGTGAATCAGTACTTCTCATTATTTCTCGTCTATAAAACTGCTGGAATGTATTAGCTGAACGCCAATTTCCACGTGCCAAGATTTCGTCGAGAGGATAATTTTGAAACCAGCTTTTGGAGGCTACAGCAGACCGGGTGCTACCTGGTGTGGCTGCAATGCCAGCTTCCCGAAACAGGGTCTTTACCCATCCTGCAATGGCTGTACGTGAAACAGGTTAGCCACACCTCTAATCGTAATAAATAAATTAGTTGATTTTGCCGCTTTACGTCTGTCGTTATATAATATATAGTTTTTTCTGTCCAGTATATAGGGTTAAGGTTAGAGCTATCGGTATTTAAAAGCAATTTCCAGCCGGATTGCCTATTATTAGTGCTGTCAGTTTTAGAGCCAAACCGAGGCCAAAATATTATACTGCTATCAGATGTTATGCAATGATTAGGATCAATATTAAGTAGAGTTAGATCGTGTATTCGCCTACCAGAGCAAAGCAACAACAAAATTCCAGTATGACGAGATGTTTGAAATAGATTATTTGAATTAATTATGTAATTATTCAAAAATGAAATTAATTTATCAATATCCCAAACTGGAGACTTTGTGACCTTTGGATTTTTAAGGGCAATATATTTTAAAACATGTCTTACTAGAACGTGTGAACTTAACTGACTTGAAGTTTCAGCGTTACATAGTGTAGAAATTACCGATTTATGTAAAAGTATTGAATTATACGACAACTTATCAATTAAATATAAATCACATAAAAACTGCACTAATTGTGAACCAGTGGGATTCATTAAGTCAAGGTTTTTATTACGGCACCACGACGTCCAGCGCTTCCAGGCTACTTCGTAGGTTTTTAGTGTAGATTGGAGGAGGGTACTGAAGGGGTGTTGACCTTTGACAATTTTGGGCCCACCAGTTTAGTTCCTCTAAGACACCTTGTGGTAGTGGGTAGGTCTTTGATGGCAGGACTGGCAGCGAATTTACGAACATTAGTAACTGTCGATGATTGAGCCGACCCCGAGGGACAACAAAACTGGCAAAATTTATAAGTCCCACTATTTTCTGCAACTCCTTTAAAGTTAACCGCTCTTGTTCGCCTGATTTATCCTGATAGCCTGATTTATCTTTGTAATGATGTCCTGAATCTTTTCTTTTGGTAGGATTTTTTTATTTTCCCATGGTTCTATAGTATCCCTAAATAAATTATCTTTTGAGGAGAAACAACAGATTTTACGAAATTTCCTGTCCACCCCAGTTTTTGTAATATTTGTAGTTATTTTGACATGCTCGCGAAGCGTGTGAACAAAAATGGCGTGCCACTTTTTTACGAAAACTAAAAACTACCCGCAACCACCAGGTGGTGCCACTGAGCCGGAAGTAAAGAGGGGATAAAAATACGAAAACTGGTAAGAAATCGATGGGAAACGGAAATGCTATCTCATATGAAAGCTTCCAGTGACGGTCAAGTAGTTTAATACAAGTATTTTTCCATGATTTGGTATAAGTCTTGAAGATGTTCCGTGGATGAAACAACCACCAGGGTTATCCTACAGCCCCGGATTTGGAATGCCGCATATAATAGCAGCGGTGCTCATGTATAACTTTACTGAAAGGGTCATTGCATCACATTTAGGGTCTCATATCAACCGAAAGACATCCACTGATGGACATAGGCCTCCCCCAAAAGGGGGGGGGGCGTTGCCATAATCGCCACGCTTGGCAGGCGGGTTGGTGATCGCAGTGTATGGTTGAGTTTTACAGAGAACGCTGCTGCCCATTCTCTGGCGAGTCCCTTAGTCGCCTCTTACGACACCCATGGGAAGTGATGGGATGGTATTATTCTTTTACGGCACCATACGGCACCGGCCGACACCATACGGCATTTAGGGTCTAATACTGATTAACAATGTCCAGCAGTGGACGACTTTCGGCTGATATGATGATGATGATGATGACTGTTTAACTAGGTATTGAACTCAACTAATATGATAAAGAGTTAAAAATTTTTTATTTTTTTATTTGTGATGGGTTTGCTCTTGACTCTAGTCTAGGTCAGAGATGACCGAGACAAAGTCTACGATGGAGCGAGCTTACCCAGAAGGAGCCTGTTCACAAGAGATTGGGTTGTAAGCGTTTGGAAACACGGACGCAGGTAGAGAGTTCCACTCCTTTGTTGTGCGCATTATAAAAGACGTTTGGAAACGCTAAGTGCGAGTTGGTGTAACAGCAACAAGGTAGGGATGGTAAGATGCAGTGCGTCTGGATGTCCGATGGTAGAAGGGGGCCGGTGGGATGAGGTCGTGGAGTTCTTGGGCACACTCACCGAAGTACAATCTGTAGAAGACCGACAAGCAGGCAACCTTACGGCGATGAGCCAAGCTATGCAGTTTGGCATCCACCAGTTTTACGTCACCGATGAGCCTCTTAGCTCTGCGTTCCACCGAGTCAAGCGCGGCAAGCTGATACTTAGCTGAGCCATCCCAAAGGTGGCTACAATACTCCATGCAGGATCGGACTTGCGCTTTATATAGGGTTAAAAGCTGTCCAGACCTGAAGTATCGCTTTACCCTGTTTAGGATGCCCAGCTTTTTGGCAGCGGTTTGGGCTTTGTACACGATGGTGGCGCCGAAGTTGAGACTGGATGTCAACTCCATGCCTAGGAGCTCGATGTTTACAGGACGTTCGATTTATTTTTCACTGATACAAAACAATCTCCGGAAAATGCACGGTTTCTGTGGAAAAGGCTACGTGAGTAAAGCCACGCGAAAAAAAAAACAAATTGACTACTTATCTTTTCATTCGTTTTCATAACTTGTGTACATATTACAATTACGATTAAAATACAACTTTTATACAACTGGTCTACTCCATACCTTCCGTATGCTTAAAAGTCTCTAGTACTATCTCTATCGCACAATTATGGCCATGTTCTTGAATAGTCAACTGAATTAGTAGTTTTCAAAATAATTTGGGGCCATACAAAACATGATATAATTTACCAACGATTGTAAAAAATGAGTATTCAAACAAATCAATATGTTTCGTCGCTCGATATTTTATAAAATTGTATTTTATCTACGTCTAAAATCACTGTTTATAAGAGTGCTGATTTGTGTTAATATTTGGACAGAAGAAGTTTATGAAGTTTGCGTGCGGGCAACACTGAATCAGTTGGGGGTTAGAATTAATTTGATATTGTGGCGCTAGGTTCGATATTTCGGACTTTGCACATGGAAGCATGCGGGGACTGCGCGGTGCCAGGAGATGAAATCGGTGCTTTCGAGCTATCATTTATTTCAAAGATACGGCCTTAATAAGATTTTTAGTAATAAGCTCCAATCGACAGTCAAGCCTACCTAAAAAGACTAGATCTAAGAAAGTACTAAGTTCTTTTTTATGATTACCTACAATACAATTTTGTAGCTAATGAACGTTATTCCGTCAAGAAATCTAAACAAACAGTTTAATAATTAATGTTGGCTAAACGATTCAAGTTGTATCCAAGCGTAAACATGCTTCTTTATAAGTTTAAATGGCTTTTTTCATGATGGGAAGTCGTCAAATGAATCCTTCTGCTCTGGACCTTGCGAAATGGAGTGTCAGACTTTTAACGCTGTGAAGGCATTTGTACTGTATTCTACAGTTTAGACACTAAGAACATCTCTTGCGATAAATTCAATCCCATAAGTTTTTTAAGGTTACGTACCCAAAAGGCAACCAACGGAAACCTATTGCTAAGCCTCCGCTGTTCGTTCGTCCGTCCATCCGTCCATGCATCTGTCCGTCTATCTGTCCGTCCATCGTAATATGTATACAGTTGAAATTATCACAGAGTTTGTATTTCTATTACCGCTATAACAATAAATAATAAAAATTAAATAATTTAAAAATTAAAGGGGGCCTCCATACTAAAACCTGTTTTTTCGGTTTATGGTACGGCATCCTTCGTGTGAGAGTCCGACTCACACTTGGCCGGTTTTTTCCTTACTAATATTATAAATGCGAAAGTAACTCTGTCTGTCTGTCTGTCTGTCTGTTTGTCACGCTTTCACGCCAAAACTACTGAACCGATTTAAATGAAACTTGATACACAAAAAAAAAGATAAATAGATAAATATCTATCTATCTAAATAGTCTAGAGCCTGAGAAAGGACATAGGCTTTTTATCCGGGGAGTATGTGCCGTAGGGACAACGCGGGCGAAGCCGCTGGCAGAAGCTAGTAAATAATAATAATCTGCGCCCTCCAATTAACCTTAGATGTACCCAAGACGGCGTCTTTAGCTTCAGGATTCAATTTATTTCAATCACAGATTGATCAGAACCACATAAAAGAGGCTCAGGACAAATGACATTTTGTCAGCGGTAGCGTGGCGAAAGCGATTGTCAAAACGTCAAAAATGTATGGAATTGACAAACGCTGTCGAAATGTCACGTGATCAATACCTTATGCTTTAGCATTTCGACAATCGCCATCGCAGAGTGGCACTTTGTCTAGACCCTCTAGCCTGCGAGTCTAAAAAGGCCTTTTTAGCAGAATCAGAAAGCACATCACGCTACCCGTCACTGTCAAATTTTCCCAATCAACCTTGAACCAAATGCGTTGGCGGTAAAGATGAAAATGAAACTTGACAAATTGTTGTGTGATTAATACTATGATTCTACTAAAGTGGCCTTTTTAGACTCGCTGAGCATTCTAAAACGACGTACAACCTCCAAGACTAAAATGTCAAAAGTATTATATTTTACATTTAATTGGGATATGACTGATGACAGGTTACAGAGGGACATTGACAGGGTGGTGAGCTGGAGCAAAGACAATCTCCTGCAGTTCAATAGCTCGAAGTGTGTGACAATAACTTTTTCTCGTGCACACAAGCTCTCATATTGACGGATAGCTTATGGTGCGGGTCACAGACTTCAAGGACGTGGGGGTAGTTTACTAGACCTTACTGTGCTGGTACTGCCGCTGCGGCTGCTGAGAACCTCAAAGGGCGAAAATATAATAACCTTGTTGGTAATAATATTATTGAGCCGTTTGGGGTTGAAACTCTTGGACCGTGGGGTTCGAGAGCTCATGCCTTATTTAAGAGGAAATGCTGGCGGCAAGACTGTACGTAAAATGTCATAATTCGTCATAATTCGAGGTTTGGCTCTCGACTGTTTTCTCCTCCAATATTGGACCGATATAAGAGATATTTCACAAACTGAATAAGAAGGATGTATACTGTGTTTTCCTTTTTTTATTAATAGTTGCCAAATTTGTACACTAGGGCTCTGTTGACAGCGATTTATCGGACAATTTTGAGCATTTTGTGAGAGTTGTAGTGCTTATATAGTTAATAAATTATCAAAAAAGAAAACATAGAAACACAGTATATATCCTTCTTATTTCAGTTTATGAAATATCTCTTAAATCGGTCCAATATTGGAGGAGAAAACAGTCGCGAGCCAAACCTCGAATTATGACTTTTTACATACAAAGTCTCGCCGCCAGCATTTCTTCTTAAAGATCTTTCTAGACGCTTTGTTGACACTTCGCGTGAACCAAGGGCTGACTTTTACCTCGGACAGAGTCTAAGCATTGCCGCCAGTTGTTTGGGCTCACTTCCAGTGGACAGCGATGCGGACGAATTTTTTGACGCCTCATTTTAGTTGGGATTTTTTTTGTTTAAGTGTATATACAATATATTTTATTTTAATGAAAATTAAATACTGCCCACACGATAAGAAGAAGAACTATGTTGATGTCGGCTGCCAATCCAAATGGATGCAGCCGAGTACGAGAATTTTACCCAGCCGTGCGTCTTGTTGTTTGATGATGAAATGCCCTTGACAATTCAATAGTGCAATTCTGACGCACAATTCCCGAAATGAAAAACCAGGGGGCTGGTAACTGAGCAATGTTCAAGAGAACTTTTCTGAAGAATTACTCCGATATGTGACTTTTTTTTTGTTTGCTTTTGACTCTAGTCTTGGTCAGAGGAAACAGAGACAAAGTTAATGATGGAGTGAGTTTACTCAGAAGAGGCCTGTTCACTATAACTTTGAATACATTAAGGTATTTATCTCAAACTCCAAACTTAGTCTCTCTATTCCGTTTATAAAATATGTTTGGTTTATTAGCTTGGGTGCTAGTAGTGAACTAGTGACCTCTGTTTACGAGGAAAGTGACTAAGGAGTTGCGCTTGAAAGAAACTAGATGGCATTAGTTTGTTCAATTGTACAAACTTCTCAGTTGCGTTGAAGGAAATAATCGTAGTCAGAGATAACTACCACACCGATAGTCAAAACGTTTAGGAGGTCAATTTAACCCCTTTACGTTTTAACCCTCGGTATGCCTGGTGGCAAAATGTTACGCGGTATGCCTGTCAGACCCTAATTTAAAGTGACTAAATTTCGTACTAGTTGTGGTAACTGGTGTATCTAAACATACTTATATCTGTACTAGGGGTATATAGTAGGGATATAAATGAATAAAACAAATCCACCATATTAAGTAAATAAATTAATAAATAATAATTAAAGGTTATGCTTTTAGCAAAAAACAGGCCATTTTAACGCTTACATGAATAAAAAAAAAAAAACAACAAAACTTTAGTTGCACAATAGAAGGCACAAGACAAAGACCATAGATAATGCTGTAACAATCAGTCCTTGTCACTACCATCAACGGGTGTAGGCAGAGGTGTAAGGAATAACCTCTGGATTTGACACTGGTGCTCGGGGTTTTTTGTGTTTTTCCACCATCCCAGTTGACTTCGGACTAAATTAGTGGCCATATGGCTTCAGTTGGTTGAAAATGTTCAGCTACTGAGAGTGGTTGCGCAGAAACATCATATTTTAATGAAATACAATGGTTTAAGTAACAGGGTGTTTCTGACAGACCCTACCAGGCATACCGAAGGTTAGCTAACACTCTTCTTGCTCTTGAAAACAGGTCACCGTGAAAACTCAGGTGAAGTTAACATCAAGTGAGCTGTCAATCCAAATAAACAGGATGGAATGACAATTCACTTCATGCTATGCTCGATCAATCTTCAAGGTTAAGCAAACCTTGCCGAGGTCGGTCCGTGGATGGGTGACCATCCGGTACATACCGAGACTTAAAACACTTGTAAGCCGTTGTTTCATAGTTGTTAAGTGTCGTCAGAAGCCAAAATATCTGATACGAGTATTGCAAAGGAGTTTCGAGTTACTCCGGTACCTACTGGGTTGTGGAGGTAAGATAGGTACTCTGCTGCATCCAGCTAGATTTAACGCAACGCTTAGGCCGCGTACACGCGTGCATTTATATTATACATCTCTGCATTTGACGCGACCAGCGCTGCAGCGGCGCGTTCAAACACTCACTGTGTCCCTATGTTTTTCTTTTTTCATTAGTAGTAGCCAAATTTGAACACTAGCACCCTGTTGACAGGGGTTTATCGGATAATTTTGAGCATTTTTTGAGGGTTCTAGTCCTTATACGGTTTATATATCATCAAAAGAAAACCAAGAGACATTATATATCTTTCTTATTCAGTTACGAAATACAGTTTAAATCGGTCCAATATCGGAGGAGGAAACAGGCGAGAGCCAAACTTCGAATTATGACTTTTTACATACAATGTCTCTCCGCCCGTGTTTCTTCTTAAAGAATTTTTAGGTTCTGGCGAAGGGGAAGCTGGTGAGTCGCTTTTGAAGAAGCTTGCGACTCTAGTAAAACTATCACGGCGACGTGAACGATGTCGTCGTCGATGTCTTGTACGGGGCAAATCTTTGTGCCCTACGCAAGAAGAATGGCGGCATTTGTTCGATCGCTGTCGAGTGCACCTATAGGCGACTGGCAGGCCAAATTTGTTTCAAATTATTTGGTGAGAGACTAACAAATACATTCCAGCACCTACAGCTTGGCTTTAGCTTTAGAGGAGGCTGTGAGGCTGCCGTACATTATCCCCCTTCCCTTTTACTTTTTTAAATTCTGGCAAGGGTGACGTCATTGTCGAGGTTGACGTCAAGAATGAATTCAATTCAAAACAGGGATACCTAGTTGGCGGAGGTAAAAAAGGAACTACCTGAAATTTTTATGATACCTACAAAAATTTTTTTCAATAGCACTAGAGGTCAAAATAAAAAAAAAAGTTCATTGCACCTCTTAGGAAATTAATTTACATTCGGCCTTCACCCTCACTAGACAACGTAACCCTACTACTAAGCCTCCACTGTCCGTCCGTCCGATCATCCGTCCGTCTGTCTGTCAGCGGGCTGTATCTCAAGAACCGTAATAGGTAGACAGTTCAAATTTGAATGATTTTCACAGATTGTGTATTTCTATTCCCGTTATAACAAAAAATAATAAAAATTAAGGTACAAAATCCTTCATCTGCAAGTCCGACTTGCACTTTTAATCTATGGCCCTCCCCATCACGAAGAATTCGATTTTACTGGCGAGTAAAATCGAATGTTTTAGTGAGGATCCTTAACTAAAACACAGATGATTTTCACACGCCTTGCCACAGATCGCGTACCTTTTTGGAAAGCTAACCATTGTGGAAATCATTTTGAACGACGAGAACTCGTTGTACATGAAGATTTGCCTTGTTTGCCTATCTACTATTTGCATAAGTTATGTAATTTTCAAGCTGAGGAATTCTCATGGGTGTTGGACAAGGCTGGAGAATGCATCTAATTATAATGCACTGCATGAGTCAAAAAGCTTGAATAAAAGGAAGAAGGCTGCCTGATTCGTCTTGGGTGTTTGAGACACGGATTAGGTGGATTATTACAGAGAATCGACTCACATTTTTTTTATTATTTGTGATGGGTTTGCTCTTGACTCTAGTCTAGGTCAGAGATGACCGAGACAAAGTCTACGATGGAGCGAGCTTACCCAGAAGGAGCCTGTTCACTCTTACTTTGAAGAAATTAGGGTTGTAAGCATTTGGAAACACGGACGCAGGCAGAGAGTTCTACTCCTTTGCTGTGCGCATTATAAAAGACGTTTGGAAACGCTTAGCTAGTTCACATGAAGTTGGCATAAAATAGCGAAAAGAACACACGTTAGATTTTAAGTTTCTACACTTAATTAAAAATGTGCCTCATCATTGTAATCGAATAAAATAAATACTTCCTTAAAATTACTTTATTGTTTATTTTTACTTGATGAGTTTGCAATAATGAACATTTGCATGTTTTCTTATGACGTTATCTCGTAAAATATCGTCCGTAAACCAACTTTACAGACGACCAATTTTTTTTTGCCAGGTTCTTTTTACTGGTTTAAGTCATTTTTCTTGTGGACTGAACAAAAACGGTGAAATTGGTGTCCAATTTATCCAATTTATCAGTATCTCCAAACGGACCTTCAATTGGAAGGTGTGACGCTCTTTCCAACGATGAGTATCATATAGCTATAGGGTGCTAAAAATCCTTATCTGTAGTGCTCAAAATTAGTTACCCATTCAGATCATTAACTCCGAACGAACTAATAATTGACAAAAGTTGAATTTGTTCTTCTAGAAAAACTCCTTCCAAGAGTATATCTTATGAATATTGAGCATTGGGGTATCTTTCTATAGTTGGATGACCATTTTCTTTGATTATTGAAAATATAAATTTATATTATGCTGTGTATTTCTATCGCTGAAGTCAGCTAACGTCCCGTCATCACGTAACGTGAATCATTTTCCTTAATGTTTCTCCAAACTTGAACACTACCATAGTCAGTGGCGGTTCCTTCATATAAGCCGAAAAGCCCGGCGGCATGCCTTACTAAAATGCTCGATAGAGAATCAATATCAAACCCGAACTATTTAAAAGTTCGCGCGCTTAATTCTTATCAAAATAACACAAAGTATGCTACCTATGCCACATTACTACATAACTACACATCGCGATTGTTCGCGCGCAGAGTTTCGCATTTGCAGCGTCTACATATAGCTATCTCGCTTACACGTACCGGCTTTTACCGGGCTTTCAAATACTATCTCCGTCACTTTCGCACTTATAGCGATGTGCCGTATAACGAGTTCTAAACCTTGTGCGCCTACAAATCGATCAGTATTGAAGATTAAGCCGTGCATGCGTATGAAGTTGCGCGCGTATGCGTGACCTTGTCACCTTGCCAACTCTGCAGTGTTGCCGTTTTAGCGACGTTGTGAGATCTTGGAGATTTTTAACGAGTTTGGGGACTTTTTTTAAGATTTAGCAACAATAAAAACTAGCGACTTTTTAAAATAACGAAATTAAATACTCAAGCAATATCTTAAAAATAAAAAATTTGCGACATCTAGCTAGATTTTTCATATACCTGGTGACTTTTTTTGCCTAAATGACAACACTGCAACTCTGCGTAAGTAGTTCTTGACACCGGAGTGCAACTCACTTCAGTTTTATTTGCTTGAGAGTTGAAAAGTTATGTTGTTAAAGTTTTTTGTGTGTTTTCTTAGATTTTCTCAGTGATACAATTGTTTTGGTGACTTACTTACAACAATGGAGGTAATTGTACCTTGTGAGGATTTAAAATGCGTTCAAGTTTTGATTGGCGAAGATAAGGTAAAACCTTTAAACTTTGCTCAGAAAAAACAGTTAAATTCTTCATTAAAACCGACGCCTAATCTGTGTTTTTCTCAGACTAGTAAATCGCATAAACGAAAATTTAATAGATCAGTGTATAAAACTACTTAGATTGTTGGCTGTTCGCACACTAATAAGTTGTGTTCGTTTTGCTGCCTATTTTTTTCGAATGAAGATTCCGTTTGGAATACATCTGGTTATAATGATTTAAATAACATATCTGGCGCCATCAAAAGGCACGCAAATTCCTATAAACACCTGTGTGCAATGGTTTCTTTCGGTAATTTTGGTAAACAACGAATTGAGACATCTATATCAGTTTATGAGAAAATTGCGATGATACATACGAAGGTACCTACAGACTCAGTCGAAACCTGAACTTTCTTTTTTTGAAATCGGTTAAAATTTTATTGGGCTTGCCTTATTTTGAAACCCTAGGCACGCCACTGACTGTCATGCGTATGAGCTACAAATAGTCCCTCACCCTCACGATCGGGGAGGCAGTGTCTCTTGACATCGCCAACGCCTTTAATAGGTACCTTACACTGGAGTTGCATCAGGGAGGCACTCCGGTATCACCGGATACCGACCTACCTCTGTCGCGTGATCGAATCTTATTTGATCGATTGCGCCGTTATCTACCCCGGTCACCGGGGAGAGTGGAACGGTTGAGAGATGTCGTGTGGTATTTCACAGGTATCGGCACTGGGGCTGCTCCTGTGGGACATTGGCTACGACTGGATAATGCGCGCTGACCTCCTTAGCGGCGTCCTGGCGCAGGATTACTAATAGGTAGATAGTATACTGCGTAAGCACACTGAAAACATCCTTAATATGAGACAAAATACGTGACTTTTCAGAAAACACTTCTTTCAAAGTAGAAACAGAAAAATTATGATAGAAAGCGCTAGGAACAGTTTTAAGCTAAATGTACTTGGGGTGACTAAATGTACA
This sequence comes from Lacanobia wlatinum, assembly GCA_947578705.1. NCBI lineage: Eukaryota > Metazoa > Arthropoda > Insecta > Lepidoptera > Noctuidae > Lacanobia > Lacanobia wlatinum. Next base: position 16,809,295 of record OX388044.1, read on the forward strand.
CGAAAAGAGCTAATTTTTCTTCGAAGTTTGTCATACTCAAAGCGAGAATAACCTTTATTCTCAAAGCACGACGAACCGAAAAAGAAGTGTCATTTGTCAGAAAAAAATATTGGCTGGAATATCTTTTGGCTAGAGAATATAGCTCGGAATTTCAGGAATATATTCAAATGCCAATCAAACTAGTTTTCTTTGTATTTATCACTGTAAAAAGACTAGCTTTTGTTTGAAGATTACCATGCCAAGTACATGTAGAGAATTTAATAAATAAACCAGAGATTTTGAATGATTTAGAAGATTTTATTTTACGTTATGTAGCATATTGCAGTCAATGGGGTACCCAAGTAGCACGCCAGCCACGTGTCAAAGGCTGCCCCGCCAACTCGAGAAAAATCCCTGTATGCTCCACCGTGCCAGCCGGCGACTGGATGGGACTGGGATGGACTGGATGGGACCCGGTGGCCATATCTGGGGTTTGTTCGGGTCAGTCTCCAAATGAGTTCCTCATAGGTTGGTTTAGCTCTAGTGGTGTACCTTATCTACCCGGGTTACTCTCTGGGACACAAGTTCAAGAAGCAGGCTAGGGTCTGTGTGTACGTCCACGATGACATTTGTTGTCATCGTCTCCGTTGCTTTGAGAAATCGGGTTTTTCTGCCATATTCTCGTGGACACTGGCGTGGAGAAATTTATCTACATCGGCGTATACCGATCGCACAGCGGTGACCAGGAGACAACAGTGCTTTTTAATTTCATCGTGGAGTCGACCGAAGTAGCCCAGCAACGGTACCCAATAGCGAAGTTCATTTTCCTGGGGGACTGTAACGCCCACCATAAAGAGTGGTTGTTCCCGTACCAGAAAACTGACCATGCTGGGTTAGAGGCGCGCAAGTTAGCTTTAACGCTAGATCTAACCCAGCTGGTGAATGTCGCAACGCGGGTACCGGACGTTGACGCCCATACACTCAATTGCTTGGACCTTCTGCTGAAAACTGATCCGGACGGTCATTCAGACCGTCCGGATCAGTTTTCAGCAGAAGGTCCAAGCAATTGAGTGTATCGGTCTTAGCCCCGCTGGGAACGTCTGACCACTGCCTGGTGAAATCCGTATTGATCTGTTCTCCTCCAGATAATAGTCCTAGAGGCACGAGACGAGTATGGCGATACGAGTCAGCAGATTGGGATGAGATGCGGCACTTTTTTGCGTCTTATCCGTGGCGGCAAGTGTGCTTCTCACGAGTGAGCCCCCGTGCTATGCTGACGTGATTGCGGACGAGATTCGGCAGGGGATGGAGTATTTCATTTCATTCTCCGACATCCCACTCGGTCACATATCCCAACCTTGGTATAATGTAGAATGCGCCCACGCTGAGGCCCATAAAGAGTCTGCATACCAAGCGTGGATCAAGGCCCGCGACTGAAAGGTTAAAGCACGTAGGGTTCGCGCCAGGTAAAGAGTCTTTCATTCTGCCGCTAAGTTCTGCAAGCGGGTTTTACGTAGGGCACGTTTTGACCATGATGGACGCATCGGGCCAAACTAGTATTGCACCCTCCGGGTAGTAAGCAGTTTTGGTCCCTGTCGAAAGCTGTTGTAACGAATTTCTGTCGACCCACTTTTCCTCCTGATTGGTCGCTGGCTCACTCTGCAAGTGAGAAAGCAAATTTATTTGCATCTCTCTTTGCAAGAAATTCACGTCTGGACGCTGGCTCCAAGCAAACACCAACATTACCTCATTGTGACTCTTCGATGCCGGAGATCGCAGTTCACATTAAAGAGGTCCGAAGAGTATTGTGCAGTCTAGACGTGAATAAGGCCAGCGGACCTGACGGCATTCCAGCGAGAGTATTGAGGCAATGTGCGCCTGAACTGTCTCCTGTATTGACACGCCTGTTCCGCCTCTATTTTGAAAAAAGAACGGTGCCTAAATCCTGGAAGCTTGCAAATGTGCAACCGGTGCCCAAAAAGGGAGACCGTGCTGACCCTGTTCATTACCGTCCGATCGCCATTACCTACATCCTTTGCAAGGTTAGCTACAACCTTGAAGACAATGACCTCCTCAGTGACCGTCAATATGGCTTTCGCCGAGGACGGTCAACTGGCGATCTTCTTGTGTATGTCACGCACAGCTGGGGCAAGGCCATCGAGAGACATGGCGAAGCACTTGCCGTGTCGCTCGATATCTCGAAGGCCTTTGACAAGGTCTGGCACGCAAGTCTACTTAGCAAGCTTCCTGCTTATGGCATCCCTGCTGATTTTTGTAGCTGGATATCAGACTTCCTTAGTGGACGGTTGATTCGAGTAGTTTTTGACAGCTGCTCCTCTGACCTCACGGTCATTGATGCTGGAGTTCCTCAGGGGTCTGTTCTCTTTGCAACTCTTTTCCTGCTGCACATCAATGACCTACTTCAGCCTGGTCTTGTTGGGTACACAGATGGCAGTACGGTTTCAGAGAGATACTTGTCCAGCGTAACAACCAGCGGGGATGAAGTTCGTTCCTTGAGAGAGGCCATGGTAGAGCTGACAAATTTGACCTTAAGCCTCGTCTTCCAGTGAGGTGATGACAATCTGGTCACTTTTAACGCCACCAAAGCACAGGCGTGTTTTTTACCGCAAAAAGGAGTCGTTATGACCAAACTCCTACTTTTCGGGGTGCATCTGTTCCTGTGACTGATCGGATCGAGCTTCTAGGCATCTAGTCTCAACTTCGGCGCCACCATTGAGTCCAAAGCCCAAACTGCGGCCAAAAAGCTGGGCATCCTAAATAGAGTGAAGCGATACGTCAGGCCTAGACAGCTTTTAACCCTATACAAAGTCCGATCCTGCATGGAGTATTGCAGCCAACTTTGGGATGGCTTAGTTAAATACCAGCTTGCTGCACTCGACTCAGTGGAACGTAGAGCTAAGAGGCTCATCGGCGACGTAAAACTGGTGGATACCAAGCTACACAGTTTGGCTCGTCGCCGCAGGGTTGCCTGCTTGACGGCCTTCTACAGATTGTATTTCGGTAAGTGTGCCCAAGAACTCCATGACCTCATGCCACCGGCCCCTTCTACCATCGGACATCCAGACACACTACAATTTACCATCCCTACCTTGTTGCTATTCCACCAATTCGCACTAAGCGTTTCCGAACGTGTTTTGTAATGCGCACAGCAAAAGAGTGGAATTCTCTGCCTGCGTCTGTGTTTCCGAACGCTTACAACCCTAATCTTTTCAAAGTTAGAGTGAACAGGCTCCGTGGGTAAGCTCGCTCCATTGTAGACTTTATCTCTGACATCTCTGTCCTAGACTAGAGTCAAGAGCATACCCATCACAAATAAAAATAAAAAATAAATGTTACAATGATATGTTTTTGTTAGTTACACTTTCTTTCTTATTTCAAGAAGTTACCTGTCAGGTATCCTGGATGGATTTATTGTGTAAGTCATGAAAGAAAAGGGAGTGAATGAAAACGTGACGGTTGACACGGAAGAATGGAAAAAGAAATCATGTTGAGCCGACCCCAAGTTACATGGCATGCCTGGTTCCTATTGTGTATTACGAGCAGTTGAAAACTTTTGTTTTTAGTAATTTCTTACTGGTTTCTTTTAGCCGCTTCGAGCAAAAACGAAGAAGTCAAATCGTAGCAGAGAGACAGAGTTGTTGTTGTTTTTATAATATTATTTTAATGGATTAATGTCGACTTACATCACTGGAAAATATCTTGAGACATACTACTAGCTTTTGCCCGCGACTTCGTATGTCCCGTTTTTTTTTGCGTTCCCGTAAGAATTTCGGGAAAATCTCTCTTAGTGCTTCCTTCCGGAGTGTAAGGAAGCTACATGCCAAATTTTATCTCTGTACGATCATGGAGTAGTTTCGGCTGTGCGTTCTCAGTCTGTCACTCACTCACTTCACTTTGTCACCAATAACGGAAGAATCCTTACTTCCTTACTAATATTATAAATGCGAAAGTAACTCTATCTGTCTGTCTGTCTGTCTGTCTGTCGCTCTTTCACGCCAAAACTACTGAACCGATTTAAATTAAATTTGGTACACACATAGTGTAGAGCCTGAGAAAGGACATAGGCTACTTTTTATTCCGGGGATATGTTCCCTAGGGACCACGCGGGCGAAGCCGAAGGCAGAAGCTAGTTTTAAATAAATTGATAGATGATTGATAAGTAATTTTATTCCACAATAGGTCCTTATTAACTGACTTTTCTTAAATTTTGTTAAGGTACGTAAATCGCTCAAAGCCAACTGTATAACCATGGAACAAATGTGCGAACGCGAGCCAGCAGCCAAAGTCTAACTAAGTTTCAAGATAGAGGAGAAAATAAATTTCAGCTCGTTTTAATGTTGATTTAACTCAACCCGGGGTTAAAATTTTAATGTTGGATGTCATGACTTTGAAAACTTTAAATAGGGTGAACTAAATAATTACGAGTTAAGATTTTAGAAAATTTATTTATATAAAGAGGCTGACGCGATGTCTCAGTTGATAGATAGTTGCGGGCAACTTGCGAACCAATGATTACTGAATTTAGGACACCTAGTGGTTTAACATCCTCTGGAAAACTCTTTACAAGGTCTCTCCTTGTGGGAGATTTCAACAAGTCGTGGTAAATTTTAATTTATTAGTAATCTTTAGTAATGTTACGGTTACATCAACAACAACGAACAACACTTTGCTCGACCTGGCAATCGAACCCGGATCAGTAATAACTCTTGCAACCACTAAACCGACGAGGCATCTCATAGCACCTGTCTACATACATAGACTTCGGTAGAAAATGTATCACTACGAATAGCTACAAAGAAAATAATACATCATCTGACTCTCTATGCCAGTGGTTCTTCACATTTTAGCCAAAATGGACCATTTCACATTTCTGTCCTGCCATGGACCACTAACGTTTTGGAGGTAATAACGCAATGAATATAAATCAATAAAAGATTTTTCTATTCTTAAATAAAACAATATTTTATTACTAAATATTTCCCAGTTAAATATATTATTTTAAAGCGGTTTTGTGACCGTACCGAAGCGTACTCTTTATTAATATTTGAAATCTTGATTCACTGCTGCTCATAGCCAAATGCACTGATATCCAATCGATTTCGGTGATTATTTTTAAAACAATCAAATTGTTTTTTAAATATCAAATTTAAAGAAGGATTCGCGGACCACTTCGGGGACCTCAAACTCAAAGTATTTATTTCAAATAAACTATTTACAGGCACTTTTGAATTGTCAAGGTCGGTCGGTCAAAAAAAAAGATGAAGCTATTTGCACGTTCCAAAGCGTAGATCTCTATGAAAAAGAACGCGCAAGAAACTCTACGGAGGCACTTTTAAAAATAATAAATTGTTACAAAGATTTGTTTACATCATGGTGAAATTATACATATAAATGAGAACGATGTAAAAGACGAGCAGGATAAAAGGGTCCGGAAAAAAATGAACAATTCAAAGAAATAATTAAAATAAACCATGGCAGCTGAGAAATGACCAGTCCCAGTGACGGCGCCCGTTCACGAACATGACGCATGCGCTAGCACCATTCGGCGCAGCCATTTTGAAGGGAGCCAAATGATCCAACACATACACCACCATCAGCTAAACTTTTGAGTGAGCATGATACTCCCAACAGCCAGGGTGGGTACATTCAGGTCAAAAACAAACCTAAAACTGATATTTTAGGTTTGTTTTTGACTTACTTAGGTTAAGGTAAACAGTACTCACATGGTGAGTACTGTTTACCTTAACCTAAGTAAGTGCCGTTATAATGGATGAAATATTATACAATGCTAAATAAATTGTGTCTATACAATGCAAATATTGGTTTTCTACAATCTTCAGCCGGTCCAACAATGTTTACAAATGCTAACAGATTATTTTATGCGCCCTAGTGGCAGTGGAGCAGGACCAGCATTCAGCCAAGCATTTTTGTCTTCAATTTAATCCCTTAACTTATAATAATGCTTGCCTGCATAGTGTGCTTTTAATACAAGATTTTAGAGGGGACTCTAGTCCCGAAGAATTTGAAAATTAGGTATTTGAAGAAACTATTGCCGATGTCGTCGCGCGACGCCCTATCAAGTAACGTGCGAAAGCGACAACTGCAGCAGAGGATTGTTTCATTGTTTATAATTTTCCAAACCGTCTTTATTTTATTGTTTGCTGTTTTTACCTTATTGCTTATGTATAAAGTCTTAGCTACCTTACAAGTATTTTCAATAAATTTTTGAGTAGGTAGCTACATACTTATTAAAAGATTCATCTATACTAATATTATAAAGAAGAAAGATTTGTTTGTTTGTTTGAATTGAATAGGCTCCGAAACTACTGGACCGATTTCAAAAATTCTTTTAGCATTGGATAGCTACATTATCAGGGAGTAACATAGGCTATATATTATCCCCGAACTCCCACGGGAACGGGAACTATGCGGGTGAAACCGCGTGACGTCCACTAGTTGTTAATAAAAGGCTTAAGACCATATACAGCTCATAAAGTCTTTCTCTACTTTTTCTGAGTCCTTTAGTTGTCCAGTCACTAAATAAAAGCTTAAGGCAGATAATTTTAGTTTTCTTTTTAAAAGTATTATTGAATTCGGTTTGAACTAAAGAACAAAAATCTGTATACAAAATATTAGCATTGTTCCAATCACAGCAAGGTTCCAATCACTTAACTTCCCGTTTAAAGTAAAGTTAAATTTATTTAAATTACCGGATGTTATTGGTCTTGTTTGTATTCAAAAGATACCAGTAGCCCGCTGTGATCAGAAGGAAGGTAATTTACAATGGCTTTCTTTAAGTAGTTGCCACAACAAAAAAACATTATCAATACATGTAGCAGTAATTGTAGTTGTACGGGTTGGTTCTATGAACACATTAGACAAATTGAATGATTTAAAGAGATTTAATAATCTACAGCTATCTGTATTGTTTTCTAAGATATTAATATAAGTTTTCACAGACAATTACTAGTTTATTTCCAGTTACAAGTTCTGCCAGTACATGTTCCATCACTGACTCAAATATAGCGTAGATGCTTATCTAGCTCAACACAGGACAGTTCAATGCTATGTTCAACAGACAAGTTCTATGTCTTTAATACATTTTTTTATGAAAATTAGGGACCCCCGTAGCATTGACTTTCGGTTAAAAGAACTTACCACGCTATAATTCTCGTAATTAATCAACATTTCGAAATCCTTTAACCAATGCTCAGTGAAAAGAATTATGTCACACATTGTTTTTTCTAAAAATAACTCTATTTCCAGCTGTTTTGAAGAAAAGCTTTGAATATTCTGATGGAATAATTTCAAGGATTTCTGCTTAGCCCCTTTATTAAAATTAGCTCTGTGAGAGCAAGAAGATACCTGGTTCATGGTAGAATTGGTAGATGTAACTATACTGTTATTTGTATCCTCTGTTGTCGTACAAATTGGTTTAAAGGAGTATCCGGAGCAAGCCCCACGTCTTCCATGCCATCACTAGGCACCAAGATCCTGCTACTTGTGGACACCACATTCAAAGAATTGTCCATAGTGGCATATGGATTCTCCTTCGTACAATTATTGTAAATATTTACAGCATTAGTGCTACAATTAATTAAGGTATCCACCTACCTACATTAGTATTATTACTAATAATTGCGGTGTTAATTATAGTACAAGACTTTGACGTACTACTTATGTCTGTCTTATGTTTTTTATACGCTAATAGCCTAGCTATTTGGTGTCTAAACCTAATAGGCAGATACACTGTATCCCTAGTCGCGGGTCCCTAAACCGAAGAACCACAAGAACCACTGCTCTATGCAGTCCAACTTCTGAACATTTTATGCTATTCGTAAAATGTTGAATATAAATCATATTTGCCATATTCTTGCGAAACTTGAATGCAGAATTTGGCAAGATAGCCACGATATAATATCTACCGCAAAATATATGGCATTGGCGAGAATTTATGCTGCTTGGGAATTCATACAAGGAAATAAATATTATAATATCGGTTTATAGAGTTTTAGCTGCAATTGGTAAAAAATCGAATGATGATAGGTGTAGATGGCAAAGTTGTAGCGGCATCAATACCGCCACAAGGAAAGCCAACGGAGCAAATTTACATCGCAAAAAAAAGAACCGCGACGCTATCTATCCAACTAGCAGCGAACTATTATACATCAGCCCGAATATTAACTATCGGGCAGTCGCCCACACCGGATACAACAACCGTCCGATCGGAGGATCCTCCCTTTACAACGCAGGTTTGCGGGACTTTACTAAACCGCTTTACCGCATACCTCCAGTAAAAAGATTTTAGTAACCTTATAAAACATCGGTATTTGTTAATTCTACACTTGAAGAGGGATCAACGTTATGAAAGAGAACAACAACAACAACAACAACAATCCTTTTTAAGGTTCCGTACCCGAAGGGTAACGAACGGAACGCTACTACTATGTCTTAACTGTCCGTCCGTCCGTCCCTCTGTATGTTAGCGGGCTGTATCTCAAGAAACATATAGGTAAATTTTGGCAGAGTGTGTCCTTCTATTGCCCCTATAACAACAAATAAAAAAAAATTAAGAAGGCTGCCATACAAGCAACGTCTTTTTGCGGTTTATGGTATCTCTTCGTGTGAGACTCCGACTCGCACTTGGCCGGTTTTTTACTCGACTTTGCAATGAATAGGAGACTAATAAGTATATAGTCCTTAGAAGCGAGCTACTACACGACTCACGTGTCAACCCCAGTATATTTTCCACATACATCATAGTGTCAATATTATCTTTCGGACAATATATACTGTTCAAAGTTCTATGTTTTTTTTTTTGTGAAATAAATACTTTATTATTATTATTCTCTTTATTTACATTGCTGTACATACATAATTGCATTTTTAAATATTTCTTAATAATAAAATATTAAAAAAAAAACATTTAGAAATATAAAAAGCAGTAGTCCGCTGGTGTGGGAGCAGGGTCCAAGCTACCGGTGGTTAGGGCTCCAGGGAAAGGAACCTCCTCAAAATACGAGCCGTATCGTGGAGCACTGCCTTCTGTATTAGGCCATTTATTATTATTATTCCTCATTCAAATACTATTTGTATTTTTGCTGGACGCTTGCATAGTTCCAACGTCATTTGTCTGTTAGCAAGTGCGGACAAGAAGGTTCACTTGGTTCACAGTATTTATGTTTTCAATTTGGGGAAATCCTCTTAGATACACTCCGTCTGAAGTGAAAAGAGGCTTGTTGGACTCCTACTGATTAAAACCCCTCAGATACTACTGCTAACATGAGTCAGGATACAGTAACATTCTTGCAACTTGATATGAACAATCCTGAAAACGTGTAAAAACTGCTGGTAGGTATTTGTGTGAAGGTACAATGAAAGTCTTATTGAGTTCATTTGAGATTAGAACTTTATGTCCGAAAAAAAAGATTAAAATTTATTAATACATTTTATTATTATTCAGTCCAACTTTAAAATTATCCTCAACGTATCATGGTAACCAGAACGTGTGTATATTTAAGCTGTAGGTTAACTGAATACTCACGGCCACTGTAGACAGCTAGGGATAAATCCCTGTGTAAAAAATATGGGTAGATTTAGGGTAGAACATTAAAATGCTACGCGACCTTGAACAAAAAACGTGTGACGTTGCATATTCATTATGATGAACGAAATAAATGTCTACTGTTGTCACGTAAAACAATTCTACGGCGGCGGTGAGAGTAATTCGGTAATAATTTTGGTGTTATTTTGTCAGTAACGCAGAGAGATTTTTATTTTTTTGTCTTTCAAATTAAGGCTGCTCTCTCGAATAAAGCTTAAAGTAGCGTGCAAATGAAGCAGCTTTTCGACGCACTAACAAAGAAATTACATCTGAAAAAATAATAATCTACATGATATGATTCGTAATTTGGTTTAGCCAGAATTTGCCTATCGGTATCACATAATAAGAAAAATAACCACCAAATCACGTCCTAGTCGTTGAGATGAAACCATTTTACTCCTTCATTTTTTATCAAAAGAGTATCAAAAAATATTTACTGCTTTGCAATAGAAACAAGGATGATTTGGATTTGTTATTATTTTTAAACATATATTATTTTTATTAATTATTAAATTTAAAAATGCTGGTAGCGGAATGGCGCGTAGAGGGGTGGTTAGCTCTGTTTATATGCACAAGGTCATTGGCATGAATACAAGCCTTAATAACCTATTCACTCTTACCGAAAATACTGGTTGTAGCTAACAGGAACCACAGACACAGGGAATTCCACTCCTTTGCTTAACAATGACAGTATTCCCAAAACGTTTCCAATTGCACCTAGACTTTTCATACAGAGGGCAGAGATGTATACTGTGTATCGTTCATAGTCATTATGATAATTATATTGCCAAACTAACCAAAATCAATCAATCAAAAGAGCAGACTGTTTTCCGAAGCAAATATTCAACCGTAGATCATATACATGTGCAAGTTCTACAAAAATACAAAGAATAAAATCTATTATCTAGGATTTGTTGATTGTAATAAGGCATTTGACTCATTGGAACATGATTCTATCTGGGAAGCACTACATATGCAGGGAATACAAAGAAAATATATACAAATACTTAAAAATATCTACTCAAATAGCAAAGCACAATTCAGGCTGGAAGCCACAGGAAAGGAGTTTCAAAAAGAAATAACAAAAAAAAACAAAGAAAAAAAAGATCGCTTTTAGCGATAAGGCCGCCCATTGTGTCACCCTATGTTATATTTTTCATATGTATCTTTTCTGTAACTTACATCGTGTACATAATAAAGAGTATTCTATTCTATTCTATTTGGCAACCCTGGAGATGGTATTTAGAAATTTGGAGTGGGTGGATAAACGGTGAAACTTTAAATTACCTCCGTTTTGTAGATGACTTGATCCTATTTTCTGAGTGCCTGAAAAGGCTAGAGCTAAGGCTAGAGCACTGCCTTCGTGGTCGAGTGGTTTAGGCGTTTGCCTTGTGACCCGGTGGTCGTGGGTTCGATTCCCACGGGAAGCATACTTTGTAAAGTTGTTTCCAGTTTGGCTAGGACATTGCAGGCTTGAATCATCTGATTGTCTGATAAAAAGATGATTCCGTGCTTCGGAAGGAACGTATAAGCCGGTGGTCCCGGCCGTCAATTGGCGGTCGTCAAACAAACCATGTCAGAGGCCCTTGAGGCGGTTTAGAAACTCTGACACTAGGGTGTGTGGGGTCGTCAGACCTTACTACCCACACGATAAGAAGAAGAAGGCTAGAGCAAATCCTACAAAAATTTATCTGATGAAAGCGCGAAGGCAGGACTTTCAATGAACACAAATAAAACAAAAATTATGACAATCGGTTCAGAAACCTACAACATCAGAGTTAACATGGAGGAAATTTTGTAGATTATGAAGAAGTATACATATACCTCGGACAGTTAATAGCGCCAAGTGGTACTATGCAAATGGAAATCGATAGAAGGATAGCCAAAACTTGGAAAAGATATTGGTCTCTGAGCGAAATTATGTAGAATCAAGACATGCATGCCATTAAAAGAGAAAAGAAAAGTATATAACATGTGCATTTTGCCATGTTTAACATATGGATACCAAACATGGGGATTAACGGAAAAACTAACAAGAAGAATAAATGTATGCCAAACCGGAATAGAGAGAATTGTAATTGGGGTTAAAAGACGAGATATGGTGAGATTAGAAAATATAAAAAAAAAATAACAAAATTTAAAGATGCAGGCAAAATATGTAAAAGTACACTATCTGACTCGCGCAACTTCGTCTAGGTCACATTTTTCATTAATGCTCCGCTCCTATTCGTCGTAGCGTGATGTTATATAACCTATAGCTTTCCTCGATAAATGGGCTATCTAACACTGAAAGAATTTTTCAAATCGGACCATAAGTTCCTGAGATTAGCGCGTTTAAGTAAACAAACAGGTGAGATAGTGGTCAAACGCGCGCCTATAAACAGTAAAAAAAAAACAAACGAACTCTCCAGCATTAATAATTAAAAAAAACTAGTTTATTAGGATTATTATTAAAAACAACAACAACAACAAACAAAATACATAGCACATGTAGGTAGACAATAGGTTGTACAATCGAGAACATTAAGTTTTCCGGTCCCTAAACTAGGTACGCAGACCTGTATCGTAGGAGTCGGACATTTTCAGGTTTCATTTTATATGATAAAATACAACCGTGACATTTCAGTTAAATAATTTATACACAGTACAATATAGTGGAGTATTTTGTTTAGAAAGGTGGAGTATGAGTGAGTGAGGCGTGTGTATGATGTGCAGTGATCGGAGTAGGTAGATTGAAATGGGGTCGTTGATCCGAAACGTATATATTAATATGGACATTCCTCCGGAATTGGTGAATTATTAAAAAAAAACCGGAACTTATGTAGGAATTTTATTCTGCCAGAGTGGAAGGAGTCATTTGATGATTTGCAATCCTCAAAAAAAGGGTAGGATTGTAATAAAATGAGCAATATTATTCGTTATTATTCTTCATATTTTTTTTAACGGCACACAGTCACGATTTGATAAAACCCAACGACCAATCAAAACAAAGGATCATGGGTGGTACAATAACCGGTTATCAGAACAATGCGTACGCCCGCCGACGACATGCCAGGTAGCTCACTCGTTTACTTCGGTTCGTAGAGTGCGCATCTTTGTTTGTTACTGTGTTGTGAAAACGTTACTTGACCCTGGCTTGTGTACATACTGACTTCTGGAATCTGCTCTAAACCACGATTTGGCTCGAATATACGGACTCAGATTTTTCACTATTGATTTGGATCTACATATTTAAACCAAGCTTTGGTAAGTAATATTTTACAAGTTACAAGGAGTATAAAGCATGTTTGGATGTACTATAAGAATATTTTTAGTATTGTGTTTGTTCGCTTAACCTGCTGAACATGCCATGAGTCTTAATATTGTTAAATCTTTAATAGAGTATGAACCAGTGAGCTTAGTGCGAAACAAAATTATGATATTCTTGTAATGTAGTCGCAATTCAGCTAACTCCACTATTAACCGACATTTTACTGGAATCCGTATATAATTTGAATGCCCTGTGTCCTCTTGCAATGTATTGGTAAAATAAATTACTATAGGCCTTATCTACTTCTCTACAAAATATTCTACGTAACAAGCCCTTTCATTTGATACCCATATTGATGGGATTGAAAAAAAACTAAGTTGTCCGCTATCTTGTAGCGGCAGCCATTTTGGATTGACAATAATATTGAATATACATAATTGTATTGTCACCAGAATCAAAGGCGAATACCAAATTTTAAATCAATCGGTTGACAGAAAGATGGTGAAATTTCAATGACTAAATTTGATCCACGAAAAATAAAACAAACGGAGTAAGCCAAATAAACTAAATAAAATGTAATTTTTTCATGTCTTTGTTTTAGGTGATATATACGAGGTTCCATCTCTACAACAGAGTTCAGATATGGCAAACGTCAAGGCTGAAACTGTAGAAAAATGGATATCCGGTTATCCCGAACTACTTTACGATCACGCTAGTGGTACAATATACTGTTCAAAATGTGAAAGCCGTTTGAAAACCATAAATAAAGGAAACGTTTAAAGACATATAGAAGGAGCAGTACACCAGGGAAAGTTTAAGCGGCCCGAAGAGGAATTTTATTTCGATCTTATAAAATTTCTCATTTTGTGCAATATTCCGTGGTCTCAGATGAAAAATACTACTTTTCAAGATTTCTTTAAAAAATATATGTGTAGTACCTGTTGTTGTAAGTGTACTAATCGTACTCTGCCAGATGAATCACAGTTACGGAAAGTTTACTTGGACAAGTTTTTTAAGAATAAAATCAATTCAATTCGGCAAAATTATAAAAATGAGAAACTATGGATATCATTAGATGAAATGACAGACTTTTTAGGTCGCTATATAGTCCATTTTTTAATAAAACCATTACATCCTAGCAATTTGACTAGACCTTATTTGGTAGCATGTAAAATGCTAACTGTAGTTAATGGACAAACAATCACGCAATTTGTGTTAGAATGTTTGGAAAACTTTTGGGAGATTCTTTTGAATCGAAGGTAGGTAACATTCTTGTCCTCTGCACTGATAGCGTTGCATATATGCTGTCTGCAAGACGAAATTTAAAACAATACTTACCTGAAATGAAGCACGTAACATGTTTGGCGCACTCTCTTCATCGCGTATCTGAGCAAATTAGGTTAGAATATCACGATGTTAACATTTTAATAGCAAATGTTAAAAAGGTATTTTTGAAAGCCCCAAGTAGAGTCAAAATTTTAAAAGAAAAATATCCAGATTTGCCGCTACCTCCCCAACCAGTTGTTACAAGATGGGGCACTTGGTTAGAGGCAGCATTTTATTACGCTCAAAACTTTGAAAAAATAAAAGAAGTATTATCTTGTTTAAGCAGCTCTGATGCGGTATCTATTCGAGAGGCAAAAAATATTATAGAAAAAGAAAATTTAAAAGAAGATTTAAATTACATTAAAGACAATTATTTTATGATTCATTTGTCTTTAAAAGAATTGCAAAAGCATAATTTATCGTTGACAGATTCACTTTTAGCATTTGACAACGTCAGAGATGCTATAAATCAGTGCAATTCAGAAAATATAAAAAATAAAATAGAACGTGTTATGGAACGAAACCCAGATTTAGACACACTTAGAGAATATAGTGAGGCCATTGAAAAAAATGAAGCACATAATTTAATACCTTTTTTAAAATTTGCTCCTTTGACATCGTCAGATGTAGAACGGTCTTTTTCCATTTATAAATGGATTTTAGATGTTAAAAGAAATAGGTTGAAAATAGAAAATATAGAGAAACTCATAGTTATGTATTTTAATTGTAAAGATCAGGATTACCAGGATGCTGACATTGTAATCGATGAAGATTAAAAATGTGAATAAATGTAAAATGTACATATTTAACAATAAACAATGTTGATTTTTATCTTTTTTCTTTATTCTACTTTTTTTTGGTCCTAAAATCTGACTAAAATCAACCTGTTCCTTCGTATGCTCTTTACGTTTCAGAGTCGTGGTGCATCCTTAGAACAGTCTCACGAACCCAGCAGGCATTGGCCCTCTATGGGGCCCCGTTATTTATTCTACCCTTAATGCAAATTACCATGACCACTATGAAAATATTTAAATTTAAGTGCAACAATTTATGTCTATCTATAAAAGTTCTAGCCATAAAAGGCAAAAAATAAAAATTAAAGCTTCGATCGGAATTCGACTGTTTTTATTATTCAACAGATAAATAATGAATTAATTTAGTTTTGATACCTTCCTTTAAATTTTGAATTGAGTAGGAATAATATCACTACCAACATTAACAATATTTAATTGAATCCGGAAATACCGGAATTACTTTCCGGGAAAATGGCTTATCCATGTTATTCTTTCTGTGTGCATTTATGATACAAGTACCAAAAATCAATCTACCTACTCCGATCACTGATGATGTGTGAGCAAGGAGTGTGTCATTCAAAGGAGATAAAGCTTATGAATTTATAGTTAATATATTTTCTGTCTCGTCGTAAGTTAAAGATAGTAGCCATATTTTTAAAATACTTTTAATCTTATGAATTGTGAGTCTATAGATATTTATACTTTTATTTATTCCATTATAAATACGTGAGCTTTGCGCCATAAATTGTCGACTTGCAAACGCGTATCGGCAAGGGACTGTTTTACAAATAGGAAAACCTTGGCGTCTTCGGAGCAGATTTTGGTCTAATGGAAGAGAGGAGTGTTTTCGCAGTATAGAACGGAGGATATATAGCTGTCTAACTGTGAGGACTTGGGCATTAGAATATAATTGGTCAGTTGGAAAGTCCAGTTGACCCGCGCAACTTCGTCTGCTCTGCTTCTATTGGTCTTAGCGTGATGATATATAACCTATAGCCTTCCTTGATAAATGGGCTATCGAAATTAGCGCATTCAAGCAAACTCTTCTTCTTTATATATATATTCTTCTTTACTCGGCAAACGTTGTTTTGCCATACAATAAAAAATACCCTACCACCTATTCTCATACCTACCGAATATACACACAAAATTTCATGAAAATCGGTCGAGCCATTTCGTAGGAGTTCGGTAACAAACACCGTGACACGAGATTTTATATATTAGATTAAGTATTAAGTAGATTAAAATGGAACGGGCAAGTCATATGTTAAGAGAGAGGAATGGAAAATGGACAAAAACAATATCCGAATGGTACCCCAGAGATGGGAAAAGGAGCAAAGGGCGACGACCAAAACCCTGGGAAGAAAACTTAAAGAGAATTGCTGGATCAGAATGGATGTGAATTGCGAGGGACAGGGATAAGTGGAAATCTTTAGAGGAGGCCTATGTCGAAGGACAAGCTGGGGAAAAAAGTACCGATCCATAATAATATTTAAGAATTAACTGTTGTAAACTCAACAATAAAGGCTTATTTTATTTATTTTTACTGCCGAACCTACGGGAACGGGAAAAAACGGGATATGCACGTACAAAGTCGCGAGCAAAAGTTAGTATTATATACTAGCGTTTGCGCGAGGTTTCGCTCGCTTTAATATAGATTTTCACCGTCTCCAGCGTCTCATCTACCGTTCTAAAATTCTTTAAAATTGGATCAGCAATTTCTCATGTAAGCGTAACAAACAAACTCACTTTTGCATTTATAAAATTAGTTAAGATTCACGCTGCGCAAGATCGTCTATTTCTTGGTAAAAATCTAATCAAAATCCGTGATTCCGAAGAGGTTAGTGGAGAAACAGATCGAGGTGTCACTTTGTTTATGAAATTTAGTGAAAGAAAAACATCATATCCATACGAAATGAATGCGTCTTAACAAATTCCGCACACGTTCAGACACTTACACGAAAATTAGGACCCACTTGTCATCTTTGAGAGAGAGGGGACATCAAAGTCTCGACCCAATTACAGAGCCATTTAGATTCTCTCTCCGCGGTCGAAAGCGGATGACATTAATTACCTTCCTTATCGAACTAGTACAGAGAAGTTCAGAGGGTTCAGTACAAATATATAGGCACGCCTTTTCCAAACAGTGTTGGAGTTGTTTTCCACTGGAACCGTTTTGTTTTTCATTTTAGGGTTCCGAAAAAAAGGAACCCTTATAGGATCACTCGGGTGTCTGTCTGTCTGTCCGTCTGTCACAGCCAGTTTTCTCCGGATTCACTGGACCGATTCTGTTGAAATTTGGTACACATATGGACTTCTATGACCCAAACACGGACGCGTTACGTAAATTATTACATTTTTAGTATATGGGTCACTTTTGTGGGTCAAACTAGAAAATTAAAAAAAAAAAGTTTTTTGAACAATATCGTGTGACATATCAAATGAAAGGGCTTACTGTGAGGGTTTTAATTATGTTTTTTTCATAATTTTAAAATAAATGGTTTTGGAGTTATTCAAGAAAATAGACGAAAAATGACCATGAATGAACTACTGAGCCTGAAATTTTGAAAAAAAATGGAGATAATAGATCTTTACCTAAAAATTACAGGAAAACCTATTAGAAGTCTGTAGTGTTAAAATAACACGTTAAAAAAAATAATTCGTTCGGAACCCTTTGCACGCGAGTCCGACTCGCACTTGGCCAGTTTTTTTTATTTGTTGTGGGTTTGCTCTTAACTCTAGTCTAGGTCAAATATGACAGATACAAATACGCTAGATACCAGTATTTTTAATGAATCAGATCAGAATGGAGCAAATAACCCATAGCAACTACTATAACCACTTAGCAAGAGTGAAAGGCATCTTCTGGGCACTCTCGTTCCATTGTAGAAATCTTCCATCGCTTTACGTGAATCGTGTCTATGTGTGTGTGCAATTTCACTCATTTTTTGGACCCGACCTTCTGCATTATTTACTTTGTCGAACGAGCTACGGATTTCTATCAATTCCATTAAGTCTTTAGATATTTCTAGAAAATCTTTATCCAGTTTAGATAACAAACTTCGATTTTGCTATTGATTTGTTTGTTTTTGGATAGTTTGAAATATTATAGAGATTTTTTTTGTCTTTATTTTCCTTTCAGTACTATATTAATAGGCCAGTATTGTTGATATTATGGTCGGGGTGGGTCAGGTGCAGTAAAAGCCTCCTTATAAGTCGGTTTGTAAATCTTCTGATCGTCCGTTAAAGATTCACATTCCCAAAGTCCCGTGCCAGCCTGTTGACAGGCTGTCACCATGCTCTTTTGTAGCAGCCGGCTATTGAGCGTCCGTAAGGATGGAGGAGTTTCTAAAACATTGCATATCGCTATATAATATTTATTCATATAACCCCTTCTTCAAAAATTGTAACGCTGAACAACTTCAGTAACTAAATATTGGATAAAATCCGCAAGAATCAATGAGCTTCGATAAACTAGAATTTTTTCAATCATCATGTCAGCCGAAAGACGTCCACTGCTGGACATAGGCCTCCCCCAAGCGTCGCCACAACGACCGGTTCTGTGCGTCTCGCATCCATCGGCTACCCGCGACCTTCACCAGGTCATCGGTCCACCTTGTGGGAGGCCTTCCAACGTTACGTCTTCCGGTACGCGGTCGCCACTCCAGAACTTTTCGGCCCCATCGACCATCTGTTCTGCGAGCAATGTGCCCTGCCCACTGCCACTTTAGTTTGGCGATCCTTCGGGCTATGTCGGTAACCTTGGTTCTCTTGCGGATATCATCATTCCTGATTCGATCACGCAAGGAATTTTTTCAATACTTACCACAATTTTCTGCTCCCCGTACCCCATCTCCAATGAATCGATTCTTCAGTATCGAGTCTGGCAAGATAAGAAGCGAAAGAGAAAATTTCAGCGCCAGGAGTAGCAGTATTAACTTAGAACTTTTTCTTTGTAACACGATCAGATTAAGCGTTTCACAGTCAGTCATTATGAATAATATAAAATACTTGAAAACGGTAACTCGCTTCTTTATGTAAAATTCAACTGCAACCAAGTGTGATAGTTTATATTGTGTGTGAGATGGGGGCGACGTACTTAAAAATAATAGGTATTTTTATTTCGCGTATTATACAAGTCATAACTTTTGAAGCGGGCTCGAATTAGTCTTTATCTTTTTTGTCCGACTGCGCCAGAAGGAGGGTTACCGAGTGTGTGTATATTTCTTTCGCACGTTCTGTAACCTAAACGGCTTGTTGGATTTTAGCTTGAGTGGTGTCGTTAGAATAGTCATGTTTTTTTTTTTACTATTTTTAGGCTCGCGTTTGACCACTATCTCACCTGATGGTAAGCGATGATGTGGTCGAAGATGGAGCACGCTTGCCTATAAGTAACCTATTCACTCTTGACTTAAATACTCCCAGGTTATAGCTATCAGGAAACACAGACTCCGGCAGGGAATTCCACTCCTTAGCTGCACGCACTATGAATGTGTTCCCAAAACGTTTCGTGCGCGTGGGTGGGATGTCCACCATGTACCGGTGGCGCATCGCCGTTCGTCTTGTGGTCCGTGTGATAGTGAGAGTGACATGAAAATGTAATTTACTAAAATGTAGGAAATAAAAAAATATACTTTGTCAACAAACCCCGACCGCTAAAAAGTCATCATCATCATATCAGCCGAAAGACATCCACTGCTGAACATAGACCTCCCCCAAGATGGGGGAGTTTGCCATAATCGCCACGCTTGGCAGACGAGTTGGCGATCGCAGTGTTTGGTGTTGAGTTCTACAGAGAACGCTGTTGCCCATTCTCTGGTGATTCCCTTAGTCGCCTCTTACGACACCAACGGGAAGTGATGGGATGGTATTATTCTTTTATGGCACCATACGACACCGGCCGACACCATACGGCAAAGTTTTAGGTTTACAAACCGACTTAGAAAATAGAACCCTCACAGGCTCACACTTGCGTCTGTTTATCTGTCCGTCTGCCACAGCTGATTTTCTCCGAATCTACTGGAACAATTCAGTTGATATTTGGTTCACATATTTTTGAAAATGGGGTCACGTTCTGGGGTATAAATATAAAATAAAAGAAAAAATGCATCGTGCGGCACAAGGGTCTCTGATGTATTTTTTAAATTTGTGAAATATTCCATTTTGAAGTTATTAAATAAATTAGATGAAATTTGACCAATGTCCTCCCTTATCCCGGTTTTATTTTGCGCCATTAATTGCTTAGCGATTTTATTTTGCGCCATTAAATTTTTATAGAGGTCGTATTGTAAGCGGATCTCTACCGTACATAGGAAAGAATAAGAAGAATTCATACAGAAAACTGTATGAAAATATTCAATATATTTTAGAATGTCTTATTTTCCATTTGGTTAGTAAAATAGACATACACACACACACACAATAAACTTACAAATTAAAGGGGATTTACAAATAACGTGACTCGTTTCTTCGCTTTTAAATACTAAAGATCGGATTCGCACATGAACCTGCATGTGAATCTGGCTTTTTGGATTTTTTCAATGAGAATGTAAGAAAATTCATAAAGCTATTTTACAACACACTTGCTCAAAAATGCATTTACAAAGCCAAGCCAAGCCTGTTCACATTGTTCGAAAGTTAAAAATTACGCACCATACAATGGAACGTGCGGTAAAATAGGTACCTACTCTCACCTAAGTACCTACTTTACCGCACGCTCCATACAACGGAGCGTGCGGTAAACTTGGTACTTACGTGCCGTGCGTATCCTTTACGTTTTTTTTTGTTTCATTAGGTACCTAAAAAAATATGCAAGAATTCCACCAAGGATTCACAACTTTTCTTATTCTTGTATTGTGAAATACGAGATTAAAAAAGTTCAGAAGCTAGGAGGTGAAATAAAGCGCAGTATACTTTTCAAAACTTCCTTATATTTTTCAATAATACTCAATAAATTATTAACAAAATGATATTCAACTTTCCATGGCGGGAGAATCGCGAATTCCACAGATTGAAAATTACCGCTACATAAAACTGAAGCTCATTCATATTAAGTAGGTTAGTTTTTAATTTTAAATTCAACTGAATTAATAATGGAGCATCCGAAAACTAAGTATTCATTTAAAGTATTTTGAAGTTCAGTGAGTCAAATAGAACATCATCAAAATAATAAAACATAACAGTTAATAAGCTGAATGATCGAAACTCCTTGGAAGCGATCTTGCTCAATACGTTTGTCTCAATTTAATACTAAAAACAAAATGAGATAAAGATGAGACGACGATGTAGTTCTAATTTTAAATTTGCAAATTCATGCCATTTTTATACTGCAAAGCTTGTTGAGACTTTCCGACTGATATCTAAAAACAAGAAGTTTGTCTCATTCATTACCTAGTATTGTTTTCTCGCAAATGTGTCGTAAAACGTCGAATGATACACGTGCGGATATTGGTATTTACATTCGTCTACTTATTCCAACTTACCGCACTAATATCATAAATAACTATTGTAGGGTTCCGTACCCGTATTTCCGCACGTCCGTCCGTCCGTTCGTCCGTTTGTCAGCGAGCTGTATCTCAAGAAAAGTAATAGGTATATAGTTGAAATTTTCATATAGTGTGTATTTCTATTGCCGCTATAACAACAAATAATAAAAATTAAATTAAATTAAAGGGGGCTCTCATACAAGAAACGTGTTTTTTTTTTCGGTTTATGTTACGGAACCCGTCGTGTGAGAGTCCGACTTACACTTGGCCATTTTTTTACTTATAACAAAATCTTAAGGAAATCAAGACAGAAATAAAACTTTATTACCATACGAGAAGAGTGGTTCTTAAAGACGACACGCCTCGAACATTTAACAGCTTGCTTTTACACTTAAAAGATGTAGTTATCAAAGGAAATAGTATTAAGTCTAGCTCAGTCGAGATTTCCTAGGAAATCAAGCTGAAAACAAATTACGTTTAAGAAAACGGGAAACTAAGTTAGGAATTTTTATAAAGAACATGCTTTGTAATTTCATGACTTACTAGCTTCTACTAGTAGTTTCGCCAGCATTTATGTAGAAAAATATCGCGAGGGAACACACTTCCATAGCAAAAAAGATCTTTATGTCCTAATCCAAAAGATGGTATACTCATGCCCCACGTTTCATGTAAATCAGTTCAGACGTTAAGAGGAAATGCTGGCGGAAAGACTTTGTATGTAAAAAGTCATAATTCGAGGTTTGGTCCTCGACTGTTTTCTCTGCCAACATTGGACCGATATAAGAGATATTTCACAAACTGAATAAGAAGGATATACACCGTTAAATTTTGATCCCGTGGAGAGTCGATTCGCTACATGAAACTCTGTCAATTTATAAAGATAAAATTAAAAAATAAAGTACTTTTTTTAACTCGAATTAATTTCTTTAAGTAAACGTCAGCGGGGCAAGTTCAATGACCTGTAGTTAGTTAGTACACAACGACTGACAACTACCTAAAAGGTCATTGACTCGTTTACCTAAAGAAATTAATTTCGTAATTGCGTATATTAATTTGAGATTTAGAAAAATGTATTGTATTTTTTATTTTATCGTTACAAATCGACAGTGTTTCATGTACCGTATCGATCCTCCACGGCATTAAAATGATCAACATTTGACGGTGTATACTATGTCCCTATGTTTTCCTTTTTTGATTAATAGTTGCCAAATTTGTACATTAGGGCTCTGTTGACAGCGATTTATCGGACAATTTTGAGCATTTTGTTTGGGTTCTAGTGATTATACGGTTAATAAATCAGGAAAATATATTTTACATACAAAGTCTCTCCGCCAGCATTTCCTCTGAGACATGAAAGGTAACAAATCGAAAGACAGAGTTACGTTCGGATTTAAAAAATCTATACCTACTTATGTTCGAGGAAAGATTTTTTTGTTTGTTTGGTTCTTTGTACCGAATAGGCTCCGAAACTACTAGACCGATTATAAACATTTTTTCACAAATAGAAAGCTAAATTATCAGGAAGTAACACAGTCATCATCATCATCATCATATCAGCCGAAAGACGTCAACTGCTGGACATAGGCCTCCCCCAAGATGGGTTTGCCATAATCGCCCCACGCTTGGCAGGCGGGTTGGCGATCGCAGTGTATGGTGTTGAGTTTTACAGAGAACACTGCTGCCCATTCTCTGTGGAATCCCTTAGTCGCCTCTTACCACACCCACGGGAAGTGATGGGATGGTATTATTCTTTTACGGCACCAGACGCCACCGGCCGACACCATGCGGCACCGGCCGACACCATGCGGCACCGGCCGACACCATGCGGCACCGGCCGACACCATGCGGCACCGGCCGACACCATGCGGCACCAGCCGACACCATGCGGCACCGGCCGACACCATGCGGCACCGGCCGACACCATACGGCAACATAAGACACCATAAATAACATAGTTTAACTGGTTAAAAAAAAAAATAGAGATCCTTGGGAAAATTGCAGCACGAACGAAGTCGCAGGCGATGTGTTGTATTAGTTAAATTAAAAGGCCAAATTAAATTAGCTAGCGAAAGTGCTGAATGCAACACAAAAATCTTGGCGCATTTAGGATAATTTTCAACTTGTTTATTATATTTTCAGAAATAAAGATAACCTGAAGGTCAATTATACTACTTTTTAAGCAAAGTTCGTATTCGCATCTCACTATTGTGCGTATGTTTTTTGATACATTTATCAAAATATAGGGAAACATGTGCCTTAAGTGGTTCCGAACCTATATATAGAAGAACGGAATCCTTATAGGATCACTTTGTTATTTATCTGTCTGTCCGTCTGTCACAGCCGATTTTTCCGAATCTGCTGGACCGATTCAGTTGACATTTGGTATACTACACATATAATCTTCTATGGCTCAAACAAGGAAGCGTATCGAAAATCAATAAAATTATTAATCAATCAAACAAAAGGCATTTATTCAAATTAGGCTGAAAATCAGCACTTTTTGAACGTCAAAATTTACATGAAGACAGTCCCCCAAATCGCCCAGCCCGTCACCACAACTCCCCAGCAACACAACTGTCTGTTAAGTTTAAACAACTTGAATTTATATACATTTAAAATGTGTTCAAGTTTTAGGGGTTAGATGCGTGTGACTTATCAAATACTTCATAGGGCTTCATCGCAAGGGGCTCAAAATTACTTTTTTCATAATTTAAAATATTCCGATCCGAAGTTAGAAAAAAGATCTATCTGTCTCTGTACCGAAATTCATCATAATCGGTTCAGTACCCTGCATACATTCATAGCCCTTTTTTGTAAAAAAATATACAAACACGAGATAAGCAGAGGTGAAACGTATTTACTGGAATAGGTTTTTGGAATAGGTATCTGGCTGGACGCGCAAATATCTATTCCGTGCGCACTACATAAACGCGTATCGAGTATTTAGGCGTATGGAGTTTGATACTATACTCGCAGACTTGCGGTTTCACGTAGACGAATATTGCGACTTGCGTTACGACCCACAAGCTCGGTTAGTTTCGGAGATGTTCGGTTCGGGAGTCAAAGTTAGCGCGTCGCTTTATTTGTTTTGCGTTTCTGTATGTTATGTCCATACAAATAGAATCACTATTGCGTTGCAATAACTTGGTAAGTGCATATCAAAACAAGATTCTGTGAAAATGTTTTGCAGTTTTTTTAAATCAGTACGTTACACAATACGTCACAGGACCGGTGCTGTGTTATTGTTTTCGTAAACGTTTGTTTTTAAAGATTTTTGGTGAAAAGTGACTTTAAGTGTATAAGAACTTGTAATTGTAAGTAATTGTTTATTTATATCATTCTAAATTTGAATTAACGATAGCTCCGAAGAGAAGTATATGCAAAATATGTAAAATGGACCTTTCATTTAAGGCATCAATGTCGAATTTGATGAAAAATTTGAAGAGACGACACGGCACTATACGGTAAGTGCCCAAAGAAATTGAACAAATGGCGCAGAAAGAACCATGATTTCCAGAACCTTTTCCGTACCAACAATTTTGGTTTCTATCAATAAAAGCTGACAGTCCTAAGCCTGAAAAGTATGAAGGGAAATTTTCAATAAGATTTAATTTTTAGTATATAAAAGATACGAATATCACGTGTAGTCTAATATACGATAATAATGCATTAACTGAAAATACTCCATTACTCCGATTACTCGATCTCGAAGTTACGTTACGAAGACTCGCTAGCTACAGAAATGTCAATAAACTCGATACGCCTAAATACTCATGGACCTAGTATTAGGAATAAGTATTTGGGCAGACGCGTACTTCTAAGACTCAGTACGCATTTTACCTAGTACGTCTCACCTCTAGAGATAAGAGCAAAAGCTAGAAAAAACATATTATATGGAATCAACGTTATGAGTACCTAGTTCCAATCGATAGTCTATTGATATTTTTAAAAGAATTTCTCCATCTTATTACAACTTAGGAAAAGTTTTATTACTGAACTCTTGCACCAAGCTAAGTACTTACTTTTGATGTAAAAACTTTATAATAGGATCCAAAGATTTCAAATAAGATTTTAAAGGCTTAAATTGAATAACATACTTTCGTCATTATTGGTTTAACGTAAAAGGGTTTCTTGAGGATCTATAAATAAGTAATGTTTGAATTCAAATGTACTGGAATAATATTAGGCTTTAGTTTTCAATAGAGGTTAGTCTTGTTATGTTAAGGTTCATACATAAGCTTACATAAATTCATACATTTCTTTTCATGCATTTCTTTTGGTGGTAGCCAATTCTTACAGAGCACTGTCTGGTTACGATTCTTACTTACATAACTTTTGAATAGTAGGCGATAAACGTGCAATAAAGTACATTGACCTTTCCCTGATATCCGTAGATATCCGAACAAGGCGACTTCCCTTGTCATTTTCACTTACATCCGTCTTATATATCGCCGTTAGATTAAATTATTTTCAAGGATTTAGTCATGTAGAGAAGATTCTCTACATGACCAAAGCCTTGAAAATAGTTTCATGTCAAAAAATAAAATATGTTACAGTCAACCTCTGTAATAATAATAACGTGGATTACAACGCGCCATTGCCCGCGCTAGTAACAACAATCTGGGGTAATAAATAAAAACTTGCTGTCTTTATTATCAGGTTGGTAGCGTCCTCTAGTGGGAAATATTAGAAGCCATATTACAAATTTACAAGATTACCCAAAAGATGGCGCTGAAGTGCTATCGATTGAGTGAATGTCAAAAATTAGCCCAGAGGAACACACTCCTGGGAAAAATCCTATCCTATATGTTTTCCATATTATCATCTTCCTCAATATCAGCCGTTCTGAAGTGATTAGTACAAACATCCAAACATCTAAACTTTCGCATTAGTAATATTAGTTACAATGGAGCCATACTTAATAAAATGTCTGTTGGGCACTGGAATGCTCGTATGACTAAACAGGTAATAAAGCAATTTAATTTCGACATTGTAAAGAGCAGGTAATGCGTTTTTCCCTCATAATTCGTGCCAAGGATCACGAGTTTCGTTTCCCTTACCTATTTTCCTCTAGTGTATCGTTTTTTGAGTTCCATATAAAATTTTCGTCCCCTTTTTGTCAGTAAACAGTACTGAATCACTTTGATTTATGATAGCAGTAATCTCAAACCATTATTTTGGATGCAATGTGAATGAATCATATGACATTGCATTTTTTTATTACTTACGCGATCGAATGCGTGTAGGACATTGCACAGGAAAATATTAGCATAAAGCATTTTATTGTTTTTTGGAAGTATAAGGTCATGTATTGACGATAAAGTACTTAAAATGTATCATCTGCTCAAGATCACATTTAGCGCCTAGGTATTTACTAAACACTTACCTGTCAGACTCTCATGCCAAACAATTATAAAAGAAATCGGGCAAGGTAGACAGAAACTTATATTGTTTTGGTCAAAATAATCACATGAACTCACGCTGCAACTATAACTTGTAGGCAAACTACAAACGGTGCACACAAGAAGGCCAATTCCCGTTGGTTCAAATTCAAGTCGCCATAAATATCATCTCGGCGACAATCAATGAAAAAGACTTGACAAAAGGAGGACCAGTAATTCAGCCTGTATGACCAATAACGTATAAATATAAATGTATGTGTCACCGGCAATCTGTATAATTCGGTATTCTATAGAATACCTAGGCAATATATGGAATACTTAAAACATTCAGGTAATGTATGAAATATTATTCATTTTATACTTTGCCTAGGTATTCTATACAATACCGAATACGCAGCCGGCAATGTGTGTAAAAGACGATAGCTGGGAAACGGAAGACGTGGGGGTGCCGACCCCACGTCTTTCGCTAAGTTCACACGACAACATAAATTTCTTAGCCGTATCTGATTTTACAGGATACGGTTTAGTCACAATACAATTTATACGAATGAGTTCACACGTGCATTCAGTTTTAAGACCCGACAAATAATCGAAACGGGTAAAACCCAAGATCCGATTGTGTTGTGCGTATGACCTAACCACTTCATTCTTAATTCGGGTACGAGACTGATCGTAAGTCCGTAGGTGATACGGAGTAGAATACGGCCGCCACTAAGCCCGAAACTATAGACTTCGGGCTTAGAGAGTAGCCTCCCCGATTCGATCACCGGAAATGCCGGAAAAAATCAGATACGATACGACAAGTAGGGTCTAATTTTGATTAATTGTCTGTATTAATCAATGAACAAGTATAATAATAGTTCGCAAAAATATTTATTTTATACATTGCCGGTGGACCAGCAGGTATTCTATACAATCCCTAGGAATTGTATACATTATCTAGGTAAAGTATGAAATCGACAATAATATTCATTACATTTCATACATTGCCTAGATGCCCCAGGTAATTTATACATTACCTAGTTATTGTATAGAATACCTGAATTATACAGATTGCTGGTAGCACATGTAGGCAATGTGTGCTGGTGGCACACATAAAATAACATAAAAATGACAATAGTCTTTAAATAGTCTACAACAAAGTCGCTTTTTCCGTTTGAACGTTTGTATCTTTTAAACTGCACAACGGCTTTCAATGCGGTTTTCATCAATAGACAGAGCGATTCAAGAGGACGGTTTATTTGTATAATTCGTCCCGAAATTCCAACAGGAACAGGAAAAATGGGAAAAGCGCGTACGAAGTCGCGGGAAATAGGTAGTTAAAAATAAAACCTTGACGCTCCTTATAAACTCAAAAAAAAAAAACTGGCCAAGTGCGAGCCGAACTTGCGTGCAAAGGGAACGATTTTTTTTTTAATGTTTGTTTTAACACTATAGACTTCTTATAGGTTTTCCTGTAATTTAAAGGTAAAATTCTATTATCTCCGTTAAAATAATGAAAAAAATATAATTAAAACCCTCACAGCAAGCACTTTCATTTGATATGTCACACAATATTATACAAAAACTTTTTTTTGAAATTTTCTAGTTTGACCGTAATATGACTCCCATACAAAAAATTTAATGATTTACGTAACGCGTCCGTGTTTGGGTCACAGAAGTCCATGTGTGTACCAAATTTCAACAGAATCGGTCCAGTGGATCCGGAGATAACTGGCTGTGACAGACGAACAGACAGACAGACAGATACCCGAGTGATCCTATAAGAGTTCCGTTTTTTGTTCGGAACCTTGAAAATTGCTCCTCTGTTAGGATTCTTATTTTAAACTAACTTCTTTTTTATTGTCCACGATCAAGTAACAAAATAATCTTTTAACTTATAACGAGATTTTTATAAGTTAAAAGATTATTTTGTTACTTGTCACGGTCTTTGCTATCGAACTCCTCCGAAACGGCTTGACCGATTTTTATGATTTTTTTTGTGTGTATTTGGCAGGTCTGAGAACAGGTTTGTAGTTTTTTTGTCAATTTTCTTTTATTACATATGGCAAAACAACGTTTCAGCTAGTAATGCTATAAGTCCATCAGTGTTGTCTATAATGAACCTCTAGTCAAGGCTTTCAACTTCACAATCTGAAGAATTCCAAAGATTCTCATTTAAGGCACTGTCGCTCTTCTCCGCGTAAAAATATAAGGCCTTGGATAGCTTTATTAAAATATTTTGGTCTCCCTCTAACGTATAAAGTGGGGGCTTACCTTAATAAAATAGACAATTTAACAAGGTTCATTTCGTAAAGAATTTTAGCAACGAACATTTTGTAGAGCACCTTATAAAATTGGTTTTTATTTAATTTTGGTGGTATATTAAAATAGACTTTCGGAGTGGTTGTGGATCACATTTTGTTGATATTGCTCAAATTTTACGTCTATATAGGTACTGATTTGTAGGGTTTATTTAAAACGTTATTTAAATATTAGAGAATGATGTTCAAGTTTCGAAATATTATCTATGGTTAAGCAGACTTTGATCATAACTTGGAGCAATGGTGAAAAAAAAGTCAACAGAATTATACAGGGTCTCTAATAATTCATTGACAATACTGACTTTACAAAATCAGATTGTTTTTTAAATATTTGGTAACTTGGTTCAGTACCACATTGACACGGAACCGTAAAGTTAACATTTTATGAAAAGTACCTAAAACTCTACTATTGTTTCCGTAAGCCCATCATTTTTTGATCAACAATAATCACAAAACCTTAAAACTATGAATAAAAATCAAGAAAAAGGTTCACTAACTCTGCCCTAAGGGACTTACGCCCCATTGCATTCGTGATCGGGACATGTCCTTTGATCACATCAGTATTCGGCCATTTTCCCCATATTATTTGAAAATAGAACGCTATTTTACTGGCTTACCTGTCATATTCAGGGGCTAACCTTTCATATTGAAAAAATATTTGGCATTTGGAATAGTTTGGTATAGAGAATGTGTGGTTTATTTTTATGCCGTAGGAATTTTGTGTGACTATTTAAATATATTTTGTTTCTTAGTACTTCTTTTGCTATATATACGCTACTGAGTTTTACTCTAATTCCTTTACGGCCCATGCGGTTAGGCTGTGGAATTCACTGCCGCCTGACATTAGAGACTGCAAATCTCTTTCAGTTTTTAAAAGAAGAGTGAAAGAACACTACCTTTCTTTACAGTCATAGTTGCATATAAGTATGTGTTATTATTTATCTTATAATATTATTTAGTATGTATTAGTGTATATTTATTTTAGTAATATTTATGTATTGTATGTTATATTAAAGTTTATTGTTTTATTTGTAAGTACTTATACCTTTTACACACGGTGTCTACATATCTTTTACACAACTCTCCTTTCGCAGGTATGCTGGAAGAGATTTCTTTTGAAATAAGCATTACCTTTGTACCTATTTTTCTGTTTCCTTCTTTTTATTTTTCTATGTAATGTGTGTACATAAATTGTTAAATAAATAAATATATTTTACGTAAGTAATAATTTTACTAATCCAGATTTATAACAGAAACTTGGATGCTATACCTGGTAAAAGTAACGTGTCAGTTAAGTATCTAAAAAGTACTTTATTCCAGTGCTTTTAATAATTGAATATCTAAATTTGAAATTTTTTTTAAATTGAAAATTTGAAAAAATCATCCTTGTTACTTTTTAAGGGTAATAATCTCTGAAAGGGTTGATCTATTAGTAAAAAGCTACACCTCTGCTGTGTCACGGCTACTTATTATCCTGTAAAGGTACCTACAGTTCGAAAAGGGCTTTTTTTAAAGGATGGGAAATCATCAAATGACTCCTCCCGCTCTGGGTGAAGCAGAAGGGAGTGTCAGACTCTTACTGACTAAAACCCATCCGTGTTCCTCCTAGTGCCCTTTGCGTTCCAGGGCCACGGTGACTCTTTCGAACAAAGTCCGCAGCCCCAGCAGGCACTGGCCCTAGCCGGCTCCGTCTTTTATGCTGACAGCTCTTTGAGGCGCGCGTGGAACACAGCGCGCCGTCGCGCCCGGGAGTTCGAAAAGGCCATAGAAACGATGCAAAAGGAAAAAAGTTAGAAGTAAATAAATCCACATACCTAATATTTCTGTAATGAAATTGCCAAAACATTGTTATGCCACAAGATTACAGAAGTTCAAGCAGCCGCCTTGAAAGTTATCATCGTCCTATAAGTATTTTCGTCAAAGAAACTCTTGACTGTCAGTTTATGAAGTACTGTAGGGAAGTGCCTTACTTCTTATTATATAAACAGACATAATAAAGTGATAAATGTCAAGAAAATAATGTTACCCTCCTTTCATACCTACTTCCCCCAGTTTGATAATAATGCACGCGCTTCTTCACAATTGATCGCAGTTATGTGAGAGTGCAACATTAGATAAATTGTGAAGTTCAGCTATTATTACGAAAGAAGTGTTACAAAAAGAAAAACCGGACAAGTGCGAGTCGGACCCGATCACCGCGGGTTCTGTATTTTGTAGGTACATATTACTTTTAATAAAGACTATATTTTTTTATTATTTAATTACAAATGCATATTTTTCGGATTTTTCCCTATAATTGTAGTATAAGATGGTTTTACTTGCCAAATTTCATAGTTTTACGTCAACGGAAAATACCCTATCAATTTGATTCTCTTGACAGTGTCGAAATATACGTTTTTTGCGTCATAATCGGCCGTATCTTTTTTGTACGCTAACTTGGAAGTTTTACTCACAGCTTCAAGAGACTGTAGATTTGAGTATATAGTTTTTAATTTCAACTCGATACATCCCCGCGTTCCCGAGACAAAGGACAGACACACAGACAGACGGGCGGAAGGACGGACGGACAATAAAGTGATCCTATAAGGGTTCCGTTTTGTCTTTTTGAGGTACAAAACCCTAAAAAAGAAAAGTAACAATCGATCATTATATCATTGATAGGCTTGCCTTTGACCACAATCTCATCTGATGGAAGGTGGTGATGTGGTCGATGATGCAGCACGCTTAAAGTAACCTATACACTCTTGACTTAAAACCCCAGTTTACAGTTTTCGGAAAACACAGACTCCGACAGAGAATTCCACAAAGTACTACTATTCGAAATAAAGCGCTATAAAGATCTATCGGCACGTAGCCAAAATTTGTATCGCCCCACCATCTTGTTTTTATACAAGTTTCCATGACAATTTCGCATTATATGTTTACCAACAACGCCCCATTCGAGCTAAGGTAAGATCCTTATGTATAAAATTATGAAACCTCCTCCTATGAAACTATAATAACAAAAGAGCTTTGAAACTCAAACAGTACAGTAGTTGCACATAAATACATATGTGACTATGTTTTTCTTTTGTTTAGGTCTTTTTGAACCAAAATTCATAAATTAAATGAACACCCACGTTTATCATAAATTAAAATATAATTAAAAGCCTGACATAAATGTTGGAATGACACAAAACATTAAAACCAACTGAAATAAATAACATTTTGTTCCAGAAACAAGCAGCGTCTCGCGGCTTTACCTGCGCATTATAGTTTTCTATATTATATGATTACAAAGGGCAACATGGGACAAGCTTAGTTAAACTGATTGATGTGATCTGAAACAAAAAATGCCATGATTGTTTTGACGCTAACGTAGTAGAAAGCGTTAAAAAAAAACTAGGCTCTTGATCACCATTCTGTCTAATATAGCTACAATTCGGTGACTACTCTCACAAAAAAAAACATGAAAACACGGACAGACAAACTCATTCAAATAAAAAAGAGTTTGGACAACCACAGATTCACACAGTCCCGACCTTTTCGTGTTTAGAATTATTTTACTCGCCATTACAGCTGAATGCCGTCCATCATTTGCTTAAATATGATGCTGCATGGTCCCGCATAATTTAACCGAGATTGAAAGTCGGGCAGAGACGGGATACGCATTAATAGCTCACACTTACCCGCGTAATTGTATTTTGAATAAATGTTTTACATTTTGTTTTAATTTCTTCATTTGTTTTGTGAAATAATTAGAGATGACAGAAAATTATCTAGAATTCGTCCATTATTTTTCGGATTAAAGATTTCATTTATAATCTCATCTTTATTACACATTTACGTTAGTTTTATCCGAATGGTTATGGACTCTTATTAGCAAAATTAGTAGAGAGTAGTGTTTAGAATAGTCACAAGTTAACCATACATTTAAATACTTGGACCAACGCAATAATCCTAGATATTTATTTTACACAAATAGTTATAATTATATTTATAGCTCGCAACGTTAGCAAAAATCAACTCAAACAATATTTTGTAATTACATCTTTGATAACAATATTGTTATTACAATCATCTTCTTGTACCGAATAAACGCTGACGTCATAAGACAGCAATTATGGTCGTAGAATGTCCAAATGTTCTCACAAAGAGTATCCAAAATATTATTACTTATTAATTGAATGAGAAAGCAACTGAAGACATTACTGAGACTAATATTACAGCAGATGACGATGCCATTATCTCTGTAATCGTGTTTAAGACTTTTACTAGCACTAGAAGTAATAAGTAGCTATTACCTAATCTGCCATCCAAAGAAAAACCGGCCAAATGCGAGTCGGAGTCGCACACGAAGAGTTCCGTACCATAAAACTAAACTTAACAGACAGTTGTGTTGCTGGGGAGTTTGATGGCCACTTCTTCTTCCCAGCTAAATCACTAGGAAGTGGTGACGGGCTGGGCGATTTGGGGGACTGTCTGCATGTAAATTTTGACGTTCAAAAAGTGCTGATTTTCAGCCTAGTTTGAATAAATGCCTTTTGATTTTGATAAAACATATTTTTTATCAATTGTTGTTATCGTGGCAATAGAAACACACAATCTGTGAAAATTTCAATTGTCTACCTGTTAGGGTTATTGAGATACAGCCCGCTGACAGACAGACGGAAGGACGGACGGACGGATGGACGGATGGACAGCGGAGTCTTAGTAATAGTGTTCCGTTGGTTACTCTTTGGATACGGAAGCCTAAAAACGGATGCTGCTGCCCTTTTAGGCAAAATTGAGTTCACACATTCAGTATCAATCAAATCAATACTACGACATGCCTATACGGTCAACTTATCCATGTGAGAAAGGGATAGAGCTTCGTCCTGAACTCCGTCTCTCTCTAACAACGGAATCATGATGGTATTGAGACGTCATACATAGTTAGTCCCCAGGAAAGGCGCATCTACTAATATTTTTTTGAATAGTTTCCGTGCTCGATTGAAGAACTCGTGGCTAAATAATAACAACCACTCAGAACGATCTTCAAGGTTAAGCAACGCTTGCCGAGTTTGGGCTGTGGATGGGTGACCATCTCTACATACCGAATTACCTCTGTGCCTTGGAGGCACTTTAAGCGTTTGGTCCCGGCTGTCATTTGTCAGAAGCCATAAAATCTGACACCAGTCTTGCCAAGGAATACCGTGTTACCCAGTTAATGGGTTGTGGAGGTCTGGTAGGCAGTCGCTCTACGTAAAATACTGGTATTCAGCTAAATCTGGTTTGACTGGAAGCCGACCCCTGAATAGTTGGGAAAATACTAGGCAGATGACGATGAGTTCCCGTGCTCTGTTACGTTACACGTGTGAAAATTTAAGTCGAAAGTCGATTAAATGTTTTACTTTTCCATGTTATTTTCCTTTTTTCGGATGCGCCCTTTTGCTTATGGTGTCAGTAACGTATAATTAGTGTACGGAGGAAACGGAGGAAGAAAACGAAGTGGGAAAAATCACAGGAATTTAGGTAATTATATACTTGCCAATATCAACGTCTATGCTCTTCGTATCTCGTGGATTTCTGCGACCTTCAGCAAATCATTTAGTCCTCTTCATAGGTGGCTGTGGGCGGCTTCCAACGCTTAGTCTTGTATAATCGATTGTTGCTTTCACATATAAAGAAGGAAAGCAAAAATGTTTAATTTATACTCGCACAGGACACACAACAACATAAAATAAAGTGTATTAATCACTTTATTTTATGTCTACAACTTTAAAAGACCCGTGCGAAACTCAAAGGAAAGTTCGTGAAACAGGTGTATTTTAACACCTAAGTACGTCTGTTAGGTACGTGCAAGTCAACTAAGTACGTCATTTTTTTAAAAGACAGCCAAAATGACTGCAAAATGACTATCACAACCTACAAACCAAACAACCTGACTGGTAGAGCATGCTTAAAGTCCGCCTGACTACTAGCCAAATCTGTTGAAGCCAAGAAATTTAATGTCGGCAATAATTTAAGCTGCCAGGGTTGCGGAATTTGTTCGAAAGAGTCACCGCGGCCCTGGGGGGCTACTCTCTAAGCCCGAAGTCTGTAGTTTAGGGCTTAGTTGCAGGCGTATTTTACTCTGTACCACCTACGCGCTTACGATTAGTCCCGAACCCGAACTTAGAATGAATGACAACACGATTTGGTTTCATTCATTCTTAGTGGTTAGGCAATACGGAGTAGAATATGCCCGAAACCACGGACTTCGGGCTTAGAGAGTAGAGCCTCCCCTGGAACGCAAAGGGCACTAGGAGGCACACGGATGGGTTTCCACCCAGAGCGGAAGAAGTCATTAGATGATTTCCCATCCTGAAAAAGGCAATAATTAAGTAAGTTTAATTACTTTTCCCAGGCTCCCTAACAGTCTCAAGGACCGAGGAGAATACTTAATACGACATGAAATATTATCTCTAAAAATTTCAGCAATTTTTAAAATTTATTGCTACAAGTTATTTTGGTTGTAGCAATTTTAATTAAATCTTTGATAATGTTTACAGTAACTAAGCATACAGGCCAGGGGAATAAGAATGTCTCTTATTTTAATTTACTTTTTGGGCGTGTTTATTCTGAAGGATCGGTTGTTGTTTGTCTTCAGTTTATTTTGGCACCGGGTTCGAGGCTGTTTCCATGAAAATATTTGAATTTGGGGCACGTTTTTGTTTGGCGATTGTGTCGATTTTACTGCAGCTTACTTTAAATTGGTGAACCTCCGTTACTCTAGAATTAATGACAGTGTAATTGAAAATGTATAGCTTGTATCATCCCACTGCAGGTAATGCCCCCCCCTCTCTTCTTAAGACTTCCAGCTTTCTTCGATGCAAGGAAGAGATAGACCAATGGTCATTGCCAAAGTTCAGCTCATTCCACGATTTTCAACGGGGTTTATCACGACACAAATATAAATCACCATCATCATCATCATATCAGCCGAAAGACGTCCACTGCTGGACATAGGCCTCCCCCAAGACGGGGGGGGGGGGTTGCCACAATCGCCCCGCCTGCCGGTTGGCGATCGCAGTGTATGGTGTTGAGTTTTACAGAGAACGCTGCTGCCCAGTCTCTGGCGAGTCCCTAAGTCGCCTCTTTCGACACCCACGGGAAGTGACGGGATGGTATTATTCTTTTACGGCACCGGCAGACACCATACGGCAAATATAAATAAAGTCAAAGAACAAAATCTTCTACAGCATTGCTTTCTACAGAATTAAATATATTTATATTGCCCTTTGTACCGACCTTCCTTTACATAAGTTTCGACAAGAGGGCAATCTTCCGAAAAAAACTCTAGACAGACGTTCTAAAAATAGAAACTTTTATTAAACAAATCCCGTCGAAACGCTAACAGGAATGTAAACTAGACGTTTTAAAAAAGGCTAACAAAATGCCAAATCTTTCTATCCTATATCAGTCTTGTTTTTTGCTCTTTGTAGCTAAGACTAGTTTTTGCCTGCCACTTCGTACGCGTATATCCCGTTTTTCCCGTTCCCGTAGGAATTTCGGTAAATCCTCCCTTAGTGCTCCCCTACATTCTCTAAGGAACCTACACGCCAAATTTCAGCTTTCTGCGACCGGTAGTTTCGACTGTGCGTCAGTCACTCAGTCACCAGTAACAGAAAAAAAAATTTACTATTATGATATTATATATGTTAGTCGTAAAGGTAGGCACTACTCAGAAATTCCTAGAAAAGGGTTGACCTTTTCAATAAGTGAATAAATCAATCAAATATAGGGTCCAACAGACCCTTTTGAGGGTCAAGTCACAGTAATTTAAGATTAATGTCAATAATTGAACAGGAGAACGAATGATTCAAGTAAAATGGTGGATGAATATATTCAAATGAATGAATTTCCGTGTAGACTCATTCGATTTCCCTTGGGTCCAGTCCGATCGGCGAGAATAGAGGAGTTATTTTATCATGATAAGCTATGTGGAATGAAACGTCCTTGAATAGTGTTCATCGAATTCTAAATATCTTTTCTAACGTCGATTTTTTGATTGATTTATATGAACACTAGCTTTTGCCTGCGACTTCGTACGCCGTTCCTGTATGACTTCCGGAAAATCCCAAGGAACCAGCATGCCAAATTTTAGCTTTCTACGACTAGTAGTTTCGGCTGTGCGTTGTCTGTATGTCTCTCAATCAGTCAGTAACGGAAGAATTTTATTGATGATTACTAGGCCGTATTTTTAAGACTAAAGAAATCTTCCATGCAACAGGATTAATAGTAAATTGACGTAAAACAATTAATTGATTTTCCAGTAACAAGTCACACCTGCAGTCTTGAGTGATAAAATCTAAATTCTAATACGAGTATTTACTGACAGTATTGATCTACAATAATAAACATATTTCAATTGATTATTATTATTCATTATAAAGATTATTCTGTGGCTTAGGCAGAAACACACCGCGGCGCACGGAGAGGCTACGCATCAATTGACGTCATTGGTATACGCGTGGCTTGCTCGAATATGGCACTCACATAGCTCAATGCTGTCAACGCCATGCACGCTGTGCACGCGGTACACGATATATACGAATATTAACCCACGACAACGTCAAAACCATATTCTTGCAAAAAAAAAACGTGTGTAGCCTCGCCGTGTGTCTCGGTGGGCTACGCTACATTTGTACATAATCGTGGGTGTGTAGTGTCTTCTGCAGTGGAAACATAGACCCACGTTGTTAAACAAATGAACTCACGCAGCTAAAATGCGCCACGTGTCCATGCACAGCATGCACCGCGGTGGGTTAGCGCATTTAGTCGTCCATAATAATTGGTCAATTAATTGTGAACCTACCTCAAGGTTTCATGGAAGATAATCCGTCATGTTTGTTTACCCTACATAACGTGTAAAAAAATAAACACAATACCTCTTAAGGGATAATTGTACTCATCATTATGAACAACGCCGACATCGCGAAAAAAATCAGCTGCTCAGTACATTTTGTCGAGGTATGCTCACGTTTCGCGTACCGGAAGACGCAACGTTGGAAGGCCTCCCACAGGGTGGGCGAATGACCTGGTGAAGGTCCTTGGTAACCGATGGATGCGAGACTTAAAGCACGCCTATGTCCAGCAGTGGACGTCTTTCGGCTGATATGATGATGATGAAGCTCACATAAATGTACCTATGAGGGAGTCGATTATTATTTTTTGCGATTTCAGTGTTGGTCTCATATTGAAAGTTGCTCATAATTATGAGTACATTGACTTCTTAAAATGTATTGCGTTTATTCTGTTACACGTTGTAGTGGGTCCACACAATACAGACTTCCATAAACTTCTATAGAACTTTGTCTATGCAACAAAGCAAAGCAAACTTCCTCCACTCGACTCAGTTGTCATGACAACGGAAAAACTGGTGAACCGGGGTATGTTTGTAACACTTTTATTTTGTGGAGATATCGAAGAATGGAGTGTTGCGTCAGACTCTTGCCGACCAAAAACCCACAGTTCTTACTGCTACCTTGAGCCGGGGGCCCGGGATAGAACGCACGCCTTAGGAAGGAAGCTACTGCCCCTATGAACAGACACGAGAGTAATTACAGAATGCAGCAATTGAGGGTAACGGTCATTGACTCGTTTAGATACTTGGTCTAGTCAGATTCGATATGTTGCGTTTTTGTAACTTGCATTTTTTTTACTTATATTATTTGTTGTATACATCGTGTAACAGAATAAACACAATATCTCTTAAGGGGTCATTATAGCCATCATTATGAACAACTTTTACTATGGGACCAATCCCGAAATCGCGAGGTTGTGTATAAAAATGAATCCCTATTTACCTTGGTCACGCGTGAACGGCTGGACGCGTGAAAGTTGTGGGGTAGGTAGGGTAGCCAGTTGACGGGAGCGAAGCCTCGGGGGACAGTTAGTAATATTATAAAAATGCTCAACTGCTTCGTTGTTCTAGGGTGAAAACTCTATTGCTGAATTTTTGAAAACTGAAGTCATAGGTACAACGTAGATTACCCGGTTGAGCAAAGTATTATCAAGGTTTTTAAGGCTCCGAACCTCTATATGGAAAAACGAAACCCTTATGATCATTCGGTTGTCTGTCCGTCACAGCCGATTTTATCCGAATCTACTACACTGATACAGAGGGCTTAGTGTAAGTTTTTTAACGCACTCGATCGCGTTAACGTAAACGTTCGCTTATTTCAAAATATATAGAAAAAAAGGGTTTTCCGTTATTGTCACCAGACGGCGCTTATTCAGTTTCAATACAAATTGACGTTTACGCTAACGCGATCGAGAACGTTAAAAAACTCGCACTAAGGCCACAGTTGAAATTTGGTACACGTATAATCTTCTGTGACCCAAAGGTGGACATGTAACGAAAATAAATAAATTTTGAAAATGGGGTCACTTTTTGGGGAAGCAATTAGATTTTTTTTTTCCTTCTGCACCGTCAACTGTACCGTGTGTCATATCAAATGAAAGTACGTATTGTAAATGTTCAGAATATATTCTTATCATAATTTTAAAATAATTTGGTTTGAAGTTATTCAATGAAAAATGACCATTTCCTTCTTATCTCCAAAACTGCCGAGTCAGAAATTATGAAAAAAAATGCAGGTAATAGTGTTCATTGCCCATGGATTACACGAAAACCTATAAGTCATTTATGGTTTGAAATAAACGTATATATATACATTTAAGATTTTCTTGTAAAATACATACAAACTTAGACTAATAATCACGAAATTATGTAAGTGCACACGCGTATAAAATCAAAACTAATTATTGGGCATCAAAAAAATAATCCACATCGCTGTCAGTGGGAAAAGTGTCCAGAACACTGGCAGCATTGCCGCGTTGGATGGCAATGCTTGCAATGTACATGTTACAAAAATGAGTTTTGTTTGGAACACTTTGCATGCGAGTCCGACTCGTACTTGGCCGGTTTTTACATCTGGAATTTCTCAGTTGTAACTGTAGACTTGCCCGTAGAATTGTCCCCACCCCGACTCGGATAGGTTAGGTTAGAAGGCTAAGGCGGGAGCGAAGCGGAACGGAGCTTCCGCCTTAGCCTTCGTGGTTATTTTTTTTAAATCACCCAGAAATACGAGCCCCGCAAAGCGGGGCTCCCGACCTTCAGTGTGTCTCACAAGCGTGCATTCGAACTATGGTGAGTCACAGTACAGTTTTGTCGCACATCCATTTGTCGAGCTCACGTAGTACACTCGATTTTTTTCTATCGAGAAAATTTCTTCGTATCGTGTATTCCTTCAGTTAGATACTAGATTATATAGTCAAAAAGCATGTACCGTAATCTCACATACTTGTTCCAGGAACCTAACAAGATACGCTAAAACGAAAAATGGCCTTATGCTAAATGTATCCCCTTAAATATACATAGTTGGCGACATGAGTTCCTATTAAAGGTACAACTCTGCCCTATTACTTCAGAGAATATATTCGTGATGTTATGTAGGAAGCTGCTTCCCATCCTGGCTTAACTTTTATCGCCATTGTGATGCCAAGGGTACGGAAGCGGAAGCCGTGTTCTTCGGAAGTCGTATTCTTTGTAGGTAGGTACACATAGATGCTATAGTATTTGCAAGCACACACAGTAGAACGCACACTGCTTACAAAACACATCAATAGGTACTTATACCTACGTGAATTTAAGGGCCAGTATGGTACCTAAAATAAAATATTAGATGTAGCTGTAAAATTCTCTATCTTTAAAACTTTACCTGTGATCTCTTGTGTTTTTTATGACTGTGATGAAGAGAGTTGTTAACAATTTTGGTCATTTACATGATTAGTGAACATTATTTCAAGCTTACCTTGAAAATTAATAAAATGAACTTGCCCTGAACTTTTCAAACTGAATATGAATCACTAGCTGACCCGCGCAACTTCGTATGCGTTACATTTTTTATTATTGCTCCGCTCCTTTTGGTTGTAGCGTAATGTTGTATTGATCACAATAGCCTTCTTCAACAAATGGGCTCTCCATAACTAATTTTTTTTCATTTCGAACCAGCAGTGCGATTCTGTAAATATGTCGAAGTGAAGGCATGAGGTGAAATGTTTACGAAGTGAGCTGTCAATCCATGTAATTAAGATGGAATGACCGCTAACTTCGTGATCACTTCACCCGAGCCTTCAATTTGATATGTTTACAGAATCGACCGGCAGTAGTTAGCGCGTTCAACCAAACAAACACTTCAGCTTAATGATATTAGTGTAGATAGTATGGATATCTTGCAACAGAATTCTAAAACAGTTCTCCCAAATCGGTTAAACTGAAATATTGTATACACGTTTGGTCGTTTGTACCCACGGGAATTATTTTTCCTCTGGTTATAAGTCTACCGGTAGCTAGAACTACGCATTTGACCTTATTAACCTACTGTACCATCTAAGGCTAAAAATAAAACTTAATAACAAAGTCGTGAAACAAATAGAACCGCAAGTAAATAAATAAAGGGCATTGTCACGATTTCAATCGATTTCCATAATTATGACCCGCACTGCCTGACTATTGATCATACAAGAATATGGGAAAATTGTCATGACTAATTCTAAAAAAATTGATAAGGCCCCCATGTTACCAACTCATCTTTAAAAAATGCAGTCATTATTTTGTGTGTCATATAAAAATCAGATTACGGTTTAGTGCTATAACAACAGCCGCATGATTTTCAAAGTTAAGCAACATTTTCCGAGGTCTGTTTTTGGATGGGTTTCCATTCAGTATATACGAGACTCCTCCTCGAAATGTGGCAGTCTTTTGCAGATTTTTGATAGAGACGTAATGGGAGTCAGAAGCTCAAAATCAGACAGCAGTCTTGTTAAGGGGTATTTACCCAGGTACCCAGTTACTTAGTTGGCGACATGTACAGCCAACAAAGCTATTTGGTATACAGGCTAAAATATTATTTTTTCCACTGCACTGCCAGTATTTATTTCTAATGTGTGCATTATAACTGTTTAAGCTTATGACATACTTACAACTATGGTATACAATATTGTCTACTCAGCACATTCACAACATTGTTTAAAAGTAGTTGCAAGTATACCTTTGTACTCTTTTGTCTGTACTTATGTAATTATCTTTTTTTAGTTTATTGTGTATACAGTCAACAAAGCTATTCGGTATACAGGTAAAAAAGTTAATTTTTCCACAGCACTGCCAATGTTTATGTCTAATGTGTGCATTATATTTTTTTAAGCTTTTGACATACTTACGAGTGTGTTGTACAATAATTGTCTACTCAGCACACTCACAACATTGTTTAAAAGTAGTTGCAAGTAAATAGCTGCGTACCAATTAGCGTTGACCGGTTCGACTGGAAGCCTACCTCAAAAAATGACGAAAAACATATTGAAAGTTCCTATCGAGGTCTGAATACAACTTTAGCATTATCCTCAAACTCATTTTTAGTAGGGAAAATACGCGTTATGTGACGGAAATATCCGTAGCGTAACATCGGGAAGTAAACGAGTTTTTGTGACGTCAATAAGGCTGGATGTTTATTGTCAGTTGACTAGTCTATGCGAGATTTGAACCTGCTTGGGAATCTTGTGCTTTTACAATTGCGGTCTTGACAAATGAACTTTATCGATATGAAAATA
The DNA here is from genome assembly GCA_947578705.1 of Lacanobia wlatinum. Lineage (NCBI taxonomy): Eukaryota > Metazoa > Arthropoda > Insecta > Lepidoptera > Noctuidae > Lacanobia > Lacanobia wlatinum. Next base: position 16,852,073 of record OX388044.1, read on the forward strand.
ACGTCGAATTAAATTAATTATCATTTGTGTCGAAGTCCAGTCACTGCTGAGATTGACCGCTAGATCACAATTCGTTCAGGGGAAATTATAAAAAAATCAATACTAATATATAAAGCTGAATAGTTTGTTTGTTTGTTTGTTTTCCTGAACGCGCTAATTTCAGGAACTACTGGTCCGATTTGAAAATTTTTTTCAGTGTTAGATAGCCCATTTATCGAGGAAGGCTATATATCATCACGCTAAGACCAATAGGAGTGGAGCATTAATGAAAATTGTGACGCAGACGAAGTTGCGTGGATCAGCTGGTATTTTTATGTATTTGTGAGATTTTTCGTGTGTCGAAATGTTTCTTAGATTGCCATCCATACTATGGGTTCCCAATGAGTGGGGAACGCTCCCGTGGATGCACAGATCCAATTACAAGGCTGCTCGACCAATACACGGCGCCATTTTGTTCGTCTTACAACGGCAGACTACTTCATCTATACAATGACATATTCATTAATAGGATTTTTTTATATTTATGTTACGCGCCAGAATTAATGCTGGGTACATAACGACTTTTATGTACTCTAGCGCCATCTAGTATCGGGTAGATGAATTACTGGGGTCAAGATGTTTCTAGAATGTTCTATGCTAGAATATTCTCGATGTTTCGACACCTGGTCAGTCGGAACCGGTATGTACCCGAACTTTCTAGATGTTTCCATACTAGAAGGTTCTAGAAATAACAGTCGGGATATCAAGGGCGGACATCCGGCGACTGCAGTCAATATTGAATCGGCGATACAAACGATAACTTCGAGAGCGATCTTCAACTGCGAATTATAGTGAAGTGAAGTGTTCAGTAGTGCGATTGTGTGTTATAATTAGAGTGTTTTAAAGTGCTAATTAGTGTTGTGAATTTAAGTGTCCGTTTTGGTTGTTTAATCGGCTGTTTTTATTGTAACGAACCCCAAGCTCGTAACATTTATAAACATTTGAATTATTAAAAAAAAAATATTCATTATCATGACGCATGATGAAGTTTGAAACTTCAGAATCGAGCGCAGTCCGGGCCCTGTGTTCCAGAACGGCGCGGATTGGAACGGCGGCATTGTTTTGATCCGTAAGCATTAGAATGAAGACGATCAATCAAGCTCCTAATAAATAAATACTTCTTTTATGCCCGTTTTCTGAGATTTTATCAGTCGTTTACCTGTCCGTTAACGTTATTTGTCATACCGCTATTGGTTACTTAAAACCTCATAATCCGAGCGGTAGGCTGACTGTCCACTGGAGCGGAGAAGAGAGGAGCAGAGAAATATTAACCAATGGGATCCGTTCCAGCTTCAGCTCCGTTCCAGTGGACAGTCAGCCTTAGACTTCCAAATCCAAGCCATTGACCGACGACATTCACGAAGTACATCCATTCACGAATCGGATTACAAGAAAGTTGAAGAAAGCTACATTACACTAAGCTGGTACACAGTTGCATTCGAATTCCCAAAGTTTTTGTATGAAAATCTCTCTTTAAGAGAAGTGAGAAGTCATAGCCTCGCAAATCCCCTATTATTCGTTTTAAATCCCTAGACTTTGCAAAGATTTAAAGGAGAAGCAAGCGGATTATATTCAGAAGAAATTTTCTTCGTTATTATCCGGTCACAGTCTGCTTTCGTTTAAAAATTGGCAAAAGGAGTTGGTATTGAACTGAAAAGTCTGAGCTGGGTAAAGAATTCAATTATCACTACTTAATTAAATTCTTTACCCAGGTCAGACTTAAAAGACTTTAAAAAAAGAACAGCAGTTCAGTAAATTTTATCGACTTATGCTCACATAAATGTGGGCAGTCGTTTTTTTTTTCGCGGTTTCAGTGTTGGTCCCACAGTGAAAGTTGTTCATTACTGTGGGTATAGTGACCCCTTAAGAGGTACTGCGGTTTCACGTTGTATAAAGTATCTCATAGTCTATCCTAAAAGTTCGCACAACAAGGAACTTCAGAAGAAAAACAGACTTGTCAATGATGCGATAAGGATTGATAATAAATTAACCACTAGGTATAAAAACCGGCCAAGTGCGATTCGGGCTCACACACGAAGGGTTCCGTACCATAAACCTTAATTTCAATTATTTGTTGATAGCGGCATTAGAAATACACAATCTGTAAAAAAAATCATCTGTCTACCTATTACGGTTCCTGAGATACAGCCCGCTGACAGATAGACTGGTGTGATTTAGAAACTGGCGTTCCTCAAGGCGGCATTCTTTCTCCTCTTTTGTTTTCTATCTTTATTAATCTCATTATTTCTGAACTTCAGTGTGCGTATCATCTGTATGCAGATGACCTGCAGTTGTACTGTCAAGGGAAAATTGATGAAATACCAGACATTGTTGACAAAATTAATAGGGACTTAATGGCCATTGAAACCTGGTCCGGAAAATTCGGTGTTGCAGTTAACCCTAACAAGTGTCAGGCGATCATTGTTGGGAGTCCGCGAAGCATCGCTAAACTGAATTTTGCAACTTTGCCACCGGTTTTGTTTGATAGTTCGATCGTTTCATTCAGCACTGACGTAAAGGACTTAGGCTTGCGTATTGATAGCACCCTAAACTGGCGTGCGCAAGTCGCTAGCGTCAGTCAGAGGGTTACGGGAACGCTGCGGGCTCTGTATCGCTTGAAAAATTTATTGCCGTCGACCACAAAAACAATGCTTGTGCAGACCTTAATTTTCCCCATCATCGATTATGGTGACGTGTGTTATTATGACCTGAATGCAGATCTCCTCAACAAACTTGACCGCCTTCTAAATTACTGCATTCGATTTGTTTTCAATCTACGCAAATATGATCATGTCTCTGCGCACCGCTCGCTTCTAAAGTGGTTGCCCATACGTCAGCGCAGAGAGCAGAGGGCTCTAACTACCTTGTTCTCATTTCTTCACTCTCCTAATTCCCCAAGTTATCTAGCCCCTCATTTCCAATACATTTGCGCCAACCACAATAAAAATCTACGCTCATCCCATAATCTTCTTCTTCACTGTCCATCTCACCGTACTGATTTCATTCACAATTCTTTTTTTATACAATCCATTTCTCTGTGGAATGCGCTTCCCCAGGAAATCAGGATGGCAACCAACCGATTAACTTTCAAAGTTAAGGTTCGAGAGCACATTCGTAAGAAGTTGGCAGTAGTATCGTCACAGCGCTAATTTTCTTTTTAATTTTTTTTTTCTCTCATTATTTGTTTGCATAAACTGTTTAAGTATATTTCTGTATTAGTTTATTAATTTGAGTATATGCTATATTGTATGTATAGTTTATATATATTTATCTTTGTATTCATTTAATCGCGTTTCTGGTTTTTTTTTTATCCACATTGCACCTACCACTATTATTCTCTTCATCACCCAAAGGTTGACTGGTAGAAAATGCCTAAGGCATTAAGTCCGCCTCTGTACATCTGTGTGCGTAAAGTGTTAAATAAATAAATAAATAAATAAATAAATAAATAGACGGACGGACGGACGGACAGCGGAGGCTTAGTTATAGGGTTCCGTTGCTTACCCTTTGGGTACGGAACCCCAAAAATGTTGCGAAGTTTGTTCGACAGAGTCACCGCGGCGCTGGTTCGCAAAGGGCAAGGAGGAACACGGATGAGTTTTAGTTAGAAAGAGTCTGACACTACTCTCCGCTCCGCCCAGAGCGGAAAGTAGAGTCAATTGATGATTTCCCATCCTTAAAAAAGTGGTATAGGTAGTAGTAGGAGTACCCACGACGTAAAGCATCAATAGATGATCCAAGTTTTATTACCTTGCAACTTTTATGTAAATAACAACTTAGAACCGAATTTACCTTAACGTGTTTTGAAGGCAGCAAAACATAAACATATCGCTACTAAAAAGAACTCCAGAAAACTTGGTAGCTCACTTTTTTCGATAAACTGATAAAAAGATTAACAGTCGGTAAAGTACAAAACGATAAATCTTTGTTATTCATGTTCCAAGTAACTTGTTTGTGCCGAAATAAAATTTATGGGCCGACGGTAGAATGTATTACGAGGGACCAGACCGTTTTGAAGCGATAGTCGATCAGTTTATTGGTTTTACAGATGCTGCAAAGTTTAGTAATATAAATTGAAAAGGAATGATAAGATATTTTACAGGTTAGGTATGTTCTGGAAAATTCATTCAGCAGTGGTAATATACCATTACTGCTGAATTCATATGTAATGAAGATGGAATGAACTTTTTTTTCTTGTTTTTATACAAATTGTGAATTATACATGTTCTTCCTCTAATTGTGGTTGTTTGTAAGTGCTGCAGCATTATTATAGTTTTTAATTAGTAATGTATAATTCATTAATCTTCCTTCAGAAACAAGCAAAACCTCCAGTACCGCGTTCTGGTAGGCAGCCGATCCACGTAAAGTATTGGTATTCAGCTAAGGAGTGGAATTCCCTGCCGGAGTCTGTGTGTCCTGATAGCTACAGCCTAGGAGTCTTTAAGTCAAGACTGAGTAGGTTACTTCTAAGCAAGCGTGCTCAATCTTCAACCACATCATCGCTTACCATCAGGTGAGATAGTGGTCAAACGCGTGTCTATTAATAGTAAAAAAAAGCTGAATCCGGTTTGACTGGAAGCCGACCCCAATGTAATAAAGACGGCAGATGCGTTTGCAATGTTGACGATCCTTATCAATAAAAAAATATTACAGCTTACTTAAGAACAGAATAGAATAGAAAACATTTATTCGACACAGACACAACACATCAGCAAAAAACACATTATGAAAAAAGAGAAACAAAAACGTAAAATAAAACCAAACGATAGGAACACTACCAAACTACTACCAACACTATCACTACCATTTAAGTTTATACTTTGAAATGTCTATAGATTACACCCAGCCTCCTTCGCCTACGTTTTGTCTTTTCTTTTGGATTTGAGAATTAATATAATATAGTAAACAATTAAACGGTTCAGTTCGGAATTTAGGACCTTTTTCAGAAATTGGAAATGTAGGTGACCTTTATGGAGCCCTTTTCTAGGAATATACATGACGTGTCGTGAATTCCCATTTTCAGCTTAATTTGTTAACGGTCGTATTAATGTGAATCACTTTTTGGCTCGGTTCTTGATTCTAATTTCAATTTGACCTATTGTCACCATCTGATATCCCAGTCCTAAAATAATACTCGTTTGGTAGGCGTCAGATAAATGTGTAATAACTGTCATTGACCCACATAGATTTATTGACTTTCTTCATAGAAATAAGAAACATACAGCTGCCCTGAATCGTCTTATATCGAGATCCTTTACGTTCTCTAGTAATGAAAAATGGTTCATAAGTTATTGTTCGCTAATCTACGAAGGGATACTAGGGAAAGGTCAATGTACATTATTACAAGTTTATCTGGCGCCTACCATAGAATGAGATATTAGTTCCTTGGCGAAGAACCAAAAATGTCCAGGTACTATCTATCGTGCCACAAGAATGTTTTGTGAGGCCAATAAATTAATTAGAAAAGTTAGAATGTGGTTACACTGTGTGGTAGCATTCTGGATTCAAAACTGTTCGTTCAAAGTTTGGGGACTTCCAATCTATTGTTAGTGTCGCGCTTTTCGAATATCAACTATTTAGGAACTTAATATATTATGTAGTTGTGTATAAATAGTATATGACTTACTTGACTTAAGGTCCTATGACCCCTAGCTGGGGCAGAGTGCGTCTACAGTAGTTCTCCATCGTGAGTGATCTTGTGCTTCATGCTTCACTTCACGTCATTCCGATGATTTTTCGTCGCTTCTGCCAGCGGTGCGTCGCCAGGTTTGACCGGGACGGCCACGCTTCCATTTTCTTTGAGGATTCCAGTCCATGGTCTGTTTGGGATTATGATCAGGGTCCCTCCGGAGCGCGTAACCAATCCACCCCCACTACGCTTGATCTGGCGGTCGATCGGACTCTCGTGGCATTTCTCCAACAGTTCTACGTTCCAGTTCCAAATCATCTCGGGCCAGTAAATCCCGAGGTATATAGTAGGTAGCATCATATTTTATTTTAGTCTACATCTGGAAGACAATTATTACCTGCAAAAGTATTAACTCCAACCAATCAATATGCCTTTTTCTAACTGTGTTGAAGTCGGCTTCAAGTCTAACCAGACACACACACACAGCTGACTATCAGTATTTTTCATGGAATGACTGCCTATCTAGCCCCGATGACCCATTAACTGGGTAAAACGCTACCCCTTTTTTTTAAGGAAGCGAAATCATCAAATGAGTCCTCCCGCTCTGGGCGGAGCAGAAGACTTTAGCTGACTAAAACCCATCCGTGATCCTCCTAATGCCCATTACGTTACAGGGCCGCGGTGACTCTTTCAAACAAATCCCGCAACTCTGGCAGGCACTGACCCTAGCGGGCCTCGTCTACCATGCTGATATCTTTTTGAGGCGCACAGGGAACACAACGTGCCATCGACCCGGACCTGGTTCTGATCGAACGGCGAGCCACCCAACGCTCGCCATCCGCACCACCCAACGCTCACCATCCGCGCCTACGAGCTACGATGGCCGGAAATCGTTGCGGCGGCTGAGTCGTCTCTCTCACGCGGTCGGCTTCTTCCTTTGCTGGCATTATTGCTTCGCAGGAGGAGGTTATCGCTTTTCATGCCTTCTCGCTCCGGACCATGGATTGAACCAGAGCCGGACGCGAGAGGTCGCCGCCGCCGATTGCCTCGATGAGGACACGGCGGTGCTCCGCCCAAGCAGAGCAGACCTCCACCGTATGCTCCACCGTACCCCTTAGCAAGACTGGTGTCAGATTTTTGGCTTCTGAATACGACTGATAACGAATACCCGAGATCCACAAATGACAGCCGGAACCCAAGGCTTAGCGTGCTTTCCGAGGCTCGGACGTCGAAGTACTCTCGATACAAATAGATTGTCTATTCGCAGACTAGTCCAGGCAAACGCCGTTTTACCTCGAAAATGGACCCGTGTGGTTGTTATTATTTAATAACGAGCTCATTCTAAGACACAACCTACACGTACGAAAAATTCTCAGCAGATCTGACATAATTCTCCTTATAAACTAAATTCACACACAATAGAAGGGTGTCCATAAAATTCGATAAGACACTCAGCCCTTCCCGAATTCGGGATCAAGGTTAAATATGTCATATTTTATATTGGGTCTCTTTTATGAACTTTTGGCACGGACAGCCTTTCTTGAGATTTTATTTTTGTCGATCTCATATCACAACCCGGTCTTATAGACACAGAGTTTGTTATTAAGATTTTAGAGTATGAATTATGTGTTCGAAATCTGGGTTTCAAAGAATAATGAAGAAAAATTATAAAACTACTCTGAATTATACATTATACTTCTCCTGACCGATTTCGGCCATGGCGGCCAATCTCAACGGAGACTAGCCATCGGCGCGGGACATATTATAAGTGCACAAGTGAGTGCGCAAACACAGGTGCACTCCCTCTTCCATCACTCTCATATACCGATGGGATGGCAACTCGAAACGATCGGAGAGAGATCAGGTGGGCTACTCTCTAACGAAATCCGTAGTTTCGGGCTTAGTTTCAGGCGGGCATTTTCTACTTCGTATCACCTAACCACTGAGAACTAATGATAACACGATTTGACAGTTACTGTGAAATCGTGTTGTCATTCATTCTCAGTTCGGGTTCGGGACTAATCGTAAGTCTGTAGGTGATACGGAGTAGAATACGAACGCCCGCAACTAAGCCCGAAACTACGGATTTCGTTAGAGAGTAGCCCCCCTGGCGCAGGACCAAAAGCTTAACGTGCTTTCCAAGGCACGTGGGTGTCATACCACCAACTTCCAAACTCCGGGATGTCACAGAGAAATTCCAATTGTAAAAACCTAATCCACGCTCGGCAGCCCTATTTGGGACCGCGAGACCAACGGAGCAGTTAACGGAACAGGATTACAAGCTTGGGGGAGGCCCATGAAGAGCGTTAGATGGACGTTCATCAAGAAAGCTGTTCGCAGCAAAGATGCCTGTGTGCCTAAGAGCTCCAAAGAGGATCAGGAGTACTATTTTGTAACTATCTCTCCGTTATCGAGTTGGGCGTAGAAGCAATCTGCGCGCCGTCATTCAATTGTAGGCGGGGTTTGAGTTGACGTCAGCGATAACGGCGCGTGTACTTAAAACGACGATATCTCTGAATTTGTGTATGGGAGCTACATGAAACTTATGTTTTTGGAATTGTTATGAAATAAACTAATTTATTTCATGTAGATCAGTCCAGTTTTACTTTGTAATATATTAGAAATTCTAGTTTGAAGTCAGCGTTAGTGAAATTTTCCAGTTTTTTGTACATAAATGGATATAAACAAAGAAATAAACCATAACTTCAAAAAGTTTTTATGTTATTTACATAAATACACCCTATTTATCATTAATCGATAAAAAAAAACACACCTCTCCATAAAAATTTTTTAAACCACAAGCTTTACAAAAAATTGCTCAAGTAGGACGACCCGGGCGCTAACAAAAAAATGTGTATGTTTGTACTTCAGTTCCGGGCACTCTGTAAGCCAAGTGGCTTAGAATAGTATCTTATTACATAGTTTGGTACACTGTCTTATCACAGACTAAGTGTTACCTGTTAGAACTGTTTAGTTTACGAGTTATGAGTCACAATGCAAACACTTTAAAAAGAGCGATAAAAAAGACGCTTCCATCATTTGGATCACAGATTAAGTATTATTGCGTTTATTTGAAATCTTATTTCACAATCCACATGATGATGATATTTAGTAATAGAAAAACACGTCACAAGGGTATGTTGCCTAGCAAAAACATTCCAGAAATCGACCAGCAAAATTAACAATTTGACGACAAAAACACACAACTTAGACTAACATAGTGTGGATACGACTCAATGTTGTTAAGTACATCTGAACTCGATTAAAAATTACTCTAAATTATAACTGACAAAATGAAATATTGCAATAGACTAGAAACATATGGAAAAAAAATGAAAAAAAAAATTAAAGTAAAAGCTGCAAAAAAAGACATCACAACAACCACCGCATTAGACAATCCACTAGATCCGCTACATCGTCACTATGAGAAATGCAAAAAAAAACAGTCACATAATATACCATAACCTTCCTTTCAACTTATAAACCATAACTCTTTATTTGCGTCGCGCAGTCGGGTAAGTCTTATCCATATCTTCTAACGTCTCCCGGACGCTTTTATCCTGCTCGTCTTTTACATCGTTCTCACATGTTTGTATAATTTCAACTTGATGTAAACAAAAACTTGTAACAATTTATTATTTTTTTAAAAGAGTGTCCGTGGAGTTTCTTGCACGTTCTTCTCCATAGAGATCTACGCTTTGGAACGTGCAAATAGCTTCATCTTGTTGGACTGACCGACCTTGACAATTCAAAAGTGCCTGTAAATGGTTTATTTGAAATATACGATTTGATTTGATTTGATTTGATTTGTCTTAGCAAAACCATTATGACGTCACGAATCCCCGGAGTGTCGAGCTATCCCTAGAGGTCGATTACGTGTAGGCGTGTTTTTGTTTTCAATTATACTCACATTTCTGACGATATTACTCAAAACAAATGCAATAGAAGCGTTGTTAATTAACATAGTATTGTTAATAACGATAGTTTGATAGGCATTAGTCGTATTTACTATTCTTAATAGATGAAACAAAACTGTCCCTACCGGTCGCTTGGCGCGAAAAATGGACGACGATGTTCGTTGAAATAAGTATTTCTTCCGGAATTTATGCCAAATACACAATCAAGCTATTAAAAACAGTTCAGTACTTACCGTTCCATGATTTTCACTACGTTTCTGGTAAAACAACACTATATTCACTAGTAATTCACAGACAAAGCGCAGGCACAAACCAACTGTATGACGCGCAGAATGGTACTGGTTTGACGAGTTACACACGACGATTGTTATGGGTCAGATACCGTTTGAGTGACAGAATGTGTTCCTTGTCTTTTTCACGAGACGTTGGGCAAGTAAGAGCTCGATAGGCATAGTTTTCACACAAAAATAACGGTCAAAACAAAAGCGCGCGAACATCTATCCTCTGAGGATAAACGACAGTTACCGGGTCTATCCCCTAGGGATATTCGACGCTTAACAAGAGCTTTGGTGAAGTAAAAAAAACTCTAAGTGAACTCCTAGCACCAATTGTAATAACATACAGCTCACTTCATGCTCACCTTTCACGTTTGGTTTTTAGGGTTCCGAATAAAAAGGAACCCTTATAGGATCACTCGGGTGTCTGTCTGTCTGTCTGTCCGTCTGTCACAGCCAGTTTTCTCCGGATTCTCTGGACCGATTCTGTTGAAATTTGGTACACGTATGGACTTCTATGACCCAAACACAGACGCTTTACGTAGATCATTAAATTTTTAGTATGGGCGTCACATTTGGGGGCCAAACTAGAAAATTAAAAAAAAAAAATTGAACAATATTGTGACATATCAAGGGCTTACTGTGAGGGTTTTAATTATATTTTTTTCATAATTTTAAAATAAACGGATTTGAAGTTATTCAAGAAATTAGACGAAAAATGACCATTCCCCCCTTATCTCCGAAACTACTGAGCCTAAAATTTCGAAAAAAATGGAAATAATAGATCTTTACCTAAAGATTACAGGAAAACTGATTAGAAGTCTGTAGTGTTAAAATATAATGTTAAAAAAATTAAATTCGTTCGGAACCCTTTGCACGCGAGTCCGACTCGCACTTGGCCAGTTTTTCTTAGAATCGACAGGCAGTTTCATCTATCCGAAACAAAAACAAAAAACCAGCCAAGTACGAGTCAGACTCTCACACGAAGGGTTCCGTTCCATGAACTGAATACAACATGTTTCTTGTGAGGGAGCCCCCTTTAGACTTTAGAAATACACACTCTGTGAAATATCAACGTCTACTTATTACGGTTCTGGAGATACAGCCAGCCTAAAAACGCCACTTAAATTCCAGTCACCCAACAATCCAGCAACACCAGCTTACAAATTAAATCTTTGCAGACAAAGTTCCAAACTATAGTAAAACATTCTATGCGAAACAGTTCCAAAGTTAGATCGAGAGTTTGCAAGAAGTGGCAAAAACTTGTTGTTCAAATTTTCATTCAGTTGCTAAATTGGGATGGAAATCTTCCGTTACTTTTTACGTTGTATCGCAATTTCTTGGGGAAAAGTTTAATAGCCTGGCTAAGGTGAAAGAAAACTAATTGAATGAAAACGAGATCATACTTTTATGAAGTTAGGGGCTTTAAAAAGGTCAGGTTTGCTGGCCTGTTCAATGGGAAGAATGGTGATATTAATTTTCCTGTTATCGAAAAATATTCTCGTATTTTTGGGGAATATTGTGTTTGATGGTTTTAAAGATTTAGATTATTTTTTATATACAACGCGTAACAGAATAATACCTGAAAAGGGGACACTTTCATTAAAAAAAATCAATTGCCCATAATGTACTGAATAGCTTATATTTTTTCGCGGTCCTGTGGTAAAAGCTGTTCATAACGACTAATATTTTTTTTATGAACAAATTATACTCATACAATGACCCCTTAACAGGTATTGCGTTTATTCTGTCACACGTGGTCATAGAGTGGCATATTTTAGGTGGTGAAAGTAATCCTTATATTTAGTCAAGATCTATACATATAATAAAACAGCCATTACTGTACATTGAAAAAAAGTACCAAAAATCGAGTAGGGGCGATAAAAAAGCTATAGAACAAAAAAAGAGGATTTTTTTTGTCTGTCCGTCTATTTGTTAATGCTAATCTCCGAAAATATAAATATAGTATGAACAGCTTTCATAATTTATTTTTCCTAAAAGTTTGATATAAGTATTTGGACTCTCAAAAATCGCCATAGAATCACAAGTGCAATTGCACCTGGATTTTTTAACATTAGTTAGGCAGTCGACTTTAGGCATCTTCGTATAATCCAAAGCAACGTATAAAGAAAGACACCCTAAAAATCTTAATTATTTACATCTAGTTACTTTACTTCCCCCTTTTCAATTCCATGCATTTTTAAATAATTTGATCTCAAAAGTCTAACTTAAAATCAAAAGATGAATGCTTCCGTCCAAAAACTTTATCAAACTTCTGAAATTGGGTCCTTTTCTTCCAAGGTGATATTAACCGGCTTCCAGTGAGGTAAATCTCACCTGGAAACTGATATGGCTTTTGTTCAATTTGGAATATTGGCAAGACTGAGTTGAAAAGTTTTTACGAAACCAGTTGGCTTAGTAAAAAGTGTTTTATTGGTTTTATAGATATCTATTTATAAATTTATGGATGACAAGCTTAACCCTAGAGTGGGCGCGTCTTTTCGCGAAACGTCAGTTCGTCGTTCAAACAAAATTTTAATTAGGAATACTGCTTTTAATTTCATTTTTATTTTCATGATTTGAGTAAAACACTAGTAAATAAAATAACAAATCAACATATTTATTAAACTCTGTTGTAGGAATTTTGGTTTATAAAAGATTTTGGAAAAAATAAAAATAAATATTTTCTACATTTAATGGATTTGCTTTAGTGAAACAGTCTTTACTTAAGTATTTAAAATGTTCATTGCACAGTAATTTTGAACATCTGCAACATCCTTTTTTCGTGCGCCTGTTTTTCTTTGCTGGGCATATACTGCACTTTCCTTCCTTCTTTGAAGATGATGCTTGTTTTAAAGGTACGAAGCCAGCAATTCATGTCTTAATAGAAGACCTTGTAGTCATATATGGCTTAACTAGGACCATCGCAATCTCTTTCAAATTCGTCTTAATCACGTGATACTTTTAAATCCTGAAATTCTGAACGTTTTTTTTTTGTTTTTACAATAAAGTTACCATACAAATAATAATTTTGCAAAAGATATATGACACAATTTTTACATACGTGAGTAGGCGCGCGGTGAGCAAATTGCCACCTGGCGCTGACTGATGGTTACAACCTTATCCTCTAGCAGCTCCCCGCGCCCTGATAGCGTCCAACCTTTCGGCACGAGTAGCGAATGAAAGTGGGGGCAGCTACTAAAAAGCGCAAACTTAACAAACTATTGTTTTACGAATTATTAACGTTTTTTCGTCAAGGGCGGCAAAATGCTCATATCGCGCTCACTCTAGGGTTAAGGGTGAGTGAAGGGTGGTCACGACTCTCAACACTGAGGAATACGACGCAAGGAATAGAAGATTTTTGCCGCGGCATTGCTTTTGTGACCTATCCCACAGGAACCGTGCATCTTTCCCGGGCTAAAAACTAGAACTCAGAACTCGAAACTCGGCGATAGTGTGGCTTTTACCTAACCTCGTAAAAGAAAAACAAACAATGTTACCTGTTTATGTGATTCGTTTAGATTTGGATTGAAATGCAGGGTTTTCCAATGACCAGCCTATTTTTTTCAGGCATCAGGCATTAGGGATCACTTAAGGACACGATATTATATTAATAAAATACATATAAAAAAAAAAGACTAAATATACCTACCATCTGATGCCTGGAAAAACAATGCCTGGTCATTGAAAAGTAACCCTGTATTTAATACGTAATTGCATTGTCTTTAATGTTCTAGTGTACTGTAAATAGATATTTTTAACCAATTCTGTTGTCATCGAGTTCGATTTTTTTAGTGCACTATCAAAAATGTTTAAGGCAAACATATAAATATCATCATCATTTCAACCAAAAGACGTCCACTGCTGGACATAGGCCTCCCCCAAGCTTCATCATCATATCAGCCAAAAGACGTCCACTACTGGACATAGGCCTCCCCCATGCGTCATCATCATATCAGCCAAAAGACGTCCACTACTGGACATAGACCTCCCCAAGCGTCATCATCATATCAGCCAAAAGACGTTCACTACTGGACATAGGCCTCCCCCATGCGTCATCATCATATCAGCCAAAAGACGTCCACTACTGGACATAGGCCTCCCCCAAGCGTCGCTACAACAACCGGTCCTGAACTTATACGTATACTATATCTTTATTGGGTTCCAACGACCTCATAAAGTAATGCTCTCCCTCATAATAAATCCCGGTACACAGGAAAATAAACAACAAAAAAAGATTACAGCCCGAATAACCCTGACCAATGTTTAAAAAGTTAGCAATTTCCTTCAAAGCGGTATGAGTATGATGTGACCTTTCGTTATGAACGATGAATAAGTAAACGGTATCATCCGACCCTTTCCTCGAGGGAGTCTAACCTTTTTCGAAACAATTATAGTTACGTCTACTTTTACCCAATTGTTTTCCATAAATATGCTCAGGTATTTTTGTTAGATTTGCTAGGGATTGTAGGTAAATTGAGTTTTGCGACTTTTCATAGCAAAAATTCACAGCTCAACTAAACCATTAAATCTACACTTTTAATATTATAAAGCTGAAGTGTTTGTTTGTTTGGTTAAACGCACTAATCTCAAAAGTACTGGTTCGAATTGGAAAAATCTTTTTGTTTTGGATAGCCCATTTATCGAGAAAGGCTATAGGCTATATTACATCACGCTACGGCCAATAAGAGCGGAGCATTCATGAAACATGTGACGCAGACGAAGTTGCGCGGGTCAGCTAGTTAAAAATAAACCGGTCAAGTGCGTGACGAACATGCGCGCAAAGGGTTCCGAACGAGACATATATTTTTTTAAAATTAATATTATACTAAAACATGATTTGTTGGCCAGATTTTTGAAGTACTGTTTCTAGTATTCATAGAACTAGTACTGATGAAAGCACCTACAATGTAAATGTCTACATTTTTTTTTAAATAGGTAAGTCGTCGTAACTATAGGCTACGTAGTTTTTTTTTGTACCATACTTAGTTTTCCTACGACTGGACAAACAACAAAGGTTTTACTTGTTTCACCATTCGATTCGGCAACGTCAGAATTGTTTCGCTTCGCGCCTTATCGCACGTCTAGCTCATCTAAAACAATACACTCTTATCTATTGAAGATTGTGTGTCAAAGTGTTTGTTAATAAAATTGAGCAATAAGAACAAATAAAAGTGCTATTTACACTAAGAACATTCAAGATAACCTGTTTTATTATCTAGCCGGTCAAGGTTTAATGATTTTTCAAAGCCCTTTGTTTCTCAATCTTACCTTCTCTCAGGGGCGTAGCTATCGCCGTATCAAAGATACGGGGCCCCCGGTCTAAAAGGGCCCCGACGTGTGGAGTGTGGACGCAAAGTTATTTATTTATTAGGATCGTCAAAATTGCATACACCGTACTTAAAGCTAATAATCATTAGAAAAAAAAACTGGCCAAGTGCGAGTCGGACTCGCGTGCAAAGGGTTCCGAACGAATTTAATTTTTTTAACATGTTATATTAACACTACAGACTTCTAATAGGTTTTCCTGTAATCTTTAGGTAAAGATCTATTATCTCCATTTTTTTCAAAATTTTAGGCTCAGTAGTTTCGGAGATAAGGGGGGGGGGAATGGTCATTTTTCGTCTAATTTCTTGAATAACTTCTAAATCATTTATTTTAAAATTATGAAAAAAATATAATTAAAATCCTCACAGTAAGCCCTTTCATTTGATATATCACACGATATTGTTCAAAAAACTTTTTTTTTAATTTTCTTGTTTGACCCCCAAAAGTGACCCCCATACTAAAAATTTAATAATTTTCGTAACGCATCCGTGTTTGGGTCATAGAAGTCCATATGTGTACAAAATTTCAACAGAATCGGTCCAGTGGATCCAGAGAAAACTGGCTGTGACAGACGGACAGACAGACAGACAGACAGACAGACAGACAGACAGACAGACAGACAGACAGACAGACAGACACCCGAGTGATCCTATAAGGGTTCCTTTTTTTTCGGAACCCTAAAAAAAAATCTACTGCTGCAACACTTACAGACAACCACAACATTACTAAACACTATTGCAGGAAAAGGTGTAAACTAAAGATTTGAAAATGTTAAAAATATAAGAGTGCAACGTAAAATATGATTAAAATTAAATAGTTATATATTAATTTAATTTAGTCTTGTCATCTCCTTCGTGGCCTGGCAAGAGAGTTTTGAGCTAGTAGGGCCTATTTTGTTTAAAAACGCAATAACTACCCCTAAAAAACGGGCGCCGCCGGCGCCTTTTGAACTGGCAACGCCACTGCCTTCTTCCAACTGTGTTTGGGTCGGCTTTCAGTCTGAGTGAAAGCAGCTGAGTAGAAATGGTCGATGGGGCCAAAAAGTTCCGGGAGTGGTGACCGCATACCAGAAGACGTAGCGTTGGAAGGTCTCCCACAAGGTAGACCGATGACGATGACCAATGGTGAGGGCCACGGGTAGCTGATAGATGCGAGACGTACAGGACCAGTTGTTGTGGCGACAAAGCTTATGTCCAGCAGTGGACGTCTTTAGGCTGATATGATGATGAAACTTAGCTGCGAGCCGCTGGTTTTTTTAATAATAATAATTAAAGATGATGGTCAAAAGCTTCGACGACCATCTGTCGAAGCTGGCGTTACGCGGTTGGTGGAAGGGCCTGATACAGAAGGCAGTACTCCTCGATACGGCTCGTATTGTGTGAAGGTTCCCTTCTCTGGAGCCCTAACCACCGGTAGCTTGGACCCTGCTCCCGACACCGGCGGACTACTATTTTTTATATTTTTAAATGTATTTTTTTAAAGATATATTTAAAAATGTAATGTGTATGTAAATAAGAATGAATAAACGAAATCATAGTATTATTTCGACTTAGCACACGAGGTTGTCGACATGTGGAATGTGGACTCAGCTTGTTCGCGACGGTAGCGTCAATAGGTTTATATAACTCGCAATATATAAGAGCTTATCTAAACATAAGATAAGTTATAGTTTAAAACACTTGTTGTAATTCGCAAAATTAAATTCATAGAATTGTTGTCGTTTTCCCCAGGCGCGTAAGGCGTCTTGGGAACTTATTTAGCTAAAGTAGATAGGTAGGGTTACACATCCCCTAACACATTCCTGGTAAAATCCTTAGAAAAGGTATCTGGTAAAAGTTAAAGGTAAAGGAGGTACACAGGTATTGAACATTTTTCATACACCTACACAGGACAGTTACTCAAAGGTAGTAGGGTGGACTGAGAAACCACCATTCACAGGCACCTTCCTTTTACTACACATCACAAAAACCTAGATATTTAGGCTTTAAAATATAGGCATTAAAGAGCTGGCACTAAGCCCTAACAGAATATGTATACATCTATATGGTCAGTTAAGGCATAAAGCCACAAAATAGAAAAATGTAAAAAACACAGATTTTTTCCCCTTCCGGGTTTCTGACCTCATAGCCCTTCCACCCTTAGAGGGGTGGCTTTGTAAGATGTGTATCTGGATAGAGGGATGATGCACCTACCGTAATACAGATAGCCCAACAGCCCTAAGGGCACAGTTTTTCGGGAAGTCCACCCTTAATAGTTAACAAGTTCAAACTTGTAGATAGTCTTGATAGATAAATGCAACAAACCCCTAAGTGGGTAGGGTTGAAGGGTTGATTTCTACCCCGTTTGACGGGGAATTTCAGGGGCTTTACAGATAGGTGCATCAACCCCTATCCAGACCTAGACTAAGCCTAGATATAGCCAGGAATGTACCGTAGTTAAAGTTAAACTTAAGGTTAAAAATAAACTAAAACAGTTAGTGGTTTTTGGGCCTCGTTACGATAAAGTAACATAGTACGTTAGTAAATAGGTCAAACTTGTAAATTCGTAGTCATTGGCAAGAAGATATATAGAACTTTTAAATAGAAAGTACATAGTCGCGAATTTTCATCCCTTAAACCGCTAGCTGCAGTGTTCAAACAGTCAATCTGCATCTTATTTGATTCCCTGGTAAGCAAACATCCCTAACCCCAATCATTCCCGAAGACAGCAAGTTCAAGGCTCAAGAAAGAAGAACGGTACACGTGTGGTACAGAGACCTTTCGTACATCGGTACAGGACGTCAGCGCGGCTGGAAGTAGTTGGGTGGTCGCAGTTCACGTCGAAGGAATTTGAAGAAGGATAGACCTACCCCGAACGCACCCCCGTTCCAGCCGATCACGCCCGTCTGGTACACAGCTGTCATTGTGCCGATAGTCGTTACGGCGAATGGCCTGAAGGCCAAAAGCTTCGACGAACATCTGTCGAAGCTGGCGTTACGCGGTTGGATAAAGGGCCTGATACAGAAGGCAGTACTCCTCGTGACGGCTCGTATTGTGAGGAGGTTCCTTTCTCTGGAGCCCTAACCACCGGTAGCTTGGACCCTGCTCCCGACACCGGCGGACTACTATTTTTTATATTTTTAAATGTATTTTTTTATAATGTGTTGTTTTTAAGAAATATTTAAAAATGTAAATTAGTATGTAAGGATAAAAAATAAAGAGAATAATAATAATAATTTATTCAAATAAAACGTTTACAAAAAGTGTACAAGTAGTCAACAGTAATGAGTTATCCATACAATTATAGTGCCTAAAAATAAACTTAAACTAAGATATTATTATAGGTGCAAGTAATGGTTGTTCGGAAATGCAATGTTAGGTAGCGACCAGCCCGATCTAGGTTAATTTAAACCTGTGTTTCAGGCCATCACTTTACAAGTGATGGCCTGAACTTTGGTCTAGTACAATTTTAAATTAAACTAAAAAATTAAAAACTCTTTTAAGAACTACGAGACAAAGCTTTATAGTACCTTAATATCTAAAACTAAGCCTATGTAATTTTACAAAAGTAAACAATTACGAGGGGATCAAATATCATCATGCCAAGATTTCTAGAAGTTGTTCTGTGTCAGTGTAATGTAGTGTCTCTAAATATTCAGATAACATTTTACTACATTTGTTATACCTTACGCTATAGAAACTTAGTACCTTGTTGTGCTTATTATATAAAAAGGTCCCAAGAACAGATAAAAGCGATTAGCAAACGCATGTCTAGTTTGAGGCTTTGTGCAAACCAAGTCCTTCCTTCTTTTGTCAGAAGGAACAGGCTCAAAAGAAAGTGCAGTGTGCTGGAGTAGTACTATGTTTAAAATAAATAATTGCCGTACTGTAAGTACCTTACATTCTGTGTAGAGCTGGTGCGTAGGAAATCTAAATGGGCGAAAGGTAGCAACCTTCAGAATTGCTCTTTGAGCACACTCTAGTGGGAGTAAAATTGTTTTTGCCGCACCACCCCAAGAAGTTACGCAATATGTAAGAATGGATTGACACAAAGCTAAATAGACCTGTTTTATCAATTTAAAGTCGGCTACGTTCCGTAAATTCTTAAAAAAATATATTAATTTGCGAACTCTCGTACATAGTGAATCGATATGTTTACGGAAATTTAGATTTGTGTCAATGGTGACACTTAGATATTTTAAATGGTCAGCTTTAGCTAAAGTGGGGCAAGAACATGCGATGTCAGAATACGTAGAAATAAGAATGAATAAACGAAATAATAATAGTATTTCGACTTAGCATACGAGGTTGTTGACATGTGGAATGTGGACTCAGCTATCATTGTGCCGATAGTCGTTACGGCCAATTATTTGATGGCCAAAAGCTTCGACGACCATCTGTCGAAGCTGGCGTTACGCGGTTGGATAAAGGGCCTGATACAGAAGGCAGTACTCCTCTATACGGCTCGTATTGTGAGGAGGTTCCTTTGTCTGGAGCCCTAACTACCGGTAGCTTGGATCCTGCTCCCGATATCGGTGGACTAGTATTTTTAATATTTTTAAATGTATTTTTTAATGTTTTTTTTAAATATATATTAAAAATGTAATCCTTATGTATAGAAAAATAAATAATCGAAATAATAATAAAAAATCTCTTTTTTTCCCTGTAGTTTCTTTCATGTCATTAATTAATATTCATTCATAAATTGATCGTCAAGTAGATCTGTAACCCTGTGTTAAGGAAGAATGATTGAATATCCTAACATATAAAAATATTCATGACATCACTAACAAGAAGTCGTTACATATGCAATAAAAATGACGTTAAAATTTATTGGAATTTCCACCTGGTCTTCAAAATACCAATTTTGACTCACAATTATCCTTTAGCTATGCTTGTTCAGTAAGCTGAAAAGTATTGTACCTTAACATCCATATATGACCTTGTACTAGATACCTACTTTTTGTTGTGATTCATATTTCGTTTTTATAAATACCATCGTTGGGTTTTTCCTGCTGACTAAGTAGCTTTACTGAAAGTATGTAAACGTGTGATATCGTAAACTTATATAGTATAGAGCTTGATGCCTTCTAGTTGATTTTACAATCATCACCATGTTTCAGCCCGTATCGACCTAGTTTTGGGTAGGTATTTGCCTTGACCTTTTGTGTCAATCTAAAATTATCTGAGCCGAGGCGAGAATTTGCTACCAAACACGGCTATGTTGGTAAATTTTCTTGTTAAAGTCAACAAAATCTAAGAAGTCCAATTTGACAGCTGAGTAGAGAAGGATAGAAGATTGCTTTACCACTAAGTGCGAAAGAGATTTATTTTTATGTCTCTTTCATACTTACTAGTAAAGCAATGTTGTATTCTGCTGTCAAAACGGGCCTTTTATTTTTTGTAGAAATATCATCCGCAACGTTCTGTACATAACAAGATCCTTAAATACCTACGAGTATATCTTCAGTGATGTTGATCAGCTCTTCTGCAGACGAGCTGACCACCCCAATTGCTAAACTCCATGTATATTCTTTCACAATGTGAAGGAGTTCAAGATCCATTGCTTTATATGTTTAAAAATCTGTCTGCTCGACAGCATAAAACAAACATTTAATTCCTACTATTGGAATAATTTAATTACAGGATATGCGATTAAATGCATTCATTATTTTGTGTAGTAAGCAATGAGTCTGCCGGACTTCAAGATTATGTTTGGTTTTGTCCAATGATACTAAAAATATTGTGCAGTATGGGTGCATCCAACGGTACATAATAAGGGCCTACTTAAAATTAAGTTCACTTAAAACTTGTTTTTTGTAACAAGTTTTAACTGAACTTAAATTTATAATAACGACAAATAATTTTGGAAAATTGACGTTCAATATCTTCGCAACAGACGTGATCCATTTTATTGGTAACCCTCGGCATTGAAAATACAGTAGTAATTAAAGCGTAATATCTGTTCTACTTTTGACAGTGTAATTGTCTGACAATGTAAGTGTATAAGTATGATAAATTGAATATCGTAATTATAAAAACAAATGATAAACTGCTGATTCTGGAATTTCGCATGACTTTTACACGGAAATTGGTCTATACAGAGGATATGTTTTCGTAATTATCAGGAAAGTCAATCTACGACGCAAAAAAGTACTTACCTGCACCGAGACTCTAGCCAAAGTGGCATTCATCAGTGATCACGATTGTTGTGGGAAAAAATTTGTAAAATTGATTGCGATCGCGGGTGTCGAAATCCCAAAAAATACGGAAGTAGCATTTGCCAGCGACTTCGTACCGTATATACCGTTTTTTTTTTCCGTCGTTCCCATAAGAATTTCGGGAAATCCTGTCTTAGTGATCCCCTACACTTGTCAAGAAAGCTACATGACAAATTTCAACTTTCTATGATAAGTAAAAAGGCTGTGCGTTGTCTGTCAGACACTCAGTAACGGAAGAATTTTATAAATTAAGGAGTAAACTAATAAAGTAGTCAACTAGCCAACTAGCCGACCTGCCGACTAGCCGACTAGCCGGCTCACATTCTCTATCAACATGGGTAGTGCCTCAATTTTGGATGACAGATGTTTAAGCTCTGATATGATGCTCTCCGAGTTCGCCGGAGAAGCCTTCAGAGAGCCGGTATGAGGACTAGAGGTCTGTGACTGGTGATTTTTTTTACGGCTTTATATCTGAGATTGCTGAACGACGACTTATATCAAACCTTGTGCACTACTGTCCATATCACGCGAATATTAATCACTACTCATGCATTACCACGAAATTTGGATCAATCGCTGTCATTATTACAATATCGTGACATCTGCCGATCAGATAAAAAGTGTGACTTGTAAGAATCCTGCATGAGTCAGTGATAATGCAAATAAAGGGCGAGGATGTGCGTTTTTGCGGTTTTAAGTAATGCACCGATCGTGAGCTTTTTGTGGGCTTTAGAAGATATTAGAGAGGGCAAGAAAAGTAAGACACGATAAGTTTTATTCATAAACTAGCTGACCCGCGCAACTTCGACTGCTTCACATTTTTCATTAATGCTCCGCTCCTGTTGCTCCTGATGGGCTATCTAAGACTGAAATAATTTTTCAAATCGGACCAGTAGTTCCTGAGATTAGCGTTCAAGCAAACAAACAAACTCTTCAGCTTTATATATTAGTATAGATAGCACTTCGCTCGCGACTTTGTCCACACTGCTATTTTCTTAAGGATCCCTATTTTTTTTCTAGTAATAAATATAGCCTATGTCAGGGGTAATAAAGCATTATAATGGTGAAAGAATTTTTGAAATCGATCCTGTTTTTTTGGATTATATTCCTTACATTCAAAAATACAAATCTTGCCTCTTTATAGTATAAGTGTAGACTAGCTTTTGCCCATGACTTACGCACATATCTCGGTTCTTCTCGTTTCCGTAGGAATTTTGGGAAATCCTTTTTTAGTGCGGGAGCACTACGAGAGGACTCTACCCTCTGTAGGGGACTACGGAGTGTAGAGAAGCTGCATGCAAAATTTCAGTCTTCTATGACCAGCAGTTATGGCTGTGGGTTGTCTGTCAGTCACTTAACCAGTAACGGAAGAATTTTATAAATATTGATTGATGATTAGTCTTTGTCGAGGTTCCACTCGTATCCGAAGAAAATTTTCAATTTATATTTATTTCTACATTTTTTTAAATATAATTATCTTGAATAGATAGGTGCCGTAACGGTGAAGTGCACGTTGACACTGAACTCCTCCTAAACTGCTGGATCGATTTTGATGAAATTTTTATGTTGTGATTAAGTGGCTTTCTGGACGATTTCAATTTGCAATTGGACCCGGAAAGTAGCACCACAATTTAATAAACAAAAATCTAACTTTCACACAGGACGAAGTCATTCGGGACCGCTAGTTGTCGTTTAGACAATATTCTATAAGTTAGTCTAGGATATGGTCTATTTATGGGCCGTCAATCAATCAATTCAGTCTACCTAAGTCCACAGCTGGATGTAGGCCTCTCCCAAGTAATTCCAATACATCCGGTCCTTCGCTTTCGATATTGTTTGACCCAACCACCCATTAATGGTCATCCCGGCTCACTTTAAGTTTACCCATAAACATTTTTCATTTCATTAGTATGTATTAGTTCATATTTATTTTAGTAATATTTATGTATTGTACGTTATATTTAAGTTTATTGTTTTATTTGTAACCTTTTGCACACGGTGTCTACATATCTTGTATACAACGCTCCTTTCGCAGGTATGCTGGAAGAGATTTCTTTTGAAATAAGCATTACCTTTGCACTTATTTTTCTGTTTCCTTCTTTTTATCTTTCTATGTAATGTGTGTACATAAATTGTTAAATAAAAATTAATAAATCATCATCATATCAGCCGAAAGACGTGCACTGCTGGGCATAGGCTTCCCCCAAGTGTCGCCAAAACGACCGGTCCTGTGCGTCTCGCATCTATCGGCTGCCCGCGACCCTCACCAGTTCATCGGTCCACCTTGTTCCGGGAGGCTTTCCAACGCTGCGTCTTCCAGTACCATAAGAATGAGTTAAACCTCTATATTAGGCCCTGGAAAAACCAAATTGGGATACCAAGTCAATCTAGTAGTATATGTATTCTATAATAAAATCCCTGGATAAACCAAAATATTTAAAGTCGAGACATAATCGGCCTAAATCGGCCTAAGCTCGTTAAAACTATGGGAGAACTAGTTAAATTCTTGCTAATGACCACATTATTCAAGTCTTGTGTATCACGACGTAGATAAAAACCTGTTTAAGAGGATGAGCGCAGCGGTCACCAACCATTTAGCCTAGTATGGGAAAAACAGGGATGCGGTTTCGACAGAAGGAACCTCATCGAGAAATAAATACAAATAAAAGGAATTTATTCAACTTAAGTAACCTTTGAACTGCAGTGGGTCAGAATAGACTGAAAAAAGAAGTGAAGTATAAAAATAGAACTAAATAATAATAGTTAGTAAAACTTTCATTTCTTTCACAACTCAAATAGAAGTATGCAAAGCTAAATTAAACACAATTTTAATTCAAATACCTGAAAAATACATATCTTAGTGATTTTCTGAGTTTTACAAATCGTTTAACAGATGTGTGTTTTTCTTTTTGCAGAAATCATGTGCTTGGTGATACTTTTTGCGTTTAACTTAAATTGTGAAAAAATGTGAAAAGATATTTGGCTTGACAAATTCAGTCAAACTATAAATACGCACATTTTATCAATTTAAATATCGACTGCAGCAAATCGACAATAAATTTCACAGAATGGTGTACACAATCAATTAAAAATAAGGTTATACAATTCATTAATATTAAAGACCCTCGCTGACACTCGATTTAAATAATTCTTCGACCAAAAAAAAGTTCATGACAAAGGGATGTAATTAAGATCTCTCTTCGGACAAATTTTCATCTAAATTTACAGAACAAAACAAAAAAACTCTATTTCAAAAGGTTTTATGATTGAAAACGTCAATTTGCGTCATCACCTTCCTGATCTTGTCCCATTTTACTGGGGTCAGTGCAACACGTTTTTTTTACTAAGCCTCCGCTGTTCGTCCGTCAGTCCGTTCATCCGTAGTCGTCCGACCGTCTATCTGTCTATCAACGGGCTGTATCTCACGAACCGTAATAGGTAGACAGTTGAAATTTTCATTGTGTTTTTCTATTGCCGTTATAACAACAAATAATCTAGATTACATTCCATTCAAGAAACGCGTTTTGCTTCGGTTTATAGTACGGAACCCTTTGTGCGAGAGTCCGACTCGCACTTGGTCGGTTTTTTATTTAATTTTTCTGTATCTGCCATCAAGCTTTTATTCACTCTCTTTTCTTTTATACATTCATCGTTTATTTTTGGCTTTCAGTTAGTTCATCACGTTTCCTATTTATAAAACTAGCTGTTCTTCTAAATCGAGACAAATACCTATTATTAATGCAAAAGTAACTTTTTTGTCTGTTTATTACCTTTTTACGTCTTAACGGCTGAACAGATTTAAATGTAGCTTGGCACACGGATAGATAATGGGAGTATGTTCCTTTGGGATATTTTTGACAGTCACACTGATAAAACCGCTGGGTTATAATCTAGTTGATAATAATTTCTACATTTGCTTACCGTATTGTAAAATGTTATTCAGTCAGATTTAAAATTAGTCCGTATAAAATCTTTTTGTTTCGCTGCGTTTCAGTTGAAACGCCTAGCTGTCAATTTTCCTCTATTGTTGGGAAAAACTGTACTAGACGACCCGCTTTATACATTCTTCGCTCTGTGGATATTCTGTAGGTACTATACTCCTGACATGAGGGCACGAACCAAAGTACTATATATTGAAGTGCGTTTTATGCTCAAACATTCCAGTTGAGGTAGCCGTCCCATTCACTTGTGCCATACAGTTTAAAAATACAAGTAAACGTGTGTGTTTTTACGATAACTTTAAATACAGAGTGAGTAAATATTTAGAGTTAACTTTGAATAAAAAAATATAGTAAAAGTGAGTCTCCTAAAATAAAGAATAAAAAAATATTATCACGATGGTTCAGTTTTTAAGTGTTAATGAAAAGTTGGAAAGAAAGCAGTTGGTTTTGGACAATTTAATTAAATATAAAACAAAGTCGGGTTGGTTGTACCATTTATAACTCAAGAAGAGCTGGGCCGATTTCAAAATCTTTGTTTTGTTGGATTTGTCTTTGCCCCGAATAGTAGAACTATTAAAGCATTGGAAAAATTAAAGAAAAAAAAACATGTTAAAAAATCATTTTCTCGTACATGGATTCGAATACAAAATCATTATCATACATGACAAAAACAAAATACGGTAACAAATTCATTTCAGAGGGGTTACGTTTTTTGCCGGGACCACTAGTGTTTAAATATTGGAAAAGTATCATAACCAAGAACTTGAATTTTTGTTGGTGCACAAAAAAAGATATTAAAGTCAAGTCTCTTAGGTCCACTTTTTTTTTCTTTTTTTTTGTTGCCGTGGTGGAAAACCCTCATGGATGTCCTTCGCCTGGGGCAGGCGAAGGGGTCTATCACACCTTCCTTCTCACACTTGGATCGGGGATCGTAAGAACTAGTGCACCTTCCACGACCCCCGAAAAAGCTAGCGCCAACCAGAGTTTTCTTTTAACTACAGAGTTGTTTGCTAACGGCTAAATAACAAATATTTCATAAATAATGGCCCAGGTTTAGAACTAGTTGCGTAATTTGTTCGAAAGAGTCACCGCGGCTCTGGAACGCAAATGGCATCAGGGGGAACACGCATGGGTTTTGGTCAATAAAAGTCTGACACTCCTTTCCTCCACCCAGAGTGGAAGAAGTCTTTTCATGATTTCCCATCCTTAAAAAAGAACAATAAAAGGGTTAGAACTAACTGGAGTCGGAGTTAAAAGATAACTCGGCTTTGCATAAGTGGCTAAAAGAAAATTTCGAAATACACATTTTTTTCACAAATCACGATAATTGGTACGTCTTACATGAATTTTATCCATCAAAACTCGCTAGAGACTGTAGTTAAAAAAAATTATGAAAACTTCTAAAAAACAAGTTTCTAATTTATTTGTTTAAGTTGTTATAGAGTTATGGAGTATAGGTGTTGATTCTTCTTCTAATCGTGTGGGTAGTAAGGTCTATACGACCCCACACACCCTAGTGTCAGAGTTTCTAAACCGCCTCAAGGGCCTCTGACATGGTTTATTTGACGACCGCCATTTGACGGCCGGGACCACCGGCTTATACGTGCCTTTCGAAGCACGGAAGGAATCATATTTTATCAGACAATCAGGTGATTCAAGCTTGAAATGTCCTAACCAAACTGGAAACAACTTTACAAAGTATACTTCCCGTGGGAATCGAACCCACGACCACCGGGTCACAAGGCAAACGCCTAAACCACTCGACCACGGAGGCAGTATATTATATATTTTAGATTGATAAAACTCATGGTAGACGTACCGATGGTCCCCGCTGTCATTTGAGGACATTTAACAGTCGTGACGGATAGGCGAAAGCCAGAAAATCTGACACAATCTTGAAAAGGGGTATCGTGTTACCCAATTACAAGTTTATAGATGTCGGATAAGCAGTCGATCCATGTCAAATAATGATAATTTGGTGCATCCAGTAAGACTAAAACCCAAGCTAGAAAAGGCTAGGTAGATTGAACTTATGTCAGTGTTATTAAGACGTCGCCGTCACTAGAGGTTTTGGCAACTAGTTAAAATAATCAGGTACTCAAATATGGCGACATTTACTTTTTAAAGTAAAATTAATAGATACAAATTAAAAAAAAACAACAGGTGGTATCTATGGTTCGAAAAACAAACATTATTTACTTTATATTTAATTTAGGCTTTTATCTTGCTATGTGTCAAGAAACGTAATAGGTAGACAGTTGAAATTTTCATAGAGTGTGTATTTTTATTGCCGCTAAATGGGCTCCCATAAAAGAAACGAGTTTCTCGTTTTATGGTACGGAACCCTTCGTGTAAGAGTCCGACTCGCACTTGGCGGGTTTTTGATAACTAATAAGGCACAGTTTGTTACATCACTGGTAGTGATGTAAAAAACTGTCAGCTACATCGTTAGAGATCGGAGTAAAAGTTTGGAAAAACCCTAGGATAGTAAATAATCTCGAGTAGACTTTCCTCATGGAGAAATCATTTTTAGTAGCGCAGTAGTATAACGTTTTACTACGTTATAGACAATGCGTCTGTTATACAGGGTTATTTGTAAAACACCAGCAACCTCTTAGGCAGTGAAAGTACACATGATTATAAACAACTTTTACTTTGAGAAAACTCCGAAAACTCGAAAAAAATATCAGCTGTTTCATACAAAATGCAATATTAATTAGCCAATGAAAATGTATGAAACAGCTGATATTTTTTTCGAGTTTTCAGGGTTGGTCTCATCTTGCGTCTTTAAACTTCTCAACGGCCATAAAAATATTTTTATAACCGTTTGCGAGTAATGTATGATGTGTGCTAAATGTATTAAAAAAAACTAGCCAAGGGCGAGTCGGACTCTTACACGAAGGGTTTCGTACTATAAACCGAAAAAAATTATAATTTTTTTTTCCCTTTAATTTATAATTTAATTTTTTTTTTTTTTTTTTTGTTATAGCGGCAATAGAAACACACTGAAAATTTCAACTGGCTACTTATTACGGTTCTTGAGATACATCCCACTGACAGACAGACGAACGGGCGGACCTTCGTGTATGAGTACGACTCCGCAATTGGCCTGTTTATAACGATCGCAATCGCATCTCAGTCGCAATCTGTCAAAAAACTGGCCAAGTGCGAGTCGGACTCGCGTGCAAAGGATTCCAAACGAATTTTTTTTTTAACAAGTTATTTTAACATTACGGATTTCTAATAGGTTTTCCTGTAATCTTTAGGTTAAGATCTATTATCTCCATTTTTTTCAAAATTTTAGGCTCAGTAATTTAGGAGATAAGGTGTGGGGGAATGGTCATTTTTCGTCTAATTTCTTGAATAACTTATCATTTATTTTAAAATTATGAAAAAGAATATAATTAAAACCCTCAAAGTTAGCCTTTTCATTTGATATGTCACACAATATTGTTCAAAAAACTTTTTTTTTTTAATTTTCTTGTTTGACCCCCAAAAGTGACCACCATACAAAAAAAAATAATGATTTACGTAACGCGTCCGTGTTTGGGTTACAGAAGTCCATATGTGTACCAAATTTCAACAGAATCGCCCCAGTGGATCCGGAGAAAACTGGCTGTGACGGACGGACAGACAGATAGACAGACAGACACCCGAGTGATCCTATAAGGGCTCCGTTTTTTTTCGGAACCCTAAAAAGCCTCAATTTCCCCACATTTTGTCAAATTCGACAGACATGCGAATGCGAACGTTGCTTAAAAAAAATAGTAGAATTGGCCATCCCATCATCGGCACTTATCACTTCAACAAACTAATCAAATCAATTTTATATATTTTTCAGATCAACATGTCGAAAGTAGCCCTCATTCTCGTCCTAGCCATCGTACCCTGCTTCTGTCAGCGCCCATTTTACGCTGGACTCCGACCAATAGGGTTCCCGAACACTCCAGTAGCTTCTGGAATATACGACAGATTCCAGAACGAGCCAATACCGGCCCAGTTGAACGGTGACAGGAACTACGCCAACATGTTAAATGCATTGCCTCAGGAAAACCAGCCTTTCTTCTTCGTTAATAAAGATCAAGTTGCTGCGAACTTGGCTAACCCACAAACGTATCCACTCAGGCCAAGTCCGTTTAATGAAAATGCGAATCGGATTTAAGAGACGTTCAAAGATTTTTTTTATAAGTAGATATGTTTTAAATGTGTAAGTTATCGATGTTGTATTTATAAAATTAAAATAATATTTTAAAAGAAAACAATTATTTTATTATTAATAAGCTTTACCAATTAATTATTCTGCCAAGCATAGAATTTTCTTATGGATCATATGAGTTAAATACCTGCGACTAAATTGTAATCCTTAGGGTGCCTGTCCATTTCAGCGGAGCGAGGCAGCGGAGCGGAGATACAGAGAAATTTTAACCAACATGGTGGATATCCTACCCACACGCACAAAACGTTTTGGGAACACATTCATAGTGCGTACAGCTAAGGAGTGGAATTCGCTGCCAGAGTCTGTGTTTCCAGATAGCTACAACCTGGGAGTCTTTAAGACAAGAGTGAATAGGTTGCTTCTAGGCAAACGTGCTACATCTTCGACCGCATCATCGCTTACCATCCGGTGAGATAGTGGTCAAACGTATGCCTATCTATAGTAAAAAGAAACCAATCATGTCAGTGACTCACGTGTTGCGGAGATTATATGCAATTCCAAGCCTTTGAAATTTTATGTTTGATATAATTTATAGGTACCTAAAAGGTGAAATACTATTTTGTTTATCTACCCCCAAGAGTTTGAAATATGAAAAAGGTGTGTTGTGTAGGTAATACAAGAAACATAACAATATTTCAATGCCAGAAGTTTCAGACCAATTAATGTACACTACCTTTTGGGAAATTACAGGCTACTTGAACAAAAGTACAAATAAAAGCAATTTATTTTTCTTGTTCCTAATGCATGAAAAATCGAACCAATGAGAAATTTAATAAGAAACTATAATGTGTGTTCCTATATTTTTACCAGTTGTGAGAAAAGCGTTAATTTGCAATATAGTGTTTAAATTCAGGTAATATATATATATATATATATATATATATATATATATATATATATATATATATATATATATATATATATATATATATATATATATATATATTTTAAGTTTCCGAATATCCGTATCAAACGGAACCCTTATAGGATCCCTCGGTTGTCAGTCTCTCAGTGAGTCTGTCACAGCCAATTTACTCCGAATCTACTGGGCCGATTCTGTTGAAATTTGGTACACATGTGAACTTCTGTGACCCAAACATGGACGCGTTAGGTAAATTAATACATTTTGAGCTTGGGTGTCATTTTTGGTGGTCAAACTATAAAATAAAGAGTTTTTTAAACTGTATCGTGTGATATACCAAAGGAAAGGCCTTATTGTGAATGTTTTTGTTATATTTTTTACTAATTTTAAAATAAATAAATAAGTCTAAAGTGTTACAATAACATGTTGTAAAAATGGGTTTCGTTCGGAACCCTTTGCACGTGAGTCCGACTTGCATTTGGCCAATTTTTTTTCATTAGGTATAGTTATTGATAGACTTGTGTTTGACCACAAAATTGCCTGATTTAAAGCGACGATGGAGCACGTTTACTTAGGGGTGACTTATTCACGCTTGACTTCAAGACCCCGGTTGTAGCTATCAGAACGACAAAGACTCCGGCAGGTAATTCTACTTTTCAGCTGTACGCAAAATGACAGTATTCCCAAAGTGTTTTGTACATATGGGTGGGACACTAGTGCCTAGACTATTGATCAAAACTTCTACATGAAATTTTATTTATTCTTTGTACACCTACCACAGTGTAGTTTTTTTAACCCAAAGGTTGACTGATAGAGAATGTCTTGTTGCATTAAGCCCATGTATCACTATTGTACATAAAGTTTAAATAAATAACTAAATAGCAATATAAAGTTATAATGTTACCAATATAGGCCGAAGGATCGCCAAACTAAGTTGCCAGTGGGCAGGGCACATTGCTCGCAGAACAGATGGTCGATGGGGCTGAAAGTTGTGGAGTGGCGACTACGTACCGGAAAACGTAGGGTTGGAAGGCCTCCCACGAAGTGGACCGATGACCTGGTGACGGTCGCGGATAGCCGATGGTTGCGAGACGCACAGGATCGGTTGTTGTGACGACACTTGGGGGAGGCCTATGTCCAGCAGTGGACGTCTTTCGGCTGATATGATTATGATGAGACTCTGCTTGTTTTTCTATTAGACCAGGAACTGTTCGTTGGGTTCATTCATCATTCATAGGACACTAGGGGATACAATATAACGTCAGTTTTTAGGGTTCCGAACAAAAACCCTTTGCACGCGAGTCCGACTCGCACTTGGCCAGTTTTTTTTTTTAATTTTGTTTTTTTTTTTTATAAAATTGTGTTGTAAATTTACCTATGTTCACCTACTCTTTAAAAATGTCCCTTTTTATTTAAGCTACCAAAAATCCATTTAGGTAAGGTCAAAAGTTTGTTTCTATAGGCAGGTGAGTTCAAAGATCCTTTGTGGTTATCGGGATTTATGTAAGTTTATAAAGGAAGATTTTCTTCTCAAGGGCCGATTAGTTTATATAAGAAGCCACATGTTTTTAACCGACTTCTAAAAAGGAGCAGGTTCTCAATTCGGTTGTATTTTTTTGTTTGTTTGTTACCTCATAACTTCGTCATTTATGAGCCAATTTGAATAAATCTTGTTTTATGTGAAAGGACATACTCCTCGATTGGTCCCATTTAAATTTCATCAAAATCGGTTAAGTAATTTGGCTTTTAAAACAAAATAGTTGGAATTCGTTTATTTCCAGTGGTGTTGTTAGGTGTGGGGCCGTCCACTAAAAGTGAAAAATAAAAAACTTTTTTACAAAAATTTAATAAAACCCCTACCAAAAAGGAACAAAGAGTTAAAAAATAATACGTTTTGATCCTTTTCTTTAATATGGGTACGATTCTTTGGGCCAAGCGTCATGGCGTTGGGGGACCGCTAATAATATTAATTATTAAAAAAAAACACATTTTATGTTATTTTTGGTCGGGGGTTTTTTTAAATTTTTAGTTTAATTTTTATTTCATGCTTTTTAAACTCCCCTTCAATATAGCGTACAATATTTTACTAGTCAAGCCCTATTATTTGATACCCATATTGAGGGAGTTGTAGAAAAATACGTAATCCGCCATGTTATGGCGGCGGCCTGCTTGGACCGATTTTCATCAAACATAGCTAAGAATACTCCCGACTAATTCACCTTTCAAACGAAAAAAACAAAATCAAAATCGGTTCATCCGTTCGGGAGCTACTGTAGCGGCATCAATGCCGCCACAAAAAAAACCAACGGAGCAAATCTACATCGCAACAAAAAGAACCGCGACGCCATCTATCCAACTAGCAGCGAACTACTAGGTTGAAATCCTGCATCGCGCAAGCAACGTTTACCATGCGATTTGAACATATACATCAGCCCGAATATTAACTATAGGGCAGTTGCCCGCCAGACACAACAACTGGCTGGTAGGAAATCCTCCCCTTTCAAAGGGGGTTTGCGGGACTTTAATCTCTGTTCCGTATACCTCCAAACTACGATGCCACAGACAGACACAAACACAGACACAACTTATATCATCGCGTCGTTTTTACGTCGGGGGTTAAATAAATACAACCGACTTCCAAATTAAAACACTTCAAAGTATAAAATAACTTTAATTTCGGAAGACGTTGTAAAAATACGAAGAAACAACCACAAAAAAATTCCAACTTCCGAGATTAAAGTTATTTTATACTTTGTAGTTTTTTATTTGGAAGTCGGTTGTATTTTATTGTAAAAAAGATTTTTGTGAATAATTTATGCAGAAGCTAGGAATTTATCTGGATTTAGGAAGAAGCACCTTTTATAGAAATACTCATAGACATATTTTTTTGGGTTCCATGAAAGAGTGTCACCGGTACCTTATCTACACTAATATTATAAAGAAGAAAGATTTGTTTGTTTGTTTTTTTTTTTTAATAAAGAAATAATTATTAATAACATTCCGTCTTTTGTTTTGCAGTTCATCATGTCGACACTAGCTTTTATTTTTATCCTGACCATCGTTCCTTCCTTCGGCGACCGTCCATTTTACGCTGGACAGCGCCCCATTGGTTATCCGGACATTGAAACTACTCCTAAAACACAGTTAAACGGCAACAATTATAATGCTCATCAATTCGTGTCCTTCTCTGAACTGAATAAGGAGCATATTGCAAACCAACTTGCTAACCCACAAACTTATTCGCAGAGACCTAGTGGGTTTAATGAATTATTCCGTGATAAGCCTTTAGATAGATAAATAATTGTGTAAGGTTTCTTCGAAATATTAAAGTGAATTTGTAAAACTTTTTAAAAATATTAAAAGATGCTTTTGAATTTAAATTGTCGCTTTTGAAATTTCGGCAAAGATATATCTGATTGTGAATGAAATAGGTTGAAAAAGAAAAGGCTTGGTTTTGAGTTCATAGGTATGTACTGTAATGGCACAGGACGCCTTTAGTATCCAACTAATATTATAAATCTGAAAGTTTGTATGTTTGGATGTTTGTACCTCAGTTAGACAAAACTGGCTGAAGGGATTTGAATGAATTTTGGCACACAATAGTTCTTATCCTGAAATAAAACATAGGCCACTTTTTATCCCGGCAACTTACAGTACATAATGGAGACTGATGAGGAAGTGGAAATCTAGAGCTGCTGCTTTATTACTAAAAATTCACAAGTACAGTAATGTCTTCGCAGACGAAGTCGCGAACAAAAGCCAATTACCTTTTAATACCTTATATATTTAGTACAGAAACAGCGTTTAAGATCAAATTATATTCGGCATCTGCCTTAGAAGCGAGCTACTACTCGACTGACATTTTAAAACAGGTATACTTTTTTTTTTACTATTAATAGGCATACGTTTGTCCACTATCTCACCTTATGGTAAGCGATGTCGAAGATGGAGCACGTTTGCCTAGAAGTAACCTATTCACTCTTATCTTAAAGACTCCCAGGTTATAGCTATCTGGAAACAGACACTGACAGGGAATTCCACTCCTTAGCTGCGCGCACTGTGAATGTTTTGTGCGTGTGGGTGGGATGTCCACCATGTACCGGTGGCGCATCGCCGTTCGTCTTGTGGTCCGATGATGGAATGGGCTTGGCGGAAATAAATCATGTAATTCCGTCGCACACTCACCAAAATGCAACCGATGGAAAACCGACAGGCCAGCAACTCGGCGTCGATGCTCAAGACATTGGAGCTTCGACTTGACGAGCCTATCATTACCGATGATCCTCTTGGCTCGTTTTTCAATTGTCTCAAGGGCTTCAAGATGGTATTTGGCAGATCCGTCCCAAAGATGAGAGCAGTACTCTATACACGATCAAACTTTCGCTTGATATTTTTGCAATTCCTCATTCAAATACTATTTTATGTATTTGCTGGGTGCTTCCAAAGTTCCAACGACTAACATGTCTGCCAGCAAGTACAGACAAGGACGCTCACGGTACCAAATTTCTAAAATCACAATTATTTTTGTGACAACGATGCGGAAGATATAAAAGTGAAGGGACTGGGTGTGACTGAGATAGGCGACTATTAAGTAATTATGCATGTACTAATATTTTTTTGTAAAGTGACTGTACTGTGTAGGTATGACAACCGACTATAAATTTAAAAGTTAATTGTTGACAGAATGATAACAGCCTTGACGATAGTGGTATGAGATAGAAATGTGACACTGTGTTTCCACAGCAACTGGTGAAATAGTTAAATATACACGGGTACACAAAAATTGGAAGTAGGTCTATACCAAGTATAAGGGCGCCTTCAAATTTGACGCAAAGTGCCGCGCGGCAGCAGCGCGACAGCAGCGCTGCTGTCGCGCTGTTTTGTTAATCCGCGCGACTCTTTGCGACAAATTTGAAGGCGCCCTTAGGACAGAAGTGGCTATCATAATAATGGGTGGCACAACATAAACTTTCTTATACAATGGTACAGTACAAACTATAATTGTGTTGCTCGCTCTCTCTAATGCCAATATAAAAAGAAAGTAACTAAATTACCGGGATCCTATACCCAGCGCGCTTATAAGTAACTATATTGCTACCGATTAGTACCGATACTGCTTTTTTAAGGATGGGAAATTATTATGGCTTCTTCCGCTTCAGGTGGAGCGGAAAGGAGTGTCAGGCTCTTACTGAATACTGAAAAGCAGCTGTTCAGTAGAATTTTGTCGCACGCGAGTTGTGCGCGCACACAAATGTATGGGGCAACCGATGTGATTCGCGATTTCTGTGTTGGTCCTATGGTAAAACTTTTTCATAAGGTTGAGTACATTTATCCCTTATCAGGTATTACATGTTACAGTATTCTGTTACACGTTGTATATGTCGCAGCCAACTAGCCTGATCAGCCGTTTAATCGGCAGCTTAGTCCTTCATTGAACGGCGTCGTTTAATCAGTGGCTTATGTAAGTGACATCCCGGCATTAAATAGAAAAGTTAGGTTAAAGACTTGGTTCAATATCGTTTAATGACTTGTCTTGCCAATTAGCCGAATATAGGGCACAGGGAACATCGTCGTCGGGGTGCCCACCCCGACACGTATAAGTTATGGCCCGGCTACACGCTCCGTCTTGCCTGCGCAGTCCAAGCTGACTGTACAAAAAGACGGAACTTCTGGGACTGCGCGAGCTACCGTCTCGTCGTCCACACGTACGCTCTTACCTGGTTTTTACAGGCATGCTCGCAGGAAAAACGGAGCGTGTAGCCGGGCCATTAGGTTCGAATACCATTCATATTAGGAGCCTTTTCCCTTTCTAG
Organism: Lacanobia wlatinum; assembly: GCA_947578705.1. Classification (NCBI taxonomy): domain Eukaryota; kingdom Metazoa; phylum Arthropoda; class Insecta; order Lepidoptera; family Noctuidae; genus Lacanobia; species Lacanobia wlatinum. Next base: position 16,888,292 of record OX388044.1, read on the forward strand.
TCATATTATATTTTACACAGTTCATCCACCGTTTTTTTAAATAAAAAAACAAAATAAATTCCCTGCACACAGAAATAGTCTTTTGTTGAGGTTGGAATGTTGAAATAAACTGTTATTAGTATATAGAATTCCCAAAATTGAGTATTTAATATATTTTTGTCACTGCAATGCAGTGCTGCTGCAATTATTGCAATAAACAGGGATTTGGCTACAATTTATGAGTGGAGTGAGGCAAATGAGCTTAAGGTTAATCCATTGAAGATCCAGGTCATTGTTGTTGGCAGATCGATGATGCCAACAGTAAATTGATCACAGCTTCCCCAGGTTCAATTTAACGGAACTGCTATTCCAATAAGTGAGAAGGTTAAGAACCTTGGGGTTTAGATCGACAAATATCTGTCTTGGGGTCTGCAGCTCTAGGACGTAAGCCGCAAAATTTTGCATCTGCCAGGTCCCTTAGACGGTTGCAGAACTTTCTTCCCACTGCCACTAAAACTGCTCTTGCACAGTCCTTTCTGCTTCCCATCCTTGATTATGCTGATGTCAGTTATCTCGATCTCGCTCAGGCACAACTCGATAAAATTCAGCGTCTTCAAAACCTTTGCATAAGATTTATATTTGGTCTGCGCAAATATGATCACATTTCTGAATTTTGCACAAAACTTCCCATACGTCTTCGCCGGGATTCTCACATTTTATTTCTGCTCTACAGTATTCTGTTCAATCCTACAACTTACAACCTTTTGTCTTAAAGAATGGTTCAAGTTCCTTCATTACACACATAATTAATAATGCCGCCCATTGTGTAACCCTATATAATGTTTTCTTCATCTGTTTTTTCTGTAACTTATATGGTGTCCATAATAAAGAGTATTCTATTCTAGGCAGCCAAATAAATGGCTGATTACACCAGTCAGCTGCGACATAAACCTCTATGCTATCCTCTATTTTATTGATCTTATAGATTTTAAGATGCAAAACAACCGCTCTGCCTAAAAATCTCTAAGCTTAGCTAAGTCCTCTGCCATATTGTTTCCAATAATTTTATTAACGCCAGTATCCATGTCACGCTTCGCAATTACGATTGGTCCAAAACACAAAGTTTGTGTGCATTACCGGGCCACACATATTTGCCGTCGACTGTGCGATCACACTATAAATTGGTACAAACCCAATATTTGTAGATTTCGGGGAAAATTACACAATGATGAATATTTTGCCTAACTCTAGTATCACGTTTAGTCGAGCTATTTGGTATTCTTGTTTGTGTGTTCACAAATATTGATGAACAAGCGTCAGCTGTTTTCTGAGAACGCAACATTTGGTGGTTTGTTGATTTGGCTACTGGTGAAATTAAATCATCAGTTACCTAGCTTTTTCCCAATTATATTGGGGTCGGCTTCCAGTCAAACCGGATTTTGCTGAATACCAGTATTGCACGTGGAGCCTGATATCTGATCCACAACCGAGTAACACGGTACTTCTTGCCTAAACTGGAGTCAGATTTTGTCGCCACAGTTATTATTCAACTTTGAGTTAGTTGCAAACCGGGGTTTAAAACAGCTGAGTTTGTACGTCAATCGCTGTTCAAAGTTTCTATTTGTGAAGTCATCTCAAAAATCAAAATCAAAAGTCGTTTATTCAAATTAGGCTGAGAGCCAGCACTTTTTGAACGTCAAGTTTTACAAAAGACAGTCCCCCAAAACGCCCGCCCGTCACCACTTCCTAGTGTTTTAGCTGTGGAGAAGAAGTGGCCAACAAACTCCCCAGCAACACATCTGTCTGTTACGTTTTAAGAACTTGAATCTATATAAAAGTATGCTAAGTAATTAATACATGACACAAAACTTATAACTTGTTAGCTAGCACACTATGATATTGATAATGATAGAAATGTAGGTAAATAAAAAAAACAACGAATTGACCTACATAGTCAGATATATAAAAAAAATAATAAAAAAAAATAAAAAAACAATATTACATGAATACATATAATCTATATTTCTGGATTCATAAGCTAGACGAATTGGTAAAAACTAATATCTGACTTCCAATTAACCATATTATGAAAGCATTCAAGTGTTTCGAGATATTTCCCAAGATCATTAACACAACCTAATTTGTTTGTCCATCCTAATTTACGGGTAGTCCAAGCCTCTTGAAATGTTAATAACCTTTGGTCGAGTGCTCCTAAACATCTGGGTCACATCCTTTTGGCCGTTTAGACTACCTCAAGCAGACACAAATGCAGCAGATAGTTTGTTGACTACTATTTGTAAATACAGACTTACAATCTTGTTTAATGCTTACATTTCTGTGCAAATAGATTTCTACTTCAACTAGTGATTCTTTGTCATCCAGACACTCATTTTAGATACGTTAATTATGGCAAAGATTTGTGTTACAAAATCGAATAGGGATCCATACTAGGAACCTTTGAACTGTCGTAGTAACGGGTTCCAGGTGATGAAAAAGACCTTCGAAAACATATATAAAAATTGTAAAGTTAATATTTGTATCCACGAAAGTATATAAAAAAATCTAAGTCCAATAAAATGACATAAACAAACCGACAAACCCAGTGTTGACAATCAAATTCCAGAGCATATAACATTGATACCGCTTGGAGCTACCCAAAACTTTGACAAAGTTACGATAACTAGTTCTAGTCATAGAATAAGGATATTCAGAAGGCAATCCCTAGCTGAACATATTCCAAATACCTACAGAGTTGAGGTATAACCAACTTTAAGTTACATAGGGTTGGGCCGTCATTTGTGAAGAATGTTGAGTTCCGTCATGGATTAGCTACAAATTTAACGGCCCTGATTCTGTTTGAGACTCGTAGGTAGCAGGATAGTGGTTGCGGAATTAGTTCGAAGAGTCGCCGCGGCATCAGCATCAAGAAATATCAAGACTTACTAAAGGTTTTGTCACCTGTATGAAAACATCTCTTCTTAAGGTACAAGTTAATAGCCGACTGCAGGCAGCAGCGCATGCGATATGTCGCCGACTCACTACTTGTTTCTATGTATTTCTATGAAATACCTTCCGTAACTAGCCACACGTCGTCTGCCGCTATTTCATAGAAATACAAAGAAATCAGTGCTGTCGCAATCGGCTATGAACTTTTACCTTTAATGACAACGAGTCTTTTAACTGCCAGGTACTATTTCACTTCTGTACACTTTTCTTATTCTCTGTCCTAGTCTGGGAACGTTCATTAAGGATTCCAATATTCGTAAATAACTAGATTAATTATATCACGGCGGTATGCAAGATCTTTGTAAACTAACTCGTCAGTAGTGGGGATCTTGGAGAAGACAGAAGCTTGGAGAAGTTAAATACTGGGAGAAAAGCAATGATTCTTAGCCTGTATTTCCTCCTCCTTGCGTCGTATCCCTCAGTGCTGAAGGTCGTGATCTCCCTTCTGGATTACTTTTTCACGGACGATATTTCTGCATCTGTTTCTGTTCCTGGCAGTGTGGAGGGCGTTGTAACCAACGTATTGGGCTGCGTCTACGAGTTTTTTCTTTATCTACTTTGCCGGTCACAATGAGCTTCTCGAGGTTGTCCCGTTTTGGCATGTATTTAAATAAAATAAAATAAAATAAAAAGCCTTTATTGCTGTTCTTATTTTTACAAACTATATCAAATTACTTAAACATGCCAAAACTTAAACACTAAGTTCCTTATGGAATTAAATTAAATATCGGCAAACGGTTGTTGTGGTATCACAGCTTGTCCTTCGACAAAGGCCTCCTCTAAAGATTTCCACTGTGTCCTGTCCTTTGCTGTACGCGTCCATGTATTACCAGCTATTTTTATAATGTCGTCCTCCCATCTTTTAGTCTGTCTACCTCTATTCCTTTTACCATCTCGTGGATACCATTCAGTTATTAAACTGGTCCATTTCTTCTTTTTCTCTCTGATCATATGTCCAGACCATCGCCATTTTAGTTGTTTGTAAGTTGTGTATGCGTTCTTAAAGTTTGTCTTGCTCTTTATGTCTTTTAGTTTTATTCGGTCTTTTCTTTTTACGCCTATTGTACTTCTCTCTATTCCGTTTTGACAAATTTTTAATTTGTTTGATAGTTCTTCTGTCAACGCCCAAGTTTGACACCCGTACAGTAAGCATGGAAGAATACACATATTAAATACTTTTCTCTTATGTTTTATAGGCATGTCTTTATTTTTCATCACTTCGCTTAGCGACCAGAACCGTTTCCAGGTATTAGCAATTCTTCTTTCTATTTCCTTTTGCATGCAGTCTTCTTGAGATATAAGTTGTCCCAGATATATATATTCTTGTACATATTCTATTACCTCGTCATTTATTTTTATTTCTATATTTGTAGAATTTGACATTATTTTAGTTTTTGTTAAGTTCATTGACAGGCCTGCTTTAATACTTTCATTCGATAGCTGTTGCAACATGCTTTCCAGAGTTTTTGGGCAATCCGAAAACAAAATAATGTCGTCTGCAAAGCGAAGATGACTTAGATTTTCACCATTTATATTTAGTCCCTTTGTCCATTTTAGGTTCCTAAATATCATTTCAAGAACGGCTGAAAATAATTTTGGTGATATAGGGTCTCCTTGGCGTACACCTCTTTTAATAGGAAATTCGTCTCCTGTCGATTCTAGCTTCACTCGAGCAGTGCTTTTTGTGTAGATATTTTTAAGTATTCTAATGTATTTTGTTTCGACGCCTTGTGCTTCAAGTGCGTTCCAAATAAAACTGTGTTCTAATGTGTCGAATGCTTTGTTAAAGTCAATGAACCCCAGGTAGTAAGTTTTGTTATATTCTTTAAATTTTTGTAGTATCTGTCTCAAAGCGTGAATGTGATCTATAGTTGAAAAATGTCTACGGAATCCAGCTTGTTCTTTGGGCTGATTTTCTTCAAGGGTATTTGTAATTCTAGAAAGTATAATTTTTGAAAAAACCTTGTAAATATTTGACATCAGGCTAATGGGCCTATAATTTCCTATGTCTCCTTTGTCGCCTTTTTTATGGAGCAATATAATTGTTGATTTAGTCCAATCATCGGGGATGTTTTCCGTGTTAAGTATTTCATTAAATATATCCGTAAGCTTTGGAGCAATCACTGGTAATGTAGTTTTTAAAAGCTCGTTTGTGATGAGATCTGCTCCAGGTGCTTTATCAAGTTTTTGTGTTTTAATTGCTTGCATTGTTTCAATAGTTAGTATTTTCGGTGTCTGCTCTGCATCTGTTGGTATGTTGTATTCTTTTTGAGTTTGTTCAAATCTTTGGCTTGTGTACAAATGGCGGTAATAATCCGTAGCAATCTTTAGTATATCGAGTCTGTTACCTGTCGTTATACCATCCTTCTTCTTCATCCTTGGTATCCACTCTTTCTTGTGGTTTAGTTCCTTCCTTGCCTTTTTTATTCCTCCTGTTCTTTCTATAATTTTTTCTATTGTAGATAGTCTTTTTGTTTTCCTTTCTTTTCTAAGTTGTTCACTTATTTTTTTGCTTATTTCTGTAATTTTTTGGCGGATTTCTTTACTTTTCTTCTGTTGTATAAGTTCTTTACGTTCTTGCAGCAAATGTTTAGTTATGAGTGATATTTCTTTCTTATTGTTTGTGTTGGTTTTTCTTGTTACAGTTTTTAGTTGGTTGATTAGTCCGTTGTATTTTTCTTCAGTTGATGTAAGTTCTTTTTTCCCATGTCTGTCTTTCTTGAGTGATGTTTGGAGGTTTTCAAGAAGTAAATCTGTATTGCCTGTATATTCAATAGTGGTACACTTATTGTGAAATTTTCTTAGTTTCTTGGGACGTCTTCCTGTCAGTGTTACCCGAACCATTCTATGGTCTGTGTTGAAATTCAGATTGTTTATTATAGTTATGTTTTGGAAAAGTTTTTGATTGTTAGATAAAATGTAGTCGATTTCGTTCTTATAAAGCCCACTAGGCGAGATCCACGTCCATTTTTTCTGCGGTTTTTTTATATAAAAGCTATTCAGAATGCTTAATTTGTTTTCAGTTGCAAAGTTTACTAATCTTGTGCCGTTTTTACTTCTGAAGCCAAATCCATATCTTCCTATGATGTATTCTTCTCCATTTTTCTGTGTTCCTATCTGACCATTGAAGTCGCCCATGACAATTTTATTTTTGTGAGCGCTTTCCATAGTATTTTGAAGATCATTATAGAAGTTTTCTATTTTTATTACATCTTCCTTTTTGTCCGATTCAGTTGGAGAATATGCCTGAATAATCGACCATTCTTCATCTTTTCCTTTTATAGATAGTTTGATATTAAGGATTGCAATACGTTCTGAGATTCCTCTGACCTCTTCTATATTGTCTGCAAGATTTTTCCTGACCATGAATCCAACTCCATAGAGTCCAGGCGTCTCGCCTATATAGTGCAATATGTAGTTTCCTCGATCTCGTATGCCCTCACCAAACCGTCTCATCTCACTAAGCCCAATAATATCCCATTTTATTTCTTTTACTGCCAGTTCAAATTCTTTAAGTTTTTCTGATGTTCTTAGTGATCGACAGTTGATGGTTGCTATGTGAATATGTTTTTCCTTTATTTCTCTTCTCTTTTCCGTATCTATGATATTCATATCTGAGTGGTTTGAGGTATTTTTATCCATCTTTAGAGGGTCTTGGTCATTTTCCCCCACGAGGACCAGTCGGCTTGGGGGAGAGTGTTTTATATTTGTTAATTTGTTTTTTTGGTTCAGTGTTTGTTTTAGTTTCCGTTCGCCGATAACTGACTGCTATTTTTTATCTGTTAGGTAGGTTGTAAGGGAGTTGGACCGATTCCTCATCACGTCAAATGCATTCGTTCGGTTGTTCCTCGAAAAGGAGGCAGTTTGTTGTTTCTTTGGCTGAACTTTAGTTGGCGGAGAAACTGAAAGTTCCCTTTTTCTATTTTCCTTGGCTTTTGTACCTTCCTTGACTATGAGTTTATCGAATTTTAAGTAGGCGATATTCCCTTTGTTTCGTTCTTCTATCAGTTGTGGTAAAAATGCCTTCCTCTTTTCTAGAATTTCTTTAGAGAAGTCCTCCGCGACAAATAGTTCCTTAGATTTTTTTCTATTTTTCAAAACTTCGTTCTTTTTCCATCCACAAGTGAAGGACAACAGTACAGGTCTCGGTTTGTCGCCTTTGTTTGGTTTTCCAATGCGATAGATTTTATTTATATCGTAATCCTCTAAGACTAAATTTAATTCCTTTTGGAATTTATTTTTCGCATTTTCTATAAGTTCTCTTGTAGATTTTTCCCCTTCTTTCAAACCATATATTATAATGTTGTTGCCTTTCTTGTCTCTTTCTAAAAACTCTATCTTCTTTTCCAAGTTTTCAACTTTAGATATTAACTTTTTGTTTTCCTCTAAGACGGGTTTTAGTTTTTCGTCTATTCTATCCATTATTGTATTGGATATAGAAACGGCTTGGTTCTGCATTTCGATTTTCATTTTTTCAAAAAGAAGTTCAAATTGTTCATCCATTTTTCTGCGTATGATAGAACGTAATTTAGTAGTAATTGGTAGGGATTAGGATATTCACGATGGCAACACTAAACTTTACTGGTAGCCGTCAATGTCAGTTGTCACGTCACTTTGTTTGACAGATCAATAGTGCCAACATTGAAATCGAATGAATTTCTTGAGATCAAATTCCAACCTCAAAATTACTTCGGTTCTCTTCTCAAAATGATGTGAATTCCAGTATTTAGACCGCGAAGATGACTTCCAACACTCTGTGTCACTTAGTTTAACACTTAGAAACGATGTGATTGTGAAAAATTAGTTTCTTTATATTTAATTTTGTGGTTATTTTCGGAGCAACCATACTACGATGTTTACGAGACCAGCACCGGAAACGGACCCTTGTATTGCATGTATTTAGTTTTAGTTTAATAATTTACCTGAATGAATAGTTTTGCAAAGAGTAGTTCATGACAGGTATGGGTATCGAAAAGTAGAAGAAGACTAGGGAGATCCACACTGTATCAAAAGGGACACAAAAAACTGATAGTATTTTTTTTTCTTAGGGTTAAAGTCGAGCAAGAACAAATGTGACGTTTCCAATTCATAAACACTTTCTTAGACATTGTTGACATCGATGAAGAATAACACCATAATGAAAGCTGCACTATTAGTTTGAAATCGCCAAAGCACCTTGAAAGTAGTGATCAAAAACAACGAAACGTACTTTATTGATATTTTTTTTCATTATTGACATTCATTTCTTTTGGTAGTTTTATTAAATAATTTGTAGCAATTCTTTACAATTGTCTTTTTTTGCTTTTTATTGTCGAGGTTTATATTAATTTATTATAGAGACTTAGTTGGCTTAATTACTAACAAACATTTGTACGCCCTCTGGCATATCATAGCGCACTCTTTATTACTACGATATACCACTATTATTGTACCTATGTTAAACAAATTAGTAAAGACTTATGCCTTAACAAATTGTATAGAAATATTAGAACATCAACCTCCTATTGCAGGGACACAAATTATGTTAGGCGTACTATGACAGGCCAGTGTTGTCATGATTCCGTTGTGGGAGAGAGAGACTAAGCAATACAAGGCGAATAGCACTATTCTTTTTCCCAACGGATTAATGATGGTATTTGCACATCCTATTGGTGTGGCTGAGTATACTTCAAAATGTTTCCACCGAAGCAAAACTTCCTCATTCATTTGCACAAAGTTCCATCTAATGGATCCCTGTGTGTCACTTTTTCATTTGATGTCTCTGTAGTGTCTGGCTTACACTTTTTTTTTTGTCCTCTAAGGATCTAGTTACATTAAAGGGCCTCCATTTCCTTTGTCACTTGGTCATCAATCACGGACCCAAAATGACGGAATATGGGTCACGAAATTTGAGCTTAGCGGGATGCTTATTGAGAGTAACAGTAGTTATTTATGCTAGCAGAAAATACTCTCGTATAATATACTAGGTTTAAATTAGAACGAAATGTTTTAGATGGATGACTGATTATCGTGGTCTTAGATAGTATAGTGAATATAATCATGAGCATTTGACCCTTGCTAACGAGTGTCAAAGATCTACAACTGACAGGCGGCTAAGCGCGTTTTTCGATGGGGGTAGTTTCCTAATTTTTTATCGTTAGTATAGTTTTTTTTTTCTCTAGTAGTTGGTCAAGATCGTGCCTGAACTATGTATTAGAAAAAAAAACAGCTGACATGTTTTTCTTCTTAAGAGTTGTTTTTGGAAAAATCGGGCCTTTGTGTAAACTAGTCCTGGGTCTAGGACTAGTTTACTTGCATTTTTAGGGTTCCGTAGCCAAATGGCAAAAAACGGAACCCTTATGGATTCGTCATGTCTGTCGGTCTGTCCGTCCGTATGTCACAGCCACTTTTTTCCGACTCTATAAGAACTATACTGTTGAAACTTGGTAAGTAGATGTATTCTGTGAACCGCATTAAGATTTTCACCCAAAAATAGAAAAAAAAATTTGGGTGTTCCCCATACTTCGAACTGAAACTCAATTTTTTTTTTTCATCAAACCCATACCTGTGGGTTATCTATGAATAGGTCTTCAAAAATGATATTGAGGTTTCTAATATCATTTTTTTCTAAACTAAATAGTTTGCGCGAGAGACACTTCCAAATTGGTAAAGTTTGTCCCCCCCCCCCCCTATTACTTCTAAAATAAGAGAATGATAAAACTAAAAAAAAAACTTTTTTTTTAATTTTCTAGTTTTTCTCCTAAAAGTGACCCACCCTCATACTAAAAATTTAATGATTTACGTAACGCGTCCGTGTTTGGGTCATAGAAGTCCATATGTGTACCAATTTTCAACAGAATCGGTCTAGTGGATCCGGAGAAAACTGGCTGTGACAAACGGTTAGAACCCTTATAGGATCACTCGGGTGTCTGTACACCCGAGTGATCCTATAAGGGTTCCGTTTTTTTTCGGAACCCTAAAAATATATGATGAACATTACCATACAAACTTCTACCGAAAATTGATTTGAACGAGATCTAGTAAGTAGTCTTTTATTAATACGTCATAAATCGTAAACCGCAATTTACCTTTCATTCAATCAACTCAAATTTAAAAAAAAACATTTAATTTCATGAACATAAACCTTATGCATAAACCGTGAACCATTATTTTCTAATAATAAATCTGTAATAGGTGCCTAAGTAAATAATAATTATAAAGAATTCCAGTCATTAGCTGTACGCACTATGAATGTCTTCCCAATAAATGTATATTTTCCTAAAAAAATATTAATCAAAAAACAGTTAGTGTTCTTAGTAACGCATATGGGATTATTTAAATGACCAACGCCTTCGTTTGATCGTCGTTGAGAGTAGACAGAATATTAAATGTCTTGTATTTTTTTAACAGGCGCTCTGGAGGATCATAGCTTCAAGTTTGAATAAACAGGCTATACTAAGGTTTTCGAGAGGTGGCGAACAAGAATAGAATTAAAAACCTTAAGACGATTTAAAAACCTTCTGAAAAATGAAAAAAGAGACACTGTTTAAAAAAAATTCTTCGTGCCAGTTTCATTAGAATCAATATTGATGTCGACCCTGTCCCTGTAAAGCACCAAAGTGATTTTGCAAAAAAACCGCGAACTGCGAGAGGCAGTAGTATGTAGCAAGCGTGGAGTAGAAAATTAAAATTTCTCGAAAAAAATTGAGCCCAATGTGTATATAGCTCGTTGAGGCTCACAGCCTAAACCTTCGAGCGCGGCGAGGTGTTTTGTACAGAAATAAAACTATTATATTGGTACTATAAATGTCGTTTAGTACCTTAGGCCGCATAAATCGGGATCCATCATTGACGAGTCAAAAAACACGTTACCTATTGCATATGGAATCGAGCTTTTCACGATTCGTTAAAATATCGGAATTGATGTTTACATTGGTATCGTGATTTAGAATTTAGTCTTGAATTATTACCTATTACTACTACTACCTACTGAACTGTGCGGGCCCGGTCCGTCACAAAATCTTCACGATTCATGTTTTTTGACGAACGTGATTTTTAAAAGATGAGTCGTCCGATATTTTTCACAACTCGTGATGCGTGTTTAAAAAGCGCTGCCGCCGTCAAAAAAAAAAAATAGAATCCTGAAAAACACGATTCATCGTTAAACACGAATCGTCCTCGTATGAATGTGCCACACACAAAAGGATCAACTTCTTGTATAGGTTTGCCCAGGCCATGGGGGCCAATCTTAACGGAGACCATAGTCATCGGCGCGGCACTTCGTGCTCAAACACAGATCCACTTTCTCTTGTAGCACTCTCATAATCTGATAGGACAGCAATTCGTCACCACCGGAGAGAGATCTGGCGTAGAATATAACGTGCTTTCCGATGCACAATGGCACACACTACCGACTACCACATGAATTAAAAAGAATGAAACATCAATTAAATACCGTTATCATTGCTTTAATAATGCATTAAACATTAATTCAGGTAATTATCATTATTTCATCATTTTGTAGGGACTCGCCAGAAGATAATTAATCGAATACCTATTACGTACAAAGTAAATCGTTAATCAATTAATTAAGTTTAATTAATGCATTCGAATATTGTTGGAAGGCAAAACAGATGTTACAGAATTTTCAGCTCGCAAGTGATAATGAGGGAATCATTTGTAGGATTATCGAACTCTCATTAAGAACGATGAGAATATTAAATGCCTTTATTCGTATTGTTGGTGTGTTTTCGCTGTATTATTTCCCTGAGATAGAACAAAGCATTGAATGAACGGACCTCAATAATAAATTGCTGGGCGACCAGAATTTATAGCCCAATATCCAAAGAAGTAGTTAAATATGAACTTGGAGTAATGGTATGATTACTTAACGAATTGTTTTTTTTATATTAGAAGAAATGCATGCAATTCCGATCTGACGCGCATGTATATTCTGGAATTTTAACAATTGTTATCACTATTAGAATATAACTTTGTCTAGAGATTAGTTCCCCCCTTTAGTAGCCGGCAGGAGTCGTGAGCACAGATGAATGCAGCAGGGTGATCTCGCTAGTGCACGGTGGGCGAACGAAACTTGCAAGCGCAATAATCGATGAACATCGGTTTAGACATCAAATAGCTAGGCTATTAGCATATTATATAAACTCAGACATAAGTAGTATGTCGACGTCTTGTACTATAATTAGCACCACAATTATTAGTAATAATACTAATGTACAGGTGGATACCTTAATGAACTGTAGCACTAATGCTATAAATATTTACAATAACTGTACGAAGGAGAATCCATGTGTCACTTTGGACAATTCTTTTAATTTGGGGTCCACAAGTAGCAGGATCTTGGTGCCTAGTGATGGCATGGGAGTCGTGGCGCTCGCTCCGGATGTTCCTTTAAACTGATTTGTACGACAACGGAGGATACCAATAACAGTATAGTTACATCTACCAATTCTACCATGAACCAGGTATCTTCTTGCTCTCGCATAGCTAATTTTAATAAAGGGGCTAAGCAGAAATCCTTTTAATTATTATATCAGAATATTCAAGGCTTTTCTTCAAAACAGCTGGAAATAGAGTTATTTTTAGAAAAAACAATGTTTGACATTATTTGTTTCACTGAGCATTGGTTAAAGGATTTTGAAATGTTGATTAATTACGAGAATTATAGTGTGGGAAGTTCTTTTAACCGAAAGACAATGCTACGTGGGGGTTCACTAATATTAGTAAAAAAATGTATTAAATTTAAAACCCGTAAAGACATAGTTAACTTGTCTGTTGAACATAGCATTGAGCTGTCCTGTGTTGAGCTAGATAAGCATGTCATAGTGTGCGTTTACAGACCCCCTAATTATCTGAACTGCGCTATATTTGAGTCAGTGATGGAAGATGTATTGGCAAAACTTGCAACTGGCAATAAACTAGTAATCATTTGTGGAGATTTTAATATTAATATCTTAGAAAACAATTCAGATAGCTGTAGATTATTAAATCTCTTTAAATCATTCAATTTGTCTAATGTGTTCATAGAACCAACTCGTACAACTACAACTACTGCCACATGTATTGATAATGTTTTTTGTTGTGGCAACTACTTAGAGAAAGCCATTGTAAATTACCTTCCTTCTGATCACAGTGGGCTACTGGTATCTTTTGAGTCCAACATTCCAATTCAACAAGTGCAAATACAAACTAGACCAATAACATCCGATAATTTAAATAAATTTAACCGCACTTTAATCGGGAAGTTAAGTGATTGGAACCTTACAATGAATAATGCTAATATTTTGTATACAGATTTTTTTTCTTTAGTCCAAACCGAATTCAATAATACTTTTAAAAAGAAAACTAAAACTATCTGCCCTAAGTTTTTATTTAGTGACTGGGCAACTAAAGGACTCAGAAAAAGTAGGGAAAGACTTTATGAGTTGTATGGCCTTAAGCCTTTTATTAACACTGAGACTTTTAATAAGTATGTAGCTACCTACTCAAAGATTTATAAAAACACTTGTAAGGTAGCTAAGGCTTTATATATAAGTAATAAGGTAAAAACAGCAGACAATAAAATAAAGACGGTTTGGAAAATTATAAACAATGAAACAAATAGGAACAAAAGACATAACACTGATTACGGATTGGAGACTTCTCATGGACTTATTAGCGATAACAAACAAGTTGCTCAAGAATTTGTAAATTTCTTTACGAGTATCCCTATTAAAACCACTGAAGCCTTAAATTCCTCGCCTTCACTTGCTTTTGATTTATTACAGGCGAACGTTTCAGCCAGCCCGACTGAATTTAATTTTAAACATATAAACCCCATAGTAGTAATAAAAGCTTTTAAACAAATCAAAATTAAATTGACCGAAGATCTATGGGGATTGTCTATCAAAGTTTGTACCTCAATCATCGAGACTGTAGCGCCGTAATTAGCTGTAATATTTAATTTGTGTGTGGATCAAGGAGTCTTTCCGGACCTAATGAAATTCAGTAAGGTGATACCACTTTTTAAATCTGGGGATAGTAAAGACACAAATAATTATAGACCAGTATCTGTGTTGCCAGTGTTTAGTAAGGTATTTGAAAAAGTGATGCTAAATCAGATGCTTAATCATTTTAACACGAATAACATCTTTCATGATAAACAGTATGGTTTCACCAAGGGACGTTGTACAACTGACGCTGGTGTTACCTTACTAAAGCACATCTTTAATGCGTGGGAGGACGCACAGGATGCCATAGGTGTCTTTTGTGATCTCTCGAAGACGTTTGATGATTGCGTTGATCACGATACATTACTCCTGAAGCTCGGGCATTACGGACTGGTCAAAACAGCGATAAACTTGGTCAAATCTTATTTGAATGATAGACGGCAATTGGTTCAAATAAACGGTGTCAATTCGTCGGGATTAAACGTGATAATGGCTCGATTTTGGGTCCTTTCTTGTTTTTGGTATATATCAATGATTTACCCTATTTATTGCAACAAAAACTTGATATGGTGCTGTTTGCCGACGATACCTCCTTAATTTTTAAGATAAATAGACAGACAGACAATGTTGATATCATAAATAATGCCCTAATGCAAGTCCAAAATTGGTTCACGGCGAATAATTTGGTTTTGAATGAAAAGAAAACGAAATGTATAAGATTTGCTTTACCCAATGTCAAAAGCAGTGATTGTGACATAGTATTGAACAGGGAAAAACTAGAATTTGTCGATAAAACGGTTTTCCTGGGAATTACGCTTGACCCAAGGCTACAATGGGGCCCTCATATAACATCTCTCTCTGGACGGCTAAGTTCAGCAGCTTATGCTGTTAGGAAAATTCGCCAATTAACGGATGCCGATACCGCGAGACTGGTCTATTTTAGTTACTTTCACAGTATCATGTCTTACGGTATTTTACTATGGGGACGGGCTGCAGACATTGAGGCTATTTTTATTCTGCAGAAAAGAGCCATCAAAGCGATATACAATCTCCGCCGGCGCGATTCTCTAAGGGAATTGTTTAAGAATGTTAACATCATGACGGTACCTTGTCAATACATTTACGAAAACATCATGTATGTCAGAAAGAATTTACATCTTTTTAGTAAAAGAGGCGACAGACATAATTATGGTACTAGAAATAGGGATCAATTAGTTCAACCAGGTTTCAGACTGGCTAAAGTTGCCTCATCTTTTATGGGGTACTGTTTAAAATGTTATAATAAGATACCTCCCCATATATTAGAACTTAATGAGACAAAATTTAAATCTTGTATTAAACGCACACTATGCAGGCAAGCATATTATAAGTTGGGGGATTATATTGAAGATAAAAATGCTTGGCTGAATGCTGGTCCGGCTCCACAGCCACTAGGGTGCACAAAATAATCTGTTAGCATTTGGAAACATTGTTGGACCGGCTGAAGATTGTAAAAAAAAAACAATATTTGCATTGTATAGACTCAATTTTATTTAGCAATGTATAATTTCATCCATTTTAACGGCACATGTGTGAGTACTGTGTACCTTAAACTTAAGCTATAGCTATCAGTTTTAGGTTTGTTTTTGACTTGAATGTACCCTGGCGGTTGGGAGTGTCATGCTCACACAAAAGTCTGGCTGATGGTGGCATATGCGTTGGATCATTTGGCTCCCTTCAAAATGGTTGAGCCGAATGGTGCTAGCGCATGCGTCATGTTCGTGAACGGGCGCTGTCAGTTGGGACTGGTCATTTCTCAGTTGCCATGGTTTATTTTAAATATTTCTTTGAATTGTTCCTTTTTTTCCCGGACGCTTTTATCCTGCTCGTCTTTTACATCGTTCTCACATGTTTGTATAATTTCAATTTGATGTAAACAAAAATTTGTAACAATTTATTATTTTTTAAAAGAGTGTCCGTGGAGTTTCTTGCACGTTCTTCTCCATAGAGATCTACGCTTTGGAACGTGCAAATAGCTTCATCTTGTTGGACTGACCGACCTTGACAATTCAAAAGTGCCTGTAAATGGTTTATTTGAAATATACGATTTGATTTGATTTGAACATTTACTGACGAACCAATAACGTGAAGCGCCAGAGCCGCCGTCGTCAAATCGACCAATGAACAGTGTGCTCACGGCTCATACCGCTTATTATAACTGTGCATCGGAAAAACATTAAAAAATATTGCTGCTCATTACTCTTTTGAAGATCAGTTTAGTTCTTTTATAGCGACTATAACCTGTCGTTGAAATAAGGATAACGTAGATCAGTTACATTGCAAAAAGGGTCACATAAATAACAGTATGTTTCAATTGCATTTAGCAATGCCGTACTTTTATAAGCCCGGATAAAATCAAATACTTCTTACCCAAATAAAAATATGCCAATCTACTCCCAACAAAAACCATTGGTAGCAAATTTTTCATTACGGTTCAAGATGTTACAATAAAAGGAGCCAAAGTATTTTACGTCACTTTTCGATATTTTTACGGGAAACTCGCATATTTTTACGCAGCTATTGCCTAACATAAATGTCACTAAGGCAAAATTTCTCCTTAAGTCGAACGAAAGACATATTTTTCACAAATTGACGGTACTTATTGGTTCTTACGTCAAGTGAATTGATATGAATAGCTTTCTGATATGAATGAGGCTATTCATATGTTTAGCAGAAGATGGGTTCGTTGCTCTAGTGGTCAGAATCAAGGGCACTTCTGCTGGGCGTGAAGATAGATAGATATATTTATTTTGCAAAACATGAGTACAGCAGGTCTTATAAATAATGATGAGTTTGCTACATGTTTTGCCATTTAAGGCGTACGAAATCAGTTTAACAAAACAACAACAAAAAAGAAAGTATTCAATGTCAAAATTTAAATTAATTTGAAATTATAATATGAAAACTAAAGTAAAGTTCTAGTCAATTTCCTGTTCGGGCAGAAAACGAATTAAATTCCGCAGTAGATGGCAGCCCAAAGTCTAGGTTTGTCCCATATAGGGCCATTACTTTTTTCTCCAAATTTTGTAATTTTTTTCAATGAATGTGTTTATCTTGAGTAGGTGTGGGTCGTTAAAAACTAGGTGTACATTTGCCTTTCTCTTCGGGGAGTGCAGGCTTGATGTCATGTTATTACGTTGGTACGAAGAACAAACGAGAATGCACAATGGAGCCTAGCGGTCTGTGGATTTCCTCGCATGAATTAGAAGCCTTCGGTAGGCTTTTGCTAAAAACAATATTCTTACTGCGTGTCTCTACCTATTCGTGTGCCTGTTTGTGGTATCGTAGCTCCCAAATGGAAGAACCGATTTACCTTATGGTGTTAAGGGCTCCGTACTCAAAGGATTTAAACAAACGAACCCTATTATTAAATTTCTGCTGTCCGTCCGTCCGTATGTCTGTCAGTGGGCTGTATTTCTTGAATCGTAATAAAAAGATTATTGGCTAAAAATAACGTGATTTTTATAGACATCTTCATGCCTGACGAGTCCGACTAGCGCTTGGCTGGTTTTTTTATTTTAATGGTAGTCGCAATGATCGAGTGTTCTTAGCTGTAATTCAATAAAATCTGTTCAGTCTTTTGAGCTGTTTTCTAGGTGATTATCTTTTGCCCGCGACTTCGTACGTGCATATTCCGTTTTTTCCCGTTCCCGTAGGAATTTGGAGAAATCCTCTCTTAGTGCTCCCCTACACTTCTCAAGGAACCTACATGCCAAATTTCAGCTTTTAAAGATCAGTTGTTTCGGCAGTGCGTTGTCTGTCAGTCACGCAGTGACGCATGGTAGAAAGACTGCCTATCTTCGCTTGGCAAGATTTTTTGGCTTTTGTGGCTTCTGACTATTTGTAACAACTGTCAAAAATGTTCAAATGACAGCCGGAACCAACGCTTTAACGTGCTTTTCGATGCACGGAGGAAACTCGGTTTGTAAAGGATGCTCACGTATCCACAGACGGGTCAGTCGTGTTAAGCTACTTTCGTAGCTTATCCTCAAAGTGCCACCCGTTCCTGCCCTGTAATATTGTTCCTGCCCTGTAATACCTCTGTTGCAAATTGGTGACAAATAAGATATCGTATCTTAAATAAGATATTTCTCATATCCTGCAGATTCTGGAGGTTACACAGCTTCAGGACAATGTTATCACGTCCTGGCGGCATCTAATTATGATTAAAGTAATAGGATACTCCATTTTGTAGCTAAATAAAAGCAGCATGTTGCTACCGAAATCTGCAGGATACCTAATTATTCACCAATCAAAATTAGTAAATGTTTAAGTCACAACGGATCGCCAGAGAATACAATTCATTGTAAATAAGCATACCTTTGTCCTTAAATACCTGAAAATAATCTAAATGTAATGTCATAGTGAATTTCTGAATCGTAATTGAATTTTTTATCAGAATTAGTTATTAGATTGTGCGTCTAGCCGTTACAATGTATTGATTGGCTTCAAGCAATTTTATTCATTGTCAAAAAATGGTTTATTTACTACTCATACTCACCGTATTCATTTGTAAGTCCTGTTAAATGCCTTTTTAAGACAGCAGCCGAGAGGCAAATATTGTGTTTCTTTGTTACCTTTTATCGGTCGCTCACAATGGGAGAGGACAATGCTTGGAGTTTCCTTGCGTGATCGAATTAGGAATGATGATATCCGCATGAGAACCAAGTTTACCGAGCCCGAAGGATCGCCAAACTAAAGTGGCTTTGGGCAGGGCACATTGCTCGCAGAACAGATGGTCGATGGGGCCGAAAAGTTCTGGAGTGGTGACCGCGTACCGGAAGATGCAACGTTGGAAGGCCTTCGACAAGGTAGACCTATGACCTGGTGAAGGTCGCGGGTAGCTGATGGATGCGAGACGCACAGGACCAGTCACTGTGGCGACACTTGGGGGAGGCATATGTTACCTTTTATTTAAACCTATAGTACCAAGTACAACACATTTCGCCAAATAGTATCCAAATATTCCAGTCTAGCCGGTTGCAGCTGGAGCATAGAGCAAGTGTGTTCAAATTCGTAAAACCGCGGTTAAGGGCGATTAACCTCCTTCCATCCTCCTCCTTCTTCCTTTCAGTTTTATGTGTCTTGTGCGAGTCCCAAACAAACATTTTTTCTTTTTTTTCTTTTCTTTTCTTTTTTTTTTTAGCTTGACGTGCTGGCTGATTCTACTAAAGTGGGCACTTTAGTAGAATCAGCCAGCACGTCAAGCTACGCGAAACTGTCAAATATTCCCATCAACCTTGACCCTGGGCATTTTAGACCCGCAGTTATAGGCACTTTTGAATTGTCAAGGTCTGTCAAAGGTAGTTCTGCTGTGCTAACGACAAGAACAGCAAATTGTTCTGCAACAAAACACTCTAGAAGAAAAGAGTCTATGTAGAAAGATAATATTATATGTACGTTTATCGTAACTTTGTTTTGACGATTGTATGGACTTCAAAAGAGACTATGACCTCTGAGTTTGTTTCGGTGTTTCTTCTCAGGGTAGTCAGCTAGGAAACATCCGGCCTCATCTAGATTATTATGACCAAAAAAAAATTGACAATGAACTGTTATTACTTTCTTTTTAAATTTTATTATTTTTAATTTCGTTAATTCTTTATGAAGACCAGCCGGTGTATCATAGCACACTCAGCATACGTATGTCTATAATAACGGCCTTTATTAAATAGTTATATTAAGACGACGACACACGCCAGCGACCTTAGAGGTACAAAATGCACTCATTTCACACCCGCGAGACCAAAAATTCAGTAGTTTTTGTAAATTTTGTTATTAATCTATGACTTAAAAAAAATAACTGTAAATCAAAATGTAGAAAATTAAATTGTCTTTAAGATAGTGTACATTCTTTTAAAATACACTCAGCGGTTTTTTTTCGATGGTCGTTTTTATGTCCGTGTTTAGATATAACTTTAAAAATTAATTACACTGTGTTGAACAAATAAAATTCAAAATTTTCATATAGCAAATTATTAAGAAATTCGTCTCATATAACATTTTATATTTTATTTAAAAAAACTACGACTAGCCGTTTAGACGTGATGCTCATTTTAAGATCAGGTACTGAGCCGTATCTGCGCCCTAATATTTATTATTAGCCTATACTAATACAAGCAGACTCGGCAAACGTTGTTTTGCCATATAAAATTATATAAAATACGAGTGGACGTCACGCGGTTTCACCTGCGTAGTTCCCGTTCCCATGGGAGTACGGGGATAATATATAGCCTATGTTACTCCCTGATAATGTAGCTATCCAATGCTAAAACAATTTTTCATATCGGTCCAGTAGTTTCGGAGCTCATTCAATTCAAACAAACAAATCTTTCTTCTTTATAATATTAGTGTAGATATTCTTGATATTGCACCTACCACTATTCTCTGCATCACCCAAAGGTTGACTGGTAGAGAATGCCTATGGCATTAAGTCCGCCTATGTACATTTGTGTGCTGAAGTGTTTAATAAATAAATAAAAAAATAGCCTACGGCCTGTTTTCAGATCTACCTAATATACACAAAACATTTCATATAATAGTTCAAGCCGTTTCGAAGGAGTTCGATAGCAAACACCGTGACACGAGATTTTTTATATTAGATAGATTATAAAGTGGTAAAGTTTGTGAGGTTGTAGGGGATAAATTTCTGTATTTACTGAACCGGACCAACACAGAAATCGTGAAAAAAAAAATCGACTCCCCCATACATTTCATCATCATCATCATATTAGCCGAAAGACGTTCACTGCTGGACATAGGCCTTCCCCAAGCGTCGCCACAACGACCGGTCCTGTGCGTCTCGCATCCATCGGCTACCCGCAAACTTCACCAGGTCATCGGTCCACCTTGTGGGAGGCCTTCCAACGTTACGTCTTCCGGTACGCGGTCGCCACTCCAGACCTTTTCAGCCCCATCGACCATCTGTTCTGCAAGCAATGTGCCCTGCTCACTGCCACTTTAGTTTGGCGATCCTTCAGGCTACGTCGGTAACCTTGGTTCTCTTGCGGATATCATCATTCCTGATTCGATCACGCAAGGAAACTCCAAGCGTTGCCTTCTCCATTGCCCTTTGAGTGACTTTGAGCCTCAGGTCAAGAGCGAGTCGGTCTTGCGCACCGAGGGTTCCGTAACATCTTATAAAACGTGAAATGTTTCTAAATTTTCATCGACGAGGCCTATATATTCGTTTATTTTAACACTGTTGTGTATATTGCAGTTTTAGATCAGCGCCATCTCTTGACTGATAGTGGAACTATTGTAATGTTTTTGATGATTTTTGAAAAGTGTGTTATTTAGAGACAGTTTTATTTTTCCTGTAATCTTTATATAAACTTCTATCACGTAGAATTATTTCAAATTTTTCTTTATGTAAACTTCGGAGATAAGGGGGGGGGAGAGTGGTCAAATTTATTACATTTTCCATCAAAAGTCGAAAACCATGCGGCCTAAAGAAAAATGTTCGAGAGTGCGTTCTTTCATATACTCCACATGCCCTAGTAGCTCCACTTCGTATTTTTAAGAACCCCTTTCAGTCGCTGTTGCAAAAAGATATATTTACATTTTATTTCTTTATAATATTAAAAAAAAATATAACCGGCTTCCAAACAAAACACTACATAGTATAAAATAACCTGAATTTCGGAAGTTGGTGTTTTTAGTTTTGTTTCTTTGTTTTTTTAAGTTTTTTATTTTTCACTTATTGTGGTGATATTTGGATGACGTCTTCGTCTACGCACAAATTGATATAAGCAAAAATACTCATAAAATAAAATCTTCAAAACCAAACTGAATTAAATTTTTACGGGACCGAATGAAAAGTATACCGCATCAAATTAAAAAAATAATCACAGAAATCGGATCAGAAACCTCGATGTAATCGGTGTTCATACATAAAAAAAAATACCCACCGAAATGAGAACCTCTTCCTTTTTTGAAAGTCGGTTAAGAAGTTTAGCAAACGTCATGTAATACTATTCCAAATTTCAAGTTGATAGCATTAGTAGTTCTTGAGATATCCTGCTGTGATAGAGGGCCAGCCGTCTGTCCTTAGTCACACCATAATCTTTTTACCATTTTGGAACGAAACCATAAAAAGAGGATTGTCGTTCAATTTAAAGTTGATACCTACTTGAGATTCCTTGTTAGTTTGAGATTGCATTAATTTAATATCTGTGGTAGGTATTAGGCAAACTTGTAATTCGGACTTGAAACTTATACCACATATACACGAATATACATGTACGTACGCATATGAAATGCTAACGAAAGTTTTTCAAACTGTACTTTGCACTAACATCATTCGAGCCATGTACCTACCTATCAAGTTAACACGCCCGAGTAGGTACTAGTAAGTACTTGAACAGAAAATCTCTAAACTTTCAAAAAGCGCCATCTACTGGCACATAGGTACTGTACGCATTTGCATTTGAAGCCCATTATTCCATGGGAGGTTATTAAATACTAACTGACCCGTGCCCACTTCGTTGGGCGGTATATTTCGGGTTAATATATAGCCTATGACCCTCACAAATAACGGGGCTTTCTATTGGTAAAATAATTTTCATAATCGGTTTAGTAGATCCAGAGATTGTTCAAAGGGGGGAGAGTGGTCAAATTTATTACATTTTCCATCAAAAGTCGAAAACCATGCGGCCTAAAGAAAAATGTTCGAGAGTGCGTTCTTTCATATACTCCACATGCCCTAGTAGCTCCACTTCGTATTTTTAAGAACCCCTTTCAGTCGCTGTTGCAAAAAGATATATTTACATTTTATTTCTTTATAATATTAAAAAAAAATATAACCGGCTTCCAAACAAAACACTACATAGTATAAAATAACCTGAATTTCGGAAGTTGGTGTTTTTAGTTTTGTTTCTTTGTTTTTTTAAGTTTTTTATTTTTCACTTATTGTGGTGATATTTGGATGACGTCTTCGTCTACGCACAAATTGATATAAGCAAAAATACTCATAAAATAAAATCTTCAAAACCAAACTGAATTAAATTTTTACGGGACCGAATGAAAAGTATACCGCATCAAATTAAAAAAATAATCACAGAAATCGGATCAGAAACCTCGATGTAATCGGTGTTCATACATAAAAAAAAATACCCACCGAAATGAGAACCTCTTCCTTTTTTGAAAGTCGGTTAAGAAGTTTAGCAAACGTCATGTAATACTATTCCAAATTTCAAGTTGATAGCATTAGTAGTTCTTGAGATATCCTGCTGTGATAGAGGGCCAGCCGTCTGTCCTTAGTCACACCATAATCTTTTTACCATTTTGGAACGAAACCATAAAAAGAGGATTGTCGTTCAATTTAAAGTTGATACCTACTTGAGATTCCTTGTTAGTTTGAGATTGCATTAATTTAATATCTGTGGTAGGTATTAGGCAAACTTGTAATTCGGACTTGAAACTTATACCACATATACACGAATATACATGTACGTACGCATATGAAATGCTAACGAAAGTTTTTCAAACTGTACTTTGCACTAACATCATTCGAGCCATGTACCTACCTATCAAGTTAACACGCCCGAGTAGGTACTAGTAAGTACTTGAACAGAAAATCTCTAAACTTTCAAAAAGCGCCATCTACTGGCACATAGGTACTGTACGCATTTGCATTTGAAGCCCATTATTCCATGGGAGGTTATTAAATACTAACTGACCCGTGCCCACTTCGTTGGGCGGTATATTTCGGGTTAATATATAGCCTATGACCCTCACAAATAACGGGGCTTTCTATTGGTAAAATAATTTTCATAATCGGTTTAGTAGATCCAGAGATTACCTAACAAACTCACGAACTTTACCTCAAAATAAGTATGGAAGAAAATACCATTCTTATTATAATTAAAAAGAAAAAACTTCATTTTTCAAAAACTTCAATGGAAATCGATACATATCGCGCCATCTATTAAAAATTATTAGAACTAAATTTTCTTTCTTCGTGTTCAGACCCTGTAATTCCGGTGTAGAATATGCAGTTTTAGGTTAGCGCCATCTCTTTACAGAGAGTAGAACTAATTTATTTTTTGTTGATCTGATTCTTGTAATCTTAACATAAACTTAGAAACCAGAACAAATTTCCGTGCTTTCAGGCGATTTTGCCATACCTATTACTGGAATCAAAAGTAGCTCACAATTTAGGACCCATTCGTTTTTAATTAATATATAATCCGTGGTGCTTGACAACTGGGCTTAACCCAGTTGTATATGTCCCTTGGTGCCTATTGGCCTAGCTCTATTCTGTCTCCTGCTTGATAAGGAGGGAAGTGGAAATTATATATATATTTTTTTCCTACTCCTCCGCTGTACTTTTCTGATTAAATTCGTTGCAGGATCCAAGACAGTTAAATCGTTTCTCCGGGACTCGTCGGGCTTCATTGGCTCGGCGTTTTTCTGGTGGTCGCCACTGTTGATTCTGGCTTTCAGGAGTTGCAGTGGTTGGGAATGTGTGGCGGGCTTGTCCCAAAAAAAAAAAAAAAATACGTAAACTTCTATCATACATATATTTTCAGATTTTTCTCTATGCAAACTTCGGAGATAAGGGAGGGAAAAATTTTAACATTTTTCGACATAAGTCGAAAACCAAGCGGACTAAAATTTTTAAGAATGTGTAAATAGCGCTCTCTCATATGATACCCCACGTACCCTAGCAGCCCCACTTTGAAATTTTAATAATCCCTTCCAGTCGCTGTTGCAAGCAATATATATATATATATTTATTTCTTTTTTATTTGCAAAATAGTTTCATCTAAAATTATTCCAAATTTCAAGTTCATAGCAAAAGTAGTTCTTCGGGTATCCAGCTTTGACAGACAGACAGACTTAGTCACAGGGTTCCTTTTTTAATATTTTGGTACAGA
This sequence comes from Lacanobia wlatinum, assembly GCA_947578705.1. Taxonomy (NCBI): domain Eukaryota; kingdom Metazoa; phylum Arthropoda; class Insecta; order Lepidoptera; family Noctuidae; genus Lacanobia; species Lacanobia wlatinum. The sequence continues at coordinate 16,913,121 of OX388044.1, forward strand.
ACCCTAAAAATGAGATCCCTGCGAAAGTTGAAATACTAAACCCGCGCGAACTAAGTCGCGGGCGAAGTGCTAGTGAAAATTATAGAAGTACCAATTTTAAAGAGATCATTTACCCAACCTAAAGCTTTATTTATTGTGTTACAGAATTTCTCCAATAACTATTAGTGTCATTAGGTTTCTCGGCGTGAGTTCTGACCGCCAAGCGAGCATCGCTGAGCGAGTGTCGCTGAGCGAAGCTATCAACTACAAATGTATTTATCTCTTTTACTCACACGGGATCTATATTTTGTCCGTTTCCTCAGCGAGAAAATAGTCGATAGCTGATCGCTTCTTCGTCGGCGGTGAGACAAGTGCCTATGGCTATGTCAAGCAAAACTTATGTTCAGCGCGGTCACGTGTTTATTCTCACACCAAGAATAAACTATATACTTTCTTTTATAAGAAATGGCTTCTATTTTAGTATTACGTTTATAACTGACGTTTAAGCCCCTCCAGTTGTTTAAGATATACTAACCAACGCTGTTAAAAGGACAATTTACGGAGATAGTAGCAATGAATACAATTTAGTTTTAAATGAGAAAGGACCAGATTCACCGCTTCACATTATTTACTTCAGACACAGGGCTGTGTGGGAGACAATGTAAAATGTCACATTGCGAAACGACAATGAGAAACACTGGGCACCGCATTAGGTTCATTCATTCTGTGCTTAGTTATTTTATTAATGACAGTCATATCACAGGTCATATATTTGGATTTCAGTTCTATGGAAAATTGGCTACAGGTTAAAAATTAGAACCGTATTACATTGATACACCGTGGTAGCAAGACAATGATCACCTTACGAGCAAAGTTTATTATGTATGTATTAGTATGACACTAATAATTATTGGAGAAATTCTGTAACACAATAAATATAGCTTTAGGTTGGGTAAATGATCTCTTTAAAGTACCAATTTTTATATTTTTGTGTGTGTTTCTATAGTGGTGCGAGTAATCGCCCGTCGCACAAGAGCACTCGCTTATAGTCGAGCGACAAAACTATCGAAATTAAACACTCGCTACTCGCTTCCCGCTGATCGTCGGCGGTGCGACAATTGCCATAGTCAGAACTGTTACAGGCTGTCTTTATGTAAACAGTGACTCTTTTCAGTTCACCTAAACCCGGATCCGTCTAAATGTGAACAGTGTCGCACGTTCGGTCACCGTCTTCTGTTTAAACAGAACGGCCCGTCTAAGTGAGAACGGGCCCTTACTATTACGCATGGTTTGGATGTGTCTCTTTTGTGGATGTGCTTCTTTACTCGTATCAAACAACTTTGTAATTATGAGTTTTATGACTAAGGCTATCTATTTGCAATGGATGTGAAGCATACTGTTTTATCGTTTTTGGGTAAAGCAGGGCCTCTTAAGGCTTCATAAAAGTCACAATCTATCAGCAATGACGATTGAATTGTAAAAGTGCAAAACATTAGGATTTTAATTATTTTTTTTTATTTTTTTATTGAGCCATTGTTACAGAACATTCTTTTTGTTAAGTAAACTAAGTCGGTAATTGTAACAAAGTTGTGTTTAACATAAATTTACACTGTGGTCCCCGAACTAGGCAGCGCCTGTATCTCGGGAGCCAGAGTTGCGTTAACATTTATTTACGTAATACAGATTTGTTAGCAATCTGAGTTGGTACAGTTATCAAAATTGATAAAGATTACAAAAGTTAGATTATAAGTACAATTATGGCACTGAAGTAAAATTATAGAGAAAAGAAGGTGAAAATAAAGTATTCGAATTAGGTAGTGTTTTGCGTGAGTGTTGTATGTTGCTGTTAATGAAGTGTGGTTAGTATTTAGCAGTACTAGCTATCTCCTGGTTCCAGCAGAAAATGTGTAGGCTGAAGTGCGTATTAGTTTTTGTATGTTTGTCTATTTGGTTTTTATTGTAAAGAATGTCCCTTCTTATCGTGTGGGCGGATAAAGAAGACGGCGGAGTAAGGTCTAACGGCGCTGGAAAAGAAAAGAAAAATGAAACAAAAAGAAAATGAAAGAAAAGTGAAAGAATGTAAGGAATTAAAAAACAAATGCGAGTCGAACTCGCCCATCGAGGGTTCCTGCAGGACTATATTTTTTTTTATTTAATTACAAATGAACATATTTTTTCAGATTTTCCCCTATAGTTGTAGTATAAGACGATATTACTTGCTTAATTTCATATTTCTAGGTCAACGGAAAATACCCTATAAATGTTGATTCCCTTGAGAGTGTTGACATATATTATCCGTATTTTTTTTCACGGTAACTTATAAATTTGATTTTTCACAGCTTCAAGGGACTGTTGTAGACTTGGGTATAATGGTTTCAATTCCAACACGACGCGTTCCCGAGATAAAGGGTCTTGACGAACAGATGGACGGACAATAAAGTAATCCTATCATCATCATCATATCAGCCGAAAGACGTCCACTGCTGGACATAAGCCTCCCCCAAGCGTCGCCACAACGACCGGTCCTGTGCGTCTCGCATCCATCGGCTACCCGCGACTTTCACCAGGCCATCGGTCCACCTTGTGGGAGGCCTTTCAATGTTGCGTCTTCCGTTACTAGCAATGTGCCCTGCCCACTGCCACTTTAGTTTGGCGATCCTTTGGGCTATGTCGGTAACTTTGGTTCCTTTGCAAATATCAACATTTCTGATTCGATCACGCAAGGAAACTCCAAGCATTGCCCTCTCCATTGTCCTTTGAGTGACTTTGAGCCTTCTGATGAGGCCCATTGTGAGCGACCACGTTTCAGTTCCATATGTCATCACTGGCAACACGCACTGATCATAGACTTTCGTCTTGAGAGACTGTGGTATGTGGGACGAAAAGATACCACGCATCTTCCCGAACGCTACTCAGCCGAGTCGGATTCGACGGTTAACCTCTTTCTCGAAGTTGGCCCTACCTAACTGGACCGACTGGAGTAATCCTATAGAGTTTCGTTTTTTCCTTTTGAGGTACGGAACCCTAAAAAAAATCGTGAACTCGAAAATATTACGATTCATACAATGACTAATAAATTAACAAGGCCAAACCAGCTGACGGTCAAACTGGTTTGGTTTGGCTTTTTTACCGCTAATTCGATTATTAATCAATTTGCATGATGCGATGCACGGAATCCCCAAATTAACCCCGTACAATTAATTTATACTTATTAAGCAAGTACCTATCATACTCAAATTATTTAAATTTATCCTCTTTGTTTTAGCAGTAATAAATATATCGATGGGGGACAAGTGCAAGTACGATGACTGCTCGCTAGAGGCAACCATGGTGTGCGGTTTTGATGAAAAGAAAACGGAATATAATATGTTCGTGTCGGAGTGTGCCTTGAAGGTTTACAACATTTGTAATAGTGCTGGTAAGTATTACAAATGTTGTGTAATTTGTCTTAAGGGGTCATTGTACTCATCATCATAAAAAAACAGCTGTTCAGTACATTTTGTCAAGTTATGGGCACATAAAAGTGTGAGAGAGTTGATTTTTTTCACGATTCGTTGGTCTCATGGTAAAAGTTGTTCGTATTCATGAGTACAATGAACCCTTAAGAAGTAATGTGTTTATTCTGGTACCGGTAGGTAGGGTAGGTAGGGGGGGGGTCTCCTACCTACCCTACCCTACCTACCTATGTTACAAAAAATGTGATAAATGAAGAACCGCTCGACCGATTATGTGCAAACTTCACAAAAACCATCTACTAAATAGTCTGAACAAAGCCTAAACATTTGGTTTGGATAGGTGAGCCCGTTCTTGAGTTATAAAATTACAACGAAAAGTGGCATTGATTTTTATATATATAGATGTATTTCAGCGTTAAATTAGTTTCACCAGGATTTTTATAAGAATTATTGAAAAAAAAAAATCAGAATTTTGTGATCTTGAAAAACTGTAAAATACAGAAAACTGAACGAGGAAATAGAAGCCTTTTTGAATTCAAACCTACCCACAATGTTTTAATGAAATGAAATACATCTTTTTCCCTCAGACTTCAAGAAAACACCATTGCAATACTGTATGAAACAATATGAAACCATCAAAAGAAGGATGTATGGCGAATCCTGCCCAACGTTCTGCCCGAGCCACTACAGGCCAGTCTGTGGGTCGTCCGCGATAAGGTCGTACATTTACAGGACTTTCAACAACGGTTGCTACTTAGACATGCTCAATTGCAGGGGTGATGAAGATAATGGTATCTATAATAGCAGTTTTATTATATTTCTTAGTGGTCAGTTCTAACTTAAATGATTTTCCACCGATTATGCGAGGTAGCGAGGAGGCAGTCAGGCTTAGCTCTATTGGAAGAAGGCTATCAGATGTAGGCAAGGAATTTGTGCTCAACTGAGGAGAGTCCGCTACACATCCTCGCACCACTCAGCTACACATCCTTTCACATTCAAAGATACCTTGCACAGCTTTGGTCACGCATCCTCGTAACGCCTAATCCCTGCCAGGGTTGCGGATTTTATTCGAAAGAGTCACCGCAACCCTGGAACGCAAAGGGCATTAGGAGGCACACGGATGGGTTTTTGTCAGTAAGAGTCTGACAAACCCTTCCGCAAAAAAAAAAATCGCCTACCTACCTTTTTTTTACTATCTATAGGCACGCATTTGACCACTATCTCACCTGATGGTAAGCGGTGATGTTGTCGAAGATGGAGCACGCTTGCCTAGAAGTAATCTATTCACTCTTGACTTAAAGACTCCCAAGTTGTAGCTATCAGGAAACACACGCATCGCCGATCGTCTTGTGGTCCGATGATGGAACGGGCTTGGCGGAAATATATTATGCAATTCCGTCGCACATTTCCCAAAATGCAACCGGTAGAAAACCAACAGGCTAGCGACTCGTCGTCGATGCTCACGACTTTGGAGCTTCGTCGCGACGAGCTTATCATTGCCGATGATCCTCTTGGCTCGTTTCTCAATTGACTCAAGGGCATCAAGCTGGTATCTGGCAGATCCATCCCAAAGATGAGAGCAGTACTTCATACACGATCGAACATGCACTTGATAGAGATAGCAGCTGTTCCGGCGTGAAGTACCGTCTCACCTATGCTAGGATCCCCAACTTCCTATCGTATCTTTGGTTGAAAGCATCCTTAGACTCGTCTTAGCTTAATCAGTATTTAAAATTTGCAGTGCTGGGATACAATCCTTCTTTTTTTACGAAGGAAGCTGATGATACATAATCTACTACACGAGCCCCAGTGCGGTTTGGTAGATTTCAATATGTCTTCGAATTTTTAGTTCTAGGTGAAGGAAGAAATCGTGAAGGATTTTATCCTTCCCCGATTTCTGTGGTAATAAAATAAATAGCCTGTTTGGGTTCGAACGGACAACTTTCGAACCGTTATTTGCGTGCTGTTTTCACTGAGCCGTCCTAAGTGACATCATTCTGAACCAAAATGGCAGATTCTCAAAGATGGCGAACCAACTATTTTTATGCTTCCCCATGATTATAGGTAATTTTTGGAAAGTTTGGATGAATAGATGGATGTTAGTTTACTCTCAATTACGTCAGAACGGGTGAACGGATTTTGATAAAATTAGCACAGAGGTAGATTATAGTCTGGAATAACACACAGGATATTTTATCGCGGGAGTATGTTCCCTTTTTTATGGACGGGAACTCATCAATGACTCCTCCCGCTCTGGGCGAAGCAGAAGGGAGTGTCAGACTCTTCCTGACTAAAACCCATCCGTTTTCCTCCTTATGCCCATTGCGTTCCAGGGCTGCGGTGACTCTTTCGATCAAATTCCACAACCCTGGGAGTATGTTCCCTTAGGATAACTTTCAACATTTACCCGGGCGGCAGCTAGTAAACAAATAAATTTATCTATATTTCAGCTTACGTCGAGGTACCTTTGAGTTACTGCCAGGGACACCTTATGAAGAACATATTCAAAGAACAGGTTGTCATCACCGGTTTGAATGACTACAGAGATTATCACGAATATTAAAATGATTTTATATAATTAAATTAAAATTCACAGTGCGAAAGGATTCATCAGCTGTTTTTTTTTTAATTTGTTATAGATAAATTTACTGACGTTTCTATTTACGAAATCGAGTATGTATGAAAACTCATGCTAAGGCCTTTGATCAGACCAGGCCTGTGCGGTCCTTTTCCTTTCCCCACTGCTATCAGTTTTCAAGTTATCTGGATAAAACAAAGAATCCTACATTTTTTATTACATTTGATTCAGATTTAAGTATCATTATAGTTGTTTAAGGCTTTATCTGCCGGGTCCATGCTGTAAACACATGATTGTGTAAATTTAGGGGAAGAGGTCGTGAAGTGTAACTTGCTCTTAAAGCTAGGCTGACAGCTCACTTCAAACTCACTTCACGTTAGTTTTGAAGATGACATTTTTACAGAATAGAATCATTGGTGTAGTGAGAGTTCACTTATAGATAAATTTTATCTTATTTATTTATTAAGGATCTCCAACAAAGAATATAGACAACTCATCGCTCTTAACTTACAAGTAATAAAAAGTATCGCGTAGGTGTACTCCTTCACTTATAGGAGACCACAGCATGCACAGTTAACAACTACGCTAACAAAGTTACTTAATTACAAAGAAAAGGTAAAATGAATACATAATATAAATAAAAAAGTAAAACATCAAAATGCACAGATAGTGTAAACAGGATAAACACAATAAACAAATAAATCACATATACTTCATACAAAGGGCATTAAATTAATTCTTTCAAATAGGTTTTAAATATTGGCAAAGACCTACAGATGTCTAAATCTGTCGTTTTAGCCAGAGCATTATATTGCCTGCAAAGTCTTGGCACAGCGGCGTAATGACCGAGGTTAGTTTTGGAACTGGAATACAAAATAAGTCATACGTATTATGCCTGGGAATCCGAGTTGGAATTTTGATGGTAAATAAGCTCAAAAGCTCGTTGCTATCAATTGTTCCACTCAATATTATTTTATCTTGTGTAGGATGATGCAGTCAAGTTTCTTTCTACGACTGGCTAGGGTTTCCATACGCTAGTTGACCTCCGTAGCAGAGATGGTAAAGAAACCGCTTCTGGACACTCTCTAAACGCTTAGAATAAACTTCGTCGTGCGGATTCCAAACCACTGAGCTATATTCCAATATTGGGCGGACCAAGGTGTTGAAGAGCTTTTTTTTCTTAGTTGGTCTTTTAAATTCCTTACTACTGCGCAAAACAAATCCCAGTACCTTGAAAGCTTTTGAGACTGAATTTAAAATTATGTACATCGAACTTCAGTGCATGGTCGAGCTGAACTCCCAAGTCACATACTGTGTTAAGTTTCTTTACCTCGACTCCCTCTATGTAATATTTATTGTATATCACTTTTTTATTACGAGTGAACTGGATGTAATGACACTTACTGCGTATTTAAAAGCATCTTGTTTTGTTTACACCAGTCTACAAGTCTGTCGTAAGTCTTTCTGTAGCATATTAAAGTCAACGCTAGTTTGAATTGGTTTCATTACCTTTAGATCATCAGCAAATAAATAATACCGGGAGTGTTTGAAGCATTCGGTGATGTCATTGATGAAGACGTTAAAAAGTATTGGACCCAAATGCGAACCTTGCGGAATTCCAGAAGTCGCTAGGTAAGCATCGGAGGAATGACCATTCACTACCACTTTTGATTTTCTCTTTTCCAATTATGATTTAAACCATTCTATCATCGGTCCGCCCACCCCCAGTTAAGTTAGTTTCTTAATGAGAAGGCAATGGTCCATTTTATCGAATGCCTTACTAAAGTCAGTGTAGATCGGGTCAACCGGAATGCGATTATCAAGGTATTCAGACAGCCGATGTAAAACAAATGAGGTTAGTATTAGTAGATCTTGATTTAACGAAACCATGCTGAAATTCAGTAATTTGTTGTTTAAGGTACCACATCAGATGTTTGCTAATCAGTTTTTTAAATATTTTTCCAAATATAACAAGCATGGAGATTGGTCTGTAATTAGTCACTAAATGCTTCTCACCCGACTTAAATATGGGTACGACGATGGCTTCCTTCCAGACCTCTGGAACGATACCATCGCGTAAAGATCTGTTAAATATTTTTCGTAGAGGTGATACTAAAGCCTTGGCGCAGCGTTTTACAAATATTGGAGGAATACCCCCGCCACCCCCGCCCTTGGTTTCGTCTAGTCCATTTAATTCACGATATATTTCTTTGCTATCAAGTTCTAAATTATACAGTGCATTAGACGTGAGAGAACAACTGGTATTGGTGTTGTTGTTGGTGAGACTTGGACTGTGTGTCGGAACACTAAAGGTACTTGCAAAATTCTTTCCGAACATGTTGCAGATATCCCTTCCACATGATGCGGTTTCGTCGTTGTGCGACATTTATGCCGGATATGTGCTGCTTCCATTTCTCTTACTTTTAATAAAAGACCAAAAATTTTCGGGTTATTTGTAATGCTCATGATGTTTTTTCTTGTAGCATGACTTACTTAGAAAATGAAAATGAAGATGAAGAACAGAGTCTACAGTTTCGCAAACTTCCATTGAAAAAAGAGGATCCTCCGACCAGGCTGCTGTTGTGTTTGGTGGGCAACTGCCCGATAGTTGATATTTGAACTGTTCTATCTATCTATCTACTGGGGTTTGGTTTCAATAATTAGTTCTGATGTTGGACCATCGTGCGTGAGCCATGGTGGCCATTACTCCAACCAGCCAAACTCTCTCCAGAAACAGATCAGTTTACCCAGTATGTTCAAGACATCTGTGAGCGAGTTCTATGTCCCTATTGTTTGACTCCGGATTTCGGTAACGCCAGTGCACTCAAGGAGTAGGTGCGATACCGTTTCCTCCTCCTCCATGCATGCTCTGCACAAAGGACTGTCCGTAATATCTATCGTGTTAAAGTGTTTGTTCAATGAGCAGTGCCCGGTGATGATCCCCGCCACCATTCGTAGGCTGCCCCTATCCAGTCGCAGAAGGCGCCTGGTCAGTTTCCTGTCTAGGTATGGCATAGTCTCCTTGTACTGCCTGCAGCCTGGTGCCAAGGCCCACCAGCGTTCCGCTTGTTTGTGGGTGTGTTTTTGTAGCCTTGCAGCTGGATGAAAGGGAGTGGTACTATGGGTTAGGGTTCAACAGCAACAGCATCAGACCCCTCCTGGCCAGCTTACCGGCCGTGTCATTTCCTAGTGATCCGCTGTGTCTTTTTATCCACTGCAGCGTCACAGTGTTGCGGTTGGTTACCGTGATGCGTTCTAGTGCATTGTGGCATTCTTGTATGAGTTTCAAGGTAGTGTGACGCTACTTTAGGGAGTAGAGAACTGAGGCACTGTCGAAGAGTATACGAATGTCCGTGACTCTCCTGGCTTCTATGGCATGGACCGCTAGGATAATGCCCACACATTCCGTCTACCAGGCGGTGTTGAGTTTACCTAGCGGTCTGGATATTCTGATGTTGAGGTCATTGGAGCAAACTCCAATTTCGGTGCCGGCGCTTGTCTTTGATCCGTCAGTGTAAATTCTCAGCTATTTGGGACCTAACTGGTCGTCTAATTTTTGTGCTAGGACTACGTTGTAGTGCTTCTGGAAATAGTGCGTTTTTTGAGCTTTGTTGTTGGGTGCTGTCGTCATGGGTTGCCGCTTAACAGCATCCTCCATGATGCGCGTGTGCTTGATTCTAAAGTCCGTTCCTAAGGTGCCAGATATGCTGAGCCTGAGGGCTGCTAGGGTCGCCACCTCTCCACTATGAGGTGTAGTGGTGGTAATCCCAGCATTAGCAGATTTCGTTCAGTAATTCGCTACTGGCGGGATAGATGGCGCTACAAGACTTTTTGTTGAAGTACTTTCCCCTCATTATTTTTTCTTGTGGCGACATTGATGCCAATACACACTTAACGCACACTTTAATTAAGTTTTCAAGGACACATTTAAGCAGCATAAAATGGCTGTTTTTACTTATATTTCGAATTTAAATAATGTATTACAAGGTTTCTAACTTCAAATTGTTTCTTCCTTAACTCCAAACCCAATTAAACCTATCAAACCACACTATCAGACTTTTCCATCAAAGCCTCTTTGGGCACTTTTGTACTTAATCCCTGCCCTCAGGGATGGACAAAATGTTTAAATTTTCCCTCCCCAAATACTCCCTTGTTCGAAGTCAATTTACTTTCGAAATGGGGATGTCACTAATCTAATGATGGGGTAGTATTGTAACGTATATTTATGTATCTATACTAATATTACTACGAGGAAATATTTTTTTGTTTGTTTGTTTGTAGCGAATAGGCTTACACTATTAGACAGATTTTAACCATTTTTCACTAATAGAAATCTTAATTATCTGGACATAGGCTATAATTTCATTCGAAAAAAAAATAGAGATCGAACGAAGTCACGGGCGAAGTGCTAGTGATACATAAGATCAGTGAAAACCAAAGAGGCATCAATGGCGTAAGAAACAACTTATCAAAATGTGTCTGGGTTATGGAGGTCACCACTGAAGTCGATCTATGTATAATACTGGTACTCAGTAGTCTCTGGTTAGGGTGCCTGTCCATTCCAACGGAGTGAGGCAGCGGAGCGGAGAAACGGAGAAATCTTAACCAATGAAATTGCATAAAATCGCCGCATGACTTGAGTCACTGACATTTTGACTGACATGATTGGTTAGTATTTCTCCGCTTTGCTGCCTAGCTCCGCTGTAATGGAAAGGCACCCTTAGACTGGAAGCCGTTTCCAACATAGTTTGGAAAAGGCTAGGTAGACTTATTAATACTTTTGTTATAGCTACTCAGCGATCCCCCAACGCTGGGGTAGGGAAAAACTAGAAAAAGTGTTATGCCAGGATATCTCATTAATTAACTTTATTGAAAAAATCGTTACTCGACACTACCAAAATCTCCTGTATCGTGGGTGCGTTTTCAAACATACAAACTCACATACACAAACAGCCAGACCCGGAACAACAATCTGTAGGCCATACAAATATTTGTTTCGTGCGGGAATCGAACCCGTGACACGCAGCGCAGCAGCGAATCGCTCAATCACTTTTTTTTTAACGGGGGGAAGTCCTCATGGATGTCATCCGCCCTGGGGCGGGCGGAGGGGTCTGTCAGAATGGGGGGCGACGGCCATCCCCAGGACCGCCACCCCTGGACCCAGTTAGGTGGGCTGGAAGAGGGCAGCGTATGCCGTCCTCCGTCGCCCGGTCCACCTGCTGCGAGCTGGGAGAGAGGTCGAGATCTCCGTCTCCCTTTTCGCAGCCTCTTTCTGCGCGATAACTATTTCGCAGAAGGAGACCACCGCGTCCCAGGACTCCTCGCCGTCGACCATAGCACGAACTACGGCCGGCAGCGAGAGATCACTGCCTACCATAGAGATGAGGGTACGGCGCGGCTCCTTCCATGCGGCACACTCTGCCAGCGTATGCCGCGCCGTGTCCTCCCGACAGTCGACGTATTGGTGACACCGAACGTCCGGCTCCCCGCTTATGCGACACAGGAACCTCCCGAAGCAGCCATGCCCCGAGAGGACCTGCGTCACACGAAACGACAAGGAGCCGTGCCTTCTCCCGAGTCACAGATCGAGCACTGGCCGGATGGCCTCAATAGTGCCGAGGCCGGCGGAAGGGCGTGAGAGCCTGTAGTGTATGTATATACTTATGATTGCTTTCGAGCGCGTACGTCACAACGTACGGTCAGTCAACGGTCAGTCAGTGTTCAACCGTCAGTCAGGCAGCACGTGGTGGTGCGTAGGCGAGCCAAATACCTATTATTAGTGATACGATGCGTGGACACTACATATGGCGACGAGGACAAAAAAATAATTAAAACTGTAAGTAAAGTGACTTCATAAAAAAAAAAAGAGAGAATGTGACTGGCGAAGTGGCAAGATAATTTACTTATGCTACTTAGGTACATGAATGTTACTTATTCAAACTAAGAAAACATGCGACATTTTCATTTACATTTCTCAGCTATTATAATTACCTTTACCCAAAATATGGTTTAAACTATAAGTTTACTTTAATTAACAAATAGATACCCATTATGATTCAAAATTATAAAACTTTACACCTACTTAACAGTGGTGACTATTGCTTAACTTACGAAAAAGTCATTACATTGGAATGTTCAGCTACACTGATAACATTTTAAGGAATGTTCTTCGTTGTTTAGTAACTCGCACTAAAGTAATAATGGACTATAGAATAATCATAATGGTATTGAAGAACAAATGTTAAACTGTGTTTGTTTATTTACACCTACGTAAGTTATAAATTACGACAAACATTAATATAATGTCGGTTTTACCCTACCCAGTGATCTTGTAATTATTATAATATTCATAGGTATTGCTAAATTGTTGAAGTACCTACATGTGCCATAATGAACAAAGTGATTAGTGGATATTTCAATAATTCTGAAAAATAAACACCACCACATCTTAAAAACGTGGTCAGAGACGTGGAGTATTTTTAATGATTTTCTTATTTTGAACCCTAATATAATGCTTGGCCTTATCGGAAGGATAGGTTGCAGTATTATTTAAGTACTATGGTATTTATTGGTGGTTATTTAGGACAAGTTCAAAAACAATTATTGACCGTCTGGACGTTACCTAATTAAATGGATATACCCCAGTAACTTACTTATATTGCATGTAAACTGGCGTAGTACCTGGTCATTTAATCGACAAATAAATAATAAAGTTATTTTCAAGTTTTATAACAGTATAATGACATAATAATACTGATTTATTATGACGTTGGAGCAGCATTGCTGGTCATTAAATTGACACCGTTTGACTATGTTCAGAGGATCCTCAACAGCATTATTGGTCATCAAATTGACGCATTATAAAAAGGAAGCAGAATTTTGTGATAAAAAAAAATGATATTGAAAAAAACAACAAACTAGTTGGTTCACGATATAACACTAACATGTCCCAACTCACATTGGAGAAGTTCGACTGCGAAGGAGAACGTTCTTCGGTTGGAGTCAGATGGGAGCGTGGGAAACGAACACTATCTATTTCGATGCTTCTGGTATTGACAAGATCGAAAAGAAAAAGTCAACAACCTGGGAGTCTAACCAGGGACCTCATGCTTAGATATTTGATTTGTACTACATGATTAGTTCTAAAATAATAAATCAAAGAGCGCATAAATTTAATTACAGTAGAACATACCTACTGGTCATTAAATTGACAAGTCATCATCGAATGACAGTAATTGCAGTAGAACATACCTACTGGTCATTAAATTGACAAGTCATAATTGAATGACAGTAATTGCAGTAGAATATACCTACTGGTCATTAAATTGACAAGTCATCATTGAATGACAGTAATAACAGTAGAATACAACTACTGGTCATTAAATTGACAAGTCATCATTGAATGACAGTAATTGCAGTAGAACATACCTACTGGTCATTAAATTGACAAGTCATCATTGAATGACAGTAATAACAGTAGAATACACCTACTGGTCATTAAATTGACAAGTCATCATTGAATGACAGTAATTACAGTAGAACATACCTACTGGTCATTAAATTGACAAGTCATCATTGAATGACAGTAATAGCAGTAGAACATACCTACTGGTCATTAAATTGACAAGACATCATTGAATGACAGTAATTGCAGTAGAATATACCTACTGGTCATTAAATTGACAAGTCATCATTGAATGACAGTAATAACAGTAGAATACACCTACTGGTCATTAAATTGACAAGTCATCATTGAATGACAGTAATAACAGTAGAATACACCTACTGGTCATTAAATTGACAAGTCATCATTGAATGACAGTAATTACAGCAGAATATACCTTCTGGTCATTAAATTGACAGTTAGTTATCAAAGACAAAATAGGTCAGCAGTGCCTAGTGGTACTTTTTATGTACATACTGGTCATTAAATTGACAAATTTGATTGTGAGGGGGAACCTTCATCAGTAGGAACGAGATAAAAACGCTGGACGTAGGAACTTTTGATCTACCTGGAAGCTGTTGGCATCAAGGGTAGTGACAAGTAACGGGCTTTGCTGCTACATTTTGTGGACTAGAATTGCTAAAAATGTCTATACTAATATTAGCTGAGGAGTTTGTTTGTTTGGTTGAACGCGTTAATCTCGGGAAATGCTGGTTCGAGTTGAAGGACTATTTTAGTGTTGGACGGCCTATTTATCGGGGAAGACTATAGGATCTAACATCATGCTACGACCAATAGTAGCAAAGCATTAATGGATAATGTGACGAAGACGAGGTTGCTCGGATCAGCTAGTTTAATAATATACCAGATACAAATATCACCTGCTGATGGAGTGGATGTCTTTGAAGTGGCTATCACCAAACTCCACGCATACTTTACACCTAAACAAATTGAGAATTAAGAACGTCACTCTTTTTGATTGATCAAACAAGGGGCAAATGAAAAGTTTCAAAAATTTCTTAGTACGGCTTAGACAATAAGCAGACAGATTTCAGTTCAAACAGAGTCGAAAGACATACAATATGTGTTCAAAATCGACGATGACAGTTTACTAGATTGTCGTATAGGTGGAATGAAGGTTAAAAAAAAAATGTTAGTAGACTCTGCGTGTAGGTAAATCCAACTTTAATCACACACAAAACTTGGGAAAATATGAAACAAAACAAGTTTTTGTTTGTTCTTAAAGTAAGAAAACCCAAGGGGTTCTTCCTAATGGTCTTGTTAGGTCAAGACCTAACAGGACCATTTGACGCAAATATAAAAGTAGCAGATAGATCCGAAAATGCAACTTTTTACTTTTTTGCATCTCTGATGGAACTAGAGATCTACTTGGGAAAGAAATTGCCATGGCTATAGTTATAATAATAATAATTCTTTACTTTCGGACAACAATGATCCAGCGTGTTAGTAAACAATATTATAACTTATTACTAGTGTTAGTAGCTAAAATACAACAGAGAAGAAGACAGAACAGAATAAATATTATTGTGAAAAGGACAACCCCAATCTAATGGTTAGTGATAGTCCTTCTCACAAAACTTTTAATTATCGAAGAGTCGATACTCTCCGCCACAGTTTTTAGTATACTGTTGCCACTCGCCCGCAACCTTGACAACAGCGACGCGGGTTTTTTGCGAATGACGGCGTGGAAGCCATCGGTTCGGTTTTGCGCAAACATACAAGAAGCGCTGCACCATCGTGGCAGTCCCAACAGCATCCTAAAAATGTTATTATACTGGACGCGTAGGTCATCCAGCGATCTTTTGGTATAGTTGACCCAAAGATTCCCCGTGTGAGAAACCCTGGCAATATGCTTTAAAAAAGTGTTACTTTTACTTGATAAAAGTAACACTTTGATAATGGGTGTACTTAAAATCGGATTACAAATTGACCAAATGTAAACTAAGACAGTTTCCGAAATCCAATGATGTTTTAGTGGAAGTGCCAATCGATGAGAAAGTACAACCAGCTTCTCAATCATTAAGAAGGGTAATAGGAATAAAAGTTGAAAAAAAATATAAAAGAACGGTTACCAGTAACTAATCTTAAGACTATAATGTACCTACCATATTCTGACAAATGCATGATTATGGTTGGAGAAATATTCAAGGAGCGTAATTCCCTGCCAGAGTCTGTGTTTCCTGATGGTTGCAGACTGGGAGTCTTTAGGTCGGGAGTGATTGGGTTGCTTCTGGGCAAGCGTGCTCCATCTTCAACCACGTCATCGCTTGCCACCAGGTGAGATATTGGTTAACATTTTATTCAGTACGAACTTAAAGAATGAGATATTGCATGGCAAGGTTGCCATAAGGTCATGTTCCAACTTAGACGTGTTTAGTGAAAAATTGGATTTAAGCTTTTATATTAACGTGTCAGTGACAGAATTCTTACATAACAAGTTATTAAATTCAGTTCGTAAATTCGATAGTAAACGATTATAAACAGTAACTTGATATTAATGACATTGATTAAAGCTGTAGGGATACAGAGAATTCTGAGCTATTACAATTTCTGAATGGATTTTTCACTACCGGGTTGCTTACTGTAGATGTAAGTTAATATAAGTAAGATTTAAAATAATATTGATTGATTCAAACTGTTCGGTGCAGTTATGACCATGATGCCCGTAGATTGACGTAGAGTAATTCATGAACGTAGCCCCTTCACATGAACGTAGGCACAAACATTGACAGGCCTAGGTTCTCTCTCTTCGTAAACTCTGATGTGCATAACTTACCGGTTGGTATGTTTTAAAATCTCATTGTCGGGAAGATGCCCAAGGCCAAGTATATGAATAATTGACGTTGTGAAGTTATGAAATAGATGACGAGTAAGCATAAAATTAGTTTGTGTGAACAGGTTCTTAGTTCTGTGGGTCGGCGGGCGTACCAGGATATCGTAGCAGTATCACAGAGTGATATAGACGAGGAAGTCTGTATCAGGGTGTCGTTGCTATTGGTGGTACAAATTAGAGTTTACTCGGTATTCTTCCCATGGGGAAGTGCGAGTATAGGAAGTGTGTTTTGCTGAGCTATGAGACTGTCTTTGACATTCTTTGTTAAAATCAATGTGAGTTTTATGACTTCATTAGTGCTTGGACTTGGTAATCACGAATACTAGTGAATCACGAATCAAACCTTAAGGATTGATTACAGCCAGTTTAGAACTGTCGAATGGCTAAAACACTGAACGAAAAGTCAGTTAACTGAAGATTTGGAATAGCTCTGTGTGTAAAAAAAAACATTTTTGACAATTGCCGTAGAGATTAACGATAGCAAATTTCTTGGGGGATATTGAAGTATATAATGATGAAACAGGACAAATGATTAAAAAGAAATGTCGTACATTTATAGAAATTGAAGGTCAGTGGAAAGATTTTAATGATAAAAAAAAATCCAAGGAATTGAATCAAAAAGATACATCTGCTTCATAAATAAGATTGATTAATTAAGACTAAATTAAAAAGAGAAAAGGGAAGAAAGATAGGGATAATAATAATATCAAGGCATATAACATTGAATACAATAAAGAAAATCAAAACAATTATCTCACATGTGATCATTGAAAAAAATATAATTGGTATATAATTACAATATAGTATAATCGGGTCGTTAACCGAAAAAAAATAATAATAAAGGATTAAAATACCTCTAGTGTCACGTACAGTGTTTGGAAGGAAATAAATACTTAGTAATAAATACATACATATATTTTTTATAAGTACCTAGATCCATAAAAAACTTACTACAGGAAGTATTTATACACAAATAAAAAAAAAGGAAGGGATGTAGTGTATGTATATGCTTATGATTGCTTTCGAGCGCGTACGTCACAACGTACGGTCAGTCAACGGTCAGTCAGTGTTCAACCGTCAGTCAGGCAGCACGTGGTGGTGCGTAGGCGAGCCAAATACCTATTATTAGTGATACGATGCGTGGACACTACAGAGCCTGTCCCGCCATTCCGCCACCAGGACCTCGCGCAGCTGCGACCAACGCAGCTCAATGTGCCGCTGCATCAGTCACTCGCCGCGCGTCCTCGCCCCAACGATGCAGTGACGCGAATCGCTCATTCACTGCGCCAACCAAAGTATGCTTACATAAATAAATATCCTCTAAATTAAGTTATCTAAATACAAATAAAACACCTTACAAAAACGTCAGCAGAATTAATTAAACCCATTAATACCTTTAGAATAATTTTGTTTTGTCAAACAATTAGGGCACTTAAATTCTGAAGTTCAGGAAATATGGCCTGAATACTAATTGTGAACGACCATTAAAGCGAATAGGCCGAATAATTTATGAAATCATTAACACTGCAAGCAGAAGCGTCTGTTATGAAATGAGTTTCGCTTAATTAAGCTGTACTTGAAACAAAGCGGTAACGGATTCTTTTGTAAAATAATAATGGCTATCTTCTTCTTTTCAAGTCGTTAGACTTGAAGTAAGTAGTGATCTGGGTGTCTAAAAAGGCCACGTTAGTAGAATCATATTAGTATCATAATACAACAATCTGTCAAATTTAATTTTCATCCTTATCGCTAAAGCATAGTTGTCAAAAAATAAAAGGCCCGTTTTGACAGCAGGATACAACATTGCTTTACTAGTAAATATGAAAGAGACTTAAAAATAAAGCAATCTTCTATCCCTCTCTACTCAGCTGTCAAATCGGACTTATTAGATTTTGGTGACTTTACGTTCAAGATTAATTGGGAAAATTTTACAGTTTCGGGTAGCTTGATGTGCTTTCTGATTGTACTAAAGTAGCCTTTTTAGACCCGCTGAGGCTCTCGACAAGTGACATTCCGTCAGCGTGGCGAAGACAATCGTCAAAACGTCAAAAACGTATTGGATTGACAACCGCTATCGAAATGTCACATGATCTTATAATTTAGTATTTGTACAATAGGCTAGTTTCCACCATCAATAAGTCCGTCAGTTACAGTATTTAAAAATAACGGACACATATTTTTTTTTATTTTTGTAAATCAATGAATATTGACAAAGATAAAACGCATCAAAACTCAGGAGAGTGGAGGCTCGTGACGTCAGAACGCACTAAAAGTACCACGGCGGGACGTATTGAGAATTTTAAAAGGGTCGTATATTCGTCAATTTTGGTTTACGTAACAAAAGAAAAAAAACGGGTTAAATATTTTTTTGATAATCTAACTGACGGACTGATTAGATTTTTTCTGTGGACAAGCCTTGCATTTGCTAATAGAATGACACTTTTTCTAGCGCCTCTGAAGCTCTAAACCAACCCCAATGCCATGATGCCATGAGCCCATGACACGTCATTACTATGACGTGAAAAACAATGAAAAACGGTTCATAATTATTGTTGGGGTATCTACTTTTATTTATTGCAAGTTACTCTGGCGTCTACCATATCAGCAACGGATATATGATGCTATGACACGTCATAGTAATATCGTGTCATGGCATCGCGAATCCGTTGCTGATAGTGCTATTCATCGTGCATAGCTCAAACTTTCTCTTACAACGGAATCAACGCTATTAGCGTGGCCATCCACTGGGCACAAAACGTTTAAGGGTCACTATCTACGCAAAAAGAAAACGAATGTCAAAGTGTTACCTACTAATAATCTTTTGTCAATGAAATCATGATGCTTTTGGCACGTAATGTCATCACCTACATGTGATGATAACACGACGACTCAGTAATAGGAAAAACTTTATGAACTCCTATAGAAAAGCATAAGAATGAAGAAAACGTAGAATGCGAGAGCGAGCGAAGCGTGCTTGTCACTATATCCTCCTCCTTGCGTCGTATTCCTCAATACTGAGGGTCGTGACCTGGCTTCGATTAATGGTTTAACACAGATTAATCACGAGATATTGAACGACATTTTCGTCAGTATAGTCAAGCAGCCGATTGGTCTCGCGGCGTAGTGCCAGACTGTCAAATCAGAGCGTCGAGTTCGAATCCAGTCACAAGATAATTTTTGTTTTTTTTTTCCAAAATTACACTGTTATTGTTTGGTATCTGTACTTTATTTGTTTTTGTTTAGTTTTTTTTTTGTTTTCCAACTTATTATCTTGTACGGCTATTGCATTTCGGCAATGATCTTTAGTTATTAAGAATTTAGTTTCTAGTTTGTAAGCGAGAGAATTTGGTGAACAAAATTTCTGTTAACTACCTACGTTTATCTTTCAACATAGTCAGTTACTTGAACCCAGGATATTACAGCCATACGAAAAGATCGAGAAGACTAAAGTCCGTACCAGTTTAGTTTTAGTTTTTACGGAAATGTTACGATCTTTCCAAATTTTTCCAAGCTGAGACATGTCACTATATGCAATGCATAAATTATGAATAAATAAAAGCAAGAGTGGCTTTGTGGCCATTTTTAGGGTTAAGTACCAAAATGGTAAAAAAGGAACCCTTATGGTGAGACTAAGTCTGTCTGTCTGTTAATTTATTTGTTAACTTTAACGGGAAAATAAACAGTAAATTTCTCTGTTGTTATGCTTATTTGGTTTTGGCAAATAAAAATCGAAATTTCATACTTAAATGTATAGTATGAAATTTTGATTAAATGAAAACAAAAACATGAATCCTTTTAAAATTTAATTTGTATTTCAGGTTTTTTGACATATTTATAAACATAGAAAACAATAACATTATTTATAACTAAAATATAATCCAATAATATGTCCTAACTAGCAGTCTTATGAACTTATAAAGACTTTATTGAATAACATTAATTGATTCCAATGATTAATACTTTTGTGATGACTTCATTAAAAATGTTGTTACTAATTAACCACGATTTTAAATCCATTTGAGGTCCATGCAATTAGCACCCACAATTAATTATTCGGTTTTTAAATTTAATTTCAATGCTGTCTTGTAATTTGACTTTACGCAAAGTGACATTCTAGCGATAACGATTTGAAAAAGTCCAAAATAAATCACACAAAATATAAAGACAGGATCGCTTCAAACGCTATTGAAGCACACGTAGCCGAAAAAAATTCGCTTACTATCGTCAAAGTGTCAGAAAATATTGGCAAACGTAACATTTACGTTAAAAACATGTCAAAAGTAACGATAGCGTTAACGCACAGATTAATTAACACATTGATATTAACAGTTCATGCACGAAAGAACTTTGAAAAACAACCTGCTATATTTAACGATTGTTAAATATTTCACGTAATTATCATTACTTGACGTACCTACGTATGTAATGTTAACTGACCGACTGAAGCTGGACCCTTATTCTATTGAAATCTCATATGATCAAACCATTAAGTTTTGGACGCTTCGCTTGATAAATCACTATCGCTGATAGAACGCCATTTTGGAACGTCATTTTGTCTGGACCTCATTTCTATTTGAATTTCGAAGCAGTCTTAACGTTTTTATTTTTAAATTATTAATATATAAATTCTTCGTATCCTTATCGCTTGAAGAGGACAGAGTTTGAGCTGTCAGGAGGATTATCAACAAAGCTGTTGCCTCTTTGCGGGTAAGTCTGTGGGTTATTTCTGTTTTCTTCCAGAGCCTTCCAGTTGATAAGCCAGAAAGGTTGCTGGTCAATGGGTAACTTGCTCAACCTCTGAACTAGAGCCGCATCGCCAAGGGCTTCAAGAGGCAGTCTGATTGTAGTTGTGGTACCGGCTTCGTCTCCGAATCTGTAATTTAAAAAAAAGTTCTTTTTTAATTTGGTCTTTATTGGCATTATGCTATGCTAGAAGATTGCAAGTGGAAATTTATAATTTCAAAACCAATCAATATTTGGATTCTTTCGATTAATGTATACGGCAAAAATTGCTTGCGCAAGGCAATTTCTTCAAGATTCATAGCTATGAATCTTGCAAAATTTGACTTCACCCATCACTTTCCATTAGGCAATATTGAGGCCAAGATCTGGTTTAATCTATATTAATAATGAAAAAAAAATAGTTGGTAATGACAAGTTTGTTTTATAAACTTGTATTGAAAGTGAAACTATTGCTTATATGTACATAAATTTATCGGCAAAATATTTTAGTATTATGTTATCACAGTTTTATGGAATTACCTGTTTCCTAACTGGTCTGGCGCGGCAGTGCTGGGCTCGATGTACGGGAATCCTATGGGCAGCCTGCCAGCATACGGTGACCTTTGGGCTAGGCAGCTGACGAGGACTACTGAGAATACTACGATGGTCTTCATTTTTGAGTACTGGAAAGGAGAAATAATTATGCTGTTAGAAAATAAAGAAGAAATAAAAATGAGAAGACGAAAGGATATTTCCATTTGAAAAGTGACGGCAGATCCATTAGTTACCTAATCAATGAATAATTTAAACACTAACTAAACAATTCACTCGTGGCTAAATAATAATAGCCGCATGGGTTGATCTTCAAGGTTAAGCAACGCTTTCCAAGGTTGGTCTGTGGATAGGTGACGATCTAAACATTTCGAGTTTCCACCGTGCCTCGGAAACCACGTTAAGCTGTTGGTCCCGGCTGTCATTTATTGATCTTTGGCAGTCGTTACGGATTGTCAGAAGCCAGTAAATCGGACTCCAGTCTTGCCAAGAAGTACCGTGTTACCCAGTTAATGGGTTGTGGAGGTCTGGTAGGAAGAGCTGAATCCGGTTTGACTGGAGGCCGAACCCAATATAGTTGGGTAAAGGCTAGGCAGATGATGACTTACTAAACAATTTATTAAATGGTTGATTGATGGGGTAAACTCAACTATTTTGGTCTTGGAGTGTGTATCTTGTTTAACTGGATATAGCTAAAAAACAGGATTTTGCAGGTTCCGACTGTCTTTCTGAATTCCACATCCCATGAACTGGGAAAACAATATCTCTTTACATTCTATCATTTGTAAAAAACCTACCCACAATTATTGTAATAAAAGCTGCAAAATAATGAACACAGACATTTGCTATCGATAGATTCCCGCAAAAACATTTATGTTTACCAGACTTCCTGTAACAGTTATGTTATCGCAAGGTCTGCGACCACAATAAAACCACCAACTGATATGAAACCTGACCTCCACATCACCCTCTTATCATAACGTTTTATTGACTTCGTCCGTCAATATATTATGGTCAAAGACGAAGATGAAACTTTGGACGATTTTGCAGGTCAAACCAATACCACTTATTGAAAGGGAAAAATGGTGTCGAAGTCAAAAGTCATTTATTTAAATTAGGCTGAGAGCCAGCACTTTTTGAACGTTAAATTTTACAAAAGACATATATTCAAAACGCCCGCCCGTTTCTTCCCAGCTAAAAGACTAGGAAGTAGTGACTTCCTAATGTTTTAGCTGGAAAGAAGAAGTGGGGCAGCAACCTTGCCAGCAACTCTTCTGTCTGTTACGTTTTAAGAACTTGAAAGTAGGTAGGCAAAGTAATTTACTTATACATAACATAGAAAAAAAAAAAATCCAACATGGAAATCATAAAATGAAATATTATTTACCACTTGTTAGCTAGCACACTCCAGTGAAAATACACATTCAAACATTAATAAGTAACCAAGCTAAATGAGTCCCAGACATAAATAGTGTAGGTAGTATTGCTAGCGATTTAAATCATTTTAAGTTAGCGCTTTGGTATCAGCCAAGTGATAGTCGCAAATCACCTCACGAGATGTACCTTCTACCGGAATAAAAAAACTGGACTAAAACTTGACCCAGATCATGGTTTACCTCTGTTTCAACCCTTTAAGCTTGGTTGTGTGTGCAATATATAGTTTAATAAACAGACGTTCAAACTATAATATTAATAAGTTGATAGGGTGATGATGATAGGTCTTCGAAATTGGAGAACGAGACATGGAACTCAAATGGAGTGGGGCATGGTTCATAGCAAAGAGCGGTGATAATAGGTGGAGTAAGGCAGTGTTTCAGTGGCGTCCAAGAACTGGTAAAAGGAATGCTGGTCACCTGGCAACGAGATGGATAGATGACATTGTTGTCATCGCGGGTAGACCCTGCATGAGTTTGACACAGGAGCCTGGAGCTGGCACAATAAAAGTAAGGCTTGTGCCTAGCAGCGGTCAAAGTCGAACTGTTGAGATTTAGATGGAACCTCCCTTAAACAGTCGTTATTATATTTAATTAAACTCACCTTAAATTATTTTCTCACTTTCAACGCACTATAACACGCGAACGATATCAATTTTAACAAGTCGAAATATCACAGCGATTAATAAATAAGTTTGATTAAAACTTCCGTGTTCTCGCAGTGAACGTAAACAAACCAATGAATAAGTCTACCACAAACATTTTACTATATATAAACAAATGTTCTCAACTAATAGCTTTACCGAGTAAAAGAGACAGGCTTATTGAGAAATATGTGTGAACGACCAGGACAGCAGATATTTTAATACCGGTGCCAGTCAATGACGCATAGTGCATCGTGGTTTTATTTAAATGCTTGGGTATTTCCAATTTTGGACGGTTTTAAGAATAATGTTCGTTTATGGAAATCAGTGACGTATGGTAATTTTGAATTAGGAAAACGGGAGGAGATCCTCGGGTTCTCTAGAAATAGATTTTTTATGAATCAGCGTTTACTTGTTCGCGTCCATAATTATTAACGATTAATTGATGTATATTGCGTATTTAATGGGTTCGTTTATTAGGTTGTACTAATTATAGATAAACTGGTTACCTTAAGTATATTGTTAGCAAATGCAGGGTTAATGACTTAAACGACTTAGTAAATTTATGACTGTAAAAGTTTTTAAAGGTGTCCAAATAATCAGTAAGAAATTGTTTGAAATTAAAATAATTATGTTAATTCGGACACTGTGTCCAAATATTTTGTGTCCGACTCGTCAGCAAGTCTACTAGCCTCATGACATGAGACCAATATTTCGTTGCAGCTGTGTTTAATAGAATTTAAAACCGAACCTATTTTACAGCTTCAAATAAATCCAAATGGAAAAAATACATATTCATAAATAACTTGAAAAGAACATAAATATTTGCAAAACTGTTAGCAACAGGGAACAGGTTAAATCGAAAATGTGGAAGCAATATAAACCCTGTGTCAATTATTTTTTTATAAAACGAGGAAAATGTAATCGGTTGCTGGGATATCGGTCATCGATAAAAGATATAATTCAGTTTCCATACGGTTGCACCCAAGTTACGACACTAATATATTGCTGTCCTGGAATCGGGTAGATACTGTACTGTTATTTATGATGCTGTGGATGTCCTTCAAGTGACTTTGTCTTTGAAGAAGTCAGTAATAACCCAAGGGATTAATTCCCGGAATAAATAGTCTATGTCCTTTTCCGTGGTCCAATTTTCCTGTATACCAATATTCATCAAAATTTGTTCAGCGGTTTATGTAGGCAAATAAACAAATTGACAGAATGGTTTGGTACTTTACTCGAATTTATAATATTGATATTTAAGTAGGTAAGATACCACTTTTTTTAAAGTCGAGAAGGAAAAATAAAGTAACTTGTTAATACATGTCTATGTAAATACAAACTTTAGAACTTGTACTAATACTGTCAACTTGATTTTCATTACACATAAGCTTCCTTACAAAAAGTGGAATTCCCTGCCAAAGTCTATGTTTCCTGATAGCTACAACCTGGAAGTCTTTAATTCAATAGTGAATAGGTTACTTTTAGGTAAGTGTAGTGTAGTGTGGTCCATCTTCGACCGCATCATCGCTTACCATCAGTTGAGATAGTGGTCAAACGTATGCCTATTAATAGTAAAAAAAAAGTTTTAGAAAAATAAATAAAGTAGGAAAAACAGTTTTTTCCTCACAATAAAACCAAAAAGATCTTTGTTTTTAAGTCGTTTTTCTGAACTATTTTGTCAGGGGTTTTCCATAATTAATATACAGATTACTGATTGGCTTATGACGTACGTTACAATGACACAGAAGACAGATGTTTAATTTTGACGGACATTAATCTTACTGAGGAAGAAAGATTAATGGTTTCGAGGAATTTACCTCTTGCGATTAGGTTTATAGAAAAAAATTTAATACTTACTGTAGAAAATGTCAACCAGCCTTTTAGGATGTTTAATATTATCATCATCACATCAGTCGATAGACGTCCACTGCTGGATATAGGCAGATGCATCCCCTAAGTGTCGCCACAACAACCAGTCCTGTGCGTCTCGCATCCATCGGTTACCAGTGACTTTCACCAGGGCATCGGTCCAGCTTATGGGAGGACTTTCAACGCTATGTTTTCTGGTAGGCGGTCACCACTCCTTTCGGCCCTATCGAGCAATTTGCCGTGCCAACTGCCACTTCAGTTTGGCCCTCGTGCTTTGTCGGTAACCTTAGTTCTCTTGCGGATCATTCAATGCAAAAGCTGTCAAACCGCCATTTTTATTCCTCTGATATCATTTATCTGACTATTGAAAAATCAGCCCTAAGTGGTTGGAGTTGACCACGTGACATTTTAGTAGTGCGTTCGATTTTAGATTTAAAAGGAAATATGGGCGGCGAGACTTTGTATGTAAAAAGTCATAATTCGAGGTTTGGTTCT
This sequence comes from Lacanobia wlatinum, assembly GCA_947578705.1. NCBI lineage: Eukaryota > Metazoa > Arthropoda > Insecta > Lepidoptera > Noctuidae > Lacanobia > Lacanobia wlatinum. The sequence goes on from OX388044.1 coordinate 16,939,149, forward strand.
CGCCTGTTTTCTCCTCCAATATTGGATTGATTTAAGAGATATTTCATAAACTGAATAAAAAGGATATATACTGTGTTTCTATGTTTTCATTTTGATGATATATTAACCGTATAAGCACTAGAACCCAACTACTAATGAAAAAAGATAAATATTGGAGGAGTAAACAGGCGAGACCCAAACCTCTAATTATTACTTTTTACATACAAAGTCTATCCGCCCGAATTTCCTCTTAAGTCCAATCATTAATATCGCTGAATAAAAATCGTTTTGTCTAGAGATTATTAAATACAATTGAAAGTGACAGTGAAAACAAAAAATTACATATCTAGTAATAATGTGTGCCTCACGGCAGACAGTGATGTCTACCTGGATAATGTCAGACGCTGGTCTTCTAATGAATCTTGAGTGATGGAACGTTGCACAGGGATGTTATGCAGCTCCGTTATCGTAACCGAAACTATCGGATATCCGAAATAAAAATATATCCGTAACCGTATCCGTTTCACAAGTTTCTATAATAATCTATAAGGGCGGAGTCTAAATAAAACGACCTGTTTCGACAGGTTTTTGTTTCACCGCTCGCGCGCCACGTGAATCTTTCAGTTTTTTTGTTATTTATAGTCATAACATAATCTCTTAAATAACTAATTAGTTTTTATTTAAGAGTTGATGTTTATTACATACTATTTATGTTTATATTTTACTTCAATCTAATATCCGTAACCGAAACTATCCGAAACTAACGGATAATCCGAAATAAATATATCCGTAACCTAAACCGATATAATTTTATTCCTATATCCATATCCGTATCCAGATCCGAAATATCATATCAATATTGTGCGTCTGATCATGCGGAATATTTTTAAAATCGTGTTGTTTATAAACAGCATTGTTTTACTTTTTGATTGGTCCAAACATTCACAATATTCTCAACCACTGTTCAGAACAAGAATCACCAATGGCGACTACCAGAAAAGCACCATGTCAAAACTATTCAATGAAAAAGCAGCTTTAGCGAAAATAATCAGGCAAAAAACCGGCCCAATTCGAGTCGCCCATCGAGGGTTCCGTACAAATTTGCAGCTATAAATTACTTTAAATAAAGACTAGGTATATTTTTATGATTAAATTACAAATGTATTGTATTCAGACTTTTCCCTATACTTGTAGTGTAAGATAGTATTACTTGCCGAATTTCATGATTCTAGGTCAACGGGAACTACTATATAGGTTTTTGACCTAAAACCTATAGGGTACTTATAGAGACTATAAACTTCATTATCTGGTATAAATTTCAACTTGCTAGGTCCACCCTTTCCTGAGAAAATTGGTGATGACACACGGACAGACAGACGGATAAGATAGTGATCTTATTAGGGTTCCTTTCAACCACTGTCTCCAGGCTCCAGCGGTTCCAAAGGCTAGCCTGTTCTGCTATCACTGGCTGTTTGAGGACAACCCCAACTGCAGCAATAGAAATAAATATACAATTAACTCCCTTTGACTTGAACATACAGCAGGAGGCGGCACTTAGCTAACCAGCTTATGCACTTAGGCATATGGGGCAATTTGAATGTCAACTCGCCCTGGAGAACATATATCACTGTCTAACAGAGTCACCTTCCAGTGTATCAAGGTTCACAGTGGATCCTTAGATAACGATGTCGCATACGAACTTGCGAGGAGAGGTTTCAAGATGGCAGTGCTAGGCCCGTACCCACTCCTCCCCAACCTTTCCCACAGTTTCGTTCATGGATCCGCCAGAGATAAACGGAACTTCATAATAACAAATGGTCACGGACTACAGACTGCAGACAAATAAAAATGGCAGTGCGAAGTCTACATCCGCGACTAACAAAACGACTACTTAGCCTAAGTAAAAATAACGTCAGAATAATAATAGGGACAATCACGGGCCACAGCCCCCTAAACAAACATCTCTTTAACATAGGCGCCACAGACAGCCCACTCTGCAGGGGCTGCTTTGACGCCGAAGAATCAGCCGCCCACGTCTTCCTGGAATGCGAGGCAGTGGCTACCTAATGTCAACAAATCCTCGAAACGGTTAACCTTTTGAGGTATGGAACCCTAAAAACAGGAGAGTCCCTAGTAAGAAAAAACTGGTTAAGTGCGAGTCGGACTCGCGTGCAAAGGGTTCCGAACGAATTAAATTTTTTTAAACATGTTATTTTAACACTACAGACTTCTAATAGGTTTTCCTGTAATCTTTAGGTAAAGATCTATTATCTCCATTTTTTTCAAAATTTTAGGCTCAGTAGTTTCGGAGATAAGGGGGGGGGGGAATGGTCATTTTTCGTCTAATTTCTTGAATAACTTCTAAATCATTTATTTTAAAATTATGAAAAAAATATACTTAAAACCTTCACAGTAAGCCCTTTCATTTGATATGTCACACGATATTGTTCAAAAAACTTTTTATTTTTATTTTCTATTTTGACACCCAAAAGTGACCCCCATCCTAAAAATGTAATAGTTTACGTAACGCGTCCGTGTTTGGGACACAGAAGTCCATATGTGTACCAAATTTCAACAGAATCGGTCCAGTGGATCCGGAGAAAACTTGCTGTGACAGACGGACAGACAGACAGACAGACAGACAGGCAGACAGACAGACACCTGAGTGATCCTATAAGGGTTCCTTTTTTTTTTCGGAACCCTAAAAACAATTTCAACAAGGTAGAATACACCCGTACAGGAAAAATGTAGTTTAACTTAACCTTTGTCACCAAAAGTACCTAGCTGGAAAAACCGAGGCCCCGTATATTATTTCATAACTTCTCAATACCACAATAACCTAAACATTTAAATTTACAACTGCATCGCTAGTAGCTCAACACAAATAATATGGTAAGCAGTGTTCTTCCAAGAAAAATACTTGTTTTGGCGAAATACTTCGAGAAAGAGGTCAACCGTTGAATCCAACTTGGCTGGGCAGCGTTCGGGAAGTTGCGTGGTATCTTCTCGTCCCACATACCACAGTGTCTCAAGACGAAAGTCTATGATCAGTGCGTGTTGCCAGTTATGACATACAGAACTGAAACGTGGTCGCTTACAATGGGCTTCATCAGAAGGCTCAAAGTCACTCAAAGGGCAATGGAGAGGGCAATGCTTGGAGTTTCCTTGCGTGATCGAATCAGGAATGATGATATCCGCAAGAGAACCAAGGTTACTGACATAGTCCGAGCGATCGCCAAACTAAAGTGGCAGTGGACAGGGCACATTGCTCGCAGAACAGATGGTCGATGGGGCCGAAAAGTTCTGGAGTGGCGACCGCGTACCGGAAGGCGTAACGTTGGAAGGCCTCCCACAAGGTGGACCGATGACTTGGTGAAGGTCGCGGGGAGCCGATGGATGCGAGACACACAGGACCGGTCGTTGTGGCGACGCTTGGGGGAGGCCTATGTCCAGCAGTGGACGTCTTTCGGCTGATATGATGATGATGGCAAAATATCTATATTAAAAAATAACGATCAACGATTAAAGCTTCGCTTATTTGTTAGCGAATTAGTTAAGTTACTCTGTCCGTTTGTTTGTATGTTTCCCTTTCACTCCAAAACCGCTTAACCAATTTACACAATTTTCTTTTTTAATTTGAGATGGGTTTGCTCTTGACTTCTAGTCTAGGTCAGATGACAGAGACAAAGTCGACAATGAAGCGAGCTTACCCAGAAGAAACCTGAATAGATGAATAGAGATTGATTGTACCTTAAACGCTAAACTCCCTCTCTTTGCTCAGGAATTAACTTTCGAATCCTTCGGTTCGGGATTCAATATGTCGCCCATGACATAAGACACTGCTTTATCCCCTCGGTGCATAATCTACTATTTTAATAACACACCACGCAGGCGAGGGAACTAGCACCCATTAATAAATCTAGGCTCCGTCTGAATATGCTCCAAATTATATTATTCTAGGATTTGAAGCGTTTCAGTCAGACCAGAGCCCCCTTTTACGTACGTAGTACGTAGCTAAATAGTAACTGTTGTAAGAGTCGATCGTTCGATTGACCGCATGAGCAATCGGGCCCCACGGTTCAAGAATTTCCACCCCAAACGGTAAGCCGCCGCGGCCGCGGCCGTTTAAGGCTCTCAGCAGCTGCAGCGGCAGCATCTGTACAGCACGATCTAGGAAAATGGGATTGCGCAAGGGTATCGATACAAGTAGCGTCCCAAACTAAAGACCTACCCATCTTCCATGGGAATAAAAACATACCATAAAACAATTATCAAGAAAACGTTCATTTGTGTCCACTGCTGGACATTAGCCTCCCCCAAGTGTCGCCAAAATAACCGGCTCTGTGCGTCTTGCATCCATCGGCTACCCGCTACCCTCATTAGGTCATCGGTCCACTTTGTGAGAGGACTTCTAACGCTGCATCTTCCGGTATGCGGTCGCCACTCTAGATCTTTTCTCATCTGTTCTGCGAGCAATGTGTGTGTGTGTTTGTGGTCAAAAGCGTGCCTATCGATAGTAAAAAAAATGTGCCCTGCCCACTGCCACTTCAGTTTGACGTTTAGATGTATGTAGCTACGTAAAACTATAAAAAAGGGGAGTTATCTTAAAAATAAATCAACAAATTCCATAGAAATGAAGATTACGAAGAAGATTAGTAAGTAAGATTTATTACATTACCAACTTTCCCAGAGGCGTATTTGTTTTAATTAATTACTCGTTATTTGCAGACTTACATTGTGATTTGGGTGACAAGTACTAGGAGTTTGAAGAAAAAGTACAATGACTAATCAAATGAATTAAAGACTACAGATGTTAAATTACGCAAGTATTATTTTAAGTAAGTAACACGAAAACAAAATTAGACTGAGCTTGAAGATAATCAAAGTTTACTCTAGAATTAGACTGAGCTTGAAGATAATCAAAGTTTACTCTAGAATTAATCTCCAGCTTAAAAATTTGACAACTACATTATCCTGGCATGGAGTATGTGGGCCAGTCGCTCCGTTTATTATAATGTGTTAAAAATTAACTGCAACTTAAGGCTTATTATATATTATACATGCCAATGACCTTGTGCATATAAACGGATCTCCTCTACGCGTCACTCCGCTACCCACATTTTTAATTTAGTAAAAAAAAAACAAATATTTAAAAAAAATTAACAAAACCAAATTATTTTCGTTTATATTGCAAAGCATTAAATATTTTTTTTAGAATATTGTTAAAAAATTAAGGAGTAAAATGGTTTCATCTGAACGATTTGGAGGTGATTTGGTGTTTTTTTTTCTTATGTGATACCGATACATAAATTCTGGCTAAACCAAATTACGTATCATATCATGTTGATTACTACCTATTTTTTATGTGTAATTTCTCAGTAAATGCCGAGGAAAAGTTGCTTCATCTGCACGCTGTTTTTAGAATTTCTCGAGAGAGCAGCCTTAAGGAGTTGTATAGAATAACAAATAAAAATTAATCGCGAGAAAATAAATTATACAACGTGTAACTGAATAAACGCAGTACCTAATAAAGGGTCATTGTACCTATCATTATGAACAACCTTTACTATGGGATCGACACCGAAATCGCGAATAAAACCGACTGCCCCATACATTTATGCGCGCATAACTCGACAAAATGTACTAAACAGCAGATTTTTTTTTGATGAAGTTCAAATTAAATGGATTTCACTAGATAGCCTAATATTTTTGATTTTTTGGTTGCAAACCACATTTTTATTCCCTAACAAGAACTGATTAATAACTAGACGTTTTTGACGCAACTATTTACGACCAGGTTTTTTAGGCCTGCGTACAGTCCTCATAAAAATATTTTGCTAAATTGTTTTGAAATGTGTAAAATTGAAATCGATCTTGTATGGAGTACTGCTCTCATCTTTCGGACGGATCTGCCAGATACCAGCTTGATGCCCTTGAGTCAATTGAGAAAATGTCCATACTACAGTATTTTAACGGTTAAATAATTAGAGAGAGAGAGTGATTGAGATAATCTTCGACCCATAGGCTGACAAAGTCGCTGGCGGAAACTAGTAAATCCAATTAAACGCGAACCTTTGCGATGACTATTTCACGAATAAACTAGTGAACGAGTTTTGATGGAACTTTACAGAATGTAGCATAAACATCAGAATAACATATAGACTATATAATGTATGTAATAGTGACGGGCGTTGAATCAACGAACTAGTTGAATCAACGTTGATGTCTCTTCAACGGGATTAACGTTGACCGTGTACAAATCAACTCGTTGAATTCGTCAACGAGTTACGAGACAACGACGTTTATGAATTCAACTCGTTTGACGAAACGAGAAAATGAACCCAACGTTTTGTTATTTTCAACGTACGTAAATTGTATTTCTTTAACAATAAAACTCCCGCAAACTGCATCAAATTGTACGTAAATTAACATTACAACAGCATACGTTAATAAAAGCGTTTAGGCGTTTATCGTCCATGCAAGTTGACGTTCGTAACACGTTAACTCGTTGACGAAATTAACTAGTTGGTCAACTAGTTGACAAACGCAATTCAACGTTAACGTTTCGTTGACGGAAAAACCTTCAACGACCCATCACTAGTATGTAATAGAGGGGAGAAGTAATAATTCGAGGTGGCCGGAGTCGCAGGTGGCATCGAGACTAAACTAATATTATAAAGATGAAAAATTGCAATAAACAATTATCTGCTAATCGGTTAACGAAAACATTTTTTTGAATACTATTTTCATCCTCCGTAGGTATTATTTCAAGTACAAATTAAAAGGTCGATTTTTTAACTGGCTGAAAACATAAAATATCGCGGTTAGACATTTTAGTATAGAAAATATTTTTTCATACCGCCATATTTATTAAGCAGTTAAAACTTATTTCACTAAATGAAAAATCTGCCACTAAAAGTATTTTGCATAGTTTGCCATACCGGAATAAACACAATATGATAATTCATGGAACGCATTTAAGGCCGACACAGGATACTGATAATTTATGTCTACTCCGTGATGTACCTAATGATTAAACTATACATAACAAATCATGAAATAAAACTCATTCAATCTAGCCATTTATGGCGATCTTCCCCGTTTTTCTCCTTTTTCCTGGGCCCTAAATTCTGTATTACTTGGATTGGTCTTCACACTTTGGCGGCAACATTCCAACCAGCCTTCTCTCCCTCCAAACGCAGATTATAAATTATCTTTTTGTTGATTATAATTATCACCTTTGCATCCCAATCTTTATAATGTGAATATAATACAGCGACTACACTTTCTTGGCTTTTCATGGCTGTTCTGACAGATGTGCTCTGATGTGACATGCATATCAAACTTTGGCTGAAAATCTCCGAGCACCAAGCGGACATGCCAGAACACCATTCACGACATGATATAATGATCTCTGTTGGTGGTCTAGTTTTCATGTCGTCGCGTTTCTGGTCTAATAGGCTTAACCACTGAAAAAATCTAATTAGTCCGTCAGTTAGATTATCAAAAATATTTGATCCATTTTTTTTCTTTTGTTACGTAAACCAAAATTGACGATGATACGACGCTTTTAAAATTCTCAATACGTCATGCCGTGGTATAATTTTTAAGTACGTTCTGACGTCACGAGCCCCCACTCCCGAGTTTTGATGCGTTTTATCTTTGTCAATATTCATTGATTTACAAAAAAAACTACGTGTCCATTATTTTGTAATACTCTTACTGATAGACTAAATAGATATGCAATTTATTGATGGTGGAAACTAGTCTATTCTGAGCTCCTGCTATCCTCAAAGTCTTGCACCTGCTGCTGTACACGACGTCTCCACTCGGGCTGATTTTGTGTCTGCTCCTCCCAAATCGTGGGGTAAATTTTGCATCACTTCATGTGTTTATTTTGAACATCCTTGAAGCGTAGGAATTGTCAACCATGCTTTCGTTTTCCTTCCTGGAGTTCAGAACAGAAGATACACTTCGCCTTACACCATCTCGGTTGACGCCTCATCAAGTAGGCCTCTATACCGAGGGCCTGGGTTCGCCTCAGGACTTTAGTGTTTCTAACACGATGCGGCCATCTGATGTTCATAATGTTTCGGAGGCATTTGAGGTGAAATTGGTCCAAGGTAGAGAAGCACCACGTTTCTACCGAGTACAAAAAAAATACGAGAAAAATAGCCATGTATACCTACAGAAACCTTCGTACTTACAAAAACTTTTACTATGGTACTAACCCCCGAATCGCGAAACAAAAATCGACTGCCATAAACATATTTTGTGTGCACATTACTCGACATAATGTATTGAACACCTGATTTTATTCGCGTTTTGGGGTTGGTTCCATAGTTAAAGTATTCATAATGATGAGCACAATGATCCCTTGTCAGCATTTCTGTTACACGTCGTGTAGGTACGTAGGTACGTGTAAGGGAAAATATTTCCGGATTTTATTCGGATTAAGCATAAAAGAGTTTGGGATTATTATAGCGTTCTTTGTTACCCGACTCGGGACATGTGAAAGGGAAGTGTGTTATACACCAACGTTTATTATGTCCCATTATAATGTTGAAGAAAAATGCATTATTGTATAAGGAAAATGCTTTGACGTTTCCTGGCAAAATGTAGGTCGCCCCTGCCTTAAAATGTGTAGGTACCAAATAGATAAAATAATCCGAACTAATATTATAAATATACCGTACCGTTACCGTGTTAGGAATATTTTTAGACCAGGCACCATGTCATAAAAACACTTCACTAAAGCTGCTGCCATTTTTTTTTAATCATTACAGTCTAGTAATAAAAAAACTGGCCAAGTGCGAGTCGGACTCGCGTGCAAAGGGTTCCGAACGAATTTAATTTTTTTAACATGTTATTTTAACACTACAGACTTCTCGACTTCTTTCCTGTAATCTTTAGGTAAAGATCTATTATCTCCATTTTTTTTCAAAATTTTAGGCTCAGTAGTTTCGGAGATAAGTGGGGGGAATGGTCATTTTTCGTCTTATTTATTGAATAGCTTCAAAACCATTTATTTTAAAATTATGAAAAAAGAAATGTTATTAAAACCCTCACTGTAAGCCCTTTTCGTTTGATATGTCACACGATATTGTTCAAAAAACTTTTTTTTTTAATTTTCTAGTTTGACCCCCAAAAGTGACACCCATACTAAAAATTTAATAATTTACGTAACGCGTCCGTGTTTGGGTCACAGAAGTCCATATGTGTACCAAATTTCAACAGAATCGGTCCAGTGGATCCGGAGAAAACTGGCTGTGACAGACGGACAGACAGACACCTGAGTGATCCTATAAGGGTTCCTTTTTTTTCGGAACCCTAAAAAGCTCTAGACAAGTGATATTATTTCAGCCGTAAGGATGATTTCCACCAAACGGTTGGCATCGCATCGGATCGGAACGGATTTTACAATCTTTAAACGATATATAAAGAAAGCAGAAAATAAAGAAAACAAATTTATTTGGCACATACAGATACACACAATGTAGGTACAAATGCTGCAATGCTTTTATGTGTCTTATGCGAGTCCCAAATAAACATTTTTCTTTCTTTTCTTTCTGAGATAAAAAATGAAACTTAAATCGAAACCAATTACATTGTGTGCCCCGCGGCTGCGCCAAATAGGTCCAGTTCAGCAAAATGGCAGACAACTAGGAGCTGCCTGACGCTGGTTTTCAACTGAACCTTACGTTAAGTATACGGATATGAATCAGTTTTACAATTTAAATATACAGTTAAATAAATATATTATAGTGTGTAGTAAACAATACAACATGAATAACAATTTCGTGTCAAGTGATAGATAGGTATGTGTTGAACATCGAAAAAAAAATAAACAGTAGAAAACAATTGACACAGCAGGTACAATACAACTCAAAGACCTCCAATTTAATAATAGTATATAGATGTAAATCCACGCAAAATATATAAATAAAAAACGTTCCTCATATATGAAATAGTGGAAACAGTATTTAAAGTTTATATTACCAAGTCGCGCACAGCAGCTTGACCGCGGGCGTCTTCCGCAACCCGCGATCGTAGCCGAAATTATGCTGCGAGGCGCGATCGGTTTCTGTCGCCTGTTGTCGTCTCCCATGGGATCCTTTCGGCTGTCATCGCGTGCGCTCAAAGCTTTGGCCGTGGACTTAGTAACACGGTGGGAATGAAACTATTTGACTAGGCGCAGAAAGGGATACGTTCGCAAGAAAGCTACGGAGCCAATCGTATACTTCGATATCTAGCCGGACGCGATCGGCTGTCGTCGCATCCGTTCGTATCCTTTCCGATCCGATGCGATGCGAGCCGTTTGGTGAAAATCATCCGGTAGTGGGGAGAAGGCGATTGTCAAAATGTATGGGATTAACAAAAGCTGTCAAAATGGCACGTGACCAGTCTATTATACATATTTTCGCATTCGCTGACAAAATGAGTCTAAGGCGCCAAGATGATTGTCATGACATCAGATTTGTAAAAATCGATGTAATCGACTAGGCTACAATGCCACAGGGTGACCCAAAGAAATGTGTATTATGTAAGACATGTAACGCACATGTGTAAACATTACCCTCCACTGGGGCAGTCGGTTAATAAATAATAAGAAATCAAAATGAAGTTCCTTTGGTGACATTTATAGCTGAAATTGTACCTGTAAATCCAGTAAAAATAATAGTTGACGAAACGGGAATGAATGTTTGATCAAAATAGTATCGAAACGCAACTATTTCGTTCAATTATATTTATAATTTTGGACAGTTACGAATCGGAAATGTGACTAAACGAAAAATAGCCAATATTAATTATTGCATTGAGAAAATAATTTGAGATATTCTCAGTATTTAACAACTGTTTCCCAAAGTATTTTAGGCATCACAGTTGGATGAACTCTTCAACGCAAACTTTAAAACAATGGTCGTTAATAATCTCTTACTCAAATTAAACAAATTTCAATTTGATCAATAGAGTAACATTTTAAACAATAAATATCGCTAAAATTCCTTCATTACTTTTAAGCACAAGCTAGAAGTTGGTTCGAAAACTTATAACAAAGGGTATTGTACTAAGATTTCGTTTAAATGCAGCTTACGTATTGTTCAATCCGTATTGTCCCTTGTAACTGCTTTTAGCGGTAAGCGGTCTGGTCGCACTCTGGAATACTTCGGTCTTTTTATGGTTACGTACCCGAAGGGTTACTTTCGGAACGCTATTACTAATCCTTCACTGTCCGTCCGTCTGTCTATCAGCGGGCTGTATCTCAAAAAACGTAAAAGGTTGACAGTTGAAATTTTCACAGAGTGTGTATTTTTATTGCCACTGTAACGACAAATAATAAAAAAAGAATTAAATTAAAAATTAAAGGGTTCTGGGAATCCTTCGTGTGAGAATCCGACTCGCTCTTGGCTGGTTTTTTTTTAAGGATGGCAAAACATCAAATGACTCCTTCCGCTCTGGGCGTAACAGAAGGGAGTGTCAGCTTTCTACCATCTAAAACAAGGCTGCTCAACCCCAGGCCCGCGGGCCACGCTATGGCCCACAGACGGATCTTAAATGGCCCGCGCTAGCCACCGCAGGCGAAATCTGTTTATGGTTTGTTTTGTTTGTATCAGGAACTGCGTCAGGATTGACATCCATCTTGCATCCATCACTGACAGTCACTGTCGTGGCCACACATGTCAATATCTTTTTATTTTTTTGTTATCCATGGTTTGTCTATGACATGACCGCGACAGTAATGACTTTTTTATAATGCCCGTCCCTGACACAGGCTGGCAGTGGTTTTACGGACGAATGTTTGTCTCTTATTTTGTTTTATAGTTGTTTTTATTATTTGTGTATTTTAATGTGCGTCTGTTTGGGCGGAATAAACAATTTTTCTTTCTTTTTCTTTTTTTTTATTAAATTTAGCCAGAGAAAATATTGACTTTTTTCCCACATTCAAAGGTTTGAAAGACAAGCTCAATATCTGCAATATCAATTGTTCGAAGTACGCATCTAAATTAGATATTTATTACAGTCGTTTGAGAGCAGATTTCAGGACTTTTAGAGTAAAAAGCAAAACATACAAATTTTTATACACCCCATAATAATAAGTTTAGTTGAAATAATTAATTATCCTGTCAATATTCAGTTGAAACTCACTGAACTGCAAAATCATTTTTCGCTAAAAAAAACCGTTTTGCCCAAAAAGTATCTTCGAAACCATATTATCCTTCAGAAGATTTTGCAGATTTTTGAAAATTGGTTCCGAAAGTAGACTTTCCTGCAATAACAGACTTGGCCTTACAGTTCCTAACTAGTTTCGGATCAACATATGTTTGTTAAAAGGTTTTTTCGAATCTTACTTATGCTAAAAATAAGAAAAAGTTAAAAGGGAATCGCTTATCTTGGTCATGTGAATAGGAGGGATGTAACTAGAAGAGTTATGAACACAAATGTGGATGAATGGGAGGGAGAGGAACGCCAAAAAAGAAGATGGATGGATTGTGCGAGGGGCGCGCGGGTGCGAGAGGGAAGGGAAAACACGTGTTCGTCTACATAGAGTTGCCGTCCACGATTTTTTATCGTGAGGAGCGATATGAAAGAAAAGGGAGTTAGTGATAGAGTGACGACTGATAGAACAGAATGGAAGAAAAAAACGTGTTGCGTCGTAAGTAACATGGGATAAGGTCAGGAAAATGATGACCTATTTTGAAAATAAATACCGCACATCATTAATGAGCATTAACATTATTTGTGACTTGATGTAACTTTCAACATTTGATTTGGGTCGACGGCGCGCTGTGTTCCACGTGCACCTTAAAGAGCTGTCAGAATAGAAGACGGGGCCCGCTAGGGTCAGTGCCTGCCGGTGTTGCGGAATCTGTTCGAAAGAGTCACCGCAACCCTGGAACACAAAGAGCATTAGGAGGAACACGGATGGGTTTTAGTCAGTAAGAGTCTGACACTCCCTTCTGCTTCACCCAGAGCGGGAGGAGTCATTTGATGATTACCCATCCTTAAAAAAAAACATCTGTTTTGACGCATAAAAAATATTACAAAAGAAACAATATTAGAAATCACACTGATTCTATTTTATTTTTATAATTGTTTTGATATTTTGATTTTAGTGCTCTTTGTTTCATTATAGTTGTTAAAGTATCAAAAAGTAAATAAACAAACACTAATCTGACTAATGCACGGTCACTCTTCCTCATTCCAATCCCATTCCCATTCAATCATTCATTCACTCCCTTGCAAACAAAAATCCTAATTTCCAGTCAGTCTCTCTTACTCACTCAACAAGTTACAAGCAACGCGCGGATCCGCGCGCAGTTTTACCGGCTTTCAACAGACTATCAAATCTACCTGCACTGACTTTCTCCAACAATTCGCGAGTGTTAGTGGCAAAAAGGGACGTCCCTGGAACTGTGAGTGAAGTGGCGCCACGATATAATCGTCGACAGCGAAGACCCGTGAGTACCCACCTTCATCCCATATTCATTGTTCTACGTGACTGTGCATGATTAAAGTTCGCCTACGGATTTATACAGTTCTACGAAGGGTTTAGCATATCAAACAACACAGCAAATTGTGGTCATTCGAGCGGATTTCTATACATGTACCTCCAATTTTAGTCGTAGTCATACACGTGCGGCGTCCAAATTTGCCATTTACATTTAACAAAAAACACGATCATACCTATTTATTACATTATTTAGTGTATTATCACATAATAACATAATTTAACACGCATCATATCATCATATCAAGTGGTTTTAAAGTTTTTTCAACTTCGATCATATGAAGTTTGAAATCTTGAACCAGTTTTGACCGGTCGGCGTAGGTAGGTACTCGAACATTTAGTTCGTCCGTTCCAACAGGAACGTGAATCTGAACATTTCAAGCGTTGTTTTAAGGTGTAACATATAGCATTAAAACATTACTTTATAACCATTTTAACATAATCATTCATTTTGCGTATTTTTTACGTAAGTTTGTTTGCATACGTACGTTTGTAACGGTGCAACGAATACTTTATAACATAATCATTCACTTTGTTTGTGAGATTTATAAATAACATATAATTTATAAATAACATATCATCAGCATTTCATCATTTACGGTCCTTCAAATTAAATAATTTTCGCAAAATAGGCATAAAGTTGTGTAAATTGGTAATAGCGACATCTAGTGCGCAGTAGCGTTACCTACAAAACTTAATCGATCGTTCACTCACCATTCAATAATTTCACTCAATCTTCAGTGTTGTCAGCCCCAAGATATTACCATACTTAGAAAATTACTTTTATTTGGTAGTTTTTGAACAACATTTCGGGGAATATTTTCTACCATCGCTGTCATAATACGTAATTAATATTTACGTCATCAAACAATATTTTGAACTATTTCAAAACATCATTACAACTTATTTTAGTAATAATAAGTTACTTTTAACATATTGTTACGAGCTTAGGGTTCGTTACAATAAAAACAGCCGATTAAACAACCAAAACTGACACTTTAATTTATTACACTAATTAGCACTTTAAAACACACTAATTATAAAACACAATCGCACCACTGAACACTTTACTTCACTATAATTCGCAGTTGAAGATCGCTCTCGAAGTTATCGCTTATATCGCCAATTCAATACTGACTGCCGTCGCCGGATGTCCGCCCTTTATATACCGACAGTCATTTCCAGAACCCTCCTGTATGGAAACATCTGGAAAGTTCGGGCACACACAGGTCCCGTCAAAACATCGAGAATGTTCTAGCACGTAAATGCCTGCTACTGGATACTAGATGGCGCCAGCAGCACGCAAGTGTCTGCTACTCGATACTAGATGGCAGCACGTAAATGTTTGGTTGGTTTCCGTTACTTGAAACTAGATGGCGTTAGCAGTACGCAAATGCCGCCATGTATCCAACATTAATTCTGTCGCGTAACAATATTTTACCGAGTAAATTCATCAAATTCAGTCATCATGAGTGAAGCTATGGCAGCTCATCATGAATCAAAGCGCAACATTGCGCACAAGCGATTGACAGATGCTGTTGTCTGCGCTCGCAAATGCATCAATGATGCAAATCTTCGACCGCGTTTAGAAACATGGGGATCGCGGATAGAATCAATTATGGAAGCGTTTAATGATGCTCACACGAAACTTTTGGCTGAATATTCAAACCTTGAGATTAGTGAGGAACAAATGTTGAAACAAACAATTTATCAAGAACAAGCAGATGACATGTATTTTGAGTTTTTAGAAACTGTACGTAAGCTCTTACCTGACCATAAAGCAGATGTGGTAAAGGTTTCCACATCCTCGGTAGAAAACAGAAAACCTACTAAATTGCCTGCGATAAAGCTACCTACTTTCTCAGGTCAGTTTAAGGATTTTCCTGGTTTTATTGATTTGTTTAATACGTTAGTCCATGACAGGATGGATTTATCAAAAGTAGAAAAATTCCAATACCTTGTGACTTCCCTTTCAGGGGAACCAGTTAATCTTATCAGAGCTTTTCCAATTTCAGAAGCTAATTATATTAGTGCTTATGAAGCACTTGTTAATAGGTACAATAACAAGCTATATCTTTCATTTTTATGTTGGGAACAAATATGCAACCTCAAACCAATAACCACACCGTCGGCTCAAAGCTTGAGAAATCTTTTAGACACATTTTCAGAAAATCTTTCAATGTTGAATTCATTAGGTTTGCCCAGTTCCAATTGGGACTTTGTTTTATTTCATTCGCTTTTGGTAAAATTAGATAAAAAATCCCGTGAAGCTTTTGAGCTTTCATGCAACGGTTGTGACTTTCCACGGTTAGATCAATTAAAATCTTTTTTAGTAGAAAGATGCAATGCATTAGAGCGCTCATCTTTAACAAATACTTCAACAGCAGTGGCTTTGCCAAATAATAATAATATCAAGAAGAATTATTCAAATAAAGATAACAACAGTTCATCAACTCAACATAAAAATCAAGCATCAACTATGTTATTGGCTCAAACGCCTCAATCATCAAATTGCATCATTTGCAAAGAAAATCATCCTCTCTTTTCATGTAATAATTTTCTTAATAAATCACCTCAAGAGCGCTTTCAATTGGCAAAGCAACATAAACTTTGTTTAAATTGTCTGCGTTCCAATCATAACACTTCTAAATGTACATCTACTCATGTGTGTAAATCATGCAATCAGCGTCATAACAGCCTGTTACATTTTCCAAAGGGTAGATCATCAAACCAGAGTCACCAAAATTCAAATCAACAACAAAATTCATCACAAGTTCAGGTTGCTGCAAATGAGTCTAGCACTTCTGATACTGTTGCGCCGGTTACAACATTATCAAACACAACAAAAGCATCTGCTCCATCCTTTGTTTTGCTTGCCACAGTGCAAATTGAAGTCAAAGATAGGTGTGGCACTTATGAAAAGGTTCGTGCACTTTTAGATCCAGGGAGTCAAAGCCATATAATTTCAAATTCTTGTGTACGGAGACTTGGTCTGACTCGTATCAAATGTAACACTCCTATGTCAGGAATAGGGGACACTCCTGCTTTATCAGGTAGTAAGGTTTTTCTGGATATTCGTCCATTGGGCAATTCCAATATATCATTTACAGCAGAAGCGGTGACTTTGGATAAAATTTGTAGCGATATACACGTGCAATAGATATCAATGATTTCCAACATATATCAAATCTCAAGTTAGCAGATCCTGATTTTCATAAATCTAGTTCTATAGACATTTTGATTGGTGGAGAGATTTTCCCTCAGATTTTGTTATCAGGTAAAATTGAAAGTAGTAATCATACAGCAACAGCAATTAACACTATATTCGGTTATGTTCTCATGGGTAGGACACAAGCAGCCAATCCCATTGAATCCATTCCTATTTCAGTCAATCATGTATCAATGGATGTCAATTTAGATATTGCAGTCCAAAAGTTTTGGGATACCGACAACATGCCATCGGAACCAAAACAAACAGCCTCTGCTGACGACATTCGTTGCGAGGAAATTTATCAATCAACATGTAAGCGTGATGCTGACGGTCGTTATATCGTTCATTTACCATTTAGAGATTCATCATTACCATCATTTAACAATTCGTATAGTATTGCGCTTCGGCGATTTAATCAGCTTGAAAAACGTCTTAATCAGAACCAGGAATTTGGAGAAGAGTATAAATCTCACATCATGGAGTATCTATCAAGTGGTCAGATGGAACCTGTCCCATCTAATGAGTGTCAATCATCTTCAGCATATTATATCCCACATCATGCAGTGGTTAAGCCAAGTAGCGTTTCTACACGTCTGAGAGTTGTCTATGACGCCTCAGCTAAGGATAGTCAGGGTTGGTCACTTAATGACACATTATTAACAGGCGTTAAGTTGCAGGCAGATATTAACAACATTCTTTTACGATTCCGACTCCATGCAGTCGTATTATCAGCCGACGTACGTCAAATGTATCGTCAAATCATCATCACTCAGGAGCATAGGGATTATCAGCGTATCTTATTCAGATGTTCACCAGACGAATCAATTCAAGAATTTAGAATCAATCGCGTAACATTTGGAGTGTCGTCCGTGCCATTTCTGGCCATACGTACCATGCATCAGCTAGCTCAAGACGAACAGGAGTCCTACCCTCTCGCAGCAGAGGTTTTGCGGAACGATCTTTACGTAGATGACGTAGTCACCGGCTGTAATAACATCCAACAAGCAGTTAATTTACAACAACAATTAGCTAACATCATGGCTGCCGGTGGTTTTGAGCTCAGGAAGTGGTCCAGCAACCATGCGGCTGTACTGCAAAACCTACCTGAAGAACATAAGATGGTACCAGATTTGACGTTCGACCGTGACACCAACTTTATTAAAGTTCTTGGCCTTGCCTGGAATGCTCATCGAGATGTTTTTAATTATCAAGTCAATCAAATTCCACGCGGCTGTACAAAGCGGACAATGCTTTCCGAGCTTGCTCGTATCTATGACCCTATCGGTCTACTTACACCATTAACATTTTTAGCCAAATTTCTTATCCAACGTCTGTGGTTATTGGGAACATCTCGGGATGAACCAGTACCCGATGACATTCATAGCCTTTGGACGAAGTATACGCATCAATTATCAAATCTTTCTCAATTACGTATTCCAAGACGTATTACACATGGTGAAGCAGCATCTTATCAAATTCATGGCTTCTGTGACGCTAGTGAAGCAGGTTATTCGGCAGCAGTCTATCTTCGTTCCAGCATTTCTCAAGATCAATATCAAGTCTGTCTGGTGAGCGCAAGATCACGTGTTGCTCCCACCAAGCGGAAAACGCTACCGAGGCTCGAGCTATGTGGTGCATCATTACTAGCAGATCTCATGAGTTATATCATTAACATATTTTCTAACATCATCAACATTGAGGACGTGTTCGCATGGTCTGATTCCATGATAGTGCTGTCATGGATCAAATCAAATTCAACCAATTTTAAAGCATATGTTGGCAATCGTATAGCAAATGTTCAAAGAAAACTAGCAAATGCTACCTGGAAACATGTGCCAGGCAAGCAGAATCCAGCTGATTGCGCAAGTCGTGGTTTACTACCCGATGAGCTCATTAGCCACGCCCTCTGGTGGACTGGACCGGAGTGGTTATCATTAAATCAGAATCAATGGCGTAACGAGCCAACAAATACAGAATCACACCGCTTCACGGATGGTGATGTAACCTGTGAGCGGCGTATCACAGTGCTAGCAAACAACATAATCGATACCAACCCTTTGGATAATCTCCTTAACACATTTTCATCATTAAAAAAGACTCAACGTATTTTAGCCTATTGTCTCAGATTCATAAACGCATTACGCAAAAACAAAACAGTTGATCAGGACCATATAACAGAAGCTGAGCTAAGCAATGCCCTTATGGTACTTGTTAAACACGTACAACATATTGAATTCAAAGACGAAATCAAACAGTTATTAGCAGGAAAAGTTTTACCTAAATCTTTTAGGAAACTTAACCCATTTATAGATCACTCTGGTGTTTTGCGGGTGGGGGGAAGGCTCTCTCGTTCTGATTTAGAATTTGAAACAAAACATCCATCTTTGCTTCCTCGCAAACATCTTTTAACTCAGCGTATCATTCAATCGGTTCATAACGAGCATATGCATCCAGGATTACAAACACTTCACTTTTTAATTCTTCAAAATTTTTGGATTTTGTCCCCAAAGCGAGCAATCCAACAAGTTTTAGCAAATTGTTATCGGTGTTTTCGTACCAAGCCAACAACACTTCAGCCTAAAATGGCAGATTTACCAAAATCACGTATAACCCAATTAAAAGCATTTCAAGCAGTTGGTTGCGATTACGCAGGACCCTTCAATGTAACCCCCGTCAGAAAGCGTGGGACTCGCGTTACGAAGGCGTACTTATGTCTTTTTGTGTGCTTTGCCACAAACGCGCTCCACTTAGAGTTAGCATCTGACATGTCGTCTGCAGCATTCTTAGCGGCATTGCGTAGATTCATTGCTCGACGTGGTAGATGCAACATTATCCATTCAGATTGTGGAACAAATTTTAAAGGCGCTCAATCAGAGTTGGCCAACATAATGAAAACAGCTTGTGAGACCGAACATATAACATGGGAAGCTGGGGTCAAGTCCGTAAAGACGCACCTCTATCGGGTAATAGGTACACAAATACTGACATATGAAGAACTAAATACAGTTCTAGTCCAGATAGAATCATTACTTAAATCTAGACCATTATGTTCAGTTAGCACGGATCCCAATGACATCACGGTACTCACACCAGGCCATTTCTTAACACTAGCACCATTAACTTCATTAACAACACCAGATTATACAGACATACCAACTAACAGGCTGACACGCTGGCAACTTTTGCAGCGAATGCATCAAGATTTTTGGTCACGATGGCATTCTGAGTATCTTACCACTTTAACGCAACGCTTGAAATGGAATAAGTCCTCACGTGACGTTCAAATCAATCAGTTAGTAATTATCAAAGACGAATGTTCTCATCCGTTACGATGGCGGTTTGGTAGAATTATAAAGCTATATCCTGGTCGTGATGGGATTCCTCGTTCGGCTACGGTCAAGACTGCTCAAGGTACTATTGACAGACCTTTAGTAAAATTATGTCCTCTCCCTGATGGACATGAGTAAATTTTCACCACTTTAAACAACAAAAAACATAATTATCATATTCATTATTAGTTTGTATTGTATTTATTACGGACACAATTACACATCATACTATATCATCAAATCATAATTATTCATCTATCATAATATCATAATAACACACCAGTTTTTGGTTGATATGGACGCAGCTTTCATTGTAGAGTTCTGTCTCCATAGTTTCGCCAGCAGGGGGGAAGAATGTTAAAGTTTCAAAAAGTAAATAAACAAACACTAATCTGACTAATGCACGGTCACTCTTCCTCATTCCAATCCCATTCCCATTCAATCATTCATTCACTCCCTTGCAAACAAAAATCCTAATTTCCAGTCAGTTTCTCTTACTCACTCAACAAGTTACAAGCAACGCGCGGATCCGCGCGCAGTTTTACCGGCTTTCAACAGACTATCAAATCTACCTGCACTGACTTTCTCCAACAATTCGCGAGTGTTAGTGGCAAAAAGGGACGTCCCTGGAACTGTGAGTGAAGTGGCGCCACGATATAATCGTCGACAGCGAAGACCCGTGAGTACCCACCTTCATCCCATATTCATTGTTCTACGTGACTGTGCATGATTAAAGTTCGCCTACGGATTTATACAGTTCTACGAAGGGTTTAGCATATCAAACAACACAACAATAGTAATAAACGACAATTATATTACATTACTAGCTGACCAGCGCAACCTCGCCTGCGTTACAATTTTCACTACTGCTCTGCTCCTATTGGTCTTAGCGTGATGATATATAGCCTATAGCCTTCGTCGATAAATGGGCTATCTAACACTGAAAGAATTTTTCAAATCGGACCAGTATTTCCTGAGATTAGCGCGTTCAAGTAAATAAACAAACAGACTCTTCAGCTTTATATAGAAGTATAGAAGATATTGAGTTTTCTTTTGCTCACGTAAGAATTTACTAAAATAGAAACTGCCACTGGCCCGCCAGCAATGTCCGAATCGGACCTTTGGCCCGACTGTTAAAAAAGTTGAGCAGCATTAGTCTAAAACACATCCGGGTTCCTCCTAACGCCCTTTACGTTCCAGGGCCGCGGTGACTCTTCTGAACAAATTCCCCAACAATATTTAGGTCCATGCTGGACGGGGCAAACAGTTTGTGGCTAAGAATAACTACTGAATAACATACTGAATAATAACAAAAATAAATTATATCAATAGTAAAATGGTCATTTAACTTTCAAGTTTTTCTTTTTTATTTTTTTATTTTTTTTGTTC
Organism: Lacanobia wlatinum; assembly: GCA_947578705.1. NCBI lineage: Eukaryota > Metazoa > Arthropoda > Insecta > Lepidoptera > Noctuidae > Lacanobia > Lacanobia wlatinum. The sequence goes on from OX388044.1 coordinate 16,960,567, forward strand.
TCAGTAATATTATAGTTTTAAGATGATCTCAGCACCTATTGAATGTTAGTTTTAATTTCAATTTATTTCTATATATATTTTATAAAAGTACCTACCATATTTTTTGCAATTATATTCTACTAGTTTTTGCACGTCACGTCGTCCGCGTGGTGTAGTTACTTTAGGCAGACATTTTTATTTTTAAGATACATTTTTTAAAGCCGTGGGCTGCGATAACATCAGTGTCATATGATCGTTTCGGCTTTGGACAACTTCTTCCTGCCATATCCCACATCGTTAACTTTTCCCTTTACTCTGGCACTTTTCCTTCCCTGTGGCGTAAAGCTCATGTCCGGCCTTTGCCTAAGATTCCCAATCCCACTCTTTCCAATCACTTTCGTCCCATTTCCATCCTTCCGTTTCTGTCGAAGGTGCTCGAGGCCTGTGCTCATAAACAGTTTTCCAATCATATTTTTCACAACTCCCTCATCAGCCCGTTTCAATCCGGTTTCAGGCCTGGGCACAGTACCGTGACTACTCTCCTTAAATGACTGACGATATTAGGCGGGGAATGGAAGACACTAAAGTTACTGTTTTGGTGTTGATCGACTTCTCCAACGCGTTTAATACCGTCAGTCACGAAGTCCTCTTGTCTATCCTTTCATATCTTCTGGTCTCTCCCAAAGCGCTTGAGTGGTTTTCCTCTTATCTTCGGGGGCGTCAGCAGTCGGTTCGTGTTGGAGACTCTTCGTCCGGGTGGTATGAACTCGCTGCTGGCGTCCCTCAAGGCGGTATATTATCTCCTCTTTTGTTTTCCGTCTTTATTAATCTTATAACTACTGAGCTTCAGTGTGCGTATCATCTCTATGCCGACGATCTTCAGCTGTATTGCCAGGCAGGTGTTGACAAATTATTGGATGCGATCGAGAAGCTCAACCAAGATTTAAAGTCGATTAAGAGCTGGTCAGACCGATTTGGGGTGGCAGTTAACCCATTAAAGTGTCAGGCTATCATAATTGGGAGTCCCTATAGCTTGAGAAAGCTGAATGGCTTAACTGTACCACCCGTAATCTTTGACAACACAGTCATTCCCTTTGGTTCCGACGTTAAGGATCTTGGTCTGCATGTCGACACCTGTCTTGACTGGCGAAAGCAGGTCACGAGTGTCAGTCAAAAAGTTACCGGAACGTTGCGGTCGTTTTATCGATTGAAAAATCTTCTCCCAGCTCATATAAAGGCAATGCTTGTACAGTCCCTAATTTTTCCCATGATTGACTATGGTGATGTATGCTATTACGACCTGAATGCAGATCTCCTCAATAAACTTGACCGCCTTCTAAATAACTGCATTCGATTTGTCTTCAATCTCCGTAAGTATGATCAAGTGTCCGCGCATCGTTCATTATTAAAATGGTTACCCATTCGTCAGCGCAGAGCGCTGAAGGCCTTGACTAGTCTGTTTACCTTTCTTAATAATCCTTCTTCTCCCTCTTATCTAACTTCACAAATTCAATTCATCTGCTCTGCGCACAGTAAAAATCTTCGCTCCTCTAATAACCTCCTTCTACGCTGTCCCACACACCGCTCTGGGTTTATCCACTCCTCTTTATTTGTCCAAGCAATCTTCCTTTGGAATGCGCTCCCTCTAAACATCAGGACGGCAACCAGTCGGTTGTCCTTTAAGGTGAAGGCACGTGAGCACATTCGCAAGAAGTTGGTAGAATCATCACAGCGTTAATTCGTTGAATTCGTTTTCTAAACGTCGTAATTTTTTTATGTGTATGTATGTATCTATGTATTTATGATTGTATTTCTTTTCCTCTCTGTTTGTCTTTCCTTTAAGTTGCACCTGCCATGTTGTCTCTGCACCATCCTAAGGTCGACTGGTAGAAAATGCCTAAGGCATTAAGTCCGCCTTTGAACAGTGTTATTACTAGTGCATCAAGTTTTAATAAATAAATAAATTTTTTTTTTTCAAAAACGCTTGAACATAAATATGTTCTTATATTTTTTATCAAGTGCCTCAATTCATCCCCTATTTCAACCTCATCAAGCCTTTTCTCGCAACAAATGTCCTTTTCCAAGGCTTAATCTATCTCTGTACCAAATTTCATGAAAATCTGTTTAGCGGTTTAGGCGTTAAAGCCTTAATAGACAGATAGAAAGAGTTACTTTTGCATTTATAATATTGAAGTATGGATTCTAATAATTTTCCCTAGTGTAATGCAAACATGGGTCCGGCTCTAGTCTAGGCCCAGACTTTTAAATATGCAAAACCAAAGATCCAGCTCCAGCTTTTATTTTCGAAGTTCGTGTTCTAGAATTTCATAAAGGAAAAGTTCAGAAAGAACTTTTATAGGATCACTTTGTTGTCTTTCTTTCCCTCAACTACCTTTTTCTCTGTGACTCTTGGGACTATCAAGTCGAAAAAAAAAGAAAAAAATACCCTTTCATCTCCCAAAATACAGTGCTATGTGGTGTATCCTGGGTTATACTAAATGTGTGATAAGAAATAGGTTTATTATTTCAGGTTACTAATCTAAAGAACGGAGCACTAGTATAATAGAAATACTCTTTAGTGTACACCACACAAAAATTATATTAGGAGCTTAAAAATAGAAATCATGAGCATCATCACCAGTATTTTACATAAAGCGACTGCTTATCTGACCCCTTAGTCCAGAAATGGGGGAGGTTATAAAATATTTACCTCCCTAGTTTACAACCACACGGTATACCCTTGTCAAAACCAGTGTCGGATCTGCTAGCGTCTGAATCCCTGTAAGACTATCAAAGATCTACAAATGTCAGCATGGTCCATGAAGTAAATGAGCTTTCGAGGCACGGAGGAGTGTCGGTATGGCTGGTCATCCATGGACTAACTTCGTCTATAAACTTGCAGATTGACCCCTGCATCTGGAATTGCTCACCACCAGTTTTTTTCTTGTTAGGCACTTATTCGTCACCATCCATCAGCTTTATCGTTTTTACTTATTACCAAGTATCCAATGCCATTATCTATATTATTTTCGCTACTTATTTTCGACAGACAAACAAAAGAGATTGTTTTTCGGTCTACATCGAGTCCAGAAATCAATGTTATTATTACTCATACGAGATTTTTTCAATTTATGGTACAGAAGACCCGTACTATAAGTTTGAAAATATCGCACTAGCAAGAAACTCTTTGAGACCTTTCCCAATTACATGGATCTTCTGTTTAAACGGAAGACGGCGGCCAGACGTGAGTGTTCATACTTAAACGGACCGTGCGTCTGTTTAAACGGAAGACGCCAGACACGCGTATTCACACTTAGACAAAAGGAAGACGGCGTAATCAGCGGATCACGGGGTAGGAGGAGCGGCACATTGGTACCGAAAACCCGTACTATGAATTTGAAAATATCGCACTCGTAAGAAACTCTTCGAGACCTTTCCCAATTAGATGGATCTTCTGTTTAAACGGAGGACGGCGACCAGACACGCGTATTCACACTTAAACAAACGGAAGACGGCGTAATCAGCGGATCACGGGATAAGAGGGGAGGCACATTGGTGCCGTTTTGACGGTAGATTCATTCGCACTATATCGGATTCGGTCGTTTAGACGGCTTATTGCTGTGGCAAATGCTCCTTTAATTACCCTGATCCGATATTTTTCTCGGATCCGTCAAAATGTAAATAGTGTTATATAAATTGTATTGCCTCTGGCATATCTGTCTTTTTAGGCCGACCGAGAAAACAAACGGTCCATCTGAATCGGAACAGGCACTTAGTATGCGAATCTGACACGCACTTGGCCGGATTTTTATTTTCTTGGAAGAAAAAACCTCATTAAGTACAATTAGAATACCCATTGCCCTTAAATAGATACAGTTATGAGTCGCGTTGTTAATATGAAAATAATGAGTTGGTAATTACGAAATCGAACAACTTAAACAAAATATGATAAACAATTGATTGCAATCGTTTCGTTTAAGCGTTTATGTGTGTTTCAGACAAAAATTTAAGCCAACAGCGCTATTGGCCTAAATTTTAAAAACAACGATGATAATAATGATTTTATATGATTTTTTTTTCACTTTTCTTTTGTTATTAAATAACTTGGTGTGAATGTCCATAGAAACTACTTACTTTTTCTGTATCTTGTAATTGGCTGACAGTCTTATTTATTGATCTCAACCTATTTGTTTTAGCTGTAAGTCTTCCATAATGCTTAAGTAAATAAATAAGCAAAGCCTTCGAATCAACTGAGATTAGCCAAACATTATACAGAAAATCTCATCCGGTTTTATCAGAATAAAAAAAACTTAGAATCGTTTCCATGTGTTTTACCCTTATACAAACCTTCTTCGAATTATTTATTACTAGCTTCTGCCCGCGACTTCGTCTGCGTAGACTTCGTCTTCTTTCTCTCATATTCTGATCCTCGGAAAAACACCTTCATGATTCTGGTATCCTGATAGTTTGTGAGTATTTGCTGTTGTTACTTTCAGCCTTTTTTTTTTTTTTTAAGGATGGGAAATCATCAAATGACTCCTCCCGCTATGAGTGAAGCAGGAGGGGGGAGTGTCAGACTCTTACTGACTAAAACCCATCCGTGTTCCTCCTAGTGCCCTTTGCGTTCCAGGGCCACGGTGACTCTTTCGAACAAAGTCCGCAGCCCCAGCAGGCACTGGCCCTAGCGGGCCCCGCCTTTACTGCTGACAGCTTTTTGAGGCGCGCGTGGAACACAGCGCGCCGTCGACCCGGGGCTGGTTCTGATCAGATGGCGAGCCACCCAATGCTCGCCGTCCGCAGGCCCGCGTCTACGGTGGCCGAGAATCGGCCTGCGACGCCCGGGGCGTCTTCTTCTGTTGCGGCGTTGACATGTTTCTGGTCTCCTGGTTTCTACTTTTGAATTCAAACCGCTCACAATTCCAGCCCCAGAAATACTTCGATATGTTTCTATTCTCCTGGTACTTTTGAATCGTTGGCGCTCATAATTCCAGCCCGGAAAAACCTTCAACATGTTTTGGGTCCCCTGGTTCTTTTGAATCCTAACCGCTGGAAAGGAAATACTTCGACTTATTTTATGGTCTCCTGGTACTTGTGAATATTTAGCGCTCACAAAAAAATCAAACCCAAATATACTTTTTATATCGTTCTGTTCTCTTGGTACTTATGAATCTTTAGCGTTTCCAATTTCAGCCCCGGAAATACTTCGACATTTTTCTGGTCTCCACTTTCTCCTCAGTCTTCATTAAACCATGCCATTTACCTACATAAAAATTAGCCAATGAGTTATTCCAGGATGTAAACTATATGTGAGCCAAATTTCATCCCAATTTCTTCAGCCATTTTGCGTGATTGAGGCACAGACATACAAACTTTCACATTTATAACATTAGTTCCAGCCCCGGAAATTCTTCGACATGTTTCTGGTCTTCTGGTAAATAATGTATCTTAAGCGCTCATAATTCCAGCCTTAAAAAAACTTCGTAATTTTTCTGTTCTCCTGATATTTTTTTATCCTAACCGCTCACATGTCCAGCGCTGGAAATATTTCGACGTATTTCTGGCCTCCTGGTACTTGGCAAGCTGTCATTCCATCGTGATAACATGGATTGGCAGTTTACTTCGTGATCACTTCACCCAAGCCTTCACTTTGATATGTTCACAAAATCGACCGGCTGCTGGTCTCCTGGTACATAATGAATCTTTAGCGCTCATAATTCCAGCCCGGAAAAAAACTTCGACATTTTGCTGTTCTCCTGGTACTTTTGAATCCTATACGCTCACAACTCCAGCGTCGGAAATATTTCGACATGTTTCTGTTCTCCTGGTACTTATGAATCTTTAACGCTCACAATTTCACCCAAAGAAATACTTCGACATGTTTCTGGTCTCCTGTTACTTGTGAATCTCTAGCGTTCATTTTTCAGCCTGGAATAAACTTTAACATACATATTTCTGATCGAATATTAAAAAAAACAAAACAAAATTCTACCCCAAAAAAACTTTAGCATCGTTTTGTTCTCCTGGTACTTGTGAATCTTTAGCACTCCCAATTTCAGCCCCGGAAATACTGCGACATTTTTCTGTTCTCCGAGTACTAGTGAATCTGAAGTAGTAGTTTTGGGTTTCCACTTTCTCCTCAGTCTCCATTAAGCCATGCCTTTTACCGGGATATAAAGTAGCCTATGTGTTATTCCAGGAATATATATGTGTGTGCAATATTTCATCCAAATCTCTTCAGCCAGTTTTGCGTGATTGAGGCACAAAAAATTCACAAGTGCCAGAAACATGTCGAAGTATTTCCGAGGCTGGAATTGTTAGCGGTAAGGATTTAAAAGTACCAGGGGACTAGAAACATGTCGAAGTATTTCCGGTGCTGGAATTGTGAGCGATTAAGAGTCAAAAGTACCGGCGGCGGTCAGAAACATGTCGAAGTTTTTTCAGGCCTTGGAATTATAAACGCTTAAGATTTCTTGAAATCTTGCCTTGGAACCAGAAAACCAGAAACATGTCAAAGTGTTTATTCGGCTGGAATTGTGAGCGCTTAAGATTCACAAGTACCAGGAGACCAGAAAAACATGTCAAAGTATTTCCGGGGCTTTAATTGCAAGCGGTTAGGATACAAAAGTACCAGGGGACCAGAAACCTGTCCAAAGTATTTCGAGCGATGGAATTGCAAGCAGATAGGATTAAAAAGTACCAGGAGAACAGAAACAATGCGAAGTTTTTCCCAGGCTGAAATTATGAACGTTCAAGATTCACAAGTACCAGGAGACCAGAAACATGTCAAAGTATTTCCGGGGTTGGAATTGTGAGAGCTGCAGATTCATAACCAGGAGACCAGAAATATGTCAAAGAATATTTTCGGCAGGAATTGTAAGCGCTAAAGATTCACAAGTACCAGGAGATCACAAAAATGTTAAAGTAATTTTGGGGCTGAATATAAGAACAGCAAAGACTCACAAACTAGGATTTCCGAGGATGATAATATGAGATAAAAAAGTTGCGCGCCAACTCTGAAGTCTACGCGGACGAAGTCGCGTGCAAAAGCTAGTTTATAATATTAGTAGTATTAGTAGGATTCGACCATTAACCATTGAATTTATTTAACCATTAGTCGAACTTACACCTATCTATCTATGATAAGAAACAATAAAACAAAAATTGTTATATTTTATTTTTTTATAATATAACTTAAAAAAGCCATCGTAATATAATTCGTGAAAATATGTGTAGTCACTCTATTTTGTTGCGTTCAATCGTTTCTTCTATGTTATTTAGACCGTATTTCTGGCAGTAACTCATAGGCACTTCGTAGAAATCTGTAGTTTTGAAAAAAATAATCCACTGAGTATTTATTTTCAGCTAGTCGAACATTTTGGAGTGAAAACAAGCAAGTAGAAGTCATCTTTTTTTTTCGTCATATATCTTTATATACAGACGCCAGCACATCAAGCTAATCGAAACTGTAAAATTTTCCCAATCAACCTTGAACCTAATGCTATAGCGATAAAGTTGAAAAAGTTTGACAGATTGTTGTAGCTTGATATACTGGCGTCTGTACTAGCGACTCGCTCCCGCTTCGCAAAAGTAACAGAGCTCCCAGTCAGTATGATTTTATTCGACAACTTTTGGCATGTTTTGTTGAAACAAAACGTCGTCATATTTCAGTCAATTTACACAACACCTTAATAATAATAATACTGTAGGTTTCTCTCTCGGGAGCCCTGACCACCGGTAACTTGGACCTTGTTCCCGATACCGGTGGGCTACTATTTTTTATATTTCTTATTTTTTATAGAAATATTTAAAAATGTAAATTTATATGTATTTAATTTAATAAATGGAATAATAATAATTTCGTTTATTCAATGAATTATACTCCTAAGCCTTTCTCATGAATCACTCCCTGCATTGATGAAAACGGTATGAAAATCCATTCGGTAGTTTTTAGGGTTCCGTACGCGTAGGGTGACCAACGGAACCCTATTACTAAGCCTCCTCTGTCCGTCCGTCTGTGTGTCAGCGGGCTGTATTTCAACAACCGTAATAGGTAGACAACTGAAATTTTCACAATGGAATTGAGAAACTGAAACTTATTTTTTTGATTAAAAAAAATAAAATAAATAAATGACCCATACAAGTGACGGAACCCTCCGTGCGAGACTTCGACTCGCACTTGGCCAGTTTTTTTGAGTTTAGCGCATACAGACAGACCGACTGGGTAACACGATATCCCTTGGTAAGAGTGATGTTAGATTGCTTGGCTTCTAACTAATCGAAGACAGTCAAAGAATTATATGCTTTCCGAGGGGTTGAGGAAACTCGGTTTGTTGGCAAACGTAGCTTAACTTCGAGGTTCACCTCGGGCAGCTGTTACTATTTAGCTACAAGCTCCTCTCAGAAAAACTCTCTAACACTATGGCAAACTTGCATAAACCAGCGGGTCTAAAAGGCCACTTTAGCAGAATCATATTAGAGCAATCTGTCAAATTTCATTTTCATCTTTATAGCTGACACATTAGGTTCAAGGTTGATTGAGAAAATTTGACAGTGACGGGTAGCATGATGTGCTTTTTGATTCCGCTAAAGTGGCTTTTCTAGACACACAGAGTTATCTTTTAGCTCACCGTTAGTTACACGAGGTTAAATAACGAATATTTCATATGCCCTGGGTTAGCAACTAAATCGGACTTCAAAAAACCGGAAAACTGCGAGTTGGACTTGCCCACCGAGGGTTCCGTACAATATTACTTTAAATAAAGACTATATTTTTATGATTGAATTACAAATGTACAGTTTTCAGATTTTTCTACTATACATAACGACAACACACACATATACACGCACACACGTCATACTTAGTATAAGACGATATTACTTGCTAAAGGACAGGGTAAAAAGTGGCCTATGAATCAACACGTATGAAACCTTACCATAACTAGATTTTTTTTTATAATTTACATTTTAATTATCAGAATAGAACAGACACTTTATTATTACGAAAACATTTTAAAACGTTATTAACTTCGGTTTTATTCCCCGGCGCCATTATTTTCAAATTGAAACAAAGTTCTCTCAGTGTTCGATCTATGAGTAAGATTTTTATTAAAAAAAAATAATAAAGCGATTGAAAGCGCATGTGAGACGAGTAACATCGACACTGACAGTCGATGAATTGATAGACACTGGCAATTTGCAGATGACACTTTTAGACTGAGATCCAAGAGCTGCCAGACCTCATTTATTTTCCCACTAACAAATTATGTGGGATAGAATTAGTGACAGTATGTACTTTTTACATACGCAAACCTTAGCTTAGGCGGACGGTATTTTTTTTTCTTTTTGATGTATTAAAGGTATTTTATAGTCAAGAAGGTAGTTTTGCATCTTCTCACATCCTGTCAGACTTTAACTTTCGTTATTTGCCCCTAGTAAATTACAGCCTTATGATGGATGCACTCTTACCGTAAAACATACATAAAACCATATTTAAAAAACCGGCACCCGGAACCCTCGCACCATTTCACAAACTGAATAAGAAGGATATATCCTGTGTCCTTATGTTTTCCTTTTTGATGATTTATTAACCGTATAAGCACTAGAACCCTCACAAAATGCTCTAAATTGTCCGATAAATTGCTGTCAACAGAGCCCTAGTGTACAAATTTGGCAACTATTAATCAAAGAAGGAAAACATAGGGACACAGTATATATATCTTTCTTATTCAGTTTGTGAAATATCTCTTAAATCGGTTCAATGTTAGAGGAGACAATAGTCGAGAGCCAAACCTCGAATTATGACTTTTTACATACAAAGTCTCTCCGCAAGCATTTCCTCTTAAACAGCCGTATCTTTTTTTTTACATTAACTTATATATTTGATTTTTTACAGCTTCAAGGGAATGCAAACTTGAGTACTCCAAGGACTAAACTTGAGTATATGGTTTTAATTTCACCTCGAAACGTTCAGTCGTTCCACGCGTACGGACAACAAAGTGATTATATACCTATAAGCGTTCCGTTTTTTTCCTTTTGAGGTATGGAACCCAAAAAAAAAACAAAAAAAAAAGCTTCAATTTTACCATTCGTTTTGGTTTTCCTGCAATTGAGCATTTCCATGTGACAATCGTTCTTGAATATCTTATAGTCGTATGCTCTCAGCTTGGCCATTGCACAGACCGGCTTGTAAGTGGTCGGGCAAAACATGGGACAGGATTCATTTAGCGATTTCCTCTTGTTGATCTCGAAATATTTGTCGCAGAAATTTTTGGGTATTTTCTTGATTTCTGGGGAAAAATGCGTTTAATTTTTGCTTAATGATTGAATGTACTACGACGGAAATTGTGTAGTTATTTCAATGAAAGCTTATCATTGAGAAAAATTGGAATACTCGTAACAAATAAAAGAAAAAGTATAACTGTTCTAGTGAAATAAATCTTTCCTTGAAAATTAGCAGAATTAGCACCCTGATCCCACAATCGCCCTTTTAATACCGGAATACCAGGCGTACTGCAGGGCACCATCAGTACTTGGTAGATATACCGACTAGTCGTACTCAGCGCTTCTCCTCCAGTTTTGTTATGCGCACAGCCAAAGTGTGGAACCGTCTGCCAGCGTCTGTTTTCCCTCCCACATATAACCCTTGCTTTGAAAGCAAGAGTAAACAGGCGTCTTTTGGGCACGCTTGCTCCATCATAGACCTCATCCATCGCTTTCCATCAGGCTAGATTGTGGTCAAAAGCAAACACATTCTTCGGTAAAAAAAAATCGGTGACAATAAAAGTTTTTTATTTATTTAATTTTTTTTTTTGATATGGGTTTGCTCTTGACTCTAGTCTAGGTCAGAGATGACAAGGACAAATTCTACGATCGAGCGGGCTTACCCAGAAGGGGCCTGTTCACTCTGACTTACTTTTTTATTAATAATATGTAATACTCACCAACATCATAACAAGTTTTATAAGTCTCAAAGGCACATTCCGTGGCAAACAGTCTATATTCTGTTTTCTTTGCATTAAAACCACACACCATGGCTCCTTCTAGCGAACAATAATTTAAATTGCACTTCTTACAAATTGCTATATTTATTATCGCTTAAACAAAATTTTTAAAATAATTTGAGTACTTAAAAAAGAAAACTAATTATACAGGATGATTAGCAGTGGCTGAATAGGTAAAAACAGAGGAGAATTCCTTACGACTAAAATATTTGTTCCGAGTTTTGGGACATCGCTTAAGTAGATTGAATATTAATGTTATTAAAACAGTCAACTAATTGAATTCATTTTCCTTTTTAACCGACTTCAAAAACAAGGGAAATTTTCTCAAAAAACTGGCCAACAAGTGCGAGTCAGACTCACGTGCAAAAAGTTCCAAACGATTAATATTTTTTAATCATAAAAATACTTTTTACAAAAAGATATTTGGTATTTGGGAGTGGTTTGGGATCTACCTCCTAGCGGTCCACCCCGGGCAACGGCACCGCAGGCTTACCACAGGTAGGCTCCGCAAGGAGCCGCCTGGCTCGCGACCACCATCCCGCCGGAGTCCGGCGCCAAGCAGCTTGCTGTATTCCGTCGATGAGCGGGAAAGCCAGTGCCTTTGGGGGAGAAGGACGTTGTCAGTTCTTGTCGCTGTTCAGAACCGGTCTTGGTCTCTGGGCAAGACTTGCCAAGTAACTCATTTTGGAGGGTAGCGGGATCCGAAGCATGTTGCCAGCCGTTGACAGTCAGTAGCCCAAGTAGCACACCAACCACGTGCCAAAGGCTGCCCCGCCAACTCGCGAAAAATCCCGGTATGCTTCAACGTGCCAGCTGGCGGCCATACCCGGGGTTCAGGCGTCCCCGCAGTCTTCAAATGAGTTCCCCATAGGTTGATTTAGCTCTAGTGTTCCATTTGGTTCACTGAGCAGCGCCTCGACAGTTCGACTTTTTCCCCAACTACTCTAAACTACAAATGACCAAAGCAAAAAGGAATAAGATAAACAACGGCTGCACTTCCTCCCACTTAAAGCGCACCTTACCAACATCAGGGGGTTGTACTCCAATCTCGATCCGGTCCATCATCACCTAGAGACCTATCAAAACAGATGCGGCTTCTCGGCCGCACCTGTTTTTCCTAACGGAGACGAACATATCAACCCTGTCGGAACTCATGGTTATTGATGCTGGAGTTCCTCAGGGGTCTGTTCTCTCTGCAACTCTCTTCCAGTTGGACATCAATGACATTCTTCAGCCTGGTATTGTTGGGTATGCGCATGACAGTACGGTTTCAGATGCATACTTATCCAGCGCAAAAACCAGCGGGGATGAAGTTCGTTCCTTGAGAGAGGCCATGGTAGAGTAGACAAATTTGACCTCAAGCCTTGCCTCCCAGTATGATGATGACAATCTGGTCTCTTTTTACGCCATCAAAACACAGGCGTGCCTTTTTACCGCAAAAAGAGTTCTTTTCCACCAAACAATTTTTTGGGGTACATCTGTTCCTGTGACTGATCGGCTCTGCGTCTGTGTTTCCGAACGCTTATAAATCTCATTTCTGTAAAGTCAGAGTGAACAGGCTCTATAGACTCTGTCTCTGTCGTCTCTTACCTAGACTACAGCCAAGAGCAAAACCCAAAAAAAAGATCAAACCGACTTCCAAATAAAAACACTACAAAGTACAATATAATAGTTCACCAAACGATAGTCCAAAAACTAAAAGCGGCCAAATAGGGGAAATAATTAATGTATAAGCGAATTTTGGCATTTTTGTAGGGAATGGTGATTTAAACAATACACTAAAAGTACTGATTTATTTAGTGCTCAGCATAAATAGGCGGCCACGAAAAGGTTTTTTATTTTTTTATTTTGAACAATGGCATCCTATGCCCTGTGAGATGCACAGAAAAACAAAATCTAAGTAGGGTAGGGAGGGGGAATAGCGTTCATTTAAAAACACAGGCGTGTCTTTTTACCGCAAAAAGGAGTCGTTTTGACCAAACTCCTACTTTTCGGGGTGCATCTGTTCCTGTGACTGATCGGCTCGAGCTCCTAGGCATGGAGTTGACATCCAGTCTCAACTTCGGCGCCACCATCAAGTACAAAGCCCAAACCGCTGCCAAAAAGCTAGGCGTCCTAAATAGGGTGAAGCGATACTTCAAGCCTGGACAGCTTTTAACTCTATATAAAGCGCAAGTCCGATCCTGCATGGAGTATTGTAGCCACCTGTGGGATGGCTCAGCTAAGTATCAGCTTGCCGCGCTTGACTCGGTGGAAAGCAGAGCTAAGAGGCTCATCGGTGACGTTTTCGTCACCGATGAGCCTCTTAGCTCTGCTTTCCGTACTGGTGGATACCAAGCTACACAGCTTGGCTCATCGCCGTAAGGTTGCCTGCTTGTCGGTCTTCTACAGATTATACTTCGGTGAGTGTGCCCAAGAACTCCACGACCTCATTCCACCGGCCCCCTTTTACCATCGGACATCCAGACGCACTGCATCTTACCATCCCTACCTTGTTACTATTCCACCAATTCGCACTAAGCGGTTCCAAACGTCTTTTATAATGCGCACAGCAATGGAGTGGAACTCTCTGCCTGCGTCTGTTTCCAAACGCATACAACCCTAATCTCTTCAAAGTTAGAGTGAACAGGCTCCTTCTGGGTAAGCTCGCTCCATCGTAGACTTTGTCTCTGTCATCTTTGACCTTGACTAGAGTCAAGAGCAAACCCATATCAAATAAAAAAATAAAAAAATACGCTTTATTTTTCAAAATATTAACTTCATTTTTTTAAATAACAATTTCTTCAGCTATTCAGAATTACGTCAGATTACCTTTTTACAATTAAAGTAAACTCTAAAATCACAAATTAGCATCAATTATCCCTGTTTGTAGAGATATGTTTATATCTGATATCATTAGTGCAGTTTTAGCAGCTTGAAGGTTTTCTTCGCTTTAACCATTAAAACGGTGTCTATTTTTGGGCATCTAAAAGAAAAAAATAAGTTGGAGGTAAAAAAAAGTAAGCGGTAATGGCGCTCAGGTGAGCGATATAACCCCAAAAGGTCGTTTTGAATTTAACTTGAAATTTAAAAACATTCATAAAAAAATTGTTCAGAGTTGGTTACATAGTCATAAGACTGAATAGTTTCGTAATCAGAAAAGTCTGGACTAACCGACGGAAACACCAAGCCGAAAATTAGATCAGTGCGACCGGATACAAAGAAACGCACTTCACGGTATCATGCCGCGAGTTGTACGTGTCGCTGCCTGATAGAGGACCCCGCTCCCCGTGCTCTACGTGACGCGGCGCGTTGCTATGTACCATTTTTACAAAGATAAAGAGGTGAGACCCATTACCCAGTGAGCGCTATTACCCCTGCTTACCCTAGTAAAATATGACGTTTATGGGCGAATTTCACCAACGAAACTGATTGCGATCAGAATACAAACCATGTTTACGAGCTGACAGTGTTGATATTTTCTGTGGAATATTGACACCGACAGCTCTTGAACAGATGTACTGATCGCGATCAGTTTGAATTGGTGAAAATGGCCCTAAGCCTCTACAGTTCTTGATATCCTAACCAACGCTGTTAAAAGAACAACTTACGGAGACATTGGCAATTAAAGAAAGAAAGAAAAAGCGTTTACAAATACACTTCCCGTCACGCAAGTTTACCTCCCCGAAGTACGTGGCAAACGATTGCGCAGTATGTTAATTTGACAAAAAAAACATAGGACAGCGCATGCGCGGGTCGGTCGCGCATGCGCGTGTTCGCGCAAGATAGCGGGTGTCATCTCACTCGCTCGTATACGTTTGATAATGCGTTTGATGCATACTTTTTTGCGCGATTACACCTCTTTTTTTATTTTTTTTGGTGGTGGTGGTCATCACTAAAACCTAATTTCGGAGGGGTAAACAACGCTGATGCGAACTGTACAAAACTGTAGTTTTAAACGAGAAAGCATCAGATTCATGGCTTTACATTATTTATTTCAGCCACACGCTACCGTGTGGGAGACAATCCAAAATGTCACATCGCAAAAGGACAATGAGAAAGGCACCGCATTACGTTCATTCTTTCTGTGCTTAGTTATTTTATTAATAGCTGTCATATGTTTGGATTTAAGGTCTAAGAAAAATCATGTCTACACCCTCAATCTTAGAGCCATATTACACTGGGACACCATGGTTTTATGGTACACTAGCTTTTATCCACGGCTTCACTCACGAACAAGTAGCCTATAACTGTATCTAGTATCATCTATCTCTGTGCCAACATTCGAAAAGTCGTTTCGGTGATTTAGGCGTGAAGGCGTAACAAAACAAACCCAGTTTCAGATTTGTTATATTAGTTAGGATTGTGCCAATGGGATGGCGGCACATACCCAATTAGAGGCTGTGTCAACAACACAACTTGGTGAAATGGGGTTTCATAGAACCTTTGGATACTTAATATGAGTGCGGTGCCCCTGTCCAGAATATGAGCCACATGTTAGAGTGCCAAAAGTGCCCATACACTTGTACGTTGGGGGATTTATTGAACACCACCGATGCTGCAATTAACATAACCACCTACTGGGCCCAAACGATCTAGGGAGTTATCCATCGATTCGAAACAAGAAGAAGAAGCTGTGTCAATATGCAACCAGCATCCTAGTGCCATGGTGCCCCAGTGTGCTTTATTTATCTTGTCTTTTAAAAATGCCTTTTAAACAAACCATTATTTTCATAGGCCTCCATATTATTTACAAGGCCTCAATAATTTAAATTAAAGTGTTGCCCCACACTGGAAATTTCTCTTGTATCGTGGGTGCGTGCACATAAATATAAACTCACATTCACAAATATTTATTCACAAATTCAAGGCGTTTAAGGGAGAACACAATATATATATATATATAAGCTTGTCCTTATCTGTACTCTATATACTAATATATAAAGCTGAAGAGTTTGTTTGTTTGCTTGAACGCGCTAACCTCAGGAACTACTGGTCCGATTTGAAAAATTCTTTCAGTGTTGGATAGCCCATTTATCGAGGAAGGCTATAGGCTATACGGGAATGGGAAATTCTTACGGGAACGGGAATGGGAAATTCTTACGGGAACGGGAATAAACGGGATATGCGCGTACGAAGTCGCGGGCAAAAGCTAGTTTATGAATAAACATTAATTTTCCTTAAGAAGGTAGCACCATCATACATTGTTTGTGTGTTGTAATTGGAAGATGTCACAGGAAAGCTGCAATGTTATTTTTGAATTACTTATTTACCTATAATAGACCAAGATTTTCCTACCAGGGATGATTGATCACTATAAATTGTTACGGTGTTCGCGACGGAAGTGTCACATATAGTTTTATGTAACTCGCGTACATACGAGCTTATGTAATATAATAAGATAGTTATAGTATAGTACTTTGTAATTAAATTAAACTCATATTTTGTTGTCATTTTCCCCCAGCCACATAAGATGTTTTTGGGGAAATTAATTTCTTTAAGTAAATAGATAGGTAGGGTTACACACTCCCCTACACATTCCTGGTAAACCCCTAAAAGGTACTTGGTAAAAGGTAATGGTAAAGCAGATACACAGGTATTGAACATCAAAATGGTAATAGGGTGAACAGATAAACCACCATTTATAGACACCTTCCTTTACTAAACATATAGAAAATCTAAGTGTTCAGGCTTTAGAGAATCGGCACTAGAAACCTAGCGCTGAGCTCTACTCAGATATATAAACATCTTTATGGTCAGATAAGGCATAAAGCCACAATTTAGAAAATTTTTAAAAAACAGATTGCTCCCCCTTCCGGGTTTCTGACCTTATAGTGATTCCACCTTTAGAGAAGTGGCTTTGAAAGTTGTGTATCTGGATAGAAGGATGATGCACCTACCCTAAGACCCCAAACCTAAGCCCAATAGCCCTTAAGGCACAGTTTTTCGGGACGTTAACCCTTAATAGAAGACAAGTTCATACTCGTAGATAAATTTGATAGTTAAATGTAACAAACCCCTCAGTGGGCAGGGTTGAAGGGTTGATGTTCACCCCATTCGACGGGGAATTTTGAGGGCTTTACAGAAAAGTGCATCAACCCCTATCCAGACATAGAATAGACCTAGATATAGCCAAGAATGTATGAAAGTTAAAGTTAAACTTACAATTAAAAATAAACTAAATCAGTTAGCGGTTAATGGGCCTCATTACGGTAAAGTAACATAGTACGTTAGTAAATAGACCAGAAATATAAATTCGTAGTCATTGGCAAGAAGAAATATAGAAATTTTAAAACTAAATATATGAAAGTAGTCGCGAAAAGTTTCCCTTAAACCGCTAGCTGCAGTGTTAACAGTCAATTCTGCGTCTTCATCTATTCCCTTGTAAGCAAACATCCCTAACCCCAATCTACTCCGAAGGCAGCAAGTACAAATAGCAAGAAAGAAGGACGTTTCACGTGAGGTAGAGGAACCTCAGTATACAGGTACAGGACGTCAGTGCGGCTGGACGCAGTCGGGTGGTCACAGTTCACATCGAAGGAATAGAAGAAGGATAGACCTACCCCAAACACACCCCCGTTCCAGTCGATCACGCTCGTTCGGTACATACAGCTTCTTAAATATCTAATGAGAAAAAATAATATTCAACAATTCATCGAAAGCTATTTAATAAAGGACAGTTTTATAAACACAATTTTAAAATAGAGGGCCGATTCTACCATTATTTTTTTCAACAAGAGAACAGAGTAACATGCATATGTAGTGAAAATAGGGACTTACAATGCATCGCGGCGAGTATGAATAGAAAATAAACCATTTTCCGTCTAAAAATAATATTGACGTAAACCTATCAATACACTGTAACTCAACTCACAATCTTACGTCTTATAAATAATTCTGATTAAAATTCAATTAAAACGAAGTGCAGACCTGTACTTCATATTGAGATTAGTACACGCGGCTTCGCGCAGATTAAATGTAATTTGTCATTGCAGGGAAACGTACTACAGTAGCGGCATCAATGCCGCCACATGAAAAACTATCGTAGCAAAATCTACATCGTAACAAAAAGAACCGCAATGTCATCTATCCAACCAGCAGCAAACTACTACTATGTAATCCTGCATCGCGTTATCAGAGTTTACCGTGCTATTTGAACATATGTAACGGTCCGAATATCAAATGTTGGGTAGCTGCCCACCGGATATAACAATCGTCTGGTCGGTGGATCCACCTTTTTCAATGGAGGTTTGCGGAACTATTCTCTCTGTACCGCATACCCTCTATACTACCGTGTTAAAATGTATCGTTTGTCCTTATCCAGGTTATGGTCTACCATGGTCTTTTTCTTCTTAGTCGGAGTATCTTGCCAGAGTGGTGATGGTAGCGCAGATGAACTACATGCAGAGATGTTTGGTGGGTCGTCGACTTTCCCGAGGACTGCTCTCTCACCGATGTGCTTCCGTATCTGCCGGATAGACAATCCACTGGAGCGAAGAGGATAGGATCCGCTCCTCTCCTCTTCGCTTTGTTAGCCAATGAAATTGCATAAAATCTTCGCTCCGCTTCAGTAGACGGGTATATGCGAACGAGTTTAAAAATTCATAAATAACAGGGAAGCGGAGGGAGGCAGCGGAGCGAAGAAGCGGAGCGGGGAAGCGAAACAAGGAAGCCGAAAAACTCCGGCCACTCAAATTACTCGTTGCGTGAACTCGCCAACTAGCTCTTTACAGTCCGTAATACCTCGCTCCGCATCAATGGACAGACACAGTCCGCAACTCCCCTCCATGTTACTCCCGCTCTCCGCTCCGCTGCCTCGCTCCCCGTCAATGGACAGGCAGTTTTTAAGTTTCATCAAAGTTCGTTTAGCGGTTTAAACCTGAAAACGTAACAGACAGACGAAAAACAACCTGAATAACTTTCGCATGTCGATTAATATGGAAGTATAGATACGGATTTTAGGGTTTGCTTATTTTCAATAAAACTTTTACTATTGCAAACACATGAGACTAAAACTGATGAACATAATGTTGACATATAGAGAAGGAGAGGAAGGCCGAAGAATAAATGGAAGTTTTATTTTTTTACCGACGAAAAAACGGAGGAGGTTCTCATGTCGACGCATATATATAATACAACCTGTAACAGAATAAAGATGAGTTCAATGACCCCTTAAGAGGTATTGCGTTTATTCTTTTACAGGTTGTATACATAACCTGACTAAAAATTCGACAGTTCAAAGCACACGCAAACGGTATCAAACTACCCACAATTACTTTGCCGAACTTCGATGGTTCTTATGATTAATGGCTTGAGTTCCAAGATACGTTTCTTATCAATCGTTCACAATAGTAATACTCTAGACAATATTCAGAAATTTGTGTGTTCCGTTCTGGCCCGGCTACGATGCCAAACAAGATGGAATCCTCCTATTGCGTATTAAGCGCCTACCACCCTTGAATAGTTATTGTAAGTTGTCAAGTTATACGATTGCTATTGAATCATTGTCAGGCGTATTCTACGTGAAATGTTTAAGTGACTAATAAATAGATTTTAAAGGTTTTATTTTAAATATAAGTAGGTTCATTTTATAGTACATAACACGCACATTTATTTCAGATACGAATCATCCATTAAAGTTGTGGATTTCGGCCGATTTAAGCGTGGCCGACGGATACGTTGCAGCCCGGCCACTTAAAATGGTAAATCATGAAATAATGTGGTACTATTATTTCTCTTTCTAGTACCGAAAGGTACATATCCGTACAGTTTTCTGCCGTAACCGTGACCTTGTTTGGCATCGTGGCCAGGCTAGAACGGAACACACCAGAAATTTCACTATTCGCGTTCAGTTCTATCAGGTAATGCACTACAGGTTATTAAAGCTTTGGAATTTTCCGCACAAAATTACATCGTTGTTTGGGATTTATTAGAGAATACATACAACAACAGCCGTTTGCTGGTTCATAATCACGTTAGGGCGTTATTTACTATCCAGGCAATAAATAAAGAGACAGCTTCTCAAATATGCAAAGTCATTGATGCTATTTCGCGTAATCTTCGTGCATTTAAGACATTAGATGAACCCACCGTCACATGGAATACGTTAATTATCTATATTGTTACGCGCCAGAATTAATGTTGGGTACATGGCGGCATTTGCCTACTGCTAACGCCATCTAGTTTCAAGTAACGGAAACCAACCAAACATTTACGTGCTGCCATCTAGTATCGAGTAGCAGACACTTGCGTGCTGCTGGCGCCATCCAGTATCCAGTAGCAGGCATTTACGTGCTAGAACATTCTCGATGTTTAGACACCCTGGTCGGTCGGGACCAGTGTGTGCCCGAACTTTCCAGAGGTTTCCATACAGGAGGGTTCTGGAAATGACTGTCGGTATATAAAGGGCGGACATCCGGCGACGGCGGTCAGTATTGAATTGGCGATACAAACGATAACTTCGAGAGCGATCTTCAACTGCGAACAAACTGCGAATTATAGTGAAGTGAAGTGTTCAGTAGTGCGATTGTGTTTTATAATTAGTGCGTTTTAAAGTGATAATTAGTGTCATAAATTAAAGTGTTAGTTTTGGTTGTTTAATCGGCTGTTTTTATTGTAACGAACCCCAAGCTCGTAACAATATCATCGTCACAAAGTTAGATTCGTCGACCGAGCGCGAATGGGAACTTTTCAAAGGTACTCTCACAAACATGCCATCCAATAAAAAAAATTCGTTGTCTGACTTAAGGACCTTAAAAACTGCGCGGATTTACTAGAAACGGTTAAACCTTCTCATAGCAAAAAAAAATGGATAGTAGTACGAAGTACAAAAAATTCGCTGTCATTAAAAACACATAGCCGTGTTTCAACTCAGAAAGACGGAAAGAAATCGGCTAATCACACAAAATCGCCACGTTACAAGTGCAATATGTGCAGCTCAAATCATCCTATTTATTCGTGCGATAGGTTCCTTTTTTATCATCTAAAGATAAATTAAAGTTAATCGACGAAAAGAATCTTTGCCGTAATTGTTAACGTAGTGGTCACGCATTGACTGAGTGTTGGTTCGGGCCGTGCAAGCATTGTAATAAAAAGCACAATATTAATGTAATGTATGTATGTACACAGTGAATTCGTTGACGCGAACGAATCGTCTACTGTTTCACACACAGCACAAAAAGTGGCTCAGCCAGAGTCAGGAAAATTAACCAATGGTTAATATTTCTCCGTTTCTCCGCTTCGGTGCAGAATCGCATTGCAAATGCGATGGACGACGTTTTCCTAATAGTTATCTACTCAGTCTTGACTAAGGCTAAGCAGCGGAGAAACGGATTTTCCGTTTCTCTGCTCCACTGCCTCGCTTCGTGTCTATGGACAGGAAGCCTACGAAGCTGTGGCTATCAGGAAACACAAACTCCGGCAAAAATCCACTCTTTAGCTATACGCATGATGAAAGAAAACGTTTTTTGCTTAGATAGATAATTAATTAAAGGTGGGATATCTTCTATGTGCTGGTGGCGCATGGTCTACTTCTTGTTGCCCGATGATAAGGCGATGCATCATGGCGACGTCAAGCAGTTCTTTTTAAGTTTAGTTTAAATAACAATGTAATAAACAAAATTGAGGAAAAACGGCCAGTGATATTTTATGATACAAAACTACGCTATGGAAGTTGAATTTGTATTTTATAAAATGGTCAACCAACATTAATGATGGTGCTATAATATATATATGAATCACAGATTATGGATTTACTGTACTTTATTATTTATTTATTAACTATAATTGCTTACTATACGTCTTACAGTTCGCAACAAAGCGTATAGAAAGCCACCAACATAACATGTATCTTATGAACTAAATAAAATAACACAAATTCTGATCTTCTGTCTATGAGCACATAATGATTACAATACAAGTACCGCCGGGCTGGCAATCAGTCGCTTCAGGTTCATTTGAAATTATTTATATAATATTCATACCATATTTCTCTATTACGTTTGAATAACACCAAAACAATTTCTAATATTACCAAATTGAAGTGATTAATTATTACTATTAAAATACTTATTGTATCGGTATAAATATGTATTACATAAATAATAAATTTAGATAATAAAACAATATCACTCAATATAAATATCAAAGTGGCCATATACCAGCGATGCCAGATATAAGTAGCGGTATTAGCACTAGTGTTGAAACTACGAAAAAGTGAATATACAATTATAATGTAAAAACAACAGTTGATTATCAACGGTAAAATTAAATTTCCTTTACAAAATATTAGCTTTATTTCATAAGTTGTGTAACTCTCACATAATTCAAAGAAACAATAATTTGATAGAATCTTAAAAAATATGGTTGTCATTAAAGCTACACCCCAAGAAAAAAGGAAACTTTTAAGATATCTCTTTCGAATATGCCCATCGAAAACTTTTACAAAATCAGCGTAGAACATGTGGCACAAAACCAACAACCAGTGGTTGATCACTGATCGTAAGAACTCTTGTAGATTGTAAGTAATGATAAACCACCACGTGTTTTGGTCTTTTTCCATCTTTTGGATCTGGTGCACTGTAACGATTATAAAGTTCACTAAAATTGCGTTTAGAAACACATAGTTTTTGAAATTACGAAACTTCTTTAGAACACACCATGATGTTGCTCCGTATATTAACGTAGCTACTGTAAGCACCAACACAATGTATTGAAAAATGTTCTGAACTGTTCCTATTAATTCCCAATTAATTTCATAAATATCCTCATCATCGTCATCATCATCAATATAAACACCATCTGTATTATAATCGCCATATGTATTATCATCACTCACTGTAGAGTTCTGCCACAGGCTAAAGTCGTTGGTATCGGTAGCAAACATTCTGTACATCACTCGCACAGTTTTGTTCAGTTTATGAAACAAATCGTTCAGTTAATTTACCAAGTGTTATTAAATTGATAATAAATACTGTTTTTTGGCTTTACGAACTCCTAGTGAATCAAAGCAGGTGTTGATGCTATAGTATTCGATAAAATTAATGAAGGATTTAATTGCAAATATAAAACAATAGCATGATTTGAATTTTGTTATTTTCCTGTTTGGCAGATATAAAGTAAAGCTTGGCACCACCGCAAGTCATGTTTTAAGTCATACCTATTAATAGTGTAAGTAAATAGTAAGTAAATTGAATTTATTAACACAATTGCTCAAAAAATGCATTTACGAAGCCTGTATACATTGTTCGAAATTTTAAAATTACGTAACATATAATGGAGCGTGCGGTAAAATAGGTACTCTCACCTAAGTACCTATTTTACCACACGCTCCGTTTATACCACCGTGCGTGTTCTTTACGGTTTTTTTTTTATTTCCATAAACAATACAAAAATTCGACTTCATTCCAGCCTTCATCCAGCAGTCCAGACGAGCAGCCATCTATGACCACTCGGATAGACCGATCCCTCAGGAAATCTGCAATCCAATCACACAATCCGGCAGGCAGACCGAAGGAAGGAAACTTACTATTAAGGCTATCGTGCCAGACTCTGTAGAAGGCCTTCGAGATGGCAAGGGAGACCGCTAGTACCCGTGCTTCTCTATGGCCTCACTCCAGATAAGAATGGCATACGCTAGAAGATCCCCAGTTGACCGAATTCGGTGGAACCCATATTGTCGGTCACTAAGGATTTATCATTCGCTTCTAGGTATGTCAGCTTATGATTCAGCACGTACTGAGATAGATCTATAATTCGACGGGTCAGTTCAACTACCCTTCCTGGGCACGGGCTGTACGTTAGCTTGCTTCCAAGCCTTCGGGACTTTTCCAGTCTCAAACGAAAGGCGAAATATATAGGCGTGTCAAGATTGGAGACAACTCAGGCGCACAAGTCTACAGAACGATTGCCGGTAGCCCGTTGGAGCCACTAGCCTTGTCTAGGTCATGCAGTACCTTACGAATGTCCTTCTGATGAATGCGAATGTTCGACATACTCAACTCGCTTCCATCAGGAGAAGCAGGAGGCCTCGCGCCACCAGGATTCAGACGTGAAGATTCCGCAAACAAAGAAGCAAACAAGTTTTGCTTTTTCCTCAGCGGAGTGGGCCAGAGACCCGTCGGGTCTCAGCAGTGGTGATAATGAGGGGCGGCAGGAGTTCAATACGACCGACTTAGCCAGGGATCAAAAAGCCTTACCACTTGCTGGGTATGAAGCAAGTATGTTCCTTATTCGGCTAATGTGGTCAAACCGAGCCCTCCGCAACACGTTCTTGCAGGACTTGGCAGCCCTGTTGAAGGCTTTCTTCTTCTGACTCACGTCATTTGCTTTGTGCGTTCGAGCGTCGACCCATGCTAGGTACGCTGCGTGTTTAAGCGCATAAGCGCGATTGCACTCGGCACCAAACCAGGACGAGCTTCGCCAGACATTGAGACGATACTCGTTTGTAAAAACCAACATACCGCACTTGTATCATAAATAGCTATTAATTTTGTAAGGGCTGATGTCAATCAACGTATACAGATATTTCTTAACTAAGAATAAAGATTAAGGAAAAATGATTATTTCTGACCAAAGTTAGATTAAGTTTGGTTCGTAAGCAACTTTTATTTAATTTTATGTGTTCTTACTGAACATTTTTTTTTTTAAATTGTTTACAGGTTGAATTTTTAAAGTGTGCCTTAATTTCAAAATCCGATTTTGATGAAAACTAAAACTGCATCGTTGGATTTTTGAAAAATCATTGTTCCTACCCAAAAAAATACACCCTGTATTATTACACCATCCGAAAGAGTAGCTAATAAGCATCAAATTCTGGGAATAACGCAGGATTTATTTATAAATACAATAATAATTAAATTTTCCTGTTTTTTAGATCTTACCAAAGAAGTCACTGAGCCGATCCGCTGAAGTTATTTGTTAATTTATAATAATAATATAATATATCATTTAATTCAGGTAACAAAGATCCATAACAATATGGACCTTACAGACTATCATAAATATTTATAAAAACCTTAAAAATATAAATTAACTATTGTACACGAAGTGACGGCATCGTGTTGCGCTGCGTGGTGTCGCGTAGCCTTCCGCGAAATCGCCGATACACGACACCCTTCAGCCAAAACTCTTCCTTGAGGAAGGTCTCAATATGATGAGTCGGTATTGCACCATGAACGACTTGAAATTCGTGTTTTGCCGCGACTCCAACTTCTCGACCCTCAAGATCCAGTTGGTCTTTGCTCGAACATACTCGACGATCTCCTCCACCTTCGTGGTGTGATGTAGCCGGGACACATAGAGCTGCGTCGAAGGTATTGCTGGACGCAGCATATTGGGTCCTACCAGCGTGGTCCCGCACTGGTTCCGACTAGGAGGCTTCTTCCTCTCCACCTTCACAAAGCCATTGTCACACTTACCTGTAACTGGCCCTAGCTGTTTCGAACCCCTGTCGGAAGGTTCACAGCAACTCTTCTTATCCCCCTTCCTGGTTTGCGACACAGGTTTGGTACCAACTAACAAATACCGCTCAATCAATCAATAAGCCCCCAATCCTGAACGATTCAGTAAGTTGTTTACAAAGGATGATGCTCAAAGAATGTCTCTCAGTTCAGTGTGCCTCTTGGCATAGGCCTCCTCTAATATCTTCCATTGCTTCCTATCCCTAGCTATTGGAGAAGGGTTTTCTCCAATTGGGACCGGCTGCAAATTTCAGCTCGTCCTCCCATCTCCTCTCTTGCCTTCCTCTTCTCCTTTTACCATCTCTAGGGTACCATTCCGTGACTATCCTACTCCACTTGTCTCGGGTACAACGCAGTAAATGGCCCGTCCATTTCCACTTTAGTTGGTCTATCTTTAAAAGCACGTCAGTTACTCCAGTTTTCGATCTTACTATGGTGTTCCTTATCCTGTCCTGTTTTTTGCCAATCATGCTCCGCTCTATAGCTCTTCGGCAGTGTTATAGACAGTCTCTGTGCTTTTTTGTGAGTGACCAGGTTTCACAACCATAAGTGAGGCAGGGGAGAATGCAGGTATCAAAAACCTTCCGTTTAATTTCTGTACTTAGTTTAGAAGATTTCATTACCTCTTTTAGGGACCAGTATTTTTTCCAACTGTTTGCTGTTCTTCTGTTGATTTCCTTGGAAGATTAGTCTTTGTGTGAGTTGATTTGTCCCAAGTATATATACTCTTCCACATATTCGAGAGGATGGGTGTTAATTTTGATCTCTCGGTTTTCGCGGTTTGTAAGTAGTTTGGTCTTGTTTACATTCATGGACAAACCAATTCTCTCACTTTGCTCATTTAGATCTTCAATCATTTCCCCTAGGTATTTGACATTTTATTTAATGAAATCATGATTTATGGGAGTCGGTATTATTTATTCAAAAATATTAACTATATACACTCATTAATACGAAATTATATATAAAAACAAAATAAATCATTGGGCATCAAAAAATAATCCACATCGCTGTCAGTGGCAAAAGTGCCCAGAACACTGGCAGCATTGCCGCGTTGAATGGCAATGCTGATTTTTTGGCCGAAAAAAAGGCCAGCCCTCTGGTCACGTGAACAGTCGACAAGTTGTTTGCTAATGTCCCGAAAGACTCGATGCGCACTCGGACCCCATGGACCTAGTGTTTCAACGCCAAACGGCTCAAATATGTAACTCCCAATTAAGTTGTTATATTTGCGCCGTTTGAGGTTTTCTGCACCTGCAGCAGCCGCTCCAGCACAGCCCGCCGTGCTAAGAAGATGGGATGGTGCAAGGGTATCGACACATGTTGCATCCCACACCAAAGGCCTACCCACCTTCCAAGGCATTATGGTCATCCTATCTGGCCTTTTCCCATCATCGCGTGCCAAGCCGTTGGGTTCTAAAACAGCTGGCACCCCGGCGGTGACAAAAGCCCGACGGATAATATCATTAATGCTGGCGTGCCGTGCTAACCGTCCAGCGCTCCTACTGCAGGACAGGCCATGGTGTCCGAGGCGGTCGACTGCTTCACCGCACTGACAGCGATGTGCAGCTCCACTAGGAGCACCCAAACGCAGACACGTAGCGATCCGGAAAGTACTGTCACTCAGCATAGTACCTACGTTGGGTGACGGTAGTGCCTGCAGCCAAAGACCCGACTCCCATTCACCCACAGCCAGCAGGCGGGCACGCTCCGCAGTATTGGTGGTCGTATTTAAGAGGTTATTCCGTACCAATCTGCAGAGCGGCTCGTCCCATTGTCTTTGGGAGAATGGGTTATCGGGCAACGCCGTATTCGGGCAAGCCACTTTCCAGGCGTTCACTGCATCGGTCAAGCAAGGCACTTCACAGTTAACCAATGATGGAGTTAATATCCTTTTGGTTAACTTTTCAGTGCTGTTGACCGAAGACAGGAACGCCGGTAGGCTTACACTAGAAATTTTGCGGATGCCGAGCCCACCAAAGCGAATGGGTAGTGTGGCTTGCAGCCACGCTCGGTCATCCAGAGCCACATTTAAGATAGAAGTTAGTGTGTTTTGAATTATTTGATCGACTTTGTCCAAAAGATGTGACTGCTTCCATAACGGTGAAGAGCGGAGAAAATACATAAAATTTGGCCCAAAACAACAATATCTAATGAGTGTGAAAGCCGAATGTAAATTAATTTTACTAAGTCTTTCCGAAATATCGTGAAAACGATTAATTTTGGCGTCAATGAATGCAGAGAAACTGTCTTCCAATATTGGTGAACCTAGAAGGTGAAGTGAACTCTTGTCTAAAATTTTGATATCTGGAGCAATTGAGTTGAATTTCTGTAGAGTCATTTGTCTGTCGGTTTAGTCACAAAGAAAAATTTCACATTTGGAGTGGTTGAGGTCAAGGCCGATGGATTGGAACTGTTTCTTCAGGAATTCGAAATCTTTCAAAACTGTGTTCATGTCACCCCCTAAAGTTCCATTATCTAAATACCAGACATTAAATTTTGAATTTAGTTTTTGAATGATGGGATGGATAGCCAAGCTGAAAATGACTGGCCCGAGAGGGTCACCTTGTTGGCAGCCAACTGCAGATTCTAAAACTTTGTCCTTGTATAATAATTTTGAAGGGTACCTGTAGCATTGCCACAAAAAGCCGTAAATTTCTGGTAATTCTTTTTTTACTTCTGCCATCAAGGTGTCCCTGTTAACGGAATTAAAGGCGTTTTTAACCTTGAGGATAACCTCTCTCTTGTCAGAATTTAAAAACGTTGAAAAGGCATGTACGGCAGCCTCGTAGCCCCCTCTGGATCCAAAACCAAGCTGTAGGGGCTGAAATTTCTGAGTTAGCGATTCGCTATATAATTTACAACAAATTTTGGCTGCCGTACGCCTATAGGTGCATCCGACGGCAATGAGACGAATGCCGCCGTCTTTCTTGCGCAGGGCACATAGGTTGGCCCCGTACAAGGTATTGATGACAGCATCGTTCACACCGCCGGACAGCATTAAAGTGACGAGAGCCGACAGCTCCTTCAAAAGCGACTCACCAGCTTCCCCGGCGCCTGGACTTAAGAGGTCCTTTAAATGCTGAGGAGTCAGGCCGTCGAGGCCGCCAGCGGAACCACTTCTGAAGGAGCTCACGGCTGCCATCAATTGGGGGACTGAAATTTGGAAGAAAGATGAATCCGGATTGGGGTTGTCGGGGGGATCAGGGAAGGTGAGGTCATCCGCAGGCGCTGGGTGTTTACTCTCCAAAGCTGAAATAGTATCTGGAGAGTAAGGCGCCACCACATCACTACTAAATAACAACCTGGCTGCTCCCCTAATGTCACCTTCACTTAATTTTGATTCCACAAGTGAACACACGCCTTTCTGTGGAACGTTATTGAAAAGGGGTAATTTTGGATCTAAAACGAAGGTCGAATTGTTACAATTGTCTTTAATTTGGGTCGTTAATGCTTTTTTTGAAGCCAAATTTTTTTGGACATGCAGAATCCTATAAGGGAAGGTGAGTAAAGCCTCCCAGGCACTTAGTGTGTTCTCCTGGGTCGCAAGACGTACGCATCGCGCTAAACTCAGCGCAACAAACCGTCTTGCACCCCGGGGAACTCTCTTCAGCAAAGGTATTGAATTTTTTAATTTAGTTAGAGTTGTCCAAAGTGGTTCTAAATCAGTAGATGTTTGGGAATTGGCTGGGCTTTGGGGGCACAAAGGTACACTATGTGGCTTGTGAACCTTGCCATAGTGGATCTTTAAACCCCGTTCGCCTTTAAAAAAACGTGCCTGGGAGCAATCTCACCAGCTGGGTTTCGAGGATGTAGCAGGTTGACTGGTACAGGTTCCGGCATCGCTACAGCCGGCATTAAAAATAAAAATATAATTAGACTTACCAAATAAAATAAGGCATCATGAAATAAAGTAATAAAAAAAAACTACACAACACAAGAAATAACTTACAACTACACTTTTTTACAATAAAACCAAAATGACACTGCCAAAATTGACGGCTTTGGCGCAGTCGCCCTCGGAGCCTGGGGCGCCGCGCGCATGCAGAACAGCCAAAGAGTATTATAAAAATAGAGGGAAGCCTTTCCAGCCGGTGGTATGGTTGCTACAGACGCCACTACGCCAGTCGAACGATCCAAGGGCCACCTTAGATGGCTAATTCAATTTGACGTCCAATGAAAAAGGAGCGCATCTGCCTTATTGGTGCTTTCCAATTTCTATATCGGACCGCCACTCCAAAAGATAATTATAACGGTTAAGATAACCTTACTCGTTTAGCAGTAATATTCGTTACAATGCATTAAAATCTCGTGCGACGTGACATTTTTGTACACTTTTTAATAAAGTGTGTGGGTTTTCTTCAAATAGGACTATATCGTCTGCAAATCTGAGACGGTTAAGGATTCTTCCATCTATGCGTAAGCCATATTTGTCCCAATCCAACTTTCGAAATATATTTTCCAATACAGCTGAGAACAGTTTGGGAGATAATGGGTCCCCCTGTCTGACTCCTCTTCCTATTTTAAATACGTCCCCTAGTGTTTCAAGCTGAATTCTTGCCTTGCTGTGGGAATATATGTTTTTGATAATCGTGATATAGGCAAAGGGACACCCTGCTCCTCTAGGTTTTTCCATATAGCTTCATTAGGTCTTTGTATGCCTTTGGTACCCCAAATTTATACAATAAGTACCAAAGGCATACAAAGACCTAAATATTAATAGTTTTAATAACAGCATGAAGAAACTTTTAATAAATAGGTGTTACTATAGTGTTGACGACTATTTAAATGATGTACTGTAGAAATTTTTATTATTATTTTATTTATTTTGACATAACTTTGATGATTTTTTTTTTAGTGATTTTGACATAACTATGTTTTTTTTTATCGTTTTGACATAACAATGATTTTTCTACTTCGAATTTATTATGATTTTTTGTATTATTGTATTTGTACGCCTTTCTAGGCAAAACATGTTGAAACATTTTTTTTCTTTTTGTAATCGTTCCAACTGATTATTTAACCTACACATGTTTTTGACAAATAAATATATCTTATCTTATCTTCATGACTGATACTGTCGAAGGCCTTAGTGTAGTCTATGAAGGCCATATACAAAGGCTTGTTGTCCTCCTTGTATTTTTCCATAATCTGTTTCACTGTATGTAGATGGTCTATTGTGGAATAGTTTTTCCTGAATCCGGCCTGTTCCATGGGTTGATTCTCATCCAGTGTTTTGTTTATTCGCCTAAGAACAACCTTTGAGAAACCTTTATAAATATTTGACATCAAGCTTATGGGTCTGTAGTTTTCTATGTCTTCTTTTGGTCCCTTCTTATGTATTAGTTGTGTGTTGTATTAGTTATGTGATGTCTCCCATAGTTTATGCAAAATGTCGTTGAAAATTTTTGTCACCATCGGAACCAGTATTTCCAGGGTTCCTTTAAGTAACTCATTTGTGATCTTATTAGGTCCTGGCGATTTTCGGGCTTTTGAGTGAGTATTGCTTCTCTGACTTCACTGGGTAGGATATCAGGTTCCGAAAGTGTTGAAGGTGATGTAGTTAAACTTGCGTATCTAGTTTGATTTACAATATCTACAAAATCTTCACTGGAGTAAAGGTTTTGATAGAATTTTGAAGCTGTTTTATTTATATGTGGTTGTTTTTCAAATTAGGTATCCATGGATTTCATTCCCGCAGTTCTTTAAGGGCTTTTCTGGTTCCACCTGTTGCTAAAATATATTTTTCTACAGTTTGGAGTCTCTTAATTTTCCGATCCTGCCTAATACCTGCTTTTATTTTCTTGCTTAGTTCGGTTATTTTTTCTATATTTTGCTTTTTCATTTTACTATTTAATAGGTGTTTTCTCTTATTAATTAGATGCAGTGTTGTCTCGCTTAAATTGTATTTGGTTTTTGCCTGATTTTTAGAGCTAAGGCAGGTAAGCTTATTGTGAAGTTTAGCATAGCTATATTTTTATAATAATTTCCATACTACTGTGTGTATTAGGTTGGACAATGTACTTTCTGGTCTTTTTGGGTGGGATTATCTTTAGAGATGCTCTTACCATGCGGTGATTTGTATTGAAATTTAAGCTTGATACTACCAATGTGTATGAGAACAGTTTTGTGTGGCTACTTATAATGTAGTCGATTTCGTTTCCATACTTCCCATCCGGGGAAATCCATGTCCATTTGTTGATCAAATTTTTCTTAAATAACTATTCAATATTCGCAGGTTGTGTTCAGGTAAAAAGTCTATCAGCACTTGTTCATTTTTGCTTCTCTTACCATGGCCAAACTTTCCCAACACATAAATCAAATCAAATCACTTTCATCTTCACTTTTGAATTGTCAAGGTCGGTCAGTCCAACAAGATGAAGCTATTTGCACGTTCCAAAGCGTAGATCTCTATGGACGAATAGTAGATCTCGATGAACGTGCAAGAAACTCCACGGATACTCTTTTAAAAATAATAAATTGTTACAAATTTTTGTTTACATCAAGTTGAAATTATACAAACGTGTGAGAACGATGTAAAATACGAGCAGGATAAAAGCGTCCGGGAAAAAAAGGAACAATTCAAAGAAATATTTAAAATAAACCATGGCAACTGAGAAATGACCAGTCCCAACTGACAGCGCCCGTTCACGAACATGACGCATACGCATATTCATCCTTATTTTGCTTAGTTCCTACTTGGGCATTAAAATCCCCATTAATAAAATCATATTATTTGAGTAGCCGGTTATGATTTGAGCTAATTTATTGTAGAAAGATTTAAGCTCTGTTTCGTTGGCTTGCTCTGTAAGCGCATAGGCTTGGATAATGGTCCATGTTTTCTTATAGCTGGGTAATGTGATGTGCAGTATAGCAATCCGGTCTGTGAACCCGATGAAATCAGTTATATATTTTCTGAGGTGTGCCTTAACCAAAAATCCAACGCCTCTCTGGCGTGAGTTGTGTTTGTTTCGTTAGAGTGTTGGTCTAATCCTCCCTCGGTGACCAGCCGTGGTGGGAGAATAATTTGATTTTCTTGTTTTAGTTGTGAAGTATTTTGTGGTTGAATTAGTTGTTGCCGTTGATTATCTGTTGTTTCCAGTTGTTGTAATTCTCCGGTTCTCGATGAAGATGAATGAATTCTTGCCTGTGTTTTTGTCTGGAAACGAGTTCGATCTCTGCCGATGATATTGAAAGGCACCCGTTTTATACATCTTTGAATTGGTTGGATTTTGATTGCCAGGGTTTCAGATCTCTTCCTTTTCTTCATGTCTTTTTTGTCGCTGTTCTTGTTTATGTTTTCTTTCTTTGCCTGAAGTACAGCCTTTGGGAGATCATGTGTAATGTAAGTGTCAGGTTTCAATTTCTTTTTGTTTTTCAAGATTTTTTTTTTTTCTGAAGCAAGTAAAATTGGTCTCGTTTTACTTTCACTGTTTCCCCTTTTTCCTAATCTCTGAAGTCTATTAATTTCTCCTGTTTCAAGTTCTACTTCGATATCCTTTATTGTTTATTTCACAAGGTTACTCAGGTCTTCGAACTTCGTCTTTTGTCTCAGGAAGCCCATGGATTAATACGTTGTTTTTTCTACTATTAGACTCAAGATTAAGAATCTTTTTATTTAACATCACGACTTCGTTTTTGAGTTTTTCGTTCTCCTCTATGATTGGTTTTATTTTTTCATCCACTTCCTGTAATATGGCCACAGTTATATTTTATATAATTGTTGTTGTTTGCAAGTTCAATTGCTCGGTCATTTTAGCCAGGAGTAATGACATTTCAGGTGACAGTAACATCTCAGGTAATTGTTTTGTAGACAGTGTAACGAAACTTAGTTTCTAAACGAAACTTTTGTTATCATATGTTGGTAGCATTGACAGATGACAACAGACAATTTTTCGCACCGACAATGACGTTTAACCTCCAAACAGTGTTGACCCGATTTTTTCTTGCGTTTTTATCACTTTTAATACGTATTTTTATATTCACTGCAACATAACTATAACGATGCACACGTGTATGATAACTGTTCAGCACATCACTTTAATACGGAGTAAGTGTTATTTCTCACTGTATTTCACTGATCATGTGGGAGCGTGCAACAAAGCGTCTGACGTATAATAACACCGGAACCGGATCCGCTAGCGGTTGCTTATTTAATTTACATGTTAAAAGGGACTGATATCAATCAACGTTAGTTAAGTAAGTCCAAAAATCAGGAATAAACCAAGGAAACATATCACTCACTGATCGATACTCTGCGTGACCAGAGGGCAGGCTCGTTCTTTGCCCAAAGAATTAGAATTGTCATTTAATTTAGCAATGCTGCCAGTCTTTTGGGCACGTTTCCGGATGATGCCTAAGTGTATTTTGTTTTTGTTTCTATAGTTAGGTTTAGTAGATATAAATAGTTTAGTAAATAGTATTAAGTTAGTTATTGACATTTAACCATAGACATATTTCCATTTTAGTTTTTCGTTATTCGCTCCTTCCGTTACGGCGTAAACGGCTGGGCCAGCCGTTAAAGAAATCCCGCGGGTAAAGTGTTTTTTTTTTGCACGATACCCTAATTGTTTTTCTACACTAATATTATAAAGAGGAAAGACTTGTTTGTTTGTTTGAAATGAATAGGCTCCGAAACTAGGTACTGGACCGATTTGAAAAATTCTTTCAGCAATGGATAGCTACTTTATCAGGGAGTAACAAGGCTATATTTTATCCCCGTACTCCCACGGGAACGGGAACTACGCGAGTGAAACCGCGTAACGTCCACTAGCCTCAAATAAAAGTATTTTTATGCTGTTCAGGAGATTAATTGGAACAAACAAACAGGCATGAAAAAGAAAGAAAATATTATTTTGGTATAGATATCTATCGCATATGTATGTCACTAGCACCAAAAGCCATTGTCCTCAAAACTCTACGGTCCATATATTAATTCCACTAGCCCATTCCACCCCAAAACAGTTTTAGTAGAGTCAACAGCAAAATTGCAGGATGCATAAATAAAACACATGACTTTTAGGGACTTTTAAGACATATATAATCATTGGTATATAACAAAGATTCACTATAAAATATAATTCAAACTATGCTATATTCTAGAAATAAAAACTTTTTTTACGATAAAATACAACCGACTTCCAAATAAAAAAAAACTACAAAGTATTAAATAACTTTAATTTTGGAAGTCGATTGTATTTTTTTTTACTTTTTAGTGGTACCCAACACCTGTACTGGTGGTCGCAAGAGCTGGCGACGCTGCATGAGGCGTGCGTTGCCTCACGGCGCCAGTACACCAGGCACCGCAGGCTTCGCATCCACCCTCCGGATGCGCTAGCTAGAGAGGCGGTGCTGTACGAGCAGTACAGAGCGGCGAAGGCCGTCCTCCGAGCGGGGATCCTGCGAACCAAGGATCTGGATCGCAAGAAGGTGCTGGAGTCTCTGGACGTGGAGAAAACCCTACAAAATGACGCAGAATAAGCTCCGCACCTGGGCCCCAACGTTGACGCAGAGTCTCCAGCCCCAGCTGGTGGAGGACGTGGTGAGCGCTCTGTTCCCCTCGTGAGGGGAGCATACTCCCCCACCTATGGCTCCGCCACCTGCGGTGCCCGATGCGGACCACACTGATGACGACAATGACGACGCTGGTGAGGTGACTGAGGTAGACCTGAGAGTGGCGGTTAACAGCCCCAGAACCCGACGGCTGACCTGGGAAAGCCTGGGTCCTGGCCTCGGAGGCTCTCGGGCTTCGACTAAGAGGGTTCCTAAGCGCATGCTTGGAGAGGGGCCAGTTCCCATTATGTTGGAAGACGGGGAAACTGGTCCTTATTAAGAAACCGGGGCGCCCTGCGGACTCTCCGTCCGCCTACCGGCCCATCGTGCTGCTAAGCTCTTTGAAAGAGTAATTGCAAACTGCCTCGTCAGGTACCTAGTGAGGGTGGGGCCGGATCTGGCGGAGAACCAGTTCGGTTTCCGCATGGGTCGCTCGACGGTGGACGCCATCATAAGCGTGAGAGCCCTCTCGATGGGGGACGCGGTTTCCCGGGGTGGGGTCGTCTTGGCGGTGTCTCTAGACATCGCCAATATCTTCAACACCCTGCCCTGGAATTGCATCCGGGAGGCACTACGGTATCACCGGATGCCGACCTACCCCCGTCGCGTAGTCGAGGCTTACTTGACGGACAGAGCCGTCGTCTACCCCGGTCACCTGGGAGAGTGGAACCGGCGAGAGATGTTGTGCGGTGTTCCACAGGTTTCGTTTCTGGGGACATCGGCTACGACTGGGTGCTGCGGGCCGACCTCCTTAATGGCGTCAGCGTTGTCTGCTATGCTGACGACACGCTGGTCCTGGCGCAGGGGGGGTCACAACAGGCGGCGGCTGACGCTATGACACGCGGGGTTGCGATAGTCGTTGAGAGGATCCAGCAGTTGGGTCTCGAGGTGGCCCTACACAAGTCCGAAGCCATGTGCTTTCATGGATCTCGGAATAGGCCGCCATCGGGATCCCAAATAACGGTGGGAGGGGTTCACATCGGCATCAGGTCGACGATGACGTACCTGGGTCTCGTCCTCGATAGCCGGTGGAACTTCGTCGAGCATTTCCGACGTCTTGCTCCCAGACTGGGGCGGGCCGGGCCTGCCTTCAAGCAGCTTCTGCCCAATCTAGGGGGCCCAAACGCCTCCTGTCGGAGGCTCTACGCCGGGGTCGTGCGGTCCATGGCCCTCTATGGGGCGCCGGGGTGGGAGCCTACTTTGAGGAAGCGACCTGCCCTTTACCTCAACACGTCCCAGAGGGTCATGGCTATCTGGCTGGCCCGGGGATAAAGTACGGTCTCTGGCGAGGCGGCGAGCCTCCTTGCCGGACTGCCGCTATGGGATCTGGAGGCGAGAGCTCTCTCGCACATTTATGAATGGCGCTTAGAGGCGCAACGCCGGGGCGAGACTCCTCTGCCGCGGCGACTCTCGCAACCTAGCGCTGGGCACGCCACAATACAAGCGTTAAGTCCCCTCTTTGAGGAGTGGCTAGAGCGGCACCAAGGCGTCCTCACCTTTCGCTTGACGCAGGTACTCACCGCACACGGTTGTTTCGGGAGATACCTGTTTCAGATTCGGCGGGAGGATACGCCCGCGTGTCAACACAAAAAAATATAACCGATTTCCAAATCCGGTGTTAAAAATAAATGAAACAAAACCAAAAACACCGACTTCCGAAATTAAGGTTATTTTATTCTTTGTAGTGTTTTGTTTTGGAAGTCGGTTATATTTTTTTGTAAAGAGGTTTTTTGTAACAGTATCCACAGTTGAAAAATATTATTTAACATAGACTTCAATCGTTGTTCAAATGAAAATAAACTATAATAATAAATATAAAAATGGAAGTCTTATTAAAAAAGCAACATTTATCATAAGTATCAATAATAAAGGTTAAGGTAATTATCTTTTTAGGGTTCCGTAATAAAATGGTAAAAAGAAACCCTTATTGTGTGACTAAATCTGTCCATCTTTCACAGCTAGATATTTCAAGAATTACTAATGCTCTCAACTTGAAATTTGGTATCGTCTTAGATGACGTTTGATAAGAAAGAAATAAAAATGTTTATATTTTTTTTTTTCAACAGCGTCTGAAAGTTAAAAATTCGAAGTGGGCATGTGGGGTATCATATGAAAGAATGCTATTTACACATTCTCAGTTACAGTCTCTCATTATGTGTAAATATGGCGCTGATCTAAAACTGCAATATATACCGCAGTGTTAAACTTATTTAACTAATGTAGGCCTTGCCGATGAAAATTTAAAAACATTTCACTTTTTATATGATGGTACGGAACCCTTGATGCGCGATTCCGATTCACTCTTGACCGGTTTTTTTGGTAAGACATTCTTGACATCTTTTCCTAACATAGGCACATTTGCTGGCTGGTTCGTCACATTTTTCTAAGGATTTTCTTCATAAATTACGTAAATTGACTGCCATTCCAGTAATATTGGTCTATGTTATTGATTGTTTCTTGAAAGTGACAAAATAACAAAAAAAAAATCCGATTCAAAACTTTCGAAAAATGACACAAAAATACGACGTCAAGTGTATGGTTGGATTGGTTGGGTAATATTTACTCGTTGCCTGCCGTGTTTACCCAAGTCTATTTACCAATATAGGCGTTGCACAATTAAGTGGCGATAAGAGATGAAGAAGGGGACTCTTTAACTCCAGCTTCCAAGCGAGACGATAAAGTCACACAATTATTTCTAGAAAAAACATGCACTTGAAAATGTCACAGGTCACGTGGACCAAACAGTGCGGTTGAAACTATTTTTTGTAGTTCATACGTAAACTAGTTTGACAGTTCCATAACGACGAAAATACATCTGATTTAATAGTGGGGTCAAAATAGACATTTCAAATAACAATAACTCCGACAGAGCTGAATTTTGGTAGAGACCTTGGATAAACCAAAAGAAAATAAAGTGCCAAAAGTACTCATCGATCCCATTTGTGCTAAAAAAGTTATTCAAGGTCAAAGGTCAACATTTTCGGTTTTTTGGATTTTTCTCGAAAACTGTAAGTTTTATCAAAAACATAGCTCTATACATAGACATTTATCTATATCTTGACTTAAAATTAACTGAGAAACGTTAGGAAAAACACACACAAGAATTCAATTATTAAAATTTTGTCTATTTATCTGTATGAAGGCTGGTTCGAGGTGGCGCAAGAAAAGAGTGTCTGGAAGGATATGGGGAAGGCCTTTGCCCACCAGTGGAATACCATAGGCTATTTAACAAAATCTTAATGTTTGTGGAAGCTTTACGCAAAAACCGGATTCGAAATTTAGATACCTAATTAAAATATGAATGTTATCTCGAGTATCATTTAGCGCTTATTTCATTAGAATCAACCCACAAATTCAAAAAGATATTGAATATTAGTGAGAAATTTCATTGAGAGCTTAAGCGTCGCGCTTGACTGAGTGTCAGTGCACCTGCACGCGTCACAGATACTGTAAGACCTAATACTATGATAGTGACTAAAATAGACTAGTCTCACGGTATAAAAATCCGTAAATTGGCGGATTTTTCTAACCTTGATTCAACTGTAATATTAAAAATAGTTTATATGTAAGGAACATTTTGATAGCCCAGGAGTATACAAAACGTGAAAATTGCGAGACGTTGAATGATGAAAATGTAACAATTCATTGTACACACAAAGTAAGACGAACAAACAAACAATACTTCACTCAATAGAGTGGTGGATCCCTCAAGGGAACACCTTTTACAAAGACAAAAAGAAAGAAAGTATTCTAATCCCAGCGGATATCAGCAATTGGTACAGTCATTGAAAAAAAACAAAAGAAGAATACGAACACTTTCACTGAAATTCATGAATGAAACTTAAGCGTAATCGTCATATATCAGGATATTTGATGATTAAGCTTTAAGTTGGTCAAGGCCATATTTGAGACGTAAACAAACCGTGGTCCACCGGGAGCTCAAAAAATTATCAGTGCATACATTTTATACAATATTGTTCACGCATGTCCGCGTCTGGACCAATGTTTCACGGGCTACGTTAAGCAAAGCCTGTCCATTTCCAAAAGGCGGGATATTTATGTGGATCAATTAAACATTGACTGCTTAAGAATACCTAGTTGCATTAAGTCCGCCCGTGTAGGACTATTGTTTGCTCGTCCTAGCGATAATCGCCAACAGACTGGTTTGCCTTTATATCCGGCAATACTGCAGCAGACACGAACATGTGAGAGTTCGATATTTGTTACTTAAAATAAACTAATTTTTTACTTAAAATAAACTAATTTTTTACCATTCAAATTTTATACAAAACAAATCTATACTAATATATAAAGCTGAAGAGTTTGTTTGTTTGTTTGCTTGAACGCGCTAATCTCAGGAACTACTGGTCCGATTTGAAAAATTCTTTCAGTATTAGATAGCCCATTTATCGGCTATAGGCATATATATATATATATATCATCACGCTAAGACCAAAAGGAGCGGAGCAGTAATGAAAATTGTGACGCAGACGAAGTTGCGCGGGTCAGCTAGTAAATAAAATTAT
This sequence comes from Lacanobia wlatinum, assembly GCA_947578705.1. Classification (NCBI taxonomy): domain Eukaryota; kingdom Metazoa; phylum Arthropoda; class Insecta; order Lepidoptera; family Noctuidae; genus Lacanobia; species Lacanobia wlatinum. The sequence goes on from OX388044.1 coordinate 17,000,062, forward strand.
TTCTTTTAAAACCTTACTGTATACAGCATTACGAACGCTACAATTTTATCAAGTTTCATTCATCAGGTAGTTTGTTGGTAGGCCATGGCAGACTTATTTTAAAGAGCTAATTGATGGTTAACTGCTGCCACTACTCCTTACCGGATATTGCAAGAAGTTAGCGGCCTAAAATTAAACTTGCGTATTGACCAGACCGGATAAGGCAGATCTGACTATTTTAACATAGCTATGTAAGAATATATTTATAATCTTATCGTGTGGGCAGTAAAGTCTGACGACCCCACACACCCTAGTGTCAGAGTTTCTAAACCGCCTCAAAGGCCTCTGACATGCTCTATTTGACGACCGCCATTTGGCGACCGGGACCACCGGCTCATACGTGCCTTCCGAAGCACGGAATCATCTTTTTATCAGACAATCAGGTGATTCAAGCCTGCAATGTCCTAGCTAAACTGGAAACATCTTTACAAACTATGCTTCCCGTGGGAATCAAACCTACGACCACCGGGTCACAAGGCAAACGCCTAAACCACTTGACCACGGAGGCAATTTTTAAGTATTTATAATAAACTCGACATAATATATTCTCGATATATATTCGATTATTTGGCATTCGATTTGGCATAGTACACCCCAAGTAGGTATTTTTACGGTCGGCGTCCACATATTCAGCACATAACATTTAAAAAAATACTTTCCTTTTGAACTCACTCACAAAAGGTATTCAGTCAAAGGAACATTCTGTTTTGATTGATAGACTCTGTGAGTGCTGGAGCGTGCAATTTCAAAATATTTTGAGATCATTAATTTGACAATAGACCATCCTTTTTAACCACTTAACAGAAATATAAAGAAGTACCAGTTACTGCGATTTTATGGTAATTGGAACGTCACACTTTTATCGTACAGGAAGCATCTTTTTCTTAATTATCACGATCGCAGAGTGCTCGTGGTCCATTGAAGTGGACCATTGAGTTGGTTGGTCCAAAGCATTGGTGGCCTGCCACGCGCTCTTGTGCCTTCAAGTTTTCTCTGAACTACAAGTCCTTCCAGATTATTCTCGATATGTGATGTGTAACGACAATGAGAATTCGACATTGGACGGCACATAGAATAAGCATTTTGCATTTTTTTTGTGCAATTTTTTTTGATAAGCATATTTTTGATAGTTCGATCATGTATGGAGTACTGATCTCATCTTTGAGGCGGATCTGCCAGATACCAGCTTGATGCCCTTGAGTCAATTGAGAAACGAGCCAAGAGGATCATCGGCGATGATAGGCTCGTCGCGACGAAGCTCCAAAGTCTTGAGCATCGACGACGAGTTGCTAGCCTGTCGGTTTTCTACCGGTTGCATTTTGGGGAATGTGCGACGGAATTGCATAATTTGATTCCGCCCAGCCCGTTCCATCATCGGACCACAAGACGAACGGCGATGCGCCACCGGTACATGGTGGACATCCCACACACGCGCACAAAACGTTTTGGGAACACATTCATAGTGCGTGCAGCTAAGGAGTGGAATTCCCTGCCGGAGTCAGTGTTTCCTGATAGCTATAACCTGGGAGTATTTAAGTCAAGAGTGAATAGGTTACTTCTAGGTAAGCGTGCTCCATCTTCGACCACATCATCGCTTACCATCAGGTGAGATAATGGTCAAACGCGAGCCTATAAATAGTAAAAAAAGCCTAAAAGCCACTGCTGTGACACTAGCCATTTTTCTGGGAAAAAGAACGGGCCCTAATTCACCAAGCAGGCTCAGCTTGGGTTGCTTGGTGTAACCATGTCGTTGAATTTTTGGTTCTAGGGCATGCCACCGCACTGTTTTGCAGTGGCAATGAAACAGTTTACACAAAGTGAAGCTCCAAGAATTTATGATTTCCATACAGTTTCAGTTAATGCAATCGGTCCCTCCGTATATCCTTGTTGGAAAATAGAAAGAAACCCTTGGAAGAAAGATGAAGAATGAAAAAGAAATTGGCATATATGGCTGCAATTATTCAGTTTGGCTTGGTGATCAACTGTCTGCGATCAATCAAATTGAATTGTCGTTTTCAGTTGACAAAATCTAATTTAAAGACCTGTCAAGAGTGAGTCGGACTCGCGCACCGAGGGTTCCGTACCATCATATAAAACGTGAAATGTTTTTAATTATTCATCGGCGAGGCCTATTTTCATCAGAGAATTTTCACACTGCGGTTACATTGCAGTTTTAGATCAGCGTCATCTTTTGAACGCTAGTGGAACTAATGTAATTTTTGTTGATGATTTCTGGAAATGTGTGCTGTTTAAAGTTATCGTTTTATTTTTCCTCTAATCTTTACATGAACTTCTATCGCATAGAAGTTCATGTCAGATTTTTTTTTATGCAAATTTGGAGATAAGCCCCCCCCCCCCGCCTATCTCCAAAGTGGAACGGTCAAAATATTTAGATTTTTCATCAAAAGTCGAAAACCATGCGGCCAAAATAAAAAATGTTTAAAAATGTGCAAATATCGGTCTTTCATATGATACCGCACATTCCCACTTCGAATTTTTAAGAACCCCTTTCAGTCACTGCTGCAAAATAAAAATATACATTTTTATTTATTTCTTCTTTGCAAAATAGTTGAGCAAACGTTGTCTAAAACTGTATCAAGTTGGTAGCATTAGTAATCCTTGAGATATCCTTGAGGGTTCCTTTTTACCATTTTGGTACGGAACCATAAAAACGTCATAAGGTTTAAGAAAATTTTGCATTCGCATCACAGTCGCAATCGCTAGCTTTCAAAAACATATAGACTTGTTTATCTTGTCTTATTGTCTATATTTTGATACTAGCTTTTTCCCGCGACTTCGTACGCGCATATCCCGTTTTTTCCCGTTCCCGTGGGAATTTCCCATTCCCGTATAGCCTATAGCCTTCCTCGACAAATGGGCTATCTAACTCTGAAAGAATTTTCAAATCGGACCAGTAGTTCCTGAGATTAGCGCGTTCAAGCAAACAAACAAAGTCTTCAGCTTTATATATTAGTATAAGATATTTTTGTAAATTGACTGTCATCATCATCATTATCATATCAGTCGAAAGACGTCCACTGCTGGACATAGGTAGGCCTCCTCCAAGTGTAGCCACAACAACCGGCCTGTGCGTCTCGCTCATGCCGGTTGTTGTGGCCAAGTGAGATTCGCTACCCGCGACCCTCACCTGGTCATCGGTGCACCTTGTGGAAGGCCTTCCAACGCTTCTTCTTCCGGTATCCGCCCGCTAGTCCAGAACTTTTCAGCCCCATCCACCATTTGTTCTGCGAGCAATGTAACCTGCCCACTGCCACATATTGATATGATATTCCAACTTGATTTTGGACGTGTTTTAAGTACGGGAGTTAGTCTTAGGGCTTACAATTAAAGCCCTAAATATGATGCGTTTCGGCAAGACACATGTGTCTTCGTATCTGAAAAAATATTTCATACGTCACATTGCATGAGTGAAACTACTGTTCCTCATTTACTTTTCTGATGTTACTAAGCCCAAAAAGATTGTAATACCCATAAATGGGTCGTAATGGACGGCCTTTGAAGGAATTCAATGATAAACAGGCATTGTGAAGAATATTTTCGGGTAATTTTGTGAGTGAAAAATCATGGGGCTTTTTACTTCATTCAAATTGATGACAATTGAGTTGTTGTCGAGTTTCACAGAGATAACGAGTATGTTGGAGGCCCTTGTTATGTTGTTTGGGATGTCATGGATGAGATAGGATTTTTTTAAGAGTATTTATTTATTATTTAACATTGTTGTTGCGCTCTTATACTAACAAAACAGCGCCATACTGAATCAACGGTGGTCATCAACCGTGTCCGTCCATCCGTTCGTCCGTTTGTCTATCTATCAGCAGGCTGTATCTCAACCTTAGTAGGTACACAGAGTGTGTATTTCTATTACCGCTGTAACAACAAATGATAAAAATTAAACACAGGACCCATACAAGAAACGTGGAAACGGACCCCTTCTAGTCAGAGTCCGACTCGCACTTGGCCCGTTTTCATATTATATTAAAAGGTTAATGTGAGAGTATTCTTAAGAGATTCTCCGATAAAGGTACTTTTATAAAAAAAAAAACTGGCCAAGTGCGAGTCGGACTCGCGTGCAAAGGGTTCCGAACGAATTTTTTTTTAACATGTTATTTTAACACAATAGACTTCTAATAGGTTTTCCTGTAATCTTTGGGTAAAGATCTATTATGTCCATTTTTTTCAAAATTTTAGGCTCAGTAGTTTCGGAGATAAGGGGGGGGGAATGGTCATTTTTCGTCTAATTTCTTGAATTACTTCAAAACCATTTATTTTAAAATTATGAAAAAAATATAATTAAAACCCTCACAGTAAGCCCTTTCATTTGATATGACACACGATATTGTTCAAAAAACTTTTTATTTTTATTTTCTAGTTTGACCCCCAAAAGTGACCCCCATACTAAAAATTTAATGATTTACGTAACGCGCCCATGTTTGGGTCATAGAAGTCCATATGTGTACCAAATTTCAATAGAATCGGCCCAGTGGATCCGGAGAAAACTGGCTGTGACAGACGGACAGACAGACAGACACCCGAGTGATCCTATAAGGGTTCGTTTTTTTTTGGAACCCTAAAAAACCGGTCAAGAGTGAGTCGGACTCGCGCACCGAGGGTTCCGTACCATCATATAAAACGTAAAAAATGTTTTTAAATTTTTATCGGCGAGGCCTATATTCGTCAGAGAACTTTAACACTGCAGTGTAAAATCATAGTTTTAGATCAGTGCCATCTCTTGACCGCTTATGGGACTAATGTAAGTTTTGTTGATGATTCGTTTTATTTTTCCTGTAATTTCTACATAAACTTCTATTACATAGAGTTATTTCAGATTTGTTTCTATGCAAACTTCGAAAATAAAGGGGAGAGAATGGTATTTTTATACATTTTTCGTCATGCGGCCTAAAAAAAATAGAAAAACTGTTTGAGAATGTGCAAATAGTGCTCTTTGATATGATATCCCACATGCTCTAGCAGCCCCACTTCAAAATTTCAAGAATCCCTTTCAGTCGCTTTTAAAAAAGAATATACACATTTTTACTTCTTTCTTATTTGCAAAACAGTTGAGCAAACGTCATCTCAAGCTATTCCAAATTTCAAGTTGATAGCATTAGTAGTTCTTGAGGTATCCAGCTGTGACAGACGGACAGACTTAGTCACACCATAAGGGTTTCTTTTTAACATTTTGGTACGGAACTCTAATGACACATCATGAAATGTTTTTAGGTATTGTGATTTCCTTACGCTTTTCTCACATCATTTATTTCGCTTGAAATAATCTTACACATATCGTATAATATGATGATGAAGACAGCAAAAATACAATTATGCAGTGAACAAAATATTATAGATACATAATTATATAAATTAACATTGTATATAATTATGTATCTACACTCCAAACAAGAACTCCAAAAACGTAAAATAATTCACATTGAAGCTGTAGTGATCTTCTCAAGTAACATTTTCACACTTGTATTTTTATGTAGTGGCAATACTTTACGACAAGTTGGCAACACTGCCAGTAATGGCGGGCGCAGACTATTTGGCAGCAAACAATTTAAATAAGTACAAAAAATTGGGGATACTTGAATACAACAGAATCCTTACTTGTGACATTGTGTTGATTTTATGGGCTGTCAAATGGTATTAAATTAAATAAAAAGTAAATTTCGTTTGTTTTTTTTTTAATTTCTTTATGCTGATTGGTGCCGACATACTCTGAATTATTTTCAAACTTAAGTGATAGTGGCTAGAAGCTCAAACAAGCGACAATTTGTTCAAGGTAGCGTGTCGAAGGCGATTGTCAAAAAGTCAAAAATATATAGGACTAGCTGTACCTCGCAGCTTCCATCTGCGAAGCAGTAATGCTGCGAAGGAGAAGCCGAACGCGTGAATGAGAGGGAAAGCTCACGCCCCAGCCGCCGCAACAGAAGAAGACACGATTTTCGGCCACCGTAGGCGCGGACCTGCGGACGGCTAGCATTGGGTGGCCGCCCTCTGATCAGAACCAGGCCTGTGTTTCACGCGCGCCTTAAAGAGCTGTCAGCATAGAAGACGGGGCCCGCTAGGGTCAGTGCCTGCTGGGGCTGCGGACTTTGTTCGAAAGAGTCACCGTGGCCTTGGAACGCTAAGGGCACTAGGAGGAACACGAAAGGGTTTTAGTCAGTAAGAGTGTGACACTCCCTCCTGCTTCACCCAGAGCGGAAGGAGTCATTTGATAATTTCCCATCTCTAAAAAAAAACCCCGCAGCTTCGCTCCTGTCAACTGACTACCTATCTCCCTTCTTTATCTCCCTTCCCTATCTCCCTTCCCTATCTGCCTTCCCTATCTCCCTTCCCTATCTCCCTTCCCTATCTACCTACCCTGCCTACCTTTCCTACCCATCTTTCTTGAGGAGACCTACGTTCAGCAGAAGTCGTCTTTGGCTGAAATGACAAAAGTTGATTAAACAATAGGTATGGAAAAACCTAACAAGGCCCATTGTAGGGCAAGTTATTACAGAAGGGATGGGATAAGCAGAAACCAAAATACTTGTTGACGCCTGCTTGGCAATTTACAGACAAGAGTGCTAATTCTACTTAATCAATGTTCGCAATTGCATGTCAATCGTAAAAATCGGCAAAGTGCGAGTCGGACTCGCCCATGTAGGGTTCCGTAGCAGCAAGTAACATAATATAAAAGTTCTTGTAGTTTTTATTTGCTTACACTATAATTATTAATAACTAGCTGACCCGCGCGGCTTCGCTCCCGTCATCTGGCTACTCTACCTACCTACCATAGCTACCCTACCTGCCTACCTACATACTCATTTTTTTTTGTATTTTAATTCTTATTATGCTATTCCGGACGAAGAAATTAGTCTTCGTCCGGAATAAAACACAAAAACTATGAAAATCGGTCGAGCCGTTCTCGAGTTAGTTAGAAAAGTGTTCGAACAAACCCGACTTTGAGAATTTTGCTATATTGTGAAAGATTCGACCTTTTTCTAGAAGTCATTTTTATATTAGCGAGACAAAAATAAAACGAATAAACTGAAGGAAGACGGACAGCGGTAGCTTATTAATAAATAGGGTTCCGTTAGCAACCTTGGTACGGAACCCTAAAAATCGACTTGGTTCGCACGAATCAAAATCGTACGCGAAGGCTTAAATAATAGGGACCCTATTATTTAAGCCTTCGCGTACGATTTTTGACGTTTCGATTAGCAACTTTGGCACGGAACCCTATAATTTGCCTTGGCTCGCAAATCGAACTATCTGATACTTAACACGAATTAAAACCTTAGTTGCGGGCAACCTGGGAGTCTTTAAGACAAAAGTGAACAGGTTGCTTCTAGGCAAACGTGCTCCATCTTCGACCGCATCATCGCTTACCATCAGGTGAGATAGTGGTCAAACGTATGCCTATCCATAATAAAAAAAAAAATCTACTCTGTATCACCTAACCACTGAGAACTAATGATAATATGATTTGACAGTTACTGTGAAGTCGTGTTGTCATTCATTCTTAGTTCGGGTTCGGGATTAATCGTAAGTCTGTAGGTGATACGGAGTAGAATACGTCCGCAACTAAGCCCGAAACTACGGACTTCGGACTTAGAGAGTAGCCCCCCAAAATCGATCGCTCCCGTCACCGTGACCACCTTTGGTACGGTACCTGAAATTATTATTAGCCTTGTTTCGCAAATCGAACCGTTCGTTGCTTCGCTCTAAACGGAATCAATCGCAGAGGCTTAGCAGTAGGGTCCCGTCAGCACCTTTGGTAGGGAACTCTACAGGCCTGGGGGGCTACTCTCTAACGAAATCCGTAGTTTCGGGCTTAGTTGCGGGCGGGCGTATTCTACTCCGTATCACCTACAGACTTACGATTAGTCCCGAACCCGAACTGAGAATGAATGACAACACGATTTCACAGTAACTGTCAAATCGAGTTATCATTAGTTCTCAGTGGTTAGGTGATACGGACTAGAAAATGCCCGCTCGCAACTAAGCCCGAAACTACGGATTTCGTTAAAGAGTAGCCCCCCAGATCCGCAAGTCGAACCATCCAGTACTTCGCAAAACTAAAACAGTTTAAGACTCTACGATAAAAGCACTTTATACGAAACCAGCACGACTCAGAGATTTCAGCAATTTTGGTCCCTAACAGTTAAAGACCTTACAGAGACCAAACCGAAATTCCTACTAACTACGACCGTGTTTGATAATCGTGTGAGGTCATTCTCCAGCGGAAAATCTTACCACCGCAATTCAGAAAAATGCGTCATCAGTGCAACGCCATCTATCGACCAAGTAAACTGACAAAATATTTGGCAGTAGAAGACGTTAAATAAGAAGCCCGTATGTAACGGTAAATAACGATAAGGTATTAAAATGTTTACTTTTATTTTGCTACGTCTACGTATTAAAAGTTTCACAAATAACTCAATCAATGTGTTTTGGTGTAACATTCATGCATTTTTTGGCTCCTCAATAGATGGCGCTCTGACTGATCAGAATACAGTAGGAAGTTTCTTACTAAACTAAAAATTCAATTTATTTTGATTTTGTGGATCGATTGTAACGATAAATAACGAAAAGGTATAAAAATGATCACTTTTATTTTGCCACGTATTAAAAGTTTCATAAATAACTCAACAATTTTGAATGCTTTCGTGCATTTTATTTTTCTCAATAGATGGCGCTCTGACTCATCAGAATACATTAGGAAGTTTCTTCAAAGTTTCTCTCCTAAACTTATAAATTCAATATCTTTCGATTTTGTGGGTCGATTTTGATGAAATAAACGCTAAATGTTACTCGGGTTATCGTTTAATATTTTTAAGTACTTAGATTTGCAATCCAATCTGTGGTTTATGCGTGATGCTCCCACAAACGCACAGACAAACAGACAAACAGACAAAAATTTCAAAAATTGCATTTTTGTGTTTTATACCTTTTTCCTGAGTTTTCTGTGTAATTTTCATACAAAAATATTCAATGTACAGACACGGTTAGTCTACGATTTTATTATATGTATAGATAAATCTGTAATAGGTTATGAATTTTTTTTTTTAATATCTGAGTTGATTGAATGAAAGGTATATTGCGGTTTACGATTTATTATTATTATTTATTTATTATATACTTTATTGTACACCTCATAACAAGCACAGGAAAATCGCTTATAAAAACTAGTGTACAATGGGCGGTCTTATCGCACAGGGCAATCTCTTACAGATTTATGATGTATTTAAAAAAAACTATTTACTAGGTCTCGTTCAAACCAATTTTTGGTGGAAGTTTGCATGGTAATGTACATCATATATATTTTTTTATTTTTATCATTCTCTTATTTTAGAAGTTACAGGGGGGACACACATTTTACCACTTTGGAAGTGTCTCTCGCGCAAACTGTTTCGTTTAGAAAAAAAATGATATTAAAAACCTAAATATCATTTTTGAAGACCTATCCATAGATACCCCACACGTATGGGTTTGATGAAAAAAAGAAAAAAAATTGAGTTCCAGTAAAATAGAAAAAAAAATTTGGGGGTAACCCACAGATTACCCCCAAATTTTTTTTTTCTATTTTTGTGTGAAAATCTTAATGTGGTTCACAGAATACATGTACTTACCAAGTTTCAACAGATAGTTTTTATAGTTTCGAAAAAAAGTGGCTGTGACATAGACGGACAGACAGACAAACAGACATGACGAATCCATAAGGGTTACGTTTTTTGCCATTTGGCTACGAAACCCTAAAAATGTATGGAAATTAAGCTTTCGATTGGTACTAATCTCGTACAATTCTAGTTAATAGATTTTTGTGCACGCGAAATAATGTCAAAATTGTTTCAAGGATGGTCTCAAGGATGGTCTCTCCTACTTGTTGGCAAGACTGGTGCAAGATAATCTGGCTTCTGACTATCCGTAACGACTGTAAAAGAGCTACAAATGAGAGCTGAGACCAACGGCTTAACGTGCTTTTCGAGGCATGGAGGAGTCTTGGGATGTTAAGATGGTCAGCCATCCACAGACCGACCTTTGCAAGCGTAACTTAACTTTGAAAATCGACCCCAGCGACTGTTATTGTTTAGCCACGAGCTTAAAGTTACGAGATTTAATAAAATGAATAAAAAGCGTATAATTGTATAATTATTATGCATAGGCGTCAGACCGATTTTCGCTACAGGCACTACAAGTATGAAATTGTAGGCAGGTATTTACCTAAAAGAGAAAAAATAGCGAGGATAAATAAACACTTACCTTTTTTACCAAAAGCCCCTTTTTACTAAACACAATAGACTATAAAAATGGGAGCTAATTGTTCTCAGAGATAATGGTGTCTAGCCTGGATTATTCGAGCACAAAAGCAGCCTAATTCTAGGCCATGTTCATAGAATTAGTCTAATATCTAAGTAGCTCAAGCTAACAGGATCCTGAAACAATGCCAATCAATTTACGAGCTTTGTCGTCTAAATAAAGGTGCATGCACACTTATCAGTCGCGTCATTTTCAAGTCACCGATCAGTCAATGCAATGGGAGGGACGTGTCGTGGATTTATACCTTTGTAGAAGCATTTAAGGCGCCACAAGAAAAACCATCGTAGCAAAATCTACATCGCAACAAAAAGAACAACGCCATCTATCCAACAAGCAGCGAACTACTACTACGAAATCCTGCATCTCGGTATCAAAGTTTACCGTGCGATTTGGACATTTACAATAGTCCTAATATCAACTATCAGGCAGTTGCCCGCCAGACACAAAAACCGTCTGGGCGGAGGATCCTCCCTTTCAATAGAAGTTTGCGAGATTTTAAACTGTACTGCATGCACTCTCTAAACCTTTAATACATAGTTAGTTTTGTTCGGAATATCAACATAAATAGAATAGAAAACATCGACATAGACGCACTTGCCACGGTTTTAATTGAGATGCGCCAAATACAATTTACGTATGTGCCAAATTTCATCAAGATCTGTTCAGCCGTTCCGGCGTGAATGAGTCACATCCATCCAACTATCCAAACTTACGCATTTATTTTTTTGTATATATTTTTTTCTTTTTTGTTGCAATTATGGATTTTTTGTCTGAATAAATAATTCGATTGATTGATTTATAAATAGTACATACTTAACATACATTGATACTTAATCTTGTTGGCCAATGAATTCTAGCTCTCACACGTGACTTAACGAATACGCCACTGACGTGTGTGTCACCCTTTACAAACAATTAGCCTTTAACACGTTGTATATTGAAATTCAGATTAGGATGCCTGTCCATTACAGTGGAGCGAAGAGAAACGGAGAAATCTTAACCAATGGAATTGCATAAGATCTCCGCACCATGTGAGTTCCCGACATTTTGACTGACATGATTCTTTAATATTTCTCCGTTTCTCCGCTCCGCTGCCTCGCACCGCGTAAATGGACAGGCACCCTTAATCTGTAGTTAGTTTGGGTGTAAATAATATGATTTGGAAGTGTGCTTTTAGAGCTATAAATGTTTAGTTTGATACTTTGATATTCGTCCATACTAACACAGTATATTATTACCGTGATACTAATACTTATTATAAAATATGAAAGTAACTTGTCTGTTATCTCTTCACGTCTGTCGTTAACTTAAGAGATTTTGATTATACTGGGTTCACGAGTAGACCATGTCTTGAAATAGGATATAGGATACAAATATTATATACCTAATTCTTTTTGGCCCTGGGAGGTTGTTCCCTTCGGAGTATTTATGATTATCATGCGGGAGAAGCCGTACAATCAGTTGTGGACTTCGATCATTATAGTCCCCGTCACGAGAAAACAAATAAAATTGTTACAAATACTTTGTTCCATGCGTCAGACGCGTTCCAGTACCACAAAACATTAGACGACAGCTTTATGTCGCTAAAATATAACCCGTGCAAGTGAAATTGCCTGTAAGTTTTGTATTACACGTATCTTACTTTGAGTTGATTGAATTTGGTATCATTTTTGTTGTTGATTTAATTGTCGCTACGAAACTTAGCAGAATTCTTTATTTACAAAATTTATAGCACCTCGTGACAGGGACTACAGTTCGTTACTAGTGATGGTATAGAATGGTTAAGGAACACTTTGTAGACGATTTAATGAGGTTGGTCTGTCCAGTGGGTGGCTGCAAGAACGTTGAACTTCCACTTTTCTTGTACTAATCTAATCGGTTCATTATAATAATCGATTCAATGAGATTTTTTGCAGATTTACGTATTTGTCGAAACATTTTAGGGCGTTTTTGGCGTAGATGAATAAAACTATGATGAATCAATGTATAAAAATCTTTTATTTATTTACTTTTATTTATTGTCTTGTTAATCTACGATTTGTTAAGAATATTAAGGTTGATCAATGGTCATGTAAATATTTAGTAGTTAAAAAATATCAGTTAATAAGTAACGATTGATGGAAAAACGCATTTTAATTAACAATTTATCATAATTTTACAAATTTTTTGTGTTAACTACGAATTAAAAACGTGTCCTAATGCACAGTCGAAGAAAGCCTTTTTTTGATGCGGACCCTTATCAGAATGGAAATGTTAGTGCAATGATCCATACATGTCCATCTGCCCATTTTATGCTTATTTAATATTCTTTACTATTTACAAGAAAAAGAAAACAGTATAACTTTATATAGTAGATAAACATGACAAAAGAAATCTTCATATTTTAAAATGTTATATGGTTGTTCTTTGTTCAAGCACAGATTTCCAAAACTATATTTTTATTTGATGTTTTAGTTTTTTTTTCTCAATTGTAAACACGCTACATCAACGACTTAAAACCAGTTAGGACCACAATCAACTTATATAATAATGTATTATTTTATACCTATGCTTTGAAAATTTCTAGAAGCTTATTTTCGAGGAATCAATTAATAATACACAATGATAAATAATATTAGCATAACTTTATGAGATTTGAATCCTTAATGTGGGTCCTGACCGGTGTTACGGGCTGAAATGTACCATTCGCAACGAGCATGTTACCAAAAATCCGTGTAAAATGCTCGTTTCAATTTCTGCTCGCCAATGCTCCAGATTCAAAAGACACTCAAGAAGGTGTCTGATAACAAGATTGTGTTGGAAATTTTGATTCTACTACATTATTGTTTGATCCTAATTTAATTTTAATCCAAATACTTACAGCTTTTTCTTTATTCCACTGTATTTTTTACAAGAAATAAACACAATTTTTTTTTTCTATTGATAGGCACGCGTTTGACCACTATCTCATCTGATGGTGAGCGATGATGTGGCCGAAGATGGAGCACGCTTGCCTAGAAGTAACCTATTCACTCTTGACTTAAAGACTCCCAGGTTGTAGCTATCAGGAAACACAGACTCCAGTAGGGAATTCCACTCCTTAGCTGAACGCACTATGAATGTGTTCCCAAAACGTTTTGTGCGCGTGGGTGGGATGTCCACCATCGACGTTCGTCTTGTGGTCCGATGATGGAACGGGCTTGGCGGAATTAAATTATGCAATTCCGTCGCACATTCCCCAAAATGCAACCGGTAGAAAACCGACAGGCTAGCAACTCTTCGTCGATGCTCAAGACTTTGAAGCTTCGTCGTGACGAGCCTATCATCGCCGATGATCTTATTGGCTCGTTTCTCAATTGACTCAAGGGCATCAAGCTGGTATTTGCAATGCAGCCAAGAATCGACGTGTGAGTCACGAGTGCTCGTGATGACCAGTCGCGGCGGACTGACTGAACATCCGTAAAAAACGGAACCCTTTTAGGATCACTCGGGTGTCTGTCTGTCTGCCCGTCTGTCACGAAACTGTAACGTTTCGCCAACAGTCGATTGGCCCATGAACCGTTGGTCAAAATTATATTTAACCTATTAACTTTTCATCCAAAGAACTTTTCACCCACGAACGTTTCGCTCACAAAACTCTTCGTCAGTGAATGGTTAACCAACAGGATGTTTTGACCAATAACTTTTAACCCAAAGGGCAAATTGGCCAACAGACACCGGGATAGGTGAAAGTTAAATAAAAGCTTGTAAAAATAACTTAAAAATACGATTTTAAAAACTATTGCCTATACAGGGTGAATTTAAAGTGTGCCTTCATAGCCAAATCCGAAACTATGAGGAATATCAAAAAACACTGAAGAGAATCTCGAGCCCGATTTAGACGAAAACTAAGACTGAATCACTGAATTTTGAAAAAAAAAAAAACATCCTGTATTATTTACACGTAAACGTAGCGTTGTCATCAAATTAAGTCAAAAAAAAAATGTAGATCATAATAATAAACAAAACTGGTTAATTTTTAGGTATCGAGTTGAAATTAAAACCATGTACTCTCGTCTACAGTCCCTTAAAGCTGTGAGTATAAAATCAAACTTCTAAGTAAAAGTTAAAAAAAGATATGGCCGTTTATCAAAATTTATAGGGTACTAGCTTCTGCCCGCGACTTCGTCTGCGTTGACTTTAGAACTGGCGCGCAACTTCTTTGTCTCATTTACGCATCCTCGGAAATACATTTTCATGATTCTGTTATCCTGATAGTTTGCGTGCCTTTGCTGTTCGTACTTTTAGCCCCGCAATTACTTCGACATGTTTCACTGGTCTCCTAGTACTTTTGAATCCTAACAGCTGACAATTCCAGCACTGGAAACATTTCAAATTGTTTCTGGTCACCAAAAATACTTAGACATGTTTGTGGTCTCCTGGTAGTTTATAATATTATTAGGATAATATAATAATATTAGTCTACAACTGCAGCGGTCTACCCATCACCCTTAAAACGAAGCTTATAGGCACGTAAGTTCTCTCCATCTTAACTTATGGTGCACAAGTTTGATTTTTGACCAACATCCAGTGCTTGTCCTTTTTAGGGTTCCGTACCTCAATAGAAAAATCGGAACCCTTATAGGATCACTTTGTTGTTCGTCCGTCTGTCTGTCGAGAACCCTTTATCTCGGGAACGTGTGGAGGTATTAGGTTGAAATGAAAACTCAAGTCTACGGTCCCTTGAAGCTGCGAAAAAATCAAACTATTAAGTTAACGTAAAAAAAAAGATACGGCCGTTCATGCCGCAAAAAACGTATATTTCGACTCTCTCGAATCACTCGAATCAAAATTTATAGGGTATTTCCTGTTGATCTAGAGGTATGAAATTTGGCAAGTAATACCTTCTTATACTACAAGTACAGTGAATAATCTGAAATCTATTTGTATTTAAATCATACAAAAATATACCTAGTCTTTATTTAAAGTAATATGGACCTACAAATTTGCACGGTGGGCGAGACCGACTCGCACTTGTTCGGTTTTTTTGTGTAATTTAGTCAGGAGTTTTTATTTTAAGCGTATATAGTTTGTTGTGATTGTGAATTAACTATTGCTATAACCTTGAGTAGGTATATCTCATTAAGGACCCCTTGGGCATAAAAACTCGTATTTGGGTTACAACTTTAAAAATATTTTAACCTGTCATCGACAGGGTTGCTAATGACATAAGCCAAGACGGATGACATACGTCAACGCAAGGCGCGTGCCTTGCGTTGACGTATGTCACCGTCGAACACTCGATGACGCGTGCAATACGACCGACGCGACATGACATTATCAGTGACATGAAAAGTTTACGGGTGTTGGTACGAAACATTTTAATATGCCACAATAACGGTGCCTGTCCATTTGCGTAGAGCGAGGAGCGGAGCGGAGAATCGGAGAAATATTAGCCAATCATGTCACTCACAATGTCAGTAACTCACGTGGTGTGGAGATTTTATGCAATTCTATTGGTTAAAATTTATCCCGTTTCTCCACAGGACAGGCACCCATAAGGCCCTGTCTCTGCTTTATTGATGCAAAAGATTGGAAAAAAATATATGTATATGGTAGATTCATGTACAACAATATGAACTTGTAGTTTTCGTATGACATGTAGTTTTGCTGTAAAAAAAATATTTAACAACACGCTATTTTTTCGCTTATTTTGTATATTTCTTCCATACGGTTTGGAAGTTTAAGAATATTGATACATGGAAAAATTGCTGGTAAAGTGTACTACAAAGTGAACATTGCTTATGTGAATCTATCAATATTTTGCAAAGAAAATGTTCAATATTGAGTATCCCATAATTTTAAAGCTCTGTGCCCACACAGAGCTTTAAAATTAGAAGGCGGCAGTCGCACAGTGGTCCGGATTTTAAAAAAGGTGGACATAGGATCGAAAATGCATATTTAACTTAACAAAAAATTGCTTCGTATAGGAAATTTAACGCTGATTAATACTTATTACTACAACTTTTCAAAAAAACTGCTCCTTCACGTCAAAAAAAAATATTGAAAATAAAAATGTATGGGAGAAAATCTATTTTTTTTTTCTCCGTTCAGTATCAAAGTATAGCAAGTAAACCTTATATTCTGGTAAACACTTATTGTCCTTAACACGACGACATATAAATTGCTTGCGTATCCCTGCGGCCTTGGCGCCTACGATGCTTTAAAGTATAAAATTTGAATGTTGAATTATCTTAATATTATTAACGAGTTTTTCTATTAAAATTAATCCAAAATATCATTTTTAAAAAACAAGCCCCCCGCGCGCCCCATCCGTGTTTTAGACTCGCCCCCTATCACTTTTAAATTAGAAGGCGGCAGTCGCACAGTGGTCCGGATTTTAAAAAAGGTGGACATAGGATCGAAAATGCATATTTAACTTAACAAAAAATTGTTTCGTATAGGAAATTTAACGCTGATTAATACTTATTCCTACAACTTTTCAAAAAAACTGCTCCTTCACGTCAAAAAAAAATATTGAAAATAAAAATGTATGGGAGAAAATCTATTTTTTTTTTTTTCTCCGTTCAGTATCAAAGTATAGCAAGTAAACCTTATATTCTGGTAAACACTTATTGTCTTTAACACGACGACATATAAATTGCTTGCGTATCCCTGGGGCCTTGGCGCCTACGATGCTTTAAAGTTTAATATTTTAATGTTGAATTATCTTAATATTATTAACGAGTTTTTCT
Organism: Lacanobia wlatinum; assembly: GCA_947578705.1. Lineage (NCBI taxonomy): Eukaryota > Metazoa > Arthropoda > Insecta > Lepidoptera > Noctuidae > Lacanobia > Lacanobia wlatinum. The sequence continues at coordinate 17,017,137 of OX388044.1, forward strand.
ATTAAAATTAATCCAAAATATCATTTTTAATAAAACAAGTCCCCCACGCGCCCCATCCGTGTTTTAGACTCGCCCCCTATCACTTTGGACTTAAATATAACTGGCGAAATTACAGTGTACTATAGTGTAGTATACACCTTTGCCGAACCGCTCGGGGAATATAAAGCGTGATATTATGATAAAATATATGTTTGTACATGTTTGTAGTTTTAGGTTCAATTAATTTTTTTTGCTTGTTGTTCTGTTTATATGGTTTGTTTTGTTTGTGACAGGAACTGTGTCAGGATTGACATCTATCGCTGACAGTCGCTGTCGCGGCCACACATGTCAGTATTTTTTATTTTATTTTTTCGTTGTCCATGGTTTGTCTATGACATGACCACGACAGTAATGACTTTTTATAATGCCCGTCCCTGACACAGGCTCGCAGTGGTTTTATGGACGAATGTTTGTCCCTTATTTTGTTTTATAGTTGTTTTTGTGTATTTAAAAAAAAAATGTTATGTTAATGTGCGTCTGTTTGGGCGGCATAAACAATTTTTCTTTCTTTCTTTTTTCTTTCTTAGACTAGCTCGTTGCAGAGGAGCCAATTCGATTGAGTGCATGTGCGCAGTTTCATACAGCAACTTTTATCAAAATACTATCGGCATCGCTTGGGTTTTATTTTTGCCTGCTCTTTTTTTCAAACGTTGCCGACGTTAATTTTTAATTTCTTTTATTACCAACAAACTTACCAATATTATAGAAAAATATAAATCAATATAAGTTATTTATTCATTTCAACATCATGTACAATAGTGGTACATAGGCGGACTTAATGTAACGAGGTCTTCTCTATCAGTCAAAGTTTTTGGGTTAAAATGAAATACGCTGTGGTAGGTGTAAAACAAATCAACACAAACATATTAAACAAACACAAGTTCATAAACAAACATTTATTTTCATTATTTGGTCGGACTATGACAATGCGGCGCGGCGCGCACTGCGGCGCGGCTCGCACTGCGGCGTGGCGCGCACTGCGGCGGCGGCGTGTCAGTCGCGTCTGGGACCGTTTGGCTAAATTGTATTGTTTTGATAAAATTATGAAATCTTTTAAATGTTCGATTTGAGCAATTCAAAAAAATAAGTGAATTAAATTACGATTTATTTCGAAAAAACTGATACCGAGGTGCGAATAACGCGGTCTGCTTTGTCGTATCTATTAATTTTAAATATATAAAAAATTGACACAACAATAACAGTTGGGCATATGGTATCACGGTCTTTTCCATTTGTAGATATTGATGGGTCCTCTAAAATTCGAGTTTATTAATTAAATAATTAAAAAAAATATATAATTTAAATCATTTTCTCAGCGCACGTAAAGGTAGGTAATTTGCAGGGTTCCGTAGTTAAATAAGGCTTTACAACGGTAATTCTTTTTAAAGAAATTTGAGCAGTGTGTCTTCTATAAACGAAACCGTTATTTACTGAAACATGTCGAAGTATTTCCGGGGCTGAAATTGAGAGCGCTAAAGATTTACAAGTACCAGGAGAACGGAACGACGATAAAGTGCTTTTAGGTACGAATATTTTTTTAACCGTCGAACAGAAATATGTATGTTGAAGTTTTTTCCGGGCTGAAATTGTAAACGCGATAGATTCACATGTGACAGGAGATCAGAAACATATTGAAGAAGTATCTCTATGGCTGAAATTAAGAGCGCTAAAGATTCACAAGAACCAGGAGAGCAAAAACATGTCAAAATATTTCCGGCGCTGGAATTGTGACCGGAAAGATTTCAAAAGTACCGGGAGACCAGAAACATGTCGAAGTATTTTCGGGGCTAGGATTGTGCATGCTAAAGATTCATAAGTACCAGGAGGCCAGAAACATGTCGAAATATTTTCGCGCTAGAAATAGGAGCGGTAAGGATTCAAAAGTACCAAAACAACAGAAAAATGAGGATGTTGTTCCCAGGCAGGAATTATGAGCGCTAAAGATTCATTATGTACCAGGAGACCAGAAACATGTCGAAGTATTTCCAGGGTTGGAATTGAGAGCAGTTAGGATTCAAAAGCACCAACCAGGAAATCAGATACATGTAGAAGTATTTTCGGGGCTGGAATAATGAGCTTTACAGCTACACAAGTACCTGGAGAACAGAACGATGTTAAAGTATTTTTGGGCTAGAATATTTTTTGTTCTTTTTTTAACAGTCAAACAGAAATATGTATGTCGATGTTTTTTCCGGGCTGGAATTATAAATGCTATAGATTCACAAGTAACAGGAAACTAGAAACATGTCCAAGTATTTTTTTGGCCGAAATTGTGAGCGCTAAAGATTCACAAGTACCAGGAGACCAGAAGTATGTCGAAATATTTCCGGTGCTGGGAATCGTGAGTAGCTAGTATTCATAGGTATCATGAGAACAGAAAAATTTTGAAGTATTTTCGGGCTGGGATTATGAGCGCTACAGATTCATTATGTACCAGGAGACCAGAAACATGACGAAGTATTTCCGAAGCTGGAATTGTGAGTGGTTAGCATTTAAAAATACCAACAGAATCGAAACATATCGAAGTTTTTCTGGGCTGGAGTTATGAGCGCTAAAGATTTACAAGTACCAGAATACCAGAAACATGTCGAAGTAGTGCCGGAGCTGACAGTACGGACAGTAAAAACTAACAAACTATCAGAATATAGAATCATGAAGATGAATTTCCGAGAATGAGAATATGCGACAAGGAAGTTGCGCGCCATCTCTAAAGTCTACGCAGACGAAGTCCCGGGCGAAGTGCTAGTATAATAATAAAGTGAGAAAGTTTGATATCTGAAAAATTAGTAATTTAAGACTGCTACACATGTATTATATAATTGTATGCACGGTTGTTTTCCCAAAAAACAGTGGCTAATAAATGGAAAATTCTGTAGTCCTTTGTAGCAAAAAATAAAATAATCTTCAAAGCCTTTTAAATTGAACAATAAACTGAAACTATTAAGTTCATTTACGAGATCGCACGGACGCCATTACCCTGCGTCTGTTCAATCTTTACGAATTTGATACGAGCACGAGGAATAAGAGTGAGACGCGGTCTCATCAGAAGCGTGTTGTTACTAATGAAAATATTTAAAGATATAATAAAACCCACAACACCAACCGAACTACCATTCACAGAACTCATCCATCGCTTTCCATCAGGCCTGATCGAGGTCAAGATCAAGCCCATTCCTCAATAAAAAACTGACCAAGTGCGAGTCGGACTCGCGTGCAAAGGGTTCCGAACGAATTTAATTTTTTAACATGTTATATTAACACTACAGACTTCTAATAGGTTTTCCTGTAATCTTTAGGTAAAAATATTATCTCCATTTTCTTCAAAATTTAAGGTTCAGTAGTTCGTCTAATTTCTTGAATAACTTCAAAACCATTTATTTTAATATAGTGAAAAAAAAAACAATATTTAAAATCCTCACTGTAAGCCCTTTCATTTGATATGTCGCATGATATTGTTCAATAAACTTCTTTTTCTAATTTTCCCCCATACTAAAAAAAATATGATTTACGTAACGCGTGTTTAGGTCATAATTGTCCATATTTGTACCAAATTTCAACAGAATCGGTCCAGTGGATCCGAAGAAAACTGGCTATGACAGACAAACCCTAAAAACCGGACAAGTGCGAGCCAGGATCGCGCACCGAGGGTTCCGAGTCTTGATTTTTTCCGAGTGTACATATATTACCCACGGAAGTTTATTATCTATGAAAACAAAATAATATATAGCAGGTAAGATTGAAGCATAAACTTAAATTTATTGTTGAACAAAATGTTCTCTACAACCAAAACTATAAGTTTGTAATCGCAAATAATATTTTTAAATGAAAAAGCTATTTTTTTAATATGAAAAGACGTTTTCCTTTATTTGTAGGTACTGTAAAATCTATATTCATGCCAAATTTCATGACTTTAGGTCAACGGGAAATACTGGCCCTATAGGTTTTGATTCCCTTGCGAGCTTCAAAACATGCGTCATAAATGGAGCATAAACGGCCTTATCTTTAGATTGCATTGACTTGAAGTTTGTTTTTTTTGGTACTAATCATTTGAAGAAATTAGCTTTTAACTTAATCGATTGTAGTTTGAAACAAGTTTTCTTATAAGAACCGACTACCTGTTTGACCTTTTTTTATTTGAAATTTGTTTGCTCTTGACTCTAGTCTAGGTCAGAGATGACAGAGACAAAGGCTACGATGGAGAGAGCTTACCCAGAAGGAGCCTGTTTACTCTGAATTTAAAGAGATGAGGGTTGTAAGCGTTCGGAAAGACAGACGCAGACAGAGAGTTCCACTCTTTTGCTGTGCGCATTATAAAAAACGTTTGGAAACGCTAGATATATAGTATCTGGTCTAGCGTTTCTAAACGCTAGACCAGATACTATGATACTGGATACTAGATACTTTTTATCCCGATGACTTACATGGCTTAACGGAGACAGATTCAAAAGTACCAGGACAACAGAAACATTTCAAAGTTTTTTTCCAGGCTGTAAATATGAACGCTCAAGATTCACAAGTACCAGGACACCACAGACATGTCAAATTATTTATGAGCATGATTTTTTTTTATACCAGGGCCAGGGGAGCAGAAGTGTCGAAGTTTTTTCGGGGCTGGAATTGTGAACGCTATAGATTCACAAGTACCAGGAGCGCAGAAATCGTCGAAGTAGTTCTGGGGCTGAAAGTACGGACAGCAAAAACTGTAAAACTATCAGGATAAAGAACCATGAAGATGAATTTCTGAGAATGAGATTTATTTTACTATTGATAGGCACGCGTTTGACCACTGTCTCACCTGTTGGTAAGCGACGATGTGGTCGAAGATGGAGCACGCTTGTCTAGAAATAACCTATTCACTCTCGACTAAAAGACGAGACTGACTTTGTCCCATATTCTTAAATGAGAATATGGGACAAAGAAGTTATGCGCCATCTCTAAAGTCTACGCAGATGAAGTCGCGGGCAGAAGCTAGTGGATAAATAAAAGTTTTACAGTTTATACAACCGATCAATTAGACACAGGTTTTGTTTTTTTTTTCTATCCGCTTACAATGGGACCTCGACTCACAGGGCCCTCGTTGACACCTGGACTTAATCTCATGCAATATTCATACTCACAGAGTTGCCCGGGCAACGAATAAAAAAGGCATTTTGTTTACGAATAGGTACTCAGTAGTTGGCGGGGTATTACCCAGGAGACTGATGTTTAGGCTACCTTTATGTGTCGAACGAAAATAAGTATGTTTAGGAAAAAGATATATTGAATACTAGCTGTTGCCCGCGACTTCATTCGCGTGGAAATTTTTAATGTGTAATGTGTAAGAACGGACCGCCTGATCAAAATGTGATCAATGTGGCTACAAAAGGTGTTCTTTTGGGCGCTGTAATTTGGGCGGTAAAATTCCTAAACAAAATTAAACGGCGTTAAGGCCACCCACTCGTTCTTTCACACGTCGTCGTCGTTGTTTTGCACTGCTGCAAAAGGACTCCCCGGCCGCTGTTTTTGATAATATTGCATGTTGGGTTATCTTTGCTTGCAAGATTAAGAGGCAACTTAAAAACGGAATGTGCAGTCCGACCACCGCTAAGCAAAGTTGCAGCAATGGACGAGGAAGCCATAGCTAGAGCTATATTGCAGCCCTTGCGGAGCTGGACTAGCAGAAGATACAGCACAAACTTACCCGTACCTCCTGGTACGTCAAGAAGGAACAATCCCCCCTTTCCAATATTTACTCGGCGCAGAATCATGTCATAGACTTGACACTGCTCGAGAAGTAATCGTGGTGCCATTTCATTGACATGCACTTCTAAAACCGCGGTATTAACTGCAACATCGCTTGACAATTCTTCCTTCGCTGCCATTTTCCAGATATGCGCCATCCATCCATTTACCATCATACCAGTTGTTACGCGTCGTTTCATAGTTTTGTCTTGTCCTGTCTTGTCTCGTTTCGTTTCGTTTCGTTTTGTCGCTCCCTCTTCATACTTACCACTAAGCAAAGAATCAATTCACAACCCTTGGTCCATAAAAAGTAAAACAGATTTATCCCACGGGAACCGTACTTTTTTCCGGGAAGTAAAAATAATCCTTTGTCATTTTTTGACCCTTTGCTCTCTGAAAAACAATAATAAATCTATCCCACGGGAACCGTAAACATTTTCAGGATAAAAAGCCTATGTCCTTTCTCAGGCTTTAGACTATCTGTATACCCAATTTCATTTAAATCGGTTCAGTAGTTTTGGCGTGAAAGCGTGACAGACAGACAGACTTACTTTCGCATTTATAATATTAGTAAGAATATATTCATATATTATATGTAAGGATTATTTAGAATTTATACATGAATTTATTTAGGGTGAAAAACCCACAAATACACTACTACTACACTATACTATACTATAGGGCTAACTACAAAATGTGAAAAAAAAAAATATTGCACCTTCATTTCATTATTACACGACAAAAGGTTAGGAATACCAGATTTTTTTCCGTGACTAAACTGCATTCTAAACCTAAAGACGATGATATAGGACCCACTTTTAAAGACACGGTTGCTTGAAATGTAGAAAATGAAATTATTTTATTATTTTCCTCGTCTAAGTGGATATTTTGCATGACTATTTACCTTATCCTTACAAAGAAAACTATTCTACATAAAGACATTATCGCTGACAGACGCTTTGGCATTATTTGCGCAGTTACGCACAACGTCATCGGTGATCACTTCAGGAAAATATTGGTTAGGTAATTCCGGAACGAGTCACGAGTAAACGAAGTTGTACTTGAATAAAGTCTTGTTTTCCCTCGTCCTTTCTACAAAGAACTCGTGTTTTTGGTTCAAAGTAAATAACTGTTCTGATCGTGATGTTTCAATAAATCCCAGTGCCATGACATCACAGACTAAAAGAGCCACAAGTTCCAATTGACATTAATTGAGTGCGACTTCGCCTGGCCACTCGCTGCGACTGTTCCAATCTAACCTCGCTTGCTACACTCGTCTCACTATCGACATCGCAAATATAACATTATTTTTAAAATAAAATGGGCCTGTACATACTCGGTTTTGTCGTCGCACTGATTTTGGTAAGTTCATTGAATTCTACTTATTAACCTATTATATATATTACATGTTATGTATGATTTGTGACTCCATTAAAAACATATTAAAATATCCGTTACTTACACTTTTAATATCATCAATAGAAGTGGATAATGTTATTCAAGATGGCGGCTATTCGACAATTTATTTTAATGACTTCTAAGTATATTTTTTTTTCTTTTTGCAGGCAGCGCTAGTTATCATATGGATAGCCTACTGCATGTTTGTCAGAGAGCGACATAAATCGGAGTTCTTCCACCACAATATCGCTGATCTGCAGCGCAGGAACCACATACTTGACGAGACAGTGGATGAAGTACCGACTAAGAAAGAAATGGCTGTTGGTGTCTTCATGCTGCCGTCTCGACATAAGCAGAAGATTGAGGAGTACGACAAGAGGCCGGATTACCCAGAGAGTCCCCCGCACGTATCGCATCACAGCACTGAGAAACTGATCGACATGCTCGATGACAACATTGATGTACACTACAGAGATGGTATCTACGAGGTTGACTCGCATGCGCATCACACTGGATGCGACACTGACGTTTGACTCAGCACATAGCACAACCAAGTGTAATCTCATTGGATTCTAGAAACACTGACGTTCTATCAGCGGTACGATACCGTCAAACGGGGTTAATAGGAACGCAGGGGTGAATAAAACAACACTTTGAAGGGGATTTTCACTTTATTTTAATTCTGCTTGCAGAATTTAAGGACTCAATTTTTAAATCAATATTAATTTTAAACTTTGATGTTTTTAGAAACCATTAATGTAGCATTCAAGTGTAAATACCATTTAAAGGTTTGTTTCTATTTACCCCTGCGTTTCTATTCAGCCCGTTTAACCAATATTGATTGCCGACAAGTAAATTTTTTGAGGATTGACCACGTGACATTTCAAGCCCTTGTCAATTAATCATTCAATAGTAATCGCTAATTGCATGTCATTTTATCTAGATTCCCAGCTCGCACCAACGATATTGTAGTCAGTATGCGTTTTGCACTATACTTGTATTTTTTAAGACTTTTTTAAACCTGTTACTAATAAACGTTTTATATTTAGGTAACGTAGTTTTTTTTTTGTAATATCTCCTAAGGTTTTATATCATACCTATCTGCTAACGCTACCTATGCATACAACGAAAACCTGCTTACTTTTTTAATCCTAAGATTATATAAGTAAGCAGGTTTTCGTTACATGATGTAACATTGATTCGAAAATAGAATGTCGGGCTAGTAATATTAAAGTCATCGTTTGAATTCATTAACCTTTATGTATCACTATTAAGACGTAAAATTGCTTGATTGTTTACATGTTAACCAATGATAATCTCTAGAATACCGATCTGATTATAAATACCCTTATATTAACACAAAACTACACCACTACCGATTGCCATAGTATACAACAGTCGACCGCAAGACGGTAGTGATACTTTAACCTTGAACTGACCTAGTGTAGTACGGAGTTACAGTGCTAAAGGAGGCCAGGTTGAACTGGTTTAGCTACCACTGACGAGCTATATGTACGGAGATCTTAAACTGCTCCAAACAAATGCCGGTAGCGAGTGCGTTTGTACTCACGATCACGACCGCGACAATAACATTTAAGACCTTGAGGTCAACGTATTGCTTCCCGCTGACGATGACGCTCGGGTGCGGTCTACATTGTAAGCGTCTACATGTGGGTGCGTTTGTTAACGTGCATTGTGTGTAGCCGATCTTCTGTAAAATAATAAAACCAGGCCATTTTTGTTCCTACTGTAGGGCAATAACCTCTTCTCATTCAGAGATTAATGTGCTTGCTCAAGGCACATAGGCGACTTCAAACTATATCATCACCATTTGTTTCAGTCAAAAGACGTCTACTGCTGTATATAGGCCATCCCCGTATCGTCACATCGAGCGGTCCTGTGCGTTTCACATCCAGCGGGTTCCCACGGCCATCACCAGGTCATAGGTCCTCCTTGTGGTAGGGGTTTCTACGCTGCGTCTTCCAGTACGCAGTCACCACTACAGAATCTTTCGGCTTCATCGACCATCAGTTCTGCGAGCAGAGTGCCCTTAGGTATATTAAATACAAGCTTTAGTCAATGACTTCACTTAATAAAAGTCGATATTAATCCCAAGACAAGGTACACAAGATAGGCGTGATTGTTTGACAGCTTAGAAGGTACATTATCAATAGCAATACATTGGTAATTTCCCAGATTTGAAGCCAAAACCTGGTGCATGAGAGGCGGTACCTACTTTTACTATTGGGGTATTACGACATTTTCAGTGTTATCACTGACACAGTCACAGTCTGGAATTTAGATTCAGAGGCAGTCAAGCGCGTGAAGCTAGAAACTATACGAGTTGGCGAGAAGCGAGTTTGTAGATCCGATAGTTTTGACACTCGGCTATAAGTGAGTGCTCTAGAGTGAGTGTGCCGGTCAATTGATCGCACCACTCGCTCAGGCCCGTACCGTAGGTAGAAATGACCGCTGGTTGGTCTCTCGGCGTGAGTTCTGACTCCTGATGCGACCAAGCATCGTTGAGCGATTATTATATTTGATATCTCTTGTCGTTGCGACAAACTAGTGGTAACAGAGTTCTCGCTAGCAGTGTGAATAGCCAACTATCGACTATTAATGTAAGTGTCTCTGTTACTTACACGGGATCTATTTTTTTGTGTCCATTTCCACAGAAAATAGTCGATAGCAAATCGCTTCTTAGTCCGCGGTGAGACAACTGCCTGAAACACATGATAATATTTTAGCTGATGTTCAGCTGTTTTCTGACAGCAATTGATGTTGCTATTTTGTTGCTGAATACGTGCAGTGATCGAAAAATTCACCAGAAAAATGTAATCTAACATTGATCGAAGACTGTTATATTTGAAAGTGTCTCAAAAGCCACTTTATTTATTTAGATCTCCAACAAAGAATACTTTTTTCGTGGGTGAATTTCCTCAAATTTTATACGACCACGATGTGGTCACTTAGAACCTCACCGTCATTAGCGCAGAAAAGCAGGTGGGTCATACTTCGCGAAGGGGCTCTATACTGGCACTGTGTTTAGGATGAGTCGATGATCTGTGAACCTGACCAAATGGGATAATTGCGCTATTTTTTTCTACACAGTTATACCATATTTAATTTACATTATTATACAAATGGTTCGTAAAGATATAAATTTTCATTGATAAAGCTAGCAGGGACTTGATTATAATATCGGGTTGGGTAATAAGATTCAAATGAGAAATGTCCTTAAACGGGGACGATACCCTCAAATCCAGCGGTAATCGTTTAATCAAATTAGGAGGAATCATCGATCGGAAGAATGGCTTATTTTTTTCGATAAAAAAAATCTGCTGTCTCCTCCATTTTTAGGTTCGTATCTATAACTTGACTGAGAACAGCTAATTTTTATTTCACAATGGTTCTAAAGTGAAAATATTTTCAGCTATTTAATTGACGTTTCTTATCTTAATCAAAATAGATATCCGAACAATGTGATCGATCTAAAGCTTCGAAGCGTGTGTTTTAATTACGACTATTTTAAATATCAAACAGGAATCAAACGTGTAGTGGTATTCTTTATTTTATTTGAGATAGGTTTGCTCTTGACTAGTTTAGAGGCTCTAGACAAGTGACATTTTCACTTGAAACTTACTCCACCTGCGATTTCAAGCTGTTCACAGAATCGACGAGCTGTGGCCTGTTACGCTAGCATGTTACAAAATTGTAATACATCGGAGATTAAATCCACGTGTAGAATTTCTCGTTAGATTGCATTGCTCCCGTCACCCAGATACGCAGTTTTAAAACCTTAGATACGTGCTTTCTGAACAAGACTAGCTAAGAAATATATAGAAGGTGTATTTTTAAAGCTAAGTCTTCGTACAGCAATAACAGGATATTTTAAAGAGCCTTTTTTATTTTAGTAACCGGAAAAATAATTAAGAAGACTGTTCTTAATATTTCTAGATTTTAGCTTTGTAAACAAATGAAAAAAAAAACGGCGTGTTGCATTAATTGGGCACAAATGTGAAAAAATGAATTTTTCACATTCAATATACATAAAATTGTTCCGATTCTGAGAGACTGACAGACCACGCACAGTTCGTAGCAAGCTGAAATTTAGCACGTAGGTTCCTTGGGGTGTTTAGGGAATCACCAAGAGTGCATTTCCCGAAACTCCTACGGGAACGGAAAGTAAACATTGAAGATGCCATTTCATAAAGTGGCCAAACATGTCATGTAATTGCCAGATTCTAAAATATTGCCACGAAACATCGTATACATTTATATAACTTTAGAAAGCTTGTTTATTTATAACTAGTGATACACAACCGTACATAGTTTCTTTGGGAGTCTCCTTGGAAGTTCAATTAACTGTGTGTTAGGGAATTTAAATTGATTCAGCCATAGAAACAAACGGTGTGGCTTTGTTATTCATTTTCAGGCGTTTTTCTTATTGTTAATTTCAGAATATTTTAATGAAAAAGATTCATGATTGGCACGCCAGTTGGGTCTTTCTATATGCTAAAACAAATAAATCACTATCACCGATGTGATTTGTGTATTTTATGCTGAACATAACATTTTAAAATTCATGTTTAATAAGAGTCTAGAAATTAAGCATTCAATTCAACTTTAAAACTTTAAGATTTTTTATTCCTTTATTAATGTATTTCAATTTATTATTCTGTCTTTTAGCTTAATTATTCGGCTTCAGAGTTACTTAGCGTTAACTTTTGTAACTACTTTCTGTTCAATCAATAAAATCTTGCCTATTTTATAATATTAACAGGTTTTGGAGAAAACTTATAAAACATTGATTTAATTTATGTTATCAAATAGGCCTGCACTTGGTTGATATCTTGACTAGTCGTATTAAGCACTTTCTTCCATGTTTTTATGGGCACGACCAAAATATGGACCTCTCTGCCAGCTTCAAATTTCCCAATACCTTCTGTCACAGACCTCATCCATCGATTTATATTTGTCGAGGTCAAGAGTAGGGTCATCTACACTAATATTATAAAGAGAAATGAATAGGCTCCGAAACTACTGGACCGATTTGAAAAATTCTTTTAGCATTGGATAGCTACATTATCAGGGAGTAACATAGGCTATATATTATCCCCGTATTCCCACGGGAACGGGAACTACGCGGGTGAAACCGCGTGACGTCCACTAGTCATAAATAAATTTATATTGGATAATTTATAAGTCGGCTAAAGCAGTTCAGCTAAAATAGTACTGGGCCGGACACGTTTTGCCGCATATCGAATGGGTCATGGGTTAAATCAACCACATTGCGGCACTGAAAAAATCCGGCGTTTCGTGGCCGACCCAACTGAAGATGGCAAAACGAACTGGCCGCCTATCTACATCCACACTTGTCTAAAGCTGTTGGGATGGATCGAAAAGGGGAGGCCCTTGAAGAAGGGCAGTACAAGCTAAAAATAAAAATAAAATAAAGTGGCAATGTTCTCCAGAATGTAGGTACGAATCTTAAACAGAAAGTATCACGAAAACAGATTAATAACACTTATCATAATCTTAAGTTAAATCTTAAGCTTGCCAAGTCTTATTCATGTGTACAACGTGGCACAAATAGTTCGGAACAAAGTCAACAAGTTATGATATATTGACCAAATACCATTCTCTGTTTGCCGATATGGCTTAATTATTTTGGGTTAGCTCCCAAATTACCAAAGGCTGTGTTTAAGCGTGTAACGCTTAATTAGATATCGATATTAGTGTAGATAGTAATATTTACTATCGATAATAATAAGACTGGGTAAATATGTATTTGGATTATAAATCAATATTAAATCGGTTAGTGATATTCTGGAAGATTTGTTTATTGACATCCTATTTTTTCAGGCTTTATTGGTATCAATGAAACACACGATTTGTAAAACCAACTCCCAAAAAATCTTTACATTTTGTCGAATTATGTGAACGAAAATGCACTGAATATCTGTTTGTTTTAGTGGAAAATTATGGAGAGGCTTTTGCCCAGCAGTGGGACAGAAGGTAACAATAAAAAATATATAAAAAATCACGTTGTAGGTATGTGACAGGATTCACTCTTGCAGTGAAATTTACACGTACCAGCTAGTCTATTCTGTAAGAAACTATTTCGATATCGAGCTTCACCTGAGTGATCAAACTCACAAAGTGAGCTTTATTGCACACAGCATAAAGGTCTTCATTTGAAACTCACCTCGAATTCTACTGTCGAGATACGAAAATGTTGTTAGAGAATAGCACTACACAAAAAGTCAATTATCGTACTTAAAGCGTTTATATTATGTATAACAGAATAAACGCTATACCTATTAAGAGGTCATTGTAGATACTCATCATTATGAACAAATTTTACTATGGGTCCAATCCCGAAATCGCAAAAACCAATTGCTGTTCAGTATATTTTGTCGAGTTATGCGCACAGAAATGTATGGGGGAGTCGATTCTTTTTTCGCGATTTCAGCGTTGGTCCCATAGTGAAAGTTGTTCATAATGATGAGTTAAATAACCCCTTAAGAGGAATACCCCTTAAGGGGTCATTGACACAATATACAACCTATAACAGAATAAGCGCTATTGCGTTTATTCTGTTATATTCAAGACATCACACTCAGTGACAATCAATCCTTATCCTTACTAATGTATTATAAATGCGAAAGTAACTCTGTCTGTCTGTTTGTCACGCTTTCACACCAAAACTACTTAATCGATTTAAATGAAATTTGCTACACAGATAGTCTAGAGCCTGAGAAAGGACATAGGCTACTTTTTATCCCGGAGTATGTTCCCTAGGCACCAAGCGGGCGAAACCGCTGGCAGAAGCTAGTGTCAAAATAAATTAAAATGTTAGCTAAATTTAAAAGTGGCGCCAGTGACGGAAAAGTTAAAAGGGAATCGCTTGTCTTGGTATGGTCATGTGAAGAGGAGGGATGAAACGCATGTAACTAGAAGAGTTATGAACATGAATGTGCATGGATGGAGAGGGAGAGGAAGGCCAAAAAAAAGATGGATGGATTGTGTGAGGAGCGATATGAAAGAAAAGGGAGTTAGTGATAGAGTGACGACTGATAGAACAGAATGGAAGAAAAAAACGTGTTGCGCCGACCCCAAGTAACATGGGATGAGGGCAGGAAGATGATGATGTTAGCTAAATTTAGAGGTTTTTTTGACAGTTTGCGACTGTGATGCGAATCCAAAAATACGAGAAATGCCAGGAAATGTATATACAATGTGTAACAGAATAAACGTAATACCTAAAAAGTGATATTCCGGCATTTAATTGAACTGTTAGGAAAATTACTTGGTTCAGTATCATTTAATGTATCAATAACTTGCCTAACCAAGTAGCTGATCATAGGGCACAGTGAGTTTAGGGCACCCCGGCACGGATAGGTTACGTTCGAATGGTATGACGGGAGCTGGAGTGAGCGAGCGAAATTAGCTCCCATCATGCCATTCACGTTAGAATTCTTTAAACTCTGCAGGCAGAAGAGCTAAGAATATTGAAATTTATTGTTGTTATATAGAATTCCCAAAATTAAATATTTCATCTATTTTCGTCACACGGTTATCCAATTCTACGAACGACCTAAGCATCTGCCAGTTACTTTATTAAAAGTTGTATTCGATGCTTTGGCTGGGTATCATTAAGGCCGCTGATTAAACGACGCCGTTCAATGAAAAGGCTAGGCAGCCAATCAAACAGCTAAATAAGTTTGTAGGCTTTGACATAAATATCAGCATGCTTTGTATACAAGACTACTCAGACAGCGGGGCGGTCTTGTATACAAAGCATGCTAAAAAGTGTAATGGAGTATTATAAAATATTATTTTAAAATATTTGGCCTTTAATTATGAAATTGCTTATTTAATTAGCCCTTTTTACTATGATTTGACTACAAATATTAATTCAAATAAACTTTACATTTAGGCGATTCGCACATTGCACCGCTTTACGCAGCGTAGTGCGGAAGTGCGTGTTCTTACGTTGCTTGAATGTATATCTCTTTGCATTGAAAACATGCGTAGTGCAAAACAAAGAAAACGTAATCGTCGTCGCTACGCAACCCGCAGCGTATAGAGGGGCAGTGTGTGAATCGCTTTTGAGCATGTTATTCTTTTAACAAAATAAGTTTAATAGTCGTTTACTGAAATATTGCCATATGTATAACCCTGAACAATTGTTATTCCTGTGTGCTCCTGATAGAGCACGCCATAGTCACGTATACAAAGCATGACTAAAACACGGACTGTGCGTCATTGGTTCAATTGCTTTCGTGAATTCATACAAAAATGGTTATAAATACCTATATATGACGGATATTATAACAGTAAAAACAGAACCCAAATACTCGTAAATATGCTTTAAGTATAAATATTATTTACAATAATTCCAAGCCACACCGAATTTATCATGTTCAAAGTGGCTCTTTTAATAAAATGGAACAAAATAAGGAAAAACCTAATGTAGTTGTAGTAAGGAACATCAACATTGAATTAAATTATTCAATTATCAATCTTACAAACATAATATAGCATAGTCGGCCTTATAATGTTCCCACTGTTGGGACTCAGGCCTCCTCTCTAGGAGAGGGAATGGGCCGTA
Organism: Lacanobia wlatinum; assembly: GCA_947578705.1. NCBI lineage: Eukaryota > Metazoa > Arthropoda > Insecta > Lepidoptera > Noctuidae > Lacanobia > Lacanobia wlatinum. The sequence goes on from OX388044.1 coordinate 17,032,912, forward strand.
ATCCACCACGCGGGCCCAATGCGGGTTGGTGAATGTCACGTGTCTTCGAATTTTTGGTTCTAGGACATGCCGGTTTCCTCACGATGTTTTCCTTCACCGTTTTGAGAGCAGTGGTGATGAAATAAATTACACAAAGTAATGTCCCTGGCTGGGTTTGAACCCGCGACCTACAACTCGTAAGTCGAAGCCATTACCACTCGGCCACCACTGCTCAGCTTACAAGCTAGCTTACAAGCTGGTTTGGCAAAACACAGGATTGGCAGACCGCGAAGGAGATTTCGAGACGACCTGGATGGCTTCCTTAAGAATTGGAAGGAAGAAGCACAAAATCGAGAACGCTGGAAAGAATGAAGGAAGGCCTTTGTGCGGCAGTGGGACAGTGCAGGCTAGGAATAATTATCTAAAATACCAAAAATAAATACACTGTTGTAAGGAATATTTATGACATCCTTATAAATAAAGCTAAGCTTTGTGCTCTTTTCTCTGTACAAAATTTCCATTTAAGTATATTGTGTGTACATAAATAAATAAATAAAATTCTTCCGTTACAGAGTGACTGACAGACAAGGCACAGCCGAAACTACTGGTCGTAGAAAGCTGAAACTTGGCACAAAGCTTTCCACTCTTGCACTCCGTAGGGGAGCACGTAGAGAGGATTTCTCGAAATTCTTACGGGAAAAAACGGGAATTGCACGTACCAAGTCACGTGCAAAACCTACTTCAATTATAATACTCAAGAAAACCGAATACAATACAATTATTTATTTATTTTCTCCCACAAATAACAAACTATATACAATTTATGAAGGAAACAGTTTGAAGATGGGAGACAGGAGCCCATACTAAGTAAAACCTGTGCTATGGGTCACCTGGTCTCCTTATCTCGGATTTATATATAGATCCATAGCAAAGATACAAACTAATATGGTAGGGAGCGCTCATGGCTGATTACTACTTAAATTAGAATATGACTGGTCTCGTGAATTAAGAAACGAGAAGAAATTCTCAAAAAGATTTCTGGTTAGAAAATTATGCTATTACCCATGTAACTTATATAAGGATATGATCATGTGCTTCAAAATAAGATGCTGGTAGCAAAATGTTACCTAACATGTTTTCCTTCTACTAATAGTAAGAAAACATCTTAGGTCAGATAGAGTTCAGGTTTCTTATTTTAGTTTGCGTGTTTGTTCCTTATAATATTCATATGTAGCATGCTCCAGCCTATTTGTATAAGTAAGTTCGTTTATTACCCATGTAGCGGTATAAGAAAGATCTTATTTTGTGATGCTACATGCTATTTGATCGTGACATAAATAAAAATAATTATAGTCCTCGTGACTAATTTCGTCCATGGCGGCCAATCTTGAGATTGGCCGCGGGACGTGCTATATTCGTAGTGCAAAAGACAGATGCACCTCTTCCATCACTCTCGCAGTCGAAGTGAACGGCAAATCGATACTTACGCCTGGAGAGAGATCTGGCACTGGATTAATAGCCTAACGTGCTTTCCGAGGTACAAGGGGGGTGAACTCCGGGCTGTGAAAGAGAAATTCCTAAACAAAAACTTATTGACTGACTAGTGAATTCAACCTAGACTCCACGCTTGTAAGTGACTTGCGACCATAAAACCAATGGAGGAGTCGGTGATATAAATAAGAAACATACAAACTCGTTGGTTTTGTGGTCGCAAGGGTTCGATTCCCAGGTCGGTCAAAGTGCTATTGGGTTTTTACACCTGGCATTTTTCAGTAGAAGCTTGTAGCTTGGATTTGCACACGGTTGATGCCACGGCTAGCCAGAACGCTAGCTAGAGAGTAGCCGATAAGTTAGAACTCCGTGTTATTCATGTTGTTGTTGTTAATGTTTTTGTGTTGTTGTTATGTTTTTGTGTTTGTGTGTTGTTGTGTTTTAGTTTTGTTGCTCTGTCTTCTGTTACCTAAAAGAACGTTAAGTGTGATATAACATTGAGTTCTAACTTATCGCCTACTCCGTCTCCTGCTACTTATGAACGTTAGGTGTGGTATGGTTTTTAAGCTAAAATCGTGTCCTATTCTTTTTAGACTATTTTCGTTGCGAGACTCCGAAGCAAAACCATGAAGCTTCATGGTTTCGCCGACTTTCAGCTGATCGGCAATGTTGATTCAGGCTTTTAGGAATTTTAATGGTTAGTAATAGCGCGCGGCGGGCTAAGGCAGACCTTCGGGCAACGCAAACGTGATTTATAATTAATACCAAAACAATTATAAACCCATGCTTTTGTGTTAATATACATTTTGGCTATTTTCACCTTTCGTAGGGTCTCATCTATCTCTGTACTAATATTCAAAATTCAGATTAGTAATCTAGGCGTAAATCCGTAACGAAAAAACAAACTCACTTTTACATTTAAAGAGGCAATATTATAATTAGTTACCTACGCGCTATTATAGGAATGGTGCAAAAGAACCTCCTCTTAATAATGTACATTTATTTTCTAAATCCTGTCTGTCGTTGCGGCGTGATTGATCGTGACGAATGATCGAATACATTCATAGCAAGTGATATATTAAACTTCAGCCACACAGCTAGGAGCTTTACTTTTAAACATACTTCTTCGTGAGTGTTGTTTCTCGAGAAAGTATCAAATAAGTAATGCAGCGTGCAAATGTATAGTACCAAATTGTAAAAACAAACAGCAGATTTGTTCGGGGGTTTCTTTTTTTTTTTTTACTATTTATAGGCTCGCGTTTGACCACTATCTCACCTGATGGTAAGCGATGATGTGGTCGAAGATGGAGCACGCTTGCCTAGAAGTAACCTATTCACTCTTGACTTAAATACTCCCAGGTTATAGCTATCAGGAAACACAGACTCCGGCAGGGAATTCCACTCCTTAGCTGCACGCACTATGAATGTGTTCCCAAAACGTTTTGTGCGCGTGGGTGGGATGTCCACCATGTACCGGTGGCGCATCGCCGTTCTTTGAAGGATGAACGTCATTCTCCGGAAGAGAACCATATCAGATTCAGTGATATAGCTTGCAAGAGCAGCAAGCTCCAGGGTTTTTTTTTTTATGGGACAAGCCCGCCACACATTCCCAACCACTGCAACTCCTGAAAGCCAGAATCAACAGTGGCGACCACCAGAAAAACGCCGAGCCAATGAAGCCCGACGAGTCCCGGAGAAACGATACCTACCCCTCCCCCTCTCCCTCCTCCCTCCTCCTTTCCTACTCCTCCGCTGTACTTTTCTGATTAAATTTGCTGCAGGATCCAAGACAGTTAAGCTCCAGGGTTGCGGAATTTGTTTGAAAGAGTCACCGCAGCCCTGGAACGCAAAGGGCATTAGGAGGAACACGGATTGGTTTTAGTCAGCAAGAGCCCGACACTCCTTTCCGTTCCGCTCAGAGCTGAAGGAGTCATTTGATGATAACCCATCCTTAAAAAAGAAGTAGCAAGCTAAAGTATGATACATTTGCTGGTTATTGCCGTAGGACCGATAGCCAGTGAAGCAGACGAGGAATATAGAGTTCAGACTCAACCACCACGACTGACGACCTCAAAAATGTAACTTTGCATTTTAACTTTGCTTTAGCATACTAGATGTAAATGAAAACTTCTGTCTAGTGGTACCACTCAGTATACAACGTGGAACAGAAAGAAGACAAACGCGTTACCTCTTAAGAGCTTATTGTATTCATCATTATGAACAACTTTTACTACGGGAGCAAACCCGAAATCGCGAAAAAAAATCTGCTGTTTAGTATATTTTGTCGAGTTATGCGCACATAAATGTAGGTATGGGGCAGCAATTTTTTTTTGCAATTTCTGCGTTTGTTCATAGTGTAAGTTGTTCATAATTATGAGTACATTGACTCCTTACACGTTGTAGATACGGATAGTACTAGGTAGTAGTGGTCACACTATCCATACTTAATTTTATAAATGATGCATATCCTTCTTATTCAGTGTGTGAAATATTTCTTATATTGGATGAGAAAAAAGTCGAGAGCCAAACCTAGAATTATGACTTTTTACATACAAAGTCTCGCCGCCAGCATTTCCTCTTAACGGATGAACATGGGTAGACCAGACTTCTGAAATAAGTCACAGGCTTCTTTTTTTCCCGGATGTATTTTCCCCCTTTGGCAAAATTTACTATCCCCTTGAGAGAATTGACACGTGTCGGGCGAAACCAATAAATATGCATCGCAGCAATAAGTATGTGATTTTAACGTGAGATACAATTTTTCAAAAAATATCGGCTAAATATATTACCTTCCTCAGTAAAATTATTATTAATCGTAGATGCTATATGTGGGAGGATCAACCAGGAGTGTATTTAATGAAATAGGCGCCAGCAGAAACATAAAATCCTCATTATGGGGCAGGAAACGGTTAAGGGAGGCTTATGGGGGATAACGATAAGGATTCCCATCGTCAATTACGTTTACCATGGATGCACTTTCGTTGGTAACTGTGTTCGCGGTAAATTTATAATGGACCAATTTTCCAAAACATCGAAGCCAGTTATGATTCAAAACCAGTAGAACTTAGTCTCCATTATTTGAATTTGGAATCTATCCTTTATCTATATAATATAAAAGCGAAAGGTCACTCACTCATTCATTCACTCACTGATTAATCACGAAATCTCAAAAACTACTTGACGTATGAAGATGAAATTTGGCACGGAGGTGAATTATAAATAGGAGCCGTCAGCTAAGAAAGAATTTTAGGAAACTCCCCCCGTAAAGGGGTGAAGTGGGGGGTGGAAATTGTTTGTACTAAATCTGCGCAGTAGAAGTCGCGGGCGAAGTGTTAGTTCCAGAAAATAATAAAATTTTTGGAACAACAAACTCTATAAATATAAGTATAGAGAGGTCAAATCGGATATATACAACTTTGTTTCACGCCCATTTCAATTTAATTCCTAGTAGCTTTTTGATGTCCTTATTTTAGTTAAAGAGTTGCGCTTTTGTTTTGTATAGTTTTTATGTATCAATAGTAAAAGTCGGTGTTTTTGGGTATGTTTCGTCGTTTTTGACATCGAAATTCGTATTATTTTGGAAACAAAGTTTTTATTTTCCACTTTTTAGTGCTGATTCTCCACAACTAAATTGATATTTACATGTGCATACCCCTTCACAACGTACCGGCGTGATGTTATGTTATGTACTGGTGTAAAAATTACACAGACGTGCGATTGCAGCAATCTCGGTCCATTTGCTATCATTTATTGAGGAGTTCCGTTGCTTATTTCCGAAGTTCTTCATCAGATCTTCACCAAATTGAAAAGGTACTACTCCGAGAAAATACTCAAACGTATAAAAACTACCCAAATTGCTTCAAGTGTGCTTATGAAATTTGAAGAGTTCCCTCTATTTCTCCAGGATTCCATCATCAGATCCTGATCTGATGGCCAGCTTGACTTGGGAAGTCTACCTTTCCAAACAAAAAAAGAATTTTCCAAATCGGTCCAGGCGTTTTTGAGTAATTAGGGTAGGTATCTACATATAAAAAGGTTCCGACGAATTGAGGACCTCCTCCTTTTTAGGGTATAGAATTTAATAGAAGGAGCAAGTCCGACACGCACTTGGCCGGATTTTGAAGTTGTTTAAAACAAAAACTATTATAGAATTTAATAGAAGGATGACAACATTGCGTTAGTTGGTTCATTGTAGATGACAATACAGACAAATTAGGTCAATGATAGCAACATTGCCATTATTATCATCAAGGGTTAGCCAAACAATACGACAACGCCGCGGGCTGCTCCGATTTTGTTTTATTAGGTACTTCAGTTGTGCCTGAAACGTTATTTATTAATTTTAAAAGCTAAATACTAAAATCAAATTGTGTTATTTAAGTTGGTTCCAAACCAACCTAACTATGTAATACGACAACTATTTAAACTAAAAACTAGCTGACCCGCTATGTTGCGTACCTTTTTCTATTAATACTCCGCTCCTATTGGTCGTAGCGTGATGTTATAATATATGATGATAATGACCATAATGACGTATAGCCTTCCTGGATAAGGCACTAGAAACATTAAGAAATGTCAGTCACTGATATTTTGTGCAATTCCATTGAATGACTGTCATTTTGTCATTTTGGTAATACTGCTCCACTTCTCCGCTCTGCTGCCTCGCTCCGCGTCTATGGACAGGTAGCTTTAATGAGCTATTCAACGCTAAAATATTTTTTCAATTCGAACCAGTAATTCCTGAGATTAGCGCGTTCAACCCAACGAACTCTTCAGCTTTATAATATTAGTGTAGATGCGAAAGTGAGTTTGTTTCATTTTACCGATATTGATGAATTATGTACCAGAGATAGATGGGACCCTGGATTATAGACAACTCTTTTTTTGCGAAAATGTAAATTAACGGAAACGAAGCCACGCCCAAAAACTAGTTACTTATTACATTTTCAAAAGTGTTTTTGAGTCAAAAAACCCAAATACCTATGAAGGGTTGTTTCAAATTGAACCAATCCAGTGTCCGAAACGAATTCAGCAACTCTTTCATCTCTACTTAAAAAAAAAAAAATTAACTAGCAGCTCGTTTTTATAACCCGAATCCAATTAGGGATATTCCCGGAGGCACGGGTTTGGGAATTCCAATCATGTTGTTTCGATTTGATAAAATTACGCATATTCGCCCAAGGGAACGATTCACTTCTCGAGTGTAAGGTAAGCAAAAACTAAATATCAACACTAACTGGCAAATCATTTATTCATGTAATATTGTACCTCTTTGTAGAGGTACAGTAGTGGTATATGACCTTAATGCAACAAAGCATTGTCCACCTGTGGGCTAAATGCTCTGTGGTTGGTGTAGAACAAATAAAATATAATGTACACAAGCTATAAACCACCACTCTCGTATTCCCCAAAGGGTTAAGCAGAAGCGTACCTATAGTACACCCACATTTCACAAGTTCTGTTTCAGTCCCAAGATATAGGAGACTATTTCCTTCAACAGGATACAAATCCAGACTCCAGGCTGGTGAGAATCCGTCCGTCTCACTGTCAGTGGGCTGTATCTCAAGAAACGTAACTAGTAACCGTAATTGGACAGTTGAAATTTTCACAAAGGGTGTATTTGTTGCCGTTATAACAATAAATAGTAAAAATAAAGTTTTGAGGTTCCCATACAAGAAGCCTTCTTTTTTTTTGTTTATGGTACGGATTCCTTCGCGTGAGACTCCGACTCGCACTTGGCTGGTTTTTTTTAAAGTGAAAGCCGTATCATTCTTTCATTTTGCAGTCTCGAAGAAGAAAGTAGAAAAGGACAGAGGCAGACTTAGTATTCTACGACCCATTTAGAAACAGAGATAATTATCACAGCGTTAAACATGATATCATCATCATCATATCAGCCGAAAGACGTCCACTGTTGGACATAGGCCTCCCCCAAGCGTCGCCACAACGACCGGTCCTGTGCGTCTCGCATCCATCGGCTACCCGCGACCTTCACCAGGTCATCGGTCCACCTTGTGGGAGGCCTTCCGACGTTACGTCTTCCGGTACGCGGTCGCCACTCCAGAACTTTTCGGCCCCGTCGACCATCTGTTCTGCGAGCAATGTGCCCGTCCACTACCACTTTAGTTAGGCGATCCCTCGGGTTATGTCGGTAACCTTGGTTCTCTTGCGGATATCATCATTCCTGATTCGATCACGCAAGGAAACTCCAAGCATTGCCCTCTCCATTGCCTTTTGAATGACTTTGAGCCTTCTGATGAGGCCCATTGTAAGCGACCACGTTTCAGTTCCGTATGTCATCACTGGCAACACACACTAATCATAGACTTTCGTTTTGAGACACTGTGGTATGTGGGACGAGAAGATACCGCGCAACTTCCCAAACGCTGCCCAGCCGAGTCGGATTTGACGGTTGACATATTTTTCGAAGTTTGGTTCGAGGTTTCGAGGTCTGATCCTGAAGTCGGACTGACATGGTGGCGTTTTTGTACAAACCTTTCAACACCTTGATGTACCGATAGTCGATCTGGCACCGTCTCCAACGGTCGGGAGGCTGAAAGTCGTCAAACCTGCGTGCGAGACGGTTCGGGATGACTCTGGAAAACAGCTTGTAGATATGGCTTAGAAGTGCGATGGGCCTATAATTCTCAAGCAGGGCATTGTCGTACTTTTTAAAGAAGAGTACCGCCACACTTCTACTCCATGCCTGTGGCATTTTTCCTTCAAGTATGAGGGAATTGAACAGTTCCTGAAGGGCCTTAACGACCGGTCTTCCACCCGCCATCAGGAGTTCGGCCGTCATTTATTTATTCATTTGGGACAATTCCATCTTCACCCGACGCCCTGTTGTTTTTAAGCTCCTTCAGAGCCATCCTAATCACATACAGGCTGACGTCCGGGATGTCCTCGCTATAGTGCCGGGTCAATCTAGCTCTTGGGTCGTTAGCCAGATTCGTATCGGGTTTAGTCATTGACGTGTATAAACTGTCCGTAAAACGTCTCGATATCTCTCAGACGCTCCGATTTGGCGGATATGGTTCTGCCATCAGCGGTCTTCAGTTTCATCAGCTGGCTCTGTCCAATAGGCAGATCTGTAGCAAAGATCCTGGAGCCCGTATTCCGCTCTATTGCGTCTTTAATCTTTTCAGTATTAAAGCGGCGGAGGTCTCTTTTCAAGGACTTGGAGATCCGTCTATTGAGCTGCCGGTATCTGCACGCATCTTCTGAAGACTGCAGAATCATCTCCCGCCTCTCCTGCATGAGCTTCAAAGTAGGATCAGAGACTCTCTTGTTTCTATCTGTACGGCGAGTCTTGAAAAAGTTAGACCCGACCGTATGGACAGTTTCCACTAACCCATTGTTGCAATCGTCCACGGAGCTCCCTAGGCACTCGAAACGGTTCTGAAGTTCGAGCTGAAAGCTCTCGGAGTTTTGGATCTGGATCTGTGCTGGATGGAGCGTAGATCTCATCAGTCGAGACCTTTCTAGCTTGATATTTAGATTCAATGTGCCTCTTACCATGCGGTGATCACTTCCGGTTTTCACCGCGTTAATCACAGAGACATCATTGAATATTTGCTTCTTCGTCGACATGATGAAGTCAAACTCGTTTTTAGTTACACCGTCTGGGCTCTGCCAGGTCCGCCTTCTGTGATCACGATTTCTGAAGAAGGAGTTCATCATATAGAGGCCCTTCTTTTCCATAAAACTAGCCAGTAAGTGTCCCGGTGTTTCCGACGTCCAAATCAAAATTGCCCCACTCGCAGCTCGTCACCGTCTCGTTTGCCCAGTTTCGCGTTGAAGTCCCCCATGACCACGGTGAAGTGAGTTTTATGACCATGTATGGCACCGTGTATGAGGTTATATCCAGATCCTCATACACGGTCTCTGTTTCGTCGTCGGGGTGTGTCGAGGTTGGGGCGTAAACCTGTACGACCTTCAACGAATATCTTGATGATATTCTAAGTATCAGGTACGCCAACCTGGTCGACACATTCTCGATGCTCACCACATTGGACACAAGGGACCTGTGAACGATGAATTCGAAACCACCCCGGGACTTCTGGTCACCCCCCCGGAAATAGAGGAGATTGCCGGATTTGAGAATTATCGTGTCCTCCCCCTCTCTTCGGACTTCAGACAATCCTACAATACTCCATCGCAACCTACTCAATTCCTCCTCAAGTTCGGTATTCTTCTCGTCGGTCCGGAGTGTTCTCGTGTTCAGTGTTGCCAGGTCTAGTCATAGGTGTTTATTATGGTAGCCGGGTCCACTCCGGGGATTCTTCGCACCCCTTGCCTCGCCGTGACCTTAACCGCTACCGGAGTCAAGGGTAGACGGGCTGCCGGGCACTAGGGGCCATTTTTTGGTTGTGCTTGTCATTGGGAGGGGGATTGCCATAATCGCCACGCTTGGCAGGCGGGTTGGCGATCGCAGTGTATGGTGTTGAGTTTTACAGAGAACGCTGCTGCCCATTCTCTGGCAAGTCCCTTAGTCGCCTCTTACGACACCCACGGGATGTGATGGGATGGTATTATCTACTATACTACTACTACTACTACACTACTATACTATATATATTATATACTATAATGTAATTTAGTATTTACATAATGTTTTAGTTTTAAGTTATCTTGCTGCGCCCTAACAGGGTCATGTACTTATTAGTTATAAGAAAATCCTGTAACTGTGTGTATATTTTGCAATTAATAAATAAAAATAAACTATGATCAAAATTCCAAATACTTATAAACCTGATTTACAGAGAATTTCAAATCGCTTTAATACGTGGGAGTTCCAAATTGTGTGGGTGGATAATTTAACCGTAGTTATATTCAGTTGTGAATGCTTTCACCTTTAAAGTTTCATGTTTTACAGTTATTTCAGATTGCAACGGGATATTTTAAAATGTTAACTTTAGCAAGTTTACTAGTTAGTTAAATGTGTAACAAGTTTTTTTAGGAGATCTAGGTTATTAGGTATTTTTAAATATTATTAATAATCTTTATCAAATTTTCTCTGAACTAAACTCCGGTCAGACAGACAGACGGACATGGCGACTACGCCTTGTTGACTACGGAACCCTAAAAACGTTGTTTGATACACGTGAGTATTTATTAATGCAGCCTATTGGCTCCATAACGGCCTTTCCTTTGGCTTTTTTTTAAGGATGGGAAATCATCAAATGACTCCTCCCGCTCTGGGCGGGGTAGAAAGGAGTGTCAGACTCTTACTGACTAAAACCTATCCGTGTTCCTCCTAATGCCCTTTGCGTTCCAGGGCCTCGGTGACTCTTTCGAACAAATTTCGCAACCCCGGCAGGCACTGACCCCAGCGGGCCCCGTCTACTATGCTGACATTTCTTTGAGGCGCGCGTGGAACACAACGTGCCGTCGACCCGGGCCTGGTTCTGATCAGACGGCGAGCCACCCAATGCTCGCCAACCGCAAGCCCGTGCCTACGGAGGCCGGGAATCGCCCTGCGACTCCCGACGCCCGGGGCGTCTTCTTTGTATTGCGTCGGCTGGGGCGTGAGGTTTCCCTCTCTCTCGCGCTTCTTCAGCCTCCTCCTTCGCTAGCCTTTCCTTTGGCTAAGGCGCCGATTCCGTCTCGGCTTGCCCAATTGCATCAAAATGTTCTATTTCTAAATCATCCTTTTCATTCAAATGTCCTCTACGTTCACTTGCAAGAAGCACTTTATACATTCCATATATTTCCACTTCCCCTAATTACATTCAGCTATACTTATAATACATTCACAGGCTGCTCTTCAGCAAAGCGACCGCCAAAACTGACGGAGCTAAGTGGTTTCTGAGCACTATCGTACGTACTCGCGAGTGTGGAACCGACAGCCAATATTTTACGCAGAAGCCGCAAGTAGAAAATTGAATGACGTATATTTTGGTGATAGACTACGAGTAGTGTAATTGGGTTTTGGGAATAAATAAAAAAAGAAAGAAAAGTTCCAACCAAATAAAATCCATTTGCACAAATAAATTATTTTGATTTGATTGATCTATTACTAGTAGACGTCACGCGGTTTCACCCGCGTAGTTCCCGTTCCCGTGGGAATACGGTGATAAAATATAGCCTATGTTACTCCCTGATAATGTAGCTTCAATTCAAACAAACATACAAACAAACAAACAAATCTTTCCTCTTTATAATATTAGTGTAGACTAGTGGTCCCGGCGAACTTCGTACCGCCTCACGATACATTTTTGCTGTGTTTTGTTAAAAAAAATAAAGTCTGGTTAGTCACACCAATTATAACTCAAGAACGGCTGGACCGATTTTGAAGATCTTTGGTTGGTTTGATTTATCACAAAATTAATTTTTAAATACAGAGCCATTTCTGATACATGACTGTATCAGAAATGGCATTAGGCGATGGCAAGTAGCGATGTTCCAGCTTTCGGAGAAATTATCTAAAGATTCTTGGCACATTAAAGGTGCAAAGAAACGTATGATAGTTTCTTAAGACAAATAAATAGGTATTAATATTCTGAAACTAAGAAAAATATCACAGCCAGTTTTTGCAGCGGCAAAGAACGCCTGCTTAAACATTGAAAATGCTTCAAGTCTGCAATGTTGCCTTACAGTTAGTTGCGTTCAGAAAGCCGTTAGGCGATTGATTCATAGGGGCTAAAAGGTCACTTTAGCAGAATCATAAAGCACATCACGCTACCCGTCGCTGTCAAATTTTCCCAATCAACCCTGAACCTAATACGTTAGCGATAAAGATGAAAATGAAATTTGACAGATTGTTGTTTGGTTAATATTATGATTCTAATATGATTCTGCTAAAGTGGCCTTTTTAGACCCCTATATCATAACTAGCAAACGAATCTAACTTTTTGCAGTCGATTTGTGGGAATATTTCTACGTTGCCAGTCGGTTGAACATATTATTGCCAGCAACATTGAGTTTTCAATAAATGGAGCTTAAGGTAGGCAAGCTGTATTACCTCTGAAATGAAAATAAGTCTTAAAGTCTTAAAGTCTATAAGGTAACGTGACGAGAAAATCTCAAACATTTTGAGCGGAATTTCGGAGCTTTCGCCTGTTAAAATTGGTGTGATAAATGAGTTTTATCGATGAATCTCATTTTTAATGACATGTTTGAAAAATAAAAAGAAAGAAAAAGGGTTACAAACAATTAATACGCATTTGGAACAGTAAGAGAATAAAAAAATCTTATTTAAAGAGAAAATGATTTCTAACAATTGAATCGAGGATAGAAAAAAAATTCAATAAAAGAACTTTTTTATATTTAAGTTTTTATACATAGTAGCAGTTTATTAGATGAATGAATCTCTGGATAAAATTCAATTAACTATTCATAAAGCAATTAATATAATAAAAAAGAAAAGCAATTTATAAAAGAAATTAAGTACTAAAAATCGCAGCCCAGAGTACATTTTGAACTAAAATCTTTTTTAACATTCCTTATAGCATTTCTAGTATACCACGTTCAAAACCTACGAAGACAATAAAACAGCAAAGTAAACACAAGATCATCCCAAAGTTTCTGCATATTCCGCAAGTGCACAAATCTAACTAAGTTTATACTGCATGTAATTAACGTGTTATTGTTCAGTTTATTTCAAACGACTGTCTCGGGAGCTGTCTTTAACTTGGCAATCTGCTGCTGTCATAAGTTTGAAGCGTTCACTCTGAAAGTAGGTTAGGAAGTTTGTTCAAATGTTGGAACAATCTGATAAATGAGGCTGTTTCGTGGCAATTGTTCTTATTTTTTCTCTATCTTTGTGATTTACTTATTATTTGTATATGATTATGTGTACGCACGGGGAGTCTGCGTCGGAGTTGCGCAATTTAATTTCTCATAGCCCGTACCATCAACGAATTCGTAGACATTCCACCCGTACAGTTCTCTGCCGGTCTTGGTGTCCTGATAGGAACAACCTGAAGGTTTATAAGTTAAGAGTGTTTTGGTTACTTCTAGGCAAGCGTCGAGCACATCATTGCTTTCCTGCAGGTGAAATTGGAGTGAAACGCAAGCGTATGAAAATAATATACAGAACAAAATGTTAAAGGTACTAATTATCTGTTATCTCAATGCTTTGAAAACGGATTCTTTAATTGGTTCGCTTTGCGATGTCGGTAATAGCTACACACCTATACAACGTATTACAAAATAAACGCAATACTCATCATTATGAACAACTTTTACTATGGGACTAATCCCGAAATAGCGAAAAAAAATCAGCTATTCAGTACATTTTGTCGCGTTATGTGCACATAAATGTGCGGGGGAGTCGAATTTTTTTTCGCGATTTCAGTGTTGGTCCCGTAGTGAAATTTGTTCATAATGATGAGTTCAATGACCCCTTAAGCGGTATTGCGTTAATTCTGTTACAAATTGTATAAATAAAGATTGATGAATTGTCGCGCCTACTTGTAAGTGACATTCTATTATATCGTATACTATGCAGTGGCGTGCCTAGGGTTTCAAAATAAGGCAAGCCCAATAAAATTTTAACCGATTTCAAAAAAAGAAAGTTCAGTTTTCGACTGAGTATATAGGTACCTACGTATGTATCATCGCAATTTTCTCATAAACTACTGGTTAGGTACAATAAATTAAAAGTGAATTCATCCATCTTCTTCTTTCCTCTTCTTCAATTTCACTCTTGCTTGTCGTGCGGTGTATGAGTTAACCAAAGCACACTGAAGGCATGCTAGTGCTAGATTGAATATAATAAACATATCAGCAATTGCATACCTCCGGTGGCTTTGAAAAAAGCCGTTTGGTTTGCTTCATTGCTTGAGGGAACAAAGTTATGGTAAGTAGGTGCTTGCTTCGTAACAGGACTAACAGGTTACAGACAAAAAAAAAACAAAGTTACAAAACGAAAGTTAAAAAATAGCTAGATAGAATGTAATAAGGAATTTAAATAAATTATTTATATTCTAATTGGAATCGTCTATCTTTCTTAAGAAATGATTTAATTACATCAGAGTAAAATGTTGGTGATCGTTTTAATTCTACCAACAACTGTTTTTCAATAGCTATCATTGATAATTCGGAAAGACGCTCTTGACCTTGTGTATTTCTCAGATAGGTATGGATACGTTTAAGAGACGAAAAAGCACGTTCCGCGGAAGAACTTGTAGCTGGAATAGTTACAACAAGATACGCTAATTTTAACAGCTCGGGAAAGGCATCTTCAAGGTTATTCTCATTAATGAAATCAATTAATTCGAAAACATTACGGTCTTTCAGATCAGGACTAGAATACAAGCAAATCAATTGGCTTTTTAATGTTTGTTTGTCGAAATAGTTTGCATAAATGTCAAATAATGAATCTAATTCCTCTGTAGGAAAATGTGAGTGATAATTGTCAAATTTTTTGTTGTTGAGCAGTTGGAAAAACTTTAATTTATAAATTTCAGAATATCGGTCAGTAATTTCGGTATTAATGTTATCGATTACTTCTACAAAAAGTCGTCTGTATTCCGTTTTTGCACAGCGTACGTTGCGTCTCAAACGAGGAGCCGAGTTATTTTGCAACGTATTCTCATAAATTTGATCAAATTCGGATTGAAATTCAGCACGTAACCATGCCTGAAATTCCTTTATTTTATTAATACAATAACCGACATCAACTTGTGATTTTTGTAGAATATTGTACAAGCAGTCAGTTTTTTCAAATATCCGATGAAAAATAAAAAGAAAAAAATTGAAATTAAAAGATCTCAAATTGTTTTCAAAATTCTCCGCAGCTAAAATCGTATCCCCGTCCCAGTTCTGTGGATTGTCGCACAGATCAGAAAACAACTCAATAAGTTTACTTTTTTGTTCATAAACCGTGTTTACAACTCGCGACATGTATGTCCAACGAGTTGCGGGAGCATTAGGCAATTTTTTGCTGCAATGAGTATCGTAAAAAGCAGCTCGTTTTGTACTATTACTAAAAAAATTACACAAAGCCTGAAGGGCTGAAAAAAATAAACTAACCTCCTGAATTCTATTGCATGATTTAGACAACACTAAGGCCAAAATATGTGCATTACACCAAATGTAAATTGCTTGTGGACAAACATCTTTAACTTTTTGTTGAACTCCATTTCTTACACCGGACATTACACTAGCACCGTCATAGCTTTGCGCTACTAATTTTGCGATGCAATCATGTCTATTCAATATTTCTAAAATAATATTGGAGAGTGAGTCTGCTGTGCGACTTTCCGACACATTAAGAAAGCCCAAAAAACGGTCATGAATTTCATTTTTATAATAATATCTGAGAATCAAGCACAGTTGTTCTCTATGACTAACATCGGGGGTTTCGTCAATAATAATTGAAACAAATTTTGTTTGCCTAACTTCGTAATCGATGCAAGTTTGCATCACATCGGCTACGGAATGAATAATATCGTTTTGAATTTTGTTAGATAAATAACTCGGCCCCGGTTTGTCACTTTCCTGATGCTGCATATGCTTTTCTAAAACGACATCGTATTTTGAAATTAACGAGACCAGTTCTAAAAAATTGCCTTTATTTAATGAAGTTTTGGACTCATCATGTCCTCTTAAAGGAAGTTCCTGTTGTGCTAAATGACAAACAATATCGACTAATCTTTGAAATACACTACGGTTGTTATCAACGCGCGTGTTATATTTTGAAATTTCCTCAGATAACTGGCGTGATATAGATGTCTCAATTCGTTGTTTACCAAAATTACCGAAAGAAACCATTGCACACAGGTGTTTATGGGAATTTGCGTGCCTTTTAATGGCGCCAGATATGTTATTTAAATCATTATAACCAGATGTATTCCAAACGGAATCTTCATTCGAAAAAAATATGCAGCACCAACAATACAGCTTATTCGTGTGCGAACAGCCAACAATCCAACTAGTTTTATACACTGATCTATTAAATTTTCGTTTATGCGATTTACTAGTCTGAGAAATACACAGATTAGGCGTCGGTTTTAATGAAGAAATTAACTGTTTTTTCTGAGCAAAGCTTAAAGATTTTACCTTATCTTCGCCAATCAAAACTTGAACACATTTTAAATCCTCACAAGGTACAATTACCTCCATTGTTGTAGGTAAGTCACTAAAACAATTGTATCACTAAGAAAATCTAAGAAAACACACAAATAACTTTAACAACATAACTTTTCCACTCAAGCGAATGAAACTGAAGTTAGTTGCACTCGGGTGTCGGAAACTACTTACCAGAGTTGCAGTGTTGTCATTTAGGCAAAAAAAGTCCCCAGGTATATGAAAAATCCAGCTAGATGTCGCAATTTTTTTATTTTTATGATATTGCTTGAATATTTAATTTCGTTATTTTAAAAAGTCGCTAGTTTTTATTGTTGTTAAATCTTAAAAAAAGTCTCCAAACTCGTTAAAAATCTCCAAGATCTCACAACGTCGCTAAAACGGCAACACTGCAGAGTTGGCAAGGTGACAAGGTCACGCATACGCGGGCAACTTCATACGCAAGCAGGGCTTAATTCTTTCATACTGATCGATTTGTAGACGCAAAAGTTTCTGACTCGTTATATGGCACATCGCTATAAGTGCGAAAGTGACAGAGCTAGTATTTGAAAGCCCGGTAAAAGCCGGTACGTGTAAGCGAGATAGCTATATGTAGATTCTGCAAATGCGAAACTCTGCGCGCGAACAATCGCGATGTGTAGTGTGGCATAGGTAGATACTTTGTGTTATTTTGATAAGAATTAAGCGCGCGAACTTTTAAATAGTTTGGGTTTGATATTGATTCTCTATCGAGCATTTTAGTAAGGCATGCCGGGCTTTTGGGCTTGTATGAAGGCTCCGCCACTGATACTATGCTATATCGCCCATAGCAATTATTGTAAAAGCCTCTTAATGTTTCAGATTGACCCACATTGAACCACATGATATTTTTTTCATATTCCATGCAAGATTTTAAAATAAAATAATGGTATCCCTTCTTTGCGCAGTGATTTTTTTTCCTATACTTTAGCTAGTTATGCTAAAGTATAGGTATATTTTATTTGGTATAATAATACTTTGCCATAATTGTTTTTGGCATACAGTTTAGGCATGAAAATTAAGTTGACATAATTATCTTGCAGGCATTAAGTTGTCATAATTATCTTATTGTGGCATAATTTTAATGACCTGCCTAGCCAAGTAGCGAAACTTAGGGCACTGGGAACTCAGGGCACAAATAGATTCGGTTCAAATGGTATGACGTACTTAGCTCCCGTCATGCTATTCATGTAAGGTGCTTTTAAATCCTGCAGACAGAAATAAGAGTGGCGGGGCTCCGTCGTCGAGGTTAGAAAGTTGAAATTGATTTAAGCTTTAGAATGTTATGCTTAAACATAATTATCATTAGAAAAAATATGCTTTTAAAAATATGTGTAGCAGCAATGTTATGGGTAAATAATTGTTATGCGTTAATGTAATTATGATAAACAAAAGTACTCCAGTTCGTATAATGTCTAAAAATGTATGCAAATGAATAAGGTACCTAAAATAATACGTAAAGCACCCAAGCGAAAAATTGTTGTTTAAAATTTTAAGCAATTTCTCCCTGCACGATACTACGTGAACTGATTTTTTTAAACCCATCTAATAAAGTAATAACGAAGGTGCTTTACGAAGCACGGCCGGACGAACGGGTTTTTTAATTAGTTGAAAAAGCTTGAGCTTATTTAAAATGTATTTCATGCGTCGTCTAGTAAAAACATGTTGTACACTGGCAATTTGTGCACCTGATAAAAAAATATTTTATGTTTGTGGTCGATTTTAGAAAAAAACTGTAAACTGAAAGCTTGTAGTATGTAATCATTTGGTGTATAAAACTACTCGAATTTCATCAATTATTTTTTAAAGCGCTACTAATCAAACTACAGAATAAAAAGAAAGAGAAAGTATTTATTAGCGCCTTATGATGGAAACCATAAAAAACCGGCCAAGTGCGCGTCAGGCCAAGCGCAATGGAGGGTTCCGTAGTTGTTGGAATTAGTAAGTTAGCCTTCTCCAAGAATATTTTATAGGTAGGTCGACTGTTATTCGCTAATAAGGCCGTTTTGAGAATTGTTTTTTCTCGTAAAGTACCTTTAATAGGGATTTGATATTTGGGTTCATGTTTTTTGACTTTATGATTCGTGCCAACATTGAAATGATGTATAAAATTGTATGAAATAAAAGACTGAAACTAGATAAAGCACAACGTTTGGGAACATACCTGAACGCAACAAAGGATTCATATCACAGGAAATTAATAGTGGCTAATAACACCGGCAAATCATTATAAAATCATCACTTTCACTTGTGTATAGAACATCCACAAACAGTATTTTTCAGTCACGTAAAGTAATATAGCTATAGCATTTTTTTTCTGGACTGGAGTGTCTATTTTTATAGCTTTTAGCTCAAAATGTATCTTAAGAAACAGGCTAAAATAAATAAATTTATTTCGTGCTTTGAAAGACAAAGACATCAAACATCTATATGTCATGTAATTTAACTTGCCAGTTTACGAAAAAAATTGAGTTTAGAAACTGACTTCTGCCCACGACTTCATCTGCGTGAATTTCAGAACTAGGTCAAGAGGGAAGTGAGAATAACTCAAAAAATGTATAACGCATAATCATAAAGAGGGGAATGAGGTCAGAGTCCTCAACACCTACTTTAAAAGAAATGAACAGTTAATAAATAGTAGTCAGTCCCGAAAATTTTACTCATTCATGATTCTGACCTCCTTGTAGTTTCTACTGCTCATAATTCTAGCCCCAAACATACTTCTTTGTGATTCTATTAGACATTGACGCCTTTATTTAGATGATTTGATGTTTATTATTTGATTTATGATGTTGTTGCGGTACAGAATTAAAATATTAGTTCTAAAACCAATCAATAGGTATTAGTCCGGTCAAATTAGACCAAAAAATAGGAGTGAAGTTACAATAATCGCACCCAGCTCAAAATTGGTAGGATTGTTCAAAACACTATGATAAATGAAATCTAAAAAGGCCTCATTGATCCGACCTGGAAAAAAATTACTTGGGGTCAAAAGTCACAAAAAAGTGTTTTTAGCTATTTTCAGCAAAACGGTATCTATCTATTAGGATTTGGTTTCCGCACTTAGTCCTGATGTTGGACCATTGTGCGTGAGCCAACCAGCCAACCTCCCTCCAGAAACAGTAGTGCTATTCTGTAACAACATTTTCGTATCTGGACAGTGAAATTCAAGGTGAGTTTCAAATTAAGACCTTTATGTTGTGTGTAATAAAGCTCACTTGTGAGTTTTGTCACTCAGGTGAAGCTCGATATAGAAATAGTCACTTACAGAATAGACTAGCTGATTAGTTTTCCCGGTGTGTAAAAACATTTGTAAGCGAGTTCTGTGACCCTATTATTTGACTCCGTATTTCGGTAACGCCTGTGCGCTCAAGGAATACGTGCGATACCGTTTCCTCCTCCTCCATGCATGCTGCATAAAGGACTGTCCGTAATAGCTATCGTGTGTAAGTGTTTGTTCAAGGATGGCATAGCCTCCCTGGACAGCCTGCTGCGGGGTGCTAAGGCCTACCAGCGTTCCGCTTGTTTGTGGGTGTGTTCTTGTAGCCATGTGCGCAGCTGGCCGATGATGAGTGGTACTATGGGTTCGGCTCCAACAGCTACAATATGAGATCCCCTCCAGGCCAGCTCATCGGCCGCGTCATTTCCTTGTGATCCGCTATGTCTTTTTATCCACTGCAGCGTCACAGTGTTGTGGTTGGTGTGATGCTTCTTTAGGAATTGAGGGACCGAGGCGCTGTCGGAGAGTATGCGAATGTGGGTTTCCGTGACTCCCCTGGCTTCTATGGCATAGACCACCAGGATAAAGCCCACGCATTCCGCCTGATAGACGGTGTTGAGTTTACCTAGCGGTCTGGATATTCTGATGTAAAGGTCATTGGACTAAACTCCAACTCCGGTTCCGGTGCTTGTCTTTGATCCGTCAGGGTAGATTCTCAGCTCTTTGAGAACTGAGTGATCGCTCAAGATGGTGTGAAAACGTGTGCATATTATGACGATTACAACTCTTCCAACTTTTTGAATCGATATATCTCAGAAACGGTAGCTCTTAGGAAAAAAGTATCTAGCCATTTTATAAATAATTATTTATCTGTTCTACAATTTTTGTCTGAATTACTTTTATGATAAAACTTTCCGTTTTGCTGAAAATCGCGAGAAGCCTATCGTGTGTAAGGCCTCATCGATCGATCGTGATGATGCGTGCTAACGCGCTTTAAACGAAGTTCAGGCGCCGATGGATAATTTTTGCATACAAAAATTTTGTGGCGCTGTAATCGTTGACCTATTTGTATCGATACAAACGCGCTGATACGGCGATAGACGGTATAAAAGCGCTTCAGTCGCGCGTATGTATTTCTATACAGAAATCTCTGTGTTTTCACCAGACTCCTCAACAGTAGTAAAATGGAGTCTGACGAGACAGCACTGCTTACGCTGGCTTTATTACTGAAAGTATAAAAAATAAGCGACATTATTGGATTAACCCATTCACGAGCGAAAGAAGATTGAGTGATGGTCATTTTAATACAACTTTTAAAACATTGCCCAATCATAAAAGATGGAGGAAAAATTCGAACTGCTATCGGATGTCGTGTGAGTGTCAAGTAAACCATGCAGTGCCTCTCCCCCCCCACACCTTTCTCCGACAGTTAAGAGGGGACTCTAGTCGGTAACTCTTGGGCCTTTCTCCATACAAACGTATTCCGCTGCTAGAGCTACGATTTTTTTCCAAAAAAATCTAGATCGAATTAATACGTGCCTCTATCATTATTTTTTCCAAAACATAATTACTTAAATAATTATGACTACCTAAAAACCCGAAAAAATAGCCCGTTTTTACCGCCATTTTCAGACGACTATCAGACAAATTTGATAAGTTTTTATCATAATAGACGCATAGATGTAGTCTTCTTCTAAATTTTGATAAGTAATTTTTATAGATCAGTCCAGTTTTGAAGAATAAAACAGCGGAATACAAAACGTCTTTTGGTCAAGGTTTTTTTAGGTAAAATCAGCCTCTGATGCAGTTGTCGTTTTCGCACTTTACTTGACAGGACACAGTGCGACGCATCGGTAATAGTTTCTTTAAATACTTATTTATCTAATTCCTCGGGACTAGAGTCCCCTCTTAATAAACAAACTCGATACACACGTACTTTGAATGCGCTTGTCGCGCGCGTTTGTTCGCTTTGTACGCACGTTTGAATCGATGCAAATGCGACGATCTGCTTTTTGGTCCTTTTACCTATAACGCCGTGGACCCGCGTTCGCAAAACGTGCGTCGTCGGCGCGGTAAAAATACGCCGTGAGCATAGGCTCTTACATTATTACATACCATCAGCGATGAATATGATTTGGAAGTTCTTCAATTGTATTAGAATTTTCGAATGAAGTTAATGTAATGATCAATGTCTTGAAAACTCTCAAAAACAAAATGGCGGCCTTTGAACTGCAATCCTTGGCCTTAGCTTGGTGGCAAAATAAAGTTGATAATCCAATTTGACCACTTTATCTAACACGAATGAAACATGGGGGAGCTCTTGGCTAAAGAATAACAGCCACACGGGTCGATCTTCAAGGTAAAGCAACGCTTGCCAAGGTTAGTCTGTGGTTGGGTGACCATCTTAACACACCGAGTTCCCTCCATGCCTCGGAAAGCACGTTAAGCCGTTGGTCTCGGCTGTCATTTGTAGATCTTTGGCAGTCAGAAGCCAATAAACTTGACTCCTGCCGTGTCAACAAGTTCCGTGTTACCCAGTTAATGGGTTGTGGACGTGAAGGTCTGGTAGGCAGCCGCTCTACGTAAAATACGTATTCAGCTTAATCGGGTTTGACTGGAAGCCGACGAGAATATAGTTGGGTGTAGTTGTAGGCAGATGATGATATAACACGAATAACTTTACTATTTGTCTACTTTGACAAATAGTAAAGTTAATAAGTTAAAGTGAATATTTATTTTATTGTTTCTTTAAAAAGGTTGTTAATAAGAGTATCGATATATGTTAATATAATTTGCTTGCGAGTAACCCTGAATTATTTGGCGGTTTGAATTAGTTGACGGGGTGTCGCTATATTCGATTTTTTTACCTTTTGATGCGGGAGTACGATGAGAGTGTGCGGTGCGCTCGGGGAGAGGGATGCTAAATCGCGCCACGAAATTATTTACTTAGGCTCTTAACTCAAAAGCCTTCTTAGCTTTGATAGTTTTCCTTTTCATCATCTGCATAGCCTTTCCCAACTATATTGAAGTCGGCTTCCAGTCAAACCGGATTCAGCTGAATACCAATATTTTACGTGGAGCGGCTGCCATAGTAGTAGTGGATAGTTTTCCTTTTAAATTTGTTATATATGCTGCTATCATGATTTTTTTCACGGCTCCAAAAACAACCGTCTAGCTGGCAGAGGGGGAACACTTAACTCTAACAAAGATTAGGAATTTGAAGCTTAATATTTCGCAAACGGATCCTTCGATCGAAAAATAGTATTTGCCTACCCTCAATGTTTTTAAACGACCTATCCAGCAATAGTCCACACCATGGGATAGGCGATAAAAAAATCATCGCTGTTTTACGTGTAGGGGCGTGATTAATATGTATATCCATACCAAAATCCAACTTTCTAGTGCTAAGCTTCTCTGAGCTAAGTCTAAAAGTTGAGTGTGCCTCCATAAAAGAGAAGCACGTAGATAGTTAAATTATGTTATTCATGACAAAATGAATAGTATACAATAAGAAAGATAAAAAAGGGGAGCGACAGACAGCCATTGGAAAGTTACTTATTTATTAGGACTAAAATAGGCCAGACTAGCTTCTGCCAGTTGCTTCACCCGCGTGATCCCTAGGGAATATACTCCCGTGATATATAGCCTTAGCGTTATTCCAGACTATAATCTACCTCTTTATGAAGATCAAAGGATCTTCATGAAATTTGTCGCAGAGGTAAATTACTCTTTCACGTCAGAACGCCTGAAAGCAGGTGTCCCGGGGATATAAATAGCCTATGTGTTATTCCAGACTATAAGCTACCTCTATGCCAAATTTCATGAAGATCAAAGGATCAAACGATCTTCATGAAATTTGACGCAGAGGACGCTTTCACGTCAGAACGCCTGAAATCAGGCGTTCATACGTGAACCATCCATCCACACATCCTCACAAACTTTCGCATTTATAATATTAGTAGGATTAACTTTGAAACAAAGATTGTTTTTGAAAAACGCCAACAAATTATGCCACTTATGTTTCTTCCCTATTTAAAAATAGCTTTATTTAATTTACTAAAACCAGCGCTTCGAATCGTTTTAAAGTAAATGTTCTTATTTAAAAACTCGAAGTTAGAGGAAAACTTTCTCCATACTTTTCTGAGAAAAATACTAGAAAGTCTTTCCAAAAATATTCGATTTAATACATCTCGGGATTCATCCAGTAGTACCGACTCGTCAATGCTGTCTTGAATGCCTTGAAAGTCATTGTCAAAAATCTGGGCCATTTCTAGCTGTTACCTGATAAATATTCCTTATGCGACGATTCCGATGTAGGTATCTCACGTAAAAGTGCTCTATTCACACTAGGTTTATAGATACCAAATGTTGGGAGGATTTTATTTTATTTTGGATTAAATAATCATAAGTTAAGTCATACGTTTGCTGGGTGAAGCCGCTGGCATAAGTTAGGTGTGCGAAGCCGCTGGCAAGAGTCGACTGAGCGACGCCGCTGGCATAAGTTAGCTGGGCGAAACCGCTGGCATAAGTTAGGTGGGCGAAGCAGTTGGCGTAAGTCAGCTGGGCGAAGCCGCTGGCATAAATTTGCTAGGCAAAGCCGCTGGCATAGGTTAGCTGGGCGATGCCGCTGGCATAAGTTAGGTGGGCGAAGCAATTGTCGTAGGCCAGCTGGGCAAAGCCGCTGGCATAAGTTAGCTGGGCGACGCCGCTAGCATAAGTTAGGTGGGCGAAGCAGTTGGCGTAAGTCAGCTGGGCGAAGCCGCTGGCATAAATGAGCAGGGCGTAGCCGCTGGTATAAGTGAGCTGGTTGAAGCTGCAGCCATAAGTTAGCTGGGCGAATCCGCTTGTATAAGTGAGCTCGGTGAAGCTGCAGCCATAAGTTAGCTGGGCAAAGCCTCTGGCATAAGTTTGCTAGGCGAAGCCGCTGGCATAAATTAACTGAGCGAAGCCGCTGGCATAAGCTAGCTGGGCGAAGCCGCTGGTATAAGTTAGCTGGCAAAGCTAGTTTACTATAAAGTTGTTTGTGTGTGTGTGGGTTTTCCTCCTGCAACGAAATTATAGGTATTACGTTAAGTTATTCAATATCGAGTCCTAAATGTTTTGAAAACGAAATGCATTTGTGGTTAAGTCCTAAGAATAGCCACAGATAAACAGGTAATCTTTGGTAAAACCCAAGCCTGCTGGTGTCGTCGTCATCCCGTAACTGGTTTCATCAAGTGCACTTTAGAACGTTTTCAAAATGTTTTGATTGCTGTTGGTTTATTTTTAGGGTTCCGAACATCCGTAAGAAATGAAATCCTTATTGGATCACTCGTGTGTCTGTCTATCACAGCCAGTTTTCTCCTAATCTACTGGATCAAACTAGAAAATTAAAGAAAAATAGTTTTTCAAACTGCGTCGTGTGCTATACCAAATAAAAGGGTTTACTGTAGTGGTTTTAATTATATATATATATTTTTATTATTATAAAATAAGTAGTTTTGAAGTTATTTAAGAAATTAGACCAAAAATGACCCTTATATCCGAAACTACAAAGCCTAAAATTTCGAAAAAAATACAAATAATAATTCTATACCCAAAGATTACAGGAGAACTTATAAGAACTCTGTAGTGTTAAAATAACATGTTAAAAAAATTAAATTGGTTCGGAACCCTTTGCACGCGAGTCCGACTCGCACTTGACCAGTTTTTTTTTCTTGATGCCTACAGAGTGCCACATCTAATTATTTTTAGGCAACGCTAGCATTTGTATCTCAGTCGCAATCTATAAAAATATGGGGAAATTAGAGGGGATCGACAGATTGTGACTGATGCGAATACGAAATAAGTTTTTTTAAAAGCTTTTATTTAACTTGCAATGTTGGTTTAGATGAAATCTTGTAAGCTGAATAAAAATCACTCCCTCTTAAAAATAGAGTTGAAATTTTTAATGTTGCTTGTTTATTTAATTATAAACTAGTAAATGTGCTTACTAGAATTGTTGCTTATATAAATTCATTTTTTTTTAAGTATCCATTTGCTTTCTTAGCTGTTCGTAGAGTGCGCGCGAGATACGTTTGCGCGCAGATGGTGGCGCTGCTTCAATTGGCAACCCTAATTAAATTTGTTTCCGTCATTTATTTAAAAATGATACAACGTAAATTAAATTGAACTTGAAATAATAAACTACCACGGTATAATTCATGTAAATACTAGATTATAATTAGCATACTTGTAAAATGAACGCGTTTACTTCCAATTTCAACCGCGTGCAGACTTATCTTGCGCGCACTACATATAATTTTCCCTTATTTTTATTCATATTTCTCGCTCGTCTTTTGTTTTCAGGACAGGCTTTCATTCGCAGACACGACCTACTCAACTGTCACTTAGTGTGTAATTGAATGACAACCCAACCAAGCAGTTCAGAAAGTTTTAAATAAAACCTCCTTTATATAACCAGACATATTTTATGACGTCATGGTGACAGGTCCACTAGGTACTTTGTGAGGATGGATGGATAGATGTTTGTTACTCTTTTACGCAAAAACTACTGAACGAATTTTGATGAAAATTTATCGCTGAGACCTCAGAATGACACATAATTTGTATGTAGGACGTACTATACAATGCGAATGGAGCCACGGGCGGAGGCTAGCCGTTGAATAAATACCGGCCAAGTGCGAGTCGGGCTAGTGCATGTAGAGTTCCGTAAAATCGAGCAAAACACTCCAAAAAACACGTCTCTTGTGGACCCGCTTTAATATTATTTTTTTAGCTAATATAGCTATTCAAACTTTGTAAGCATTTCAAGTGTCTAACTGTGGCCATTATTAAGATCGAGAAAAAAACTCCGTTGGTCGTCGGCCCAACCTAGTAGGTATGCATATGTTTAAAGTGCATATTTTTAATTGAGACCGTGGCACACATACCCATGTATGTGTGCCACGGTCTCAATTAAAAAAGGTTTGAGATTTTTGTTAGTCAATCACTTAGAAAAAGAGATCCGAGAGCTGCCTGATGGCTCTTATATTTCTCACTCTCTGTGGGATAGAGTAGTACAGTAGTGTGTACTTTAAACATATGCATACCTACTAGGTTGGGCCGACGACCAACGGAGTTTTTTTCTCGATCTTAATAATGGCCACAGTTAGACACTTGAAATGCTTACAAAGTTGTAACCTGTAACCCTGTAAGCTGTAACCCTGCTAACGACCTATCTAGAGATGTAATTGCGCGTTATAAATTTTACGCGACCCGTTTATGAAAGGCACAGGGTTGTCCAACGGAGTAACACTCCGGTCATTAGAACCGAATTTGAATTAAAAGATTTTGTTTTTTTTTTAATTTAAGCTTCGTTGTCCCACTGCTAAGCAAGGACTAGCGGACGGGATGGCAGGTGATTTTTAATTTATCAATTAAATTTAATACTTATGCAATCGAAATAAGGTATAATTATCTCAATGTTCTGTGACCGGTCGAAAGCTGCACTGCGATGCTCCGAGGCCGATTTCCGAGCATTGAAATATATACCTTATTTCTGCTACTGTTAAATTGAATTGATAAATTAAAAATCCACCGCCGTCCCGTCATCTAATTTGCGAAAGTCAATATTGATTGATTTTTATTGATTTTTGCTGTGTGAAAAATATATTTTAGTAATTGATTGAGAAAGAAAAGGCTGATAAAGTTCCCAAAAACACTTTTTGTCAAAAAAAACGCGGAAATAGTGGTGGCTTATTTCACGAAATTGTATCGAAACTTAATTGTGTTGATTTATGTTTATTTTCACACTATGATCTTCTTCATAAGAATTATATTTTTTTTAAAACGTAACCTTTATACCTTTAAATGAGCAATTCTATATTCAACATTTTAGACAAATCAAAATTAAATTGACCGAAGATCTATGGGGATTGTCTATCAAAGTTTGTACCTCAATTATCAAGACAATAGCGCCGTACTTAGCTTTAATATTTAATTTGTGTGTGGATCAAGGAGTCTTTCCGGACCTAATGAAATTCAATAAGGAGTATACCACTTTTTAAATCTGGGGAAAGTAAAGACACAAATAATTTTAGACCAGTATCTATGTTGCCAGTATTTAGTAAGGTTTTTGAAAAAGTGATGCTAAATCATAAAGTATTAAACTTAGTCAAATCTTATTTAAATGATAGAAAGCAATTAGTTCAAATAAACGGCGTCAATTTGTCGGAATTAAACGTGAAAATGGGCGTTCCCCAGGGCTCGATTTTGGGGCTTTTATTGTTTTTGGTATATATCAATGATTTACCCTATTTATTGCAACAAAATCTTGATATGGTGCTCTTTACCGACGATACCTCCTTAATTTTTAAGATAAATAGACAGACGGCCAATGTCAATGTCATAAATAATGCCCCAATGAAAGTCCAAAATTGGTTTACGGCGAATAATTTAGATCTGAATGAAAAAAAAACGAAATGTATAAGATTTGCCTAACTCAATATCAAAAGCAGTGATTGTGACATAGTATTGAACAGGGAAAAACTAGAATTTGTCGATAAAACGGTTTTCCTGGGAATTACGCTTAACCCAAGGCTACAATGGGGCCCCATATAACATCTCTTTTAGGATGGCTAAGTTCAGCAGCTTATGGTGTTAAGAAAATCCGCACATTAACGGATGTCGATACCGCGAGACTGGTCTATTTTAGTTACTTTCACAGTATCATATCTTGCGGTATTTTATTATGGGGACGGGCTGCAGAAATTGAATCTATTTTTATTCTGCAGTAAAGAGCCATCAAAGCGATTTACTATCTCCGCCGGCGCGTTTCTCTGAGGGAACTGTTTAAGAATATTAACATCATAACGGTACCTTGTCAATACATTTATGAAAACATCATGTATGTCAGAAATAATTCACATCTTTTTAGTAAAAGAGGCAACAGACATAATTATGGTACTAGAAATAGGGACCAATTAGTTCAACCAGGTTTCGGACTGGCTAAAGTAGCCTCATCTTTCATGGGGTACTGTTTAAAATGTTTTACTAATATACCCTATATATTAGAACTAAATGATACAAAATTTAAATATTGTATTAAACGCATACTATGCAGGCAAGCATGTTATAAGTTGGGGGATTATATTGAAGATAAAAATGCTTGGCTGAATGCTGGTCCTGCTCCACAACTACTAGGGCGCACACAATAATCTGTTAGCATTTGTAAACATTGTTGGACCGGCTGAAGCCAATATTTGCATTGTATAGACTCAATTTATTCTTTGTATAATTTCATCTATTTTAACGGCACATGTGTGAGTACTGTGTACCTTAAATTTGTAACTGAAATACTAAAGATAAATTGCAATAAAATAATACTGTGTGCTTTCCCATATTTTGAAAAATTGTCAAATAGACAAAATAATTATATTCACATGCTTAATAAGCATATACATTTCTTAGTTAGTCATCACAGTGACAAACTTGTTTTTCTAGACATCAACTTATACGTTGATAAATTAAAGTCGACTAGGGATACAGTGTATCTGCCTATTAGGTTTAGACATCAAATAGCTAGGCTATTAGCATTTTTTTTTTTTTTTTTTTGCAATTATTAGTAATAATACTAATGTACAGGTGGATACCTTAATAAACTGTAGCACTAATGCTATAAATATTTGCAATAACTGTACGAAGGAGAATCCATGTGTCACTTTGGACAATTCTTTTAATGTGGGGTCCACAAGTAGCAGGATCTTGGGGCCTAGTGATGGCATGGGAGTCGTGGGGCTCGCTCCGAATGTTCCTTTAAACTGATTTGTACGACAACAGAGGATACCAATAACAGTATAGTTACATCTACCAATTCTACCATGAACCAGGTATCTTCTTGCTCTCGCATAGCTAATTTTAATAAAGGGGCTAAGCAGAAATCCTTTAAATTATTCTATCAGAATATTCAAAGCTTTTCTTCAAAACAGCTGGAAAAAGAGTTACTTTTAGAAAAAACAATGTTTGTCATTATTTGTTTCACTGAGCATTGGTTAAAGGATTTTGAAATGTTGATTAATTACGAGAATTATAGTGTGGGAAGTTCTTTTAACCGAAAGACAATGCTACGTGGGGGTTCACTAATATTAGTAAAAAAATGTATTAAATTTAAAACCCGTAAAGACATAGTTAACTTGTCTGTTGAACATAGCATTGAGCTGTCCTGTGTTGAGCTAGATAAGCATGTCATAGTGTGCGTTTACAGACCCCCTAATTATCTGAACTACGCTATATTTGAGTCAGTGATGGAAGATATATTGGCAAAACTTGCAACTGGTAATAAACTAGTAATTCTCTGTGGAGATTTTAATATTAATATCTTAGAAAACAATTCAGATAGCTGTAGATTATTAAATCTCTTTAAATCATTCAATTTGTCTAATGTGTTCATAGAACCAACCCGTACAACTACAACTACTGCTACATGTATTGATAATGTTTTTTGTTGTGGCAACTGCTTAGAGAAAGCCATTGTAAATTACCTTCCTTCTGATCACAGTGGGCTACTGGTATCTTTTGAGTCCAACATTCCAATTCAACAAGTGCAAATACAAACTAGACCAATAACATCCGGTAATTTAAATAAATTTAACCGCACTTTAATCGGGAAGTTAAGTGATTGGAACTTTACAATGAATAATGCTAATATTTTGTATACAGATTTTTTTTCTTTAGTCCAAACCGAATTCAATAATACTTTTAAAAAGAAAACTAAAACTATCTGCCCTAAGTTTTTATTTAGTGACTGGGCAACTAAAGGACTCAGAAAAAGTAGGGAAAGACTTTATGAGTTGTATGGCCTTAAGCCTTTTATTAACACTGAGACTTTTAATAAGTATGTAGCTACCTACTCAAAGATTTATAAAAACACTTGTAAGGTAGCTAAGGCTTTATATATAAGTAATAAGGTAAAAACAGCAGACAATAAAATAAAGACGGTTTGGAAAATTATAAACAATGAAACAAATAGGAATAAAAGACATAACACTGATTACGGATTGGATACTTCTCATGGGCTTATTAGCGATAACAAACAAGTTGCTCAAGAATTTGTAAATTTCTTTATGAGTATCCCTATTAAAACTACTGAAGCCTTAAATTCCTCGCCTTCACTTGCTTTTGATTTATTACAGGCGAACGTTTCAGCCAGCCCGACTGAATTTAATTTTAAACATATAAACCTCATAGTAGTAATAAAAGCTTTTAAACAAATCAAAATTAAATTGACCGAAGATCTATGGGGATTGTCTATCAAAGTTTGTACCTCAATCATCGAGACTGTAGCGCCGTACTTAGCTGTAATATTTAATTTGTGTGTGGATCAAGGAGTCTTTCCGGACCTAATGAAATTCAGTAAGGTGATACCACTTTTTAAATCTGGGGATAGTAAAGACACAAATAATTATAGACCAGTATCTGTGTTGCCAGTGTTTAGTAAGGTATTTGAAAAAGTGATGCTAAATCAGATGCTTAATCATTTTAACACGAATAACATCTTTCATGATAAACAGTATGGTTTCACCAAGGGACGTTGTACAACTGACGCTGGTGTTACCTTACTAAAGCACATCTTTAATGCGTGGGAGGACGCACAGGATGCCATAGGTGTCTTTTGTGATCTCTCGATTTGATCTCGGTTTGATTGCGTTAATCACGATACATTACTCCTGAAGCTCGGGCATTACGGACTGGTCAAAACTGCGTTAAACTTGGTCAAATCTTATTTGAATGATAGACGGCAATAAGTTCAAATAAACGGTGTCAATTCGTCGGGATTAAACGTGATAATGGGCGTTCCCCAGGGCTCGATTTTGGGTCCTTTCTTGTTTTTGGTATATATCAATGATTTATCCTATTTATTGCAACAAAAACTTGATATGGTGCTGTTTGCAGACGATACCTCCTTAATTTTTAAGATAAATAGACAGACAGACAATGTTGATATCATAAATAATGCCCTAATGCAAGTCCAAAATTGGTTCACGGCGAATAATTTGGTTTTGAATGAAAAGAAAACGAAATGTATAAGATTTGCTTTACCCAATGTCAAAAGCAGTGATTGTGACATAGTATTGAACAGGGAAAAACTAGAATTTGTCGATAAAACGGTTTTCCTGGGAATTGCGCTTGACCCAAGGCTACAATGGGGCCCTCATATAACATCTCTTTCTGGACGGCTAAGTTCAGCAGCTTATGCTGTTAGGAAAATTCGCCAATTAACGGATGTCGATACCGCGAGACTGGTCTATTTTAGTTACTTTCACAGTATCATGTCTTACGGTATTTTACTATGGGGACGGGCTGCAGACATTGAGTCTATTTTTATTCTGCAGAAAAGAGCCATCAAAGCGATATACAATCTCCGCCGGCGCGATTCTCTAAGGGAACTGTTTAAGAATATTAACATCATGACGGTACCTTGTCAATACATTTACGAAAACATCATGTATGTCAGAAAGAATTTACATCTTTTTAGTAAAAGAGGCGACAGACATAATTATGGTACTAGAAATAGGGATCAATTAGTTCAACCAGGTTTCAGACTGGCTAAAGTTGCCTCATCTTTTATGGGGTACTGTTTAAAATTTTATAATAAGATACCTCCCCATATATTAGAACTTAATGAGACAAAATTGAAATCTTGTATTAAACGCACACTATGCAGGCAAGCATATTATAAGTTGGGGGATTATATTGAAGATAAAAATGCTTGGCTGAATGCTGGTCCGGCTCCACAGCCACTAGGGCGCACAAAATAATCTGTTAGCATTTGGAAACATTGTTGGACCGGCTGAAGATTGAAAAAAAAAAACAGTATTTGCATTGTATAGACTCAATTTTATTAAGCAATGTATAATTTCATCCATTTTAACGGCACATGTGTGAGTACTGTGTACCTTAAACTTAAGCTATAGCTATCAGTTTTAGGTTTGTTTTTGACTTGAATGTACCCTGGCGGTTGGGAGTGTCATGCTCACACAAAAGTCTGGCTGATGGTGGCGTATGCGTTGGATCATTTGGCTCCCTTCAAAATGGTTGAGCCAAATGGTGCTAGCGCATGCGTCATGTTCGTGAACGGGCGCTGTCAGTTGGGACTGGTCATTTCTCAGTTGCCATGGTTTATTTTAAATATTTCTTTGAATTGTTCCTTTTTTTCCCGGACGCTTTTATCCTGCTCGTCTTTTACATCGTTCTCACATGTTTGTATAATTTCAACTTGATGTAAACAAAAATTTGTAACAATTTATTATTTTTTAAAAGAGTGTCCGTGGAGTTTCTTGCACGTTCTTCTCCATAGAGATCTACGCTTTGGAACGTGCAAATAGCTTCATCTTGTTGGACTGACCGACCTTGACAATTCAAAAGTGCCTGTAAATGGTTTATTTGAAATATACGATTTGATTTGATTTGATTTAAGTTATAGCTATCAGTTTTCGGTTTGTTTTTGACTTGAATGTACCCTGGCGGTTGGGAGTGTCATGCTCAATCATGTAATACATCACATGGTTTAAAAGAGTGTCCGTGGAGTTTCTTGCACGTTCTTCTCCATAGAGATCTACTTTTTGGACCGACCGACCTTGACAATTCAAAAGTGCCTGTAAATGGTTTATTTGAAATAAATATTTCGAGTTTGAGTTGAGTTTGATACAAAGTCTCGCCGCCCGCATTTCGTCAAACTAAGTTCAGATAACAATCTTCTAAAAATGTAATCTAATATGATAAAGACGTCGAATTGTTTTTGTAGGACAAGTAGTCTCTATGCATTTGCTCATAGGCTAAGCATTGTCATAGAACGTGGCAATGCCGCCAGTCTTTTTATTACAAGCGGACAGCGTTTAGGTCGATTTTTTTATAAGCTTTATTTTAGTATGTTGAAAAAGGAAACGCATGTAAATAAAAGGATTATGAATAAGCATGTATAGATGGAGAGGGAGAGGAAGGTCAAAGAAAAGATGGATGGATTGTGTGATGAGTGATATGAAAGAAAAGGGAGTTACTGACAGCGTGACGGCTGACTATAAAAAGTGTGTTGCGCCGACCCCAAGTAACATGGGATAAGGGCAGGAAGATGATGATGATTTTTGTATGTTGTTAGTTTCGTTTATTTTATTTGTTAGTTTTAATGTATAAAATAAATATCGAGATATTTCGAATTGATTACTCACACCCACACAATTTGAAACGGTGTAGAGCGCCAAGTTCTGATATCTATGATGATGCTGTTTGGTACCTACCCAGGTATAGTTAAAAACCATGCAGACGGAGTCACAGGCGGAACCTAGTAGTAAGTTAATAGTTACCAAGATTTTATTTTGATAACCCTAAACCAGAAACCTACGCATAGAATTATTCGTTAGGATTTAATTATTCTGTAATTTGAGTTTCTGATTGCTGTTTCGTATCTATAACGTCTTGTTTGGCTTATTCTGGAATCAATCTTCTTGAGTGTTCATAATATTTCATTTGAGAAGTTCAAGATTACAAATCATCAGATTTATTATTATAACTTTTTATCGTGGTCGATAAGATAAAAGTCGATCCAAACTTAATGACGAACATGAAATTTGCGTTTCGCTGTGCAGCTGTGATAGGCAATTGCTACTGAGCAGCGATTTGCGGAGTGTTCCGAATGCCATCAGGTTTGAGTCAACCTGTACTTATACTAATTTTAAGTAAAAAACAAAGTGGTTTAAACTCAACGCCTAGAAATTAAAAGACAATAGTAAGACAATACGATTTGGCCCCAATTGAGGCGTTGTAGGGCCGCGATGACTCTTTCGAAAAAATTCCGCATTTTTAATATCAATAATGTTATGATATAAGTTTTGTTTCTATCTAGGCGAGATTGGAGTAGTTTTTATAAATTAGAAGATAGATCATATTTTATCCCATTCATTATAAAGTTAGTCGGTTGCGTGTCTGTGTTACTAAATTGAGCGATGTTTGTATCTCGTTATAACAGGCAGTTGTTACAATCATTTTAATTTAACTATTTAATTTCACATCATAATATGATGCAAAAACCTGGTCTTTGACACTTCAGCAGAGGTCCAAGCTCAAGATTTGCCAGCGAGGCATGGAGCGTAATATCCTGGCGTCAGTCTCTGGAGCCGCGTAAGAAACACAATACTGCGCTCCAAAACCAAAATATTAAGCTAAGCCTAAGTGGGTTATATGTCTGCCGCATGTCAGACGAGAAATGGACAAAAAAACACCGAATGGCTCCCATTAAACGCCAAAAGACTTCGCAGCAGACAAAGGTGAAGATAGCGGGACGAGCTGGACTCCTTACAGAGAGGACTGGCTCGACTGGCCTTCTTAGACCAAATACGCATGAAAGCTACCAAGTTGTTACAATTCTTTTTTTAACAACTAACCAACTGTGAAACTTTATTTTTATTTGCCATGAAAACGCTCAAGTTCAAAAATATTAATATGACAATTTTAACAGGCTAAAAAATCACAGATCTAAAGAAACTATACAGTCAGTCATACAGACAGATTGAAAAACGGTTAAGTTTAGTATTAAGAGCGTTTAAGCCATACGGCATTTCATAAAAAAAACTTTGAAGTCCTTTATAAGTACTGATTTTAATTGAACTTTTTTCGCATAAGCAGGATACATAGGTCTAAAAATTTAGTCGAGAACATTTTCGAAATGTCATAGGTACTTAAAAAACTGGCCAAGTGCGAGTCGGACTCGCGTGCGAAGGGTTCCGAACGAATTAATTTTTTTAGACTTCTTATAGGTTTTTCTATAATCTATAGGTAAAGATCTATTATCTTCACTATTTTTTTTTTATTTTAGGCTCTGTAGTTTCGGAGAATTTATTAAATGACTTCAAAATCATTTATTTTAAAATTAAGAAAAAAATATAATTAAAACCTTCATAAGCCCTTTCATTTGATATGTCACACGATATTGTTTAAAAAACTTTTTTTTAATTTTCTTGTTTGGCCCCCAATAGTGACCCCTACACTAAAAATTTAATGATTTACGTAACGAGTCCATGTTTGGGGCACAGAAGTCCATATGTGTACCAAATTTCAACAGAATCGGTCCAGTGGATCCGAGTGATCCTATAAGGGCTCCGTTTTTTTTTCGGAACCCTGAAAACGATACTTGGAAATTTAAAATAGGTCGAATTTACCTGCAACATTATTTTTCGAAAATGTTCTAGCTCTACTAACTGTTTTGACCTATGTATCCTGCGTAAGCGTAGGAAGTTTCATTAAAATCGGTTCATGCATTTCGAAAAATAAGGACTTGAAAGTTTGTATGAAATGCC
Organism: Lacanobia wlatinum; assembly: GCA_947578705.1. Lineage (NCBI taxonomy): Eukaryota > Metazoa > Arthropoda > Insecta > Lepidoptera > Noctuidae > Lacanobia > Lacanobia wlatinum. The sequence goes on from OX388044.1 coordinate 17,068,963, forward strand.
GTACGTCGTAAACAACGTACGAAACCCTAAAATCATCATTATCTTTTTAGCCGAAAGACGTTCTGACTGCTGGATAGCGCCGCCTCCAAGCGTCGCGTTCAAAAGCGTAAAAAGTAATATTTCATCCCAGGGAGGCTACTCATATTTCATTATTTCGTTATGACGTAGAAAAACGTCTCATAACTGTAACGCATGTAATCCTCTTCCCAGTCGCAGCCCACGTCTTTGACACAAATTGATATTAATTTTATGTGAAATTTCATATTTTTTTAATGTGAGATCGAGGATCTGGATTTATTAAAATATCTAAGTACCTGTATTAGGGATGGAAACGTGGCTTTTACAGTTAAACGAGTCGAATATCAAGACCTCAGAAAACCTGACCTGCTTTGAGTGTTGATATTATTTACGGGTTTACATCTTTTCTTGGAAATCTCATCTTTCAGGAAGAAAGCCCGGAGGAAAAATCTAACAATAGTTTCCCTGACTCAGGTGAGTCGAACCCAAAACCTTACGCTAGGCAGTAGTGCTCCGAGGGAGCTTACACACTGGCCGGATCTCCGCCCTGGGACCTGGAGGCAAAAGTCCTCGCGTCACTGCATCGATGGCATGAGGACGCGCGGGCGCGTGGCGAGCGACTGATGCAGCGACACATCGAGCTGCGTCGGTCATAGCTGCGCGGGATTCTTGTGGCGGAATGGCGGGACAGGCTCTTCCGCCCGTCCGCCGGCCTCATCACTATCGAGGCCATCAGGCCAATGCTCTACCTGTGTCTCGGAAGAAAGCACGGCTCCTTGTCATTTCGCAGATCCTCTCGGGCCATGGCTGCTTCGGAAGGTTCCTGTGTCGCATAGGCAGGGAGCCGGACGCTCGGTGTCACCACTGCGTCGACTGTCGGGAGGACACGGCGCGGCAAACGCTGGCAGAGTGTGCCGCTTGAGAGGAGCCGCGCCGTGCCCTCATCTCGGTGTGGTAGGCAGTGACCTCTCGCTGCCGATCGTAGTTCGTGCTATAGTCGACGGCGAGGAGGCCTGAGACGCGGTGGTCTCCTTCTGCAAAATAGTTATCGCGCAGAAGGAGGCTTGTGGATGTCCGTCGCCCCCATTCATCCGGACCCGAGGTGGCGGCGCATGATGTTTCCGTGTGCTCCTCTTTGACGTCGCGGGGGGAGTCAAACACCTTACTCCCCCCGCTGACCCGAGGTGGCCCGCAGAGTCGGGCCGGCACCAGCCGGGGATTACGGAAGTCGAAAAAGTTCCCACGATCCCTGGCGTAGGTGAGAGATGGAATACCGGGGTGGTTTTAGTCAGTAAGAGTCTGACAGACCCCTTCGCCCGCCCCAGGGTGAAGGACATCTATGAGGATTTCCCCCCGTTAAAATAAAGGCAGTAGTGCTCACAACCACTAGATCCACGAACCAGTCCAGTTTATAGTAAGAGGGTCACGTTAGCAGCGGATTCAGAATTCGTAACCTTTAAAAACCTATAACGACAGAATAACTGGCTTTTTTGTCACAAAAATGAGAGCATGCCAATCTCAAAAGATAAACGAACAGTGAATACAAAATTGCGAACTAAACCTTTGTAAATGTGAAATTTTCCTCATGTATCTAGTGTAAAGCTAAAACTTTTATTTAACACCATTTTGATTGCTTTCGTTATCTCTTTAGTCTCGTCACGAAAACAAACCAACAGAAAAGTAAACAGCTGGAATTTTGGGAATTGGTACTGTATCCACATGCTGAATAAAAGCTTTGGGAAAAAAACACAACTGTAATAATCCATTTGATTAAAAACCAAAAGCCTTAATGACATTATCCTTGGTAATATTTTGCCGAGTAAAAATTTGACCAAATGAAAATGTGCCTACTAAAATCATTAAAAAAATTGCATTGGTATAAAAAAAGGTTGTAAAAATTTGTTTGGGTAGTGAAATTTTGGCAATTTTTTTTTTTCGGGAAAACGGCGGGATTCCCCTGGTATTCACTTTATTTTTCGCTGTTGAGCAAAGACCCCCAAATTCTTACAAGTTTTTGTTTTTTCGTCTCGCGTCCTCTTCCTAGGCCCACCGCGGCGGCACCGATGATCCTCACTTTATGAAACCCAGACGGTCATTGAGCGGCTAACGTGTCCTATCTAATTTAGCAGACACTTATCTTAGTCTAAACGATTTCATCAACATTGCACGGAAAATGGTGGGTGAAAGCATCTTGAGGCCACCAGCTTGTCCTAGAACCAAAAATAGGTGACATACGGGGCCGAGTGGTGAATCACGATCCTTTCCTTCGCACAGAGTGGCTTGTGTCCCAGCAGTAGGAACGTTGTTGGCTGACTTTATTCAGCACGGATCAATTTAAATACCCTAACTTCAACCAGCTCCCCTTATCTTTTTTTTTAAGGATGGGATATCCTCATAACAATGACTCCTCCCGCTCTGGGCGGAGCAGAAGGGAGTGTCAGACTTTTACTGACTAAAACCCATCCGAGACTTCTAATGCTCTTTGCGTTCCAGGGCCGCGGTGACTCTTTTAAACAAATTCCGCAACCCACGCTCGACCAGCTCCCCTACGATGTGTGACTTTTTAACACCATCATGATTTTGTTGTCTAAAAGGGATATTGCTATTTCTCCTGTACAACTCTGTCTCTCTCTCATGAAAGAATCATAATGGCTTTGGCACGCAATAGTAGAAGTCCAGTTCTCATTGACGTCGACAGCTATAGCTTTGAGTCCGCATAGTTATTTGATGATACACTATTTTTTTTCTAAAATAGCAGAAATTTTAATTTACTCGTTAAAGCTTAATCACTTTTTCAAGTTAATCATTGCAGAAAATGAATGTTAAATATCTAACAGAAGTATTCCAAATGAACACACTATACTAATGTTTTTCCATATATAACCGTTGTGTAACTCGTTACTCCCACATCGTTGAGTAAATTCGGAATTAGAACTTGCTTTGTTTCACAATGTAAACTAACTAAATCTCTTCGAGCGAGAGTTCCTGTAATCCCAAAATCATAAGCGAGGTGTTTCAAGGATGTGTACATTTAGAAGTGTATTTGGAATTAACAATATGCCCAAAATTGTCATATTAATTCTTAGATCTACATGACAAATTGGAGTTATCCGTACACATACATTGACAGTTTTTTTCTAGACACCTTGACTAATATAGGCAATTTTGATTTTCAAAAAACGCAAGATTGCCGGGTACTATTAGGTTTGAGTACTTAATCGTTTTATTTTTGTGATCATGATCATAATAAAGGTTAATAAAATAAAAGGTCTGAGCATAGCCTCCTCAGACCTTTTATTTTATACCCTTTAATAACTTACTAAAATGTAGGAAATAAAAATAATTGAATTCTTTCCATTTTGATATCAATTATTACAGGCGCCATCTGATTTCCTCAAGCAGTTCAGAGAATTGTAATATCTACAGATGCATATATGCAGTCTCATATTGACTATAAAAAATCCTGACTTCATGCAAATCCTAAATTGCGTTATCAAGTTTCTAGGTGCGATTCTGCGAGTTGTCCACCACACCCGTTTTCCTTTTCAATGAAGGTTGTAGAACTTTACGCCCTGTTCCTCATATCTTTTACATCATACTTCATTTCTCTGATCCGTGGCATATCTGTGTATACAAAACAAGATTACAAGTCAAAACTTATGAAAATTAACGCGATTACTTTACACATCAGGAGACATTAAATGTAACTAATTGAGCAGCAAACCCCTCAAAATTGAATGTATGTATGTTCTGGTAAACAAGGAAATTTTCCAAAAGAAATGTGGTATTAAGGTTTTGTAATTCTGTTTTATTACTCTAAGGCGGTTTACGTGACACAAAGTTGAATAAGTTTTCGTATCTGATAAGTTTGAATACAGTACAAACTTATACGTTATTAGACTTCCAGGTGCTAAAATTAACGTGTAATAACGTGATGAAATGACAGCTTACATCGATCCAGTTAAAATTTTTTGGTACACACAGTTCTGTGATCCAAACAAGGAAGCGTTCCGTTTTTTCATAATTTTAATTTAACGTTTTTTTTTAAGTTTTTTTTTTGTGATGGGTTTGTTCTTGACTCTAGTCTAGGTCAGAGATGGCACAGACAAAGTCTACGATGGAGCTCACTCGCTCCATTGGTTACCTTATGGGTACGGAACCCTAAAAGCAAATATGTTAGTAGATTGTTAACAGCAAATACAATGAAAGCAGAAATAGGTGTTAATAGTTTATTAGTAAAACTAAGACTAAGTAGGAGACCGGTTTAAAACTAAGGATCTTATTACTACTTATTTACAAAACCCATATTTCCATGTTGTAACTGTAAACAATAAATTCACTACAATTTAGTTCACATTCAACACAGATATACCTACACAACTACATTCAATCTATGTAACATTTACATACATAGAAGATTGATACTACAAGCCACTATCTCCTGTTCGCAATTTGTCACAAAGGTACACATGAAAGCAACTGTAATTCACGTTATTCATTGATGTTCTATTGTAAACAGTAGTGTTGTGCACCTGTTGTTAAAACTATCGAAAGTATCGTGGGTTTATAAAAATGTTAACATTCAGACATTTCAAACAATGAGTGATTGGTGAGGTACAAATAACTATCAATCAGTATTGATAGTAGTAAGTGGATCATTCAAATATTATTTTGTAACTAACAATGTGATGTGTGATGAATGACAATACTATGAATGTGAAAGTGTGTTTGTTTGAAAGTTTTTTCCAAAAGTCGTCCAAATTTAGGTAGAATTTGATTCAGGGATACACGGGTAGACCAACATAGGATAACTACTTCTTATCTAAAGTCCTAAATAGATAAATAGTTATCTTTCTTTCTTTACCTCAGTAATACATTCCCGTGACGAAGTTAACACGGGCTAAATCATAAGCATATTTATGCTAACTTAGCAATACAACAACAAGTAAGTACATGTATACAAAATAATAGATGTTTTAAACCATCACTCTCATACAACATCGAACTTCATACTCAATAACAAGGTCATCTGCCTAGCCTCTTCTCAACTATATTGGGGTCGGCTTCCAGTCAAACTGGATTCTGCAGAATACCAGTATTTTACGTGGAGTGCCTGCCAGGCCTCCACAACCCATTTATTGGGCATCATGATATGCAAGATGTGCACTCGATATCAAGGTGTATCGATAACTGTTGAACTATCGATAGTCGAGTCGTGCAACTCTAAAAGTATCACGTATGTTTGCGTAGTTTACAAGCTGTTAATTATATTGTATCAGGTACTTATAAAGCTTGTGGCTTTTTGGCTACCACATCGTTTGATAGATTATGAGGTTAAACAATTTGGTTTTCTGGCGCAGATGGGTTAATCGTTATTTAATTATGTCAGGTAGAAATCCGCTGGAAGAGATTTTATTTGAAATAGGGAGTACCTTCGTGCTCATCTGTATTTTTTCGTTTCTCTTTTAAGTGTTTTGTTGGCACATAAATAAATATACACCAACCTTTGATATAATCCTTAGTTAATTTTATAGAATGCAGAATAATTTTAGGATCATACACTATTTTGGCTGTAGTAACCAAAACAGTAAAATCCATTAGCAGTGAGAAGAAAAGTTTTCTGCAAAATCAGGTAGGTAGGTCTATATGGCTGTTTGATCAGGGAATACCAAGTATACAATGGATGAACTATTGATGACACGGATAGAAAAGGAGGGACTCCGAGACGAAGGCGTACGTTCCCGTGGATGTATTTTCGACAAGCAACTGGCAGAAGCTAGTTTCATAAAAGAAAAAAATACATCAGGGAGTGGGCCGCAATCCATCTCGCATGTCCATTGTGGATTGGTGGATGTCACATGACTTACGAGTTTCTAGTCTATACGTCTATGCTATCTATACTTCTATACTCATATTATAAATGCTAAAGTCTGGGTGTTTGACAGTTTGTTACTCAATCACGTCAGAACTGCTGAACGGATCACACCTACCAAAGATGCATACCTTTGTCGCAAAAGTAAATAATCTTTCCAGATTTTTTATCTTTGTGTAGAGGTATCTATTAATCCTAATACACAGAATACTTTTTATCCCGGAAGAAAGTTCCTTTGGGATAATTTTCGAAATTCACGTGGGTGGAGCCGCGGACAATAGCTAGTTGATGAAAGCACATGGTTCACTCAAAGTGATTGCCTTCACCGCTTTTACTGCAGTGGTAGTGAAAGCCTATGACCTACAAAACGAGTATTGTTACCACTGGGCCAACTCTGGTCTTATCTTATTTTTCTTGGAACGACTGCATCATCATTGGTCTACATCATTATGACCATTATGATTATATCAGCTGAAATACAAAGTGTCGCCATATCCACCGGACTACACCAGCTATTAAGATGCGTTCCAACGCTGTCTTTCGGTACCCGGTTGTCACTACAGAACCTTTCGGTTCCATCATCCATCTGTTATGCGACCTATGTGTCATGTTTTTGTAACTTAAAGACAATTCATCGAGCTATGTCGGTTACCTTAGTTATAATTATTACGGATTTCTTCATTTCCGATTATGTAGCTCATGCAAAGAAACTCTGAGCAAAGCTTTCACCATTGTCTGAATAATATGGACCAGTGCGTTACCAGTGATGCCATAGCTTTCATCGGAAGGTTTAAAGTCAACACTTACCTAACCTATGCCTAGGTAATATACACAACAAAAACAGTCTCAATATTTACCTATAACCTATCAAATCGTTTAATTGCATAATTAAGGCTTCAGTTATTATAGGTAATCGGCTGAGCAAAAACAAGCAAGTCATCGCATTATTCTTAAACAATTGCGAGGATTTATGTATGGGGAAAACCAACCGCTAAATGACATTTTATGGTTTATAAAATGAATTATTAATTTTATCAAACAATAGGCTAATTTAAAAGTATATGATTAAAGTATGATATTGAGAATAGCCCGAAAGATCGCTAAACTGAAGTGGCAGTGGGAAGTGTACATTACTCGCAGGGAAAGTGGGGGGTCGCCACTCCAGAACTTTTGGGCCCCATCGACCCCCCGATGGGGCCCAAAAGTTCTGGAGTGGCGACCGTGGACCGAAGACCTGGTGAGGGTCGTGGGTAGCCGATGGTTGCGAGACGCATATATACCAGTTGTTGTGGCGCCACTTAGAAGAGGCCTATGTCCAGCAGAGGACGTCTTTAGACTGATATGATGATGATGATGAACAGTATGATGCGTTTAAAAGTTCGCGTAATGGGGAACGTCGTGTTAATTTTTTTATTCAATATATTCATATGCAAGACGAATACATTTTTTGGATATTTTATCAACTTATTTCATAAAAAATGTGTTATATTTGTCTCAGTCTAGAAACTCCCTCCCTTTGATTAAGACTAAAAACTTTCATACAAAGTGTCATCTATACTAAAATATAAAGCTGAAGAGTTTGTTTGTTTACTTGAACGCTCTCATCTCAGGAAGTACTGGTTCGGTTTGAAAAATTATTTCAGTGTTCGATAGCCCATTTATCGAGGAAGGCTAAAGGCTATATATCATCACGCTAAGACCAATAGCAGCGTAGCAGACGAAGTTGCGCGGGTCAACTAGTCCCCAATAAAATGCTTAAGGGAAAAAGGGGGGGATGCAAGTATGTGTTGTTCTTCAGAATAATTACGATTTTTAGTATATCTTGCAAAGCAAAATTAAAATCTGGAATAGTAAAGCCACAGAATGTGCAATGTTACTAAGGACAACATTTTTTTTTCAATAAATATTTATTTTTTGTTGAAATTACTTAAGACTACGTATTTCTATTGACGCTATAACAACAACATAATAGTTATTGAGGCTCCCACACAAGAAACGTATTTTTCTAGCTTAGGGCGACGGTGTAATATCTTGCATGCTCTTGTATGTACACCATGATTAAACAAATAAAGAAATCTTATCTTATCTTATGGTGCGGAACCCGTTCGTGTGCGAGTCCGACTCGCATTTGGCCGGTTTTTTACGTTCTACTCCACTTTCACAATAATTCAAAAACTTGTCAAGTAACGAAAGATTGATTTATTATTTAGTAACCAAAATCTACGATAGGACTACAATAGTGACACATTTTCCGTTAATACGTTTTCTAATAACTTTAATTAATTATAATAATTATTCATACGTGACTTGTCGGACCGTGGGTTTTACCGAATAATGCCCTGTTTTAATTTTATGGCTTTCCTCATTTAGTCATAGATTGATAATAGAATAATGTGGTAACGCGGCAACCATACAAACGATAGTTTTGGCGATTTTATTTCGATCCTCGTCACTTTTATAGCAAGAAAGGCAGGGCCATTATTGAAGTGAAAACTTCTTTAGGCGCGTTAAGCACTTTTTGGGTGAAGAAAAATCATGGATTTTGCGTCATCGTCACTGAACGTTTTCCATCTACACTAATATTATATAGAGGAAAGATTTGTATTGTACCGATTTCGAAAATTCTTTTGCCGTTAGAAAGCTACATTATCACTGACTAACAAAGGTTATATAATATTTTTAAAAAAGTTAGAAATCCGTATGAAAACTTCAACAAAGTAACCCAAGGTGTGAAAGAAATACCAAAAAATGTCCTTTAATCGCGTACGCTGCGGAAACTATTGAGCATATACAATAGATAGAGCAAAGTAATGTACTACAGTTTTATAGAGGACATCAATACCTATCTATAAAAAATCCGAGGGTATATATGTATCTAACTATTATGGTTAAGTCACAAAGACCGCTTTTTGTTGAAAATATTCAATCAAAACCCTGGTGAAATGGAATAGTGGTGATTTTAGTATCATTATATTAATCTTTATCTATTTATATTGTTTAATAATTAAGGTTGTTTTTTTACGTGTAAATAACACTTTAATTTATTCAAATCGGACCTTTCGTTTAAAAGTTACTACGGGTATAAAAATACTCTAAGTAAGAAAAATGTTGCGGTTTGAGCCAACTGCCCTACGTTTAGTCTCCAAAAAAATAAAAGGGGCAGTCTTCCAGTGAAAACTAAGTAACTTGTGAATTGTTTCGTCGAGGTAATAGATTGTTATTTTCGAATTATTTTTGGTTTATAAAGAAGTGTTTATGGCCAAGTATTAAAGTTTAAAATGGTCATTAACACTTTTTACAAACCAAAAATAATAATCTAATAGTTCGACGATACAATTCACAAGTTACTTAGTTTTCACTTTGATCGGCAGTCCCCAAAGACTACCCCGCATGTTTTTATGTACTACTAGCTACTGCACGTAGTAAGTATCCTGTTCTTATCCTTAACCAGGACAAGAGGCTATAGATAAAGTGCCTTATGATTAGCGAATACGATAGCCAAAATGTCAAAATCTCAGGGATTTCTAGGGTTGCGGAATTTGTTCAAAAGAGTCACCGCGGCCCTGGAATGCAAAGGGCATTTGGAGGGACACAGATGGGTTTTAGTCAGTAAGAGTCTGACAATCCCTTCCAAAGTGGAAAGAGTCATTCGATGATTTTCCATCCTTAAAAACTAACTAACTAAATTTTTATCGTGATTCTTTACTTTCTCTAGTAATGAAAAACGGTTCATAAAATTGTTCAGGTATCTACGAAGGAATAACAGGGAAAGGCCAATGTACTTTATTGCAAGTTCATCTGGAGCCTGCCATAGTAGAGACACTTTCGGATGGTGTTATAATACAGTTTGCAAAAAAAAAACAAAAGTCATTTATTCAAATTAGGCTGAGTACCAGCACTTTTTGAACGTCAACGTTTACAAAAAGACAGTCCTTCAAAACGCCTGCCCGTCACCACTTCCTAGTGTTTTACTTGTGGAGAAGAAGTGGCCAACAAACTCCCTAGCAACACATCTGTCTGTTGAGTTAGATGAACTCGCATTTATACAATAATATGCAAAGCTTTATTACAAAGAAAATAATAGACTTTGGGTAACACGTACAACCTAAAAACTAAATCATTTGCCAATTGTAAGCTAGCACACTCCATTACGCCATTATAATCACACAACTCAAGAATGAATAAATAAATAACTAGTGTTTTTTTTTTTCTCAAAATTAACCGGTTCGATTCCTGGCTGGGAACACCGATTTTCCAAATATTCGAATAATATTCATAAAAATCAGGCTCGAGACTCCTTTCAGTGTTTTTCAATATTCCTCACAGAACAGAAAATAGAATTTGATCATCCACGCACACTTTAAACATCCACCGTGTATATAAATTAAATTATTTTATCACAATGTAAGTATTTAATTAGGAAAACCGAAACTGGAAATAACACGTGGTTGATGATGCAATTCACTATATATTTTCGTAGAAAATTAAACGTACTACTAAGTTATTTGACGGGTTTTTAAATTCGACCTTAGGAAAAGAAACTTATCCTCAAACTACTACTCACAACCATTATTTTAACTAAACACGAACGCTGCTATCCTCTGACGTCACAAGAAAACTCAACTTCACACTATTCAGAAGGCAAGGTTTGAAAGATGAGCCCGCTCTTGAATTCAATCAGGCCTGAAGGTAGGCAATGGATACATTTAAAGACGAAATGATCGAGCCCAGAAGATAGAAAGAAAGAAAGAAAGAAAGACCAGACCAGACCAGTTGCTTTGACGGCTAATAATCCACATAGTATTCGTTTCTGGCAACTTTTAAAGAAATATTCGTGCAAAATGTACTTTTTACGGTTTCGTACCCAAATTTTAACGGGACCCTATTACTAAGCCTCCGCTGTCCGTACATCCATCTGTCTGTCAGCGGGCTGTATCTCAAAAACCGTAATAGTTGAAACAGTTTTTGGATTTCTATTTTCGCTATAACAACAAATAATAAAAATTAGATTAAAAATTAAAGGGGCTCCCGTTCAAGAATTTTTCAGTTTACCCTCACTTGGAATTTACTTACTTCGTGTGAGAGTTCGCCTATCACTTTGTCGTTTTTTATAGTAGTCAAAAACAGCCATATTGCTTCAAAAATGTTACTTTTTAAGTGCTTGTGCTAATCATTCGCTGGGAACGCGCCAATTGAGCAACTCGATACATATATGTCGTAAAAGTGGTAGACTTGTTGCCACGCTGCTTGCTCCGGGTGTTCATCATATGTGTCAGGATACAGTAAGTAGGCGAAGGAATACACACAAGTGATGCGAAAGGTGTTATATTTACTTTAGAGTCAATACATTACAATTAAGAAGGTAACTAAACAGAAAGGCACTTGGAGTGATTATACCGGGAGCGAGTTCGCGGCGTTGTTGGGCACACACAGATACCTCAAAACAATATTCACAATCAGCAACCGACTCGCTTAGCTGTTCCCAATGCTCTGCCCATGCCACATCGGCCAAAGGTTTTAGACAAGTATCCTCCCCTCACCCCGCGTACGAGCTTGAAACACAAAAATGTACCTCCGTTACAAACAATAAGTACCATTTTTCCTAAATGGCCTACAAACCAATTGAAAAACTATCGTTTTCAAGAAAGGGCCATAAACATTCTAAATTTACGACTACGGGCGCCACGACCCATGCTTGCGTTACATAATTTTTTACAGTAATTAAGATTAGAACTATAAAAAGATTGTTGGGTCACAAATTTAAGATTTACAATGTTATTTTCTCCGAAACAACAACACTTAACAAAAATAAGTAATTCTTAAAAAGAAGATTTCTACATCTGTATAGGCTTCAGCGACCACGCCATGACATATAGAAGTAGAAGTTCCTTTTCCGAACAGGCTTTTTGCGTGAAATTAAAATTAAGTAACTATTGCTCGATAGGATCAAACTATCAACAACAACCCGATTAAGTCAAACTTTATGGTTTATGTCCCTTTGCTGGGGCAGAGGGCATGTAGTCTTCCATGAGCGGTCTTGAGCTTTACGCATTACCTCGCTTCACGTCACTCCAATGCTCGTCGCTTCTGCCAAACGGTGCATCGCCAGGTTTGACGGAGACGGCAACGCTTCCTTTGCCCTTGAGGATTCCAGTCCTAAAGTTCTCAAACGCACACTAAGAATTCGGTCAAGAATAATAGAAATCTAAAGCACTTTTCAACGCGTCACGAAAATTACCATATTCCAGATAATTATTTCCATTCGTAAATCCAACAATGAATACGTTGTATTAAATTCAATCAAAAAGTTCAATAGCCCGAAAAACAATAAAAAAAACCGTTAAAAGGGTATACAAAACCTTTGATGTTTCGGTAAGCTTTGGTTTTAAACAACTGTTTGTTCACATTTTAAGCCTTTTGAACCGATGTCACCCAAACTGGTAGAAACTGTTCCTTTTTATTGTGATGGTTGAATGAGACATTAAATCTGCTTTTATTGAGGTAAAAAATATTTGATACCTACTAATTTAAGTAAGCACTGGAACTTTTCTTATCAGCTGAAAAACGTCCACTGGACATAGACCTCCCCCAAGTGCGTCTCTCATCTATCGACCACCCGCGACCCTTACCAGGTCATTGGTCCACAGGTCCAGAGGACCACGGGTCCATCGATCAGGTACATAAAATTAGGTATTAAAATATGCCTGTAAATGTTCTATCAAAACTGGATTCAAGTTTGACCGATTTTTTTTTTGCGGGGTTTTCGGTTCTTAGTATAAAAAGTTGGGAAAATTTGGCGGCCCGTTTTGCGCGACACGCTAACTTAAACGACATTATCCGACGAGCTCTTGTCACCGTCGGCGTTTCAGCTATGTTAGAACCCATTGGCTTGGTATGTAACGATGGCAAAAGACCGAACGGCATGTCTTTGTTTCCATGGATGATGAGGGATGATGAGTAGGCTTTTAGTGTGGGTCGCAACCTGCGTCGATACTTTTGCGCCATCTATGATCAATTGTTGAGCCGCGATTCTAAGCGGACGTGTTTTGTGTTAGTTGTCATGAATTACCTATAAATAATTACAAATATTACCTAATAGAAAATTTTTCGGACTCAGTCTTAATGAGTAAAGTGTGTCGCGCGTGTAAATTGTGTAATTAACAAGTTTTTCACAGTGCACGATGAACTAATTACTTTTATACACAAAAATAGTGTTTATCTGTGTTAGTGATGTCTAACCAAGGGTTTAGCCCTTTTGGTCGTAGCCAACTAATGTAGCGAAGCCCACCGCTTACTCCATCAACCTCTGACCTGAAACGGAACCCCCAGCATCTACGGAAGATAACTTACTGGCCGATGTTATTGCTACTCCGGAGATCCAGGAATGGCTAGGATCTATAGAGTCATCATTTTGAACGAAGTTTGCTCTACTGTTGCCGAAGGGAAAATGAACTCTGACCAGAAGCTCCGCGTCACCAATCTTTGTCGAAAAATCGCACATGGGACATCTCAAATGGCTGTCCTATACCAATCCCTGAAACAAAAATCTATTCAGGCTTACAGCACCATCCAGTTCCTCCAAGAACAGCAGTTCGTTGCAAACACTCTGCACCAGTTCAAAGAGGTCGTCGATAAAAAGATAACGCAACCAGAAGCTACTTCTTATGCCAATATGGTTAAAAAGGGTGCAGATAAGTTTATTCGCCCAGCTAATTTTGGTTCTGTTGCCATCTATCCTACCGATAAGAAACATTCTAGTGACGATACCAAAACACTAGTACAAAAAATTATCTCGCCGGAGGAACTGAAATTTCGGGTCCGTAGCCTAAGGAAAATTAGGAATGGAGGCGTTATTATTAGCACTTATAGTAAAAACGACATTGCTAAATTAAAAAGTTCGGAGAAACTGGTCTCGTCGGGTCTTAAAATCGAAGAACCGTCAAAGCGCCGCCCCAGGATAGCAATAATTGGTGTCCCTGTAGCTCTCAGTGAGAAAGAGGTTTTGGATTGCATTTATGACCAAACCTGTCTGAGAAATTGCCGAAAACTTCTCGAGACGCCTTTCTAGAAACAATAAAACCGAGCCATAAGTCCGGAAAGAAGGATCGCCCAACATGTAATTATGTACTTGAAGTCCCTCCCAGCATCAGAATTTTTTTTATAAATTGGACATCATGCAGTTAGAGATTTTACTTTGGTGACCAGGTGTTTTAATTGCCAGCAGTTCGGTCACGCCGCCAAGTTTTGCCGCGAAACATCTCCAACCTCCAACATGTAACCTCTATGGAGAGACAGGACACTCCTTCAAAGAATGCAGCAACAAAACTTCTCCTCCTCAGTGTGCAACGTGCAAAAGTTTCAAGCGGAAACATGATCACCCAACTGGTGACGTAAATTGCCCAGCACGAAAACTCGCGCCATCGAATAGTTTGTTAATTCGCACATAAAAAGTAGATAAGTTAGTTTTTAGTATTATGACTAATCATCTAATTAGTGATCTAGACAATTTTTCAGTGTCCGAAGCAATAATTTGTAATCTTGAGGAGTGCAAAAATCTTCTTCAAATTGGTAAGAAAATGTTAACAGTGCTTACACAAAACACTCGTAGTATAAACCCTTTTTTTTTTTTTTTTTTTTAACGGGGGGAAATCCTCATGGATGTCCTCCGCCCTGGGGCGGGCGGAGGGGTCTGTCAGACTCTTACTGACTAAAACCACCCCGGTGTTCCATCTCTCACCTACGTCGGGGATCGCGAGAACTTATAAGGCTTCCGTAATCCCCGGCTGGTGCCGGCCCGCATCTGCGGGCCACCTCGGGTCAGCGGGAGGAGTGAGGTGTTTGACTCCCCCCGCGACATCAAAGAGGGGCGCGCGGGAACACCACGCGCCGCCACCTCGGGTCCGGATGAATGGGGGGCGACGGACATCCCCAAGTCCGCCGCCCCTGAACCCATTTAGGGGGGCCGGAAGAGAGCAGCGTATGCCCTCCTCCGACGCCCGGTGCGCCTGCTGCGGGCCGGGAGAGAGGTCGAGATCTCCCTCTCCCTTTCCGCAGCCTCCTTCTGCGCGATAACTATTTCGCAGAAGGAGACCACCGCGTCCCAAGACTCCTCGCCGTCAACCATAGCACGAACTACGGCCGGCAGCGAGAGATCACTGCCTACCACAGAGATGAGGGCACGGCGCGGCTCCTCCCAAGCGGCACACTCTGCCAGCGTGTGCCGCGCCGTGTCCTCCCGACAGTCGACGCAGTGGTGACACCGAGCGTCCGGCTCCCTGCCTATGCGACACAGGAACCTCCCGAAGCAGCCATGCCCTGAGAGGACCTGTGTCACACGATACGACAAGGAGTCGTGCCTTCTCCCGAGCCACAGGTCGAGCACTGGCCGGATGGCCTCAATAGTGCCGAGGCCGGCGGAAGGGCTTGAGAGCCTCTCCCGCCATTCCGCCACCAGGACCTCGCGCAGCTGCGACCGACGCAGCTCAATGTGCCGCTGCATCAGTCGCTCGCCGCGCGCCCGCGCGTCCTCACGCCACCGATGCAGTGACGCGAGGACTTTTGCCTCCAGATCCTAGGGCGGAGATCCGGCCAGTGCGCAAGCCGCCTCGTAGGAGATCGTGCGATAACCCCTGATGACTCTGACGGCCATCACCCTCTGCGGTTTCCGCAAAACAGTGATGGTGCTGGCCGTCAGGTCAGCCGCCCAGATTGGGGCCCCATACAGGGCCATTGATCGCACGATCCCTACGTACAACCGCCTGCAGGCGGTGCTCGGGTCCCCTAGATTGGGAAGCAGCGTTGACAGCGCCCCAGCCGCACCCAGCAACTTGGGCGCCAGCCATCGGAAGTGGGGGCCGAAATCCCACCGGCTGTCGAGCACCAATCCCAGGTATTTCATGGTGGACTCGACAGCGATACGGGCCCCCCCAACAACAATGTGCGATTCCGGGGGCCATGAAAAGCTATGGCCTCCGACTTGTTGAGGGCCACCTCCAGGCCAAGGCGCCGTATGCGGCTCACCACCTGTGAGACCGCGGCCGTCGCCAGCAACGCTGCCTCCCTGTACGAGCTCCCCCGGGCAGTGACCAACGTGTCGTCAGCGTAACACGTCAGGTCCACTCCCGGCGGGAGCTCGCCCCTCAACACCCAGTCGTACCCGATGTTCCACAGGAGCGGGCCCACGACCGAACCCTGTGGAACACCGCACGACATGGGGTGCTGGTGTCTGCCATCACGTCCCAGATAGGTGACACACCTGTCCGCCAAATATGCCCCAATGACGCGGCGGAGGTAGGGAGGCACTCGATGATAGCGCAGTGCCTCCCGAATACAACTCCAGGGCAGTGTGTTGAAGGCGTTGGAGATGTCCAAAGACACCGCCAACATCACCCCACCCTGGGACACCGCTTCCTCCGCCAGGACTCTCACCCGCGATATCGCCGTGATGGTGGAGCGCCCATGCCGAAACCCGAACTGGCATTCGGCCAGGTCCGGACCCTCTCCGCACAAGTGGCTGACGAGGCGGGCTGCGACTATCCGCTCGAATAGCTTTCCCACCTCGTCCAGCAGTACTATGGGCCGGTACGCGGACGGCGAGTCCGCAGGGCGCCCCGCCTTCCTGAGCAGGACCAAACGACCAGATTTCCACTGAACGGGAAACTGGCCCTGCTCCGTAGTATAAACCCTATCTCAACTATCCCAACCCTAATCTCTTCAAAGTTAGAGAGAACAGGCTCCTTCTGCGTAAGCTCGCTCTATCGTAGAATTTGTCTCTGATATCTCTGACCTAGACTAGAGTCAAGAGCAAACCCATCACAAATAAAAAAAAAACGAAATTTTAACGGCTTTGAAGTGATGTTACAGAATCTTGAAATAAGTGTTAACAGAATGTTGGCTCTCTGAACAAACAACGACTATACCATGACTAGACGGCTACAATGTACACAGAACCAATAGCTACATTAATCAAAATAGTGGATTGGTTGTGTACATTAAAAATAATTTAGAAGCAATGGTAGAAGAACCCTTATTTCAAGACTGTAATTGCTTGTTAATTACAACTTCCCCCGATACGGTATTTATGGCTATTTATAGACCTCCATCTCTAAATATTGACAGATTCCTAGACTCGCTTAACATAAACCTAGAGAAAATATCATCTTTTAAAAATATAATACTTTTAGGTGACATTAACATCAACATTGCTTCCGGGAAAATTGATACTCACGCACATAATTATCTAAACATCTGCACATTTCATGGACTTCTACCAGCTCATTATTACTCAACGCACCAGAGCGGCTCATGCCTCGATCATATCATTATAAAGTCAAAAGCGCCGTCCATAACACTGGTTACTAATACGTCACTCACTGACCATCAAGCTGTTTTACTAACATTGCAAATACCTTCACCTAGGAAAAATTGCATGCGCATCTATTTTAAACTCAACATGACTAATCTTGAAAATGACATACGAGGCATTAATTTCAACCCAGTTTATAATAATTCGAGTGACCCAAATATTTCGTTACAGTGTTTCATTGATTTGTTACAATATGCGATTAAGAAGAACACTTTAACAAAAGTAATACCTAGAAAATACAATAACATTATACCATGGATTACGCCCGGACTTGTTCGCTGTATCAGACATAGACAGACTACACCAAAAATGTAAACTTTCCCCTGACAATGAAATAATATCACTCACTTATAAGCGATAAAGAAATTTCTGCAATAATCTGTTGAAAAAACTAAAAAAAACAGTATGACAAAGATCAACTACAGAAGGCAGGAAAAAACAATGAGCTTATCTGGAAATATATTAAAAGTAACACATTTAGAACTAAAAACTCAGAACCTCCGCTCGAACTTTGATAACCGAATTTAACCCATCCGCAGCGACGAATAAAGCAAACAATTTCTTTATTAACGTTGGGAAAAATCTGGCAGAAAAAAACTTATCGCACAGAATGTCTTCTATTCAAAGTCCATCTATACCTCGTACTACACGGAACTCTTTTGTACTATTAGACACGGACGTGAGTGAAGTGATAGGTATAATAGACGAGTTAAAGGACGTCTGCGCCGTCGGTTGGGATGACATTCCAAATGCTGTACTTAAAAGACTTAAACACCTAATTGCCCCTCCACTAACTCACATTTTTCAGACATGTTTAACCCAAGGAATATTCCCAAAATTACTTAAAAAAGCAGTAGTCACCCCTGTTTTCAAATCCGGAGACAAAACCTGTGTTACTAACTATAGACCTATTTCAGTACTAACGGGACTCTCAAAGATTTTGGAAAGAATTATTAACAACAGACTAGTAAAATATCTTGAAAATAACAAACTGCTGTCAGATCAACAACTTGGTTTTAGGCCTGAAAGATCAACGAGCCAAGCAGTACACAAATTGACTAATTTTATAAGTAAAAATCTCGATAATGGCATGCATACCATTGGAATCTTTTTAGACCTCGCCAAGGCTTTTGACACCATTTCTTGTTCTCTTCTATTACTTAAACTGGAAATACTTGGGATCCGACCGTTACCAGTCGCTTAAAATTGGTCACTACACGAGTTATGAACTTAAAAATAGTAAGTATGGAATCCCACAGGGCAATATTTTGGGGCCCACATTATTTTTAATATACATATATAAATGACCTTTGCCGCTTATAACTTCAAAATGGTTTAATTATGTCATATGCTGATGACACAGCTCTACTGTTCTCAGGTAAATCAAGAGCTGATGTCTATGAACTTGCTCAGAATGGCTTTAATATTGTGTGTAATTGGCTACATAACAATCTAGTAACGTTAAATTCAGATAAAACAAAGTTTATTCTATTTTCAATGAGAAATACTAACACGATGCTTACTAACCAAAACATTCGCGCGCACAATTGTAATACAAACGCTGACATAGCATGCACTTGTCCCACTTTAACTAAAGCTGACCACATCAAATACCTCGGCGTCACGATTGACACAAACCTAAATTTCCGTAAACACATCGATTTATTATGCTCTAGAGTGCGTAAACTAATATATATTTTTCAGAATTTACAGGACATATTCGACTTCAAATTAATTAAACAAGTTTACATGGCTTTGTGTCAATCAATTCTTACATACTGCATAACTTCTTGGGGTGGTGCCGCAAAATCTACTTTAATACTGCTAGAACGTGCTCAAAGAGCAATTCTAAAAGTCGCCACCCGTCGCCCATTCAGATTTCCCACACACCAGCTTTATATGGCCTGCAAGGTGTTAACAGTTCGACAACTTTTTGTTCTAAGTATAGTTTTATTGCAACACACTGAACTAGATTTTAAACCTGTATCTTCAGACAAGAGAAGAAAGGATCTGGTCTGCACGAACCCTCAGACTAAACATGCTTTCTCAAAAAGATTTTATTTATTTTTAGGACCTTTCTTATATAATAAATTGCTTAAGATATATAACGTAAGTTATAATAGGTGTTATATAAGGGTATTTGATTATTTTGCAAAACTGAATTACTCGGACACGGAAAAACTACTAGAGGTGCTGAACTAAAGCAGCTGACTTAATTGTAATTACATAAGAACTAAAATCTTTTATTTATAGTAATTTTAGCTATAGATATTATGTAAATGTATCCCATAAGCCTAGTTTATAATAATGTTACGCAAAATATTGTATAGCTTAGATATTGAACAGATATGCTAATTTAATTCAATGAATGTCCTATATAACAAGTACTTTCGTAGAGAGATGGCCTGAAACACAGGTTTAAATAAACCTAGATCAGGCAACGCACTACATTACCTTTAAGAGCCTAACTTTCTATTTTTGACTGTAATTCTCATATTAATTACTTATACCATAGTTTACATCCAGAATATTACAATCCTATTATAGGCCTAGCTTAATATATACCTATTACTGAACCATATGTATACTTTTTTGTGAACTTATTATTATTTCAATAAATTTTATTTATTTTATTTGATTTATTTTTATCTCATATTTCTAGTTCATCGTGTTGCGCTGGCGCTGCTGCTGCTTCGGAAAATCTCAAGTGGCTTCTTGTTGCCGTAGTCTTACTGGTAACTATATTTTTGAACCGTTTGGGGTTGAAACCCTCGACCCGTGGGGCCCTTGTGCTCACAGCCTTTTCAAAGAAATTTCGAAACGGCTGGTTGACACTTCCCGTGACCTAAGAGCTGGCTTTTACTTTAGCCAGAGGCTAAGCATTGCCATTCAACGTGGCAATGCTACCAGTCTCTTGGGCACATTACCAGCTGATGACGTTGAGGATGAAATTTTTGATGCTATGTTTTAGTTTGTTGTAAGTTTTGTGTATTTGACCATTTAATTTACTTACTAACTCAACTTAAATCAATCGTGGCATCGAAAAGTTCCTCCGCATTACTGTCGACTGGTAATACTGACCGCTATACCTAATTTTTTGGCAATATTTATCGTCTCAAGGTTAATGACGCGACTTGGGTCCAAGTTAAGTTAAAAAACTTCTTAAATTATGTTTCTAAATCAATTTTATTTGACTATGGTAAGTTAAACAAAGAGAGAATCAAATCGCTGGTGAGTACATGGTAGCGACATTGGTTTTTGGTTTATTAACAAAAAAACCACCGAGTACTAGAATTCTTCGTTCAAACTGATGAATACATTAATTTAATTTTATAAAACAATAACTGCCCTGCAGTCATTCGATTCACAAATAATTCCTGTGTTATCATGACGCTCATGTCTTTCTGATAGCGACCGTTGATTTAATTTCTTTACAAAAAAATTGTACCACATTTCTCGGTTACTCCTTACAACGACAAAAAATATGGGTAGTGCAAAAGCATTAAAGTTATATGTTAATATTCTTGGAAGAGG
This sequence comes from Lacanobia wlatinum, assembly GCA_947578705.1. Classification (NCBI taxonomy): domain Eukaryota; kingdom Metazoa; phylum Arthropoda; class Insecta; order Lepidoptera; family Noctuidae; genus Lacanobia; species Lacanobia wlatinum. The sequence goes on from OX388044.1 coordinate 17,089,752, forward strand.
TGGCACTCCAATCGCGTGAACATGAGGAAATGTCATGGTTAAAACACATCCAGACAAAAGAATAACGTCACTCAGTATAAATATCAAAGTAGCTACATACAAGCGACGCCAGATGGTAGAAGCTGTATGTGCGCTAGTTTTGAAACTACGACAAAGTGAATATACAATTATAATGTAAAAACAAAAGTTGGTTATCAACGGTAAAAGTGAACTTCCACAAAAGAAGATACAAATTACATTAATAACTTCAATATTATTTGCAGGATCTAAGAAAATAATATTTGGTTTTACAAAACAATAAGATATAAGAATTAAAATGCTTAGTGAAATAAAGGACACAATCCAGGCAAAAACAGTACTTTTTAATTTTCGGCTTTGAATATTGCTACCGAAAACTTTTACTAAGTCTACGTAAAACATGTGACACATAACTAATAACCAGTGGTTTTTTACAGATAATAAGTAAAAGAATAGAATGAATATTATTTTAGGTACCAATATTACATTTTCATACATTTGGAAAGTAAGTTCAGTTGAGTAAAATAAAAAGTTTGCTAAAATAGTGTTTAGGTATACATAGTTTCTGTAGTTACGGAATTTCTTTATGATGCACCATGATGTGAAACCGCATATCAACGTAGCTAGTGACAGCACAATCACAGTAGATTCGATAGTTATTATTAAAATCCAATCAACTTCAACACTTGTCATTTTTGCGCCACTCCCGCTGGTATAGTTAACTGACATGTCAATATTTCACTTGCTTTGACTCACTTTAAGTTTTTAGCACAAATTTTTGAGGAACCTTGCTGCCAAGCCCTAAAACAAGCGTTGTTTTCGATTTAACAAAACAGAACAGTAAAGTTAAACCACTTCACAAATTGAAATTAGGATACAATTACAATCGGGAGCAATGAATCCGGATCAGCACAAATACATTGGATTCTGTAGATATTATTAATTTCCAATTCATTGCATCTTCTATCACTGTTAAGCCATGATCTCTGGTATCATTATCAGACAGATGTCACTTGCATAGTTTTGGTTGTTTCACTTTTAGTTAACAACTTTTCTAAAAAGTAGTTTTGCCAACAGTTAGACGTCAAGCACTACCACAGGCTTAGTTTTTGAAACAGATAAATAGTTATATATAACCGAACTTCATGATGCGAATGATGGAACTGAAAATAAATTAAAAGTTAAGTGGTACCTACTATATTATAAATATATTTTTAAATTTTATATATTTTTAAATTTCCTTATTGAATATCGTCTGATAACCGCACTATATGTCCAACCGCGTATTTTGCCCTACTGCTCGACACAAAACATTAGTTTTTCCCCGTGGCTCCTCTCCCGTGGATTACATTTTCGTGCATTTATGTAGGTTATAAACACACACTTATAAAGGCTGATTGCCGGAGTGTGCCATTAAATCTGCATTTGTACCACAACTGTACTTAAAGTTGAATAAGTATTTTCTAATTATCGGAACCAACTAATAATATTTACATCTATACTAAACAAACATATAGTTTAAACAATACAATAGGTAATGAAATCATAATCAATCTGGTAATAATGGTTTTGTCGGCATATAAAATTATACCCAACAGGATAGAATAGTAACCACACTTTTTAGGGTTTCGAATCTCTTTAGAGAATAACGGAACTCTTATGGGATCACTCGGTTGTCTGTCTGTCTGTCACACCCAATTTCTATACTTCCGTTTCTATCCAAAGTGCTCGAGGCCTGTGTACACAACAGGTCTCGCTCTTTGTACATTGTAACTTCCTCATAAGCTCTCTACAATCTGGGTTCAGGCCCGGGCACAGTACTCTTTCCGTTCTCCTCAAAGTGACTGGCGATATAAGGGCAGGACTGGAAGACACCAAGGTCACTGTACTAGTGTTGGTCAATTTCTCAAATGCCTTCAAAACCGTCAGTCACGACATCCTTTTAGCCATTCTCTCCTATGTTATGGTCTCTCCTGAAGCACTGGAGTGGTTCACCTCTTATCTTCAGGGACGTCTGCAGTCGGTTCCCATTGGGGATTCCTCATCTTGCTGGCGCGATTCGGAAACTGGCGTTCCTCAAAGCGGCATTCTTTCTCCTCTTCTGTTTTGTATTTGTATTAATCTAATAACTTCTGAACTTCAATGTGCGTATCATCTGTATGCAGTTGACCTACAGTTGTATTATCAAGGGAGGGTCGACGAATTACCTACCACTATCAACAAATTAAACAAAGACTTGATAGCCATAAAAACATGGTTGGATAGATTTGGTGTTGCTGTAAACCCTGATAAGTACCAGGCGATCATCATTGGAAGTTCTCAAAGCATCGCTAAAGTGGATGAAACAGCTTTGCCAAATGTCCTATTCGACAATACGATTGTCCCATTTAAAACTGATGTGAAGAATCTAGGTTTGCGCATTGATAGTACCTTAAACTGGCGCACTCAAGTCGCTGGTGTCCGCCAGAAGGTAACGGGGACGTTGTGGGCCCTGTATCGTTTGAAAAACTTTTTATAATCAAACACCAAGACAATGCTTGTACAGACCCTATTTTTTTCTATCATCGAATATGGCGATGTGTTACTATGACCTGAATGCAGATCTCCTCAACAAACTTGACTGTTTTTTGAATTACTGCACTCGATTTGTTGTCAATCTGCGTAAATATGATCATGTCTCTGCACATCAATTGCTTTTAAAGTGGTTGCCCATACGTGAGCGCAGAGAGCTAAGGGCTCTAACTACCTTGTTTCCATTTCTTGTCTCTCCCAACTTTCAAACTTATCTAGCCCCTCACTTTCAATATATTTGCGCCAGCCACAATCGAAATCTACGCTCATCAAACAACCGTCTCCTTCAATGTCTCACTCACCGTATTGAATTTACTCACGTTTACATACATGTATATTGTTCTTTATTTTATTTGATTAATTTATTATCAATCGCTTTTAATACTCTATATTGCACCTACCACTATGCTCTGCATCACCCAAAGGTTCACTGGTAGAGAATGCCTATGTCATTAAGTTCGCCTCTGTACATTTGTGTGCTGAAAATGTTAAATAAATAAATATGTAATTTTCTCCGAATATATTGGACTGCTTAGTTGAAATTTGGTTCACATAAAACCTTTTGTTACCGATCTTTTGTACACCGAACGGTTACAGCGTTCTGCCAGTCCATTCTGTTCTGGCGTGTACGGATTGCTCTTCTGATGAATAATTCCTGAATTGCTAAGATACTTCTCAAATTCTTTACTGCAATATTCCTTTCCGTTATCTGTACGCAACTTCTTAATTTTCTTATTTAGTTGATTCTCGACAACTGTCTTATAAATTCTAAAACAATCAAGAGCTTCACTTTTGTTTTTAAGAAAGTAGATGTATATCATGCGGCTATAATCATCCACAAATAAAATGTAATACCTTGAGCCGCCAATCGAAACATTGTTAAATGGCCCACATATATTACTGTGAACTAACTGCAGGAGCTCATCACTTCTGCTGCCATCCTGTGGAAAAGGCAATCTACTCTGTTTGCCTTCGCAACACACTATGCATGACGACTTCGAAATATCAGCCCTTCTGTCGAGTGTGAGCCCTTCCATGGCATTCTGCATTTTATTCAAGTAGTTACTGTTGAGATGACCTAACCTGCGATGCCACATGTCACTTGAGGTCATCACTGCAGCCAAGAACCTTTCAGGCATTTTTAACTTGTAGACACCATTTATCAAACAAACTGTGGCAACCAACTTGTCAGCATTATTGTATATTTGACAGCCATCACTAGTGAAATGTACTCTATTACCTCTTGCTATTAATTGACTTACTGATAAGAGATTCATCGTCAAGCTTGGAACGCATAAAACTTCCTCAACAACCACGTCATATTCACAGTCATCTGTCAATGTAGTAATCTGCACATCACCTGAGCACTTAACAGCCACCTTTGCTTTGTTGGCGACAACAATTACTTTGATGGGATGCTCGGTCGAGGCATGTTTTAACCAATTTTCATTCGCGGTTAAGTGAACACTCGCTCCCGAATCAACATACCAATCATTTTTCGAAAAATTGCCATTTAAGAACACGGCACTAAAGGCATTTGTTTGTTTACGTTCTAATGTGTTAGCATTTGATGCATCCTTATCAAAATTCGTGCACTGGTTACGATAATGGCCGGTTTGTTTGCATTTGTAACATTTTATAATTTTAAGTTTTGACTTTGACGTATGTCCATTGTCTTTGGTTCCGCCAGTGCTGCCAATCTTATTTTTGCGGAAACTCGCAAATGCTCCGCTAACGTCACCACTGTCTTCGTCTAAGTCCATTAGCTTTGTTTTAATGGCGTCGGCTGTTATTTTGATTCCAGAATGTTCTATTGCCATAATCATTGGCGAATATTTTTCGGATAATCCGGCCAAAAGCAAGGATCCCACCCACTCATCATAGATTTTAAAGCCTGTTCCACTTAATTTTTGACTCGTTTCTATAATCTGCGTTACATACGATGTCATATATGTACAATTTTCCAAACGGATCGAGATTAAGGTTCTCAATAAGCTGATTCGCCTAGTAAATCCTGAGTCATCGAACAATTGTTTGAGCTTGTCCCATAACTCCTTTGTTCTCTTGACTTCCTTGATGTGTACATAAAGCGATGAATCTATCGTTAGAATCAATTTTGCTTTGGTTTTCGCATCTGCTGCGGCTTCTTCTGGCTTGGTTTCCAGGATGCAATCAGAAGTCCCTTCCAGCACAAGAAAATTCTCCGCCGCGAAAGCCCACTCTGCATAGTTCTCACGGCCCTTCAGGCACACTCACAACGTAGTTCGAACTCATTTTCACTAGCACAGTTTATTCTCAGTCTGCGTAAACTTATACAGCACTAATTTGCAAGATTTTTTCGCGAGAATTAAACGATAATCCGGGCTCATAACCTCTAATAAAACGACCGCGTTGTGATTGAACAAAGAACTGAACTTTATTTTTTCAATTGACATGACACAGATAATATAGAACAGAGGTTACAAACTATGACACCAGAGGTCACTACCTTTTATATGAATAATTATTTTAGATACATTTTAACAGACCCAAATATGGACGCGTACCGAAAATAAATAATTTTTGAAAATGGGGTCACTATTTGGGGAGAAAATTTGATAGTTAAGTTTTTCCAACTGTAATGTGTGACATATCAAATCAAAGAGCTTATCGTCTGGGTCTCAAAAGTATTTTTTTTTATATAATTTGAAAATACTCTATATTTAAACTTACTAAAGATAATGGGTGAAAATGCACCATTCCCTCTCTTTATCTCAGAAACTTATGAGTCTAAAATGTTGAAAAAAAATACAGAGAAAAGTAAGGTCTTTACCTATAAATTACAGGAAAGTCTATAAGAAGTCTATGATTTTAAAGTAAAATGTAAAAAAAAATATTATTTGTTCAAAACTCCTCGCACGCGAGTCCGACTCGCACTTGACCGGTTTTTAACATAGTAGTAGTGCTAGTAGTAGGAATTGGTCTTTTTCTAATACCTCGAAGGAACTCAATCAATAAACTATGGATCGTTGTTCATAAGTAAAAATTGTAAAGACCGATTTTATTCCTTATTTCTGTACGTCTACCATGAGTTTTATCAAACACTTGCTAGCGACTGTAGTTAAAAAAATGTATGAAAACTTTAAAAAAACAAGTTTCTAATTTATTTTTTTAAGTTTTACTTGCAACTTGCTTGCTTGTTAGTTAACAACTTAAAGAAATAAATCATAAACTTGTTTTTTTTAAGTTTTCATACATTTTGTTAACTACAGTCGCTTGCGAGTATAGATTGATAAAACTCATGGTAGACGTACTGTTTATGAAATTCAGAATATATAAAATATCACGGGTTAGTCAATGACAGCTATTGCTATGCTAAACCGATACATATTTACATAGCTAATACATGGCTGTTTTTTAACATTACTTTTTTTTTATTTAATTGATTTGTCGCGACAGTTGAATAGTTTTTCCGGGACTCGTCTAGCTATATTGCCTGGGCAAATTCTTGCTACAAGAGTTATTGTGGTTTGGTATGCTAGAGCAGGCTTTCTGTATGAATATCCCTTTGATAAATGAATTCGCGAAGCATAGGTTGATGGTTGTAGGATAGGATTATTACAGATCACTTCAGATATTACACAACTTTCTCTTGTAAGATAAATCAAAGTCATCACCACCATCCATCTGTGACCATCTTTCTAATGAATTCCTGAAACTGAAAGTAAAAAAATAAATTTCATAATAATTCTATTTTATTTCAATCACAATAAATGGGAAAAACAAAGCAAGAAAAATGAGTAAGATTGAATGAAGAATTCACTTGCACTATCAACATACCTTACATTGATTTATAAAACTTAACTTAATTACACAAATTAAATTGTTAAAATTGTAAATATTCGGCAGGCCGAATAATTTGCATAATTTGAGATCAACTTGCATAATTTGATACCTTCACAATTTTATAAAACTACTACGTAACTACTAAGTACTACCTACTGTTTATATGATTCACTAACTTATTCGAAGTAAAATCGATAAAATGTATCCATTCATAAATGGTGCTTACAAAAATACATTTGACACTTACTTCAACCACATTTAGTTAATTAATACGACCATATTTATGCAACAAGAATCTCCAGCCGACTAACATCATGTTCACGAATTGTTCCTCCATGGATGTTGCTATTTTGATGCTCATGTCTTGCACCAGTTTCTCCTGGTGACAATCTTTGATTTACTTTTCTAGCATAAAACTCGTACCATATTTCTCGATTACTTTTTATAATTACAAAGAATATAGATACTGCAATTGCATTTAAATTAAAGAATAATGTCTTTATTAAAAATAATATTATTCTACGCTCAGGGGGAATGTGAGTTTTTATTAAAGAAAAATCAGGCAACATAATAATATCGCTCAGTAAAAATATTAAAGTGGCAATATAAAAGCGACGCCCGATGTTTTTAGCTGTTTGTGCACTTGTTTTAAAACTATGACAAAGTGAATATACAATTTTAAAGTAAAAATAAAAGTTGACGATCAAAGGTAAACTATATAATGCTGCCTCGATGAAATTTACTGATATATCCATTACTGTTTGCAATATAAAAAATATTAAAATCAAGGTAGACATTACACCCATGCCCCAAGCAAAAAGGAAACTTTTCAGATATCTCCTTTGGATATTATGAGTATTGAAAACTTTTACAAAGTCTACATAAAACATATGACACAGAAGTACCAACCAGTAGTTCCTTACATATAGTAGTGAAAGACTCAGAAATAAAGCAATCCATTTTAAAATAATAGTATCTGCTAGATTTGTACTACTTAATAATACAGAATACAATAAAAAGTTTGCCAAAATTGAATTAAGGAACAGGAAGTTTCTATAGTTGCGAAACTTCTTTATGACGCGCCATGATATCACTCCGTGTACCAACGCAGCAAGTGTCAGCACCAACATAATATATCTCGTAGTGTCATTAAATACTGATTCAAAATTAGTATCAGCAAAATCTGATGAGTTATCTTCGCTGGTATCGTTATCAGACATAGCTCATCTCTCATATATCAGTTTTTATTTTCACAGTTACTTCAAATATTTTTTAGCAGTTTCACTGGCGCACAGCAGATACAATAATTAAACAATCAGCAAAGACCACGTGTTGAACTGTGACCCAGTTAAGCATTTGTACACCCAAAAATATTGCACTTTCAGGCAATTTAATTAAATCTTGCATCTGAGTCGGCGAGTCGATGAGTAAAAAAAGGACATATTAAAATGAACTTAAATGAGCACTTATTACATTATTTTTTATTTTGCTGTTTGTCACGGTATGTAACTTGCTGTTGAGTTATCTTCGCTAGTGTCGTTATCAGACAGAGCGTAATATCACTTTTTATTTTCACCGTTAGTTTTTTTTAAGTATTTGCACACTTAATAGTAGCCAAAAATGTTACACTTTCAGGTGTTTGAATAAAATCTTGCAACCTAATCGGCGAGTCAATGGAGTAAAGTACATTTAAAATGAATTCACTTAAATAAGTATTTATTAAATCATTTTTTATTTTCCTGTTTGTCACGGTATGTTACTTGTAGATAGGTATGTGACTAATTAGTTTTAATTAATTCATTTAGATTATAAATGTCGACTATGGTTCACTACTGATAAACAAAATTAATAATAATTTATTCAGGCTGCATTGTATGACCTAGTATTTTACATTGGAAGACGTGACGCAAGAAACTCCACAGCAACGAGTTACATGGCGAACAGGTTATTTAATTAATATTATTATGTAATAATGTGTGCGTGTAGTGTGTGTGTGTGTGTGTAGCGTGTGTGTGTGTGTGTAGCGTGTGTGTGTGTGTGTGTTTTGTTTGTGTTTTTGTATGTATAGCAACTCACTTTTTTTTAAAGCAACAAAAAGAAACTGGTCAAGTGCGAGTCGAACTTCGTTTCGTTTTTCGGGTTCCGTACCCAAAGGGTAACTAACGGAACTCTATTATTAAGCCTCCGCTGTCCGTACGTCCGTCCGTCTGTCTGTCTGTCAGCGGGCTTTATTTCAAGAACCGTAATAGGCAGACAGTTGAAAATTTCACAGATTGCGTATTTCTATTGCCGCAATAACAACAAAAAATAAAAATGAAAGTTTATGGTACGGGACCCTTCGTGTACGAGTCTCGCACTTGGCAGATTTTTTTATAGGGATGTTCGGAACCATAAAAAGTGATTCATATACTTACACTTAAAATCTAGTATTGATTTTTGAAGAAAAGAGAGCCAATTCTATTATTTTTTGAAGCAACGTTCGAATCGCATTTCAGTCGCTATCTGTCAAAGAAGCCTCAATTTCCATACATTTTACATGGAATCAGTAGAATTGGCACGGTTTTGTTTTACAATATTGCAGTTAAAGTAATGACGTTTTTCAATTTGTAATAAATAATAAAATGGCTGTATAAAAGTATTGCCAAATATTAGTTGTAAGCTCGGGGGCTACTCTCTAACGAAATCCGTAGTTTCGGGCTTAGTTGCGGGCCCATTTTGGGGTATTCTACTCCGTATCACCTACAGACTTACGATTAGTCCCGAACCCGAACTGAGAGTGAATGACAACACGATTTCACAGTAACTGTCAAATCGTGTTATCATTAGTTTTCAGTGGTTAGGTGATACGGAGTAGAAAATGCCCGCCCGCAACTAAGCCCGAAACTACGGATTTCGTTAGAGAGTAGTCATACGGCTACTACGGTCTGGTTGAAACTACGACAAAATGAATAAAAAAACTCTTATAATGTAAAAAAACAGTTTTCTGTCAAATTAAGAACAAAGACCCGAGCAACAAACTAAATCATTTTCTTACGACAAATCACTATTGTGGTCAAACAACTTCTATGATCAACACAAGTAGGCCAATGCAAATACAACTTAGTAAAATGGGAGTTTACTGACACACTCACAGTTGTCCAGTGCACCAAAAGTAAGTGCGGTGGGCGTCAAAAATTTGCCCCACTTGTTGTAGTACTCCAAGCAAAACAAGTGAATTGAGGAAACGAATGAATGACACTGATGCTGCTACAAACGTGGGCACCTACTAGCCACAAAATGTTTAAGGTCACCATCGACTCCAAAAGAAGAAAATTTTACATTGTAGCTTTAAAAATCTTACGAATTCGTCGTCAATGCATTGCGAATTTGTGACACAAGTTTTGCAAAACTTCGTTCTTTCCTTGCGTTTATACTCCTTGGCAAGTGCAACAAAACCTAGTTTTAAACTAGAACTAGTCTGCTCTTCTGTAAATTATTGTTATTACCAGCTACTATCCGCGGTTTTACTCGAACCAGCAGATCTTACGACTGAATTAATTCCTGAGATAAAATCTTAAAATCTTTTCGTGCACCATTTTTCTTAACTTTGCAGTTTTACGTAGAAAATTTTAAAGTTGTGGTTTAGAACTTTGTATATTGTTCAAAGACACCTTAATGCGTAAGAAGGTTGCTTGGGTAGTGCGACGTGTGCGAGGGAGCCGAAACAGTATGCTGAGAATGGTGGGCGATAGACCGGATACGGTGCTGCTAGGTAGGTTTACAGTGCTTCGTGTTATGGCAGGCAGGTAGTAATTCTGGGCTACATATTACTCACAAGGATTATGATTTATGTGTTATCTATTTGTTTATTTATTTATGTATTAATTTTTAAATATTAATACATTGTTATAATGTATAAATTAATTGTAATGTGAGACCAATTTTAAACAATTCCAATTTTTAATAATATAATGTGAAAACCTTGCTGGTGGAAATTGTCTAAAATAATGTTTTTCTTTTTTTAATGTCGACTAAATTTGTTAAACCTCGAGGTGTGAATGACTTTCGCGATTATATAAGTAGGGAAGCAAATAGGATAACTAATGCATAGTGGAAACAGGATGGACAAGGTGGAGACCGGGATGGTTGGCGCTATTTTGGGGGAGGCTTACGTTCACCAGTGGACGGCAATTGGCTGATATGATGTTGATGATGAGTGGAAACAGAAGCTGTGAAGTCTGTATATTTAATGTTAGGTACCTACTCAATCACACCTTAACGACTGTAAAAAAACTCGATAAAACATTAGAAATCGGGCTGTGCTGTGTACAAATAAAACGTGAAACGTGGTCAGATACGTCCCCGTCACTGCTCGGACACGGATGCGTGAGAATGAGTTTACATGAAATGTACGCATCGATATTGTTTTGATAGGTTTTAACTTTTACACGGTTGAAGCAAACTTTTACCGGTTCAGTTCAACAATAAGTTCTTGAAACGGTCTTATATAATTAGTATGGGATTGTATTAGGTTTCATGAACTGCTGTATGATGGTCTCATTGCGGACATAATAGGGGTCACCCTTTAATAATAATCATCGTTCGATTCAGCCCGGCCTAGCTATAGCGTATCTGTGCTAGCTTAGGGCATCGCTGGGGGGAGCCCCAGCGACGCCCTAAGCCGAGGTCCGTACCCCACAGCGGGTGCCCTCAGCGTGTAGTCGCTTAGTCTAAGTTTTTGTAATAAGCCCTGGCTGGAGGCTTAAATATTTATATTAAGACCGCCACAGGAAAGTTCGGTTAAGCAATCGACAACCTCCTAGGTTGACCTGCATGAGGCAACTCATAAAAAAATCGTTAGGTACAATTTACAACTTTACGACTGTTATTTGCCTCAGAAAGTCAATAACCATTAAACAAACCCAGTCACTTTCACGTCTGTTTAATGATACTCTTGTTTATAATAATCTTGTAATTAGAAAGTACCTTTGCTGACATTACATAATATTATTATTTACCACATTAATTGTGATTAATGAATAACTTAGTGTATATATTTTTCTGTAGCTTTATTAGTATTATTTCTGTTCAAGCTTGTATATCAATTTGACACAGATTTTGTTAAAAGGTACATGAACGAGAGTGAAGACCACTAGACTTTGAGGGTTTCTTAACCCTCAAAGTTTGAGTCGCGCCACAACACTAACTTTAAGTCGTTTGTGGTGCGGGATCCAACTTATCAGCACGAAAGACAGAGTTTTGACTGCAGGGTGTCATGTATCGACGTTTCCGCGGCCAGCTGCGCGACACCAATCAGCGAAACATGACGCCGTCATTTCATGCGCAGTAGTTTCTAGTTTCAATTTATTACAATAAACTCGTATGTATTCATTTATTTATAGTTTTAAGTTTTATTTTATGGGCTAAAATTAAATTAATTGCTTTTAGCGATAAGGCCGCCCATTGTGTCACCCTATGTTATATTTTCCTCATGTATTTCTTCTGTAACTTGTATGGTGTACATAATAAAAAGTATTCTATTCTATTCTCTTCTATAAGGATTGAACATTGAAAATAGTCTCTCTTTTGTAAATAGAAAAAATTTCAATAGAAAAAGCTGTAATCCGTACCTACAGGTAATTTCCCCTATAGTGACTAATAGTTAATACTGCGTAGGTGGACAAGCCACTTATCCACCAGGTGTCTAAAATTTAGATCCCTGGTTTTAACTCAACTTTAATAACGCCAACTCAGAGTCGGATTACATTTTGTTTAAACTTTGCAGATCTTACGTACCTGAACTTAATATTAACGTCAAAATTGATTAATTTCGTAACAATGGAATATTATTGTAGTTGACTCCATATGAGACTATGGTGCATCCTAGACAGTAAGCTACTCTACCTGTAATATGTATACTTCAGATGGTATATTCTAGAGCAAGTTTTTAACGATTTTAGCCTCGTAACTCGGGAGCCAAATTGGGTTCTTTTCTAGTATTCTACCTTTAAAGACTTAGCGTTTACAGCCCTCATAAAATAGTTAAGGCTGTCTCCTCTGATTACTAGGACAGAATAAAAAAAAAACTTTGTTACAAACAGCGTTATTTTTCGTCGTATCACAACGTGCATACCTATTGTAATTTTAGGGTTCCGTACCCAAAGGATAACCAACGGAACCCTATATTACTAAGCCTCCGCTGTCCGTCCGTCTATCTGTCTATCAGCCGGCTGTATCTTATGAACCGTAATAGGGGTACAGTTTAAATTTTCACAGAGTGTGTATATCTGTTGCCGCTAAAACAATAAATAACAAATATGTTTTTTTTGCGTTTGTTGCTCGGTCTTAATAATGGCAACAGGTAGACACTTGAAATGCTCACAGCTTTTGTGTTGTTATATTCGCTAAAACTAAGAGCGAATGCAAACGAAGCAAAAGAAGTAAGTAAAAGTGTGTACGAGAACGGAAAAAGCGAGATGAACGCGTACGAAGTCGCGGGCAAAAGCTAGTCAAAGGTAGTCAGATGCTCTGGACGTGTGCCTATATCTTTGATGGGGCTAACCCACCATACTATTCCGAACCACTGCTACTGCTGAGAGCCAGAAACAACAGTGGCGACCACTTTAAAACGCCGAGTCAATGATTTATTTTTTATTTAATTTTTTAATCTGTTTGTTTAACACGGGCTTTTTATCCACATGGATACGCCAACCCCATCGTACCCTATTAGTTTGAATTACACTAACATAAATAACAAATTTGAGTAAGATGGACTCATCAATTAGATAGCATTGCTAGACTACTTAACTTTTTAGTTAACTGCAATTTAGGACTTGCCAAAATTGTTTGAATTAACGCAACGGCTAGAAAATTTAATTTAAACTCTTTAATTACTGACTCTCTCTCATCTTTGTTTTTTACACAATCTATAAGCAAATGAAGTCGAGTCAATGATGTTTGTCAAGTTTCGGATAACGATTCAACTGTCTTGGATCCCGCAACGAAATTAATCCGAAAAGTAAAGACCAGGAGGAAGAAAAACATGATTTTCACATCAGGAAATCATCAAATGACTCCTCCCGCTCTGTGTGAAGCAAAAGGGAGTGTTAGACTCTGACAAATTTGTTTTTTTTGTCGGTTTTCAAAGCTTCATATTTTAGATGGAAATAATTCCCATCGGGATTCATAATAGTAATAAATGGATGAACCCAAAATCTTCTTTATTCCTTTTTCCTGTATCTCCTTAGCAATAACAAAAGTGCACACTTCTTTTTACGATCCATGTCACGACCTAGTTTTCAATTTAAAATACGTTTAGTACGGTTGACGGTCGTCGAAGGAATGGTCACCCTGGGAGACGCCTTGTCGCACGAAATCGCATCGCAGCAATTCGTGTCGTAATTTTCTGCGTTGCGAATTCGCATCGCATCGCATCGCAGTTTTGTGTACGATCCCTTAGACTCTTACTGACTAAATCCCATGCGTGTTCCACCTAGTGCCCTTTGCGTTCCAGTTCCAGGGCCGCGGTGACTCTTTCAAACAAATTCCTAACAATCAATCAAGCCAATCCAATTCCTAAAAAAATTATAGATGTACCACAGATGCATTTCTGAATATTACTACTTTTGACCAAGGAAATCAGTGATCTGTAATAATTCTATCCTACACCCCTCAAACAGCTACATTGCCTTGGGAATTCATTTGGCAGAGTGGTCTACAGACAGACAGACTCGGCATTGTGATGTAATGTCAAAGGACCGCAACTGCCGCCGTTCAACAGGCATGCTTGATTCTGATCTAGACAATGTGGTTTCAAAGAAAATAAACTGCATAAAGCGAATTATGTGGATCTTTATTTCATCCGCTCAGCAGTTGGCGGCCATATTGCGCACTATCGCGGATCTGTGGGGCCAAGTCTGGCTGGTTTCTGGTTACGCTACAATGACGATATCACGTAAGTTACGTACGTTACATATGTAACGTAAATTAAATTGGAATCGTTTTTAATTGGCAAATAGAATTATATGGATTTAATAACATGGTTTTAACATAGATTTAATAAAAAATATTAATTCTAAAGTGTTTGAAAATATATCTCTATCTGGTTGTCTTTGGAGTTTAGATAGGTAGTCGCGCCACGTAAAATACTCACCGTAGATCTGTAGATAGTGGGTTGGAACTCGTTCGTAGTTCGAGCTTCAACCCACTATCTACAGATCTTCTCAAAAGAGGACTTTTGGCCGAAAGGTGTCGTATTTCGTCGTCTTCGAGGACGTTTACGCGACACCACGGAGCGAAACACGACGCCGACAACGTTTCGTGTTTAGTTATAGTTTTAATAAGGTTTTTGCTATAATATGTATCAGTTTATTATTGTTTAAGATAATTTTGTGTATTGTATCTATGGGCCTCAGTTGCCTGATAATAAAATGATTATTATTATTATACAGTTAGATTTAAAATTGACGCCAATATAATTGGGGAAAGTCTAGGTAAACTGATCGTTTGGTTCGTTGTATTTGAAGGCAGCAATGCATGAGAATTAAGAATTAAAAAAATTGTACGAGGAACTCGGGAGTTGCTCTTACAATTTTCTAACAAGCGAAGCGAAGTAGTGATGCAATCATAGGAGGAGGTGAGACGGGTGAGGGAGTGGCAAACCTCACGCCCCAGCTGCCACAACAGAAGATGCGTCGGGTGTCGACAGTTGCAGGGCCAATGGCCAACGTAGGCGCGAGCCTGCAGATGGCGAGCGATGGGTGGCTCGCCGTTCAATAAGGAACAGGCTCGGGTCGACGGCGCGTTGAATTCCACGCGCGCCTCAAAGAGATGTCAGCATAATTGACGAGGCCCGGTAGGGCAATGGTCCTGTGGTGGTATGAAGACAGCGACTGTCACAACCCAGCGCTGGGCACGCCACAATCCAGGCGATAAGTCCCTCTTTGAGGAGTGGCTAGAGCGGCGCCACGGCGTCCTCACCTTCCGCTTGACACAGGTACTCACCGGACACGGTTGTTTCGGGAGATACATGTTTGGAATTCGGCGGGAGGCATTGACACTCGGGCGTATGCCCGAGTGTCAACACTGCGAGGATCTGGAGTGATGCAAGCATAGGAGGAGGTGCGGAGGGAGTCCTCACATCCTTAGCTGCCACAACAGAAGAAGACGCCCCGGGCGTCGAGAGTCACAGGGCGATTTGCGGCCACCGCAGGCATGCGGACGGTAAGCATTGGGTGGCTCGCCGTCCGATCAGAACCAGGCCCGCAGGCTGTGTTCCACGCGCGCCTCAAAGAGATGTCAGCGTAGAAGACGGGGCCCGCTAGGGCCAATGCCTGCCAGGGTTGCGGAATTTGTTCGAAAGAGTCACCGCGGCCCAAGAACGCAAAGGCCATTGGAGGAACCCGGATGGGTTCTAGTCAGTTAGAGTCTGACACTGCTTCGCCCAGGGTGGGAGGAGTCATTTGATGATTTCCCATGCTTAAAAAAAGGGCTTTGGCCCTAGCGGGCCCCACCAATCAGGTTGACATTAGGCACTGGCCTGAAAGAGTCATTTGATGATTCCCATCCAAATAAAAACTTACATCCACGTAACTCGTGACTTGAAAACTTGCAGTCATAGCAATTGTCCTATAGTAGTAGAGTTTTAGAGCTAATTTAAACACACCGCACAGCCACGTAATGCGCCTATCTATGAGAACCTTAATTTTGCTCAAGCGATCTACTTAGTAACGAAAAGTTATAATGGAATCGTTAGGTAACACTGTACATTGTTACTGTAATTAATGAAATTGTATATTTCGTTAATTCCTACGCGAGTGTCGTATATTTTTTCTGTTATTTTTAATTGTAGACAAGTTCTTTAATAGCTATGTATGAATCAAACAATATAAAGCATATAAATCTACACAAAAATACACATTGAAAGTAAGGAAAAATAAAAAAATGCTTTTGTTACTCCTCTGTTATCAAGCCGGTAAAGTATTGCACCATTGAATGCTCTTTAATGTAATAAAATTTTAAAAAAAGAAACATTTATGTATTCGAGCAAATTGAAAATATTTTAGTGGATTCAAAACTTTGAAAATCAAATTGTATGAACCAAGTTGGACTAGAAAAAATAGTTTTGCTAGTAAAAAAGCACTTGGGTAGAGAAATTTTATCAGGTAATAAAAAAGTTGTGTTATTTTATGGATTTAAGAATTTCTCTCTCTACAAACTTACTTTTAGTAATTAATTTTGTACTGTTTTCTTATCTCCAAGATACATCTTAGTCTCAGCGTGGAACCCAATACAGAAATACGCTTGTACGATATGACTATATACAGAAAGCACAGTTAATAGAAATCTCTATTCCTAGACAGCACGTTTCGACGAAAACTTTGTTGTTAGAAAACATTGTTTGTAGACATCTCGGTACATAGGAAGCACTGTTGACAGAAATCTCTGTTCATAGATAGCACTTCTTGCCGTAAACTTTTTCATAGAAACCACTGTTTCCAGATACCTTGGTTCGCAGAAAGCGCCTCTGGAGAAAAAACTATTAATATTTATTATATTACTAAATTTCGCTTTTCTGCCTCTCTATCCATAAAAAAAACACGTTTATTTCATACAAAAATGCCATTTTAATCAAAAATTTGTTTTCGAATTGATGGTTTTGACCATAGTTCAACAACATGGACATCACCCCGACTCAGACTACCCCGACTCGGATAGGTTAGGTTAGAAGGCTAAGGCGGGAGCGAAGCGGAGCGGAGCTCCCGCCTTAGCCTTCGTGGTTTTTTTTTTTTTTAACCACCCAGAACTATGGTGAAGTTTACGGCAAGAAGTGCTATCTATGAACAGAGATTTCTGTCAACAGTGCTTCCTATGTACCGAGATGTCTACAAACAATGTTTTCTAACAACAAAGTTTTCGGCGAAACGTGCTGTCTAGGAATAGAGATTTCTATTAACTGTGCTTTCTGTATGTAGTCATATCGTACAAGCGTATTTCTGTATTGGGTTCCACGCTCTCTTAGTCTTGGCTGTTTTACTTGAAAAACAGAGAGTGACGGCTTTAAAAACTACACCAATTTTTATATACAATAATACATAGTTTTTATTTTCAAAATAACATGAAGGTGTTAATATTTAGGAGGTCTGGTGAAGTTTCATTTTTGGGCTAGCCTGTTGGCATAAATTGAAATACCCAAGTTTGTTTATATTTTCTTTTTTAGTATATAAAACGAAAAAAGAAGCATCCAACTAAAGTAAAAATAGTTGGTTTTTATCTAAATTTGTTTTTTTAGGGTTCCGAAATAAAAAAGGAACCCTTATAGGATCACTCGGGTGTCTATCCGTCTGTCACAGCCAGTTTTCTCCGGACCCACTGGACCGATTCTGTTGAAATTTGGTACACATATGGACTTCTATGACCCAAATACGGACGCGTTACGTAAATAATTAATTTTTTAGTATGATTATATTAGTCACTTTTGGCTGTCAAAATAGAAACGTAAGAAAAAATTTTTTTTTGAACAATGTCGTGTGATCTATCAAACGAAACAGCTTACTGTGAGGGTTTTAATTTTATTTTTTTCATAATTTTAAAATAAATGGTTTTGAAGTTATTCAAGAAATTAGACGAAAAATGACCAAAAAATGGAGATAATAGATCTTTACCTAAAGATTTCAGGAAAATCCTATTAGAAGTCTGTAGTGTTAAAATAACATGTTAAAAAAAATAATTCGGTCGGAACCCTTTGCACGCGAGTCCGACTCGCACTTGGTCAGTTTTTTTTTCAATATCAAAGCTTCTCATAAAAATACAGTTGAGTTCAGTTCAGTCACTCGTGAAAATCTTATTTATTTTCTGATTTTGCTTGCACGTGGCAGTGCGAAAATATTAACATTTTTAACCTTTGTTTTTTCTTCGCTGAATGTTATAAAATGTAAAACTTTTATTATTGCTACTAAGTACGCAATTGGAGAAAGAATAAAATAGTAATCTTTTATAAAAAACACGATTTATTTTACAAAAATAGTTGGTAAATGCAAATTAATGGCATAATTGCAATAATTTATAACACTGAACACAAGATTATGTTTAACAAAAATGTGCCAGAGAAAATAAATAATCCAATGACTTAAATTATAACAAAAAGTTCCAAATTCTTAAATAAAAACACTTTTCAAAATCACTTCAAATAAGTCCTCGCTCTGAACTTTCACAAACACATCAAAAAATTAATAATACTGCTTTTAGGAACTTCAGTCGCTCCAAACGGAACCAGTTTGGTTCCAACCAAATTCTACGAGTAATTTCGATTCACATTCATACGTCAGTCAAGAATCGAATACTAGAATCCAGATTCCAAATCGATCCATACTTTAATACACACTTGACTTTTTCATTTATCTGGAACCAACGAAGCTGTTTGGTCTCTGAGGGTAGTTCTGAGGATTGCGTCTGAAGTTCTCATACTGCCTCCAGTTCAGATACCAGAAAGGTTGGTTGTCGACGGGGAGTGCGTCCAAGCGGTTGATGAGGTTCCTGTCACCCCTAGCCTCGATAGGGTATGCTTCGTCTTCTCCGAACCTGTTTGATATCAGGTCAGTTTGCACTGCTGGGTATCCGATAGGACTCAGGCCAGCGTAGAACGGCCTTTGAGACTTCACCACAACAATGAAAACTGCGAGCGTAAGTAGTACTTTGTAGGCAGACATTTTCTGTAAACAAAGAAACAAAGAGTTAATAAAATTATAGTTGATGCAAGTTGTTAGCAGTAAAGTGGGCTTGTTTTTTCAAACCGGTTGTGGACACGATACTTTTAAAGAGTGCAAACTATAGTCATAATAATCTTTTGCATAGGAATGCATGCTTCCTCAATGAATCTTGTTTCTAATGGAACACGTAATATTGTAAAAAACTCGTCAAGTTTTTGCAACTATGAGGATAAAAATGATTCTGTATCTATTAAACGTCTATTGATCATTTTTTGTTGCCCATTGCTTAGGTTTTGAGAAAAATTGTTTAACAAGAGGGTTTAACTAATTACCTTGAGAATTGAAATTGTTTAGGATATTTATTTGGTAAAAAGTTTTAGCATATTTTAAAATTAAATTGTTTGTTATATATTCTTTAGATATATACTATTTTACACCAAGATTATTACTTCTTATTAAATAAAGTTACTTAAAAAATTGAAAGTTTTTAAAAGAAAAAAGCAATTAAATACCTTTTCAATAAAACACGAGCTTCTAAAAGTTCAAACCGGTTAATAAAAACAAACCAATGAATAGTTAATATTTACCTTTAATATTATGATTTTCACGCACAACAAAACAACTGGAGGTGAATGTACGAATGATTGTCACGTTCTCTCTCGGTTCTCGATTCGAACTGTGACTCGATACAACTGCACACTGTATAAATATGAACTTGCGAGTTATCGGGGCCATCACTGGACACAGACTTCGCAAAGCATAGACTGGCTGACAACTTATAAAATTGGAAAAACCGGAGCAATAAAATTTATTTCTTTTCGAATGGGGTGTTGTTTTGTAAAGAAGATCATGGTTCTGAATTTTGATTATATGATGTGTTGTTTGCGTCTAATAGGGCTTTTTTTGTTTTTTTTTTACAGAAATATCTAAGCGGTTTAGTGACTGACTGGCAGGTTCCAAAATTAAGTTCTCTAAAGATTTTAATAAAACATATCTGCAACAATCAATCGCAAACAGCGTAAAGTTTTTTTAAAGTTAATATGTTTTCGAATTATGTAAATAAAAATGTTTAACAAGCATAATTTGCACTAAATATTGAGCGATTGTTTTTAAAATATCATATCAAACGCATAATGCGTTTGATCGTAAAAAATACTATAATACTTAAAAACTCTGATTAATCTAACTTATGAGTACAAAAATATTAAAACAGCAGTTGTGTTAATTTATCCAAATAACATTAATTAAATATGCAAAAACATTCAAATATTTGCACAGACCACCTCTAAACATTATAAAGTGCGCGTAAAAACCCCATTCAACGCGTTACGCGGGAATACTCGTCTCGCCGGCCAATGACGTCGCATATCAAGTTCGCCCAAGTCAATCAGCGACCAAACAAGACAGGCCCCGCTTGATTCACTCAATCACTGCGCTGACGTCCACTTCTGGTCACATGTACAGGGGAGCGGTAGGTCTAGACAAATTGGTTTGTAAACGTATGGGTTTTGAGTCACTGGTGAGGTAATACGTAATTTTTTGCAAGTCACCATTTATCAAACACACCCTCCGATATAGTATTGGGTTTTTACGGTGGTATAACACTAGTGTTGAATAATACAGAAACCGTTAGTTCAGTCACCTAATGTGGTGTAGACATTTTTTTCTATTGAACTGTTTGTTTAGATAATTTGCGGTCGTGCACTGACCTAGTTTTTACAGACATGACTTCAGAAAAACCCAAGTCTACATAATAAAAGTGAACGAGGATTGAATTATGTAAGAAAAAGGTGAAATTTTAAAACGTCTTGTTATTTTATTTATTTAAACTGTATTTTTTACAAACAGATGTTGACTGCAGGTTCCTCTTTATAAAATTCTTCCGTTATTGACTGACTGAGTGACTGACAGACAACGCACAGCCGAAACTGCTGGTCGTAGTAAGCTGAAATTTGGCATATAGGTTTCTTGAGGAGTGTAGGCGAGTACTAAGAGAGAATTTCCCGAAATTCTTACGGGAACGGGAAGGAACTGTTCCTGCTAGTTAATAATAAAATTTTGATTTTGGCAACGAACCAGAGGCATGCAGAAAAGTCCTAGACCAAATGATTTTATATCATTAAAAATTGCTATCAAAAAGTCGGATTTTTTGTAAAGAGATACGCTGCCAAAACGTCACGCAGTTTCAATCATAGCCTTTTCCATCTATATTGGGGTTAACTTCCAATAGGATGCAGCCGAGGCCTGGATCAGATTTGCACAATTCAGTTATCTACTGGGTATCAGGATAGCTCTTGCCAAGGCTTGTCAGATTTTCGGGCTTCTGACTACTTCTGATTAAACGGGGTGAATAGAAATGCAGGGGTGAATCGAAAAAAACTTTCTTAGAAAAAAAGTAAAATGATGGAGAGTACAACATTTAAGAACAAGTATTATGTGAGTGAAATTTTTTATCAAAGTTTTGTTTCTTTCTATTCACCCCTCCGTTCCTAGTCGCCCCTGTTGGTATAGATAACATTCAAAGTTCTTCAAATGACAGCCGAAAAACGGCTTAACTTGCTTTCCGAGGCACAGAGGAGTCATGTTATGTAATGGATGGTCAGGTCACCTTTCCCTGGATTAACCTACATCTATCCAAAACCGAAACATAGAAAATGTCTTTATCCCAAAAAGTATAATAAACCTAATTGGAACAGTAATGTAGCTCTCGTATATCCGTTGAATAACGATACTCCACACATTTGTATGGGGTTTTTCCAAGGTTTGTTAATAAGGTCAATCGACTCAAACACAATAGAATAGTGTTATAAAAAGATTGCATCTCATGTTGCTGAGTCACCTATTGTCATTTAAATGACATTTCACATTATTACTAGTAAATATGAATTGTATTTTCCTATGTATGCGGAAGAACTGCTCTTTATATGGCTGATTTACTTCCTGCTGGATCAGTAAAAAATCCAACTGAAATGTTGCTTCAAAACTGCATTTCACTTGTGTTTATTGTTACAAATACTTTACTCTTCCATATTAATTAAAAGAGGAGGATATTCACAGAGAAGATTGGTTACATAAGCCACATGCGAAATCACGAATGACAACTACAGCGGAGCTGAAGCAATAGCCCTGGCCGAAGTCGTTCGGATCACATCATCACTTCCACAATATTTTACAAGTCATTTGGCTTCTAGTCTAACTAAATGCGATTGAAAAACCAGTATTCTCTCTGACCCTGCTCGACCCAGGGAAGTTTCTCTCTAAGCCCGAAGTTCGTAGTTTCGGGCTTATGGCGTATTCTACTCCGTATCACCTACAGACTTACGATTAGTCGAACTAAGAATGAATGACAACACGATTTCACAGACACTGTCAAATTGTGTTGTCATTAGTTCTGTGGGTCGGTGATACGGAGTAGAATACGCCTTAACCCGAAACTATGGACTTCGGGCTTAGAGAGAAGCCCCCCTGTAACTGGGTATGAAATACGATATCCATTGGTAAGACTGGTTATCAGGCTTTTGGGCTTATTTCTGTTCGGAACCCTAAATAACGTATTTTTTCAATAGCTTGACTATACATTTTATTAAACTTAGTAAGGAATGCAGTACATCTATAAGCAGGATAATTCTGAGTCTTTATTGGAAATATAATAATTATCAGTTCAAGAACAAACAGAACGTTGCAGCTTACGATAATAATAAATAACGGTTATTAAAACAACAGTAAATAAACAGTGCTTCATAATCTCGCTACTGCGTTTAACTTTAATTAATATGGTTAGTTTCCTACTGTAAGTAGTGATAAACTTGCATGTTGTTTACGTAGTTGAATCAATTAATAATGCATATGTAGAGGTAGATATATAATTCTTCCGTTAGTGACTGATTGGGTTACTGAGTGAGTGAAAGAAAGACTACGCACAGACGAAACTACTGGTTGTAGAAAGCTGAAATTTGGCAAGTAGCTTCCATACACTCCGTGGGGTAGCACTAAGAGAGGATATCCCGAAATTCTTTTGGGAACGGGAATGAAGTTGCTGGCAAAAGCTGGTAATTTTAATAAAAGAATATTCATATCGCTTGAAATCCTCGATTCATTTTAGTTCTGCCCAACTCGGGCAAACGTGAAGTGAAGCAGTGAAAATTTGGCTAAATATATAGATACTCATTTCACCAAATGTTCAGAATGTTACTATCAACCTGGCACTTTAGCCTCTGAGCTGCTTCTGAGTAATTCATAGAAACACCGAGTAATAAAAACAAGACAGCAAGCAGACTGCTCAACACATTTTATCGAGTTTTGCAAACTTAAATGTATAGGGCAGTTGTCTTTTTGTTTCGATTATATTTTTTTTTAAACTCCGACGCACGACGGGGTGTTATAAGTTTGGCGTGTCTGTGTGTGTATGTGTGTGTCTGTCTGTGGCATCGTAGCTCCCGAACGGATGAACCGATTTTAGTTTTGATTTTTTTTATTGAAAGGTGAATTAGTCGAGAGTGTTCTTAGTTATGTTTGATGAAAATCAGTCTAAGATGGCCGCCGCCACAAAATGGCGGATGACTATTTTTTTCACAACTACGTCAATATGGGTATCAAATTAAAGGGCTTGACTAGTACAATACTAAACACTATGAAAAATTTCAAATTCAAGATGGCCGCCATCACAAAATGGCAAATGACATTTCTTTTCACAACTTCCTCAATATGGGTATCAAATTAATGAAAGGACTTGACAAGTAAAATAATGTACACTTTATTGAAAGGGAATGAGGATTATTTATTAACGAAATGAAAAACAAGTTTAAAAAGCACGAAATAAAAATTAATTTAAAAATTCACCCCCGACAAAAAACCTTTAAAAAGTACAAAATAATTTATATTGAACTGGAGACCGCTAATAATACTTATAGTTAGTACATACTAAATATAAGTATTATTAGCGATATTAGTATTATTTTATTTTATAAATGTAAATTATTTTGTACTTTTTAAAGGTTTTTGTCGGGGGTTTTTTAATTATTTTTTTTTTTTTAGGAATGGGCTTGCTCTTGCCCTCAATTGCGCCTGATGAAAAGTGATGGATGAGGTCTATGTTGGATCGAGCGTGCCTAGAAGATGCCTGTTCACTCTTACTTTACATTACATTAGATACAGAGGAGTTATAATAATATATAAGTAATAAAATACTTTATAGGTTCACTCAGCAGCTGCAATAGAATTAATTTAATAACTTTCCGATTCAAACACGAGTAGAGATCGTGCAAGGTCATCTCTTATCTACAACCGACGCAAGCAGTCCAAAGTTCTACTTATTATAATATTGCTTATATTTTGTTATTAATAAAATACGTCATAGAGACAAATGGATAACCCAAAAGGTTAGGATTTGGACCTTACTTTTGGACTTTCGAAACGATTAAAAATAATTAACGTTTATTTGGGGATATCCAAACTACGTATAATTACACGATTCGGTTCGCCGTTTTTACTATTACTTTGACTTAGAATTATGGTTTTGAAAGACAAAACTGGTTTCTTTTATTAGATATGTACTACCATATTTGTAGAATTATTTTATCTAACGCAGTCGTTTAACAAATACATGGTCTTCCTTTTATTTAAGGGTGCTTGGTTATTAAGAAGAAATAAAATAAATGTGCATGATCGGTACAGTAAATTACAGGTTATTTTTTTTCACATATAGCGAGTTCGATTCCCGGTTCAGACAAGCGATTATTTAAAATTCTTTGAATGCAGTTCAAAATAAATATGAAGTCTTCATTCAGTTATTTTTATATGTACAGTATTAAACCTCTGAAGGACCTTTGTTTTGTTTACTAACTGGGGAAATAAAAAGAAAATACAATAAAAAACAAAAATAAACGAAAGTTATCCGCAAGACGCATACAAATAACGTTTACACCGCGCGAGTCGGTTTGGCCCCAATAGGGCCTGACGGATTCAGACGGTTGGGGCAATTTAGGCGCAATCGGTCCTTACGGATCCTGACAGATTAAGGTTCTTTCCCACCATGTGGCAAAGTCTTGGGACGCCATGTAGAATAATTGCCTATCCAATTCCAGAACCAAGTCCGAGGCATGGTGGCGTCTCGATATATTATAATGGATGTAAGCCATGATAATATGATGATATTGCGTCAAAAATTCCTACCCATCGGGGCTGTCGACTGGTAGTATACCAAAAGAGGGGTGGCTTTGCCACGTTATATGGAAATGCTTCCATAATATCAGAATAAAGTCAGTGTGATTCTTTGAGTTCTATATATTATAAATATATATTTTTTTAAATAAAGAGAATGCTATCTACCTATACATCGGTTTTCCATGAGAAATTCGGTCTTTGATTCTGCAGTATATAAATCTTCTTTCTACTCGTGCCTGTTAATAAATAACATATACGACCTTTTTTCTTTCTATGAAACAACTTTTTCTGTACATCATAAATTTCCTGTTAAAGCCACCTGGCTACGAGCCAGGGTCCAGTTTCCAACGGCGCCTGTTTCAAAGTTCACTGTTCTCGATTCTGACAGCTACTGAATTTCTCGACTGTCTTGTTACAGTTGTTACACTTTTGAATCTGGAATCTGCTCGACGAGAATGAAACCGAAAAAACTGAAATATCGACATATGTTAATTAAAGTATAGCCCCGTCACGAGAAGCTATAAAATTTTTTAAACAAAGAACTTCTACTAAGTTACGTAGCGACAACAAACAATTCTAAATTCAATCAACTGAGAATAACATACGTGTAATACGAAACTAACGAGCAATTTCACTTGGTCGGTTTATATTTGATCGAGTTAAAGCGCTGTCGTCTAATGTTTTGTGGTACTAGAACGCGTTTGACTTTGGAACAAACATTATTTTGAAACAATTACATGTGTGTTTAGAAAACTTATAGCTTCTTGTGGCGGGGACTATGGAAGAAATTTATTTGTTGTTACTGAAATGAACATTTCACACGATCTAAAGCTCGCACGAAAGCAACTTGAACGCTCTTTTGGATAATAATAATAATAAATCTTTATTCAGAAACTCAAAAGGTAATAAACGATATTAATCAAAAATTTAAAATGTAGGTATAATAAAACAATGTAGGTTTCGCATCGAATAATGGCAAAGTTATTTTAATTAACTTAAACTCCACAAACTTACAACTAAGCACATAATTATTACAATAAAACATATGCGTCAGCAGAATTATAAACTAGGTTGCAAACACACATACGAGGTGCTATCGTTTATATTCGATATTTTCACATAGCGACTAATGTACTTAGACATTAAAATAAATCGATGGTATGTATGTCAGCGCAGTGGTCTGATATTGATGTGTCAGCAACATGCATTCAACGCGGAAGTCCAACCTAGAGTATGCCGCCCATTGTGTCACCCTATGTAATGTTTCTCATCTATCTTTTCTGTAACTTATATGGTGTATATAATAAAGAGTATTCTATTCTATTCTATTCTATTCTATTCTCTACTCGCCCTCGTAATCAATGGAGTTAATGTACCTATACTCAGCTAATTTCCTAGCAAGGCACTCAACATCTCCCCTTTTGTGGTTGTTGGGCTTCTTAAACCACGAACACGTTGCACATTTAGGAGTGTCCGCTTTCCTCGTGCACTCAGACATCGAGTGTCCTGCTTCTCCGCAGTGACCACAAGCAGAGATTTTCTCCCTGCATGATTTTGCTGCATGACCAAATTGATAGCATTTATAGCATCTAGTAACCAAGGTAAAGCCCCTACGTATATGTATCTTGGCTGGAACTTCAATTACAAAGTTACAGGTAGATGCATCTTTCTTTCTGGATTTGTGGTTTTTTGTGGTATTATATATATATATAGGTATATAATATGTTATAGCTAATGTTTTCCTCTCTTAGTTTAGCACTACCCAAAGACCTGTTGTTTTTGTGTGAATAAAGTTTCTATTAAATAAATAAATACAGTATTACAAACAACCAGGAGGCCTGAATCATGAAGAAGTACATATATCTTGTATTAATGCAGTAAAGTGGTTGAAATCTATTCTTACTTCGTGCCACTGGATCATTTTAACATAATTTTAACTATATTAGATCTACGAAGCTTTTCCCTATCAAGTTTGGCTAGAATAAGAAATACATAATTGATTTATTTTCTTTCAAAATTCTCATAAAACAGATGTGCTCCCGGTTGTCATTTATCATCATGAAAAATAATATTTATCATTATTTTGTTTATAAATCTATTAGGTAATACTTTTTCAGAAAGATTGATTGTATTTCTGAGCGAAACCTAAACTTTCTGTTTTAGTAAAACGTTATTAATAAAAAAAAACTACCTTACCTGCCTGATGCCCGGTTTCTGAGTTACTTTGTCGGTCATTTATCTGTACGTTAACCACGAACCAACCAATGGCGTTTTGACAAATAGCGTTAACGGTCAAATAAACGACCGATAAAGTACTTCAGGAAACGGGCCTACAAGATACTTCAAAAATAATTTAACACACGTCTACAAACGCCAGGACTACATCAAAAGACCTAATTTGAAAACTCATTTTGTTTCAACAACACCTGAAAAATAGTTTCTTATCAACTACTGTAATATCAAATAAGCGACGATGCTGAAAACATAGCCAAAGTCGTTCTTTGACGGAATATCATCAAAGGTCTGGAGAAATACGTCGTTCTAACGATTTAGTTAAGGCGAACACGCCAGGGTTGCTTACGAAATTCAAATTTTTTGGGGATTTTTTTATTATTTATTTTTTTCGGATATGGATGATTGCTAGAAAAAATATCCTCAGTGTTTAAGTAAGTTTTGGCGGGTTTTTAGTTTTAATGCCATTCGATTTTAATCGTTCACGCACTTTCATTCGACGATTTCGGGGTTAGTCCTATAGTAAAAGTTATCCATAATGATGAGTACAATGACCCCTTAACAGGTATTGCATTTATTCTATTACATGGTGTATACGTGAAGGGTTGTTTATAAATATTTTATTATTATTCTCTTGTAGAGTAGACTTTTGTTGACTTTAAGTATTGTTAGAACTTCTCTGACATTAAGTTTTCGCCTGTATAATCTTTCAGTCTGCCAGAATGTTGCTGAATACCAGTGTTTTACATCGAGCGACTGCTTGTATTACCTCCACAATGCAACGGGATGACTCGCCAAAGGATGACACGTCATCCTTTGGCGAGTCTGTTCCAAAATATTTGTATTGCTAACCACGTGTAATGACAAAGGTCTACAAATGACAGCCGGAACCAACGCAACGGTCTAACGTGTTTTCCGAGACATGGATGTGGTTTCTGTATGTGACGGATGGTCACCCATCGAAGTACCGACCTCGGCAAGCGGCAATAACATTCTTAACAACATACTGAATATGCATATTACAAAAAATGTTAGTAAATTAGAATTTACTAACATTTCTCAAGTGGCTGCAAAGAAGTTTGGGATCTTAGCAAAGGTGAGACGGTACTTTACGCCGGAACAGCTGCTCAAACTCTATCAAGCGCAAGTTCGATCATGTATGGAGTACTGCTCTCATCTTTGGGACGGATCTGCCAGATACCAGCTTGATACCCTTGAGTCAATTGAGAAACGAGCCAAGAGGATCTTCGGCGATGATAGGCTCGTCGCGACGAAGCTCCAAAGTCTTGAGCATCGACGACGAGTTGCTAGCCTGTCGGTTTTCTACCGGTTGCATTTTGGGGAATGTGCGACGGAATTGCATAATTTGATTCCGCCCAGCCCGTTCCATCATCGGACCACAAGACGAACGGCGATGCGCCACCGGTACATGGTGGACATCCCACCTACGCGCACAAAACGTTTTGGGAACACATTCATAGTGCGTGCAGCTAAGTAGTGGAATTCCCTGCCGGAGTCTGTGTTTCCTGATAGCTATAACCTGGGAGTATTTAAGTCAAGAGTGAATAGGTTACTTCTAGGCAAGCGTGCTCCATCTTCGACCACATCATCGCTTACCATCAGGTGAGATAGTGGTCAAACGCGAGCCTATGAATAGTAAAAAAAAAAAAAAATTTCGATGGCTACAGTGACGCAGTCGCCTTAACGATGTAGGTTTAAGGGTACGTCAAATTGTTTTGCCCGCAAGGTACTCAAATAAAGAGGGTGTCAAGGATCTGTGTGTAAAAAGGTCTTTTATTTTCGGCTTCGTATTTGCAAATGTACCCACAATTTTTGTAAAGTAAGTAAGTAAAAGAAATAGACGGGTGACGTAACAGAGAGAGGTGGTATGTGTTGATGAAAAAAAAAATATACAGGTATGTAACCGTACATCTCTTTTTTCGTTTTCCTACTTCAACGGTTAATAAGAACTCTTAAGTACGGCAACAAAGTAAGTTAAATCATAGTTAGTAATTAGGAATAAAAATTATTGATGACTTTGACTGCAGTTCCCAGGAAATCAAAATGTCACGATAGTTGAAACTATCTAACTGTTACAGACACAAATAGACCATTCAATTTTATGATGGGTAAGTAAAATTCTACTTTCAGGACATTTCATACTAAGTTTGTTAAGAAAGTGAATTATTGCTTTCTCTTCTTGTAAAGTTTTATCGAAAACTTATTTAAATTGCATCTCTCAGTTCTAAGATCATGCTAAAGCATTGAAATAAAATAGTTTTTTTTATAATATTTAGGGTTCCGTACCAGAAGGGTAACCAACGGAACCCTATTATTAAGCCTTCGGGGTCCGTCTGTCCGTCCGTCCGTCTGTCAGTCAGCGGGCTGTATCTCAAGAACAGACAGTTGAAATTTTCATAGAGTGCATATTTCTATAAAAACTGGCCAAGTGCGAGTCGGACTCGCGTGCAAAGGGTTCCGAACGAATTTAATTTTTTTGACATGTTATTTTAACACTACAGACTTCTAATAGGTTTTCCTGTAAACTTTAGGTAAATATCTATTATCTCCATTTTTTTCAAAATTTTAGGCTCAGTAGTGGGGAATGGTCATTTTTCGTCTAATTTCTTGAATAACTTCAAAACCATTTATTTTAAAATTATGAAGAAAATATAATTAAAAACCCTCACAGTAAGCCCTTTCATTTGATATGTCACACAATATTGTTTAAAATACTTTTTTTTTTTAATTTTCTAGTTTGACCCCCAAAAGTGACCCCCATACTAAAAATTTAATAATTTACGTAACGCGTTCGTGTTTGGGTCACAGAAGTCCATATGTGTACCAAATTTCAGAATCAAAAACAGAATCGGTCCTGAGGATCCGGAGAAAACTGGCTGTGACAGACGGACAGACAGACAGACAGACACCTGAGTGATCCTATATGGGTTCCTTTTTTTTCGGAACCCTAAAAAAGAAATAAAAATAAAAATTGAAGGAAGAACTTACGAGAAATGTGTTTTTTTTAGGATTTTAGTGCGGAACACTTGGTGTGAGAGCCTGACTCACACTTGGCTGGTATTACCAATGCAAAATTTATGATCATTAGCGGTTTTCAGACTAAGCCAATTTTAGGCTTACCCAAGGCAATATAAGACCACAAACCACCACATCATTTTCAAACGATAAAAAACAATAGGTACAGGATAATGAAAACTATAATACTACCGATACACAGAACCAAAAAATAATTACTTGTGATGGGAAAAACCCACTTTGAAAACAACATCACATAATCGTATCACGTCTCGATTCGAACTCATTTTGCGATACCTTTAGACACATTTGTATATTGGCTAAGGGGATTCCTTGTTCTTCCTAAAACTTGGTAGTTTGTCTATTTGTTTAGCATACTAATGTCTATGAAGTTATATGGCTCAGTAAAAAATAAGGAAACAGATCTGGGACCCAAGTCTGCTATTACAATAGTGTCAGAATGGTCTATCATTGATTTCATAATGGTTGATTTTGACAAGATTCTATGCCATTTCTTTCAATGGAGTATCAGTGGTTGACCACTGGAAAGTCATAATGACGCTTTTATATCCAGTGGTCAACCACTGACACTCCATTGAAAGAAATGGCATAGAATCTTGTCAAAATAAACCATTATGAAATCAATGATAGACCATTCTGACACTATTGTAATAGCAGACTTGGGGCCCTGATTGGTATATTTGCCTAGCACATGCTGAGTTGGATTTCCATTTGATGTAACTTAGAGACACACAGACACACAGCGCACTATGGATTTTTTTATTTCAAATATTTTTATATCTGTTCATGGTCGGTACTTTGATGCTTTGGCCACAGACAGCCATAAATTTTCTTTCTTTTTTATGTGTTTTCTATCTGATTTTATTGTGCTTTTGTGGGTTTTGTTTTCCATTCTTGTACTAAACACAAGTTCTATCGGTCTATCTAAAACATGCATACAATGCGAATGTAAATATATACATACAAAACAGATCAATTGTGTTCAGAAACCATATTTCAAAATTATAGCAAAATTATAAATTAAAATAAAATTAGAGAAGTAAATATCATCGAAAATCAAATTTACTTGTTTTTCACTAGGTATTGCAGGAATATCAAATTCCAAATTATAAGTTTACAAACACTTAAATTATTACTTTTGGTCTTTGAAAAGGTTAAGATTTTAATTAAACATGAGTTTCTTCAACCCCTGAAAGAATGCAGGTGATTTTAAAATCTCCGCTCTGCGTACTCCAAACTGTTTGAGTACGCGAAGCGGAGATTTTAAAATAAAATTTTATGCAATTCCAATGGTAAATATTTCTTCGCTCCAGTGGAAATATGGAGTAGTTAGCCTAATAATAGCTTTGTAGCTCTGCACGGTTTTGCTACTGTGGCCTTCCCCGCAGTTCGTTATGTAGTAACGTTTACTATTTTCAGAGATTATCTTTTACAAACAAACATGTAAACAAAAGTATTATTTTTACCTTTTTAATATATCAGTTAATATTAAGATATATTATGATGATAGCTACAACTTCTAACTGGTATTAGCTACTTTTGCTTTAACAGGAAAGTTCATTGCAAAACGTCCTATTATAGTCCAAAAATATTGATCTTGAAAATTAGTCAAAGCGGATCTAGTCTCGGTTGATACCTGAGATAGTAAAAACTTATTATCAATCTAACAATATCGGGTTAGTTACACTATTTATTATTCAAGAACGGCTGGACCGATTATGAAGATCTTTTGTTTGTTGGATTTGTCTTTTCCCCGAATAGCAGAATAAAAGCCATTTCTGAGGGACCATCAGGACCAAATGAGATATGTACATGACACTGTGTGCACTGTTTAATGGTACTTCCTTTCTTCTCATAAATTTGTCTGCCCGAAAATCATTATCCATAACACGTTTGCTATAAACTTTACTAACCATAATCTTCAAAATCCCGAAATTTTAATTTTTTTTCTACGGTTAAAAGTATTCTGTCATAATATCGAATACTATAATAATTAAATCTCCTAATTTTACGTGACCTAAAGTCATATGACCTAAGTATTGTGTTAAATAATGTATATTATTCCGAATGTATTTTTTTTTGTCCTAAAACATTTGCTAAAAATTAGGTTCTAGTGACACAAACGAATCGCTGTAAATCCGACTCCACGCAGTCTTGTCTGTTCTACCCCTAGAGTGTAATTTAAAATCGCGTAGGCGTGGAGGGGCGAGGCGGCCCGCGAGTTGAGGAGCAGGTTGTAACACTTAACCCATCTGCGACGATAAACTCGCGTGGGACCGCCGGAGCTCCGCAGCGCCGGAGCCGTGACAGAAACCATGCCTGCTGCATGTTGCATGCTTACTTGCATGCTGCATGCTTCATGCTTGCTTGCATGCTGTATGCTTGCTTGCATGCTGCGTGCTTGCTTGCATGCTTCATGTTGCTTGCATGCTGCATGCTTGCTTGCATGCTGCATGTTTGCTTGCTTACAAAAACCACATGTTCACAATCAACTGCTTTATTGAGTACATGTATAATATATTTATTTAAAATAAAAAATTGTAATGCAAAGTCAGATATTTTTTAATTATAGCAAAATGTTTATTTTTTAATTTGTATAACAAAAGCATTGTTATACAAATTTGTTCTAAGAATATTATTATTATAAATAAACATTATGTAATTTGAATTTAGGACTTATAACTTTTATTGAAAACGGTTTTATGACATATTATATTTAGGGATTTCAATTTTATGGCATGTGATATTATGTGATATTAAGTTCGGGTAAGTTATCATTCGGACAAATGATGATTAGGACCAAAAAAGTAATAGCACTTTAAGTTATGGATAAAAAAGTTAGGTGGCACAACAGAGAACCCTATTTAATACCTATTTGAGGATCTGATACATAACAAAAACAAAACATGCAAAAAATATTCTGAGTCGGTACGAAATTCGCCGAGACCAAGTTTCACGAAGACAGCTATGCATCGTAGTGCAATGAGTGCCTTTACTCGTATCTTATGCACGATCACACGAAACATGCAAGGGCATCTCGTAAAACGTGCTTCAGTTTGACTAGCTATTATTGCCCTTGGTTGTGTGGCCATGAGAACTGCGGTGAAGCAGGGTTAATAAACTGCTATAATGGCTATCGTTACTCGTGAGGGCTTTTCGACTGATCGTGATCCACAACAGATTTTTAGCAAAAGGAAGTTTTACTTGGCATCGTTATGGTTGACAGAATCAAAAAATCTTGTTACGAGGACCACAGATCATTGTAGCTATGCTCGTTGCCTGCCAAAGTGTTTCTTTGGGAACAGAATGTTTTAACCCAATTATTTTTTCTTACTTGTTTTATTATTTTGGTGCAGACCGTGACATATATGAGCTGCACGGGTCGATCTTTGAGGTTTAATAACGCTTACCATGGTCAGTCCGTGTAGGGACAGGTAAATATTGATCATATAGCGGGGCTCCTCCTTGGTGCCGGCTGTCATTTGTAGATTTCTGAAAGTCGTTATGGTAGTTAGTAAAAACTGGCCAAGTGCTAGTCAGACTCGCGTGCAAAGGGTTCCGCACCAATTTCATTTTTGTAACATGTTATTTAACACTATAGACAATACTTATAGATTTTTCTGTAATCTGTAGATAAAGTAGGCTTAGTAGTTTCGGAGATAAGGGTCAATTTTGGTCTAAATTCTTGAATAACTTCAAAACTTGAGATTTTTTCATTTACGTAACGCGTCCGTGGTTGGGTCACAGAAGTACAGAAGTGTACTAAATTTCAACAGAATCGGTCCAGTTGGATTGGAAAAAACTGGCTGTGACAGACGGACAGACAGACCAAGAGACAGACAGACACCCGAGTGATCCTGCAAGGGTTCCGTTTCTTACGGATGTTCGGAACCCTAAAAACTGACACCAGCATGGGTACCATGTTACCTATTTACTGGGTTACGACCTGATAGGCAGTCGCTCCATGTAAAGTTCTGATCTCCGCTGCATCGGGGAAAAGCTTAGGCTGTTTACTTTTACGTTCAACACCAATGCTCAAAATAATTATGTATGAGATAGATATGAGGTGGATATTCAATTCCTTTGCTCCGCCCAGAAAAATCAAAAATTTTGCTCTACCAACAATCGTCTTTCACGATGACCCTCACACCGCTCTGGGTTTACCCATTACTCTTCCTTTGGAATGCGCTCCCTCTGAACATCAGGACGGCAACATGTCGGTTGTTTTGAGTATTTTCGCAAGAAGTTGGAAGAATCATTACAGCGCTAATTCGTTGGATTAGTGTTTTCTAAATAAGGTTGTTAATTTTGTTTATAAGTATGTATCTATGTATATATCATAGATTGTATTTTTTTTCTCTCAGTTTGTCTTTACTTTATGTTGCACCTGCAATGTTGTCTCTGCACCACCCTAAGGTCGACTGGTAGAAAATGCCTACTGCATTAAGTCCGCCTTTGTTCAGTGTTTTTACTAGTAAAGTTTTAATAAATAAATGTACCCACGATAATCGAAAACTCGAGCGTATAGCCAAATACACTCAAAAAGTGAAAAGAAATTAAGAACTCGTTGATTTAAGAGCCCCATTGTGACGGGCAGTTCAGCGCCCCGATATTAAGCGGATATTGCTTGCGGTGACTGCATTCGAATCCGACTAGTGACCACAACACGTGACTTATTGCGCTGGATCACTCCGTGGCTGACTGTACCAGACCTGCTTGTTTGTGGTCCAGGTAAACATAAGAATTGATAGCAAAATTGACGATTACGTTGTTTGAGAAGGCCCAATATGGTCTTGACCGACTAGCTGACTAGACGAATAGTCGGCGTTCAAATGCCTGGCCTATTTTTGTTTTGGTTCGCATTTTTCTTGAAGATTTAAAATGCTTAAAATAAAAATACGGAACGTATAACGGTAGTAATTGACGTTGGGGAGTCCGTGTCTACACAGTAAAACAGTGGTCTGGGGCAGGGCTGTTCTAAACCGCCCCTGCATTACTGCGTATTAAGCCTATTATGTAAAACCATGTTATTCATCCGTGGCATTCAAGCCACTTCTATCGTGTATTTGATAAGGTCCTGTTGACCGATATTATTGGGTGTACCTATTACATTATATATTACCTTATTGTGTGTATCATTTTATATTTTAATTTATGGACATTTTGATACTTTATTTATTGTCATTTTGAGTTTTTTTTTTACATTAATTTATTGACATTTTGAATTTGAATTTATTGGCATTGACAAATTTAACTTATTGATGAGATTTTAATGCATTGTTTTTATTTTTGTTTTGAATTTTGAATTAGCTGAGTAAATGAATTTATTATTATTATTATCTCATGTTACTTGGGGTCGGCAAAAAATGTTTTTTTTTCTTCCATTCTGTCCTATCAGCCGTCACGCTATCACTAACTCCCTAGTAAGTAGTAAGTACTGTGTTTTGTTGTTAATTAAATCCCGACTAGTCACCGAATGTAAATGAGGCCGAATAGTCGGCGTCCAGATGGTTTACCTTAATTCTAATTTTAGAAATAATGGGAGTATTTGATCACGTTCGATTTTGAGGATGTCTCAAATGATGCACAAACTCTAGAATTATTTTTGTGACATGATGTGTTTTTCTTTCCGTATTCCGCTGATCTATGATGTTTAATTTCGCCGCAATTTTTTTTGCGGTACTCGTCCAGCTTTTTATTGTCTCTGCGGTAATTTGGTGGTTGAAATTGTTGATTCTGCTTTTCCAAAAGCAGGAATACAGAATAGGGGCCGGAGGGAGGGGAAGAGGAGCCCCTCTCTTCCCAATTTTTTTTTCTATTAAGTATATTAGCGCTATCAAGTGCGACGTGTAGGTAAATACTTTTTTTGTCATTTTAAGAGTACTAGGAACCATTTATATGTCGATATAATATAAAGTAACATATTAAACAGCACTCAGAAATGGTGTAGCTTTCTATCTGTGAAATAGTTTTCGTATCGTAACATAGAGTTACATACCGAGGGCCTAGTACGAATGTTTTTGACGTACCTAGAGTAATGTGACGTAAAATTTTACTATCCATATTTCCATGCTAAAAATGCGAAAGCATAACTCTGTCTGTCGCGCTTTCACGTCAAAACTACTGAACCGATTTAAATTAAATTTGGTACAGAGATAGTCTAGAGCCTGAGAAAGCCTACTTTTTATCCCGGGAGTACGTTCCCTAGGGACTACGCAGTCTACACGAATATTATAAAGAGGAAAGATTTGTTTGTTTGTTTGAATTGAATAGGCTCCGAAACTACTGGACCGATTTGAAAATTTCTTTTAACATTGGATAGCTACATTATCAGGGAGTAACATAGACAATATATTATCCCGTACTCCCACGGGAACGGGAACTACGCGGGTGAAACCGCGTGACGTCCACTAGTAACTAATATACTTGTTTCGCACTTAATATTTATTTGAATTAGACACTTATTCATGTTTGTATGATACAAATTGTGTATGACGCATAAAATTAAACCAAAATACTATGGGGTTGTAGTTTCTATATTCAATATTCACTTACGTTAATTTAGGTACCATACGTCAAAATATTCGTGTAAGGACCTCTGTATCTAAAAAACTGTGAAAGTTAGGAGTCTGGAGAATCCATTTGGTTAGTACCTAGTTAATTTCCTACATATGTTTACATTGTACTTGGTATATTTTTTTGTCCTATTAGTGTTCATGATCTCAAATTTACTACACATGAAAATCTACCGTAACGATAATGCTCCACAAATCCTATGGTGTAATCGTAAAATATACCTGACTAATAAAGTTTATTTACTTTATTATAACTACGGAATAAATCTTGCCTCAAACGATATTGCAAAGGCAGGTTATTTGGTCAAAGTCTCAAACTCCTTTTGATGGGAAATATCATTTTGATATAGTGGTTCCGTTCTTGGCTAACGATTCATTTAGAAAATGATATCGTGTTTGATAAGCCTTTTGAATATACCAGGTCAAATAATATTAGCTAGTGAATCTTCGCAAAAGGTGGTTTTTTCTTGTGGGCGTGGATGGCAATATCGGAACGTATGAGAAATAGCGAAAAATTCTCAAAGGAGTCTCGAGCCATATTTTGATGAAACTTAACATTGCATGTTCGGATTTTTTTGAATGAAGCTGTGAAGGTTTAATAATGTAGTTAAGTAACACAAGAAATTTTTTAGAGTTCCGAACTCCTGTATGGAAAACCGGAACCCTTAAAGAATCACTCGGTGTTTGTCGGTGGATCTGTCTGTCTGTCCGCCTTTCACAGCAGATCTCCAAATCTCTTGGACCGATTCAGTTGGGTCTCGAATATTTTAAAATTGTGATTTTTTTTTCACAATTTTAAAATATCAATTCCGAAGTTATTAAAGAAAGTAGTAAATATTTAAAAATTTACTACTCGCCCCCCTCTTATCTCCAAAACTACTGAGACATAAATTTTGAAAAAAAAAAGCAAAAAATAGGCCCTACCTATAGATTACCGGAAAACCTATGATAAATCTACAATTTTTAAGTAACATATTAAAAAAAATATTATTAGTTCGGAACCATTGGCATACGAGTCTGACTCGCACTTGCCCGTATTTTTTTTTGCAATACCTATGTTATTACGTCCCAGAATTCCATTCTTATCCCTTATTAGCGACACTATCGGATGGTGTAAAAACTATGTAAGCATTTCTTTTTTAATACTCAAAGGTCTTCCTTTAATTATTTTGCGTTATTCTTAGGCTGAAGTCTCCAATAAATGCATTGGTAAACAATGCAATGGTCATTTGATGTCGATATTCACAACGTCAGCGTGCACTAATTTAAATGTACATAATTATATAAAGCTAGGAATACATCTTGTGATGGACGAATGTAACATCAGCATGCAAATGTCAAACAGGTACCTGCAACATGCCCCTTATATCTATCACTGTCATTTTCTTCTCGAACGAGACAAAATACATGATGTAATTTTAACCAATTTAACTCAAAATACATCAAGTTTCATTAGATTAATTATTATGCGGTCTGCGCTAAGAGACATTAATTACTTTTAGGCCCACAGGGTCGCGATCCATGTGACAAGCACATTTAAATTCACAACGTTTAACATGATTTAACAAAGTTTTGAGTTTTAAAATTGGTTCACTTGAATAATTATTTTGTTCACATCTGCTGGGCGTTCATTTTTGCGAGAAAAATGATTGATGCCGTTTTCGGATCGGTCACATCTGTATTTTGCAAAGCCGTGTATTTACTGATACTCAAGAGCAACGAGAATAAAGGTTGTCTTTGTGATTTTTATTTCTTTATGGTGCCATTTTATAAAAGTTCATTGCGTAGGTAGTGTTTGTGCGTGATTTGTGTGTTTGATGAAAAATAAAATGGATGATTGGAGACTGAACCTTTTTGTGTCACGTAGGGTTTTGTAAACATATTTATTTTTCGCCAGATCCTGATATCCCTAGACGTTTCTATATAGGTAGATGTACCTTAATTTATATCAAGTTCCTACATTCTATAAAGAGACAGATAAAGTTAGATGGAAAAATATGGTGGAGGTTATTACTTAGCAGTGGGACAACTTAGGCTAACTAAATATAAAAATACTTTCCACGCAGAAAGTTCTCACACAGAACTTGACAGCTACTTCCAAACTTCAATAATACTTAAACAAAATGTGCCTCGTTCAATATCCACTTTCTATTTGCTTTAATACTAATCTAGCAAGCTCTACAAGACATTGAACCGCCCTCTTCAAAGTAACATTGAATTAAATTCTATGTGGCACGGAATCAGAATGGAACTAATCTTGAACTTGTAATATGAGCAAGTTGCTCCTCGATTCTAACTTAGAACATTTGAATGTTACAAGCGATTGACTGTGGTATGAATTAATATTTGGTCTTGGGTTCACAGAACCATGTTAAGAGTTGTTTTAGCTTAACAAATAACAGAAGAACACGAATCTCTATGTATGTGCTTGCTGTCTAGACTGACAAAATAATTTACTCAGCTAATTGCTTTCCACTGGTAGATATACTCCCCGCTCAAGCTACTCCTCAATTCTTACCTGGGCCTCCGACTTCCGTATCCAGTCTGTCAGTGTCTTTTTTAAGGTGCAATATGTCCTACTTGTACACTTGCTGATAATCTCATCTGCTCCACCGGCCATCATTCCTTCAACATGACTAGCCCGTTGCCACTTCAGATTTAAAAAAAACTGATCAGGAGCGAGTCGGACTCACGCACCGAGGGTTCCCGTATCATCATATAAAACGTGGAATGTTTTTAAATTTTCATCAGCGAGGCCTATATACGTCAGATAATTTTTACAACATGGTGTATATTGCAGTTTTAGAGCAGCATCTCTTGACCGATAGTGGAACTAATGTAATTTTTGTTGATGATTTCTGAAAAAGTGTGCTATTTAGAGACATTGTTTTATTTTTCGTGTTATCGTTACATAAATTTCTATCACATAAAATAATTTCTGATTTTTCTCTATGCAGATTTATGATAAAGGGAGGGGGAAATGGTGAATTTTTGTACAGTTTTCGTCAAAATTCGAAAAAAATGCGGCCTAAAAAAAAAAGAAAAAAATGTTTGAGAATGTGCAAATAGTGTTAATTTATATGATACCCCACATGACCTAGTAGGCTCATATCGAATTTTTAAGAAACTCTTTTTGTCGCTGTTGAAAAAAAACAGGTACTTTTTTTTCTTTCTTATTTGCGAAATATTGAGCAAACGTCATCTAATACTATTCCAATTACATTTCAACTTGATAACATTAGTAGTTTTTGAGATGTCCAGCTGTGACAGACGGACAGACTTAGTCACACCATAAGGGTTCCTTTTTACCAATTTGGTACGGAACTCTAACTAGACGTATGACAAAGATTGCGGAACTTTCAGCTAAGACTGACGTAAGAATCTAAATGGTTGATATCATTGGGATATCCATAAATAATACTAGATGTTGGGAAAAAAAGCAAGGCTGAAATGGGAGTGGGCTGGTCACGTCGCATGCACGTTAAATGTTCCTGGAGAGGTGGGCGAAGATCGTCACTGACTAGACGTCTGAAGAAGGACATCGTCATCGAGGTCCACCGCGCCCCTATAACTCGTGTTTTATTTTTGTTGTTACGATCTCATCATGTTTACGGGGCAAACTTGGCCAGAGATCGCCCAAGACAGAAAGATTTGGAAGCAGAAAGGGGAGGCCTTTGCCCCGCAGTGGGAAACAAGTGCAGGCTAGCAAAAATGGGAATATTGGCAGCACTAACGATTTAGATTCTAAGGATGAGTTAATTTGTGGAATGATTTGTAGTATTATTCTATGAATACAGCATTGAATCGCGGTCATCACAATAATTGTGGAATACATTTTTTTCACCAATGTGTATTACACTAAACTATTTGTAACGGTGATTCCTACTGTAAATATTACCGCTATAACGTTAACCGCGGCAAAAAACTGTCACGGATTCATAGCTGAATAAAAAATGTTGTTGAACAATGAATTAGGAGAACTAAGGTTACCAATGCGTACCGAAGATTGTGGCACTGGGCAGAGCACGTTGCTGGCCGAACAGGTGATCGATGTGGCCTAAAGCAGGGATGTTACGAATGTTCACATTCGCACTCGCATATGCGAATGATTCAAACACTCGCATAAACACTCGCATTTGCATCAAACAATGCGAATGATTAGCGAATGCGAGTGTATGCAGGTCGAAACAAGTAGGAATGGGCGGATTTTAGCGGGTCATCATCCCGTGTTTGTTACTTTGAGTTTGTTTCTAGTTGTCACTTGTCGATCAATCAATAAACAGGTATTGTTATTAAGTGAATTAACACAGTTTCGAGATGTGGGTTATTTTAAGCTATGATAAGATATTATAAATAGTTATTTAGGACTTTATTTTAGTATTACGGCGTCGAGGAAGAAAAGTGAAATGTGGCGAAATTTCACACCTATTGATCGAGATCATGCGAATTGTAATATTTGTGAAAAAGTATATTTACGCTTTGGGCGTACTACTTCGGCAACATTCGCACTCGCATTCGCACATTCGCCTTTCAAACACTTGCATTCGCGAATGTCTAAAATATGACATTCATAATATCCCTGGCCTAAAGGCAGCGTTGGAAGGTCTCCTACAAGACGGACCGATGACCTAGTGAAGGCCGTGAGAGCCAGCTGGATGTGAGAAACACAAGACCGGTCGATGTGGTGTCACTTGGGGGAAACATATGTCCAGTAGTGGGCTTTCAGGTGAAATAATGAATATTTTTGTTGCTGGGTAGTTAAAACACTCGGAAGTAGTGACGGGCTGGGTGATTTGGGGAACTCTCTTCATTTTGACGTTTAAAAAGTGCTGATTTTCATCTTAGTTTGTATTAGTCTTTTGATTTTTTATTAATAGCAGGCCTTTTGCGTGTTGTTATCAAAATCTGTAACAGAAGGTATAGCTAATCCAATTTTCATTTTACTACGTCGTCTTATTTTATTATCAACAGTGAAACACAAATTAAAGCTTGTAATTAAATTATACTGGATCAAATAGGGCTCTATTGTTCCTATACATCGTGTCTTCGGGATAAACTAATAATTTATTTCATCTGGAAGACTTTG
Source organism: Lacanobia wlatinum (assembly GCA_947578705.1). Lineage (NCBI taxonomy): Eukaryota > Metazoa > Arthropoda > Insecta > Lepidoptera > Noctuidae > Lacanobia > Lacanobia wlatinum. The sequence continues at coordinate 17,131,964 of OX388044.1, forward strand.
AGCGCTGATTCCTAACTAATTTACTCTAGTTTTCAATGGCTGAATTTACTCAAGGCTGTTTGTGTTTGTAGAAACTGAGCTTCATACTATTTCTTTAGAAAATAAATTGTTAATTTCTAGTAACATTTTTTTCTCTAATTAATGCCTTCTACTCGACTCAGTATTGGATCTTAACCTATAAAGTTGCCGTTATTTTCAAAATGAAAAAGGACAACATATATGGCAAATATGACCGCTGAAACCTATAGAATCTGTTACATATTAGGAACATCATTCGCAGTGCTGACCTCAGAGAAAATTGAAAACCTCATGTTCATAACTGATATACACTCTAATAAATGAAACTCTCCGACACGGGACGGCACTTCTAGCACAAATAAACAGGAACACGGTAGTTTTGCTTTTGATAGATGATAAAATCCTTTTCAAATCTTTAGCAATCTTTGATGTACTCCTACAGCTGATTAAAATTCACACATTGAAACAATTGTGGATCCTGTAGGGCACATCAAAATTAAACATACATATAGTAAGTTGTCCAGCAGTGGTACACAACGGGTTGATTAGATTAGGAGACAGGAAAGGCGTTTTCATAACCTTCCTCATAACTTAGTATTTAATTATTATTTTTTTGTTTTTAATAGGGAGACGTTTGACCACTATCTCACCTGATGGTAAGCGATGATGCGGTCGACGATGAAGCACGCTTGCCTAGAAGTAACCTAATCAGCATTGACTTGAGGTTGTAGCTATCGGAAAACAGACTCTGGCAGGGAATTCCATCCCAAGTTATCTGTTTTATAGCTTTTGCTAGCGAAGTCTCGAACGTGATATTTTCCTCTCGCTACACCGTCTTTCTGCCTGAAACTTCGGGTCAGCCTTCAACATTTTCTCTCGACTTTGTACTATTAGTCGTTTTTCGAGATTTTTCATTCTAAGGTCGCTCGCCTATCCATTTATCGTCCATCAAATACTCATGCTTGAAATTTTTCTGCACGGACCAGGGAAGCATGTCACAACCGAGAAGACCTACACACGGCAGTGGGTTGAGCAAAGCTGCTAATGTCGATGATTTCGTTTTCGTGTTGATTGACCCAACTTTTTTAATTTTATTTTTTTTCTGTCCTTTGGTATTTCATAGACTTGTCGGTTACACGATGTAAGTGCGGTGCTCCTGTTCAGGACATGAGCCACATGTTGGATTACCCCAAGTGAATTATGGGCACTTGGGGTATTGCCTACGTGTGGCTCCTGTACTTTGGACATGGCCACCAACTGGGCTCAAACAATCTAAGGAGATACCATCGACTCGACAAAAAGAAGAAGATTTTTTTCTGAACACTATGGACCACTCTATCATTAGCTACGTCCAGGTACTGGAAGGTGCAGGTGATTGGGCATAGAGGGTAGGAAAGTAATGGAGCATATACTACGAAGGGGCTTTGTACTGGCACTGTTTGTGGGATAGGTCTATGATACTCAATTTGGCCAGATTCTCTTAACTGATGTCGATGATGTGAACGGTACGTGAAGTAGATACTAGATACCTGCCTAAGCTTATAATTTCAAACAGATTACCGCAAAATATTAATTTCCACTCAAATATTAATTAGAAACAGCAGGTGTGTAAATTATAACGTAATTGAATGTATCTGGCTGGGTTTTCGATTTCAATTTTAAATAAAATTAAAGGGATCGTATGAATGATATTGAACATAGGTTGTATATTGTGTGTGTCTTTATTAATCCTTAGCAAAATTACTTAGCAAAGATTGCTAAAGTGTACGGGTGGAATTTTGGAACGGGATAAAAAGAGCAGGTAACTTAACAGTTGTAGCTATAGGAGAATGATCTTTGGAGGTTGTTCTTAACTTTATGATTTACTAGTGGACGTCACGCGGTTTCACCCGCGTAGTTCCCGTTTCCGTGGGAGTACGGGGATAATATATAGCCTATGTTACTTCCTGATAATGTAGCTATCTAATGCCAAAAGAATTTTTCAAATCGGTCCAGTAGTTTCGGAGCCTATTCAATTAAAAAAAAACAAATCTTTCTTCTTTATAATGTTATTATTACATTATATATACTAGCTAACCCAGGCAACTTCGTCGGCGTTAAAATTTCATTAATACTCCGCTCCTATTGCTCGTAGTGTGATGTTATATAGCCTATAGCATTCCTTGATAAATGGGCAATCCAACACCAAAATAATTCAATTCAATTCGAACCAAACAAACATACTTTTCAGCTTTATAATCTTCTAATGTATAAAAATGTCGTGCCATAGTGTTTGTTATGAAACTCCTCCAAAACTTGACTGATTTTTATGATTTTGTGTGTATTTGGTAGGTTTGAGAATAGGTCGTAGGCTATTTTTTTTTGTTTTATACGGATCAGGTAGTATTAGTATAGATTCCTAAAATTAATATCATACTCTCCTGCCCTAATTCTAATTTATTTGGGGTTGACACGGCTTGTTTTTTTTGCTTCCTAACATCTCTATTTACCGTTACCAGTTACCTTATTAGTCATCTATTTCTGTATATTTTAGTATTCTATCCTCACTTAGTCTAAAATACTTTTTTGATCTCCATAATAGAAACGGGATATGTTTGAACTAAAAAAATAACGTTTGTGTAAATTGCCTATTTTCTTACGGATTTTCTTTTTTGTACGTTGGAGTTAACGGTTACCTACTTGTATTTACTTTGCTTCTAAATAATCTACCATGTATAAGATGATCTTATCTACACTAATATTATAAACAGGAAAGATTTGTTAGTTTGTTTGTTTGAATTGAATAGGCTCCGAAACTACTGACCCTATTTGAAAATTTTTTTTAGCATTGGATAGCTACATTATCAGGGAGTAACACAGGCTATATATTGTCATCGTACTCCCACGGGAACGGGAACTACGCGGGTGAAACTGCGTGACGTCTACTAGTTTTTTATAATATCCTTGAGTTTGGTTAAGTATGTAGCAATTCAATTCAATACTATCACAGTTTGAAACGGCTAGGTAGGTAAAATATGTTAGAGGCAATCCCATTACCACGAGAATTCTCGTACAGGCACAAAATTCAAACTACATTTTACATACCTAGCCTCTTGGCTCGGAATCTGTGCAGTATCCTCATATCGTAAGTTATTTTTAAACCTTCTACGCATCACTAAAGGGTTTTGTGTTCGTAAACAAGTCATTTAAGTTTAAGTTCAAGGTTGATGTAAAGCTGGGTGTCCACATTGTTTTCGCATCTTCCCGGTGTTTTTATAAAAAGGCTACAATGGTAAAATATAGGATTTGACCCTGTAATTTTACCATTGTAGCCAGCACAGGATTTGATCCTGTATTTTAGTGAAATTTCAGAGACGTGATGGAATGAATAATGTAGACAAAGCAAAATATATTTTTGAGTGATTCACTGTGACGGATTCAAAAGACGAGTGACGGTTTCACTCATCTTTTGAAAGGTTCATTAGAAAACCAGCGTCAGAGTGTATCAGTCTGTCTCACATATCGCTGAAATTGACTTTTTAGTACAGCCGTGAGACACACACTTAGTTTTTGGCATACCTAACATTTTTAGGGTTTTGCACCCAAAGGGTAACCAACGGAACCCTATTACTAAGCCTCCGCTATCCGTCCGTCCGTCCGTTTGTCTGTCAGCGGCCTGTATCTCAAAAACCGTAATAGGTAGATAGTTGAAATTTTCACAGATTGTATATTTCTATTGCCGCTATAACTTTATGACTGTTCTGCGACGTGTCTGTCACGAAAATGCCACCCGAGCTACCCGAAGACAGCCTCGGCGTTCTTAGGTATGCTTACGACTGCCGAGGCAGCCCGAAGCCGCCCGAAGCAGCCCTCAGGCGCCCAAAGTCGCCGTATGGTCCCTGAGCTGTACCGAGCCACACCGATCCCCGCAGATAGTATGCACCGCGCCTAAAACGTGAAAAAGTAACCCATATACAGAGAGAGTTACTTTCGCAATTATGGTACTAGTAGGTATTTTAATTTGAATTAAGAATTTTTACGGTGTGTGTTACCAGTAAAAGAAGAAGAAAAAAGTACATAATTAGACGTTTTCAGTCAGCTTTTTGTTTTAGTATGGGTAATATAAGCAAATAAAAGAGAAAACAAGTTGTATAGACGCCTATTTATTTCAAAAAAATATTATACACAGTGTGGATACTATAGGGTAGTTACAACATCTTTTTTCGCTTATCTTAAAATTGGTACAAATCTTTGGAATATATCTTATCATATACAAAAGCGGTCTAACAATAAGATTATTTACATTTCACATTTATTTTACAATTAATTATAATAATTCTACATCCTTTTTTCATTTAAATATATATAATGTTTTTTGGTCATTTAAAACCTAATATCGTATAATTTACAACTGAAATGTTTTTTTCTTTAAAATTTTTACTTATACTATTTTTTTTTTAATTTGTAAATAAATAAATCATCATTTGACGAGCGAGAATATGTGTGAATATAATAAAAATATAACGCCTCTTTTGCAAGAACAACGTGACATCTCATAAAACGCGATATTTTAAAAGTGAAAAATAAAATTCGACATCGCGGTTTTGAATATCAAATTATAAAAAAGTAAACTTTTTTATGAGATGCCACGTTATTTTGTAGAGGCGATAATTAAAAAAAAGAAAGCCGAAAAAAAATCTTTGTCATTCACCCTCAAAATTAATTACCAATATCTAATCAACTGGCTTTGGAAACCTAATTAACTTCTGGTTTCTGGAAATAAAAAGTATTATTGCGCCATAAATTGAAAGGAAGTCAAATGATTGGTTGTTGATTTTTTAAATTTTGTATGACCCGCGCAACTTCATCTGCGTCACATTTTTCATAAATGCTCTGCTCCTATTGGTCGTAACGATTATTATATAGCCCACAGGCTTCCTCGATTACCAGGGCTGCGGACTTTGTTCAAAAGAGTCACCGCGGCCCTGGAACGCAAAGGGCACTAGGAGGAACACGGATAGGTTTTAGTCAGTTAGAGTCGGACAGTCCCTTCTGCTTCGCCCAGAGCGGGAGGAATCATTTGATGATTTCTCAATATAAAATAAATAAATAAAAAGGCTTCCTTGATTAATGGGCTATCCAACACTAAAAGAATTCAATTCAAACCAGTCGTTCTTGAGGATTGGTGCGTTCAACCAAACAAAAAAACTGTAGTAAATACAATATTAAAATAATAGTCATTGCAGAAACTGGTCTTCAAGCTTTTAACCTTAAGCAAATTTACAGATTACAGTATATTGAAAAGTTCGCAATAGTTAAGTGACTTTTAAAGGATTTTATGCTATCTGCATCGATTGCATTAAACTGTGGGTGGCTTAACCGATTTACAGTAGGTATCTACAATTGAGAGCGCAGTTAGCTTTAAGCTGAAGTAACGATTTGTATTCTCGTTCAAAATACCTGGGGCTTAGCTTTGAATTAATAATAATTATTCTTGAAGGCATTACTCAGACGCGACTTTTACTATATTAGCAATCATTCCGACTAAAAAACTGACTTTGACTAGGGAATAAAACATGAAAAATGAAAAAAAAAAACTGCTTTTTTCGAGTCATGCTGACATGATTCGAAATAGTATATCCCGACCACCTGAATGTTTTCGCAATTTCGAACTGACTGGTAAAACTTAGAAAAAAAAAAACAATTTCATGGTGGCATTCTATGAAGAAAAAAAGACTATTTTTATATAGCATATATCTAGACGTTAATTAAAAATTGCTTTTCAGACACCCCAGAAATATAGTCTCACACAAATACCACTTTTCAGAATGTAACTTATGCGAGTACTTGGTACAGACGGATATAAATCCATTAAAAATAAATTATTGTGTAAACGCTAAACAATTTTACGATACATAGAATTAAAAATATTATATTTAACATACAAATAGGTACACTTAAATAAACACTTAGGTGCATAAATATTTGATAGCTATCATCTGACACGTATGAAAATTCGTGAGTCGTGCCAAACAAAAAATAATTCCTACTGAATTATCTACTTAAAAATGTTGTGAACCTATATTTCAATTAAGACTAGCTTCAAGCTTATAATACACGCACTATCAAATCAATACAAAAATAGCGATATTCACATCTTGCTAAATGCACAAAAGTACGTAAAACGAGCGATTTTTGTCGTTGAATGTAGTCGCCCTCAGGAAACTTGTTGGCATCTGTGAGTGCTATGCTGGAGCCCAGGGACTGAGGTTCAATGCGAAGAGCGAACTCTTGCTATTCAAGGCAGGAAATAATACATATGATGTAGTGCCATCAGGCTCGATAGATGGTGCAACATTGAACAGCGTAACGCGGTTTAAGTACCTTGGTCACTGAGTTACCGAGGATGGCACGGATGACTGTGTCATCGAGAGAGAGCGCCGGGCATTGACCATACGGTGTAATATGCTGGCACGCAGGTTTGCAAGATGCGACATAAATGTCAAGATAACTTTATTTAAGGCATATTGTCAATCTTTTTACACCTGCAGCCTGTGGACTAGATACACACAGAAAGCGTACAATGCCCTGCGCGTACAGTACGACAACGCATTTAGGATATTGTTGTCGCTGCCACGTTTTTGTAGCGCATCGAGAATGTTTGCAGCAGCGCATACAGACGATTTCTTTGCGATCATGCGCAAAAGACCCGAGGACCCGACTTGTGTGGGAGACAATTGTTTCTATCAGATCTTCCCAGAAGATTTTAATAATTGTTTAGGATATGTACAAAATTGTTAATGTACTAACAAAGTTTATAATCCAATACTAATACATGTATGGGTATTTTTGCCTGAAATAAAGGTTTATTATTATTATTATTAAAACACAAAATTAAATGATGTACAGTAGAGGATTGAAGTGCAGTCCCAATTACTCAAAGTTTTTTTTTCTTTTTGTAAAAAAACTAAAGATCTGACACTCCAGTTTATTCCATATATACAGGGTTTTGCAGAAGTGCGTGGTCATACTTAACCAACTGAAAATTCATTTCTTTGGAACATTTTAGTCGTTTTTAGTGGTCGATTTTTTTGAAAAAGGTCTCTTTTTTATGTTTTGATATTTTTTCCTTCAGATCACAGAATTACGTTTTCACTCACAAAATTGCTGACTCATCGCATTGTGTAGAAATTAGGCAGTTGCAATTACGTTTATTTTAGGGTTTATGTTAATTAATTTAAGGAATATATATTAAATTTTCATTTCTTATGAACTATGGTTTATTTTAGTATAAATTTAACGTAATAATATTAATGTATTAAGGAGAAATGTATTATGCACGAAACCACTATATAAGGAAAATTATGATATATTTCTAATTTCATATGATTTGTACAGTAGTTCAATCCACGAGCTTGAATAAGTGCCGTCGCACTTTTCATGAGAAACTTAGTTTGGAATTTTGGCTTTTTACAAATAGATAATAGAAAAATGGGAAAAGTGAGGCCGCTATATTCAATACTAATAACAATTCTCAACAACTCAATAAGCCAAAGTTGACTAAATACTTCAGTTTCTGAGAATAAGAAAGCCAAAGTTGGTCATTTTTCGCAAAAAATACAGTCAAATTGTTATAGGCCTCTTAATGTATATCAGCTACCCAACATCAGTATGACCACGCACTTCTCGAATACCTTGTATAGTACCGTAGATTAATCAGATTTGCACCTTTGCACTTCTACTTCAAATTTTTTTTTTCGCCACATTAGCTTTGCAAGACTGTGTCTGCATCTTTGACCCTTGACTGTCTTATAAAAAAATCCTGACCTAAGCCGCAATTAAATATTCTTGAAGATTACGCAAAAGTATGCAAGTAGCTTACAACCTTTTGTGCTATGGTAACTGTTTAGTCAATGCTATAATGTGGTGGCAGTGCCAGATCGGCCATAGCTTTGTTGGGTTCGTCCACTACTAATTTCAAAATGGCCGACCAGAGAGCGGAAAAAGACCACCATGACCGAATTTCGGTCTATTGTACTATTAGTACGGTAATATGGCTGGGAAGAATTTTTTACAAATTACAGAAACGCGTATGAAAAGCTTTAATACACCCACAGACAGGCTCGACATTACAATGTGATCATATATTTACATAAACACTGTTATATTTACATAACCTGCATTTTTTTTTCTACTAGCAGAAGCATATGAAAAAAAAACACGCCGTCATAACGTTGTCGCATAGTCGTGTCGCGCCTTTCTGTGAGCATTTATTGTGACCTATATGTACATAGAAGAAACGTTCTTTCACTACACCGTAGACTATTAAGAGAATCGCTTCCATTGCTCCAGTCGTATACAAAAGATCCATTAAGGAATTAAGTGGTGGAGCAATGGACCTCCCTTTAAAAAGGTTATACTCACAGAAGTATATTTAGGTTACATCATTTTGGTATTTGTATCGCCTACACGGGAATAATCTCGGAACATGGAATCACTTAATGAGTAAAAGATTCAGCTATCACCTGCTCAATTACAATTGTCACTTGTCGTCAGTTGCTATATGTAAATAATGTCACCTGTTGGAGTACTTGTGCAAATAACACCTATTTTTTTTACATAAACTATGCTGTGTTTGTTAGATATAGCTACATTTATCGAAGATATAAGCAATATCCATACAGACAGAGATAAAGGTTTTTAAACATACAATTTCTCCTTTTTATTTACATAAATGTTGGCCAGCCAACATTTGAATCCAAGAATACACTACATAGTTACAATAAATATGATTCGTTGAATAGCAAAAGATTTAAAACTAAATGAAGCGCTTACAATACATCAGAAAGTTCACAGATAAAAACAAAAAATAAACATTCATTGTCTTTTGTACCGCGATTTGATGTCCGTATATCCCTATCTGGTGATACATTTTTCATCCATGTCGCCCGTGAGGAAATCATTGGTGTCTCGAACGGTCATGATGGTGACCCCATCCGCGCTGTTCCGGGATATGATGTTGCTCTTCTTCTTAGTACTTCCGTAGTCGTAGTTTGATATCACCACACTCTCTGTCGGGTTCCTGTAAAAGTTGATAGAACAATCACCGTTGAAGTTACAGGGTTTGTTGGCGGAGGAACCAAATTGGAGGCAGGGTTTAGTTATTTAAGTGACATCATTTATCCTTTGTCATTTATAATTTATCACGTATCATTTATCATTATCATTTATCACACATGAGCTAGCCAGAATTCGCGAGTGAAACTACCCCTTGTAGGTTAAGGTTTACTCGCGACGTTTGGCATGTATTGTTTTCAAAATTTTAGGTTCAGTAGTTTTGGAGATAAAATAGGAGGATATTAAATGTTTATCTATTTACGTTTTTAATTTTTAAGTAGTCCTTTCTTTTGATATGTCTCTCGGCAAAGAAAAATGTTGAGAAACTTTTTAATTTAACTAATTGGTCCTCCAAAAGTGACTTCATACTCATAAGTTTATTTACCTTATGTGTCCTTGCGTGGAACACAGAAGTTCTAATGTGTACGAAATGTCAACTAAATCGGTTTGGTGGATTTGAAGCAAATTGGCAGTGACAAACGGACAAACAAACACACAGACACACAAGTGATCTCATAAAGTTTCCGTTTTTTTCATACAGACGATCGAAACCAATAAAACTATAGGTACAAGTATAAGAAGTCAAACTATGCAGCTAAATTCCCCAAGCAAGCATAATAATACACTTGAACCAGCTTGAACTATTAGCAACGTAATTGGTAAAGATAATGAGGTAATTAATTTGGATAATACAGATGATTAGCATTAATTATATTAAGCGAGAATGGGTCAATTTATACTGATGATTATTATAATGATCTGTTAATATATTATCGTCAGCTGCAGCTGGATTTTAGAAAATTTTGTCTATGGGAGCGAATTGCTTCTTTCATATTTGATATTGTAACGGGGGTAAATGGTTGCTATTATTAAATATAGATAGGTAGTTTAAGACCTTATTCTTAGCTATAATCTGTGTCTCGTCAAAAGCAAACATTATTTGGAAAATATTATTACTGATTTGGTTTATTCCAAGCATTTTTTATGACTCCTTTTATAAGACCATGTAGGCTCCTTAATTTGAGATAATTTTGCAAACTTTTAATGGATCTAAGATGGTCAAGTAAAACGTGTCCCTAAAATAGCTTCTATGTGGAGCCCTTACATAGCCAGAAGGTGAAGGAGGAAGACTGAAGAACCCATAAAAGATGGTGGGACAGGTTGAAAAATTTTACTACCTACACGAAATAACTGACACAAGAGGCGGCCTTTACGAGTGGAAAAACACAGGCTTACAGTATTTCCACCATATTATACTTGATTCAAAAATATATGACTAAGAGTGAGGCCATATGAATGTAATATGAAATGTATGCGAGTTTTTGAGGCGCATGATTTAAATTCAACTGAAATACCCATATTTTTCGCCACCGTGTGTGAAAAGGAATGCAGCGAACATAACCGATGCAACTCAAATTACGACTTGGACCTCTCAAAATTTCATTCGTTTGGTCTCAAAATAAAGCATTGGTTCCCAATCAGTGGTCTGTGGACCACGGTGGTACGCTTGAGCTAAAATATAGTAAACACAAGGTTTTAAATTCAAAGCTTGCCCACAAGAATAGCATGGATGCAGAAATGTTGTAATGCCAGTGCTCGTAATTTTTTATTTTAAAGGATAGTTATGCTACATGTTTTGAATTTACGATAAAGATTTAAGTTTTTTTTTTAAATGAGCGCAGTTTAATTTTCTTTTTAATTTATGGTCCCTGTTAAAAACCCAAAACCAAAAGCGGTCCAAGTTTAAATAAAGCTTGGGAACCAGTGTTAGTCACAGTTTACTAAAGGACTACTAATAAAAACAATCTAACAAAAAAAAAAAAAAAAATATGTAATAACAAATCCATCCATAGGTTGTCTGTAAGAGATTGCCTTGTGCGATAATACCTCGCATTGTACACTTGTTTACATATTTGTTTCTCCTGTTTAATATGTAATATGAGGTGTACAATAAAGTATTTAATAAAGGTACGAACTGCTGCGATAAGTACATTTTTGGTACGATTCATTTGGTAAGTCCATTTAGTCCAGTCACTTCATTTATAGTAACTGTTCAGCAGGATTTCCAGCAGTGTTTAATAGCATGCGGTAATCTCAAAACTGTTTGCCAAGTTATTATGGCACTGTTCCCATTCGACTGTAAAACGTTTTATGGGGTGTTTCTGCAATTACAGTTTGCTATAGTGTTTTATAAACTTGTTTGGTACCGTTTCATTTCGTTATTAGTGCTATCATGTCAGCAATTGCGATCAAAACTTTAGTTTTAAAATTTTTGTAATTCTAAACAATTTATATCGCTGTGTTTTATAATATGGAACATGCTTGTGGATTATCATTTTATTCACTTTTGGATAAACTTAAAAAATGAAAACTTTCAAAACTTATGTATCTTTTATTTAACTTACTAATTATGCATCGATTTTAGTAAGATCAAAGTTTTAAACTGTAGAAATAGGTACATACAAATATGCAATATTTAATAATTTATGTATGTATCTGCCGTATGGTGTCGGCCGGTGCTGTATGGTGCCGTAAAAGAATAATACCATCCCATCACTTCCCGTGGGTGTCGTAAGAGGCGTCTAAGGAACCATAGAAAGGGCAGCAGCGTTCTCTGTAAAACGAAACAGCATACACTGCGATCGCCAAAGCGTTCCCAAGCGTGGCGATTATGGCAAACCCCCCCTTTGGGGGAGGCCTGTGTCCAGCAGTGGAGGTCTTTCGGCTGTTATGATGATGATGATGATGTTTGTATCAATGACCGATACTATTTTTAGTCGACAATGTGGCAGACCAAAACGATCTAGACGTGTGTGAAATGGAAAAGGTGGCTTTGTGAGTCAGCCGTGGGTCATAATAACAGGCTAGGTACAGTACAACTATTTTCTTAATTTCCCTTGGCAATCACATTTCCGAATACAAACTGCTTTCCGCCCATTTTTAAAATAAATAACATTTAGTTAAAAGAGTCAACAGTATCCTCTAATGTATAAAAATCTCGTGTCACGGTGTTTGTTACCGAACTCCTCCGAAATGGCTCGACCGATTTTCATGAAATTTTGTGTGTATGTTCGGTAGGTATGAGAATAGGTGGTAGGGTATTTTTTTATTGTATGGCAAAACAACGTTTGCCGAGTCAGTTAGTAACTCTATATACTTCCAAGTTGATTGAGAGCGTCCTGTCTGATAGAAATCCGAAGACTGACGAAACACGAAGTTTGCCGAATTTACCACACTAAGAAAATATTTATACTCTAAATAGATATATAATAAAGGAAAACAATAGCCCAATAGAAAAAAAGACAAATAAAGCAGATTATGACTTGTTAGGAGGGCAGAACACAAAATAATCAAAACAAACCATTGATTTTACCTACCAATGGTCTACACTAATATTATAAAGACGAAAGATTTGTTTGTTTGTTTGAATTGAATAGGCTCCTAAACTCCTGGACCGATTTGAAAATTTCTTTTAGCATTGGATAGCTTCATTATCAGGGAGTAACATAGGCTATATGTTATCCCCGTACTCCCACGGGAACGGGAACTACGCGGGTGAAACCGCGTGACGTCCACTAGTATCCAATAAAACCAAAGACATTATTAATGGTTATGGTTTTATACGACATACATATCCATGGAAACCCATTAAATTGAAAAGGTTTGCAACTATAAACGCAGCATGGCAATAATTTTCCATCATAATGCAGCGCGTGCCTTGATTTATTTCATAGGCCGTCGCTTTCAGAATGCTACTAATTCATATTGTAATGAATTTACAGACTTATGTATCCGTTGTGAATGTATCCATTCTGTATCTGTTGTGATGACACTGTAAAATCGGGTGATTTTTTACAGATAAGTGTTTTGGGCTTTATTTATTTACCTCGTTTACTTTTCAGGATTCCGTAAGTCCGACTGAATGTACGGGGAACAATTATGGATTAGCATCACTCGCGTGTTATCAGTCTGTCACAGCTAATATTCTCAGAATCTACCGGCTGGTTCAGTTACAAGTACCTAAACACACGAAAAAGAAAAAAAAAACGTTTTGCAGTCTACTGTGGGTCAATACTGGCTTGACATTATTTATAACAGCAGTTTTTTTTTTAATCAACCGCCTTATGAATTGTTCCATTCAAATTCTCAATTCAAAATCCGGGAGTTTTGCTTTGCTTTATGATCAAACCATTGCAAAAGATCGTATGGACAATGCTAAACGTATCTGTTTTCATTTAATTGGACCTCACTGAATACCGCAAACCCAAAGCATTCGAACACATAAAGGGAATAGATTCCAGCGGTTCTCTGGAAACTGCAATATAGTTATCATTCGCTTTTATGCCGACAGTCAAATGGATTCCGTTTACAGTTTCTATCGTACAACTACGTACTGTCACGACCATAAATTGTATGTATTGGCTATACAATACAGAATTATATATATCGCAGTCGGATTGTATAAACCGCCGTATTACATTACGGCTAGCCGTTACGTAATGTTTAAATATGGCGACTCACGTTAAGCCTCATTGTACTTATTCCACAATGTAGGGTGACCATGTACTAACAAAATAAAACATTGTTTACTTGAATTTTTTTTTTACTATATATAGGCATACGTTTGACCACAATCTCACCTGATGGTAAGCGATGATGCGGTCGAAGATGGAGCACGTTTGCCTAGAAGCAACCTATTCACTCTTGTCTTAAAGACTCCCAGGTTGTAGCTATCTGGAAACACAGACTCTGGCAGGGAATTCCACTCCTTAGCTGTACGCACTATGAATGTGTTCCCAAAACGTTTAGTGCGTGTGGGTGGGATGTCAAATCAATTTAAATGTTTAAAAAGGTAATTACCATACCACCATTACCATGTAATAACTTTTTACATACGACTCGGATAGATTAGGTTCGAATGGTATGGGTATACCATTCATGTTAGGTTACTTCAAATCCTTCACACAGAAACAAGAGCTCCGCGAAGCGGGGCTCCGTCAACCGCACCTTCACAATTTTGTCAAAGAGGCGGATTATGACCCGCTCTATTACATTACGGCTAGCTATATTGAATAACATATATCGCCGAACACTTTCTGGATGATTTTGACTCAGTCGTATTCAATCAGGCTAATCGTTGACCCGCCGCAATACAAAACAGCCCTGTTTTTGCAAACGGCTAGCCGTAATGTAATTCGGCGATTTATACAATCTGACAGCGACATATACACCAGGTTAAGGTATATCAATATTAAACAATAACATTGAACATACATTCGTCACCTTAAGGTCTATTTTCTTTTGCTTCGTTCACTACGTAATGTGCTTTACTATGGTAGGCGCCAGATAAATGTGCAATAACGGTCAATGACCCACATACATTTACTGACTTAAAAAAAATAAAGACATAAAGCTGTCTTGAATCGACTTCTATCGTGATCCTTTAAGTTCTCTAGTAATGAAAAATTAAAAACTAAAAAAAAAGCTTTTATTTAAACGCTCTAAAAAGAAGAAAAAAATTTTTTCCTTAAAAATTTTAACTATCAACTTATAACCTCATTATATACAATTTATATGCTCATAAAAGTTTGTAGCGCGATTTGTAAATAAACTAGTACCAATTTAATTATGTAAATTGATCTGCTAAGTTTATTATATTTTCAATTTCAATTTAATTAAATATCTACTGATAGGTAATTAAACCTCGCGACAAGCTTTTATGATCATATAAATTATATATAATTAGGTAATAAGTTGATTGTTAAAATTTAAAAAAAAAAAAAAAATTCTTCTTTTTAGAGCGTTTAAATAAAAGCTTTTTTTGAAGTTTTTGCTTTTAATTTTTTTTTTTATTTTTAGTTAGGTATTTGCCCGTTTTGTTCCCACGAGTACCGAAGAAATATTCGTCGACCCTCCCAGAGCTTCGTTTAGAAGGATAAGAGCTAATATACAACAGGGTTCGCTCAGGTACCCTGACGTGGTACGTTCATGACATCATATTACACCCCGATGCCACTCAGTCCTCGGCACGGCCTCACCTTGACTTGGGTGTTTGGGAGAATGCGCCACTTATTTCAGCTTGGAGCTTACTTGTGCCTGACGAAACACAGTTCCGAGTTTGATTTTGGAGTTGTCCTTCTCCTAGACAGGTTGCAGACCAATGCTGATGACGCCCATCTCGCCAAATTACAAAAGTCAAACTTATTTCAGCATGGAGCTCACTTTTCAATTAACTCTCAATGAGCCCTTTCATTTGATACCCATATTGCAGAAGTGCATTAAAAATAACTATTCCTCTATCTTGGATGATCCGCCATATTGGATTTAGAATGACGTCACATTATTTTTCGAGTTACTCTCAACCATCCCTTTCATTTGATACCCATATTGTAGAAGTGTATTAAAAATAACTACTCCGCCATCTTGGATGGTCCGCCATATTGGATTTAGAATGACGCCAAATTATTTTCGAGTTACTCTCAACAAGCCCTGTCATTTGATATCCATATTGTAGAAATTCATTAAAAATAACTATTCCGCCATCTTGGATGGTCCGCTATATTGGATTTAGAATGATGTCACACACCATATCGTGCACTGTCATCCAAACTAAACGTGTATACATAATTTCAGCTCAATCGGTTGAAGATATCTACTTTAAAATTGAGTTCAAAGATTTCACCCGAACAAACATACTTACATACATACATTGCAAGTTAAATAAAAGCTTTTAAAAAAGGTTCATAATTGTTATGATAATATAATATTTTTAGGGTTCCGTACGTCCTAATGAAAATCAGAACCAATGCAGGATCACTCGTGTGTCCGTCTCTCTGTTCGTCTATCACAGCGAACTTGCTCTTAATCTAATGGGCCGATTCAGTTGAAATTTGGTTAATGATTCATAAGCAACCCTATGTGCGTGAGTCCGACTCTCACTTGGCTAGCTTTTTTTTAATACTTGACCGCTTTTGACCTCGATCTCTCGTGACAGTAAGTGATGCATAAGGATTACAATGGAGTAAGCAAAATATATGATTGATTTTAGAAAGAAAACCGTAAAACTACGTTTATTGTAGTAGTTTTACGCAGTACAGTTTAATATCTAAAAATAACTATAAAAAACTTACTTTAGAATTTGTAATTTTAGAGTTCATGAGTTAAAATTGAGAAGATTAAGTACGGGCCAAGGGTCTTTTATAACAAAATCAGCACCCTCGGAGTATAAAAATACGGGCTTATTTTCTTTAAAAGTAAAAGGATTTGGAATTGAATGATGGATTTTATTGAGAACCTTATGCAAAAGAAAATAAAGAGAAGTATAAAATAAAAAAGTAAAGCTTGTTTTCTTTTGGAAATCTAGAGGTAAAAGGCATTGTGATAAATAAATTGTGTTAGCGCTTTTTTTAGAGAAAATAAATCTAACGAAATTACACCTAGGTCCCTACAATATATTGATCAAGGTTCTATTATTATAAAAAATGCAAATTACGACGATTATCCGAAGTCCAATTCTAGCACTCAGGCCAAAATTGGGTTCGGCTCAAAAATATGTCCAATGCCAATGCCCGCCAGAGTTGCAGAATTTGAGTTCGAAAGAGTTCCTTAGCCCTGGGATGCAAAGGACATTTTGAGGAACACAGGGTGGGTTTTACTCAGTAAAAGTCTGCTACTTCCCATTCGCGGACGCCAAGTAATTTTTGTCAGGTGTGAAAAGAAATTGCCTTTTGCGTTTTTTATGTTATGTTAAAAATTTATAAAATATATTATATACATTTCGTACATAGTACAAAGGCGGACTTAATGCCCTAGGTG
The DNA here is from genome assembly GCA_947578705.1 of Lacanobia wlatinum. Taxonomy (NCBI): domain Eukaryota; kingdom Metazoa; phylum Arthropoda; class Insecta; order Lepidoptera; family Noctuidae; genus Lacanobia; species Lacanobia wlatinum. Next base: position 17,148,893 of record OX388044.1, read on the forward strand.
TTCTCTACCAGTCAACAAAGGGAGGTGTGGAGATAACATGCCAGGCGCATTGTTTAATAATTCGGTAGAGCAAAAAAAAACAAAAATTAAATAATTAATAAAAATTTCAATTACAAATCTACTGAGAGTCTAGCACGAATGTTTTTAACGTTTGATTATGTAACTTTAAATTTTGCACACAACATTTATTTCAATTGGATACCTACCTCTTTATTCATATTTTTGTATGATACAAATTGTGTATATGGCATAATTATTTTATATTATAAATTCACCTACATACGTCAAAAACTCCAGCTAGGCCCTCGAACTAGTCTAGTTCAACTACTTCCTACCTACGCCCAAGATAACAAAAACCCTTGTTAACCCAACCTGTTACAGCGATGGCGATGTGTACTCCTGAATGAGGTCTCGCAGACTGCAGTCCTGGATAGCCTGGAACTACAGGTCGGATGCAGGGTGCCGCGGCGGCAGCACAAGTACCGGTTGAAGTGGGACCTGAAGACTCCGCTCACGCAGTACAGAGCTACTGGATTCACGCAGGAGTTCAGGAAACTGGACAGAAAAAGTTTTGTTAGTGTATTTTTAGAGTAGAATAAAAAACTGGCCAAGTGCGAGTCGGACTCGCAAACGAAGGGTTCCGTACCATAAACCTTAATTTTTATTATTTGTTATTATAGCGGCATTACAAATACACAATCTGTGAAAATTTCAACTGTCTACATGTTACGATTCTTGAGATACAGCCCGCTGACAGACAGACGGACGGACGGACGGACAGCGGAGGCTTAGTAATAGGGTTCCGTTGGTTACCCTTTGGATACGGAACTCTAAAAAGATGAAGAAAAAAAACGATAATAATTCTAACTTTTTATTTGTCTAGCTAAATAGAATGCGTCGTCGATCATTACTATAAACTGATTGGTTATTGAGGGCTTTCTGTCAAATAATATGTTTGGCGTGATTAAATGCAATAATTTTGACTTGGTGGCCAAATAGCTTTTTTTCATCCCGTCAATCAATTGTCAATCACCTGTACTTAATATGTCGATGATGATAGATTATGATGATACTACGTTGTAATGTTAAATTCAACCAAAGAATTATGCTTGTCTCTTGACACATCTTATTATAGGCAACCAAAATCAGCACTAGCTAGAACCATTAGTTTTTGTACAAGACTAAATATCTGCCAAAATTACTCCTAAACTACGTCAGATTTCGACCCCTTAGACGCCCCCTAAGACGGAATGTGACATAATTCTAACAGATTGTTTGGCCTGTCCCATAAATAACACCAGCCTTACATATATCAAGGGTCCCTGCGTATGTACCTACCCACCTAATCTTCACAAAGAGCGACAAAGTCAAGAGGCAGGGTCACGAAAGCTTTGTCTAGTCCACTGTACTTGAGTGAAGACATGGTAAATATTCTAGTTGGTACACTTTTGTTGACGTATATCCTATAAGCTCTTTTGTTTCTTGAGAAGTAAATTATAGGACCAACTGAAAAGTGTTCCCCTCTTGTTTTATTATTCATTAATAAAACATAATTATAAGCAATTATTAGTTCCTCTGGTAGAAACTTAAGATATTGATCCCTCAGTTTTATCTAAATCAATTTGATTCAGGAAAACAAATCTTTAATTTGATGAAAACTGAACTTATAATTGGACTTAATTTTACTTGCGAAGTACTTTCCGAACTTCATAAAACGGTCGCCAATTTTGAACTTTCACCCTAAATAATTAAAACTGATTAAAATCATACCAGCCACTTTATTTAGGCTTTCAAAATGGGAAAGAACATTTAAAACGTTTATTTTTCGTCTAAAAAGAGGACAGGATTCGTGTTTGGAATAGACGACAGCAAAATTAGTTCTGATAATATTTCGTTTCTTTTAATTGGGTTCAATGTCTAACATCAGAATTCTAGAGAAGTTCTCCCAGTTGTATTGTTAATCGTAACAATGCTACTTAAAATTGACGATAGATAAGATCACGTACCTCAGGCAGAAACCCATTATCCTTAAGGCGTGCGTCCAGTCGTTGTAATCATTTAGCGCTGTTGGAGACAGATGGTACCAGAGCTCTAGTGCGTGGTACGGCAAGAAGCAGATGAAAAACACTGAAACAAAATAATGTCGTTGTTGCAAATGCACTTCATTTTAGCTGGTTTATTCTGTAAAAATCTTGCCGTGGAAACGTAGATAAAAAAATATTTGACACTTTCAATTACATGTTACAAGACAGTCGTAACAAAAATTACACTCGAATGTATTGCCACAAATCTGATCCTAACCCCCAAACTAGGCCTGGACCTGTATTTTGGGGATCCATACAACATTTAAGAGTAGTACGTGTCACTACAAGGTTGATAGCCAGGGTTATTGCCATTAGGTATAGATGAAGATAAAACACACATTAAGAAGGAATTAAATTACAAGGTGAAAGATATAATGCTAAAAACTATTTGTGTTTGTATGTATGTGTGAGAGATGTTGAGTGTATGTGTGTAAGTGTGCATGCGGTGTGAGTGTGTTGTGTGTGTGTGTGTGTGTATATGGGAAAGAGTGAGTTTCTGGTTTGGTTCGCGCCTTTGAATGCTTACAAACAAAAACAAGAAAAAGTAAGAATGGATGAAATGGATTTTAGATCATGTCTGAAGCTTGAAGTGAACTGTCATACCAATAGGACGTTTCTCATAACGAAAAGTTACTAAGACTGGGGTCGGCATTTCAAACAGAAGAGGTGATATAGCCAGTGCCTTGCATAACACTTCCAAATTCCTAATTCTAAGAGCGGTCAAGCAATGCTAGATAATGTTCGTACCTATATCTTATCTTAGCGATCTTACCTAGCGACATCATTTTACTTCCCGACATACACGCGAACGAAGCCGCGGGCAACAGCTAGTGGGAAATATGCATTATTTTTTATTATTTTACCTATTATATATATTTATCTAGAAATATAATACTAACAGTGAAAATACAATCAAAATTGACCAAAAACGAACGAGATCTGACTATTCTATCTTGATCTCGTATTATCTACTCCGAAATTAAGTCTCTATTTACGTCAAGTCTTTATTTTTAATTGGTGATGGCGGTCATTACTCTTTCCGTAATTGCTCTTCTCAGGAATCTGAACAAGAAACTAAATATAAACTATTGTTTTTCATTAGTTAAAATTGTTGAGGATCATTTCTTTACTTCTGTTTTTTTTTAATCAATAATGTCAATAAATTCACTTGAGTCTGTGAATGCTAAACTCAAACAGTATAATCCTATTAGACGATGAAATGATAAAAATGGCAGACTTCAAAAAAAAAATATTATACATAGTGCTAATATCCTATCTATCCTTAAACGACACTTAATCTATCCTTAACTGAAGACAATAAATTTATACCTTGACGTTAAGAAGAGATTACCAGCTACCCAAGCCTTGAAAATTTACCCTGAAAACCGTTTCAAACTTGCTAGCGAGTTTTGGCTCGGTTACTATGTAAATTTTAAACCAACCGGTTACAAGTTCCTTGTAGTAAATATGAAAATGGATTACACTGTCATTAGTTTCTAGTAGCCTCAAGTTTGAAGATAAATGAGCTACGATATTGAGATTAATCTATATCTGTAAATAACTTGAAACGAGGTTGTTTTTGTGTCTGGCGGTGTGAATTTAGTTTTTCTGAAGTACCTACACAATGAATTTTGATCCGATTTAACTATAATCTGGATTATTTATTCCAAAAAGTTTGTTGACATTTTACACGTATTTACCACCAAATAAAATATTCAAAAAATAACCTGACGTCACTCAAATCTACATATACTTATTTGTGCGACTAATAGGTATAACAACTATCGGGAAGTTGCCCACCGGACAACACCGATCTGGTCGGAGAATCCTCCCGTTTCAATGAATAATTTCCGGCTGCGTTCCGCATACTTCCGTAATACATTATTATTGTTACGCGCCACAATTAATGCTGGGTACATAACGACATTTACGTGCTGCTAGTGATGGCACTAGATGGAGTATCGAGTAAAAGAATTACTGGGGGTCAAGATTTTTCTAGACTTTTCTATGCTAGAACATTCTCGATGTTTCGACACCTGATCAGTCGAGACCGGTATGTACCCGAACCTTCCAGATGTTTCCTTCCTAGGTTCTAGAAATAACAGTCGGCATAAAAGGGCGGACATCCGGCGACTGGATTCAGTATTGAATTAGCGATACAAGCGAACTTTAACTGCAAATTAAAAAAATGAAGTGAAGTGTTCAATAGAGCGATTGTGTGTTATAATTGGTGCGTTTTAAAGTGGTAATTAGTGTCATAAAGTGTCATTTTTGGTTAATTAATCGGCTGTTTTTACTGTAACGAACCCCAAGCTCGTAACATTATTTTAAAATCAGAATAGTTTCGTGAGTTCATGACTCTAATTCACACCCTTGCGAAGTAGGGTCGTGTCGCTAGTCAAAACTAATTCATTTTTAATCATTATTATCGATTTAGACATTAGAATATTAATTGCTTTATCGCTTTTCTCGGCGATAAATTAAATTCCAAGGATCAATCTACGTGGATTGAGGGTGCTAACGTAGTCTGGCCGGAATTTTATCATTGCCAAGAGGTGGTATATTTTTTTTATCGGTATTATTTGGGAATAACTATCAATTGTGCAACAAAGATATGACATATGGGTCAATGTACAATCCACAAAGTTTCCACAGATTACTGGTGTACATTATTAATTAACTAGGAATTACCTACACTTAACATTTAGCTTAGGTAATAATCAATTTTTTTTTTTATAAATAGTAGTCATTCAGTTTTTTTTTATGAATAGAAGTCATTCAGAGTTTATTGAATGATACAATAAAATAGTCTTAGATTGATGAACTGGATTCTAGAGGATATGTTTTCAACTGCGTTTGGTTCAACTGGAATCTGACCTTAAAATAGACATAGATATGGCTAGGCTGGTCATGATGAAAGCAAAAAAGCAACTTTCGCATTTTTAGCAACGTTCGCAATGTTATTATTTTCATACATTTTTGTGACTGAGAATGCAGCGTTGTTTAAAAAAGAGTCGAATTGGCCCTCAGATTTAAACAAAATGCCAAAGCCAATCACGCTGTAAAATCATTGTAACTGGATGAGAGATAAATTGGATAACCTTGAACCATTACAATTTCCACTGTATCAGGTGAAATAATCAATAAGCCTTACGAAAAACAAATGGAGTGTCCATATCAAGTCCATAAATTCGTGCCCATCGACAATTCTGGCTCGCTGCCATGTTTTATTAACCGGCCAAGCCCCCCCTGATTTTCCTAATCGCATACATTCTGGATTCTGAGCAGTCAAATCCACGTCAGCTTTCAAACTGGTTCTCTGGATAAATGGTTGAAGCTCTCTTTGAACTAATTTTATAGACATAATTGACAGAATTTAGTGGGTTTATACTGAATCGGATGCGCTGACACAAATTCTGTACTTGCCAAGATTTATAACCTTGCAATGTGGAATCGAAATGCTCGAGATTATCTATGCTCAAGATTATCTGTTTCGATATTTTCTAGGTTTTCATGAAGTTAAATTGCTATTTCATAGAAAATGAAGTTCGATAATGAAATTCTAAAGCAAAAGGTGTTTGTAATGAAATTCATTTTGCTGAACTCGATAACTCAGTGTGAGAAGATTTAATATGTCTCAGACCTATTACTATAACAGTGAATTCGAGTATTTAAAGTTCGTTCAATTAATTTATCGAAGATTTTATGAATGCCGTCTCAGCTGATCGAAATCAAACGAACGATTAAATATTCAGATTTTAAAATCGAATTATAAATCGCATCAGGTGGATTTGATGATTGTAAATTGATTACAAAGAACAAATTAATTACAAAGAAACTTCAAGACTTTGACAACGATTGATTAAAACGAAATAAAGTGGGAGATTATAACAATTACTTTCTTGAAATCGTGCAAATTATGAGTTCGGCTATAACCTATTCACTCTTGAGTTCAAAACATTTTGTGCCAAGTAGGTGGCCACGTTTATGTGGAATCAGTGGCGACAGTCGATCAGTGGCATAAGATCATCAATGGTGCAGGTGTAAAGGGTACTTGGGGTGCAACATTATGCCACGGTTTTTTCTTTAGCTTTATAATTTTAAATTTTCTGCTATTCAACTTTGTGTACAGTAAAACTAATTACAACAAAATAAACCTCTCGACAGTTCAAATATTGGATCAAGTAATTGGTATCAATCGTAAACTGTAAACTATTTACATTCGGTTAGTGTGATATTGAAATCTTAGAACATAATTTATTTTAATTAAGTGTGTAGTTTGGCCTCATCATTTACTTTCAGCAGTTTGTTTGAGTTTGCTGAGTCGTTTGATGTGTTAGCATTAAACAGAGCATCTCATCATATTATCTGATATTTATTTGAAGCTTAGCGCATTCGTTTAGTAGTAAAATAGATTTTACATGTTGTATGTTTAGAATTCATATTTCTTGGAGATGCTTGCTCAATACTTCTAAGTACATCAGTGTCGTGGCCTCCCTTGGTAGCTACATTATTTATTTTTACAATATATTTTGCCATTCCTCTTTACTAACACGAATCACAATAATTAAAAAAAAAACTTGCTAACTCTACTTTACCCAACACTCGGCTTCGATGAATTCTTAAAACACTACATACTCTTAGCTTTAAAAGCTTACACAATCGCAATCTAACAAGTATCGATGGTTAATATCTGTCAAAATATGTTACGGTGACTATCGGCGATACTACTAGCTAATACGAAACTAGCTGTTTGACAGTTAATTGTTGAACACTTTTCCAAGTGATCTTCACTATGTGCTGTCAACTGAGATACGCAATAGCACCGCTGGACATAGTGACAGTCTATAATTAGATAAGCGATAGCCATTATCAAAAAGTCAATAACGTGTGGGATTAACATCACTACTGTGCAATTTTGAGCATTGCTATCATGATAGAATATAATTATGCCAGATGTCTAAAGCCCAAAGTTCTTGTTTTCTCAATGCTAGGCCTGTAAAGGCACCTTTATGTCGCAAGAGTTTACCTCAAAGACATACCTAGATGAAAGTGTACCCGTATTTCTACCCCACCCTTTTGACCGCAACACCGCAAAGGTGCTGGGACGCTGAAATAGTTAGGTATACTGGTGTCACATGGATCTAAATAAATAGGATGGCAGCGTTGCTTGTATTATTAAATTGATGATGTCAAACACCATGTGGGCTAAAAATGTCACTTTAGGAGAATCATATTAGAACCATAATATTAATCACGCAACAATCTGTCAAATTTCATTTTCATCTTTATCGCTAACGAATTAGGTTCAAAGTTGATTGGGAAAATTTGACAGTGACGGGTAGCGTGATTTGCTTTCTGATTCTGCTAAAGTGGCCTTTTTAGGCCACCAGGTCATGAGTTCATGACATCTAGTGTCATTGTGATTTTATGTTAGTTCTTAGTTTCTCCAAGTTTGTTAGATATATCGCAAAAACTGTATGCGGAGTAACGAGGAATATGTCGTGAGTTTTGTATATATAAATGTAGTTGTTTATACAAGTAAAGGCCCAAATATCTATAGTATATTAATATAATAAGGCTGGAGAGTTTGTTTGAACGCGCTAATCTCGGGAACTACCAGTTGGATTTGGAAAACTCCCTTTGTATATATAGGCACATTCATGAGGAAGGCTCTGTATGAGAACGGGGGAAAACGATATATGCGCGTAATGGTTTTTTCACCAATGGTTTTAATTTCAACTCGATACCTTCACGCGTTCCCGAGGATAAACAGACTTGACAGACAGACGGACAGAAACAAAGTGATCCTATAAGGGTTCCGTTTTCCTTTTGAGGTACAAAACCCTAAAAATCAAAGAAACAATTATGGACTGGGTGAAAGTTAATAATTGTCCTTATAAAGTAGGTGACAGTAGTGATGATGACGGAAAATGGAGGAACAATGATGATGAATCGTGCATCATCATTTCATCGCCATTCGCGAGTAAAAACAACGCTTACCAATAACAAACACCAGCACCATACAAGCGACATACTTTCGAGCCTGTGCCTGCACCTCTCCTTGCCCACCGTGCAGCGTCCCGGGTATCTCTCGAGTAGTGGCCAGTAGCCGCAGTTCTATTACATTAGCGAGTAAAAAAACACATACCAATAACAAACACCAACACCATACAAGCGACAGACTTTCTAGCCTGCGCCTGCGCCTCTCCCTGTCCACCATGCAGTGCCCCGGGCATATCTCGCGTACTGACCAGTAGCCGCTGTGCCATTAGCGAGTAAAAAAATACTTACCAATAACAAACACCAACACCATACAAGCGACAGACTTCCTAGCCTGCGCCTCTCCCTGTCCACCATGCAGTGCCCCGGGCATATCTCGCGTACTGACCAGTAGCCGCTGTGCCATTAGCGAGTAAAAAAATACTTACCAATAACAAACACCAACACCATACAAGCGACAGACTTTCGAGCCTGCGCCTGCGCCTCCCCCTGTCCTCCATGCAGTGCCCCGGGCATCTCTCGCGTACTGGCCAGTAGCCGCTGTGCCATTAGCGAGTAAAAAAATGCTATCACCAGAAGAGGTAGTGCGTAGTACACCACTGCTTTCGTTAAGGTCATCCATCTGGAACAAAAGTGTGGGTTTAGGATTATTTTAATGGAAGGTTTTGTTTGAATTTTCAGAATAGCAATAATGTCATTTTAAGAGGGGGACTCGGGTTGGTAACTTTTGGGTCTTTGGTCTCCATACAAAGGCATTCCGTTGTTTTCTTCGTGGGTAATGCTGCAGCAGCAATGACTTTTTTTTTAAATCGACGTCTAATTAATACGTGCCTCTATCATTTTCTTTTTTCCAAAACATAATTACTCAAAGAATTATCAAAACAAAAAACGAAAAGATAGCCCTTTTTTACCGCCATCTTCAAACGACTGTCAGACAAATTTAATAAGTTTTTAACAAAATATAAATAATAGAAGCATAAATCTAGCATAGATGGATCTTCCTCTAAATTTATATATATGATTTTTTTAGATCAATCCTGTTTTGAAGAAGAAAACAGCGGAATACATAACATCTTTTAGTCAAGGTAAACGTCAGCCTAAGCTGTAGTTGCCGCTTTCGCACTTTACTTGATAGGGCACTGTGCGACGCATCGGTAATAGTTTCTTCAAATACCTATTTTTCAAATTCCTCGGGATTAGAGTCCCCGCTTAAGGCTCTAAAAAAGCGCTATTCTATCGCGAATGCGAAATTATAAAAGATTGATCACGTGATAATGCAACAGCGTTATCGATTCCACCTATTTTGACGTTTTGACAATTGCCTTCGCCGAATATCGAATATCACTCTGGCCAGTTTCGAATATGAATTTTTGTTAAAAGCAGACTTGTTTTGAAAAAAAAAAATACTCACAATCAATACTGGTTGAATGTGAGTATTTTTTATTCAAATCAGAAGTAATATCGTATGTACTACTGAGAGAAGTAATAGATATCACTAGATGGCCTGCTGAGTATGGCGGGCCTATATCAGTACCCCAGACTTTAGACAGATGATATTTAGAAAGGTTTTCCCACAGTAAATAAATATGTATAGCTAGACCGCCTATCAGATGACCTTTACACAAAACTACAAACAAAAATCCGTACATTCACCTTTTAAAGGTTTTCCAACTCTTGGCTAGTTATTCTCGTATGTGGGTAGTATCCTCGTCTCATTAATTAATTATATCATTGGAGAAGCTTCACCGATATATCAGTGTCAAGAGTATGGTCGTAATTGGCATTATTATTAATGCGGTGTCCCCTAATCAAGCGTATACCACAGAGTACAGACGGGTTATGTGGCTACTGCTAGAGACGCTATGTCACAACAACGAAACAATAAAACAGCATTTCCTTAATCAATATCAATCAATCAATCGTCAATTTTATTAATCCTAATATATAAAATTCTTCCGTTACTGAGTGATTGAGTGACTGACGGACAACGCACAGCCAAAACTGCTGGTCATAGAAAGCTAAAATGTGCCATGTAGGTTCCTTGGGGAGTGTAAGGGAGCACTAAGAGAGGATTTCCCGAAATTCTTGTGGGTACGGGAAAAAACGGGATATGCGCGTACGAAGTCGCGGGTAAAAGCTAGTTTTTAATAAATGTAAAAGTGTTTGTTACGCATTCACGCCTAAATGGCTGCATCAATTTTGATGAATTCAGTTACAGATATGATTGGGGTTCTGGAGACGGTTATTTATGTTTTTGTAATCATCCGAAGCCGAAAGAGGAAAAATTTGTTTGTTTGTTTGTTTGAATTGAATAGGCTCCGAAACTACTGGACCGATTTGAAGAATTATTTCACCATTAGAATCCTACATTATCCTTGATGAACATAGGCTATAGATTATTTTCAAAAAAGTTAAGGATCCGTATGAAAACTTCGATAATGTAACCCAGGGTGTGAAAAAAATACCAAAAAAGATTCTTATATCGCGTACGCTGCGGAAACTATCGACAATAGAGCAAAGTGATGTACTGCAGTTTTATAGAGAACATCAATATCCATAAAAAAGTCAACGAGAGTATATATCTAACTATTATGGTTAAGTCACAATAACCGCTTTTTGTTCAAATTATTCGATCAAAACCCGGGTGGAATGAAATAGTGGTGATTTTGGTATCATGATATTAATCCTTATCCATTTAAATGGTTTGGTAATTTAGGCTGGTTATGTAAACGTAAATTACACCACAAAAAGGATCCAATTATTTTTATCTTAGTATATCAATGATCAATATACTCATCCCATTAAAGTTACACCGTTTGCTGATGCAGACTTTAGCTCCCTACTGGGCTAGGCAAGATGAAAGGTACTCTTTACTGTACACAATAAACAATTACACCAAATGACTTCTCCTGTCCTGGGCGGTATGCTAGGGAATGTCAGACTCTTACTGACTACAACCGCGATAACTCTTTTGCAAAATTCCGTAACCTTGGCAGCTACTGGCCCTAGCAGGCCCCGTCAAATATCCAGATTATTAAGACCTTAAGAGTTAATAGGGTGTACTCGTAACAAAGGGCAGTTTTATCGCTGAAAATTATTTTAAACAGACAACCTTTGGGAGCTCTATCCGCTGCCAGTGTGGTATTCCGAGCTCTGTTGCATAGATAGAAGCGTGGTATGTATTGCGGTCGGGAAATCCATATTAAACAACCAGAGTAAATTGGCATCATTATATTAATATGCTTGTGCGAGGATTGGCTGTTTCTATTTGTTTGTTACGCTCGCTGTTTATGTTAATAATGATACTAGCTTCTCCCAGCGGCTTCGCCCGTGTGGTTGTTGGAGATTATCCCTAGGGATATAAAGTAGTGTGTGTATAATTTATCTCTGTGACAAACATTCAGTTCCGTTCAGCCGTTCTGGCGTGATTAAGTTACAAAGTCAAAGCGTTTATTGCGAACTTAGTGTACAGTGTTGGTGTTATGTTAGTACTTATGACTTAGCAGTCTTTTACAAGCATTGCTATTATCATTCGCCTGCCCTTATCATAGTTTAATTAATTAGCATGTATTAAACATTATTATTACTTAATTATTTTATTTTATATATCTAAGTACAATTGAATATAATAGGATAGAATATTATAGAATAGGATAGAAAGGATAGAATAAGATCATCACTTGAGAATAGATCTTTCGATTTTTGTTTTGTACTACGAATAGTAGGCAGGCAGGTAGTAGTATGCGACTAGTAGAGTAGGCGATTAGTAGACATGAAATGAATGGAAATACATTGAAAATAACGTAGCGTTTATTAATTCTACATACACAAAAAGCACAATATTTCCACAGATATGACTATTTTCTACACTGCACGATATTTTATTTTGCCAGCAAAACTACGGCAGATTTAAAAGTTCCCATATATTACGAAGATAAATTGAAACATACAGACTTTTTGTTCATTTACTGGTTCAACGTCAGCTGGTACTTATTAAAATTAGTTTGACTGTGTAAGTAATCAAAACAACCGCCGACAAGAGTCAGAAGGTTTAAAATCGAGCTTCAACCATTTTTTATATATTTTCTCAGTACAAATATAATATTATTGAATAATTTTCCATACGTAAGAAAGTAAATACATATATTTACATATTTTATTGCAAATTCCCTACAGATCGAATACCTTTGTGGAGCTATTCCGAATATTATTATTCAAAGTAATATGATTTTCCGAAAGGGTCATCTGGGGCTCGGATCCTGTGTACACAAAGGAACAAAACAGGAAATATTAATTTAATTGGGCTCTTTGTCCACTCTCGCGCAACAATAAGGCTTGTTTTCGAATAACAAAATATAAGATAATACAATACTTTCTCAACTGTGTGCCCAAAACTTTGCCGTTTCCAGTATTTTACTCCAAAACCCTGTTACTAGGTGGCACGATACTTCGTATCAAGACTGCTTGTCATTATTTCGGACTTCCGACAACCCGTAAGGCGCCCACTACACGATAGGTTTTGCTGTCAGTTTAACCACCGTCAAGGTTGTGACTGACCGATTAACCTATCGTGTACCCTAACCTATGCAGTGACTGATGGTTGCATGAAATTGATTGACAAAAATCTGGATACCTTCATTAGTCACGACTATTGTGAATGGGTCGGTTTTTATATTTTTTTATAGTATGGGTAGTTCAGTCCTTATTCTTTTTCGAATTCTGTATAATTATCAGCCAGCAATATTATATCGTCGCGTATTTAAGAATGAGCGTCTAATGTCGATTGAATTCCATCACTCACATCAGTCATTCGTCAATCATGACTTTCGACCGGACCGGGGACCGAGTTGGCTTATTAGGCGATTCGGCCGCTGAGTTTCGTCCGATCCGGTCGAAACAGGAATTTCATTATTATTAATATTTTGAGTGGTGTTTCGGCCGAATCCTTTTTTAGAAGCATAGTAAAGTCAGAAACATAATTGAATAATACCTATTTTACTTCGAGGCTACGAAGAAGTAAATATAAATAAAATAAACATTAATGAGTGATCTCTCACGGGTCGTTTTGTTTTCGACTTTTGGCATGTTGCACGCACATTGACACACAAACAAAACAAAACAAAAACTATCATAACAACGTATTGCCGTCTCTTTCTTACACGTGATCTAAAAAAAGGCAAAGAACTTTTGTTGTAAACTTTATCTTTTCCAACAATTCCCGGACTGTTACTTCTTGTAATATATAAAAATCTCGTGTCACGGTGTTTGTTATCAAACTCCTCCGAAACGGCTCGACCGATTTTCATTAAATTTTGTGTATACATTCGGTAGGTATGAGAATAGGTAAAAAAATAGGTAAATAAAAAAAAAGTAAATAAAAGGTATGAGAATAGGTGGTAGGGTATTTTTTTTCTTTGCATGGCAAAACAACGTTTTCCGAGTCAGCTAGTAAATAAATATAATTCTACCTAAGGTTTGCATTCTGACTTTACTAAATTTGCTTTAAAAATGTGTCGTCCGAAACACCACTCAAAAAATAAATAATAATGAAATTCCTGTTTCGACCGGATCGGACGAAATTCGGCGGTCGAATCGCCTACTAAGCCACCGGATCGTATGTGAAGTTTTTAGTTCGTAGATCAGTGCGACTTTTATTATTAAAAGCTAGTCTAACAACGGCAATTTTTTTTTAATTCTCGGCGTGTTTGATGGATGTCCATACGGAATTTGAGTGATCGACTCGTAGTTGCTTCTACTCGTAATTACACTTTCTTATTAAATTACTTTTCGAAATAAGTTCTTGTTTAACAAGCGGTGAACAGACAGCTGAAGTAAATAAATGTAATATTACGGACTTATGAATAGTCAAAATATTAGTGTCTAATATTTTGACTATTCTATAAGTCCGTAATATTAGTTTGAGAGTTCAAGTAAGTTATTAATAAGTATTGAAAACTTAGTTTGATAAGCGTTTCGATTGAATTTAGTGCTTTATTGTGCTAATTCGGCTCAAACTCATTTCGTATCAAAACCTTTCCATATTTAATCTAAACTTTTATAACAACAACAACAACTTGCTTTGGAAAGCGAAAAGCTCTTTTCATAAAACATTTATAATAATATCAACTAAGATAACATTTATATAAAATGCTGGTTTTAATTAAATTTAGACCCATGCATAAACAACATAAATGTGGGTTTCAAATTCGATGACCGAAATAGTTCATAATTTATTCAGCCTCAAATGTCAGTGGAGATAGATCTCGAAATGAAAATGCTAAGTGCTTGAGGTATTTTGTGGCCACTCTGAATTTCATCATGAGTTCATTTCAAAATTATCTACACAAGATGTGCTTAACGCGGCTCTCTCGAGAAATGCTTAAATACAGCGTACAGATGAAGCAACTTTTCGTCGGCATTTATTCACTGAGAAATTATATCTTAAAAAAAATAGGTAGTAATCTACATTATATGTTACGTAATTCGGTTTAGCCAGAATTTATGTATCAGTATCACATAATAAGAAAAAAATCACCAAATCACCTCCAAATCGTTGAGATGAAACCATTTTACTCCTTCATTTTTTAACAAAATTCTAAAAATAAAAATCTACTGATTTGCAATACAAACGAAAATAATTTGGTTTAGTTACTTTTTTAAAATATGTGTTAATTTTTTTTTTATAATAAAAGAAAAATAAAGGGTAGCGGAGTGGCGCGTAGAGGAGTAGTTAGCTCCGTGTGTATGCACAAGTTCATTGGCATTTATACAAGCCTTAAATGTTCGTCTATCTCCAGATCTCCCTAGTCACTCATACAGTTCAGAGCAGAGGAAGAGATATGATAATTTCCCTTAAAAAAAGTCCTATACTTTTAGCAAGTCTTATCACAACGTTTCGTGGACGAGGCAGAATCACCACCTGGTAATAATTATGCACGAGTACCTATACAATACGCACGAGTTTCCAATAAGCCTGCTACCTGGAAATTCTAATATAAGCACTAAGTTAGACTTCATAATCTCTTGATTTGTGGCTTTTCATTGTTTTAGCGGTCTGGGAATTGAGAAGATATCTTTGGGAATACATGTGTAGGTAGTTAATAATTTACGTTAATATTTTATGTAGCACTTATCTCGTGAATATCTAATGCTGAATTGAACATTAAATAATACCCTTGTCGGATTCGCTACATAGGATTGTGAACAGACAGATTGACAGGTTTATCTATTTGTGGACATAGAATTCGGACTCGAGTAAGCTAGAGAAATACTTCTATGCTTTAATCTAGTCAATTTCTGAACATAAAAAGAAAACACTGAGCAGTTGCTATCCTAGGACAGTATGTGTCCCTGGCAGGAACGGTTGCGAAATTTGTTCGAAAGAGTCACCGCGGCCCTGGAACGCATAGGCCATTAGGAGACACACGGGTGGGCTTTAGTCAGTAAGAATCTGACACTCCCTTCCGCTCCGCGCAGAGCGGTAGGAGTCATTTGATGATTTACCATCCTTAAAAAGACAGTATGTGCCGCGACTATGTCCAAACGATCACTAATAGTCCTGTACTCCGTGAAACTTTTAAGTGCAACCTCAAATCACAACAGATCCGACACCGCTTTTATGTGAAGACCAACCTGACAAAGAGATCAAAACCGCTTTTTGCTATGTGATTTTCTACATCATCATTTTATGAGTTAAAAAGTTTCCGTTGAAATCAAAATTAAGCAAAACCTGCCCTTCATTATTTCGGTAACGTCAACATTTAGATTAACTTGCAGGCTTTAGCGTCAGTATGAGATAAACAGACTATAGTCCCCGTCTCAAGAATCTATAAATTTTCTAAACGCAAATTCAATTTTTCAAATGTTTGTTCCATGAATTAGACGCGTTCCAGCCGGTCGATTGTGTAAATATGTCGAAGTGAAGGCTTGGATGAATTGATCACGAAGTGACCTGTCATTCCCTTTTCGACCGGCAGTACCACAAAACAGAAGTCGACAGTGCTTTATATCGCTAGAATATAACCCGTTCAAGTGCAATTGCTCGTTACTTTCGTGTTACCAGTGTTATACAGTTTCGTGTTATACAGTTTCGTGTTACACGTTTGTTACTTTGGGTTGATTGAATTTAAAATTATTTGTTGTTGATACGTACCTACAAGTTCTTTTTTTTAATTTGTGATGGGTTTTCTCTTGACTCTAGTCTAGGTCAGAGATGACAGAGACAAAGTCTACGATGGAGCGAGCTTATCCACAAGGAGCCTGTTCACTCTAACTTTGAAGAGATTAGGGTTGTAAGCGTTTGGAAACACAGACGCAGGCAGAAAGTTCCACTCCTTTGCTGTGCGCATTATAAAAGACGTTTGGAAACACTTAGTGCGAATTGGTGGAATAGCAACAAGGTAGGGATGGTAAGATGCAGCGATGTTCTTTGTTTACAAAATTTATAGCTTCTCGTGACCGGGGACTCTATCATCAATAACGATTTTCAAAAGTAGGTACTATGTACGGGTTCGACATATGCATCAAATTTCATCGTCATCGCAAACGCAGACTTGATACTTATGAGTTATGACATTCAAAAGTCTTTTATGTGTTACTATGTAAAATAAATTCTATTTTATGCCGAAATGAAAATCGTTGATGGCATTAGCATTGAACTCGCATGCCGAGTATAATTGCATGAATAGTTTCACCAGGCGTTTGAATTACCGCAGTAAAAACATTTGTTTATGGACTGCATAATTTCTGCATTAAAATTCGATTAACAGTACTGCAGCTTTTTAGTACGAACGAAGTTATATTATATCCCTAATGTGTTTTTGAATATTATCTTAAAACCAAGCGAAGGATAGTTTAGGCTTTCTTTTAACTAAACTAACTACAAAATAAACAGACCGACGAAGAATCTCTTAGTTGGTGTGTTATTATTATCAGTTTATTAGATAGTGTGATATCAGTGAAAACGTTCAAAATTATCCCAAACGTTTTAAAACTATCATACAATCAATATCGCCAATAGATTATCACTTTGTCTCGACCCCCTAGTCTAAACCTTTTCAAATATCAGCTATATAACCTGAAAAACCTCAATCTTAATACCTAGAAAATAAAGTTCAACTTACTTCGGATAGTTGTCCCATCCAGGAGGAAAAGGTGTGCAGAAAACAATGGTGACATTATCTTTGAGCTGCATCGTCACTGTGCTTGAGAACAGCGCTGCAGGGGTGGCAAAGATAAGCGCTGCAGCCCATATGAACGTCGCACAGACCAGGGGTAGTTTACGAAGCTGTAACAAAGTTCCAAGTCAGTCAAAACTTTAATAGACTATGAGCTATTAAACTGTGAACTAACTAATAGAACTTACACGTGTGTTTGTTCACACTTTGTAGTTAAGATTGTGAGGTACTTGGGATGAAAGATTTAATTTTAGTTAGGATTTATTACCGTTGTGTAGACAAGGTGTAATAGCTATTAGAAAGTAAATGTCGCTTCTGCTAGGGATTTTATTAAAATAACTAAAAATGTTCTGTTCGATATAGTTGATTCGTTTTAGTATGGCAATAGTGGGCATGGTATTATCTATGGCTCTAGACAGACGGACCGCATTTCAACTGCAATCCAACCGCAAATTGCAGTTCGGATGCAGTTTGAATGCAGTTGACACGACTGCAATAGAACTGCAAACCAACCGTGCAGTTCGATTCGTTCGTTTCATTTTTTTCGAGTCGTGTCAACTGCATCCGAACTGCACCATACCCACCCACTAGCACTACTTTAACGCTGCCCCCCCCCCCCCCGCGCATAGAATCAGTAGTAGAAACAAGGTTAGAGTGAGCACACGCGTTGTCTGTCCGTAAATAAAGCATGGGGGGCGGAGCGTTAAAGTAGTGAGGGCGGGTGGGTATGGTGCAGTTCGGATGCAGTTGACACAATAGAACTGCAAACCGCAGTCGGTGTGCAGTTCACACGATTGCACGCCGACTGCAATTGAACTGCAATCGGACTGCACGTTTGGTTTGCAGTTCTATTGCAGTCGTGTCAACTGCATTCAAACTGCACTTGAACTGCAAATTGCGGTTGGATTGCAGTTGAAATGCGGTCCGTCTGTCTAGAGCCTATAATATAATGTTTTCGTAGGTATCCAAACGATTAACTTTGTATAGTTTTTAGGGCTCCGTACCTCAAAAGGAAAAAGGGAAACCTCACAGTTCGCTAGTATCTAGTAAAAAATGCGCCACCATAGACGTATTTACTTTTCCCATTTTAAAATTAGGATAGTCATTATATGTAGACAATGCCATATCAAAACGTAAAACCAGTTAAAAAAGAAGTTTTTTGCTAATACCCCAAAAGTACCGACAATCTTATACTCAACTTAGTTATATAAGTCTTTCAATTTGTAAACGCGTTGTCCGTAAAGGATAAATGATATTTTATTTCCAAGACTTTAAATTATTCTTCATTCAGTAGGTATGCTTATTTTATTGGTCACATTTTTAACGTATTTACGGACAAAATATATTTAAGTGTCCAGACAGAAAAAAGCTAAAATAATGATAGACAAGATTAATTTGTCAGCTTGCTTCAGTCAAAATTCAGCAAAAACAAGTATCCAAGAATTTAAAAGCGGCAAAATGACAACGTTGAATTGGTAGTAAAATGTTGTCTGTCCAATTAATCAAGTCCGTGTCATCTTATAAGCTATACAAGATGTCCCTGAAGACTTACTTTACTGTTTCTTATCTTCTCGATAGAAATGACATGAAAATAAATAAATATTTGTTAGTTCTTGTAAACATGAAGTAATATTATAATCAACGACTGTCTTAGTTAGGATCACAAATTTTGAGAAAAAATCGCTTATTTAATGTGTAGAATACACACTGTTAGTAAACACAAAATCACAGCAATCCACTAAATAAAAAGCAATAAATAAATCTAAATCTCGATCCATTTTATAATACTCAATTTGAAAAGCAGTTCAACAGAAACCCATCCCGGAAGAACACATCCATTTTCCTGAACACCGATCCTTCAAACCGGTTAAAATCCACCTCCCTTTGTGTCGATAAAATAATGCTAGGTATAAAAATCCAATTTACTCACCTGGAGCCTTCTAAAAGGATTTACAATTGCACAGTATCTTTCAGCCGATAAAGCTGTCAGTGTGAAGACCGATACTCCGATGCTCACATCCTTGCCAGCTTCAGAGATGCGACATATTACCTCCCCCCAAGGCCATGATTCCAGTGTGTAGATTATAGACACGAATGGCACGCATATTAGGATCACTAGCAGATCTGCTAAGGCTAGTGAGAATATGTACCTGGGGACGAAAAGTTTATGCATTAATTAACTAAGCGTAGACTCTGTTGTCCTTCTTTTTGAAGATGGGTATAATACAATTTGGTCAATCGTATACAACAAAAAGAGAGATCTCAAATACAAAGCATTAAAGTACTAAACAATTTTATGACACTATTAAATTGTCAAGAAGCCTCTTCACATATTCCGAATCGTAGATTTTTATGCCAGAAAAGTGAGTCAAGTATCTATGCCTTAATAAAATTCTACATTTTACATAAAGACCCAGGACAATGACATTTGTTTGAGGAACTCAATTTTATTCAAATCTCATGACAGAAAAGTTTAGTAACACTAACATTTGACAAGAAAAGACGTGCTAAGTGTATTTCGAATCCACAAATTGATTGACCGCGAATCAGACACAGTGACTTAAATTACAATCAGTAACAATTTATTATTATAAATGATTCATCGGACAGGAAACTTGTTATTATAAAGTAGAACCATACGATAGTTTGTAAAATATGTATGTGTTTTTCTGATAGCTGACCGCAATGTGTGGGAAAAAGGAAGACATATGGATCGTTATGGGATGGTATTGGACATCGGATGCCTGCTTGTTACGCGGCATGAAATATGCAAGCGACATGGTAGCTTAATTGGTATCAGGATTGTTTTAAAATAACATGTTGTCGGTTGAGCCATGAAGCTGAAATGGATTATGAAATGACTTTGAGTAAAACTGGAAAATTTTATGAGTATCCTTCAATATTAAGCCATATGCTAAATGATTGTTTGTTGCAATGTTTTATTACATCAGATACCATACTGCAATCATCAGAGTTATTTATATTTACTATTATAAATATATTTTAATACTATTATAAAAAGTTACAGATTGCCAAATTTAAGCATAATCGGGTGTCAAAAAGTCCTAAAGAAATAGATTACCGAAGCTGCCGATTACCAAACCGAAGGAGCGAAGCATATCAATACAAAAGTTGTAAAAACAACAAGTACTGATGATGATGACGATGACGAAATTGTAATAACGGCTAACTATCAGAAGTAATTATTACAGTTCCTCCCAAAAGGGAAAATTACAAAAAGGGTGACATAACGTAATTAAAAGCGCATATTATGCAAATTTTGAACAAAAAGCGATGATAAAGCCAAAACTTTCACCCTCCAAAGTCTAAAATGATCGGGCAAGAGTAATGTACGCTAATATCACATTCGATGGGGGAAACATTTTAACGAATGGGACTAATAAATGATCGAGGACGTAATTTGGCTAGTTATCGAACGCTCGTTAGGTAAAGGAAAGTTGGGTAAAACTTGGGAAATGCAGTAAATAGGGAAAATACGAGAAGTCAATGATACTAGTGATCAAGTAATACCCATCGGTATTACTTGACCACTTAATTTATGCAGACTGTGTTACGCTTGGAAACTAGATATTTCTATGAATTTGTAATAGCCTGCGCTGCTGCCTCCAGTTTAACGCTGTTTTCCAAGAACTTTAATTTGCGTCAAATTTTCCGGATAACAACGTTATACAACAAGATTAATTGCTGTTAAGCAGTAGTGTCTACTTTCTACTTTGTTACTATGTTCATCACGAATCCATCGTCTATTTATTTTATGCGCCAATATTTCATTAAACCATTAACTTTAACATCAATTCGAAGGATTTCGTTATTTTCCTCATCAACGTATACGTGGTAAAATTTATGTACGAATATAATAAGAATTTTCGACTCAAAGAATATTGATGTCATCAATACTTACGTATTCGGCGCATTCCTCATGCCCCTGTGCCTAACATAGACGATGACCAGAGTCCCATTGCCAAGCACCCCCACTATGAAGATGATGGCAAACAGGACTGGTACCAGGTAAGTCTCCAGACGTTCCTCGTAAGGAGTGTAGTCACTCTCGGTCCCATTTTCGCCGTAAACGAAGACCGAGGTGTTTGGCTGTTTGGTGTACATTGTCGATCTGGGGAAGATAGAAAAAGTATGGTTAGTAAATTGGAAAATAGTCAAAGTTTTTTGTAAGGCGGTAAAGAAACCATGGAATTGTTTGACAAAGAAGCGGTGCCATCATCTTGTATTTTTATAAGCTTACATAACCATCAAAGGAAACGAACCCATAATGTATTAGTCGCGTGCCTCATAGAGAAATCAGCATAATCGACGCGCTTCACCCATATCAGAAGAAGTCATTTGATGACTTTCCATCCAAAAAAAAGTCTTAATTTAAAGTTTTTAGGGTTCTTCTTCTTATCGTGTGGGCAGTAAGGTCTAACGACCCCACACACCCTAGTGACAGAGTTTCTAAACCGGGTCAAGGGCCTCTGACATGGTTTATTTGACGACCGCTATTTGACGACCGGGACCACCGGCTTATACGTCTTCGGAAAGCACGTATAAGCCGGTGGTCACGGAATCATATTTTTATCAGACAATCATTGTTTCAAGCCTGCAATGTCCTAGCCAGACTGGACACAACTTTACAAAGTACCTATGCTACCCGTAGGAATCAAACCCACGACCACCGGGTCACAAGGCAAACGCCTAAACCACTCGACCGCGGAGGCAGTTTTAGGGTTATAACAGTTAATTAATAGGATTTTCTACTGCCTATGATCAAAAGTTTATTGGAAATATTATTTATGGGGATTTCTCTACCAGACCATAATTATAATTACTGTCGTAGTGCCTATTTGTAGCTATCGTGGGTTTTCCCAGCGTGATAGGGTATTGTTTGCACAACAATTAAAAATATAATACATGCAATTTAATTAATGATTTTATGTTAGTTAAACAGACACACACACAGTTTTGATTTTGGTTCCTATTTTTTTTACTTAGGTTAAATAGTTTTAAATCATTTTCAACAATTTAAAATGAAATTGAGAATTTTATTGTTTCTTAAATCTTAAGAAAATGTGGGAAAACAATAAAATTTGAGACTGCAATCATACGATAAATACATAAGACAGGGCGATAGCTTTCTCTTTTAACTTATTTACACTTAATACTTTTTCATTGGCCACATTTTCTTTTATTATATCCCAACTTTTAGTACGATCTTTGCTCAAGTACACCAATATACTATAATTTACATTGTCTACAGGTTTCACATCCTATTGGAAATTCAAATTTGATCCAGAAAGCTCAAAGTTCATGCGGATAGAGGGAACCACTTAAGGAAATACTGTTAGCCAAAAAAAGGAATTGCATCTTTGGCAAAATGTAATGGCAATTTGGCATGTAAAACTGCACTTAGTTACGATCCATTAACGACACTATCCTGAGAAACCAAATAGGGGCATGTGTATATTTCCGTGTAGTGCGTAGGTCCAGGAAAAACTGATTTAACTATGTAATGCTGTTTATTGGTTACTACTAAACTAGTCTCACTGTCATTTGGCGCTTGTTATAGGTTACAAAATGTTACAATTTTTTAATATTTGGTAATTATCTAGAAAAACTGTAGTTCCTGTTTATTCGTTCCTCTTGTTTCCTAACACTTAGCAGTAAATATAAACCAAAATGCCGTGCTGTCCTGCAGTTCCAAGATTGCAGATAAGTATGATGAAGGTGTCGTTATTGAAAACTATCGATTACGTGACACTCGATTATGCTTCCTAAAAGATGAAATATTGCGGACACATATGTATATTGTGATTGTGATCAATGTGGCCACAATTGTATTATTAGCAATAAGAGCAAATATTTAAAATTACAGACATGCTGTAGTGCCGTGCTGTTTATGCTCTTATGAAATAGGTACTGTGAATAACAGTAAAATGCATTCATAATACTATTAAGAGCACTGGACCGCAAACCGCTAAAGCTGAAACTTTTATTAAACTAAAAATACCAACGACAAAACATTAAGTGTCTAGACGAAATATCATTGTGCATTTAAATTGAGTCGCAGAGCTTGTTATGCGGCAACACATACAGGGGCCGAGCTATGAGCCTTGTGGCACAACTAACATTTGCCGTGGCGTGGTACTATTGTTTACGTAAATCAGTTTAACAAACGCTGTGGATTCATTAAACAAGCCCCTACCATGTACTCTCGATTCAAAAGGGAACATTCTCGAAGTTAGAATGTGCGCTTCCATTCGAAAAAAAAACTATGTGAAAGCGAACGTATTCAAAGGCTAGCGAAAAGTTTTTAATGAGAGTAACTGAACTTTAGTGAAAGAGTTCACAGGTAACGCAAGCGGACTGGACGGGTTGTTTTTATGGAAAAATAAGTAAAAGGGGTAAGATTTAAAGTTTCCTACTTTAACTTTTTAAGTCTAGCTAAAGAAAATAGACGTTGGTGATAGTTAATGCAGTAGTTTAGGCCATTCTGCAACTTAAATGGTTTGAGATGGAAGCGATCATAGTTTTAAGAATTATGTTTGCCAAAGGTGTAAAGTATATAAGTTGAAATATTTTACTGCAACAAATGGAGAGTAAAATAAAAATGTAAACATTGCTACTTTTTGCCAGCACTACGCCCGTATAAAAGATAAAAATCTTCCAACGGCATTGTACTACAGGGATTAGTGCTACTTTTACTGAACTCACTACTTTCTAAGGTCAAACTAGTACAAATACACGACTACACAAAACGCGGCTTGCTCATTCATCAAACATGAGTTGAACTCCAGCCCACGCTTCAACGCGCGGGTGTTGATTCCTTTGATATTGGGATCGTGGGATCCCAATATCAAAGGAATAATAAATATCGTGAAAAAATATGATAAACGCAGAGTTCAGCGTTCCTCCTGACATACATGCCGATAGTATTGAGATAGCCTATTATAGAGGTAGATTGTTGGTTTACATGACAACTGCATTGACAAGACAAGACAAGACTTCCAGCATCCTAAATAATGGACGTTTTGGAGGGACAATCCCATTCATTTTGATAGTAGGTCCATTTTATTTTCAAACCTGAAATTTGATTTTGTTCGACGGCAAATATAAAACTTAAGGAATATATTTTAACTTTATGAAGTCTATACGTACATTGATGCTTTTTAACTTAAATATTTCAGCCGCTAATGTCGTATTGAGACATTTTATTTTATCCATAAAGCCAATAACTAATATTTTAAAAACGAAAATAACTTTGTCAGTCTAATACATTTTTAGGGTCCGCACCCAAACGGTAACCAACGGAACCCTATTACTAAGCCTACGCTGTCGGTCCGTCCGTCCGTCGTCCATCTGTCAGTTAGCGGGCTGTATCTCAAGAACCGTAATAGGTAGACAGTTGAAATTTTCACAGATTGTGTATTTCTTTTGCCGCTATAATAACAAATAATAAAAAAATAAGTTTGTGGTATGGAGCCCTTCGTGTGCGAGTCCGACTCGTACTTGGCCGCTTTTTTACGCCTAATCTGCTGATCCAAAGTTAATGAACTGCCTTGGAGAAGGACATAGATTTTTTTTATCCCGAGAGTACTTTCGTCCCTGGGATAGTTTTGACTTTTTTTACCCGCGCAACTTCGTGTGCTCCGCTCCTATTGATCTTAGCGTGATGATATTTAGCCTATGGTCTTCCTCGATAAATGAGCTATCTAACACTGAAAGGAATTTTTTTGAAATTTCAAAATCAGTATATTTAGAGATTACCCCCTACAATCTCACAAACTCACAACCTTTACCTCTTTATAATATTAGTATCTAGATTTGACTTTTACTAAATAAACTAGAACACCTTCATGTCACATTAAACAAAAGAGTTTTTCAAGACGGTTAAAGACTTACAACGTAGCAGGTGCCAAGTAGGCTAGACTTTTAATACCTTGGCGCCATTTTGATGTATAAATGACGTCATATCACTACTCCTACCTGTGTCCTGAAGCTTCCCTGACCTTTGTAACTTTTAAAAGCGTAGGAGAGTGTACAGTCGTCAGATTGCAAATAACACAATACAGGGACATAAATTATTAGCTTTTCCAGTAAACCACATGGAAGGACGGCCTGTAATTAATTTAATTGATTTCATATATTTAAATGCTAATTACTGTGGCGGAAATGTGAGCAGCCCTTTGTAAATTCAGGCAAAGAGAAACAATATTAATTTTGTCATCATAGTCATAAATTACGTTGGTATTTTCCTGAATTAACAAACCATAAATTTATGGTTCGCTTAAATTGTTAAAGAGTTATAAACTGCTATTAGACTTCAGCAAAAATAAATGCTGATTACTGTGGTAGAAATGTGAACGGGCCTTTATGAATTCGGGGAAAGAGAAACAATAGTATTCTGTCATCACAGTGTTAAAATTACGTTGGTCTTTCCCCGAATTCAAAAACCATACATTTATGGTTTAAAAAAAGTGTAAAAGAATTATAAACTGCTATAAGACTTAAGCAAAAATATACAAAACTCCACTTTTATGTCGGAGGTTAAAAACAGGCTCTGTAATCCGTTGTTTTTACATATTATTAAGTAAAATATTAACCATGTAAACCATAATCTGCTTGTACTCGTATTCTTAAAAACTATCGAAATAGCGTTGATGACTTTTTCACTAATGTTCGCCTCATAGTTTATGCGTGTTTCACGAAATATGTTGTTTTATTATACATACCCATTTTGCAGTCATTTATATATATGCCGACTTTTCTTATTTAAATAAAAGCAATTATTTGAAAGGCTTTAATGTTGTTTCTAGCGAGAAAATGGATAAAAACAAACAAAAGTGAAAAGTCAAAATAAAAAATCATGTTTCCAAATCTATTGAGGTCAGCAACAGACTAGTGTTACCCAAAAATATAAGTGGCATGTACTTAGTCTTCCTAAAATTCGTTATTTTTAGAGACAAGCTAAATCCTAATACCTGAATTTGTGACATGTATTGCGCATCATTCTTCTAACTTAGTCATTTTGGCCATTTTAGTGTAATAGTGAAGAAATATTCAGATCAAGACAGCAGTTTCTATTTATACTATTCTTGTGTTCTATACAATAATATGAGTCTGTAGTAGGCCTATGATATATTTTTTTCTCTATAATAAAGATAAATTCTTATAACGGTTATGATTGTCCGAAGTTCAAATTATTATTTGTGTAATTTATCTCGCAATGTTTCAAAAGTGCATGACAATCCAACAGTTTGAGGTCGCTGGTTGAATATCACTTTTCACAAAAAGTATCAAAGTTTTCATAATTTCAAACTCAAAGTACGCCTTGCAGCAGCAGTCGATTCGATCATGAAAGTTGTTGTTATCTAAAATAAGCTTTGGAAAGCATCGTACGATCAGTGTAGCTTAATTTATTCCTTATTATAAATTTCCATTATGTAAGTAGTCTGAAAATATTGGAGTTTAAAACTACATACTTGTAAAATTCAACGGCAAAATGAGTCAGGCGTCTGACGTAAAACTTTGTAAGAGTAACAAAATGGCTGATAATGGAGATGATCTCGATGTTTACTGAAAGCTTGAAAGAAATGCCTGAAAGAAAAGGATGCTCAGTTAAAGAATGAGGATATCAAGCTTTACAATTTTTTCTAAGGTAAGAAACCTTTTTGCTGCGAGTCAGTAGCGATACAATCCCCACAAAATCGCGACTTGGTCGCTAATGCGATACAATTCCAATGCAGTTAACTGTCTATTTTGACCTTGACACTCGCCTAGCCCTAGGGCCTAGGGTAAACATTACGATGTCACCCGAAACCGTAGTGTTAGTAGCAATGTTGAAGCGTTTTTCAGCAATGTGCTTTTTTCGTAAAAGTAGCGATACAGCGGTGCGTCGATCGATGTAGGTCACCAATGACCGACGAATTGAAATAAAATGTCAATGCAAAGTATGGTTCAAGGACAATATTATTGCATATTTGTTTTATAAATAAATTGCTTAACCGGTGATTTTTCATTGGCACACGTGTGTGGCATTGCGCATCAACTGAAATTGACGCATAATGGTATTCCACATGCCATACCAAATCACGGGCAATTGACTTCTTTTTTTAACTTGTTTTCTTTTTTGTTTAATATCCTATGGCCCCCGATCGACCAAAAACAGGTTATTTTTCTATTCTATTCTATTAGGATTTGGTTTCCGCACTTAGTCCTGATGTTGGACCATTGTGCGTGAGCCATGGTGGCCGTCATTCCAACTAGCCAACCTCCCTCCAGAAGCAGATCAGTTTTCCTGGTGTGTTGAGAACATCTGTAAGCGAGTTCTGTGTCCCTATTGTTTGACTCCGTATTTCCGTAACGCCTGCGCACTCAAGAAGTACGTGCGGTACCGTTTCCTCCTTCTCCATGCATGCTCTGCATAAAGGACTGTCCGTAATACCTATCGTGTGTAAGTGTTTATTCAATGAGCAGTGCCCGGTGATAGTCCCCGCCACCATTCGCAGGCTACCCCTGTCCAGTCGCAGAAGGCGTCTGGTCAGTTTCCTGTTTAGGGATGGCATAACCTCCCTGGACTGCCTGCAGCCTGGTGCCAAGGCCCACCAGGGTTCCGCTTGTTTGTGGGTGTGTTCTTGTATCCATGTGCGCAGCTGGACGAAGGGGAGTGGTACTATGGGTTCGGGTCCAACAGTCACAGCACCAGAACCCCTCCTGGCCAGCTCATCGGCCGCATCGTTTCCTAGTGATCCGCTGTGTCCTTTTATCCACTGCAGCGTCACAGTGTTGCGGTTGGTCACCGTGACGCGTTCTAGCGCCAAACAACAGGTTACTATTTTCACTTCCTGATCTACCTACAAAGCGAGAAATGAAGAAATTTATATTATTCGCCAAATACATAAAAGTATACTCCAAAATCAGTTAAAATGAAAAGATTTCCCTTAGTAGTGACATGTGATTCATTAAGTACATCTGCTGACACTTTAGTCGAGACATGTTGTTGAAATAGAATTAAATTAGTTTCGTACATCCACGAGCTAAGCAGACTAATTAATTTATTTGTTTTAAGAACTAAGCGAGGAGTATAATGAAGACTCTTTGCATGCATAGCAAATATTTTATACGTTATAGTGAATTTAATTTGGATGTCGGTTGTAACGTACTTTTTGTAAAAAAAGAGTTTTATTTTTCACGTTTTAGTGTTGGTACCCCCAAAATACCAACCAGTCCGTCGCAATTTAATTGTATATCTCAGAAGTTTTTTGCAAGATCTTTACAAAAGGAGTAAATCTTGCATTTTTTCCAGAATCCAAACGTGTACAACTTGAAGCGGATACGCGTGGAGTAGCGCGCATGCTTGCGCAGTCGCTTTTATCAAAACAAAACATCCGAATTGATAACCTCCTCCTTTTTTGAAGTCGGTTAAAAATGTTGGTTTTCCTTTGCTTGTTTGAATTGAAGTTAGCAGTAAATTAGTTGTAAGTTTCTAATGTAATTTTTCCTTTCTATATTAAATATCTAAATGTTGGTGTCTGTCACTTTCACTGTGCCATCTACAATACAATGCTTATCAATGGCTAAATGGAATTGGATGAAATTGGAACACTTTTATAGATTTTTGACTTTTACGCGGGTATTTAACGATGCATCAACATAGCACTTAAGAGTCTTATCATAATTAGCGCATAATTGTCTTTATGTAGGTATTGTGAAAATTAGCCACATTAAGTTATTACATACTAGTGGACGTCACGCGGTTTCACCCACGTAGTTTCCTTTTTTCCTGTGGGAGTACGGGGATAAAAAATAGCCTATGTTACTCCCTCATAATGTAGCTATCCACTGCTGAAAGAATTTTTCAAATCGGTCCTCTTTATATTATTATTATATATTATATAGTGTAGACTTCTATTTGCCTAGTGTAGAATCCAGTAGACTTACCGATATTTTTACCAATACTTACAGCCCCGCAAAGTGCGCGCCCGCGCGGTTCTTTTTGTTGCGATGTAGATTTGCTCCGTTGGAAGAAAAACCAAAGCAAATCTACATCGCAACAAAAAGAACCGCAACGCCATCTATCCAACTAGCAGCGAACTATCACGTCGAAATCCTGCATCGCGCAAGCAGAGTTTACAACTGAAACTGTCTCGGTGCTTGTCTAGCATTGAATTTTACGAGATTTGGAGGTATGCGGTACAGGGAGGTTCCTCCCACTTTTTAATAGAGGTGTGCGGGACTTTACTCCCTGTACCGCATACCTCCAAACCTTCTCGTGCCCCTTATAGCATAACTTCATAACCTAACCCAACCAAACCAATGCATATCCTAAAGCGAACTTTCCTTCAGATTATTTTATATAGCTGTCATAAAACGCGATTGTAGAAAGACGAGCAAAAACATTTATGTGTATACGCTAATGACGTAATACAGGGATCATAATGACGCTTGATAAGCAGGCTTGTTATGACGAAATCTCTTCTTAATCGTTCGTTATTATGGTGTTAGAGGCTCATAATTATTAATGTCGGTTATTCAAGGGTATTTTATATGGAAAATACATAGATTGTGTAATCCATCTTTCACTTGTAAAACGAATCTTAGAGCATTTTGCATAAAGTCAGTAAGTCATCACCTAGTGTTTCAGCTAGACAGGACAAGAAGCGCATAAAAAAACCCAATCATTTAATTTTTTTAGAGTTCCGTACACAAAGGGTAACCAACGGAACCCTATTTCTTAGATTCAGCCCATCCATCTATCCGTCCGTTCGTCTATCTGTCAGCGGGCTGTATCTCACGAACAGTAATAGCTAGTCAGTTGAAATTCACAAGGTTTGTTTCACAGTTGCCACTATAACAAAAAAAAAAACGAAAACCAAAAAAAATAAAACATGTTTCATACAAGAAACATGTTTTGGGAACACATTCATAGTGCGTACAGCTAAGGAATCTGTGTTTCATGATGGCAACAACCTGGGAGTCTTTAAGTCAAGAGTGAATAGGTTACTTCTAGGCAAGCGTGCTCCATCTTCGACCACATCATTGCTTACCATCAGGTGAGATAGTGGTAGCTTATCAATAGTAAAAAACTGGCCAAGTGCGAGTCGGACTCGCGTGCAAAGGGTTCTGAACGATTTTTTTTTACATGTCATTTTAATACTACAGACTTCTAATAGTTTTCCTGTAATCTTTAGGTAAAGATCTATGATCTCCATTTTTTTCAAAATTTTAGGCTCAGTAGTTTCGGAGATAAGGGGGGAACGGTCATTTTTCGTCTAATTTCTTGAATAACTTCAAAACCATTTTTTTTTTAATTATGAAAAAAATGTAATTAAAACCCTCACAATAAACCCTTTTATTTGATATGTCACACGATATTGTTCAAAAAACTTTTTTTTTAATTTTCTAGTTTGACCCCGAAAAGTGACCCCCATACTAAAAAAATAATAATTTACGTAACGCGTCCGTGTTTGGGTCACAGGAGTCCATATGTATACCAAATTTCAACAGAATCAGTCCAGTGGATCCGGAGAAAACTGGCTGTGACAGACAGACAAACACCCGGGTGTTAGGGTTCGGATGTTCGGAACCCTAAAAACGGTTCATAATTGATTGTTAGAAAGAAAGAAAAATGTTTATTTGGGACTCGCACAGGACACATAGAAGTAAAATAAGTAAAACTAACAGTTATAAAAATATGTTTACACAGTTAAGCGGTATCTACGAAGGGATATTAGGTCAATGTACTTTATTACAAGTTTATGTGGCACCTAGCAAAATCTAAATCAGAGGTGACAGTGTCAAAGTCACATAAATTAATTCCTAGATTGTATTTTATGTCCAAACAACATTTATAATAGGCTCGCTTTCGACTACAATCAACGTTAGAAACACAATTTTTCTCTAACTTTCAGACTTGACTCTCTGACTTAATGACCGTAAACTTGAAAGAAAAGTTAGTTTTATGGATGAAGACAGTGGCACAGAATTCCAAATTAGTTCACGATTAGTTGTTGTTTGAGGAAAAGCTGTAATGAATTATTCCTACTTGAGCCTCTAGACAAAGTTCGATTCTATCCCCGATAGTTGAAAATAAATATAAGAGACTAGCGGACGTCACGCGGTTTCACCCACGTAGTTCCCGTTCCTGTGAGAGTACGGGAATAAAAATATAGCCTATGTTACTTGCTAATAATGTAGCTATCTATTGCTGAAAGAATTTTTCAAATTGGTCCAGTAGTTTTTAAGTTTATTCGTTACAAACAAAAATGTAAATCTTTCCTCTTCATAATATTGGTTGGTTGGTATAGATTGATCACGTAAAATTTCGACAGCGTTTGTCAAACCCATATCATTTTTAACGTTTTGGCAATCGATGTCGCAAAGTTACCGCTGACAGAATGTCACCAGTCTAGACTCTGTTTTGGTCATCGTTGTGCAAGAGTCAACCTAAACACCTATATTATCCTTAGTCATTTTTTCAACGCAACTACACACGATATCGACTTAATGAGGGTGCCTGTCCAATTGTGCGAGCAGCGGAGCGGAGAAACGGAGAAATTTTAACCAATGGAATTGCATAAAATCTTCACACCACGTGAGTCACTGACATTTTGACTGACATGATACGGTAATGGACAGGCACTGTCTGAACAAAAAATGTCTGCACAAAATCTGCGCAGACATAGTCTGTTTCGTGGGGACGCACTATTAATCTTTACTCTGCTTTTCTCACTCAAATTGACCTTAAGTCAAGGCGATTTCAATATTGTTATTTAATAACAATCTAAATTTTTAATTAAATAACAATATCGCCTTGACTGGAGAGTATTTTTCTGTTGTCGCACACAGCGATTGAGTTGGTTAGAAGAAAATAAGTTTCCTTTAAAAGGACTTAGAAAATGGATGTTAGTGGTTTTTATGACAATTAAAATATAAACAAGGCTGCATTCATCTGCTTGAAAATTCTCACAGGAACCGTGCATTTTTTAGCATAAAAAGTTGGTAGCTACAATTATCTACGCAGAAAGAATGTAGATTCATAGCATCTTCTCAGAGGAAGAGGTTTGGTAATTTTGGATCTGTATTTCTAGAGATTTTGCTTAACATAATACGCGACCAAAAAAGAAAGCGGCTTATTAGAGGAATTCCCAGCCGGAGTCTGTATTTTATGATAGCTGGGAGATATTTAATTCAAGAATTACTTCTGGGCAAGCATGTTCTATCGACGACAACATTATGGCATTTCATCAAATGGGATTGTGGTCAAACGCTTGCCTATCAAAAAAAAAATAAAGAAATAAAGACGTAAACACACATGCTGACTTTTAATTCATTGGTGGTTTAGCAGAGCAAGTTCATATTCACGCGAGGAATAAAAATTCACCCCTATGTAATTAAAAAAATATATATGGAACCCACTCAGCTTACATATTGTACCTAAATTCAATATAGGCCTAACAACGCCAGTTTGGATATTGTGCATAACACTCCAAGTATGTAATAGGACTTAAAACTGTTATTGTTTCAGGCTGTTGTACGCTCCTTTATCGTTTAAAATTGGGTAAGAGATAAAATCTAATTGTTTCCCTTTGCACGAACATTATGATATTACGTATACAGAATTTTAATATACAGGATGACGTTCGCGAGATTTAAATTGTCAACATAATGGTAAGTGTTCCGAGAAATGGTTATGGCGATTCCTTTGGAACTGTGCCGTAAAGGAAAGATCTGTTTATTGAGCCCATAACAAGCTGTTTTGAAGTAATGAAAAAACCTGCCCATCATAGTTCCAGTTCGAAAGAGAGACGGAGCTATGCAGCACAAATAGCAGCAGCTCTCTTTCTCAATGTAATCATGATGGCATTGACACGTCACAGTACGACCCTTGTACCTACCCGATGTGACCGTTAAGCATACATGAAGCTAAAGCTCGCCTACACTACATTGAGTTGACCATTCAATACATTTTTTTTGTGCCTAGTATCGATACGATGGTGTCAAACCGTGACACTAGTGTGGCGTTTGTCTTTACGCGACGTGAACGTGAAGTGATCGCGACTTCAACGCCCACGCTGGCTTTACGCTTGGTGCTAAGGTACTAACAGAACCTTGCTTATCGCAACAAAATAAAGTCCCCGTGACTTTGGCTCTTGCAACTCGAGCCTGTTATCTTGTTAACTATGTAGTTACCGTATTTTTACCGCAAACCGTAATCTACGCAATTTTCACAACAAATAAAATAAAATGTATAACTAAGTCTATTTATGTGGCCTTGCTAGTCCTGATAAATAAATCAAGCCAACCGATTCGCAATCGGATATGTCGGGTGGTGACAAATTAAATTGAATCCAATGTCACCCTTTATTGGAAGGCTGTTCCTTTGTATAAATTGTATTAAAGGTTGCGTTGTGAAAAGCTGATAATTTCACATCGGGATTGGGTTGCTTTTTTCACGTTTCATTTGTTATGGGAGCCGCTGAAAGCCTGAAATCAGTGATGTGACCTTTGATTCAGTTAATTTAATTGGATTACTGTCAGTCTTCTGATGTATTATGTGTGAAAGGAAAAACTGATTGGATTGGATGATTGGCCTGTGGTATGTATGTTAAATTCCTAACAAGATTTTTTTCCGCGTTTCAACTGAATGGCCTATTAGAGTATGCTTTGAGTAGTTTAGTTGCAGCTTAAACTTAAGAACTGTACTTTTCATTCAGTTGGAAGATAACTGTTTTACTAATTTAAATCCCGTGTAGAAGGTATTGATGGGCATGATATTTATTCGCTTGATTGTTTATTACATTCTTAATATTTTTTCGTTGGCAGTTTACATGCCGTGAGAAAAGTTTTTAGTATGGATGTGGATGGTATGATAATGGAACAATGCTTTGATATGTGAAAGATGGTTATAGTTTGAAATTAGGTGACTAAAAAATGGCGGCAAACAGAGACATACCGATGGAATGGAGATGGAGAATATTATTATGTGCCGATAGCAAATAAATTGGCACAGGGGCAGGATGATGATTTTATTAGATCAGTAGTTTTTAGCTCTATGCATCTATGCATCAGCATTTTACTCCTTAGGTATTTCAAATGACTCCTCCCGCTCTCCTCCCGCTACGCGGGTCATTCCGTGTCAGATTCTTACTGACAAAAACCCATCCTTCTCCCTTCAAATTGCCCCTTGCGTTCCAGGGCCTAAGTGACTAGGCCAGGGTAACTCTATCTAACAATTCCACAACCCTGGCAGGCAATGGCCTTAGCGGGGAATGTCAAAATAGTTGAAAAAAAAAAACTTTTCGAAAAAAAGTTTATAGAGGCAGAGAAAGTGTTTTTAGGTTTTGTACAGAAAGTGAAACATCACGCGGAGTAAACTCAAATCTTAAACAAAATAAAATAATGTAACAAAAATAAAATGACATTACAAAACCGTAACCGTATAGTAACAGAACCAACTTTCCTGCATAACGACGATCAAAAAAGTCATACGTCATACCCACAAAAAAATGGCTTTAACCAATAAACATATAATGAAACCACAACTGTCAATTCAATTCGATTCACGACAGATTTATTCACGTAGACCGGGTGATGTCAAAAACAGTAATATTGTACATTCACCATTGTTCTGACGTAGATACAGGCTGTTACGGACGAGTGGACATGTCCAAAGCATTATGACAGTCTGGGGAAAATTGATATGCGTATTTGACGTACATTAAAATTTGTCATCATTATTGGGTCGTTCACTTTGTTACAGGATGGCGACAAAATAAAATGTGTTATGTAAGAGAAAAAAAAATGTTTTCTATTTTAGTCGAAGTCTTTTATTATGCTGTCAGCTTTTTATATGTCAATTCTTTTGACATAATAATAAATGAAGAACCAGCAGAATTACAATAGTTATAATAGAAATACAATAGTTGGTGAAACAAACAACTGTTTTTTTTTAACCACATCTATTTAATAAATATTCAAAGCCATTTCATGCTTTCGACTCAACCCAAAGTCGACTCAATTCGACTCAACATGTTAAAGCGTTTATCGGTGATTTGTCGTTGTTATTTTCGTTCTCATGGTGACTGAGCAGTTTCCTTCAATCATTAATAAAGGCAGATAACTTGGTGAATCCGTTAAGCTTATAACTCATCATCATATCTGCCGAAAGCCGTCCACTGCTTGATAGGCCTCCCCCAAGTGTCGCCACAACAACCGGTTCTGTATGTCTCGCATTCATCAGCTACCAGCGATTCTCACCAGGTCATCGGTCCATCTTCTGGGAGGCCTTAGAGGCTAGGTAGACGTACTCGTCAACTACTTCGAGTATAGAGTCTCCGATCTTGATAGAAGTGGGTGCTACATGGGTATTTAGCATGACCTTGGTTGTATCGATGTTCATTTTAAGACCTAGCTTATAACTGCAACCTCATAAATGGTTTATCAAACGTATTCCACTAGCTTCGGTTTGTGGTTTAGCTCTCACTAATTATCAAATATAAATCCAAGTTCCATTTTATGAACCACAAAAAAATTTGAAGAGTCTAACTACCACGTTAACGTTTCAAATTTTATGAATGCTCCTCTCCTTTTGGTAATAACGTGATGGTATATAACCTATAGCCTTCCTCGATAAATGGGCTATCTAACACTGAAAGAATTTTTCAAATCGGACCAGGAGTTCCTGAGATTAGCGCGATCAAGCAAACAAACTCTTCAGCTTTATATATTAGTATACTAGCTGACCCGCGCAACGTCGTCTCCGTCACAATTTTCATTACTGCTCGGCTCCTATTGGTCTTAGCGTGATGATATATAGCCTATAGCCTTCCTCGATAAATGGGCTATCTAACACTGAAAGAATTTTTTAAATCGGACCAGTAGTTCCTGAGATTAGCGCGTTCAAGCAAACAAACAAACAAACTCTTCAGCTTTATATATTAGTATAGATTTGAATTATTCAGAAAACTCATCCAATTTTGGAAATGAAACAACACCTCATACCAGTACAAATAACTTCTGTCCACGAAAGTTCAGTCCATTAGCAGTATCTAAAGCAGTTACAACCTAATTTACTTCTAATCTTTCAAATTACTGCAGACAATGTCTAAGGGTGTTAACAATTAAATTGTACCAGTACCTTCATTTGAATGAGATCGCACGAACTTCTGTAATTGCTACCGTTATTCTTAGTTAGTCCAAGTTGTTTGATAGTACGATCTTACTGCGGCTTCTGCAGATTCTCTGTTTTATTTATAGTTAAATACTTCGTTCGTATTACTGTAATTTGGGACGATAACTTGTTAAATATAGGCTAATTTTAGATAATTGCAGTAACATTTTATGTCTGCCAATTGTTGGGAATTGGTACTGGGTACAAAAGCTAATAAGATTTTCATGATTATATATTTTACTAAGAGTCCCCCTGTTTGGAGCGTAGCGGCCCTCCGTTTCAATTTAAAATTTGTAAAAAGGTCTTTCGTGAGTGTGCTAATTCTTTTATAAAACTAGTTGACCACCGCAACTTCGTTTGCGTCACATTTTTCATGAATGCTCGCGAATGGTCGTAACGTGATGTTATAGAAAATATAGATACATAGATAAAACATTTATTTGGAACAAGGAAAGAAACACAACACACAAGCTCAGTTACATAACACTAGAAAATACAAATAATTAAATGAAAACAAATAAAAAAAAGAAAAGGAAAGGCTTATAGTCTTCCTCGATGTATGAACTATCCAACACTAATAGAATTTTCAATTCGAACCTGTAGTTCCTAAGATTAGCACGTTCAACCAAACAGACTCTTCAGCTTTATAATAGTGTGCTCGTAGATAGTATAGATGCAGTCCTTCCAAAGGTACTCTTTTAATTCAGATATCAGAGAAGTACCTCTTATAAGTCAAAAACTATTTATGTTCAAGTAAGAAACGTCTCACTTTTTTATTCCGTATAATATACATATAAAAACCAATTTCCCGCAAAATTGTATATCGATATTCATCCTATCAAGGTTCCTACTCTTGAAACACGGTCTGTTTTAAATATGAGAGTGGGCTGTCCACTATGTACAGTACAGGGTTGTGGATGCCATTAGGCTACCTGTCCATAGACGCAGAATGAGGCAGCGGAGCGGAGAAACCAAAAAATATTAACTCATGGAAACAAATTCCATGAGTTAATATTTTATAAAATTACATTTTAAACAAATAAAATGTAATTTTTTGCAATTCCATTGATTCGCTCCGCGTCAATGGACAGGCAGCCTTATGTCGCCAAGTTTTGGGTTCTTGGACAAACAAGTTCCCTAACGATGTTTTCCTTCACCGTTTTGCGAGCTGTGGTCATGAATTTAATTACATCAAGCGCCAAGTGTCTGACACCCTGCGGCATGATGGATCGATGATTTAAAGAAGGTAGCTGGCAGCGGATAGATACGGACTGCTCAAGACCGGGATGGTTGGCGCTCTTTTGGTGAGGTTTACGTTCAGCAGTGGACGGCAATTGGTTGATTATGAAAGTGCCTGGTTAGGTTTAAAACACCCTACGTACTTGTAAGTTTGACGTTACCACTGGGCCACTACTGCTTCAAGAACCAAGTCATCATCATCTTTCTGCTCATAAATCATGTTACTTGGGGTCGGTGCAATAAGTTTTTTTCCACCATTCTCTCCTGTATGTTGCTTGACAGTTGTGTCACGCTACGAGTTTCTTTCATATCACTCCTTATACAACCCATTCATCTCTTCTTTGGTCTCTCTTTGAATAAATCAACATTCATGTTCGTTACTCTTTTAATAACAAAATTTAAGTGATTCACAAAATTTACTCGAAGCATGATAGCAACTACTACCCAAAACATGTTTTTGAAGTGATACTTCTTTACGCACGCTTGACTTGAGGAGTAAGCTGGCGAACGCGTGACGTAAGCGTTACGAAAAGTGTGATCGGGTGAGGCGAACGGGAGTTGAGTGGGGGATATAAGCAAAAGACAGCAGTGTGCGCGCACATTTTCTTTCTCTCTTCCTCTCATAGCCAGATGGAGCGAAAGAAGTTTCACTTCAGTCGTGTGGTCATAAGCACACTCGTTTTTTTTTATTTAGCCTGTACTGTCCCACTGCTGGGCAAAGGCCTCCTCCAAGTCCTTCCAAGTATTCTTTTCGCGCCACCTCGTGCCAGTCCTCACGGTACGCGTCTAGCTCGTGTCGTCACCTCTTTCTGGGCCGGCCTAACTTTAATTATTTCATTAGTAACATTTACTGTTACTACCAGAATTAAAAACAGAAAATAATGAAACGTCCTTAAATCCCAACACGTTCTCTTTCAGAGCATAATTCCCCTTACTTAATACCTAGAACCATTATAAAATATTTATTTCATGATACATGTCTGTTTTAATGAGAAATGGCGCCAACGACACGTTTTTTTATTAGAAATATTTCAATGTTCACGTCATGATTATTACGCAAAATACATGTTTTAGTCTGAGGACCGAGACAAAATGGTCGGAGGAGTGATTAATTTGCGCAATAGTTCATAAAGTAATATACTTAAATACTAATACATACCTCTATACTAATATATAAAGCTGAAGAGTTTGTTTGTTTTTTTGAATGCGCTAATCTCAGGAACTACGGGTCCGATTTGAAATTTTATTTCAGTGTTAGATAGCCCATTTATCGAGGAAGGCTATAGGGTATATATCATCACGCTAAGACCAATAGGAGCCGAGCAGGCGAAGTTGCGCGGGTCAACTATTTAGGTAATAAACCCTGAGGTTCTTAGTTCTAAAACTTTACCTCCAAGGAATAAGTAAACTCTTAAATCTGAATAGTCAAACCCTTATTTAACCGACTTCCAAAAAAGGAGGAGGTTCTCAACTCGGTGGGTATATATTTTTTATGTATGTACACTGATTAATCCGAGGTTTCTCCGATTTTTGTGATTGTTTTTAGTTAGATGCGGTATACTTGCCATTTAGTCTCGTAAAAATTTGATTCAGTTTGGTTCAGTAGTTTTTATTTTATGAGCATTTTTGCTTATTTCAATTTCATCCAAGTTTCACCACTAAAACGTGAAGAATAAAAAACTTTTTATAAAAAAATTTAACCGACTTTCAAACAAAACACTACAAAGTATAAAATAATCTTATTTTCGGAAGTCGGTGTTAAAAACAAAGAAACAAAACCAAAAATACCGACTTCCGATAAAAACTTTTTAAACTCTACAAAGTATAAAAATATATCCTTAAATAATTTAAGGATATATTTTTATACTTCGTAGTGTTTTGTTTGGCGGTCGGTTATATTTTTTTGTAAAAAGTTTATTTTGTGGTCTCTGAGTTATGAAAGTCATAAGAGAAAAATTAAACCACACACGCCCTAATCACAATCACTTGTTATTTTTTGTTATTTTTTTATATACAATTTGACATTTATATTAAATTTTTTATGTACAATTTGACACAATTTTTTTGGCCTTGTAAAGTATTATCATTATTTTTATTACGAATGGGGACTATGTGGATTATTTTTTATTTCATTGAGTTATTTTAATGTTTGTCTGCAGTTTGAGTGCTTTGTACGGCCTACACAAATGTCCTTTCTTTGGTATTGTTCGTCGAGTTGTTGAGCTCCTAAGTGGATCTGTTTTGAGCTACACGACTCCTGACAAATGCTTGCACTGACTGGACAGGTTCACTCAAATCTGTGTGGTTCTTTCTTCTAAAGACCATCTCAGACACTAATCTGCATGGTTCTTAAAAAAATGATGTATTGTAAGTGTGAGGATTATGTAGGTCGTTATTTTAAGGATTGATTTCATGACTGTCTGGCAGTTTGAGTATTTTATGCGGCTTACCCAAATTTCCTTACTTTGGTATTGTTCGTCGGTTCGTTGAGCTCCTCAAAGTTCTGAGTTGAGCTGCACGATAACTGGCAAATGCTTGCACTGTCTGAAGAAGCCCACTCAAACCTGCGTGCTGCTTTCCTCAAAAGGTCACCTCAGACGCTAACCTACATGTTTTTCATTTGTTATTGGCGTTTGTATGGACTTGAAAAGAGACTATGACCTCTGAGTTTGTTTCGGTGTTTCTTCTCAGGGTAGTCAGCTAGGAAACATCCGGCCTCATCTTGATTAATAAGTAAAAAAAAAAATTGACGTGTAAAAGAGTTACTTGTAACCTATTTGCAAAATAAATATCATTTACACTATCATTCCATACTATTCATATTCATATCCACATTATTCCATATTATTTTGATTTAATTTTTAAGTATGATTTCAATTTAATTCAATTTTTGTTTATTTTTATAATTATTGTTATTTATTTGATTTGATGTGTGATATCATAGATTTTTATTGTGCAAAATAAACGTTTTTTTTTTTTTGATAAAACGAGTTTCTCCGCCGCGTCTGTCTATCTATTCACGATAAACTCAAAAAAATTACATCAAAAAACTACACCGATTTTTATGCTGTTTTAATTGCAGCGCGGACGAAGTCGCGGGCGAAGTGCTAGTTTCAAATTAAAGTAACAGCTTGTTGACTTGGCTCGCTGAATCAGGCAAGCTGAAGTTGCAATGGAGTGGCCTTATTAGCAAATATGACCGTGTAAACGATGATAGTTGCCGATAGTCGAGATGAATCGCGTACGATTGCAGAGGCTACGTATGTACTGCCTTAGGATGATGATGATGACATATTGTTGAGAAATATTTGAACACACCTACACGCCACACACCACGCACCACACACCGCACGGCGTGACACACCTAGCCACTTGCTAAGAGAATATTAGCTGACAACAGTCACCTATGGCACCAAAGCAACTCCATTCTTGTCCATGATGGCGTTAAAACGTCTAGCAGAAGTCGAACGTTCAAAGTGTCCAACAGCATCAGCTGTACTTGAACAGTGTTTTTACATGGATGACCTTTTACCAGAACATCACAGTCTACAGGAAGGCAAACAACTCAAGGCTTACCTTATTAAATTGCTGAAATCTGCGAAAGTGGTCATCAAATAAAATCGCCATAAACGGTGACGCAATATCAGACAAGGAACAAGCATTC
Source organism: Lacanobia wlatinum (assembly GCA_947578705.1). NCBI lineage: Eukaryota > Metazoa > Arthropoda > Insecta > Lepidoptera > Noctuidae > Lacanobia > Lacanobia wlatinum. The sequence goes on from OX388044.1 coordinate 17,190,242, forward strand.
GAATTCAGGGAAATTCAGGGGGTTCTAGCCTACACATACAGTCTTACCGGTTGTAGCTGAGTTCGAATATTTTACACAGAGCGATTGCCCATCTGTAGTGTTATTCTGTAACAACATTTTCGTTTCTCGACAGCGGAATCCGAGGTGAGTATCAAATTAAGACCTTTATGTTTTGTACAATAAAGCTCACTTTGTGAGTTTTGTCACTCAGGTGAAGCTCTATATCGAAATAGTTATTTACAGAATAGATTAGCTGACTTCCATAAACCAGAAACTGCGTAACACCGATACCCTTTGGCAAGACTGGTGCCCGATTTTCATTTTAAAACCATGATTTTCACATTTTCAGATTTTAATTTAATTTAAAACCATGTTATTAAATCCATAATATCCTATTTGCTAATTTAATAACGATTCCAATGTAACTTACGTTACGTAGGTACGTCATATCGTCATTGTAGCGTAACCAAAAACCACCCAGACCTGGCCCATAGATTTGCGATAACGCGCAAAATGGCCGCCAACAGCTGAGCGGGTAGTCTCGTAACAACTGTCAAAGATCTTATGTGTAAATAGAAGGCCTTAAAATTAATAACATAACAATGAACTTTATGCCCTCGTAAAGTCAGAGGGCCGTAAAAAGTAATAGGTATGAAATATTTTTTAGGTGATAAAACATTATATTGATTCGGTCCATTTCGTTTACATGCTACCGTTTTTATATGGAATGGATTCTATGCACAATATTTTATTTTTATATGGGTACCCAAATAAATTTGGATCTCTACCTCAGGTGGGTTCGGATTTATGTTTTATTTATATTGTATTTTAATGTTTCTATGAAAAAGTATTATCTTATACATAAATGTATAGGTTTTTTTTAAGGATGGGCAATTATCAAATGACTCCCTCCGCTCTAGGCGAAACGGAAGGGAGTATCAGACTCTTACTGACTAAAACCCATCCGTGTTCCTCCTGATGCCCTTTGCGTTCCATGGTCGCGGTGACTTTTTCGAAGAAATTCCGCAACCCTGGCAAATGTATAGCTACTTTTACAATTTTCCGTTTCCACGAGTCCTCTCTCCACTGTTGCAGAAGTTCTCAATGAGTCCTTAGGTTCTTAGGTTTCATTTACTTTCAAGTCTACTTAATAACAGCTCACCCCGATCTATTCAATTTCTCTTAGACTAAGTTCTCAATAACATACAATATAATATGGTTATCAAGTGGACTTGAAATTGGTAGGCTGGCGGTAGGACTTACGTACTGGAAACAGCAATGTTGGGTAAGTTGTCCACAGGGTGTACTGATCAGAGGCCCTAGATAAGAGACATTCTGTTCGTGGTAACCTGGCGAAGGTGAGTGTCAAAACGTCAAAAGTGAATGGGATTGACAAACGCTGTCGAAATGTCACAAAATCAATCCCTTATATTTTGACACTTCGATAGTCACATTCGTTGATAGAATGGGCCTTTATCTGGAGCCTCAGCTTTATTACATTCAGCGGATTCTGCTAAGTCGGTCGATGTGGGACGCTAGGAAGAGGTGCCTTGGACTTGAAGTCATTCAGTTGAAACGATGGTTATAATAACTGCCACTTGCAAATATCGTTTCGGCCAAAACATCTATCTATCTATTAGGATTTGGTTTCCGCACTTAGTCCTGATGTTGGACCATTGTGCGTGAGCCATGGCGGCCGTCATTCCAACCAGCCAACCTCCCTCCAGAAGCAGATCAGTTTTCCTGGTGTGTTGAGAACATCTGTAAGCGAGTTCTGTGTCCCTATTGTTTGACTCCGTATTTCGGTAACGCCTGCGCACACAAGGAGTACGTGCGATACCGTTTAAACGTACCGGCCAAAACATTCGTTTCCCCATAATTAAAACAAAATACTGTAATTAAAAGCACCCAAAACTTTTTAGTACTCAGACCGAAATAACGAGTAACGACCCAGCCATTAAACACAAACCTCAATTATCCGCAGAAAATTTACCGGAACATGGCTACAGAACAAACGGGATTCACAGAGTTCTGTCACAGCCTAAGAGAGACCATTACAAATGCAGTGTAATGAAGTGCCACAGTACATTCTCTTGGCAGCTAGATAGTGTAGGTATTACGTAGCTAGAGCTATGAGTATGAATGGTTCTTGTTTCATTCATTTAGGGTGAAAATAATTTGGATTTTCGGTGAGAGCAAGGCGTTAAATTAAGTGGCTGGATGAAACAATCTGTCGGTGTATTCGAGTCGGGTGTACGCTTTCCTATATAATTTTCGTCGTTCCATTTATTTAACTCGTAGTGTTGAATAAAAATGTTTTTCTTTTTGAGAGAGGTTTTCGAATACGGGAAATCAAGTGGGTGTAGATGCGAGACGCACAGGATCAGTTGTTGTAGCGACACTTGGGGTAGGCCTATAACCAGCAGTGGACGTCTTTCGGCCGATATGATGATGATGATGAAGTGGGTTGTACCATTCACTTCTTTTCGTATTTTATAGTAAGATCACATCCTGGTGAGATGGAATTCGTCGTTTTGCCTCAATACCTTCATTTGTAACTGAAAAGACATAATTGAATAATACTTTTTCGTATTGTCCCAATCAATGTTATTAACCAGAAACCTAAATAATTCATTGGCTCTTTGGAAAGAAAAAATTGAGAATTGATAAACTTTATAATTGCTTTTTTTAAAATCCCTGAACGAATATTACTTTTATCAGATAAAATCGGCATCAAAGATTGCAGAGGCGTTTTCATTTAAAGAAATGTCAGAGGAAGCCATCGATTTCCTAATACTACCTCTCACCTGGTACGGTACGGTATAATATTTTCATAAAATATCGCATTAGAATATTGAATCGTTGGCGATATGATAATATTTCAGGTTAACGCAGATCGAATAATTTTCGGATAATTTAGGCCTTCGCTATAGACGACCTGGTTTTTAGAGAGCTCGTGGCAAAATAATAACCGTTCCACGAATCGAAAATTGAGGTTAAGCAACGCTTGTCGAGGTCACTCAGTGGATGGGTGACCATCACCAGGCTCCTCTGTGCCTCAAAAAGCACGTGAAGTCGTTGGTCCCGGCTGTTGTTTATAGATCTCTGACAGAAGTTACGGGGAGTGAGAAAGTCTCAATCTTATCGTATTGCAAAGGATCTACAGGTAGGTTCATGGAGATCAGATGGGTCTCACTCCGTATGAAATATTGGTACTAGCTGCATACTTTTGTTGCGGAGTTCGTTCGAAAGAGTCACCGCGTCCCTGGAACGCAAAGGGCATAAGGAAGAACACGGATTGGTTTTAGTCAATGAGAGTCTGACACTCTTATCCGCTCCGCCCAGAGTAGGAGTCATTTGATGATTTCCCTCCCTTAATAAAAAAATCTCCATATTATTATGCAGGGTGCTGACCCCTTTTTTTTGTTTTTTTAAGGATGGGAAATCATCAAATGACTCCTCCCGCCCTGGGTGAAGCAGGAGGGAGTGTCAGACTCTTACTGACTAAAACTCATCCGTGTTCCTCCTACTGCCCTTTGCGTTCCAGGGCCGCGGTGATTCTTTCGAACAAAGTCCACAGCCCCAGCAGGCACTGACCCTAGCGGACCCCGTCTTTTATGGTGACAGCTCTTTGAGGCGCATGTGGAACACAGCGCGCCGTCGACCCGGGCCTGGTTCTGATCAGATGGCAAGCCACCCAATGCTCGCCGTCTGCAGGCCCGCGCCTACGGTGGCCGAGAATCGCCCTGCGACTCCCGACGCCCGGGGCTTCTTCTTCTGGTGCGGCGGCTGGGGTATGAGGTTTCCCTCACTTTCACGCTTTCGGCTTCCTCCTTCGCTAGCATTACTGCTTCGCAGAATGGGGTGCTAAAGTTGGGAAAAGGCTAGGCAGATTAATTAAGCTTTCACTATTCATCTGTAGTGAAAGGTTCAAGTCAAAGGGTTCCAACTTTGCTATCAAACAAAATTGTCACATTGACACGAGATAATCTCATGTAACCCGTGCCGAGACGATGAAAGTCTATCAGCGCTAGTTAAAATAAATGAATCTGCATAAATTGTAGCTACACAAGCTTTAACGACGCAATACGAAATTCGGGGCTCTTCTTTGATTAATGACAAGGGAACTTGTTATTTAATACTCCATTGAAAGCGTAGATCCGAGTATTACAACGTGCATTATGCGCATCAGTCTTGCCAAAGGGTACCGTACCGTGGTACTCAGTTACTGGGTTGTGTTGGTGAGAGTTGTTCTATGCACAATAGGTACTGGTAAAGACTAGAAACTGACTCCAACATAGTTGGTAAAGGTCCAGAAAAAAAGGTAATGTAGATATCATAGTGCTAGTCGAAAATGGTGTCGTCCATTTTCCATTTGAAATCCAATAATATTCTGAGCGGGTCTAAAAAGGCCACTTTAGCAGAAAGCAAATCCCGCTACCCGTCACTGTCAAATTTTTCTAACTATCCTTGAACCTAATTCGTTAGCAATTAAGATGAAAATTAAATTTGACAGATTATTGTGCGATTAATATTAAGATTCTAATATGATTAAAGTGGCCTTTTAAGCCCCCCTGTTCAGTGGGGTTCGAACTTTTTTCTATGGGAGCTGCCGTGAAAAATTCAATATGGCGGCGGAGAGGCTCCCCCGCCGCCATATTGATTTTTTCAAAGTTGCGGCGTATGATCTAGGCTTTACCAAGAAATATCTCAGCAACGTGACACTTTACAAAAAAAAAAAACAAACAAAAAAAAATATTATATTTTTTTTTTGTTTGTTTAAGTGTCCTTTACCCATATGCATGGCGCACGACTAGACCGTGTGCCACAACTTTGCAAAAAAAAAACAATTTGGCTGCTACAGTGGTTCTATGCCCTTTGTCATCTATCCAGAACACGACCATGCAATTCAACTCCTCTAATCACAGTCTTACAAATACTTAATACAAAAGTTCCTGAAATACTCAGTTGGAGCACTGCACTCCTAGAACGAAAGAAATTGCAGAAAATGACGGTCTGAAAGGTAAGATGGTAGAACAATACACTACAACATAATAGGTGGGGATGTGTGTAGATTTGTTGGATATAGCTTCAATTCACTATCAACACACTGCTTTGTGTTGTCATTTATAGAAAATTTTCGCTAAATTATTTCTGCTCGGTTGGTAAGTGTGCGGGATACGTCTGTTAGATGAGAAAAACTTTTGATTGCTTTTATTTTTAACGACGTTTTTTATTAACTTTTTCTAGGAATCAAAAGTTCTTTGCTAGAATACAATATCCCACGGCGAGACTTGTCAATCACAGTGGGCATGCTTATATACGAGTGATGACGATTTAATGGCTGGTGATTAAGAAATCACAACACCATACACTGCGATCGCCAACCCGCCTACCAAGCGTGGCGATTATGGCTGATATGATGATGATGACGATGATGATGATGATTGAGAAATCTGCGCCATAAGTTTTATTGGAGTAAGCATAAAGTTCTAAAAGTAAAACTGTTATGAAACTTTTGGCTTGTTACTAATTTTTGTATACTCCTTCTGATGATACGATACATTTTTTTCTAACATGCAAACTTGTGTCTAGGGAGCGGCAAAAATCACTTAGTGCCGTATTTTTTTATGCGCTATTTAAGTGAAGGCGTCTTTAGACTTTGGTCGCAACCATATTTAGTTTCTGAAGTGAAGCTAGTTTATTCTCCTAAGGTCCCCATACTTTTTTTACGTTCCTAAGTATTTCTGCGTTCAACCCATATCCGTCGTCTGTAATTCCATAATTTTATCATGTAATTGATTACATTTTTTTCTATTGCTTTCAACAACAAATTCATAGTAGTCAAATTCAATGAGGACTATCGCGTTAAAATTCGCCACTAGAGGCGCTAGTGTAGCGTGAGGTTTTCGAAATGTCAAATTTCATTGTTGATTGGCTATTGACGCGAGTTTATTTACGTATTTGTTTTGATTTTTGTGAATATTTTTCTAAAACAGCCTGACTATGGCAGATTAAGTTACGGTTCTCCCAACCACTGGATTGAACTTTTTTTTCCCGGATATATGTATTTAACCTTTTTTTCCATAATGATGAGTCCACGAAACACTGCGACACTATCTTTGTTGTATTAAATTGCACATTAACGGCATCATAATTTTCCTTCTTTGTTCACATGCGCGTAATATCAACTTCAATGCTATGATTAAGGACCTTACTCGACAGTGGCGCCAACTGGTGAGTACAAAAACGGTAGCCCTCATTCCTTTTACATCTTGTCATTTGTAGAGAAATCCCTTTGAACATCAGATTTGAGTTCCTTCCTCGAGTTCGACAATAAAGGAATGCCCTGTCAAAAATATAAAAAAAGACCTATTCTATGCATTTTCTCACAAAAGGCTGACAATATTTAATAGAAACTTTCAAAACGGTCGCTACCAATACCGGGACCACTTGCTATGTTCTTTGTCATACTCGAACTGTACCAAATTTTCTGAAAACGTTGTACGAAATATGAAAAAGGGAACTCTAGTTTCATATTTGAAAGGACCTATAAATAGGGAATAATATACAATACCTACGGATCTTTGGTATTATATTTATTACGAGTAGGCAAACTGTATTCTAGTTCCAATGTAGGTATTTCCTTGTGTTACTCACCACTTTAGATTGCTAGTGAAGACTACACTTTGTACAGTGGCCTTAGTGCGAGTTATTAAAGTTCTCGATCGCGTAACGGAAAACTTTTTTTTTCTATACAATTTGACATAAGCGAAAGTTTATGTTAACGCGATCGAGTGCGTTAAAAAACTTACACTAAGCTCTCAGAAGCCTAGGAGGAATGTTTTTGAAGTATAGTGACGTCACGTAAAATTGTACCACAATTATAACTCGTTTCGCACATAATATTTATTTGAATTGGGTACCTACTCTATTCATATTTTTGTATGATACAAATTGTGTATGTCACGTAAAACTAAACTAAAATGCCATGGGGTTGAAGTTATTAATATTCAAAATTCACGATACTCTGTAACGTTACTACATTTACTAGGCGGTTACTAGGCGTCTTGAAATCCGTAGGAGAATATCATATATCAAAAGTTGGTCTAAAAGTACTTATATGGCTTTATTAATGTACAGTAGATCGTCGATCTTGAGTTGGCCATATTAGTTTTGTTATAACTGACGAACATAGATTGAAATATACATTTCCCTTTAGCTAGCTATCAATCAATCAACGCATTTATTTTGAATAAGCCATTTAAAGGCACTTTTGAATTGTGAAATCAAAATCAAAAAATCAAAATCAAAAGTCGTTTATTCAAATTAGGCTGAGAGCCAGCACTTTTTGAACGTCAAGTTTTACAAAAGACAGTCCCCCAAAACGCCCGCCCGTCACCACTTCCTAGTGTTTTAGCTGTGGAGAAGAAGGGGCCAACAAACTCCCCAGCAACACATCTGTCTGTTACGTTTTAAGAACTTGAATCTATATAAAAGTATGCTAAGTAATTAATACATGACACAAAATTTATAACTTGTTAGCTAGCACACTATGATATTGATAATGATAGAAATTTATATAAAAAAACAACGAATTGACCTACATAGTCAGATTATAAAAAAATAAAATGATAATAAAAAAAACAAAAAAAAAATATATATATATATGAATACATATAACCTGTCATAAGCTAATTACTTAAAGAGAAAGAACATGATAATTATGACATTGTCTTGCGTTTAACACAGCGACCAACTATTCTTATCGTCTAAATAATCATTAATAGAATAGTATGCCTTCGAACAAAGGTTAGATTTAACTTTAGCTTTAAATGAGTTAAAAGGCAGGTCAAGAAAAGAAAGTGGAAGTTTATTGTATAAACGGATACCGAGCCCCACAAATGAGTCGTGGACCTTACGAAGTCGGTGGGAAGGAGCATGTAGCTTGTGCTTGTTTCTGGTGTTAAAGCTGTGGATGTCGCTCGTTTTACTGTATAAATATATATTTTGCCTAATATATAAAATGTTTGCAAAAATGAATTGAGATGCTACCGTGAGAATTCCAATCTCTTTGAAAATTTCTCTTAAAGAAACTCTTGACCCTAGCTGATATATTGCACGCACGGCACGTTTTTGTAAGACAAATATATTTAGTATATCAGCAGCTTTTCCCCACAATAGAATACCGTAGGACATAACGCTATGGAAATAACTAAAATAGACTAACCTAGCTGTGTCAACATCAGTAAATTGTCTTACTTTCCTGACGGCGTATGCGGCAGAGCTGAGCCTTCCCGATAGGCTTGATATATGTGGGCCCCATTGTAGTTTGGAATCAACAGTTATGCCCAAAAATACTGCCGTGTCTACAGTTTCAAGCACCTCGTCACTTAAGATTACATTGAAGTGAAGATCGGTCAGTCAAAAACATGAAGCTAGTTGCACGTTCCAAGATTGCCGACTGCGTGGTGAGCTTGCTTCGGTCTAAGTGGCAATGTTAGGCGCCAAATAAACTTGAAATAAATTACATTGACCTTTCCCTAATATTCCTTCGTAGATACCCGAACAATAATATATGAACAGTTTTTCATTACTGGGGAACGTAAAGGATCACAATAGAAGTTGATTAATGACAGCATTATATGTTTATTTCTGTTTTTGACATTAAGAAAGTCAATAAATTTGCACATTTATCCGCCTTGTTCATACTATAAAAGTAAATGCCGCTTAGGTATTGCTAAGCATGAAGCTCGTATCTAGGTAATTTAGGTCAGCACGTAGGTCCATCTCTTGTTTAAATTATACTTGTTTGCATAACACAACTAAGCGCGAATAAACAAAGCGCTTTTGAACACAACTTTATTTCAAAACCAACACAAAAAGACGCAAAAATCGACACATAAAACATTTTTTCAATGAAAACGAAACGTATTCACGGGCATAGTAGGGTTTATAAATAGAGTTTGTATATTCATGAGCCCGGGATGAGTTAAAACTCATAGCGAGGGAGAAACAAAGGAACACGAGTACAATGCTACGTGTCATATTTTCAGACGCGTTTCTACTTAGCAATTATACAGAATGTACTGTATTTTTTAATTCAAGAGAGCTTAAAATATGTTGTAAAGCATACTTTGCATTCCAATCAGAAATTAATCTACATGTATGTAACGTTACCATTATTGATTTAAGCCCGTACAGATTTGCGTATAATTCGCCGTGAAGAGTTAGACAGTTGTCTTCACTATTTACCGCAATCAACTTTGGAATAATAAAAGTGACCCAAAAAGTACGAAACAAGAAAATATTTCAGACTCAAATCAAGACATAGGTACGAAAACTGGCCAAGTGCGAGTCGGACTCGCATGCAAAGGGTTCCGAACGATTTATTTTTTAACATGTTATTTTTACACTATAGACTTTTTATAGATTTTCTTGAAATCTTTAAGTAAAAATCTATTATCTCCATTTTTTTCAAAATTTTAGGCTCAGTAGTTTCGGAGATAAGGGTGGAATCAACATTTTTCGCATAATTTCTTGAATAAGTCCAAAACCATTTATTTTAAAATTATGAAAAAAAAAACATAATTAAAACTCTCACAGTAAGCCCTTTCATTTGATATGTCTCACAATATTGTTCAAAAAATTTTATTTTTAATTTTCTAGTCTGACCCCCAAATGTGATCCCGATACTAAAAATTTAATAATTTACGTAACACTTCCATGTTCAGGTCACAAAAGTCCATATGTCCAAATTTCAACAGAATCGGTCCAGTGGATCTGCAGAAAACTGGTTGTGACAGACGGACAGACATACAGACACCCGAGCGATCCCATAAGGGCTAAAAATGGTCACATAAAGCCGTGCTCGCATGTCAACCTATATATATAGCATGTGGGTGCTAGGAACACCTACAAAATTATAATGGTATTTGACCATTTTTTAATCCCCGACGCAAAAACGACGGTGTGTTATAAGTTTGAGGTGTCTCTCTCTGTGTGTGTGTGTGTGTGGCATCGTAGTTCCAGAACACATAAAACGGCCTTGATTTTTTGTTTGAAAGGTGAATTAGTCAGGAGTGTTCTTAGCTATGTTTGATGAAAATCGGTCCAAGATGGCCGCCGCTACAAAATAGCGGAAAATATATTTTTTCACAACTTCCTCAATTTGGGTATCAAATGAAAGGGCTTGACTAATACAATACTATACACTATGACAAATTTCAAATCCAAGATGGCCGCCACTACAAAATGGCGAATCACCACAAAATTTTTCATAACTCCCTCAATCATCATCTGCCTAGCCTTTTCCCAACTACATTGGGGTCGGCTTCCAGTCAAGCCAGATTTAGCTGAATACCAGTATTTTACATGGAGCGGCTGCCTACCAGACCTCCACAACCCATTAACTGGGTAACACGGTACTTCATGCCAAGACTGGAGTCAGATTTACTGGCTTCTGACTATCCGGAACGACTGCCAAAGATCTACAAATGACAGCCGGGACCAACTAACTAATAACTCCCTCAATATGGGTATCAAATGAAAGGGCTTGACTAGTAGAATAATGTACACTATATTGTATGGGAATGAGGAATATTAACTAACGAAATGAAAATTAAGTTTAAAAAGCATGAAATAAAAATTAAATTAAACATTTAAAAGAACCCCCGACAAAAAAACCTTTAAAAAGTAAAAAATAATTTCTATTGATCCTTTTACTTTAATATAGGTACGATTCTTTAGGCCAAGCGTCATCGCGTCGGGAGACCGCTAATAATACTTATACTTAGTACATACAAAAGATTTGCGGTCTGTCCGTGCTACCCGCGAAATTTAGAGGTTATGAAAGTGCAAACAAAAGATTTTATCAATTTTTCTAAAGAGCTTGTTAAATCAAGTTAATTTTTAAATGTTTTACTTTCAGTTGGTATACTAACGTTTTAGGGGTAAGTAGCAAATGAGTTCATTTATGTTGACTTTCATATTTTCTTGGGATTTTATTGGTGTTTTCCATTGCATTGCAGCTTGTTTTAGACACCATATTTTTTAAGTTTTCGAGAATGGGGCTTTTTGGCATAAGTTTAGAGCTATTTAGAATCCTGTTCCAAATAATCCCTGTTTTGTGTGTTTTAGTTTTACTAAGTTTAAGATCGCTATCTCAAATAGCCCCAAATGCCTATTTTGTATAAATTTAAGGGGAAGCTTCTCATTTCGTTATTTATTTTATAGGTACTTATTACAGTTTTGGAAATATGGTTCATGGACGGACCGTGAAGGTATTGCACTTTTGTAGGAAACAGCAAATTAAAAAAAACCCATGAGAAATTTCTTAGTGGAATTCGGAATAATTTAATCAATACGTGGTAATCGTTTGTGCGTCGATGTTCCTTCCACCCTGTACTTGTTTATCATAAGTATAATAAGTGGCATTATCTACATTGGTATTGTGGTTAACTCCTTGCCAAATATTTAATTTTTGTTGGTTTCATATTTTATTTTAAGTACATAGGTACTTAGGCCACCTAGGTTTTTTTTACTATTTATAGGCGCGCGTTTGACCACTATCTCACCTGATGGTAAGCGATGATGTGGTCGAAGATGGAGCACGTTTGCCTAGAAGTAATCTATTCACTCTTGACTTAAAGACTCCCAGGTTGTAGCTATCAGGAACCACAGACTCCGGCAGGGAATTCCACTCCTTAGCTGTACGCACTATGAATGTGTTCCCAAAACGTTTAGTGCATGTGGGTGGTATGTCCACCATGTACCGGTGGCGCATCGCCGTTCGTCTTGTGGTCCGATGATGGAACGGGCTTGGCGGAATTAAAATATAAATATAATACCTAACTTTTTAATGTTTTTATTAAGATCTCAATGTTTAAGTTTATTTTTAGCTTCCTCTTAATTGTTCTAAATATTGTCTTAATTCATATATTTTTTTTAAAGAACATTGCTTTATATTCCAAATAGCCTGATTTTGGCGCTTCGATTTTTTCATAATAAATGTTACGATACTCATATTTGGATTTTTATTTAAAATTTAACTAAATAAATATGTTATAATCAAAGACCGTTTAACCTTCTGATGTTCTAAATATCGCAAGACCCGTTTAAATTGATACAGCTCCAAATATATGTGAAAAACGAAGTTAAGATTATCCCGATTTCAAAAAACCCCAAACCGGCGATATTTGGAATTGTATTTTTGAAAAAAAATGTCTCTGTATTATTGTTCAATACATAAATTCTACCGCATTTGTCTATAAGGTATTGATGAGGTTAGTCGTTAAAAAAATGTCTAACCTCATAACCTAAGTAGTTTTAGTGTACAAGAAAGTTTTTTTATATAAAAAAAACGCACCAAATAGCCCCACTTTAGGTACCTGACTTGATTTCTGTCTGAAATATTTTCTAGTTTCTTACTTCTTAGAACGAATTTATTTTGCGTAGTTAAGTTGCAGTTTCTTAAACTATATTTTTTTGTACTTCTCCGTTTTAACGCTTGTACCCGATACCCGAACAATAAATAATGAACCGTTTTTTAAATCTAGAGATCGTAAAGGATCACGATAGAAGTCGATTCAGGACAGTTTTATATCTTTATTTCTGGTTTTGATATTAAGAAAGTCAGTAAAAGTATGAGGTCATTGGCCGTTATTGCACAATTATCTGGCGCCCAGCATAGTAGCAATAAATTGAAATAAGCTGCTTGAATATAGTACAACTTTCTCGCCTATTCAAGCTAAGCTAAACTAACTCGGCTTTACTTTTAATCTGTTACCGGCTATAAGCTTGCACTATTCAGCAATGGCTCTCATCTCTCAACGATCGAAACACGTATTTGATGATCTGTTATCACCAGTTAGTTTTACGTGGGCTTAAATCAACTAACATTTCACAACCACAATCCCATTTGTATTAAATCATCACTACCGTGTGAAAGAGATAGAACATAAATAAGCAAATGTGAGAAATCAAACGACCTAGTGTTAAAACAGGATTTAAGATATTCAAGAGGAACATTATTTGTTTACAAACATGCCAGTTATTTAATTTATAGGTATTATGATTGGCTTTTTAAGAGGTTTATTTTTTTATTGAAAATTTTAATCAACAATAATATTTTATTTTCTATTTGGGCAGGAAATGTCCTCTACTTGAATCGATTCGCCATGCTATTGGAATACAATCGATTATTTGTCAATAAATAATAAGCAAAAACTGTCAATTTAATTGAGTCGTTTGTGGAGCTAGCTCCACTAAAAATAGTTTTCTCCAGTAAAAGTATACATTTTATCCTAATATATAAAATTCTTCCGTAACTGACTGATTGAGTGACTGACAGACAACGCACAGCCGAAACTACTGCTCATAGAAAGCTAAAATTTGGCAAGTAGGTTCCTTGGGAAGTGTAGGGGAGTACTAAGAGGGGATTTCCCGAAATTCCTACGGGAACGGGAAAAAACGGGGTATGCGCGTACGAAGTCCCGGGCAAAAGCTTGTATCAAGCTTGTATCAAAACTAACCCAAGCCCGGTGCAAACGTTTTGTGTCTCAAATGCTTGAGTATTTTTTTTTTTTTTTTTTGTAAGCCATTCCCATTGCTGAATTGGCAAACATGTAATTTGTGGCTAGAATTTTTTTTGAACGCTAAGCCATAGTTTTGGGAAAGCTGGTAAATTTCCCAGTTTAGAGATTACTATCTTATAAATACAAAAGTTTGGATTGATCCATACATCCAAACTTTGGTTGTACGCTACTCAATCACACGGCAAAACGGCTGAACGGATCTGGATAGCACAGAAATAGATTCTAGTCTGAAATAGCACATAGGCTTTTTATCCTATTTTATGTTCCCTTGGGGTGATTTCCGACATTCACGTGAGCGAACCCGCTAACAGAAGTTTGTATTTCATAATGCAAGTTGCCAAAGTACTTTTAGAGAATATGTTTTTTATACTCCTATTACAGGTTTGTTTTACTTTTCAATGTGAACTAGTATGCCTATTTTAAATTGAAAACCAGCATTTTTGATGAACACCTAAGAAACTTTTCTCAGTAATACAAATTATTTCCAATATTCTAATAGTTACTAGCTTCTGCCCGCGACTTCGTCTGCGTAGGCTTTAGAGCTAAACAAAAACTTTAGAGCTGGCGCGCAACTTTTTTGTCTTATATTCACATCCTTGGAAATGCATCTTCATGATTCTGGTATCCTAAATACTAATAAATTATTTTTTTAAATATTTGAATAAAAATTACAGGTGTTTTTATAATTTTTATTGAAACATTTACGCCTAAGAAACTTCTCGAAGAACCGTAGCTAGTTTCATTTTGTACAATCTCTTTTATTTTGAAAATAGTTTCAATATACTCTATGCACTTGCACATCCCTAGATCCGAGTAACACATTAAAACTAAATGTCAACCCTGCACCGCAATTTTCTGCAAATAAGTTTTTCAATTTAAAACTCTCATTCCATGAGTCTTCGTGTGTGTTTATTAAATTCTTAAATCTAGTTAGGGGAGAGGAAAGTGATGTAACATGGAATTTAAAGTAATAGGATTTAGGAGGAATTCAGTTAACGTGAATTGCGGAATTTGATCCATTATCCGAAATTAATTTTGATTGTCAGTCGAATAGAACCCAGGCTGTTGATGAGGAAGAATTATCCTATTGAATACAGATATTCATGAATTCTTATAGCAGTTGGAGAACTGAATAGATTTGTTTCATAAAAATAGGTCATAATTTTACTGAAGTACCTAAATACTTTTGTTTTTCAAATTCCTACTGTTAAAATAGTTAAAAAGATATTGGCATACCCAATATCTTTTATAGAAAGTCAGGTAAATATGGCCAAATATAAATGCTAAAGCTCAAAATGGGAGTAAATAGGACCAACCCTCAAAACTCGAAAAAAATAGCAGTTGTTTCATACATTTTCATCGGGTCAATATTACATTTTGTATGAAACATAGCTTATATTTTTTTTTCGAGTTTTTAGTGTGGGTCTCAAAGTTAAACTAAAGATCGTATCATGTAAGTAATCATGTGCACTTTAACTCCCAAATAGATTTTTAATGTTTTACAAATAATCCTGCATAAAATTAAAACAATTTTCAGGGTTCCGAACAAAAAACGGAACCCTTATAGGATCACTCGGGTGTCTGTCTATCCGTCTGTCACAACCAGTTTTCTCCGGATCCACTGGACCGATTCTGTTGAAATTTGGTACACATATGGCCTTCTGTGACCAAAATACGGATACGTTACGTAAATTAATAAATTTTTAGTATGGGTGTCACTTTTGGGGGTCAAACTAGAAAATAAAAAAAACGTTCTTTGCACAATATCATGTGACATATCAAATGAAAGGGATTACTGTGAGAGTCTTAATTATATGTTTTCATTATTAAAAAAAAAATGGTTTTGAAGTTATCAAAGAAATTAGACGAAAACTGACCATTCCCCCCTTATCTCCGAAACTACTGAGACTGAAATTTAAAAAAAAAATAGAGATAATAGATCTTTACCTATACATTACAGGAAAACCTATAAGAAGTCTATAGTGTTAAAGTAACATGTTAAAAAATAAAATTTATTCGGAACCCTTTGCACGCGAGTCCAACTCGCATTTGCCCAGTTTTTTTTAAGGTGATACTACAACGCTAAAAAATATAGTTTTGATACATAAACGCTTCCGGGTAGTAAGAAAATAAGATAATAAGATTATAACAAGTAAATAGGAAAAAAGGATGCTTTTAGGTACATTATCACTTTTAATTAATTAAGCCACTCCAGCATTTTTAACTGGCAACAGAAAATAAATAAGTTTTAAGTTGCTCATCTTGTAGAGATCTTTTGAACTGCGTAAATTAATTTTTACTACAAAAGAATTCTGAAACTTGGAAAGCTTCTGTAACTGACATTTTTGTAATTCTTCTGTTTATTAATTATCTTTTAATTTGTAACAGCCCTCAAACAAGGCTTCGGTCAGACTGAATATAAAAAGTGATTTGCGATGACAGAGTGCAAAATATTTACCTATGTGTCGATTTATTTAAAAATTACAGCAACAAAGTTCTGCCTAACTAATAACAATCATTTTTTTATGAAACAATGATTATTATTAATTTTACCGACGTTGTACGTTGGCAACTAATATGATAAAAATAAGTTAGCCATTAATTTCGTTCGAGATCTTTTTTTAAAACGTGGAAGCAAAGAAGTTCTCAGAAGTACAGTATACAGTCAAGATATTACACAAGGTGTCATTTTAGTCGACTTAAAACGGCCCACTTCATGTATCCAATGACTACAACGCATTCATAAAAAACGATATTTATAAACAATTGAATAAAAAAAAACTTATTATCATGAAACATGACGTAGTTTAAAACATCCAGGAGCGTGTTGTCCATCCAGATGTGTTCCAAGGGCAGCGCCGAATGAATCGGTCAATCAATCAAAAGGCATTTATTGAAACTAGGCTGAAAATCAGCACTTTTTGAACGTCAAAATTTACATGAAGACAGTCCCCCAAATCGCCCAGTCCGTCACCACTTCCTAGTGTTTTAGCTGTATTCTGTAGTGGTGACATTGTTTTGATATGTGAACGTTGTTAACAGGGCATTTCATAATTATTCTAAAGCATTATTTATTTTATTGTTATACTACCTATTATTTTAATGAATTATTTAAAAAAATAATCGCGTCTAGAGGTGATTCATATCGGGTGCATTAAGCGGGCCGCCTTTGTAAGACAAATAAAATGGCACCGTGTATACTTCAGACAAATAAACTTGTGTTTTTTTTTACAAAATATATTTTTAAGAATTTTCCTCGTGACTAGGTCTTAAAATAAATCTTCATCTTTCCATTTATATCACTTACGTGCGAGTAAAATATTATAATCCTGTTACTGGAACTGAGATTATAGAAATAATTTTCATAATACAAGAATCCGAAATTCTTCGAAACAGTTGGTTTCCAGAATTATCGTTTGAAATAGTTGCCAACAGAAAATTTGAAGTGTCCTTTAGATTTTCGCAAGCAATTCGACAAGCAAAATCTGTTTATAGAAATTAATTTTGAAGTTTGTTTTTCGTGAATTGTTGTTATTTATGCCCCCGATCAGCTGCCGAACGTAGCTTTGCTCACGTGATGTCGAAAATTATGCTAAGGGAACATACTTTCGAGATAAAAAGTATCCCTTCTTCTATTCCAGAACATTCCATTACTATGGTGCCAATATTCATTCCGGCAGCCATTAAGACGTGAAGAGTTAACAAACTAATTTCGCAATTAAAATATTAGTTAATATTATTTCGCCAATGGATGCGAGACTTACAGGACCGGTTGTTGTGGCGACACTTGGGGGCCTATGACCAACAGTGGACGTCTTTTGGCTGATATGACGATGAATATTAGTTCGGATTAGTATGATTATCTACATACACACAGTTTTTTAAATAAAATTCAACTTTATTAGACAAAAAGCTTAATTACTAAACTGAGATGGAATTACAATTTGGAATTCAAAGTTTTCAAAATTAGGTACAAATTATATCAAGGGTATGAATAGGGTCGGCTGCCAGGCGTGGTGTTTATGGCAAACCCCCCTCCCCTTTGAGGGACGCCTTTGTCCTGCAGCGAACGTCTTTCGGCTGTTATGATGATGATGATGAATAGGGTGACCTCGATGTCAATCACATTTATTTTTTTACATTTTAGTGAAACCTACAATTCCTTTAGCACGTTCATCTTCAAGGATTCAAGCAGCATTTTTAACATTTTAACTAGTAATAATCGCTGTGTGAATAAAAATCAATGATTGTATAATATGTTATATCATACAAACATTAATTTTTTTTTGTTTAAGTTTGTCATATAAACGAGATTTGTATCATTTGTATGAACAAGGAAACAACAATAACAAGCATTTAGCTGTTCTTTAAATTAATTTTATGCCGTTATCTATTGTTATTTCAATAAAAGGATATATAATTTTTTTTTGTTTAAGTTTGTCATATAAACGAGATTTGTATCATTTGTATGAACAAGGAAACAACAATAACAAGCATTTAGCTGTTCTTTAAATTAATTTTATGCCGTTATCTATTGTTATTTCAATAAAAGGATATTTTGATTTAATAGGTATCCCATAAATTATTGCTTTCCATATATTATTGTTATAATTGTAGCGAGGAGAACAAGGAAAAAGAAATAAATTGTTGTTATGTATTAATAATGTGAGGACATAAAAACTTATTATTTTGGAATAAATACATTAAAATATGGACATATTACTACATACATATTTTAATAATGAACTTTATATTTATAGAATATTACTCAAGTTTTATGATAAGTATTATGAAATCATAAGAAACAGTATTAAGTTCAAACATAATTTACTAAAAATAAAGATTAAATTTAACTTAATTTTATTTATTTACAGTAATTTCGACATAGTTTTCTGTATACCTACTCAATATTTTATTTCTTTAACTAACCCTGGTACAATGAAATTACTACATAATATTGAAAATATTTACATGTGGTCATGAAAATATTTACTTAATTTATTTAATTTAACCAATGAATTGAATTTCACTTGTATGTACCATAATCAGTTTGATGTTACAATTGCGATGCAAATATAACTGATGTTGTCTGCTTGTAGTGATTTTTGTAAATATTTTCATATTTTTTATCTTCTCATGCTCTTCTCTCGATTCATTTGGGATTAGCGCAGCAATTCTTCTTCTTTCATACGTCTCTAATTGATTTATTTAATTTGAAAAGTAATATGTTAGAGAGGAGTACTTTTCAAATGTAATAAATCAATTAGAGACGTATGAAAGAAGAAGAATTGCTGCGCTAATCCCAAATGAATCGAGAGAAGAGCATGAGAAGATAAAAAATATTAAAATATTTACAAAAATCACTACAAGCAGACAACATCAGTTATATTTGCATCGCAATTGTAACATCAAACTGATTATGGTACATACAAGTGAAATTCAATTCATTGGTTATTGTTCAATAAATAAAATAGTAAGACTGATAATACTCATGAACGACTGTTGTAATGAGATCAGTTCTGAAATGGCGAAAATAAAAAAAAAAACTATTTCATATACAAAAGCAATGAATGCTTACCCGATAAAAACCTGAAAAACAGATGTTTTACACGCTACTTCAGAGCAAAAATCTCATTTTTCTCAACACAAATTCCAAGGTTAAATCTGATGGGTAAAAATGCACCCAAAAGTTGACAAATGAATGGAAAGTTAGTCTGTAAGTAAAACAAAAATTACGACTTTGGCGCATTAAATGAGTGTCTCTTGGCGTTAATATAACATGAATCTGTTGATTCTGGAGATATTGGTACTAAGTAGTGGCTTTCCGGGTCCATTTGTATGACATTCCTAGAAGGTCCTTCTTGACTTCGCATAGGCGGAAGGTCATAGACAGGGATATCATCGATATCATCGTCAGTTTCTGCGCCAGAATTCCTAAATCTCTTTGGATTAGAAACTGTATCATACATGCATTGGTCAGGTTCAGGTCCAGAATGCCTAAATCTCATTGGATTTGGGACAGTATCATACATGTCTTGTTCGGTTTCAGGCCCAGAGTGCCTAAATCTGATCGGACTTGGAACGGTATCATATTCGGTCTCTGAATCGCTGCCATCTTCATTTTTCTCACTTTCAACAGTATTCACTTCAACCCGTACGTCTTTATTTTCATCGAGTTTTGTTTGATTTTCGGTTTCCTTCGTTGTTTCATTCTTACTTTCTTGTTTAGGTTCAGGTTTGATATCTGTGTTGAATGCGTTTTGTGTTTCTGTTTTAATTACGTTTAGAGATTCTTTTTCATTTTCCGTTTTTATTTCAGGTTTCTTTAATTTAAGCAGTTGTGCCGCAAATTCAGGTTTTTCTTCGTTTTTATTTCCTTTTATGTCTTCACTGTTCATACTAGAATTATCATCTTTATTTTCAAACTTCAAGAGGTCATTCAGATCCCTGTAACACGCTGAATCACTTTTAGCCACTTTTTTCAATACTTCTTTACATATTGCGTCCATTTGTCCTCGATGCATTACTGGTACAATCGGCTTAAGAGGTTTCTTGGCAAATATGATTTTGGAGTCTTCAATTCGAGTAGGTGTTGTAGGGTTACTATTTCTGGGTTCACTTATTTCTATGATGCCACTGTTCACAGTGAGAGTGCTTCCATTGTTTTTGATCTGTTCGTGATCATAACTGGCATTGCATAATGGTGTAACGCCTGTCGACTCCTGCCTGACATACTGTTTATTGCTAGCATTAATCCCAAATATTGATTTCTTTTTCAAAGCCAAGTATAAAGCCACTGATAGTGCAATTATGGCTATCAACATGAAAAAAATTGTGAATCCAATTAGATAAACCGAATAAGTCGGCAGCTCAACGATGTTAGATCGAATGGTAGTAGTGTGAACTTCATGCCTGCCCCTATCTTCTGCAACAAGAGCTAAACCTGAAATTGAAGTCATCAATTTAGATTTGATATATTAAACAATTCCAATCGTGTTTCTATTACCTTATTGAAAGTATAATTGTGACGATACGGGGAAAACTATATTCGCATTGGTATTTTACGCATTATTTAATAGCATTTTAACAAAGACTAACATTTAAATCAGTGCAGATTTTTTCTTCTTTGTATAAAATTCTTTTTACAGCAAAATAGATATGGTCATTAAATCCACGTATATAACATTACCGTCCTTCTTGTGTAGTCAGTTAAAAATAGACCTTATAATAATACCTAAGTCATTAATTTAAAAAAGAAACATTTTATTCGTATGAACCCAAAGTGATACCTAATAAAATCTTAAGTAACTTTGTCTCTTATAAGACTCAAACGGGGTTAAACATGAGAAAATTTGGGGCGTTTCCAAAACAATTTTCTACTGCTTTAATCCTTACAAGCACATAAAAAATCGAGTACTTACTTTTTGGATCTTCCCTTGTTGTATTACCAGAAACAATAGTGAAAGGTTTTGAACTAACACTAGTTAGGACACTTATTATTATTAATATATAATGTAACTCCATTTTCATAAATAGCGTGTAAATCCGAGCATATTAGCTAAATACTGAGCTTCGTTATTCTTGCAATGACTCCATTAAGGAAAAACTATTTGGTGACAATAATAACTACGTAAAAAGAGGAACTTTGAACTTTAGACCATTGTCATACGATTGAAAATTGTTTTGAAGCATTTAATTATATGATTATATGGTTAACCAGTGAGTGTGACAGTAACAGAGTTTATTAAAGTATTTGTGTTGATAATTTATTATGTTTGTTTATTATTATTTGTTATTCGAAATTTAAATACGCTATGTTAACGCAGGCGATGGAATTGCAAAAAATATCATTTGTTTAACTGAAAAATGTATTAGCTTCTTAAACCATTTCAGAGTTATGTGATCCCACTAGAAAAGTTGTTATGTAGTTAGTTATTCATAAGTGCCTACTTTCGCCCCTTGAAAGATAGTCAACGAATAAAAAATCACACAGTGTAATTAGTTTTGTTAATAAGCAATCGGTTTTAAATTATTTTTAAAAAAAGAAGAATATTCGTCTCGAGGCAAGGTTTGATGATAAATGTGGATGTTTATTTGGAATTTGCTGACCCGCGCAACTTCGTCTGCGTCACATTTTTTTGTTAATGCTCCGCTTTTATTGGTCGTAGTGTGATGTTATATAGCCTTCATCGATGAATAGGCTGTCCAAAACTAAAATAATGTTTCAATTCGGACCAGTAGTTCCTGAGATTAGTACGTTCAACCAAACAAACAAACCAACTTTATAATGTCAAAAATAAGTAGAGATTATGAAAACCAAAGGTTTAAAGAGAAGATTTTCGTCATCCGAAAACGTATTTCAAAACTCAATAGAGCAGGACACTGGGCCAGGTGCAGCGATGATACATAGAGTAAAGCGGAGACCAAGCGGCGGCGTCCAAGAACTTTAAGAAGAGATGTTGGTCGTCCACTGCACTGGCAAAATAGGTAGATGCCATTGTGGCCATCGTGGGTAGATTCTGGATCAGGCTGGGACAGGAACGTGGAAACAAGCACAAGAACAGAGAAGCCTATGCTCAGCAGTGGATGAAGAGGGGCTGTGGATGATGGAGACAAAAGATGGTTCTCTTCAGGTGACGGTGACCACTTACCATCAGAAGGGCCACCTGCTTGTTTGCAATCATCATCATCATGATAGCCGAAAGACGTCCCCTGTTGGACAAAGGCCTCCCCCAAAAGGGAGGGTTTTCCATTATTGCCACGCTTGGCAGGCGGGTTGACGATCGCAGTGTATGGTGTTGCGTTTTACAGAGAACGGTGCTGCCCATTCTCTGGTGAGTCCCTTAGTCGTCTCTTACGATCCACGGGTAGTGAGGGGATGGTATTATTCTTTTACGGCACCATACGGCATATTGCGCGGCGGGTTGTTTGCAATAATATGGCTTAATGCGGCTTCTCACCCGCGTGGAAAGTGAAATATGATTTGGCCAGAAGAGAAGTTGATTATTATTATTTAGATTATAGCAAAATATAGTGATGTATGGAAGAAGGCAATAGGATTCACTGACCAACTGACCCCAAATTATTTAGAATAGGGGTAGGAGTATATTGTTTTTTGTTAATACGAATAACAGAGGAAAATAATCAATGGTGGCCCTAACCAGACGCATTACTTTGTTTTATTTATTTCATCACTCATCATCATTTACATCATCATATTAGCCGAAAGACGTCCACTGTTGGACCCTGGACATAGCCTGTCACAAGTATCGCCACAACAATCGGTCCTGTGTGTCTCGCATCCATGGGCTACCCGTGACCCTCACCAGGTGATGACCTGGTGAGCGTTTTAAAGCCTAAGGCTGCGTCTTCCGATATGCGGCCGCCACTCTGGAACTTTTCGGCCATATCGACCATCTATGCTGCGAGCAATGTGCCCACTACTGCTCTCAAATCAGTGCCGAAAAGCATCCCGAGGATCCAGCATGTTTATTTTTATTTTTATTTGTGATGGGTTTGCTCTTGACTCTAGTCTAGGTCAGAGATGACAGAGACAAAGTCTACGATGGAGCGAGCTTACCCAGAACCTGTTCACTCTACCTTTGAAGAGATTAGGGTTGTAAGCGTTTGGAAACACAGACGCAGGCAGAGAGTTCCACTCCTTTGCTGTGCGCATTATAAAAGACGTTTGGAAACGCTTAGTGCGAATTGGTGGAATAGTAACATGGTAGGGATGGTAAGATGCAGTGCGTCTGGATGTCCGATGGTAGAAGGGGGCCGGTGGGATGAGGTCGTGGAGTTCTTGGGCACACTCACCGAAGTACAATCTGTAGAAGACCGACAAGCAGGCAACCTTACGGCGATGAGCCAAGCTATGTAGCTTGGCATCCACCAATGTCACCATGTCCTAGATCTATCTAAAATTTGAGTACACTTTGTCATCAACCAATCCGCACTGGGCCCGCGTGAATTACGGACTACTCCTTCTCATAACGAGGAGGCATGTGTCCAAGCAGCGGTGCAGCATTGGAAACGTTACAAACTGATTATGGTACGAGTGGTTGCGGAATTTGTTCGAAATAGTCACCGTAGCCCTAAAACACAAAGAGATGGGTTCAAGTCAGTAAGATTCTGACACTCCTTTCCACTCCCCCAAGAGCGAAAGGAGTCATTTCATAGTTTCCCAACCTTAAAAAAATGCTAATACGAGTATGTTAAAATTAGTTTATTACTTCCAGAACTAGTTAAGTAGGTTTAATCCTACTTGAATTTCAACCTCAGTCAACAGAATTAAGTATCTCTAATAACTAGGTGTGAATTTTAATCACATAAAGGGAGACCGACGATGAATCATGTGCGTCATATCCACACAGAGAATAACTAATAGTGTAATTTCCTTGGTAATTATTAGTTTCCAGTGTTGTCAAACTTGTGTAATGTGATATCGTTGACGTCTGTGATACTAAAATAATATATAATGTTGATGTTAAAATTTGTTTGTTTGTCTATTTGCAAGGTGATCTCTGGGCCCTATAACGCGACAAAGTTTGGAGGAGTCCTGACCATAATAACAGCCGTTCGGGTCGATCTTCAAGGTTAAGCAATGCTTGCTGAGTTCAGTCTGTGGATGACCATCTTAACATACCGAGATTTCTCTGTACCTCGGAAAGCACATTAAAACAGCTTAACGTGCTTTCCATTGTCAAATATTTAAAAATGACAGCCTAAGCTAACAGTAGTTCAGGCTGTCATTTTTAGATCTTGGACAATCCTTAAGGCTGCCTATCCCTATGGTCCGTTTCACTGCTCCTCTGCTTCGCTCCGTATCTATACGCGGAGCGAGGCAGCGGAGCGGAGAAACAGTAAATGAACCAATGAAATTGTGTAAAGTGTTAGTGACGCTAAGCGAATTTCAATGGTTAATATTTCTCCGCTCATCTCTCCGCTCCAGGGGACAGTCAGCCTAAGGGTTGTCAGAAGCGAACAAATCTGATACCAATATTGCCAATGGGCATCGTGTTACCCATTTCCTGGGTTATGGAGGTTAAAAAGGCAGTCGCTCCAAGTAAAGTACTGTTACTCAGGGCACTCGGTTAGACTGACAGCCAACCCTAACATTGATTCACAAAAACAAAAGTGCTGTGAAGATTAACAACACGACTTTTTTGGCAGAAGATCAAAATTGACATTTTTTTAAAACAGTTGCTTTTATAGCAGGAAAATGTCAGATTGTTAACTACAACTGTCGTTTGTCGGTTTTATATCATAAGCCTTCGATCTGATTATGAAAAAAACAACATCTTGAGGATGTTAACCTGGTTCGTCAAAAAGGAACAAATCCATCACGACCTGCACATGACCACAGTAAAACAGGAAATGCTATTCCATAAACTTAAAAAAAAATAATAAAAGACCATCCGAACAGCTTGGTCTATGTCTTGATGAAAGACAACACTGTGATTCGCAGATAAAAACGGAAGATAAGAAGAATAAGACACACTTAACACATTTAGTGCCAAGAACTCAGCATATGGGTCGAGCAGTGATTCGTTATGTGCCCACAACTCGTATCTGGGTCGTTGTTTTAAGTAGCTATATGTGACTTGTGTTCATGCGCGGGTTGTGGGCACACGAACGAATTATTGTTTTGCCCATGTGTTGAGTGCTTGGCTCTAAAAATGTAAAAACACTTTTGCACTTGGCACTGAAAGTGTTAAAATGCAACAGTGAAGTGAAGTACATAGGATGCGACACAGATCGCATACCGAGCATGCTAATAATAAAAACCCAACTAACTCACCGATGAATGCTCCTGTGGCGACTGATTACAGTGTAACGGGAAACAAAAGTCTCTATAGTTTTTCTATATTGGACGAAAATGTTTGATTCCTGTGGGATAGGCCGCGGGAAAAAGGCCAGTTATTCATAGATGGTGTAATTAGAAGTTATGTTAATACATTCTTGTTATCGAATTTCAAATTATAATGTAGTACTAGCTTTCCCAGAACTTTAGGTAATTGGGAGTTTGAGTTTGACGCTAATTCCTATTTATGTGTCTGGGGTCGTTAGACCCTAATGCCCACACGATAAAAAGAAGAAGAAGACGCTCATTCCTATTTATGGAATTGGTGTAATAAATGTTTACATTAATAAGTTTATTAAGTGAGGCAAGATATGGATTATTGTAGTTCTATAAATTTACTAAGTACCTACATTAATGTCGAAAGAAAGGCAATTTATTTTAAAAACTAATCAAGACCGGGTCAATGGGTTTTTACTTTAGCACGCCTTAAAAAATCTACGATGGACAAGTACTACTATCTGAATCTCATTCCAAATTTAAGTATTCAAAACCAACTAAACCTTATTTTCAGCCAGCGTGTCATATTAGATCGATAATATATTTTCCGTACCAACCTATACGTACTGGTAGAATACAATCTAATGGCAGTTCACAGCACACTGCGAGTCCGTGTCATTAAGATTGAATACAAAACAATATGCCGTACACTGCGATCGCCAACCCGCCTGCCAAGCGTGGCGATTATGGCAAACCCCCCCCCCCCATCTTGGGGGAAGCCTATGTCCAGCAGTGGACGTCTTTCGGCTGATATGATGATGATGATGAACAAAACAATACATACATTTTTTACACATATACAGTACACAAAATACGATACATTTTATTCTCTATCTTAAAATACGCTGGCTTCTAGTCATGAAAGAGAATAAAGTAATACCATCTAGTAGAAGTTTTGCAGAGTTAGGTACTAAGTAATAAAATAACAAGTCTTACGTTTTGCCCAAATTATGCTTAAATCAAATTTAGCAACTACGAGCTTAAAAAAATGCGTAATTAATCCAAAGCAGTTCTTAATAACAACTAAAGTTAAAAGTTCTCCTTTGTAAGCCAACAAACGAATTTTTTTAATGAAAAACTTCCCTCATTTGATATGTTGAACTACTCTGTTGAAGTTTTTTTTTAATTTGGAAGTAAAACCGCTTTTGTATTGAAGGATCTTGCTCCGTCAAGTTTTAAAAAGACTTTGAGTACGTTTAGAAAAATAATTAAATTTTAGTTAGGCTTGTATTGACTCGATTACACCAGGCCATTTAAGCATGAAAGAAAAAGTTAAAACAACATTTCACCCAATTATATGATCTGAATTATGTAACCGTCAGGATGAGATTCCATAATTTAAATTTAAATATGATTCGAATCATATCGAAAAAGAATCATACATATATCGAAAAAGAATCGAATCTTAAAAGTTTCATAATTCTTAAGAAAAGTGAGTTTTCGACACAGATTTACATCGGGCACCCTGGAGATTTTTTGAAGTGAAAACTTCTTTAGCGGCGTTGAGCACTTTTTCTGTAATGGGTATAAAATCTTAAATTCGCGTCAGGACACGTGACCTGATCGAAAAAGCGTAAGACGGACTCGCGTCAGGGTCACGTGATGCTGATCGAAAAAGCGTAAGATCGAGGGGAAGGGAGAGGAACTAGTATCTCCCACTCTTTCTACCGTGCCTGAGTGTGCTGCTCCGCTTAGGCGGCACAGGGCGCTTGCGCGGATGTCCGTCTGTGTTTATGTACAGCGTGCCACGCGTATCCAAGGATACGAAATTACGGAATTACGAAATTATGGATGAAAGTTGATTTTTCTAAGAGATAAAAATTAATGTAATATATAAATAAATAACGATATAATATTATGAATAATAACATGTAAATTGTCATATTTGTATACGATAGCGCAATAAATAAACATTGTATTCTACCTCATAAATGATAGTATTTTTGTACTTATAATTAAACACAACGTTAATACTAAAGTTTTCACTTCTGCCGGCACTCCCGGAGTGCTACCGGTGTTTTTTTTTTATTTTTATTTGCGATGGGTTTGCTCTTGACTCTAGTCTATGTCAGAGATGACAGAGACAAAGTCTACGATGGAGCGAGCTTACCCAGAAGGAGCCTGTGCACTCTTACTTTGAAGAGATTAGGGTTGAAAGCGTTTGGAAACACAGACGCAGGCAGAGAGTTCCACTCCAGAATGTTTAGTTGCTGACCATGCTGTGTAAGCAACAGATTCTGAATTAATTTGTGGTCGTTGGTGTTAGAAGTCCAAGGCGTTCCAATACGAGGATAAACGAAAAAATAAATGTACAGATAGTAGCGTCAATCGGTTAAAATGCCTACGTAAATGTGGACAGCAGATGAAGACGCAGCCTACCTGAATAAGTCTCTTAAATGCCGCACCGAATTTTTCGGAAAGAAAGACACATTTTACAAATTCGCAAAAAACCGGCCAAGTGCGAGTCGAACTCTCACACGAAGGGTTCTGTATCATAAACCGAAAAAAAACACGTTTCTTAAATGTGAGTCCTTTTAATAAAAATTATATGTTGTTATAGAGGCAATAGAAATACACACGATGAAAATTTCCACTGTCTAATGTTACGGTTCTTGAGATACAACCCGCTGACAGACAGAAGGGCGGACGTACAGAAAGCAGAGGCTTAGGGTGCCTGTCCATTTCAGCGAAGCGTGGAAGCGCAGCGGAGAAACGGAGAAATTTTTACTAATGGATCACAAAATACGATACATTTTATTCTCTATCTCAAAATCTCCGCACCACGTGAGTCACTGACATTTTGTACAATTTCATTGGTTAATATTTCTCCGTTTCTCCGCTCCGCTGCCTCGCTCCGCTGAAATGGACAAGCAGCTTTAGTCTAAAAATCTAAGCCACGTAACCCAATATTTCACAAGCCTTTTGCTTGTCAATTTTATTACTTTTCATTACGAAGGAAAGGCGACAAAAACATGGTTTATTGAACAAGGTCGTATGTAATGACAGCGGGAGACATATTACTGTTGCCAGTGCCTTATTAGATTGGTGGATTGACAAATGACATTTTGTTTCAAGATTTTCCAGGTTTTTTTTAAATAAAAATCTAAACAAAGATTGGTGTCTCATAGTTTTTTTAAAAATAAGATTGTACGTTTGATAAGATGCTAAGGCAGCATTATTTTACTAGTATGAAAAATCTAAATTCTCAGTTGAATGAATTCTTATTTATTAAAACGTTATGATTTGTGAAAAAGTGAATAAAAATGGTCCAAAAACAGAAAAGTTATATACTTCACACTATATATAATTAGTAATGGATGGCTTCAATATGGCGGGACCTGTCAGTGATGTCACACGCAATTAGTGCTGTATCTGTTAATTAAAGATTTTCTGACAACACCGCCATTTTTTGAGATTTTTGAGAAATTAATTGCGTCTTGTCTGCTTTCTAGGTTTTGAGAAATGTGATTTAAAAAAAATCCCATCAAATACCCAATTTCAAATCACATCCCGTTTTTTCTCGTTCCCTTAGGAATTTCGGGAAATCCTCTCTTAGTGCTCTCTTACACTTCCCAAGGAACATACATGACAAATTACAGCTTTCTACGACCAGTAGTTTCATCAGTAATCGTCACCAGTATCGGAAGAGTTTTATACATATTGAGTAGGATGTAATATAGCATAACAAAACATTTCTTCTAATAAAATCATCCTTCATTACCCTATTTTGCTGCTTCCATGAAAGAAATAGCGACTTATTCTTCGAAAGAGACGATTCTTAATCTTTTAAGAGGAGAATTAAATGAAGTGTCAGTAATTGGCACTCAATGAATCGTAAGTAGATTAAATGATTTATCTTCGACTTGTTCTTCATTTTCCCTTAAGCCTGCCATACGTCCTGTTCGTGTATTTGATATCTTGCCAATTTAGTTTTTAATGTTTCTTTGGATAATATTAGATTGGTAAATTATATTATGGTTTGACTTTTACATGGAGCAATTGACTTTCTGACAGTCGCCATGGAAGGACTAGTGTCAGATTTTTTGGCTTCTGAGTACTTGTAACCGTCAGTAGACTATATAATTGAATCGATGATGGTGGTACTGTTGATGACGAAGTTTAATTTTTATTCAAAAAACAATAGTCACTACTCGACTAGTGTTTTATGAATTATTATTAAACTGATTATTAACTAGGAACCTATTTTTCCGAATATTGTTTGTAAAAAACACACACCAATTGCAAGATGAATGGGAAAAACCCGCCAAAATTATGATTTTTAATATTATTTATAAATTATCAATAGGAAACCCTAACCTACAAATGTTTTATTTTGAATACACCAGTTTTGTTTAAATTATCCATTGTTTCCATTAATCACCTGTAACCATTTATTTATTTTTTACCTTACAGTTTTTTTGTATTTCCCAAAAGTTAGGTTAATCATTTGTTTTTAATACCAAAGTAAATAACTAGTACGTGAAAATAAAAAGTTCCTATTGTCCATTAGATTTTTAACAGCTGGTGATTTTCTCAAAATAATTCATGAAATCACTAGCTGCAAAGCGACAGTGACTTCCGCAAGTGTATCGTAAATCTGAACTTTATAAAGTTTACTGTTGGACAGAAAATTACAAGAGCTTTTACAATTGTTCGATTTCTTTCAATCAATCTGTTTTGCGCCAACGTCAACTTCATGTCTATCATTTTGCTGGGAAAAGCAATGTTGCAGCAATCGCTTATAAAGGTTTTGTACTGAACTTCTGCTTGCCCCTGAACCATTATTTTGTCTGGAGTTCTTCAACTCTTTACTGACTTTATATTTTCATTTACACATTTATCCAGTTTCTATAAAATCTAAGTGCCAAATCTACTAATTTTTAAGCAACTAAAATCCGCATCTCATTCTGAGTATGTCAAAAATGTAGCCGGTGATTTATCGTTGGCGCACAGGACCGGTCGTTGTGGCGACGCTTGGGGGAGGCCTATGTCCAGCAGTGGACGTCTTTCGGATGATATGATGATGACACCGGCGTACCCTTGGGCGTTAACTGAAATTGATGCATAATGGCATCCCACATGGCATACCAAATCTCGCGGTTTTAACTTCTTTTTTTTTAAGCGCAGTGTTTAATATCCTATGGCCCCCGATCGACCAAAAAACATGGCGGCCGCCAATTTTTTTACAATGAAACTATTCAATTGCGACGACTATTGCGCCCGGGTGATCACAGGGTGTAGGGAACATGAGGTTTTTTGTGATAGATAAAAACCAATCCATCATTTCATCTTGGATTGGCAGCTCGTTTCAAGTTCACTTCACCACCAAAGGCCTGGCCACGTCGAGGTAACGCCATAAAATATCTGATTTTTTTTTTCTATATATAGGCATACGTTTGACCACAATCTCAGTTCCTTCCCTTCCTTTCCTTTTTTTATGAAATAACTATTTATTTCAAGAACGGTATCTAGCTATTATGCAACTACGCTATAAGTGTTGTACGGTATAGGTTAATAGTACCCGCATAGATTGGAATCACTTCGATACAGCTGCGTTAGACCACAAAAAACTACTCAGAAGGTCAGCTATAACTTTTAATTTGTTGGCAATCTATCAGTGGTAAAACTATTCATAAATATGTTTAGTTTATGACTCTAAAAACGTAACTTTCACCTAAAAATGGAAAAAAAAATGTTGGAAAAACCCAGCATTAGCCCCTTGAACGGCTACAAATAATAAATAGCGTGGGATTTGAAATCACTCTTCCCGATAAGATATGAAAATATTATTAGTTATAGAATTCGATTGGGTTTTATTGTATTTAAAACTAGCTGTGCCCGCGACGTCGTTCGCATGCACTTAGATCGCTGCCAGCCTATTATCTTACTTCTAATTTTGTTTACTAATAAATGCAAATGTTTGGATGGTTGTTACTCAATCCAAACACAATCACGCCAATACAGCTGAACGGATCTGGATGAAATTTCGCACAGAGGTAAATTTTAATCTGGAATTTATACCTCATAGGCATTCTTATCTCGGGAGTACCTACCTTGGGAGATATTCAAGATTCAAACCATTTATTTCAAATAAACCATTTACAGGTACCTAGATACTTTAGAAAAAGAACGTGCAAGAGACTCCGCGGCCACTCTTTTATATCATGTTATGTACCTATTACAAAAATACTGTTTACGTTCTCCTTGTTGTTTCTATATGTGAGGACAATTTAAAGAAAAATGAAACTACGTAAAACAATTTAAAATATCTATTAAGATAAGCCAGATAATTTGTGAAACGCGGGCGAAGCCGCTTGCTGGTAAAACATAATGAAATCATTCACATTAATGCTTCTCTGTAAACTATATTTGAAGTTAGATTTCCAGGAATGTATGCATATAAATTATGTGAATTGCTAATGCGGGAAAGAGCCACGTACAGCTGACCCTGGGAAAAGCAACTCACAGTCAGATCTACGCCTGCTACGGAAAGAGTTTGTCCTTGTGCTTTGTTTACGGTCATGGCGTAACATAAGCTTACGGGAAACTGAACGCGTTTAAAACTAAATGGAAAGTTATTAGGAATTAGAGGGATTCGGGGTATAAAGACGATATCTCCTGTGCCGCAACCTGTCAAAATTTCTGCTTCAATGACGTTTTGCTGCAAACTTTTGACTTTTAATCTGGTGCCGTTACATAATTTAGGAGGGCTTAAATTTCTTAAAAGAATGATAGGCACTCCGACTTTTAATTTAATGTTGTGTGATGGGAGACCAGGTGCACTCAAGGAATTTAAAAATTCAATAGGATAGTTGGTAGCGTCCTCTTGTTCCATTACTCTGTTAATTGACTGGTATTCTGTTGCGTTCCCTGGGACACTGTTCAATATTCTATCATTTATTGTTGCGGCCTGATCATTGCGTGGTGTTAGAATTGCTCTTTCGCAAAGCCATGCATTGGGTCGATTCGTCAGAGCTGTTAAGTCACCATATACGGAAGAAATGAGATCTTGCAGTGATGAAACCGTATTACAAAGATGCTCAGGTAGGACGACTTTTCCTTCCTCTTGTGGAAAGGTTCCGTTGCCAATTTTCAGTAAAAAGTCCGAAAACTCCTGTGCGTTTGGGTTACCTCCTGTGTGTGCCCGCATATTTATGGTTAAATGCATTGGTATAATGTTACGCCACAGACTCGAGCTCTTGAGACAGGCGTTTATTTCATCAGCCCTTGTTCCTCGAGGTATCACCGGTAGTGTCTGCCTAAAATCACAGCAGAAGAGCATTGTGACGCCACCCAAAGGCCGATAGTCTTGCCTTATATCTCGAAAAGTTCTGTCCACCGCTTCCACTGCTTTACGGTTTGCCATTGTGCACTCATCCCATATTACCAAGCAGCAATCACGTAAAACCCTTGCTTTGTCACTGTTTCGAGAAATGTTGCAAACGGGGCTTTCTGTACTGTCCAAGTTTATTGGGATTTTGAACATTGTATGGGCGGTTTTTCCTCCAGGTAGCTGCTATTCCTGATGAAGCAACAGCGAGAGCAATTTTATTTTCGTTGCGTATTTGGGCCAAGATGATTTTGGTGAGAAACGTTTTCCCCGTGCCTCCGGGTGCATCCAAAAACAGGATTTCCCCCAAATTGCCTTCGACACTTCGACATACTCGCTTTAATATTGAACGTTGTTCCGGCGTTAATTTCGAGAGATCATTTCGCAATATTTGAGCTATTTCCGATGGATTATAATTTATTTCCGCTGTGTATTCTCTATTGATGCGTTCGGGATTTAATGTTGGAGTGGGCAAACCATACTGCGACAGAGGATGGCCGCCTATAGACGTAACTATATCTTGGATATCTAGCAAGCATCGATTCAAATTACTCTCACGTAATCCATCGTTTAGTTCGTTGTCATTGTTGAGTTGCATATTCCTGAAAAAGTCTTCCGCTAACTTATCTTGATACTTTTGCCACAACTGTGTAGCATCCGAAAGTCCACAAAATACCAGCAAAATCGCAAACAAATGTCGCAAGCGTTGAGGACTGTCACTGATGCATGCTTCAGCCATTGCGTTATCCCAGTGCAGGTCTCCATCAAGCAAATGACGCGCTTGGCAGGCAGCTTGGTAGGTAGTATATAGGATCCCATCAACCTTTCGTAGTTCGACAAAAGAAGTAGGTCCTTGAACTGTATGGAGAAGTAACCGTAAGTAGTAGCATTCGAAGTTGTTTGGATGCACTGCATACACTCTTCCGATGACATGTTCTTTGAAGATGCCAGGCTCATTTTCCACAGCTGTTCCACGTCTTCTACGGTTGAAAGTACCTTGCTGCTTATTATACGTGTAATATGACGGTACTTCGTCATATAACAGTGTTTTTGCAAAGTTATCTGACTGACAAAGTCGGAAAAATGCCAGCAAAGTTGTTTGTCTTGGGTTTTCTAACCTCTCTGCCACATTTTCAGGATTGAAGTAAACTCTTTGGCCGCCTTCAAGATGGACATCTAGATGTAATACAGGCGGATGTCTTTCGTGAATCGGAAAACTCAGGAGACGCCAAACCGCTTCAGATGTACTTATATAACGGCCAGATTGAAATCTTGTAACTTCGTCCTGTTAATTTCTCAAGGCAAACGTGGCCTGATCGCTACCCTTATTGACATACTTACATATGTATTTTATTGATTCAACGCTGTTGCACATTTCAACGTTAATATGCGCTTGAAATGTTTTTGACAACACCGGAGAATAAGGTACAACCCATCTATTGTCCAAAATGATTTCTTGACCACGTAACCTACTTGTAGCTGTAAACCCGCCTTCTTGAGGTGATCTTCTACGGTACAAAGGATACCCGTTTTCGCCAGATATCGTAGAGTTTACAAAAGTTCTTGGGTACCTTTTAGAACAACGGTTTTCCTTCATGTAAGGTGAGTTTCTATTTAGGGCACCGCACGGTCCATGAACCATGTGTGTTTTTATTATGTCGTGCAAGATTGGGTCCTGGTTTCGGTCAGGAAATTCAGCACTTACAACTGTGTCAATAGAATCAGGGCGAATTTTTTCTTGTAACCAGATTAAAATGTGCGCGTGTGGTAATCCACGTTTCTGCCATTCAATGCTATACATGTAACACAGAACTCCACCCAAAAGTTTTTCTTTTGAGAGTAGGTTCATCATAAGCTTTAATTTTAAAACAAACACTCTAGCTATCACATCGTGCCTATCGTAAGGTGCCTGTCCTGGAAGAAGTTCTTTGGAAATTTCATTCCATTTTGGATTAGTAGTGAAGGTTATAAAGAGGTCTGGTCGGCCATATTTTCGCACATAGCAAAAAGCATCTTGCGTTCGCTCGTGCATATAACGCGGCCCACCCGGATGGTAAGATAACCAACCTACCTAAGTTTTCGGCGTTGTTGTCTTGTTGCATAGCGTCGCGTAGATGCACATAATCTTCGGCGCGTAGACGTCTCTGGTTATTACGTATGTACACCAAGCGCTCAGTCTCTACTTTTGCGTACATATCGACAATAAATTGACTAAACAATCTTCTAAATCTTTGTAAATAAATAAATTGACCACGCCGTATTTGAAGCAAATATGAATAAAATTGTTGTGCTGATATTTTTTTGCTGTAGTTTGGAGCCCTTGTAATGGGATTGATTCGGTAGAGTTGGAAATTGTAGCCATCTTCTCCGCGAGTATAAATTATTGGGTATTGTAGAGCGTCATAAGCTCTGTGTGTCTCCATAATGCGTTGCAAGTGATTATCATGAGTGCGGAGTACGATATCACGTCTATCATTTTCCTGGTCTGCTAAAACGACTGCAACCTCATCCGTGACAGGAGCGTTGTACCTACCGCGGTGTTCTATGACAGGACGTCTATCAGCGCTGATTACCATTTTGTAATTATTTTCTTGTCCTTGCGGTATTGAGTCCAACGCAGCTTTAAAACTATGTACATACGGATTGACTTGATGAAGCATATTTTGTAGTTCAGACAAAAGTTGGTGGTTTAGTTGAGGAAAATTCCTATTTCTGATATTAGCATGTTGATTGTAGTCCGATACAAAATAAATTTGAAGGAATTTGGCCTCACCTTGGGGCAGTAATGATCCTATCAGGTGGTATACCTGTCCTTGTATCTTAAAAGTTGGCATAAACGATCCCTCTGTGATTTCTTTCGCCCCGAAAGACGTCATCTGAAATGCAGCATTATATGAACGTATATTGTCCAAAAAATATTTCGACTGAGGATGTTCACCGCTTAAAAGTGATTTAATAAGCTGTGGAGGGTCTTGAAATGTTTCAATGTAGACTTTTCCGTATGAACAACATACTCCACTGGTCTCTTTCCTCCATTTGAGAGCACCACAGAAATTACAGCTCATATCCATGTCACCTATGCAAGCAGCTCCATAATAGTTAGTGCAAGGAAAATATGAAAAACCCGCTCTTTCTTTATTTATCCAAGGAACTAAATTATCAGCAACATCATATTCTTGTGACTCATCGAAATCGTTAGATGAATTTGACATTCTATTAACAGTTTGACGAATCCGGTCAGCGCCTAAACGTAATTGATGTTGTTCTGGCGTTTCCGTTTGTCTCAATGCCTCTATCCTTTCTCTTTCAGCCATTAAAGCAATCTCATTATCTTGGAGCCTGCGTTCATAATTAGCTCTTGCCAATTCCAATCGCTGTTGATGTTGATGTTCGTTTTCGAGAGCTCTGGCATCGTTGTGATGTTGACGATCTCTGTTTAACCGTACATCACGTTCTTCAATATTTTCAAGCTCTCGAGAAGCCGCTGTTCGAGATCTTTGAGAGATCAAGCGAGCGTCTCGATCTGTGAATGTCTCCGACTCTCGCGACAATGTATGGCGCATTCTGTCAGCCGATAAACGCACTTCGCGTTCTTCGTCAGTTTCCAAAGATCGAGAAGCCGCTGTTCGAGATCTTTGAGAGCTCAAGCGAGCGTCTCGATCTGTGAAAGTCTCCGACTCTCTCGACAATGTATGACGCATTCTGTCAGCTGATAAACGTGCTTCGCGTTCTTCCTCAGTTTCCAATGATAGAGAAGCCGCTGTTCGAGATCTTTGAGAGCTCAAGCGAGCGTCTCGATCTGTGAAAGTCTCCGACTCTCTCGACAATGCATGGCGCATTCTATCGACCGACAAACGCTCTTCGCGTTCCTGGCTACTCTCGTAAGATCGAGAAATTGCCATGCGAGAACGTTGTGTACTTAGCCGAGACTCGCGCTGAGTACAATTATCTAATGTGCGAGTTCTGGCCTGCCCTTCTCTAGCTGCAGTAAGTCTGGCTTCTCGATCTTCTGCTGTTTCTTGAGACCTACTTAGTCTCATATTTTTAGCATTTTTGTTATATTGTGAAAGATTCGACCTTTTTTTAGAAGGCATTTTTAAATTAGGAGCCAAAAATAAAATGAATGAACTCGCACGAATAAGAATCGTACGCGAAGGCTTATTAATAGGGTCCCGTTAGCACCTTTGTTACGGAACTCTAATTCACCTTGGCTCGCAAGTCGAACCGTCTGATACTTCGCACGAATCAGAATCGATCGCGGAGAGGCTTAGTACTAACTGAGACTTTTAATACCTTTTAGAGACCGAACCTAAACCCCTAACGAACCACAACTTAACTTTAAAATCGTGTGAGGGTCATTCTCTAGCGGAAAATCTTAACACCGCAATTCATAAAAACGCGTCATCAGTACAACGCCATCTATCGACCATGTCGTAAACCGGCAAAATATTTGGCAGCGGAAGACGTTAAATAAGAAGCTCGTATGTAACGATAAATAACGATAAGGTATTAAAATGTTCACTATTATTTTGCCACGTATTAAAAGTTTCACAAATAACTCAACAATTTGTTTTGGTGTTATATTCTGAATGCTTTCGTGGATTTGATTTTTTCAATAGATGGCGCTCTGACTGATCAGAATACATTAGGAAGTTTCTTAGTAAACTTAAAAATATCGATTGTAAAGATAAATAACGATAAGGCATAAAAATGTTCACTTTTATTTTGCCACGTATTAAAAGTTTCACAAATAACTCAACAATTTGTTTTGGTGTTATATTCTGAATTTGGAATCCAATCTGTGGTTTATGCGTGATGCTCCCACAAACGCACAGACAAACAGACAAAAATTTCAAAAATTGTTTGTTTGTGTTTTATATCTTTTTCCTAACTTTTCTATGTAATTTTTATGCAAAAATATTAGATGTACAGACACGGTTAGTCTACGATTTTATTATATGTATAGATTATTAGCCTTGTTTCGCAAATCGAACCGTTCGTTGCTTCGCTCTAAACGGAATCAATCGCGGAGGCTTAGCAGTAGGGTCCCGTCAGCACAGCACCTTTCGTACGGAACCCTACAGGCCTGATCCGCAAGTCGAACCGTCCAACTTCGCAACACTAATTCAGTTTAAGACTCTACGATAAATGCACTTTAAACGATACCAGCACAACTCAGAGATTTAACCAATTATGGTCCCCAACAGTTTAAGATCTTTTAGAGACCAAACCAAAATTCTTTCGAAATACGACTGTTTAGAAATCGCGTGAGGTCATTCTCCAGCGGAAAATCTTAACACCGCGATTCAGAAAAACGCGTCATCAGTGCAACGCCATCTATCGACTATGTGAACTGACAAAATATTTGGCAGCGGAAGACGTTAAATAAGAAGCCCGTATGTAACGGTAAATAACGATAAGGTATTAAAATGTTTACTTTTATTTTGCTACGTCTACGTATTAAAAGTTTCACAAATAACTCAATCAATGTGTTTTGGTGTAACATTCATGCTTTCATGCATTTTTTGGTTTCTCAATAGATGGCGCTCTGACTGATCAGAATACATTAGGAAGTTTCTTACTAAACTAAAAATTCAATATATTTTAATTTTGTGGATCGATTGTATCGATAAATAATGAAAAGGTATAAAATGATCACTTTTATTTTGCCACGTATTAAAAGTTTCACAAATAACTCAACAATTTTGAATGCTTTCGTGCATTTTATTTTTTCTCAATAGATGTCGCTCTGACTCATCTGAATACATTAGGAAGTTTCTTCCTAAACTTAAAAATTCAATATCTTTTGATTTTGTGGGTCGATTTTGATGAAATAAACGCTAAATGTTACTCGGGTTATCACTTAATATTTTTAAGTACTTAGATTTGCAATCCAATCTGTGGTTTATGCGTGATGCTCCCACAAACGCACAGACAAACAGACCAAAATTTCAAAAATTGCTTTTTTGTGTTTTATACTTTTTTCCTGAGTTTTCTGTGTAATTTTCATGCAAAAATATTCAATGTACAGACACGGTTAGTCTACGATTTTATTATATGTATAGATGATCTGGGGTGTCTAGAAAAAGTTATATTTTATCTGCAACAGTATTGCCCAAATTTATGGGAGTGACCTTTCCAGCGGCGTATCCCACAAACCCCACTGACTAGACACTCTTTCGACTTGGAAGCTCGCAAGATTGATTAAAAACTTATGGTGACTGCAATAATCCGGTGACACCTCAAAACAAATGCCAATCGCGAGTGCGCTTGCACTTTCTGTACATGAAGCTTCTGCGCGCGTTTTCGCTCATTGTATGAAGTTGATCTTCTGAACCTATCTATTCTGTGGCTCTAACTCTTCGTTCGTTCGTTGCAGCCACTGCATTAAGGTTAAAAAGATAAATATCTATGTAGTGCGCTTGTGGGTTTTGTCAAAAGAAAAGCTGGGGTGGAGGAAATTTTATCTTAAATCAACATTGCAACGGTTTTGTCATCTTTTAAGTAGTTTAATCAAGGTAACTTGTTTACCTATAGAGATTGAATGTAAAGTAAGGATTTTATTAAATTATGGGAATCTGAATTTTAGTTTTCTTTTTCAATACTAGAGCTACAAAATGGTGACTTTCCTGATTAGTCAAGCTTGTGTATTTTCTCGTCTAAACATATTGATTACTAGCTGACCCGCGCAACTTCGTCTGCGTCACAATTTTCATTATTGCTCCGCTCCTATTGGTCTTAGCGTGATGATATAGCCTATAGCCTTCCTCGATATATGGGCTATCTAACACTGAAATAATTTTTCAAATCATACCATTAGTTCCTGAGATTAGCGCGTTCAAGCAAACAAACAAACTCTTCAGCTTTATATTTTAGTATAGATTAAGTATAGATTTATTACAGTACTAGCTGACCCGCGCAACTTCGCCTGCGTCACAATTTTCATTACTGCTCTTCTCCTATTGGTCTTAGCGTGATGATATATAGCCTATAGCCTTCCTCGATAAATGGGCTATCCAACATTGAAAGAATTTTTCAAATCGGACCAGTAGTTCCTGAGATTAGCGCGTTCAAGCAAACAAACAAACAAACAAACTCTTCAGCTTTATATATTAGTATAGATACCATACCACAAAATTCCGCTGAGATTGGCCACCATGCACGAGATTCGGTCAGCAGGACTATGATTTTTAATTATTCTTCAGTGACAAGAAAGAAAAATAGTTTTCTATCAGCATTATTGGCTGTCGAAAAATTCCCGTGATATTTTTAGTAGTACGTAACAATCCACATTTTTGACTTTAATTGTCACCCCGAATAGGATTAGCGGGTCTAAAAAGCCACTTTAGTAGAATCATGTTAGAATCATAATATTAACCACACAACAATCTGTCAAATTTCATGTTCATCTTTATCGCTAACGCGTTAGGTTCAAGGTTGATTGGGAAAATTTGACAGTGACGGGTAGCGTGATGTGCTTTCGAATTCTGCTGAAGTGGCCTTTTTAGACCCGCTGGACTTCTTTGACAATGAAATATTCATCGTTATCGCTGATAGGTCACTTTGCTTCTCTACCATCTGGTATAAATTTCATGCTAATTCCTTTCCATTTTTGCATTGAGGAACAAAACTATACTGAAAAACTAATTTAAAATCAGTAATTATGTATACAAATGGCGCTCATAAAATAGAGCACAAAACAAGAACCTTTCCTTTAAATCCAATAAAGTCTTATTACCGTAACTATCGAAGTAACATTGTACTTGTTAGAAAAGTTAAATGCAATAGCGGAGCTACTACGACTAACTTCATTGATGTAAAACTAACTGACAGTTTGTCCGAGATAAACTACTTCGGGATAGATCTCGTCGTTCAAACTATGGTTGAATTCGAAGAAAAAGTAAATAGATAGTAAAGCTATTTAATAAAAACATACATTTCAATTTCCTAATAGACAAGACAAGATGTGCGTGTGGTTCCGGCTTTAAATAGTACATGAGCACTCAGACCGCAAGATCACGAACATAGTTAATTAAAACCAAGCAGAAACCACTTTGGGAAAAATTCAAGCAAACCCGTCTTAAAAGTGCTGATGAAGATGACGTAACGAAACCAAAGATAACTTGACCTATTAAAACTTTATTTAAATCGGGTAGCTTACAGCGCAATGAGTAGCTTTAATCTTTGCTTGGTACAAATAGTGTAAACTGTGATGTAAAGCTTAGGAGATTTTTAATTTTCTACTCTATGAAAATGTATAGGTATGTTTGTTAATCAAGCACTCCTCAACAGCTGAACGGATTTAAATGCACCTTCTTACACGAAGACCACTTATACATAGAAAGATAGAAATAAATGAAATACGACGCATAGTTGGGTTTTCCTTAGTAAATAAAGTCTTTATTATTGATTTCAGGAAGTATTTTATAGGGCTTATTCAGGAAATGACATTACAATGTAAATATTGACAGCATCTCCTACTTTTGTCCCAGCAGTGGGTATGTTATATTCTGATAACGCTTATGTTCAAATATGTATTTACCGCTGGAACTACTGTATTTGAGAGGGGGAGGAAGAGGGGAGAGAGAAAGCCTTTGACTATCCTCATCATCATCGAAAGACGTCCACTGCTGGACATAGGCCTCCCCCAAATGTCACCACAACAACCGGTCCTATGCGTCTTGCATTCATCGGCTACCCGCGACCCTCACCAGGTCATCGGTGAGGGTAGAAAATATGAATCTAATTTTAAATATTCGTTCATTTTTCTCATATTCGCCTTATTCACCAACAAGCTATTCGCCACCGTTGTATAAAGATTATCTAACAAGCTCGGTTAGAGGTATCCGGGCTGATTTCCCTGGGTGCGCAAGACATACCCCTTTACAATACTACTCGAATAGTACTTACGGGACTGTCTATACAGTCGCTCTATATAAAATTCTAAATACAAAAAACATTATAAAGAGTTAAAATTTATTGTATGTTTTGTGCTTTTCATCTTTGTTATGGTAATTTCTGAAAGTTCTGACACGCAAACTAATCATTTTGACATAGTAATCTAAGTTACTTTGTTTTTTACTCTCGTAAACTTTTTATGGCCTTACTTTTTGTGGTCGATGGATGCGAGACGCACAGGACCCGATGTTTTGGCGACACTTGGTCCTCCAACTATTGCATATGTTCTGCATTGGAGGTCTTTCGGCTGACTGTTGATGTGATGATGATGAGCTTTAATTTCGGAAGTCGGTGTTTTTGGTTTTTTTTTAACACCGACTTCCGAAATTAAGGTTATTTTATACTTTGTAGTGTTTTGTTTGTAAATCGGTTACATTTTTTGTAAAAAGATTTTTATTTTTCACTTATATGTGGCGATACTTAGACGACGCGCGACGTCTTCGTTTACGCAGAAATTGAAATATGCAAAACTGCTAAACCAAACTGAATCAAATTTTTACGGGACCAAATGGCAAATATAACATCGAACTAAAAAAGAATCACAGAAATCGGATCAAAAACCTCGGAGAAATCGGTGTACATACATAAAAAAGTACCCACCGAATTGAGAACCTTCTCCTATTTTTGGAAGTCAATTTAAAACTGTGTGCTCCTTTCTAATAAAAATATGGTGCCATCTGTTACCTGTTTCAGTTTTCCTAGATCAGAGAAGCTATCTGACATAACAAAGGTAAAGTCGTGACTGGAATAATATTCTGCGAATATCTGGATATATCGAAAGCGTTAACGACACGTTCGTGAGATATTCACCGCGTTTTATGTCTTCGGTCGATCCGACTGTCTGGCTCAACAATATTTTTAACGATACCTTTTGTCCGATTGGAAATATAGATTCAAGCAAAGAGTAATGTGCATTTAAGTAGGTCGTGAATTTTGTAGGTATCTTATCACATGTGTCAATCTTTAGGGTTCCGTATCCAAATGGCAAAAAACGGAACACTTATGGATTCGTCATGTCTGTCTGTCCGTCCGTCCGTATGTCACAGCCACTTTTTTTCCGTAGATGTATTCTGTGAACCGCATTAAAATTTTCACACAAAAATAGTAAAAAAGTATAAATTTTGGGGGTTCCCCATACTTAGAACTGAAACTCAACATTTTTTTTCATCAAACTTATATGTGTGGGTTATCTATGAATAGGTCTTCAAAAATGATATTGAGGTTTCTAATATCATTTTTTTCTAAACTGAGTAGTTTGCGCGAGAGACACTTCCAAAGTGGTAAAATGTGTCACCCCCCACCCTGTAACTTCTAAAATAAGAGAATGATAGAACTAAAAAAAAATATATGATGTACATTACCATGCAAACTTCCACGAAAATTGGTTTGAACGAGATCTAGTAAGTAGTTTTTTTTAATACGTCATAAATCGTAAACCACAATTTACCTTTCATTCAATCAACTCAAATATAAAAAAAAAACATTTAATTTCATAAACGTAAACCTTATGCATAAACCGTGAACTATTATTTTCTAATAATAAATCTGTAATAGGTGCCTAAGTAAATAAAAATTATAAAGTTACAAAAAACTACAAAAACTTTTATATTATGTTACTTGCTGCTACGGAACCCTTCATGGGCGAGTTCGACTCGCACTTGGCCGTTTTCTAATAGTTTTGTTTCACATTGCTTAGCTGATTATTTAAAAAACTGTGCGTTATGTACCTTCTAACTTTTTCTAATGAATCAAACTCAAACTAAAAGGCTTCATGCAACACGCCGATTAGATACCTTTTTTTTTTGGTATGCGTCATGCTTGGCGCAAACTAACGCTTGTCTTTCTTTCTTTTTTTTTACTGTTTTCTATAATTTTAGTTTTTGAGTTTA
This sequence comes from Lacanobia wlatinum, assembly GCA_947578705.1. Classification (NCBI taxonomy): domain Eukaryota; kingdom Metazoa; phylum Arthropoda; class Insecta; order Lepidoptera; family Noctuidae; genus Lacanobia; species Lacanobia wlatinum. Next base: position 17,233,874 of record OX388044.1, read on the forward strand.
AGAGTTTCTCCCTGGGCCGAACATAATGCCAAGGCATTCTGAGTTCTGCGGACGAGGTCTGCGTTCCGCGTTCAAACACGCGCGCACAGCAAACGATCTATAAAATCTGGAGTTCAGTAATCTTTAGCAGCGATAACACGTCACTCAAAAATATATAGAAAACGTTTGTCTCACCCATCTCGATCATTCAATAAACTTTTCGATCTCGTCGGACATCGTGACCTTCCAGCTTTTGACAAAACTTGAGTTCATTTTGACCGTCGCAATCCGACTGCTTTTATGTGTGTAGGATTCTAAGCCACCCATAGATTACCTACATTAACGCGAAATTATGAACTCGGAACTCTAACCGCTAGACCGCGTGCTGTGGGGCCGCCTTTTTTCAAGTTAAAGTACAGTTTGGCAAGTACTCAATTTCAAATGATAACAAATAACACTTTTATAGGACCATAGCAAACAAAAACTACAGACATAGATATCAGATACGCAAACATTGAATCATCCTCTCGTATATTGTTTATTCTACAAACGACTCCGTTTCATTATACTTTGCTTCCAAATATTTCACAAAAGTCTCGCTCACATAAAAATTACTGGACTATTAATAATGCCCCTATTATTATACCACACTTTAATATAACCCAACGTACGTGGAAATTATTAACCATATATGATATAAATAGGACGGTACTAGAATGAATGTTTGAGTAAGACAAAGGGCTATGCTTTCAGGAATTTTCTTTTGTGTGTCAAAAATAATGGACAGCTGCTGTGAAACATTTTTGGATATGAGTAACCTTTATTTATAATATACTTTCATAATGTAATTAATGTGGAACGAGTTTGTTGGGGTATTGAATTATTGTGCATTTTACGAGATTACGCATCTCGCACAGGATTTTCTGTGCTCAAATATGATTAAACATGATTAAAAAAGATGTATCAAACCGTCGTATTCTGAAATCGTCCTATTAGCAAATCGTCATATTCGCAAAAATACTTATTAGCAAAACGTCCTATTAACAGAACGTCCTATTGCCAAAGTAAATTTATGATACTGATAAATTAGATAGGTACCTACTATCGGTTTTTCGTCATGGCTCATTACTTAGTTTATTATTAAACTAAAATCCAATCAAAACGGAGTATTATACCCCTGTATAAACACTACATACACTGACATAGATACACAACCTATGTCGACAACATTATATATAATCTCATGTTCCAAGTACAAAGGCTTACGATGACTGAGGTGGAAGCAGAAGTTCGAAGACAGGCTGCAATTAAGAGCGGTACAGACTCGAAAACTACTAGGAGATCAGGAAGCATGAAGAAGTATTTCCGGAGCTGTAGACTTGAGTGGTAAAGATTTGTAACCACCACGAGATCAGAATCATGGAGAAGAATGCAGCTGCAGGAAAGAAATAACATTTATTTTTAATTTCCCTCTGAACCCATTTCTAGAGTACCTAATCTACAATATGGTGACGAAGTTCCGGGCAGAAGTTAGTATTGAATAACGTCCCTATTTTATGAATTTAACGCGAAAAAAAAACAGTCGGTACTCACTTGCAAAATTTAAAAATCTTAAATTGATATGTGGTATGACTGTACTTTTCCAATTCTCTTGTTTTTAGGACGTTCTGCTAATAGGGCGATTTGCGAATAGGATGATTTGCTCACAGGACGTTTTACATAAAGGGCGTTTTGATACAGAGAGAACAGTCGGCAAAAGAGGCGAACAGTACAAAGCAACTGTATCAACTGACCTGAATATTGACACTGATGTGAATTAATTCAGTCATGCTAACACTCTCAAGAATTAAGTGGGCCGATCCCGGCAGCACTGCAATGCCGGACCGACCCGCGACGGGAGTGGAGCGAGCCCCGAACATCCCGTCAGCTTACAAAAATCAGTTTAATATACTGGTCCCTCAATGAGGGAACTTTCAGATATTAAGCTGAAAAGAACAGATACTACACTTTGATCTTAGCCAAAAGGCCGAGAAGCGATACCGAAAAACCGGAACTCGGGGTAGTCATTCGCTCGAGGAGAATCTTAACACCGCGATTCAGAAACGTGACGTCAGCGCAAAACGCCATCTATTATTTAATGGAGTAACTAAATATCAAGTAGGTGACGCACATGCTATCAATATCTAATGGTACAATAAAGATACAAGTAAATATCGTTTTGGCATTACAATAAAAATATATAAATTCGAAATAGTTAAAACTAAACCTGTTACTGTATTGTAGATTTAAAAAAATAAGAATGCCAAATAGTAAACATAACTACTCTAACAACATACTAACATAACTAAATTGACATTTTGACATTTTAATGAAGATGAAGACTTGATTGCAAAAATAAGGTTTTTTAAATCCTTGTAAAACAAAATTTACTAATACAAAAAAGTTATTGTGTACAAAAAAAGAATATCAAAGATATCATCCGTCAAGATTTAGAACAAACTAAAACTTTCAAAGAAATAAAAGAAAATATACCCACGCTTGACGGGGTAGACGTAAACCCCTCGATAGCTTCTATTGTACATAATATATTGAATTGAAGGTTTGACAGAAAAACGGATCTATTGAAATAAAACTTATGGCCTATGGGGTGACCGATACAAGACAGAAAATAATAACATAACAACGTGGTTATGATGATTCCACAAAGTTAGTAGGTTGTGTGAACAGTAAACATTTCAATAGGGTACCTATTTGACTGGATTTTTTTTTTAATTTTTCAAACCCTAGAGAGTGGATAAGACGCAGTTAAAAATATTGCCAAAAATCTCAAAAAACGGCGGTGTTGTCAAATTCTTTTGTGCGCGACGTCACTCACAAGTCCCGCCATATTGAATCAAACCCATCCAGTACAAACATTGATGTATAAAAAACCCAAGATGCACAGTCTCGAACAAATGCAACACTCGAAACTTTCATCAAAAACTGACATGTAGCCAAGTGTCATGTATGAGTTGTGTGTAGTTATACTTTAATTATTTTTTTTTGCAAATTCAACCTTACACGGATCGCTTAAAGTTGTTTTTAAAAAGCAGTGCAGTGTGGCGAGTGATGCGCAATTTTTCTTGCAAATTCAACCTTACACGGATCGCTTAAAGTTGTTTTTACAAAGCAGTGTAGTATGGCGAGCGATGCGAGACTGTTTGAAACTTGCGCACAATTATACATTATGCGCTTGTTTTTTGCGGACGTTTTTGAGATGCTGAGTGTGTATCTTGGATTTTTTATATTTCAATGAGTACAAATGACATTTTGTGTGACATGGAAAGAAGAAACTTCAAACATCTTCAAACTTCTCTGTTTTTCGACCATTTTTATTTATTTTTTCACACATTGTAATATTCTGTTATCATCTATCAAATATGTATGCATTCATTTAGATTTTTCATTCTAGTCAAGTACCCAATTGCAAAGGACTTGTTATAAACCGTTGTTGCTGAATGTACTGTTTTTTTTTTCTTTTTTCCTTTTGTTAACAGGAGTCAAGGGTTTAAGCTGAAAATCAGCGCTTAGCAACCCACTAGGTAACCTAAGCATAATGCTGACGCTTGAACCTTTAGTTTCCATTATTATAGTTTTGTGTACGTATCAATACTACGAGCTGTAATACTGGAGACAATAAAAGTTATTCTATTACATTCTATTTGAGTGGTTATTTATAACACTTTTTTACCGTTATCGCTTGTTTTAATTCACTAGATTATGTACGTCAAAGCAGTAATTCCATGTGAAATACTGAGATTTAGCCGCATCCTGTTTGAGTGTGTCCTGTCTGTCTGTGTGTGTGTGTTTGTTTGTTTGAGGAAAGAGCTTGACTAATGATGATTTTGTTTGAGGATATTACTTAGCTTCTGCTGTCCGTCCGTCCTTCCGTGTCCGTCCGTCTGTCAGCGGCCTATATCTCAAGAACCGTAATGGGTAGACAGTTGTAATTTTCACATAGAGTTGCTGTAACATCAAGTAATAAAAATTTAATTAAATTAATAAATTGAAGGGGCTATTTTGGGTTTGCTCTTGACTCTAGTCTAGGTCAGAGTTGACAGAGACAAAGGAGCAATATAATACAAGGACCGTGTTTTTTTGGGTTTTTGGTACAAACCCATCGTGTGAGAGTCCGACTCACACCTAGCCGGTTTTTTACTTCAAGATTATAGTTGAAAGCATAGAAAGCAGTCTTAAATGTGTGTAGTTGTAAAGTTAGTACCAGAACTGGAATTATAGAAACTAAATACGATCGCTTAGTTGATACTTCGCGTGACCCAAGGGCTGGCTTTTACCTCGGACAGAGGATAAGCATTGCCATACAACGTGGCAATGCCGCCAGTCTTTTGGGCTCACTTCCAGTGGACAGCGATGCGGACGAATTTTTTGACGCCTTATTTTAGTTAGGATATTTTATTTTAAGTGTATATATTTAGTATAGTTTAATTGAATAAATAAGGTGAAAAAAAAAATACGATGATGATGACAAAGATGCAACTAAATCGTAGAATTAAAGACCGCAAGGATCCGCTTGGTTGTCTTGAAAAGATCGCTTTCAGCGATAAGGCCTCCCATTGTGTCACCCTGTGTAATGTTTTCTCCGTGTATCTTTTCTGTGACTAATATGGTGTAGGTGTATGTATAATAAAGAGTATTCTATTCTATTCTTTCAACTGGATAAAAGAAATACAATAAGTACTTGTTTTTTTTTGTGGGAAACCTACCTATGTCCGTCCACACGTATTTTGGCAAAAATGATGATAATGAATGATGCTATCATAAAAACATCAATCAATCTAATATATATAAATCTCGTGTCACGGTGTTTGTTACCGAACTCGTCCGAAACGACTCAACCGAATTTCATGAAATTTTGTGTTTATATTCGGTAGGTATGAGAATAGGTGGCAGGGTAATTTTGTTTTTTGTTTGGCAAAACAATGTTTGCGAAGTCAGCTAGTAAAAATATAAAATTCTTCCGTTACTAACTGATTGAGTGACTGACAGACAACGCCCAGCTGAAACTACTGGTCGTAGAAAGCTGAAATTTCGTATGTAGGTTCTATGGGAAGTGCAAGGGAGTACTAAGAAAGGATTCTCGAAATACCCACGGGAACGGGAAAAACGAGCTATGCGCGTATGAAGTCGCGGGCAAAAGCTAGTAATTATATATTATCTCAGTTGTAATAAGTGGTTCATATACCTACACAATTTCGTCAACTTCAGTATCTTGCAATTGGACTTTGTGGTAGTCTGGTGGCGTTTTAGCAAGAGAGTAGGTCTTGCATTAGTACCCATTATTAAATTGTGAAACAAATACAGTTAAAAATCTTCTTACATTATAGATGAAGGGTTTTCAAATACTCGTTTATACAAAGCAAGTTCAACTCAAACTATTATTACGTACTAACCGTTTAACTACGAGTTACTCTTAAACATTGTTCGTAGCCAAGAATATCTAAGAAACAATTAGGATCTTCGGAAATTCCATTAACGCAGCTTTGGATGCTACCATCAGCTCTTCAAACAATCGCTTTTCTAAATTCTTAAAGTGTTCTGAGTTTTCATAAAATGTTCTTAGTGAAACAATTAAAATCCGCATGCCAATCTGGAAATGAAATGAAAACGATTTCGTTCGGTCTTTTATTTTATTCCGTGGAAATTACATAAAAACATTATTTCTTAGACCAATACCAATTAACTAAACATAAACAGAGCACTAAAAGACACTTTTGAATGTCAAGATTAACAGTAAAAAATAATAATAAGTGACTGTAGTTGTTCATTCGCAAAGATATATTCTTATCGAGAAGATGGGATGGAACACTAGATCATGTGAGAGAAAAAAGAAGCAAGCTTTGTGTTAACCATTTGATACTTTGTTTTTCGTTTGTTTTTCAATATATTATAATAAAGTTTACAAATCAACATAATACTTGTCCGAAACCTTGAAAGGTTTATGTGACAAAGTGGAGGAAGCAGCTCGCTACACAGCATGTTACATAACACGGGTAAACTTAGATAGGTACTTAAAACTTAAGTGATATCACCAGTAAAGTAAACTTTTTTAAGTAAAATTTACATTTGTCACATGTACTGGGAAAATATTTGATAAATTTTTAGGAATTTTATTTAGGGTTTCAGGTAGAATATAATTATTTCCACGTTCTCATGCCATACACATTTACAGCTGTAGATAGTTTGTATGTGTGCAGGTAATCAATATTACGTAACTGTTTTGGTCTAATGTTTAAAGTTAAGGAATGAATATTATTAAATTTATCCAAAATAATTGCCGACCTGAATTTATCAAAGACTGACATAACTTTACAATATTTAAGTACTAGTTGACCCAGTGAGCTTCCTACCACTTAAAATTAATAGGCTAGTTTCCACCATCAATAAATTGCAAAACTATTTAGTCCGTCAGTTAGAGTATTGAAAAATAATGGACACGTATTTTTTGTTTTTGTAAATCAATCAATATTGACAAAGATAAAATGCATCAAAACTCGGGAGAGGGGGCTGGTGACGTCACATCGCTAGTAAAATTGTACTATCATAGGGACGTCACGCGAGTTTTCAACGCACTGTATCTTCGTCATTTTTTGTTTACGTGGAAAAAAAAAATACGTATGAAATATTATTTGAAAATCTATCTGACGGACTAATTCGTTTTTTTTCAGTAAAATACCCTATTTGTTTGTATTTTTTTTTCTGAGAGAATTTTCTGAAATTACTACGGGAACGGGAAAAATCGGGACATGCGCTAACGAAGTCGCAGGTAAAAGCTAGTCAAAAATAAGACCTTCAACTTCAGAAAAGCAGAGAGAGGAAAATACTCACATGATCGACACACAATAAAAAAGTTCCAAAAGAAACTGCTCCATTTCAGTGTCACACTTGTGGCATTCAGAATTGGTGCTGTCACACAACGTTATATGTTACGTGTTTCGTGTGTCAAAAGTTCTAGCTTTAATAAGTCGTTTTTCAATGGATAGTTTTGTATCTGTCCGTTTTCAAATGTCATGCCGTGATGATTACTCTGTTTGTGATTTGGCATTATGATTTCTGGTTTTACCGGTTGATCGGATTTGTATAAAACTTCGCTCATGGGTAGACCATATCCTGATAGTATCTTGTACGGGAGCGTCCATTAATAACATGAGGCGTTTTGGGGGAGAGGGGGTCTAGCCGAATTTCACCCAATCTCACGTGGGGAAACGAGGGTCTGGGCAAATATCACGTTTTTTTTTTTGTTTTCTACAAGCAACTTAAGCAAAGCAACACTGTAAAATTGCGAGAAAAGTGGTCATTCAACAAATCGTGTAAAACGTGTTGTGTTTCTGAGCTGCTGAGCACCGGTGTGCGGTCCTCAGTGTACAAGCAGCACCACCGGGCAAAGTGCGATCCTTACGGATAGTCACATGTCTTACTCTAGGAATACGCATTTTGAATAATCACACGTGAGTTTATTTCTAGCCAATCTCGCGACATCTCACCAAGGAGGTTGGTAGGAGCTGAAAAATCGCCATAATCTCCTCACGTAATTAATGGACGCTCCCCAGTTATTTCTGAAGTAACTTCAACAAAGTTACCACTAGAAATTCAACGCCAAAGAATTTCAACGCGGCACGAGCATCAAATATCAAAGTACGGCCACGTCTTTAGTTAAGACAACGATCCTCATAAAAACTGCAAAATGCAACAGCAAACTGTGAGGAACACGAGCTACATTCCACTGGTGTGTTTACGGAATTATAGTAAAGCGTATGAAAATTCGTTGCCAGGTTTAGAAGAAGTAAGTGAAGAAACATACAAAGGCAGATAGCGACTTTGTTTTATACTATTTCGAGATTAGAAACAAGCTGATAATTTGTGTTATCATCATCAGCCTATAAAAGTCCACTGCTAGACTTCTATAGTCTCTCCTAGTGCAGGCCATTTAACTCAATTTCCTGCCAGGTGGAGTGGAGTTGAGTAAACTCTATTTACTCAACTCTGCTCCACCTGGCCTAAGAGCGGTGATGTGACCTACTTAGAAGTAAAACCTGAGTACCAGATGACTATTATACAAGTTAGCAGAGGAATTGGACATAGTGTCACTTTATCAGCTACTAAGTTGCTGATCCGCGCAACTCCGTCAGCGGCACATAAGCGAGAGAGAGATTTTCCCCGTTTTTGCATCATTTTTCATTGATGCTCCGCTCCTGATGTTACATAGCCTAAAGCCTTCCTTATGAATGTGGCTATCATATTAAGATTAGCACGTACAAACAAACAAAGTCTTCAGTTTTATTATATTAGTATAGTAAAGATAGACAACGTTTACTAAAATTCCAAAATATATGTGGTTGACCACGAGACATAATAATGGTAAGGGCAGGACAGAGGTAAGGAGGTAGCGCATGTCAATTTTATGCTTTTAGGTAACTTTTGGAGATCGATTGGCCTGACAGAATCTCAATTTGCCTTTGCTCTCTGATTTATGTTGTTATTATGTTTTCTGCGATGTGACTACAAATTTTAAACTAATCTTCTAGTCTAACTGACTGTCGTGCTCGGTGCTTGGCATAAGAATGAGGTTTTATAATAATAAAAATAAAGTTTGATTTGAGATTTGTTGTAGATATACTATATCTACTTTAACTCCGGTGCGGTATAACAACCAATTGTTTTTGCCGTGATAACGTATTATAAATCAATGACCCCGGCTGCACGCATGAAAAAGTGTCAAGTTCCGCCTAAGCCGAGCGTGCAAGCGAGAGCGTGGAACGAGCGAGAGCGTGGAACGAGCGATAGAGAGGCACGATCGGCCTTACCGTTCGGCTTGTTTGGTAAGAATTCAATTGTTTTCTTATGACGTTATCACGTAAAATTATCGTCAGTAAACCGACTTCACAGACAACCAAGTTTGTTTTCATTTTTATGTATTATAACAGTACCTTTTTCCCGTTCCCGTAAAAAAATCGGGAAATCTTCTCCTAATGAGTGACTGACACACAACGCACAGCCAAAGCTACTGGCCGTTGGAAGCTACATGAAGGTTTTTTGGGGAGTGTACGGGAGTACTAAGAAAGGATTCTCGAAATACCCACGGGAACGGGAAAAACGAGCTATGCGCGTATGAAGTCGCGGACAAAAGCTAGTACTTAATTATATATTATCTCAGTTGTAATAAGTGGTTCATATACCTACACAATTCCGTCAACTTCAGTATCCTGCAATTGGACTTTGTGGTAGTCTGATGGCTAGCAAGAGAGTAGGTCCTGCATTAGTACCCATTATTAAATTGTCAAACAAATACAGTTAAAAACCTTCTTACATTAAAGATGAAGGGGTTTCAAATACTCTTTTTACACAAAGCCAGTTCAACTCAAACTATTATTACGTACTAACCGTTTAACTACGAGTCACTCTAAAACATTGTTCGTAGCCAAGAATATCTTAGAAACAATTAGGATCTTCGGAAATTCCATTAACGCAGCTTTGGATGCTACCATCAGCTCTTCAAACAATCGCTTTTCTAAATTCTTAAAGTGTTCTGAGTTTTCATAAAATGTTCTTCGTGAAACAATTAAAACCCGCATGCCAATCTGGAAATGAAATGAAAACGATTTCGTTTGGTCTTTTATTTTATTCTGTGGAAATTACATAAAAACAGTATTTCTTAGACCAAGACCAATTAAATAAACATAAACAGAGCACTAAAAGACACTTTTGAATGTCAAGATTTTTTTATTTTTATTTGTGTTGTGTTTGCTCTTGACTCTAGTCTAGGTCAGAGATGACAGAGACAAAGTCTACGATGGAGCGAGCTTACCCAGAAGGAGCCTGATCACTCTAACTTTGAAGAGATTAGGGTTGTAAGCGTTTGGAAACACAGACGCAGGCAGAGAGTTCCACTCCTTTGCTGTGCGCATTATAAAAGACGATTGAAAGATTAATAGTAAAAAATAATAATTAGTGACTATAGTTGTTTATTCGCAAAGATATATTCTTATCGAAAAGATGGGATGAAACACTAGATCATGTGAGAGAAAAAAGAAGCCAGCTTTGTGTTAACCATTTGATACCTTTTTTTCGTTTGTTTTTCAATATATTGTAATAAAGTTTACAAATCAACATAATACTTGTCCGAAACCTTGAAAGGTTTATGTGACAAAGTGGAGGAAGCAGCTCGCTACACAGCATGATACGTAACACGGGTAAACTTAGGTATACCTAGGTAGGTACTTAAAAATTAAGTGATATCACCAGTAAAGTAATACTTTTTTAAGTTAAATTTACATTTGTTACTTGTACTGGGAAAATATTTGAGAAATTTTTAGGAATTTTATTTAGGGTTTCGGGTAGAATATATTTCCGCGTTCTTATGCCATACACATTTACAGCTGTAGGTAGTTTGTATGTGGGGAGGTAATCAATATTACGTAACTGTTTTGGTCTAATGTTTAAACTTAAGGAACTAATATTATTAAATTTATCCAAAATAATTTCCAACCTGAATTTATTAAAGACTGACATAACTTTACAATATTTAAGTACTAGTTGACCCAGTGAGCTTCCTACCACTTAAAATTAATAGGCTAGTTTCCACTATCAATAAATTGCAAAACTATTTAGTCTGTCAGTTAGAGTATTGAAAAATAATGGACACGTATTTTTTGTTTTTGTAAATCAATCAATATTGACAAAGATAAAATGCATCAAAACTCGGGAGAGGGGGCTGGTGACGTCACATCGCTAGTAAAATTGTACTATCATAGTGACGTCACGCGAGTTTTCAACGTACTGTATCTTCGTCATTTTTTGTTTACGTGGAAAAAGAAAAAATACGTGTGAAACATTTTTTGAAAATCTATCTGACGGACTAATTCGTTTTTTTCAGTAAAATACCCTATTTGTTTGTATTTTTTTTTCCTGAGAGAATTTTCTGAAATTACTACGGGAACGGGAAAAATCGGGACATGCGCTAACGAAGTCGCAGGTAAAAGCTAGTCAAAAATAAGACCTTCAACTTCAGAAAAGCAAAGAGAGGAAAATACTCACATGATCGACACACAATAAAAGAGTTCCAATAGAAACTGCTCCATTTCAGTGTCACACTTGTGGCATTCAGAATTGGTGCTGTCACACAACGTTATATGTTACGTGTTTCGTGTGTCAAAAGTTCTAGCTTTAATAAGTCGTTTTTCAATGGAAAGTTTTGTATCTGTCCGTTTTCAAATGTCATGTCGTGATGATTAGTCGATTTAGCATTTTGATCTCTGGTTTTGTTTGTAACCTTTTCATACCTTTTCGGCTGATTGGATTTGTATAAAACTTCGGTCATGAGTAGACCATGTCCTGATAGTATCTTGTACGGGAGCGTCCATTAATAACATGAGGCGTTTTGGGAGGGCGGGGGTCTAGCCGAATTTCACCCAATCTCACGTGGGGAAACGAGGGTCTGGGCAAATATCACGTTTTTTTTTCTGTTTTCTACAAGCAACTTAAGCAAAGCAACACTGTAAAATTGCGAGAAAAGTGGTCATTCAACAAATCGTGTAAAACGTGTTGTGTTTCTGAGCTGCTGAGCACCGGTGTGCGGTCCTCAGTGTACAAGCAGCACCACCGGGCAAAGTGCGATCCTTACGGATAGTCACATGTCTTACTCTAGGAATACGCATTTTGAAAAATCACACGTGAGTTTATTTCTAGCCAAATCTCGCGACATCTCACCAAGGAGGTTGGTAGGAGCTGAAAAATCACCAAAATCTCCTCACGTAATTAATGGACGCTCCCCAGTTATATCTGAAGTAACTTCAACAAAGTTACCACTAGAAATTCAACCTCAAAGAATTTCAACGCGGCACGAGCATCAAATATCAAAGTACGGCCACGTCTTTAGTTAAGACAACGACCCTCATAAAAACTGAAAAATGCAACAGCAAACTGTGAGGAACACGAGCTACATTCCACTGGTGTGTTTACGGAATTATAGTAAAGCGTATGAAAATTCGTTGCCAGGTTTAGAAGAAGTAAGTGAAGAAACATACAAAGGCAGATAGCGACTTTGTTTTATACTATTTCGAGATTAGAAACAAGCTGATAATTTGTGTCATCATCATCAGCCTATAGAAGTCCGCTGCTGGATTTAGGCCTCTTCTAGTGCAGGCATAGATATAATAAACAAGAGTGCAGGCCATTCAACTCGATTTCCAGCAACTCTCATCCAACTGTTACCAGCCACTCTGCGAAGATCGTCGCTCCACTTTTTTATCAAACCCATACGTGTGTGGTATCTATGGATAGGTCTTCAAAAATTATACATAAGGTTTCTAATATCATTTTTTTCTAAACTGAAAAGTTTGCGCGAGAGACACTTCCAAAGTGGTAAAATGTGTCCCCCCCCCTGTAAAAAAAATATGATGTACATTACCATACAAACTTCCACCGAAAATTAGTTTGAACGAGATCTAGTAAGTAGTTTTTTTTTAATACGTCATAAATCGTAAACCGTAATTTACCTTTCATTCAATCAACTCAAATATAAAAAAAAACATTTAATTTCATATAAATAAACAATAAATCTGTAATAGTTGTGTAAATGTGTGTGTAATAGCCTACGTTAATAATAATTATACAGTTACAGCGAACTACAAGAACTATGTTACTTGCTGCTACGGAACCCTTCATGGGCGAGTCCGACTCGCACTTGGCCGCTTTTCATTGATGCTCCGCTCCTGTTGATCGTGATGTCACATAGCCTGTAGCCTTCCTTATGAATGTGGCTATCATATTTAAATTAGCACGTTAAAACAAACAAACTCTTCAGTTTTATTATAATAGTATAGATAGACAACGTTTATTAAAATTCCGAAATATATGGGGTTGACCACGAGACATAATCATGGTAGGGGCAGGACAGTGGTAAGAAGGTAGCGCATAACAATTCCATGTTTTTAAATAATTTTTGGAGATCGATTGGGCTGACAGAATCTCAATTTGTCTATGCTCTCTGATTTATGTTGTTATTATGTTTTCTGCGACGTGACTACAAATTTTAAACTAATCTTCTAGTCTAGCTGACTGTCGTGACTGTCATGCTTGGCATAAGAATAAGGTTTTATAATAATAAAAATAAAGTTTGATTTGAGAGTTGTTTACAGTATATCTACTTTAACTCCGGTGCTGTATAACAACCAATTGTTTTTGACGTGATAACGTATTATAAATCAATGAACACCGGCTGCACGCATGAAAAAGTGTCACGTTCCGCCTAAGCCGAGCGTGCAAGCGAGAGCGTGGAACGAGCGATAGAGAAGCACGATCGGCCTTACCGTTCGGCTTGTTTGTTAAGAATTCAATTGTTTTCTTATGACGTTATCACGTAAAATTATCGTCAGTAAACCGACTTCACAGACAACCAAGTTTGTTTTCATTTTTATGTATTATAGCAGTACTTATATTTCTTATGCTAACTTTTGCCTGCAACTTCGTAAGCGCATATCCCGTTTTTCCCGTTCCCGTAAAAAAATCGGGAAGTCTTCTCCTAATGACTGACTGACACACAACGCACAGCCGAAGCTACTGCCGTTGGAAGCTACATGAAGGTTTTTTGGGGAGTGTACGGGAGCACTAAGAGAGAATTTCCTGAAATTCCCACGGAAACAGTAAAAACCGGTATATGCGCGTGTGAAGTCACGGTCAGAAGCTAGTAATAATACCTATATATAGACTTGAGGGAAACATTGCAAGTACAGAAAGTGATAATAAATTAATTTAAATTGACCTTCACTATTTATAAAGAACTTTTCAGGTTTCCTATTAATCAGGAAGTTTAAACTCGAAGTATTGAATCTGATAGATGTTTTACAGCTTCCCACGTCTTTGAAGGCAATGATTGACGCGCAAGCAAAGATGTTTTCTTTACCATTGTCTTCCTTTTCATGACATGACATGTACTTGATAGAACCCAAATAATTTCTGTGTCCTTGTAATTTCTTGGTATTTTTTTTTTATTTTTATTTGTGTTGGGATTGCTCTTGACTCTAGTCTAGGTCAGAGATGACAGAGACAAAGTCTACGATGGAGCGAGCTTACCCAGAAGGAGCCTGTTCACTCTAACTTTGAAGAGATTAGGGTTGTAAGCGTTTGGAAACACAGACGCAGGCAGAGAGTTCCACTCCTTTGCTGTGCGCATTATAAAAGACGTTTGGAAACGCTTAGTGCGAATAAGTGGAATAGTAACAAGGTAGGGATGGTCAGATGCAGTGCGTCTGGATGTCCGATGGTAGAAGGGGGCCGGTGGGTGGAGGTCGTGGAGTTCTTGGGCACACTCACCGAAGTACAATCTGTAGAAGATCGACAAGCAGGCAACCTTACGGCGATGAGCCAAGCTATGTAGCTTGGCTCATCGCTTCTGTTGTCCAAAAATACTTATTTTTCACAGTAAAAGATTTCTAAATTACAGCCTGGATCAACGATTTAACATGCTTTTCAAAGCACGGAGGAGTCTCGGTACACCATCCACGGGCCGACCTCAACAAGCGCACTTAACCTTGGTGATTGACCCATGTTTCTTTTTAAAAATGAGAAAACATCAAATGACTCCTTCCGCTTTGGGCGGAGCGAAAAGTGTGTCAGACGCTTACCGACTAAGACCTATCCATGTTCTTCTTAACGCCTTTTGCGTTCCAGGGCCGCAAGACTGAAGTCAAATTTACTGACTTCTAATAATTAATCTGTAACGATTGCCAATGATTTACAAATGGCAGCCGGGACCAACGGCTTAACGTGCTTTCCGAGACACGGAAGAAAATCGGTATGTTAAGATGGTCACCCATCCACAGACCTACCGCAGCAAGCTTTGCTTAAACTTAAAGATCAACGCTGTCATAATTTAGCCACAAGTTCCTCTTATGACCCCTTTTGAAACTTATATTAGACAATATTCTATTCCCTAACAATAAAGCCATTGTACAAACAAAGGCTGAATTTTATTGTGTTATTCATCAGACAGAAACGTGGCCTGGCTAGTAATAAAATATGAAGCTTCTTCAGTTTCCGGATGCAGGCAACGACACAATAACAGTTGCCTTTTATTTTCTTCTTGAATGTTTGCTTTGCTTGCAGTCTTATGAAAAGGTAAGTTTTAAGGCTACTTTGTTAGACATATTATTTCATTTATTCCATTTACTCGGACAAAGGATAAGCATTGCCATACAACATGTTTGTTTTTTTTACTACTATTAGGCATACGTTTGACCACTATCTCACCTGATGGTAAGCGAAGATGCGGTCGAAGATAGAGCACGCTTGCCTAGAAGTAACCTCTTGACTTAAAGTAGATTTAAGATTATTTAAAGTTGAAGTTAGTAAGTTAGGAGTTTTTATTTTGTGTTATTTACCTATATACAGTAATAGTTAGTTTTACCGACACAATATTCCATTCGTTTCTGAACGTATTTTGTACATTATTACATATTTCTTAAAAAAAAATATAAAAAATTGTTGCCCATCGATATCGGGAACAGGGTCCAAGTTACCCGCGGTCAGGGCTCCAGAGAGAGGAACCCCCCCCTAACAAAACTAGCCGTGTCCAGAAGTACCTCCTACTGCTTTCTGAATAAAGTTTTTGATCCAGCTGCCTAAAGAGAGCCTCCGAAGGTGTTGACCGAGACTTGTGGATATTAAGCCATTGGCTAATATGACTATCGGACATTAGTCCGATAGTCATTAGAGATTGCGGATTCCACACATTCATTCATTGATTCATTCTCGGCTTGCGAGGCGAGGCGAGAAAGATCACTCTATGACTTCATAGAGTGATCTTTCTCGGCTTTCATGGAGGTTTTCATCATGCAGGAAGATTATTTCTACAACCATTACACGCCTCTTAATTCGGTCACGACCACAATATCAGGCTTATAAGTAGCAATAGTCCTATCAGTGATGATTATATAATTATTATTAGAAGTACTAGTGAAATCACATGGATTCAATATTTTACTATAGAGGGTTTAGCGATAAGGTTTAGGCATATTTTAAAAATTTCTTGTCTCCGTGTAAATTTAATGAGCAACTTCTTCCAAGAACGAGTCAATAAAAAAAAATAGTCTTCTCATATATACAATAAAAAATTTCGCAAACTAATTTTGATCAGCAGATGTAAACTTATTACATAGGCATTAGACATAACTTTCTTTTAAACAGTACATAGTTTCCTTTAGGTACAGTTTGTAGCTGAATGGTGGCAGCTGCAAAATCAGCGTCAAGTGGTATACCTTGCGTTGCCAGCTGGCATTATGCTGAGCTGAGGCCCTTTTGGCATTAATAGTTTTAATTATTTATTTTGTTAATTTTTAAGGTGTTTTATTTATGTTATGCCAATAAACACAATTTTCTTTCTTTTCTTTCTTACTAGTATACCTATGAAATACTTTTACACGTCGCCGTCGCCTGCCGCTATTTCATAGAAATACAAAAAAAAGCAGTGCGACACGTCGCATACCTTTATACTGGCAAAAGCAGAATACATGGGCAAAAACAGCTTTGACGATAAATGACCATACCTTTCCGTTACACCCTTTTCAGCTATAAAAAGTACTAGTGGACGTCACGCGGTTTCACTTGCGTAGTTCCCGTTCCCGTAGGAGTACGTGGATAATATATAGCCTATGTTACTTCCTGATAATGTAGCTATCCAATGCTAAAAGAATTTTTCAAATCGGTCCAGTAGTTTCGGAGCCTATTCAATTCAAACAAATCTTTCTTCTTTATAATATTAGTATACATAAATACTGTTTATAATTATTTTGAAAGTACTTTCGATCTCTTAGAGAAGTTTTAAGATAGCCCATTAAAATTCACAAATTTCAATAAATTACTTGAATAAAAACAACACGCAGACTTGTCAAAACAAGACGGAGTCGGGGGTATATAATACTTTTAAGTGCTTAGTCGCTTATAAACTGATGATACTTAAAGGACTGGGTACATTTTATCCCACAAAAGATAACGAGCAAAAATCTAGTAATGGATTATAATAAAACTGGTAAATTCAAAGAAGATTCGTGTATTTGTGGCCATAAATCATTTTGCTGACATCGTTAAAGTAAGAAAAAAGTTGACTAATGTCATTCAGAACAGAATTCATCCGAAGCGAAAACTGACGCGACGGACCAATACAAATTTATCGTAATCGAAATAATTCCGTTTCGTATTTATTTTTTCAATGCAAATGGCGAAAATTTCCATGCATATGAGTATAAAGATAAATAAGCTATACAATCGAGAACCATTTCGTTTGATGCTTCTATTCGAAAACGTTTTCGTCTCGGAGATACAAACTAAGATACGTCTAACATTGAAACTTTCCAATCGATTATTACTTAACTCCAAACAGACAAACAAACCGTGGAATATATTAAGAGCATGGTGAATATGGGAGAAAGGATGGGTTCTTTCCATGGCTGTTCTCATGGCAATTCATTAAATAATATCTATACAGAGTAAGCGTGGTCATATTTAGGGGTGATATTGGATAGCTGATATACATTAAGGATTAAAATATAGAAAAACAAAACAAAATCGGCATAGCACGAAGGATCGTCAAACTGAAGTGACAGGGGGCAGCGCACATTGCTCGCAAAACAGATCGTCGATGGGACCGAAAAATTCTGGGATGGCGACCGCGTACCTACTGGAAGACACAGCCTTGGAAGGCCTCCTACAAGGTGGACCGATGATCTGGTGAGGGTCGTTGCTGATGGATGCGCGACGTACAGGACCGGTTGTTGTGGCGACACTTGTGGGATGCTTGATGGATAATAGAATGAAACGTAGAGTTACTTACCAGCTCCTCTCCATGGGATACGACCAATTGGAACCTTGCAATAGTTTCTAACATTTTATAAGGACCCGTGTAGGCCTATGTGAAATAAAACTTTTATTTTAAATTAAGACTACAATTTTCAGAATTTTTCAACATAACTACATTTTAATAGAAGTCTTGACCTTGGGTTTCCAACATTGCTATGACGTCAAATCTTTATATCTCCAAAGTAGTCGATATAAAATCCATTACAATGATCGTAGCAATACGGATTTTGATGTTTCTGTTATTATGATGGCTCACATAACATCTGTCATCACATTTGACCAGGCTAGCCAAATACCAACGCGTGAGATGTTATGCAATACCCTTTGTTCTCACTCCCATAGACCAATGGGATGGCTTTCAACACGATCATGCAAAGATCAGGGGCATAACTAATGTCAATAAACTTTGAGAGGCTGCTGAAAAATTGCTAATGGCAAAATCCAGAAACACTATTCTTTAGCTCGGAATTGAAGGCCTATATTCCATTCCGAGCTTAAGATTAGTGTATATGTGTACCACACGCTCAGCATTCGTGCTTGCTACACATCAACTCTTTAAGTTGTTGGCCAGATTTTCCCGTCATCTATTGTTCTGGTTTGTGAAGCTAGAGAGAATCTTACCAAACCTTTATATTACAACTAACTTTTGACTGCAACTTCGTTCGCGTATATCCCGTTTTTCCCGTACCCGTAGAAATTTCAGGAAATCCCAGAAACCTACATCTCAAATTTTAGCCTTCTACGACCAGCAGTTTTGGCTGTGCGTTGTCTGTCAGTCGACCAGGATTGAATTTTACTGCTGAAAAATTACTTTTGCAAAAGCATGCTAATTAACTCAATTACTGAGTTAATGTTTTCTCCTTTCTTACTTGCGTGCATCTCTCAAATGCATCAGACCTCATCATCACTTCAACAGCTTTTTTTGTATGAGAAATCATCAAATAGATTGCTTTCGCTCTGGGCGAAGTGTGAAGGAGTGTCAGACTCTTACTGAATATAATCCATCCGTGTTCCTCTTAATGCCCTTTACGTTCCAGGGCCGCATTAACTCTTTCTAACTAATTTCGCAACCCTGGGATAAGCAATCGATCAATTAAAAAAAAACAGTCAAATCAATCAATCAATAATGAGGGCTAAGAAGTTGTTTATCAGTATTATACAATACATGGAACAATTATTTATCTAGCCAGCACAATCCAGTTACTGAGAGCATGATACAATTCAGGCCTTTAAATTAAAAATAAAGTAATATACGCCATTTTCCAAGTTTTCTTTGACTCGACTCTAACGGGTTGGACCCCTAATTACCCCTTTTGATCCACCGCGTCTGCGTCTGAATTCTTATTGTAATTTTATGCTAAGCTGGTTGCCAAATCTTCGTTTCTTTTTCTGAATTTCTGATCTTTAGCAACGCAAATAGTCAAAGAAAAAAAGAAATGGTTCCAAAGTAACGTTACCGTTTTGAACCAAAATAACTTTTTAAGAATTCATAATCAAGACCAATTAAGTAAGTAATATCCTATCAATTCTATTTGCTGGCAGCACAGATGTTCGATGAGGCCGAAACGATCTGGAGCAGCGACCACGTACCGGAAGACGTTGCGATGGTAGTCCTCCCACAAGGTGGACCGATGACCTGGTGGGGGTCGCGGGTAGACGATGGATGCGAGACGCACAGGACCGGTTGTTGTAGCGACACTTGTGGGTTGCATATATGTCCAGCAGTGGACGTCTTTCATCTGATATGATGCGTAGACTTTTCTCAATTACATATACATAGGGGTCGGCTGCTAGTCTAATCGGTAGGCTGTATTTTACATGCAGCGACTTCAAATCTGACCTCCAGAACCCAGTTACTGGGTAACTCAGTAATCCTTGGTAAGACTGGTATCAGATTTTCTGACAAATCAAATGACAGGCTTGACTAACAGGTTAAAGTGCTTTCCAAGGCACTGATGAACCTTGGTTTGTAATAGATGGTCACCCATCCGCGAATCAACCTAGGCAAGCCTTCCTTAACTTCGAAGGTCGAGCTTTTGGCTGTTATTATTTGGCCACGACATCCTCTTCGTAGATACAATTAACACTAACACTACAATTTTGACAAAAAATTACATTTAATAACTACAATGAAAACACAAATTATAAATATTTTTTATTAGACCATACAAAATCGAGTAAAACGAAATAATAAAAATAATTTTGTATTTGCTAACTATACAATAAAACTTGTCATCTCACTTAGGAATGACGGTCTGAGTGCCGCCATCCAGTGACACAATATTGGGCCATCTACCCTGCCGGCTACAGTGGCCACGAGGCTGCTGTTTAGCATTGTATCTAATTATGTTCCTTCCTCATTTAATTTCTCATAATTTCTGCTTTTTATACTACGCTGTCTATAAAAATAAAGCAGAACTGCAAATGGCGTGCGTCAATCAGGTACTTGAAACAGCTGGTACTCGACAGAATATTGACCACTTGGTTTATTGACGTAAGGATAAGTCTCTGATTCGTATTTGATTGCCCCTATATACGCGTCAACGAGTGTTATGGGATCACTTTCACATCTTATGATAAGATTGTTTAGGGTGGAAAAAATAACGCCATGTTGAGGCAAAATGTAGGAGAGGATAGTGAAATCTTACAAAATTAATGTCTTTATTGCATTTAAAATTAAAAATCTATTAAAATAACGAGCTTTTGCCCTCGATTTCGTACGCTTATATCTCGTTTTTTCCCGTTTCCGTAAGTATTTCCGGAAATCCTCTCTTAGTGCTCCCCAAGGAACCTACATGCCAAATTCCAGCTTTCTATAACCACGTAGTTTCGGCTGTGAGTTGTCTGTCAGTCAGTCACAGTCACCAGTAACGGAAGTATTTTATATATATTGATGACCATTGATTAAGTTACCTATGGGTATTTGTCATGTCATTGTGAATCAAAAGCAGACTTGATGGGCCTGAAGCTGATTTCAGATCTAGGACTACATTTTTTTGCTTAACCTATGTCTTTTTCTTCCTTTCATCTCTTACCCTATATCCCAAACCGAGGTTATAGTTGTCACCTATGCTAAGGCACGTGTACGTTTCATTCAGATCGGATCAGCCATTACGACCTGAAGAGGTAAGAAATAGACAGACAGTTGTATATTTTCGCAATTATAAAATTAGTATGGATAGGAATTATTATTTGGTGTGGTTTACAGAAATAACTCTCGCCAATCATTACATACGGTCTACCGTTCTACCTGTGCAGAATATTGACATCAAACTCGACAACAGAATAAATTGAATTTAGTTTCCCGGGAATGAAATTAAATTTAGTTTTCGGGGGCCAACGAATACACAACATGCATGACGTGTGGCACAACCAACAACGTTTTCTCAGGAAATTCGAATTTTACTCCCCAAAAGCAATATTTAGATGAAACCTAATCTTATTCTAGATTATATTTATTTTCTCGATTGTATGAATGTTACTCCCTTACATTGAGAGCAAGTCTGTAATCTTCGGTCGATTTACCGAGAAAATTACGTCGAAATTGGGAAATTTACTTTGTATTCACTATTTGTTAAGAGTGAAAAATTTTCACAGCTCCCTGTATCTCAATTCTTTTTGTTTATTCCTTCTATCTTAATATCTAAAGACTTTTTCGAAAATGTTTTTGAAAATTTATGTATTGCCATATTATTTGTCTGTTATTTTACCAATATGATCTGAAGATCTGAGATAGAATCAGAATCAATTCTGGTATTTATGGTTTTAAGAAGCATTCGCATAGCTGTCACAAAACTGACAAAAAAACCTCTAATTTTGGCATTGATTGTCGATGAAATGGCCATGCAACTTGAATTTTAAAGCTTTTTAAGTACAAGAATTAGCTTTCTGTCAACTACACAACAACTGTATAAGATTCGACTAGCAATCCTTTTTTTTTTTTTATGGATGGGAAATCATCCCCTCCCGCTCTGGGTGAAGCAGAAGGGAGTGTCAGACTCTTACTGACTAAAACCCATCCGTGCTCCTCCTAATGCCCTTTGTGTTCCAGGGCCGCGGCGACTCTTTCGAACAGATTCCGCAACCCCGGCAGGCACTGGCCCTACCGGGCCCCATCTACTTTGCTGACATCTCTTTGAGGCGCGCGTGGAACACAGCGCGCCGTCGACCTGGGCGTGGTCCTGATCAGATGACGAGCCACCCAATGCTCGCCGTCCGCAGACCTGCGCCTACGGTGGCCGGGAATCACTCTGCGATTCCCGACGCCCGGGACGTCTTCTTCTGTTGCGACTAGCAATCCTAGCATCCGAATTTGTACTAAACATCCCTCGCTTTTTGAAGAGCTGTTTCGGTTTTCAGGATGGCAGTTTTTCTACTGCATCGTGTTCGTGAAAGCCCCTTGGGGGATCCGGGATTTGTGAAGGTCTATTGTGAGTTCTGAGTATGGCAACGATAGGACCTAGGTGCCTTTCGGGTACCTACGCAATCTGGTAAGTAAACGAACCGGAGATAAACATCACAATCTATGGGCTGACCATGGTGAGTGTAGGCATACCAAAGAGGCACTTCCCTCTGTAGATGGCCGATTCACAAAACAAGCCCTAAGACTGACTAAACAACAGTTGAATACAGTCAAAGCCGTAACAACTGACCACGGGTCTTTTAATAAACACCTCTATGCTATAGGAGTCACTGACAGCCACTATGCAGAGCCTGCATGGAGGAGGATGAGACAGCAGCACACCTGCTTCTAAGCTGCCCGGTAGTCGCGGATTACAGGGCTAAGTTCTTCGGAAACCCAGGTACCCTCAGTGAGATAGTCGGTAACACCAAGGCGTTGCTGGCCTTCCTTGGGGAGCTGGGGTGGATCGAATGACACAATTGTCCTACCTGCACGCAAAATACGCTCTTAGTTGCGGAAACCAGCCCAGGCCAGGTTACATACAGGTCTATTGTGACATCTACGAGCACACTTCCTACTAAAGTATAGAAAAAAACAGTCAACAGTCGTGACAGCTATTACGTAGATATGTTACTACATACCTTCTGAAGCTTAAATTATCAGTTTTATAGCTAGTTTAAACTCCACAGTTTCTTGGTGCCGAGTCCCAAAGATCTTTAAAAAATTCTTCGTCGGGCAGACAGCAACATTTCTCTAAAAATGGTTACATTTTTAATTTTGCTTTCTATTTCTGGCTTTTATTTGGATAATTATTATTGGTGGCCGTTTTGGTCTTATGAAATACATACTGAAATTTTTATCAAAAACAGAAAATAATGAATATCACAGAACACTAAATTAAAAAAATTGTAAAAGAGCATGTATGTCTATGTAAGTTTGTTTACGTAATATTGTATTGTTGTAGACCCGAAAAGATAAGTGTGTGCTAGCCTAATGGTATCCCGTGTCGGAGCCTACAGGAGGTCGAAAAGCATTAGCAAGATGTGAAAGCCGATATTATTATGGAAGCCAACAACTTCACCAACAAAGATGCTAAAAATAGGATAAATAAAGACGTCTACTCGAAAAATCGAGAGAAAACGGAAATCAGATCCAGATGATGTGTAGAAAAGATGATATGAAAAATGTAGGCCTATTTTTTTAGTACCTAATAAGATCTAGCTTACGAGGTATAGCATTACCCAATTAGGGGTTAATAAGAAAGGGTTGTTCAGGTCAAATAGGCATATAGAGCGACAGCCGAGACAGACAATAAAAAACTGGGCAAGTGCGAGTCGGACTCGCGTGCAAAGGATTCCGAACGAATTTTTTTTTAAAACATGGTTTTAGGGTTCCGAACAAAAAACGGAACCCTTATAGGATCACTCGGGTGTCTGTCTGTCCGTCTGTCACAGCCAGTTTTCTCCGGATCCACGGGACCGATTCTGTTGAAATTTGGTACACATATGCACTTCTGTATCCCAAACACGGACGCGTTACGTAAATCATTAAATTTTTAGTATGGGGGTCACTTTTGGGGGTCAACGTAGAAAATTTCAAAAAAAAGTTTTTTGAACAATATTGTGTGACATATCAAATGAAAAGACTTACTGTGAGGGTTTGAAATATTTTTTTTTCATAATTTTAAAATAAATGGTTTTGAAGTTATATAAGAAATTATACGAAAAATGACCATTCCCCCCCCTTATCTCCGAAACGACTGAGCCTAAATGTTGAAAAAAAATGGAGATAATAGATCTTTACCTAAAGATTACAGGAAAACTATTAGAAGTCTGTGGTATTAAAATAACATGTTAAAAAAATTAAATTCGTTCGGAACCCTTTGCACGCGAGTCCGACTCGCACTTGGCCACTTTTTTTAAAACTATAGGCTTATTATACATTTTCCTGTAATCTATAAGTAAAAATCTAATATTTCCATATTTTTAAAATTTTAGACTTTGTAGTTTCGGAGATAAGGGAATGGTCATTTTTTGTCTAATTTCTTGAATAACTTCTAAATCATTTATTTTAAAATTATGAAAGAAATACAATTAAAACCATCACAGTAAGTCCTTTCATTAGATGTGTCACACGATATTGTTCAAAAAACTTTTTTTTTAGTTTTCTAGTTTGACCCCCAAAAGTGACCCCCATACTAAAAATTTAATATTTTACGTAACATGTCCGTGTTTGGGTCACTGAAACTTCATATGTGTACCAATTTTAACAGCATCGGTCTAGTGGGTCCGGAGAAAACTGGCTGTGACAGACAGACAGACAGACACCAGAGTGCTCCTATAAGGGTTCCGTTTTATGTTCGAAACCCTAAAAATACTAGTATTCAGCTCCATCCGGATATACTGGAAACTGATATTATATTTTGGAAAAATCTAGGCAAATAATAGCTTGTAACTTGGCTAGATCTATAGGATCGCATTTTGTCATTAAAATCTCTTGCGGCAGATTTTTCAATTGTCAGCTACTTTTTAACTCGAGAATGATGTGGCTGTTTGTTTGACAAATAACCACAAAACGCTATCTTTCATTCCTCACTTCAAATTTTCCAATCTTTTAACCGTGAAATCGTCGTTAAGAGGAAACGCAGGCGTAGAGACTATGTATGTAAAAAGTCATAATTCGAGGTTTGGCTCTCGCCTGTTTCCTCCTCCAATATTTGAATGATTTGTAAGATACTAGTGGACGTCACGCGGTTTCACCCGCGTAGTTCCCGTTCCCGTGGGAGTACGGGGATAATGTATAGCCTATGTTACTCCCTGATAAGGTAGCTATCTAATGCTAAAAGAATTTTTCAAATCGGTCCAGTAGTTTCGGAGCCTATTCATTTCAAACAAACAAACAAACCAATCTTTCCTCTTTATAATATTAGTGTAGATTACATATCCTTATCCATACTAATATTATAAGTGCGAAAGTAACTCTGTCTGTCTGTCGCGCTTTCACGCCAAAACTACTGAACCGATTTAAATGAAATTTGGTACACAGTCTAGAGCCTGAGAAAGGACATAGGCTACTTTTTATTCCGGGAGTATGTTCCTTAGGGACCACGCGGGCGAAGCCGCTAGCAGAAGCTAGAACTGAATAGAAACGATACATACTGGGTCATTCTAGTCTATTCCATTTCGATATCGAGCTTCACCTGAGTGACAAAGCTCACAAAGTTAACTTTATTACACACAACATAAAGGTCTTATGTTTATACGAATTTGATACTCACCTTGGATTCCGCTTTCGAGACACTACTCATCTTTCCTTATTTGGTGATATATTAACCGTACAAGCACTAGAATCCTAAAAAAATACTCAAAATTGTCCGAAAAACCGCTGTCAACAGGGCCCTAGTGTACAAATTTGGCAACTATTAATGAAAAACTAAAAACATCTTTTAAATCGATTCAATATTGGACGAGGAAACAGGCGCGAGCCAAACCTCGAATTAAGACTTTTTACATACAAAGTCTATCCACCCGCGTTTCTTCTTAATCAATCCGCATAGCCTTCCTTTTCACGACTATATTGGATTCGGCTCTCTGTTTAACCAGATAACCAGATGCAGTTGAGTAGGTACCAGAATTTTACGTGGAGAATGAATGCTGAATTGCCTGACAGATCTCCATAACCCAATGGCGGTGGAAAAACTAGTCATCATCATCATCATCCAGCCGAAAGATGTCCACTGCTGGAAATTGGCCTCCCCAAAAATGGGGGGGGGGGGTTGGCGATCGCAGTGTATGGTGTTGAGTTTTACAGAGAACGCTGCTGCGCATTCTCTTGTGAGTCTCTTAATCGCCTCTTACGACACTCACGGGAAGTGATGGGATGGTATTATTCTTTTACGGCACTGGCCGACACCATACGGCAGAACTGCCAAAACTAGTGTTAGATGCTCACTTCTGACATTTCATGAACATGACAAAAAGCTATTGTTATCCCGTCTATTGTTTCAGGGTGCCTAAGCCCCGAAATATTTAACATTCGCTTCCACTCTGTTAATAAGAAACTGTAATAAACGACCTAATATTTGTAACAGCTCAAAAACATCTAACAGAATCTCTGTGTTATTAAAATAATTATCTCACTTAGTTTAAATAATAAACATCGCATGAAATTAATGTTTCTTGTTTCTTTCTAAATATTAATGGGCAGAAAATATTAAAATGCGCAAAGAAAACTAATGTCTTCTGTACTGTAAGGAAATATTATTTTAATGATGACTATGAAATTTTGTAAGTGTGTTCTTACATTATTAATGACTAGCTGTGCCCGCGACTTCGTTCGCGTGGATGTCGAAAAATATCTGTTGCATAGATAAAATCTACTTTAAGTTAATACCTTGCGTATCCTGATCTCAAAATTAAGATAATAGGAAAAGGGTAATGCGGGGCACTCTACCATCTCTTCCGGTTGAAATGCCGATTAGCCCGGGTAATCTCCTGGTACATACCTACCTCGAGCTAGGTATCAAAATCAACAAAACCGACTATCGAATGAACGGTGGTAGGTAGTCTTCAAACTACGAAACAAAGAAACTGATGAATAAAGTTGATTCTTAATTTTGTACAGCCTTAATTTTGTCTCTGGCGAGGCGGCGAGCCTCCTTGCCGGACTGCCGCCATGGGATCTAGAGGCGAGAGCCCTCGCGCTCCTTTACGAATGGCGCGTGGAGGCGCTACGCCGGCGATACGACCAGATGTCAACACTGCGAGGATCGCCCGGAGGACACGGTGGACCATACGGTGGAGGTCTGCCCTGCTTGGGCGGAGCACCGCCGTGTCCTCGTCGAGGCGATCGGCGACGGCGACCTGTCGTGGTCGGCCCTGTTTCAAGCCATGGTCCGGAGCGAGGAGACTTGGGAAGCGGTCACCTCCTTCTGCGAAGCAGTAATGCTGGCGAAGGAGGAAGCCGAACGCGTGAGAGAGAGGGAAACCTCAGGCCCCAGCCGCCGCAACAGAAGAAGACGCCCCGGGCGTCGGGAGTCGCAGGGCGATTCTCGGCCACCGTAGGCGGGGGCCTGCGGACGGCGAGCATTGGGTGGCTCGCCGTCTGATCAGAACCAGGCACAGGTCAACGGCGCACTGTGTTCCACGCGCGCCTCAAAGAGCTGTCAGCATTAAAGACGGGGTCCGCTAGGGCCAATTCCTGCCGGGGTTGGAGGAGGAGGAACACGGATGGGTTTTAGTCAGTAAG
This sequence comes from Lacanobia wlatinum, assembly GCA_947578705.1. Classification (NCBI taxonomy): domain Eukaryota; kingdom Metazoa; phylum Arthropoda; class Insecta; order Lepidoptera; family Noctuidae; genus Lacanobia; species Lacanobia wlatinum. Next base: position 17,261,409 of record OX388044.1, read on the forward strand.
AGTTTGACACTCCCTCCTGCTTCACCCAGAGCGGGAGGAGTCATTTGATAATTTCCCATCCTTAAGAAAAAAAAGCACAAAGAAACAGTTTCTTTGATTTTCCCTGACAATTGCAGATTACAGAACACCGATATTTTTTTTACATTTTATGTTAATTAGTTCTACCGGGTTTATAGAATCGATTTACTGTGTAAGAATAATCGAATTTTTTAAATCGATATTTAGTAGGTACTGAAAGAGGAGACTTATTAAATGAGGAGCTCGTAGCTAAATAATAACAGTCGCACGGGTCGATCTTCATGGTTTACCAACTCTTGCCTAGGTGTCTCTGTGAATAGGTGACCATTTTATTTAACATACCGCGACTTCGCCGTGTTGATCGGAAGCTGATCCGAATATAGTTGGGAAAAGGTTAAGCATATATTAGAAAAGACAGACAATACCATTTGGCCCCAATTGGGGCTGACGGTCCTTGAGAGAGTAACTCTGCCGTTTTATGTCCTTTTCATTGAATGGCGGCCTAAATGATCCCCAATGCGCAAATGTGTCAAAGTGGCGAATGGGTCTGTCATGTGACAAAATTTAATTAACAGGCTGGCAGATGCTTAGGCTGTCTATGAATAGGGTAGGTAAATGTGTGACGAAAATATAATTATGAAATTATTTATTTTTTGGGTATCTTAAATTCTATTAAATACCGGGATGTCACCTAGACCGTCTCCCTAGTGGATAAACGTTTGTAATCTGTGCCCAGTTTTGCCAACTGTAGATTAAGTGTTTTTCGCAAATCATTTCAGTTTTTTACCATGAAGCATCATCTGCCTAGCCTTTTCCCAGCTATATTGGAGTCAGCTTTCAGTCAAACGGGATTGGAGCGGCTGCCTACCAGTCCTGTACAACCCTACAATACTGGGTAACACGATACTTCTTGGCAAGACTGTAGGTGTCAGATTTGTCGGCTTCTGACAATCCGTAAAGACTGCCTGAGATCTCTTCTCGGTAGGTATGTTAAACTGGTCACCCATCCACAGACTGACCTTGGCAAGCGTTGCTTAACCTTGAAGATCGACCCAGGCGTCTATTATATTCCGTGGTACATAGGAATCTCGGTATGTTAAAATGGTCACCCATCCACAGACTGACCTTGGCAAGCGTTGCTTAACCTTGAAGATCGACCCGGGCGGCTATTATATTCCGAGGTACGTAGGAATCTCGGTATGTTAAAATGGTCACCCATCCACAGACTGACCTTGGCAAGCGTTGCTTAACCTTGAAGATCGACCCGGCCGGCTATTATATTCCGTGTTTCGTAGGAATCTCGGTATGTTAAAATGGTCACCCATCCACAGACTGACCTTGGCAAGCGTTGCTTAACCTTGAAGATCGACCCGGCCGGCTATTATATTCCGTGGTACGTAGGAATCTCGGTATGTTAAAATGGTCACCCATCCACAGACTGACCTTGGCAAGCGTTGCTTAACCTTGAAGATCGACCCGGCGTCTATTATATTCCGTGGTACATAGGAATCTCGGTATGTTAAAATGGTCACCCATCCACAGACTGACCTTGGCAAGCGATGCTTAACCTTGAAGATCGACGCGGCCGGCTATTATATTCCGTGTTACGTAGGAATCTCGGTATGTTAAAATGGTCACCCATCCACAGACTGACCTTGGCAAGCGTTGCTTAACCTTGAAGATCGACCCGGCCGGCTATTATATTCCGTGGTACGTAGGAATCTCGGTATGTTAAAATGGTCACCCATCCACAGACTGACCTTGGCAAGCGTTGCTTAACCTTGAAGATCGACCCGGCCGGCTATTATATTCCGAGGTACGTAGGAATCTCAGTATGTTAAAATGGCCACCCATCCACAGACTGACGTTTTTACGTGAAGCGGCTGCCTACCAGACTTCCACAACCCATTAATTGGGTAACACGGTAGTTCTTGGCAAGACTGGAGCCAGATTTACTGGCTTCTGACAATCCGTAACGACTGCCAAAGATCTTCAAATGACTAAATGTTATTTTTTTTTCCTTTGGTATTAAGAGTTTCACAAATAATATACGCATTCATTCATGAAACAATTCTAAACTGTTACTATTTAATTATCTCAATAGATGGCGGTGCGTGTATGTGCTTCACGTAATGAAACTTTAAACGAAACCTTTAAATACAAATATCTTTTCATAGAGTGAACCGATTGCGATGAAACAAAAACTAAGTTATACCTCCAGTTACGTACATTTATCTACGTTATTTCTGTACTTTTTACGTGATGCCTGCACATCCAAACAGATAAACAGACAAACAGACAAAAATTCCAAAAATGATGGAAATGGGTTCTGTAAGTTACCCTTTATCTCCCTAGCTATTTTTTAATTTTTTATTTTGAATGTACAAAAACGACTCTTCAACAGATTTATTATATGTATAGATTTATCAGCAACAAGCGTTTTTTTAGGCGAACACCTACCTCATCATCATAATCTACGCTCCGACTTCGCCCACTGCTGATTTTTTACATCTACGTACTTTGAGGCAAAAATAAAGTTAGTTATCATCTATTTAAATGTAGACTATCATTAAAAAAAATGGTTGTCTGTAAAGTCGGTTTACGGACGATAGTTTAATGTGACAACGTCATAACAAAACATTGATGAAATGATTTCACGTTACAATGAGCGTAACGGGATAATAGTCATCCTTTTTCATGCGTGCAGCCGGCGTTCAACGATTTATTAGACGTTGTCACGTCAAAAACTCTGTCAAGAATTAAAACATTTAAATGTGCTAATTTACTGCCAAAAAACTTAAGATAAGTTGATTAAGCAGTAATTTTCAAGAAACTACTAAAACCTAACGTGAACAATCAACTTAAAACTGAAGCAAGTTGGAACGCAAATTCACTACTAAAGAAAACTAGGTACAATTGCAATAACTGAAACAGTAGTGAGCCCAAATCTGGCATGCAGCCATTGAGTAACTCAACGACTTTCAATAACACGGTACCTATCAGCCATTTCATATTTAATGCTATAAATCAATCACTGGATCCGCAAGACAGAAATAAAATCGACTTCCATCTATATAAAACAACGACTGGGTAGTAAATAAATAATATTTGAACCGTGAAGAGAGACTTGCCACGTTAAGTTCAAAGCCAACAGTGAGAAATCTGATAATATTTTTATTGACAAAGAAATAGATCCTGCATTCTTTTTGTGAGGAAGCTGTGCAAAGGGCTAAATATAACTAGTTTTTGCAGTACTGCCAAGGTTGTATCTATTTATTTCAACTGTACTGTTTAATAGACAAGACCTTGAATATCAAATAAAATTGCTACAAAAATTAAAACGCGCCTGCCATTATGTTTTGCTCAGCCGTGTTATATTACTCTGAAAAAATTGTTGACCGACACAACGCATAAACATTGAAGTTTGAAACTGGATGACTGGATACTTGGCACAAATATGGTTTATAACCTTGAACGTATTGTAGAATACTTTTATCTATTTAGACCATCTGATCTGATGATCTTTAACTTTCTCGCGGCCGAACCCGCCTGGCAGAAGCTTTATCTGTAAGTTTGAAAACATAAATAAATGCATTCTGATTCTTTTCTTAAGTGGACGACGCCGACGTATATGAAATTAAACATAGTACCAAAATAACAAGAAGAGAAAAATAGAACATTTATCAAGTACATCCTGTGCATTTACTAAGGTGATAGCACGTTGAGATAGTAAATTAGCATACTTTAAACGCAGAAAGAATCATCTTAATGCCAAAATCTCAACTAGGTACAAATTAAAAAAACATGTGATTTACTTCAACATATTTAGTAGATATCCTAATGAAGCAATCAAAAATATCGAATCAGTGTATTCTGGTAAAACATGCAATGGATAATTACTATTCAACGAGAACAGTCTCATCACTTTTCACTTCAAATCTTGTCTATAATAATGAAAAATAAACATAGAGCCGTTTGCTTCAATACTGAAATCAATTAATTTAATGACGATACTAAATGCGGTAGAATCAGAACACAATGTGTAATAAATTTGAGAGCACTTGTAAACGACCTACCCGTAAATAGAGCTTAGTTTATCGATCACGGAACGATTAATCTTGGACATAAAATTCTTGTCTTTGGTGCCATTTTATTTATGTTAGGTATATATAAGATCACTTTATCACGACGCGACGCGACGGTTCAATTTATTGATCGATTATTTTTCATGTTAAAGTCTGATATAAGTTGATGCTTGCACCACTGCTACGTTCTTACTTGCTATGTGTGCCAATTCTAAAGCAACGTTCAAACAACAATGTATAAAATATAAGGCTTTTTTGACAGATTGCTATTGACATGCGAATACGAAAGTTGCTTAAAAATCAGTAGAATAGGCCCTCAGCGGGTCTAAAAAGACCACTTTAGCAAAATCATAATTATTAGAGTCATGTAATAATATTAACTACACTACAATCTGTCAAATGGTAGCGTGATGTGCTTTCTGATTCTGCTAAAGTGGCCTTTTTAGACCCTCTGTTCTATCCAATATTAAAGTTGACAATGTTGTGTGGTTGTGTTGTGATACTTTTTTCTGTGTACAATCAAAGTTTATTGTGTCTATTTCTACCTCGATTAACTTGTTATCTGCTTCAACTTACAAAATACGGAAGAGCGGAGCATTCGTTTTAACAACAACAATTACAGTAGGTTTTACTACGGGCTCCGTTTTATTACACACATTGACAAAAAGTACGAGCCGAGTACGAGGGTGACCTCGTTGATATATAGTTTGTCTATTTTCCGATAGATGGCGCTGTGCACTGACGTCACGTTTCTGAATCGCGGTGTGCAGATGTAAACAGTAGAGGCGTACTTGTAAAAGTAAGTACGAGGGCTTTCCAAGTACGTGGACGTATACTAGGAATTTCTTGTTTATAATAATATGCAATCGGTGAGCTTCCGATGAGTTTATAGAGTTTGTTTATTATCTCATTCATAAGTCGTGATTTGGACCAAAACAGAGCAGTTCAACCGCTTTATGCGATTTCATCGCGGTTGGCTGCCATAGTGGTCAACCGCTATTCCAACCGCGTCAGGCGGCTGGCCGCTTAAACGAACCGCCTAGGCGGCTTAACCACTAGTGCGTGGGAGTCCTTAGGCAGCAACGCCAAAAACCAGGGCTCCGTTTAGGAGCATAAGGTCAAAACCGCGAAATGACAATTTGGTTGTAAATTTTCAAAAGATCAGAATGTCAAAATCGCACAATGGCATAAATTCTACTGCGACGCATTAACTGTCTTCTGACTCACACTCGCAGTGGGAAAAGAATTAAAAAAAATATGTATTTAAATGAAAAAACTATTTTACAAAAAAAGACAACCGATATCCAAAATAAAAAACATTAATAATATCTACTTTGCTTTGGGATTGACATAATGCTAACAATATGGCACTTTACTAGCATTTATTGATTTCAAGTTAAGGAGGTTTTATTTTCGAAGTTCAATGTCCAATGCAATATCGCTATAACTAGCGAGTATATCAAAATACCTTAAACTCTTGCGAGTATTATTTTTTTACTATTGATAGGCACGCGTTTGACCACTATCTCACCTGATGGTAAGCGATAATGTGGTCGAAGATGGAGCACGCTTGCCTAGAAGTTACCTTGCAAACTTGCAAGTAAATACATGGTCGAGTAATTACGCACCTTTCCTAGTATTTCTGGCAATTCCGTAAAATTATGAAGCTTGAACATTTGCATCTTAGTTGCAAACTGTTCTTCTCTAATGAGATCTTGGAATTGTTTTTCACCGAGATGATAAAATGCGACTTCAATTGAATTATTTATTTAGGTACAAGAAGTGGCGTTCTGTGGTTTCAGCTCTCGATCGGTTTGGCGTAAACATCAATTTGTATAGAAACTGATTGAGCGCCGTCTTGTAACAATAACGGAAAACGTTTTTCCATACAATTTGACATAAGCCAAAGTATACGTTACCGCGATCGAGTACGTTAAAACACATACACTAAGCCCTCAGATCTTGTAAAGTTGAGCGCAAATCAGTTAATAGACGAGTTGTGATTAATTACCGATAAATAAATAATTGAATAGTCCTCCTGAGCTTGAGCTGCCCTGGTTTTTTTTGGCCTTACGATCATGGCGGCCCTATTTTACGGTGTCGAGCCAATGGCGCTGGAGACATTATAGTGCACAAATGTGTGCACGAACATAGTTGCATCACTCACATAATCCGATGGGATAGCAATCCAACACGACCAGAGAGAGATCTGGCAGCTGGTCGGCCGGCGGCTTAACGTGCTTTCCGAGGCACGAGATGACACATCACCGAACTGCGAAGTCCGGGCTATCGCAGAAAAAGTTCTCACTGGGTAAGCCCAATCACACTTTTCGCCCGCCCGACGGACCTAAAACTCCACGCAGACGTGCATGCGAATGCAAGATTCGAAGCTGTTATAAATAATTTTACAACAATACAGGAAAAATAATAATTAAAATATTTGATATTATTTTCGAATTGATAACATACTTATCATGGTGAAATTAAACTGTCGATGATGCTAAAATATTCATGGATATTTTGACATTCCATTTTTTTTTATTTGTGATGGGTTTGCTCTTGACTCTAGTCTAGGTCAAAGATGACAGAGACAAAGTCTACGATGGAGCGAGCTTACCCAGAAGGAGCCTGTGCACTCTAACTTTGAAGAGATTAGGGTTGTAAGCGTTTGGAAACACAGACGCAGGCAGAGAGTTCCGCTCCCTTGCTGTGCGCATTATAAAAGATGTTTGGAAACGCTTAGTGCGAATTGGTGGAATAGCAACAATCCATTTATGTAGAATAAATAAATAATTAAACAAAGACAATATAATAATGATTGAAGTTCGCATTCATCTATAAGTTGACAAGAATATAAATTGGTAAACTTTTAAAAAGTCAACCACAAGGTGACTTGTTTTAATAGATTGTGATGCAGAAAACCTTATCTCGTGAACTCTCATAATCATGTTTTTTTATGGATTACAGATAGCTAAAAGTTATATCAATCATTCAGTAATTTATTATATTGGAAGTTTTTCTATTAATCAAAGTATCTACTCTTAAATCTATTAATCAATTTTGAGTATTATGATCTCTTTTTACAATTTTCTAAATATTTAGGGGCATATTAATGAGGCTTTAAAAATAAATGCCACGATCATTGTCACCCATATTAATCGCTCATATTCCTGACTTCACCGTTGTTTGGTTTACGTTTTCTAGGTCCCTTATATTTTTCCAGTTAGTAATCGAGTCTATCAGTAACCAAGTACTATAATAAATAAATAAAAATATTATATAAATATTTTAATATTGTAAACTAGCTGACCCGCGCAACTTCGCCTGGGTCATATTTTTTATTAATGCTGCTATTGGTCGTAGCGTTATGTAATAATAGCCTATACCCTTCCTCGATAAATGGGCTATCCAACACTAAAATAATTTTTCAATGCGAACTAGCAGTTCCTGAGATTAGCGTGTTAAACCAAACAAACAAACAAACAAACACTTCAGCTATATAATATTATAAGTATACATACAGGGTTTTTTTATTTTTTATTTACTATTTATAGGCGCGCGTTTGACTACTATCTCACCTTACTTACTTGTAATTTAACGTATTGCGTATCTTTCAATTGACTTTTATACCTTTTTGGAAAGCTTACAGAATAGGGAAGTTGTTTTAATCATTTGTACGATTAAGTTCATATTTTGTGAACGAGACAACATTTTTTGAAGAGTATAATGAAAACATTGCTAAGATATTATTCATACATCACTCATCATTTTAATAATTTTGTCGAATTAAGTGGGGTACTTTTAATTATGGTTACAGCTTAATTGCAGTGCCAGCTACAATATCTAATAATACCTATTCCATGTGTAGTTTTCTTTTTATTTGGAATTAAATATCGAATTTTGGGTAAATATAAAAAAAACCTGATACAAATATCTCGAAAACGATTGAATTTCGGCCAAACATTTGGAGTGTTCAATTTGTTGCATTTTGGTCCCCCTATCAGCACCATATCAGTTTGTTAAGATGGCGCATCGTGGGTCCTTTTTAAAAAAACACTTTGTTACTGCTACAAGAATATTTAATTAAATGAGGTTACACTAGGATACACTGGTTACACAACAACTGAACTCTCGACACGGAATGTACAATATGTACTGCGAAATGGCTATGACTGTCCACCAATTTGACGGATACACGTCGAATTACAAGTAATCCTATTTGCTAATACGAAGTTTTCCGCAAATGATTGGGTTTGGTTTTACCTGTGCTGCCCACTTATCACCAGAATGTTGAAATCCTATCTTATTGAGTATACGTTACATACTACTTTCTGTTATGATTTTTTAGGCAATCTCGCTACAACGGCTGAACGGATTTGAAAGAAACTTAGCACCTAAATAAATAACTAGTTGACCCGCGCAACTTCGTCTGCTCCGCTCCTATTGGTCTTAGCAAGATGATTTATATAAGTGAAAGTACAGTTTATGTGTTTTATATTTTAATAACATATAAAACAATACTCAAAAGTACACAAGAAATATTCAGCAGCGACGAAAATATCTATAGTAAACGTTTTTACTATTTTAATTAATGGCGGTTGCTTATTACGAAAATTCTACGACATTATAACGACTTCCGTAGTTTTTTTATCATATTCAATTAGCTGACCCACGCAACTTCGTCTGCGTCTTATTTTTCAAGAATCCGCTTCTTTAGGTGAAGTTATATAGCCTATAGCCTTCCTCGATAAATGTGCTATCTAACACTGAAAGAATTTTCAAATCGGTAGCTCCTGAGATTAGCGCATTCAAGCAAACGAACAAAGAAACTCTTCGAATATAGAAGCATCTTGGACTACCATTTAAAAATAACAAAAACACTATTTCTGAAATAAAACACGATAACCGCCCAATAACAGGAATTCCTAAAGATATCGAAGATTTATTTTATTGTCAATCAGGGTTCAGGGGAAATGTTTACATAACACATCGAGTTTTACGAGTAACGTCAAATCGATTCCGGTAATAATTCATTCGATGGAATTGCTCTCGCTAACCGAGTGTGGTATATATCACGCACAATGACGTACTTACATATTTAAAGAGAATCGAAACTGAAATGTGGATTAAGCCGGTTGAAAAAAGGGAGATTTTGACGCCTGTTTTAGTCTACCGACAACTTTTTTTTTGGGATCATAAATGATTTCTCCTGCTCTGGTTGGAGTGGAAAGAGTGTCAAACTCTTACTGTCTCAAGGGTTTCTTTTTACTATAGATACGTATACGCTTGACCACTATCTCACCTGATGGTAAGCGCTGATGCGGTCGAAGATGGAGCACGTTTGCCTAGAAGCAACCTATTCACTCATGTCTTAAGGACTCCCAGGTTGTAGTTGTTTGGAAACACAGACTCTGTCAGGGAATTCCACTCCTTAGCTGTACGCACTATCAATGTCTTCCCGAAACGTTTTGTGCGTGTGGGTGGGATATCCACCATGTACCGGTGGCGCATCGCCGTTCGTATTGTGGTCCGATGATGGTATGGGCTTGGCGGAATTAAATCATCAAATCCGGCGCACACTCCCCAAAATGCAACCGATAGAAAACCGACAGGCCAGCAACTCGGCGTCGATGCTCAAGACTTTGGAGCTTCGACTCGACCAGCCTGTCATTACCGATGATCCTCTTGGCTCGTTTCTCAATTGACTCAAGGACATCAAGCTGGTATTTGGAGATCCGTCCCAAAGATGAGAGCAGTACTCCAAACACGATCGAACTTGTGCTTGATAGAGCTTGAGCAGCTGTTTCGGCGTGAAGTACCGTCTCACCTTTGGTAGAACCCCCAACTTTCTGGCAGCCACTTGAGCCTTTGCCTCTATGAAAGGGCCAAAAATGAGGGTAGATGTTAACGTAACACCAAGAAGCTCAAGTCGGTCGGTTATCGGCACGGTTACACCTCGAAAAGATGGAGTTGGGTGGAATTGGCTCCTTTTAGCGGAAAAAAGACACGCTTGGGTCTTAGCAGCATTGAACTTGACCAGATTGGCATCGCCCCATTCAGAGACAGCCTGTAAGGACAAGTTCAAGCGCTCAACCGTAGCCTCTCGGAGAGACGGGATCTGCAACCCATCAGCTCGTGCGTTGGACACGTATCTCTCAGCAACAGTGTTCTCGTCTGGATACCCAAAGCTACCGGGTTTTAGCAGATCATTAATATGCAGCAGGGACAATGTTGCCGAGAGCAACATTGTTTCAGACTGTAAGAGTTTTACAAAAAAGCAAAGGGCATTTAGAGGGACACGGGTGGGTACCCGTGTCCCTCAAAATGTCTTTTGCGTTCCAGGGTAACTAGTTCGAATAATTCTACAACCCTGCGACATGATTATGCAACAAAAATTGAATTTATTCTACTTTGCTCCTGTGGCTCCACTCAACTAGTGGAGCTAAATAGACTGCTCACAATGTTGGCGCCAACTCTGCCCCACCAATTTATTTAAGTGGGGCAAATAACACTCGCATAAGCTTTATGGACATTTATTTTGTTACACTAGGGCTGACCGTGTAAGATCTCATAAAATAATAAGATAACAATGCGATTGTTATCTGCCCTTAATAAAATCAGTTAGTGGGGTAGATTTGCCACCAAATTTGAGACCAATCTATTTTGCCCCACTAGTGGGTCGGCATGAACTGTTGCATACAATTTCTATAAAAATGCGTTGTCGCATTGCCGCGTCTTCTTAAGGTACATAATGTCTGGGACCCTTTTCCGATGTGCCTTGACATCTTCTTTATTTAAATATCTACTCACTTATTGTGTTAGGTAACATTTTTATAGTTCTAAAATATTTGTTAAACATATTATGTACCTTAATTTAAAAAAAAAAACATTCAACCCCGATAGTCTAAATTTCAGACACAGCATGAAACCCAACATTTTCCGAGGTCGACTGTCACCTATTTAAGTCGTTAACCATTACTTTAGTGCTATAAATATTTAAATATCAGATTATCTATTTTCATTTTCGTCGACCAACATAACAGTTTAGGCTGGTGGTTTTATGAATTTACACTCTTTAGTATCAGTATTGATGAATTCTCTTCTACGTATTCCATAGTTCCTGTAACAGTTTTATCATACATTCATCAATTCATTCAGAAATTCATCAATCAGTCTCTAGTGCATTGATCCATAGAGGTTCGTATCGAACAATGTTACCTCCTTTCCGTTCATCTATTGTACGTCAGTGGTTAGTTATTGCCTAGCCTAGAAGCGTTGACCCGCCGCTCTGTGGTTGTTCTCACTATGCATACCTGGCGTAGTCTTTGAACTAAACGTCACCAGATGCTTGACTTGAGCGGTTTCGTGCCTCTGACGTGTTCAAAGGAGTAAGAGTGAGCAATTTTGTTGATTCTAGGTCTTTAACTGTACTTATGAAGATTGAAGAAGAATATGTTCTGAAACGATATTCCTCCTACCTATCTTAAATTCCTACCTACAATAAAACCTTACCTTTGGATATACTGGGCGAACTTAAACTAAAAAGGATGTTATTAGTGTTGCAATGCTAATAAATTCAAAAAAATCGAAATAACATTTACCCTTAAACGCTGGTGTAGCAGAAGACTTCCAAAAAGCACCTAGCACATTTCCAATGTATCTCAGTCAATTATATGACTTACCCTGAAACAAAGAAACAAGAAACATTAAATACATACTAAACACGACTAATAAGTTAAACTAATTCATGTGTCAAGGCAAGACCTAATTTAGCGCCAAAGTCTGTTAAATAAATCTCGTTACGTAAGATAAGAAAACAATGACGTTCCTCATGACAGTGGTACATACAGTACAGGTTATTTAAAAGATACAGCACATATATCAACTTGGAAAGTAACGTATGAAACTTCTTACTACACATACTAATCGGAATCGTAACGTAACCGCCTCGCCTCGGAACAAACGCGGCGAGTAAATGGAGTAGACGAACTTCCCCCATTTCTACTTAAGCAATGCGCATGAACTAACCCTACCATTTTATAAATTAATTAACCAATCGTTTGAAGAGGGAACCTTTCCCAATCAACTTAAAAACGCACTGATAAAACCCATACACAAGAAAAATTCTAAAACCGACCCTAACAACTATCGCCCCATCGCGTTGTTACCAACAGCGTCTAAAATCTTTGAAAAGGCAATGTGTGACCGCGTGTACTCGTTTTGTGAAAAATATAAAATACTTGACGACTGCCAAAACGGTTTCCGTAAAAACAGGTCTACAATGTTAGCAGTCTACAAATACGTACAAGAGGCCCTAACTACAATTAATAATAAAAACTATGCCATTGGTATGCTGCTCGATATGACTAAAGCCTATGATAAGGTGCAATTTAAAATACTACTGGACAAGTTACATGGGATAGGAATACGCGGAAAGGCTCATGAATGGTTTGCATCATACCTAAAGGATAGGATACAACTAGTAGAAATCGAATTTTTTGATGAGAACACACATGAAATAATTAAAATGAGATCCGACAGTAAAACAGTTAACGCGTCAATTCCCCAAGGGAGTGTAATAGGCTGCTTGTTGTTTCTTATATACATAAATGACCTCCCTAAAATAATAAAGGAACCATGTGTTCTATTTGCGGACGACATCTCCCTGCTCACCTCATGCCACGGCGATGATAATATAAACAACAAATTAAACTCCCTTCTTTCTACAGCTGTAAACTGGATGGATAACCATAATCTAGAGATTAACTACACCAAAACAAAATTAATTACTTTTCATCCCTATCAAAAATCTCCATTAAAAATAAATTTTATTTTTAAGAATACAAAACTGGAACAAGTCAATGAGTTTACTCTCCTCGGTTTGTCTATAGATACTCACCTAAATTGGAAATCCCATATACAGAAAATAAGATCAAAACTATCAAAATTTGCATATGCCTTACGCGAAATTAAAAAAACTACTAACCTGCAGACTGCACTTGTCACTTACTACGCATATGCCCAGGCATGGCTTAGCTATGGGGTCATGTTGTGGGGTAACAGTACAGATTCACAAACCATATTTATCTTACAAAAGAAGTTAATTCGAATAATAACCAACATAGATCAAACAGATAGCTGCAAACCACATTTCCGAAAACATAAAATACTCACACTTCCCTGTTTATACATCTTAGAACTATGTAAATTTGTCAGAAAACATCCAGATTTTTACACAACTTGTGAAGAAACACAAACAAGATTCAACTTTCGACACAACAAAAACAAAATAAAAATACCTCAGTCCCGACTTAAAATGCACTCAACCAGCCCTTTCGTAATGTAAAAAAAAAAAAATTATAATAATCTGCCAAATGATATTAGAGAAGTAAGCAAAACAAATATATTTATGAATAAATTGAAACAATTTCTGGAATCCAAGTCATATTACTCAGTAAAATAGATTTTTGATGACAAATGAATTGTAAAGTAAAATTATTCTCTCTCTTATTCACCAAACACAGGTACGTATAAAAATCAAACGTAAAAATAGAAATATGAATACATAAACAATAACATAATTGATCTTAATGAATGAATATACTTCAAAATACCTATTATTCTTATTCATTTTATAATAATAGTACACCAACAAACACACACCTAATAAATATATACATAATGATACATACAATTCGACATTTTTTACCTATTAAATTTTGACATTTATTTACCTATTACTTTTTGACATTTATTAACCTATTTAATTTTGACATTTTTTGACCTATTATTCTTTTTTTTTTACAATCAATTCATAGTCTACGAACACAGACCTAATAAATATATACATAATGATACATACAATTTGACATTTATTTACCGATTACGTTTAGACATTTTTTTTATTTTATTTTTCCCTATTATACAAACACGGACCTAATAAACATATTCATAATTATAAATACAATTCTACATTTAAATAATTATTGAAAATTCTGAATACCTTGAAATGCTACTTAGCCGTCTTCCTCTCTCCTAATGTTTGCTGTGCCCGACAGGGTCCATATTGATCTCTAACCTTGTTATACCATCTATGTTATACATATGGAACGCAATAAAGTATTGAGTATTGAGTATTGACGTCTAGCCGTAGTCGAGTACCGGAGCTGATGATCCGCTTGGTTATGTACTTACGTAAGGTTGACGCCTGTTTGACGCCAAGGCGAATGGCGATATGGTAACGATCCCTTTCCGAGTTGTTGTGTGCTGTGTCCTTTAAAATGATATCAATGAGGAGCTCGTGGCAAAATAATAACAGTAGCATGGTTCAATCTTCAAGATTAAGTAACGTTTGCGGTCCGCGAATGGGTGACCATATTATATACCGAGACTTCTCCGCGACTCGAAAAGCACTTTAAGGCTTGTATACATGCGAATGACCTTGTGCATATCAACGGAGCTAACTACTCCTCTACGCGCCACTCCGCTACCCGCATTTTTAATTTATTATAAAAAAATAACACATATTTAAAAAAAAAAGTAACAAAACCAAATTATTTTAGTTTGTATTGCAAAGCAGTAGATATTTTTTTTAGGCTTTTGTAAAAAATGAAGGAAGTGAAAGTGGTTTCATGTCAACGATTTGGAGGTGATTTGGTGTTTTTTTTTCTTATTATGTGATACGGATACATAAATTCTGGCTAAACCAATTTACGCATCATATCATGTAGATTACTACCTATTTTTTCACATGTAATTTCTCAGTAAACGCCGACGAAAAGCTGCTTCATCTGCACGCTGTTTTTAAGCATTTCTCGAGAGAGCAGCCTTTAAGTCATTGGTCTCAGCTGACGTTTGTAGACATTTGACTGTCGTTACGGCTAGTCATAAGCCAGATAAAAACCTGCAGCCATCAGTCTTGCCAAGGGGTATCTTGCGACCCAGATACTGGATTGTCGAATAGGCAGATGCGCCGTGGCATCGTGTTTGCCTTGTAGTACCACGCCTGCCATCTGCAGGAGACTTTAGTTCGCAGCAAACCTACAAGCCGCCATCTTCTATTTTAACTACCGCCTCAAACGAACCCCAGCTTCAGAAAGCCATTTCCAACTCTTAAACGGGCGAAGTAAATAAATCAATGACTAGCCCACCTACTTTTGAATATGATAAGTAAGATTTTATTTTTTCTGGTTATTGAATGATGGTGAAGCACTTGGCCTAAGGTAAACTGACACTACGGACTTCGGGCTTAGAGAGTAGGCTCCCTGGTACATGTACCTATGTTCAGAGAACCGCTTGTCTTGGTATGGACATGTGAAGAGGAAGGATGAATGCATATATAAATGTGGATGAACGAAGAGGGATGCCAAAAATACTATAGATGGATTGCGTGAGGAGTGATAGGAAAGACAATGGAGTCAGTGATAACGTGACGTCTGACAGGACGGACTTTTTTACTTCTAGTAAAAAAACTGGCCAAGAGCAAGTCGGACTCGCGTGCAGTTTGAAAATCATTTTGTTTTTATTTTATAGTTTGACCCCCAAAAGTGACACCCATACTAAAAAAAACTGGCCAAGTGCGAGTCGGACTCGCGTGCAAAGGGTTCCGAACGAATTTAATTTTTATAACATGTTATTTAAACACTTTAGACTTCTTATAGGTTTTCCTGTAATCTTTAGGCAAAGATCTATTATCTCCATTTTTTTCAAAATTTTAGTTTCAGTAGTTTCGGAGATAAGGGGGTGGGGAATGGTCATTTTTCGTCTAGTTTCTTTAATAACTTCAAAACCATTTACTTTTAAATTATGAAAAAAATATAATTAAGACCGTCACAGTAAGCCCTTTCATTTGATATATCATACGATATTGTTCAAAAAACCTTTTTTTTAATTTTCTGGTTTGACCCCTAATTTACTAATTTGGTATACATATGTATACCAAATTTCAACACAATCGGTCCAGTAGATCCGGAGAAAACTGACTGTGACAGACGGACAGACAGACAGACACCAGAGTAATCCTATAAGGGTTCCGTTTTTACGGATGTTCGGTACCTTAAAACGAGTTGCGCCGACCTCAATTAACATGGAATATGGGCATGAAGATGATTGTTAATTTTTAATCGAAAACAAATTAAGTCAAAAATGTTTGGAAACTTGTAATTCTGTTAACTAATCATGACTTGACAAAAACAATTTGTAATTGTTTAATTGTTTTTGCGGTCTTCAAGCGTCTGCTATCAATTATGTTCAATTTACATGAACAAGAGCTGTCTGACCTCTGTAACCCTTGTTAGGATATCAATGTATAAGTACACTTTGTTACTGTCAAATTATTGTATTTAAATTGATTAGTGTAGCTATGTATAATTTTATTAGGTACTACTAATTTGGAGGCTGCATGACAAATTATGATGCAATTAAATTCATGTGGGTCGTTAAAGTCCTAATACGGTTGTCTAATACATTCAGTCAGGTTTTAATGAATATCTTTAGTATTGGTTTCGTAGAAGCATTGTGTTTTGAATAATAATAATACGATAGGGTTTTTCTCTTTTCCTTATGTAATAGTATCATCACCCTATAACATGAAGCTTAATGTGAGACTTATGAGAGGATGCTCTGCCTTCTATCTATGTCCTGAGGTATGTTTTTTTAGGTTTCCGTAGCTCAAAAGGAACAAACGGAACCCTTATAAGATCACTTTGTGGTCCGTCCATCTGTCTGTCAAGACCCTTTATTTCGGGAACGCGTGAAGGTATCGAATTGAAATTAAAACCATATATTTAAGTCTATAGTCCCTTAAATCTATGAAAAAATTAAAGTTCTAAATTAACGCAAACAAGAGATACGGCCGTTTATGCCGCAAAAAACCTTTTTTTTTCGACACTCTCAATGGAATCAAAATGTGTAGGGTATTTCCCGTTGACCTAGAACTATGAAATTTGGCAATTAATACCGTCTTATACTACAAGTATAGGAAAAAGTCTGAGAACCATACATTTGTAATAAAATCATATTTAAAAATTTAGTCTTTATTGTAAGTTAAGTTCTTTATTCAAGTTGTAACGGTTTTTTTAATTTATCAACTTATATTTGCATGGTAAAAGGTCCTTTTTCCGGTGTGTTGACTTTTCCATCAAATTCAGCGTTTTCTAGGCCTTCTTTAGTGACGACAAACGTACCTTGCCTTTCACTACGTTACGACTCTAACCTATCTGTGACTATTGACCCGCCCACTCCCATTTTATTTTTGTCAGTCTTGTTGCCCACCGTCATGTTGTAACTATGTATTTGGTTTTATCACTGTAGTGATGAAAGTAATATTATAATATGGCAAAATAATAAAGATCTATGGTTGAAAAAAACCAATACACACAAGTCGCAAAAACAACATCTATCCAGATCCTTCTTCATAACTACATAATATGTACAACATACAACATACATGTAGGCAACGAGGATTATTTTCTCTTGAATATTTTTCATGAAATTGGTTTTCAAAATACAATTCTTATTTGCTGAGGAAATTAGGTGGGTACAAATCATGTGAGATTTGTTCTTTCAAAAGTTATTTATAGAAGTTCGTTTAAATAGGTATTTGGATACCTGAAATTGGATGAAAACGTATTACTGACTGATAGATACCGTCCTAATTTTTTTAGTTATGAAAAGCCAAGACGTGGCATGTTTTCTATTTAATTAATATTCAACAGAGAACATAAGCCTATCCTGTTGACTGAAAGTCATAAATTACCTAGTCAAAGAGTTAATAATCTTCATCCCTACTGAAGTTTGGTCACGTTAGCCAATCATAGTGGGGATTAACTTGTACGCAGGAGATGTTATAGTGCACAAGCAAGTGCCATGCACACGTGACACACGTGTACTCTCTGTTCCTTCACCCACATATTCCGATGGGTTGGCGGGGAAAGGTCTGTCAGGCCAAGGACCAGCGTCTTTTAAGTGCATGTCGATGCGAGGAGGTTCGTTTTCTCCAAATCTATTGAGCATTTTTTTTTGTATAGGAAATAGTTTTTAGTTTTGAATAACAGGAAAATCCCCAAAGAAGTATGGTTTTAAGATGTTTTAAATATGATTAGTTAGGAAACTTTTGCGAAGGAGTCCAAGGAGGAATCCGTATGAGTTTTTTGACTGTTATAGGCACACATTTGACCACTGTCTCACCTGCTGGTAAGCGATGATGTGGTCGAAGATGGAGTATGCTTGCCTAGTAACCTATTCACTCTTGACTTAAAGACTCCCAGGATGTAGCTATCAAGAAACACAGACTCTGGCAGGGAATTTCACTCCTTAGCTGTATTTTCAATTAATGTGTTCCCAAAACGTTTTGTGTGTGTGTCGACCATGTACCTTTTGCGCATCGCCGTACGTCTTCTGGTCCGATGATGGAACGGGCTTGGCGGAATTAAACTATGCAGTTCCGTCGCACACTCCTCAAAATGCAACCGATAGAAAGCCGATAGGCACAGCAACTCGGCGTCGATGCTCAAAACTTTGGAACTTCGACTCGACGAGCCAATCATTGCTCTCACTTGACCGGGTATATGTGGGTGAAGAAATTAACTCACACTTGGTAGGTTTAGTTAAGCTTGCTGTTAAAGCAACTGAAATGCATCCGGAAATAATATCCGAGCACAACCATTTTGACTTACAGGCTTCGGAAACTGTAACTATCGCAGTATGAGAAACGAACCCCACGTCATTTTAACGTGCTCCCTGAAGCGTGATTAGGTTACGATGTATTAAAATGCTCATCCACCCATGAACGGCAAAGATCGATCTACGGTTCTATGCGGCTGATATCAACGGGACCCTCAGCCCTACTTCTATAATCGCCTTTTATTGTAGATAGAATGAATCGCCTTATTTCGCATAGGCACGAACCACATTGATACAAACCTTAGTTTCGGAAGTCGGTGTTAAAAAACAAAGATACAAAACCAACAACACCGACTTCCGAAATAAGGTTATTTTATACTTTGTTTTTTGTTTGAAAGTAAAAAAGGTATATTCTTTTGTAAAAAAGGTTTTTATTTTTCTTCACTTTTAAGTGTGATACTGTTTTTTTAAATCTTTATTTATTTAGGGGCATTTGTCTCCATGGAAATGGGAGCCCTAACGTATCCTAAACTAAATTACATCCTTAATTTATAAAAGAAAAGAAGGAGTCACTGGTGCAAAATTATATTTTCAACAATTGACTTTGCTGCGTCAGATGTTGGTTCTGCTAATATGGTGTGATACTTGAACGAGGTCTTCGTCTACGCAGAAATTGAAATAAGCCAAAATGCTCATAAAATAAAAATGACAGCCAAACTGAATAAAATTTTGACGGGACCAAATGGCAAGTATAATCGAACTAAAATAGAATCACATAAATCGGATTAGAAACCTCGGAGTAATCGGCGTACATACATAAAAAATACCCGCTGAATTGAGAACCTCCTCCTTTTTTAGAAGTCGGTTAAAAAGCAATAGCACCATAATTTATTAAGCAACTAGTGGACGTCACGCGGTTTCACCCGCGTAGTTCCCGTTTCCGTGGGAGTACGGGGATAATATATAGCCTATGTTACTCCCTGATAATATAGCTATCCAATGCTAAAAGATTTTTTTAAATCAGTCCAGTAGTTTCGGAGCCTATTCAATTCAAACAAACAAACAAATCTTGCTTCTTTATAATATTAGTATAGATATATTTACTTTTGCTTTTCAGTCTAACAAGATTCAGCTGTAAACCAGTATTTTACTTGGAACCACTGCCTGTCTGATCCCCACAAACCAGCAACTAGGTAACTTGATAGCTCCTGACAAGACTAGCGTCAGATTTTCTGGCTATGACTAACCGAAACAACTGTCAAAGATCTACAAATTAATGAAAGGCTGGATCAATAGAATATCGACTCGGTCAGCAGTTATGATTTAACCTTGAGCTCCTATTATAGTGTATACCAAAGTGAAAATAGAATCCAGTTGCATCCAGTCTGCAAGGTAGTGGAGTTGAAAGTCAAGGGCACAACGGCAACCCGTGAAGGCTCTATTAATAATATACAAAGTGGCATGATAAGCAGTATTATGGTACCATACAAACTGTACTTAGCCGTATCACAAACCCGTAAATAGAGGCAATCAGCAACCATTTTTTATTTTATGGGCAGCGTCACGCGAACAAGCCAGTTCATATCAAAAGGGTTGTAAACGTTTACATTTGAATGTAACGCCCTTATTGTGTTGTATATTTTTATGTGGCTGTAAAAATATTTTATTTGACGCTGAATTGAATTATTTCATTTGTTATATTTGAAAGAAATGGTGAAAATCGTACATTCATGCAAAGCTTGCGCAGGCATATATTTTTGAAGGAGTTTACTGATCTGTACAATAATAGAATGATATTATAATAGCGCAGAAGATCGTGACTACATAATAACAGCCGCACGGGTTGATCATGAAGGTTAAGCATCGTTTGCTAAGGTTGGTCTGTGGATGGGTGACCATCTTAACATACCGAGTTTCCTCAGTGTCTCGGAAAGCCTGTTAAGCCGTTGATCCCGGCTGTCATTCGTAGATCTTTGGCAGTCGTTACGGATTGACAGAAGCTAGTAAATCTGACTCCAGTCTTGCCAAGATGTACTGTGTTACTCAGTTAATGGGTTGTGGAGGTCTGGTAGGCAGCCGCTCCACGTAAAACACTGGTATTCGAATCCGGTTTGACTGGAAGCCGACCCCAATATAGTTGGGAAAAGGCTAGTCAGATGATGATATATGTAACTAGAACTTCGCCCGTGACTTCGTCCGTGCTGCAATTTTCTTAAGTATCCCTAATTTTTTTCCAGACAAATTCTATATTAAAACCTTCCTCAAGAACCACTCTATCCATTGGTGAAAACAACATGAAAATCGGTGCAGTAGTTTTTGAGGTAATCGCGAACAGACAGACAGACAGACGCGGCGGAGCACTTTGTTTTATTTGTTACGGTTATCTGGTTATCTGGATTAGCCATTTGTAAACAAATGGCTAATCCAGATAACCACAATCTGGCCACCGTGGGTGAACTTCGGCCGGTAGGATTATTTTACATTCGATTAGGTAATTATATTACTTACAGGAATATAACAGATGAAACAAAAAAAACTTTAATAGTTGGTGGTATTTATGCAATTAATATGTAGTTTATTACTTTGTACGTATGAAAACTCAGAGACTTCACAAATAAAATACACAAAGTCAGTGATTTTAAGTAACCAAAAGGACCGTAAAATATACTTGAATACTTTGTTTGAGTCAGAAAAAAAACGATTCTCAATCACGACTGCCAAAAAAAAAATCAATGGTACCTACGTCAACATAATTACGTAAGTCTAACCAAATACATTTTGTGAATGATATAACCAAAATGAAAAGGAATGACTATATTCATGTGTTTGGCAAGGTTAAATAACATGAACGCCAATATTAATGTTCGTAATCCTACTGCGAGGTTCAAAAGAAAATAGGTTTTTCTTTGGCAAATACTCAAAGAAAAATCATATTGAAAAAGGTCATTAGTTCTTATCCAAGAAATAATCTAATGCCAGGTTTCTGAAATGTTCTGAAGGTTAGGTTTGTCCCCAAAAATAGGATCAGCTACCATTTTAACCGAATTCAGGTATGTCTGACTGTTATCTAACCTCTGTTACTAGGTATCACGATATTAGACAAGACTGGTGCCACATTTTCAACCTTCTGACTACCCGTATCGACAGCCAAAGATTACAAATGACAGCCAGGATCAACAGTCTATCATGCTTTCTGAGGCACGGACGAATCTCTGTACGCAACGAATGGTCAAAGTCAAAGACTTATTTGCAAATAAATATGGTTACAAAAGTTCCAGCAATAATAGTATGATAACTTAACATATTCAATCATAACATAATGACATGCAAATTTTGGTACAGGTACAATTAAATCATTTACATTGAAACTGAAAGAATTATTTCATATTATAGAAGGGATTCTCAATTAACCACCTGTGTAAAGCCCTTTTGAAGCGGACCATTGGAAGTTCTTTAATTTGGGTAGGAACATTGTTATACATTTAAATCCGTTTTTATTCTAGGATTAATTAGTCTATTAGGATATTTAGTTTTGAACTCACATTTATCTCCCAGTTTTTCAAACATCTCTGGGTGAGATTTGGTAAATTTACATATTTCTTCAATATAAATACCAGTTAGTGTAAGTATTTTAAGTTTCCTAAACAGTGGTTTACAGAATGTAAGTGGGTCTACATTATATATCGCACGTATACACCTCTTTTATGCGATAAAAGCTCTTCCGACATGCACCGAGTTTCCCCATACCAGTATACCATAACGTAGTATTGAACCAACATATGCATGATAAGCCTGTAATGTGGCTTGTCTACTTGTAAGGATAGATAAACACCATAGAGCTTAAGCAAACTTACTGATTTTTCCACATATCATATCAATATGATTAATCCAGGAACACCTCTCATCTAGAACGATCCCAAGAAAAGTCATACTATCTGATTGTTGTATTTGTTTATCTTTTGTGATGTTTAAATCAATTTTATTCCAGTTTTTGTTACGAAATTGTACATATTTGGTTTTATCTATGTTAGGTTTAAGGTTATTCTTATTTCTTCATTATAGTTTTCGTTAGTTTTAGGGATAATGACGGACACATCGTCTGCAAAGAGTATGCAGGGATGGTCAGTTACTTCTGTCAGGTCATTGACATATAATAGAAAAAGTGGGTCACCTTTCATGGACCGGCCTCGGAGAGATTTGCTGTACCTGTGCAGCTGTTATCAGACTGTGACTTGTATTTTTATTATTACTCAAATGTAGAAACTGGTAGAAAATGCAAGACGAGATTTTCTACCAGTCAGTTTCTACCTTTTCTGTTTATTCCACCTGTCCAGGCCCGTAAGGCCCGATTGGGGGCAAATGGTATTGTCTTTCAATTGTCTTGCGTGATCGGTGCCTGACGAGTTAAGTCCGCCTATGTACCACTACTGCACATAAAATATAAATAAATAAATATTATTTAGCCACGAGCTGTCACGAAAACGAAATGTTCTTCATACAAGAAACTAATGATAGAATTATCTATAGAGCCGGCTTGTCCCTTTGTGTGGTAATAACAACAATATCCTGCGTCCACTAATCCGTCCGTCACGTTCAGATTATGGCAATATCTTTGTCCATACATTGTGACCGTTATTAGGAGATTCTTCTTATATTATCTTTTGTTGTTTCCTATCCTATTACTTCAAGTATAAGGATTTATGACAGTAATAGAAAATATGTCAAAGTTTCTGTATTAACTAGCGAATAATACGGAAACTTCGTAGACATTGGTGAATCCTTACTAATATTATAAAAGCAAAAGTGAATTATTTTGTTGGTTACGCTTTCCCGCCTAAATCGCCAAACCTTTATTGAATTTTAGTAACTACAGAGATAGATAGGATTCTGAAAAAGGTTATAGGCTACTTTCGCGACCGACGACCGCGAGCAAATGTTGGTCCTAAAACCAGTTTTTCTCTAGTAACTAAAAACTAGATGAGATCGGTGTTTCTAGCTGAATACTCTGAGAAGTGAAAATAAACAATCTCAAAGGTCAAAGTTTATTTTAAAGTCCAAACAAATTTGAACCACACCTATAGCTCAATGCGTAAGATCATTATTTGAAGAAAGTACAGATTTCAATAAACCTGTTCAGACAATGCAAGCATTTGTCAGTTATAGTGTAGCTCAACATTAAAATCTAAGGAGCTCAACCATCCCACGACCAATACAAAAATCATTCAGTTTAAATCGTGTACTTATAGTGGATTTTACAAGTGCATCGAGTCACTATTTAGAATAGCATAGCATAGTCGGCCTTATAATGTTCCAACTGTTGGGACTCAGGCCTCTTCTCTAGGAGAGGGAATGGGCCGTAATCCACCACGCGGGCCCAATGCGGGTTGGTGAATGTCACATGTCTTCGAATTTTTGGTTCTAGGACATGCCGGTTCACAGTCAGTATTTGTTAGTAAAGTATAATAGAACTTGGTTCTTTATTTCTATAAAATATAGTCCCTACTACTATAATTTATGAAAGTTGGAAACACGTTCCTCACTTGTCGATACGAAGGCTTATATTCCCATAAATCAAACGGACACATCTATCACGATCTCAGCATGATTAAATGTACACACACCTACCTACATTTGTACGTATGTGGTATGGAATTCAATGCTATCTCTGCGATTATCCGACTCGGGCCTGCTTGTGAATAGGTCATCACATTAAACCCCATGACTGTAATGCTATGGGATAACGGGACGAATCGGGGATGAATAAAATGGGTCGTTTGCTAATAGCGAGAACGTTTAAAAAATAATTTGAATATTTGAAAGATATTATTAAAACAGTACGACTGGTGAGGAACAGTACCATGTTACCCAGTTAATGGGTTGTGGAGGTATTCAGCTAAATCCGGTTTGACTGGAAGCCGAACCCAATATAGTTGGGAAAAGGCTAGGCAGATGATGATATATATGTAACTAGCACTTCGCTCGCGACTTCGCACGGCGCATCCATTCCGCGCGCGCCACCCGACCGTGACGGACGTCTGCTCCGTGACTCATCGCTGCTCGCTCGCTCGCTGCTCGTCTCGCTCGCCGTGACGTCACTGTGGTCGCTGACTACACATTTTGATCCGACGCTGCCTTTTTCAAGGCAGCCGAGAGATATCTTGTTTCCGTTTCGGGTACTGTCAAAAACGTGGTGACCCCTTCAGGGTAAATCCACGTTTCTCGTGGTCACTCGGTGGAAACCTTTCGGTGCCAACGAAGCCGAGTGGGTGTTGACCCGACACACCGACCTAGCCCCTTCAGGGCCTAGGTCAAGTCGGAAGGGTATTGGACCCGCGGCCTTGGGGGGCCTCCTAGTCGCGACCAATTACTTAACCCCGCTCTCTTTCAGCTTCGTCGGTCGGTCGCAAGACCCATAGGGACTCGCTGCACAATAAGATCGGCAGCGAGATCACAAGCTTAGGGCACACCTTAGGAACTCACCTCCCTGTCTACACCCGACAGGGAGGGTACACATCCCCGGGAACTCCCACCCGGGGAGTTAGGTTTGCTAGGAGTTTAGGTTTAGGATCCCCCCCCCTGCCCCTAAGGCATATGTTTCCCTCCTCCCAGTCTTAAAAATGCCTCCCCCTAAGGAGGTGGACGCGATCCTTTGGGATCTCGTCCAAAGACTAATAGAGGACCACCCCAATCAGGAGTTGGTCCGAATAGTCAATTATAGGTTGCATAGGCTGGAGAGCCTTAAAAACTACCAGCCCAGTAGGACTAGCTCGCCTCCGCCGCGTGAGTCACTCTCCCCCGTGCCCCCTCAGGGCCCCTCCCCCCCCTCTCCAACTCACGATGACGTCACTGATTTCAGTGACGTCCTCGAGAGTGCCCCGCTCACCTTAGAGCCAGACTCCCCCACTCCCCCCCCCCATGGACTACGAGTCCGGTTCGGAAAACGACTCGGGTACCTCAGACTCTTCCGCCGAATTTACCCTTGTGGGTAAAGGTAAGCGGAAGAAGAAGAGCTCTGCCGCTCAGGAGTCCGCCCCCAAAGCCAGAAAGACAGTGGTCCCGACTGTCTCCCCTCCCTCCCCTGCTGCCACGACCTCCGCAGCCCCCAAAGCCAGCACCTCCCAGCGGGCGTCTCGTCTCCCCAGCCCGATGGCCACTGCCCCCCCGGCCACCCAGTCCGACCCGGCGCTCGCCAAGAAGTCGAAGTCTCCGCCACCCTTCATTCATGAAGCGGCGAAGTGGACGGAGGTTTCGGGCGCTTGTAACGAGCGCCGAATCCAATTCTCCCACGCCCGTGCTGTGGGAAATGGGATAAAGGTCCAGGTGCCTTCTGCCCAGGACTACAGGGAGTTGCATAAACTCCTTGTAGCGAGGAAGGTACCTTTCCACTCGTTCGCCTTCGAGGAGGAACGTCTAGTCCGCGTGGTAGTGAGGAACGTCCCTCACGCCATATCCCCTGAAGAGATCAGTAATGATCTCAAACGCCAAGAGATCCCGGTCGCTGCGGTCCACCGCATGCACCGCCGTGGTGGAGCACCATACAATATGGTGCTCATCGTCTGCAATCCAACAGACGAGAAATATCACCCCATTTTTAAAATCTCCAAGATTTGTTACTTGGAGGGCTTAAAAATGGAAAAGCCCCGTCGTAGCGGTATAGTTGGCCAGTGTCACAACTGCCAACTATATGGCCACTCGCAGCGCAATTGCTTCGGCAAGCCGCGCTGCGTCAAGTGCCTGGGCGACCACGGCACCCCTGACTGTCCCCGTCCAAAGGACCACACCAAATGCGCCGAACCGCCCAGCTGTGTGCTGTGCGGAGAGGCCGGGCACCCGGCTAACTACCGTGGTTGTCCCAAGGCCCCCAAATCGTCTGCGCCCAAACTGGCAAAGCGTGCAAACGCTCGCCAGCAGAGGGAAGCCCCCACGACCCAAACCCCAGTGGCCCTATACCCTCAGCGCCCCAGCCCTTGGAACGCGCTGAACCATAGAGCTCACTTCCCGGCGCTCGGACCCGCGCCTACCCAGACCCAGGCCCCTACGGCCCAAAAGCCCCCCCCGGCCATCCCGGCCCTCATGGACGTAGCCATACCTCCATTCCCCCGACCACCGGTCGCCGTCGTCGGAGCAGCCGCCCCTCAGGCAGCCACTCCTCCACCCCCACCACCAAAGGCTACCTCCAAAGTCCCAACCCACCCCATTCCCGCGAATGCGCCTGAAATGGCCATTCACATTAACATGGCCTTCTACAAGGCCTTCTACTCCCCCAGAGCTGTGGCTATGACCGAAGCTCTGAAGGCCTCTGACATCACTGAACACGGTGCCGTATACCGTGATTTCAGTGATGTAGTCCATTTTATAAGCCTCTACGAACGCCTCCATGGCTAAGTCCCCCGTAGGAGCATGTAGGTTTAGGCCGAAGTCCCTCCGGATAGGGTACTTCAATTCCAACAGCCTCTCAGGCCAACGCGATGAGATCGCCAATTTCCTCCGCGACCATCGCATAGATCTGCTTCTGGTGCAGGAGACGTTTCTCAAGCCCCATCTTCGGGATCCTAAAATTGCGAACTATCGTTTAGTTCGCAACGACAGGACCCGATGTCATGGGGGAGGAACTCTCATATATTACAAATCATCCCTATACTACATCCCCATGGATCCGCCCGCCACCCTAACCGAGCTTGAGGTCTCTGTCTGTCGGCTCGGCATGACAGGCCACCAACCCCTCACGGTCATTTCTGTCTACGACCCTCCCACCACCACTCCCATAGGCCCCTCCCTCAGAAATGACCTCACAACTCTTCTTGGCTTGAGTGACTCCGTCCTTCTGGCGGGGGACCTCAACGCCAAACATCCCTCATGGAATAGCCACACGGCTAATCCCAGAGGCAGAGCTCTGTTCGAGCTCAGCAGCCCCCTCAACTTCGATGTCATCGCTCCGATGCATCCCACCCATTACCCTCACCAACCTAACTGGCGACCCGACGTGCTCGACATCGCCCTCCTCAAGAATGTTAACTTACGTTTACATTCTGTGGAGGCGGTGGACGAGCTCAACTCGGATCACCGACCGGTTATTCTGGAGCTCACTCCCAGATTCGGTCCTCCCGACCCCTCCCAACCTCCTCCCACCAGAGTGATCACTGACTGGCGCAAAGTAAGTGAAAAACTGAAAGTCACCACGTCACATCACCTGGATAAAATCCCAGATCACATAGAGTCAGCTGCCGACACGGCGGCCGCGATCGGCTCGCTCACGGAACATGTACAGTCAGTCCTGGACGAATGTTCAAGGGAGGCTCCGGCGACGGACGACCGTCGCTGGAAGCTCCCGGACGATGTGCGTGAACTGTTGACTGAGAAGAATGCGGCCGTCCGTGCCTACAGCTCTTTTCCCTGTGCTAGTAACAAGGCTTTTATGCGTTACTTACAGCGTAAAGTAAGCAATCGCATCAAAGAGTTTCGTGACAAGCAATGGGATCAGATGCTCAGTGATCTCCAGCCCAACCACCTCGCATTTTGGGAGCTTCAGAGGAAGTTACGCGCCTTCGAGGTTACCACCATGCCCCCCCTCATCCGCCCCGACAACACTCTCGCGTTTAACGACGACGAGAAGGCCGAATGCCTGGCTGACAGTCTAGAGGCCCAGTGTTCCCCAAGCTCGAACCCAGTCGACCCGGCCCACCTCGCCGAGGTGGACGCCGAGGTCGAACGTAGGACCTCCCTCCCTCCCGTCGAGGACCCCGACGACCCTCTCCCTCCCGTCACTCCGGACGAGGTGGAGAGGATCATCGGCCAACTCAGACCCAGGAAAGCCCCTGGGCGCGACGGCATTACCAACAGGGTAGTTCGACTCTTTCCCAAGACTCTGATCGTGTTGATGACCGCCATCTTCAATGGCGCTCTGTCCAACAACATGTTTCCGCAGCAGTGGAAAGAGGCTATCGTGATCGGCATTCCCAAGCCGGGTAAGCCCAAATCCTCCCCGTCCTCCTACCGCCCCATCAGTCTGCTCAGCTCGCTCGGCAAGATCTACGAGAGGCTTATTTATAAGCGTCTCAAGGATTACGTCGAGCGAAAGAGTCTCATCCCCAACGAGCAGTTTGGCTTTAGAGCCACTCACTCGTGCGTCCAACAGGTCTACCGCATCGTTGAGCATATCAACGGCCGCTATCAACGCGGCTTGATGACGGGAGCCCTGTTCTTCGACGTAGCGAAAGCCTTCGACAAGGTCTGGCACAACGGTCTGATATACAAGCTGTATCAACTCGGGGTGCCAGATCGTCTCGTGCTCATCTTGCGAGACTATTTGTCGAACCGCACCTTTCGATTTCGTATCGAAGGTGCGCTTTCCACCCCCCGACCCATCCGCGCCGGCGTACCGCAAGGCGGTGTGCTGTCGCCTCTCATTTTCACGCTGTTCACCAGCGATATTCCCCCCGATCCCCAGTCGCAATTAGCGCTCTTTGCCGACGACACGGCCGTTTACTACTCTGGCAAGAGTGGTAAATCCATATCTCTTCACCTCCAAAGATCCGCCAACCGCCTAGGCGGCTGGTTTCGGAAATGGAGGATTGAGGTTAACCCCGAGAAAAGTCAGGCGGTCCTGTTCCGCAGGCCGCGGGCTAAACTCCCCCCGATCCTTCCACCGATCAAGATGTTTGGCAAGCCGATCCCTTGGGAGGAGCGAGCCAAATATCTAGGAGTGATCTTGGACAAAAACCTCAGTTTTAAGGAGCACATTAAGGCGGTGCGCTCGCGCGCCGCCTTCGCTCTCGGTAGGCTCCACTCGATGCTGAACCACAACAGCAAATTATCCCTAAAATGCAAGTTGCGTATCTACACCACTTGCATTCGCCCCATCATGACCTATGCGTGTGCTACATTCGCCCACGTAAAGTCATACCGGATCCATAGGTTGCAGTCCCTCCAAAACCGTTTTCTCCGAAAGGCCACGGGTGCCCCGTGGTTCGTTAGGAATGAGCGACTCCATGTCGATCTCAAAATCCCGACCATCAAGCAGTTCATGAAACGCCTCACGAAGCGTTTCATCGAATCTGCTGAGAGACACCAGAACCCTCTTATCGCATCGGCTACCCGATACGCTCCCTCCCAGATCAGTAAGGTCCGCCGTCCACGGCATACCTTACTAGAACCCGATGACCCAATCACCCTTGTACAAGAGAGCTGTAGGGAAACCAGTACTCTTAAACAAGCACACAAACCGCGACCCGCCGCTTTCCGGCCTCGCCGGCGAGGCCCCGCGCGACGTCCCAGTAATAATAATAGCAATGTTGTTGTTGCTCCCCGTCTTTTGCCTAACGAGCCAGCCCGCGCCGCTGAGCCATTAGCTTTAAACTCCCCAAATAATAATGTCATGACCCAGCCTGTCCCTTGCTGCCCTCCCGATAACGATGCCACTGAGCCGAGGCCCGAACCCCACAGGGGGTGCCCCCAGTGAGCAGAGTTGTAGGTTTAAGTATTTTTAGTTGCCTTGGCTGGGGGCTTTAGAATCATTCTGAGGCCACCACAGGCTAGCCCGGTTAAGTAGTAACCACCCGTGTAGAGGTGAACTACGAGTGGTCATTGTCAAAAAAAAAACTCGCGACTTCGACCGCGCTGCAATTTTCTTAAGGATCCCTAATTTTTAGGGTTCCGAAAAAAAAGGAACCCTTATAGGATCACTCGGGTGTCTGTCTGTCTGTCTGTCTGTCCGTCTGTCACAGCCAGTTTTCTCCGGATCCACTGGACCGATTCTGTTGAAATTTGGTACAAATATGGACTTCTGTGACCCAAACACGGACGCGTTACGTAAATCATTAAATGTTTAGTATGGGGATCACTTTTGGGGGTCAAACTAGAAAATTTAAAAAAAAAGTTTTTTGAACAATATCGTGTGACATATCAAATGAAAGGGCTTACTGTGCGGGCTTTAATTATATTTTTTTAATAATTTTAAAATAAATTGTTTTGAAGTTATTCAAGAAATTAGACGAAAAATGACCATTCCCCCCCCATTATCTCCGAAAGTAATGAGCCTAAAATTTTGAAAAAAATGGAGATAATAGATCTTTACCTAAATATTACAGGAAAACCTATTAGAAGTCTGTAGTGTTAAAATAACATGTTAAAAAAAAAAAAATTGTTCGGTACCCTTTGCACGCGAGTCCGACTCGCACTTGGCCAGTTTTTTTCTAAACAAATTATATACTAAAGCCTTCCTCTAAAACCACTCTATCTATTGGTGAAAACAGCATGAAAATCGGTGCAGTAGTTTTTGAGTTTATTGTGAACAGACAGACGCGGCGGAGGACTTTGTTTTATAATATGTAGTGATATTAGCTATATCATTTTAGATAGAAACATCACTAATGATTACTAAGCTCAGTTTCTAGGTTAACAAATGGTTAATCCAGATAACCGCAATCTGGCCACCGTGAATGAACTTCAGCCGGTAGGATTGGGAACACCCAAATACTCCGAAATATTTTATTCCGATTTTCAAAAGTCCGAAGCGAGTGGTGATGAGTGCGACTGGTGAAAAAGTAAATAAATTTGGTGGAAAAATAGAAGAGAGGTTATACGCTTTTGAAGTTATTCTTCCATCGTTGTCATACAAAATTTCGTTTAAAGTGGATGGCTTCAATTCAATATGGGGGGACTTGTGAGTGACGTCATACGCCATTATCTCGTGCTGTCTCTGCTTATGACAGATTTTAAAACGCTGATAACATTGCCATTATTTGCATTTTAAGAAATATTTTTTTCTGAGCATTGTCTTGCCTTTTAAGATTTGAGAAATGTAATAAAAAATAAAAATTACAAAAAATATATAAGTATGTTCTTGGTTTTGTATCTTTGTTTTTTTAACACCGACTTCCGAAATTAAGGTTATTTTATACTTTGTAGTGTTTTGTTTGGAAGTTGGTTATATATTTTTGTAAAAAGTTTTTTTATTATTTTTCACTTTTAAGTGGTGATACTCGGTCGATGACTTCGTCTACACAGAAATCGAAATAAGCAAAAATGCTCATAAAATAAAAACCACTGAACCAAACTGAATCTAATTTTTACGGAACCAAATGGCAAGTATCCCTCATCGAATAAAACATTAATCACAGAAATCGGATTAGAAACATCGGAGTTATCGGTGTACATACATAAAAAAAACCCGCCGAATTGAGAACCTCCTCCTTTTTTGGAAATCGGTTAAAAATTAAAATACCCTATTCAATGAGCATTTCGTAATCAATTTCTGTTTCTAGGGCAAAATATTACTGAAAAAAATATGTGAGAAAGCTGATTCGGAGCTAACTTGAAACTAGTGCGATTAGAATTGACCTTTTGTTAGACATCTATTTTTATACTCTCAGAACAGGACATCGTGAAATAACAAGAAAAAAAAACGACCCTAAAAGCACTATGTCATCCTCAATATCTCAGTCCAAAACAAAGCAACACAGCAAAAGTTTGCAGAAACACTTCGCAATTTCTATTCCACCTGCACCCCGATAAAATCCTTTAGCCGCTTCAAGCGCTGTAAAGCGATGAAGCAGCTTATCTGGCTGCAACCACACAGCATATATTAGTACTAAAACTTGAGGTAACTTCGACAAATTGTCCTCAACTCCAACGGGAAGCGTCAACTCAGTTTCCTATACAATATTCATTGGATGTATATATCCTATACAGGCTGTTCCGAAGTGATAAAACAGTTGGGGTATTCTAATTAGTTTTGAGGGTACCCAATTTTAGTTACGTTGTGTTTTTGGTAAATGAATAATGAATTTTAAGTAAACCGGTTTTTATTTAGTGCATGTAAATAGTTTTATAACAAACATATGGTATAAAACACTTAGTCAGCCAGGCTTTGTTCGTAAGAGTCGGGAGGAAAAGAGTCGAACACGGAGGTGGGTTTTAGTGAGTAAGAGTCTGATACTCTCTTCAGCTTCGCCCAGAGCGGAAGGAGTCATTTGACGATATCCAACCCAAAAATGCAAAAACGGTGGAGTTATATACATGGGTGTTCTATTTATGGCATCTAACCGTTTAAAACTGTATAATATAATAATAAGCATTTAATAACGTTAATTTTCACATATTCTTCTCTGCCTAGCCTTTTCCCAACTTATAATTTATTGATTCCGCCTATCTGACCTTTACAACAAACTTGGCAAGATTGGTGTCATATTTCCTGGATTTTGACGACTATCAGAGATCTAAAATCCAACCAAGTGCGAGTCAGACTGTCGATACGAAGGGTTCCGTACAATAAATCTAAAAAAAAACGTTACTTGTAAACGCAAAGAGGGATCCTCTTTCATTTTTATTATTTGCTGTTACAGCGGCAATAGAAATACATTCTCTGTGAAAATTTCAACTATTTACCTATTACGGTTCTGCCCGTAGACGGATGGACGGATGGACCGCGGAGGCCTGTGTAGGGTTCCGTTGGTCACCCATTGGGTACGGAA
The DNA here is from genome assembly GCA_947578705.1 of Lacanobia wlatinum. Lineage (NCBI taxonomy): Eukaryota > Metazoa > Arthropoda > Insecta > Lepidoptera > Noctuidae > Lacanobia > Lacanobia wlatinum. Next base: position 17,294,605 of record OX388044.1, read on the forward strand.
CCCTAAAAAGAAGTGACCAGCAGCTAAACATGCTTTCCGAGGCGCGCATGATCTCGGTATGAAATAGATGGTCACCCATCTAGAAACCGACCTCGATAAGCGTTGCTTAACCTTGAAGGTGACCAGTACCTAGCGGCTGTAATTTTTAGCCACAAGCTCCTAAAGAACATTCACCCTATCGTATGAAATAATCAGCGCCAGCACAACACCCCATATAAAAAGCAATTTGCAACTTACGTCAGTTCTCATTGATCGTGTAGGTTGACAAATAGGACACACACTGGATGTTAGCTCTTCGCATATGCACCTCACTAACCTATTTACTTGCTAGAGTAGTGTATACTGTTTTAATGTATGGGGAATCTTCACCTAGATGTACACATAATGACGTCATGCATTGACGCTAAGTTTGTTTAAGAGGCTTCGGTATTCTGTCGCCACGCGAGTGACGCTTTGATAAGGATATTGAATTTGCTTTCATTTTGTAGAATTTACACCCATATTATATAATATGTATTATAACACCAATATATGCATAATATTATAAAAAGGTACGAGGGGGCGCGACGCTAACGTCAATAATTACAATTTGATTTAGGGAGGATGACTCCAGTGGAATCAGAAATGGCGCCGAATCAGAAATGGGTGTCAAAAAACTCAAAACTTAAAGCATTTATTTCAAATAAACCATTTCAGTGTACGACTTAACGCCGACAAACACTACGCCGACAGACTGAACACCGACAAGACTTTACTTCAACGGGACTGTTCGCCGACAGGGCTCATCAGCGACGCAACTTATCTCCGATAATCAGATTTGGAAATCGATTATGCTTTTCTTGTAATTATACAATTCATAATAAATAAAGATCTTGCATTGTTTATGTATCGGAATCAAGTGTACTACGTGAGCTCAACAAATGGATGTGCGATTAACGCTTATGCGACAAAACTGTACTGCAACTCACCATAGTTCAAATGCACGCTTGTGCGACACACTGAAGATCGATAACACCTGGACTCAGAGTACCCCGACTCGGATAGGTTAGGTTAGAAGACTAAGGCGGGAGTGAAGCGGAGCAGAGCTCCCGCCTTAGCCTTCGTTGTTTTTTTTTATTGCGTCGGTGATGAGCTCTGTCGGCGATGAGTCCTGTCGGCGAAGAGTCCCGTCGAAGTAAAGTCTTGTCGGTGTTCAGTTTGTCGGCGTAGGGTCTGTCGGCGTTTAGTCGTACACTCAAACCATTTACAGGTACTTTTGAATTGTCAAAGTTGGTCAGCCAAAGAGGTGATGCTATTTGCACATTCCAAAGCGTAGATCTATATGGAGAAGAACGTGCAAGAAACTCCACGGACACTCGTGTGATTAACTTCAAACATAATAACTTCACTTCTTTTAAAGTACACCTTTACATAATTTTGACATACCTATTTTGTTGAAATGTTTGTGCAACCGCTGCAACGATACGTTTTGTTTGACGATTCGAAAATAACTGAGTGACGTTAGAAAAATATGTTTTTCATGAAGGAAAATTCCCAGAGATAAATTTTACACAATTACAGGAAAGTAGACAAAGGATAGACAGCTCGTTATATCACAAAGCACCTATCTAATCAAATCTGACCTAAAAAGCTGTTGATTGTTTTATTTCATGGGGCTTAGATTTCCGTCGATGCGAAATAATCCCTTCGCCTGCTGAATATTGAGTTTTCGGGGAAAAGTGATAACTAGTAATAAGGCAAAATTTGTTGGCATCAAATTGAATAATATTTGTCTGAAATTCGAGGAACATCCCGATGGAAAATGGGTCTGTTATGAAAGAAAAAAAGTAAAGAAAGAAAAACAGTTTATTTCTCCCAAACAGACGCATTATTTCAAATAAAACTAAAACAAACAAATCAAATAATATAGAAAAAAAAATAGCTCAAATAGAGTTTTTGAAATAGCCTGCTCATTTCAGGGATGGGCATTGTAGTTAATGTAAATATATAAAAACACAGAATGAAAAGCCACAACAATTGGTTCTGTGCGTCCCGCATCCATCGGCTTCCCATGACCCTCACCAGGTCATCAGTTCACCTTATGAATTCCAACGCTGCGGCTTCCGGTATGCGGTCGCTACTCCGGAACTTTTCGGCCCCATCGACCTCCGTTGTTATTATCTGATTAATTTCGTTGCGGGATCCAAGACTGGTGAATCGTTTCTACGGGACTCATCGAGTTTCATTGACTCGGCGTTTTTTTGGTGGTCGCCACTGTTGATTCTGGCTCTCATTTGCAGTGATTGGGAATGAGTGGCGGTATTGTCCCAAAATGATCTACAGAGATCTAGGTAGTTACAGTACATGATAATTAGGCTGCACACACACTCGACTAAATTTTACTAGCATCAAGAACAGTTAAATTCAAAAAATTGGCAGTGCAAGCTTTGCAACCGGATAAAAACTGCTAATCTTTTTTGTTCGTTTGTCTTCATTGACATGATTTTCCAATGACACAAAATTTCATCGGTTAATGAGACACCGCTGACTAGAAAAACATAGTCAGGAAACCTGGTTTTAATGGCAAACAAACACGCAGTTAGCAAGTACGGTGGTACCATCTTTGTATTGATTAACTACCGTACATGACTGTAGGTAGATAATCGTTTCAGCTATTTATTTATATATACTTTTAGAACCCTTTGACTAAATTCCTCATAGAGTTGACATAGAAACACAAAATGCATTCCCATTTCTTCCTATTTGTTCTTAACCAGCTCGTTATCGATTTTTCAAATATTCAATAATGCAGTTGTAGTTTTCCTCAAAATCGGCCTCGAGATTCCTTTGAATGTTTTCGTTAAGTACTCCTCATAGTAGATTTAGCCACCCAAGCACACTTGAAAAATTCTCTCTCTATACAAGCTCCGTCCGTACAGATTTTCACCACATAAACTGTGATTAGTAGGATAAATAAATGGCATAGCTTAGAATATAAGACACTTGATCCTGGTCCATTCCATTGTTATAATTTTTGACTGTCGCGCAAGTAAAGGCAATGGTAAAGGATAGCTACAAAAAACTAGTTTCTTTCAGCTATATCTCCCTCGTGATAGTTGAAAATTATGCCAAGGGAACATACTCCCCCATACCCGTGTGCCAAATTTTATTCAAATCCGTTCAGCCGTTAAGATGTAAATAGGTAAGATAAACAGATAGAGTTATTTTCGTATTTATAATGTTATAGTTTGGAGTATGGATTTAAAATAAATTAAAAGTTAAGTAACGTTTTTAAGTGCCTAAGTACTCATTTAGTTTATAATTAATTATTTATTTATTTATTGCAATGCGATATGATTAATTATTACACTGACTTTGATAAACTATGAGGCAACTATTTTCATTGTAAAAGAATGCTCAATAACATAAATTAAGATTTTGAAAGACCAGACTTAAGTGTTTTTGGAAAAGCGAATTAAGGGTATGCATTAATAACTATAGTTTATGTGGTATTTAGCAAAGTTTGTCTATAAAATTGTATTTTTTCCAAACCGTTCATTCAGAAAAAAATGTAGTCTTTATATTTCAATTACAACCATTGATATATAAAAAAAACCAAGATGGACAGTCTCGAACAAATTCAACACTCGAAACTGTCTTAAAAAACTGACATGTATCAAGTGTCATGTGTGAGTTGTGTGTAGTTAAACTATAAACATTTTTTTTTTTTTTGTAAATTCGACCTTACACGGATCGCTTAAAGTTGTTTTTACAAAGCAGTTCAGTATGGCGACTGATGCGCATTTTTTTTTGCAATTTCAATCTTACACGGATCGCTTAAAGTTGTTTTTACAAAGCAGTGCAGTATGGCGAGCGATGCGAGACTGTTTGAAACTTGCGCACAATTAAACATATTGCGCTTGTTTTTGCGGACGTTTTTGAGATGCTGAGTGTGTATCTTGGGTTTTTTATGTATCAATGATTACAACTATCAATCTTTAAAATTTCCATGTGATTGCTGTAAAATGCCAAATTCAAATATAGTAAATAGTGTTTAGATAAAAAATGTTTCTCTGACTGCATATAATATCATAACCGATGCAACGAGTACCAAACCTGGAACAAGAAGTGTTAAAAAAATTGAATTGAGAATAATTTTCCTTCACATTGTTAACAATATTTTTTACAGTATTATTCGACAAAAATATTTATTGCTTTCCCACATCATATACAAAATATTTCAATGATCGTAAAGAGGTAGATATCAAAGAAATACGGGACTTACGAATTACGAGGCGTAGTAAAATATAACACATCGTAAAATAATTGGACATCACTATAAAAAATGTCGGTCAACTGAAATGGAACACACTTGAATGTTCGATATGCTGGAGTACTTGGTGATTCACTTTAATGGTCCTAACTCCAACTGACAATAAATTGATGGAAATGTATTTTCACTATTTTATTAAAGATTAATTTATTGCTTGTACTCATGTTTTTAGCATTTATCTTTACTTAGTGTAAAATAAAGTCGTTTTCGCCCTCTGTACGGTTATATCTTTAAAGCTATGTACGCAACGGATTTTAATGCAGTTTTCATCAATAGACAGAGTGATTCAAAAATAGGGAAGGTGTATAATTTGTCCCGAAATTAATATCCTACAGGAATGGGAAAAATGGGATATACGCGCACGAAGTCGCAGGCAAAAGCTAGAGTTTGATCATCTTGAATTCTTCTGCCAGCGGCTTCGCCCACGGTAACCCTAGGGAACATACTCCCGGAATATATATATAGCCTATGTGTTATTCCAAACTATAATCTACTTCTGTACCAAATTTCATGAAGACCCTTTGAGCCGTTCTGACGTGAAAGATTAACAAATGTCCATCCATCCATTCATCCATCCTCACAATCTTTCGCATTTATAATATTAGTAGGATTAGCAGGATAGTAGGAAGAAGAATGAATGTCCAACTCGAAAATATTGAAGTTGATATTAAACACAAATTCAGTACCTGTGTTATACAACTTCGAAAACAAGAGTCATGGAACACAACAGCAATGTATCGCCTCTTAAAACTTAAAGCTAAGAAGCTACGGACTTTAAATAAGCAATCCGACATTTGAAGAACATTTTGTTTCGCTCAACGATTAAAAAGAATCACCCTCTTTTCTTTTGTAAGGAAACTGAGGAAAATCTGGGAATCTATGTCTTGTCTCAAAAGACATTACTCGCAAATAAAACGCTGGGATACCGTTTTATTTTTTTCATAACATGCTAAATAATTTCCGAGAATAATGATTGATACAGAAACTCCTATCTGCAAGTCGGTCTTCGCAATGTTTAATCTTGAAGAAGAGAGAGTGATAAGACTGGAAGAATTATGTAATAAGGATTTATTGGAATGGATATTGTGTCAAAAACGACAACTGATAGAAGTGCTTGGATGAATAATTACGAACTCTTAGCAAATACGTAAAAGAAGAAATCAGAATGAAAAAGTGATATAATAGTTTTCAGAAAGTAAAATTTCAGTCAGCAAACGCATTCAGTTGAAAAAACAAAAATAAAAGGTATACAGATTATGAACATGACGTTGGTAAGTTAAATGGGATCGTAAATGATGTACTACAGTAATATCGTCTTGTAGATAGTTGCTTCATTGCAAGACAGAACGAACACCAAAACGTCGAAACGAAATAAACGTGTGGTGGACTTCACGTTTGCACTAAAACCGTACTATTTTTAAACAACGATAAACAGTTTTTACTACAAACACCCACCATCCGATCTCGCAAAATAAAACATCAAGTAACTTGACATGAACTACGAGTAATAAATAGTAATTACACCTAAATGTTCCAGGAAATAGTAAACGTTAAACAGAATGACGCGAAAGGGACCATAAAATCGAATAGACTGGCCAATACCGATAGGTACAATATAGGAACCCATGCCAATACAATATAGATTGTCTAAGAGCGTGGTAAGCCATCGGTGCCGCCAGCCTCACAAATTACTGTGTCAGTCGAATCGAACAGTAAAAACCCTGAAACTCTGATTTTTGGGGTTCGGCACTTGTATTTTATTGTTGCGATTGAGACTAGAACAGGAAAAAATCGCACTAAATGCGCCACTTCCTAGCTTTTTCCGAATATTTTGAAAGTAGTAGTTTTGGTATATGAGGATTACGACTGATGAGGTAGGCCACCAGAACTTGGCAAAAAGGTCACTAAATCCATGGTTTTTATCGACCTTAGAATGCAAAGAAGGAAAACGTTTTGGGAACACATTCATAGTGCGTACAGCTAAGGAGTGGAATTCCCTGCCGGAGTCTATGTTTCCTGATAGCTACAACCTGGGAGTCTTTAAGTCAACAGTTAATAGTTTACTTCTAGGCAAGCGTGCACCATCTTCGACCACATCATCGCTTATCAATAGTAAAAAAAGGAATAAATGCTACTCACGGAACTGACTAGATTGTGAATGGTCAAATATACACTCGTAACCTGTTTCAAAACACAGTGTCAAGTTGCTACTATTTTGCAAAACACTGATACATTGCTAAGGTGTCAATTGGTTCTTAGCATATTATGCGTTCTAATAATACAGTTTTCAAGAGTAAAATCTAAAAAGAAAAAAAAACAAAATGGGCAACGCCTTGGAATGTCTCGCGATTCGTCGAATTCCGTTGCACGAAGTTACGACTGAAGGGTACTCTTCAATGTAATTGAAGAAGATTGTGAAAATAGTATTCAACTCTTCAAATAGGACTAATTCTAGTTAAGTAGCTCCTCTACCGTATTTCTAATCTCCTGGTATTTGACCTAGTTCCGGTTTTTTCTCAGTTTAATTTTACTGTAAAACTCAACGTTACTATAAGAACCCGCAGACGTTGTGTGATTCAGTGCTCTTATTGTAAGATCTGAAAGTAGAGTATTTTTCTAGTTTGAAAGGATTTTTTCTAGTCATACCCTAGGACATTGCGAGCTTGAATCACCTGATTGTCTGATGAAAAAATGATTCCATGCATCGGAAGGCTCATATAAGCCGGTGATCCCGGCCACCAAAAGGCGGTCGTCAAATAAACCATACCATAGGCCCCTGAGGCAGTTTAGAAACTCTGACACTAGGGTGTGTCGGATCGCTAGACCTTACTGCCCACACTATAAGAAGAAGAAGTTATACACTGCCGGTACTGGTGGTTGAAAAGTTATATGGAAATTGTTTTTCATGCCTTCTTTGGTATTGTGGAAAAATACCAAGAATTTCATATGAAAATAAGAAGAAGCAACTAACCAGCTTTCCACCGCCCCGTGAAAACTGACACCGCTCAATGCATGCACTAAAAAGACCCACAATCAGCGTGGCGCTTTTGGCTTGAAGCCGTTAAAGCCCAGTTCTCACAGCTGTGTACCATTTTTTTTACATGAAACGTCTACCTGTCTGACTTCTACAACTCAATATTTGGGTCACACAATACCTCTTGGCAAGACTGGTGTCTTTCTTGGCTACAAATGACAGTCGGGACTAACAGCTTAAGGTGTTTTGTGAGGCAAGGATGAATCTCGATATGTAAAGATGGTCACCCATCTGTGGGCTCACCTCGCCAAGCGTTGCTTAAACGGCGTTGCATAAGCGATAAGTGCGGCTGTTCTTATTTAGCTTTTAAAGTGAAAATAAATTCATATTAATTAAGTATAACATTATGAGTTTTCAAACAAGCCTACAGCGTTGCTTTGTTGTGAGCTATTTATTATACCTACGTTTATCTATTTCAGAAAGTCCAATATTTACTCAAAACATCAACATGCCTTAGAAGCAGACTTAATTAACGGCTTCATTTTCCGTACACATAAAACAAGAAAGTAACATTTCAACGCTGTACCGTTCAGCTATTAGCCTCAATAAATCATTCACGCCAATCAATTGGAGCGAGGTTATCAATCGACGCGGCTACGTATCAATCTATCAATCGCATGTGCTTTCGTTTTCACGAATGTGTATGTTGAATACAACCTTATAAAGTACTAGCTGAGCCGTGCCCACTTCGATGGGCGGTATTTTTCGGGTTAATATATAGCCTATGACACTCAAAAATAACGTGGCTTTCTATTGGTAAAAGAATTGTCAAAATTGGTTCAGTAGATCCAGAGATTACCCCCGTACAACCTCACAAAATTTATCAAATCAAATCAAATCGTATATTTCAAATAAACCATTTACAGGCACTTTTGAATTGTCAAAGTCGGTCAGTCAAAAACATGAAGCTATTTGCACGTTCCAAAGCGTAGATCTCTATGAAGAAGAACGTGCAAGAAACTCCACGGACATCTTTTTGTAATATTAGTATCAAAGTATACATAGATAGATTGACGTGATGTATTTGTAAAAAACTGTCTAATAGGAATATCGCACAATAGATTACGACACGGTTGCGGTTCCATCTATATCGTATTATCTCTTTAACCATTCGTCCGAATTATTATGCAGTAAAAGGGAAAAGTCTTTTGTTTTAAACACATGAGACGATAAATTTACTTATTTTGATAAGAAATCATAATTGTTGATAATATATGACCACTAAACATGACCTAACGATTTAAATTATTTTTTTAATCTAAAAAACTACTTTTTGTGACTTAAATATAAAAGTTAAACATATGCTGTCGCTGGCTTTTTTGCAGGCATTATCAAGCTCTACAAGTTTTCTCTAGAACTCAATCATATATCTCTCATTGTTAAGGCAGCGTTCGTAAGAAACGTTTTCGTCCGACCATTTTTTCTCGATCTCACTTTTCAAATTCGACTATCACGAAAAAGTCTTACAACCTTATAAAGTACTAGTGGACGTCACGCGATTTCACCCGCGTAGTTCCCGTTCCCTTGGGAGTAAGGGGATAATATACAGCCTATGTTACTCCCTGATAATGCAGCTATCCAATGGTAAAAGAATTTTTCAAATCGGTCCAGTAGTTTCGGAGTCTATTCAATTCAAACAAACAAACAAATCTTTCCTCTTTATAATATTAGTGTAGACTAGCTGACCCGTGCTCACTTCGTTGGACGGTATTTTTCGGGTTATATACATAGCCTACGACATTCGTACGTGGCTTTCTATTGGTAAAAGAATTATCAAAATCGGTTCAGTAGATCCAGATATTACCCTCCACAACCTCACAGTCTCACAAACTTTAGCTCTTTATAATATTAATATAGATAGGAGCGTACCATAATGGAATAGAGCTTACCAATCAAATGCGAAGTTTCCCGCAGTAAGCTATAGTGTATTCATTTCTCTATGTATAGGCAAACTGATAACTCTGCGTGACTAACTGGAGAAAGTATGTGTGAAGAATTATGTCATTAATATTTGCAATGACTGACTCATTTGCTGAACGTTCAGTTTATTTTATTTTATTTATCATCATCTTTCTGACCTCGTCCCATATTACTCCGCATTACTATCAAAAGCAATCATTTAGACCTTTTTCTTTCATAACATTACCTCAATCCATTCCTTTTATTATAAATATGATATCAGTTAAATTCATCTGAACACCACATTCAGTCAGATAACATAACATCTGTTTCAAACCTTTTTATCATTATTACGATATGTTTCACAAAAAGTGACCAAATCATTATCCTCTATAGCTCAATTTATTTGGGGTCTGCTCAACATGACTCCTTCCATTCTCTTCTAAAGTCACCGTCTCAGTAACCCCGTCTCACTATCCTCCCCCTTCAAGTTCTTTTCACAGCGTTTCACAAATAAAACTAAGTTCCATCATCTAAACTTTTATACAAAAAAAATCAGGGTCATGAGTGGGTTTGATGAAAAAACGGCATGGAAAAGGTATCGAAATGTGACGTCACCAAAGTTTTCATCGCACTCATCATCATATCAGCCAAAAGACGTCCATTGCTGGACATAGGCCTCCCCCTAGCGTCGCCACAACGACCGGCCTTTTTTCACGTAAACAAAAAATTAAGACCAAACAGTGAGATTTGGTCTTAATTTTTAGTTTACGTGAAAAAAGAAACAGTACGTATCCAATATTTTTTTGGAAATATACCCGACAAATTTATTAAATTTTTAGTATAATATCCCATTCAATAAACAAAAACTACTATAAATAAGAGCCTACTCAACAACTCAACTTAATACTACAAATGGCCAGACAGAGAGACCGTACACTTTCATCCTGAAATCTAATCCGCCATTGGAGTAAATAGATCTATCACTGATTTAAGCCGGACAAAAGGATAGATGGTACCGTAATCTCAGCTTTTCACCGCTCCAAGTATATTCCTACAAATCAATCAAGGAACAGCAAACTGACCTATTCTGCAAGTTTCAGTGGTATTTTGCAAATTGAGGACGACCTAGTTTAAGTTATGCGCCTTGTAATAAAATGTATTACCAAGGCGCATAACACTCACGCTAACTCACACTAACACTAACGCTCACTGGATACGGCTGCACACGTAGGTGTCAGTTGTTTTAATTTTGTATGTTTTGTACTAACATTAGGTTAAGACTTTTACTAACAAGCTATGGATATTATCTGCAATAAATCTTTATTATAACTAACCAATAAAAGATTAAATCTTCTATCGGTTATACTAGCAATAAATGATATTTATTTTGTAAATCTATCTATAATGAATCGCCGAAATGTGTTACCGCGCATAACTTCGTTACGGCTGACCCAAACTGGACTTTTATTTTTTGTTGTGTTAAGAATTAAGAAGAAGGGCGTGGTTTGTATAACTTTTTTTTTAATATAAAATACATCCAGGCGAGACCAGGCGGGCCACTAGTGAGTTAAAAATATCACTTTCAGTTTTCTTGTTAATTTTAAATTAGATGAGGCCAGTAGTTGTAGCAAACCTATAAAAAGATTCTAAAAAAAAATACAGTCAAGAAGATTTCCGAAGCGCATCAATTAAATAAATAGTAGTACTTCAGTTTAATAATAGTTAAGGTAAATCTGAGACGCTTTTAGTCTTACTCTATGACAAATTGGGAAGTATAAATAAACCTTATCGAGTGATATTATTAGGTAATCCGATACTGTCATTGGATATGTCATTATTTATTGGAGCAATGAAACCGATGCCTACTCTTATATCGGATTATATTTTCTGTTCGTAATATTAAAGCCTAAGTAAATACAGACAGTACTAACTTTTTCAGTTCATACGTACTTAGCATTAGATTTTTTGTTACTGAAATATTTATGGAAAGGTAGAGCAAATAGAGTATCTAATATATTAAAATCTCGTGTCACGTTGTTTGTTACCGAACTCCTCTGAAACGGCTCCACCGATTTTCATGAAATTTTGTATCTATATTTGGTAGGTATGAGAATAGGTGGTAGGGTTTTTTTTTGCATGGCAAAACAACGTTTGCCGAGTCAGCTAGTATCTATACTAATATATAAAGCTGAAGAGCTTGTTTGTTTGTTTGTTTGCTTGAACGCGCTAATCTCAGGAACTACTAATCCGATTTGAAAAAAATCTTTCAGTGTTAGATAGCCTATTTATCGAGGAAGGCTATAGGCTATATATCATCACGCTAAGACCAATAGGTGCGGAACAGTAATGAAAATTGTGACGCAGACAAAGTTGCGCGGGTCAGCTAGTAGATTTATAAATCTTGTAGTAATATTAGCTAAGTGAATGAAAATCTCAGGAGCTACTGGTCCGATTTGAACAATTCTTTCAGTGTTAGATACCCCATTTATCGAGGAAGGCTATAGGCTTTATATCATCACGCTAAGACCAAAAGGAAAGGAGCAGACGAAATTGCGCGGTTCAACTAGTCTTTGACAAACTGAGACAGCACTAAATTGGCACATGACTGAAACGGTACAATTATCAGCAATAACATATTCAATCTTCTTCTTCATCTTCTGGCCATCCTTCTGTCCCATTTCTAATGGGGTCGGCTCTCCTAATCGTTACTCTCTAGAGATGGCGTTTCAATAAGATATTAATATATATCACTAAAAGTTTAGTTCAGCCATAACACAAATCGTATCGCCCCAAGATGTATTCAATCGATTCCTCAACTTCGGAAACTGATAGTTTTACTTATGCGATCACATATTGGATCCCAAACTGTTGAAACTCAAACTTTGGACAAGACATATCCAATGATACTCCGTCACTTTGACCGATAAAATATACAAAAACATTGCTTTGGTATTCGCAAAGTTGAATGAGCGTGAATATAACCTAAACTAGCTTCTGCCCGCGACTTGTACGCGCATAGCCCTTTTTTTTTTCCATTTCCGTAGGAATTTCGGGAAAGCCTTACTTAGTGCTACCCTACACTCCCCAAGGGATCTAAATGCCAAATTTCAGCTTTCTACGAACAGAAGTTTTGGATGTAGATTGTCTGTCAGTCACTCAGTAACGAAAATTTTATATACTAGGATTGTCCGGCAGTAATAAATTTAATGTATCGTGAACCTTGACAAACATGTATCTGGCCTTATCTTTCATACGTCATAGTTCATTCATACAATATATCTATCTCTATTTTGCCAAACATGTATCATTTCATAAATATTATAACACGCATTTTTATAGTTTTATTGGTTGTAGCAGTTTGCGGTTATTGTCATCTTTATTGGGCAAGAATGTTATGAGACAAATATTATTTATTATTATAGCCTTGCAAGACGTATGTGAGTAGAATATGTAAGAAAACCTTTCAGATGTAACGCGGAAATCTCATCATCATTTATTTTACGCATTTGAAGATTTATGTAAGCGAATTAATACGTCAGAATCTTGTTTGGAACATGTCAAAAGAAGTTCGAAACAGGAAGATAATTTACAACGTTTAACAGAATAAACGCAATACATATTAAGGGGTCATTGTACTCATAATTATGAACAACTTTTACTATGGGACCAATCCCGAAATCGCGAAAATAAATCAGCTGTTTAGTACATTTTGTCGAGTTATGGGCACAGAAATGTATGGGGGTGTCGATTTTTTTTCACGATTTCAATGTTGGTCCCATAGTGAACGTTGTTCATAATGATGGGTACAATGACCCGTTAAGAGGTATTGCGTTTATTCTGCTACAGGTTGTAGGTGTATGAGGAAGTGGTGCACATCCCTGATCAGTAGGGTGAGGGGCAGCACCAACAGCATCCTGTCCATGGTACCAAGCAAGCTAGATTGTGTGTTTGTGAAACATTGCTGCAGGATATCAGCTGGGCCCGTCACCTTACAGCAGTGATGACGCAAACGGGTTTTCTTTTTGTCCTTGTCAATGATTTACTAACAAAGTTTGTGTGTATATTGTTGCGAACACTATGAGTCTTGTTATTTAAATTAAATTATTATTATTATTTAAATCCACCGTCAATATCTCAGCTTACCAAAGTCCGTGTAATTTTTATCATTGTTTGAAATTAATATCGTTGTATTTAAATGGCTTCACATCGACCTATTTACTGTGTCAGTATAAGGTAATCAATTGAAGTCCCGTGATCCTGCAAATAATCTCTTTTCTACGCCTTTTTTAGGGTTCCGAACAAAAAACGGAACCCTTATAGGATCACTCGGGTGTCTGTCTGTCTGTCCGCCTGTCACAGCTAGTTTTCTCCGCATCCACTTGACCGATTCTGTTGAAGTTTGGTACACATATGGACTTCTGTGACCCAAACATGGAAACGTTACATAAATTATTAACTTTTTAGTATGAGCCACTTGGCCAGTTTTTTTCTTACAAGAATCATCACCATAATAACAACACTTCTAGCAAATACTTGTCATTGAAATTTTTGATAATTTATGTAATTTGTAACATAAATAATAAAAAAAATATATATATATAAATAAATATGTCAAGAAAACTAACAGTGTGACGACAATGACACAAAACTGGCACATAATTCTATGTTTTCAAGAGAATTTTACGAATGCTGATGTTTTTCTCAAAATAATCAACTGTTACGCTTTGCACCTGAAAATTGTGTGATTTTATCAATTTACTATTTACGAACATCAAGAAATCATAGCTCCCACAAAGTGGGCCGATGACCTGGTGAAGTTCGCGCGTAGCCGATGGATGCGAGACGCACAGGACCGGTCGTTGTGGTGACGCTTGGGGGAGGCCTATGTCCAGCAGTGGACGTCTTTCGGCTGATATGATGATGAAGAAATCATAGTTTAGTTTTTTTTCCGTAGTCGGTCATTTTGACCTATCTGTCAACTTGCTTTTGCCCATCATCTTCATAAAAAGTCCGACTTCGCCCACTGCTGGGAATAGGCCCCCCTTCTCTTGTGCCGATTTCTGTTCTTTTTTTTAAGTATGGGAAATCATCAAATAACTGCTCCTGCTCTGGGCGCAGCAGAGTGTCAGACTCGTACTGACTAAAACCCATGCGTGTTCCTCCTTTCCTTTGTGTTCCAGGGCCGCGGTGGTTTTTTCGGACGAATTCCGTAACTTGTGTCAATCCTAGTATATTTGTTTTTTCACTAACAAATCTTGCATTAACATAATCCAAAAGTAGTATCCGAATGACTCTTGAAAGATTTCATGATCATTTCCATAATCATCGTGCTTATTGGGCAGATAGTGATCATGCTATTACGTCATGACCACATACAAAAATGCAATAACTTACACTACAATACTGTAATAATGATTATGGTGAGTTTGGGCTATAATCATAAAACATGTCTTTGTTTAGCCATCAAACGTGAGAGGAAGACTAAGCACTAGAAATTTATTAGCCTTGCTAATATTGATGCCTTGCCTGAGAATGGGTCCTAATTTTATGGGATACTTTGTCTTATATTTTTGTTTTGGCTAGACGAGGCGGGGTGATTTATTGATCGTCTATTTTGAATAAGTATGTATGTTAATTAAGAGAGACGAATGACGAATCTGTCTGTTATGTTACGTTTAAGTTGTAATGTAATATGTTGTAATACTATTCAGCACCGAATGACCGAATGACGAGGCAGTTGTGGTTTGCACCAAATAATACGAGCTCAGAACGTTAGACACTTATTTTTTACAATGTATAAGGTGTTTATGATATTTCGGAGAATCCTTCAGTAGATAGTCAAAATTTTACAACATTTCGCTCCACCTCTTAGGTTGTACAAAAATGTGACAATAATCAATTTTTTTTAGTATGATCATCTTGAATGGCGACAGCACGTCAGCTGAATGTTTAGGTCCAGGTTTTAATTATAGTTTCAAAATCAAGCATTTATTTCAGTTAGACCATTTGAATGGACCACAGGCACTTTTGAATTGTCAAGGTCGATCGGTCAAAAAGAATTAAGCTGCATGTTCCAAAGCGTAGATCTCTATGGAGAAGAATGTGCAAGAAACTCCACGGACACTCGTTTAAAAATATTAAATTCTTACAAAGTTATGGTAACATCATGTTGAAATTATACATATATGTGAGCACGATGTAAAAGACGTGTATGACAAAAGCGTCCGCAGTAAAAAATAAACAATTTAAAGAAATAATTACAATAAGTCAAGTAGTGCATCGACTATATTTATTAAAACCTGGACCCCTTATTATTTCATCATCATCATCATATCTGCCGAAAGACGTTCACTGCTGGACAAAGGCCTCCCCCAAGCGTCGCCACAACGACCAGTCCTGTGCGTCTCGCATCCATCGGCTACCCGCGACCTTCATCAGGTCATCGGTCCACCTTGTGGGAGGCCTCCAACGTTGCGTCTTCCAGTACGCGGTCGCCACTCCAGAACTTTTCGGCCCCATCGACCATCTGTACCTTATTATTTATCTACACTAATATTATAAAGAGAAAAGATTTGTTTGTTTGTTTGAAATGAATAGGCTCCGAAACTGCTGGACAGATTTGAAAATTTTTTTCAGCAATGGATAGCTACATTATCAGGGAGAAACATAGGCTATATTTTATCCCCGTACTCCCACGGGAACGGGAACTACGTGGGTGAAACCACGTGACGTCCACTAGTGTTAACTAAAATAAAAAGTCATTACAGATGCCAAAGTATGGATATCCTCGCCAAACTCGGTCGTGATGACCAAGACGCACACCGCGAAGGCTGGTTCGAGGTGGCGCAAGATAAGAGTCTCTGGTAAGATATGGGGAAGGCTTTTGCCCACCAATGGGACACAATTAACGTGCTCCATCTTCGACCACATCATCTCTTGCCATCAGGTGAGATAGTGGTCAAACGGATGCCTATCAATAGTAAAAAAAATACAGATACGTGTATTATATGTATGTCATCAATATCCGTCCATTATCACGGTCGACCAACCATGACACTGCAGCGATCTTCAAAACTTTCGAAACCACAACTTCATCTACTCGGTAATAAGTTTTATTGACAACAAAACCTACTTAGAGTTTACCGGTTTATACTTGTAATGGGGGTAAAACCGTAGAAGTTTCAAGTACTAGTTACAACCCATCGGAACTTTATGTAGGACATCCCAACATTGTCAGGCCGTAATGTATATCCTACGAAAGTTTGCGCCGGAACATGTAGTTACTGAGCGAGAGCTGTACTTTCGATAGGGGGTGGAAAGCATCCTATAATACTTAGCTTTATTTACCTATTAGAAACGATGAGCCATTCTTTTTTATTTGAAATGGCTCTTGTCTCTAGTCTAGGATCTTTGTTAAATCTGCCAATAGTACCTTTTTAATGATGGGAAACGACTTCTCCCGCTCTGGGCGGAGCGGAAGGGAGTGTCAGACTGTTACTGACTTAAAACCATCCGTGTTTCTCCTAATGCCATTTGCATTAGGCCTGACTGACTGGGTGACTTTTCGAACAAATTACGTAATCCTGGCAGAAATTCCACAACCCTGGCGGGTAAAAGGCACCCGATGTGTATAATTTTAACCTCACTTAAAATAACCCGATGATTGGTCTTTGTGAAATCCTAATGCCTCCACTAAACACATGGTAAGATAATGATGTACGAGTATGTACCATGATTGTAGTCGAAAGACATTCACTGCTGGACTTAAGCCTCCCCCCAGCGACCCCACATAGACTGGTCCTATGCTTCATCAGCTGCATGCGAGAATGCTTTTATCAAAAAAGTAAAGAAAATCGTGATTACGGATTTCAGCGTGAAGAACGAATACACGCTGAAATCCGCAATCACGATTTTCTAAACTTTTTGGATAAATTCATGCCAAAGTCACCAAAAGCACTTTCTCGAAATATTGGATGTTGATAAGTACTTGAACATTTTTGCTTGAAAGAACAGAGTAAAATTGAAGAGAAAACTGCAAAAGTGAATAATTTTGTCTTCAATCCTGAAGTAAAAATACAGTACGTAGCTACATGTACAAGAACTTTTGTGAATGGTACAATTTAAATATTCAAAAGCAAGTTCGGCTGTTACAATTCTAATATTGGAAAATACTTTTCGTTTTAAAAAGCTTCTTGTGAATGTTTGAGTGGTCTATAAAATGTACCGTACGTAATTGTACGGAACGTGCCACTCGGCTTACCTCATATTCACATTGGAAACTGTTTGCTCAAACCCTAGTTAGCGAATAAAATATGAAAGTATTTTTAGTCGACTACATTCTTCAAACACTGCTGTACCTGCCTGTGTCAAATGAAATAATGTATTTTTCAATAAGTGAATAACTTATTTTTAACCGAATTCTTCAAAAAGGAGGAGGCTGTATGTATGTTTTTTTTTATGTATGTGCACCAATTTCTCCGCCAATTGTGGACCGATTTAAAAAAATATTTTATTATTCAAAAACTTATACTCTTGAAGTGGTCCCATTGTCACCAAGTCAGAATTTGATGATGGGATCCTATGAAATTCGAGAGAAACCCTCAAATTTATACACAATGATTAATAAACAATTATTTTTTTTTGGTTTTTTGTTTTTGTTACTAACAAATGAGTCGCAGTTA
Organism: Lacanobia wlatinum; assembly: GCA_947578705.1. Lineage (NCBI taxonomy): Eukaryota > Metazoa > Arthropoda > Insecta > Lepidoptera > Noctuidae > Lacanobia > Lacanobia wlatinum. The sequence continues at coordinate 17,312,534 of OX388044.1, forward strand.
CTTGATAAATAAATAAATTGAATTGAATTGATAAACTTTCTAACGCAATTCAGATATTTGTGCCTGGTAATCATCATCTCATGATTCTGTGTTGATGATGGAAGGTTTAAGTTAGAATCTGATGATGGGATCCCATGAAAAATGTTTCTTCAGCGATATTTTCGCCAATTTTCAACCGATGATTCTTTTTTTGTTTGGAAGAGTGTTTTCCCGGACAGGTCCCATTTCAAGATCTGATGCAGAACTTCGGAGGTAGGCAACGGAACTCTTCAAAAAATGAGAACCAATGGATCGGGATTTCTGAAATCGCATGTCTGTTTATTGTTTACACCAGTTAGTAACATAACATCACGTTGCTGGTACGCTGTGAATGGGTACACAGGTACTTACCAACCGACTTTCAAAAAACAAAACACTACAAAGTATAAAATAACTTTAATTTCGGAAGTCGGTGTCAAAACTGAAATAACCAGCGTGATGTTATGTTACGAACTGGTGTAGATTTTTCGAAATTGTTACGGGAACGGGAAGAAACGGGATATGCGGGTATTCGTACCCGCATATCCCGTCGCGGGCAAATGCTAGTTCCTTATATTTTGGCATTCCTACAATCGCATTCGCTGATTCTTCAAAACACTAAACTTAAAGCTTTCTTTCATGACTTTTTGGTGAAATATTTTAACTTTGGTACCGTAAATCATCATTTTCCTGCCCTTATCCCATGTTACTAGGAGTCGGCGCAACACGTTTTTTTTCTTCTATTCTGTCTTATCAGCCTTTACGCTATCACTAACTCACTTTTAATTCCTATCGCTCCACATACAATCTATCCATCTTTTCTTTGGCCTCTCTCTCTCTTTGGGCTCTCCTTCTCCATCCATCCAAATTTATATTCATAACTCTTTTAGTTTGGTACCGTAAACAATTATCAAAACTAATCAATGTTAACATGAAGGAAAGTTAACATCGATTGGTTTTGATAATTATTTTTTTGACAAATGTGCTGTCCTGCTGAAGTAGATACATTATAAATTACCTACGATAACTAACGTTAGATTAAAATAAAAATAAGTATCTACTTACCTAATGGTATTAAGAGTGAGGAAAGTAGTTTACTAATATTATTAAAAAATCTATCCACTTACATGTGATTAAAATATGTTACTGTTAGTTAGAGATCGTTTCGAGCAATAATAGCTTCTTATTATATTTCTTCGTAACTATTGAAAACTAGTGGCCCGCCCGGCTTCGCCCGGGTTAATTTTTTTATCTTTCTTTCATACAAACCTTACCCTGACAATTAAAAACAATAAAAAAATGAACAAGTGCGAGTCGGACTCGCACATGAAGAGTTCCGTACCATAAATCTCAATTTTTATTATTTGTTGTTACAGCGGCAATAGAAATACACAATCTGTGAAAATTTCAACTGTCTACCTATTACGGATCTTGGGATACAGCTGACAGACAGACGGACGGACGGACGGACGGATAGCGGAGGCTTAGTATTAGGGTTCCGTTGGTTACCTTTTGGATACGGAACCCAAAAAAGAATTATTCAAATCTGTAAAGTCGTTCTCAAGTTATGCGCGTACATACATTTCGGTGATTCAATTTTATTTAAATAGATAAATATTATTAAGTACCTTCAAAACACAATAACTTATGTTCTTTCTATTTATAGAAATCTCACCCTTCACCTGCGTGAATATCGAGAATAATCACAAGGGAACATACTACGGGGATAAAAAGTAGCCTTTATGCTATTCCAGACTATAATCCATCTCTGTGCCGAATTTCATCCCAAGCCGTTCTTGCGTGACTGAGTAACAATCATTCACCTATCCAAACTTTTTCATTTATAATAGTAGAAAAAATAGCCACGGACTACAGACTGCATGCAGTCAAAAATGGCAATGCCAAGTCTACATCCCCGACTAAAAAACGATTACTCAGCCTAATTAGAAGTGACCTTTGAACAATCATAGGGACGATTACGGGCCATTGCCCCCTAAACAAACTCACACTAAGCGTTTCCAAGCGTCTTTTATAATGCGCACAGCAAAGGAGTGGAACTCTCTGCCTGCGTCCGTGTTTCCAAACGCTTACTACTTAACTAATCTCTTCAAAGTTAGAGTGAACAGGCTCCTTCTGGGTAAGCTCGCTCCATCGTAGACTTTGTCTCTGTCATCTCTGACCTAGACTAGAGTCAAGAGCAAACCCATCACAAATAAAAAAAAGATAAACTATTTAACTTAGGCGCCTCGAACAGCTCGTGGCTACCAACGTGAATAAATCTTCAAAACGGTGAGGTCACTCCGCGAAGCCTGTCAAGCTCCCAGGAAATTTCTATACTTCTGGGCGGAGTTAGGCTGGCTAACTTAGCTAGGACACCTACGAACAACGGTACCGAATGGGAGTCTAAATGCATAAAATAACCTATAAAACCATTGATATATAAAAAACCCAAGATACACACTCAGCATCTCAAAAACGTCCGCAAAAAATAAGCACAATGTGTATAATTGTGCGCAAGTTTCAAACAGTCTCGCATCGCTCGCCACACTGCACTGCTTTGTAAAAATAACTTTAAGCGATCGGTGTAAGGTTGAATTTGCAAAAAAAAATTGCGCATCACTCGCCATACTGCTCTGCTTTGTAAAAACAACTTTAAGCGATCCGTGTAAGGTTGAATTTACAAAAAAATATTGTTTATAGTATAACTACACAAAACTCACACATGACACTTGATACGAGTACATGTCAGTTTTTGACGACAGTTTCGAGTGTTGCATTTGTTCGAGACTGTGCATCTTGGGTTTTTATGTTGCAATGTATAAAACGTAATTATTATTATTATTCTTTCTTTTACAGTAACATCTATTGATTGTGAAGCTTATTTTGGTTTTATTACACCTCCCCAAGTCCCAATCCCAATTAGGAAATCCAATATTATTGGAGCGGTAGGATTTTATCTGTTAACAGGTGAATTTTTTACGTGAATGGGAGGAGAATTTTCAAAATTTCAAGATTTATGATTAATCTTGAAATTATGAAACTAGACAATCACGAAAATTGTCAGGTTGGCTGATTCAGATAATAAGGTGTTGAAAATCGACTGTAAGAAAAATTGCTAATTTATCAAATTAATCTATACTTACTAAAGATTATAATTATGAAATTTGGATGGATGGCTGGATGTCTGTTACTCAATCGCGTCAGAACGGCTGAACAGATCTGATGAAATTTAGCACAGGTAGATTATAATCTAAATCTAGAATAACATATAGAATCCTTTTAACCTGGGAGTATGTTCCCTTGGGATTATCTTCGACATTCACTCGGGTGGAGCCGCGGGCGGCAGCTAGTAAAATCTATCATAAGAACGTATCAATTTATAATTAAGGTATCCTATGCCCTTAGGTCATGGTGTATCCCGAGTGTCATTTTTCATCTAAATCCATTTAGCCGTGATTGATTAACCATTCCTGAAAAGGTTTTCATGTTTATACTGCAACTAGGTTTTGCCCGCGACTTCGCAAGCATAGATCCCGTTTTTTCCCGTTCCAGTAAGAATATCGGGAAATCCTCTTAATGGTACCATTCACTCCAAAAGGAACCGGCATGCCAATTCCAGCTTGCTACGACCAGTACTTTCGGCTGTGCGTTGTCTGTCAGTTACTCATTCATAAATACAAGTAACGGAAGAATTTTAAATATTAGTTTTCTTTATGTTTTTTTATATTTTGGTGTACAACTAAGCATATATAAATAAATAAATTAGGATAAAATATTTATATGATCTTTTAACACTGCCATTCGTGAACATAGTCAACCTTGCTGCCAATCTTGGCAACTAAGCAAGTCTTTAAATTCTTAATTCTTTATTGTACACCATAACAACTTATAATAATTTGCAGTGATTAAAAACATTAATTTGCAAAGGCGAGCTTAACTCAAAATTGAGTTTTCTACCAGCAAATCTTTGAATGATAGAGAGGGATCACAATAGAGGATGGATCAAGAGCACATTTTACAATAATACATATTTTATCATACATAAATACATATCTACGAATATAATGTCATAGAGAAAGGAAATGCTCTTTAACTTTCTTCTTAAAGACATCAAGAGAAAGACTGTCGCGTAGGGAATGTGGGAGAGAGTTCCAGAGACGCATTGCAGTAACAGAGAAGGAGCCACCATAGCGGCTGGAAGTGTGACGCGGAGTACGAAGGAGAAGAGAAGTGGCAGTAGGACATGGTTTACCCCTCAGGATGAAGTACTCAAAGCGTTCTCGAAGGTATTGAGGAGAATTAGGGTTATGCAGGATAGTATAGAGAAGGGATAGGATGTGAGTATCTCGTCAACGCCGAATCGGCAGCCACCCCAATCTGGTCTGGAAGTACGACACGTGGTCGTACTTCCGGAGGCCAAAGATAAAGCGTATGCACAAATTCTGCAGTCGCTCGAGTTTATTTAGGAGCACCTCCATTGCATCTAGAAAACAGACATCCGCATAGTCTATATGTGGTAGGAGAAGAGATTGAGCAAGACTGACCTTAGTGTGAAATGGAAGGAATTTTTGAAGACGTTTAAGAGACTGGAAAATGTAGAATACCCTCTTACTAACATGAGCAACATGAACCTCCCAAGAGAAATTAGTGTCCATATGGACGCCGAGGTTCTTAGCGCTTTTAAAATATAATACTATAGGCACTGAATCATACACTACTGGTGGCTGAGACCGGTGATCCAACTGAGCATGTATCTGCCACCAACAATTAGTGCTTGTGATTTAGTTGGGTTCAGCAAGAATCCATAGGATTTAGCCCACGTGTTGATACTTGCAAGGTCATCATTGATGGCAGCCACAGCCTCATTTAGTTCACTCACTTTAAAATGACGATATAGCTGCAAGTCGATGGCATAGAGATGATAGTTCGAAGTAAGGACCTTTGTGATAGCGTCTATTAAAACTGAGAAAAGAAGAGGAGAGAGGACGCCACCTTGTGGAACGCCTACAGCCAAATCACACCATTCAGTGGAAACCTCGTCAGATCGAACAGACTGCGAGTGGCCCTGAAGATAGGAATTGAACCACTCAATTACCGATGCAGAGACATTAAGAGAAGAAAGGATTCCCAAGAGAATGTCAAAGTCAACCGAATTAAAAGCACTGCTGAAGTCCAGTAGTACCAATACTGTTAGACATTTGTTCTCCATAGCAAACCTTATGTCGTCAGTTCTTTTGACTAAAGTTGTCACAGTGCTATGGCCAGGTCTGAAGCCAGATTGGTGAGGACTCAACAGGCTATTAGAGGAAAGATAATAAGATAGTTTGTACAATACTCTCGAGGACTTTGGAGAGGACAGGGCGGACGGAATTTGGACGGAACTAGGATGGTGAAGAGGGATTTGAAACTTTAGGAAGCGGTAGAGCGTAAGCCTTCTTCCACGCTGAAGAGAAGGAGTTAGAGTAGAGAAAAATTGATAAATGCCTTAACTGGCCAAAAAAAGTCGAAGTAGTGTGAAAACTAACGAGTTCGTCCTTTGAGTTATTGATGAAAAAGTATGTTTTTAGGGTTTCGTACCCGAAGGGTTACCTACGGAACCAAGCCTCCGCTGTCCGTCCATCCATCTGTTTGTCAGCGGGCTGTATCTCAAGAACCGTAATACGTAGACAGTTGATTTTTTTGCGGATTGGGTATTTATATTGCCGCTATAACAAAAAATAATCAAACATAACATTAAAGGGGGAAGGGAAGGAAACAAGAAACGTGTTTTTTTTTTCGATTTTTAGTACGGAACCCTTCATGTGAGGGTTCAGCTCGCACTTGGCCGGTTTTTTTAATAAGACCGATAAAATTATAAAAACAACGTACCTGAAAATATTTTTTTTCAGTCGGTCCAACCGTTTTGCAGAATTACACTAACATCCGGACCGGCAGATAAAAATAATTTCATTGACAGACGCTCTTATATACGTGGCTCAAATTAGTCTATGGATTGACGTAAATAAAACAATAATGTGTGAATTACTGTAATAAATCCACTTTATCATCACATTTCCACGGTTTTTATAACCAAGAACGAACGGTTTGCCTATTAATGGAGACGACATTTGTTGGAAAATGGGTCAAACCTCTAATTCAATATTCTATTTCTATAATCTACGAACGATTGGAAGGGGCTACAAACCTTTTTGGACTTAAATAATTGTTATTTAATCGGTTTAATTACTGGACAAGTTTGTTCAGTCTTTGAATCAATCAAAATTTTGTTTCAGCTTTGAATTATTAAAGGCTCATTCCACCTTTGCATCAAACAAGATATCAGTTTTAAATTCAAACTCGACATCAGTTATTGAAAGAGTCAGATTAATTTTGGGGGGAACCATATTGCTATGAAGCTATTTTTAGTATTTGAGCTAAATATTCATGTGGATGACCGTATGTGTTGAATATTATATAAGCGGTTAGCCAAGAATGCGACCCAAATTGTTGATAAATGTTTAATTCATTTAATGCCTCTCCATCAAAATCAGAATATTACATACTAGTGGACGTCACGCGGTTTCACCCGCGTAGTTCCCGTTCCCGTGGGAGTACGGGGATAAAATATAGCCTGTGTTACTCCCTGATAATGTAGCTATCCATTGCTGAAAGAATTTTCCAAATCGGTCTAGTAGTTTCGGAGCCTATTCATTTCAAACAAACAAACAAACAAATCTTTCCTCTTTATAATATTATACTAGTGGACGTCACACGGTTTCACCCGCGTAGTTCCTGTTCCCGTGGGAGTACGGGGATAATATATAGCCTATGTTACTCCCTGATAATGTAACTATCCAATGCTAAAAGAATTTTTCAAATCGGTCCAGTAGTTTCGGAGCCTATTCAATTCAAACAAACAAATCTTTCTTCTTTATAATATTAGTATAGATATATAAGTGTAGATACTTAATATCTTTTATACACTTAGATCAAAGGAACGTAAAACTAATATGTCCACTTGAATTAAAACACGTAGTCACGTTTGTCTTAATCATTAGTTTACTTTATTTTTATTGAGGAGAATGGGCTTACTCTTGACCTCGATCACGCCTGGTCGAAAGCGATGAATGAGGTCTATGATGTGTGAGCGTGCCCAAAAGATAGCATAATGACCATCAATCGTCATGGCAATACCCTAGAGATGATAATTATAATTGGCTAGCTGACCCGTGCCCACTTCGTTAGGCGGTATTTTTCTTATATAGCCTATGACACTCATAAATAACGTGGCTTTCTATTGGTAAAATAATTTTCAATATCGGTTCAGTACATCCAGAGATTACCTCCTACAACTTCACAAACTTTACCTCTTTATATTATTATTATTAATATTAGTAGATTGTAATATTGGTAGAGTATATTCTGGCAGCATCTTCGCCCGCGTGAAGTTCGAAGATCATCAAGGGAACATACTACCGAAATGAAAAATATCATAAGTCCTATTGTAAGACATGGTTTACCTACCGACAGGGTTGCGGAATTTGTTCGAAAGAGTCACCGAGGCCATGGAACGCAAAGGGCATTAGAAGGAACACGGATAGTTTAGTCAGTCTGACAATCCCTTCTGCTCCACCCACAGCGGGAGGACTCATTTGATGTTTTCCCACCCTTAAAAAAGAACATAGTCTTTTCGTATGCCAAGTTTCATACAAATCTGTTCAACCGTTAAGATGCAAAGAGGTAAAAAACAGACTGACGGACAGACAAACAGTTACTTTCACATTTGTAATATTGGTATGGAAGTAAGGATTTATTTCAGCAATTTTCAGACTTCTTTATATGCGTCACACTAAAATCTAATTTGGGCTATGCGGCTGTTAGATCATTCTGTAAAACGTTTAATGAAATTATTTTTAGCTGTCAGTCAGGATGTTGGTGTAACTACAAAACGGCTGGACCGATTAAAGTGGCGTTTTTATTGCTTTTAGGGCTTTTTAATTGGTGTTATAATTTTATTTTATGGTTGTAATAGAACCAATTTAACCAATTTGATGCATTCTTGTCCACAAAGTCATATTACGTACATTGTGTCTTTACATGTAATGATGTAACACATCTACAAGCTTTTTTTTACTATATTGATGTAGACGAAGTCCAAAGCACGACACACTCGAGTTTTATCCTAATATATAAAATTCTTCCATTACTGACTGAATGACAGACAATGAGACAACGCACAGCCGAAAATACTGGTCGTAGGAAGCTGAAATTGCATGGCATGAAGGTTCCTTGGGGACTGTAGGAGAGCACTTAGAGAGGATTTCCCGAAATTTGTGCGGGATATGCGCGTACGAAGTCGCGGGCAAAGCTAGTTAACTATAAATAATCACTATATGCAGACAGTTACTGAAAAAGATTCCGGTTTTTTTAAAGAACCAGGCCCTGTCTAGGAAGATACTAAATGACAGCTTAGGATCAATATTTTTTACTTCAATATTATGATTAGAACATTTTATTTTGACGAGAATTCTTAATTTAAAATGTATTTGTTTTCCATTTTCGTAAATCCACTAAAGCCAAACATAATACGGGAAAAAATTCACTATGTCACGCGTGTTCAATGACGCAATCTGATTGGTCGATCGCCGATCGAACACGAGAAATGACGTTGATTGATATAATTTTCTCGATTAGAATCTGTTGGACCCTCCCTGAGGGAAATTAAAAAGATTGGACTTGTTGGTTTTCCTGACGGTTCTTAAGTGCGATATTATGAATGATTGATTATGATAGAGGGATTGCTAGCCCTTTTTCAGATGAAAATGCAATCTTTTTGACAGAACTGTGGAATCTAAATTCTTGTCGATATTTTCTTCATCATGTAATGTTGAAATACAGGAGGAAATACATGTTCGAGAAGGCGTGGTCATGTTTAAGGGTGAAGTTGAATCTGAAGGTGTATCTGACTTACAGTTAGGAAAACAAAGCAAAAAAAAAAACAATCCTTTTTTTTTCAAAAACTCGACTTCAAAGAAAATATTTGTTTCAAACAAATCATTTTTTATGCAGTTTTATTCAGAATTTTATAGATTTGATACAGAGTCGTTTTTTTGCGATTCAGATTTTTGATTTTTTATTTCGACAAACGGAGAATAATGAGAGTTTTAAAAGAAATTTGTTAAAATATATAGTAACCGTTCCTTATTTAGATATAGGTATACCTTATGCCCGCAGTGTTACTAAAGATTTTTGCAAAAAATAGCCGATAACAGGAGTTCTCAATCTGATTTTATACTGCGACTCTTTTTACATGTCATTTTTTTTCCCGACGCCCGCGCCTTTGTAAAATAAGATATTATGTAGGTAAAATATCTCGTGAAATTGTAAAATATTTTTTCTTAATAAGCTACGGACATATTGGAAACTATTGAATTTGGATGGGATTTATTGTAAACAAAACGATTTATTCATAATATATCGAGAAATCAAAATCTAATAAAGGTTTATTACAATCTTACGGAGTCTGCTATTTTCCGGAAGCATCTGTAGTTCTCTTTGGGAAAACCAGCAGGCACGTACATTAATTGAAACTGATAAATTTGCTTTTATCATTAAGATTCACTGAAAATATTAATAATATATATGCTGAAAGTCGATAAGTATAGACCAGTTTTTTTACGGAGAAAGGCTTTCAAAACAGGATACTCCCATTTTCTTTTCCATTTGCAACATATGCATTTCATTTCAACGATGGTTTGCGACTCCTCTGGGAAAGCACCGCGACACCCCGGAGGGTTACGACGCAGTTTGGGAATCCCTGGCCTTATAGACTTATAACCGTCGGCAATTTAGGTATGAAAGCGTAGCTAAATAACTCCACTCTCTATTAAAAAAATAATAAAACTGTCACAGTAAGTTTTACTCTTGCATTTGATACAGGTCTGAAAAACTTTTTTTTAATTTCCTAGTTACCTACCCCCAAAAGTGACTCCTATACTAAAAAATATTTATTTACGTAACGTGTTCGTATTTGGATCACAGAAATCTATATATATCTAAATTTCAAAAGAATCGGTCCAGTAGATCCGGAGAAAACTGGCTGTGGCAGACGGACAGAGACAGATAGACCGACAGACAGACTCCCGAGTGATCCTATAAGGGTTCCGTTTTTTACGGATGTTCGGAACCCTAAAAACGCTTTTCCTTGTTTTTTGTTGAAAGGAATTTTAACCTATTTTTTTTCTAGGCAAAGGTACCAAATATTCAAGGAATTTGGACCTAGAGCCCTAGGTTCTATTTAAAGAGGGTGGAGTAAACGAATTCGTTATTTCCGAAACTTCGGGTTCATTTTTATCAATATTATTCTGTTTTCGGTTTCCTAAATGAGAACTACATAATTTATTTCCGTTGAAATATCTTCCTTATGTTGTGTTATTCAATGTAGTAATTTTAGATCTGTGACTTAAAATAAAATAAATAAAAATGTATTACGTAATTTTTTACCTGTCAGGATCCGTAAGGACTGATTGGGGCCAAATCGCCCCAACTGTCAAAATCCATAAGGCCCGACTCCGCGGTGTAAACGTTACTTGCGGATTATTTTCGCTTATTTTTATTATAATTTATTTTTTATTATTTCCCCAGTTAATAAATAACACAAAGGTCCTTCAGAGGTTAAAGGTGTTTTAGGTGTGCGCAACCTTATCTATCATTTGCAGCTACACATTATTTCTGCGGGATGAAAAATTTTCACTGGTAATTATGTCAATTAATCACTTGATTTACTGGAAAGTCCAACTCTAGTGGTGAAAGGTAACTCTCCTATCTATCTCGCTTTTAGCTAATGTACCTAAATCTGCTTTAAACCTCACTTAACGGACCGCAAACAAAACGAAAGGGTACGTTAGTAAAAACGGAATAAACTTTCCTATTTCAAAGTGTCGTTTGACACTAGAACTACGATAGTAGTGGGTGGCATAAATTGAAAAGTGCGAGTCGAACGCTCTGACAAAGAGTTCCGTACCATAATCCGAAAAAACACGTTTCTCCTTATCCCCCGTTCATCTTTATTTTAATTTAATTTTGTTAAAGCGGCTATAGAAAAATAAAAACACACTGAAAATTTCAACTATCTACCTATTACGGTTCTTGAGATACAGCCCGCTGACAGACAAACGGCCGATTGGACAGGCGGACGGACGGGTGGACGAACGGATAGACAGCGGAGGCTTAGTAATAATAAGGTTCCGTGGGTTACCCTTTGGATACAAAACCCTAAAAGTACTATACACACTAGTTTGTTTGTTTGCTTGAACGCGCTAATCTTGGGAACTGCTGGTCCGATTTGAAACATTATTTCAGTGTCATATCGTCACGCTAAGACCAATAGGAGCGGAGCAGACGAAGTTGCGCGGGTCAACTAGTCACCTATAAATCGAAATGCTCTCTCCATACCCATCGTTTCCCAAGCCTTTTTGTCACTACGTAAACGCAACATCTACCTAATTTCCCTCGAGAACTAATTATAGATACTAGATAATCAACATACCGTTAATATAACGTTGATCCCCCAGGGTTAGTAGGGGTGAAGGTACTGTAGTGAACTCAAAGTGAAGCTATGATGGTGCCAATTCTCATAGGAGCTAGAAGTTCGACTCACTTAAGTAGAAAGGGTGATAACCAGTTTAATATTAGGATTTTAGTACGAGTAAAAAGCAGAATGGACATTAGTGTTAGCGCTTCACGCTTTTTGGCTGCCTGGTAGCTTGGCATCGATTGGATAATCCGATAAATTGTGACGGAATAAACATGCGTAAGCTTTCATAGTTTCACTTGAAATCCTGACGGCCTAATATCCCATACATTTGTACAAGTTTTTTCTTTGTATTTTTAGGGTTCCGAACAAAAAACGGAACCCTTATAGGATCACATGGGTGTCTGTCTGTCCGTCTGTCACAGCCAGTTTTCTACGAATCCACTGGACCGATTCTGTTGAAATTTGGTACATGTATGGAATTCTGTGACTCAAATACGGACACGTTACGTAAATTACTAAATTTTTTGTATGGGGTCACGTTTGGGGGTCAAACTAAAAAATTACCAAAAAAAAGTTTTTTGAACAATATCGTGTGACATATCAAATGAAAGGGCTTAGTGTGAGGGTTTTATTTACCTTTTTTCATAATTTTAAAATAAATAGTTTTGAAGTTATTCAAGAAATTAGACGAAACATGACCATTCCCCCCTTATCTCCGAAACTACTGAGCAAACAAATTTGAAAAAAATGGAAATAATAGATCTTTACCTATAAGAAGGCTATGGTGTTAAAATAACATGTTATAACAAATTAAATTCGTTCGGAATCCTTTGCACGCGAGTCCGACTCGCTTTGACCGGTTTTTTATGTTACCTCTTATCTGCGTCATTTTTTTTTATTTAAAAAAAATCTTTTAAAGGAAAATTTTCCGATTGGTCTCATAGAAACACCATCAAAATCGGTTCATTAGTATTGTTTTCAAATGAAAATAGCTGAAAAAAAATTTTCATCTTAGTAAACGAAATTGCATATTTTGCTTGCCTGTGATTTTCTAGTGGTGGTTACAAATTACAAAAAATAATAGGAAAAGGACCAAAAAGAGCAAAAAAAAAAGTTTTTTAAAATTTCATTCTCAATCTGTCAAATCTGTTTACATCTCCAGTTTATCAAAATTTTTGACACAATTTATTTATTTATTTTTATCAAACTTATACTATCTTACAGGATAAACAACCCAATGCGACAGTACCGCCAATAAAAGGAATATTGTATACATTTTTTTTTTTTTTCAGTAAAAGTACCCTTTCAAATTAAATATCATAGCAAATTATCGCTAGTGCCACCTTGTTAAATTCACTCAAAGTACAAATGAATAGGTCTGACTTGTTGTGTATGTTATTTAGAGTGCGAAGTGCGCGCGCGAATTATGATTACGATTGAAATTGCAGCGTTTCTACGACAGTAAAACCTGTAATAAAAAACTAGTTAGCTAGCTATCAAATTATGTGCAGCACGGGCGTCGCTTTTTCAAAGGGGGGTCCGAGGGTCCAAAAATGTGCAAAGATAAACTAGTTCTTGACTGGTCTTCACGCAGAATCTTGAATGCCAATCCTATCCAAAGTGATAGTAATTATATATTTCGGACACGGATTATTCGTGCTTGTCGTCCAATATTAATTATTTTTGTATAAGGCATTTTTTTTTTCGTCGTATGCTAAGGGACCCCCTAAACACCCCCCCCTATAAACGTCCATGGTCTGCAGTAGGTGAGGTTTGAATTAACTCTACATACAGTCATCAAAATCAACTGATACTCGATAACCCAATGACGTGTTGACCAACCTAGATCGGCAGTAAACGTAACCAGATGCAGCTGAGTTTTAAACGAGGTGTATTTCACAGAACGACTGCCACCTAATCTCTGCAATCTGTTCGCACTTTGCTCTTCAAAGAAACTATAATTACTGCTCCAGGAAGTTAGTAAATGTTAAATTTTTCCTACAAATATGTATTACAATATTAAAAATAATAACGATTAGGTACTACTTCTTCAACCTCGGTTACATTGAAACCCGACCCGCATTATGGGAAAAATACGAAGATTCCGGGCTGAAAGAAAAACAAAAGAAAATATTGGTGAGAACCTTGGACTACTGTCGTTTTATTTTTAGCTTTTAACGAGAGTTTTAAACCACCAAAAAGAAAACATTTTTAGTTTTTCATGAATAGTTGAAAATTAAATTGACGATCGATCAATTTACGTGACTACTTCTTACAAAACTAGTGATGTCACTTGGAAAATTTAAAAATACTTTGTTTGTACTTTTTCCAAAGCTCTTTATGGAAAAATGGAACCGTTAATATGTTAGCTTGTGTGTGCTTATGTGTAATGTGTGCTTAGTCGGTCTTTCTGTCTGTCAGAACCGATTTTCTTCGAATCTATTGGACCGATTCAGTTGAGATTTAGTGCACATATAGGACGCATAACGAAAATAAAAAATTAAATAATTAAAATATTTCTGAAACTGCTGAGTCCAAAACTTGGAAAAATTACTGATAGTTAGGTCTTTACCTGTAGATAAAAGGAAAGCATATAAGAAGTATTTGAGTGAAAAGTAAAATGTTAAAAAATATTATTCGTTTGGAACCATTTGCACGTGATTCCGACTTGCTCTTGGCCGGTTTTTTTTATGACGAACTGGTACTAAAACTGTATAAACAAAAGCTAACGGAAGTTATGAATGTTTCTATGTAGTATTTGTTTAGGTAAAACTGTGCCTTGTTTTTGCGAAAACATTTATATTTACGATGAACCGAGCTGATTGATTTATTGAGACAGAATTTAGCAAATACGCGTCGATGAGTGTGCCGGTAGGCGAAACGCAAAACCTTAATAAATAAACCTAAAAAAAAAGAAAGCCCGTAGGCGCAACTCGGTATTAGGTAAAAATCAAATATTTTTTTTTTAAAGACCCTAATAAACCATGAATATTGTGATGTTACTTTAAGCATGTCTTCATTTCATACATTTAAAAAATCAAACCATCATCTTCTCAGGAAAATAATATGCCTTCAATTGGAATAGTAATAATATTTTCCATATAAAATACTTTCCCAAGTGCGTTCCACGGAACATGGCAATCGCAGTGCAAAGTAGGCCAAGTGCAATCCTCAAACAGCGAAAAGAAAAAGATGGTTTCTTTAACGTTTTATTTTAAATACTGCGATAGTACGCAGAGTAGCCGCTGTTTTTTCTGCATCTGGTCTGTAGTTTAGACATGTTTATTGATATCTTTAGTGGTAAAATTAGAAATGTGAATGTATTTTGTAGTATAAATTGCTATGAACTTCTCCACGGGGATAATGATTTACCATACATTGTGAACGGATGTCTATATTTTAATTGTTGATGAGGTGTGAATCAGGATAAAATTTACATATTTCACATCTTAAGCATATTTTCTTCGAATGTATCATCAGTCAACTTCCTTTTAGGTACTAATAACACGATCAAAACGAAAATACAATGTGGAAGAAGTATTAATTCACCGTACAAATCCGAAGACTCTCAGATCCTGTCAAATTAATAATTCTAACAATTAATTTTAAGCCCTTTCTGACTTTATTACTTACCGAAAGTCACGTCAATTACGGAGCATTAAAATTTTCCGAACCGCCGACTCCGGGATGTCGTCCGCATCATAAATCATCTAAAGCCAACAAACTTTCCGCACTTCAACCAAAATAGCTATTAAAGTACTTTCAATCAATATTCAGTTTTGAGAACAAAGTCAAAATCTTAAAACAATTTCATTGTACTTAATTTTGGAAAAGTTTTTTAAAACTTCACTCACTCAACAACACGCACGCACATCACTATTTTATATTTAAAATTTTCGTTAAAGTATTTTGTAATATTTTTTTTTTCTTTCAATAAAACACGAGAATATTCCAAATTCAATTTTAAAAACATTCGATGCTTTCAAAAAAGGAACGAAGACACGCTGCGTTCAAAGTTGCGAACATTCTGACGCGACTGTTTGGAGGCGGCCACGCGGCCGAGTCTCACAGAATAGACTGGAGGTAGCAACTCGTACTCGGTACAAAACGGGACTAATGCGCATGGTTCGGGACTAAGATAATCCGTGGTAAAAAGCGAAGAAAAACGGGGAAAGCTTTCACCATGAATGCATCTTTTCTATTGTGCCAGTGCTGTGGTAATGCAAGGCAGCTGATTAACCGCGCGTTTGCCAGCTGAAAAAATGTTTTTGCAAAAAAATACCTTTGCCTATAATAAATTTGGTTGTCATTCGAAGGTTAAGTAAACGTTTGAATGGTCGGGCGTTGACTGAGATGACGGTAATGACCATTGAAAACTATCTCGAAACATTTAACACGTTTTAAAGTGATGGATCACATCATTAGTGTTTGAATGTAATCGAACTGTGAAAATAAAGTGAAAAAGTTTAAAATAAGAATCGAAAGAGAAATGGTTGTTCATTTGTTTGGTTTTCATCAAATATTTTTGATATGAGTATAAAAGAGCAGATGTCTTTGAAAGTATTAGCTATTTATTGAACATGAGTGACTGAATTCAGTGTGGTGCAATGTAATGAAAGTTGTGATAGTTTTTCGATAGTTTTATAGGTCTTACTTTAAGAAACTGTTTTCTGAGTCTTAAATGAGTATTTTGGGTGTCTGTGCGCATAAGTCGACAAAATGAACTGAACAACTGATATTGGGGTTGGTCCCATATTAAAAGTTATTCATAAAGACCCTTTTTCAATTTTGCGTTCAATCTGTTACACTTTGTATACCTAGTACTTAGTTGTTAGCTTTAGCTTAATCATTCAATAATAAAAAATAAATATGTAGACACTCTTGCGAGTCCTGTTGAAACTAGTTCTTTTAAATCTGTGGGTAGTAAAGTAAAGAAAACTTTCCAAACAAAAATATAATAGTAAAAACTTAAAATAACTTCTTAAATTTCCCACAAGCAACTGAATTTCAAGAAAAAAATCCATTGAAAATATAAATTGTGATTTCAATATTAGATTGTTTGGTACTAATATAAAATTTCTTGTGACCCGGATATTTTAAATTATAGATGAATCCCGATTTATCTTACTTCAGACATCTTTGTGAGATTTTTCTTTTCTATAAATTCTTGGTGAGGAGGTTAAGATTTTTTTATTATAATGATATAAACTTTATGTACAGCACTATTTCTGCATACATAATGCATCAAGGCATGCGACCAGTCAAAATCTCTTCGAGTTTCGAAGTTCAAAGTTCGCTTGTATGTTTGTTCTTGGGATGTGATCTCTTTCAGTGACAGAAAGCCTAACATAAGTTACTTTATTTAACTTGGAAATGCACGGTTTGTGTAAATGAGCCACGGGGACGAAACCGCAGACTATTTTTAAACATCAATTCCAGCAATAACATATTTGTACGAACAACTGCAGGTTAGGTCTCTAAGCCTGGCCGTAAGGCTATTTTTTTTATTAGTAGTTTTTTTTTTATAATGTCCCAATGCGGGGCAACAGCTTCCTTAACATTTTTCTAGACACTCTTTTCTTGCACCACTCGTTGCTTGTCCAGCCTACAAACTCTTTCCTCGTCGAGGCGATTGGCGGCGGGAAGCGGTCACCTCCTTCTGCAAAGCAGTGATGCTAGCAAAGGAGGAGGCCGAACGCGTGAGAGAGAGGGAAACCTCACGCCCCAGCCGCCGCAAGAGAAGAAGACGCCCCGGGCGTCGGGAGTCGCAGGGCGATTCTCGGCCACCGTAGGCGCGGGCCTGTGGACGGCGAGCATTGGGTGGCTCGCCGTCCGATCAGAACAAGGCCTGGGTCGACGGCGCGCTGTGTTCCACGCGCGCCTCAAAGAGCTGTCAGCATAAAAGACGGGGCCCACTAGGGCCAGTGCCTGCCAGGGTAGAGGAATTTATTCGAAAGAGTCACCACGGCCCTGGAACGCAAAGGGCATTAGGAGGAACACGGAAGGGTTTTAGTCAGTAGGTGAAGCAGAAGGGAGTGTCAGAACATTCCCTTCTGCTTCACCCAGAGCGGGAGGAGTCATTTGATGATTTCTTATCCTTAAAAAAAAAGCCTACAAACTCTACTATAATCTCACCGTGAAAGTTTAGTTTACGAGGCCTATTACAATTTGACTGTGTTTTTTGCGTAAAATGACCAACTTTGGCTTTCTTATTCTCAGAAATTGAAATACTTAAACAAATTTGGCTAATTGAGTAGTTGAGAATAGTTATTAGTATTGAACATAGCGGCCTCACTTTTTCTCAAAAGTCAAAATTCCGAAGTTGGTTTCTCATGAAAAACGCGACGGCACTTTTTGGAACTCGTGGATTGAACTAGTGTAGTAACCATATGAAATGAAAAGAATATATCATAATATTACTTTTATAGTGGCTTCATTCATAGCGGCCTCAGAAATTTGAAATAGTAATAGTATTTGTAATCGTGAGATAGAGGTCCAACGCGTGCCTGTCAATTGTAAAAAAACCGGCCAAGTGCGAGTCGGACTCGCGTGCAAAGGTTTTCAGAAACAATTTAATTTTTTTAACATGTTATTTTACACTACAGACTTCCTAATAGGTTTTCCTGTAATCTTTAGGTACAGGTCTATTACCTGCATTTTTTCAAAATTTTAGGAATTGTGATTTTTGGTCTAATTTCTTGAATAACTTTAAAACTATTAATTTTAAAATTATGAAAAAAATTATAATAAAACAGTAAGCCCTTTTATTTGATTTGTCACACGATACATTTTGGAAAACTTATTTTTCATTTTCTAGTTTGACTCCCAAAAGTGACCCCCATTCTAAAAAAATATTTATTTAAATTATTTTTACGTAAAACGTCCGTGTTTGGGTCACTGAAATCCATATGTAGACCAAATTCCAAAAGAATCGGTCTAGTAGATCCGGAGAAAACTGACTGTGACAGACAGAAAGCGGTACGATGGGTAGCAGTGGGGTTTTTTGACAATGTATTTTTTTTTATTTCCTACATTTAAGTGAGTTACATTTTTGGAATCGTCTCCTCGAACCCTTTATCTGATATTATACCACACTCGATATCGATTACGATACATCTCAAGCTTAAATTCATCGAGGCGTTCAGGCCGCAAAGCTTGCCAAACAATTATACATATACACATACTCTGTCGGGTAAAAATACGAATCTTTTCCTTGGAGCTTCCGTCTCACTTCTAGTTATTAAGGTGTATTTTTTAGCATGAAAAATCGAGAGATTTATTAATAGAATCTTGCCTCTTTCTGTCCAGCTAAGAGGCTCATCGGTGACGTAAAACTGGTGGATGCCAAGCTACATAGCTTGGCTCATCGCCGTAAGGTTGCCTACTTGTCGGTCTTCTACAGATTG
Source organism: Lacanobia wlatinum (assembly GCA_947578705.1). Taxonomy (NCBI): domain Eukaryota; kingdom Metazoa; phylum Arthropoda; class Insecta; order Lepidoptera; family Noctuidae; genus Lacanobia; species Lacanobia wlatinum. Next base: position 17,331,473 of record OX388044.1, read on the forward strand.
TACTTTGGTGAGTGTGCCCAAGAACTCCACGACCTCATCCCACCGGCCCCCTTCTACCATCGGACATCCAGACGCACTGCATCTTACCATCCCACCTTGTTACTATTCCACCAATTCGCACTAAGCGTTTCCAAACGTCTTTTATAATGCGCACAGCGAAGGAGTGAAACTCTCTGCCTGCGTCTGTGTTTCCAAACGCTTACAACCCTAATCTCTTCAAAGTTAGAGTGAACAGACTCCTTCTGGGTAAGCTCGCTCCATCGTAGACTTTGTCTCTGTCATCTCTGACCTAGACTAGAGTCAAGAGCAAACCCATCACAATTAAAAAAATAAATCTGCCACAGCTTATATTTTCCGATTCTATAATAACAAATGTATAATAAATAAAATATCTGAATTTTTTTTCAGAATAAGACTACTTTTTTCATGTAAAAATGATGGCGGGTGCAGGGGTCTGTCAGACTTGTACTGACTAAAACCATACGGTGTTTTGGATATTTATTTATTACAATTTATAACTGCACAGGAATCCTAAAAGCTTCCTGCAGGACAGGCCTAGCCTAGTGGATGAAGTCTTTGAAAATAACTATGCTTATTCTTAACGCTTATACAAGAGCGAGCCGACCCGTTGTAATCTATACTTTCTTTTAATAAAAAATTTCTATTATTTTTCTTCATGTCGAGTCTTACCGGTATAACGAGGTGCCCTTCAGAATAACACTAAATTACACAATACGACGTGTAGTAGAATAAACGCAATACCTCTTATTATTAAAAACGTTACATCGGACCACAAGACGAACGGTGATGCGCCACCGGTACATGGTGGACATCCCACCCACACGCACTAAACTTTTTGGGAACACATTCATAGTGCGTACAGCTAAGGAGTGGAATTCCCTGCCAGAGTCTGTGTTTCCAGATAGCTACAACCTGGGAGTCTTTAAGACAAGAGTGAATAGGTTGCTTCTAGGCAAACGTGCTCCATCTTCGACCGCATCATCGCTTACCATCAGGTGAGATTGTGGTCAAACGTATGCCTATATATAGTAAAAAAAAAAATGGGACCAATCCCGAAATCGTGAAAAAAAAAACGACACGTTCTATTACGATACAATTATAATCGTCAATACATTGTTATTGATTAAAAAGGCATGTTAACAGTTAATTGACTTTTGAAGAAACTTTCAGAGGTTGTCTATGGAATTAGGTAGCATGTTATGTCGTTAAGGTACATAATGTTATCGACAACAAAAGGCCACAGTCGGTTGAAGTCTAGACATGTACCTACATATGACATGATTTTCATTGTTCTCACATGGCGACTTTACCTTCTATTATCTTGGCAACGTGACAGTTTAGGGCACCATGTTGCTAACATTTTTTTTGTTGAAGTATTGTCTACCCACTGTTAGATGGTGCGCAAATTTGAAAAAAGAAATACAATATGACGGCGGGGGGCTATGCCAGCTCCAATAGAAAAAAAAACTTTGAACTTCAACTGAATCGGTTTAGTAGATTCGGAGAAAATCGGCTGCGACCGTGACAGACGGACAATTAGACAGACAACCGAGTGATCTTATAAAGGTTCCGGTTTTCCATACATGGGTTTCGAACCCTAAAAAGTATCCTTTGTTCTTCTTAAAAATCCATTCTATCTCTATAAGTTGCAAATTAATATCAAGATTGGTTCAGTGGTTTACGAGTAAAAACGTAATAAACAGACAAGGTTATTTTCAGACTAAAATATTTTTATGGACTAGAATGGAGTTTTTGGCTCTCCTAATTTTATGTTTATCGAAGCAACAAAATATTGATATTGTTATTTATTACGGATCGAGTCTTAACCCGTTTGCTTTGAGAATAAAATATCCAATTTATTTCGGCTAAGATCTTATCTGGCTCATATTTGAATTGTATTACGATCGATCATACATACCTAAACACCATAAAGTAGCTATACCTTCCGAAAATTATACAATGGCATGTGAATTTGGAAGTTTGAAACCTACTGACAGCAGTACTGATATAATGATGAAGACCTTTGGGTAGTGCCCAAAGGTTTTCATCATCATATCAGCCGAAAGACGTCCGCTGCTGGACATACGCCTCCCCCAAGTGTCGCCACAACAACCGGTCCTGTGAATCTCGCATCCATCGGCTACCTGCAACCCTCACCAGGTTATTGATCTATCTTGTGGGAGGCCTCCAACACTGCATCTTCCGGTACGCGGTCGCCACTCCAGAACTTTTCGGCCCCATCGACCATCTGTTCTGCGAGCAATATGCCTTGCCCACTGTCACCGTAGTTTGGCGATCCTCCGGGCTATTTCGGTCACCTTGGTTCTCTTGTGGATTTCATTATTCCTGATTTGATCATGCAAGGAAACTCCAAGCATTGCTCTCCCCATTACCTTTTGGGTGACCACGTTTTGGTCACTAAAGGTATTATAATCTAAAAAAAAAGGGGCAACACATTTTTTAGTGAAAAAAAATAATTGGTTGTCTGTAAAGTCGGTTTACGGACGATAGTTTAACGTAACAACGTCATAACAAAACATACGATTACATACAATATACTTAATTTCAAAGTAAATTAATTTCAAACCTCTAAGTAAACAATGAGCGTAACGTTACAATGAGCGTTACGGGACAATGAGTCATCCTTTTTCGTGCGTGCAGCCGGCGTTCATCGATTTATTAGACGTTGTCACGTCAAAAATAGCAAATCAAAACACAGCTTGTTGAAAACTGATCAATTTATTAGTTTTTATGAGACATTAATGTTTTTATTGTTGTTGATTTGTTAATGTGGTGTTCGACTTTTTGATAATCCCAGCAAAAAGTGCTACGTCCACAGTTTTTCCTTGTCTTTTAACTGTCTAAATCTGAACGTGATAAAATGAAATATTTTTGACAAGAAGATATCTAATACCAGTTTCAATATTTTCAGGAATTTTCCTATAATCGTTGAAAATCACTCGAGGCTAAAAAACTAATCAGGAATACACAAAATAAAGTAGTATCCAATTTCTTTTGAAGCTTAACGATACGAGGTCAGGTTGATAGGATTTTGTATTTATTGGGAATTTGTAAGGTTTTCTACATAGCAAACGCAATGCGATGCGAGGCGACGCTTTTATAACGACAGCCTGAAACTAACCCAGTGCTGGACAAAGACCTTGTATCACACAAGAACACGGAAAACGCGGTTACGGTACTTTTTATGTTTGTAGGGTTCCGTATTTCAAAAGGGAACAGGAAAAACGAACCCTTCGTTGTCCGTCCGTCAAAACCGTTTTTCCTCTCCGACTTACCTTTTTACTATTAATGCGTAGCATTTATGAATATTTTGTAAGTTATTTATTTACCGACTTCGAAAAAAGACGAGGTTCTAAATTCAGTTGTAATTTTATTTATTTTTTTCAAATATGTGAGATGACAGGTTTTATTGCATAGTTAGTAGGTACCAAGTTGTTTTGTTTTTCTCATTTTTGTATGGATCTCTGGTCTAAAAATAAAGTTTATTATTATAACTCCGCCATTTATAAATCTATTTGAACAAATCTTCTTTTGTATGATATACTTTTCGATTGCTCCCATTGCAATTTCATCAAATTTGATTCAGTGGTTTGGTTTTTATATCAAAATAACTGGAAAAAATATGTCATCCAAGTAAAAAAAAAACGCGTATTTTGCTTTCCTGTGATTTTCCAGTGGTGTTGTTAGGTGTGGTACCACCAAAAATTTAAAATAAAAAAAACTTTCTTACAACAAAATACAACGACTTCCAAATACACCTATACACTGGGAGTCTTTAAGTCAAGAGTGAATAGGTTACTTCTAGGCAAGCGTGCTCCATCTTCGACCACATCATCGCTTGCCATCAGGTGTGATAATGGTCAAACGCGTGCCAAGCAAAATTAAAAAAAAAATAATAATAATAAGACTTTAAAAGTCGATGTACAAACACAATATTTTTTAATATATATAATAATAATAATAAATGTAATAATGACGGCCAAAAGCGACGACCATCTGTCGAAGCTGGCGTTACGCGGTTGGATAAAGGGCCTGATACAGAAAGCAGTACTCCTCGATACGGCTCGTATTGTGAGGCGGTTCCTTTCTCTGGGGCCCTAACCACCGGTAGCTTGGACCCTGCTCCCGACACCGGCGGACTTCTATTTTTATATTTTTAAATGTAGTTTTAAATGTTTTTTTTAAGATATATTTAAAAATGTAACTTATATGTATATACAAATAAATAAACGAAATAATAAATGTATAATAATAAATGTAATATTTTTAAACAGCGGGCCAATTCTAATAATTATCAAACAACGTTCGTATTCGCATCTCAAACGCAATCTGTCAAAAATATATAAAAATTAAGCCTTTTTTGACAGTTTGCGACTGACATGCGAATGTGAACCTTGTTTAAAAATTTGCAGAATTGGCCCGCTGCTTACAGTAGTTTGGTATATCTAATACCTTTAAACGAGCAATTCTTGTGTATATGTATGTATATTTATATATAATCTGACTCTCGGAAACGGCTCCAACGATTTTCATGAAATTTAGTATCCAGGGGGTTTCGGGGGCGATAAATCGATCTAGCTAGGTTTCATTTCTAGAAAACGTTGTAAAAAAACCAGGTCATCCAGGTACTTGTTTATTAATTAAAACAAAAAAATATATGTTTTTTTTAAATTAAGGCCTTATTCATTAAAAGCAAGTTTGTACAGTACTTAAATGATTAGATTTTTAATAAGCCTATTTTTAAAGTCTACTTATAAATTTAGAGGATGAAATACTACTGAATAATAATAATAATAACACGTTCTTGTGTGAGCCCGACTCGCTCGTGACCAATTTTAGTTTCCCGAGCCTCAATTATTTTTTCCTGTGAAATATCCAGCCAGGATCGTTGCGCTACGCTCAAAAACAAAACAAAGGAATATCGGTGACACGGTTTCGTGCCACATCGTGATTGTGTGAGGAGTTCCTTTTTTAAAAAAATACATTATTATACTACGGGCAGGTAAAGAATTGAGATACCTACTAAATTCCATGTCTAATCCGTGAGAAACCATTTTTCTATTACACTTCCCTCTAGGTAGGTATTAACTTCTTATTTAGAGAAAGCCGATCGGCGGGGGAATCTATGAAAAATTCATGAAAATGAACATCAAAAAATACTGCCGGGTAAAATAAAACGCTGCTCATTTTGAGCATAGTTTTTTAGTATAGTCTTTTTCCTATTTCTTCAATACATATTATGGAGGGTGAATTTTGAAAGTATCCGAGTCTATGAGGATTAGCCAAAAACACTGAAACGAGTCTCGAGCCCGATTTTCATGAAAACTAACACTGCATTGCAACATTAGATTTTTGAAAAATCGGTTTTCCTAGCCAGGAATCGAACGAAATGATCCTAAAGTGCCACTAGTAAGGATCAAATTCTAATAGTAGGGGAGCCCAAGCGGGGATTTCAGGATTTACTCGAGCGCGTCAGAATAACATAAGGGGACAACCTTGCGCCCTGTTAAGTACTCCCATAATACCTGAGCCCTGTACATAGGGTCAAACGTCTAGGGCAGCTGATCAGATTAGTAAAAAATATACGAGATCTCTTGATTTACTCGAGCGCGTCAGATTAAGGTAAAGTAAGTTAGTTACATGCAGAAAAGTGTAATTTCAATAATCTGACAATTTGAGCGTGACATAAGGAAATGGGAGAGTCACAAAGTTGCAAGAAAACAACGTCACATGGACGTTCTCGAGCGCGATTATTTCTTTTTATTATGAAGGAAATTAGTCACGAATCAAGGAAATAATATTATCTGCCGATTTGCACAAGCCGTAGTAGCTATAATCACAAGTAAAGTGTGGTGCATGCAGTCGCTGAGAACTATGTATTTCCCACTTTGCGCCACTCTGCCCTTCTTATAAAAATAACCAGGCAACATTTAATTGGAATTATAGTGACAACATTTTAAGCAATGATAGCTGCGCGCTGATTGGCCATGTCTCCCTACGATGCCGATACCGATACTTATATTACGAAAAAAAGCCTTGTCTCGTAATATAAGGGCCTACACGTCATTTTTTGGGAACACATCAGTTGAAGCGAATAGTCATTTAGTACTCCTTAAAAGTCTAGATCCTTGCTACTTGAAATCGTAACTCTAAAAATTATGAGTGCAGAACTCTCAACTCAGAAGGGGTTTCTTCCTGCCTACATCTTCCTCCCTACCTCTCGAGGACCGACAGGATCGGAATCAGGAATTAACACCCCTCAAAATAATCGTCAGATTTTTGGCAAACATGACTGGAACATCAAGCTGAACATCCTGTGTAAAAATCTGACACGGCGATTTTTTTTTGCATTTTCAAAAAGTCTCTACGAGCTTGGGTCACTTCCAAAACGACAGTCTTTAGAATGGGAGCATTTTTAGGGTTCACTCAACATCCCCTCTGATTATCTGACGCACTCGAAAGAATTTTTTTTTTCTCTATCTTCTACCCTTCTGGATAGCCAACCCCACCACGCAAGTCGTCAGATAAACATACCTTTGGTATCAGGGACACGTTGGAGTATCTAAAATATCAATATCTGACACGCTCGACTATGTCCATGTAACTGATTTTTTTTGCATTTTTGAAAATCTGTTGAGGCTTCCCCCACCCCTAAACGAAAAAACATTACAGAATTTTTTGTTCTTCTTATCATCTAAACTACAAAATGTAGTCGCTCCCCACGACGCTCGAGTAAATCCACATTCAGCATCAATGCCTCCCCTACTATAAGAAGTAAAATAACACATGACAAACTAAAGGAAAGCTCCCATCTATCTCTGTACCAAAGTTCATCAAAATCATTTCAGTAATTTAGGCGTGAAAACGTTACAAACCAAAAAAAAACTTGCAACTGTGAGATTTTTCACGACTAGTAGGTATGAAAATAATACATTAATTTAGTATAGAATTATTGTTGAAAAGCGTAACTTATTTACGAGTTCCACAAACACCCAATCACCTACTTATGTTAACAAGCATAACAATGAATCACATGATATCACTTAAACTATAAAAACACTCAATAACTAGTGAAATTACGCTGAGTTCATAACGGAAAACCACTCGTGGACATCTCACCGAGGATTATCTACTTTATGCATTATGCACGCAGATAAGTGCGCTACTGTTGGTTGATTATACAAACTGACACTGACATAGATACGATGTATGTAGATAGGTAATGGGGGTATTAAGTATCGATAAGGACATTGTAGCTGTTGAGCCGTTTTTGGCATGACTATGTGATTTTTCGGCATCCTGTTATAACGTAATTTTATTGATCACAACTCTTATAAAATACAAGTTTTAACGTGTTTGAATCTCACTGAGGATTTTCTACTTTATGCAATATGCACGCAGAAAAGTGCGCTACTGTTGGTAGAATATACAAACAGACACTGACAAAGATACGATGTATGTAGATAGGTAATGGGGATATTAAGTATCGATAAGGACATCGTATTTCCTTTTAGCCGTTTTTGGCATGACTGCGTTATTTTTTTCGTCACATACAGTGGTATCCTTTTACAGTACATATTGTATACTTTTATGGTACACAACTCTGAAATTATACTAGCTTTTTCTTGTGGCTTTGTCTAATAATAATAGCCGGTTTTAACTGGTTCCATTAAAATAGAAGTACATACAGACAAACAAAAATGGCGACTTTGTTTATACTTTTAGTGAAGAGCTTGTAGCTGTCACCGGAAAATGGCAGACTCCGTAAGATTGTAATAAAAAATCTTGATTAGATAACAATTTATAGAAAAAATCGTTTTGTATATAATAATCCTATCCAAAATCAATAGTTTCCAATACATCCTTGTCTTATTTAGAAAAAATTGTTTACAATTTCACGCGATATAGTATACAATCTTACGGCGTTCGCCATTTTCCGGTGACATAGCTAAATACCTAATAACAGCCTCAAGGTTGAATTTGCCTGCATACCTTGGAAAACACATTAACCCGTTGGTCGCGGGTACAATTTTAACATCTTTGACAGTCGTTATGAGTAGTCATAAGCCAGAAAATCTAACACCAGTCATGCCAAAGTGTATGGTGTTACCAAGTCACTGTGATGTAGTGGTCAAATGGGTAGTGGCGCAATGTGAAATACTCAAAATTACTTGCATACTGTTGGACTGGAAGCCGATCTCAACTTGGTAAGGCTATTGAGTAATTCTGCATCCAGTCTGTCCCAGTCACCATTTTAAGGTCGTCGGACTACCAATCAAAATTTCTTATCAACGTTCCACCAAAACACCTAACCAGTGTTCCAACATGCATGTTAAAACATCTAATTTAAATGTTGGCACGTTTCATATTTAAGCTCAGGCTAAATCTACGCAAAGCTTTCCACTACACGATCATACTAATTGGGCTCCTCAAAATTCCGAGTAAGCGGCTGTCTGAAAACAGCCTAAAAGCATTCGTCGTGACTGCCACGTACAGATTAGTGCGGTGACACCGACATATACATACGTCACTATAGCAAAGATTTTATTACGTATCGCAATAGAAATTGGAAAAAAAAATGTTAAAGAGAATAACAAGGATGCCAAAAACTGTTAGTAGTAACAGTGGTGTCAATTGTACTACAGTTAATAGTACTGAGAAACAGATTATTTCTTAAATAGAAAAACGCGCGTTGGCTGTTGCGATTGGATTTTTAACAGCCAATCGTATCACTTGACTTGCGTTTCTACAAGACGCTTCGATAATTTATTTGTGGAAACTGGAATAAGTCATTCTAATAATTACTTTTAAATGGGCGTGTTCTGAACGATTAGGATTTTGTGATAAAAAAGCTGGTTAGAATAATGTATTACAAAAGTTTTATAATTTAATTCCGTGCTCAAGAGTAATGGACAAAACTGTTTCCAAGCGATGCTTGTTGCCAACGACCTAAATGTTCCTTTTATTCGTTACTTACGCTATTTACGTCCTGATATTGAAATAGAAGAAGAAAAAAACGAAACACAATGACGGCTTCCCACAGACCGGCTCGATGATACAATGCAACAACGCTTCTTCATTATACCACTTTTTATTATCGGTAGAACAATTTGAAAAGAAAAATCGCTGTCGCATTATCACGTCGTATCTATCTACACTGACTTTAATTTCTATTAAGCTCGAAAGGCAACAAATAAACTACATCTCTTCGACATAGTTTCAAAGCACTAAATCCGCTAGCTAGTTTAATTGTGCAAGCTGACTTTAAACTTACAGTAATCTTTGTTTTAGCTGTTGAATCTTCCGGAATTTGTCTTGCAGTAAATGTTTCCACTGTACTCGCAAGTTGTTTTAGCCATTTATGTGATTTAGTATTGTAAATAAACTTAAGCTTTAAACAAAGTGACACTCTACAATAAAGATTGTGAAAAGTACAAAACGTTGGGTTTTTCGACAGCGCATGTTAATTCCATAATGACTTACAAAAACAGAAGCGCATCTACTCTTTATGCTTCAGAATGGACTTGAAATGCACATGAAATAACATTATGCAAGTTTTAGCCTGTAAAAAGATTAATTTCAGATATTTTTTTATAATTTTTCCTACGTTTTCATGCAAACCATCGGAACCCTAAAGGATCACTCGATTGTTTTTTTCTGTCTGTTGTATTTTGAACGTATTACTTTTTTACATTTTGCACATTTCAAAAATGTATGTTATTTTTTGTATAGGCTCTCTTGAGTAAGTATGACGTAGAATCGATCAACATCTATTTGTGGTCTCAGTCTCAACACCCTCGACTCATGCATGCATAAGCTCTTCTAATATCGGTTGCGTGCTATTCATCCAAGTGTTAAGCGTGACAATCTTGTCGATATCACGCACACAATCATGTTGTGCAACAATGCAAAGTAACTGTACAATATAGATACTATATACTCGTGTGTACCTCCTTGAAGTTCCATTATTTCATTGATATATCTCAGTTTCTGTTGAAGTCAAAAGGATCACGGGTTTTTCCTGCTGAGAGTCGTCGCCCAGTCACGAGTCGAACCATCAACATCGACGTATAAGATCAATCAAGTCTCTAAGCTGTCAAAGGTCTGTCAAATCTGAAATTATGTAATCTGTTGCCAAAAATATTTCAATTTAATTCGTTAAACCGTGATAAACCGTATGTTACAAGTGTTACTTGCAAATACGAATCATAACCTCCAAAAAACTACATAACTACTAGCTCTGCCCGCGCTAATAAAGATTTTCGCTGTCTCCAAGGTCTTCTGGGTCTTCACCAAATTTCACCAAAATCAGTTCAGCGATTTAGTCGTGAAAGCGTGACAAACAAAAAATATAATCTTTTGCGTTAGGATTATATAAAGATCACAAATCACCATCTCTCAATAGACATTACCAATCACGATCTCCAACGCCACACGTAATCGATCAATCCCTAATGATCACAGCACATATTGAATCGTCGCTACTGATGCGCTTATCAAACGACAACGTAATGAATGCACGAGTGTTTACTCTACATGTGGGTGAAAATGGATAAATATGGAGGCTGTTTATTTAAACAGACAATATTTGCAGGCAATCATTTTTAGATTGTTTGGAAAAGCTGTGAATAACCTCTCTTTTCCGGGTGTGGTTCAGTTCATGGTCGGAAGTGATAGCGCGTGAGTTACCGTGTCCTCCTTCTTCGAATGGTCGCAAAGGAGACGGCGGGAGACAGGTGGATACATTATCCTTTCCTAATAAATGGCGCACCGGGCACAGGAGGGCGCGTACTGATCGTCGTTTGCCATAGGGTGTGGCTGACAGGTGACAGAGTTGCATAGTCTGTCGCCTGATCCGAGACTGCGGCGTGTCAAATGACTAGATTTTATACACACTTCTCGCCCAGTTATTTAAAAAACTCTGTAATATTGGCGCAGAGTGCTATGATCTACCGTGAACAAATAGACTACAGGCTGCTCCTGAGAAATTTCAAATGGAAAAAAACCTTTTCCAGTGATAAGCTTTTTTTTAATAAATTATTATTGTCCTAGTCCAGTGAATAGGACAATAATTAATTATTGAAGCTTACCTACGCAATGTGATGCGCCTATCAAACGATATCGTAATTAAAGCATTTATTGTGTAATGTTACGTGTGGGTGGCAATGGATTTATACGAGTATTGAGGCTGTATTTAATCAGATAATTTTTTTTTTTTTTTTGAATAATGGGTTTGGGTGGTCATTTTAAAACATTGCACTAAGAAATCTCTCAAAAGCACACTGGTTCATGAGAAACTCAGAAATACATGAGTATCTGGAGATGCTGACCGTAAAGGAGGGAGTTTGCAAAAATTGCAGACCTTGACCAGAGTAACTGATTATATTAAGTCTCTTCCAACTTTTACGGTGGCGTTTAATGGAACGCACCCTATCTAAATCCTTCTTCAAAACGATTTAATTATGGCTTGAAGCCGATTGCAAATTTATAAGACAAAAAAATGGGTTTGCATAAACAAGATGAAATTAAAAGAATTATTTCCATGTAAAAGTTTATTTTTGTTTGAACGATATTAGTGTAACGGGCCCTGAAGAGGTCGAGGAAAAATAATAAGAACCGGAAAAGGTCGACTTCGTTGCGGAATTTGTTCGAAAGAATCACCGCGGCCCTGGAGCTTTTAGTCAGTAAGTGTCTGACACTCCCTTTCGCCCTGCCCAGAGCTGAAGGAGTGATTAGATCATTTCCCATCCTTAAAAAAGAAGTATCGGCTTTAAGATTAAGCAACGGTTGCCTCGGCTGACCTATGGATGCATTTATGACTTAAAGATACATCTCTATGCCTTGAGAAGCACGGCATACAGATGTATTGAAGTGTAAATAAATAAATAAGAGCATTAAAAAACATTATTTATATTTTACAAGCTTTTGCACTAAATTATGTGTTAGTGATTACATAAATATTACAGGATACACATACGAACGAAGCAAGTTAATGAAAAGCTTGTGATAATAAAACCAATATAAACACCTACATAAATGCGAGATTAGAAACCCTTCTAAGTTAGTTTAAACCCGTTCAACCCTAAGATACGAGGATCGCTTTGAGGTTGACCGCAAACCTGAACAAGCGAGGCAGGGGAAATACTCAAACAGAGGTAATTAAGCGATTTTCTCATTAATGGAAGGTCTATAAAGTTTTTAGTGGTAAGCTATTTCAAATATAAGGTATTTCAATGATTTAAGCGGTTCTGATGGTAATTATCTATACATATAATAAATCTGTTGAAGAGTCGGATAAAGAATAACTAACAGAACCCATTTCCATCATTTTTGGAATTTTTGTCTGTTTATCTGTTTGTCTGTATCGATGTTTATATTACGTGATGCGCGAACATCTAAACAGATGTTCGCGCATCACGTAAAAAGTACAAAAATAATGTAGATAACTGACCACCCTGAGTTACGTACAATATTAATGTTTCATACATTAAAATTGAACGTAACTCAGGATATAACTTAGTTTTTATTTCATCGTAATCGGTTCATTATATCAAAAGATATTTTATTTTAAATTCTCAAGAAGAAATTAATTATCATTACGTGACACGCGCACATACACATAACGCCATCTATTGAAATTATTAAATAGTATTAGTTTAGTACTGTTTCATGAATGAATGCGTATTGTATTTGTTAAACTATTATTACCAAAGGAAAAATGAACATTTAGTTAACATTTGATTTATCGTAACATGTAAGCTTCTAAGTTTGAACTTATATTTTGACAGTTCAACTATACTGTCGATAGATGGCGATGTACTGATGACGCGTTTTTCTGAATCGCGGTGATAAGATTCTTTGCTGAAACATAGCGTTGGTTCATGTCTGACAAAAAAAGTTCGGATGCCTATGCTATGTAGCTAATTAGAAGGGGTTAACGATATGTTTGACCGAAAAAGAAAAAAGAGAAGAGAAGTGATGATGAATTTTATTGTGATTCGAATCGACATAATTAATCTATATCAGCCGCACGGATCGATCTTTAAGGTTAAGCAACGCTTGCCGAGGCAGGTCTGTGGATGGATGGCCATTGTAACATACCGAGATTCCTCTGTGCCTCGGAATATAAACAGCCGCACGGCTAAAATACAGATAAGAGTTGCAAGAGTCGATCTTCAAGGTTAAGCAACGCTTGCCAAGGTCAATCTGTGGATGGGTGACCATTTTAAGATATCAACCGAGAAGAGATCTCTGGCAGTATTTACGGATTGTCAGAAGCCGAAAATCTGACACCTACAGTCTTGCCAAGAAGTATCGTGTTACCCAGTACTGTAGGGTTGTAGAGGTCTGATAGGCAGCCGCTCCACGTAAAATACTGTAATTTAACTGAATCCGGTTGGAAGCTCACCCCAATATAGCTGGGAAAAGGCTAGGCAGATTATGCTAAACGGTAAAAAACTGAAATGATTTGCGACAAACAGTGAATCTACAGTTAGCAAAACTGGGAACAGATTACAAACGTAATTTTGTTTCAATTTCCTTTATCCACTAGGGAGACAGCCTAAGTGACATCCCGGCATTTAATTGAATTTAGGATTCCCAAAAATAAATAAATTCATAATTATGTTTTCGTCACACATTTACCTACCCTATTCTATAGGTTGTATTAGATACAGCGGCCACTTTGACACGTCTGGGCATTGGGGATCATTTAGGCCGCTGATTAACCGCCATTCAATGAAAAGGCCAATAAAACGGCACAGTTACTCTCTCAAGGAGTGTCAGCCCCAATTGGGGCCAAATGGTATTGTCTCTCAATTGTCTTGCGTGCTCGGTGCCTGACCGGCAGTTGAATGCGACAATAATAATAACGTTTTACTTTTTTAATATATGCCTAACCTTTCCCAACTATATTCGGATCAGCTTCCGATCAGCACGACGGAGTCTCGGTGTGTTAAATAATATGGTCACCTATCCACAGAGCGACCTAGGCAAGAGTTGGTAAACCTTGAATATCGACCCGTGCAACTGTTATTATTTAGCATCCAGCTCCTCATTTAATAAGTCTCCTCATTTAGTTCCTACTAAAATCGATTATTCTTACACAGTAAATCGATTCACCCGGTAAAACTGTATAACATAAATTGTAAAAATTAATCGGTGCTCTGTAATCTGCAATTTTCAGTGAAAGTCTAAGAAATTGTATTTCTTTTTGGGCTCGACGAAATTAAGAATCAACTTGATTCATCAGTTTCTTTGTTTCGTAGTTTGAAGACTACCTACCACCGTTCGTTCGATAGTCGGTTTTGTTGATTTTGATACCTACCTCGAGGTAGATATGTACCAGGAGACTACCTGGGCTAATCGGCATTTCAACCGGAAGAGATGATACAGTGCCCTGCATTAGGTACCCTATTCTTATTTCTTAATTTTGAGTGAGATCAGGATACGCAAAGTATTAACTTAAAGTAGATTTTATCCATGCAACAGATGTTTTTTGACATCCTCGTAAACGAAGTCGCGGGCATTGCGATTTGGTACTAAAACTAAATCCTAAGTACCTAGGTAAAGAGAAAAGTGAAAAAACAAAAGGCGTAGTCTTCCTTATAGAAAGCAATCATCGTGCTAATATGCGATCTTATTTAAAAGATAAAATATAGATAAAACATTTTTTTTATTTCAGTATTGACAGGCATACGTTTGACCACTATCTCACCTGATGGTAAGCGATGTTGCGGTCAAAGATGGAGCACGCTTGCCTAGAAGTAACCTATTCGATGCGACACTACAAAAAAATACAATACACAAGATGAAACATCAAAACATGTGCCTAGCCTTATTCCAGTTGCAGAATAAACTTTTTAAAGGACTACAAGTCCTTTAGCTGGTAACAAAAAAGTAGAAATGAAAATAGGGGAAGTTTACAATAATAGTGTTGTAAATTCGTAGATATCTTAGGTCATCATATCAGCTGAAAGACGTCCACTGCTACAGAGTCCTTTTATATTATGTTATGGTTCTAGCAGAACACTAGTACATTCCTCGTCATGCTATTTTAATTGTGACAACTTTCTTTCTAAATGTTTTGAAATAAAATTAACCTTGAAGCACAGTACCATACTGGCAAAATTGAGTTCACTTGCAATTCTGCCAGATTTGCTGTTATGTCATGATACGGTTCAATAGATTAAGTACGTTTTTTGTAGTTTGAAGTTTATCTAACAAATTGCATTCCAGACCTAATATTTACATCCATCCATTGCTTACCATTAGGCAAGATGTCAACTCAACTCAACTTAACTCAAAGCGTATATTTCAAATAAACCATTTACAGGCACTTTTGAGTTGTCAAAGTCGGTCAGTCAAAAACATGAAGCTATTTGCACGTTCTAAACCGTAGATCTCTATGGAGAAGAACGTGCAAGAAACTCCACGGACACTGTTAAACCATGTAATGTATTACAAAAATCTTAATAACATTATCTTTGATTGCTTCTGTATGTGAAGACAATGCAAAGAACAAGAAAATATAAGAACAATTCAAAATGCAGGTACGAATTAAAATAAGCCAGTGGCAGATAAGAGATGACCAGTCAGTCATTTGTGTGAGCATGACAAGCTCTCAACTGCCACGCTCATTAATGTCAAACTAATTTAATAACGAAATCTACTACTAATTACATATGTAAATGGCTACACAGTGCTCAAATTAAAAAAAAAAAATTAAATATGCTTCTACATTATACAAAAAAATAAATAAAAACTACGGCTTTCAAGTAACTTAAAGAAAAAAAAGAAGCCTGCTTAATAAATATAAACTCGATGTCTGCAGCACGTCCCCATAATATGATACCGTATGCATGCAAATCTGATACACTGACAGGGGTCGGTGCTCTCGGCAACATTGTTCCTGCTACATATTAATGATCTGCTAAAACGTGGTACCTTTGGGTATGCAGACACAGTACTGTTGCGAGAGATACGTGTCCGACGCACGAGCTGGTGGGTCGCAGATCCGGTCTCTCCGGGAGGCTATGGTTGAGCGCTTGAACTTGTCCTTACAGGCTGTCTTTGAATGGGGCGATGCCAATCTGATCAAGTTCAATGCTGCTAAGACCCAAGCGTGTCTATTTTCCGCTAAACGGAGCCAATTCCACCCAGCTCCATCTTTCAGAGATGCAACCGTGCCGATAACCGACCGACTTGAGCTTCTTGGTGTTACGTTAATACCTACCCTCAATTTTGGCTCTTTCATAGAGGCAAAGGCTCAAGTGGCTGCCAGAAAGTTGGAGGTCCTAGCAAATGTGAGATGGTACTTCACGCCGGAACAGCTGCTCAAGCTCTATCAAGCGCAAGTTCGATCATGTATGGGGTACTGCTCTCATCTTTGGGACGGATCTGCCAAATACCAGCTTGATGCCCTTAAGTCAATTGAGAAACGAGCCAAGAGGATCATCGGTACTGACAGGCTCGTCGAGTCGAAGCTTCAAAGTCTTGAGCATCCAAGTTTCTGGAGAGACTGCGAGTTTTCTATCGGTTGCATTTTGGGGAGTGTACGACGGAATTGCATTATTTAATTCGGCCAAGCCCGTTCCATCATCGGACCACAAGACAAACGGCGATGCGCCATCGGTACATGGTGGACATCCCACCCACACGCACAAAACGTTTTGAGAACACATTTATAGTGCGTACAGCATAGGAGTGGAATTCCCTGCCAGAGTCTGTGTTTCCAGATAGCTACAACCTGGGAGTCTTTAAGACAAGAGTATATAGGTTGCTTCTAGGCAAACGTGCTCCATCTTCGACCGGATCATCGCTTGCTATCAGGTGAGAGTGATCAAACGAATGCCTATCGAGAGTAATAAAAAAAAAACTTAGTTTTTTCCCATTTAAAACTAAATTATTAGCAGTAAACCAATTGTTGACCTGCTAAAGGGCGTTATTTACATTGTCAAGACTTGTGGCTATCTATCTTAAAAATTTAGGACGTATCGTCAGCAAATAACATCATTTGAGGTTGATTTTTTAAAAGATGGGGAAGATCATCGATATAAACTAGAAAGAGGAACGGATCCAATATTGAGCCTTGTGGTACCCCCATTTTAACTTTCAGACCCTGTGAATTGACACCATTTATTTGAACTTGCTGCAGTCTGTCATTTCAATAAGACCTCACTAAACTGAGTGCAAGTTTACCTAGTCCGTAATGTTTTAGTTTTAGGAGCAAGGTTTCGTGATGTACACAATCTAATGCCTTGGAG
Organism: Lacanobia wlatinum; assembly: GCA_947578705.1. Classification (NCBI taxonomy): domain Eukaryota; kingdom Metazoa; phylum Arthropoda; class Insecta; order Lepidoptera; family Noctuidae; genus Lacanobia; species Lacanobia wlatinum. Next base: position 17,348,779 of record OX388044.1, read on the forward strand.
AGGTCACAAAAGATTCCTATAGCATCTTGTGCCTCTTTCTGCACTGTAAATGTATGTTTTAACAACGTGACTCCAGCGTCAGTCATACAACGACCTTTGGTAAAACCATACTATTGTTCGTGTAAGATTTTATTGGTTTTAAAATAATTGAGTAAGGTGATACCACTTTTTAAATCTGGTTTGTAAAAGTGTTTGAAAAAATAATGCTAAATCAAATGATTTGGCATTATTTTTTCAAACACTTTGCTAAAAAACGGCAATACGGATACAGGTCTATATTTATTAATGTCTTTATTTTCTCCAGATTTAAAAAGTGGTATCACCTTACTACATTTCATTATATCCGGCAAGACCCCTTGGTCTACACATAAATTAAATATTAGAGCCAAGTATGGTGCTATGGTCTCAATTTAAAGGATATATGTGATGTTGTTCTATTTGCTGATGATACTTCCCTTATTTTTAAAGTTAATAGGAATAGACACGATTTTGACGACATAAATAGTGCACTCACCATGGTTACGAATTGGTTTACAACAAACAATCTAGTTCTAAACCCTAAGAAAATAAAATGTATAAAATTTGCCTTACCTAATGTTATAAATTTAGGACCCAATATCATCTTAAGTGACGAGGTGTTCGAAAATATAGACTCAGCTTTTTCTTGGGCATAACAGTTGATGCCAAACTTCAATGGGGCTCTCATATATCAACACTATCGTGAAAGCTTAGCACTGCCGCCTACGCCGTCAGGAAAGTTAGACAATTTACTGACGTCGACACAGCTCGGTTAGTGTATTTTAGTCATTTCCGTAGTGTTATGTCCTATGGTATGCTACTGTGGGGAAAAGCTGCTGACATAAAAAATATATTTGTCCTACAATTTTTGCCAACATAGTGTATATCAGGCAAAATATACATTTATATGCCAAAACTAGTGATATTCACAGCTTTAACACCAGAAATAAGCACAAACTACATGCTCCTTTCCACCGTCTTCGTAAGGTCCAGGGCCATTTTGTGGAGATCGGTATCCGCTTTTATACTGCATTATAATTTGCATTATAAATTAATGCATTATAAATTAAAGCTGGGGACCCGATTATATAACTCAAAAGCTGAGTTACGTGCCACCATTAACCCAAATAAAAGAAATATTTGAGGAGACACAGCCCGACCGGGCAAATTTTTCGTTGCACCCTCCGCGGGTCAGATTTGATCATTTTCCAGCCGGAAGTCAGAGATACCCAACTTCACCGAGACCAACGAGCCCGGGGCAGACCGCTTCAGGATCGACGCCAAACCTAGCCGGTGATACGGATACGTATCACACTCCGAGGTATAATTTGCGGCCGAGACGTCGGTTTGATAATAGAAATAACCGATTTCCAATTACCCCCAGCTCAAGAAGCCCACGTTCTGATGGCTACCCACCCAAACGCGGAAGGGCACAGTCGATAAATAATGAAGTGGAGTTGCAGGCTGTGTCCGAAAGAGATCAACTCCTAAGGAAAAATATCAAATGCGGTGACCTCAACCCTTTTATTAATATTACAATAGATAATCAAGCCTGTTCTGCTCTGATAGACACCGGAGCACCAATTTCGTGTATATCAGATCAATATGCGTTGAATCTCAATCTAAATCATACCGGTGACAAGGCAAATCATTTTGTAAAGTCAATATCGGGATCATGCTTAGAAGTTGTCGGGAAAACGACGATAAGTTTTATAGTGGACTCTAGTGTCTTTGTGAATGATTTCCTGATTATTAAAAACATTAACCAGAGATTAGTCCTGAGACAGGATTTCTTTCGTAAATACGAAGCAGTTATCGATTTTTCTAATGGGTGTATTACTTTAATGGGAAGATGTTGTATAAATTTTCACAAATGTACTGAACAAAATGCTATGTCAGAATCGCAAGTGGTGTGCCATGACCGTAATAATGAAATAATTCCAAATAACAACATTATGAAGGTTCGTGGATCTAAGGGAGAAGGGAGTTTTAATTCTGTATCGGAAACTGATTATTTATATTTTTCAAATTTAGTTAAAAACTGTGATGATAATTTTTTATCGAAAGTAGCTAATGCTGATGTAAATATGGAACTTGATGTTAATTTAGGTTTAAGCTCGGAGAAAAGAAACAGACTGAGAACCCTTCTTACCTTATACAGAGATAACTTCGCTTTTAAGGCCTCTGAATTAGGTAGTTGTAGCATAGAAGAAATCACTATTAGAACTGTAGATGATATACCAGTTCATCACCCACCATATAAGGTTTCACCCAAGCAGCGAGACATAATAAATACACAAGTCAAGGAAATGTTGGCTAATAAAGTTATTCGGGAATCCAGAAGTGCATATGCATCCCCGGTAGTACTGGTGCAGAAGCCAGACCAGTCGTGGAGATTTTTTGTAGATTATAGGAAGTTGAATAAAAAGGTGATAACAGATAGCTATCCATTACCGACCATTGAGGATATTATGATATACTTATCGGGAGCCAAATATTTTGCAGATTTAGATCTAAATTCAGGTTATTGGCAACATAGATTGTAGAAGATAAGCATAAAACTGCATTTATTACTTCTTCAGGTTTATATGAATTCAATGTTTTACCTTCTGGACTTAAAACAAGTCAAGCTGTTTTCCAAAGAGTCATGGACAAAGTACTGGCTGGAATAAAATATAAAAAGGCCATTTGTTATGTGGATAATATTTTGGTTTGGGAAATAGTTTTGATGAATTTATTGAATCGTTAGAAGAGATTATGTTACGTTTAAAGAAAGCAAACCTTACCTTAAAACCAAGCAAGTGTAGTTTTGGGTATAATAAAATTACAGTCTTGGGACATGAGATCTCAGGTGATGGTGTCAGACCCGATAATAAGAAATTACAATCTTTAAAAACGTTGAAAACACCAAAAAACGCAAAGCAAGTTAAATCCGTCTTAGGGTTGTTTTCATACTATAGAAAGTTTATTAGTGATTTTGCACAGATAGTATTACCACTAACAAAGCTTTAAAAAAAAAATAAAGCGTTTGTTTGGGGTAGTAAGGAAGAAGAAGCATTTCGAAAGATTATAAAGATTATGGAATCACCACCTATTCTGCATTTTTATTCAACTGATAAAAACATGGTCACTAAGTTGTATGTAGATGCCAGTGATGAAGCAGTTGGTTGTTGTCTCATGCAAGGTGAAGAGGTAATGTTTCCTATTTCATATGCATCAAGGAAGCTAAGCGATGGGGAAAAGAAATATTCAATCACGGAGAAAGAATGTCTTGCTTTGGTATGGGCATTGAATTATTTCAAACATTTTCTATGGGGTTTGACTTTTCAGGTGATGACTGATCACAAAGCCCTATGTTGGTTAAGGAGCAGAAAGGATATGAATGGAAGGTTAGCTAGGTGGTCGCTGTGTATCCAGGCATATGATTTCAACATAGTGCATTGTGCAGGGAAGGATAACGTCATAGCAGATTTTTTGAGTAGGAATCCCTTAGCCGAGGAAAAGGAGGAGGAGTCAAAGTTGTCTGAGAAACAGTTAGAGGACGGCATGCAGTTGTATAGGATAGAGGTTGTGAGGATGCGAGAAGAGCAGCTGCGAGATGAGTTTTGTAGAGGTTGGTTTGATAAACTGGCAGCTAGTAGTGGAAGTACACTCAAAGGTTTTAGTGTCATAGATGGTGTATTATGTAAACAAGCAAGGAGATTGAATAGGGTTCGAGAGTTGATAGTGATCCCAAGTTCTTTGCTGAAGGAGATATTAAGGGAATTGCATGATGATCCATGGTCAGGTGGTCACTTAGGTCTAGCTAAGACATTAGGTAAATTTCGAGCAGGATATTACATAAAGGATGCTGAGAGGGAGATAGATAAATATGTGAGGAGTTATCGGTTATGTCAGGAGCGCAAGAAATGTAAGCAGTTGGCACAGTTACAGCCAGTCCAGGTGAACCATTTGATGGAGAAAGTAGGCATTGATGTTCTGGGGCCTTTTAGGAAGTCGATGAAAGGTAATCGGTATATTATCGTTAGTGTAGAATATGCTACAAGATATGCAGTCTGCAAGGCGGTTCTTAGAGCAACGGCACAAAGAATTAGTGAGTTCCTGATTGAAGAAATCTTCTGTAGGTATGGTGGTGTAAAAGAAATAGTGTCGGATAGGGGGTCGGTTTTTACGTCACACTTGGTGAAGGACACTGTTGAATTCTTCGAGGCGAAGTCACGCTTCACCACAGCATTTCACCCCGCATCGAACGGTCTGGGCGAACGTTTTAACCAGACTTTAACCCAAATGTTGTCCATGTATGTTGCTACGGATCAGAGAAATTGGTGTAGCTATGTTCCTCTCGTGTGTTTCGCGTATAATACCAGTAAGCAGTCAAGCACCAAGATTTCACCTTACGTATTATTATATGCTAAGGAACCATCGTTTCTTACAGATTTAACGATAAATATTGGGGAACAGAATCAATCATTAGATTTTGTAGGACGTCATAGTCTGAAAACTCAGCTGTCACGTTGTGCCATAGACAACATAAAAAAGGCGCAGGTCCGACAGAAAGCTATTTATGATAAGAAGGCGAAAGTCAGGAATTTTGTAGTAAATCAATTGGTAATGGTTTATACTCCTAGGCGACATATAGGTAGAAGCACGAAACTTTGTAGGTTGTATAAAGGACCATGCAAAATTGTTAGGCGGGTTTCAGAAGTAAATTATGTGATAAGTAAACCGAACAGCAGGAGATTCAGAGATATTGTCCATGTGAATAGGTTGAAACCATTTTACGTTAGGGTTTAAAAAAAAAACAAAACGGATCTATGGTAGGAAAAAGTATGATGTCAAATCAAATGTCAATACTATTATCAGTTTATGTAAACAAAACATTATTTTAGTTTGGTATGTTGAATGGTTTATTAATCGGTTTTTCTTTTTCATGTTATGTTGGAATACGGATGATGATAGACTACTTCGATGATGCTGCCGGGTGGAGAAGAGAAGGTCGCGTTTAATATCGATATTTAGCTAGGCTGAAGTTATTCCAGTTTTATAATTCTATTAAGGTTTCAGCGTCCACTGTAACGCAATTGAAGGACTCCATGGGCGGTGATACCAACTTTGCATACGGGGCATAGCCTTCGCAAGGGGTGGCAGGTTGTCACCATTGGTTGAGCTGTTCGATGGAGGCAAATAGTTTCAATTCATATTTTTTTTAACTGATTTTGATTACTGGAGTGAGTTCGATGTTAGGAGTTAATTCTTTGACAGAATAGACCTTCGCTTCTTAACCGTCTGGCTGCCGCGACTAGTTAGGGTAACTTTCGTGAAGTCAATCCCTTCTGGATGGATTTGATTTGTCACATCATTTTGTTTACGTTTGGCGGTGTGCTGCAGATTTTAGGGGGGTTTTACTGCAGCAGGGTTTCAGCACGTCTGTGTTATTGTCCAGCGTAAATGGCGCATAAGAATTTAAAAGTATAATGCTTATCGCAGGACATGACTGAAGCTGCTTCTAAAGAAGCATATGCCCCCCTGGCAGCGAATATTCCCCCCATAGGCAGGAACTCCTGGTTAGGGATAGGTAGGTGCTTAACTCTTCCAAAGCTTGAAATAAAAGATTACAGGAAGACTTTCCTAGTATCTTCTATTCGTGAGGGCGTAGCTCATGTGATACAACCTCCTTGGATGGCTCACCCTCCGGGAACCTCCGTCAAATTAATAATAAAGAAAGCTTTAGAAGAATTAGGAATTTAGAATAGGTTTAAATATTGACATGAAAATGATTGATTTGTTTTGATGACAGTTCTGTAAAAGTTTTTCTTGAGAGCACCTGCTCAATATAATGATCTTTTAAATCGCTTAAAGGCTGTTTTATTGAATCGATTCCGGGGACGTTCCAGAAGCCCTAGTTGGAACGCCCACAAAACTTAACATACAGTTGTGTTGCTGGGGAGTTTGTTGGTAACTTCTTCTTCCCAACTAAAACACTAGAAAGTGGTGACGGTCTGGGCAATTTGGGGGACTGTCGTCATGTAAATTTTGACGTTCAAAAAGTGCTGATTTTCAGCCTAGTTTGAATAAATGCCTTTTGATTTTGATTTTGAATTAAGGACACACTTTGATAGACATTCCCCATATGTCTTCAGTCAATTTAATTTTGATTTGCCGGAAAGCTTTAATAACTGTGATAGGGTTGATATGTTTGAATTGGAATTCAACCATACAACCTGAAACGTTTGCTCTTAATAAATCAAATTATTTGAATTATTTTCTAAAACATTAATATTAAAATCTCCACAAATAATTACGGACTTGTTACCTGCTGCAAGTTTCGCAAGGATACCATCCATTGTTGTTTCAAATAACGTACAGTTTTGAGGGTTGGATGGTGGTTAAGACCGGGACCGACGAATAAAAATAAGAATAATGTTCACATTATATATTTTGTGACACATCAGATACACACACTTTTAACATTTGAATAAGTAGAAAGTTAACTAAATAGACATTATTTTAGTTCGATTCGATTTCAATTAATTTTATACTGACATAGCTCTGAAGAAAATATTGGAAACAAATACATGATGTCAACTTTTATATTTAAATATCAGACGGACAATTCAGGCTTGATGATATCGAGACTCTGCTTTTCTGCAGACTTTTGGTTTAATTTGTTGGCATAAAATTCATGCCATAATTTCCGATTTGTCTTAAGAACTACCAAAACTACATCCAATATTAAAGTAGTTAACCAAGAATAGCATGTGGCCAGTATCGGTACTTTTTCTATGAGATTAAACGGTGCTATGAAAACGACAAAATTGGACACCAATGAGATATTACACAATACAAATATCAAAGTAGCTATATAAAAGCGATGCCAGATGTTACATGCTGTTTTTGTGCTCGTTTTGAAACTACGACAGAGTGCATATACAATTATAATAATATATAACATACAACTTATTATCAAAGGTAATACTACACATCCTAAAAGCGCATAATTAAGTAGAATATAGGAGTGTATATTACCATAAATAATAGTTACAATATGTATTAAAGTAAATCCCCAAGCAAACATGCAACTTTTAAGATATCCTCTCTTGATACTTCCATCGAACACTTTTACAAAGTCAACGTAAAACACATAGCTTAAAACTAACAACCAGTAGAGTCGTGCTGTAGAAGAATATACTGACAAATACATGAAGAAACTATTCCTTAATAACCGAGACTTCACTTCGATGGGTAGGTAGCCGATCATTGTAGTCAGGGAACATGATAAAAAGATTGATAAAATTGTATTGATAAATACAAAGTTCTTGTAACTTCGGAACTTCTCTATAACGCACCATGATGTTACTCCGTATACCAACGAAGCTAGTGTGAGGCCGTATTCGATGAAGATTATAGTTGACAGTTGCCTCGCCAGCAGTTCCCAAATATAAATACTTTCAGCATAGCCAAGCCCCATGGTATCGTTGTCATACATGGCGAATGTTACTTGCACAGATTTTGTTTAATCACTTTTAATTGAGAAATTGCGAATCAGATATTTGTGACCAGCTAGGCACAAAATTCTGCCAAAAAACACGTGAGGCTTTTGGAACGGTCAGTGTAGTTGTAATTATAATAAAACCTAAAAAAACTAATTACTGAAATATATTTATCTTTGCACTATTTATAGATAGTAATCAGTGCATTTTATCATATTAAGGGAAGTAACAAATAAAATAATTGTGTAAGTATAAGTGTTTTGGTATGAAATCCTTACTTGCCAGAGCTCATTTTTGAAGAATGAGTCTCATATATGTTTTCTTAAAATGGTGTTGGCAATACAATAACGACAGGATTAACTAACAGATGATCAGCAATCGACCGAGATACTTTAGAATCAAGACGATTACACATTCGTGTTCAAGAGACAAGAAGGAAATCATAACTGAAAACTTAGTTAAATAATAATTGTTTTGCCTAGTTTTGCATGTATTTTTTTAATGTTTCAAGTTACTTGTATAGACAAAAAAATATTTTTTAACATTATTTTCTTAGGAGAGGTGTTTTTTGCTATGCTTTTGATAAGATAGACATATGGATTGATGATTGGAACTTCGTGATATGAGTGTTTAAAGTATTTTGTACATATTACAAAATCGTTGTTTGAATGATTTTCAATCGTACATACCCAAACTCATACAATTGGGCATTAAATTAACTAATGCGTAACATTTTTGACATTTTAAAAGCATGCGCCTCTGATACGAATCATATTGGATTGAACCTTGAACGTAGTATAAATAGTTATGTAAATAGCTTTAAGTTAGTTATGTATTTTTTTTTAATTTGTAACATAAAAAACTTTCGTACATTGAACGTACAGACACCAGCACATCAAGCTACAACAGTCTTGACAGATTGGTAACATGATGTGCTGTATCTTTAATAGATTTTTAACTTTATCGCATTAGGTTCATGGGTGATTAGGAAAATTTGTCTTTTTCGGGTAGCTTGATGTGCAGGCGTCTGTACAATTCAATCATAGGGTGTATATTTTACTTTACTGAATACTGTAACTGGAATCTATGGGTAGGAACTTGATATCACCTCTTGTTTGGTTTTCTTCTTAATATACAGTGTTATTTGTAAAACACCAACAACCTCTCAGGCAGTGAAATTACACATATTTCATACATTTTCACTGGCTAAATATTGCATTTTGTATGAAACAGCTGATGTTTCGAGTTGTCGGGGTTGGTTTCAAAGTAAAAGTTGCTTATAATCATGTGTACTTTCACTGCCTAAGAGTTTGTTGGTGTTTTACAAATAATTCTGTTTAAAAATCTCCTGTCACTGTGTTTATTATCGAACTCCTCCGAAACGGCTTGACCGATTTTTATGATATTTTTTGTGTATATTTGGTGGGTCGTAGGTATTTTTCTGGACATTTTTTGTTTAATTTTATAGGGCAAAACAACGTTTGTCTGGTCAGATAATAATTAAAGATATAGTCTCCGATACAATTTTACCAATATTAAACTCTTTTCTTTCCATGACAAGTGAATATTTTTCATATGCATAAATAACAAAGCTGTCTTCTTCACATAAATTAGGCAATATTTAGAGATGTACTATCACCTTAACGGCTAAGGGCCCATAGCATCAAACTGTACATGCTTTAGACTACAGTGTATCATAAATCTTGGAGGCTGATGCCTGAATGCCACAAAACATCGCAAAGGTTAAAAAGGGTCATTCAGAAGTGCGTGGTCATATTTCAGGATTACGTTCTGTGTCTGATATAAAGTAAAGAAGCAATAGCAAAACTTCTTCTTCTATTCGAGTTGGTCGATGGTTAACTTCTTAGATTTTGGGCCCAGTAGAAGAACTAGGTAATAAAAGTAGTAGGATAGCAAAACTAAAAAAAACTACAAAAAAAAACCGATCGTGTAAAAACGGCTCTTTTCGAAACAAACCACTTTTCAAAAAGTCTGATGCAGTTCGTGCCTTAAATTTAACTTAGATTATTACCACTAAATGCATAAAACTGATTTGCTTGGAGCTTTTCAGTATTTTTTTCTGAGATTGTACGGTACTAAACTACGCTTTAATTTTATTTTAAAGTTCGTACTTTTTAGTTTTGCTATTGTTTCCTTACTGTGTATCAGTGTGCCAAGTCAACTAATTTTCAAGCAACGTTCGCATTCGCATCTCAGTCGCAATCTTTCAAAAATGTATGAATTTTAAAACTTTTTTGACAGTTTGCGATTAACATGCGAATGTGAACATTGTTTAAAAATTAGTCAAATTGACACTAATATACAGAAATTGGTACGAAACGCCACTCTTAATCATGACCACGCACGCGTGGCAAATTCATATGTATTTTCAAAATCTGTTAAGTAATAAGCATTCTTTTTTATTTTCAATGATAATATTTGATATCAAAATTATTTTATGTATGTTAAAAAATATTATTTACATCAGTTATAGGCCAATTTTCTTACTTAAAAACTATTAATATCAAAAACTAGCCGGTAAGCATGGAAATCATAGTTATTTTCGACAGTTTGCAACTAATGTGAATACTCTCTAAAAATACAAGAATCGCTCTCTGGTATTATTTACAGACAAATTATGATAAAAATAAATACAAAATAATTGCTGAAACATTTTTAACAAGCACCTTATCAGTTAGTGTATAATTACAGTAAAATGCTGGGCTCTTGTGGCTTTCCTAGAAAATATATAAAGCTTGAACGTTACTTCAAATAAATATTCTGTGTATATCTTAGTCACAATGAAGCCTACTATTTTAGTATTTTTCTTGGTATTATTGGTACTGGTCGTAGCATCAGGTACGTGAATTTTGTTAGTATTTCTTTGTCGTTCCTTAAAAGATGTGGTGTAGTCAAGAAGTAAAATTAGGACAATTTCGCTACTCTGTGTTCGCCACTATAGTTAAAGTAAGAGCTCGTGGCTAAGTTATAACAGCCACTTGGGTTGATCTTCAAAGTTAAGCAACGTTTGCCGAGGTCGGTCTATGGATGGGTGATCTTCTTAACCTACCAAGTCTCCTCAGTGCCTCTGAAATTACGGAACAACGGCTTGACGTGCTTTCCAAGGCACGGAGGAAACTTGTTATGTTAAGATGGTCACCCATCCACAGACCAACCTTGGAAAGCATTGCTTAACCTTAAAGATCGACCCGTGGGGCTGTTATTATTTAGCCACGGCTTTTCTCTTAAAGAAACTTATTTAAGCAGTCAGTGACCACGTCCGCAACCGGTGACTGGTGGACTCGGTCTACCGGGTGGGCTTGGTTTACCGTAATTTCGGTTATTGCAATTTTTTTGCAAGAATCATAAAAACATAGTAAATTCGCGTCAAAAAAAAAAGAGAAATTTATTTGTTTGTGGGCACAAACTAATAAATTTAAGGTTGCTCTCTCGAAAAAAGCCTAAAATAGCGTGCAAATGAAGCAGCTTTTCGTCGGTAATAACAGAGAAATTACATCTGAAAAAATAATTAGTAATCTACATGATAAGATTCGTAATTTTGTTAAGCCAGAATTTGTCTATCGGTATCACATAATAAGAAAAAAAAAACTGGCCAAGTGCGAGTCGGACTCGCGTGCAAAGGGTTTCGAACGAATTTAATTTTTTAACATGTTATTTTTATACTACAGACTTCTTATAGGTTTCCCTGTAATCTTTAGGTAAATATCTATTATCTCCACGTTTTTTCAAAATTTTTGGCTCAGTAGTTTCGGAGATAAGGGGGGGGAATGGTCTTCTTTCGTCTAATTTCTTGAATAAATTCTAAACCATTTATTTTAAAATTCTGAAAAAAATATTATTAAAACCCTCACAGTAAGCCCTGTCATTTAATATGTCACACGATATTTTTCAAAAAACTTTTTTTTAAATTTTCTAGTTTGACCCCCAAGAGTGACCCCCATACTTAAAATTTAATTATTTTCGTAACGCGTCCGTGTTTGGGTTATAGAAGTCCATATGTGTACCAAATTTCAACAGAATCGGTCTTGTGGATCCGGAGAAAACTGGCTGTGACAGACGGACAGACAGACAGACACCCAAGTGATCCTATAAGGGTTCCGTTTTTTTTTCGGAACCCTAAAAAACACCAAATCACCTCCAAATCGTTGAGATGAAACCATTTGACTCCTATTTTTTTTATCAAAAGAGTATAAAACAAAATATTTACTGCTTTGTAATACAAACGAAAACCATTTGGTTTTGTTAGTTTTTAAAAACATGTATTATTTTTATTATAAAAATTTAAAAATGCGGGTAGCGGAGTGGTGCGTAGAGGGGTAGTTAGCTCGGTTTATATGCACAAGGTCATTGGCATGAATACAAGCCATAATGAAAGTTTGCCATTTTTTGTCACCGACGGGTGACTACGGAATTCTACACTGCGCGTGGCCCGACACGCACTTTAGGCTAGTCAACAAGTTAAAAACGTGTTAATTCTTGATAAAGCTCCTAAAAATATGTGCGACGGCTCATTCGATTCGGAATGACGTCTAGAAAAATGTATCGAAAGTGTGTATTAGCACATAAAAAAATCATGAATCAATCTTAAGTAACTCATTCGTTTAGTTAAATCATTGTTTTTATTTATGACCTACAGTTTTCAAATGTTTTCTGATAGACTTCTTTAAGAGGAAATGCTGGCGGCGAGACTTTGCTTGTAAAAAGTCATAATTCGAGGTTTGGCTCTCGACTGTTTTCTCCTCCAATCTTGGACCGATATAAGAGATATTTCACAAACTGAATAAGAAGGATGTATACTGTGTCTCTATGTTTTCTTTTTTGGTTAATGGTTGCCAAATTTGTACACTAGGGCTCTGCTGACAGCGACTTATCGGACAATTTTGAACATTTTGTGAGAGTTCTAGTGCTTATACGGTTAATAAATCACCATAAAGGAACATTGGGACACAATATATAGTCTTCTTATTCAGTTTGTGAAATATCTCTTGAATCGGTTCAATAGTGGAGGAGAAAACAGTCGAGAGCCAAACCTCGAATTATGACTTTTTACATACAAAGTCTCGCCGCCAGCATTTCCTCTTAATGTAGGTTCGTCAAGTCCTGTATAAACTAATAGTGCAATAGTCAAGTCTAAGTTCATCTAGATTTTATACCAAACATGTAATCTACACTAATATTATAAAGAGGAAAGATTTGTTTGTTTGTTTGTTTGAATTGAATAGGCTTCGACACTACTGGACCGATTTGAAAAATTCTTTTAGCATTGGATAGCTACATTATCAGGGAGTAACATAGGCTATATATTATCCCCGTACTCCCGCGGGAACGGGAACTACGCGGGTGAAACCGCGTGACGTCCACTAGTTAATAATATACACGAAGCAAACCAGAAAAGTTTTATTTTATGAAACTTCAATGTTGCAACGAGCAAGTGTTGGACTTGCATAACTTGTCTTTTACGTAGCTCAAATCTTTGCTTGACTTATAATGCTGGATCCACAAGCTTGCCAAACCCCAATCTGTCACAAATTCGCTACTTTCCAACTTGTCACATTTCCGATTCGATAACATGTCAAAAGTAGTAAAAAAATTGAACACAAGTAGCGTTTTGTCAAGATTTTTATCTTTATACATTGTTTTGATTCGTCTGCCTTTTTAAAGTATATTTTTGTACGGTACATTCAGCTAGAAAAGTTACCAAATTTCTTTTTGACGTTGTTTATTTGACCATGTTTTATTTTATTTTACATAGGCTTACCTACTACTCAAACTATTCCTAGAACAAAAAAAAACTTGTGATGAAAACGTCCATCTTTCAGAAGGACCTTTTGTAAAAGCCCTTTCGAGTTTTGATTTACCGTTTCGACTTAAAAAGATCGCCACCAAAACCACCCTATTGGAACACCAAATAATCAGATATCTACGAGTATTTTGTCACTAATTAGCTGTAGTAAAAACCATTTCAAGAATTTCACCGATTTACCAAAGAGTCTGGTATGTTGTTATTAGGGATGGGAAAACATTAAAACATAAGATATAATGGCGACGTAGCTCAAAAAGCTGCAAGACTGAAGGTTGATTCGTTCGAGTTGAATCAAAAAAAGTGCGAGTGGGACTCGCGCGAAAAGGATTCCGACCGAATTACATTTTTTATAACATGCTACTTTAAAACCATGGACTTCTTACAGGCATTCCTGTCACCCTCAAGTTTTTTTTTTACTGTTGATAGGCATACGTTTGACCACTATCTCACCTAATGGTAAGACGAAGATGGAGCACGTTTGACTAGAAATAACCTTTTCAATCTTGACTTAAAAGACTTCAAGTTCAGAACTGTGACTTGAATTTTGATTTATTTAATCTGATTTGGTCCTGATAATTGTAGCTATCAGGAACGCATACTGCGACAGGGAATTTCACTCCTTAGCTGTATGCACAACAAAGGATTCCCAAAACACTTTGTGCGTGTGTCCATTGCCCATATACCGCCATATATCGGTGGCTTATTGCATCTTTATATCTATACTTGCCTTTCTGAAAATAATATTTCCAAATAAAAAACAAAACCCCCTTAAATTCCGTAACGTACTGATAAAGAGTATTTCATTAGCCACTAATTGACGATACCAGAGCATAATTATTTAAATAAATAATTAACCAACATTTGAAGGTGAATAAAAGGACATCAGTCATCGTCCACACATTTTTAGGCTAAACATAAAAGTCCAATAAAAAACTGCCGTATGGTGTCGGCCGGTGCCGTATGGTGCCGTAACAGAATAATACCATCCCATCACTTCCCGTGGGTGTCGTAAGAGGCGACTAAGGGACTCGCCAGAGAATGGGCAGCAGCGTTCTCTGTAAAACTCAACAACATACACTGCGATCGCCAACCCGCTTACCAAGCGTGGAGATTATGGCAAATCTCCCCTTTGGGGGAGGCCTATGTCCAACAGTGGACATCTTTCGGCTGATATGATGATGATGATGAATAAAAAACTGGCCAAGTGCGAGTCGGACTCGCGTGCAAAGGGTTCCGAACAAAATTCATTTTTATGGTTCCGTACCCAAAGGGTAACCAACGGAACCCTACTACTAACCCTCCGCTGTCCGTCCGTCCCTCCGTCCGTCTGTCTGTCTGTCAGAGGGTTGTATCTCAAGAACGATAATAGGTAGACAGTTCAAATTTTCACAGATTATTTAGTATTTCTATTGCCGCTATAACATTGATATATAAAAAACCCAAGATACACACTCAGCATCTCAAAAACGTCCGCAAATAAAATAAGCGCAATATGTATAATTATGCGCAAGTTTCAAACAATCTCGCATCGCTCGCCATATTGCACTGCTTTGTAAAAACAACTTTAAGCGATCCGTGTAAGGTTGAATTTGCAAAAAAAATTGCGCAACACTCGCCATACTGAACCGCTTTGTAAAAACAACTTTAAGCGGTCCATGTAAGGTTGAATTTGCAAAAAAAATGTTTATAGTATAACTAACTAACAGTAACTACACACAACTCACACATGACACTTGATACATGTCAGTTTTTGACGGCAGTTTCGAGTGTTGCATTTGTTCGAGACTGTTCATCTTGGGCTTTTTTATATATCAATGCGCTATAACAACAAATAATGTAAATTTAGGTTTATGGTACGGACCCCTTCGTGTGCGGGTTGGACTCGCACTTAACCGGTTTTTCGTAACATGTTATTTTAACACTATGTACTTCTTATGGATTTTCCTGTAATTTTTTTTCGAACATACTTTTTTAAAGCAGTATTTTCTTAATGTTGGATAACTTAACAGTTTATTATCAGAACTGCAGGGGAATACGAACGAAACTCAATATCTTGTACATGAATATTTTAAATAATTGTTGTGATATAATTATTCTAATTGAGACCTGGCTCACTCCACATATATTTGACCACGAATATATTGACGAACGTTATGTGGTTTTCAGATGCGATCGTAATCGCACTGCTACTAATAAAAAAGAAGGTGGCGGAGTACTCGTGGCTGTTCGTAAAAAGCTGAACGCTGTGAGTGTACCGTATTCTACAAATCCCCATATTGAGCATGTACTTCTGCAAATTCCCGGTCACGATCACGACAAATATCACATTGGTGCGATATTTGTCGTGTGTATCTTGTTCACTTTGAAAATCTTCATAGCACACTAGACAGTTTAGGTTCCAGTAAATTTTATTTATTTGGCGATTATAACCTACCTAATATTGATTGGCTCCCTAGTGAAAACGACACATCTGAAGCTCAACTATATTGTAATGGCAGCTCATCCATTTGTAAACATTTAGATAATTTTATGTCAGTACTCAATGCTTTTCAATTTAATAACTTGAAAAATGTTAAAGGACGTATTCTAGATTTAATGATTAGTAATAATGATTGCCGTGTATACCCACCTACCTCCATGTTACTACCAATAGACAATTATCACCCCCCTTTTTGTTCTGCTTTTTGTTATAAATCTGAATCAACTTTTACACGTGCGAAAACATCTAAATACAATTTTTATAAAGCTAACTACGAAGTAATTAACCAAGACTTGAGCAAAATAGATTGGGTCAGTGTTCTAAAGCATTTGTCAGCTGACGATTCTGTTAATATTTTCTATGACATTATTTACCGAACTATAAAAGACCATACACCAAAAGCACACATGCGCTCGTCAAAATTCCCTGTTTGGTTCTCCAGGTCTCTAATACGTATTTTCAGGAACAAGAATAGAGCATGGGTTAAATGGAAGGTGTATGGTAAAATTTCAGACTACGAACAATTTTCTATCTTTAGGCAAAAATTTCGAGTTGAGTGTAAAATCTGTTATGATAAGTATATTGATTCGGTCGAAGAAAATATTTTTAAAAATGTTAAATATTTATGGAGTTACATGTCTAATCGAAAAGCTGATACTGGCATACCGTCCACAATGACTTATAAAGATCGTAGCTCGAGTAATTCCACTGAAATATGTAATTTATTTTCAGAATTCTTTCATTCAGTTTATGAGAATTCTACATTTGATATTAATACTTGGCTACCTCCGCAAGAGTACAATGAGAATTGTATTCTTATAAACAGTGTTACTTTTAGCTATGATAAAATTCTTAAAGCATTAAAATCACTTGATTCTACAAAAGGTCCAGGGCCGAATGGTATACCACCGCATTATCTTAAAAAAACTGCAGATACTATATGTACACCCTTCATATCATATACAATAAATGTATTTCAGAGGGTTCATTTCCTGAAATATGGAAATGTGCAAACATAACGCCCGTTCATAAATCAGGTTCTAAACAAAGCATTGAGAATTACCGTCCCATCTCCATACTGTCCGCCTTGTCAAAGCTTTTTGAGAGACTGGTTCACAACGAGCTCTATCCTATGTTACACCACTCAATAATTAAGCAGCAACATGGATTTGTACAAAAAAGGTCCACAGTTACAAATTTATTGGTTTTCACAGAGTTTTTGTTCAATAACATGGACCACAAATTACAAGTAGATGCTGTTTACACAGATTTCCAGAAAGCTTTTGACAAGGTGGATCATGAACTGCTTCTGACGAAAATAGCTTTCAACGGTATACGAGGTGATTTATTACGTTGGTTTGCATCATACGTCACTAATAGAACTCAGAAAGTGGTCATCAAAGGCTTTGAATCCACATCTATACATGTCACATCCGGAGTGCCCCAAGGTTCAATTTAAGGTCCTCTTCTATTTGTTCTTTTTATTAATGATTTGAATCAATGTTTCAGATATTCTAAATTTCTCCTATATGTCGATGACCTAAAAATTTTTAGAAAAATTCAAAATCCAACGGATTGTATTTTATTCCAAGCCGATTTGGATAGATTCTCGGCCTATTGCATTAAAAATAAGTTAAAGTTAAATCTCCTAAAGTGCTCGTCTATAACATTCACCAAAAATAAAAATTTTATAACTCATAAATACAACCTAAATAACACCTCGTTACATAGAGTCACTGTAATCAGAGACCTTGGGGTACTTCAGGACAGTAAACTTCACCTGCATCAACACATTGATAATATTATTAGTAATGCGTTTCGCATGTATGTATTTGTGATGAGATGCATGACCGAGTTTAAACGTACTTGCACGTACATTCACTTATATAAATCTTTGGTTAGGTCTCAGTTGGAGTATGCCGTAATGGTATGGAACCCCTTGTACAAAAAATACAAAAACAATCTTGAAATCGTTCAACGTAAATTCCTTAAAGCTACCCATTATCGTTGCTTCCGAAAAAAACATCCTACGCTAATTTAATGAAATACTATAAACTAACTACTTTAAGTAATCGACGCATTCTTTTGGAAACTAAGTTTCTATTTAACCTGTGTAATAACAAATATGATTGCTCAGAGTTAAGTAACAAATTGTGCTATATAGTACCTAGAACTGTTATGCGACGGGAGGTGCGCGGACGCCCACTATTTGCAGTGTCCTCTTGTCGCACTAACGCGGGTGTCGGCGCACCTCTTCGACGTTTAGCAAAAAATTATAATACCCTTTTTTCAGAATTGGATATATTTTCTTTGTCAGCCAACAAATTTCGTATTGATCTTCTCAAAATAGTCGATAAAACAGATGATTAACCGTATTTTCAAATGTGTATCCTTTGGTATTATAAGAATAAGATTTATTAATAAGTAATGTTGTACTCGTGTCTTCCAAATTTCAATTCGATTATGTAACATGTGGACAACGTAGCTCACTGATATACCTAGATTATAAGTTACTGTAAACCATGTTTAGTGTGTAATTGTTAGTATTCCTTAATAAATAAAAAAAAAATAAAAAAAAACATACAGATACAAATATATTGGGACAGCTTATATACAAAGGCGAACTTAAGTCACGATTAGATTTTGTTATAGCAACTTCAGTGCGATAGAGAGCTTGTTTTTCTTGTTACTTTATTTTTGGGTTAGATATTAGGTCCAATTTAGTGCTACGACGAGAAAGATTCCCCTCCGGAGAAAATGCATATTTTGGAACCCTTGAAATCCTTTTCGGGTTATGTTGTTTGTGCACGAGAAATTGATTCATATGCATGTAAATATTCCAGGAATACTGGGTACACAAGTAAACAAAAAACTCCAATTTGTTTTTGCTGCATTATTGATATTCTAAAGATCATCATGTTCACTGTCATCCCATTAGTGAAACTGTTCATTTAGGTCTAGTCAATTTGAATAATCCCTTTTACACTTAACCAATATTACTATTAGATGCTTTTGTTAGTTCAATTTTCATCCTTTGTGATTGTGCTTAAAACTTGACCTTATAAAACCTCCAATTATTTAAAACCAGCTGACCCGTGCCCACTTCGTTGGGCGGATTCACAACATCATAAACTCACAAATTTTACCTCTTTATAAGATTAGTAAAGAAGTACAGATAATATATCTCTCATTCCTAACTATACATTCTAAGCTTTTCGTCTATGTACATGGCGTAAATTACATTAAAACTTTATGTCGGTAATAGATATTCTGAGTTTATCTTGTCCATACTAATATTATATATCTGAAGGGTTTGTTTGAGGGAACGCGCTAATCCCAGTAATTCTATTTTGCCTACGACTTCGAACGTGCATATCCCGTGTTTTCTATTCCCGTAGGAATTTCGGGAAATCCTCTCTTAGTGCTCTTTTACACTCCCAAGGGACCTACATGCCAAATTTCAGCTATCTACGACTGGTAGTTTCAGCTGTGCGTTGTCAGTCAGTAACGGCAGAATTTTATAGGGAAGTAAACATATATAGGATTTCTCTACTCCCTGAGCAACACCTCCCTTCTCTACTTCAGCTTTTGTCTATTTTACCCTAAAACTATTTCAGACCTATTATTGAAGGACTATTGACTATTTGAGACCTTACTGCCCACACGATAAGAAGAAGACTGAAGGAGCCTAGTTCATCCCACCATCTCTGTTTGGGTTTGAAGCGAAGTCGCTTACTATATTATTTGAAACAATACGCATTGCACTCACTGAGTCATTCGGTAGTGAATTTGGCCAATTGGTAATTAGAAACTTTTTATTTGAATTTAGGCCGCATTAAAACAAAAAAAGGGAGAATAACTACAAAAAACTGGCCAAGTGCGAGTCGGACTCGCGTGCAAAGGGTTCCGAACGAATTTAATTTTTAAACATGATATTTTAACAATACAGACTTCTTATAGGTTTTCCTGTAATCTTTAGGTGAAGATCTATTATCTCCATATTTTTTTAAATTTTAGGCTCAGTAGTTTCGGAGATAAAAATGACCATACCCCCCTTGGGTATGGTCATTTTTCGACTAATTTCTTGAATAACTTCTAAACCATTTATTTTAAAATTACGAAAAAAATATAATTAAAACTCTCACAGTAAGCCCTTTCATTTAATATGTCACACGATATTGTTCAAAAAACTTTTTTTTTGTAATTTTCTAGTTTGACCCCCAAAAGTGACCCCCATACTAAAAATTTAATAATTTACATAACGCGTCCGTGTTTGGGTCATAGAAGTCCACATGTGTACCAAATTTCAAAAGAATCGGTTCAGTGGATCCGGAGAAAACTGGCTGTGACAGACGGACAGACAGACAGACCAACAGACAGACAGACACCCAAGTGATCTTAAAAGGGTTCGGTTTTTTTTCGGAACCCTAAAAATGCCCACAAAATTGACAATAATTACTCAACTTTTGCTTGACAACTTTATTGCGCTGTATATTATAATATAATTAGATGTGACGGATCATTTCTTCCACTTTGATAACAAGGACGCGCCTTGTGAATATTCAACAGCACCTAAACATTTGATACCTACAAACTCAGAATATTACAGAAGGCCGGGTCCACAACTGTGAAATTACCATGAGGCTTAATGAAAAAATATCTGCGTAATTTGCGTGTAGCCCAGTTGGAACCCCAAAAGTCTGATGAAATTGATCGTACATCCGGTAACACTGAAAGCGGACTCCGACATAGTTTAAACGGTAGATGTAGATGGCATTGGGGTTGCCATTTCATTCACTGTCTACTTTAGACATGTACGGTCAGGTCAGCATGCCATGAACCAGCTTATCCCTTGCTGTCCTCCCCAAAACGACGGTACTGAGCCGAGGTCCGTACCCCACAGAGGCTGCCCTCAGCGAGCAGAGTAGGTTTAAGTTTTGTTGCCTTGGCTGGGGGCCTTAGATTCATATGAGGCCACCACAAGCTAGCCCGGTTGAGCAGTAAACACCCTTAGCGAGGTGAACTGCGAGAGGTCCCGACAAAAAAAAAACGGTCAGGTCAGAAGTATAGTAGCACTACCACTTATTTTTGGATGGAATATCATCAAATGACTCCTTCCGCTCTGGGGGTGTCAGACTTTTACTGAATAAAACCCACCCTGGTTCCCCCAAATGCCCTTTGCGTTCCCGGGCCGCGGGGACTCTTTCGAACAAATTTCGCAACCCTGACAGGAGTAGCACTACTGCTTACGTACACAACTTTGCAATACAAATGGTCACTTAAAATCAATTTATAATACACAGCACTACAGTCCATATTTGAATTGGTTGCGACAGATTTAAATTATCTCGAATTATTAAATCAGGTAGCCTTCTGTACTATCCTGGGCTATAACTCCAAAGTTAATATCTGGCTTTACGAGTTAGATATTATCTATTCTTTACTCACATGTAAAATGTCTCGGCTTTATCTTTCTCGGTTTTGTTGGAATTCACTTTATTGTTGCGTGTAACAGGCTCTTTGCACACATTTTATTTAAACTGCTCTTTAGATTTCATGTCTCTTGAGATACCTCTTACTAAAAATAACCTCAGCAAGATTATTTTTACCAGCTGTAGTTTGACGTTTTCTTTTAATAGTAATAATTATTTGGATCCTACATGATTTTATCTGATTATGTATCCTACGTGATTGTCACAAGTCTAAAATATTTGGGATTCACCACTTGAAATTTCGGTAGCACATGTGAATACTTTATTTTATTACTTTTTGAGAATGGGTTATGCTGGTTGGCCTTGGCCCTTAGCTCTTCAGTTTAAGTTAAAAACATGAATTTCGTGAAAAAAACTACGAACAACTTTCGTAAATAATTTATCATAAGGATTCGCACATAGGTATTTCTAATTCCTTTTTCCCGCGGTTTCGCTTCGGTGGCATTTTACACGAATCTTGTACTTTCGTCGAAATAAAAGTAGCTTACGTAGCAATCAGCGACAATGTAGTTAAATAATTTAAGAAATCTTATCTATATGTACATTCAAAGATTACTCAACCAGCAAAAAACTTTACCACTTTGTGATATTGTTAACATAATTGCACTATTTGCCTTGAATTGTCTCTAAACGTTTTGCGCATAAACGGGACCACTACCATTAAAGCCATTATACTATAATTAGCCTAGTACAGAAAATTCTCGCTAAAACTGAACATACTAATTTTGGGTAGAAACTCAAATAATACCTTTGTTTAAAAGTCAAGCAATGAAGGTGATTAATCAGAATTTCTAACACATGCTGGTCGTGAAATGTATTTAGGAACATTTGAGACTGTTGGGTTTAATATTTAGCTAGTGTATAAAATTTTGTTTTATGCTGTAAACTACAAAATATTTCTTAACATCAAACGATTATTAAAACACTGGCCAATAGCGTGTTGGGCCACGTGCAGTGTAGGGTTCCGTAGTTGCACGTCACAATTGTAACATTTTGTAGGTTGGTTGAAAATTACTCGTTAACTTGTAAAGCCGTTATAGTTTTCCTTTTGGTTTCGTTATAATCTACTACCATTATTTTTTCACGACTCCAAAAACTACCGTATCGCTAGCAGAGGAGGGGGGGGGGACACTTGAGCAACATAAACACCAACCACCCCAAAAAAAAATTTTTCAAGAACTTTTTTTACCACTTTGTCGGCGTGATTTTCATACCAAATACCAACTTTCTAGGCCGTCTCTGTGCTAACCCGCAAACAGACAAACGGACATGGCGAAATTATAAGGGTTCCTTGATGCACATTTGAACATGATATTTTATTGAAAAAGCTTGAAGCTCAAGAACGTTTCCTCTTACCCCGTAGGGTAAGAAAACATTGACGTGCAACAAGTACTGGCACCTAGTCTCATCTGAATCAATGACTTTGATTTTGATTTACAGGAGAAAATATATATTTTTTATTTTTAATCCTCTGTATTTTAGCATTAATGTCCTCATCATAATTTATTGCACCTAATTAAATATACCATCGTACTCATATCAACAGCGTGTGAAACTCCAACTCCATCCGTATCATTACACTTCCTATTCCCTCAGTCATTGTTCGAATTAACTCCTATTGTTACATAATACACTCCTGGCCATACAACTGTACCCAGTATAATCCCTGAGGAAGCACTACTAACAGTAACTTTACTAACTTGATTAATTTGCTACATATTTCAGTCTTTGTGTCCTGTTATTCTTGGTCAGATTATTATGGCACGATTTTGAACTCGGAACTGTATTTGCTGTTTCTGTGGATTTGCTTTGATGTTCAGGATATTACTTTGTGTACGTAAGGAAATACAAACGTTGACTCAAATTACTTTTTGTTTTGTCCTAGTAGATATCATGTTTTTATAAAAACTGCCCTAGTGCGAGTCGGACTCTCAAACGATGGGTTCCGAACCATAAACCGAAAAAAATAGTTTCTTGTATGGGAGCCCCTTCAATTTTTAATTTAATTTGTTTTTGCGGCAACAGAAATACACACTCTGAAAAGTTCAACTGTCTACCTATTACGGTTCCTGAGAAACAGCCCGCTGACACACAAATGGACGGATGGATGGAAAGCAGAGGGTTCTATTAGTTACTCTTCGAGTATGTAACCCTAACAACTCGCCATAAAAGTAACAACTACAAACTATCGATGCATTTATTTACTACCAAGAAACATTGCTGTGTAATATTTTGCAGGAGCACATTTTGCTTTTCTAGTTTGATCACCGTAGTTAGGCCACCGTAATTTATTTGACACATACGGATACACACAGAAAGGTACAATAAAAGAAACCTTAATTTTAAAACTAATAACATGTGTGCCCCGTGGCTGCGCCAAATATGTCCAGTTCAGTTCAGAAAACTAGATGCTGCCTGACGCTGGTGTTCAACTGCACCTTACGCTGAAGTGTACGGATGTAAACAAGTTTTTTTAAGGTATTAATTATACTGATAAATATTAAATATGTTAATGTGTAGTAAACGATAAACAATAATTTAGTGTCTAGTAACAGATAATGTGTAACAAAAATTAAAGAAAACATTTGAAACAAGAAGCACAAAAGTGTTAATACACGCAAAAAAAAAATTGTTTAGCAACACAAAAACAAACCAAGTTTCGTGCGATTTCTAACCCAGATATTAACTTCTTTTAAGAACTTTGTTGTATAAGTGATTGATCACGTGACAATTCGACAGTGTTTGTCAATCCCATATATTTTTTACATTTTGACAATCGCCTTCGCCACGTTACAGTTGACAGAATGTCACTTGTCTTGCCGGAGCCCTTGGTGAGGGTCGTGGGTAGCCGATGGACACAAGACGCACAGGACCGGTTGCTGTGGTGACACTTGGGGGAGGCCTATGTCCAACAGTGGACGTCTTTCGGCATTATGATGATGATGATGTTACGTACGTCCATAATTTCGTACATTTTCTGCGCAGCAACAAATTAGCAAGCGATTTTAGATTCCAAAGTTTCGTTGGTATAACAAGTATAAACTCAAATATAAACACATTCAAGAGAAATTCCTTAGGGAAAATGGCCACAAAAGAGAAAAACGTCGGAACTCTAATTGTATAACTTTTGAAGGAAATAGATACATTTTCGTCAACATAATGATGAAAATATTGGGCAGATTCAGCTGTTTTCTTGACAAATACCTATTCTGTTGTAACACTTCAAAACATTGTCAGTAAACTTAAGTACTTTATAGCTAGATTTGCAGCTGGTTTGTTTTCGAGTAACTTAAAATTGTTTTGGCAATCTGAAAACCTCTGGTATTGTATTGGTTTAACTTACTTTAAGGTTACAATAAGTATCAAATAAAAATGCAAAAGATCATATTTATCTTTTATTTAGTTTTTCATCATTAGAAAATTATGAATATAAATGTATAGAGATGGATGGAGAGGGAGAGTGAGGCCAAAGAATAGATGGATGAATTCTGTAATATGAAAGAAAAGGAGTTGAGATTGCGTGGTGCCTCACAGGCCAGAATGGAAGAAAAAAACATGTTGCGCCGACCCCAAGTAATACGGGATAAGTGTAGGAAGATGATGTTTAGAAAATTATGAATACAGTTCATGTTGCTCTACCATCAACTGACCTTCCCTGCTACTTACTCATCCTGATTGAAAATACCTTTACATCAAAGCAGCCATTGCTACAGTGTTCACGAATCTCATTTCAGTTCCAGCCAATCACCACAAGAAGCATAGAGGCATCAAGGTGAAGGCCGACGAATACTACACCACTTATCAACCCACTGATGTCACTTATAGTGATGGAGGAGACTTCGAGTGGCTAGATAGGGCACATGTTCGTAATGTCGAGTTGCCCAAAACATTTGGTCCGGAAAGATCGGACAATATCCGTAGTGAGGTATTATTTCCTTTAATCATATTCTTTACTAGCTTCTGCCTGCAATTTTGTCTAGTTAGACTTAAAAATTGGGCTCAGAATGAAAGTAAAAATGTCTATTCTTTTAAGAACTAAATAATTTAAACTAACATATTTTTTTAATGTTAATCATGCATGGACCAGGAAGTGAGTAGACCATTAAATTCTGTTTCAAAATAAAACTAAATTAAACATGTTTTAGGTCCAACGCTGAGAACGTTTTCCTTATTTCAAAATAAGGAAAAGCAATTAATTAATTATAATTACTTTGTAAGTAACCAGCTCTCTTCTGAGCACATTCTTGAGACTGACATTAATAGCTCTTTCATTACTTTCATCTACACGAAAATCAAAGCGTTTTCCTTCATATGTTCTAAAACTCATTTATTAATTTTCAGTTGGTGGCAGCCAAGCATCATGTCAAATCGGGGCACGGCTTTCATTCACGCTAAATTCAAGCAATATAAAGTCTTAATCAAAAACCTTGACGTTTTTTCGGAAGTACAAAAAATTGTAGTAGTAAACAGTGCCTAATATAATATTTTCAATCGCTAACATTTTCAATTTTCATTTGACCCTAGATACCTGTGTAATTAAACGGAATTTTAGTCAAATATTCATTTAAATTAATTCTATTAGGTAATTATTAAACGCATAACGCTGCGTTATGCAATGCTGAACACATAATATACAACGTGTTACAGAATAAACGCTATTGGCCCCTTAAGGGGTATTCCCCTTAAGGGGTCATTGTACTCATTATTATGATCATCTTTTACTATGGTACCAACCCCGAAATCGCGAACAAAAAAAACAGCTGTTCAGTATATTTTGTCGACCTATGCGCAAAAATTTATGGGGCAGTCAATTTTTTTTCGCGCTTTCAATGTTGGTCCTTACAGTGAACGTATTCATAACGATGAGAACAATAAACCATTAAGAGACACTGCGTTTATTCTGTTACACTTTGTATACGTTTGAAATAGTCTATATTAGTCTTTCGTTCTATGACAATCCAGCGGTGAAGAGGATTTTGTGTCCGACATCTCATGCGTTATACGCAACGTTGTGCATTTCGGTCAAGGCACTAACTATAGAATAGAATAGAATACTCTTTATTATGTACACCACATAAGTTACAGAAAAGATAGATGAGAAACATTACATAGGGTGACACAATGGGCGGCCTTATCGCTAAAAGCGATCTTTTCAAGACAACCTTTGGATGGATTCTAAAGAAAAAAAGGAGATACAGTACTGTAGGTAGTCTTAGGTGTACTATTTATACAAACATCAATACATACTAAATAGATAAATTTATACAATGATAATTGTGAAACAATAGCAGAGAACTCTAGTAACAGACGCTTTAAAGAGAGAGATAGTGGTTCATGACCAAAGTTTTAAAAATGGACAAAGATTGAGCCCGCCTTATCGACACAGGCAAGGCATTCCATAACCTCACTGCTCGAATCGTGAAAGAATTGTCATAGAAGGTGGTGGAATGCATCGGCATTTCTAGTCTCAAGTTTTCCGATGACCTCAGATATCTATTATGTGTGTCATGAAGGAACTTGAATCGTTCTTTAAGGGGTTGTATAATTGAACAGAATACTGTAGTGCAAAATAAAATATGAGAATCCCGGCGAAGACGTATGGGAAGCCACTTGAGTTTTGTCCGAAATTCAGAAATGTGATCATATTTGCGCAAGCCAAATATAAATCTTATACAAAGGTTTTGAAGACGCTCAAGTTTATATAGTTGTGCCTGAGTGAGATCGAGATAACTGACATCAGCATAGTCAAGGATGGGAAGCAGAAGGGACTGTGCAAGCGCAGTTTTAGTGGCAGTAGGAAGGAAGTTCCGCAATCGTCTAAGGGACCTGGCAGATGCAAAGATTTTGCGGCTTACGTCCTGGAGCTGTGGACCCCAAGACAGATGTTTATCGATCCAAACCCCAAGATTCTTAACTTTCTCACTTAAAGGAATTGTAGTTCCATAAAACTGAACCTGGGGAAGTTGTGACCAATTAACTTTCGGAAACATCCTAGAACTACCTACAACAATGACTTGGGTCTTTGATGGATTAACCCGCAGACCATTGGCCTCACTCCACTCACTAATTGTAGCCAAATCCTTGTGTATTGCATTCATTGCATCAACTAAGTTTGCAAGGTCAGCTTGTTGGTAGATTTGCAAATCGTCTGCATAAAGGTGGTAGGATGAGAGAAGGTTTTTGGAGATAGCGTTTATAAATATTGCGAAGAGTAAGGGAGATAAAACGCCACCCTGAGGTACACCAGCAGTTGTATAACACCAGGAAGAGTTAAATTCTTCTATGCATATACGTTGCCGGCGGCCATACAGGTAACTGCGAAACCAGTCAATCACCGTCGGAGATATGTTAAGCGAGCGAAGTGTGCCAAGCAAGATGTCGAAATCGACAGTATTGAAGGCATTACTAAAGTCTAGCAAGCAAAGAACCGTCAGATTACCGCGCTTCATACCTAATCGTATATCATCGGTTACGTTCACTAATGCTGAAGCGGTGCTATGACCAGGACGAAATCCGGATTGATAAGGATTCAGCAGACTATTCTTACAAAGAAAAGCACTGAGCTGATTGTGGACAAGGCGTTCGAGGACTTTGGATAGGAAAGGCAAGATGGAAATAGGACGGTATTCGGAAAAAGATGTAGGATTTACCTTTTTCGGTAAGGGAGTGATTTTGGCGTCTTTCCAAGTTGATGGAAAGACCCCATGGGATATTGAGTAGTTAAGGATATAGCATAAGATAGGGAGGATTTCGTCGAGAACAGGGAGTATCATCTTTCGACTGACACAATCACTGCCAACTGCGTTAGAAGTGATTGAAACTATGCTCTTCTTAACATCACAATCAGAGAATTGACTAAAAATAAATGGGGAATAATCCGGAGCTGGAAGGTTTGAAAGGAAATTTAATGTTGTTGCTTTCGAGGTCCCATTACATGAGGAGGAAGACGAGAAGTGTAGATTCAGCTGATCAATATCAAGGTCTTCAGGAATAGTTTCTTGGCGAGATTTCCCAACTCCTATGGATTTAAGAAATTTCCAGACTTTAGCTGGGTCTCCGTTTTCAACTGAATTGTGAATATGGCGTCGTTGGGCATCTCTACACACCTTATTGCAGCGATTTCTAGCATCCACGAGTTTCTCCCAGTTCGACGACGAGGGACGACATTTAAATTTAGATTTTGTAGCAGCTTTCTTGTTAATTAAGTTTTTAATATCACTTGTTAGCCATGGTGCCGGTAGATGTTTCATTTTAATTGCACGCACGGGAGCGTGAATATCATATAGCTGCACAAGGTTATCCGTCAACAGGTTCACTTTATCGTCAATTGACGCAGCGCTGAACAGAGGTGCCCAGTCAATGCTGCTGGCATCTCTTCGGAGATCATCGGCATTCATTCCACTAAAATTGCGCTGCAGGAGAATTTTAGGTTTTGCCTTAGGAGGCCGAATTTTGTACGGGAGGAAAATAAGATCATGATAGGAAAACATGTCAGCTGGGTATTGACCATGCTTTCCAACATGTTGAGGAGAGGAAATAATTATAAGGTCTAAAAGTGAAGGATTACAGTTTGGAAAATGGTGTATGGCACTTAAAGGAAGAATAGGTAAATTCAAAGATTGAAGTGCTGATTGAAGAGAAGAGGAGCGGGAATCGTTCTTCAATAAGCAAGTATTGAAGTCCTCCATGATGATTGTATGTCTGTAAGAGGGCCTTAGGTTTTCTAAGATGTGTTCAAAAGAGGAGAAGAAATTTATACGAGACGAAGGGCTGTAATAAACGCCTAGAAGGATTTTTATAAGGTTCAGGGTAACTTCCAAGAGAGGTGCTCGCCCGCTTTTGACGGAGGAGGTTAAGCTGACATAACAATAATTGAAAAAGAAATATGGGGTCGAAGGTATATGGTAATACCACCCCCACCGCTACGCGCGTGGTCATTTCTTATTAGTTGAAAACCCGGCTAGAAATAGGATGTAGAGTCCAGACATGATTTTAGCCAAGATTCGGATACCAGGATAGCATGGATGTTCTTACAGTCAAGGGACGCTAGCATGTCAGAATAGTGAGCCGGAATACTTAGCGCATTTATATGGACTACATTAAAATTCTTCGGAACATCGGAAAATTGGGATTCAAGCGACTCAGCAAGGGACGGAAAACTAACAAAACTGTCATCGTCACTACTCGCAGAAGAAAAGGTCTCAATGTCACTGCCGTCATTACTAGCTGACATCGAAAATATTTATAAATTAACAATATTATAAAAAATAAATTACTAAAACTAAGTTTTCTAAATAAAAATAAAATAAAATAGGGCAATTTTATCCACCCGCCAGTTGTGTTTTAAATCTAAAACATGCTTAAACAACACAAGTAAGCAATAAGCACATTAATCTCGTCATCCGGGCAAGCAGTAACATACTACAAATAAAGCAAATAAAAAGAAGAAAAGCAAAGCATAAAATAATAAGAAATTAAAGATAACCCAAGCAACAAAACTAAAATACCGGGCGCACTGTCAACCTGTTTCTGAACGTAAAGATTGGATTTTAATGACAAGTTAGAGAAATGTCAAGTTGACAGCTGCCAGTGGAAAATAAATAAACATTGAGGATAAAAGTGAAATAGATTGCGGGTTAGCTTGATACTAGAAAAAGAAAAGGTAAAGGTAGAAGAAATCGGGATACAATTAATGGAGAGGGGTACTTACAACATGTGAAAAAGAAACCGTTACCCGGACTACGGAACAATCTTTGAAAAAAAATGGAGCAAATCACTTTTTTGCAGCACGCCGGGCCTTCTTCGGTGCCGGCGTCGGTGACGGTGATGACAACGTTGATAGTGCGGATGCGACAGGGGAATCGGGTTTTTTTCTGGCTATCTCTATTTCATTGAGTTCTTCGATAGAACGTATCCGATGCCGGGTGCCGTCAGTACCGGGAACATAGATAAGGCCCTGTTTCGTCCAGCATTTGGACTCACCGAGCTTTTCCCTCGCCGACATGAAGAGCTGATGCCTTGATCTAGTTAGGAACTCTGACAACGTGATCCCAGTGCCCTTTAATTTGGTTTTCGCAAACCAGACACTATCCCTGACCATGATGTCCCGCAGCTTGCAAAGAATGGGCCTTGGTTTGCTGGCACCTGTTGATCTACCCATCCGATGGCAGCGTCCGACATCCGCAATAGTAAAATCTGGCAGCTTGAGGTGACACCGCACAACTTCTGCTACCACCTGCGCAGTATCCTCCTTGGCCTGCTCCGTGACACCATGCAGCAGAACCATCTTCCGCCGACTCCGCATCTCGAGGTTGTTCACTCCTTGAGCTAATGCCCCTAACTGACGTTGAAGACAGCTCAATGCATCAAGGATGAACTTCTTGAATGAAGCGAAGTCTGCAACCAACCCATCTGTGCTGCAAGATGTGCCCGTAGGGTTTTTCTGTAATTCTGCCTCAAAGTTTGACATCCTGTTTTGGAACAGTGTCATCATATCTGACAGTGAGACCTTCAGTGCTTCCATTGTGTGCTTCTTTGTGGTCCGGAATATCTGATCTTGGTGAAAACACTAAACTGGTGGGTACTCTAGGTTAGCATGTAAATGCATACATTTATTAACTTTATCGAGTTGTTAATTAATTTTAATTAAATTTTAAAATGAGAGCAATTTTTTTCCACCAAATATAGCAACTACCCACAGGGGAAACTATTTTGGAGATAACTATTTAGGATTATTGAATAATTGTCATTTATTTAAAAAATCCTTTATCAAAAGCCAATGTGTTGTGGCAACTTATAGACTCATCTTCAAAATTGTAAAAACCACAAAAAAATGATCACCACCTGAGCTCCAATTGCCTTAGCTACACATACATTCTTGGTATTTTTCAAAAATCGCGTCGCCACAATTACAGGAATTGTGGCGACGCTTGGGGGAGGCCTATGTCTAGCAGTGGGCGTCTTTCGGCTGATATGATGATGATTTTTCAAAATCCTTAATAGATTTTATACTCATACTTTTTGATCCCTTGGCTTCAGTAGTCCAGGTAACGCAAACTTATAGGCTCATCTTCGAAGTTGTATGAACCACAAAAAAAATTAATCATCTGAGCTTCAATTTCCGTAGCAGCTCACAAATTCTCTGTAATTTAATTTCTCTAGCAGATGAAAACAATATGAAGTAAGAACCACTTTAAAATTCTGAACACGAAACGCGTCATGTCAAAAGTTTTGGCTGTTCAAACAAAGTTCCGACTAAGACATTTATTACGGCTGAAGTTTCGACGAGAAAATGACAGGAAGAAAAATAAATAAGGAAACAAAAAACCAGTTTTGATGACTTGGAAGTAAACAGAGACAAGATAAACAATGTTTTATTACGATTGGTTATTTGGAATGGAGATGGTTCCTTATGAGGATAAGTATGGTAGGTAATATGGTTCAATCCATGGTACTGGTTCATTCCATGGTCCGGAGCGATAAGGCTTGAAAGCAGTCACCTCCTTCTGCGAAGCAGTAATGCTAGCGAAGGAGGAGGCGGGTCGCGTGAGGGAGAGGCAAACCTCACGCCCCAGCCGCAACAGAAGTCTCCCGGCTACCGTAGGCGCGTTCAAGCGTTGGGTAGCTCGCCATCCGATCAGAACCACGCCCGGGCCATTGGCGCGTTGTGTTTCACGCGCGCGCGTGCCTCGAGGAGATATCAGCATTGGAGACGGGGTCCGCTAGGGCCATCGCCTGGCAGGTTTGCGGAATTTTTTCAAATTTAAATGACAATTCGGCATCTTATTGTTTTTAAATCTACTGTACAGGATGAACCAAACTCGAACTGTTGAACTATATGTTCCTAGTCTCGCTGGTCTAGTGTAACAACAAGCGCTATCGCTAAGCATGAAAATCTCTTGGTGTGATTCCCAGGTCGGGGCAGATAAAACATTTCCCATTAGAAACTTCTCAATAGCTGCCCGGCCTGGATTTATTCTCGGTTGATGAGAAAGGCTCGCCCCCTGATGGGCAAAACAATTAGCCATTTAAAATTCTATCCCGTAAAGTTATCATGATACTCTGTTAAGTGGTATAAACAACGTGTAAGTCATTGTACTCATAATTATGAACAAACTTTTACTATGGCACCAACCCCGAAATCGCTAAAAAAATTTGCTGCTCAGTTCATTTTATCGAGTTATGCGCACGAAAATAGATGGGGCAGACGATTTTTTTTCTTGATTTTTGTGTTGGTCCAAAGTTATTTATAATTGTAAGTACAATGACCCATTTTCAGTTACTGTGCCTGTTCTGTTACACGGTGTTTATGCAATTTTTTTTTTTTAATAATATCAAACAAAAATCCTAAAGCACATATGAAAATGTTTCATAGTTCATTTATAAAATAACAGAATGCAAATTCATATGCAAAAAATATTTTTAAAGTGGTTTCAGTCCAAACACTCGGTCTGCATCAACCGTACGGAAAAGCAAAATTAAATAAAAGTACTTACGGCAGTCGTTTGGTTTCAGTTTTAGTCCCTCAAACTACAAACAAATTTGTAAACGAAATATTAAAATATTTCTCTGCTTTTGTTTCTCATATTTCTCTTCTTCTGCGAATTTTATTTACTGCTTCCATGTGCAATTTTTACCCAAGTGCATTGATGTTTTGATTGACCCCAAACAATTTCAATCAGGACCTACTAAACCTTCTATATCAATAATTCGTCATAGTTATCCCCGGATAGATAGATATTATCGCTTAATCGGTATAGCCAACCTGACTATTAAGGCTGAATTGGAATTCAGCTGTAGACTACAACTAATACATCCGTTCATGAGCTTTTAGAAAAGCATCAGTATTCAAAGCCCAGGATATTTTCTCCCGATTAGCATTTTTTGATCGTAAGGTACAAAACTTTCATAATAAGGTTTTCGATTGAACTAGAAAGAAATCTAATTTAAACCCCAAGATATCGGGATCAACATCTATACTTCTATACTCTATATTTATAACTATATATCTATACTTATTACTTATATATATATATCTATATGCCAATATATAACGCTGAAGAGTTTGTAAGTAATCACAGGAACTACTAGTCCGATTTGAAAAATTATTTCAGTGTTAGATAGCCCATTTATCGAGAAAGGCTATAAGCTATATATCATCACGCTACGACCAATAGGAGCGGAGCATTAATGAAATATGTGACGCAGACGAAGTTGCGCGGGTCAGCTTGTCGTTCATATAAAAAGCGGTTGAATTAGGTTCTGAATTCGTTAGGTCAAAAACTTGTCACAGATAATATTATACTAGGTTAGGTTAACGAAAATATTCGGTTTTGTATTAAAGCAATAAAACAAAAATATAAGAAAGCCAATTCTAGTAATTTTTAGCAACGTTCGCATTCGCATGTCTGTCGCATTCTGTCAAAAAATTCTAAGGCCGGCCGCATACGTACGGTTTCCTGATTAGTTTTTCTAATAAGGAATTCAGATTCAGAGACCTGGGCCCCAAGTCTGCTAATAAGTGTCAGTGGTTGACCACTGTATATAAAAGCGTCATTATGAGTTTCCAGTGGTCAACCACTGACACTCCATTGAAAAAAATGGCATAGAATCTTGTCAAAATCAACCATTATGAAATCAATGATAGACCATTCTGACACTATTGTAATAGCAGACTTGGGGCCCGACGAAACGTTCGCCTTACATACAAAATGTTGAACACAAACGAACGTATGTGATACTAGGCGCATACGTTCGTTTATTTTCCGAATGGGAAAAACAGATGACGTTCCTTTCACAAACGAGCCGTGTGATCGGATCAGAAGAACAGAAAATTGAACGTCTCGCGGAATTCCGAATCTGAATTCCTGATCGGAAAACCTAATCAGGAAAGCGTACGTATACGGCCAGCCTAATAGAAATCGAGGCTTTTATGACAGATTGCGACTGATGTGCGAAAGCGAACTTTGCGGTTTTAGTTCGTCTTCAGGCTGGTTTGTCTTTGTTTTGTATTGAATTTTTACGTGTTATTTCATTTGTCACTATTGGATTAAAAAACTATATTTTCTTTGCAAATACAGAAAACATTTACAACAGAAATAAACAAGGTACAACGGTTATTCTGGGGGCGTTACTGTGGCTATGTATGTTAATAATTCCGTGAATTACAAAATTGATTACTTATTATTACCGTTCGTTAATAATACGTAATGGGTAAAAAGAAAACAATAGTTGGGCTTAAATGTTCTTTCGAGTCGGATTTGGTAATATCTATACTAATAATACCAATATTATAAAGCTGAAGATTTTTTTTAGTTGAATGCACTAATCTCAGGAACTTCTAAAACAAAAAACTACTGAATTGTGGGTTGCGCGGGTGTTAAACGAGTGCGCGTTTTGTTCTTCCAAGATCACTGGCGTATGTCGGTGCCTTAAAATGCTTTCCGAGGTCGTGGAGTTCTTGGGCACACTCACCGAAGTACAATCTGTAGAAGACCGACAAGCAGGCAACCTTACGCCGATGAGCCAAGCTATGCAGCTTGGCATCCACCAGTTTTACGTCACCGATGAGCCTCTTAGCTCTGCGTTCCACCGAGTCAAGCGCGGCAAACTGATACTTAGCTGTCTCGGTGTATGATGGACGGCCGCTCATCTAGAATCGACTTCAGCAAGCGCTGCTTGACGTAGACATATCTAGAGACGACATAGTGTAAACCTTCCATACATACCAAGCGTTTTAGTGAGTAGACATCGTTTACTTGTAGAAATGGATCAATAGACTGTCCATGATAATTTTAGCTTTGGCCATGGCAGGTGGAACTTGGAACATTTATCGCACGTTGCGCGTTTGAGAATATACGTATAAACATGTCTCTAGTCACTAACATCATGAGGTTTCCGTCGTCTATGAGCATGTCCAATCAGGGGACAATGAGATGAATGGTTAAGCTGCAAATGAGATCCTTAGTTGAAGATAAGGATATTGAAGTCTCTGCCAATTTGTTCAGGGAATATAGGCGTGATTTTATATTGTGTACCTGTGTTTACTGTATAATATACGAGTTCGCACTTTGTGAACTGGCTTTTGAGTGAAGGTATTCTCCATTTCTTATTATTTTTAGGGTTCCGAAAAAAAAGGAACCCTGGAACCCTTATAGGATCACTCGGGTGTCTGTCTATCTGTCTGTCTGTCCGTCTGTCACAGCCAGTTTTCTCCGGATCTACTGCACCGATTCTGTTGAAATTTGGTACACGTATGGACTTCTGTGACCAAAACACGGACGCGTTACGTAAATCATTAAATTTTTAGTATGGGGGTCACTTTTGGGGGTCAAACTAGAAAACAAAAAAAAAAGTTTTTTGAATAATATCGTGTGACATATCAAATGAAAGGGCTTACTGTGAGGGTTTTAATTATATTTTTTTCATAATTTTAAAATAAATGTTTTTGAAGTTATTCAAGAAATTAGACGAAAAATGACCATTCCTCCCCCTTATCTCCGAAACTACTGAGCCTAAAAATTTGAAAAAAAATGGAGATAATAGATCTTTACCTAAAGATTAAAGGAAAACCTATTAGAAGTCTGTAGTGTTAAAATAACATGTTTCAAAAATTTAATTTTTCGGAACCCTTTGCACGCGAGTCCGACTCGCACTTGGCCAGTTTTTTACCTACGCGTATCTCGGGTTCTTTGACGCATAACGTTCAATTATTCTACTATCTGTGTTCTTTCGTTCCAAGGTGTGTGTACGTTTACTAAAAAAGGATGATAGAGACATTTTTCTGCAGTATCTAAACTATCGGTTCCAACTTAAGTTATAGACTAAATTAAACAATAATTAATCATACTCGCTACGTACCTTAACATTTTTTTAAATTTTAACCTTTCATTTCAGACTAACCAAATGAAGTTCATTGGTTAGTACAAATAACTAAGAAACTAGTAGGAAAGAAGTATGTAAGGTAGCCTGCAGAATCTCTAAGAAAAACGTTTCTATAAATAGAGAGCAAATCAGTTATACTACACTAGTTTGCTGGATCATATTGCTGCTAGATTAGGAACCACTCCGTTGAACCAGCACGGCACAATAGGCACGTCATCCAATCAGGGGACAATACCCGGCAGACGGACGGACGGACGAACGGACATTCTAAGCCTCTAATGTCCGTTCGTCCGTCCGTCCGTCTGTCGGTCAACGGGCTATATCTCAAAAACCGTAAAAGAAAGACAGTTGAAATTTTAATTAGGTAATAGGGTTCTGTTAGTTACCCTTTGAGTAAGGAACACTAAAACTACCTAAGTCAGAGCCCCTTGTTTCTGGAACTACGAATGCTTTCGACTTTGAAACTCATCTAAAAATACTCTAGCTCGTCGTAGCCTTGTAGGCAATTATATTTTTGAGGCGTTTGGGGTTGAAACTCTTGGACCGTGGGGTCCGAGTGCTCACGTTTTATTTAAAGAACTAGCTAAACGTTTAGTTGACACTTTGCGTGACCCAAGGGCTGGCTTTTACCTCGGACAGAGGACAAGCATTGCCATACAACGTGGCAATGCCGCCAGTTTTTTGTGCTCACTTCCGGTCGACAGCGATGGGGACGAATTTTTGGACACCATATTATAGTTAGGAGTCTTATTTTGTATTTTAAGTCTAAATAGTTTGTGTTTTAAACATAAGAGACATTAACTTGAAAAAAATACGATATTGAAAATTTAAGTTTAAAAATATTATTATTTTTATATTGCTGCCAAAGAGGCCTTGGAAATTATACAGAAGATCCATATTTTGCCAACACAAACCTTTTTCTGGATTTCCAACCCAAAAAATTATAAAACGATTTTTAGAATTAGAACTGTAAATGTTGAACGTTGTAACTCAAGTCTATGTGGACTTAAAAGGTAGGTAATTATTTTTACAAAGATTTTGTACCTTGCAACTCTTTGTGAGAAAAATAACTAAGCTGTTGGGGTCGAGTTCAGTGTGATTCTATTTGAGCATGCCGAAAGAGTGCATTAAAACCAGCATGACTCGACCAAAAGGCGTAACAAAAACAAAACAAGCATAGCTCAAGCAGAATCTGTAAAAAACTTAGCGCAGCTGCTTATACTCTTTATAATCTTAAAAAAAAAAGTTAATATCAAACAGTATCACAAGCTTAATATAGTCTTGTCGTTTCCATTTTAAGGTTTGGAGTTATTTTTTGGGGTAATTGTACCGAAAAAGAGAGTAATTTTAAAGCCCAAAAACGCTGCCTACGAGCAATATTTGGTTTAAAAGTTACTGAAAGCTGTGTTACAATTTTTAAAAGTCAAGGGTTATTGACAAATCTGTGCATTTTAAAAATTGCTCTTTTTGTTAAATGCAATCGGCATCTATTTTTTTTTATCTCTATCGGAGAGTAGATACCAAGACATAACTTTTCGATCTCAGTACCAAAACTTGTTACGCACAGATAAGACTGCTTTGTTGAGGAAAAGTGTTTTTGGTATGGCACCGGGTAATTTTAACCACATTCTTAACTCCATAAAAGAGGAACCGGTATCAACTTTAAAAAAAAAATACAGAATGACTATCCATTAAATAAATGTTATTACTCTGTATTGGATTTTCTAGCTGATAAATTTTTGTTGTGTATTTGTATGTTTGGTGATGAATTGCATCAATGTTTGCATGCCAAAATGGTAGAATGTACAAGGAGTTAATGTTATCGTAACCATCTTGTTGTAAATACCTACATTCTGAGCAAATAAATGAATATTCTATTCTATTCATTGAATTGAATTGTTTCCGCTTGATAAAGTACTTCTATATTAAAATTATAAAGCGCTAATCTCAGGAACTTTTAGTTCGGGTTGAAACATCCTTTTTGTATTGGATAACCCATTCATCGAGGAAGGCTATAGATTAATC
Source organism: Lacanobia wlatinum (assembly GCA_947578705.1). Classification (NCBI taxonomy): domain Eukaryota; kingdom Metazoa; phylum Arthropoda; class Insecta; order Lepidoptera; family Noctuidae; genus Lacanobia; species Lacanobia wlatinum. The sequence goes on from OX388044.1 coordinate 17,386,990, forward strand.
AGAAATGTGACGCAGATGAGCGGGTCAGCTAATTTTATATATTTTTCAGGCGGCCAAAGAAGTGCTTTTGATAATGTTTAAGATTATACCTGTAGCTGACGAAAATCTACATCTGAGTGACTTCTTGTGATACCTAAACACAGCACACATACACACACACACACACATAATATAGCACACAGTGCACACAGCATAACATAGTACACTCACACACACATACACATAGCGCACTCTTTATTTCAACGATATACCACTATTATTGTACCTATGTTAAACAAATGAATAAATGACTTATGACTCACTTTTTGACTTATAAAATCTACGTAGAATAATTAAGATAAAACTTTTCAAAAACCAAAGCCGTCACATTCTTCCCACGTACTACGAGATACATATTAGCGAGTTGTCAAAGGAATTACGCGGGTGGGTAGCGATGACGCTGTCAATAAATTGACGATGATCAGGCTTGCCCATCAGTGCTTACTGATGGGTAGCAAGCCGGCTGACAGGCTCTCACGGCTGATGTAACAAGATAATTAACTTGTTATATCCCTTATTTCTGGATAAATAGAGAGCAAAGGGATGTTTGGCGGAATGTGTTCTGATGGAGTTTGCTTAGAGTTTAGGCGCTAGCAAATAATTATGAAACCATGAGACGACGATGTTGTTGGTGTCAATCATAAAAAATTGATATTAGATTTATATTTTGGTTTTATTTTTTCATAAAGCGCGTGTCAGGATAATTTAGTCCCGAAAAATATACGAGGGGTTTTACTTTTCTTATAATAAGTAGGTATAATTCATTAATTCATAGTTTAGAAGAACCGTTCAATTTATTAAAAAATATATTAGTTTTTCAAAAGAGCCATTTTATACTTTTCATAAAAAATGTAAAAATCTTACAGTAAAGAAGAAATCATCAGCAATCCAGATCCTAACGCAATTCCATCATAGTTATGAATTATTCCGCAGGCGCTGCAGTCGTAGTAGTAGTAGTTGTCGTAGGAATCGTAGTTGAAGCTGCTGTAGTCGTAGCGACTGTAGTCGAAGGGGTTGTAGTTGATGTAGTTGTAGTTGGCGATTGTGTGGTTGTTGTCGGCATGAGACACGCTGGGTCAATTCCTTTGCAGAACAGGCATATCAACTGTAAAGTAAGTAAAAAGAAGTTAGAAAAAAAGAAGAAGGAATGAAAAATAGGAAAAAATCGATGACACTCTACCTACATTTACGAAACAATATAAAAAAGTGACAATTAAAAAAATGTGACAGTCACACTTGCGCCAAAAAGGTTCCTTTCAGCAATATTGGTTAGAAGAACTTTCCATTAAGAAATTGACGTAGATGATGAATATATCATCACCAGAAAACTTCATCTGGAACGGCCTTCTCTGGAGGCTGCGGGAGTACCCAGGATGCGAGGATCTCTATCGTACCATCGGCATATCGGCTCTTCTGGGTCAGATCACTCCATCGTCGACTTTGTCTCTGTCACCTTTGACCTAGACTAGAGTAAAGAACAAACTCAACTCGAGTAAAAAAAATGACAGTTCTGTGGCAATAAAATAAATACCTTTCTTTCTTATACGAGAACAAATCTTTTATAGAATGAAATTCATCGAAGGCATAACTTGTAAAATGTCTTATCATCATTTCCTTAATACATAAAACAAGCTTGGCAGGTCAATAAGTAATTCATTAGGTCACGTCACTCCTGTCACTTCCGTGTAAAGCAATTAATATGTATTATGCGTAGTTTACCATTGTTACGACTTTTAGAAGATCGATCGTCGTGCATGAAAGCCTCTAAATATAGTGACAAATCAATTTCTAAAACCTTTTAGGATTTGTAATCACATGCGACAAGAAAAACTGCCGACAAACTGTTTTACAGTTTAGTAGATGTGTTATCCAAATGGTGAAAACGAAAAAAAAATATGGCAACGCTAATTAACTGTTTATGCGCTATCATTTTTATTTTTGTTCGACTGATTTAAGATAAGCTATTTCTATACAAACCTTTTGACTGCGGATGAAGTTAAATCTGTTACAGATTTCACCAAAAGCTGGAGCAGCTGCCTTAAATCCTGAACAGATAAAAATAATTTAGCAGTGATATTGCTAGCAATCAAACATTTAAATTACTCACTACGCTATTCGATGATTAATAATACAATAATCCTAACTAATATTATAAATGAAAAAGTGTGTTTGTTTATGCCTAAATTACCGAATCGCTTTTGACGAATTTTGGTACGGAGAAAGATACCTATAATATCTATAGTAACGTTTGCAAAGCTTCGAGCAAAAACTAGTACAGAATATAATTAATGTAAGATAACACACTCATAATGTCTTTTTAAATAAATTGTTACTGAAAATTGTTACCTCCAAATCCAGCATGAGATCCATAACTCCAGCCAGCTGACGATCCTAATAAACAAAGACGGTAATAAACTTTCATTAGATGATCATCCGCTAAATCCAATAATTACTGAAGCCGTAATAAACCTAATTCATGTTATTATTGTCTTTCTTGGATACGATTTTGGACCCAAACAGGGTTAAATTACATTACCGGGAGGTTCAAAATAAAACAAAATGTTGTGTTGTCAAGGTCCTTTTAAAGTGATGCTATTTTGAGACTTAAGTGATGAGAGAGCAATTTGAGCCTCAACACGATTGATTTGGATAAATATCGAATTCCTAATCAAACAATAGATGACTATGAACAACATTCTGAAATGGAGAAAGTTACCAATGCTTCAATAAAAAGTGAAACTTAATAAATAGACAGAAAAATAAAAGAGGATTTCATTAATATTCAAATACCAGTAAAACGAGATTAAAACTCACAAGAAATGGAATATAAAATCCACAACACTAATTAGAATTCTCATCAAACAGGAAATGATAAAAGAGCAAGAAACTCAACTGAAGCAGAAGCTATTGAAACAATAGACCAACCTTCAGTTCTTCCAATGTAGACGCAATGTGATATTGAATAAAACAGAATTGCGAACAGATAGAACGGTGTCGCAAATAAAAACGCCATGACTGAATCTACGACTGTCGACTCGAGTAATGACAAAAAATCTGTGGAGCTGCGCTTTAGGAGCTTATATTGTCTGAAATCGTTTGCGCTAGGGATGTGTGGATACTCCATGGTATTTTTTGTTTGTGTTTTTTATGAACGCTGTTGTGGTTTTTATATTTTGGACCGGGAAAAGAGAAATTTGAATGCATGTATGATGAAATCATGACCGATTATTATTATTAGAATAATATCATGAAGATCGCCAAATACGAACTGCAACAGAATAAAGATTCAGAAAGGGGTCATTGTACTCATCATTATGAACAACTTTAACTATGGGACCAACGCTGAAATCGCGAAAATAAATCGACTGCCTCATACATATTTATGTGCGCATAAGTCGACAAAAAGTACTGAACAGCTGACTTTTTTTTCGCGATTTCGGGTTTGGTTCCGTTGTAAAAGTTGTTCATAATGATGAGTACAATGACCCCTTAATATGTATTACATTTATTCTATTAAACGGTTGATATAGCGTTTGCTTACTTGAATCTCTTCTTCATTACAATTGCTGTAGTTCTATATTTTCACAAAGTACCGTTGTTAAAGTAAGTGATAGCAGGTACGAGACCCTAAATTACCTATTTATTTATAGCTCTGACCTTTAACTAAAATTTATATTCAGGAACGTATGCGCAATCTTTTCTTAACATCTATCCTATTCGAACTCTTCAAGAAAAAAAAAACATTTACAAAAACCAGATTTAAACAAACCCAACACATTTCCCCTTATCTATTCAGTTTAACTCCTTAACAGGCTTACCATAAATTTGATGGCTCATTTACCTGGTCCAGGCTAATTAGACCTTTTCTTTCGTGAGTTTAGTTGGTGATGGGGGTTATTGAAAGCCTGGTGGTTGATCCTAACGATCCAAAGCGACTGAGCCCATTGTACAACAGGTTGTCACGCACTTCTGAGATTACTTGTAATTTTATTTTCATTTTATGAGTCGAAATGCTGGCTGAAAACTGGGTCTCGTAAATGGAAATCGCTTTAGTTTTCCATGCCGTGACGTTATTTGTTTGTTACGGACGTTTGTGGCTCTTTTATAACTTAGAGTTTAAAGTGGTTGTAGGAACATCGTAAAAATCTTCAGTATGGCAGAGGTCGCTGCATAGGAAGGTCGTTCGACCTGTGCAGTTGAGTCCGTGCTTATATTCTTTATTCGTGACAAGGGTCGAGAACACGCTATGAATTAAATTCAGTATATAATTCTGAATTTCTGAAATCTCTTTCATTATTAGACAGAAAAATGAAATCGGCAGTTGATTCTGCAATCATAGAGTTTTTGAGAGGCCTACCACTAGATTAAAAAAGTAAGTCTAAACATCAATACTTTAGGTTTTGCAACAACTCGGCAATCTTGTAAATTTCCGAATAAGTTTTTATTTCTCCACGTATATACCTATTTTTATTTTAGTTTAGATTGGCATCGAGATTGTTCTTTGGTTTTATAATATGTTTGATCTTCTTCATATAATGTTCAAACTGCCATTTTAAAAAGTTCCTATTTTATCTTCGGGAAGCTTCCGATCAGTATGCATCTTGTGTTTCCTTCATGCAATTGTCTCTTTTCTTTTGTCGAATTATTGTCATTGAATGTTAACTCTATATTTTTTTACATTGCGATGCTTAACGCGTCCCAGGAGACTATTCCTGGTTTGAACTCGATAACTGGAAGACTTTGTAATAGAATTTATTTGTTTATTTATGTAATGCTTTATTGTACATCAAAATATAAAAACATAAAGAAAACCCTAAACTAAAAATATACAATTGGCAATTGGAGTTTTTTCGATTCATAACGCCAACAGAGTGATAGGATTTATGAAAGTATTAATGGCCATTTCTTGTACCAAACTTAATAATGACGTCGACTTCGGTGCAACTAACTCGCCTCAAAGATATCAATTTAGTTTGAACTTGCCTGGTAAAGTTTTAAATTATAAACTTTGTAGTTGGTCCTTTGCACTGAATTAGATTATGTACTGTGACAAAGGATCAAGATTATCGATACAGAAAGCAGTACTCTGAAAAGTAACTCTATAGTTTCACAAAGTTTCTGCAACAACAACCAACACTTAACTACTTAGAAACATAAATAAATCGAAGAAACTTCGAGTGAAAGTCAAACGACCCCTAGGTCCCTTGCACAAGAGAATCGTTTGTGATGCAAATTAAATCCGATTCACCGAAATAGCCTTATTTTGATTCAATACTTACCCCCTTTGACATACCTTGGAATGTCAAAGCTGGAGTTAACTGTGACCGGTTGCAGACCCTAAGTAAATTTGATTTGGGCTCAAGGATTGGCACTCATAATAGCTTCGCTATACAAATTACGATGTGAATCTTAAACGAAAGTTCAGGGATGTATTGGAGACGAATTCGATTTTTGTTATTTCAGAAATTGAGATCAGAGTTACTGCCTTTTTTTTCAAAGTTGAAAAATCATCAAATTACTGACTAAAACCCATCCGTATTTCTCCTAATGCCTTTTGCGTTCCAGGGTTGCTGTGACTGATTCGAACAAATTCTGCAAAGTTACCGCCACCCTGGAACGCAAAGGGCGATTTCCTATCGTTTAAAAAAGGGTAATTCTCGCATTTTTAAAGAATGTTCATTTTCGCAATGCGGTCGCAAACTTTCAAAACCACTCTTGTTTCCCTACTTTTTGTCAATTTTTTTTTATTGTGGCTGATTATTATTACTTGAATTTTAACGCCCTTTAACCGACTTTAAAAAGGAGAACGTTCTTTAAGTACGAGAATTACTTTAAAATCAAAACTATCATAAATATGGAACATTTTAAAGGACGCCGAGTTGATCCGGTGGTTTGTATTTGCTTTTAAGATAAAATGGATATCAAAATTAAAATCAAAAGTCGTTTATTCAAATTAGGCTGAGAGCCAGCACTTACGATTATAGGTAGCATAAAAAATTTCGCACGGATATATTCAAATACCGTATATGAAGCGTGTATATGAACACAACTATCTTAAAAGTTCTTGTTTCCATTAAACACTTTTACAAAGTCAACGTAAAACATATTGTGGCTTAAAACTATTAACCAGTAGTGTCTTGCTGTAGAAAATATGTTGACAAATACATGAAGTAACCACTCATGTATAACCATGACTGCACTTCGATGGGTAGTTAGCAAACATGATAAAAAGTTTGATAAAATTGTATTGAGAAACACAAATTTCTTGTAACTTCGGAACTTCTTTATGACGCACCATGATGTCACTCCGTACATCAACGAAGCTAGTGCGAGGACGAATACGATGAAGATTATAGTTGACCGTTGTCTCTCCAGCAGTTCCCAAATGTCCATACTTTCAAGGTCCATGGTATCGTTGTCAGACATGTCGTATGTCACTTGCACATTTTTGAGTGATTTACTTTTAGCTAACAAATAGCGAATTAGATATTTGTTACCAGCTTGACAAAAAACAGCCAAAAATACGAGTGGTTTCTGTAACAGTCGGTTTAGTTGTAATTGTTAGGAAAACCAAATTAACTAATTAGTGAATATTTTATCTATGCACTATTTATCATAGTACACATGTTAATTAATTAGGGCTTGTTATTTTGAATCTATGTATGTACTTCATTACTTTTCTTTGTTTTTAGGGTTTTGAAAAAAAACGGAACCCTTACAGGATCACTCGGGTACCTGTCTGTCTGTCCGTCTGTTACAGCCAGTTTTCTCCGGATCAACTGGAACGATTCCGATTCACCGAAATAGCCTTATTTTGATTCAATACTTACCCCCTTTGACATACCTTGGAATGTCAAAGCTGGAGTTAACTGTGACCGGTTGCAGACCCTAAGTAAATTTGATTTGGGCTCAAGGATTGGCACTCATAATAGCTTCGCTATACAAATTACGATGTGAATCTTAAACGAAAGTTCAGGGATGTATTGGAGACGAATTCGATTTTTGTTATTTCAGAAATTGAGATCAGAGTTACTGCCTTTTTTTTCAAAGTTGAAAAATCATCAAATTACTGACTAAAACCCATCCGTATTTCTCCTAATGCCTTTTGCGTTCCAGGGTTGCTGTGACTGATTCGAACAAATTCTGCAAAGTTACCGCCACCCTGGAACGCAAAGGGCGATTTCCTATCGTTTAAAAAAGGGTAATTCTCGCATTTTTAAAGAATGTTCATTTTCGCAATGCGGTCGCAAACTTTCAAAACCACTCTTGTTTCCCTACTTTTTGTCAATTTTTTTTTATTGTGGCTGATTATTATTACTTGAATTTTAACGCCCTTTAACCGACTTTAAAAAGGAGAACGTTCTTTAAGTACGAGAATTACTTTAAAATCAAAACTATCATAAATATGGAACATTTTAAAGGACGCCGAGTTGATCCGGTGGTTTGTATTTGCTTTTAAGATAAAATGGATATCAAAATCAAAATCAAAAGTCGTTTATTCAAATTAGGCTGAGAGCCAGCACTTTTAGAACGTCAAGTTTTACAAAAGACAGTCCCCCAAAACGCCCGCCCGTCACCACTTCCTAGTGTTTTAGCTGTGGAGAAGAAGTGGCCAACAAACTCCCCAGCAACACATCTGTCTGTTACGTTTTAAGAACTTGAATCTATATAAAAGTATTTACTACCGTTACCGTAGAAATAAATAAAAATAGCTAGAACAAAATATTCGAAACAAATACATGTCAACTTTTGTTTTGAAACATCAGACGGACAATTCAGGCTTGATGTTATCGATACCTGCTTTTCTGCAGAGTTTTAATTTGTTTGCATAAAATGCATGCCATAGTTTCCGATTTGTTTTAAGGACTACAAAACATACGTCCAGTATTAAAGTAGTTAAACAAGAATAGCATTTGATCAGTATCGATACTTTTTCTATGAGATGGGGCGCTACTTTGAGTACGACATAATTGGACACCAATGAGAGGTCACATAAAACAAATATCAAAGTAGCTATATAAATAATAACGATGCCTGATGTTACATCCTGTTCTTCTCGTTCTAAAACTACGACAAAGTGAATATACAGTCGTAATATATAATATACAACTTACGATTATAGGTAGCATAAAAAATTTCGCACGGATATATTCAAATACCGTATATGAAGCGTGTATATGAACACAACTATCTTAAAAGTTCTTGTTTCCATTAAACACTTTTACAAAGTCAACGTAAAACATATTGTGGCTTAAAACTATTAACCAGTAGTGTCTTGCTGTAGAAAATATGTTGACAAATACATGAAGTAACCACTCATGTATAACCATGACTGCACTTCGATGGGTAGTTAGCAAACATGATAAAAAGTTTGATAAAATTGTATTGAGAAACACAAATTTCTTGTAACTTCGGAACTTCTTTATGACGCACCATGATGTCACTCCGTACATCAACGAAGCTAGTGCGAGGACGAATACGATGAAGATTATAGTTGACCGTTGTCTCTCCAGCAGTTCCCAAATGTCCATACTTTCAAGGTCCATGGTATCGTTGTCAGACATGTCGTATGTCACTTGCACATTTTTGAGTGATTTACTTTTAGCTAACAAATAGCGAATTAGATATTTGTTACCAGCTTGACAAAAAACAGCCAAAAATACGAGTGGTTTCTGTAACAGTCGGTTTAGTTGTAATTGTTAGGAAAACCAAATTAACTAATTAGTGAATATTTTATCTATGCACTATTTATCATAGTACACATGTTAATTAATTAGGGCTTGTTATTTTGAATCTATGTATGTACTTCATTACTTTTCTTTGTTTTTAGGGTTTTGAAAAAAAACGGAACCCTTACAGGATCACTCGGGTACCTGTCTGTCTGTCCGTCTGTTACAGCCAGTTTTCTCCGGATCAACTGGAACGATTCTGTTGAAATTTGGTACACATATGGACTTCTATGACCCAAACACGGACGCGTTACGTAAATCATTAAATTTTTAGAATGGGGGTCACTTTTGGGGGCCGAACTAGAAAATCAAAAAAAAGTTTTTCGAACAATATCGTGTGATATATCAAATGAAAGGGCTTATTGTGAGGATTTTAATTATATTTTTTTTAAATTTTAAAATAAACAGTAATGAAGTTATTTAAGGAATTAGACGAAAAATTACCATTCCTCTCCTTATGTCCAAAACTACTGAGCCTAAAATTGATATAGATCTTTACCTAAAACTTACAGGAAAATCTATTAGAAGTCTGTAGTGTTAAAATAACATGTTAAAAAAAAATAATTCGTTCGGAACCCTTTGCACGCGAGTCAGACTCGCACTTGGCCAGATTTTTCTATTTATTTTGGAAGTACTAGAAATAGAATCGAATTGTTTGAGTGTGTAAGTATGTGACAGGTGGACAGATAGACACCCGAGTGATCCTAGTGATAAAACTGTGTAGACGCGACACTAAGTTTTTTTAGATACCAATACTAAATAGAACTTTATAACCTGTGCGATGCGATAAGGTACACATTTCATAGAAAGAATAAGAAAATTGGCTATTACAATTCACTGAGTGGCTTCAAAAAATAGGAAATTAACCCTGACGATCAACGCTACACAGTAAAATATAAATCAGTCTATGGTTTTGGCGCATAAATATGCAGAGATTGGTAAAGAGAGTTATTTAATTTAAGTTATATTGTGGTACTAGCAGACTACTAGTAAATAACTACACCTCGTCATTTTTTTTTCATTGCAAACAAGTAAAAAGCCAAAATTAAAATGCCAAAATTAAAGCCAACTTAAAAATGCAAACAAGTAAAAAGCCAAAATGGATATCGCGTGGTATCAAATTATGTAGCTTAAAGAAAAGGCAATTATTATGGGCATCTAGAATCCAACCGACTCAAAAAAACAAAATAAAATATTCTAATTACGCCAAATTATTTAAAAGAATTATTAAATTGACTAAACGATCTCAAAATGACTACAATATTAAAAACTCTGACAATAAAAGCAAAATGACGTGGAAACTAATAAAGAACTCTAAATTTAATCTACCAAATGACTCAATAAATACAATTCAAGATGACAATAGAACATTTAATAATCCTCAATTAATTGCTGACAAGTTTAACGCCTATTTTATTGATAAAATTGTACCAATACCAGGGATACGCAAAAACCCCACCAAGGGTGTCCCCACGTTGCCGTCGTGGTGGGGCTTGTGTGTCTCAGTGATCTTGAAGCTCTGCCGGTAGAGTTACTCATGCCGGAAAGGTTCAAGTGAGAGACCAGACAAAGAGGGACACGCGAGGGGCACAACGTTCGGAGACTTGAGCAATGTTCAAGTCTTCGAACGGTGTGCGTTTCATTAGTAGGAATCTTGCTCACTGTTCTCTGGTACACGTCTGCTCATCAGACGTGACTGTGAGGGCAGTGAGGAAGCAGAGAGAGAGAGGGAGAGAGGTTGGAGGAGAAAGGGACCACACCCTTTAAAAGGAACAAAAAATGAAAAAGACAGACGCGAAAAAACTACCCCAGGGCGGTACCAGCTGCTCAGCAGCTGGAGAATCCGCCACGTCTCCTTTGGAGGCGTCATGCCCCTCGTATTCTGGGGGGGGCAACGGATGTCTTCCACTTGCCAGTGGCAACAAGAGCCGAGGAGGCTCCCGATCCGTAGAGTCCCTTGAGGACATGATCGGTTCTAAATATTTAAACACGTCTGACAAGGTGTCGGGCGAGCGTGGTGATGCGCATGCTCCCTCCAAATATTGGAGGAAGGGCTCGCTCGTGCGTCAAGGAGATGCGAGGCCAGGCTCTGACTCTGCTTCTGGCGGCAGCTCAGCGGGCTCTGGACGCGAGGGAGCGGGAGCTGCTGTGGGGAACTCCGAGTTCTTTCGCAAGCGGCCCAGACCGGCGGATGACGAGGGGTCATCCTCCGATGAAGAGAAGGCCTCAGCCAGAAAGATCCCCACCAGCAGGCGGGGTAAGGGACGAGAAGGAGGCAAGGGAAGGGGGCTCGCCTCCCAAGAGGCTGCACAACGAGCCGCGAAGCTTGCAGAGGAGGAGCGACAACCCGGAGTGAGGAGTTGCAGGGTAACTCGCTCATTGTCTTCCGGCAGTGAACCTGACGCCGCTGGCGGCTCCATACAGGAGCGCAAGGCCAGATTCGTGAAGGTCGTGGAGTCTGCGGTCCGCGATGTGGCTTTGAAGAGATCAAAAGCCTCTATAAACAAGGCCATAAGCGCGGCGGCGGCTTCCATTTTGGCGGCAGCGGAGACCAACTATTGCGGGCCTCCGTCGGACGAAATGTCTAAGCTGCGGGCGGAGGTCGCCCGCCTGGCGGCCGCCACAGAGCTTCTCCAAAAGGAGAACCATAAGCTCCGAATAGACCTGGCCGGGCTCCGAGGAGCCGGCCCAAAAGAGGTGCCTCAAGCGGAGCGCAAGCATGGGCAAAGCCAGGCCGCGCCTGTTGAGGAGCAGGTCCTGAACCTGGTGCGGCATGAGATGGCCGCTTTCGCGGCACGGTTCTCGGTTTTGGAGGGCATCGTCCTGCGCCCCCCGCTAGCGGCGAGCCAAAAGGTGACGGGCCAGGCGAAGGCGTCATCGTATGCAGCCGCCGTGGCTGTCAAACCGGGGCCGTCCAGCCAGGCCAAACGAGGGGCCGGGTCGACACCAGCGAAGCCAGTACCGGGAAATCCGGTACTGGCTAAACAGAAGAAAGGTGGGGCGGCTGCACAGGTGGTGAAGGCTCCAGCGCTAGCGCCAGCGGTACAACAGGCGCCCCCGCCTTCAAACTCTCCTGCGGCCGAAGCCGGATGGCAAGTGGCCGGGGATAAGAAGAAGGCGGGCAAGGCAGCCAGGGCGGCCAAGAAACGGCAGAGGAAGCGGCAGCGCAAAGCGGAAAGCGTCGCGGCTAGGCTCCGCGCCCCGAAGACCGCAGCTGTAGTGGTGACACTACAGCCGGACGCGGAGAAGAGGGGCGTGACTTACCGCGATGTCCTCGCTAAGGCAAGGGAGGCGGTGAACCTCCACGAGCTCGGTATCACGGGGGGCCTCCGGCTCAGGTTGACCATGACTGGGGCCCGGATGCTGGAGATCCCCGGTGCAGCCAGTGGCCCGACCGCTGACGCTCTGGCCGAAAGGCTCAGAGCGTCCTTAAATGCGGACGAGGCCCGAGTGTCCAGGCCGACCAAGTGCGTGGACGTGCGCATCCTGGGCCTGGACGACTCCGTCACGGAAGAGGAGATGGTGGCCGCCATCGTCAGGACTGGGGGGTGCTCTACCGAGCAGGTGAAGGCAGGCACTCTACGTCCTGACCGCACGGGCATGCGAACCGTTGTGGTGAGCTGCCCCGTCATGGCGGCCAAGAAATTATCGGAGGGCCGAAGACTCCTGGTGGGCTGGGTATCTGCGCAGGTCAAACTGCTGGAACCCAGACCTCTGAGGTGCTTCCGCTGCCAAGTGGGCAACCACGTGGGAGTTCAGTGCACCTCGGAGGTGGACCGCAGCGGCCTTTGCTTCCGCTGTGGTCAGCCCGGTCACAAGGCCGGCACGTGTAACGCCACGCCGCACTGCGTTGTATGTGCGGCAGCTGGCAAGCCGGCCGATCACTGGGCTGGGGGCAAAGCCTGCGCTCCACCCGCCAAGACCGGGGGCAAAAAGAAGCCCTCCACCACCGCCGTCCCTGCCGCCGCCGCTGCCACTATTGCCGCCGCTGCCGCCTCAACCACCGTCGCTGCCGCCGCCGCTGCCGTGAGAGAGCCCTCGCAGGGGACTCAGGAGGAGGCTGAAATGGAGTGCCAATAACGGCTCCATTACGCTTCCTCCAGGCGAACATCAACCACTGTGCCGCCGCTCAAGACCTGTTGGTCCAGAGCATGGCGCAGTGGTTGATTAACATCGCCGTGGTCGCTGAGCCGTACTTTGTCCCGCCCAGGGATGACTGGGTGGAGGACCTGAACGGCTCGGTGGCCCTAATTTCGTTGGCCGCTGCCGGTACCCCAACCCTCGAGAGCGTCAGGAGAGGACAGGGGTGCGTAGCAGCACGGTTCGGGGAGGTTGTCGTGGTAGGAGTTTACTTCTCCCCGAACCGAACTCTCGCCGAGTTCCAAAACTCCCTTATGGAGTTGGGCGTCGTCGTCGCCGGGTATCGATCTCTCCCCGTGCTCGTTCTCGGGGACTTCAATGCCAAGCACTTGGCTTGGGGTTCCCGTTATACGGACACGCGGGGCAGGATGGTGGAGAACTGGGCCCTAGAGACAGGCCTGGCCGTCCTAAACCGGGGTTCTGTCCCCACGTGTGTGCGGATGCAGGGAGAGTCCGTGGTGGACATCTCATTCGCCAGCCCTGCTCTGTCACCGCGTGTCATTGACTGGCGCGTATTAGAGGAGGTGGAGACCTATTCCGATCACCGGTATATCCGGTTTGACGTCTCCGCCCAGACCTCAACCGCACCAGTCCGACAGGCCCCGAGTGGTCCGCGGTGGGCGCTGAAGCAGCTGGACCGGGAGCTCCTCCTGGAAGCCTCGATCGTGCAGGCCTGGGTGTCACCACCGGACAGGCCTGCTGACATCAACGACGAGGCGCAGTGGTTCCGGGAGGCCATGTCCGATATTTGTGACGTGGCAATGCCCCGGGTTAAGCCAGGACGCGCCCGCCGCCAGGTGTACTAGTGGTCACAAGAGCTGGCGACGCTGCGTTATGCGTGCGTTGCCGCACGGCGCCAGTACACCAGGCACCGCAGGCATCGCATCCGCCCTCCGGATGCGCTGGCTAGAGAGGCGGAGCTGTACGAGCAGTACAGAGCGGCGAAGGCCGCCCTCCGAGCGGGGATCCTGCGGGCCAAGGATCTGGCTCGCAAGGAGATGCTGGAGTCTCTGAACGGGGACCCGTGGGGAAGACCCTATAAAATGGTGCGGAATAAGCTCCGCACCTGGGCTCCCCCGTTGACGCAGAGTCTCCGGCCCCAGCTGGTGGAGGACGTGGTGAGCGCTCTGTTCCCCTCGCGAGGGGAGCATACTCCCCCACCCATGGCTCCGCCACCTGCGGTGCCCGACGCGGACCACACCGACGACGACGATGACGACGCTCCTGAGGTGACTGAGGTAGACCTGAGAGTGGCGGTTAACAGGCTGAAGACCAAAAATACCGCCCCAGAACCCGACGGCTTACCAGGGAAAGCCTGGGTCCTGGCCTCGGAGGCTCTCGGGCCTCGACTAAGAGGGTTCTTAAGCGCATGCTTGGAGAGGGGCCAGTTCCCACTTCGTTGGAAGACGGGGAAACTGGTCCTCATTAAGAAGCCGGGGCGCCCTGCGGACTCTCCGTCCGCATACCGGCCCATCGTGCTGCTCGATGAGGTGGGCAAGCTCTTTGAAAGAGTAATTGCCAACCGCCTCGTCGAGCACCTAGTGAGGGTGGGGCTGGATCTAGCGGAGAACCAGTTCGGTTTCCGCACGGGCCGCTCAACGGTGGACGCCATCATGCGCGTGAGAGCCCTCTCGACGGGGGACGCGGTTTCCCGGGGCGGGGTCGTCTTGGCGGTGTCTCTAGACATCGCCAATGCCTTCAACACCCTGCCCTGGAGTTGCATCAGGGAGGCACTTCGGTATCACCGGATGCCAACCTACCTCCGTCGCATAGTCGAGGCTTACTTGACGGACAGAGCCGTCATCTACCCCGGTCACCTGGGAGAGTGGAACCGGCGAGAGATGTCGTGCGATGTTCCACAGGGCTCGGTTTTGGGACCGCTCCTGTGGGACATCGGCTACGACTGGGTGCTGCGCGCCGACCTCCCTAATGGCGTCAGCGTAGTCTGCTATGCTGACGACACGCTGGTCCTGGCGCAGGGGGGGTCGCACCAGGCGGCAGTTGACGCTATGACACGCGGGGTTGCGATAGTCGTTGAAAGGATCCGGCAGTTGGGTCTTGAGGTGGCCTTACACAAGTCCGAAGCCATGTGCTTTCATGGATCTCGGAACAGGCCACCATCGGGATCCCAAATAACGGTGGGACGGGTTCACATTGGCGTCGGGTCGACGATGACGTACCTGGGTCTCGTCCTCGACAGCCGTTGGAACTTCGTCGAGCATTTCCGACGTTTGGCTCCCAGACTGGGGCGGGCCGGGGCTGCCTTCAAGCGGCTTCTGCCCAATCTAGGGGGCCCAAACGCCTCCTGCCGGAGGCTCTACGCGGGGGTCGTGCGGTCCATGGCCCTTTACGGGGCGCCGGTGTGGGCGCCTACTTTGAGGAAGCGTCCTGCCCGTTACCTCAACGCGTCCCAAAGGGTCATGGCCATCCGGCTGGCCCGGGGATACCGCACGGTCTCTGGCGAGGCGGCGAGCCTCCTTGCCGGACTGCCGCCATGGGATCTGGAGGCGAGAGCCCTCGCGCTCATTTACGAATGGCGCGTGGAGGCGCTACGCCGGGGCGAGACTCCTCTGCCGCGGCAAATCGTAGCACGGCGGACGGAGCTCCGGCAGGATCTCATGGCAGTATGGAGACAACGACTGTCGCAACCCAGCGCTGGGCACGCCACAATTGCGGCGATAAGTCCCCTCTTTGAGGAGTGGCTAGAGCGGCGCCACGGCGTCCTCACCTTCCGCCTGACGCAGGTACTCACCGGACATGGATGTTTCGGGAGATACCTGTTTCGGATTCGGCGGGAGGACACGCCTGGGTGTCAACATTGCGATGATCGGCCGGAGGACACGGTGGAGCATACGGTGGAGGTCTGCCCTGCTTGGGTGGAGCACCGTCGTGTCCTCGTCGAGGCGATCGGCGGCGGCGACCTCTCGCGTCCGGCCCTGGTCCAATCCATGGTCCGGAGCGAGGAGGCATGGGAAGCAGTCACCTCCTTCTGCGAAGCAGTAATGCTAGCAAAGGAGGAGGCCGAACGCGTGAGAGAGAGGGAAACCTCACGCCCCAGCCGCCGCAACAGAAGAAGACGCCCCGGGCGTCGGGAGTCGCAGGGCGATTCTCGGCCACCGTAGGCGCGGGTCTGTGGACGGCGAGCATTGGGTGGTTCGCCGTCCGATCAGAACCAGTCCTGGGTCGACGGCGCGCTGTGTTCCACGCGCGCCTCAAAGAGCTGTCAGCATAGAAGATGGGGCCCGCTAGGGCCAGTGCCTGCCGGGGTTGTGGAAACTGTTTGAAAGAGACACCGCGGCCCTGGAACGCAAAGGGCATTGGGAGGAACACGGATGAGTTTTAGTCAGTAAGAGTCTGACACTCCCTCCTGCTTCACCCAGAGCGGGAGGAGTCATTTGATGATTTCCCATCCTAAAAAAAAAAAAAAAAAAAGGGATACGCAAAAAATCAACTGCGCACATTTTAAATAAACAAAAATCCATGTTTATGGCACCATGTCAACCAATGCAAATATTTATTATTATTAAAAGATTAAAAAACACCAATAGCGTAGGGTATGACGAAATTTCAACAAAGATCATAAAACATGTTGCTGATCTAATTTCTGCCCATCTGAGCCATATACTTAATTTATGTATCAATCAAGGTGTTTTTCCTGACAGTCTTAAAGTCTCTATTGTAAAACCCGTTTTCAAAAAAGGGGATAAACAGCAAACGGAAAACTATAGACCTATTGCGCTTTTGCCAATTTTCTCTAAAATATTTGAGAAGTATATTTACAACGAGCTATATGCATATTTAGAAAAACATAAGATTCTCTGCAGCGAGCAAAAAGGTTTCCGGAAAAATATGACGATAAATATGGCAATCTATGACTTCCTTAATACAATTATGACTAACATTGATAAAAAGACACCTGTTTGTGCTATGTACTGTGACATGACACAAGCTTTTGACTATGTTGACCATGATATATTAAAAAACAAACTGGACTCTTATGGGATAAGAGGTAATATTCTGGATCTGTTAATGACTTATCTCTCAAATAGAACACAAAAAACTGCTATAACAGACTTAAATCTAAAGACGAAAGAAGAAGTTACATATCTGTCCGAAGAACGTACTGTATACTTTGGCGTACCACAGGGCAGTGTTCTGGGTCCCTTACTTTTTTTGATCTATATTAATGACCTGCCCAAAGCCATAAATTACCCCTTAACCCTATTTGCTGATGATAGCACGGTAACAGTAGCTTGTAATAAACCTGACTAATACGAAGCTAATGTAAATGATGCGTTAATCTCGATAATCTCTTGGCTTAACAATAATAACTTAAAAATTAACCTAGATAAAACTCAAATTATGCACTTTGGCCATAGAAAATCTAATCAAAAAATGGATGTGAAATTCCAAAACAAGATAATAATGACGTGGATAGTGCTAAATTCCTAGGGCTAATAATAGATAGACAGCTTAACTGGAAGAGTCATATTGAAGCATTATGCAAGAAAATAAGTTGCTCATCCTATGCCCTATATAAACTTGCTCCAACCGTTAACACGGATGCACTACTCACAGCCTATCATGGTCTTGTTGCATCTGTGTTAAGATACGGCATCATATTTTGGGGTAACTCTACAAATAGGGAAGCCGCGTTTAAAGCGCAAAAGCGCTGCATAAGATCTATGTTTGGGCTTCAGGTGACGGACAGTTGTGTGCCGTATTTCAGAAAACATAAAATTCTGACACTACCAGCTTTGTATATTTACGAAACTGCCTTATTTGTGCGATTAAATCCAAATTTATTTCCGTACCTATCTGGCACTGTACAACGTAACAGGCGAAATGACATGCTTCGCGGACGCAGAGCCAAGACAGCTCTCTTGCGGAAAAGCATATTCTGCAGAGCCCCGCAAATTTATAATAAAATTAAAAAACCTATTAGAGAATTAAATTTGGCTGGATTCAAGAAGCATTTTAAAGAATTTTAATGTAATAAATGCTATTATAATTTAAATGACTACCTAAATGACACTGACATATTAATTTAATTCAATTATTATTTATATTTTTTCATTTTGTGACATTCTCTTTTGACTTTTAACTATAATTATTGAAAATATTGTTATTTATAATTAGAATGATGTGGTAGAATATGATGAAACAATACTTTTAAACTTAAGACCATGTAATGTACATACCAACCATGTTCTGACAAATAAATTATGATTATGATTATTGTGACGACTTCCTTTTTGAAATAAAATTAACCTTATCCTTGAAGCACAGCGCCACAATGGCAAAATTGACTTCACTTGCAATTCTGCCAGATTTGCTGTTATGCCATGATGCGGTTCAATTGATTAAGTACGTTATTTGTAGTTTGAACATTATCAAATGGCAATGATTGCATTCTTGACCTAATATTTACATACATCCACCGCTAACCATTAGGCAAGATGGAGGTTAAGACCGGGAACAGCGGAAATAAAATAAAAAATAATGTTCACATTATATATTTTTTGAGAAATCAGAAACATTTGGACAAGTAGGAAGTTAACTAAATTGAATTTATTTTAGTTTGATTTGATTTCAGTTAACTTTATACTGACATAGCTCTGAAAAAAATATTGGAAACCAATACATGTCAACTTTTACATTTAAATATCAGACGGACAATTCAGGATTGATGGTATCGAGACCCTGCTTTTCTGCAGACTTTTGATTTAATTTATTGGCATAAAATTCATGCCATAATTCCCGATTTGTCTTAAGAACTACCAAAAATACGTCCAATATTAAAGTAGTTAAACAAAAATAGCATGTGGCCAGTATCGATACGTTTTCTCTGAGATTGTACGGTACTAAGTAAGCGACATAATTGGACACCAATGAGATATCACACAATACAAATATCAAAGTAGCTATATAAAAGCGATGCCAGATGTTACATGCTGTTTTTGTGCTCGTTTTGAAACTACGACAAAGTGAATATACTATTATAATAATATATAACATACAACTTATTATCAAAGGTAATACCAAACATCCTAAAAGCGCATAAATATATAGGATAAAGGAGCGTATATCACAATAAATAATAGTTATAATCTGTATTAAAGTAAATCCCCAAGCAAACATGCAACTTTTAAGATATCCTCTCTTGATACTTCCATCAAACATTTTTAGAAAGTCAACGTAAAACACGTGGCTTAAAACTAACAACCAGTAGAGTCTTGCTGTAGAAAAATAGAATGACAGATACATGAAGAAACTATTCCTGGATAACCAAGACTGCACTTCGATGGGTAGGTAGTCGATCATTGTAGTCAGCGAACATGATAAAAAGTTTGATAAAATTGTATTGATCAACACAAAGTTCTTGTAACTTCGGAACTTCTCTATGATGCACCAGGATGTCACTCCGTATACCAACGAAGCTAGTGTGAGGCCGTATACGATGAAGATTATAGTTGACAGTTGCCTCGCCAGCAGTTCCGAAATATCAATAATTTCGGCATAGCCAAGCCCCATGGTATCGTTGTCATACATGGCGAATGTCACTTGCACAGATTTTGTTTAATCACTTTTAATTGAGAAATTGCGAATCAGATATTTGTGACCAGCTTGGCACAAAATTCTGCCAAAAATCACGTGAGACTGTTGGAACGGTCAGTGAAGTTGTAGTTATAATAATACCTAAAAAAACTAATTACTGAAATATATTTATTTTTGCACTATTTATAATAATCAGTGCATTTTTATCATATTGCACATATTAATTAACAATGGCTTATTTTATATTTAATTAGTTATTGTGTTTTTTTTTTATTTTCAAAATGTGTTAATAATATTAAGGGAAGTAACAAATAAAATATAATTGTGGGAATTTTTTTTTTTACTATAGATAGGCATACGTTTGACCACTCTCTCACCTGATGGTAAGCGATGATACGGTCGAAGATGGAGCACGTTTGCATAGAAGCAACCTATTCACTCTTGTCTTAAAGACTCCCAGGTTGTAGCTAACTGGAAACAGACTCTGGCAGGGAATTCCACTCTTTAGCTGTACGCACTACGAATGTGTTCCCAAAACGTTTTGTGCGTGTGGGTGGGAGGTCCACCATGTACCGGTAGCGCATCGCCGTTCATCTTGCGGCCCGATAATGGAATGTGCTTGGCGGAATTAAATCATGCAATTTCGTCGCACATTTCCCCAAATGCAACCGATAGAAAACCGACAGGCCAGCAACTCGGCGTCGATGCTCAAGACTTTGAAGCATCAACTCGACGAGCCTGTCATTACTGATGATCCTCTTGGCTCTTTTCTCAATTGACAAACCAAGGGCAAGGGTCAAGGGCATCAAGCTGGTATTTGGCAGATCCGTCCCATAGATGAGAGCTGTACTCCATACACGATCGAACTTGCGCTTGATAGAGCTTGCGCTTGAAGTACCGTCTCACCTTTGGTAGGACCTCCCAATATTCTGGCAGCCACTTGAACCTTTGCCTCTATAAAAGGGCCAAAATTGAGGGTAGATGTTAACGTAACACCAAGAAGCTCAAGTCGGTCAGTTATCGGCACGGTTACACCTCGAAAAGATGGAGCTGGGTGGAATTGGCTCCTTTTAGTGGAAAAAAACACACGCTTCGGTCTTAGCAGCATTGAACTTGACCAGATTGGCATCGCCCCATTCAGAGACATTGTGAGGACAACAAGCGCTCAACCATAAAGTATAAGTGTTTTGGTATGGAATCCTTACTTGGCAGAGCTCATTTATGAGGAATGAGTCTCATATATGTTTTCTCAAAATAACGACAGGATTAATTAACAGATGATATATCGACCGAGATACTTTAGAATCAAGTGGATTACACGTTCGTGTTCAAGAGAGAAGAAGGAAATCATAACTGAAAACTTAAATAAATAATAATAGGTTTGCCTAGTTTTGAATGTATTTTTTAATGTTTCGAGTTACTTGTATAGACAAAAATATATTCTTTAACATTATTTTGTTAGTAGAGGTGTTTAAAATATATGTTTTTTTTTATTTTATAACAGTTGTCTGTATATAAAATCTGTCTACAAGGTGTATTGTTTGCTTGCATTTGGTAAGATATGGTGTTCCCTTGTTTCGCAGACAGAAAGGCGAATGCCCATTTGAGGCCCTCAGTGGACATTAGACTAGAGAAAAAATACTTTATGCATTAATTTTGCCACAAAACAATATTTATCTACTTTCTTCCAAATGAGCGCCACTACAATCTACAAAAATTCGTTAAAAAAGTAATTGTAATGAGCAAACAAGATATTTTTTTATTTTGACGCTGGCAAAATATTGCCAGTGTCAAAATCAAACATAAATCAATCGATTTGAATCGAGTACTAAACTATACAATAAACTCAAAGATATATCCACGGGACTTTACTGGTATTGTAATAAAAAACCAACTAAAAGATAACTTAAATAAAACCTAATGTGTACTGGTTAAAATAAGAATAAGACAAATAAATCAATAATCGGTTACTTAAAAAGTAATCTGAATCGATTTAATGTTTATGTATTTTCGTGATAGTGACAACACTGAATTGAATCTGACAGTTCTGACTTCTGACACTTCGCTTGTTGCTTACGCTCAATGTGGATGTGCTTTGATATTTCTTCGATTTCTTTTACTGCGACCTTGCTTTGCTTTATGGACTTGATTCGGATTTTTAACTACGACTTTGGCTTTGTTTTATGGATTTTGTTCTCACCTTCAACGACAACTTTGGCTCTGGAATCAAGGATCACGGCTGCATTCGATTTTGGATACCGATAATAACATTTTATACAATGTCTGAAAATCATTGTGTGAATTGTGGTTTTAACCTGACCGAGATTCAAAATCATACCTTGGAACCCGAAGAAATAAGCGTGATACAGCAGTGGGTTGCACCTCAGCAGGTAAATATACAAACCATAAAATGATTTTGTTTTTGCCTACATCATCATTCAATTATTTACCGATAATAATATTGTTTTAGGTGTCGAGAGATAATCTTCTTTGCCACAACTGCTGGTTGGTAGTAACTGCTAGCCTTGCCCCTCAACAAGAACCGGAAGGATCTGTACGTCAAAACAGCTGCATTTATTGTGGACGGTCTGTTAGACGGATAAGAAGTCACTTATTAAGAACAGATACAGATAGAGAAAGTCTCATCAGAAATGTAATTATAGAATGGATTCAACCACGAGAGGCAAGTTTTTAAAATATTTTACAAATATATGTTAAAACTTTCTGACCCACACAACTTCGTCTGCGTCACATTTTTCATTACTGCTCCGCTTCTATTGGTCTTAGCGTGATGATATATAAGCTTATACCCTTCCTCGATAAATGGGCTATCTAACACTGAAAGAATGTTTTAAATCGGACCAGTAGTTCCTGAGATTAGCGCGTTCAAGCAAATAAACAAACAAACAAACTCTTCAGTTTTATATATTATTAGTAATTAGAAACATTAGTTATTTATGTTAAATCTGTTAACTGTTATTATAATATTCTTTTTAGGTTTCATCATTAAGTCGCATCTGTCATCCTTGCTGGCAGAGAGCTGACAGGGCCGCTGTTAATTTTGTACAAGGATCAGCATCAACATCTTCAGCTGCAACTAATGAATCAGAAATAATTCTACCAAGTTACACAAGGGCTGCAAATACTGAAAGATGTTGTATTTTTCCGGACTGCCACGGAACTGAAAGAATGCACATTCCTACATCCATTCGTGTAAGATTGTTATGTGATTTATCTTTTTATGTTCCTCCAAAGTGCCGTTTCTGTAACTTTCACCTTAGAAACAGTGCATGGGATAGTTTAATTGTGGAAAATGGAAATCATACCTTCACCGCAATATACATTGAAGATTTGGTCTAAAGAATCAGATAGGTAATAATACTGATTTTGAAAATATTGAAGACAGCGATGATCACTTAGTTTACTATTGGCTTGGTATGTCTAAACATCAATTTAGACGGATATTGGATGAAGTTCCTCGGCTAAATAATAGCCATAGAGGAGCTACTGGATTGGCAGCTTATTTAACAAAGCTGAGAACTGGTGATTCAGATCAAAGACTTTCTACATTATTTAAAATACCTAGAAGTACTTTGGAAAGACTAATGAATAATGCGAGAGAACTTCTGACTCAAGATTTTGTATCTCAAAACCTAGGTCTAGGGCACATTACTAGAGACAACATTGCTCAGAGGAATTTAATAATCCCTAATGGATTATTTGGAAGCACAAACCAGGTTAAACCTATTGTAATCATGGATGGAGCTTATGTCTACATCCAGAAAAGCTCAAATTATAAATATCAAAAACAAACATACTCTCTTCACAAGTTTAGGAATTTAGTGAAACCATTTATTATAACTTGTTGTGATGGATACATATTAGATGTGATGGGGCCTTATCCGGCAACAACATCAGATGCCGAAATTCTCAAAAATGAATTTAATTCACAAAATGCACCAATGAGAAGATTTTTTGAACCTAGTGATGTATTCATATTAGACCGAGGTTTTAGGGACGCAATACCACTTCTAACAGAATGTGGGTACTCTGTTAAAGTTCCAGCATCACTTCAAGAAGGTGAATTACAATAAATCAACTGTTGATGCCAATAACTCCAGAAAAGTTACCATTTGTCGCTGGGTTGTTGAAGTGGTGAATGGTGTATTTAAACAAGCATTTAAATTGTTTCGGCAAGAATTTTTTAATCGAGCATCTACTCACTTGATGCAAGATTTTGCAGTAGGAGCAGCATTAATTAATAGGTTTCATCCTAGGATCCTAGATAGACCTGATGCTGCTCAAATACTGTCAATAATTCATCAAAAAATATATATTCATAATACGTTAGCAGATTATGTAAATGAATATAATTTAAATCGCAGGAGGGCTCAATTTGTTAATATTACCGTTGGCTCTGACAATTTAAATGACTTCCCACAATTAACAATGAATGAACTAATAATAATTGCATGTGGTACCTACCAAATAAAACAAGCTAGGTCATATTATGGAGAACATATCAGAGCCAACGGTATGTATAGTATTGAAATATGCAGAGAGCAAAATAGCAACCTACCAAGCGAATTAATCAATGAAAACTGCTGGCTATTGCGTGCTAAAATATAAAGTAGACATATAAGCCGTAAGGTATATTTTGTGTACATTAAAATAAATAATAACTATGCTGGCAGAGAGGCAATTGATGGATATTATTGTAATTGCATAATAGGAAAACGCACGGTAGGTTGTTGTGCACATACCATGACTGTGCTTTGGTATATAGGCTGGGCAAGATATGAATCGAATATATGCCCTCCTGCGCCATTTTTAGATGATTTGTTAATTGTATATGAAAATGAAGAGAATATAGACATTTAACATAGTAAATGTGTTTTTTTTATACCCTAATAACTACAATTGGATAAAAATATATTAGAAACACCCCTCCTATCATAATATCCACTAACCAAACATTGAAAAACGAATTGTTGTTGAATTATCTCAGTCCTACACTTTTTCATACAGAAAATTAACCTCAAAACATTTTTTTTTTTTAATATTTCTAAAATAGTGGCGTCAATTTGAATATATTTTTTAGATATCCAATACTATTAAGATTTTAAAAACTCCATTTTAATTGTAACATTTGATGTCCATCTTGGGCCTGGGACACTATGGACAGTAGGCATTCCCCTTTGATATAATTTCGTTTCGCAGAAAAATGTTTGACATAATATTTGATCCTTATAAGTTTATGTCGAATGTTATTGTTTCAACAACTATTTACTTGAATGAAACACATTTCACAGAAACAAATTCAATGAATTTTGATTCACATTTTTTTTATTTAACAAACTTATCAAAAAGTAGAATTATTTTTTAAAGAATATTGTTTGTTAGGTATATATCAATGAAAATGTAATCAATATTTAGTAAGATGCCAGTTTTGTGCCATGTAATGCCATTTCTATAAAATAGTATTTTTAACCATACAATTAAATTAAATACGTCTTAAAAAGTCAATATGTTGTGCTTCAAACTTAGTGACAGAAACGAATCGCTGTAAAACCGACTCAACGTAGTCTTGTCTGCCCTACCCATAAAATGTAATTTAAGCCCGCGAATGCGCGGAGTGGCGAGGCGGCCCGCGAGCTGATGAGCATGTGTTATATGAGCTGCGGTGGTGAGCGTTAAAACCATCTGCGACGATAAGATCTCGTGGGATCGCCGAAGCCCCGCAGCGCCGGAGCCGTGACAGAAACCATGCCTGCTGCATGTTGTATGCTTGCTCGTATGCTGCATGTTGCATGCTTGCTTGCAAGCTGCATGCTTGCTTGCATGCTGTATGCATGCTGCATACTTGCTTGCATGGTGTGTGCTTGCTGCATGCTTGCTTGCATGCATGGTGTATGCTTATTTGCATAGTTTTGTCTTTTATCCCCATCGCCATTTCCCGCCACCATCGCTTCGTGGGGCTTCGTCGAGTGGGCCTAGAGTGAGAATGAAAAGTTTTGGCTTGACTAGAATTTACCCGCATTGTTTTTGTGAATGAGGTGTAGGAGGGTATGCACATTGACAAAGGGGGGAATTGAGACGTTTAGAAACTGTCACTCGATAAAATGTTTTTCTTGGTAATAAGTTTTATATGAACCAAACAATATGAGAATAAAGAATATTTGATTTGTTATTCTATGACATGAATATCGAAACTTTGAATTTTATTTGTAACAAAAATCGATGATTTAAATTTATTCTAAATGAGTATTCTGCGTATTAAGTATTCTATGAAATGATAATACAAGTAAAATTTTATGTGACACAAAATTATATTAAACTATTTTCGATAAAACAACGTACAACTGATAAGATATACTATGGATTAATTATTGGAACTTCATAATATGAAAGTGTTTAAAGTAATTAACACATTACACAATCGTTGTTTGAATGAATTTCAATAGTACATACAGAAACACATACAATTGTACATTAAATTAACTAATGCGTAAAATTTTTGACATTTTAAAAACATGCGCCTCTGATACGAATCATATTGGAATGTACCTTGAACGTAATATAAATAGTTAAGTAAATAGCTTTAAGTTAGTTATGTATTTTTTTGTTATTTGCTACATTAAAAACTTTCGTACATTGAACGTACAGCACATCAAGCTACAACAATCTGTCAATTTCTTTAGTAGATTTTTAACTTTATCGTCAAAGCATTAGGTTCATGGGTGATTGGGAAAATTTGTCTTTTTCGGGTAGCTTGACGTGCAGGCGTCTGTACAATTCAATTATAGGGTGTATGTTTTTGTTTAACTGGAATTTATGGGTAGGAACTTGATGTCACCTCTTGTTTGGTTTATAGTAAAGAGTATTCTATTCTATTCTATTCTATTCTATTCTATTCTATTCTGTTCTATTCTGTTCTATTCTGTTCTATTCTGTTCTATTCTTTTCTATTCTGTTCTATTCTGTTCTATTCTGTTCTATTCTGTTCTATTCTGTTCTATTCTGTTCTATTCTGTTCTATTCTGTTCTATTCTGTTCTATTCTGTTCTATTCTGTTCTATTCTATTCTATTCTATTCTATTCTATTCTATTCTATTCTATTCTATTCTATTCTATTCTATTCTATTCTATTCTATTCTATTCTATTCTATTCTATTCTATTCTATTCTATTCTATTCTATTCTATTCTATTCTATTCTATTCTATTCTATTCTATTCTATTCTATTCTATTCTATTCTATTCTATTCTATTCTATTCTATTCTATTCTATTCTATTCTATTCTATTCTATTCTATTCTATTCTATTCTATTCTATTCTATTCTATTCTATTATGTTCTTCTAATAAACAGAGTTATTTTTAAAACACCAACAACCTCTCTGGCAGTGAAAGTACACATGTTTCATACATTGGCTAAATATTGCATTTTGTATGGAACAGCTGATATTTCGAGTTTTCGGGGTTGGTCTCAAAATAAAAGTTGCTTATAATCATGAGTACTTTCACTGCCTCAGAGGTTGTTAGTGTTTTACAAATTACCCTTTAAAAAAATCTCGTGTCACAGTGTTTATAATCGAACTCCTCCGAAACGGCTTGACCGATTCATATTTTTTGTGTATATTTGGCGGGTCTGAGAATAGGTCGTAAGCTTTTTTTTTTGGACAATTTTTGTTTAATTTTATATGACAAAACAACGTTTGCCCGGTCAGATAATAATTAAAGATCTAATCTCTGATACAATTTTACCAAAATGAAACTCTTTTTTTTTCATGACACGTGAACACATGACAAGTGAATATTTTTCATATGCATAAATAACAACGCTGTCTTCTTCACAGAAAATTGGCAATATTTAGAGATGTACTTTCACCTTAACAAGCCAAAGGGGCTCATTTATCATCGGCATAAGCTGTTTGCGCAGTGTCTACGCATACATGCATTTCCCCTAAGTATCAAGCTATACATGCTTTAGACCACAATGTATCATAAATTTTGGAGGCTGATGACTGAATACCACAAAACATCGTAAAGGTTATACAGCGTTATTCAAAAGTGCGTGGTCATATTACAGGATTACGCTTCTTCTTCTTTTCGAGTCGGTCGATGGTTAACTTCTTAGATTGTTTGAGCCCAATAGGAAAACAAAACTAAAAGAAGTAGTAGGATAGCAAAACTATAAAACTACTTTTTTCAAAATCCGGCCGTGGTAAAACGGCTCATTTCGAAACAAATCACTTTTCAAAAAGTGTGATGCAGTTCGTGCCTTAAATTTAACTTAGATTATTACCACTAAATGCATAACACTAATTTGCTTGGAGCTTTTCCGTATTTTTTTCTGAGATTGTACGGTACTAAACCACGCTTTATTTTTTTTATTCCTTATTTTTAAGTGTTGCTATTGTTTCCTTACTGTGTATCAGTATGCCAATTCTACTAATTTTTAAGCAACGCATTCGCATCTCAGTCGCAATCTTTCAAAAATGTATGAATTTTAAAACTTTTTTGTCAGTTTGCGATTGACATGCGAATGTGAACGTTGTTTAAAAATTAGTAGAATTGACACGAATATACAGAAATTGGTACGTCACTCTTAATCATGAACACGCAAATTCATATGTATTTTCAAAATCTGTTAAGTAATAAGCGTTCTTTTATATTTTCAATGTTAATAATTGCAATCAAATTTATCCTTACTAATATTATAAATGCGAAAGTAACTCTGTCTGTCTATGTATCTCGCTTTCACGCACAAACTACGGAACCGATTAAAATGAAATTTGGTACAGAGATAGTCTAGAGCCTGAGAAAGGACATAGGCTACTTTTTATCCCGGGAGTATGTTCCCTAGGGACCACGCGGGCGAAGCCGCATGAAGAAGCTAGTTTTAAATATGTTAAAAAATATTTTTTTACATCAGCTAAAGGCCAATTCTAGTACTTTAAAGCAATTAATGTCAAAAACTAGCCGATAAGTATGGAAATCATAGTTGTTTTCGACAGTTTGCGACTAATGTGATACTCTTTAAAAATACAAGGATCGCTCTCTGGTATTATTATGATAAAAATAAATACAAAATAATTGCTGAAACATTTTTAACAAGCACCTTATCAGTTAGTAGTAGTTAAAATTACAGTAAAATGCTGGGCTCTTGTGGCTTTCCTAGAAAATATATAAAGCTTGGACATAACTTCAAGTAAATATTCTGTGTTATTCTTAGTCACAATAATAATACAATAATAATGTAATTTTGGAGTATTTCGTGGTATTATTGGCACTGGCCGTGGTATCAGGTACTTGAATTTTGTTGGTATTTCTTTGTTGCTCCTTAAAAAATGTGGTGTAGTCAAGAGGTAAAATTAGGACAATTTTGCTACTCTGTGTTCGCCATTTTGGTTAAAGCAAGAGCTCGTGGCTAAGTCAGAACAGCCACATGGGTTGATCTTCAAAGTTAAACAACGTTTGCCGAGGTCGGCCTATGGATGGGTGACCATCTTAACATACCAAGACTCCTCAGAGCCTTGGAAAGCACGTTAAGTCGTTGGTTCCGACTGTTTTTTAGTAAAGGGTCGGCTTCCAGCCAAACCGGAACAGCTGGATGCCAGTATTATACGTGGAGCGGCTGCCTACCCGACCTCCACAACCCATTAACAGGTTAACACGGCAGGTACTTCTTGGCAGGACTGAAGTCAGATTTACTGGCTTCTGACATTCCGTAACGACTGCCAAAGATCTAAAAATGACAGCCGGGAACAACGGCTTTACGTGCTTTCGTGAATAGTGCAATAGTCAACATTTTGTGCGTGTGAACATTGTCCATATACCGCCATAATATACTGGTAGCTCATCGCATCTTTATATCTATTCTTGCCTTTCTGAAAAAACTATTTCCAAATAAAAAACCAAAACCCCCTTAAATTCCGTAACGTACTGATAAAAAATATTTCATTAGCCACTAATTAACGATACCAGAGTATAATTATTTAAATAAATAATGAACCAACATTTGGAGGTGAATAAAAGGACATCAGTCATCGTCCATACATTTTTGGGCTAAATAATAAAACTGGCCAAGTGCGAGTCGGATTGTGTGCAAAGGGTTCCGAACCTAATTCATTTTTTTAACATGTTATTTTGACACTATTGACTTCTTATAGGTTTTCCTGTTATCTTTAGGTTAAGAACTATTTTCTTTTTTCAAAGTTTAGGTTCAGTTTTTTCGGTTAAAAGAATTTTATTTCTTATAAAACTTACAGTCAGCGGACTGGAATGTATGATACAAAGTATTATAGCACAGTACAATACAATTTCTTCTAGAGTATTAGAAGTTATAATGTACATACCTGTTTCTTAAGCTTATTTTCAAATGTATTCACGTTATCGCAATCTCTTATCTCGTCCGGAAATCCATTGAACAGCTCTGCTCTGCTAATTGTACTTGCAGTAATTTTCATTTTTGTGATATTCACTTTTTTTTTGCAAAAATGACTTCCCAGGGTTTTACAAGTTTTTCGTGTTAATATCATGTTTTTTATTTAACACGAAACGCAGTATTTACACCTAAACGTTACTTTTGCTACAAATATCTGCAGCATTAAGCATGATTACTGCACTTGAATGTTGCGAGAATAACAAAGAACTACTCTTGCGACACTAAAACTAAACACAGTATTAACCATTACTGCATTTGAATGTAGCCAGAATAACAAAGAGAATAGAAAATGATTGCTAACTACAAACGCAGTATTGAGCACATGTTAGGTGATTTTGCAG
Source organism: Lacanobia wlatinum (assembly GCA_947578705.1). Classification (NCBI taxonomy): domain Eukaryota; kingdom Metazoa; phylum Arthropoda; class Insecta; order Lepidoptera; family Noctuidae; genus Lacanobia; species Lacanobia wlatinum. Next base: position 17,417,244 of record OX388044.1, read on the forward strand.
TAATAAACACAAGTACTGCATTTAGTCTGAGTGATACTGTAATGCCCACAAACCCAGAAAGTTGATAAAAATGCAATACTCAGCATTTTATCCACATTAGGCAATAAAGTAAAGCAAAAAATATGTCAATATAATTTAGAGTTGCACTTTAAAAGTTATTTAACAGAGATTTCTTGATTAGATATCAAGAAATATGTTTATTGCGTTTATCTCCAAACCGCCATTCTGCAAGTACTGCGTTTGTAATAAGGAGGGCAGAGCTGTGCTCCTTCACATAATATGGTATTTCTACCGTAATTAGTGAGTACACTAATGACTTCAAGTTTGTCTATATTTACGAAGATTTTTTTTTTTATTGCTGGAATGTGGTGAAATAACAAGGAAGAATGCATCATTTCGTGTGAAATTACGTGATATCCTTAGTATAAATGCAGTAATGATCATAAACTAGATTAAAATGCAGTACTCGCATTTTATACGTGCGTGTGATATGTGTTTTTATAGCCGCTTTAACTAAAAATAATGAAAAAAATAGTAACAAATTAAGATTTAGGGTGTTCCCGAAACAGAAAACGTGTTTTGATCTGTGCTATTTTGTCTTCGTTCTGTAGTTTAAAAGGAAAGTATCGTTTTAAACAAAAACTATCTAAACACAGTTTAACAGTGCCTACTCGACAGTTGAAAAAGGCTAGGTATCTATTGCTAAAGTCGAAAAAATGAACAGCAAACTGCCGTCAACAGGTTGAATAAAAGAAAAAAAAATGTGACGTGTTCGACGTGGTCGGAATGTGATGTGAATATTTCTGCTTACATTTTTAGTTAATGGAAAGGTTTAAAAAAATAAATCATTGTAACTAATCCTTTTTTTTTTAATTTAAATGTTTGAAAACTTATTCTTATGCCTTTTATTTTCAGTAATTTACTTTGCTTGTGCTTAATGCAATTAATGTATTTCCTGGATACAAATGCAGTAACATACACGAGTGCTGCATTTTACTGCACTACTTTGATGTAAATTATAAATAGGGACACAAGGTGTAAGTGCAGTATTCAACTTTCTAAAGATCCGCATAAGGAAAATTCACTCCAAAACTAAACTATAAATTCTTTGTATTTTTTTTCCATAACAAAACAAATTAGTTTTATATCAATTAAAGTAGAGATTAAGAAAAAACACTTAACCTCGTTTTTCTCGAAACCGCTATTTTGCAAGTACTGCATTTGCTATTACGACGGCAATATTTCTCAAGTTATATGACTTTTTTTTATTTGTATGTTAGTTTGTATTGAGTTTGTAGTTATGTTTTTAATAAGAATGCAAGTGTAGTAAATATATTAGCTGTCTAATATTTGAGAAGTGAATTAAAATAAGTTACTACTGCGGATCCCCATATCTCAATTAAATATTCTAGATGCGATTTAAGAGGAGGCTCCCTAAATTTTATGTTAATTTGCATTAGTATTCTGAAACAGTCACTCATACTATCAAAATGGAACTTTAGTATATGATTTATTGGATCTTTTTCTTTCCTTGTACAAGGCAGTTACGTAATTGTAACATTTTCACTCGATTCATTTTTATTTCAAAAATTATGTCTTTTTTAAAGATTTTTCCTTTTTTTTTTTCAAGATTGCTTGGCCTTTATGTCTAAAATAAATGTTAACAGTAAGAAAATATAGTTTACTATCCATTCACAAGATATTTTTTCTCTAGGTCAATTATTACTTAAGAATTGAGACTTACGACATTTAGTTTCGAGCTCGAACGCGATCAAAGAGCGCACGCGGTATTCAACTTTATTGTGGCTAAAATAGCGTCTAGCACAATAGCGGTCTACCGGTCTCTCAGTGCCACGCCGTGCGCCGTTGAGAGAGGGTCTGTGTCGCACGCGGGCGCGTCCATTAGGTTTTTATTTTGGAGTTATTTTAATAAAATTCATAATATATAATATCGCTATAGAATGGGAAACAAAGATAATAAAAGATTTGTTCAGAAGAGAAAGAAAGTCGAACGTTTGAAAAATATTGCAAGAATCATTAGAGAAGCAAAGCAGTAAGTATTTTTTTTTTATTATGTACATAGGTACCTACTTAAATATTATTTTGACGAAACATCTATTCTAAAGTATAAAATTGTATGACACCGTCATGTCGATATTTATACAATTTTATACTTTAGACTATGGTAATACGGTCCTTTTTTTAATGGAGCCAGTAAATTCCTCGAAAATGTATCCGTTCGGTTTCGGTCTAAACCACAATGAACCTACCTACATACTTCTAGATACCTCTATGATGATCTGATAAAGATTTTATTGAAGACGTTCTTATCAAAACTACTGCTAATAATATTGCATGCACCTGCAACCTAGCGCGTGAGTTCTAGGCCAGTTGCATTGGAGATTTTGAGAACATAGGAAACTATGGAGACGATTTGATTATTATAAATAAATATTGTGTAACAATATTATTGTGTTGTTTTTGCTTATATTTTTTAACATATACAGAAGGTATAATTTTAATCACCCTTAACCTCCTAAGAGGTTGGAGAGAGATGGTAAAAATCAATTGTTCCCTACATTTATTTTCGCATAACTCGTCAAAATTGAAGGTATAGCTGAGAGTTGTTCATAATGATGAGTGCAATGACCCCTTAAGAGAATAACAGTGATTAAAGTTACACTTTATATATTATTAAATTGTTGAAGATGTTATATCCGAATAATGACTAATAAGTAAATACTTTCTTAGGAAAAAAAATGAAGACAAATTTCTCGAATGTGATCCGGGACAAGGAAAGTTATTGGAGACGCCTTCTCAATTGCATTATCTAGTTTCCATCCCTGCGAATTACGAAGATAAGTAAGTACTTCTAATTATTTTGAATAATAATCTTGTTAAATCGTCTATCTTGTCTCGAATATTATTGTTTTTTTTTTAATATATATATGACGATAATGGTGATAAGAATTATATTTTTTTAAGGTCTGATCGTAGTGATGAAAACAGACATGGGAATTCTTCGCCGTCGTCTAGCCTCGTGCACGAACCTCTATTATCAAATATCGATCGTGACAAAAACAACATTTCCACTAATACTATTTCCAATAATAACAGTAACGAGGTAAGAATGAGGCTCATACTTGATACAGAAGAACTCGTTGCCAGCTCGACATGCTTAAAGTCAAAAACAGCTTGTTTGAATAGTTCAGCTATCTACTCAGTTTTACATTTTATGACTAAAACTTTATTACGTTTTCAGATCGAAGTCCAAGAAACATTTGATTTACATAAAAATGGAAATTGCCCATATGAGGTACAAAGCTACGGTGAAAATGTAAGTTTCAGCTCAATTCCCGGACTTTTTACTTTAAACAGTATGTGGACAAAATGAGTTCTTATTATTTATCATAACTACTTATTTTATAATTATTTTGTTATTTATAATTATTTTGTTATTTCAGGTATGTAATGTGCTAACTGGAAGACGTATTATTGATATACAGATTTTTTTTGATAAATTGAAAGTGGTTGCTGACCACAAATCTCTTTTTAACTGTGGATTAAGCTCGATTAAATTGGTTTCTGAACACCAAAATGGACTTTTTTCCCGGCTTAACTTGCAGTGCATGATGTGCAATAAAAAATTTCAAATGGAGGCAACGGAACAAAACGTCAATAAAGACGCTGTAGCTGGAATACTAGCAAGTGGCGGTGGTCATGCTCAATTAAAGCAATTCACAGCTGCTGTCGATCTTCCCGAAATTAAGGAGAAGAATTTCCTTAAACTTCAAGATCAAGTGGCGGATGACTGGGAATATACCGCGTGGGCTGAAATGAAAAAAGCTGCAGAAATAGAAAGAGAAGCCGCATTAAAAGAAGGCCGCGTAAATAAAGACGGCATAGCAGTGATAGACGTCATCGTAGATGGTTGTTGGTGTAGACGATCGTATCAAACGAATTATGCTGCCAATTCAGGATGCGCAGCTATAATAGGCAGACGTACGGGTAAAGTCTTATACATGGCAGTAAAAAACAAGTACTGTTGAATTTGTCAAAAAAGTGGAAATGTTACAAAAGACCATGTATGTTACAAAAACTACGACGGGCCATCTACAGGCATGGAAGCAACAATTATAGCAGAAGGTTTCAAAAAATCTATTGAAATGCACAACATTATTTATGGACGATTTATAGCAGATGGCGATAGCAGTACCTACACAAAAATTATTGAGTCACGCCCCTACGCAAACATTACAGTCGAAAAGATTAACTGTAGAAATCATATTTTGCGCCGATTTTGTAATAACATGCAGAAACTCATGACCGACACACGTTACCCTATAAAAGACAGAAAGCTAGTTAGTAAACTAAAAATTTTGACAGCTCGCAAATATATCTGTGATGCAATTAGAATTAACAAGCCAGACAAAAACTGCGACAACTTGCATCACGACATAAATAATTCAGTGTATCATGCTTTTGGAAAACATTCCAAGTGCAAAAGAGATATATGTTCGCACACTGACAATATTACCACGCAATTTGACGCTTCTAGTCTCTGGCAAAGAATAATAATGCTTGCAGCTAACGTTGCTTCGCATTCCAGGAGTCTCATTGAGGACGTCGACAGCAACGTTGTTGAACAGTTCAATGGCGTTGTTGCTAAGTTAGTTGGTGGTAAACGTATTAATTACTCCCAACGTCGTGGCTACCAAACTAGATGCGCCGGTGCTGTAATATCGTTTAACACTGGGAAACTTTTATCAACTGTACACCGAAGTACTCATAATAATACACCCAGAAAAGCATTAAAAAAATACGAAGAAACAATTTGTAAGAAAAGAGAAAGAAATAGGCTAGCACAACGAAAAAAGAAGCGCCATTTTGCTAAGTTTCAGCCTTCGGATAGCAATTATGGTGAAAATGCAGAACAACCAGATATGGATCCGACGACTTTCGAAATAGCGAAAAAAACTTTTCTAAAAAATTTAGAAAAGACAGAAGAAGAACGGGCTCACATCACTAAGCAAACAATTTTGCAAAGTGAATGTGGTGAGTGGCTTGAGCTAAGACGCAACCTTTTGTAAAGTCGCTTTTGTAAAGGCTTCCAACTTTGGTAAAGTCGTAAAAAGAAGAAAGACCAATAGCTGTAGAAATATAGTGAAAAATATGTTGTACGGAGCTCCTATAGACCATGTTTCGTCTATACAACATGGTAGACAACACGAGGCGGTGGCTTTAGAACAATTATCTAACCTAAAAAATATAAAAATTGATAAATGTGGACTATTTATCGACGAAGTCCTTCCGTTTCTAGGGGCTACTCCGGATGGAATCACCAATGATATGGTCGTTGAAATAAAATGTCCCATAGCCCCTTTTAAAATGGGAATCGATGCTGCAATTGACCAAAAGAAAGTTCATTTCTGGAAAAAAAACCAAAATGGTGAAGTGAGTATTATGTTAAAAACTAGGTTCAAGGTATTATAAATACAGGAACATACACGGACAGACAGACATACATACATACATACATACATAAATACATACTAACTAAAAACATTACCGGTTTTTGGCCTCACTGCAGTCGGATAATTGGTGATATGTATTTTTATTTTCAGATAAATGTATGCAAAAAATCTGACTGGTATTATCAAGCTCAAGGTCAGATGCATATAGCAAAAAAAACAAAATGCCTATTTGCCGTTTGGTATGGAGATAACAAATTCAAAATTGAAGTACTAGAAAAAGATGACGAATTTTGGAAAAAGAAAGAAAAAAAAGAAAGAAAGAAAAGACGTTTATTTCACCGAAAGCGACGCACAAAACACAAAATTAAAAGGAAATAACTTAAAAACTAACTACAAACTAAATAACAAAAAGGAAATGGAACCTAAACTAGTCTCTTTTTATATGGATTGTCTGCTGCCCGAGTTGGTAGATCCACTGTATCCTAAAAAAAAAATGATTCGAGATCCTGAATATGTCCGAAAACGAACAATGCAAGATGAAAATAGCTCAGAAACCGCAAATAATATATCAAATGAGCCAGTATCGAAGTCAAGGAGGCTAGATTTTTCTAAATTTTAAATTAAAACAATTTTGTCATTTCATCATGTTTATGTCGTGGCCAGATCATAGAAATTGATCACTTCATGACATGGTCGACTAAAACTGGCCAGATCACGTAAACGCTAACATTTGATGATATTTCAAACCTCGTTTGACTATATTATTGATGTAGGATTTATATGACAGTAAAAGGTCTGTAAAAAGTTGGCCAGACGGGGATTAAAATATCATCAAACTTTAACGTTAAAAACGATCTGACCAGTTTCAGTTGACCATATCATGAAGTGATCAATTTCTATGATCTGGCTACGACATTTAAATATCGATACCTATCACATCTGCGAAGTTTCGCTTGCTAATGTAATTTGACCCTGTATAATATGTATGTCAAATTAAATCGGTGTAGATAACATAATAAACCAAATAATAATAATAATTTGATGTTTTTTTGGGTCATCAACCGCAGTGTAGTTGAAATATAATTTAAAAGAGAAAACAGTTTTTTTTTTTGTAGTTTAACAGGCGTGATGGATCTCGATATCTAAATACGATTTTAAAAAAAGCAGATTTCTCGACTCATACTTCAAGCAGTCAAGTACTAGTTTATATCAAATAAAAAAGTAACACCATTAGTTTGACGATGTTTTGTGTATGTGTAGTTAGTGTTGAATAAAAATTTCATAATTGCGAAAACTTTTTTATTTCATAAAACTAAATAAAGGTGTCTCTATTCCATCTATGTTCGCTATTCTAAAAGTTACAATATTCGGGCGACGCGCGACGTTCGTCTCGCTCGCGGGAAATGAAGCGCGGAGAGTGGCGGGGTGCATGGGGCGGAGCTTGCGTAGAAATTATTTTAGAGTGCCTGGTCTTAACTAACGAGTTATAAATCAAAGTGCGCAATTTATTTGGTATACAATTTGCTACTTTCTGTAATGCTCCCAATAACGATGTTAATTTACTTCTGAGATGGTCTATGTGTAATTTGCAAGTTAGTTTTTCATCTACCCTTAATCCAAGATATGTTTCGTTGGTTAATCGTTTTATAATTTCGTTATTTATTTAAAGAGGCAGGAAGTCCAGTATACGCTTATTTTTGGTGGTAAAAATCATGAATGAGGTTTTCAACGTATTAATTGTGAAAAGGTTGTACTTTAACTACTCGTTTAATAGATCAAGGTCATGTTGTGCGTCCTTTATAATGTTATGAATTCATTTGTCAAAGTAAAAGAGACAGGTGTCGTCTGCATATAGTGTTAAGTGTCCTGTTAACCCTATTTTATTAATGCTATTTATATTAATTAGAAAAAGTAACGTACTGATTATTGAACCTTGAGGCAGCCGTATGAAATATTTTGGACCGAGCTAGTGTGAGTATTTCCCATTTAAAGAAAAAACTAAAGAAAAGTAGGTGCCCATATTAGTCAATTAAAAAACTCGCCGTAGTAAGGGATTTTCTAAGTGTAAGCCCTTCAAAGAAGATTTTGGTTTTATTGCACCCAAAAAACATACAGATACAAATATATTGGGACAGCTCATATACAAAGGCGAGCTTAACTCACAATTCGATTTTGTTATAGCTACTTCAGTGCGATAAAGAGCTTGTTTTTCTTGTTAGTTTTTTTTTTGGGTTAGATACTAGGTCCAATTTAATGGTACTGTAGCGGCATCAATGCTGACACAAGAAAAACAACGGAGCAAATCTACATCGCAACAAAAAGAACTGGGACGCCATCTATCCAACTAGCAGTGAACTACTAGGTTGAAATCCTGCATAGCGCAAGCAGATTTTACCGTGCGATTTAAACATATACATCAGCCCGAATATCAACTATTGGGCAGTTGCCCGCCAGACACAACAACTGTCTGGTAGGAGGATCCTCCCTTTACAATGGAGGTATGCGGGACTTTACTCTATGTTTCACATACCTCTAAAGAACGACGAGTTGCGAAAGATTCCCCTGCGGAGAAAATACGTATTTTGGAACCCTTGAAATCCTTCTCAGGTTATGTTGTTTGTGCACGAGAAATTTATTCATATGCATGTAAATATTCCAGGAAGGGTACACAAGTAAACAAAAAATTCCAATTTGTTTTTGCTGCATTATTGAAAACAATTTTAGGAGAATATTCTAAAGATCATCATCACTGTCATCCCATTAGTGAAACCGTTCATTTAGGTCTAGTCAATTTGAATAATCCCTTTTACACTTAACAAATATTACAAATAGATTGATTTGTTAGTTCAATTTTCATCCTTTGTGATTGTGCTTAAAACTTGACCTTACAAAACCTCCAATTATTTAAAACCAGCTGACCCGTGCCCACTTCGTTGGGCGGTATTTTTCGGGTTAGTATATAGGCTATGACACTCACAAATAACGTAGATTTCTATTGGTAAAATAATTTTCAAAATCGGTTCAGTAGATCCAGAGTTCACAACATCACAAACTCACAAATTTTACATCTTTATAACATTAGTAAAGAAGTACAGATAATATATCTCTCATTCCTAACTATACATTCTAAGCTTTTCGTCTATGTACATGGCGTAAATTACATTAAAACTTTATGTCGGTAATAGATATTCTGAGTTTAGCTTGTCCATACTAATATTATAAATCTGAAGGGTTTGTTTGAGGGAACGCGCTAATCCCAGTAATTCTATTTTGCCCACGACTTCGAACGTGCATATGTTTTCTATTCCCGTAGGAATTTCGGAAAATCCTCTCTTAGTGCTCTTTTACACTCCCAAGGGACCTACATGCCAAATTTCAGCTATTTACGACTGGTAGTTTCAGCTGTGCGTTGTCAGTCAGTAACGGCAGAATTTTATGGGGAATTAAACATATATAGAATTTCTCTACTCCCTGAGCAACACCTCCCTTCTCTACTTCAGGTTTTTTCTATTTTACCCTAAAACTATTTCAGACCTATTACTGAAGGACTATTGACTATTTGAGACCTTACTGCCCACACGATAAGAAGAAGACTGAAGGAGCCTAGTTCATCCCACCATCTCTGTTTGGGTTTGAAGCGAAGTCGCTTACTATATTATTTGAAACAATACGCATTGCACTCACTGAGTCATTCGGTAGTGAATTTGGCCCATTGGTAATTAGAAACTTTTTATTTGAATTTAGGCCGCATTAAAACAAAAAAAGGGAGAATAACTACAAAAAACTGGCCAAGTGCGAGTCGGACTCGCGTGCAAAGGGTTCCGAACGAATTTAATTTTTAAACATGATATTTTAACAATACAGACTTCTTATAAGTTTTCCTGTAATCTTTAGGTGAAGATCTATTATCTCCATATTTTTTTAAATTTTAGGCTTAGTAGTTTCGGAGATAAGGGGGGGAATGGTCATTTTTCGACTAATTTTTTGAATAACTTCTAAACCACTTATTTAAAAATTACGAAAAAAATATAATTAAAACTCTCACAGTAAGCCCTTTCATTTAATATGTCACACAATATTGTTCAAAAAACTTTTTTTTGTAATTTTCTAGTTTGACCCCCAAAAGTGACCCCCATACTAAAAATTTAATGATTTACATAACGCGTTCGTGTTTGGGTCATAGAAGTCCCCATGTGTACAAAATTTCAACAGAATCGGTTTAGTGGATCCGGAGAAAACTGGCTGTGACAGACGGACAGACAGACAGACACCCAAGTGATCTTATAAGGGTTCCGATTTTTTTTCGGAACCCTAAAAATTGACAATAATTACTCAACTTTTGCTTGACAACTTTATTGCGCTGTATATTATAATATAATTAGATGTGACGGATCATTTCTTCCACTTTGATAACAGGACGCGCCTTGTGAATATTCAACAGCACCTAAACATTTGATACCTACAAACTCAGAATATTACAGAAGGCCGGGTCCACAACTGTGAAATTACCATGAGGCTTAATGAAAAAATAATTTGCGTGTAGCCCAATTGGAACCCCAAAAGTCTGATAAAATTGATCGTACATCCGGTAAGACTGAAAGCTGACTCCGACATTGTTTAAACGGTAGATGTAGATGGCATTGGGGTTGCCATTTCATTCACTGTCTACTTTAGACATGTACGGTCAGGTCAGCATGCCATGAACCAGCTTATCCCTTGCTGTCCTCCCCAAAACGACGCTACTGAGCCGAGGTCCGGACCCCACAGAGGCTGCCCTCAGCGAGCGGAGTTGTAGGCTTAAGTTTTGGTGCCTTGGCTGGGGGCCTTAGATTCATGTGAGGCCACCACAGGCTAGCCCGGTTGAGCAGTAAACACCCTTAGCGAGGTGAACTGCGAGAGGTCCCGACAAAAAAAAAACGGTCAGGTCAGAAGTGTAGTAGCACTACCACTTATTTTTGGATGGAATATCATCAAATGACTCCTTCCGCTCTGGACGGAGTGGAAGGGGGTGTCAGAGTTTTACTGAATAAAACCCACCCTGGTTCCTCCAAATGCCCTTTGCGTTCCCGGGCCGCGGGGACTCTTTCGAACAAATTTCGCAACCCTGACAGGAGTAGCACTACTCCTTACGTACACAACTTTGCAATACAAATGGTCACTTAAAATCAATTTATAAAACACAGCACTACAGTCCATATTTGAATTGGTTGCGACAGATGTAAATTATCTCGAATTATTAAATCAGGTAGCCTTCTGTACTATCCTGGGCTATAACTCCAAAGTTAATATCTGGCTTTACGAGTTAGATATTATCTATTCTTTACTCACATGTAAAATGTCTCGGCTTTATCTTTCTCGGTTTTGTTGGAATTCACTTTATTGTTGCGTGTAACAGGCTCTTTGCACCCATTTTATTTAAACTGCTCTTTAGATTTCATGTCTCTTAAGATACTTCTTACTAAAAACAACCTCAGCAGGATTATTTATACCAGAAGTAGTTTGACGTTTTCTTTTAATAGTAATAATTATTTGGATCCTACATGATTTTATCTGAATATGTATCCTACAGGATTGTCACAAGTCGAAAATATTTGGGATTCACCACTTGAAATTTCGGTAGCACATGTGAATACTTTATTTTATTACTTTTTGAGAATGGGTTACGCACGTTGTTCTTGGCCCTTAGCTCATTAGTTTAAGTTAGAAACATGAATTTCGTGAAAAAGACTACGTACTACTTTCGTAAATAATTTATCATAAGGATTCGCACATAGGTATTTCTAATGCCTTTTTCCCACGGTTTCGCTTTGGTGGCATTTTACACGAATCTTATACTTTCCTGGAAATAAAAGTAGCTTATGTAGCAAACAGCGACTTTTTATATTACTGAAATAATTTTTGAAATCTTATCTATATGTACATTCGAAGATTACCAACCAGCAAAAATCTTTACCACTTTGTGATATTGTTAACATAATTGCACTGTTTGCCTTGAATTGTCTCTAAACGATTTGCGCATAAACGGTACCACTACTATTTAAGCCATAATACTATAATTAGCCTAGTACAGAAAATTCTCGCTAAAACGGAACATACTAATTTTGGGTAGAAACTCAAACAATACCTTTGTTTAGAAGTCAAGCAATGAAGGCGATTATTTTTTAACAGAATTTCTAACACATGCTGGTCGTGAAATGTATTTAGGAACATTTGAGACTGTTGGGTTTAATATTTAGCTAGTGTATAAAATTTTGTTTTATGCTATAAACTACAAAATATTTCTTAATATCAAACGATTATTAAAACACTGGCCAATAGCGTGTTGGGCCACGTGCAGTGTAGGGTTCCGTAGTTACACGTCACAATTGTAACATTTTGTAGGTTGGTTGACAATTACTTGTTAACTTGTAAAGCCTACTTAGCTGTTATAGTTTTCCTTTTGGTTTCGTTATAATGATACTACCATTATTTTTTCACGTCTCTAAAAACAACCGTTTCGCTGGCAGAGGAGGGGGGGGGGACACTTCAACAACATAAACACCAACCACACCAAATAAATTTTTCTTCAAGAACTTTTTTACCACTTTGTCGGCGTGATTTTCATACCAAATACCAACTTTCTAGGCCGTCTCTGAGCTAACCCGCAAACAGACAGAGGGACATGGCGAAATTATTAGGGTTCCTTGTTCACTACAGAACCCTAAAAACTAAAGGCTGATGACTGTCATTAATTCTAGTCCTCCAAACTTAACAGACAGATGCGGTGCTGAGGAGTTTGTTTACCCACTTCTTCCATCCAGCTGAGACACTAGGAAGTGGTGACAGGCAGGCATTATGGGGACTGTCTTTTTGTAAACATTGACGTGCAACAAGTACTGGCACCGAGTCTCATCTGAATCAATGACTTTGATTTTGATTTACAGGAGAAAATATATATTTTTTATTTTTAATCCTCTGTATTTTAGCATTAATGTCGTCATCATAATTTATTGCACCTAATTAAATATACCATCGTACTCATATCAACAGCGTATGAAACTCCAACTCCATCCGTATCATTACACTTCCTATTCCCTCGGTCATTGTTCGAGTTAACTCCTTTTGTTACATAATACACTCCTGGCCATACAACTGTACCCAGTATAATCCCGAGGAAGCACTACTGACAGTACCTTTACTAACTTGATTAATTTGCTACATATTTCAGTCTTTGTGTCCTGTTATTCTTGGTCAGATTATAACGGCACGATTTTGAACTCGGAACTGTATTTGCTGTTTCTGTGGATTTGCTTTGATGTTCAGGATATTACTTTGTGTACGTAAGGAAATACAAACGTTGACTCAAATTACTTTTTGTTTTGTACAAGTAGATATCATGTTTTTATAAAAACAGCCCTAGTGCGAGTCGGACTCTCAAACGATGGGTTCTGAACCATAAACCGAAAAAAATAGTTTCTTGTATGGGAGCCCCTTCAATTTTTAATTTAATTTGTTTTTGCGGCAACAGAAATACACACTCTGAAAAGTTCAACTGTCTACCTATTACGATTCCTGAGAAACAGCCCGCTGACACACAAATGGACGGATGGACGGAAAGCAGAGGGTTCTATTAGTTACTCTTCGAGTATGTAACCCTAACAACTCGCCATAAAAGTAACAACTACAAACTATCGATGCATTTATTTACTACCAAGAAACATTGGTGTGTAATATTTTGCAGGAGCACATTTTGCTTTTCTAGTTTGATCACCGTAGTAAGGCCACCGTAATTTATTTGACACATACGGATACACACAGTAAAGGTACAATAAAAGAAAACTTAATTTTAAAACTAATAACATGTGTGCCCCGTGGCTGCGCCAAATATGTCCAGTTCAGTTCAGAAAACTAGATGCTGCCTGACGCTGGTGTTCAACTGCACCTTACGCTGAAGTGTACGGATGTAAACAAGTTTTTTAAGGTATTAATTATACTGATAAATATTAAATATGTTAATGTGTAGTAAACGATAAACAATAATTTAGTGTCTAGTAACAGATAGTGTGTAACAAAAATTAAAGAAAACATTTGAAACAAGAAGCACAAAAGTGTTAATACACGCAAAAAAAAATTGTTTAGCAACACAAAAACAAACCAAGTTTCGTGCGATTTCTAACCCAGATATTAACTTCTTTTAAGAACTTTGTTGTATAAGTGATTGATCACGTGACAATTCGACAGTGTTTGTCAATCCCATATATTTTTTACATTTTGACAATCGCCTTCGCCACGTTACAGTTGACAGAATGTCACTTGTCTTGCCGGAGCCCTTGGTGAGGGTCGTGGGTAGCCGATGGACACAAGACGCACAGGACCGGTTGCTGTGGTGACACTTGGGGGAGGCCTATGTCCAACAGTGGACGTCTTTCGGCATTATGATAATGATGATGTTACGTACGTACATAATTTCGTACATTTTCTGCGCAGCAACAAATTAGCAAGCGATTTTAGATTCCAAAGTTTCGTAGGTATAACAAGTATAAACTCAAATATAAACACATTCAAGAGAAATTCCTCAGGGAAAATTGCCACAAAAGAGAAAAACGTCGGAACTCTAATTGTATAACTTTTGAAGGAAATAGATACATTTTCGTCAACATAATGATGAAAATATTGGGCAGATTCAGCTGTTTCCTTCACAAATAAGTATTCTGTTGTGCTGTCAACACTTCAAAAACATTGTCATGAAACTTAGGTACTTTTTAGCTAGATTTACAGCTGGTGTGTCTTTCGAGCAACTTTAAATTGTTTTGGCAATCTGAAAACTCCTTATAGTATATTGGCTTTAATTGAGGTTACAATAAGTATCAAATAAAACATGCATAAGATCAGATTTTTCTTTAATTTATTTTTTCATCATTACACAATTATGAATATAAATGGATAAAGATGGATGGAGAGGGAGAGGGAGGCCAAGGAATAGATGAATGAATTCTGTAATATGAAAGAAAAGGAGTTAGAGATAGTTTGACGCCTGACAGGCCAGAATAGAAGAAAATAACATGTTGCGCCGACCCCAAGTAATACGGGATAAGTGCAGGAAGATGATTTTTAGAAAATTATGAATACAGTTCATGTTGCTCTACCATCAACTAACCTAACCTACTACTACTTACTCATTCTGATTGAAAATACCTTTACATCAAAGCAGCCATTGCTACTGTGTTCACGAATCTCATTTCAGTTCCAGCCAATCACCACAAGAAGCATAGAGGCATCAAGGTGAAGGCCGACGAATACTACACCACTTATCAACCCACTGATGTCACTTATAGTGATGGAGGAGACTTCGAGTGGCTAGATAGGGCACATATTCGTAATGTCGAGTTGCCCAAAACATTTGGTCCGGAAAGATCGGACAATACCCGTAGTGAGGTATTATTTCCTTTAATCATATTCTTTACTAGCTTCTGCCTGCAATTTTGTCTAGGTAGACTTAAAAATTGGGCTCAGAATGAAAGTAAAAATGTCTATTCTTTTAAGAACTGAATAATTTAAACTAACATATTTTTTTAATGTTAATCATGTATGGACCAGTAAGTGAGTAGACCATTAAATTCTGTTTCAAAATACATGTTTTAGGGCCCACGCTGAGAATATTTTCCTTATTTCAAAATAAGGAAAAGCAATTAATTAATTATAATTACTTTGTAAGTAACCAGCTCTCTTCTGAGCACATTCTTGAGACTGACATTAATAGCTCTTTCATTACTTTCATCTACACGAAAATCAAAGCGTTTTCCTTCATATGTTCTAAAACTCATTTATTAATTTTCAGTTGGTGGCAGCCAAGCATCATGTCAAATCGGGGCACGGCTTTCATTCACGCTAAATTCAAGCAAGTCTTAATCAAAAACCTTGACGTTTTTTCGGAAGTACAGAAAATTGTAGTAGTAAACAGTGCCTAATATAATATTTTCAATCGCTAACATTTTCAATTTTCATTTGACCCTAGATACCTGTGTAATTAAACGGAATTTTAGTCAAATATTCATTTAAATTAATTCTATTAGGTAATTATTAAACGCATAACGCTGCGTTATGCAATGCTGAACACATAATATACAACGTGTTACAGAATAAACGCTATTGGCCCCTTAAGGGGTATTCCCCTTAAGGGGTCATTGTACTCATTATTATGATCATCTTTTACTATGGTACCAACCCCGAAATCGCGAACAAAAAAAACAGCTGTTCAGTATATTTTGTCGACCTAAGCGCAAAAATTTATGGGGCAGTCAATTTTTTTTCGCGCTTTCAATGTTGGTCCTTACAGTGAACGTATTCATAACGATGAGAACAATAAACCATTAAGAGACACTGCGTTTATTCTGTTACACTTTGTATACGTTTGAAATAGTCTATATTAGTCTTTCGTTCTATGACAATCCAGCGGTGAAGAGGATTTTGTGACCGACATCTCATGCGTTATACGCAACGTTATGCATTTCGGTCAAGGCACTAACTATAGAATAGAATAGAATACTCTTTATTATGTACACCACATAAGTTACAGAAAAGATAGATGAGAAACATTACATAGGGTGACACAATGGGCGGCCTTATCGCTAAAAGCGATCTTTTCAAGACAACCTTTGGATGGATTCTAAAGAAAAAAAGGAGATACAGTACTGTAGGTAGTCTTAGGTGTACTATTTATACAAACATCAATACATACTAAATAGATAAATTTATACAATGATAATTGTGAGACAATAGCAGAGAACTCTAGTAACAGACGCTTTAAAGAGAGAGATAGTGGTTCATGACCAAAGTTTTAAAAATGGACAAAGATTGAGCCCGCCTTATCGACACAGGCAAGGCATTCCATAACCTCACTGCTCGAATCGTGAAAGAATTGTCATAGAAGGTGGTGGAATGCATCGGCATTTCTAGTCTCAAGTTTTCCGATGACCTCAGATATCTATTATGTGTGTCATGAATGAACTTGAATCGTTCTTTAAGTTAAGAGGGGGTTGTAGGATTGAACAGAATACTGTAGAGCAGAAATAAAATATGAGAATCCCGGCGAAGACGTATGGGAAGCCACTTGAGTTTTGTCCGAAATTCAGAAATGTGATCATATTTGCGCAAGCCAAATATAAATCTTATACAAAGGTTTTGAAGACGCTCAAGTTTATATAGTTGTGCCTGAGTGAGATCGAGATAACTGACATCAGCATAGTCAAGGATGGGAAGCAGAAGGGACTGTGCAAGCGCAGTTTTAGTGGCAGTAGGAAGGAAGTTCCGCAATCGTCTAAGGGACCTGGCAGATGCAAAGATTTTGCGGCTTACGTCCTGGAGCTGTGGACCCCAAGACAGATGTTTATCGATCCGAACCCCAAGATTCTTAACTTTCTCACTTAAAGGAATTGTAGTTCCATTAAACTGAACCTGGGGAAGTTGTGACCAATTAACTTTCGGAAACATCCTAGAACTACCTACAACAATGACTTGGGTCTTTGATGGATTAACCCGCAGACCATTGGCCTCACTCCACTCACTAATTGTAGCCAAATCCTTGTGTATTGCATTCATTGCATCAACTAAGTTTGCAAGGTCAGCTTGTTGGTAGATTTGCAAATCGTCTGCATAAAGGTGGTAGGATAAGAGAAGGTTTTTGGAGATAGCGTTTATAAATATTGCGAAGAGTAAGGGAGATAAAACGCCACCCTGAGGTACACCGGCAGTTATATAACACCAGGAAGAGTTAAATTCTTCTATGCATATACGTTGCCGGCGGCCATACAGGTAACTGCGAAACCAGTCAATCACCGTCGGAGATATGTTAAGCGAGCGAAGTATGCCAAGCAAGATGTCGAAATCGACAGTATTGAAGGCATTACTAAAGTCTAGCAAGCAAAGAACCGTCAGATTACCGCGCTCCATGCCTAATCGTATATCATCGGTTACGTTCACTAATGCTGAAGCGGTGCTATGACCAGGACGAAATCCGGATTGATAAGGATTCAGCAGACTATTCTTACAAAGAAAAGCACTGAGCTGATTGTGGACAAGGCGTTCGAGGACTTTGGATAGGAAAGGCAAGATGGAAATAGGACGGTATTCGGAAAAAGATGTAGGATTTACCTTTTTCGGTAAGGGAGTGATTTTGGCGTCTTTCCAAGTTGATGGAAAGACCCCATGGGATATTGAGTAGTTAAGGATATAGCATAAGATAGGGAGGATTTCGTCGAGAACAGGGAGTATCATCTTTCGACTGACACAATCACTGCCAACTGCGTTAGAAGTGATTGAAACTATGCTCTTCTTAACATCACAATCAGAGAATTGACTAAAAATAAATGGGGAATAATCCGGAGCTGGAAGGTTTGAAAGGAAATTTAATGTTGTTGCTTTCGAGGTCCCATTACATGAGGACGAAGACGAGAAGTGTAGATTCAGCTGATCAATATCAAGGTCTTCAGGAATAGTTTCTTGGCGAGATTTCCCAACTCCTATGGATTTAAGAAATTTCCAGACTTTAGCTGGGTCTCCGTTTTCAACTGAATTGTGAATATGGCGTCGTTGGGCATCTCTACACACCTTATTGCAGCGATTTCTAGCATCCACGAGTTTCTCCCAGTTCGACGACGAGGGACGACATTTAAATTTAGATTTTGTAGCAGCTTTCTTGTTAATTAAGTTTTTAATATCACTTGTTAGCCATGGTGCCGGTAGATGTTTCATTTTAATTGCACGCACGGGAGCGTGAATATCATATAGCTGCACAAGGTTGTCCGTCAACAGGCTCACTTTATCGTCAATTGACGCAGCGCTGAACAGAGGTGCCCAGTCAATGCTGCTGGCATCTCTTCGGAGATCATCGGCATTCATTCCACTAAAATTGCGCTGCAGGAGAATTTTAGGTTTTGCCTTAGGAGGTCGAATTTTGTACGAGAGGAAAATAAGATCATGATAGGAAAACATGTCAGCTGGGTACTGACCATGCTTTCCAACATGTTGAAGAGAGGAAACAATAATAAGGTCTAAAAGTGAAGGATTACAATTTGGAAAATGGTGTGTGGCACTTAAGGGAAGAATAGATAAGTTCAAAGATAGAAGTGCTGATTGAAGAGAAGAGGAGCGGGAATCGTTCTTCAATAAGCAAGTATTGAAGTCCTCCATGATGATTGTATGACTGTAAGAGGGCATTAGGTTTTCTAAGATGTGTTCAAAAGAGGAGAAGAAATTTATACGAGAAGAAGGGCTGTAATAAACGCCTAGAAGAATTTTTGTTAGGTTCAGGGTAACTTCCAAAAAGAGGTGCTCGCACGCGTATGACAGAGGAGGTTGTGCTGACATATCAATAATTGAAAAAGGAATATGCGGTCGAAGGTATATGGCAACCCCACCCCCACCGCCACGCGCGCGGTCATTTCTTATTAGTTGAAAACCCGGCAAGGAATAGGACGTAGAGGGGAGACATGGTTTTAGCCAAGATTCGGAAACAAGGATATGGATGTTCTTACAGTCAAGGGAAGCTAGCATGTCAGAATAGTGAGCCGGAATACTTTGCGCATTTATATGGACTACATTAAAATTCTTCGGAACATCGGAATATTGGGATTCAAGCGACTCAGCAAGGGACGGAAAACTAACAAAACTGTCATCATCACTACTTGCAGAAGAAAAGGTTTCATTTTCACTGCCGTCATTACTAGCTGACATCGAAAATATTTATAAATTAACAATATTATAAAAAATAAATTACTAAAACTAAGTTTTCTAAATAAAAATAAAATAAAATAGGGCAATTTTATCCACCCGCCAGTTGTGTTTTAAATCTAAAACATGCTTAAACAACACAAGTAAGCAATAAGCACATTAATCTCGTCATCCGGGCAAGCAGTAACATACTACAAATAAAGCAAATAAAAAGAAGAAAAGCAAAGCATAAAATAATAAGAAATTAAAGATAACCCAAGCAACAAAACTAAAATACCGGGCGCACTGTCAACCTGTTTCTGAACGTAAAGATTGGATTTTAATGACAAGTTAGAGAAATGTCAAGTTGACAGCTGCCAGTGGAAAATAAATAAACATTGAGAATAAAAGTGAAATAGATTGCGGGTTAGCTTGATACTAGAAAAAGAAAAGGTAAAGGTAGAAGAAATCGGGATACAATTAATGGAGAGGGGTACTTACAACATGTGAAAAAGAAACCGTTACCCGGACTACGGAACAATCTTTGAAAAAAAATGGAGCAAATCACTTTTTTGCAGCACGCCGGGCCTTCTTCGGTGCCGGCGTCGGTGACGGTGACGACAACGTCGATAGTGCGGATGCGACAGGGGAATCGGGTTTTTTTCTGGCTATCTCTATTTCATTGAGTTCTTCGATAGAACGTATCCGATGCCGGGTGCCGTCAGTACCGAGAACATAGATAAGGCCCTGTTTCGTCCAGCATATGGTCTCACCGAGCTTTTCCCTCGCCGACATGAAGAGCTGATGCCTTGATCTAGTTAGGAACTCTGACAACGTGATCCCAGTGCCCTTTAATTTGGTTTTCGCAAACCAGACACTATCCCTGACCATGATGTCCCGCAGCTTGCAAAGAATGGGCCTTGGTTTGCTGGCACCTGTTGATCTACCCATCCGATGGCAGCGTCCGACATCCGCAATAGTAAAATCTGGCAGCTTGAGGTGACACCGCACAACTTCTGCTACCACCTGCGCAGTATCCTCCTTGGCCTGCTCCGTGACACCATGCAGCAGAACCATCTTCCGCCGACTCCGCATCTCGAGGTTGTTCACTCCTTGAGCTAATGCCCCTAACTGACGTTGAAGACAGCTCAATGCATCAAGGATGAACTTCTTGAATGAAGCGAAGTCTGCAACCAACCCATCTGTGCTGCAAGATGTGCCCGTAGGGTTTTTCTGTAATTCTGCCTCAAAGTTTGACATCCTGTTTTGGAACAGTGTCATCATATCTGACAGTGAGACCTTCAGTGCTTCCATTGTGTGCTTCTTTGTGGTCCGGAATATCTGATCTTGGTGAAAACACTAAACTGGTGGGTACTCTAGGTTAGCATGTAAATGCATACATTTATTAACTTTATCGAGTTGTTAATTAATTTTAATTAAATTTTTAAATGAGAGCAATTTTTTCCACCAAATATAGCAACTACCCACAGGGGAAACTATTTTGGAGATAACTATTTAGGATTATTGAATAATAGTCATTTATTTAAAAAATCCTTTATCAAAAGCCAATGTGTTGTGGCAACTTATAGACTCATCTTCAAAATTGTAAAAACCACAAAAAAATGATCACCACCTGAGCTCCAATTGCCTTAGCTACACATACATTCTTGGTATTTTTCAAAAATCGCGTCGCCACAATTACAGGAATTGTGGCGACGCTTGGGGGAGGCCTATGTCTAGCAGTGGGCGTCTTTCGGCTGATATGATGATGATTTTTCAAAATCCTTAATAGATTTTATACTCATACTTTTTGATCCCTTGGCTTCAATAGTCCAGGTAACGCAAACTTATAGACTCATCTTCGAAGTTGTATGAACCAGAAAAAAAAATAACCATCTGAGCTTCAATTTCCGAAGCAGCACACAAATTCTCTGTAATTTAATCTCTCTAGCAGATGAATATCAATCAAATCAAATCAAATCAAATCAAATCGTATATTTCAAATAAACCATTTACAGGCACTTTTGAATTGTCAAAGTCGGTCAGTCAAAAACATGAAGCTATTTGCACGTTCCAAAGCGTAGATCTCTATGGAGAAGAACGTGCAAGAAACTCCACGGACACTCTTTTAAACCATGTGATGTGTTACAAAAATCTTGTTAACATTAACATTGATTGCTTCTATATGTGAGGACAATGCAAAGAACAAGAAAAACATATAAACAATTCAAAATGCAGGTACAGATTAAAATAAGCCAGTGGCAGGTAAGAGATGACCAGTTTCAACTGACGGCGCCCGTTCACGAACATGACGCGTGCATCAGCACCATCTAACTCAACCATTTTGAAGGGAATCAAATGATCCAAAACACGCGCCACCATCAGCAAAACATTTGTGTGAGCATGACAAGCTCTCAACTGCCACGCTCGTTCATGTCAAACTAATTTAATAACGAAATCTATAATTACATATGTAAATGGCTCCATAGTGCTCACATTTACAAAAAATTGAAAATATGCTTCTACGTTATACAAAACTATGGTTTCAAGTAAATAAGAAAAGAAAAAAAAAAGAAGGCTGCTTTATTGTGTATACTTTGCTAATACAATAATGCAAAGAAATGATAAATAAATGATTGTATAGGAGAACAAAAAAAGGGTAAGCATTTCTTCCAATTATCGAAAACCTAACAAGTGGACCCATGCTGCTGTGGCTGTGGAGCAGGACCGGCATTTAGCCAAGCATTTTTATCAAGGACATAATCTTCCAGTTTATAATATGCTTGTCTACATAATGTGCGTTTTATACATGTTTTAAATTTTCTCTCATTCAGTTCGAGAATATTAAGTGGTATTTTATTATAAAATTTAACACAGTACCCCATAAAAGAAGTGTGTACTTTAGCTAATCTGAATCGGGGTTGATCTAATTTGTTCCGATTTCTAGTATTAAAATTATGCCTATCACTAATTTTACTAAAAAGATGAAGATTTTTCCGAACATACATAATGTTTTCATATATGTATTGACAAGGTACCGTCATGATGTTAATATCCTTAAACAATTCCCTTAGGGAATCGCGCCGGCGGAGATTGTAAATGGCTCTGATAGCTCTTTTCTGCAGAATAAATATAGACTCGATGTCTGCAGCACGTCCCCATAATAAGATACCGTAAGACATGATACTATGAAAGTAACTAAAATAGACCAGCCTCGCGGTATCTATATCAGTAAATTGACGGATTTTTCTGACAGCATATGCTGCTGAACTTAGCCGTCCCGCAAGAGATGTTAAATGAGGACCCCATTGTAGCCTTGAGTCAAGCGTGATCCCCAAGAAAACTGTGTCATCGACGAATTCAAGTTTCTCTTGGTTCAATACTATGTCACAATTAATACTTTTAACGTTCGGTAATGCAAATCTGATACACTTTGTTTTTTTCTCATTTAAAACTAAATTATTAGCAGTAAACCAATTTTGGATCTGCTGAAGGGCGTTATTTACATCGTCAAGACTTGTGGCACGCCTATCTATCTTAAAAATTAAGGACGTATCGTCTGCAAATAACACCATTTGAGTTTGATTTTTTAAAAGATGGGGAAGATCATTAATATATACCAGAAAGAGGAACGGACCCAATATTGAGCCTTGTGGTACCCCCATTTTAACTTTCAGACCCCGTGAATTGACACCATTTATTTGAACTTGCTGCTGTCTGTCATTTAAATAAGACCTCACTAAACTGAGTGCAAGTTTACCCAGTCCGTAATGTTCTAGTTTTAGGAGCAAGGTTTCGTGATTTACACAATCAAATGCCTTGGAGAGGTCACAAAAAATTCCTATGGCATCTTGCGCCTCTTCCCACGCTGTATAAATGTGTTTTAAGAACGTGACTCCAGCGTCAGTCGTACAACGACCTTTGGTAAAACCATACTGTTGTTCGTGTAAGATTTTATTGGTGTTAAAATGATTGAGCATTTGATTGAGCATTACTTTTTCAAACACTTTGCTGAAAACCGGCAATACAGATACAGGTCTATAATTATTAGTATCTTTATTATCTCCAGATTTAAAAAGTGGTATCACCCTACTATATTTCATTATATCCGGAAAGACCCCTTGGTCAACACATAAATTAAATATTAGTGCCAAGTATGGTGCTATGGTCTCAAATATGGACGTGCACACTTTGATAGACATTCCCCATATGTCTTCAGTCAATTTAATTTTGATTTGCCGGAAAGCTTTAATAACTGTCATAGGGTTGATATGTTTGAATTGGAATTCAACCGTACAACCTGGAATGTTTGCTCTTAATAAATCAAATGAGACCTCGTGTGAAGAATTTAAAGCTTCAGTTGTTTTTGATGGTATATCAGTGAAAAATTTTACAAATTCTTGAGCTACTTCTAAATTAGAGCTTATGGCACCATGCGCAGTCTCTAGTAAATAGTCAGTGTTTCGTACTTTATTTCTGTTAGTTTCATTATTGATAACTTTCCAAACTGTCTTTATTTTATTATCTGCCAATTTGATCTTGTTGCTTATGAACAGGGCTTTAGCTACTTTACAAGTATTTCTGAAAACCTTAGAATATTTGTTTACATACTTATTAAAGGATTCAGTGTTAATGAAAGACTTAAGGCCGTATAGATCATATAGTCTTTCCCTACTTATCCTAATGCCTTTAGTCGCCCAATCACTAAATATAAACTTAGGGAAAGTATCTTTGGACTTCTTTTCAAAAGTTGCATTGAATTCTTTTAGTACCACTGAAAAGAAACCATCATAAAATTTATTCGCATCCTCAATATTGTGGCCTAGAGCATTTAACTTATTTTGTAAGGTCCCATTAAATTTTGCTAGTTTGCCAGTTGTTATTGGCCTAAATTGTATTTGAACTTTTTGCAAGGCTGCTTTATACTTAAATGTTACCAGTTGACCACTGTGATCAGATTGAAGGTAATTAACTATAGCTTTATCTAAATAATCACAATCGCAGAATACATTATCAATACATGTTGCAGAAGTTGGAGTTATTCTAGTTGGTTCTGTAAAAACATTAGACAGATTGAACGATTTAAAAAGACTTAAAAATCTGCTGCTATTTGAATTATTTTCTAAAATATTAATATTAAAATCTCCACAAATAATCACGGATTTGTTACCTGCTGCAAGTTTCGCAAGGACATCTTCCATTGTTGTTTCAAATAACGTAAAGTTTTGAGGGTTAGGGGGTCTATACACGCACACTATAACATGCTTATCTAGCTCAACACAGGACAGTTCGATGCAATGTTCCACTGACAAGCTAACAATGTCATTACGTTGCTTAAATTTTAAACATTTTTTAACTAAGATGAGGGAACCACCGCGCGACTTAGATTTGCGGTTAAAACAACTGCCCACACTATAATTTTCATAACTAATTAGCATCTGGTAATCCTTCAACCAGTGCTCACTAAAACATACAATGTCATTCATTGTTTTCTCTAAAAACATTTCAATTTCTAATATTTTGGAAGAGACACCTTGAATATTTTGATGAAATATTTTCAAGGCATGCTGCTTACCCCCTTTCTGACATCTACTTAACAGAGAGCAAGAAGATACATTGTTTTTGGTAGGCATAACTATTCTGTCATTGGTATCCTCTGTTGTCTTAAGACTTAGTTTAAAAGATTATCCGGAGATTGCCCCAAGAACTCAGTATCATCACTTGGCAGTGAGTTGCAACTACTTGTGGCCCCCACGTTAAACAATGAGACTTCCATAGTGATACATGGAACCTCCTTCGTACAATTTGTAAAAGAATTTGTAGCAATAGTGCTACAGTTATTTAAGCCCTCCACCTGATTCTTAGTATAATTACTAAACATTGTGGATTTAATTACACAAGACTTCGACATACTACTTATGTCTGAGTTAATATAATAAGCTAATAGCCTTGCTATTGTGTGTCTAAAACTAATTGGCAAATACACAGTATCCCTAGTCGATTTTAAATGTTCCACAAAAATATTTGTGTCAAAAAACATAAACTTGTCACTATAATGACTAACTAAAAAATGCATGTGTTTATTTAACCTATGAATATAATTATTTTGTCTAATTAACATCTTATCAAAATATGGAAAAGCACACAATATTATTTTATTACAATTTAACTTTAACATCTCAGTTAGATTGTCTGTGATATCTGCTTTTCTTACATTTTAACTATTCCCTATAAACACCGTAATGTTGGTATCAGAATTATATTTATTATTTATTAATGATGCCATAATATGTTTGTATGATGAACCTGGCATACAATAATTTTGTGTAGAATAACTCAGGTTGTTACTAACTAATTTCCCTAAACCTCTTCCTATACTGTCTGAAAACATAACTGAATGATAACCACTATTCGCAGAAAAATAACCACCAATCTCAAGCTGATCAATTTGAGTTAAATCCTGTTCAGAATCAATTAAGTTTTGTTCAATGACACAGTCTTGAGACAAAATCTGTACCTGGGACGGGACCACTGTTACCTCAGGCTGGACGGCATCAAGGTTTGATGCTGTCTGGCAAGTACACTGACACATAACTAACTCATTTGCAGCAAGAATATGTTCTTTTATTTGATTCTGAGATTGAATATATTTACAGTTAAGTGAACTCAGTGAAGCCTCGAGTACCTGTATTTCAGACTGTAAGTGCTGTGTATCAATTTCATATATTTTTATGCTGTCCTCAAGTTTAATTTGATAATTATGTAATTTACTAATAAGTTCAACACGTTCTTTCCTGAGTGGAATATTCTTGGAAAAGTGTTTATACTGCTCCTTGTATCTATAACATTTTTTGATGAATTTATTTATTTTTGCATACCTTTTTAACTTATTATGACTACTTTTACTTAATAAGAAGTAAGAACCACTTTAAAATTCTGAACACGAAACGCGTCATGTCCTGTCAAAAGTTTCGGCTGTTCAAACAAAGTTCCGACTAAGACATTTATTACGGCTGAAGTTTCGACGAGAAAATGAGAGGAAGAAAAATAAATAAGGAAACAAAAAACCAGTTTTGATGACTTGGAAGTAAACAGAGACAAGATAAACAATGTTTTGTTACGATTTGTTATTTGGAATGGAGATGGTTCCTTATGAGGATAAGTATGGTAGGTAATATGGTTCAATCCATGGTCCTGGTTCATTCCATGGTCTGGAGCGATAAGGCTTGAAAGCAGTCACCTCCTTCTGCGAAGCAGTAATGCTAGCGAAGGAGGAGGCGGGTCGCGTGAGGGAGAGGCAAACTTCACGCCCCAGCGGCAACAGAAGTCTCCCGGCTACCGTAGGCGCGTTCAAGCGTTGGGTAGCTCGCCATCCGATCAGAACCACGCCCGGGCCATTGGCGCGTTGTGTTTCACGCGCGCGCGTGCCTCGAGGAGATATCAGCATTGGAGACGGGGTCCGCTAGGGCCATCGCCTGGCAGGTTTGCGGATTTTTTTCAAATTCAAATGACAATTCGGCATATTATTGTTTTTAAATCTACTGTACAGGATGAACCAAACTCGAACTGTTGAACTATATGTTCCTAGTCTCACTGGTCTAGTGTAACAACAAGCGCTATCGCTAAGCATGAAAATCTCTTGGTGTGATTCCCAGGTCGGGGCAGATAAAACATTTCCCATTAGAAACTTCTCAATAGCTGCCCGGCCTGGATTTATTCTCGGTTGATGAGAAAGGCTCGCCCCCTGATGGGCTAACCAATTAGCCATTTAAAATTCTATCCCGTAAAGTTATCATGATATTCTGTTAAGTGGTATAAACAACGTGTAAGTCATTGTACTCATAATTATGAACAAACTTTTACTATGGCACCAACCCCGAAATCGCTAAAAAAATTTGCTGCTCAGTTCATTTTATCGAGTTATGCGCACGAAAATAGATGGGGCAGACGATTTTTTTTCTTGATTTTTGTGTTGGCCCAAAGTTATTTATAATTGTAAGTACAATGACCCATTTTTAGTTACTGTGCCTGTTCTGTTACACGGTGTATATGCAAATTCATTTTTTTAAATAAAATCAGAACTTGAACATCAAACAAAAATCCTAAAGCACATATGAAAATGTTTCATAGTTTATTTATAAAATAACAGGACGCAAATTCATATGCGAAAAATATTTTTAAAGTGGTTTCAGTCCAAACACTCGGTCTGCATCAACCGTACGGAAAAGCAAAATTAAATAAAAGTACTTACGGCAGTCGTTTGGTTTCAGTTTTAGTCTCTCAAACTACAAACAAATTTGTAAACGAAATATTAAAATATTTCTCTGCTTCTAGAATTTTATTTACTGCTTCCATGTGCAATTTTTACCCAAGTGGATTGATGTTTTGATTGACCCCAAACGATTTCAATCAGTACCTACTAAACCTTCTATATCATTATTTCGTCATAGTTATCCCCGGATAGATAGATATTATCGCTTGATCGATATAGGCAACCTGACTATTAAGGCTGAATTGGAATTCAGCTGTAGACTACAACTCAGGGATACATCCGTTCATGAGCTTTTAGAAAAGCATCAGTATTCAAAGCCCAGGATATTTTCTCCCGATTAGCATTTTTTGATCGTAAGGTACAAAACTTTCATAATAAGTTATTCGATTGAACTAGAAAGAAATCTAATTTAAACCCCAAGATATCGGGATCAACATCTATACTTCTATACTCTATATTTATAACTATATATCTATACTTATTACTTATATATATATATATATATATATGCCAATATAAGGCTGAAGAGTTTGTAAGTAATCTGAGGAACTTTTAGTCCGATTTGAAAAATTATTTCAGTGTTAGATAGCCCATTTATCGAGAAAGGCTATAACGACCAATAGGAGCGGAGCATTAATGAAATATGTGACGCAGACGAAGTTGCGCGGGTCAGCTTGTCGTTCATATAAAAAGCGGTTGAATTAGGTTCTGAATTCGTTAGGTCAAAAACTTGTCACAGATAATATTATACTAGGTTAGGTTAACGAAAATATTCGGTTTTGTATTAAAGCAATAAAACAAAAATATAAGAAAGCCAATTCTAGTAATTTTTAGCAACGTTCGCATTCGCATGTCTGTCGCATTCTGTCAAAAAATTCTAAGGCCGGCCGCATACGTACGGTTTCCTGATTAGTTTTTCTAATAAGGAATTCAGATTCAGAGACCTGGGCCCCAAGTCTGCTAATAAGTGTCAGTGGTTGACCACTGTATATAAAAGCGTCATTATGACTTTCCAGTGGTCAACCACTGACACTCCATTGAAAAAAATGGCATAGAATCTTGTCAAAATCAACCATTATGAAATCAATGATAGACCATTCTGACACTATTGTAATAGCAGACTTGGGGCCCGACGAAACGTTCGCCTTACATACAAAATGTTGAACACAAACGAACGTATGTGATACTAGGCGCATACGTTCGTTTATTTTCCGAATGGGAAAAACAGATGACGTTCCTTTCACAAACGAGCCGTATGATCGGATCAGAAGAACAGAAAATTGAACGTCTCGCGGAATTCCGAATCTGAATTCCTGATCGGAAAACCTAATCAGGAAAGCGTACGTATACGGCCAGCCTAATAGAAATCGAGGCTTTTATGACAGATTGCGGCTGATGTGCGAAAGCGAACTTTGCAGTTTTAGTTCGTCTTCAGGCTGGTTTGTCTTTGTTTTGTATTGAATTTTCACGTGTTATTTCATTTGTCACTATTGGATTAAAAAACTATATTTTCTTTTCAAATACAGAAAACATTTACAACAGAAATAAACTGATACTTAGCTGTCTCGGTGTATGATGGACGGCCGCTCATCTAGAATCGACTTCAGCAAGCGCTGCTTGACGTAGACATATCTAGAGACGACATAGTGTAAACCTTCCATACATACCAAGCGTTTTAGTGAGTAGACATCGTTTACTTGTAGAAATGGATCAATAGACTGTCCATGATAATTTTAGCTTTGGCCACGGCAGGTGGAACTTGGAACATTTATCGCACGTTGCGCGTTTGAGAATATACGTATAAACATGTCTCTAGTCACTAACATCATGAGATTTCCGTCGTCTATGAGCATGTCCAATCAGGGGACAATGAGATGAATGGTTAAGCTGCAAATGAGATCCTTAGTTGAAGATAAGGATATTGAAGTCTCTGCCAATTTGTTCAGGGAATATAGGCGTGATTTTATATTGTGTACCTGTGTTTACTGTATAATATACGAGTTCGCACTTTGTGAACTGGCTTTTGAGTGAAGGTATTCTCCATTTCTTATTATTTTTAGGGTTCCGAAAAAAAAGGAACCCTGGAACCCTTATAGGATCACTCGGGTGTCTGTCTGTCTGTCTGTCTGTCCGTCTGTCACAGCCAGTTTTCTCCGGATCTACTGAACCGATTCTGTTGAAATTTGGTACACATATGGACTTCTGTGACCCAAACACGGACGCGTTACGTAAATCATTAAATTTTTAGTATGGGGGTCACTTTTGGGGGTCAAACTAGAAAACAAAAAAAAAAGTTTTTTGAATAATATCGTGTGACATATCAAATGAAAGGGCTTACTGTGAGGGTTTTAATTATATTTTTTTCATAATTTTAAAATAAATGTTTTTGAAGTTATTCAAGAAATTAGACGAAAAATGACCATTCCCCCCCCTTATCTCCGAAACTAATGAGCCTAAAAATTTGAAAAAAAATGGAGATAATAGATCTTTACCTAAAGATTACAGGAAAACCTATTAGAAATCTGTAGTGTTAAAATAACATGTTTCAAAAATTTAATTTTTCGGAACCCTTTGCACGCGAGTCCGACTCGCACTTGGCCAGTTTTTTACCTACGCGTATCTCGGGTTCTTTGACGCATAACGTTCAATTATTCTACTATCTGTGTTCTTTCGTTCCAAGGTGTGTGTACGTTTACTAAAAAAGGATGATAGAGACATTTTTCTGCAGTATCTAAACTATCGGTTCCAACTTAAGTTATAGACTAAATTAAACAATAATCATACTCGCTACGTACCTTAACATTTTTTTTAAATTTTAACCTTTCATTTCAGACTAACCAAATGAAGTTCATTGGTTAGTACAAATAACTAAGAAACTAGTAGGAAAGAAGTATGTAAGGTAGCCTGCAGAATCTCTAAGAATAACGTTTCTATAAATAGAGAGCAAATCAGTTATACTACACTAGTTTGCTGGATCATATTGCTGCTAGATTAGGAACCACTCCGTTGAACCAGCACGGCACAATAGGCACGTCATCCAATCAGGGGACAATACCCGGACAGCTTATTTTTAATCTCGCTCGCATCATATCAGATACTGCGTAGTTTTCTGGTATTAGATTCTCTCGTTTCATAATGAAAATATGCCATGTGCGAGTTGGACTCTCACACAAAGTATTCCGTATTATAAACCAAAAAAATACACTTTTTTATGGTAGCCCCATTTAATATATATATATAAGAAAATTTCAACTGTCTTCTATTACGGTTTTTGAGGTATAGCCCGTTGACCGACAGACGGACGGACGGACGAACGGACATTAGAAGCTTAGTAATAGGGTTCGGTTAGTTACCCTTTGAGAATGGAACACTAAAACTACCTAAGTCAGAGCCCCTTGTTTCTGGAACTACGAATGCTTTCGACTTTGAAACTCATCTAAAAATACTCTAGCTCGTCGTAGCCTTGTAGGCATAAGCATTGCCATACAACGTGGCAATGCCGCCAGTCTTTTGGGCTCACTTCCGGTCGACAGCGATGCGGACGAATTTTTTGACGCCATATTATAGTTAGGAGTCTTATTTTGTATTTTAAGTGTAAATAGTTTGTTTTTTAAATATAAGAGACATTAACTTGAAAAAAAATATACGATATTAAAATACTCTTCCATTCATATTGAAAATTGAAGTTTAAAAATATTATTATTTTTAATATTGCTGCCAAAGAGGCCTTGCAAATTATACAGAAGATCCATATTTTGCCAACACAAACCTTTTTCTGGATTTCCAACCCAAAAAATTATAAAACGATTTAAGAATTAGAACTGTAAATGTTGAACGTTGTAACTCAAGTCTATGTGGACTTAAAAGGTAGGTAAATATTTTTACAAAGATTTTGTACCTTGCAACTCTTTGTGAGAAAAATAACTAAGCTGTTGGGGTCGAGTTCAGTGTGATTCTATTTGAGCATGCCGAAAGAGTGCATTAAAACCAGCATGACTCAACCAAAAGGCGTAACAAAAACAAAACAAGCATAGCTCAAGCAGAATCTGTAAAAAACTTAGCGCATCTGCTTATACTCTTTATAATCTTAAAAAAAAAGTTAATATCAAACAGTATCACAAGCTTATCATAGTCTTGTCGTTTCCATTTTAAGGTTTGGAGTTATTTTGAGGGTAATTGTACCGAAAGAGTATTTTTAAAGCCCATAAACGCTGCCTACGAGCAATATTTGGTTTAAAAGTTACTGAAAGTTTTGTTACAATTTTTAAAAGTCAAGAGTTATTGACATTTCTGTGCATTTTAAAAATTGCTCTTTTTGTTAAATGTAATCGACATCTATTTTTATCTCTATCGGAGAGTAGATACCGAGACGTAACTTTGCGATCTCAGTACCAAAACTTGTTACGCACAGGTGGATATAAGAATGCATTGTTGAGGAAAAGTGTTTTTGGTATAGCACCGGCTATTTTTAACCACGTTCCTAATTCCATAAAAGAGGAACCGGTGTCAACTTTAAAAAAAAAATCAACAGAATGACTATTAAATAAATGTTGTTACTCTGTATCGGATTTTCTAGCTGATAAATTTTTGTTGTGTAATTGTATGTTTGGTGATAAATTACATCAATGTTTGCATGCCAAAATGGTAGAATGTATATTATATATAACGACTCTTTAATATTATCGTAACCATATTATTGTAAATACCTAAATTCTGAGCAAATAAATGAATAATTTTCATTGAATTGAATTGTTTCCGCTTGATAAAGTACTATCTTCTATATTAAATTTATAAAGCGCTAATCTCAGGAACTTTTAGTTCGGGTTGAAACATTCTTTCAGTGTTGGATAACCCATTTATCGAGGAAGGCAATAGATTAATCAGAAATGTGACGCAGATGAAGTTACGCGAGTTAGCTAGTTTTATATATTTTTCAAGCAGCCAAAGAAGTGCTTTTGATAATGTTTATGATTATACCTGTAGCTGACGAAAATCTACATCTGAGTGACTTCTTGTGATACCTAAACACAGCACACATACACACACTAGCACACACACACATACACACACTAGCACACACACACATACACACACACACACACAGCGCATTCTATATTTCAACGATATACCACTATTATTGTACCTATGTTAAACAAATGAATAAATGACTTATGACTTACTCTTTGACTTATAAAATCTACGTAGAATAATTAAGATAAAACTTTTCAAAAACCAAAGCCGTCACATTCTTCCCACGTACTACGAGATACATATTAGCGAGTTGTCAAAGGAATTACGCGGGTGGGTAGCGATGACGCCGTCAATAAATTGGCGATGAGCAGGCTTGCCCATCAGTGCTTACTGATGGGTAGCAAGCCGGCTGACAGGCTCTCACGGCTGATGTAACAAGATAATTAACTTGTTATACCCCTTATTTTCTGGATAGATGGAGAGCAAAGGGATGTTTCGCGGAATGTGTTCTGATGGAGTTTGCTTAGAGTTTAGGCGCTAGCAAATAATTATGAAATCATGAGATGACGATGTTGTTGGTGTCAATCATAAAAATTTGACATTAGATTTGACGGCGCTACGTCATCGTACGGTTGTGCACGGCACGTGCACCGGACCGATCAGGCGATGTCGCCATCCCCACCTCCCCCACTACTCGACTTGTTTGTGCTCGGACGTAAAAGGAGATCGCGCGGAGCGATCGGGGCATTCTATTCTAGACCTCGGTCCGATACACGTGTTGTCATAGCGCTTAGATTTGCTAATATCGTGTTAAAACCTTTTAGTTAATAATTATGATATGATAATTAATTGAGTTCACAGTTATTATAAATTAAGTGAGTTAATCGAATAAAATTGATTAATAAGTAAACTACCTACTTTTTACTTTAAAATATCCAATCCTGATAATACGCCTATATCAGAATTGGGACGTAACTCAAAGGGCCCACATGGAGATTCGTGACAATGCTAGTGAAATATGTGGCGGTTACGTTTTGAAATGTAATGACAGTGATAGTGAAAATTGCGGTTTGTTTTTAAAACGCATGCGTTTATCCAGACGCTAAAAACTTGATGTGTGCCGTGAAGTGTCGTGAAGTTAAATCCGAAAGGCCGAAGTTCGACACACGATCATAGTGTGTCACCGTGGTGGTATGTTTTGTCGAGGATGCAGTGATGTGCAGAGCAGTTTATTGTTTTACCATATGGCGCTGAAGAGCTTTGCGCCGAATTCCTTTTCGACGAGTTTTATGCGGCTACCCTCATCAACCTGAACTAAACCAGTTCCGTCCGGAGGCAAGCAACTTCACAACAGCTGGTCAGGTCAAGGAGAGGAGTGTGAATTTATATGAAGATTTCTACGCCAATCTGGTAAGTCGTTTAAACTTTTTAATTGCTGTAGAGCTGCTTTTTATTTTGTTTACGAGTGTTCATTTTTATGATGTGGAGACTGACTTACAAAAGGCAACGCCTTTATGGATGGCAATTATCGATGTTTGATAATTGGCCTGTCGCTTTATCATAAAGTGAAGCTATTATTAATAGCATAAGTGTTGCTGATTAAGCGATAGCATTTTCAATAATACTTCTTCTTTTCGATTCAATCGTTAACTTTTTTATTGTTTTGGACCAGTAGGTAGTTACGTTAATTGCAGCAACAGTGGCATTCATTAGATACTCCAAATTACAGGAGAATGGGCACTTGGGGCACTGTAACATATGGCTCGTGCTCTGAAAACGGGCACTGCACTCACGTTGGGTATACAACAGATCATTACCTCCTCATTTCGCCAAGTTGTGTTTGCAGCGGCCTACCTGGGTGCGCAAATTGCGCTGGCGCGCGATTTAACGCTTTCCAAAGGCCATTGCGATTCACGACCAGGGGCAATTGCTCTTTGGGTTTTATGAAGTCGTGAGGTGGTGGATACTTCTCTTCCCACAGTCTGCTTCTCCCTTTAGATGGCATATCCAGGATCGCCTGTGTAGAAAGAAGGAAGCTCTTGCGACTTTTTAGTCTTCCCGAAGTTGGCATGTGGCCATACAGGGATGTCGGGAATCGGTTTTCAGATCCTTCGAACAGCAGGAGGTGCGATGCCTGCAAGCGGATAGAGTTTGTTTTGTGGAGTCTATTTTAATCAGCCTGATATTATCTGACACGTTTCGTTTAGGGCAATGTCTACTTTCCGAGAAAGAGCAGGTCGGTGCCACACTGTGCAAGCAAACACGCCAGCAGAAAAAATAGGGACATGCCGGTTGTACGGAGAACATCGGGTGCCGCTCCCCAATTGATGGAAATTAGGTGACGGAGCAAGTTATTCCGGGTTCGACGGAGCTAAGTATTGTAACAGTTTGACTTTTACGCTTAGGCCATATCTAACGTCAGACCGAGATATTTTGGATTCGAGCAGTGTTGGACCTTGGCTCTACGCCATGTGATGTTAAGCATTCGATTTGCGGGCCTATAGCAGAGATGGAAGGCGCACGACTGTCTCTTAGATGGGTTCGGCCGTAGAGCGTTGTGGTCACACTAATCTCGCAGTGCACTGAGTGCCATTGTACGTTTATGCTCCACGTCCATAAAAGTCGCTGCTTGGTTTGCTAGGGCCAGGTAATCCGCGTACAAGAACCGCTCCGTGTGTTAGGTGGAAGGCGGTTCGTTCGCGTAGATGTTAAAAAAAAAGCGTCGGCGCCAACACACTGCCCTAAGGGAGACCATTATTTTGCCGTCGCTATCTAATCTTGGTGAATTGGAAGCACATACCTGGAAGTGGCGGTTGCACAGGAGTTCGCTTGAAATGGGCACAAAGCCTTGGTCATTGGTCAAATAATGCTGATGAAGCGATATTATTCTGCTATCGCTGATCGAGTCATGAAGTGTAATACCAGAGAGCTTTTATTTTTTTGGACATAAGAGCGATTTAGTTACCTAACACTTTATTTTGAATATTTTGATTTTATATCACCATTCATAGGCATAGGCCGCTTTCTTGTGCCAATGGTCCGATAAAATTTAGATTTTTATTTACTTTGATACTGTGACTACTACACTTACCTGAAACCTTTTGGCCCACCACAGCTTTTATTGGACTTGTACTGTCGTAGCGTTTTTCGGTTTCAGACATCGTATCATGGTGTATAAAGCCAGCAGGAGGCTAGCGGTTGGCATGCTGCCATAACTGCTGAGCAGTTGCAACAACTGCTAAGCAGCTGCAACTTCTGAACGGTTCTGAGCGTGACAGACAGACAGACACTAGGGCGCACAAAATCACTAGGGCGCACAAAATAATCTGTTAGCATTCGGAGACATTGTTGGACCGGCTGAAGATTGTAAAAAACAATATTTGCATTGTATAGACTCAATGTATTTAGCAATGTATAATTTCAACCATTTTAACGGCACATGTGTGAGTTCTGTGTACCTTAAACTTAAGCTATAGCTATCAGTTTTAGGTTTGTTTTTGACTTGAATGTACCCTGGCGGTTGGGAGTGTCATGCTCACTCAAAAGTCTTGCTGATGGTGGCGTATGCGTTGGATCATTTGGCTCCCTTCAAAATGGTTGAGCCGAATGGTGCTAGCGCATGCGTCATGTTCGGGAACGGACGCTGTCAGTTGGGACTGGTCATTTCTCAGTTGCCATGGTTTATTTTAAATATTTCTTTGAATTGTTCCTTTTTTCCCGGACGCTTTTATCCTGTTCGTCTTTTACATCGTTCTCACATGTTTGTATAATTTTAACTTGATGTAAACAAAACTTTGTAACAATTTATTATTTTTAAAAGAGTGTCCGTGGAGTTTCTTGCACGTTCTTCTCCATAGAGATCTACGCTTTGGAACGTGCAAATAGCTTCATCTTTTTGGACTGACCGACCTTGACAATTCAAAAGTGCCTGTAAATGGTTTATTTGAAATATACGATTTGATTTGATTTGATTTGAGATTGAAGGTTGGCAAACAGTTGGCAAACTGCAGTAGCCAAGTATCATGTCAACATCTGTGGGGTTAAGAGCGTTCAAGGCCGACTGGAATACTTGGTGAGTCGCTCAAGTTTTATTTGAATAGCAAACGAAGCTTTAAAGGGTTTGATACCAATTCGGTGGTTGCATTGATAGTGCTAGGTAATTTTGACATAGTTAGCACAAAGCGAGTACTTAAAAGAGTTTCCCATTGGCGGTAAAAGTGTCAAAATTCTATTCAGTGTGAGCTTTAGCTTTAGTTATCGCATAGCAAGTACCACAAGGTCATGTTTCAACTTAGACGTTTTTTTTAAGTGAAAATTTGGATCTAGGCTTTCGTATTAACGTACGGAGGCAGTTTGCCATACATAACATCAGTTAGTAAATTTGATAGTATCAAAACTATCAGGAATAGCAATTTGATTTTAATGACATTTATAAAAGCTTTAAAGGTACAGAGAATTCTGAGCTATTACAAGTTCTAAATAGATTTTCCATTTTGTGCAATTTAATACGGGTGAGATTATAATAACATTGATTGATTCGAACCGCACAGCGCAGCGATGATTTTGATGATTGTAGATTAACGTAAAGTAATTCGTGAGTGCTCACATGAACGTTAGATGCAGAAAATATCAGTGATGACGTGACGGCGAATAATAATGAAGAAATTGTTCATGAAACTTCCCATAAAAATAAAGTTTTAAGTGGTACTATTTTATGACTCACACTTTAAAAAAAAATGCCGACTCTCGTACTTAAAAAGCCAGTAGCAGTAGTTAACTTAATAGATCATGTAGGTACATCATTGGAAGGGTTTTTGGATCCTAAACCAATTAACGTTGTGACAGGTGCTTTAAATTCATAGAGAAAATTGATTCAATAGAACAAGGACAAATCACGAGTTAATTTATTATTATATTGGCTACAGGGACCAGTTTTCAGTAGTCCGGCCTAGCAAATCTAGGAACAGTTTAAATTAAAAGATACGTCACGGTTGGCGCAATACTTGGGCGCTTGGCTGCTGCGCTGCGTGACGTACGTTCGATTTCCGCACGGAACAAATATTTGTATGGCCTACAGATAGTTGTTCCGGGTCTGGTCTGTGCGAGTGAGTTTGTATGTTTGTGAACTCACCCACAAAACAGGATAGATTCCTAGTGCGGGGCAGCGTTTAAAAGGAAAATAAAAAAAGAAAAACAAGGAACGAAAAAAGAATTAAAAGAGCTTGAAGAGTCTTCCATGGCTGGACCAAGCAGTAATAATCCTGAAGGGCTAGTTAAACCGGACCGGGAGATTTTAACACTGAAGGGTCGTTAGAACCGGACCAGTAGTTACAAATCTGAAGGGTCTTTAGACCGGACCAGAAAATTATAACTCTGAAGGGTCATCAGACTGGACCAGTAGTATAATTCTGAAGGGTCATAGGACCGGACCAGAAGATATTACTCTGAAGGGTCATCAGACTGGACCAGTAGTATAATTCTGAAGGGTCATAGGACCGGACCAGAAGATATTACTCTGAAGGGTCTTAGGACCGGACCAGAAGATGTTACTCTGAAGGGTCTTAGGACCGGACCAGAAGATTATTACTCTGAAGGGTCGTAGGACCGGACCAGACCATGAGATAAGATTTTAATGTCAGGATGAACGAACAGTAAAATTGTGGTTCTCATTACAAATACCTAAGTGCTTCTAAAGTGCGCGTCCGAGGACGTACGCACGTCAGAATGGCCGTGACGGCGCTACGTCATCGTACGGTTGTGCACGGCACGTGCACCGGACCGATCAGGCGATGTCGCCATCCCCACCTCCCCCACTACTCGACTTGTTTGTGCTCGGACGTAAAAGGAGACCGCGCGGAGCGATCGGGGCATTCTATTCTAGACCTCGGTCCGATACACGTGTTGTCATAGCGCCTAGATTTGCTAATATCGTGTTAAAACCTTTTAGTTAATAATTATGATATGATAATTAATTGAGTTCACAGTTATTATAAATTAAGTGAGTTAATCGAATAAAATTGATTAATAAGTAAACTACCTACTTTTTACTTTAAAATATCCAATCCTGATAATACGCCTATAGATTTATATTTTGGTTTTATTTTTTCATAAATCGGGTGTCAGGAGAATTAGTCCCGAAAAATATACGAGGGGTTTTACTTTGTTATAATAAGTAGGTATAATTCATTAATTCATAGTTTAGAAGAACCGTTCAATTTATTAAAAAATATATTAGTTTTTCAAAAGAGCCATTTTATACTTTTCATAAAAATTTAAAAATCTTACAGTAAAGAAGAAATCATCAGCAATCCAGCTCCAAACGCAATTCCATCATAGTCATGAATTATTCCGCAGGCGCTGCAGTCGTAGTAGTAGTAGTTGTCGTAGGAATCGTAGTTGAAGCTGCTGTAGTCGTAGCGACCGTGGTCGAAGGGGTCGTAGTTGTTTTAGTTGTAGTTGACGATTGTGTGGTTGTTGTCGGCAGGAGACACGCTGGGTCAATTCCTTTGCAGAACAGGCATATCAACTGTAAAGTAAGTAATAAGTAGTTAGAAAAAAAAGAAGAAGAAATGAAAAATAGGAAAAAATCGACGACACTCTACCTACATATACGAAACAAAATAAAAAAGTGACAATAAAAAAATGTGACAGTCACACTTGCGCCAAAAAGGTTCCTTTCAGCAATATTGGTTTGAAGAACTTTCCATTAAGAAATTGACGTAGATGATGAATATACCATCACCAGAAACCTTCATCTGGAACGGCCTTCTCTGGAGGCTGCGGGAGTACCCAGGATGCGAGGATCTCTATAGTACCATCGGCATATCAGCTCTTCTGGGTCAGATCACTCCATCGTCGACTTTGTCTCTATCACCTTTGACCTAGACTAGAGTAAAGAACAAACTCATCTCAAGTAAAAAAAAATGACAGTTCTGTGGCAATAAAATAAATACTTTTCTTTCTTATACTAGAACGAATCTTTTATAGAATGAAATTCATCGAAGGCATAACTTGTAAAATGTCTTATCATCATTTCCTTAATACATAAAACAAGCTTGGCAGGTCAATAAGTAATTCATTAGGTCACGTCACTACCCCTGTCACTTCCGTGTAAAGCAATTAATATGTATTATGCGTAGTTTACCATTGTTACGACTTTTAGAAGATCGATCGTCGTGCGTGAAAGCATCTAAATATAGTGACAAATCAATTTCTAAAATCTTTTAGGATTTGTAATCACATGCGACAAGAAAAACTGCCGACAAACTGTTTTACAGTTTAGTAGATGTGTTATCCAAATGGTGAAAACGAAAAAAAAAAATATGGCAACGCTAATTAACTATTTATCCGCTATCATTTTTATTTTTTGCCAACTGATTTAAGATAAGCTATTTCTACACAAACCTTATGACTGCGGATGAAGTTAAATCTGTTACAGATTTCACCAAAAGCTGGAGCGGCTGCCTTAAATCCTGAACAGATAAAAATAATTTAGCAGTGATATTGCTAGCAATCAAACATTTAAATTACTCACTACGCTATTCGATGATTAATAATACAATAATCCTAACTAATATTATAAATGAAAAAGTGTGTTTGTTTATGCCTAAATTACCGAATCGCTTTTGACGAATTTTGGTACGGAGAAAAATGGGACCTATAATATCTATAGTAACGTTTGCAAAGCTTCGAGCAAAAACTAGTACAGAATATAATTAACTAGCTGACCCGCGCAACTTCGTTTGCGTCACATTTTTCATTACTGCTCCGCTCCTATTGGTCGTAGCGTGATGATATATAGCCTATAGCCTTCCTCGATAAATGGGCTATCTAACACTGAAAGAATTTTTCAAATCGGACCAGTAGTTTCTGAGATTAGCGCATTCAAGCAAACAAACAAACAAACAAACAAGCAAACAAACTCTTCAGCTTTATATATTAGTATAGATGTAAGATAACACACTCATAATGTCTTTTTAAATAAATTGTTACCTCCAAATCCAGCATGAGATCCATAACTCCAGCCAGCTGACGATCCTAATAAACAAAGACGGTAATAAACTTTCATTAGTTGATCATCCTCTAAATCCAATAATTACTGAAGACATAATAAACCTAATTCATGTTTTTTATTGTCTCACTTCGGGCCCTTGGATTTAAACCAAAAATAACAATCCCTTAATCGATTTTGGACCCAAACAGGGTTAAATTACATTACCGGGAGGTTCAAATAAAACAAAATGTTGTCAAGGTCCTTTTAAAGTGATGCTATTTTGAGATTTAAGTGATGAGAGAGCAATTTGAGCCTCAACACGATTGATTTGGATGAATATCGAATTCCTAATCAAACAATAGATGACTATAAACACCATTCTGAAATGGAAAAAGTTACCAATGCTTCAATAAAAATTGAAACTTAATAAATAGACAGAAAAATAAAAGAGGATTTCATTAATATTCAAATACCAGTAAAACGAGATTAAAACTCACAAGAAATGGAATATAAAATCCGCAACACTAATTAGAATTCTCATCAAACAGGAAATGATAAAAGAGCAAGAAACTCAACTGAAGCAGAAGCTAATGAAACAATAGACCAACCTTCAGTTCTTCCAATATAGACGCAATGTGATATTGAATAAAACAGAATTGCGAACAGATAGAACGGTGTTGCAAATAAAAACGCCATGACTGAATCTACGACTGTCGACTCGAGTAATGACAACAAATCTGTGGAGCTGCGCTTCAGGAGCTTATATTGTCTGAAATCGTTTGCGCTAGGGATGTGTGGATACTCCATGGTATTTTTTGTTTGTGTTTTTTATGAACGCTGTTGTGGTTTTTATATTTTGGACCGGGAAAAGAGAAATTTGAATGCATGTATGATTAAATCATGACCGATTATTATTAGAATAATATTAATCGGTCATGATTTAATTTCAGGTCAAACTTTAACTATGGGACCAACGCTGAAATCGCGAAAATAAATCGACTGCCTCATACATATTTATGTGCGCATAACTCGACAAAAAATACTGAACAGCTGACTTTTTTTTCGCGATTTCGGGTTTGGTTCCGTTGTCAAAGTTGTTCATAATGATGAGTATAATGACCCCTTAAGATGTATTACATTTATTCTATTAAACAGTTGATATAGCGTTTTCTTACTTGAATCTCTTCTTCATTACAATTGTTGTAGTTCTATATTTTCACAAAGTACCGTTGTTAAAGTAAGTTATAGCAGGAACGAGACCCTAAATTACCTATTTATTTATAGCTCTGACCTTTAACTAAGATTTATATCCAGGAACGTATGCGCAATCTTTTCTTAACATCTGTCCTATTCAAACTCTTCAAGAAAAAAAAAACATTTACGAAAACCAGATTTAAACAAACCCAACACATTTCCCCTTATCTATTCAGTTTAACTCCTTAACAGGCTTACCATAAATTTGATGGCTCATTTACCTGGTCCAGGCTAATTAGACCTTTTCTTTCGTGAGTTTAGTTGGTGATGGGGGTTATTGAAAGCCTGGTGGTTGATCCTAACGATCCAAAGCGACTGAGCCCATTGTACAACAGGTTGTCACGCACTTCTGAGATTACTTGTAATTT
This sequence comes from Lacanobia wlatinum, assembly GCA_947578705.1. NCBI lineage: Eukaryota > Metazoa > Arthropoda > Insecta > Lepidoptera > Noctuidae > Lacanobia > Lacanobia wlatinum. The sequence goes on from OX388044.1 coordinate 17,459,262, forward strand.
TATTTTCATTTTATGAGTCGAAATGCTGGCTGAAAACTGGGTCTCGTAAATGGAAATCGCTTTAGTTTTCCATGTCGTGACGTTATTTGTTTGTTACGGACGTTTGTGGCTCTTTTATAACTTAGAGTTTAAAGTGGTTGTAGGAACATCGTAAAAATCTTCAGTATGGCAGAGGTCGCTGCATAGGAAGGTCGTTCGACCTGTGCAGTTGAGTCCGTGCTTATATTCTTTATTCGTGACAAGGGTCGAGAACACGCTATGAATTAAATTCAGTATATAATTCTGAATTTCTGAAATCTCTTTCATTATTAGACAGAAAAATGAAATCGGCAGTTGATTCTGCAATCATAGAGTTTTTGAGATGCCTACCACTAGATTAAAAAAATAAGTCTAAACATCAATACTTTAGGTTTTGCAACAACTCGGCAATCGTGTAAATTTCCGAATAAGTTTTTATTTCTCCACGTATATACCTATTTTTATTTTAGTTTAGATTGGCATCGAGATTCTTCTTTGGTTTTATAATATGTTTGATCTTCTTCATATAATGTTCAAACTGCCATTTTACAAAGTTCCTATTTTATCTTCGGGAAGCTTCCGATCAGTATGCATCTTGTGTTTCCTTCATGCAATTGTCTCTTTTCTTTTGTCGAATTATTGTCATTGAATGTTAACTCTATATTTTTTAACATTGCGATGCTTAACGCGTCCCAGGAGACTATTCCTGGTTTGAACTCGTGCGTTGATAACTGGAAGACTTTGTAATAGAATTTATTTGTTTATTTATGTAGTGCTTTATTGTACATCAAAATATAAAAACATAAAGAAAACCCTAAACTAAAAATATACAATTGGCAATTGGAGTTTTTTCGATTCTTAACGCCAACAGAGTGATAGGATTAACGTAAGTATTAATGGCCATTTCTTGTACCAAACTTAATAATGACGTCGACTTCGGTGCAACTAACTCGCCTCAAAGATATCAATTTAGTTTGAACTTGCCTGGTAAAGTTTTAAATTATAAACTTTGTAGTTGGTCCTTTGCACTGAATTAGATTACATACTGTGACAAAGGACCAAGATTATTGATACAGAAAGCAGTACTCTGAAAGTAACTCTATAGTTTCACAAAGTTTCTGCAACAACAACCAACACTTAACTACTTAGAAACATAAATAAATCGAAGAAACTTCGAGTGAAAGTCAAACGACCCCCAGGTCCCTTGCGCAAGAGAATCGTTTGTGATGCAAATTAAATCCGATTCACCGAAATAGCTTTATTTTGATTCAATACTTACCCCCTTTGACATACCTTGGAATGTCAAAGCTGGAGTTAACTGTGACCGGTTGCAGACCCTAAGTAAATTTGATTTGGGCTCAAGGATTGGCACTCATACTAGCTTCGCTATACAAATTACGATGTGAATCTTAAACGAAAGTTCAGGGATGTATTGGAGACGAATTGGATTTTTGTCATTTCGGAAATTGAGATCAGAGTTACTGCCTTTTTTTCAAAGTTGAAAAATCATCAAATTACTGACTAAAACCCATCCGTATTTCTCCTAATGCCTTTTGCGTTCCAGGGTTGCTGTGACTTTTTCGAACAAATTCTGCAAAGTTACCGCCACCCTGGAACGCAAAGGGCGATTTCCTATCGTTTAAAAAAGGGTAATTCTCGCATTTTTAAAGAATTTTCATATTCGCATTGCGGTCGCAAACTTTCAAAACCACTCTTGTTTCCCTACTTTTTGACATTTTTTTTTTATTGTGGCTGATTATTATTACTTGAATTTGAACGCCTTTTAACCGACTTTAAAAAGGAGAACGTTCTTTAAGTACGAGAATTTGCCTTAAAATCAAAACTATCATCAACATGGATCATTTTAAAGGACGCCGAGTTGATCCGGTGGTTTGTATTTGCTTTTAAGATAAAATGGTTACTTTCAGTATGTTAGATTCTGGGGTAAAATCTTGGCGGAATTTGTTCGAAAGCGTCACAATGGCCCTGGAACGCAAAGGGGATAAGGATAAGTTTTATTCAGTAAGAGTTTGACACTACCTTTCTTAAAGTAGAAGAAAACATTTGATGATTTCCCATCCCGGATTTTGACTTTAGGATTTAGCGTCTGCGGTAACGTTCTACTTGATAAAAGATTTAAGCATTTCCAAAGTCTTCGATTACGAGTTATCGCTTGCAATTTAAGTGTACAAATATATTATTTTGTCATAGTACATTATCTTGTAGACTTTCTTTAAATACAGAATATAGCTCAACTTCTTACTTATTCTCAAGTTCATACTCAGACTAATGCAGAATCAATATCCCTTGCATTGATTCTTTTTTAGGGTTCCGAACAAAAAACGAAACCCTTATAGGATCACTCGGGAGTCTGTCTGTCCGTCTGTCACAGCCAGTTTTCTCCGGATCCACTAGACCGATTCTGTTGAAATTTGGTACACATATGGACTTCTGTGACCCAAACATGAGGAAGCGTTACGTAAATCATAATTTTTTTAGTATGGGGTCACTTTTGGGGGTCAAACTAGAAAATTAAAAAAAAAGTTTTTTGAACAATATCGTGTTACATATCAAATGAAAGGGGTTACTGTGAGGGTTTTAATTATATTTCATAATTTTAAAATAAATAGTTTTGAAGTTATTCAAGAAATTAGATGAAAAATGACCATTCCCCCCCTTATCTCCGAAACACCTGAACCTAAAATTTTGAAAAAATGGAGATAATAGATCTTTACCTAAAGATTACAGGAAAAAGTCTGTAGTGTTAAAATAACATAAAAAAAAAAATATTCGTTCGGAACCCTTTGCAAGCGAGTCCGACTCGCACTTGTCCAGTTTTTAAAGCCTACCCCTAAGTCAATGTCAGGCCGAATCAAAGTTTCAAACTAAACTTTTGCCATACAATATCATCAATCAACCAACAAATCACGTCTTTAAACTTACTTCACAAACTTTCATGAAACCTTAGGTTTTCTTTTATTCAAACATCAGAAAACGTCAGGTTACGAACACTCCTGCAAAAAGAGTTCTTGAGTTTTTACGATCAACATTTCTTATCCCTCTTTTATGTCTTGACAGACTGAGAACATAATATAAGAACACCACTCAAATTCGCATTATTTTACGAATATTTTTTTTATTTTTTATTTGTGATGGGTTTGCTCTTGACTCTAGTCTAGGTCAGAGATGACAGAGACAAAGTCTACGATGGAGCGAGCTTACCCAGAAGGAGCCTGTTCACTCTAACTTTGAAGAGATTAGGGTTGTATGCGTTTGGAAACACAGACGCAGGCAGAGAGTTCCACTCCTTTGCTGTGCGCATTATAAAAGACGTTTGGAAACGCTAAGTGCGAATTGGTGGAATAGTAACAAGGTAGGGATGGTAAGATGCAGTGCGTCTGGATGTCCGATGGTAGAAGGGGGCCGGTGGAATGAGGTCGTGGAGTTCTTGGGCACACTCACCGAAGTACAATCTGTAGAAGACCGACAAGCAGGCAACCTTAGGCGATGAGCCAAGCTGTGTAGCTTGGTATCCACCAGTTTTTCGTCACCGATGAACCTCTTAGCTCTGCGTTCTACCGAGTCAAGCGCGGCAAGCTGATACTTAGTTGAGCCATCCCAAAGGTGGCTACAATACTCCATGCAGGATCGGACTTGCGCTTTATATAGAGTTAAAAGCTGTCCAGGCTTGAAGTATCGCTTCACCCTATTTAGGATGCCCAGCTTTTTGGCAGCGGTTTGGGCTATGTACTCGATGGTGGCGCCGAAGTTGAGACTGGATGTCAACTCCATGCCTAGGAGCTCGAGCCGATTAGTCACAGGAACAGATGCACCCCGAAAAGTAGGAGTTTGGTCAAAACGACTCCTATTTGCGGTAAAAAGACACGCCTGTGTTTTGGTGGCGTTAAAAGTGACCACATTGTCATCACCCCACTGGGAGACAAGGCTTAAGATCGAATTTGTCCGCTCTACCATGGCCTCTCTCAAGGAACGAACTTCATCCCCGCTGGTTGTTGCGCTGGACAAGTATCTCTGTGAAACCGTACTGTCATCTGCGTACCCAACAAGACCAAGCTGAAGTAGGTCATTGATGCACCTTGACTGCACAATACTCTTCGGACCTCTTTAATGTGAACTGTGATCTTCGACATCGAAGAGTCACAACGAGGTAAAGTTGGTGGTTGCTTGGAGCCAGTGTCCAGACGCGAATTGCTTGCAAAGAGAGTTGCAAATAAATTTGCTTTCTCACTTGCAGAGTGAGCCAGCGAGCCATTAGGTTTCAACATAGGAGGCAAAGTGGGTCGACTGAAATTCGTTTCAACCGCTTTCGACAGGGACCAAAACTGCTTACTATCAGGAGGGTGCAATGCTAATTTGGCCCCGATACGTCCGACATGGTCAAAACGTGCCCTACGTAAAACCCGCTTGCAGAACTTAGCAGCAGAATTAAAGGTTCTTTTCCTCGCGCGAACCCTACGTGCTTTAACCTTTCGGTCGCGGGCCTTGATCCACGCTTGGTATGCAGACTCTTTACGGGCCTCAGCGTGAGCGCATTCCGCATTATACCAAGGCCGGAATAAAATACTCCATCCCCTGCCGAATCACGTCCGCAATCAAGTCAGCACAGCACGAGGGGTCACCCGAGGAGAAGCACACTTGCCGCTATGGATAAGATGCAAAAAAGTGCCGCATCTCATCCCAATCTGCTGACTCGTATCGCCATACTCGTCTCGTGCCTCTAGGACTCTTATCTGGAGGAGAGCAGGTCAATACGGATTTCACCAGGCAATGGTCAGACGTTCCCAATATTAGACGTTACGAATATTGTTAAAAATTGCTGATGGCATACACCACTATCAAGAAGATGGTTAGGTTCTTTTAGAAGATGGCCTGTGTTGTCCCGTTACTTCAGCATTAATTGATTACTTTTGTGAAAGGGGAACCCACCGACCAAGCAGACTATCAATACAGAAAATATTGACAAATGTTTCCATATTTCCATGAAAACGCCCATGGAAAAAAATGATAAATGTAAACCGATGAAGTTTTATGGTTTCGATTTACATAGTTAATATCTAAAAATTTTGCAAAGGCACTCGGTTGAAAGTCACACATACCCAACGAACTGTCATAGTAGCTGAAATAAGATTTTGGCCGATTGCTCCGCTCCGGCATGGCTAAAAACTGTTCAATTCCCAATGAGCCCATGATACGTCATGACCAGCTCAGGGCCAGAAATTATCCGTTGCGGGACTCACCCTCCAGTGGATCATGGGTAACTGTAGATCCCCAAGCAATGACGCGAGAGATGAACTCACGAAGAAAGTTTCCGAGACGGTACTGCTGGACCCGTATTCACTTCTCTTCCTGCCTTTCTCACAAATTCGTACATGAATTTGCCAGAGATCAACTGAACTTTAGGACAAAAAGTGGTGACGGTTTACAAATTACAGGCAGTCAAAACTGGCAATGTCAAGCCTATACACGCGACTAACTAAACGACTTCTCGACCTAAGTAAAAATACCCCCCGAATAATAATAGGTATAATTACGATCCATTCAACCAAATTAATTCAATTTCTTAATCAAGTAACTATGACTCATTTGTTAGTAAAAAATTTATCCTATTTTAGTTAATAAGATTATTTTATTCACAACAAATTACACAGCACACACAATAACAACAAACATATATAACAGAACATTTACAGCGGCAGTCTGCCCGACACTTCACTCCATCATTGCCCCCTAAAAAATATCTTTTACATAGGGGCTGCGGCACGATGGATCAATAATTCAAAGAAGGTGGCTGGCAGCGGATGGATGCGGACTGCACAAGACCAGGATGGTTGGCGCTCTTTGGGGGGCTTACTTTCAGCAGTGGACGGCAATTGGCTGAAATGAGGATGTTGATGATAGGCGCCATAGACAGCCCAATGTACAGAGATCGCTTCTACACCGAGAAATCAGTCGCCGACTTCTGGAAATGAGGCCTTTGCTACTCGACGTGAAAAAGTCTTCGGAACGATGAAGTTGCTCCGCGAAACCTATGTGCGGAGTTATGCTGGCTAACTTAGCCAGGACTCCTATGCAAAACGAAGTGACTGGAAATCTAAGTGCGGATAACGCAATCTCAAACCTACTCTCTACGTTGCGGGGGTAGTCTTTTCTTCTGGATAGAGTTTCCCATTTCGACTTTATGTAGCTCTATCCCGTGTTAACAACCCTAGCATCTTTTTATAACATCGTGATATATGAATAGAAAAAGCATTATCATTAAAACGTGTCTCATTACGAAAAATTACTAGGGCTGGTCAGCGTTTTGAATAGAAGAGGTGATACAGCCAATGCCTTGCATTCTAAGGGGGTCAAACAATGCTAGAAGTTGACTGTTCGTATATCTTAGCAATCTTACCTAGCGACATCATTTTACTATACGACATACACGCGAACGAAGTCTCGGGCAACAGCTATCTATCTTTTTCTAATCTTCTAATATATAAAAGCACGGATCACAGTTTTTGTTATCTTCGTTATCTTCTCCGAAATGGCTTGACCGATCTTTATGATATTTTTTGTGTGTGTGTACGTGGCAAAACTACGTTTGCCGGGTCAGCTAGTATATATATATTATGTGTGTTCGCGGAACTTCGTCGTTTATGAACCGATTTCGATGAATCTCTTTTATATGATAGGGTATGCTGCCGAGGTGGTCCCATTGCCACCACGTCATTATCTGATGATGGAAACCCTGAGAAATCGAGGGAAATTCTCAAAAATTGTAGGCACGCATTTGGTAAAAACTTGATATTCGTGTGTATATTGGGTGATACTCCAAAACAATGCAGGTTTGGTTCAGACTTGATGATGAAGACGACAGAGAGTCAAGGAAACTCCACATCGGTGTGTAGGAACTTCCAAGTGTTTGGGCTTAAAGCACTAAGTAAGTTTTGTTAAGTAGACCCCAGTTCACAACATAAAATCACGCCGGTACGCTGTGAATGGGTACGCAGGTACCACTGAAAAGTGAAAAATAAAAACTTTTTTTCCAAAAAATATAACCGACTTCCAAAAACAAAAGAACTTTAATTTCGGAAGTCGGTGTCAAAAAACGAAATAACCAAAGACACCGACTTCCGAAATTAAAGTTATTTAATACTTTGTAGTGTTTTGTTTTTGGAAGTCGGTTATATGTTTTGTAAAAAGTTTTTTAAGGCTATGTATTATGTTTGAAGGAATCACCGTTTAAAAAGTTTACTATACCTACGGAAGTAGAATTGGAAGTGTCATTGGACTTTTGGGTCAAAATCATTACGCAGTGGGAGCCAGTGATCGGGCATCGTCACCGAGGGAGGCCTAGGAAACCGTTACGACTTCTTGGCGTTTCCAAAAGATCGCTAGTAGTCGTGTTTCGTCCAACCTCAAATTAATTGACAAAGTCAGATTATGATGCCCTATCAAGTTCATGGCATGTACCTACTACACTTTGTATGTGTTCAACAATATTGAATGTTCAGTAGCGTATTTCTAATACAAACAGTGTGGTCGTATAATTCAAGAGTTAATAGATTTTTGTGCAAGTTTTAATATTAAACAAGTTTAACAACTACAAAGGAAACGGTAAAAGGAATAAATGAGAAGACATTTTGGTGTATCTTCAATATTTATTTTGACAGGTTGGCATTTGTTCTAAATCTCATTTGGTGGAAAATAATTATGAGGCCGGCCGGTGGAGCTCGCTTCCTTAAAAGTAACATGATATTCAATGTTAACTTAAATACACACATTATTTTCTACAATAACTCAAAGTAGTCTTTACCGTACTTACTGTTATTTATGTCGTAATACGAGACCATAAACTTTAACTATTGTACATGGACTCCTAACGACTGCCTCAGCTGTTGCCCTAATTGCCACGTTTGCCAAACAGATAGGCGATTGTATCATATATGTTAATTTATTAGGTACCTGCAGTGGGTAATAAGTTACTGGCATATTATATTACAGGTAGCTTTAAACCACTAAGTGGACCAATGGCCTCGTGTAGACCGTGGATCATCAGTGGGAGTAACGTTATCATTACGGAAATCTTCAGGGCCCCAAGTCTGCTATTACAATAGTGTCAGAATGATCTCATAATGATTTCATAATGGTCGATTTTGACAAGTTATGCTAAATTTCTTTTATATATGTTTTTAAATATTATTTATTAATTTGTCATCATGTACGAGATTACCATTCTATGCCATTTCTTTCAATGGAGTGTCAGTGGTTGACCATTAGAAAGTAATAATGACGCCTTTATATTAGTAGATTACCAAACTTGTCAAAATCGACCATTATGAAATCATTATGAGACCATTCTGACACTATTGTAATAGCAGACTTGGGGCCCACGAAACTTGTATCTTCATTTTGTTTCTCTTCAATTATTGAAGATTCATTTCGTCTGCTATAAGACGTCTGCTGTTGGATATCGGTCTCGCCCAAGGCTCGCCACATCGATGAGTCCTGTGCATTTTGCATCCAGCAGATTTCATCAGCCTTCAACAGTTCGTTGATCCATCTTATGCCTTTTTTTAAGGATAGGAAGTCATCAAATGACTCCTTCTGCTCTGGGTGGAGCGGAAGGGAGTGTCGGGCTCTTACTAACTAAAACCCATCCGTGTTCGTCCTAATGCCCTTTGCGTTCACTGCGCTCGTGACTCCAGTTCATTCGCAAAAATTTCTCAGCCAAGACTTTCTTTTCACCAACACTGCATTGTTGCGCCGCTACGTTGTTTGTCATTATCAGTAGCAGTATCTAAGTTATACCAAAATACGTAAGTCCGCATATAAGTACGATAACAGCCCCCATACTAAAACCCATTGGCCGCAATACAATTCATTAGCTTAGGCAAATTCTGAAAGGAACTCAGAAACCCGGAACGAAGTAGCGTTCTTTGGTTAAAAACACGAATACTCATACTAATAACTTAACCGTAGTTAGAAAGTGGCCTTCCGCATCAACAAATATGTTGAGAACAGTCATCGCTAACCTGGCAACGCTTTGATCACTGACACGCTCATGCGAATAACTAGGAAACGTACACCGCAATCTAACTAAAATGAAGCTACTTTATCTAGAGCAGTAAAATACAGAGACATGAGAATGTTTGTAAACTTTGCACTGGCACCTAAGCGTGTGATGATAGACTTTCAACCTTTAACTTACCATCAGTTATTTAGTCTGCTTTTTGCAACTTACGTTTGTAAAGAGTTCTTCGAAAAGGCTCGACTGATCAAAAATAACGACAACTTGAAACAACGCGATTCCAATTTTTTTTTATACGGCTTAGATGAATTTCTATACAACATCGTTGTCACATGAATGTAAATTATAACTTGTGGCTAAGAGCGCCTTCAAATTTGTCGTAAAGTGTCGCGCGGCAGCAGCGCGGCTGCAGCGCTGCTTTGATAAGGCTTGTTTACATGCCCATGACCTTGTGCATATAAACGGAGCCAGCTACTCCTCTACGCGCCACTCCGCTACCCGCATTTAGTTTTATTAAGTAGTGTATATTATTAAGGCTTCATTCAGGACATATGCCTCTAAATAAATTCGGCTATATGATGAAAAAATTAATATCACCTGTTTGCAGTATGTGTAACGAAAATGAGAACACGTATCATATTTTGATGAGATGAGTACGGAATCAATCGCTCCGAACACAAATTGGCGCGCATAACATAAAAGCATCACCCCCATTATCGGATAATATAATTCCTGTGATAAAATGGTCAAGTTCGCTTTGAAGAACAGACCCAGAACTTAGCTGTACAATGTTAATACCTATTAAGTAATTTTAATGAATAACCTTTTGTTTACCTATAGAGTTTATTTAAAGAGCTTTTTCGCATTAGCGAAACAGCTCTTTAAATAAAGATTAAAAAAAAAAGATACAAAATCAAATTATTTTCGTTTGCATTACAAAGAAGTAGATATTTTTTTTAGGTTTTTTTATAAAATTGAAGGAGTAAAATGGTTACATATAAACGATTTGGAGGTGATTTGGTTATTTTTTTTATTATTATATGATACCGATATATACATTCTGGCTAAGAAAGAAAAAAAGAAACTAGTTTATTTGGCACACACGAATACACACAATGTAGGTAGGTACAATAAAAGAAAACTTAATTTAAACCAAATACCAAAACCAAACCACGAAACCAAACCAAACCAAATTACATATCATATTATGTAGATTACTACCTATTTTTTTCAGATATCATTTCTCAGTAAATGCCGACGAGAAGTTGCTTCATCTGCACGCTGTTTTTAAGCATTTCTCGAGAGAGCAGCCTTAATAAACGCAAAGTGGCGCGCGGCGGCAGCGCGGCAGCAGGACTGCAGACGCGCTACTGCAGCGCGCCGTTTTGCGATAAATTTGAAGGCGCCCTAAGTAATAACAGCCGCATGGATCGATCTTCAAGGATAAGCAACGCATATCAACGCATTTAACGCAGCTCGTCCCGTAGACCATTCATTGTACATACACGGTGCCATTTTAGTCGTCTTACAACGGCAGCCCACTTCGTCTATTCAATGACTACACATTTATTATTAAAAAAAAGGTCAGTGGAACGTCTTAGAAAAAAAAAGATATTTATAAACAATTGATTTTTATTTAAAAAAAAATCAGGATCATGACGCCTGACGTAGTTTGAAACGTCCAAGCGCGAGCGCAGTTTGAACCGTATTCCAAGGATGGCGCGGAATGGAACAGCAACATTTTTTTATTGCGAAAATATTAAACATTTCATACTTTTAATGCATTATTTATTTTTATTGTACCTTTATGAATTATTAAAAAAATCGCACCTAGAAGTTTATGTTGGGTACATTAAGTGGGCCGCCTTTTAAGACGACTAAAATGGCACCGTGTATATCAAGACTCGGAATTTCCTATTCGTCGGAAATCGTGTGCAGCAATTGTTCCCGGCTATAATTTGCAAATCTTTAATAGTCGTGATCATTAGCCAGCTGGCAGAAAATCTGTAAGTCTGTAACCATTATAGCCAAGGGGTATCCTGTTATATGTTAGATTGGCAGTCTCTAAGTATAATATACTAGTACTCAGCTGCATCCAGTTGTACTGGAAGTCATTGCCCAACATAGTAGGGAAAAGGCTAAATGGATGACTGTTGATTGATTGAATGATTTTTCAATAGCCAATTGCATCATTTATCTTGCGTTTTTGTTTTTTATTCACCATGAACGTGGTATCAGACAACACCGATAATGGGTACCAACTGTTTTTTTAATACGTGTTATAACCACGATTCAGTGTTGCAGTTCTCTAAAATCAACCTTTTATAGCGTATGACTGATGTAGTGTATGCAGGTAGATAGTGACATTGTAATGTCACTATCTACCTGCATATACTACATCTACTATCTATAGCAGTGACGGGTAGTCGCTCACAGGCCGTAGCCCGGGACGCACGTGTGCAGTCTCTTGCATATCGAATAACCATTGGAGCATTATGTGATTATTGGACACGAGACATTACAAGTGGCGACGAGTCTTTCACCCGAGGTAAAAATAAAAACACGAATCAGCTAAAGAAAAAATCCATATCTGGTACTGAACTGGTAGAGATTGCCTTGTTGCATTTAGTCCGCCCATGTACTACTACTGTACATAAAGTTTAAATAAATAAACATCTGAATCTGATTAACTCGTCGTGTTAATACAAATCTCTACTAAACGAAAGCATGAGACCAAACACTACAACTCAAAAAAACAAATGAAGATCGGATTGCCGCTTTCCCGCCTATTTTGTTTTTTTTTTCTGTGACCGGCCAGCTACTCAGCCGTTATGTTACATTTTAATAATTGAAAAAATGCTCAATATTTTGCCCAAATCTATGTTATTTTAAAAGGAATAGTTGAAAGTAAATAATAATAGTCATTTAAAAAAAAAATCTTTAATTGATACTCATCTTTGTTATTTCAATTTTACATCGCGTTGTAATTAAGAGGCTGTATAGAAAGTCGTATAGTAGTATTTTTTTTTAATTTGACGGCTGTCATTTGAAAACGATTCTCCCTAGGGCTGAAAAGTAATACTTTCAACCCGCTCCTTAGGCAACTTCAGATCTACTTTCTGAGTATGAGTAACGAGAAATAGTATTGTATATGTAAAGACGTGTATTGTTCATAATGAAACCTTCAGGCCCCCGCCTAAGGTAGCCGGGAATCGCCCTGCGACTCCCGACGCCCGTCATAATGAATAGGTACCTGCAATATTGTTTACGCATTACGAGTAGGATTAAAAGAAAAACATTGAAGTTGAAAAAATGTTCTGCCATATATCGATACACATACGTCACAAAAAGTAATTTGGGGATTTTTCCTTCACTTGTTTTTGTAGAGTAGGTACTTGTTTTTTTTATGAAATTTCATGATCGACAACAACAGGAAGTACTTTCTCAATTTGTCTTTCATGTGAAAGGGTGTACTTTCCGATTGGTCTCATTTAAATTTAATCAATTTCGGTAGAGCGGTTTGCCTTTTAAATCAAAATAGCTGGAATTCGTTTACTTAGATGACGTATTTGGTTTGTCATCCAAGTTAACGAAAGTGCATATTTTGCTTTCCTGCGACTTTCCAGATGTGTTGTTAGGTGTGGAGTACCACAAAAAAGTGAAAAATTAAAAAACTGTTTTGCAAAAAAATGCAACGGACTTCCAAATAAAAATAAACACTACAAATAATAAAATGACTTTAATTTCGAAAGTCAGTGTAAAAATAAGAAGAAACAACCAAAAACACCGATTTCCAAAATTAAAGTTATTTTATACTTGGTAGTTTTTTTTTTATTTTGAATTCGGTTGTATTTTTTTCTAAAAATGTTTTTTTTTTCGAGTATCAAAATATGTGGCGTGTAATTTTTTACTTGGGTTGTATTTTTAAAGCTGTTAGGGAACCTAGACCTACGTATTTCATACAGAGTTGGTGGAGTGAGTATGAAGTGGGCTGTCATTCCATCCTGTGTGTATGGATTGACAGATTACTTTGTGTTCAGTTCACCCTAGCTTACACGGTGAGATGTTTACAGAATTGAACTGCAGACTAGACCGGTTTATTTGCTCAGGCTCGCTAGAAAAAGAAAATCACAATCATTGTACATTTTGAAATCTACAAAAACATTGTCCACAAGTGCTTCACAGAGGTAGGTACTTTATAACAATGACGTCACGCCAATTAGCCGTTATCACCAACAGACTTGTAATTGAACGACCGGCAAATTATACGGGCCCTCAAGTTAAGTGGGTTTATGTTCCGTATTGTTTGATGTAGTGGCTCGAGTCCGTCTTGAGGAACCCTGATTCATAAGTAAGGAGTGTTTGAAGCTATAATTAGGGGTATCTGGGATTTTGATACTTGTTGGTTCTCGTTTTGAATTAACAACGGGCAATCTAATTTTAGAGCAAATAATTTGATACGCCCTTGTTAAATTCTGAAACGAAAAGGCTGAGCACTTTTCAAATGTCTTCGGATAGCACTCATGGTAAGGATATGACCACCTTAACGAACTGACATTTTCAATCTTAGAGTTGCCAGAAGAACACAGTGGGCCTCGTAAAAAGCCCCCTGTTTAGTAAACAGAAAAATCAACAGACAGTCTCCAAAAAACGTATGATTTATAACGAAATGGCTTCTTACACATAGGCAGAGAGTAAGGTCCCGCTTACCTCCATTAAATTAAAGGGAGGATCCTCCGACCTGTTGTGTCCGGTGAGCAACTGCCGAATAGTTGATATTTGGACTATATTACATGTTCAAATCGCACGCGGTGCAGGTTTTCGTTAGTAGTTTGCTACTGGTGGGATAGATGGCGTTGCAGTTCTCTTTATTTCGCTTTGTTAGTTTTTGTTGTGGCGGCATTGATGCTGCCACAGGTACATAAGCATAACCTAATAAGAAAATAAGTTTAAAAAAGATTTTTCGAAATTTCAGGGAAGGTTCCGTAGTAAAAGTTGTTCGTAATGATGAGTACTCTCTTGCACCTATCGGCTATCTATGAAGAAACAAATCGGCCGTACTTTACTATCTGTATAGTACTACAGTAATAGTGTAGTACTACAGTAGCTATAATTTATCGAGTTATTTACTATAGAAAAACAAGGGTTTGAACTATTTTATGGAAGTAAGTCCAATCATTTTACTTTTTCTACCGTATTGCGGTACGACGCACGATGAAACTGGTATATGGATCGAGGAGTTAAGTAAACATGTTCAGAAACATTTATTTAATTGTTGTAAATCGCACAAGAGATCTTCGCCTCAAACTTGTTTAATTGTGAATAATTTCCCGTAGATTCTCTCGTTGTGCGGACCATGTCAAAATCACCTTGTTCAAGTCGTTTCGTCAAGGTCTGTACGGTGGGTGTATGGGTCAACTACACCACTATATCGCTTAATTTCTTCCCAGTACAACACAATAATGTTTTTAGGGTGGATTCGATCAAACAGATTTACACACGCGTAAAAATACCACTGATAATTATAACTCGTAACTCGAGTATAAAATTTTATACTCGAGTTACTGAAAATCTAACGATACCATATAAATCAACGTCGATTAAGGCGTTTAGAAGTTATGATGGAATAAAGAAAATCACAAACAAACAAACAAACATACATACATACTCATGTATTTATGTAGAATTCATACCCTGAAAACTTAACACTGCTTTTTTAAGCAGTCGTGTAAAAATGGTACAAATAGTAGTCTAATAACTAATTATTGCCTTGTGAAGCTCTTTTGTGCTTATCCGAGATATTTTAGTAATATATTCAAGACAGGTTGTCTTATAAAATAGAATACTCTTTGTTATGTAGACTATATAAGTTACAGAAACGATAAATGGGGAAAACAAAACATAGGGTGGCACAATGGGCGGCCAATCTCTAAAAGCGATCTTTTCAAGACAACCTTTGGATCGATTTTAATGAAAAAGGAAAGACAAAGTCAAATGATTTATTTCAACTAGACAAATAAAGGCACTTTTGGACGTCAAATGAAAATAAAATATTATAGTGACTCTAGTCGTCAGTACTGTAGATAGTTTTAGGTGTACTATTTAAACATATATACAAGTAAATAAAAACAAATATAGGTAGTTCGTTGACTATGTCATAAGATAACAGTATCACTCAAGTTCTCAAGAAATCCTAATTCACCACTTTTACAACAACACCAAAACAGAAATTCCAAAAAACTGGCCAAACTCGACAAAGTACAGGTTGCTCGGTGGGAAATTGTAGAGCCAATCAATACATATAAAACTAGTTGACCCGTGCAACTTCGTCTGCTCCGCTCCTATTGGTCTTAGCGTGATGATATATAGCCTATAGGCTTCCTCGATAAATAAGCTATCTAACACTGAAATTTTTTTTTAAATCGTACCCGTAGTTCCTGAGATTAGTCCGCTCAAGCAAGCAAACAAACTCTTCAGCTTTATATATTAGTATAGATATATTTTGAAATTCTGCCGTTACTGAGTGACTGACAGACAACGCGCAGCCGAAACTACTGGTCGTAGAAAGCTGAAATTTGGTATGTAGGTTTCTTGGAGAGTGTTGGGAAGCACTAAGAGAGGATTTCCCGAAATTCCAAAGGGAACAGGAAGAAACAATATGCGCGCACGAAGTCGCGGGCTAAAGCTAGGATGTAACAATTTTGACCCCGATATCTTGAGGATTAAATTAGGTTTTTTCGAATAACTTATTATTAGACTTATTATGGAACCTTGCGATTTAAAAATGCTAATTGGGAGAAATACTGATATTTTTCTGAAAACTCTGAACGAATGTATCTCTGAGTAATTTTAAGACGCCGCTTATATGTATTGATTGATATGTATGTCTTGTGCGAGTCCCAAATATAAATTTTTCTTTCTTTCTTTCTTTCTTTGAGTAGTAGTCCGCTATACAGCTGAATTGCAAGTCAGCCTTATTAGTCAGGTTACCTATATCAATCAGGCGATTCTATTTATGCAGGGAAAAATATGATGAATTGATGATATAGAAGGTTTAGTGGGTACTGATTTAAATCGTTTGGGGCCATCTTCGACCGCATCATCGCTTACCATCAGGTGAGATTGTGGTCAAACGTATGCCTATATATAGTAAAAAATAAAAAATAAACCTAAAATTAAATATTTCGTTGCAAATCTGTGTGTAGTTTTAAGGAAAAAACTGAAACCGAACGACTGCCGTAAGTACTTTTATTTAATTTTGCTTTTCAGTACGGTTGACGCAGACTGAGTGTTTGGACTGAAACTACTTTAAAAATATTTTTCGCACGTTTTTGCGTTCTGTTATTTTAAAAATAAACTGCTTTAGGATTTTTGTTTGATTTTTAACTTCTGATTTTATTTAAAAATGAATTTGCATATGCACTGTGTAACAGAATAAGCACAGAAACTGAAAAGGTGTACTTGTACTTACAATTATGAACAACTTTAGCACGAAGTGGAACCAATAGGCTCCACTTGAGTCCACTCCGTTGAGTCCGGGTGGAACCAATTGGTTCCACCAAACACAACTGATTTAAAACTTTATTTTTATGTAGAATCGCGTTTATTTTGGCTTCGGATCGATTTAACTCTATAGCTGATAATATTTTACAACCATAAACAAAGGCAGAAAAAATAATAACGAAGGCAAAATTATGAAAAATATATTTGAAATCACATCAAAGTCTACGGCGGGCGATTGAGACGTGCGTGCCTTTTTTGTGTGTGTTTGAGAGTTTTACGGAGAAATCATACAGTAACTGGATGAATATTCATTTATAAGTGTTTTTAGCAACTTTGTGGATAGTTTTTTGCATAAAATATTGTCACAAAACTAGTTTTTTTGAGCTAACAAAACAAAACAAATTTGTTCCCTCCTCTTGGTTATTTTGATATTTTACAATTATAGTGGCATATTTTAACGATTTATAATTTATAATGAGTCGATGAATATATAAGTAGTAATCTAGAAACATTTCTAATTGGAATCTGTTTGTTATCACTCTGATGATCGTTAACAAAATAGTGCATTTTGATTCATGAAAATGGCACCGCGCGGTATGAAGTTTGAGTTTGAATATTGCAAACATCCGATATAAAACTCGTAAAATAACATTGTAATTAGATTACTTGTCTTTTCATGAGCTAGTTCCCAAAATTTCGTGTAAATTGGTCCAACAGTTTTTTCACAAATCAATATAATACAACACAAAGCTACTTTCAACAAGTTCGTCTCATTACAATACGAAATGTTTATATTTAGACTTGTAATAAGAATCATGTTTACATTGTATTTCGTAGCGTCGTGTTCCAAGAACTCATAACCGTTTCAAGTGGGTCACTAGGCGCTGTAGAACGCCCGCAATATGGGTTTTTTGTGGGCGGTGTAATCTGACACTGCGATAAGCGCGCGCCCGCCACGTCACTTTCGTACGTCACGGAGTTAGTACAACAAACGTTCGGGACTCAAAGGTTAAAATCACGAAAAAGGGGGCGAGCCTTTCTCATCAACCGAGTATGAATCCAGGCCTTATTTTGATACGACTGCGAGCTACCCAACGCCCGCGCCTACGGTGGCCGGGAGTCTTCTGATGCGGCAGCTGGGGCGTGAGGATTGCCTCTCCTTCACGCGGCCCGCCTCCTCCTTCGCTAGCATTACTGCTTCGCAGAAGGAGGTGACTGCTTTCAATGCTTTATCGCTCCGGACCATGGAGTAAACCAGGACCATGGAGTAAACCAGGACCATGGATTGAACCATATTACTTACCGTACTAATCCTCACAAGGAACCATCTCCAGTCTAAATACCAAATCGTAACAAAACATTGTTCATCTTGTTATTTACTTCCAAGTCATCAAATTGGTTTTTGTTTCCTTATTTATTTTTCTTCCTATCAACTTCTCGTTGAAACTTCAGCCGTAATAAATGTCTTCGTCGGAACTTTGTTCGAACAGCCGAAACTTTTGACAGGACATGACGCGTTTCGTGTTCAGAATTTTAAAGTGGTTCTTACTTCTTATTGTTTTCATCTGCTTGAGAGATTAAACTACAGAAAATTTATGTGCTGCTACGGAAATTGAAGCTCAGTCGGTCATGTTCTTATGGTTCTTCGAAGATGAGTTTATAAGTTTGCGTTACCTGGGCTACTGAAGCCAAGGGATAAAAAAATATGGGGATAAAATCTATTAAGGATTTTCATAAATACCAAGAATATACGTGTAGCTAAGGAAATTGGAGCTCAGGTGGTGGTCACGTTTTTTGGGGATTTTACAATTTTAAAGATGAGTCTATAAGTTTGTCGCACTTTGGCTTTTAATTACGGATCTTTACTAAATTAATGACAGTTATACAAAAATCCAAAAAGTTATCTACAAAATAGTCTTTTGACCGAAATGCACAACGCTGCGTATAATGCATGAGATGCCGGACACAGAATCCTCTTTACCGCTGGAATGTCATAGATAAGATAAGATTTCTTTATTTGTTTTAACATTGTATGCATACAAGAGCATGCAAGATATTACACAGTTTAAGTCCACTCATGTTTAGCCGTAATTAGCGTCGTACAAATATTTCCATAACATTGAAAAAATAACAATTAGAGAAAATCGAAAGATTACCTGAAATAGACACTTAAAACGATTATAATTATTTAGAAACTTTGCAATATATATTTTTTTTTAACTTTAAATATTTATTATTAGGTACAGCATTAAAGTACTAAATATATACACTTAAAATAAAATATCCTAACTAAGATAAGGCGTCAAAAAATTCGTCCACATCGCTGTCCACCGGAAGTGAGCCCAAAAGACTGGCGGCATTGCCACGTTGTATGGCAATGCTTATCCTCTTTCCGAGGTAAAAGCCAGCCCTTGGGTCACGCGAAGTGTCAACTAAGCGTTTAGAAAGATCTTTAAATAAGGCATGAGCACTCGGACCCCACGGTCCAAGAGTTTCAACCCCAAATGGCTCAAAAATATAATTGCCAACAAGGTTATTATATTTCCGCCGCTTGAGGTTCTCAGCAGCCGCAGCGGCAGTACCAGCACGGCACGACGAGCTAGGAAGATGGGATGGCGCAAGAGTATCGGCACAAGTAGCGTCCCACACTAAAGGCCTACCCATCTTCCATGGAAACAAAGACATACCGTCCGGTCGCTTGCCGTCGTCGCGTGCCAGGCCATTGGGTTCTAGTACAGCTGGAACGCCGACGGCGACAAGAGCGCGTCGGATAATGTCGTTGATGTTTGCGTGCCGCGCAAAGCGACCTGCACTTCGACTGCATGAGAGACTGTGGTGCCCGAGGCTGTTGACAGCTTCACCACAGTGACAACGATGAGGAGAACAACACGATGCGCCTAAGCGAAGGGAAGCAGCGAGGCGGAAAGTTGTATCGTCGAACAAGGTGCCTAAGTTCGACGACGGTAGTGCGTGAAGCCAGAGGCCCGACTCCCACTCACCCACAGCCAGCAGGCGCGCACGCTCCGCAGTAGAAGTAGAAGTGGCTATAAGGTTCCTCTGAACTTCTCTGCAGACCGGCTCATCCCACTGTCTCTGATATGATGGGTTGTCGGGTAGATTTACAAATTATTACAATTTGCAATATTATATTACAATGTCAAAATATTACTATACTAGCACTTCGCCCGCGACTTCGTCTGCGTACACTTTAGAGGTGGCGCGCAACTATTTTGTCCCATATTTTCATCCTCGGAAATTCATCTTTATGATTCTTTATCCTGATTTCTTTGTCGCATATTCTCATCCTCTGAAATGCATCTTCATGATTCTGGTATTCTCTACGTTTGTAAGTCTTTATTGTTCGTGTTTTCAGCCCTAGGATTATTTTGACGTGTTTCATGGTCTTCTAGTACTCATGAATCTTTAACGCTCAAAATTCCAGCCTCCAAAATATTTAGAGATGTTTTCTGGTCTCCTGTTACTTGAGAGTCTTAACCTCTCACAATTTTAGCCTAAAAAATACTTCGACATCTTTCTGGTCTCCTGGTTCTTGTGAATCCTTAGCGTTCACAATAATTCTTAGCACAAAAATACTTTACTGCGAGGATCGCCTGGAGGACACAGTGAAGCATACAGTGGTGTTTTCATCTAGGCGATCGGCGGCGGCGACTTCTCGCGTCTGCCTCTGGTTTAATCTATGGTCCGGAGCGAGGAGGCATGACAAGCGGTCACTTCTTTCTGCGAAGCAGTAATGCTAGCGAAGAAGGCCGAGCGCGTGAGAGAGAGCGAAACCTCACTCTCAAGCCGCCGCAACAGGAGAAGACGCCCCGGGCGTCGGGAGTGGCAGGGCGATTCCCGGCCACCGTTGGCGCAGGCCTGCGGACGGTGACTCGGTGAGCATTGGGTGGCTCGCCGTCCTATCAGAACCAAGCCCGAGTCGCTGGAGCGATGTATTCCACGCGCGCCTCAAGGAGCTGTCAGAATAGAAGACGGGGCCCGACAGGGCCAGTGGCCTGCCGATGTTGCGGAATTTGTTTGAAAGAGACACGATACTTGTGAATCTATAGCGCTCACAATTCCTGCCAAAAAACCACTTTCAAATGTTTCTGTTAATCAGCGGTTAGGATTACAATGTAGGTACCAGGAGCCTACTTTTTAATCCTAAACGCTGATAATTCCAACCCCAGAAATACCTCGACATGTTTCTGTTCTCTGTTCTCTTGGCGCAAAATGAATCTTTAGCGCTTATAATTCCAGCCTGGCCAAAATTTGGACATGTTTCTGTTCTCTTGGTACTTTTGAATCCTAACCGCTCACAATTCCAGTGCCGGAAATAAGCAGCGCTCACAATTTCAGCCAAAGAAATACTTTAACATGTTCCTAGTCTCCTGTTTTATGTGAACGCTATACGCTGGTACGCTATAGATTTATAGCGTTACAATTCCAGCCCAGAAAAAACTTCAACATATTTCTGTTCTCCAGTAAAAAATAAAATATTGACCAAAAATACTTTGACATAATTCTGCTCTCCAGGTACTTTTGAATCTTTAGCGCTCACCATTTCAGAAAAAAAAAACTGATATGTTTCTGGTCTCCTGATACGTGTGAAATTATAGCGTTCAAAATTCCAGCCCCGAAAATACAACAATCAACAGGTTTCTGCTCTCTTGGTACTTTTAAATCTTAACCACTCATACTTATAGCGCCGTAAATACTTCGACATGTTTCTAGTTTCTTGATACTTGTGAATCTTTAGCGCTCACAATTTCCACCGAAAAAAATACTTCGGTACGTTTCTGCCTTCGTAGTTGGGTTTTCACAATTCCAGCCCGGAAAAATCTTCTACATGTATCTGCTGTACACATGGTAAACAAAAATAACCTTGTAAAAATCTTGCTCAAAAATACTTTGATACGTTTCTGGTCTCCTGGTACTTTTGAATCTTTAGCGCCCAACAATTCCAGCCCTGAAAATACTTTGACATGTTTTTGCTATCCTGGTACTTGTGAATCTAGGTACAGCGCTCATAATTCTAGCCCCGAAATCACTTCGACATGTTTCTCCCCTCCTCGTTCTTGTTAATCCTCGTTCTTGTTGCATGCATCAATACTCCTGATAAAAAAAATATCTTGCTAAAAATACTTCGTCATGTTTCTGGCTTCAAGTTTTTTTATTATTAAAATGTTATGATTTACGTAGTCAAATGCTTGAGTCATATCGCAAAAGATCGCACATACAGGTGTTTTTTGGTCCACTTTTATCAATACACTGTATAAAAAGTCGTAGATCGCCATTATCGTCTTATTTTCGCGAAATCCCTTTTGCTCATTACATAATATTTTATTTTTTCTATGTTACCGTTTAATTCCTTTTGAATGAATTTCTCAAATATTTTCGCAAAGATAGGAATCAGAGAAATTTTTCTGTAGAACTCCATGAGCTCTCTATCTTCTTTCTTAAATAAAGGCTTAACGATCGCTACTTTAGTGCGTCAGGAAACGTGCCAGCTATAATGCATAAATTCATAGTATAAGACAAATGGTCGCATATTTCAGATGCTACAGCTTTTGTTACTTTTGTTCATATGCCATCGTACCCCACGCTATTTCTATTTTTAAGGCCATAATAATTGTATGCGCCTGTTGTGGTGTACAAGGTGCCATAAACATCGAGTTCTTGCTGTTTAAGATGGGCCGTGTATAGTTTTATAACTGGACTGTAAGGGTTGTATTTTATTAATAAAATATTCATTAAATTGATTGGCAATTTGTTTCCAATCCGTAATTTTGTTATTATTGATTTTAATTTTCATAGTAAAGTTTTTAGGTACATTAAATTTACCTTGATTTATTATTTTCCAGGCGGTTTTACATTTATTGTGTCATGTTTTGATTTTATCATTGTTTTGGGAACGCTGTATCAGAGTCATAATTTTTCTAAAAAGCTTAGAGTATTCTTTAAAGCGATGTCTATTTAATTCATTGGATGTTAGCCTGTAGGTCCACAAAATCTGCCGTTTTTTTTACTACAGCATTTTTAATATCTTTCGGTATCCACCTTGGCTTTTTTATTACATTTATTGTAATAAAAATAGAGCGAACGACTAATATAGATGTTTTCAAACGTATACAAGGTATAACAGAATAAATGCAGTACCTCTTAAAGGGTTATTGTTGTCATCGTTATGAACAACGTTCACTATAAGGACCAACACTGAAAGCGCGAAAAAATAATCGACTGCCCAATGACTTTATTACGCATAAGTCGACAAAATGTACTGAACAGCAATTTTTTTTTTGCTATTATACCATAGTAAAAGTTTTTCATAATGATGAGTACAATGACCCCTAAAGAGGTATTGCGTTTATTCTGTTATACGTTGTATATTTGTTCAGCATCGCATAACGCAGCGTTATCCGTTTAATAATTACCTAATAAAATTAATTTAAATGAATAATAATCCAAATTGCACATGTATGTCAAATGAAAAGTAAAAATGATAGCGATTAAAAATTGTATTAGACACTGTTTACAGCTACAATTTTCTGTACTTCCGATATAACGTCAAGGTTTTTGATAAGGACTTGCTTGCATTTAGCGTGAATGAGAGCCGTGCCCCGCTTTGACATGATGCTTGGCTGACAACGTCTGAAAATTAATAAACGTGAGTTTGAGAACGTATGAGGGAAAATCCTTTGATTTTCGTGTAGATGAAAGTAATGAAAGAGCTATTAATATCAGTCTCGAGGATGTGCTCAAATGAGAGGTTACTTACAAAATAATAATAATCAATTAATTGCTTTTCCTTATTTTAAAATTAGGAAAACGTTTTCAGAGTGGGCCCGAAAACATGTTTAATTTAGTTTTATTTAAAAACAGACACTATAATATTCTACCCACTTCCTGGTCCATTAAAAAATATGTAATTTAAATGAGTCCTAAACCTACTAGGTTCTTCTGAAAAGTAAAAAAAAGACATTTTTAATTTCACTCTGAGCCCAATTTTGAAATCCACCTAGACAAAGTTGCGGGCAAAGTAAAGAATATGAATAAAGCAAATGATACCTCACTACGGGTGATTTCCGATCTTCCCGAACCAAATGTTTGGGCAACTCGACATTACGGACATGTCATTCGAAGTCGCCTCCATCACTGTAAGTGACATCAGTGGGTTGATAAGTGGTGTAGTATTCGTCACCCTTAACATTGTTGTTGCCCATATGCTTTGTACGGAGGGCAGATTCTAGGAGCAAATGCTACAACGAGTGCTGTTACAATACTGCCTTTAATACTTTTAATAGAACATTGGTTTATATAATGTAATTACGGCTACTACCTCACATCTCCCCCTTACATTTCAATAAAATAAAAGATACAATTTTATTTTATTGTTAAGATTAAAATACAAGTTATAATAACAATGGGTACGAAATAAACATTGGTTCGTATTAATATATCATGCATTATAAGTAGGTGCATGCTTAGACATACAATGTTATAGAGTATGATTACACTGATGTCACACACGGTCATCAGTGGCGCGTACTGCAATTATAGTATCTGGTTACATACAGTGATATCATAACTGTGTAAGTGTTTGTTAAGTATCAACATACTTTAAAAAATAATATAAGTATAACACTTGAAGTTACATAATATTGTTATTTAATCATGAAATGGTTTACTTCTGTTTTTATGAATAATATTATTTTTACCCTTACATTCAATTTCGACATTAGGTGACACATCTCTGATCACTTTGTATGGTCCAGTATATAATTGTTTAAGTTTATTGCCAGTTTCATTTTTTATTTGAATTTGATCGTTTGGCTTATAGCGTATTGGATTGACATATTGATTGTATTTACTTTTCCTATCTATCTTACTGGCTATCAAATTTTTTCGTGCTTCAGTTTGAGAAACTTGAAGGCGGTTCTTAAGTTCAAGGGGGTAATTGTCGTAGTAATAAAGGGGCTCTACGCATTTAAACAAATTATTCGGTAGGTTACATTTTCTACCATACACAAGCTCAAAAGGTGAAAATTTTGTTGACGTGTGAACAGTCGTATTATACGCAAAACACCAGAATGGTAACCAAGCACTCCACAGTTCGGATTTTTCTTCAGTTTGGATTCGTAAAAACGCGCCTAAATTTTTGTGTGAGTTTTCTAGCGCTCCGATGCTTTGGTGATGATACGCCGTTGAATTTAATTTCTTAATGTGAAGTAGTTCACAAACCTGGGCCCCTAGTCTGCTATTACAATAGTGTCAGAATGGTCTCATAATGATTTCATAATGGTCGATTTTGACAAGTTATGCTAGATTTCTGTTATATATGTTTTTAAATATTATTTATTAATTTGTCATCATGTACGAGATTACCATTCTATGCCATTTCTTTCAATGGAGTGTCAGTGGTTGACCATTGGAAAGTAATAATGACGCTTTTATATTAGTAAATTACCAAACTTGTCAAAATCGACCATTATGAAATCATTATGAGACCATTCTGACACTATTGCAATAGCAGACTTAGGGCCCTGTTTAACTGTCTCTGACATAAACTCCGTGCCCCTGTCGGTAGCGATTTCCCGCGGTACACCATGCTGAAGTATAAAGTTATTTACGAAAGCGCGTGCTACTTCTGTAGAGGTTTTAGTGACAAGGGGGTAATCACACACGAAAGCCGAATGAGCAGTCGCTGTGATCACCATTGGCTCTCTGACTTGTATACTTATGTTTTTGACATTGCACACATTTTAATACAAAATTTTTGACATCGCTTTCCAAACCTGGCCAAAAATAATATTTTTTAATATAAGTCAACATTCTTCTCACGCCTGCTGTCTTGTCCACTAGTGGGCAAAAGATGAAAATCGTTAAGTATCACCTTCCTATTACCTATGTTTATCTTCTATTCTCTCAACGTCTTTTAGTATACATAATCTGGGTCCTCTCCAGTTACTTTGTGCCCTTATTTCGCTAATAAGCTTTTCGACAAAAATATTATTATTAGAATTTTTAATAAAGTAAACTTCAAGTATATTAAGTTTTTTACATAAATCACTCAGGTCTCTCGCAAATTCGGCTCGCGTAATTTGTGATTGAGATGCTGGTTTTATGAATATAATTTTCGTTTGGGCTACATAAAACAATATTTGAGTTTCTAACGTAATTAACTTATTAAGTTTCTTGTAATTGCTACCGTCTGAAAATCTTAACTCCACGACGTCTTTAGGTTTGATGTGAGTTTCCGCTACTTTTGGATGGACTGTTATCCTCTGTGGAAAGCTCATTTTTCGTAGCAACTGCATCTAATTTTCGCTTCTGGGTGCGAGTCATCACTATATTTTAACATTCATTCATTTCTTTCAATTCTTTCGAAGTCATTTTTATTCTAGTTAGTGCATCAGCGACAGCATTCTTAGTCCCTCTTATATATTCTATTTTGTAACCATACTCTTCGAGAACTATTCTAATTTTAAAGAGTCTACACGAGGGGTCTTTCATATTGAACAAGTAAACGAGGGGTTTGTCGTCAGAAAGTATTTTAAATGTACGACCATATAAATATGGTCTAAAATATTTGACGGCCCAAACTATGGCTAACAGTTCTTTCTCTATAGTGGGATCACTCTTTTCCGCCTTGTTGAGACTTCTACTGACGTAAGCTATGGGGCGACCATCCGAATTACATAAAACTGCCCCTATAGAGTATCGGGATGCATCAGTTTGAAGTATAAATTGATTTTGTTCAGAGAAATCTGGGTACTGCAGAATTGGCGGTGATATCGAACTATTTTTAAGGGTTTCAATGATAATTGATAGTTATCGTCCCAAATAAATTTAGAGTCTTTTTTACATAGAAGATTCAAATGATATGCTTTGTCTGCAAAATTATCTATGAACTTTCTATAATAATTTGCAAAGGCAACGAAGCGTCTCACTTCGTCCGTATGTGTGGGAACCGGATAGTTTTCTATTCTTCTGATTTTGTCTGGGTCGGGCAATATTCCATTGCCTGATACAATATGGCCTAAATAGAGAATCTCTTCCTTTAAGAAGTCACATTTAGAAGGGTTTAGCTTCAAATTCGCGCTGCGCAATTTTTCAAAAACATTTATTAAATTTTTATTATGGTCGGACAGACTCCATCCCACACATATCAGATCATCTAAATATACTAAGCATTTTTCATAGGATAACCCAGCCATTGCCATGGTCATCATTCGCGAAAATGAGTCTTTAGGCCCATAGGCATTCTCGTCATTTGATACTGACCACTATCTGAACAAAATGAAGTGTATTTCCTACTGTTTTCAACCAAGGGCACGTTGTAAAATCCTTGGTTTAAATCTTAATGTGTGAAGTAAATACAGCCAGTCAGAGAATCTAGTATGTCCATAATATTTAGCAGGGGAAATTTATCATTCTATATAGAGTTGTTAAGCTCATCTAATCTATAACTAGCCGCCATTTCTTTTCCCCGGTGGTGTTAGATGTCTTGGGCACTAGTACAACTGGACTAGACCACTCACTGGAACAAGGTTCAATAATATTTTGTTCTAATAAGTTATCCACTTGTTTTTTTAATTCGTCTTTCTGTGAATGGCGCATTCTGTAAGGCTTAACGTATACTGGAGCCGTGTTTGGTTTCAAAGTTACTGTATGTTCGGATAATTTAGTTGTGCCTAATTTGTCTCCCGGAAGGAAAAAAATGTCTGAATATTTTCAACATATTGACTCTATGGACAATTGCTCCTTTTTATTTAGATGATTATTAAGCGACAAGGAATTAAATATTTTTTTCAGACGATCAGCACTATTATTAATTGCTGGAAATGTACAAACATCGTAGTCGCTTGCTTTATGAAAAGTGAGATTTATTGAATTTAAAACTAAATCTGAATCAGTGGTGTTTAAGATTCTAATGGGTACTTTCCCATTCGTAGGCTTGACTAAAGTACTTGCTATAAAAATCCCTTTTTGTAGTTCCGTCGCGTTTACTACGCATTCGTCCGTCTCACATGTCCGAATAAAATGAACAGACCCTGACCTCGCTGATATATTAATATGCTTCTTTGCCATTATCAAAGGTTGTTGTTGCCTTTAAATGGTTATTCCAAAGCAACAAAGTTTGATTTCCGAAATTTAACACTGATTTATACTTGCTCAAAAAATCATGTCCCAATATACCACTCCCCTTAAAAAGTAATGTTCTAAAAACAAAAAACTTATGGCGCAGAGTATAATTTCCAATAACTAAATTTAAATAAACATATCCTATGCTCTGGACGTCGCCCCCAATTCCATTCATGAATGTTTTGATCGGGAATATGTTTATACTTTACGACAGAAATGGATACACCGGTGTCAACTAATAAATAGTATGAGTAATTATTAAGTGATCTTATATTAACATAGCCTACGCTATTACATGTCAAAATAAAATTTTTAGCCTCGAAAAAACTGATTTTCGTTTTGCTCTTTGCTTGTTGATTTTTCCTGCGAGTCCAAAATTTCGAAAGTATGTACATGTTGGTACCCCGATGTACTATTATTATTAAAATTGGACCTACCTCTGTTTCCATAAAATGATCGGGTCGACCCGCGCCGACCTACATGCGATCCTCGCCCAACGTGATCCTGTTGCTCATTTGGGTTCTGGGGTGGCTGCGGGTAACTACGTCCACGTCCTCTCTGCGTATGCGAAGTGGCCTCTCCTCTGCGACCAATTATACGAATTTCTGCTTCTAGAATTCATGGTTAGGATATCAGAAGAAGTCGATGGAATTAAGATATCTTCATCGATAGCCGCCTGTACAGCGTCTTTTAATGATGTAAAAGTTCGAGCTGAAATTATTGTGCCTTGTCGTCTACTCCTTAATCCATCTGCAAAGCATTTGATGGCCTGTTTCTCGTTTATTGGTTTCAAAACTTTAAAATTAGCATCACTGCCATCTGATCGAGATATTGTCAAATCAACAAATAATTCAGTTATTTGTTTGCCGAATTCATCGATCGATAAATCATTTTGCTTAAAATTTTGCAATTTACGTTGAATTGCAGAAGCTGATTTTCAGGCAATAACTTGGCCTTTAAATCGGTAATCAATTCATTAATGTTGGCATAAGATGGAGATATTTTCAGTTTTGCGGCCTGAGAAAGTCTAGTTTTTAACACAAATTTTAATATTTTTTCCTGAGAATTTTCGTCTAGCTCTGATGTATAAGATTCTATCCCATCTATTAACTGCTTTACGCTAGCCTCATCGTTATAACAAACTGTCAATAAATTTAAAGCGGTTTTTAAGTCAAATTTACAAGTATTTGTCATATTGATTGAAGTAATGGGTTTTTGTGAACACAATTCTAAAATTTTGTTCATGTAACTTGTCAAAATTGGAACAAAGCTCGTGGATATTTGAAGACTCACTTTTACTTAAAGTGGATTTAGTTTCAGAATAATATTCTAATAAAAATAAGTTGTACTCCTAAACCATCGGCTTCTACTAAATCATCGGCTTCTACTAATTTTACGACAGCAATATTACCTTTCCTTGTATCTGGGCCTATCTTTATCAAATATTTTCTGATTTAGAAGAAATTGTCATACAATGTTTTTAATTTTTCTGCCATGAAATATATATGATCTTCTAATAATCTAATTACATACTGTTGTATTACTCTGCAAACATCCTGTATTTATTTTACTTATATTTTTACTTAACTAAGTCCATTATAATGTCACTTATATTAACGTGTATATGCGATCACAAGTATATTATGAATAGACGGTTATAGGTATATTTAATACTCGTTAACTGACCCCGCACTGATACTTTCGCATAGAATTTTCGCGCACAGACACATGACACACTGACTACATAACTGCACACTATTCTTCATTAGCTATGGGTTACGATGACAGTTCAAACGATGTTCTCGGTATCCTTTCGGTAGCTCCTCGTGTTGGCTCGTAATTCAGGTTTTGCATCAACTCTACGCCTCCGTATGCAATATCTTAGTCTGTCATTTCTAATCTCGTTTGTAATCCACTGCTGGTGACAATTTATATATATTTTGTACACACCATACAAAATCGCCAATGATGCAATCAAGAGTACCACGATCAAGATGATGTTGGTGGTGCTGGCGTGCACTGCCAGCTGTCTGATGTCAGCTATGTTATTTCCGCCCGCTGCGTTTTGTTTAACTATAATCTCCTCCTTGCTGTTATTAGTACCCATTTTGAGGTGAAGTTATAACATTTTCACAAACTAAAAGATTGTTCACGCCGACTGCGCGCAGAAGATTGGTTTTGATGCAATACATTATAACACCACTTGTTCCGTTTTGGTCAAAGGAATGTAAATATTATCCGCGCCTATTTTACTGTCACGGTCACCGTGTTCGGAGGGCAGATTCTAGGAGTAAATATTACAACGAGTGCTGTTACAATACTGCCTTTAATATAATAGAACATTGGTTTATATAACGTAATTACGGCTACTACCTCACAGCTTCTTGTGGTGATTAGCTGGAACTGAAATGAGATTCGTGAAAACTGTAGCAATGGCTGCTTTGATATAAAAGTATTTTCAATCACAATGAGTAAGTAACACGGAAGGCCAGTTGATGATAGAGCAAAATGAACTGTATTCATAATTTTCTAATCATCATCTTCCTACCCTTATCCCATGTTACTTAGGGTCGACGCAGCACGTTTTTTTCTTCCATTCCGTTCTATCAGCCGTCACGCTATCACGAACTCCCTTTTTTTCATATCACACGATGCATCCATCTTTTCTTTGGCCTCCCTCTCTCTCTCTGTATCCATCCACATTTATATTCATGAATAATTTTCAGTTTAAAAAAAAAATAAAAGAAAAATTTTTTTTTTTTATTTGATACTTATCGGAACCTCAATCAAGGCCAATATCATTTTTCAGATTGCCAACACAATTTTAAGCTGCATGAAAGACACACCAGCTGCAAATCTAGCTAAAAAGTACCTAAGTTCACTGACAATGTTTTGGAAGTGTTACAACAGAATAGTTATTTGTCAAGAAAACAGCTGAATCGGCCCAATATTTTCATCATTATGTCGACGAAAATGTATTTATTTCCTTCAAACGTTATACAATTAGATTTCTGGCGTCGTTCTCTTTTGAGACCATTTTCCCTCAGGAATTTCTCTTGACTGTGTTTATATTTGAGTTTATACTTCTTAAACCAACGGAACTTTGGAATCTAAAATGTCTTGCTAATTTGTTGCTGCGCAGAAAATGTACGAAATTATGTACGTACGTAACATCATCATCATCATAATGCCGAAAGACGTTCACTGCTGGACACAGGCCTCCCCCAAGTGTCGCCACAGCAACCGGTCCTGTGCGTCTTGCATCCATCGGCTACCCGCGACCCTCACCAGGGGCTCTAGACAAGTGGCATTCTGTCAACGGTAACGTGGCGAAGGTAATTATCAAAACGTCAAAAATATATGCAAACGCTGTCGAAATATCTCGTGATCCACCACTTATTTATCTAACATCTAACATTGGGTCTGGGTTGGGAATCGCACGAAACCGGTTTGTATTTGTGTTGCTTTTTTTTAATTAGCGTGGATTTAAACTTACTTTTATATAATTAGACAACATGTGCTTGTTGTTTCAAATGTCTTCTTTCCTGTGTTTTTTTTACACATTATCTATTACTAGACACTAATTATGTATCGTTTACTACACATTAACATATTATATATTTACCTGTATAATTAATACTTTATAAAACTGGTTTACATCCGTACACTTCAGCATAAGGTGCAGTTGAAAACCAGCATCAAGCAGCACCTAGTTGTCTGGTATTTTGCTGAACTGGACCTATTTCGCGCAGCCGCGGGGCACACAATGTTATTGTTTCAAAAATTAAGTTTTCTTTTGTTATACCTATGTTGTGTGTATCCTTGTGTGCCAAATAAATTAGTTTTCTTTCTTTCTTTTCCTTTTTCCTTTTCTTTCTTTTTTTTTGCCTCTTTTCTTTCTTTCTTTCCTTTCTTTTCTTTCATATATTTCTTTTCTTTTTTTCTTTTCTTTATTTTCTTTCTATATTTTGGCATTTCGACAATCGCATTCGCTGATAGAATAGCACTGTCTAGAGCTTCTTGTCATCGGTCTACCTTGTGGGAGGCACGTACGTAACAATTAGTATCAATCTGCCTTGCCTTTTCCCAACTATGATTAGTTCGGCTTTCAGTCTAACTAATGCAGCTGTATACCAAACCAGTATTTTAAACTGCCTATCTGACTTTTATAACCCAGACACTGGGTAACACCCATATCGTAGGGTACACAGATGTTGCGGAATTTGTTCGAAAGAGTCACCGCAGCCCTGGAACGCAAAGGGCATTAGGAGGAACACGAGGGTTTTTGTCAGTAAAAGTCTGACTCTCCCTTCCACTCCACCCAGAGCGGAAGGAGTCATTTGATGATTTGCCATCCTTAAAAAAAAGGTACTAATAAAAAAGGTAAAAATCTGACACCGGTTTCACTAAAAGGTATCTGACCTTTTAGTGAAACCGGTGTCAGATTTTCTGATTTCTTACTACCTGGAACGACTGTCATGGATAGTAAAAATAAAACCGGTCTTACGTGCTGTCCAGAAACGCAGGAGTCTCGGTATGTGAAGGTGACTAACTTCAGAGAGCCTTACTACTACTACTAGCCTTACTACGGTGATCAAACTAGAAAAGCAAAATGTGCCCCTGCAAATTATTACGCAGCAATGTTTCCTGGTTGTAAGTAAAGTCGATAGTTGTTACTTTTTGGCCGAGTTTTTAGGGTAACATACCGAAGGGCAAGTAATGGAACCCTCTGCTTTCTGTCCGTCCGACTGTGTGTCAGCGGGCAGTTTCTCAAGAACAATAAATAAAATAGGTAAAAACAGGTAGGATAGGGTAGGGGAGCAGGGGGGGTTGGGTAGGGGGTAGGTAGGTAGAAATTTTCACAAAGTGTGTATATCTATTGCTGCTATAACTGCAAATAATAAAAATTAAATTAAAGGGGGCTCCCATACAAGAAACGTGTTTTTTTTGGTTTATGGTTCGAAACCTTTCGTTTGAGAGTCCAACTCGCACAAAGCCAGTTTTTATAAAAACATGATATCTACTAGGACAAAAATTAATTTGAGTCAAAGTGTGTATTTCCTAACGAACACAATGTAAAGTCCTGAACATCAAAGCGAATAAAGTTCCGAGTTTAAAATCGGGTCATAATAATCTGGCCAAGAATAACAGGACACAAGGACACACAGCACACAGCAATCAAGAAAGGAAATCAAGGAAGGAATCAAGTAAGTATAGTTACTGTTAGTAGTGCTTCCTGGGGGATTATACTGGGTACAGTTGTGCCAGGAGTGTATTATGTAACAATAGGATTTAACTTGAACAATGACTCAAGGAATAGGAAGTATATTATTGGAGATGGAGTTGGAACTTCACACGCTGTTGATATGTGCACTTACTTAAATATACGATGGTATATTTAAGTAAGTGCAATAACAATCTCCTCAGCAACACATCTGTCTGTTAAGTTGGAAGAACTAGAATTAATGTCAGTCGTCAGCCTTTAGTTTTTAGGGTTCTGTAGTCAACAAGGAATCCTTATAATTTCGCCATATCCGTCTGTCTGTCTGCAGGTTAGCTCAGAGACGCTTAGCCTAGAAAGTTGGAATTCACACGCCGAACAAATTGTAAAATATATTTTTTTTGGGTTGGTTGGTGTTTGTTTTGCTAGAGTCCAGTGTCCCCCTCCCTTTGCCAGAGAAACGGTTGTTCTTGGAGACGTGAAAAAAATCATGGTAGAAGCATATATCGAAATTAAAAGGAAAACTATTACAGCTAAGTAGGCTTTACAATTTAACGACTAATTGTCGACCAACCTACAAAATATTACAATTGTGACGTACAACTACGGGACCCTACACTGCACGAGGTTTGACACGCACTTGGCCAGTTTTTTTTAATAATCGTTAGTTATTATAAAAATATTTGTAGTTTATAGCACAAAACAAAATTTTATACACTAGCTAAATTAAACCCAACAGTCTCAAAAGTTCCTAAATACATTTCATGACCAGCTTGTGTTAGCAATTTTGTTAAAATATAATCACCTACATGACGTTTAAACAAAGCTATTGTTTGAGTTTCTACCCAAAATTAGTTTGTTCAGTTTTAGCGACAATTTTCTGTACTAGGCTAATTATAGTATGTTGGCTTAAATAGTAGATAGTGGTACCATTTATGCGCACAACGTTTAGAGGCAATTCAAGGCAAATAGTGCAATTATGTAAACAATATCACAAAGTGGTAAAGTTTTTTACTGGTGTATATACTATTTATATATACGCAGGATCACAAAAATATTTCACTAATATAAAGCTACATTGTCGCTGATTGCTACAGAAAATACTGTTATTTCCAGGAAAGTACAAGGTTCGTGTAAAATGCCACCGAAGCGAATCCGCGGGAAAAAGTAATTAGAAATACCTGAGTGCGAACCCTTATGGTAAATTATTTACCTATAATATGTTTTTTTCACGAAATTCATGTTTTAACTTAAACTGGTGAGCTAAGGGCCAAGCCGAACGAGCGAAACCCATTCTCAAAAAATAAAAATATAAAGTATTCACATGTGCTACCGAAATTTCAAGTGGTGAATCCCAAATATTTTCGACTTGTGACAGTCATGTGGGATCCAAATAATTTTATTCTTAAAAGAAAACGTCAAACTATAGCTATTCAAAATATCCTTGCCGAGGTTAGTTTTGGTAAGAAGCATCTCAAGGGACATGAAATCTAAAGACCAGTTAAAAAAATAAATTAAAAATTTAAAAAACCTCTGACTAAAAAATAACTTTAAAAAGTGAAAAAAATAATACGTATTGATCCTTTTAATTTAATATAGGTGTGATTCTTTAGGCCAAGCATCTTCGCCTCGGGAGATCGCAAATTTTTATATTTATTGAGTACCTCTATATTATTGGCGTACCTATATTAAATTAAAAGGATCAATACGTATTATTTTTTCACTTTTTAAATTTATCTTTTAGTCGGGGGTTTATTAAATTTTTAATTTAATTTTAATTTCATGGTTTTTAAACTTCATTTACCTAATAGGTACTACGAGAAAACATATGATCTCATCATCTTCCTGCTCTTATACCATGTTACTTGGGTTCGGTGCAACACGTTTTTTACTTCCATTCTGTCGTATCACCCGTCACGTTATCACTAACTCCCTTTTCTTTTATATTGCTCCTCACACAATCCATTCATCTTTTTTTTGGCCTTCCTCTCCCTCTCCACCCAGCCACATATGATCTACACTCACCTAAACGACACTACATCCTACAAGCTTGGAAAGTAGCTTTGCATTTCTCACTAATGTATTCACTTATTTCTCTTTTCTGCTTCATCATCAGACCCTGATCACAATCTATTTATAACGTATTAATTGCGACCATTTAAATAAATACCAAAACGGAAGGTCTGCTGTAAGTAAGTAAAAAGTTGGGTATCCTGTAGACCTCAGGTTATGCTACAGCATCAGGTCAATATAACCATGTTTTTGCAATGTCATTAAAGTAACAGAATACCAAATTTCGCATCGATCAGACCCGTAAAAGCCTTTATCAACTAGAAAAGAGCTGATGATCTTCAAACGGCTCATCCGATTTTGATAAAACTTGTCTAAGAACCATCGCTGGAAAACTTGCTTTCAAATAAAAAAACCGCATCCAAATCTGTTCACCCGTTTAACAGCTACGATGCCACAGACAGACACACATAGCGGTCAAACTTATAACACCCCCTTCTTTTTTGGTTGGGGGTTAATAAAATGGGTGCAAAGAGCCTGTTACACACAACAATAAAGTGAATTCCAGCAAAACCAAGAAAAATAAAGCCCAGACATTACAAATGTGAGTAAAGAATAGATAATATCAAACTCGTAAAGTCAGATATTAACTTTGTGCTTATATCCCAGGATAGTACAGAAGACTAACTGATTTAATCATTCGAGATAATTTAAATCTGTCGCAATCAATTCAGAAATGGACTGTAGTGCTGTGTATTATAAATTGATTTTTAATGACCATTTGTATTGCAAAGTTGTGTTCGTAAGGAGTAGTGCTACTCCTGTCAGGGTTGTGAAATTTGTTCGAAAGAGCCCCCGCAGCCTGGAAACGCAAAGGGCACTTGGAGGAACAAGGGTGGGTTTTGGTTGTCAGTAAGAGTCTGACACTCCCTTCCGGTTCGCCCAGAGCCGGAGGAATCATTTGATGATTTCCCATCTAAAAAAATTAGTAGTTCTACTACACTTCTGACCTGACCGTACATATCTAAAACAGACAGTAAAATGACACTCCCAATGCCATTTACATCTACGTTTAAACTATGTTGGAGTCAACTTACAGTATTACCGGATATACGATCGATTGTCAGACTCTTGAGCTTCCAACTGTGCCACACGCTGAATTACGCAGCTATCTATAAATCATTGTTCATTTAGCCTCATGGTAATTTCGCAGTTGTATGGATCCGGCCTTCTGTAATATCTGGTGTTTGTAGGCATCAAGTGCTGAGGTGCTACTGAATATTCACAAGGCGCGTCCTTGTTATCAAGGTGCGAGAAATGATCCGTCACATCTAATTATATTATCATATACAGCGCGGTAAAGTTGACAAGCAGAAGTTGAACAATTATTGTTAATTTTGAGGGCATTTATGTCGTTACTCTCACAATTTCTTTTCGTGTTGAACCGGCCATAATTTTGGCCGGTTCAACACCTAAAAAAAATCTTTCTAATTACCAATAGGTCAAGTTCAGTACCAAATGACCCAGTGAGTGCAGTGCGTATTCCCTCAAAATAAAATAGTAAGCGACTTCGCTTCAAACCCAAACGGAGACGGTGGGATGAACTAGGCTTCTTCAGTAATAGCTGGTCTCAAATAGTTTAAGGGTCAAATAGACAAAAGCCGAAGTAGTGAAGGGAGATATTAGTCAGGGAGTAGAGAAATCCTATATAATTCCTTAAGTTACTGACTGACAACGCACAGCTGAAACTACCAGTCGTAGATAGCTGAAATTTGGCATGTAGGTCCCTTAGGAGTGTAAAGGAGCACAAAGAGAGGATTTCCCGAAATTCCTACGGGAATGGGAAAAACGGGATATGCGCGTTCGAAGTCGTGGGCAAAAAAGAATTACTGAGTTTAGCCAGTTCCATCAAACAAACTCTTCATATTTATAATATTAGTTAGACAAGCTAAACTCAGAATATCTATTACCGACCTAAAGTTTTAATATAATCTACGACATGTACATTTGTACATAGACTAAAAGTTTAGAATGTATGTATGTATGTAGAAATGAGAGATTTATCTATATCAATACTAATATTATAAAGAGGTAAAGTTTGTGAGTTTGTGAGGTTGTAGGGGGTAATCTCTGGATCTGCTGAACCGAATTTAAAAATTCTTTTACCAATAGAAAGCTACGATTTTTGTGAATATCAACCAGAAAATTACCGCCCAACGAAGTGGGCCCGGCTGTGCTAGTTTTAAATAATTGGAGGTTTTAAAAGGTCAAATTTAAGCAAAATTACAAAGGATGAAAATTGAACTTCCAAAAGCAGTCTATCTAATATGTGTTAATTGTAAAAGGGATTATTCATATTTACTCGACCTAAATGAATGGTTTCACTAATATCGTGTCGTGTGTGTTGTTGTGTTTGTGTGTGTATGTATGTTGTTCGTATCCGTGTTCCACCTTTTAAGCTAAATGGTGAGGCTCTTAGGATGGTGACCAGTTTTAAGTAGTTAGGGCACATAGTTACGGCAGACCTGAAAGATGATGCGGATGTGGAACGCGAGTGTAGGGCATTGGCGGTCAGGGGGAATATGCTTGCCCGTAGGTTTGAATGATGCTCGGTAGAAGCAAAGATTACGCTCTTTAAGGCATATTGCCAGTCTTTCTACTCGAGTGAACTATGTGTGAACCATACCCGCCGGGCCGCCAATGTCTTGAGAGTTCAATATAATAACATCTTCAGGATGTTGTTGCGTCTACCTCGAGACTGTAGTGCATCCAGAATGTTCGCAGAGGCGCGGACAGATGGATATCATGCGATTATATGCAAGAGGGTCGCCTCTATTTTCCACCGCGTGAGAGGTAGTAGCAACAGCATACTGAAGATGATTGCTGGCCGCCTTGACTGTCCTATGCAATATAGATTGGATGAGGACGACAATGGGCATTTGAATTTTGTTATAAGTATATAATAAATTAACTATAATTTTAATAAATGACTAATTCTTACAAAATAATGATTCTTTTGAAATGTATTCCGAATGTTTATTTTTTTTATATAGTTTAATTTTATCTTTAATTTATTATCTATTGACATTTTAATTATTGAATTGTATTTTAATGTTGTAAAGTATATATGGATTATTCTGAATTAAATAAATTATTATTATTAATGGGATGACAGTGAGCATGATGATCTTTGGAATGTTTTCCTAAAAGTATTTTTAATAATACAGCAAAATAAAATTTGAGTTTTTTCTTTCCTTGTCTACCCAGTTTTCTAGGAATATTTACTTGCATATGAATCAATTTCTCGTGCACAAATAACATAACCCGGAAAGGATTTCAAGGGTTTCAAAATAAGTATTTTCTCCGGGAGGGAATCTTTTGCAACTCGTCGTAGCACTAAATTGGACCTTATATCTAACCCAAAAATAAAGTAACAAGAACAAGCTCTCAATCGCACTAAAGTTGCTATAAGAAAACTTATTGTGGTTTAAGCTCGCCTTTGTATATATATTTGTGTCTGTATGTTTCTGGGTGGCATAATACTATAAACTTCTTTGAAGGGCATTCAGAAAATCCCTTACTACGGCGAGTTTTTTGATTGGCAAATATGGACACCTACTTTTCTTTGGTTTTTCAATACTTATCTTGACTAAAACGATCAAATAAATAGCTAAAACTGAAAAAAAATGCATTTTCAACGTGCCCAGAACGTTTAACCTCTCTGTAAGAGATTTTTATGTGCGATAAGACCGCCCATTGTACACTTGTCTTGTAAATGATTTTCCTGTGCATATTATGAGGTGTACAATAATTAAATTATAGCCCGCCTTGATCGCTTGACAAGTTACGGTGAGTTTTTTTATCCATTGCTATTTATTCTTTTATTATATTCTCATAACCATTTTGGGTAAAACGTTATGGGCACGTTTAAGTTATTTATTTGACCGTTTTATCTCTGAAACTACTAAAGTTAAAATTTTGAAAAAGGAATGATTAAATATTAGTATGTACATTCATAACATAACATTTAAAATAACAAAAAAGGTAGGTGTTGTAACCAGTACCCTTACTAAGTTATTAAATAACTTGTATTTATGTTATAATGAATTGCAGATAGAACAAGTGTTTGTTAAAGCAAAGTTATATGTTAACTTGCTTGCAAAATACTATTTAAAAAAATACTGAATTATTTTATTTTCAAAATAATTCATTCATTCAATATTTATGGATATTATTTTCTAAGTATGATTATTTATTTATTATTTGTGTGTGTATTGACGATGGTGTTTGATATCTTATGAGTTATCTGACAGTGAAAGTTTTATGGGGGGTTATTATCTGAAAAAGTAGACGTTCTGCATCGAATAATTCTGGGTAAGCAGAAAGTTTGACAAAGATTTTTAAGAGACGAGGTTGAAAAAGAGAAAAATTTCAATTTCCTATTTAGTTTATTGTACAACAGAGGACTTTTGCCTGGAAGCAAATAAATCTTTTGGTAAATGGATATTTACATCTGTAGTGTTATTTGATCCATACGTCTTTTGGTGATTTCAGTGTATGGGGGGTACGTTTGTGTTGTAATAGGACTGTACTTAAAATAAAAATCTATCTGACAGAGAGCACCCCACAACACTTATAGAGTTCTTCCGTTGGAAAAAGTATCGGACGAAAAGTACTCAACTTCAACACGGCTCTTTGAGCTCTTTCCAGTTTTAACAGTATGGTCTTAGGCGCACCATCCCAGGCCAAAAAACAATATGACAACACTGATTAGCAAAGAGCGAGGTAGACCCTTTTGACAATCTGTGCTTGTGCCGTGTGTCGAAGAGTATTAAAAATGGATGTCAGTTTTCTTATCCGTGCTGTTAGTAGATCTGTGTGGGCTGAGAAACTCAAATTTTTACCAAGAGTTACCCCGAGGTATTTTATTGTGGGGGTACGTGTGAGTTTGGGGCAAGAGTATGTGCCGTCGATTGGACAGTCCATTGAGTGAGCTATTAGGGAATATGAATTCGGAGGCTGCGGAGATTGGCCTAGAGCAGATAATTTTTGTTGTGTCCGTATTAAGAGTAAGATGGTTATCATTAAGCCATTTTAAAACCTGATCTAGTCCCCTTTGTGCCGCGTCAAATGCTTCATGTCAAGTATCGCCAGTAAAGGTGAGTGCAGTTTCGTCAGCAAAGGCCGTGATTTTCCATTTTGGTAAAGAAGATTACACAGCTGGTTAACATAGACCACGAAGAGTGTGGGCCCAACCACACTTCCCTGAGAAACGCCAAAAGTGACAGGGAGGTCCCCGCACAAGTAACTATCAATCTTTACGCACTGAGTCCGGTCGTTGAGGTAGTCTGTAAATATTTTTTAGGGGGAGGCCTCGTATTTCTAGTTCTTCCAGTTTTAACACTAGGTTGGGAATAGAAACTGTGTTGAAGGCTTTATTTGGGTCTAAGAAAACTGATAATACCGTCTTTTTTGCATCAATTTGCTTGACGATGTGAGTTATCAGCTCCAAAACAGCATTATTCGTCGATTTTTTTTTTAAGATTACTGGAATACCTATAACAAGTCTATAGCGTTAAAATAACATGTTACGGAAATGAATTTAGTTCGGAACCATTTGCACGCGAGTCCGACTCGCACTTTGCCAGTTTTTTTATTGGTCTTTTACATTTAGCCCAAAAATATATGGACGATGGCTGATGTCCTTTTATTCACCTTCAAATGTAGGTTCATTATTTATGTAACTAATTATGCTCTGGGATAATTAATTAGTGGATAATGAAATACAAGTACATTACGGAATTTAAGGGGGTTTTGTTTTTATTTAGAAATATGTTTGTTCAGAAAGGCAAAAATAGAAATAAAGGTGCGATGAACCACCGACACCCACAGATAAGGAGTGAAAGTCGCCGTCGCTGTATGCGTTCCTGATAGCTACAATATCAGGATCAGATCAGATCAAATCAAAATACAGGTATCTCAGGTACAGGGCTCTGAACTTGAGGATGACAGGAATACCTGCAAGAAGTCCATGGTTTTGAAGTAAAACGTTACAAAAATGTGATTTGATCGTAATCCTTTTCGCGCGAGTCCGACTCACACTTTTTTTTATACAACTCGAACAAGCCCACCTTCAGTCTTGCAACTTTTTGAGGTACGTCGCCTTTATATCTTATGTTTTAATATTTTGCAATCCTATATACTCTTTCGTAAATCGGTGCATTCCTTGAGATCCCTCCCCCCTTATCTCCGAAGTTTACAGAGACAAAAATCTGAAAATATTCTGTATGATAGAAGATTATGCAAAAATTACAGGAAATATAACAAGATGTTTCTAAATAGCACAGTTTTTCAGAAATCATCAGATCAACAAAAAATAAATAAGTTCCACAATCTGTAAAGAGATGGAAATGACCTAAAACTGCATATTCTACACCGCAGAATTTACAGTGCCACAGAGTCTCAAAACGAAGAAAGAAAATTTAGTTCTAATAAATTTTAATAGATGGCGGGATATGTATCAATTTTCATTGAAGTTTTTGAAATTTAAGAATGCTATTTTCCTCTATACTAATTTTATAAAGAGGTAAAGTTTGTGAGGTATTCTCTGGATCTGCTAAACCGACTTTTAAAATTCTTTTACAAATAGAAAACCCCGTAATTTGTGAGTGTCATAAGCTAAATATTTACCCGAAAAATACCACCCAACGAAGTGGGCACGGGTCAGCTAGTATTTAATAACCTCTCATGGAATAATAGGCTCTAAATTCAAATCCGTACACCTATGTGCCAGTAGATGGCGCTGTTTGCTACTCGGGCGAGTTAACTTGATAGGTACATGGCTCGAATAATGTAAGTGAAAAGTACCTACAGTTTGAAAAACTTTCGTTAGCATTTCATATGCGTACGTACATGTATATTATTAAATCGAATACACGAATCTGTGTTAGGTAGTATCTTGCATTTACCTAAGTACCTAGGTATTTGGTTTTAAAGCAAGCTTCAAGACCGAATTACAAGTTTGCCTAAACCTACCACAGATATAAAATTAATGCAATCTCTATATTTTTATAACTATCAATTTTTGCAGACGTAATTCAAGTTATTTTTCATAGTGTTCAGTCTTTTCATAAGCACCAGATGCTACAGATGTGAATTCTGTCTGAAAAAAAAGTCAAGAGTAGTGATAATATCACATTACGGCTTTGACGAAATAACAAGGATAAATTTATATGGCCGGCTCCCCAAATTTAAAATCTCTCTTCCGATTAACTATCCTTGCCTTTTAACATATTCCTCTCCAGAACTGCTTCTAGCGCTGATGATCTTCATCCGTCAAATTAACAACAAACTATGAGTCATACACAATTCTAAATCACCATTTATGTGGATGTGGTATGTAATATAATTTTGATGTTTTACCACATTCATGTATTTCTATTTTTGTTTGTTTCAGCTCCATACTAATCCAGCAGGTGTTCAACTGTACCGACTAATCGAAGAATATAGTCTCGTGTCTACCGTTCATATACCATACACACTTGCTTTCTCAATCCACTTTAGACATTGGCGGTGGCAGTCCCTTGAGTAACCAAGTAAGCCGTGGTTGGGGATCCATAGTATTTGTGAGGCCTGACGTAGTGCTACAAGTGAAGAGTAATAGATGCCGCTGTTATTGCTCTGACAGCCCGGAAGGTGGTCACTGCGAATGTTCAATAAAAAAAAACACAACAAAAAAAGACACAAAGTACAAATGTCACAAATGTTCACATTTTATCCGTTTACAGATCTCCTAAATATTCTACAGAGACGGCAATAGATTATCTCGATACAGCTATCAAAGCATTTAATAGTACTCCTACCAGTCCACTGATTGTTGTAGGATACTTTAATGTTGATTTTAATAAGCATTCTAATAGCCAAACATTATGCTGTTTACACAGTAAAGGTGAACAGCATAATGTTTTTAAGATGGTCACCCATCCATAGACCGACCTCAGCAGGCGTTGCTTAACTATAAAGAAACCGTGTGGCCGTTGTAACTTAACTATAAAGACCCCGTGTGGCCGTTATAACTTAACTATAAAGACCCCATGTGGCCGTTATAACTTAACTATAAAGACCCCGTGTGGCCGTTATAATTTAGCCACGAACTCCTACTTTAACCAAAATGGACCAGCACAGAGTAGCAAAATTGTCCTAATTTTACTTCTTGAATTCACCAAATCTAACAACAAAAGAATACTAACAAAATTCATGTACCACAGCCAGTGCCAATAATACCACAAAAGAAAACACTTAAATAGTAGTACTTCATTGTGACTAAGATTTACACATAATATTTGCTTGAAGTAATGTTCAAGCTTCACATATTTTCTAGGAAAACCGAAAGAGCCCAGCATTTTACAGTAATTTTACACTGACTGATAAGGTGTTTGTTAAAAAAAATTCAGCAATTATTTTGTATTTATTTTTATCATAATTTGTCTGTTAATAATACCAGAGAGCGATCCTTGTATTTTTAAAGAGTATTCACATTAGTCGCAAACTGTCGAAAACAACTATGATTTCCATACTTATTGACTAGTTTATGACATTGATTGTTTTTAAGTACGAGAATTTGGCCTGTAGCTGTTAATATTTTTTAACCTATTTCAAATAAATGTAATATCAATAACTATAGTACATGTCATTGAAAAAAGAAAACGCTTATTACTTAACAGAATTTTAAAATACATATGAATTTGCGTGGTCATGTTTAAAAGTGATGTTTCGTACCAATACCCGTACATTAGGTTCCAATCCTACTCATTTTTAGACAATGTTTGCGTAGTATTGGCCCACTGATACACGGTAAGGAAACAATAGCAAAACTAAAAAATACGGAATTTTTCAAAAAATTCGGTCCTGAAAAAAATCCTGAAAAGTTCCAAGCAAATCAGTTTTAGGCAGTTTCATGCATTTAATAGTCATAATCTAAGTTAAATTTAAGCCACGAACTGCATCAGACTGTTTCAAAATTGATTTATTTCGAAATTAGCCGTTCTACGCGATTTTTTGAAAAAGCAGATTTTTTTACTTTTGCTATTGCTTCTTTACTTTATATCAGACACAGAACTTAACCCTGAAATACCGTGTACAACCTTTGCGATGTTTTGTGGCATTCAGGCATCAGCCTCGAAGATTTATGATACATTGCGGTCTAAAGGAGGTCATCTTGATACTTAAGGGAAATGCATGTATGCGTAGATACTGCGCAAAAATTGGGCCCTTAAGCCGATGATTAATGAGCCCCTTTGGCTGGTTAAGATGACAGTACATCTCTAAATATCGCCAAACTTCTGTTAAGAAGACAGCGTTAATATTTATGCATATGAAAACTATTCACTTGCCATGGAAAAAAAAAGTTTAATTTTGGTAAAATTGTATCAGAGATTAGATCTTTAATTATTGTCGTATTACTAGCTGCCGGTCAAACGTTGTTTTGTCATAGACAATTAAATAAAAAAAAATTCAAAATACCTACGACCTATTCGACCCACAAAAAATATCATAAAAATCGGTCAAAGCGTTTCGCACGAGATTTTTATATATTAGAAGAAAACCAAACAAGA
Source organism: Lacanobia wlatinum (assembly GCA_947578705.1). NCBI lineage: Eukaryota > Metazoa > Arthropoda > Insecta > Lepidoptera > Noctuidae > Lacanobia > Lacanobia wlatinum. The sequence continues at coordinate 17,503,804 of OX388044.1, forward strand.
GGTGACATCAAGTTCCTAACCATAGATTCCAGTTACAGTATTCAGTAAAATAAAACTTACACCCTTTAATTGGATTGTATAGATGCCAGCACATCAAGCTACCCGAAAAAGACAAATTTTCGTAGTTTGAGGTACAAATACCTTATGGTAAAACGGCACTATTAAATAAAAGTATTTTATGCATGACATCATTAATCTATAATAAATTGCCTGATGACATTAAACAATTACCAATCCTCCAGTTTAAAAAGAAACTACATTCATTATTAATAGACAAATGTTATTATGATGTCAAAGATTATTTGTGTGACAGAAATATTGTATTCCAATGACAAGAAAGGAAAAATAAGTATCTTTTTCTCCCACATATGTTGTTGTTGTTGTTTAATATTTGTGTAAGAATATAATTTGCAATGTTGTAATAATGAATTTTGACTAATTTGGCTTGGAATTGAATTTGTATGTATTTATAATTTGGAATATTTTAATAATGTAATATGACTAATTGTGCTTTAACTTCTGATTTGTATTTTATTATTGTATGCCTCAACGGCGGGACATGGCTGAACTTATTTTAATTATTTAAGACCTGTATTTATGATGTATACCTATAGTCCACAATAAAGATGATTTGATTTGATTTGATTACTTCCAAATCGTTGAGATGAAATCATTTTACTCCTTCATTTTTTGACAAAAATCTAAAAAAAATATCTACTGCTTTGCAATACAAATGAAAATACTTTGGTTTTGTTACGTTTTTAAAAAGTGTTGTTTTTTTGTAACAAATTAAAAATGCGGGTAGCGAGGTGGCGCGTAAAGGAGTAGTAAGCTCCATTTATATGTACAAGGTCATTGGAATGTATATGAGCCTTAAAGTAATTTGACAGATTGTTGTAGCTTGATCTGCGTGACTGAAGGTTCAATGTACCAAAGTTTTTACATTGCAAATAACAATCAAAATACATAACTAACTTAAAGCTATTTACTTAACTATTTATACGACGTTCAAGGTACAATCCAATATGATACGTATCAGAGGTGCATGCTTCTGAAATGTCAAAAATGTTACGCATTAGTTAATTTTATGTACAATAATTGTATGTGTATATACGATTGAAATTCATTTAAACAACGATTGTGTAAGATGTAAGTTACTTTAAACACTCTCATATCATGAAGTTCTCATAATTTATCTATAAGTTTATCTTATCAAAAGCATAGCAAAAGTTATAAGTTGAAAGATTTTGAAAGATTTTTAATTATACTGAAATAAAATATAAAAAAAACATATTAAAAACACCTCTTTCAGCAAAAATGTTAAAAATATTTTTTGTGTAAGTATACACATTAAAAAAATACATGCAAAACTAGGCAAAACAATTATTATTTAATTAAGTTTTTAGTTATGATTTCCTTCTTCTCTCTTGAACACGAACGTGTAATCGTCTTGATTCTAAAGGTCGATAGCTGATCATCAATTAATTAATCCTGTCGTACTCGTAGTATTGCCAACGCCATTTTGAGAAAACACGAAACTCATTCATCGAAAATGAGCTCTGCCAAGTAAGAATTCCATACCAAAACATTTATACTTAAACACTTATATTTTATTTGTTACTTTCCCTTAATATTATTAATATATTTTGAAAACAACTAACAAAAAATAACAATAATCAAGTAAATATAGAATATCGAGCCATAGTTAATTAACATGTGCAATATGATAAAATGCACTGATTACTAAAAATAGTGTAAAGATAAAATATATTTCAGTAATTCGTTTTTTTAGGTTTTATTAGAATTACAACTACACCGACCGTTCCAAAAGCCTCACGTGATTTTTGGCAGAATTTTGTGCCAAGCTGGTCACAAATAACTGATCCGCATTTTTTCAATTAAAAGTGATTAAATCAAATCTCTCAAATGGCATTCGCCATGTCTGACACCGATACCATGAACCTTGGCTATGCTGAAAGTATTGATATTTGGGAACTGCTGGCGAGGCAACTGTCAACTATAATCTTCATCGTATACGGCCTCACACTAGCTTCGTTGGTATACGGAATGACATCATGGTGCGTCATAAAGAAGTTCCGAAGTTACAAGAACTTTGTGTTTATCAATACAATTTTATCAAACTTTTTATCATGTTCGCTGACTACAATGATCGGCTACCTACCCTTCGAAGTGCAGTCTTGGTTACTCAAGAACGGATTCTTCATGTGTTTGTCGGCCTATTTTTCTACAGCAAGACTCTACTGGTTATTAGTTTTAAGCCACATGTTTTACGTTGACTTTGTAAAAGTGTTTGATGAAAGTATCAAGAGAGGATATCTTAAAAGTTGCATGTTTGCTTGGGGAGTTACTTTAATACATATTGTATTTATTATTTTTGGTCATATATACTACTATGGCCTATTTTTGCTTGTACTATGTTTAGTATTACCTTTGACAATAAGTTGTATCTTATACATTACATGTGTATATTCACTTTGTCGTAGTTTCAAAACGAGCGCCAAAAAGCGTCGCTTTTATATAGCAACTTTGATATTTGTTTTGTGTGATATCTCATTGGTGTCCAATTCTGCCTCACTCATAGTACCGTACAATCTCAGAGAAAAAGTATCGATACTGATCACATGCTATTCTTGTTTAACTACTTTAATATTGGACGTATTTTTGGTAGTTCTTAAGACAAATCGGGAATTATGGCATGAATTTTATGCCAACAATTTAAATCAAAAGTCTGCAGAAAAACAGAGTCTCGATACCATCAATCCTGAATTGTCCGTCTGATATTTAAATATAAAAGTTGACATGTATTTGTTTCCAATATTTTCTTCAGAGCCATGTCAGTACAAAATCAATTGAAATCGAATCCAACTAAAATAATGTCAATTTAGTTAACTTCCTACATACTTATTCTTACACTTTGTCTCTGTCATCTCTGACCTAGACTAGAGTCAAGAGCAAACCCATCACAAATAAAAAAAATAAAAAATGTCTTTGATTTGTCACAAAATATAAAATATGAACATTTTTTTTTTCTATTTCCGCCGGTCTCGGTCTTAACCTCAATCTTGCCTAATGGTAAGCGATGGATGGATGTAAATATTAGGTCTAAAATGCAATTACCTATTGCTATTTGATAATGTTCAAACTACAAAAAACGTACTTAATCAACTGAACCGCATCATGACATAGATGGACGAATAGCTTCTCTGACACGTACGGGTTGGAGTGTGGGGTGAGACAAGGTGGTTTGAGTTCTCCCAAGCTCTTTAACTTGTACGTGAATGAACTTATAGTTGGGCTCAGCAGCACACGAGTAGGATGCTGGATCGACGATGTATGTATGAACAACTTTAGTTACGTGGATGAAATGGTGCTGCTGACCCCAACTGTAGGCGCAATGAGACAGTTGCTAGCCATATGTGAAACATATAGTTATAAGCATGGTTTGGTCTATAATTGTAAGAAGAGTGAGTACATGGTTTTCAAGGCCTCCGGTAAGTGTCCGTCAAATGTGCCTGCGATAACGCTGAATGGTGCTGAACTGAAGCGGGTACAACAGTTCAAATACGTCGGACATTACGTTACTGAGGGCCTTGACGACAATGTTGACATAGAAAGGGAACGTAGGGCATTGGCGGTCAGAAGTAATATGCTGGCCCGCAGGTTTGCGCGTTGTAGTGACCAAGTTAAAGTCACACTATTTAGAGCTTACTGTCAGACTTTCTGCACGTGCAGCCTGTGGTTCAGGTATACGCAGAGGTCGCTCAGTGCCCTACGTGTCCAATGATTTAGGATGCTATTAGGGTTGCCCCGCTTTTGTAGTGCCTCCGGTATGTTTGTGGAGGCCAGGGTAGACGGTTTCCATGCCATCGTACGCAAGCGACTCGCGTCGTTGTTAAGCAGAGTCCGGGGTAGCACTAATAGCATCCTAATGGTCATCGCGGATAAACAGGACTCAAGTATCCTGAAAACTTTTCTTCGTGCTCATATTTTATAATCTTGATTTATTTATGGACATGGTCTGAAATAAAGATTTATTATTATTATCTCCTTTATTCAATAAATATTCCTATAAATTACATTTTTAAATATTTCATTAAAAAAATATTTAAAAAAAAAACATTAAAAAATAGTAGCCCACCGGTATCAGGTACAGGGTTTAAGCTACCGGTGGTCAGGGCTCCTGAGAGAGGAACCTTCTGACGATGCGCGCCGTGTCCAGGAGTACTGCTTTCTGGATCAAGCCCTTGATCCAGCTGCCCAACGAGAGCCTCCTCAGATGTTGGTCGAGGCTCTTGGCAATTACGCCATTGGCCGTCACGACTATCGGCACAATGACTGCTGTGTTCACATCCCACATGTCGACAACCTCGCGAGCCAAGTCAAGATACTTAGTTTTTTATCTTTCTCAGCCTTCACGAGGTTCTCGTCATGAGGGACTGTTATATCAACAATCATTGCGCGACGCTCTAGTCGGTCTATCACCACTATGTCAGGCTTATTGGCAACAATAGTCCTGTCAGTGATGATAGACCGATCCCAATACAACGTGCAATTGCCATTTTCGAGAACTGGGTCAGGCACATACCTATAGTACGGTACTTCCGATTCCACAAGATTGTATTTAAGAGCAAGTTGCTGGTGGATTATCCTGGCTACAAGGTTGTGCCTGTGCAAATAGTCTCCGTTAGCAAGATATAATAAGAGAACAACCGGAAATAATGTGGCGGATGGATTCCCCGGGTCGGTGACATGCCCGACATATGTCAACCGTACCGTCCTTCACAATATATTTCCGGTAGTTGTTCGTCATTATAACTTCGTCCATAATCGCACAGACAAAACCTTCGATTTCCCCGAATAGGTCACCAAAACGCAGCCAGGCTACGGACGCTAAGAGGTCTACATCGGGCCCATGTAGGACCCGATAAAAGCGTCCGTGAAGCTCCTTGCTCTGCCATACCTCCCTGCGGTCGTTAGTATCTAACACCACAGGTTTAGTCTATCAAGTACGGCATCATCCAACATACGGTTACGCTGGATGACCCGCACCTGATCCGATAGTCGTTGGGCTGAAACGTTGACAGCCGGCTCAAGTACCTGAAACAGAGAGAGCATCCGACCACGGTACGCAGTCAGGTTAGTTCCCCCCTCTGTAGCCCCAAAGTATGAGCGCATGACATTTTCATTAATGGCTTGAGTCCATTGCATGCGCTGCACACTTCCACCGATAGCGGGGACCCTGTCAGAGATTATTATTATAACAACAAATCTGGCATAATTGCAACTGAAGTTAATTTTGCCGCTGTGCTTCAAGGATAAAGTTAATTTTATTTCGAAACATTTAAAAAGGAAGTCGTCACAATTAAAATAGCATGACGAGGGGCAGTTATATACTAGAGTTCTGCTAAAACTACAACATAATTTAAAGAAACTCTGTCTTTATCAATCTCTGCATACTATATGCGCCAAAAACCAAATAATGGTTTATATTTCAATGTGTAGTTGTAACATTGATCGATGTAACATTAATTTCCTATTTTCTGAAGCCAATTAGCGAAATTTAAAAGCCAATTTTCTTATTCTTTCGGTGAAATGTGTATCTTATCGCATCGCATAGTCTATAAAGTTCTATCAAGTATTGCTATTTTAAAAAAAAACCTAGTGTCGCGTCGCGTTTACGCGTTTTTAGGGTTCTGAACGTCCGTAAGAAACGAAACCCTACAGCTAGTTTTCTTCGAACCTACAGGACCAATCTTGTTGAACTTGGTACACATATAGACTTCTGTGGCCCAAATACGGATGCTTTACGTAATTAAGTAGATTCATGTTGAATATGAGGGTCATTTTTGGAGTCATACTTAAAAAAAAAAAACAGTTTTTATAAATTTATTGTGTGGCAAGTGGAATGAAAGGGCTTACTGTGAGATATTTAATTACATTTTTATCATAATTTTAAATAAAAAATTTGGAGAAATTCAAGAAACTAGACCATAACTTACCATTCCCACTTTATCTCCGAAACTACTGAGCTAAAAATGAAAAAAAAACAGTCCAAATAATAGTTCTTTATATACAGATTACAGAAAAAATGATTTTCATCCTGTCAAGTATGGATACCATACTTGATCACACAGACAATTCGATTCTATTTCTAGTATTTCCACATTAATAAAAATAAATAGAAAAATCAAACAAAAATAATGAAGTACATACATAGGTATAAAATAACAAACCCTGGTTAATTGACATGTGCACTATAATAATAATAATAATAACTTTTATTTATTTCTCACACAATATACATAAATTAACTTACATTAGTCAGATTCTACGGTAATACATAACTCGGGTAAGTATTGTGGGAGACTGGTGCCTAAGCTAGGCTCGAGGCCTGTGTTTCAGGACACCAGGATCCCCACCCCTTTACATTTTCATTTTATAAATAAATCATGTAATAAGCGCGTTGACAGAATGTAGTAAGGTATCATACGACATTTATAGTTTTATTTATTATGCTTAATATATAGGATAGGCGAGACAAATGTTAGTAGATGTGTAGTACCTATGGGTGTATGAGTGGGTGTGCTGGTGTGTGTGTGTCTGTGTTTGTGTGTGAGTGTGTGTGTCTGTGTTTGTGTGTGAGTGTGTGTGTGTGTTTGTCGTATGTTTAGGTTTTTATAAGCATATTTTCAGTGTCATTATAGTTTAAATTTAGTAGCCAGTCAGTTAGCCTCTTTTTGCATTTATGCTTTGTGAGACTAACTATATTTAACGCCTTATGCGTTTTATTGTATAAGTAGCCACCCAGATAGCAAAAGAAACGCTTTGCAAAACTAGTTTTGTGGCGTAGATGATGGCGCTCCACTGGGTCATAACGTCTTTTCCCCCTGGACAGCGTAGGGTTATAAACCAGGCGACTATGCTGCTTCAACAAAGTGTGCAGTATAAATAGTTGACGCACTGTTAGAACTTTATTTTCTTTGTACAACTGTTCAGTAGGGTAGCGATAAGGTCGAAAAGACGACACTTTCAGTATAGCTCTTTGGGTTCTTTCAATTTCTATTAGGGTAGTTTTCGGAGCTCCACCCCAAGAGGTAATGCAGTAGCATATTATAGATTGAGCAAGGGCATAGTACACTGCTTTCATAATATTTTTATCGACTACATGTCTTAGCGTTTTAAACACATATATTAGTTTCCGTAATCTGTTACTAAGAGTGGTTATGTGGTCTTGAAATCTTAGGTTTTTGTCAATTGTTATTCCCAGGTATTTTACAGTCTCAGCCTTGGTGAGTGATTCACAGTTACAACTACGGGTGAGTGGGTTTGTGCAAGAGTGAGCTACTATAGTTTTAGGTAATGATTGAGAGGATCCATTGTTTTTCATGCAGAAAGCTATATAATTGGTTTTGGTTGTATTGAGGGTCAGGAGATTCTCGCGTAACCAGTTGGACACCATATCAAAGCCCAGCTGTGCACGCTCATAGACAGCTTCCCACGAGCTCGCGCTGAACAAGAGGGCAGTGTCATCCGCAAAACTAATAATTTTGCCATTGGGGATAGTGAGCGCACCCAGATCGTTGATATAAATGAGGAATAGTGAAGGTCCGAGGACACTACCTTGAGGCGTGCCGTAGTTAATTATTTGTTCGTCACTGATGAATTCATCTATCTTTACTCTCTGGGTACGCCCACTCAGGTAGTCTTTAAAAAGGTCCAGTGGAAGTCCTCTGATTCCCAGCCGTTCCATCTTACTTACAAGAATTGGGACAGAAACCGTGTCGAAAGCCTTGGCAAGATCCAGAAATATGGCCATAACTTTATCCCCACCATCCATGTTTGTAACTACATAGTCTGTTAACTCATGGACCGCGTCAGAGGTGGATTTCCCTGAGCGAAACCCAAATTGCGTTGGTACGATAAGATTGTTGTTTTCTAAGTAGCTCACAAGTCTGCTGCTCATTACCCGTTCCAGTATTTTGGAAAATGCAGTTAGCACAGATATAGGTCTGTAGTTATCAACACGGCTCCTGTCCCCACTCTTGTAGATCGGATGTATTATGGCTTTTTTGAACACGTTAGGAAATTTACCTGTGGAAAGAGCAAGGTTGCATATGTAAGTTAACGGAGGCACAATCACGGCCGCATGCTTTTTCAAAAGGTCACCGGAAATCCCATCCCATCCCGCAGCACAGTTATTGCGGAGCGACATTAATATTCCGGCTACCTCTTCTTCATCTGTTGGGAGCAGTACCATTGATTGCGTTCCGTTATTTAGGTTTCCCTTTGTAGCTTTTGTTTGTGTACTCTTTATGTTTTTTGCTAGTCTTTCACCTATTTTGGCAAAAAAATCATTGACATGGTTTACGGAATTTTGCAGTGTACTTGATGAGGCTAGTAATTGTGATGATGTGTTGGCTGTCCTTGTCGACCTGCTTGAAATTTTATTTATAGCCGACCATAACTGTTTAGTGTTTTTTCCAGCTTTTCTGATTTCATTTTTTTCAAATTCTATTTTTAAATTCCTTAACAGTTTATTACAATAGTTTCGGTACCTAGTAAAAGTAATTTTTAAAATCTCGTTATTAGGGGCCTGTTTAAACTTTCTATGCAATGTGTCTCGATGCCGCATGCAGCGAAGTAAACCAGGCGTAATCCATGGCTTTAATATTTGTTTACGATTCGCAATCTTACCAGATTTGGAGTTTGAGTCTATCACGTGTTTGATCAATCTAGTTATTGTTTCCCCTGCCACATGAGGATCTTGGGTCTTGTATACTTCACCAAAGTCTAGTTCTTTTAGGTCTATGTCTATCTTAGCATAATTAAAACGAATACAATTTTTTGTTGTAATTATTTTAGGCATTCGTTTTGACAAAAATAACATTACAGTCTCATGATCAGTTAGAGCAGAGTGTGCGACTGATGCAGAAGCAGGTAGTCGAGTTTTCAGTATAACGTGGTCAAGACATGCTTGTTGCCGCGTAGGTATTGTATGAACAGGTAAAAGGCCATGGCTAGCCAGTAAGTTTAGGTAGGAATGTTTAGCAGAGTCCTTGGAGTCTTCATGTATGTTTATGTTTATGTCTCCCGTTATAACTATAGTTTGGTACTTGGAAAGCCTACTTAGGGTAATATTTAGGTAGTTTAGAAAATTATCTAAGTCTTTGTAACCAGGTGGGCGGTATATCGCTAATAGAATAGTATTTCTGTCGATTTTTACCTGAAGACAGTTAGCATCTAAGAATGACGGCTCCTCCGCAACAATTTGCAGTCTTTTATGCACGTACACGACTACACCTTCATTTTGTGTATGATTATTGTTGGTAAGGTAATGGTTATAGTTCGTCAACTCAGGAATATTATGTGTGTTGGGGAGCCAACACTCGGTCAATACGATAATGTCCCAGTCAAGTTTTGTTCGAGCAAGTGTAGTCATAAAGCCCGTTATGTTTTTATTTATACTTCTTATATTCTGTGTAATAATTTTAAGTGTTTGACTAGGTATAAGATTCGGTGGAGTACAGTTTTCTAGATCACATGTCGAAGCATCCGACACCGAGACAGCATCTAGGTTGTTTAGGTTGTTTTGCGTATTATCGAATGTTTACGTTAATAATTCCCATTTTGACATTTCTGTTTTGAGTGCTGCGTAACAGTTTATCAGTAAAGTTCAATATACTGGTACATGGCAGGTACGAAAATACGTATAATTGGCTTTTATTTATAAAATATGTTTGCCGATTAAGTTTGGGTGCGTTATGGATATGGTGTACAAGTAACGTGATTGTATAAATGGTGTGTATATTGTATTGTGTATGTATAATTGATGTTAGTAACAAACTTATTTGTATTGAACAGTGTATGTATAATTTATTAATTCTAGAGTTAGTGCTAATTATAAATGGAATGGCATAAATTTGGACTAAGGTTAAGAAAACTGTGATGAGAGAGATAGCATGCTGTGGTAGGTACAGATCTAGTCATTTTTTCTTACGGAGTTTCGCGAGGTCTTCGTCAGTTTTGATGAGGCGGCTTGACATTCCGTCTTTTTCACGTATATACACCTTGCCGTTTGAAACCCAGCATTGATGGTAACCGAATTCCTTCGTAAGTTCTCGGGCGAGGTAATGTAGGCGTCTGGTCATAGCCGTGAGCACTTCATTCACGTATAAGGGTTGCCTAAGTCCGTTTTCTACGAGATGGGATGTGTTCAGACGATTTCCCCTGTTGTGCTTGTTAAAGTCTTTGGTTGACTTTAGAAACTGTTCCTTGATGGTTGCTGACGTAAATTCTACTAGAACTAGACCCACCGCGTCAGACTTGCTCTTGAAACGGAAGATGTTTTTTATCTCCGTTGCACTCACCGGTTGACTAATAATTTGACCCAATTTTTGTACTGCATCTATAAGGGAGTCACGAGTTTCAGGGGTTGATGACGGCAGATTTTTAATTTCAACCGAAGCCGCTTTTTGTTGCTTTTCTAAGAAGTCTACCCTAATTTCTAGCGCTTTTATAACCTTTTGGTTATTATTACATTCCGCCTTTAATTCGTTAATTTCCAGCAGAGCATCATCATATTTTTCCGATAAGAAATCTACTGTCTCTTTGATGTTTTCATTCTGAGTTCGTATTTCAGAGTTCTGCAAGCTGATCGCAGTATTTTGAGACCGTATGTCCTCGAGAGCCAATTGTAAAGAATTCATTTTTTCATTTTGATCATTCTGTTTAGTGACTAGTTCAGAAAACATTTTCTTCATATCTTCCATCATTTTTTCCATTCTCATCATTCCATCTTCACTGCGCTTCCTTTTCCTTTGGGTTATATTATTATCGTTATTACTATTGGTACTCGAAGTCAGGTTTGGTTCAGATGCCGAGTGGGGCGAGGCAGGTGGAGGCGTGCGTCTAATACCGGAGAGCATATTGATAATATTGACGAGCAGGAATGACCGCTATCTATGTTTCTAAGTGAACACGACTCGCCGCAAAACTCCACTCCGAGCCCACACAGGCCCGCCGCAGAACTTCACTCCGAGCCCACACTGGTCCACCGCAGAACTCCACTCCGAGCCCACACCGGCTCGCCGCAGAACTTCACTCCGAGTCCACACTGGCTCACTGCAGAACTCCACCCCGAGCCCACACAGTTCGCCGCAGAACTTCACTCCGAGCCCACACTGGTCCGCCGCAGAACTCCACTCCGAGTCAGCACAGGCTTGCCGCAGCACTTCACTTCGAGCCCACACTGGTCCCGCCGCAGAACTCCACTCCGAGCCCCCACAACGAGTGCGCCCGACCGCTCACCGGAGGTGTGTCCTTCGTCACGATGGTCAACGAGCAAGAGAATGGCAGGTCAATGACCTCGCCAAACGTCGTCGCACCGCTCGTTCCTACGGTGACTCACGCGCTGCTGGTGTTAATTTGAATAATTTTGCGGTTGAATTGAGAAAAAAAAACGGTGATAACTTCTGTGTAATTTGATGGATTGTAGAACTGATTCGTGCACCGGAATAAACGTTCAACTAGCTACAGATCGATATATTATGAAACTTAGATATTGTACTTTTTACACCTTTTATGATTTTTAAATTTCCTCAACTAACTGGATACGTGTTGTCGCCTTGCGCGCGCGGGGCGTGATGGATACTATGATAAAAAGTGCAAAGATAAAATATTCACTGATTAGTTCATTTGGCTTTCCTAACAATTACAACTAAACCGACTGTTACAGACCCCACTCGTATTTTTTGGCAGACTTTTGTTTCAAGCTGGTCACAAATATCTAATTTGCAATTTGTAGCTAAAAGTAAATCACTCAAAACTGTGCAAGTGACATTCGACATGTCTACAACGATACCATGGACCTTGGCAATGCTGAAAGTATGGACATTTGGGAACTGCTGGAGAGACAACAGTCAACTATAATCTTCATCGTATTCGTCCTCACACTAGCTTCGTTGATATACGGAGTGACATCATGGTGCGTCATAAAGAAGTTCCGACGAATAATATAGAATAGAATACTCTCTTTAGTATGTACACCATATAAGTTACAGAAAATATAGATGAGAAACATTACGTAGGGTGACAAAATGGGTGGCATTATCGCTAAAAGCGATCTTTTCAAGACAACCTTTGGATGGATTCTAAAGAGAAAAAAGAGATACAGTACTGTAGGTAGTCTTAGGTGTACTATTTATACAAACATCAATACATACTAAATCGATAAATTTATACAATGATAATTATGAAACAATAGCAGAGAACTCTAGTAAAACACGCTTTAAAGAGAGAGATAGTGGTTCTCGACCAAAGTTTTAAAAATGGACAAGGATTGAACACGCCTTATCGACATAGGCAAGGCATTCCATAACCTCACCGCTTGAATCGTGAAAGAATTGTCAAAGAAGGTAGTGGAATGCATCGGCATTTCTAGTCTCAAGTTTTCCGATGACCTCAGATATCTATTATGTGTGTCATGAAGGAACTTGAATCGTTCTTTAAGGGGTTGTATAATTGAACAGAATACTGTAGTGCAAAATAAAATATGAGAATCCCGGCGAAGACGTATGGGAAGTCACTTGAGTTTTGTCCGAAATTCAGAAATTTATCATATTTGCGCAAGCTAAATATAATTCTTATGCAAAGGTTTTGAAGATGCTCAAGTTTATCTAGTTGTGCCTGAGTGAGATCGAGATAACTGACATCAGCATAGTCAAGGATAGGAAGCAGAAGGGACTGTGCAAGCGCAGTTTTAGTGACAGTAGGAAGGAAGTTCTGCAGGCGTCTAAGGGACCTGGCAGATGCAAAGATTTTGCGGCTTACGTCCTGGAGCTGTGGACCCCAGGACAGATGTTTATCGATCCAAACCCCAAGATTCTTAACTTTCTCACTTAAATTGTATTGTAGTTCCATTAAACTGAACCTGGGGAAGTTGTGACCAATTTACTTTCAGAAACATCCTAGAGCTACCTATAACAATGACTTGGGTCTTTGATGGATTAACCCGTAACCTATTGGCCTCGCTCCATTCACTAATTGTAGCCAAATCCTTGTTTATTGCATTCATTGCATCAACTAAGTTTGCAAGGTCAGCTTGTTTGTAGATTTGCAAATCGTCTGCATAAAGGTGGTAGGATGAGAGAAGGTTTTTGGAGATAGCGTTTATAAATATTGCGAAGAGTAAGGGAGATAAAACGCCACCCTGAGGTATACCGGCAGTTGTATAACACCAGGAAGAGTTAGGTTTTTCTGCGAAACCAGTCAATCACCGTCGGAGATATGTTAAGCGAGCGAAGTATAACAAGCAAGATATCGAAATCGACAGTATTGAAGGCATTACTAAAATCTAGCAAGCAAAGAACCGTCAGATTTCCGCGTTCCATGCCTAATCGTATATCATCGGTGACGTTTACTAATGCTGAAGCGGTGCTATGACCAGGACGAAATCCGGATTGATAAGGATTCAGCAGACTATTCTTACAAAGAAAAGCACTAAGCTGGAGGAGCTGGAGGATAGGAAAGGCAAGATGGAAATAGGACGGTATTCGGAAAAGGATGTAGGATTTACCTTTTTGGGTAAGGGAGTGATTTTGGCGTCTTTCCAAGTTGATGGAAAGACCCCATGGGATATTGAGTAGTTAAGGATATAGCATAAGATAGGAAGGATTTCGTCGAGGATAGGGAGTATCATCTTTCACTAACACAATCTCTGCCAACTGCGTTAGAAGTGATTGAAACTATGCTCTTCTTAAAATCACAATCAGAGATTTTACTAAAAATAAATGGGGAATAATCTGGAGCTGGAAGGTTTGAAAGGAAGTTTAATGTTGTTGCTTTCAAGATCCCATTACATGAAGACGAAGACGAGAAGTGTTGATTCAGTTGATCAATATCAATGTCTTTAGGAATAGTTTCTTGGCGAGATTTCCCAACTCCTACGGATTGAAGAAATTTCCAGACTTTAGCTGGGTCTCCGTTTTCAGCTGAGGTGTGGACATGGCGTCGTTGGGCATCTCTACACACCTTATTGCAGCGATTTCTATCATCCAAAAGTTTCTCCCAGTTTGACGACGAGAGTCGACATTTAAATTTTGTTTTTGTAGCAGCTTTCCTGTTAATTAAGTCTTTAATCTCACTTGTTAGCCATGGTACCAATAGATGTTTTATTTTAATTGCACGTACGGGAGCGTGAACATCATACAGCTGCACATGGTTATCCGTCAACAGGTTCACTTTATCGTCAATTGACGCAGCGCTGAACAGAGGTGCCCAGTCAATATTGTTGGCATCTCTTCGGAGATCATCGGCATTCATTCCACTAAAATTGCGCTGCAGGAGAATTTTAGGTTTTGCCTTAGGAGGCCGAATTTTGTACGGGAGGAAAATAAGATCATGATAGGAAAACATGTCAGCTGGGTATTGACCATGCTTTCCAACATGTTGAGGAGAGGAAATAATTATAAGGTCTAAAAGTGAAGGATTACAGTTTGGAAAATGGTGTATGGCACTTAAAGGAAGAATAGATAAATTCAAAGATTGAAGTGCTGATTGAAGAGAAGAGGAGCGGGAATCGTTCTTCAATAAGCAAGTATTGAAGTCCTCCATGATGATTGTATGTCTGTAAGAGGGCCTTAGGTTTTCTAAGATGTGTTCAAAAGAGGAGAAGAAATTTATACGAGACGAAGGGCTGTAATAAACGCCTAGAAGGATTTTTATAAGGTTCAGGGTAACTTCCAAGAGAGGTGCTCGCCCGCTTTTGACGGAGGAGGTTAAGCTGACATAACAATAATTGAAAAAGAAATATGGGGTCGAAGGTATATGGTAATACCACCCCCACCGCTACGCGCGTGGTCATTTCTTATTAGTTGAAAACCCGGCTAGAAATAGGATGTAGAGTCCAGACATGATTTTAGCCAAGATTCGGATACCAGGATAGCATGGATGTTCTTACAGTCAAGGGACGCTAGCATGTCAGAATAGTGAGCCGGAATACTTAGCGCATTTATATGGACTACATTAAAATTCTTCGGAACATCGGAAAATTGGGATTCAAGCGACTCAGCAAGGGACGGAAAACTAACAAAACTGTCATCGTCACTACTCGCAGAAGAAAAGGTCTCAATGTCACTGCCGTCATTACTAGCTGACATCGAAAATATTTATGAATTAGAAATATTATAAAAAATAAATTACTAGAACTAAATTTTCTAAATAAAAATAAATAAAAAGGGCAATTTTATCCACCCGCCAGTTGTTTTAATGCTAAACCATGCTTAAAACAACACAAGTAAATAATAAGTACAATAATCTCATCATCCGGGCAAGCAGCAACATACTTTAAAATAAAGCAAATAAAAAGAAGAAAAGCGAAGCATAAAATAATAAGAAATTAAAGATAACCCAAGCAACAAAACTAAAATACTGGGCGCACTTTCAACCTGTTTCTGAACGTAGCGATTGGATTTTAATGACAAGTTAGAGAAATGTCAAGTTGACAGCTGCCAGTGGAAAATAAATAAACATTGAGAAAAAAAGTGAAGTAGATTGCGGGTTAGCTTGATATTAGAAAAAGAAAAAGGTAGAAGAAATCGGAATACAATTAATGGAGAGGGGTACTTACAACAGGTGAAAAAGAAACTGTAGCCTGGACTACGGAACAATCTTTGAAAATATGTAGCAAATCACTTTTTTGCAGCAGGCCTTCTTCGGTGCCGGCGTCGGTGACGGTGACAACAACGTCGATGGTGTGGATGCGAAAAGGAATCGGGTTTTTTCTGGCTATCTCTATTTTATTGAGTTCTTCGATGGAACGTTTTCGATGCCGGGTGCCCTCAGTACCGAGAACATAGATAAGGCCCTGTTTTGTCCAGCATTTGGTCTCACCGAGCTTTTCCTTCTCCGACATGAAGAGCTGATGCCTTGATCTAGTTAGGAACTCTGACAACGTGATCTCAGTGCCCTTTAACTTGGTTTTCGTAAACCAGACACTATCCCTGACTATGATGTCCCGCAGCTTGCAAAGAATGGGCCTTGGTTTGCTGGCACCTGTTGATCTACCCATCCGATGGCAGCGTCCGACATCCGCAATAGTAAAATCTAGCAGCTTGAGGTGACACTGCACAACTTCTGCTACCACCTGCGCAGTATCCACCTTGGCTTGCTCCGTGACACCATGCAGCCGAAACATCTTCCGCCGACTCCGCATCTCAAGGTTGTCCACTCCTTGAGCTAATGCCTCTAACTGACGTTGAAGACAGCCCAATGCATCAAGGATGAACTTCTTGAATGAAGCGAAATCTGCAACCAACCCATCTGTGCTGCAAGATGTGCCCGTAGGGTTTGTCTGTAATTCAGCCTCAAAGTTTGTCATCCTGTTTTGGAACACTGTCATCATACCTGACAGTGAGACCTTCAGTGCTTCCATTATGTGCTTCTGTGTATGTCTCTATGTGGTCTAGAATATATGATCTTGGTGAAAACAGTAAACTGGTGGGTACTCAAGGTTAGTATATAAATGCACACATTTATTAACTTTATTGAGTTGTTAATTAATTTTAATTATATTTTTAAATGAAAGCGATTGTTTTCACCAAATATAGCAACTACCCACAGGGAAGAAAAAAGTTACAAGTTACAAGAACTTTGTGTTTCTCAACACAATTTTATCAAACTTTTTATCATGTTCGCTGACTACAATCATTGGCTACCTACCCATCGAAGTGAAGTCTTGGTTATTCATGACTGGTTATTTCATGTATCTGTCAACATATTTTTCTACAGCAAGATACTACTGGTTGTTAGTTTTAAGCCACATGTTTCATGTTGACTTTATAAAAGTCTGTAATGGAAATATCAAGAGAGGATATCTTAAAAGTTGCATGTTTGCCTGGGTAGTTACTTTAATAAACACTATGATTCTTGTTTGTGCTCATATAAATGCTTCACTTACGGTATTTGAATATATCCGTGCGGAATTTTTTATGCTACCTTTGATCATAAGTAGTATAATATATTAATATATAATATAATATACGACTGTATATTCACTTTGTCGTAGTTTTAGAACTAGGAGAATAGCATGTAACATCTGGCATCGTTTTTATATAGCCACTTTGATATTTGTATTATGTACCTCTCATTGGTGTCCAATTATGTCGAATTAAAGTAGCGCCCCATCTCATAGAAAAAGTATCGTTACTGATCACATGTTATTCTTGTTTAACTACTTTACTGGAAGTATGCTTTGTTGTCCTTAAGACACATGTCACACACAACTATGGCATGAATGTTACGCAAACGAATTAAATCAAAAGTCTGCAGAAAAGCAGAGTGTCAATACCATCAAGCCTAAATTGTCCGTCTGATATTTCAATACAAAAGTTGACATTTTGTTTGGTTCGAATATTTTCTTCTAGCTATATCAGTATAAAATTAGTAATTTATTAAAATTGAATCAAACTGAAATAATGTAAAGGGCATAGAACCATTGTGGCGTAGCCCCACCCCCGCCGCAATTTTGCTATTTTTTTCAAAGGTGTGTCTCACGATCTAACATGCATATATGGGTAGAACATACTTCAACAAACAAATAATTTTAGAAACACGGTGACCTAAAGTGTCACGTTACCGAGATATTTCGAGGGAAAGTTATCATTAAATATGATTTCAGTCATTATGTAATACTTATTGGATTAAATTCAAATAATAGTTCCCAGTTTGATTTAATCATTTAATACGTGAATACCACTTTATTAAGAACTTCGAAAGTTAATAGTGTATGAATTGTTCACAAGCCGAGAGCGTATTACTCAAATACAATCTACAGCATATAAGCGCGTGATAAGTTAATATTTAATGGTTTAAATTGTTCTTACATGGCGATTTAACCTTCAAATATCACGGCAACGTGACACTTTAAGGCATCATGTTGCTACCATTTTTTGTCTTCTACACATACATGAATGACAGCGCGCTGCGATTTTGAAAAAAATATCAAAATGGCAGCAGGGGGGCTATGCCAGCTCTCATAGAAAAAAGTTCGAACCCTTTCAGTTAACTTTCTACTTATTCAAATGTTAGAAGTGTACGTATCTGATTTGTCACAAAATATATGTAAACATAATTTGTTTTGTGTTTTTGCCAGTCTCGGTCTTAACCTCGATCTTGCCTGATGGTAAGCGATGGATGAATCCTTACTAATATTATAAATGCGAAAGTAACTATGTCTATCTGTCGCGCTTTCACGCCAAAACTATTGAACCAATTTAAATGAAATTTGATACACAGATAGTCTAAAGCCTGAGAAAGGACATAGGCTACTTTTTAATGCGGAAAAAGGATTTTGAGGGGTTGAAAGGGGGGGATGAAAAGTTGTATGGAAGTATCGTCAATTTTAGAGCTAGAAGCTTGAAACTTATTTTTTAGGCTGTTGATTCTATATAAATAAATTATTCATTCAAAGTTTGTAAAAGTTTTGCCCTCAAGGGTGTAAAATAACAATAAGGAATAAGGGATGAAAGTTTGTATGGAAATATGTAAGGTTTATGTGAATGTTTTACAAGTTTACGACAAGCGACAAAGTATAGGTAGGGTAGGTAGGTAGGTGGGGTAAGTAGGTGGGGTAGGTAGGCGGGGTAAGTAGGTGGGGTAGGTAGGCGGGGTAGGTAGGTGGAGTAGGTAGGTGGAGTAGGTGGGTGCTGCAGGTAGGTGGGGTAGGTAGGTGTGATCAGTCCCGAACCCGAACTAAAAATTAGTGGTTAGGTGATACGCTCAACACAATCGGATCTTAAGTTTTGTCCGTTTCGGTTATTTGTTGGAGCTTAAAACCGAACGCACGTGTGAAATGATTCATATAAATTGTATTGTGACTAAACCGTATCCTGTTAAAATCAGATCCGACTAAGAAATTTATGTCGTCGTGTGAACTTAGCGTTACTGCCGTCTCTACACGTCTTCCCTTTCCCAGTTATCGTCTTTTACACACATTGCCGGCTGCGTATTCGGTATTGTATAGAATATCTAGGCAAAGTATAAAATGAATTATATTTTATGCATTACCTGAATGTTTTAGGAATTATATACATTGCATAGTTATTCTATAGAACACCGGATTATACAGATTGCCGATAACATTATATAAAATTCTTCTGTTACGGACTGTCAAAACTACTGGTCGTAGAAAGCTGAAATAATGGCATATAGCTTCTCTACACTCCGTAGCGGAGCACTAACAGAGGGTTTCCCGAAATTCCTACGGGAACGGGAAAAAACGGGATACGCGCGTACGAAGTCGCGGGTAAAAGCTAGTGTTAAATTAAGGTCTATAAGGCAACTATTGTTATGTATTAAATAAAGTACAAACACGTAAGTTGTCCCCTTTGAATTTATTTTTTTTATCATTTTTCAGGTTTCGAATATCCGTAAGAAACGAAACCTCTATTGGTTCACTTGTGTGTCTGTCTGTCTATCCGTCCGTCACAGCCAGTTTTTTCCAGATCCACTGGACCAATTCTGTTGCTTTTTACACATATAACCTTTAGTGACCAAAACACGGACGCGTTACGCAAATAAATTCATTTTGAGCATGGGGGTTACTTTTGAGGGTCAAACTAGAAGGTTAAATAAAAGTTTTTCAAATTATTTCTTGTGACATATCGAATGAATGGGCTTTCTCTGAGGGCTTTTATTATATCTTTTCATAATTTTTAAATAAACAGTTTTGAATTTATTCCAGAAATTAGACCAAAAATGACCATTCCCCCTCCTTATCTCCGAAACTACTGAGCATACAATTTTGAAAAAAATGCAGATCATTATCTGCATTTTTTTCAAAATTGTATGCTCAGTAGTTTTAAAACTTATAAAATGTCTATGGTTTTAATCATCTTCAAAAAAAGGAGGAGGTTTCTTGTTCGACTGTGTGTATTTTTATTTTTATGGTTGTTCACCGATTTCTCCGCCAATTGTAGACCGACTAAAAAAAATTTTTTTATTTCAAAAGCCTCTACTCCTGAGGTGGACTCACTGTCATCAAGTTAGAATCTGAGATTGTATCTTAGGGAAAACGAGAGCTACCCTCAAATTTTATAGACACATTTCAAATACTCTAAAGGCTCAAGATCTCATAAAATCATATTTAAGTAACAGAGAACAACAAACCGAAATGAAATATCTATCATTTCACATGTTACATAAATCGAAAAAAAAAAGAAAAAACTGGTTAACACCAATAAAAGTCTGCAAAATGTACCTCCCAAAGGTCCTCTGCTCTTTATTATTTACACTAGCTGACCCGCGCAGCTTCATTTGCGTCACATTTTTCATTACTGCTCCACTCCTATTGATCTTAGCGTGATGATATATACCCTATAGCCTTCCTCGATAAATGGGCTATCTAACACTGAAAGAATTTTTCAAATCGGACCAGTAGTTACCGAGAATAGCGCGTTCAAGCAAACAAACAAACAAACAAACTCTTCAGCTTTATATATTACTATAGATTAACGACCTCCCTAAATCAATTAAATCCTCCATGGTTCTGTATGCTGACGATGGCACTGCGAGAGTGGTATCTGAAGACCCCGCGACTCATGAACATGATATAAACCGTACGCTATCATCTATAATTAAATAATAAATAAATATAAATAAAATAAAATAAAGCCTTTTATTTCCTACTAACTACTTTTACATTATTTTAAGTAACTCAACTTAATAATACACAGATTTTTTTTTCATTTGAGTATAACTAACTTAAATTAATTTAGTATCCTTAAAATAGTTTGCTTGCTTTAACTGTATTTTTTTTTACTATTTATCTAAACATAATAGTTTGGTTGATTAATGCCAAGCATTATCTGCATTAACCGCAGGAACCCCATATTGGGTGAAGGCCTCCTCCAAAAATGACCAATTGTCTCTATCCTGTGCGATCTGTTTCCAATTAAAAAGAAAATAGATAAAGTACGACACACAAAGATAAGGTCAATAACCAAGGCAACTAATGCATTGCAGTATGCACAAAAACTCAAGTGGAAATGGGCAGGACATGTCGCGAGGCTTCAAGATCAGAGATCATCTATAATTAACTGGTTAAAATTAAATGAACTTAAAATAAACCTAACTAAAACATTTATAATGGTTTTTAAAACAAAAAAAAAAACTAAATCAAATACTGTCAATATACAATACGAACAAATAAAGATAGAAAAACTAAATTCGACGAAATTCCTTTGACTACACATAGACTCGGACATGAGATGGAGGACACATATTGAACAAGTATGCATTAAACTGAGTCGGTATTCATATGCTTTATACATGCTTCACAAAGTCGTAAATCAAAGTGCATTTCTATCTGCCTACCACGCTTACGTTGGTTCGACACTAAGATATGGTATAATGTTTTGGAGGAATGCCACTGATAGAGAGACTGTATTCAAAGCTCAAAAGAAATGTATCCGAGCAATATGCATTTTAAACCTACAGACACGTGTCAACGTGTGTTCCACAAATAAAAAAATATTGACATTCCCATCACTGTATATTTATGAACTAGCATTAGACATTAGGTCTGGCAGGCCCAGGTCAGGCCACATGATGAGAGAGAGTAGGAATAAATGGACGAAAGATATTACAGAATGGACACCTAGATTTCAAACAAAAAGGAAACGAGGAAGACAAAGAAAACGTTGGTCTGATGACATAAAAAAGAATGCGAGTACACTGTGGCTTAGATTAACACACACAATAGTAGAATGGAAAGAGCTGGAGGAGGCCTATGTGTCACAAGGACACGCCGACATCAAATTAGATGGGAAAAATTGAGAATAGTAATAAAAATAATAATGGAATACTTACAATGTTAATATATTTAATTGGATGCTAAAAACTTAATAATGAATTGTATACAATTATGTTGGCAATAAAGGCTTAAAAATAATAATAAATAATAATTGGACATTAGAAATACTTATCCTTGCTAACCCTAGAAGCCTAATCTACGTCTGCGAGGCGTACACGCAACCGAATATCGTTTGTCTGTTTCTAACGGTAGAAGCTAGCGCGTCGTGCGCTTTTGCCAACTCTGTGGCCGACGGAAGCTAGCGGACGGTGCCCGTTTCGTTATGGTAAGTCCCGCCATTTTTGATTCATTGAAGTATAGTACGCCTGCGAGACGTATGTTCAGGCTTTGTGTAACTTTTAACTAGGTTTCTGTGATTTTACCTTTGTTTGTTTTTCGTATATTTTATGTCTTTTTTCGGCGTTGTTTCAGGTATAAATATGTCAAGGTCTAAAAGATTAGACGACGACAATACTTTAGCAATCTTAAAGGGGGAAGTTCCTTCTTTAGAAGATTCAGATTCTGAAGTTGAGGGTAACTAGAAAATATGAGCCAAATACTCGTAAAACCTACTGATTCAAAGAATGAAAATTGAGAAGAAGAACCCGACCCAAAACAACGTAAATACTGCGCCTTTTGCTCCTATAAAAAAAGGAGAATGGCAAAATTAGTGTATTATAATTGTAAAAAATCTGTGTATGGCCAGCACTAAGTTGATATGTGTGTAGACTGGTCTTAAAGTTTAGCTGGTCTTATAAATTCTGATTAGTTATAATGTTTACTTTAATAATAACTAATTAGCGTTAAAAAACACGTATTCTTCAAAAAATATATACATGTTTCAGTTTATTTTGAAGAAGTTATTTTTTTGTTTGTTCCAATTTATGCATATCGTTTTTTCGTTATAATAAATAACTGTGATTATAGTTAAAATTCATTACAGTGCTGTTTTATTTTTAGTTTATATTCCAAATTTAAATTTCCGCTAAATAATATTTCTAAAATAATATATCTTTTTATCCCGGGAATATGTTCCCTAGGGACCACGCGAGCGAAACCGCTGGCTGAAGCTAGTAATATTGATAAATATAAAACGTTAAAAAGTACCAGGCTAGCCAGTACACTTTGTGCAATACGCCATAGTACGGCTATGTTTGACAAGAGTGCATTTTGTATGGGCCCTAGAATCTACAATAAATGACCTAATAATATAAAGGATGCTGAAAATTTTGTCATTTAAAAATAAATTAAAGACTTATCTAATTAATAAAGCCTATTATAATGTAAATGACTATTAAAATGAAAAAATGTTATAAGTATGTATGAATAATAAACATTAAATTCTTAATCGATTAATAATTATAATTATGAATAATAATTGACATTTGCATTCATTTATTAGATATTTGCACACCTATTGAGGTAGACTATGGCAGAACTTTTTTTTGTTTAAAATAACACATGTATGTATGTACCCATATTCCAGCTAATAAATTATTTTTATTTGTAACATAACATCGAGAACGCACATGTGTATAAGTCACCCTGATACACTCTTACCTCACCAATTACGTTCAATTTCTATGTTTTTAGGATTATCTATTTGTGTGTGATTCTTTTCGCGTTAGGTTTAGTTTTTTTTTGACCTCCTCGAATTTGCAAGGGCTTCCGAATGAATAAACATATTTTTCTTTAATAAAAAACTTTTTACACCGACTACCAAAATTAAAGATTTTTAGGGTTCCGAACAAAAAACGGAACCCTTATAGAATCATTCGGGTGTCTGTCTGTCTGTCCGTCTGTCACAGCCAGTTTTCTCCGGATCCACTGAACCGATTCTGTTGAAATTTGGTACACATACGGATTTGTTTGAACCAAACACACGTGCTACATAAATTATTAAATTTTTAGTATGGGGGTCACTTTTGGGGGTCAATTTAGTAAATTAAAAAAAAAAGTTTTTTGAACAATATCGTGTGACATATCAAATGAAAGGGCTTACTATGAGGGTTTTAGTTTTTTTTTTCATTATTTTTGTAATATGGTTTTGAATTTACTTAAGAAATTAGACGAAAAATGGCCCCCCTTATCTCCGAAATTACGGTGCCTAAAATTAAAAAAAAATGTACTTATTTTTTTTTTAACAATTTATGTACACACATTAAATAGAAAGATAAAAAGAAGGAAACAGAAAAATAGGCTCTGGACTGACCGGTTTTTTTAATATTTTAGTGTGTTTTATTTGGAACTCTGTTGTATTTTTTTGTAAAAATGGTTTTTTTTTTCACTTTTTAGTGGCGATACTTCTTAACTAAATTGACATTACACACATTATGAGTCTCATTTGTGTTATTTGCCGTTATGAAGTTACTTTATGTGCTTTTGCAGTCCTAGTCTAGACCAGCTCATACTTAAATATATACTTTGCTTTGGGAATTACATAAACTTAACCGTATCCTACTTTACATTTCTTATGATTTATTGATTTTAATTTGAGCAGGTTAATGTTGTATCTCCGAAGTTCAACGTCCAACGCAAATGCAATATAGCTATAACTAAACCCAGCGTAAAAAGAATCGCACACAAATAGATAACCCTAAAAACGTGCCTTTATACACTGGCAAGTAACCCTTCCAAACAAAAGAAAAATTCTCTAAATAGGTCGTAATCGGCGAATGTACTTTAGACATTTTTATTATTATTTTATTGATTTGACGTGACTATGATTTTGAACTTCGAATTATATTATTATTGTATTTGTACGCCTTTCTAGGCAAAACATGTTAAAACTTTTTTTTTGTAATTTTTAATTGTACCAACTGATTAAAAAATACTGGTATCCAGCTGAATCCGGTTTGACTGGAAGCCGACCCCAATATAGTTAGGAAAAGGCTAGGCAGATGATGAATAGTTCCAACTGATTCTGTTCTACACGTCATGTTTTTGACGAATAAATATATCTTATCGACACAAAAAGTAAAATTTAAGTGACAAACCTTTTATAAGAAATACAAACGACTTCCAAATAAAAACACTACAAAATATAAATTAACTTTAATTTCGGAAGTGGGTGTCAGAAAACGAAGACACACAACCAAAAATACCGAAATCCTAAATTTTTTTGGAAGACGGTTGTATTTTTTTGTAAAAAAGTTTTATTTAAAGTAAAATATTTTAAAATCATTCCTTCGGAACCCTTTGCACGCCAGCCCGACTTGCACTTGGCCAGTTTTTTGTTATAGCGGCAATAGAATTACGCACTCTGTAAAAATTTCATCTTTCTACCTTTTACAGTTCTTGAGATACAGCTCGCTGACAGACAGACGGACGGACAGACTGACAGCGGAGGCTTAGTAATAGGATTCCGTTGGTATCTATTTGAGTATGAAACCCTAGAAACTATACCTTATTGTCTTCATTTATCACCATGGGGCCAAATGGATTGAGCCATTCCCTGCTCTGTTATAAAAGTTTGAACAATGCTGTCTGAAGAATGTTTTAGCTATTATTTTGGTTAAAACGAGTATAAATCAAATCAAATTAAATCAAATCAAAAGATATGTATTCAAACTAGGCTGAAAATCAACCAATTTACATTAAGACAGTCCCTAAAATCGTCTAGCCCGTCACCATTTCTTAGTGTTTTAGCTGGGAAGAGAAGTAGCGCAACAAACTTCCCCAGGAGTAACCTAATTATAGTCTTACGGCCCGTAAATATTACAGATATTGTGTGTGCCATATCATTATGAAAAGTGTTGTTTGGATTTTCGTAATTTACTAGAGAAAAACCCCAGAGAGTTTGGGCCCATGGTAAAAAATAAATAAAAACGTATTCTTGCTAAACAAAACTTTACTTTTTTAACATTTATATTTAGTCTAAAAATGTATGGACGATGAATGATGTCCTTTAATTAACCTTCTAATGTTAGTTCATTATTTATTTAAATACCTAATTATGCTCTGGGATTATTAATTAGTGGATAATGAAATACTCTTTATCAGTACGTTACGAAATTTAAGGGGGTTTTGTTTTTCATTTGGATTTTTTTTCATAAAGGCAAGAATGGAAATAAAGATACGATCAATCAACGGTATACCTATGGTGAACAATGGATATCCCACCCACACACACATCATGTTTCTAATCCATCTTAACTGAAGGCTACAGGGCGTGCTCAGAAAATACATGCATGTTAAGCACACAATTTAGGAATCTACATACACAAGAAAATAACTATATCCAAAATGTTGGCACATTGTGTTTTCAAGCTCCTTAAAGTTAAGATTTTGATACTTACAGGTATATGCGTCTCAGGTGCAGATATATAGTTAACCAGATATATAGTTAGGGGGAGGTATTGTCTGATCAGCGGTGTGTTGAAGAGTTTGCGGAGTATTTTTACTCGGTTTATAGGGCAGAAACACCGGTGCTGGATGTGGACGCAGCTATAGCTAAAGCAGGTAGTGGAAACGGAGCGGCGCGAGTACACTTGGACCAATTAACGCTGGTAGACGTATGTTGTGCGCTTCAAGACCTGAAGCCGAAGCGATCCGCAGGGCCTGACGGCATACCCCCTTATATATTTAAGGACTGTCGGTCAGTGCTAGCGAAGCCACTGCTTCACATTTATAACCAGTGTCTACAAGCTGCCGTGTTCCCAGAGAGGTGGAAAGTGACTCGAGTTGTTCCAGTTTCGAAGGGGGGGTCAGCAGAATCTGTGGATGGGTTTAGGCCAGTTGCAGTGTTGTCGACGCCAGCAAAAGTTGTGGAAACTGCTATTCACAAGAGCATTTATCTGCAGGTGAGCGCTCAGCTTTCGGACGCTCAGCATGTGTTTCGACCGGGAAAGAGTACCACCAGTAATCTTCTCTGTCACATGGCTTATCTGATACCAACGGTGGATAGTGGGGGGCAAAATGATGCTGCTTACTTCGATTTCAGAAAAGCATTTGACTTAGTCGATAATGATGTGTCGCTTTCGAAGTTAGCTGGTGTTGGTTTCACCCCACATTTACTAGTTTTGCCAGCTATTTGAAGGATAGGCGACAATATGTGGAATATGCGGTACACGTGTCAGATCCATATTTCACGAGATCAGGAGTGAGTCAGGGTAGTAATCTTGGACCTTTGGGGTTCCTCCTTGTGGTAAACGACTTGCCAGAAGTGGTCCAAGATGCTAACTGTTTGTTGTTTGCCGACGACCTCAAATTATCCCTCGCAGTAAGGAGCACTGATGACTGTGTCAGGTTACAGAGAGACATTGACAGGGTGGTGAGCTGGAGTAAAGACAATCTCCTGCAGTTCAATAGCTCGAAGTGTGTGACAACAACTTTTTCTCGTGCACACATTCCTATCGTGGGTAGCTACCATATTGACGGATTGCCTATGGTACGGGTCACAGACGTCAAGGACTTGGGGGTAAGTTTTAACACCAACTTGACTTTCTGCGATCACGTCATGAGTTGCTGCAAAAAGGCTTTCGGAAATTTGGGTTTTATGCTTCGTACGGTCCGAGGGTTCACGAACGTGAAAGCTATAATTGCATTATATAACGCACTGGTTAGGAGCCAGCTAGAATGTAACACAGTCATCTGGT
Source organism: Lacanobia wlatinum (assembly GCA_947578705.1). Classification (NCBI taxonomy): domain Eukaryota; kingdom Metazoa; phylum Arthropoda; class Insecta; order Lepidoptera; family Noctuidae; genus Lacanobia; species Lacanobia wlatinum. Next base: position 17,531,269 of record OX388044.1, read on the forward strand.
CTCCACATGAAGCTAAATATGGTCTCATGCTGGAGAGAGTACAAAATAAATTCATTAGATATTTATATATGAGGTATTATGGTGTCTATCCATTTTATCCGTTGATGTATCCCACCTTATTTATTTTAGGTATGGTGGGATACAATGAGTTAAGGGTTAGAAGGGATTTGGCACTCACCTCACATATATTCAAAATATTGAGAGGGAAGTTGCACAATCCCATTATTTTAGGGCAGGTGAGCCTGTGTGTCCCCGATAGGTACGTGTGGCGACGACGGCAACCGCGCCTGCTGGTGGAGCCGCGCAGTCGGACCAAGCTTCTAAGGGAGGCGCCGCTGACGCGTGCACTTCGCACGCTCAACCTGATCGCTAATGAGACGGGCCTATTTTGTTGTACTCTGGGTGAGTTCACAAAGAATGCATTATTTGTAATTAGTTATAGATGTTAGTTTTTATTTTATTATAGATGTTAGTATAAGTTCGGATAAGTGCATTTATCGCATTGGGTTTAACCTGTAATGGTAGATGTAAGAAAAAATAAATAAAAAATAAATTAAATATTTTCCAGTTACAGTATTCAATTAAAATAAACATTCTGTATTGAACTTTCGAAACAAGACATACAACTCAGAGGCACACGCTTTTTAAAAGTCTAACATTTTACGCATTAGTTAATTAAATACGATTAAATGAAATCATAAGTTAAGCTTATCAAAAGTTATACCTTATTGACATGCTTTATACACAACTGTAATACACTTAAAAGATAGTACTTAATTTTATAAATCACCTTTCCTGACACAAAATATTTTTATAAAATAACGTTTTATCTATAATTACAGTATCACCACACATTATAAAACCGATCAAATGCGACTTGGACTCACGGGCAATCACTTTAGCAACACGTTGCTTTAAAACTCCTTATACGTTTTCCTGTAATCTGTAGTTTAAGACCAAATATCTGCATTTTTAGGGATCCGTACCAAAATGATAAAAAGGAATCCTTATGGTGTGACTAAGTCTGTCCGTCTGTCACAGCTGGATATCTCAAGAACTACTAATGCTATCAACTTGAAAGGTGCTCTTAAAAATTCGAAGTGGGGCTACTAAGGCAGGTGGGGTATCTTATGAATGAACGCTATTTTCACATTCTCAAACATTTTTTTTAAAACCGCATTGTTTTCGAGTTTTCACGAAAAATGACAAAATTGACCCCCATTCAAATTATTCTATGTGATAGAATTTCGTGTAAAGATTACAAGAAAAATAAAACGATTTCTCTAAATAGCACACTTTTTCAGAAATCATCAACAAACATTAAATAAGTTTCACTAGCGGTCAAGAGATGGCGCTGATTTAAAACTGCAATATACACCGCAGTGTTAAGATTCTCTGACGAATATAGGCAATGCCGATGAAAATTTAAAAACATTAATTTCACGTTTTATATGATGGTACGGAACCCTCGGTGAGCGAATTCGACTCGCTTTTGACCGGTTTTTTTAAAATAATTATCTTAATTTTTAAAACTAGGAAACGAATATCAAATTAAGTTTTAGTTGTATCGATTTTTAAAACGAACGTGTAAGGCATCTTGCTGCTAATGAGACTCGATTGGAGGCTACATCTAATCAATTTACAGTTTTTGTTTGTAAAAAGCACCGGACGGTACACAAAAACAGCAACAACCAACAAAATTATAATACTCAAAAGCAACTGATCTAATATTCACAACTAACATTTAAGATATCCAAACATACAGCATAGTTTCCTAAATTGTTATTTGAATTCTGAAATGATTAGATAATTTGAATAAATGCGTGGTCAGTATGTAGGTGATTTTGTAATTAATCCTGAAGTTGATTGCAATTACAGATGGAAACACCTTATTGAGCAAATATGTGTTTCATCCTCCTGTCAAGTATAGATTCCATACTTACACAATTATACTTAGAAAATTCGAGTACTTCCACTTAATAACAAAAAATTATAGAAAAAAAAAATATAGAAGTACATAGATATAAAATAACAAGCCCTAGTTAATTAACATGTGCTTTATTATAAATAGTGCAAGGATAAAATATTCAATGATGATTTATTTTGGCTTTCCTAATTATTGCAACTAAACCAACTGTTGCAGAAGCCACTCTTATTTTTTGGCAGTTTCGTGTCAAGCTGGTTACAAATATCTAATTCGCAATTTGTCAGCTAAAAGTAAATCAACCAAGACTGTGCAAGTGACATTCGCCATGTCTGACAGCGATACCATGGACCTTGGCAATGCTGAAAACATTCACATTTGGAAACTGCTGAAGAGACAACAATCAACTATAATCCTCATCGTGCTCGTTCTCACACTAGCTTCGTTGGTATACGGAGTGGCATCATGGTGCGTCATAAAGAAGTTCCGAAGTTACAAGAACTTTGTTTTTCTCAACACAATTTTATCAAACTTTTTGTCATGTTTGCTGGCTACAATAATCGAAAACCTACCCATCGAAGTGAAATCTTGGTTATTCAGGAACAGTTTCTTCACGTTAATGTCAACTTATTTTCCTACAGCAAGACTCTACTGGTTGTTAGTTTTAAGCCATATGTTTTACGTTGACTTTGTAAAAGTGTTTAATGGAAATATCAAGAGAGGATATCTTAAAAGTTGCATGTTTGCTTGGGGAGTTACTTTTATAAACACTGGGATTCTTCTTTATGCTCATCTATACACTTCATATAGGCTGTATAAATATGCCCGTGATGAATTTATTATGTTACCTTTGATAATAAGTTGTGTTTTATATATTACGACTGTATATTCCCTTTGTCGTAGTTTTAAAATGAGCACAAAAACTGCACTTAACATCTGGCGTCGCTTTTATATAGCTACTTTGATATTTGTTTTGTGTGATCTCTCATTGGTGTCCAATTATGTTGTACTCATAGTACCGTACAATCTCACAAAAAAAGTATCGACACTGACCGCATGCTATTTTTGTTTAACTACTTTAATATTGGATGTATTTTTGGTAGTTCTTAAGACAAATCGGGAATTATGGCATGAATTTTATACCAACAAATTAAATCAAAAGTCTGCAGAAAAGCAGAGTCTCGATATCATCAAGCTTGAATTGTCCGTCTGATATTTAAATATAAAAGTTGACATGTATTTTTTCTAATATTTTCTTCAGAGCTATTAAAATGTTAGAAGTGTTGATGTGTCACAAAATATATAATGTGAACATTGTTTATTTTTTTGATTTCCGCCGGTCCCGGTCTTAACCTCCATCTTGCCTAATGGTAAGCGATGGATGAATGTAAATATTAGGTCTCTAGAATGCAATTATTGCTCTTTGTTAAATAAAGTTCAAACTATAAAAAACGTAGTTAATCAATTGAACCGCATCATGATTCAAAGCAAATCTGGCAGAATTGCTACTGAAGTCAATGGACATGAAATGCGGCTATACTTGGTGCAAATATCAACAATTTTAACAGAAAAACGACAACTGAAACCTAATACAAATAATACAATTTACAAAATATGTACATAAATACATACATACTTAATACACAAGCAAGAGGATGTACTAATAATTAGATTATCGTAGTGACTAGTAGTGATCCTTAACTAGTCTTTAAAAAGAGGCAGTTACTATTGACACAGGCAACGCATTCCATAAACGAGCGGCCTGAACTGCAAAAGATTTATCCAAAAAAGTTGTGGAATGCATTGGCATTTTAAGTTTCAAGTTATCTGATGACCTAAGAAATCTTTTGTGAGGGTCACGAAGAAACTGGAAATGTTTCTTTAGGGTAAAGGTTGGGAAAAAAAGAACATTGTACAAGAGGGAAAGAATATGGGCATTCCGGCGAAGGCGAATTGGCAACCACTTGAGTTTAACACGGAATTCTGAAACATGGTCATATTTGCGCAAACCAAATATGAAACTTATGCAGAAATTTTGAAGTCGCTCAAGTTTATCAAGATGCACTTCAGTGAGGTCAAGATTGCTGACATCAACATAATCAAGGATGGGTAGAAGCAGAGATTGTGCAAGCGCAATCTTGGTGGTAGTTGGCTGAAAATTACGCCTCCTTAAAGATGCAGCAGATGCAAATAGCTTGCGACAAACTTCCTGTAGCTGGGCAGTCCTAGAAAAGTTTATGTCGATAAAAACCCCAAGTCTTAACTTTCTCAATAAACGGAATAACTGAGTTTTCAAAAGAAACTTAGGGAAGAGTCGTCCAGTCAATCCTTGAGATTGTCCTAGAACTGCCCACCACCAAAACCTGTGTCTTTATGGGGTTCACCATAAGTCCATATTTCCTGCTCCAGTCGCATATACGGGCCAGATCACAGTTTAGGGACAAGATAGCCTCAGAAAGATTTCCAAGTGGAGTTCGTGTGTGAATTTGAAGATCATCTGAACAAAGGTGGTAAGAAGAAATTAATTCGTTGGAGATTGAGTTAATGAAAACTGCTAAAAGTAAAGGAGATAAGACGCGTAGGAATAGTATTAGATAATAAATTGAAAGAATCCGTGGCGTGATGTAGGTAAAAAGGATGACAAACAAAACACACAAACAAAACAAAACACACACACACAAACTCACAAATGTTAAAAATATATATTATATCTGAAATCAGATATAATATATATTTTAAAAAAAAAATTAAAAAAAAATGTTTGATGTTTTATGATAAATATCATAAAACATCAAACATTTTTTTTAATTTTCGAGGGTCCCGGTCTTAACCTCGATCTTGCAACTTGTCTACAAGGCAACTATTGCTATATATTTATTTATTGTATTCAGGTTAACCAACAATTGTTTACACCTGTACATTAGTAGCATATATACATATAATAATGGCGTGGCAATAGTATTAGATATAAATTGAAAGAATGCGTGATGTAGGTAAAAGGATTAATGATAGATTGATAGTTGTGAAAATTATGATGGACAGTATGATGCTGAATATAGTTAGTGTATATGCCCCACATAGTTGACGACACAGTTAGTGCAGTGGTTGAGCGATTGACTGCTGCGCTGCGTGTAACGGGTTCGATTCCCGCACGGAACAAATATTTGTATGGCCTACAGATAGTTGTTCCGGGTCTGGCTGTTCGTGTATGTGGGTTTTGCATGTTTGTGAACGCACCTACGATATAAGAGAATTTCCTAGTGTGGTGCAACGTTCAATTTAAAAAAAGGTTATTTAAATGGGCATGTAGGAAGAACGAAAAATTGTTATGAGAGAGTACATGGGGGATGGCTTTTGAGTCCCAATAACGAGGTAGAGACACTGCTGTAATTCTCTACTACATTTGAACAGGCAGTAGCCAACACTTGGTTCCAGAAAAGAGATGAACAGCTTGTCACCTTGACTATTTTCTATTTAGGCGCATCAAGATAAAGCACGTCAAGCACTGCAAAGTGCTGCCAGGAGAAGACTTGGTCTCACAACATAGACTCTTGGTTACGGTATAAGCGATAAAAACACAGTGTTAACAAAGCAAAGACCACTATCCCCCTAAAACAAAATGCATGTGCGGGAGAAGAATGATTGAATGAGATAGCCGGTATATTATGCAAGCAGCGAAGGATATTTTGGGAGAGGCAAAAGGAAGAGACATAATAGAGAGGGATACATGGTAGTGGTCGACAGAAATACAGAAAGTGTTGAATGAAACAAAGAAAAAATTCAAGGAATGGCAGAGTGTGGGGCTAGAAAGCATTAGTTTAAAAGCTGAGAAAAGAGTGAATATGATGCTTTAAAGAAAAAAGCCAAGAATGCCGTGGCAATACACAAGGCAGAGTCCAGCTAGCCAAAAAGACCTGTATCGGTTTACTAGAGCCAGAGAAAGGAATGCAAAGGATTATAGTCAGATAAGATGTGTAAAGAATGAAGCTGGAACGCTTCTATTAGAGGAAAAAAAGATTAAGTTTAGATTTTGAAAGACTGATGAATGAGGAAAATATCTGGAGTGGTGTTTTAGATATTAAACCAGATATAGAAGCCAGAAAGGTTAGTGAGAATGGTTAGTGTGGAGGGAATGGAATGAAGAATGTTAAGGTTATTGGTCCAGACGGAATAATAATAATTGAAGTGGGAAAATCATTACGTACGGACAGATGAATGGACGTGTTTAGCGTTATTTTTCAACAATAAGTTGTTGCTTGAAGAAGCCATACCTGATGAATGGTGCAACATTTTGTTGATGCCCATCTTAAAGAACAAAGGCTATGTGCTGGAATGCAACAACTATAGAGAAATAAAGCTAAAGTTACATACTATGGAAGCCTGGGAAAAAGTAATTGAAACGCGGGTGAGAGAAGAGTGTGTGTGTGAATTGATCAGCTTGAGATTGGTGGTTATTTTTCTGCGAATAGTGGTTATCATTCAGTTATGTTTTCAGACAGTATAGGAAGAGGTTTAGGGAAATTAGTTAGTAACAACCTGAGTTATTCTACACAAAATTATTGTATGCCAGGTTCATCATACAAACATATTATGGCATCATTAATAAATAATAAATATAATTCTGATACCAACATTACGGTGTTTATAGGGAATAGTTTAAATGTAAGAAAAGCAGATATCACAGACAATCTAACTGAGATGTTAAAGTTAAATTGTAATAAAATAATATTGTGTGCTTTTCCATATTTTGATAAGATGTCAATTAGACAAAATAATTATATTCATAGGTTAAATAAACACATGCATTTTTTAGTTAGTCATTATAGTGACAAGTTTATGTTTTTTGACACAAATATTTTTGTGGAACATTTAAAATCGACTAGGGATACTGTGTATTTGCCAATTAGTTTTAGACACACAATAGCAAGGCTATTAGCTTATTATATTAACTCAGACATAAGTAGTATGTCGAAGTCTTGTGTAATTAAATCCACAATGTTTAGTAATTATACTAAGAATCAGGTGGAGGGCTTAAATAACTGTAGCACTATTGCTACAAATTCTTTTACAAATTGTACGAAGGAGGTTCCATGTATCACTATGGAAGTCTCATTGTTTAACGTGGGGGCCACAAGTAGTTGCAACTCACTGCCAAGTGATGATACTGAGTTCTTGGGGCAATCTCCGGATAATCTTTTAAACTAAGTCTTAAGACAACAGAGGATACCAATGACAGAATAGTTATGCCTACCAAAAACAATGTATCTTCTTGCTCTCTGTTAAGTAGATGTCAGAAAGGGGGTAAGCAGCATGCCTTGAAAATATTTCATCAAAATATTCAAGGTGTCTCTTCCAAAATATTAGAAATTGAAATGTTTTTAGAGAAAACAATGAATGACATTGTATGTTTTAGTGAGCACTGGTTGAAGGATTACCAGATGCTAATTAGTTATGAAAATTATAGTGTGGGCAGTTGTTTTAACCGCAAATCTAAGTCGCGCGGTGGTTCCCTCATCTTAGTTAAAAAATGTTTAAAATTTAAGCAACGTAATGACATTGTTAGCTTGTCAGTGGAACATTGCATCGAACTGTCCTGTGTTGAGCTAGATAAGCATGTTATAGTGTGCGTGTATAGACCCCCTAACCCTCGAAACTTTACGTTATTTGAAACAACAATGGAAGATGTCCTTGCGAAACTTGCAGCAGGTAACAAATCCGTGATTATTTGTGGAGATTTTAATATTAATATTTTAGAAAATAATTCAAATAGCAGCAGATTTTTAAGTCTTTTTAAATCGTTCAATCTGTCTAATGTTTTTACAGAACCAACTAGAATAACTCCAACTTCTGCAACATGTATTGATAATGTATTCTGCGATTGTGATTATTTAGATAAAGCTATAGTTAATTACCTTCAATCTGATCACAGTGGTCAACTGGTAACATTTAAGTATAAAGCAGCCTTGCAAAAAGTTCAAATACAATTTAGGCCAATAACAACTGGCAAACTAGCAAAATTTAATGGGACCTTACAAAATAAGTTAAATGCTCTAGGCCACAATATTGAGGATGCGAATAAATTTTATGATGGTTTCTTTTCAGTGGTACTAAAAGAATTCAATGCAACTTTTGAAAAGAAGTCCAAAGATACTTTCCCTAAGTTTATATTTAGTGATTGGGCGACTAAAGGCATTAGGATAAGTAGGGAAAGACTATATGATCTATACGGCCTTAAGTCTTTCATTAACACTGAATCCTTTAATAAGTATGTAAACAAATATTCTAAGGTTTTCAGAAATACTTGTAAAGTAGCTAAAGCCCTGTTCATAAGCAACAAGATCAAATTGGCAGATAATAAAATAAAGACAGTTTGGAAAGTTATCAATAATGAGACTAACAGAAATAAAGTACGAAACACTGACTATTTACTAGAGACTGCGCATGGTGCCATAAGCTCTAATTTAGAAGTAGCTCAAGAATTTGTAAAATTTTTCACTGATATACCATCAAAAACAACTGAAGCTTTAAATTCTTCACCCGAGGTCTCATTTGATTTATTAAGAGCAAACATTCCAGGTTGTGCGGTTGAATTCCAATTCAAACATATCAACCCTATGACAGTTATTAAAGCTTTCCGGCAAATCAAAATTAAATTGACTGAAGACATATGGGGAATGTCTATCAAAGTGTGCACGTCCATATTTGAGACCATAGCACCATACTTGGCACTAATATTTAATTTATGTGTTGACCAAGGGGTCTTTCCGGATATAATGAAATATAGTAGGGTGATACCACTTTTTAAATCTGGAGATAATAAAGATACTAATAATTATAGACCTGTATCTGTATTGCCGGTTTTCAGCAAAGTGTTTGAAAAAGTAATGCTCAATCAAATGCTCAATCATTTTAACACCAATAAAATCTTACACGAACAACAGTATGGTTTTACCAAAGGTCGTTGTACGACTGACGCTGGAGTCACGTTGTTAAAACACATTTATACAGCGTGGGAAGAGGCGCAAGATGCCATAGGAATTTTTTGTGACCTCTCCAAGGCATTTGATTGTGTAAATCACGAAACCTTGCTCCTAAAACTAGAACATTACGGACTGGGTAAACTTGCACTCAGTTTAGTGAGGTCTTATTTAAATGACAGACAGCAGCAAGTTCAAATAAATGGTGTCAATTCACGGGGTCTGAAAGTTAAAATGGGGGTACCACAAGGCTCAATATTGGGTCCGTTCCTCTTTCTGGTATATATTAATGATCTTCCCCATCTTTTAAAAAATCAAACTCAAATGGTGTTATTTGCAGACGATACGTCCTTAATTTTTAAGATAGATAGGCGTGCCACAAGTCTTGACGATGTAAATAACGCCCTTCAGCAGGTCCAAAATTGGTTTACTGCTAATAATTTAGTTTTAAATGAGAAAAAAACAAAGTGTATCAGATTTGCATTACCGAACGTTAAAAGTATTAATTGTGACATAGTATTGAACCAAGAGAAACTTGAATTCGTCGATGACACAGTTTTCTTGGGGATCACGCTTGACTCAAGGCTACAATGGGGTCCTCATTTAACATCTCTTGCGGGACGGCTAAGTTCAGCAGCATATGCTGTCAGAAAAATCCGTCAATTTACTGATATAGATACCGCGAGGCTGGTCTATTTTAGTTACTTTCATAGTATCATGTCTTACGGTATCTTATTATGGGGACGTGCTGCAGACATCGAGTCTATATTTATTCTGCAGAAAAGAGCTATCAGAGCCATTTACAATCTCCGCCGGCGCGATTCCCTAAGGGAATTGTTTAAGGATATTAACATCATGACGGTACCTTGTCAATACATATATGAAAACATTATGTATGTTCGGAAAAATCTTCATCTTTTTAGTAAAATTAGTGATAGGCATAATTTTAATACTAGAAATCGGAACAAATTAGATCAACCCCGATTCAGATTAGCTAAAGTACACACTTCTTTTATGGGGTACTGTGTTAAATTTTATAATAAAATACCACTTAATATTCTCGAACTGAATGAGAGAAAATTTAAAACATGTATAAAACGCACATTATGTAGACAAGCATATTATAAACTGGAAGATTATGTCCTTGATAAAAATGCTTGGCTAAATGCCGGTCCTGCTCCACAGCCACAGCAGCATGGGTCCACTTGTTAGGTTTTCGATAATTGGAAGAAATGCTTACCCTTTTTTTGTTCTCCTATACAATCATTTATTTATCATTTCTTTGCATTATTGTATTAGCAAAGTATACACAATAAAGCAGCCTTCTTTTTTTTTCTTTTCTTATTTACTTGAAACCATAGTTTTGTAGAACGTAGAAGCATATTTTCAATTTTTTGTAAATGTGAGCACTATGGAGCCATTTACATATGTAATTATAGATTTCGTTATTAAATTAGTTTGACATGAACGAGCGTGGCAGTTGAGAGCTTGTCATGCTCACACAAATGTTTTGCTGATGGTGGCGCGTGTTTTGGATCATTTGATTCCCTTCAAAATGGTTGAGTTAGATGGTGCTGATGCACGCGTCATGTTCGTGAACGGGCGCCGTCAGTTGAAACTGGTCATCTCTTACCTGCCACTGGCTTATTTTAATCTGTACCTGCATTTGAATTGTTTATATGTTTTCTTGTTCTTTGCATTGTCCTCACATATAGAAGCAATCAATGTTAATGTTAACAAGATTTTTGTAACACATCACATGGTTTAAAAGAGTGTCCGTGGAGTTTCTTGCACGTTCTTCTCCATAGAGATCTACGCTTTGGAACGTGCAAATAGCTTCATGTTTTTGACTGACCGACTTTGACAATTCAAAAGTGCCTGTAAATGGTTTATTTGAAATATACGATTTGATTTGATTTGATTTGATTTGATTTGTGAATCGTACAGAAACGGTTCGGCTTTATGCCTGGTCGGGGTACAACGGACACCATTTTTACTATCCAACAGCTGTGCGAGAAATATTGAGCTGTGCATAAAACGAAAAGCATATAACCGGGTGCCTCGTGAGGATTTGTGGTGGGCCTTTAAGAAGAAAGGTGTGCCTGGGAAGTATGAGCAGTTGACCCGAGCGATGTACAATCGATGCAGCACTGAAATCTGGTCTGCAGTGGGCACCTCTGACAGCTTTAGTGTGGCAGTCGGTTGCACCAAGGGTCGGCCCTCAGCCTTTACCTCTTCCTGATGATAATGGACACTTTGGCATCGGACATCCAGGAAGAGGTTCCCTGGTATATATCGTTTGCTGATGACATTTTGCTGGTTGCCGAAAGCGGCCTAGAGGTCCAGAGCAGGACATGGTGGCAAAGACTGTAGAGTGTTGGCCCGAATTTGAGCAGAACTAAAATAGAATACCTGTTCTGCGGTCTCTCCAGACATAGATGCCTATAGCTCTCACCGGAACACCTACACCGATCTGCAGAGACTTTCGGTACCTCAGTCGCTTGTCCAGTGGAATGGCGATATAGGCCAAGACGTAACGCACTGGATCAACTCAGGGTGGATGAAATGGCGAAAGGTTACTTGAACTATTTGCGACCCACGCATGCCTGTCAAATTGAAAGGGAAAATCTATAAGTTCGTGATAAGACATGTTATAATGTACGCATCAGAAAGTCTGGCTGAGAAAAAGACGAAAGAAAATAGATTGCATTTAGCGAAGATGAAAATGTTAAGATGGATTTGTGGAATAAAGAGAATTGATAAAGTGAAAAATGAGTACACTAGAGGTAGTAACTCAATGGCTACTACAACAGGACTACCTCACAACAGAGAATCTTCTAGCATACATCTCGTAAAAATACAATCGCAATATGCACACAGACACACACACCGACACGCACTCACACCAACACGATCATACACGAACTCTCACTCACATACACAACACACTAAGTTACCAACTTATTTCATAGAATAGAATAACTTTAGTTTAATATGTAACATCGACATTGTTTCATTTGTTAAAGTATCATCATCATCATCATCATCATATCAGCTGAAAGACGTCCACTGCTGGACATAGGCCTCCTCCAAGCGTCGCCTCAACAACCGATCCTGTGCGTCTCGCATCCATCGGCTACCCGCGACCTTCACCAGGTCATCGGTCCACCTTGTGAGAGGCTTTCCAACGTTGCGTCTTCCGGTACGCGGTTGCCACTCCAGAACTTTTCGGCCCCATCGACCATCTGTTCTGCGAGCAATGTGCCCTGCCCACTGCCACTTTAGTATGGCGATCCTTCGGGCTATGTCGGTAACCTTGGTTCTCTTGCGGATATCATCATTCCTGATTCGATCACGCAAGGAAACTCCAAGCATTGCCCTCTCCATTTCCCTTTAAGTGACTTTGAGCCTTCTGATGAGGCCCATTGTGAGCGAACACGTTTCAGTTCAATATGTCATCACTGGCAACACGCACTGATCATAGACTTTTATCTTGAGACACTGTGGTATGTGAGACGAGAAGATACCACGCAACTTTCCGAACGCTGCCCAGCCGAGTCGGATTCGACGGTTGACCTCTTTTTCGAAGTTGGCCCTACCTAACTGGACCGTTTGTCCTACGTAGACGTACACGCGTGGCGATTATGGCGAACCAATGCCAATGATAAGCACAACCAAAAAATGGCCGCTAGTGCCCGGCAGCCCGTCTACCCTTGACTCCGGTAGCGGTCTAGGTTACGGCGAGGCAAGGGGTGCGAAGAATCCCCGAAGTGGACCCGGCTATCATAATAAATACCGACGACTGGACCTGGAAACACTGAACACGAGAACACTCCGGGCCGATGAGAGGATCACCGAACTTAAGGAGGAATTGAGTAGGTTGCGATGGAGTATTGTAGGATTGTCTGAACTCCGAAGAGAGGGGGAGGACACGATAATTATCAAATCCGATAATCTGCTCTATTTCCGGGAGGGTGATCTCTATTCCCGTGGTGGTGTCGGGTTCATCGTTCACAGGTTCCTTGTGTCCAATGTGGTGAGCATCGAGAGTGGGTCGATGAGGGTGGCGTACCTGATACTTAGAATATCGTCAAGATATTCGTTGAAGGTCGTACAGGTTTATGCCCCAATCTTGACGCACCCCGATGACGAAATAGAGACCATGTATGAGGATATATCCACAGCCACACACGGTCATAAAACTCACTTCACCGTGGTCATGGGGGATTTCAACGTGAAACTAGCTGCGAGTGGGGCAATTTGGATTTGGACGTCGGAATCACCGGGGACACTTACTGGCCAGTTTACGAAGAAGCAAATATTCAATGATATCTCTGTGATCAACGCGGTGAAAACCGGAAGTGATCACCGTATGTTGGCACATTGAATCTAAATATCATGCTTGAAAGGTCTCGACTGATGAGGTCCAGCACAGATCCAGATCAGTGCAATGTGTTCTTGTTTTATAAAATAAATATTTTATTATTATTATTTATTACAGTTAAAAAATTGCGTCAGTGACGGAAAATTTAAAAGGAATTCGCTAGTATTGGTATGGTCATGTGAAGAGGAGGGATGAAACGCATGTAACTAAAATAGTTATGATATAAATGTGGATGGATGAAGAGAGAGAGGAAGGCCAAAGAAAAGCTGGATGGGTTGTGCGAGGAGCAATATGAAAAAAAAGGGATTTAGTGATAGCGTGACGGCTGATAAGACAGAATGGAAAAAATAACATGTTGCGCCGACCCCAAGTAACATGTGATAAGGGCAGGAAGATGATGATATAAAGTCTTAATACCCATTAGCTAGTTAAACGTACGATTGAAATGCGATTTAAGTATCTATGTTACCGGCCATCTGTATAATTCAGGTATTCTATAGAATACCTAGGTAATGTATAAAATACCTGGGGCGTCTAGACAATGTATGAAACATAATGAATATTATTGGCGATTTTATACTTTACCTAGGTAATGTACAATTCCTAGGGATTGTATAGATTGCCTGCTGGTCCACCGGCAATGTGTAAAATAAATATTTTTTGCCTGTATTAATCAATGAACGAGTATATGTCCTAACCAACTTGCTTCATCAGCCGTTTAATTAGCGGCTTAAGTGAAATGCCCCGCATTTAATTGAACAGCAAGGCAAATGAATTTATTCGATATCGTTTAATACCTTACTTAGCCAAGTCATTTGGGAACTTAGGACACAGGGAACTTGTGGGCACTCCGACACGGATAGGTTAGATTCGAATGAGATGGCGGGAGCTAATGTGAGCGAACGAACCATGCTCCCTTCATCACAGTGTAAGGTTCCGGGGTTGCGAAATTTGTTGGAAAGAGTCACCGCGGCCCTGAAACGCAAAAGGCGTTAGGAGTAACACGGATGGGTTTTACCGAATGGCGTGTCACCGTGTGAATAAGCAATTCGGTTATTTGCAGGAAAGTGCTCTGACACCACCAACCCCTTGACTTTGAGTGCAAAACAGTTATTTATTTTTAATTTGTTTATACCTCGAAAACGGTGTGTCCTATCGCAAAATTAATGATAAAGCCCCCCCTTAAGGACCCCCTGCCGCGTAATTCTCAACATGTAGGTAATAACCAATTATGAAATATTTCAAATTTTGTCGTATCTAATTTTTTCCGGCATTCGATAAAAAACCACTCCTGTGAACGCATGTATTGAAATGCTGCTGTCACTAAACTATATTTGGTTTTTTGTCGTATGATCGAATCTAGGGACTACTCTGTAAGCCCGAAGTCCATAGTTTCGGGCTTGGTTGCGGGCGTATTCTACTCCGTATCACCTACGGACTTACGATCAGTCCCGAACCCGAACTAAGAATGAATGACAACACAGTTTGTCAGTAACTGTCAAATCGTGTTGCCAATCACTAGTTTACAAAAAAAAAAAAAAAAATGTCCTTGCAGTAAATTACATATTTTTTTAATTAGCTGCAATAACTCAATGCAAATATGTCATTTTAATTTTTATCACGTCACAGATGGAAGATATCGACCCCTTTTAGTTTCGACTACCCACAAGTTTGTTCCGAAATAGCTATAATTCTAATAGTCTTCATTTTGATAAATGTTTGTTTTCAAAAGGTCAAAAAGGTTGGTTAGAGTACATTCTGGCTGTTTTTGATGAACTTATTGTATCTAAGTAAGAATATTCTATAAAGAAAACACTCAAATATGCCTATCTTTTATTACTTGAAAATTCCGGTCTCTCATCGGTATAAAAGTGAGTTTCTCAAGTGTTTATTGAAAAATGTAGAAGAACGCTAAGCTGCTGGAATGCAAGTTTAAATGTTAACTAGGTACAGCATTAAAGTACTAAATATATACACTTAAAATAAAATATCCTAACTAAAATAAGGCGTCAAAAAATCCGTCCGCATCGCTGTCCACCGGAAGTGAGCCCAAAAGACTGGCGGCATTGCCACGTTGTATGGCAATGCTTATCCTCTGTCCGAGGTAAAAACCAGCCCTTGGGTCACGCGAAGTGTCAACTAAGCGTTTAGAAAGATCTTTAAATAAGGCATGAGCACTCGGACCCCACGGTCCAAGAGTTTCAACCCCAAACGGCTCAAAAATATAATTGCCAACAAGGTTATTATATTTCCGCCGCTTGAGGTTCTCAGCAGCCGCAGCTATTATATTTTCAGTTTAAATAGATTGTTGAAATTGCAAGCAAATGTTAAAGACCCACCATGCAACCACGAAACTGATTGTTACTCCTATCGCTAAAAGCATTTGGCTTTAATCATAAAACCAAGGGTTAAATTACACGTGCGGATGTCCCAGCAGCTTTTTTAATATTTCAAAGGTGCTAAAAAAGGCATTCGGAGTATTAAAAAATATCAAAAACGTCGACACTAATTCATTTTTAGTCTCGTTATCTTTGCAAAAATATATGGGGAGTATTTTCGAAATGTGACGTGTTGGAATTTTTTAATATTTTTTTCTGAACTTGCAACACCTCATTAATTAAGAATAAACACTTTTCCTTTCCAGGACAAAAACCTTGTAAACTAGTGTAATCAATGGTTAGGTGATACGCACAATCGTAACTTAAGTTTTTCCCGTTTCGGTTATTTGTTGGATCTTAAAACCGAATGCACGTGTGAACTCATTCATATAAATTGTATTGTGACTAAACCGTATCCTGTAAAAATCAGGTCCGATAAAGAAATTAACGTCGTCGTGTGAACGTAGCGTTACTGCCATCGTCTTTTACACACATTGCCGGTTGTATATTCGGTATTGTATAGAATACCTAAGCAAAGTATAAAATGAATAATATTTTATACATTATCTGAATGTTTTAGGTATTCTGTACAATGCTTAGGTATTGTATAGAATACCGGATTATACAGATAGCCGATAACATCTACACTCATATCGTACCAATAATGAAATCATAGGTTAAGCTTAATAAATGTTTTATCTTATTGACAGGCTTTATACACAGCTGTTATACAATTATTTTAGAAAACACTTTTCCTACCACAAGATAATCTTATAAAATAACGTTTTATCTATTACTAGCACTTCACCCGCGCCTTCGTCCGCCCGGGTTTAGTAGGTACTCCACGAACCTCATCTCCTTGTCCTCGGTCTATAAAGGCTAACGTGTAAATTACTTATAATGAGACTAAACGTAGAGCTGTTCGCTCAATCCGCGACATTTTTCTTACTTAGAGTATTTTTATACCCGTCGTAACTTTTAAACGAAAGTTTCGATTTGCATAATTTAAAGTGCAATTACATAATCAACCTAAATTACCAAATCATTTAAATGGATAAGGATTGATATCATGATACCAAAATCACCACTATTCCAATCCACCCGGGTTTTGATCGAATAATTTGAACAAAAATATATTGAGTATATTATGCGGCTTATCCAAATGTCCTTACTTTGGTATTGTTCGTCGGTTCGTTGAGCTCCTCAAAGTTCTGAGTTGAGCTGCACGATAACTGACAAATGCTTGCACTGTCTGGACAAGCCCACTCACACCTGCGTGGTGCTTTCCTCATAAGGCCACCTCAGACGTTAACCTACATGTTTTTCATATGTTATTGGCGATTGTATGGACTTCAAAAGAGACTATGACCTCTGAGTTTGTTTCGGTGTTTCTTCTCAGGGTAGTCAGCTAGGAAACATCCGGCCTCATCTAGATAAATATGTAAAAATAAAATTGACGTGTAATAGAGTTACTTGTAACCTATTTGCAAAATAAATATCATTTATCATTTACCACATAACAATAAAAAAACTTTTTAAACAAAAAATAAAACCGACTTCCAAAAACAAAAAACTACAAAGTATAAAATAACTTTAATTTCGGAAGTCGGTGTGTTTGGTTATTTCGGTTTTTGACACCGACTTCCGAAATTAAAGTTGTTTGAAAGTGTTTTGTTTTATTTTTCACTTTTTAGTGGTACCTGCGTACCCATTCACAGCGTACCGGCGTGATGTTATGTTATGAACTGGGGCCTATTTAATAAAACTTATTTAGTGCTTTCGGAGCAATAAGAACCATGTTCAGTATACCCCAATGTATTAGCAACAAATACATGTATCTTGACCTAGGCATAAACACTGTTCGTGAGGAAATAGTCCGGGCAAGCCTGAAATACCAGGAGAAACTAGCAACTCATGCAAACGAACTCGCACAGGCCTTAAGTGGAGAGGGTGGACTACAGTACAATCGACTGAAGAGACAAGGCATTCCCAGTCTCGCCCAAAGATTTGTAGACTGAGTCAAGAAGAGGGTTTGCTGGAAAGTTCAGCAATTGATTGGCTCTCGATGATAAAAATAAAAAAAAAATAAAAAAAAAATCAGGACATGTAGTTCCAGCCAAACAAGTGGCTTATTGTTTTCGAACAGATTGCCATAGAGCAGAATATTCATAAAAAAAAAGTGCTTTCGGTGTAAAGGTCTCGGTTCCTAGATACCGATGTGGAGTTCCCTTGACTCTCTGTCGTCTCCATCATCAGGTCTGATCCAAACCTTCATTGTTTTGTAGTATCACCCGATATACACACGAATATCAAGTTTTTACCAGATGCGTGCCTACAATTTTCGAGAGTTGCCTTCGATTTCTCAGGGTTTCCATCATCCCAGATGGGGGCACGCCACGATAGTGGCCGTAAGGCCTATTCTAGAAGAGTGTCTGGAGAGGCGGCACGGTGCGCTCAGTTTTCGACTGACGCAGGTGCTCACTGGACACGGGTGCTTCGGAGAGTGCCTGCGTCGCATAGGTCGGGAGCGGATGCCCATTTGTCACCACTGTGTGGACTGCCCCGAAGACACGGCGCAGCATACACTGAAGGAATGCTAAGCTTGGGCACAACAGCGCTGTGTCCCCGTTGCGGCACTTCGCTTAAATGATCTCTCGCTTCCGTCCGTCGTTAAAACTATGGTCGGAAGCGAGAATGCTTGGGATGCCATCGCCTCTTTCTGCGAGGAGGTGATGCACGCATAGGAGGCGGCGGAGAGGGAGAGAGAGCATACCTCTCAATCCAACCGCAACAGAAGGGTAACCGGGCCTCGAAGGGCTCTAAACGATCTCCGGCCACCATAAGAAGGGGCCTGCGGGCGGCTAAATTGGGGCCGAGTAGTCGCCTGACCAGCCGGGCCGTGGAAAGGACGTGGTGCGCAGTTCCGTGCGCGCCTTTATAGGATCGTTGAAGCGGCCACACTAAGAGGTGGAGCTCGCTGGCAATAGCGGACTGATACCAGTCGGAGGCGCGCGTGAATTTTATTGTATCCCGGGCCCCCCACTTATGGTAACGGTAGGAACTGTGGGGTTTTAGTCGGTAGGAGTCAGACATAATAGTCCGTCTCCCCAGACAGAGTATATCCATGAGGATTTCCCCATATAAAAAAACGGGTTTCCATCATCAGATCCTAACGTGGGCAATGTGACCACCTCGGCAGCATACCCTTTCATATAAAAAAAGATTCATCGAAATCGGGTCATAAACGACAAAGTTATCCGCGAACACACATAATATATATATATATAGATATCCCTTTACGGTAAATGTTGATCTGACGCGATTTCACGCGAGCACTTTGTTGATTCGAAAATGCATATTGATCCAATATGCATTTCTGGTAACTAATGTGGCTCCGACCGGATCAGCATCCACACTCACGGGACTGCTTACTAGCGTTCGCCGAAGTTGATCCAATATACAAATCCACCTTGCTAATGTTGATCCGATTTAAATGAGCCAATCAGAGCACAGCAAACGATCGGATTGGCTGAAAGCAGCCGGGACGTTGCCGTTTCGTATCTTTGGCCGTACAAGCTACAGATTAAACGGATAACTCAACAACTCGACAACGCCACGACTCATGCCGGAAGTGGAGTTTATGGTGGAGGCGGAGGTGGATGTTAGGTACCTTTTTCAGAAATTTCTAAAATTTCGCCTTTCCTAGGGTTAAATATAGGGGTTTGAATTTTTTAAAGGGTGGTCGATATAAAGTTATGTTGTCTCTTGAGACAACAAAAATAAATTTTATATTTAAACTTTTATTATGAAATCATAAAATATGTATTTTACGATCAACGCTTTATGCGAACAAAGCCGCGAGCAACAGCTAGTAATGTTATATGGTGTTTCAAATCGAAGCCAACGTGTCAAAAAGTTTTTCATATTTGGGGCCATAGAGTGATGTTATAGTGTGGGAAATTAAAACGTAAGATGTTATTTTAATCTGATGGCAATGCATTAAGAGATTCTTTTTTCAAAAGCTTAAATACAAATTTTCAGGTTCTTTCCGTTAGAAACGGCGGACTTCCATACACATACTTTCAACCCCCCGTTTCACCCGTTTGGATTTGAATTTCGAAAAAAAAAATGTATGGAGATGCTGTTTTTTTTTCGCGATTTTATCTTTAGTCCTATTATAAAAGTTGTTTGTTTTCATAAGTAGAATAACCCCTAAAATTATCCAGGACATTCCAGGATGGTAAAAAAATAACCCTGTTTATCATAGTGTAGGTACCTACTGTGCTAAAAAAAAAGGTACCTACTATGCGTTCCAAATAACGATAAGACGGTCAAAGACGCCATCATGCTGCGACGTCACTAAACAACTTCTGAAATTTTGTAAATATGTAGGTATGTTTGGTATTTTAGGTACTTAAATAAAATAAATAAATATCCTGGACATTGCACACATAAGTAGGATCTGATCTTAAACTAGGAAAAACCTACTAGGCATGGAGGCCTAAGAAATACATAGATAAGTAGGATAGTTATTTAACACCCAGACACACAGTTAACATCCGTGTTCGTCACACAAATGTTTGCCCTGGTAGTACAGTAAGTCCGGTATCATAATGTCAATCAGTGAATACCTATTTATTACCATATAAGTATCTAACATCGATGAGAGGGTGCGTTTCCACTGAAGCGGTCTCTACTCCGCCCCCCTTCATTTGAGCCGGGATCACATCCAGACTAGCTCATTAATATAATACCTACATAATATCGAGTTTCTAAATAGATAATCAAATACGGATATGGATAATAAAATACTCACCATCATCTTCTGGTTGATGACAAATGCAAATGAACAAAAACTTTTTAACAAAAAAATTAAACCTCCGAAAAACTGAAAAGCAAAAAATAATAAACCTTTTACAAAAAATAAGTTAAAAAGTTTTTATTTTATACTTTTTTTAAAACAGCTACACATCTTACTTTAGCTATTATCTGTTATATAATCCTACTTTAACTATTACTTGTTGTATAGTATAAATACTAAAAAAAAACCAGGCTTTCTATAACCACATGGGTAGGGCTACAAAAAATGCTACACAACTGTGAACTAAAATCTGTGAGTGAACAAAAAATCACTTCAATTCCCCCCCCCCCCCTTAGTATGGGATTTTTGTACAAATTTATATGGGACCACTCGTTATCCAATTAAAAAAGAATTATCAAAATCGGACAACTCTGTAAAAAGTTATGCGTGGTCATACATTACAATCGAACGGCGATACGCCACCGGTACATGGTGGACATCCTACCCACACGCACAAAACGTTTTGAGAACACATTCATAGTGTGTACAGCTAAAGGGTGGAATTCCCTGCCAGAGGCTGTGTTTCCAGATAGCTACAACCTGGGAGTCTTTAAGTCAAGAGCGAATAGGTTACTTCCAGGCAAGCGTGCCTCATCTTCGACCACATCATCGCTTACCAACAGGTGAGATAGTGGTCAAACGCGTGTCTATCAATAGTAAAAGAAGAAACATTCAGTGAACAATCAATCATCCACTGTTTTCCTGCCCTTAGGGTTGAATTTTTTTCCAAATTTATATGGGACCACCCTCGAGGTATATTCCAATAAAAAAAGAGTTATCAAAATCGGACAACTCTGTAAAAAGTGTCGTATTCATACATTAAAAATATATACGCGTCGACTTGAGAACCTCTTCCGTTTTTTCGTCGGTTAAAAATAAACCAAATTCACTAATTTGAGAAAAACACACGATATCAAACACCCGCGCAAACGCCTTTCCGCATAAAATCTGCCAAACAACAAATCAATCTGACGAACAAGTGAAGTCGTAACCAAAGTTTGATCCTCTAACGCATCTTGCTTACCTTATTACTCTAACGAAATACTGAAATAGTCTACTGGGCTCTCTAGCTGTCACACGCAGAACGCGACGTTGCCGTTGTTGTGTTCGAGTACCTATTCGTCAATTTTGGCTCCGGATCCACTTAGTCCAAGTAAATGTCGCATACAAGTTAAATATACTCTGGATCTAAGAAATCATATTCAGTATGATTTTTTCGACCGTTGATGGAATAACAATTGTTGGCCAAATCGCTGACGAGTTATTTGAAAACCTGAAAGTGCAGATCCACCGACGTCACACGCGCATTAAGGACGGATCAAAGTATATCAGTTTGCGCGACGTGGAGCTGAGTAAACACGTAAAATAGGCGGATCAACAATTGTTCTAACTTCGCACTCGATCAACATTTACCGTTTAAAGTCGATTATATATATATATATATACGCGGTCGAATTGAGAACCTCCTCCTTTTTTGAAGTCGGTTAAAAAATTGATAGATAAATCAAAAATAATAATGAAGTAGATATAAAATAACAAGCCCTAGTTAATTAGCATGTGCGCTATGATAAACAGTGCAAAGATAAAATTTATTTTACTAATTAGTTTTGTTGGTTTTCGTAATAATTATAACTAAACCGACTGTAACAGAAGCGTCACGTATCTTTTAGCAGAGTTTCGTGTCAAGCTGGTCACAAATAGCTAATTCTCAATTGGTCAGCTAAAAGTAAATCAACAAAAACTGTGCAAGTGTCATTCGACATGTCTGACAACGATACCATGAACCTTGGCAATGCTGAAAGTATTGACATTTGGGAACTGCTGGAGAGACAACGGTTAACTATAATTTTCGTCGTATTCGTCATCACACTAGCTTCGTTGGTATACGGAGTGGCATCATGGTGCGTCATAAAGAAGTTCCGAAGTTACAAGAACTTTGTGTTTCTCAACACAATTTTATCAAACGTTTTATCATGTTTGCTGACTACAATCATCGGCTACCTACCCATCCAAGTGAAGTCTTGGTTATTCAGGAATAGTTTCTTCATGTTTTTGTCAACATATTTTTGTACAGCAAGACTCTACTGGTTGTTAGTTTTAAGCCACATGTTTTACGTTGACTTTGTAAAAGTGTTTAATGGAAATATCAAGAGAGGATATCTTAAAAGTTGCATGTTTGCTTGGGGAGTTTCTTTAATAAACACTGGGATTCTTATTTATGCTCATATGTACCCTTCATCTAGGCTATTTGAATATGTGCGTGATGAATTTATTATGTTACCTTTGATAATAAGTTGTATCTTATTTATCACGACTGTATATTCAATTTTTCATAGTTTTAGAACGAGCACAAAAACAGGATGTAACTTCTGGCGTCGCTTTTATATAGCCACCCTTATATTTGTTTTGTGTGATATCTCATTGGTGTCCAATTATGTCGTAATCATAGTACCGTACAATCTCATACAAAAAGTATCAATACTGAGCACATGCTATTATTGTTTAACTACTTTAATATTGGACGTTTTGTTGGTAGTTCTTAAGACAAACCGGGAATTATGTCATGAATATTATGCAAATAAATTAAATCAAAAGTCATCAGAAAAGCAGAGTCTCGATATCATCAAGCCTAAATTGTCTGTTTGATATTTAACTTAAAAAAAATACATGTATTTGTTTCTATTATTTTGCTTCAGAGCTATGTCAGTCTAAAATTAGAAATTGATATCAAATCAAACCGTCAACAAAATTTTATAAATTTTGTTAACAATTTTTCCTGCTTATTCGACTATTATGTTATGTGTTTCTGATTTGTCACAATATATGTATATAAACATGATTTGTTTTTTATTTCCGACGGTCCCGGTCGTAATCTCGAACTTGTCTGATGGAAGATGGAATGTGATGGAATGATAAGGTCGACAAGGCAATTGTTGTTTATGTGTTGAAGAATTTTCAAACCACAAAAACGTACTTTTAATCGATTGAGCCGCTTCATGGCTATTACACGCGGTAGGGTTCACTAATAGATACACCACAAGCGGAAGCGCAAATCTGGCAAAATTGCAACGGATGTCAATTTTGCCAGTGACGCGCTGTGCTTCAAGGATAAGAATAATTTTATTCATCATCATATCAGCCGAAAGACGTCCACTGCTGGACATAGGCCTCCCCCAAGCGTCGCCACAACGACCGGTCTTGAGCGTCTCGCATCCATCGGCTACCCGCGACCTGATGATCACCAGGTCATCAGTCCACCTTGTGGGCCTACCAACGTTGCGTCTTCCGGTACGCGGTCGGCACTCCAGAACTTTTCGGCCCCATTGACCATCTGTTCTGCGAGCAATGTGCCCTGCCCACTGTCACTTTAGTTTTGCGATCCTTCGGGCTATGTCGGTAACCTTGGTTCTCTTGCGGATATCATCATTCCTGATTCGATCACCCAAGGAAACTCGAAGCATTGTCCTCTCTATTGCCCTTTGAGTGACTTTGAGCCTTCTGTTGAGGCCGTGCCGCCATTGTGAGCGACCACGTTTAAGTTCCATGTGTTATAATTTTATTGCAAAACATTTTTTTTTTAAAGTCGTCGTACTAAACCTGGTAAAACTAGGGGAAGTTACTAATGTTCTACTAAAACAACAACATCATTTGATAGAACTCTGTCTTTACCGACCTCCAACATAGTAATTTTAGACTCCAAAAACCTTAAACTGTTTATATTCACTGTATAGGTATAGTTTATGGTTTTCTTTATATATATTTTTAATTGGTGTATAATAAAGTATAAATTATCATAAGAAAATAACTATTTTGTAAATCCGCCCCTTTTTCTTATTTTTTATCTGAAATGTGTATCTTATCGCATAGTTTATAATATAGTTTTGACAATCTTACGTTGACTGTAGCTGAGATGATCACTTATCGTGACTTCAAACTCTTGAACAGCAAGTAATACAGCCAGCCAGTACCCACGGCTTCTATGGGTACCCTGACCACCAGCATACAGTGTACGCGCATTCCTGTTCAGTATCCTCAATGATTGCAGCGGCCTGCTGAGCTCCAAAGCCGTATCTACCTAATGAATCTCCTTTAAGACGATGAAGAGAGAACAGACCGATTTAATCTTAAGGCGATAAGCGAGTAATAAGTTTTGAGAATTTTTTTTTCTCCTTAAGTACCTGTAATAATGATTGGATATTTTGGTTTATGTTTTTTGACTATATGATCTACCTAAATTCTAAAGGAATACACGATGTTAAGAAATCTTCTCGATAGAAAAAAAAATTACAAAGTATTTTTTCCATTTTCATTTTCATGACATAATGCATTAGATTGATGTTATGAAAACTGCTATTAAACATAGAAAATAACCTTATCTAGCTAAATTCACAACAGGTTTTGATTTCATAATACTTTTATGTTATAAAATCCGAAATTTACTTTAGGCACTTACATTATTTATTCCGAGCCGCCCTCATTCTATCGTCATCTCTTCTTTTGCCTTTTAAAAGTATTTGCATCACTGTCTATTCATATCAATTCAGATGGTCCGTGGGCCTTGTCGAGGTAATACCTATGTAACTTTTTTTGCAGATCAGCGCTGTCAGATTTTCGTAATGAATATTTTTTTAACAATATTTCACATAGATCAGCAGCTTAAAGTTGTTATTTGTTAAAATTAGTGATATAAAATTATTTCCACCGTGTGAGTGTTTTTTTATGGCTTTGGACAGTAAATAATCGTAGTTATTTTATATTTGTACCAACATTGAGATTATTAGTAAAAATGTTATGAATTAAAAGACTAAAAGTGTCTAAAGCACAATATTTGGGAACATACCTGAACGCAACAAAGGATTCATATCACAGGAAATTAATAGTGGCTTATAACAGCGGCAAATGATGATAAAATCATCACTTTCACTTTGTGTATAGAACATCCACACACATTATTTTTCCCTCACGTAAAGTAATATAATAAAAGAATTTTCTTTTCTAAACAGGAGTGTCTGTTTTTATAGCTTTTATCTCACTTTTTATCTCAAGAAACAGGCTTAAATAAATTTATTTGTTTCATGCTTTGAAATACCTCAAATATCAATATCTCAACAAATTAAACTTGCCAGCCTACAAAAAAAAAAACTGGCCAAGTGCGAGTCGGACTCGCGTGCAAAGGGTTCCGAACGAATTTTATTTTTTTAACATGTTATTTTAACACTACAGACTTCTAATAGGTTTTCCTGTAATATTTAGGTAAAGATCTATTATATCCATATTTTTTCAAAATTTTAGGCTCTGCAGTTTTGGAGATAAGGGGGGGAATGGTCATTTTTCGTCTAATTTCTTGAATAACTTCAAAACTATTTATTTTAAAATTATGAAAAAAATATAATTAAAACCCTCACAGTAAGCCCTTTCATTTTATATGTAACACGATATTGTTCAAAAACTTTTTTATTTTTTTTTTAGTTTGACCCCCAAAAGTGACCCCCATACTAAAAAAATAATAATTTACGTAACGCGTCCGTGTTTGGGTCATAGAAGTCCATATGTGTACCAAATTTCAACAGAATCGGTCCAGTGGATCCGGAGAAAACTGACTGTGACAGACGGATAGACAGACAAACACCCGAGTAGTGATGTGCCTGGTGGCAATATTGCCACTACCGGCAATATTCCCAATTTTGTCACTGCCGGTAAAATACCCATATTGCCAGCAGCATTGGCAATTTTGCCAATGTTGCCTGTCAAATAATACAAATATATTTTTTTATTACTGCAGGTGTAATCCTCGTTTAGTTTAATTTGTGTAGTATATCAATCAAACGCGTGTCGTGCAAAAAGATAGGACACAATATTATATGAATAAACATCAATGTATGTTCCATCTTTTTCACGCTGCAGATGCGCGGCACGGGTTTGGGAGAATAGTATCTGGGCATCTCTGAATGCGCACGTCACTTTAACATCCGTTCCTAACCGACAAAATGAGACAGCGGAGCAAGATTATGTCACACTTTATTACCAGTACAGAAAATAATAAAGATAAACATACTTGTAAATATTTTGATACAGTGTATACAAATAAAAATACAGCAAAATTTGCAGGTATTTTTCATATAACTAATTGCAATAAAGCACCGGTCAAAATTAAGAATGACTTCAATTAAAAAAACAGTGTACAATGTACCGTATCGTAATACGCGGGGCAGCCCGAGCTAAGCTCAGGGAGGGATTCCCCGGCGGCGATACCGCCGGTACCCTCCTGGGGTAGTTGTCTATTTAGTTGTGCTTCCATGGTTATTTTCTGCTGTGGTTATTTCATCTGTCGGGGTTTTCTTCCCCTAGCCAGTTGGTCCGGTTATTAGGGCGCCGGATGATTGCCCGCGCAATTCATGCTTAGCTGCTGCAGTCCCGAGGTAGGAGTTATGTGCGGGACTCGTTAAGGACTACAGCATTGCCCGGAGGGGAAGACCCACAAAGATGGTTGTATGTGGGTCCACTGTTGGACCGCGGCGGCAGCCCAACGGTGGCGTGGACGTGCATGAATTTCTTGTCGGTGCGCGCCTGATAGCATAGCTCCGCACTCCTAAGCGTACGCTTCTAGTAGCTTAGTATTTTGTAGGTTCGGGCCCCCTGACCTTAGAGCCCGCCCCGCTAAGACCTACACCGACCCCCCCCCCCCCTAACACTATCATAAATAAAAACTAAAAAGTACTCATCGATCCGGTACCTGGAAACCTCCCTCCCAGATTAGTTTTCCCGGTGTGTTCAAAACATCTGCAAGCGAGTTCTGTGACCCTATTGTTTGACTCCGTATTTCGTTAACGCCTGTGCACCCAAGGAGTACGTGCGATACCGTTTTCTCCTCCTCTATGCATGCTCTGCATAAAAGACTGTCCGTAATACCTATCGTGTGTAAGTGTTTGTTCAATGAGCAGTGCCTGGTGATCGTCCCCGTCACCATCCGCATGCTGCCCCAGTCGCAAAAGTCGCAAAAGTCGCCTATTCAGTTTCCAATTTAGGAATGGCATAGCCACCCTGGACTGCCTGCAGCCGGGTAACAAGGCCCACCAGCGTTTCGCTTGTTTGTGGGCGTGTTCTTTTAGCCATGTGCGCAGCTGGACGAAGGGGAGTGGGTGCTATGGGTTCGGGTCAAACAGCCACAGCATCAGATCCCCTCCTGGTCGGCTCATCGGCCACGTTTCCTAGTGATCCGCTGTGTCCTTTTATCCACTGCGTGACGCTGCAGTGGATAAAAGGCTGCCAAGTGCTGCGGTTGGTCACCGTGATGCGTTCTAGTGCATTGTGGCATTCTTGTATGAGTTTTGAGATGGTGTGATGCTTCCTTAGGGATTGGAAGACTGGGGCGCTGTCGGAGAGTATGCGAATGTGGGTATCCGTGACTCCCTTAGCTTCTATGGCAAGGACCGCATGGTTTATCCTAGCGGTCCTTGCCACGCATTCCGTCTGGTAGAAGGTGCAGAGTTTACCTAGCGGTCTGGATATTCTAATGTTAAGGTTATTGGAGTAAACTCCAATACCGGTTCCGATGCTTGTCTTTGATCCGTCAGTGTAGCTTCTCAGCTCTTTCGGACCTGAGTGATCGTTCAAGGTGGCGTGGATACGTGTGCATATTATGATGATTACAACTCTTCCAACTTTTTGAATCAATATATCTCAGAGACGGTGGTTTTTAGGAAAAAAGTATCAAGCCATTTATCATAGATAATTATCTGATCTACAATTTTTGTCCTAACAAATTTGATGATAAAACTTACTGTTTTACTGAAACTCGCGAAAAACCCGTTTTTGTGAACTTTGACCCCGAGTAATTTTTTTTCCAGGTATCGGGTCGATGAGGACTTTTTAGATTTCATTTATGATGGTGTTTTGAACAATCCTACCAACTTTGAGCTGGGTGCGAATTTTTGTACCCTCAGATGTCTAAATTGACTGGACTATATTGACAATGCTTGCTTGATCGCGCCGCTGCAGCGCTGGTCGCATCAAAAGGCCTAAGGCCTTTGCACACGGCGTTTTTTAACGCGCCGACGACGTGCATGATGTGACGTGATGATGCGCGCTGACGCGCTTTTAACGAAGTTCAGGCGCAGATAGTTTCTGCATACGTACAAAAATTTGGTGGCGGTATAATTGTAGATCTATTTTTATCGATACAAACACGCTGATAGGTGGTATAAAAATGCTGCAGTCGCATGTATGTATTTTACACAAAAATCTCTGTGTTTTCACCAGACTCCTCTGTTTACGAGACAGCACTGCTTACGCTGGCTATATTACTGGTAGTATAAAAAATAAGCGACATTATGGATAAACCCATTCACGAGCGAAAGAAGATTGAGTGATGGTCATTTTAATACTACTTTTAAAACATTGGCCAAACATAAAAGATGGGAGCAAAATTCGAGCTGCTATCGGATGTCGTGTGAGTGACAAGTTAACTATGCAGTGACCCTCCCCCACACCTTTCTCCGACAATTAATAAACAAACTCGATACTTGTCGCGCGTTTTCATCGCTTTTTTCGCGCGTTTGAATCGATATAAATGCGA
The DNA here is from genome assembly GCA_947578705.1 of Lacanobia wlatinum. Lineage (NCBI taxonomy): Eukaryota > Metazoa > Arthropoda > Insecta > Lepidoptera > Noctuidae > Lacanobia > Lacanobia wlatinum. The sequence goes on from OX388044.1 coordinate 17,560,368, forward strand.
CAATCTGTTCTTAGGCCTTTTATCTATAGCGCTGTGAGCCCGCGTTCGCAAAATGTGCGTCGTCGGCGCGGTAAAAATACGCCGTGTGTATAGGCTCTAACATTATTACATTCCATCAGCGAGGAATATGATTAGGAAGTTCTTCAATTGTATTAGAACTTCCGAATGAAGTTTATGCAATGATCAATGGCTTGAAAACTCTCCAAAACAAAATGGCGGCCTTTGAACTGCAGTCCTTGGCCTTAGCTTGGTGGCAAAATAAAGTTGAACATCCGATTTGACCACCTTATATAACACGAATGGAGGAGCTCGTGGCTAAAGAACAACAGCCGCACGGGTCGATCTTCAAGGTAAAGCAACGCTTGCCAAGGTTGGTCTGTGGTTGGGTGACTATCTTAATCACCAAGTTTCCTCCATGCCTCGGAAAGCACGTTAAGCCGTTGATCCCGGCTGTCATTTGTAGATCTTTGGCAATCAGAAGCCAATTAACTTGACTCCTGGCTTGCCAAGAAGTTCCGTGTTACCCAGTTAATGGGTTGTGGACGTGTAGGTCCGGTAGGTAGCGGCTCTGCGTAAAATACGTATTCAGCTTATTCGGGTTTGACTGGAAGCCGACCAGAATATAATTGGGATAGTGTTAGGCACATGATGATCTAACACGAATAAGTTTATTATTTGTCTACTTTGAATATTTATTTTATTCTATCTTTAAAAAGGTTGTTATTAAGAGTATCGATATATGTTAATATAATTTACTTGCGAGCAACCCTGAATCATTTGGCGGTTTGAATTAGTTTACGGGGTGTCGCTATATTCGATTTTTTGAACTTTCGATGCGGGAGTACAAGGAGAGTGTGCGGTGCGCTCGGGGAGAGGGATGCTAAGCCACGCCTTTCGAACTGTCAGAAATTATTAACCTATGCCCTTAAAACTAGCTTTTGTCCGTGACTTCCTGCGCGCATATCTCGGTTTTTCTCGTTCCCGTAGGAATTTCAGAAAAAAGCCGCCCAAGAAACCGAAGCCTACATGCCAAAGGAGAAAATTCGTTTCTGGGTCTTACTGTTACACGGATCAGATATGTACCAAAAAAAATTCTGTATTTTTTAATTAACCCATTTAAATCTTAGCCTCAACAAGAATGGCCAAGTGTAGACAGTATGTAGATTTCTATTTTCTTTTTTGTTTTAAGCTTATTAAGCTGTCTATGTGCTCTGCGATCGCTTTTACGTTGTTCAACAAGGTCACTCCAGCAATCACATCTACGAATATTGTTCATAGACGCGCGACCAATAACAATTTCAGCACAGTAAGTGAAGGTGTCTGACATTATCTCAGCACTTTCCTAAGCTGACAGTTCATCGCGAGTGAAGTCTTTGGCATGACAAGCAAACAGTGAGCTAAAGAATTCCCAATTCACTCCCTTACTTTTATATCTAAAATTTCCAGTTAAGTGTGACGAACCTTGAGTAAACATAGGAACTAATTCGTACACGATCAGGCGATGATCACTACAAGATGCGTCAGGAAAGACACGCCACCTATCCAAGCGTACGTCTGCACTAGAAAGTGTGACGTCAAAACAAAATTCACCCATTTGGCTCCAAAAAGTAGGTGGTGCGTCTGGGGTGTTATGAATTGATAAGTTCATCTCAGCAATAAAATCTTCAACAGCACAACGTCGTTCGGAATCAATGGACCGAACTTTGCCATACCACATTGAAGAAGATGCATTTACGTCAGCACCAACTATAACTTTGCAGCCCGCGAGCGACCGCAAGACGTGACGGAGATTATGTATGTGTAGAGTAACAGGGTCTAAATATTGAAAGTAGCAGCTCACAACGTAAACCTTAAAGGTAGGCGACGAATTTCGCCACGGCGCAATGGGGCGTGATGAGATTACAAATAGATGTTATAGTAAAGCTCGAAGAATGCGCAATATAATTTCCGGCTCGCGGCTTGCAGTCCAGCTGAACTACCCTGTGACGTAAGCGCGCGTTTAGGTATTGTTCCTGAACAAGTACTATGTCTACATTATAATCCACAATCAATTTATCCAGCTCAGATGTCGCCACTCTATCGTTATGGAGATAATACTATCCATTATTAGTAATTAGTGTTAAAGATTAATTGTTCGAGTTTCAGTTTTTAAGTCATGCACACTTGAGATCCGCAGCGATGATCAAACGGTTTTTTAAAGCGTTTACACACCATGCAAGTCTGCTTGAAATTTAAGTCGTCCTTATGCGGGCAATCCTTTGTTTCGTGAACAACTAGCACAGGTCGGTTCTTTATAAACACAATGTTTCTTAACGTGACTGAACTGTTGACAATGTAAGCACCGAATTACTTAAACATTATTATTAAAAGGGCAGGTAGCACAATCAATAAATAATTTATCCTTGGTAGATACCAAGTGTTTACGTACCGCAGGTTCTATTTCAATGCTAAACCAATTTTGACCGTTATCTAAAGAGCGCCTACAGATAATTTTGTTAGACTTTATAAAGTCATTCACTTTAATTTGCAGCTCATCTTTAATGCTTTGGTGGTAAAGCGCGTTCAGAAAAGCGCCATCATCTATTGAAGATGGAACAACTTTAACTAATACTCAAGGGTGTCTACCTTTTTGTTTTTCTAGTCGTCAACCAGCGGCCTTGATAGCATTCACAGATTATATCTTTTTAAGTTGATTTTCATTAGCGATGCGTAGTACAACACCAGATTTAGCGGTTTTTTTTTCACGCCTTAAATTTGAAAACCTTCGTCACTAGGCTTAATTGCCTTCATAGGCGCTTGTTTTGCCGCGGACGAACTGCTATAGTCAGCTGATCGGTCCGCGGTCGGATATGCGACCACACACGATAGTGGTGGTCGGGACTCCATAATTTCTGGAGCTACTTTTGGCAAACGTACTTTCAACGAGTCCACAACCCTTTGGAGCAGTGGCGGTACCTTCATATAAGCCCAAAAGCCCTTAATAAAATGCTCGATAGAGAATCAATATCAAACCAGAACTATTTAAAAGTTCGCGCGCTTAATTCTTATCAAAATAACACAAAGTATCTACCTATGCCACACTGCACATCGCGATTGTTCGCGCGCAGAGTTTCGCATTTGCAGCATCTACATATAGCTATCTCACTTACACGTACCGGCTTTTGTCGGGCTTTCAAATACTATCTCTGTCACTTTCGCACTTATAGCGATGTGCCGTATAACGAGTTAGAAACTTGTGTGTCTACAAATCGATCAGTATGAACGACTTAAGCCGTGCATGCGTATGAAGATGCACGCGTATGCGTGACCTTGTCACCTTGCCAACTCTGCAGTGTTGCCGTTTTAGCGACGTTGTGAGATCTTGGACATTTTAAAAGAGTTTGGAGACTTTTTTAAGATTTAGCAACAATAAAAACTAGCGACTTTTTAAAATAACGAAATTAAATATTCAAGCAATATCTTCAAAATAAAAATTTGCGACATCTAGCTAGATTTTTCATATACCTGGCGACTTTTTTTGTCTAAATGACAACACTGCAACTCTAAGTAGTTCTCGATACCAGAGTGCAACTCACTTCAGTTTCATTTGCTTGAGTGGGAAAAGTTATGTTGTTAAAGTTTTTGTGTGTTTTCTTAGATTTTCTCAGTGATACAATTGTTTTGGTGACTTACCTACAACAATGGAGGTAATTGTACCTTGTGAGGATTTAAAATGCGTTTAAGTTTTGATTGGCGAAGATAAGGTAAAATCTTTAAACTTTGCTCAGAAAAAACAGTTAATTTCTTCATTAAAACCGACGCCTAATCTGTGTTTTTCTCAGACTAGTAAATCGCGTAAACGAAAATTTAATAGATCAGTGTATAAAACTAGTTGGATTGTTGGCTGTTCGCACACTAATAAGTTGTATTGAAAGAAGCTGGCTGATATTTTTTTCGAATGAACATTCCGTTTGGAATACATCTGGTTATAATGATTTAAATAACATATCTGGCGCCATCAAAAGGCACGCAAATTCCCATAGACACCTGTGTGCAATGGCTTCTTTCGGTAATTTTGGTAAACAAGGAATTGAGACATCTATATCAGTTTATGAGAAAATTGCGATGATACATACGTAGGTACCTACATACTCAGTCGAAAACTGAACACTCTTTTTTTGAAATCGGTTAAAATTTTATTGGGCTTGCCTTATTTTGAAACCCTAGGCACGCCACTGCTTTGGAGTAGTTGTTATTGACGAGATTGGGATTGACACCGTTATTCAACTTGATTTTATCTAATTCGCCTTCCGTATTGACTTCGTTTCGTTGCATGATGATTTTATGGCCAGCATAGAAACAATGGCAAATGGCATCGCAGATTTATTTGCAATGTTAATGGGAGAGCACTGATCATGGACTAGGTCGTTAATTTCAGACAGATATGCGCCGACGCCTCGAAAACTAAGTCGAAATAATCGGTATTGCTCACATTACTGATATTTAAAATTGGGGAGGATTTTTACGGTTTCGAATGTTTGATGAAGCTATTTCGACCTATGAAGACATTTCGCTGAACCAGCTTTTTGAATTAACGGAGGTCACCACGAGCGACCTCCGTTAATTCTGGGTAGTGGGTTTTTGTATTTCTGCGAAATATTTCTCCGCCTCGATCTGGTGGATCATCATTAACGGCGAATACACTAAATAAACGTTTTAGAACGCAGATGAATTAAATCAAAAGAACTAAACAAATAAATAACGATCGTTTAAGTTATTTCGCGGTACCTACCCATTCACAAAGAAAATAAATGCACTCACCGAAGGCTAGAAAAATTTACTACTTATTAATAAATGAATAAACAGACATCTTTTTGCATAATTCACTCACATATTCCTGCCTTTAATAATGTCACTAACCCACCACTAAAGTCTTTTGTTCTCCTTCCCACTGATATCGAGGAAGTTGAAAGGACAATTCAACTATTAAAAAGTGACTGCTCGCCTGGTTGGGATCAGATTAGTGCTGAGGTACTAAAGATAACATCCAATTTTATAACACCTGTTATCACTAACTTATAAATCACTGTTTTTTTCTGGAGTATTTCCCCTCGCGTTAAAAAATGCTGTAATACACCAATACATAAGGCGGGTGACAGAGACAACGTCAGCAACTATAGGCCACTTGCGATCTTAACTGCGTTATCAAAGATATTTGAACGCATAATAAACAACAGGCTAACTAAATACTTCGAAAAGCATAACTTGTTCTCCAATACGCAGTAAGGTTTTAGAGCTGGCCGTTCAACTGACAATGCAGTACTTGACCTTGTTAACTTTTTAGTCAGTAAACTAGATAGCAAAAGTAAGTGCTTGACTATATTTCTCTGTTCCTGGCCTTGTGCAAAAGTTGGAAGACCATGGCATTAGAGGCGTACCATTGGCGTTACTTACAGATTATCTGACAAATAGAACCCAATCAATAAAAATAGGCAAACACCGGCTGAATTTGGAGTGCCACAATATTGGGTCCTACTCTTTTTCTGTGCTACATTAATGAGCTCTGTGCTCTAAATATTTAAAACTGTCGCATCTCCGCATGTGCAGATGACACTGCGCTTAATTTTTTTACAGACTCTCGGAATGGGCTTTTTAATTTCGCACAGGTTGGTTTCAACACCGTATGTCACTGGCTGTCATCAAATTTTCTTACTTTGAATGAAGACAAAACCAAATACATTGTATTATCAATTCGTAATGAAATCAAAGTATCTAACCTAAACTGTAATATTTTTGCGCACAAATGCAACTTTGCTCAAACTGTAACTGTCCTAATATTAGTTCTACTAGATGTCTCAAATATCTTGGAATTGAAATTGATGCTAATTTAACTTTTGAAAACCACACAGAATATCTAGCTAAAAGAATAAGAAAGCTCACATACATTTTTAAAGAACTCCGTAATGTAGCAGACAAACAAACGATGAGGATGATATACGAGGCTCTGGTCCAATCAATTATTGGCTACTGCATCACCACATGGGGTGGAGCATGTAAAACAAAACTCATTATTGTTGAAAGAGCCCAAAGGCTGATCCTAAAAGTAAGCTTATTCAAGCCACGTCTTTTCTCCACCAAAATGCTTTATGAGGAAGCGCAGGTACTAACCGTACGCCAGCTTTACATATTGCATACTGTTCTTCTTCAACACTCCAACTTATCGGTGGAAAGGAGAACACACGTAACCCTCACCAGAAGAAACTACGCAATGTGTCGGACCACTGCGGTTAATACTTCTTTCGCGCAAAGATTTTTCCATTCCGAGCATGCGAAATATATAATAAACTAAATCAAATTATTAAATGGAATGTAAAAATAAAATCATCAAATGGTTACTAAACCAAAACTATGTGGATACTGAAAAGCTGCTTGTTGTGGCTAAGTAGCAATGTGCATGTGACAAGTATTAATATTTTCTTATTATTTTTGTTTATTTAGTTATGATATTTGGCGCCTGTTTCACACTATAACTAAATGGGAAGTTACCCGGTGATGGTGAGGTAGGTGGTAGGTATATGAATATGAAATATAATTATATTCTGCTTCTTATCGTGTGGGCAGTAAGGTCTAACGACCCCACACACCCTAGTGTCAGAGTTATATATTTATGAACACTTATATAAATACATATTAGGCACACACGCACATACACACACACACACACACACCCTTTTCTGTTCAGGATGTGATGGGGCCTGGAGGTCTGAAATACAAGCCCTGGCTTAGTTCAGACTCCAGATATCCCACAAATTACAATTGTTTTGCCAAACTTTCTGTCAACTTAAATAGTGTAATTTTTGTGGAGATAAACAAATAAACAATAAGCATTATCTTTAAAAACTTACAAAACACGCACTTAATATAATAAGGCACAGCTTAGAGCAATTCACAAGCCTTAAAATAAACACTCAACGCGATTTCCGAATTTACAAAACGGGGCGATATAATAAACATCGCACGAGTGGGGAGGAAATCCATGATCCATGGGTAGGTACCGCATTATATTTTTAATTTTTACTAGCCCATGTTACCCGGAATAACGCAACGCTTCTAACGATACCGCTTACATCGAACCGGTTAAGGCGTTTAGAAGTTATAGTGGAATAAAGAAACTCACAAACAAACAAACTTAAGACTTGTATACATGCCAATGTCCTTGTTACGGAGCTAACTACTCCATTTTTTTATTATAAAAAAATATTATTTTCTTTTGTATTGCAAAGTATTCTTTTTTTTTAGTTTTAGATTTTTGTTAAAAAATGAAGGAGTAAAATGGTTTCATCTCAATGATTTGGAAGTGCTTTGTTGTTTTTTTTCTTACTATGTGATACCGATACATAAATTACGACTAAACCAAATTTTAGTTATTTTAAAAAGTTTGTGGAATATCTCTTAAATCGGTTCAATATTGGAGGCGAAAATAGTCGAGAGCCAAACCTCGAATTATGACTTTTTACATACAAAGTCTCGCCGCCAGCATTTCCTCTCAAACACATACATATATGAGTCCTGAAATCATAACACTCCTTTTTTAGGCAGTCGTGTAAATATGGCTGTAATCACCAAGTCCAAGACCATTAAAAATATACTTGATTACATTTATTGCCTTTCGTGGCACTAGTGGTTGTCTCTCTTTGACGTATTGTAAACTGAAAATATATCGCTCCGCGTAATCTTCATTTACTAGTTTTATTTCTACAGGTTATGGGCCATCCTATATCCAAAAATAACGGGAATTTAGCTACGCAAACTCGATTAGGTTTTAATGTTTTAGGAATCTCGGCAACAATTTCTGATTCAATCGAGGTCCGCACGAAATTGTTAAAATGGCTACCAACCTGCATATTGAAAACTTGTCCGCCCGGGACAATTACAATACATGGCGATTTGCTGTTAATTCCTACCTGGAACTAGAGAATTTATAAGAATGCATCGAGCGATAAGGGAACGCCGGTTGGTTGACCCAAAGAAATACGTCAAGGCAAAATCAAAAATAATATTGTTAATCGAGCCGATAAATTACGTCCATGTTCAAAATGCCCATAATGCTCATAACCTCGAAAATGTGTTTGAAGACTCCGACCTACTGAGGAAAGTTGGGTTATTAAAAGATTCAATAAATACTTCCCTTGATAACTACGTCAGCATTGAGGAAAAGGTCCCAAAAATTAGGTGCACAGCGCACAAATTGCGAAGCATCGGGTTCCATGTTGATGACGAGTGGTTAGGCACGCTAATACTAGCGGGGCTGCCAGCTACGTATAATCCTATGATCATGGCCCTGGAAACTTCAGGGACAAAAATTTCTTCAGACTTCATTAAGATTAAGCTCTTACAGGAAGTAAAAGAAACACAATCTTCTGTTTTATTCTAAACATAGAAATGCAAAAAAAAAACCTAATACTCTCTTCTGTACATTTTGCAAGGCACCGTGTGATGCCGAAAATAAATTAATGTTAAGTGATTTAACGTCTAACCACTGTGGCCTATTAATTAGCTTACCTATGCCGCCAAATAAAAAGCCGCATAAAATTGAATGCAGGCCTTATACAGCCAGTCGTTGCAGTAAGTTCAAAAATAATATAGCTCATAAAATTACACCGTCTTTGATAGAACATGAGGATCCAAATAAAATTTATGGAGCTATTTTTGATGTTGTGCAAAAAGAATATCAATCCACTTTTAAGACAAAAACCATAAACATTAAAAGTACCTCTGTTGGTTTCAACCAGTGGGCTACTGCAGGTATATTTAAAAGTAGAGCGAGATTATATGAGTTATATGGTTTTAAAAAGTATAGGTTTGATATCCCTTTTTTAGAGTATCTTAAAAAATATTCTAAATTATATAAAAAAGGTTTGCGATGTTGCTAAATCAAAATTTTGAAGTGAGAAAATTAAAAATTCTAATAATAAAGTAAAAGCCACTTGGCAAATCATTAATAATGAAACGGGCAAATCGGTTAAACGAGACAATCAGTTAGAGATTATAGTCGACAACAAATTAGGGACTGATGCTGCAGTCGTAGCTCAGGCATTTAATGAGTTTTTTCGAACATTCCTATAACTACAACTCGCTTCTTAAATTTATCCTCTTCTAAAGCTGAAAACCTGTTGCATAGTAGTGTGCCTAAGTGTAATCAATTATTTAGTTTTGAGCACGTTACACCAAGTGACGTAGTTGACGTTTTCAATAAACTTAAATCTAAAAACACAGGTGACTTCTGAGGCATTTCCATATAACTTTTGAGTAATATAATAGACATAGAAGCTCCCTACCTGGCTGTAACGTTTAATAAATGCGTGCATTTAGGAACTATTCCTGATTTTATGAAGAGTAGTAAAGTCATACCTTTATTTAAATCAGGTAATAAAAATGACATAGGCAACTTCCGGCCTATCTCCATCTTACCTGCATTAAGCAAAAGTTTTGAAAAGTTAATACTCAAGCAGTTGTTAATACATTTTATTTTAAATACACTTCTCCAAAATTAACAGTACGGCTTTACAAAAGGTCGTTCGACTACAGATGTATATCGTCGCTCTCCTAAAACATATATTTAACGCATGGGAGAACTCGCAAAATGCAATTCGAGTTTTCTGTGATCTCTCCAAAGCCTTTGATTGCGTACACCATGACACGCTTTTGCGTAAACTACGTCGCTACGGTCTCCAAAGCGAAGCTCTTAACGTAAATGATTCATATTAACATAATAGGTTCCAATGTGTTGATGTCAATGGTGTGAAATCTTCTGGGCTACCAGTGTGTTTAGGTGTGCCTCAAAGCTCAATACTGGGTCCCTTCTTGTTTCTGGTGAACATAAACGATCTACCATTCTTCTAGGGTATCTGTGACGTAATATTGTTTGTAGATGATACCTCTCTTATCTTTAAAGTAGATAGGAATAGAAAAGATTTCGATAACGTAAACAATGCTCTTCCAATGGTTACGGATTGGTTTACGGCGGATATTTTTTTTCTAAATGCCAAGAAAACGAAATGTATAATATTTGCCTTGCCTAATGTTAGAAATTTAGGACCCAATGTATTCTTAAGTGACGAGGTGCATGAAACTGTAGACACTGCATTATTTTGGGCATAACTGTTGATTCCAAACTACAATGGGGCCCACATATATCGGGAAGGCTCAGCTCTGCCGCATACGCCGTCGGGAGAGTACGACAATTTACTGATGTTGACACAGCTCGGTTAGTCTATTTTAGTTATTTCCATAGCGTTATGTCCTACGATATTCTATTGTGGAGAAACGATAGTTATATACAAAATATATTTGTCTCACAAAAACGTGCCGTGCGAGCAATATATCAGCTAGGGTCAAGAGTTTCATTAAGAGAAATTTTCAAAGAGATTGGTATTCTCACGGTAGCATCTCAATTTATTTTTGCAAACATTTATATATTAGGCAAAATATATATTTATACAGTAAAATGAGCGACATCCACAACTTTAACACCAGAAACAAGCATAAGCTACATGCTCCTTCCCACCGACTTCGTAAGGTTCACGACTCATTTGTGGGGCTCGGTATCCGTTTATACAATAAACTTCCACTTTCTTTTCTTGACCTGCCTTTTAACTCATTTAAAGCTAAAGTTAAATCTAACCTCTGTTCAAATCAAATCAAATCAAATCAAAAGTCGTTTATTCAAATTAGGCTGAGAGCCAGCACTTTTTGAACGTCAAGTTTTACAAAAGACAGTCCCCCAAAACGCCCGCCCGTCACCACTTCCTAGTGTTTTAGCTGTGGAGAAGAAGTGGCCAACAAACTCCCCAGCAACACATCTGTCTGTTACGTTTTAAGAACTTGAATCTATATAAAAGTATGCTAAGTAAATAATACATGACACAAAATTTATAACTTGTTAGCTAGCATGTTCGAAGGCATACTATTCTATTATTGATTATTTAGACGATCAGAATAGTTGGTCGCTGTGTTAAACGCAAGACAGTGTCATAATATCGTGTTCTTTCTCTTTAAGTAATTAGCTTATCACAGGTTATATGTATTCATATAATATTGTTTTTTTTATTTTATTTTTCTTTATTTGTCTGACTATGTAGGTCAATTCGTTGTTTTTTTTTTATACAGGGTGTCCCAGAACTCAACATCAAGCCGAAACGGGGTGACAGGATTGATCATAACCATCACGAGAAAAATCTGAAAAAAAATCTATCCCATGCAGTTTGAAAATTATGGGCATTTTAAGAAAAACCTAGAAATTTGACCAAACTTTACCATTTTTCGGTTATTATGGTTATTTTTTTTTATTTTTGTTCATTTGAACTTTGGAAACTTAATCTTAAATAACATTTCTAGAATCCCAATAAAAAGTAATGACACAATTGCCTCAAGTTTCCGAGAATTGAGACTATTTGTTAAACTACGAATTTAAAATTTTCAAGATTCGTCGACTTTGACAGGCCCTCCTTTAAAAAAAATGTACTAGAGTGCCTTGGCAAGTGACATTTAAAGTTGGCGCATTTAATCAGAATTCTAAAATGGTGCAATACTTGTTAGTTCCATACAATAAAAAAGAGTAAAACAATTAAAACCTCAAGTAACCCGATTTTTGCTATCTCAGTTAAAATGTTTTAATTCGCACAAGCTCTAGGTAGGTTTTTAATTTTAAGGCAAAATGATGAGAGAGATGGATAGTAGGTATGTATGTAGCCTCAATATTAGCCCGTAGCCGACCTGCGTGAACGCATTTCTCAAGCAGCTGAGGAGATCAACTCTCGAAGATATGCACGACTAATAATTAGATCTTTTTTAAAAACATGTAGGGCTTGTATTGAGGCTGATGGTAAACAATTTGAACATTTACTGTAATAAAAAAATGTTATTTCTCTATCTGACTTTTATTTATTATTTTATTTTTATTTGTGATGGGTTTGCTCTTGACTCTAGTCTAGGTCAGAGATGACAGAGACAAAGTCTACGATGGAGCGAGCTTACCCAGAAGGACTTTTATTCCAACAAACCTAAATTAAACTAGGTCAAGGTGTTTTCATTATTTTACTAACTTTTTTTCACTTTGGTAAAAGTGTCGTAACTGTCTGTCTCGCTCACTCATGGCAAACATACCCACTATCCATCCCTCTCATCATTTTGCCTTAAAATTAAGAACCTACTTAGAGCTTGTGCGAATCAAAAACATTTTAACTGAGATAGCAAAAATCGGGTTCCTTGAGGATTTAATTTTTTTATTCTTTTTTATTATATGGAACTAACATTGTTGTACCATTTTAGCCACTTGCCAAGGTACTCAAGTTCTTTTTTTTTAAATGAAAGCCTGTCAAAGTCGACGAATCTTGAAAATTTTAAATTCGTAGTTAAACAAATAGTCTGAATTCTCGGAAACTTGAGGCAATTGTGTCATTATTTTTTATTGGGATTCTAGAAATGTTATTTAGGATTACGTTTCCAAAGTTCAAATGAACAAAAATAAAAAAGAATAACCACAATAACCGAAAAATGGTACAGTCTGATCAAATTTCTAGGTTTTTCTTAAAATGCCCATAATTTTCAAACTGCATGTGATAGATCTTTTTTCAGATTTTTCTCGTGATGGCTATGATCAATATTGTCACCCCGTTTCGGCTTGACGTTGAGTTCTGGGACACTCTATTATTTCTATCATTATCAGTTGCTAGCTAACAAGTAAATTTCGTGTCATGTATTAATAACTTAGCATATTTTTGTATAGATTCAAGTTCTTAAAACGTAACAGACAGATGTGTTGCTGGGGAGTTTGTTGGCCACTTCTTCTCCACAACTAAAACACTAGCAAGTGGTGACGGGCGGGCGTTTTGGGGGACTGTCTTTTGTAAAACTTGACGTTCAAAAAGTGCTGGCTCTCAGCCTAATTTGAATAAACTGATTGATTTAAAACAGATGGTCGATGGGGACGAAAAGTTCTGGACTGGCGACTGCGTACCGGAAGGCGTAACGTTGGAAGGCCTCCCACAAGGTGGACCGATGACCTGGTCGCGGGTAGCCGATGGATGCGAGACGCACAGGACCGGTCGTTGTGGCGACGCTTGGGGGAGGCCTATGTCCAGCAGTGGACGTCTTTTGTATGATATGATGATGATGATGATGATGAACTACACAATGATTCTCAAGCAGGGCAATATGTAATTGCTCTTCTAAAAATTGGAGAAGATTGTATACCAACTGTCAGTAACCTCATGATTACACTGAACTGGCTAGAACATAACAACTTAATTATAAATTTGAAGAAAACAAAAGTTACGAATTTTCGACAAAAAGTTGCTAATTTGGAACTAAATGTAAACTTTTATAATGAAAAAATTAAAGAAGTTGCAAATACAAAATTTTTAGGCACAATCAACTTATTTGGAAACAAAATACTACAATATTGATTAAATAAATAGTAAGTTTGCTTTTGCTTTGTAGAAACTAAATAAAATAGTCTATCAAACGGCGGCAGTTACTGCATACTATGGATATGTCGATTCTATACCACGCGATGGAGTCATGTTTTGGGGTAACTCCTGCAATAAGAAAATGGTGATCAAATCATAAAAAAATGCATTAGAGCTGTTGGCGGCATAAAAATAACTGATAGCTGCAAACCTTATTTTGTATAATTAAAAATAATTACTTTAGCTTATTTATACACATTTGAGACTGCTTTATTTGTTAAAAAGAACATGCATCTATACAGAAAAAAATCTGAACATCGCTATAAAATTATTAGACAGGAATATAGACATGAATTATGCGTCCGACCATCAAAGACCGCCTTAATGCACAAAAGCATACTTTGCATGGCTCCAAAAATATTTAAAAAATACCAAATGGAATTAAGGACTTAAATATTATTGAATTTAAAAACAAATTAAGACATCTATTATTATTGGAAAAATGCTATTATTTAATTGACAAATTCATCATCATCATCATATCAGCCGAAAAACGTCCACTGCTGGACATAGGCCGGGCCAAGCGTATTCCTAAGCGTATTGACGAAATCCTTAATGATAAATTGTAAGTTATTTGACATTGATATTTATTTAATTTTGACAATGTCATATTTCCATTAATTATTTATATTTATACTTAATTTTTAATGTTTTGCTTGTTTTTTCCTGTTTTAAGTTATGTTGTGGTTTGTTTTAATTATTTTCTGTAAATATGTTGTTGATTATTCTTTTGTATCATAGCTATGAATAACGTGAAAGAGTGTACACCCTTAAGGAAAATTTTCGAGGATCTGATTGTTTATTATTAAGATCTCAGGTAAAATGTACCAAAGATCACACCAATAAATTAATCTTGATTCTTGAGAAGTGAATTCTGTCAAATTGTGAACCAGATGATTTAAAAATATTGTCTATCCTGATCTACAAATTAATATGGGCAATCGAGAATGGTTCTGTGAAAGGGCAATTTTGGCGCCGACAGATGAGACAGCAGGCCAGATAGACGAAGAAATTATGTCAGATGTGGAGAGGGGCGTTGTCGAGTACTCCTCAGTTGACACTAAACAAGTAATATCATACCCATAAGTTGAGGCTGAAGGTGATGTTCCAGTCCTGTCAATGAGAAATCTTGACGCAACAAGGCTATTTCATTACATAGATATACCCGTATACCATTGTATACGGCTCCAAATTACTCATCTGGGACGTAACATTATAAAAGGTATTATAATACTGGAATAGCAAAAGGAGAAAATGTCTTTATTCCCTGTATACCGACAATTCCGACCGATTCGCCATTTCAGTTTAGAAGATTGTAGTTTCCCCTGAAAGCAGTATTTGCAATAACAAGAAACAAAGCTCAAGAGCTTTGACCTAGAAAAACAAACTGTTTTTTCCATGGGCTGAAAGTAACTCTTGCACGCGGACGTAATCGCAGGCAAAATCTAGCTATTTAATTTTTTGTTTGTTTAAGTATCCACTACCCTTAAATGCATGTTAGATCGTGCGCCGGAATATTGAAAAAAAAAAAGACAATTTGGCGGCGGGGGGCCTACGCCAGCTACCATAGAAAAAAGACCGAACCTCTTTGAAAAATCAGGTCTTATAAATCGTACAGCGGAGAAACCACTATTCAAAATAATCGGTTAGGGTCTGGTATATTATCCTAAGTAATTAAGATAGACGTTAATTTACTCTTTATATTTTTCCCCTATGAAAATAGGTTGCTAAGCCTTTTTGGATACTGTATTAGAGTGATGTAGGCAAAATAAAAGAGAACTGTTCAGTTCAACGATTCGTGTAATAATGTCAATAATTAGTGTGTGCAGTTACAAATATAAGGTTAGGCGAGCTGCACACTACACCTCCCCTTTTTTTAAAAAAATGATATTATTACTTTAGTACATAATGCATTTTTATAACTTTAACTATGCTTAAAAACAATATCTTAAATATATACTTTTAAATATTACATTACATATAAAAAAAAAACATCTTATCAGAACCAATTTTTTTTAAGTTACAAATAGCTTTGTATTATTTTTATGTACAATATATTCTTTGTCATCTTTTAAAAATTTTACATTTGGTGAAATATCTTCAATGACTCTGTATGGTCCTAAATAAATTTTATCTAACTTATTTCCGACTTGGTTTTTAATAAGAACTAAATCTCCATTCTTATATTGTAATCCATTTACATTTTTATCATAATTATTTTTCCTTAATTCCTTACTGAATAATAAATTATTTCTAGCTTCAGTTTGTGCTCTTTGAAGTCTGTATTTTAGCTCTAAGGGGTAAGAATCAGGATTATATAAAGGATCAACATATGAATTTTGTGCTATATTAGATGGTAAATTACAATTTTTCCCAAATACTAATTCAAATGGAGTGTATTTTGTCTCCGAGTGTATTGTAGTGTTAAATGAAAAGCACCAGAATGGAAGCCAACTGCTCCAATCTGTTTTGTTATTGTCACACTGAATTCTAAGATAAGCTCCTAGGACCTTATGAGTATTTTCCAATCCTCCCTGAGTTTCGTGATGATAAGCTGTTGAATACAGTTTATTTATATGCAACAAATTGCAAATCTCAGTGAAAACTGATGACATAAACTCTGTTCCCTGGTCTGTTATTATCTCTCTAGGGATACCATATCTCAGAATAAAATTATTTACAAATAACCTAGCTACAGAAACAGTATCTTTCTTCTCTAAAGGATAAGCTTCGACGTATTTTGTTAAATCACACTGTAATGTTAAAATATACTTATAGTTTAAATTATCTACATCTAAAGGACCCATTAAATCTAAACTAACTCTTTCAAAAGCAGTGGATGCCGTGGTTGTGATGACCATCGGTTCTTTCGTACGCCTATTGGAATGCTTTTGAATCTGACAACTTCTACACTTCTTTACAAATTCTGTTACGTCATTAGTCATTCCTGGCCAATAATAGTACTTCCTAATATTGTTTATCATTCTGTTTATCCCTGCGTGGCCACTCGTAGGTAACAGGTGGAAGTCATTCATAATCACAGTTTTCGTGTCTTTTTCAGTGACTCTTGTCACATCTTTAATAATTAGTAACTTAGGAATATCATTTAAGTGACTTATTTCCTTTATAAAATTGTTAACAAATATTTCGTTGCGCTTGCTTTTAATTATTACGAGCTCGTTTATTTTGATTTGCTTGCAAAAACGTTGTAATTCTCTCGCTAACACACTTACGGTCGATAACGATCGAGACATTACAAATATTGCCGATTTTTCAGGCACGAATTTGCAGTTACCATTATCACTAGTGAAATGTTTAGATTTTTCTATCTTATTTATTGTATTTTTATTACTAAATAATATCAATTCAATGCAGTCAATTGGTCGTTTGAGGATTTCCACTACCTTAGGTTGATCAGGCCTTGGAGTAGAGGATACCTCAGTAGTCATGTCGTTGTTGTCACAGTCAGTGCGTAACTTTCGAGTCTATGCCCTGGTCATGACCGATACTACATGCTTGTTCATGTCCTTTAAAGTGTCGGATGCATCTGCAGCTGCGTTGTGCCGTCCTGGGACATAGCTGATTTCAAAATCGTATTCCTCAAGATATAATCTAAATTTTGTAAACCGGCTTGAAGGATCGGTCATATTAAACAAGTAAATCAATGGCTTATGGTCTGTTTTTATGTAAAACTTTTTCCCATATAAATAAGGTCTAAAATGTCGAACTGCCCAAACAATAGCAAGTAACTCTAACTCAATCACAGGATATCGCGTCTCAGCTGGTTTCAAGTTACGGCTGGCATACGCGACTACCTTGCCATTGCTATTAGACAGCACGGCGCCTAATCCTAGTTTTGACGCATCAGTTTGTAACGTGAAACTGTTATTATCGCTAAAGTCTGGATAGTCAAGTATAGTCGGACTAACAAGGATCTGTTTTAACTTGTAAAATGCTCGCTCGCATTCATCACTCCACACGAACGCTATATTTTTCTTACATAACGCATTCAACGGATAGGCTATTTCAGCAAATTTTGGAATAAAACGCCTATAATAATTTGCAAATGCGACAAACCTCTTGACTTCGTCTACATTTTGCGGGACTGGGTATTTTTGCAGGCATTCTACCTTCGATGGATCGGGAAATATGCCTTCTGAAGTGATTTTATGTCCTAAATAAACGATTTCTTTACGTAGAAATTCACACTTCAACGGATTTAGTTTCAAATTCACTTTTCTTAGGCATTCTAAAATATTAATAAGATTCCTGTTATGCGTTTCAAGACAATTTCCTACGACAATACAATCATCTTGGTATAAAAAGCATGATTTATAATTTAACCCAGACATTGCTATTGTCATGAGACGAGCAAAAGCACTAGGCGATGTCTTAAGTCCCATTGGGCATCGTTTCATTTGATACTGCTTGTCTGTTGTAAATGCAGTAAACTTCCTAGACTTTTCTTCTAAAGGCAGTTGATAGTAACCTTGACTAAGATCTAGTTTTGAAAAATAAATGTTATTAGATAACGAATCTAAAATCTCAGTGATGTTAGGTAAGGAAATTTATCATCCTGCATCCTACTATTGAGTTGGCGATAGTCCACTACAAGTCTCCATTTCCTTTCTCCTGACCTATCTGTCTTTTTTGGTACTAATAGAACTGGGCTTGACCATTCTGAAATAGTCTCTTCAATGATATCGTTTTTAACCATTTCATCTATTTGTCTTTGTACCTCGCCCTTCAATGCTTTAGGCAATCGATAAGGCTTCACGTACGCTGGTGTCGTATTTTCCTTTAATTTAATCGAATGTTCTACTAAATTAGTTGTAGTGAGCGTATCTCCTGGCAAATGGAAAACATCGGCATATTTGGCACATACGTTTTCAATACCTCTTTGTTCCTCTGTATTTAAATAGGTATGCAGTTGTAAAGTAGTAAGCAAAGTTCGTACTCTTTCCACGGATTTACTATCGTCATCAAACTTGCAAACATAAAAGTCATTTAGGCAACTTATAGTTAGATCTAGAATATTTATATTAATTGACCTATCAGTTGTATTTAATACAACAGGAATAAGCCCATTTTGTGGCTTTGATATAACTCCTGCTGTGAACACACCTTTATAAATTTCCTTTGACGTAATGACGCAATCACTGTTGTGTGACGTCGGGATGTGTTTAATTACTTCGCAACGGGGCGGAATTGTAAATAAATTCCTATTAACATGAACACTAACTGACTGGTCTCGGTTTTCTAAACTCAGAGTACCATTTTTATAATTTAATACCGCGTTATACCGCTCAAAAAAGTCCTGCCCGAGTATACCTTCTGCGGCGCAAGATAAGTGTTCAAAAATGTAAAACTTTTGTTGAAAAGTCACATTATTAATTACAATATCTAAATAAATATACCCCATAGACTCTAAATTACCACTTATTCCTTTAATAACTATCTTATCCTGTTTTACTAAATCCATTAAATTCCTATATTTCGACAACCATTCATTCTTAAGTACACATAAGCTAGCTCCACTATCAATCAATAAATTTAGATCTACATAACCATTTTTTAATTGACAATTAATAATACAAAAATTACTAAAACTATGAATTGAATGAGTGTACGGGTTAGGTACGAAAAAATTCTAGGTTTTCGTGACTATTTGCGCGCTCATTGCGCAAGTTGTCTTGGACATTGTACTGTTTCGCGTTATGCTGAACACGCTGACAGCGCACCGGACGTCCGCGTAAATGCTGACGCTGCTCACCTGAGTTTTTACCTCGATTTACGCTATATGTGGTGCTATTTTCATTTCTTTTATTATAATTATGATTATAAGTTTTATTGCTGTTATAAAACTGTCTATTGCCCCGGCTTCGAGAACCTCTAAAGCTACCACGGTTATAGTTTTGGTTAGCCCTAAATTGCATAACCTGGTCTTGTGTCTGGACAGACATGGACTGCTCATCTACCGCAGCCGTTATAGCTTCAGATAACGAC
Source organism: Lacanobia wlatinum (assembly GCA_947578705.1). Taxonomy (NCBI): domain Eukaryota; kingdom Metazoa; phylum Arthropoda; class Insecta; order Lepidoptera; family Noctuidae; genus Lacanobia; species Lacanobia wlatinum. The sequence continues at coordinate 17,579,882 of OX388044.1, forward strand.
GCAAACTGTCGTGAGGCAATGATGGTGCTGAGCCGCTTGTCGGTCAACCCATCGCTGAACCGTTTAATTGCAGTTTTTTCATTGAGTGGACGCAAAACCTCATAGGCGTCATGCTTACCGTTTGCCTGAGAAATCGTTAGATTCACATACAACTCCTCGATTTCTGTACCGAATTTTTCTATACTCCTACGGCCTTGAGTAGCATTGAACAATTGTGTTTGTAGAGCTACAGACGACTTTTTCGGTAACAAGCAAATACGAATATCTTCTACCAAACTTCCTATATCTGCGTAATTAGTTTTAAGACGCAATTTTGCACTAGGCGAGAGACGCGTTTTTAACACAAACTGTATTAATTGACTTTTACTGGCATCATTGATGAGCGAACTGTAAAGCAAGATACCATCAATAAGCTGATTTGTCACCTGCTCCTGGCCATTCATCACCGGCAACAGGGAAATTGCAGTTTTAATATCGAATGCGTCAGCCATTTTTGTAACACTATTAGAATATTCTATAAAATCCTTAGAACTAGTTTGACTACTACTATCTACTAAAGAAAGCAAATTCTTTATTTTCTGAAAGTTTGATTCTACCTCCTGTATTAATGTTTGGAAAGCCTCACAAGTTTCTTTGCCTAACTTGCGATCTTTAACTTCTTGGTTCACCTGTGTCAAAATACAATCCAGCTTACTAGATTCTTTTTCTGCTTCTACTAGCTTCTTAAAGGCTAAATCTTGTCTACGCCTTTCTGGACCTAGTTTCACTAAATACTTTCTTAAATATTTTAATTTGGCGTGCAACTCTTGCAATTGTTGGGACATTCCTATTTCCCAAAACTAAATATAAAATAATTTATCATGATCTAATTACAATAACATGAAATATTGTAGAATATTTAAAAAAAAAATATTGTTAGCAGTGCAAAACTTACATTGCAGTAGGTTCGTATTTTACTGACAACGTATTATGTAGGTCACGACGTCTCACGTGGCGTGGATGAATGAACTCCTCAACATTGGACTGGAACTGACTCCCAGCTGCTCCACATCGGACCCGTACAACTTATCTCCCGGCGCCCTGCATATCCTCTCGTCATAAGGCTTGAGCATTCTCCCGGCACCCGGCAGCAACGTTCCTTTTCTTTCTTCTTATTTAATGTTTTCATCTCTTCACACAAATTCTTTATGGTTTCTGGTTCTAATTCTTCTATAATTTTTGTTTTCTTCTTCGCTTTCTTTCTTCCAATTTTCCGTCTTCACAAACTTCTATCAGTAAATATCTTCATGATTTCTTCAACTTCAGGCATATTCGTTTACACGTAAGTTGCAAAATTTTAATTGCTGGCTAAGGGTCGCCATGTATTAGAGTGATGTAGGCAAAATAAAAGAGAACTGTTCAGTTCAACGATTCGTGTAATAATGTCAATAATTAGTGTGTGCAGTTACAAATATAAGGTTAGGCGAGCTGCACACTACAATACCCCGTACTTTGTAAAGGTTCCGCTTAATACCGGATGCAAAATGCGGGGCCACAGCAAACAGCGAAAGAGATGGTGATATGACCTGGATGGCTCTTTAAGAGTCAAAAAGAAGAGGTACAAAATCCTTCAACTGGACAACAGAACAATAAGGCATCATACGACAAAATCTAAAATGCTTCAGAAATTTAACGGGGACGGTGCCTTCTACTGTTGCAACTCACAGGTTTTTATTATGAATTTATGTATGTAGTCATTTCATTATTCATAAAAAAAAAACTGGTCAAGTGCGAGTCAGACTCGCTTACGAAGGGTTGCGTATCTACCCACCGTAACCTTAATTTTATAATTAGTTGTTATAACAACAATAGAAATACACAATCTGTGAATATTGCAACTGTCTACCTATTGCGGTTTTTGAGATGCAGCCCGCTGACAGACAGACGAACGGACGGATAGACGGACGGACGAACGGACGGATGGACTGACAGCGGAGGCTTAGTAATAGAGTTCCGTTTTTTACCCTTTGGATACGGAACCCTAAAAAACGATAATAAAACCATTGCCATTCTATTGCTGTTTATTATTCAAGTATCTGCTTTGTCATTTTTTAGTCTAAGTCGACTTTGGAGTGATCTTTGAAATAAAACAAGTTGTATCGACAGATAATTGCAATGAAATTTGAACTTTATAACATTTAGATATTGAGTTTGTTTTCAAAATTCCGAGTCCAAGTTTGATATCATAAGATGTTAACATTTAACCCTGTCGGTCGGGGTTGCATTTCAAGAATAGTCATGAGGATTACATTATGAATACTTTGTTAAAATAGCATTAATCTAGGACGCATCTATAAAATCTAATTAAAAAATAAGTTTTAGTTAACTTAGCTGTACAACATAAAAGTAATCGAACAAATACTTCAAGCTAAACAAAAAAAAACAACCTTTGTGAGACAAGAATGAATATTAGTTTCAAGCAGTTTTACGTAACGGAGCTGTTTTGCTAAAAACTTTTTTACAAAAAAAAAAATACAGCCGATTACCACATAAAAACACTAAAAAGTATTAAATGACTTTAATTTCGAAAGTCGGTGTATGATACGATTGTTTCTTCGTCTTTTGACACCGAATACCGAAATTAAATTTATATTATACTTTGTAGTGTTTTAATAATATTTTTTTGTAAAAAAAAGCATTTTATTTTTCACTTTTTAGTGGAGATTCTCCACAGCTAAATTGACATTCACATATGCGTACCCCTTCACAGCGTACCGGCGTGATTTTATGTTATGAATCGGTGTAAACAAAAGACAGATGTGAGATTTCAGCAGTTCCGGTCCATTTGCTGTCATTTATCGAGGCGTTCCGTTGCCTATCTCCGAAGTTCTTCATCAAATCTTCACCAAATTTAAATGGAACCACTTCGAGGACGTACTCTTTCAAAAACTACCCAAATCGCTTTAAGTATGCCTATAAAATTTGAAAAGTTCCCTATATTTCTCCAGGATTCCATCATCAGATCCTGACCTGATAATGACGAGACCACCTAGAAAGTCTACCCTTTTAAACAAAAAAAGAATTTTCCAAATTAGTCCTTTGGTCAATTGATCTTCCAGTAATCGGGGAACATACATAAATAAAAAATAGGTTCCGACGAATTGAGAACCTCCTCCTTTTTGAAGTCGGTTAAAAATTCCTTGCGGTTACTTCAAACAGCGGATTATACAATCCAGCTGTGACAAAATATACTAAACTTGGTGATGAATTTCTTAAACCACGAGATTTCCTACATAATATTTGTATTTACGTATATATTTGGCTACATCAAAGCTCGATCCACTACTTATGGCGAGGCCGCAGTATGACAGCCATCTTTAAAAAGTTTTCACGCTATAAGTTCAAACTTGGATAAGTGGCTCAGAAGTCACGTGGTCAATTATTTTGAAATTTTGAAAATGTTTCTCATTATTATATATCAATGTTAATTTTTAACGGTAAAAACACTAACACAAAAAGCCACGTGGATTACAACAATCTTTACTAATATTATGATAATAATAAAATTTCTTTATTAAGGCAGCAAGTCCCAATATTAAAATTACACAAGCTTAAATATAAAACATTTGACAATAACTTAAATACTAAAATTAAATACAATAATCACCAAATTTTCTTGTAAGCTGAAAAGTTTGTTTGTTTGGTTAATGCACTAATTTCAGAAACTGAAGAACTGAAAAATTTGTTTAGTATTGGATAGCCCATTTATCAAGGAAGGTTATAACCTTATAGGCTATATAACATCATGCTACGATCAATAGGAGCAGAGCATTCATGAAAAATGTCACGCAGACAAAGTTGCGCCAGTCAGCTTAATATAACATACTAGTGGACGTCACGCGGTTTCACCCGCGTTGTTCCCGTTCCCGTGGGAGTACGGGGATAAAATATACCTATGTTACTCCCTGATAATGTAGCTATCCATTGCTGAAAGAATTTTTCAAATCGGTCCAGTAGTTTCGGAGCCTATTCATTTCAAACAAACAAACAAACAAATCTTTCCTCTTTATAATATTAGTGTAGAAATAGAAATTACAGAGGGGGCAAATCCCTTCAATTTTAACAACTAGGAGTATGAAAACATTCCACCAGTAATTTTTCGGGAAATCTTAATTTCGCAACTGTGGATTTATTTTTTGAATCCACACGACTACTGCAGGGTTAAAAATTAAAAATAGTTTTATTTTAGTTTTCCTACAATATCAAAGTGATATCAATTTCAGTATCAACGAGTATTTTGGACAGTGCTTTACGCCAATCAGGAGGATATTTATATTTTGAATAAAAGTGATTCAGCAAAAACTGTGCAATTGTCATTCGTAATGTCTAATAACAACTATACCAGTGGACATGGTTCTACTGAAAGAGATATTTGGGAATTATTAGCACAACATTTAGATACTATTGACAAATTCTTGTATACTGTGACATTAGCTACGTGTGTATACGGAGTGATATCATGGTGCATCATAAGGAAGTTTCGTAATTACAGAAACTTTGTGTTTTTCAACGCAGCTTTGACACGCTTTGTACTCTATCCACTGCCTAGGACGACTGTATCCGTGGATGTGCAATGGTGGTTACTTGTAACCACAAACAACTATCCGGTTATATACGTTTTAATGGTATGGCATCACTGGTTATTAGTTATAGTTCATATGTATTACGTTGACTTTGTAAAAGTTTTCAGTGGAAGTACCGAAAGAAGATATTTGAAAAGTGCCATTTTTGCTTGGGGAATTCCTATAATTAATACCGCAATTTCTACTTTTATTCATAGGTATTGCTTTGAGCCATATGATTATTATTTTACTGCAGGATGTTTATGGCTACCTATGGTTATTAACTGTGTCTTATACGTTGTAATTGTTTATTCACTTTGTCGTAGTTTTAACACTAGCGTACGAGAACATATAACTACTAACATCTGGCGTCGTTTATATATAGCTACGTTGATATTTTTTATGTTTGATGTCTCATTAGTATTCAATCACATCATAGAATTGATAGCGCCTTTTCTTCATAAACAATTAGCGGTGCTGGAATCTTTTTTAATTGATATTACTGAGTTAACTTTCGACGTTTTATTGGTTTCTCTGAAGAGTAATCGAAAATGTTGGTACGAATTTTACTTTAAAAAATTAAACCAATGGTCATCAGCGAGGCCTAATACCTACGTGATTCCTGTGCGTCAGGAAAGCACCTGTTCAACGACTCTTCCATAGCCTATCACACTATCAGATATAAAAAAAGTAAATATAGTTGGTTATTACTTTACTTTCGTTCATGCGCTTGTGTCATTAATATTGTTATTACATAATAAGAACTCGTACTCCTTATAAGTTTTATGTAACAAAATTGGCTTAGAAGGCGATTCGGCCGCTGAGTTTCGTCCGATCCGGTCGAAACAGGAATTTCATTATTATTTATTTTTTGACGTGATAAATCGATGAACGCCGGCTGTACACACGAAAAAGTGTTACGTTCCGAGAGCGAGAGCGCGGAACAGGCAATAGAGAGGCACGATCGGACTTAGCGTTTGGCTTGTTTGTTAAGAATTCAATTGTTTTCTTATGACGTTATCACGTAAAACTATCGTCCGTAAACCGACTTAACATTTTTTTGAGTGGTGCTTCGGAATGTCAGAATGAAAAACCTTAGGTAATGTTATATTTTATTTAAGTAAAAGTCAGGTAATATTTGGGAAAAAAAATTACAACGAAAGTTACCCTTTTTATCAATCACGTATAAGAAAGAGACAGCAGTACTTTGTAATGATAGTTTTTGTTTTGTTGTATTTGTGTGTCAGTTTTTGTTTTATCAATGTGCGTGCAACATGCCAAAAGTCGAAAACAAACCGACCCGTGAGAGATCACTCAGTAATATTTATTTTATTTTTCTTTTTTTTTCCTGGCCTGAAAGTAAAATACGTATTATTCATCAAAGTTTCTTACGTTACTTTGCCTCTAAAAAAGGATTCGGCCGAAACACCAATCAAAAATATGAATAATAATGAAATTCCTGTTTCGACCGGACCGGACGAAACTCGGCGACCGAATCGCTTACTAAGTCACAAAATTATGCCATTGCTTGTTTATGGTAATTATAAATAAATAAAATATTGTGTAAATATAAGTTGTCGCAAATTTTGTCGTTTTGATTGTACCATTACTATTATTGTGCAGTGACATAGGAACCTGTTCACAAACAACTTACTGAACGGCTTTGCAGCTACCCCGTTTCCATAGTTCACATCATCACGTTGATGAAGAGCACCGACCCAGACGACGTACCTGCTTTTGTGGCGAAGAAGCTACATAAGTTGCCCCCAGCCACGTTTGACTACGTCGACGGGACCAGGTTGCTGAAGGACATTACAACTCTCAAGGCAAGCCTGGCCGAGGTACTGTCCAAATTGGAGTCGTCGAATAAAATCATTGGTGAACTACGTGCCGAAGTAGTGTTGTTGCGCAATGCTGTTAAAGTAAATAGGTCGCCTGATGCCTCCAACGTGAGCACAAGTCGCGGAGCTAGAATCGCTAGCATTGGCAGATTTGAGTCGGCGAGCTCCACTGCGTCACCCGCTGCTGATATTGCACGCGTTGCAACATGCGCCGCCGCCGTCGCTGACTCGGCACCAGTCGAGGTAGTAACTCGTGTAGGTATGTCGACCCCTAAACGTGCCTACGCTGATATCGTCGCCACGCAAAAACCTGTGTCGCTGACCAGGAAGGGGGATAAGAAGAGTTGCTGTGAACCTGCCGACAGGGGTCCGAAACAGCTAATTACAGGCAAGTGTGACAAGGATGGCTTTGTGAAGGTGGAGCGGAAGAAGAGGAAGAAGCCTCCTAGTCGGAACCAGTGCGGGACCGCGCTGGTAGGACCCAAAACGCTGCGTCCAGCAATACCTTCGACGTTTCTTTATGTGTCCCGACTACATCACACCACGAAGGTGGAGGAGATCGTGGAGTATGTTCGAGCAAAGACCAACTGGATCTTGAGGGTCGAGAAGTTGGAGTCGCGCCACAACACAAATTTCAAGTCGTTCGTGGTGCGAGTACCGACTCATCATATTGAGACCATCCACAAGGAAGAGTTTTGGCCGAAGGGTGTCGTGTATCGGCGATTTCGCGGAAGGCTACGCAACACTCCGCAGCGCAACACGACGCCGTCACTTCATGTACAATAGTTAATTTATATTTTTAAGGTTTGTTTTTATAAATATGTATGATAGTCTGTAAGGTATATATGTTATGGGTCTTTGTTACCTGAATTAAATGATATATTATTATTATAAGGTATTTTATGTCATTTTATGACATTCAGTGGAAATTATTTATCTAGGTTAACACACTAGAATTACTAAAAGTAATCGGTTGTCGATTGTCTGTTCTTGTCCTGTAATATTTCTCGTGTGTGCTTGTTTCTTGTTAAATCGTCATGGAAATAAATCTCTTGTTTAACAGTTGGATAATATTATTTCTTAATAACCTGAATGGTACATACATTAGCAACCAACACTTTATCCACCGAAACCAACTTATCCAAAAGTCACAACAAATATTCAGAATGTTCAGTTTCATATTTTCTACAGAATTGATCGAATTCTTTAATAATTTCTGTAAAAACTAATTTTGAAGTTGATGCCAGATTTCAAGACCGTATTACGTTGTTTGCTTTGATGTCAAATGGTGTAATGCATGAAATGAAGTAAGTAAGTACGTAAGTTTTTATTTCTCAGTATATGGTACATTGTGATCTTACATTAAACATCGTTTCACACACATATTTCTACACCAGCTATGGTAGTACATAGCTGGTGTAGAAATATTAAATAATAAGAAGAACACATGCAAATCAAAAACTATTTTACTAATTTTAATGACAAATTGACTGATATAGATTCATTCATGTTACAGTTATATACAAAAAAAAGTTAACCATAATGTCGAAAATATGAATAATGATGTCAAAAACAAATAAAGCATGTCAAAATAAAAATCACAATGTCAAATTAAAAATTACAATGTCAAAATTAAATTAAATTTTAAAATTAAAAATTAAAATGTCAAAAAGGAAAACGTGAAATTAAAAATTATACATAAAATAGATAATTAATATATTACTTGTATTTATAACTAGTGGACGTCACGTGGTTTCACCCGCGTAGTTCTCGTTCCCGTGGGAGTACGGGGATAAAATATAACCTATGGTACTCCCTGATAATGTAGGTAGCTATCCATTGCTGAAAGAATTTTTCAAATCGGTCCAGTAGTTTCGGAGCCTATTCATTTCAAACAAACAAACAAACAAATCTTTCCTCTTTATAATATTAGTGTAGATGTAGATGTAGATAGTGTAGACTAATTATCGATAAAGTCCATTACTATTGGCTGTTTGAATGTATTTCTGTCGTCTCCGGTTATGCACGCGCAGGGGGGGGGGCAGATACGTGGGAGCCAGTAGTGTATGACAGCTGTCAGGGAGTGAAGACGCGTGCATGAACTAGTGAGCCGATACTTGTGTTATTATATATATTTAAGTATCTAGTTTACATCAGTACACCACATTTGTCATATAGTAACAGATAAACTGCGAGATGATGAGGACTTGAAGAGACAGAGGAGAATGATGGCCGCGAAAAGTAACATGCTTGGTCGGTGTTTCGCTAAATGTACCAAACCAGTTAAAGTCACTCTGTTCTATGCCTACTGTCGGTCGCTGTACACAAGCCACCTATGGTACAAGCACACACAACGCACATAATTACCTTACGTATGCAATATAATAATGCATATTTCGGTTACCGTGGCGATGTAGTGCGTCCGGCATGTTTGCGGAGAACAGAGTAGATGATTTTTATGCTGTATTGCGTAAAGCGAGGGCCTCTTTGTGAGCCGTGCACATGATTCTGAAAATGGAATATTGAGAGCCTAGTATATTGAGAAGCTAGTTATTTCTTTTTATGTAGGCTGTCAATATTCCTGCTAACAATTTTGAATTTGAATATTTAAAATTTAATTTGTTAATTTTCTCATGTATGTAAAATCACAAATTTAATTTTTCGTTCGACATTTAATCTTGATCACCTCTTTTTAATAAGTTTACTAAAATAACTCACCAGTTAAGTTATGTGCCTAATTCAAAGTAATATGGAGGTAGTCGGTAGACTGAATATGATGAGCCAGTTGCGCCTATCGCCGGGATCCACGCGTTTTCACTTTTCCTTTCTTTCTGCGACAGTCATTGCTATTATTAACTATTACTTTAGGTTTTAATGAGAGTTGCCGCGCCTAACGTGACAAATGTACTTATAACGTCAAAAACCCGTCGCCACGTCAACCGGCCCGGTGGCTTGCCATTGGTGGATTGATGCGCCATGTTGACAGTAACACACATTTGTTCGATACACTCTACAGAGATATATAAATATTACTTTTAAATATATTGGTATTTATATTACTGTATTTATTTGCGATTTATTTTTATTTTATCAATATTTTACTAAGTATTATGTTTATTGTATTTACCTTCGTCCGTGTGTCATTGCGGGTGCCAACTGAAAACCAGTACTGGCTGACGCCCAGCAAATGCTGAAATGGTTACCTTTTCGGCTCGGGCACGCTCAGCACAATTGTGTTTTACTTCTAATTTGTCGCTGTGCGTTTGTGTCTGTGCTGAATAAATGTTTTTCTATTATATTATATTTTTTTCTTTTCTTAATTTATAATACGGTATTTTAAATCTTTCTTCCATATGGGTATACTGCCTGGAATAAATGAATTTTATTTGTTTATATTTATTTAGTAATAACAATTAATTTAGATAGCCAAAAAATAATGAAGTAGATAAATATCGAGCCATAGTTCTAAGTTAACTTGTGTAGTTAATTAAAATATGCAACATGATAAAAATGCACTGATTACTAAAAATAGTACAAAGATAAAAAATATATTTGACTAATTAGTTTTTTTGGGTTTCATTATAATTAAAACTAAACCGACTGTTCCAGAAGCCAAACGTGTTTTAGGCAGAGTTTCGTGCCAAGCTGGTCACAAATAGCTAATTCGCAATTAGTCAGCTCGAAAGTAAATCAACCAAAACTGTGCAAGTGACATTCACCATGGCTGACAACGGAACCATCGACCTTGGCTATCCTAAAAGTTTTGATATTTGGGAACTGCTGGCGAGGCATCTGTCAACTATAATCCTCATCGTGCTCGTCCTCACACTAGCTTCGTTGGTATACGGAGTGACATCATGGTGCGTCATAAAGAAGTTCCGAAGTTACAAGAACTTTGTGTTTCTCAACACAATTTTATCAAACTTTTTACTATGTTTGCTGACAACAATCATAGACAACCTACCTATCAAAGTGCAATATTGGTTATACATGAATGGTTTTGTCATGTACTTGTCAACATACTTTTCTACAGCAAACCACCATTGGTTGTTACTTTTAACCCACACGTTTTACGTTGAATTTGTAAAAGTGTTCAATGGAAATATCAAGAGATCTTAAAAGTTGCATGTTTGCTTGGGGAGTTACTTTAATAAATATTGTAATGATTTTTGCTAACACATACTTCCATACCCTATTTACATATGTCCTTGTTGGATGTTTACTGTTACCTTTGATAATAAGTTGTATCTTATATTTTTTAGTTTTATATTCACTTTTTTGTAGTTTTAGAACGAGCACAAAAACAACATGTAACATCTGGCGTCGCTTTTATATTGCCACTTTGATTTTTGTTTTGTGTGATATCTCATTGGTGTCCAATTATGTCGAATTTATAGTACCGTACAATCTCAGAGATAAAGTATCGATACTGATGACATACTATTCTTGTTTAACTATATTAATATTGGACGTTTTGTTGGTAGTTCTTAAGACAAACCGAGAATTATGGCATGAATATTATGCAAACAAATTAAATCAAAAGTCATCAGAAAAACAGAATCTCGATATCATCAAGCCTGAATTGTCGGTCTGAAATTTAAAAAAAAGTTGACATGTATTTGCTTCTAATTATGTTTTTCTTCTGATATTATTAAATTAATATTATTAATTAAATTATTTTTTTAATTTTCTATATCTGATTTGTGACAAAATATAATTATGTAAACATATTTTTGTTTTTTTTTTGTTTCTGATGGTCACGGTCTTAAACTCGATCTCGCCCAATCTTTGCAATAAATCTGGAATACCGAGGAGCTGGTACTAATTTTCTGCTTAAACCACGACATAATTTGAAAAAAAAAAACACTGTTTTTACCAACCTTCTACTGTATGCTCCAAAAACCATAGACTGATTTTTATTTTAGTGTCTGGCGTTGATCCTCAGGGTGAACCCACTATTTTCTGAATCCACACCGCGAAATCAAAAATTCGGATATATTTTAATTCCTTCTCAGAACTTTGGTATGCATGAAGGAGCCTCCTCATGTAACGCATTTTGTTCCATCAGGCACTTACTTGAATCGAGCGCTCAGCACAACCTGGAGAGTCTTACCTAACACCTTTTAAGGTTGGCAAATAATAATGATAATGCTTTATTTAACATACACAGTTACACATTACTTTATATTTAATGGTATGAAATTACACTAACAATGCCCTTATCAAGTTATCAGCGGGTCCCAAACTAGGCGCAGCCTGTGCCTTGGTGACCCAAATAATTCCAAAAACTCCATGTTAGACGTGGCCTGCTAGCGCCTAAATTCTTCCCTTGTGGTGGTAGGGCTACCGCCCGCCTGGATTGCGACCACCTTCTCACCGGAGTCCGGCGTCAAGCAGCCTGCTGTGTTTCGTCGACGCGTGAGAGTACCAGCGCTCAGGGAATTTGAGAGTTGGCAGTTGCGTTGTCCAAGGTTAGTGTCAGCCTATGAGTGAACCTCGCCACGGCAACTCACTCTGGAGGGTAGCGGGATCCGAAGCACGGTCTTGCCGAAAAATCCCGCTGACCGCTGACCCGCTGACCCGCTGACCCGCTGACCGCAGGAACTTGGGGGCCCAAGTAGTATGCCATAGCATAGCATAGTCGGCCTTATAATGTTCCCACTGTTGGGACTCAGGCCTCCTCTCTAGGAGAGGGAATGGGCCGTAATCCACCACGCGGGACCAATGCGGGTTGGTGAATGTCACATGTCTTCGAATTTTTGGTTCTAGGACTTGCCGGTTTCCTCACGATGTTTTCCTTCACCGTTAGTAGCATGCCAGCCACGTGTGAAAGGCTGCCCCGCCTACTCGCGAAATATCCCGAAATGTTCCGCCGTACCAGTTGGCGACTGGAAGAGAGGACCCAGCGGGCATCTTCGGGGCTGTTCGGATGTCCCCATGGTAAATTAAGCTCGTGTGAGCTGCTTAGACAATTGGACTCGCCTCGCTTTCTCTCACGTCTCGGTGCATACCCATATCAGCTTTGAGAAAATATTTTCTGAGACTTCACATCTCGCCGTTGTGGAGAGTCTTGGCGTTTAAAAAGACTCGACCTTCACACTTCCACAGGATGTATTGTCTCATCACCGACAATCGTGGGCGATGCGTCCGGTTTACGGTCAGCAGTGTACGGACTCTCCTATCCAGGGCGTCGAGTTCGGTTTGAATCCATTTGAGTATACCAAAAGAGTACACTAATACCGGCAGAACGCAACAGTTGAAGGCGCGCACCTTATTTCCGCCCGACAAAAGAGTATTCAAAACCTTTTTCAGGCGGCCAAAGAAGCGCTCCTTTAACGATTGCTTTATGTCAGCAACATTAATGCCCAACGCTTCCGACATACCCAAATACTTGTAGGTTTCGGTCGAGTTGAGGGATCTAACCTGTATGGATTCCGGGAGTTGAATTCCCTCAGACTCCATAATCTCCCCTTTCCTTACATGCATGACTGCACATTTGCCCACACCAAATTCCATCCTGATGGCACTACTGACGGTTTCAGTTACCTTTGATAGCTCCACCAGTCGCGAAGTGTTAGGGACAAAGATTTTCAGATCATCCATGTAAAAAATGTGAGATATAGCCTGACCACCTCTTCTCAACCGATAGCCTAGGCCTGAATCCTCTGACAATGTGCTTAGAGGATTCAGAGCTAAGAAAAACCAAAGCGGACTCAAACTGTCGCCCTGAAATATTCCCCGTTAATCCATATAGGTTCATCATTCCACTGAATCGGTCGACATCCTGGATAGCGAAGGACTGTTTTCTATTGCATTAAACATGACTCAAGGAAGGTGCGTAAAATAGTTTTCACTCTCAGGATGGATATAAGAAGTTTATATACCGTCTACAAACAAGTAATTGGTTTACAGTTCATGAGTTCCACGGGACTACCGGTCTTATGGAGTAGGTAGGTAACGCCAGTTGTTACAAACTGTGGTAGCGACCCAGACTCTAAGGATGACTGGAATTGAGGTGCCAGGAGCGCGTGTGAGCTGCTATATCATTTGAGCCAGAAGCTATGCAGTCCGTCCGGGCCCGGAGATTTCCATTTCGGTAACGGACGAACTACTTTGGCTACATCCAATGGGGTGATATTAATTTTTTCCATTTCTAGTATACACGCGCTCGACATCACGCATCCAGCCACCTTCGGTATTACAGACGGGCACCGACCATGCTTCGCCAGAATGTATTCGTGGCGATATCATCCGGGCGGCACACGTCCATCACACTTTGTTCAGGTCGCTCCCAAGCTCTATATACCCACCTCTCATCGCTCTGGAACATGCGATTCTGCGAGTATCGATCAATCCGCCGCTTATACCGCCGAATACGGGTATCCCATGTGTAGTGTCCACGCATCGTATCACTAATAGTAGGTATTTGGCTCGCCTACGCACCACCATGTGCTGCCTGACTGACGGTTGAACACTGACTGACCGTTGACTGACCGTACGTTGTGACGTACGCGCTCGAAAGCAATCATAAGTATATACATACACTACATCCCTTCCTTTTTTTTTATTTGTGTATAAATACTTCCTGTAGTAAGTTTTTTATGGATCTAGGTACTTATAAAAAATATATGTATGTATTTATTACTAAGTATTTATTTCCTTCCAAACACTGTACGTGACACTAGAGGTATTTTACTCCTTTATTATTATTTTTTTTCGGTTAACGACCCGATTATACTATATTGTAATTATATACCAATTATATTTTTTTCAATGATCATGTGAGATAATTGTTTTGATTTTCTTTATTGTATTCAATGTTATATGCCTTGATATTATTATTATCCCTATCTTTCTTCCCTTTTCTCTTTTTAATTTAGTCTTAATTAATCAATCTTATTTATGAAGCAGATGTATCTTTTTGATTCAATTCCTTGGATTTTTTTTTATCATTAAAATCTTTCCACTGACCTTCAATTTCTATAAATGTACGACATTTCTTTTTAATCATTTGTCCTGTTTCATCATTATATACTTCAATATCCCCCAAGAAATTTGCTATCGTTAATCTCTACGGCAATTGTCTAAAATTTCTTTTTACACACAGAGCTATTCCAAATCTTCAGTTAACTGACTTTTCGTTCAGTGTTTTAGCCATTCGACAGTTCTAAACTGGCTGTAATCAATCCTTAAGGTTTGATTCGTGATTCACTAGTATTCGTGATTACCAAGTCCAAGCACCAATGAAGTCATAAAACTCACATTGATTTTAACAAAGAATGTCAAAGACTATTATTCACAGTCTCATAGCTCAGCAAAACACAATTCCTATACTCGCACTTCCCCATGGGAAGAATACCGAGTAAACTCTAATTTGTACCACCAATAGCAACGACACCCTGATACAGACTTCCTCGTCTATATCACTCTGTGATACTGCTACGATATCCTGGTACGCCCGCCGACCCACAGAACTAAGAACCTGTTCACACAAACTAATTTTATGCTTACTCGTCATCTATTTCATAACTTCACAACGTCAATTATTCATATACTTGGCCTTGGGCATCTTCCCGACAATGAGATTTTAAAACATACCAACCGGTAAGTTATGCACATCAGAGTTTACGAAGAGAAGAGAACCTAGGCCTGTCAATGTTTGTGCCTACGTTCATGTGAAGGGGCTACGTTCATGAATTACTCTACGTCAATCTACGGGCATCATGGTCATAACTGCACCGAACAGTTTGAATCAATCAATATTATTTTAAATCTTACTTATATTAACTTACATCTACAGTAAGCAACCCGGTAGTGAAAAATCTATTCAGAAATTGTAATAGCTCAGAATTCTCTGTATCCCTACAGCTTTAATCAATGTCATTAATATCAAGTTACTGTTTATAATCGTTTACTATCGAATTTACGAACTGAATTTAATAACTTGTTATGTAAAAATTCTGTCACTGACACGTTAATATAAAAGCTTAAATCCAATTTTTCACTAAACACGTCTAAGTTGGTACATGACCTTATGGCAACCTTGCCATGCAATATCTCATTCTTTAAGTTCGTACTGAATAAAATGTTAACCAATATCTCACCTGGTGGCAAGCGATGACGTGGTTGAAGATGGAGCACGCTTGCCCAGAAGCAACCCAATCACTCCCGACCTAAAGACTCCCAGTCTGCAACCATCAGGAAACACAGACTCTGGCAGGGAATTACGCTCCTTGAATATTTCTCCAACCATAATCATGTATTTGTTAGAATATGGTAGGTACATTATAGTCTTAAGATTAGTTACTGGTAACCGTTCTTTTATATATTTTTTTCAACTTTTCTTCCTATTATCCTTCTTAATGATTGAGAAGCTGGTTGTACTTTCTCATCGATTGGCACTTCCACTAAAACATCATTGGATTTCGGAAACTGTTTTAGTTTCCATTTGGTCAATTTGTAATCCGATTTTAAGTACACCCATTATCAAAGTGTTACTTTTATCAAGTAAAAGTAACACTTTTTTAAAGCATATTGCCAGGGTTTCTTACACGGGGAATCTTTGGGTCAACTATACCAAAAGATCGCTGGATGACCTACGCGTCCAGTATAATAACATTTTTAGGATGCTGTTGGGACTGCCACGATGGTGCAGCGCTTCTTGTATGTTTGCGCAAAACCGAACCGATGGCTTCCAAGTCAAGGTTGCGGGCGAGTGGCAACAGTATACTAAAAACTGTGGCGGAGAGTATCGACTCTTCGATAATTAAAAGTTTTGTGAGAAGGACTATCACTGACCATTAGATTGGGGTTGTCCTTTTCACAATAATATTTATTCTGTTCTGTCTTCTTCTCTGTTGTATTTTAGCTACTAACACTAGTAATAAGTTATAATATTGTTTACTAACACGCTGGATCATTGTTGTCCGAAAATAAAGAATTATTATTATTATAACTATAGCCATGGCAATTTCTTTCCCAAGTAGATCTCTAGTTCCATCAGAGATGCAAAAAAAGTAAAAAGTTGCATTTTCGGATCTATCTGCTACTTTTATATTTGCGTCAAATGGTCCTGTTAGGTCTTGACCTAACAAGACCATTAGGAAGAACCCCTTGGGTTTTCTTACTTTAAGAACTTTTGTGTGTGATTAAAGTTGGATTTACCTACACGCAGAGTCTACTAACATTTTTTTTTTTTTAACCTTCATTCCACCTATACGACAATCTAGTAAACTGTCATCGTCGATTTTGAACACATATTGTATGTCTTTCGACTCTGTTTGAACTGAAATCTGTCTGCTTATTGTCTAAGCCGTACTAAGAAATTTTTGAAACTTTTCATTTGCCCCTTGTTTGATCAATCAAAAAGAGTGACGTTCTTAATTCTCAATTTGTTTAGGTGTAAAGTATGCGTGGAGTTTGGTGATAGCCACTTCAAAGACATCCACTCCATCAGCAGGTGATATTTGTATCTGGTATATTATTAAACTAGCTGATCCGAGCAACCTCGTCTTCGTCACATTATCCATTAATGCTTTGCTACTATTGGTCGTAGCATGATGTTAGATCCTATAGTCTTCCCCGATAAATAGGCCGTCCAACACTAAAATAGTCCTTCAACTCGAACCAGCAGTTCCCGAGATTAACGCGTTCAACCAAACAAACAAACTCCTCAGCTCTACAATATTAGTATAGACATTTTTAGCAATTCTAGTCCACAAAATGTAGCAGCAAAGCCCGTTACTTGTCACTACCCTTGATGCCAACAGCTTCCAGGTAGATCAAGAGTTCCTACGTCCAGCGTTTTTATCTCGTTCCTACTGATGAAGGTTCCCCCTCACAATCAAATTTGTCAATTTAATGACCAGTATGTACGTAAAAAGTACCACTAGGCACTGCTGACCTATTTTGTCTTTGATAACTAACTGTCAATTTAATGACCAGAAGGTATATTCTGCTGTAATTACTGTCATTCAATGATGACTTGTCAATTTAATGACCAGTAGGTGTATTCTACTGTTATTACTGTCATTCAATGATGACTTGTCAATTTAATGACCAGTAGGTGTATTCTACTGTTATTACTGTCATTCAATGATGTCTTGTCAATTTAATGACCAGTAGGTATGTTCTACTGCTATTACTGTCATTCAATGATGACTTGTCAATTTAATGACCAGTAGGTATGTTCTACTGTAATTACTGTCATTCAATGATGACTTGTCAATTTAATGACCAGTAGGTGTATTCTACTGTTATTACTGTCATTCAATGATGACTTGTCAATTTAATGACCAGTAGGTATGTTCTACTGCAATTACTGTCATTCAATGATGACTTGTCAATTTAATGACCAGTAGGTGTATTCTACTGTTATTACTGTCATTCAATGATGACTTGTCGATTTAATGACCAGTAGGTATAATCTACTGCAATTACTGTCATTCAATTATGACTTGTCAATTTAATGACCAGTAGGTATGTTCTACTGCAATTACTGTCATTCGATGATGACTTGTCAATTTAATGACCAGTAGGTATGTTCTACTGTAATTAAATTTATGCGCTCTTTGATTTATTATTTTAGAACTAATCATGTAGTACAAATCAAATATCTAAGCATGAGGTCCCTGGTTAGACTCCCAGGTCGTTGCCTTTTTCTTTTCGATCTTGTCAATACCAGAAGCATCGAAATAGGTAGTGTTCGTTTCCCACGCTCCCATCTGACTCCAACCGAAGAACGTTCTCCTTCGCAGTCGAACTTCTCCAATGTGAGTTGGGACATGTTAGTGTTATATCGTGAACCAACTAGTTTGTTGTTTTTTCAATATCAATTTTTAAATATAAATTCTGCTTCCTTTTTATAATGCGTCAATTTGATGACCAATAATGCTGTTGAGGATCCTCTGAACATAGTCAAACGGTGTCAATTTAATGACCAGCAATGCTGCTCCAACGTCATAATAAATCAGTATTATTATATCATTATACTGTTATAAAACTTGAAAATAACTTTATTATTTATTTGTCGATTAAATGACCAGGTACTACGCCAGTTTACATGGAATATAAGTAAGTTACTGGGGTATATCCATTTAATTAGGTAACGTCCAGACGGTCAATAATTGTTTTTGAACTTGTCCTAAATAACCACCAATAAATACCACAGTACTTAAATAATACTGCAACCTATCCTTCCGATAAGGCCAAGCATTATATTAAGGTTCAAAATAAGAAAATCATTAAAAATACTCCACGTCTCTGACCACGTTTTTAAGATGTGGTGGTGTTTATTTTTCAGAATTATTGAAATATCCACTAATCACTTTGTTCATTATGGCACATGTAGGTACTTCAACAATTTAGCAATACCTATGAATATTATAATAATTACAAGATCACTGGGTAGGGTAAAACCGGCATTATATTAATGTTTGTCGTAATTTATAACTTACGTAGGTGTAAATAAACAAACACAGTTTAACATTTGTTCTTCAATACCATTATGATTATTCTATAGTCCATTATTACTTTAGTGCGAGATACTAAACAACGAAGAACATTCCTTAAAATGTTATCAGTGTAGCTGAACATTCCAATGAAATGACTTTTTCGTAAGTTAAGCAATAGTCACCACTGTTAAGTAGGTGTAAAGTTTTATAATTTTGAATCATAATGGGTATCTATTTGTTAATTAAAGTAAACTAATGGTTTAAACCATATTTTGGGTAAAGGTAATTATAATAGCTGAGAAATTTAAATGAAAATGTCGCATGTTTTCTTAGTTTGAATAAGTAACATTCATGTACCTAAGTAGCATAAGTAAATTATCTTGCCACTTCGCCAGTCACATATTCTCTTTTTTTTTTATAGTCACTTTACTTACAGTTTTAATTATTTTTTTGTCCTCGTCGCCATATGTAGTATCCACGCATCGTATCACTAATAGTAGGTATTTGGCTCGCCTACGCACCACCACGTGCTGCCTGACTGACGGTTGAACACTGACTGACCGTTGACTGACCGTACGTTGTGACGTACGCGCTCGAAAGCAATCATAAGTATATACATACACTACACCATGCACAAACTTTCTGCTTCAGAAAGTCGTTGCGCTCTGTGACATGGGACGTGTAATGTCGAGGGCTAATATCAGTCCCCGAAAACGCCCGTCTCACAAAGCGCATCACGCGTGGTCGTGTGTTGCCCTCCCTGAAGCAGTATAGTTTGCCAATGAGTGCCCTAGCCTCATCAATACGCCGCTACATACAGCACTGCCAGGCTGGTGCAGCGGGCTTTGGTCGTATAGTTTAGTCACAAATAGGGAACTTGACTTATTATCATTCCATTTATTTAAATTTATATACATACATAATCTGCCTACCCTTTTCCCAAATATATTGGGGTCGGATTCCAAACCATATTTTATCAACACTAATATTATAAAGAGGAAAGATTTGTTTGTTTGAAATGAATAGGCTCCGAAACTACTGGACCGATTTGAAAAATTCTTTCAGCAATGGATAGCTACATTATCAGGAAGTAACATAGGCTATATTTTGTCCCCGTACACCCACGGGAACGAGAACTACGCGGGTGAAACCGCGTGACGTCCACTAGTAGCAGAATATTTTTATATGCATACAATTTATATTTTTAAATATATCTATAAAAAAAAACTTAACTTAACTTTTTAACTTAGAACTTTAATTTTTTCACAGCTTCAAGGAACCATAGACCTGAATATATGGTTTCAATTTCAACTCGATACCTCCTTGCGTTCCCGAGATAAAGGGTCTTGACATGCCTGTATGTTTTATAAGGGTTCCGTTTTTTCTTTTGAGGTACGGAACCCTAAAAAAACAAATTAAAAGGCAGCTTAATCAAAATACTAGTGGGCTACAGTCCATTAGAATTCTGCTTAAATACTCTTTTTTTTGCTGCAATTATCATCTAATTTAATGTAAAAACATTTCATCACAAAACACCACATTAAAGTTTATTATTTTTCCGTTTCATATCATATGTCATTTTGTACTCAAGTTCCATTCCCAATTACCATAACCACAAACATGATCATCACATTTTAATTTTTACTTGTTTACATGGCACACATTTATTTTTAACCGACTTCAAAAAGGAGGAGGTTCTCAAATCGTCGGGACCTTTTTTTATGTATGTTCCCCGATTACTCGAAGATGGCTGATCATCAAGTCAGGATCTGATTATGGGAACCTGGAGAAATAGAGGGAACTCTTCAAATTTTATAGGCACACTTGAAGCGATTTGGGTAGGGTTTGGAAAATAGTTTCTCGGAGCTTCATTTCAATTTGGTGAACATCTGATGAAGACCTTCGGAGATAGGCAACGGAACTCTTCAATAAATGATAGCAAATGGACCGGGAATGCTGAAATCTCATGTCTGTCTATTGTTTACACCTGTTCATAACATAACATCACGCCAGTGCTCTGTGAAGGAGTAAGCACATGTGAACCACTAAAAAGTGGAAAAATTTAACTTCAAAAATTATAAAATAACTCTAATTTCAAAAGTCGGTGCCAAAAAAAAAGCAACCTAAAACACCGATTTAAAAGTTACTTTTTTTTTTCAAGACAATTTAAAAATTGACCTTGACCTCTAGCTAAATGCCCTGAAGCAGGCAGATTGCAAGATGGAAACATACTTCAAAAAAAAGTTACTTTATACTTTGCAGTATTATGGTTTTTGGAAGTCGGTTGTATTTTTTTGTAAATAAGTTTTAATCCTATTCTATCTAATATATAAAATTCTTCCGTTACTGAGTGACTGACAGACATCGCACAGCCGAAACTACTGGTCGTAGGAAGCTGAAATGTGTCATGTAGGTTCCGTAGGGAGTGTAAGTGAGGACTAAGAGAGGATTTCTTGAATTTCCTACGGGAACGGGAAAACGGGTTATGCGCGTACGATGTCGCGGGCAAAAGCTAGTATGCTATAAATTACCATTACTAACAAATATCTACACTATCTACAAGTACTAATATTATAATGAGGTAAAGTGTGTGAGTTTGTGATGTTGTGAGTTTGAGGTTGTAGGGAGTAATCTTTGGGTCTACTGAACCGATTTTGAATTTTTTTTTACCAATAGAAAACCACTTTATTTTTTAGTGTCATAGGCATAAAGATTAACCTGAAAAATACCGCCCCACGAAGTGAGCGCGGTTCAGCTAGTATTTAATAAAACAGTGTTTAGTCTATTAAATTAATTAATTTAGAACATTACATGTACTAAAGAAAAGACGTAGTAATTAAACTGAGAAAACGGTAGAATCTGCGTTTAATTTTTTTCCCCGTCTACACTTCAACTAGCCCCCGTTATGACAGGTTTACTTTAACGACATTTTTAACAAAAATTTTGGACGCAACATATTATTATTATTATTTATTCAATATTAAGTACCATAAGACTCAATATTTGGTACAACATTTTAATAGACGACACAAAAATACAAGACATACAATTAAATGAACTTAAAGTTATTTATCAATTCATTAACATATAGATAAATTGGTCACACAAAAATAAACAAACACAATAGGTAATTATACATTCCTAACCAGCACTGGAACAGCAACATGCCTGCCACAGCAATGCCGGACATTAGGCAGTCCAGCCGGTTGGCGATCATTGCCAGGATATCAATATCACATTAACATTCGCCAGATTTGAACTTCCACTGATTGTATTACTGATAGTGAATCCTAGGTATGCAATGGCCATGATGTGGTAAAATTACGTTTTCTGTATTTTTTAATTAAATAATTGCCTTTTAGAACTTATATTATCCATCGCTTACCATCAGGCGAGATCTGGACTAATGGACTGTAATATAGTAACGTAATATATTAGAAACAAATACATGTACCGACGTAATATATTAGAAACAAATACATGTCAACTTTTTTATTTAAATATCAGGCGTGATGATATCGAGACTCTGATTGTTTGCAATGTTTTGATTTAATTTATTTGCATAAAATTCATGCCATAATTTCCGATTTGTCTTAAGAACTACCAAAAATACGTCCAATATTAAAGAAGTTAAACAAAAATAATATGTGGCCTGAATCGATACTTTTTCTTTGAGATCGGGCGATATTATGACTACGACATAATTGGACACCAATGAGATGTCACACAGTACAAATATCAAAGTGGCTATATACAAGCGACGCCAGACTTTTGAAGCTGTATATGTACTCGTTTTAAATCTACGACAAAGTGAATATACAATTATAATGTATAAGATAAAACTTATTATCAAAGGTAACACTAAAAATCCTACAAATACAAAATTAAATAGGCTTAATGAGTATATATAAGCACAAATTATGATTACAGTATTAATTAAAGTAACTCCCCAAGCAAAGATACAACTTTTAAGATATCTTCTCTTGATATTTCCTTTGAACACTTTGACAAAGTCATTGTAAAACATATGGCTTAGGACTAACAGCCAGTGGTGTCTTGCTGCAGAAAAGTATGTTGAAAAATACATGACAATATCATTCATAAATAACCAAGATTGAACTTCCATGGGTACGTAGACTATGATGGCAGTCAGCGAACATAGCAAAAAGTTTGATAAAATTGTGTTGAGAAACACAAAGTTCTTGTAACATCGAAACTTCTTTATGACGCACCATGATATCACTCCGTATACCAACGAAGCTAGTGTGAAGACAAGCACTATAAGGTTTACAGTTATCAGATGTTCTGCCAATAGTTCCCAAACATCATTAATTTCAGTATAGTCAAGGTCCATGGTATCGTTGTCAGACATGGCGAATGTCAATGTAAGCAGACAAATTGCTAATAAGCTATTTTTGACCAACTTCACTTGGCACTAAATCTGCCACAAAACACGTGAGGCTTCTGAAACAGTCGGTTAAGTAATTATTGTAATGAAATTCTGCAAAATAATAATTAATTGAATATGTTTTATCTTTGAACTATTTATAGCAATCAGTGCATTTTTATCATATTGCGTTTGTTAATTATATTTAAATAAGTTTAATAAAAAATACGGTTGGCTATTTTTATCTACTTCATTATTTTTTCGATATCTAAATTAGTTTTCATTACTAAGTGGAAGTACCATTAAAATGAGTCGACTCATTTCGAGACTCAAGGCATTCCTATTGGACAAATGTCTGTATTCGTTGGATGACGACATTTCCACATTTTATTGTTATTATTTTTTATTTATTAGATAATGTAATGTAATTGAATTTTTAATTTTCAATGTTATTTAATTATTTTCTACAATTTATTAATTAATTTAATTGTACAATTGTTATTGATTGTTAAAGTATTACGTGACTTTTTTAATTTTATAGTATATGATTTCAAACACAATGTGAATTGTTCCTGAAATAAATAAATAAAAAATTATGTAATAGGTATCCTAAAACATTAAAAATGCTGCTCAAAGTAACTGTTGCACGCGGACGAAATCGCGGGCAAAAGCTAGCTTTTTCATTTCTATTTAATTTTTTGTTTGTTTAAGTATCCGCTACCCATATATGCATGTCAGATCGAGCGCCGCAACTTTGAATAAACAAAACAGAGTGGCGGTATGCCACCTCCCATAGAAAAAAGACCGAACCCCTTTGAAAATCAGGTCTTATAAATCGAATAGCGGAGAAACTGCTGCGCAAAATAACCGGTTAGGATCTGTTATATTATCCTAAGTAATTAAGATGGAGGTTAATTTCCTCTTTATGTTTTCTCCCTATGAAAAAGGGTTGCTGAGCCTTTTCGGATACCCCGTCCTTTGTAAGGGTTCCGTTGAACACCGGATGCGAAACGCGGGGCCGCAGCAAAGGGTTAGTCCCGCTATGGTATGGTCCCGGTATGGCACCCTCTTAAAATACCTATCAAAAAGTCCCGCTATGGTACCCATCTTTTAGATCTACGTTAGACAATAGAAGGTACAACTGAAAAGAAAAGTGTATCTATAAATAAATACTTTTAGGAGTGTATCAATAAAACGTCTGTTTGCGATATTAAATCAGTCTTTTATTAATTCAAAATATTTATAAAAAAATATCAAACAGTAAAACGAAATATTAATTGCAATGTAATTTTTAAAATAATCAACAATATTAATTACCAATAATCAACAATAAAAAAAATATAAAAAATCCACATCTCAGAAAAGTATTACTGTAAATATTATAAACTACAAATAAAAACAACATCCAGACATAAATATTAGTTACAAATAATCAACATTGAGAAAAGGCAGTAATTGTAAATTTATATAAACTACAAAAATAATCAACAACCAACTAGACAAATATATTAATTACAAATAATCAACATGGAGAAAAAGGCGCAAATTGTAAACATAAACTACAAAAAATAATCAACATCGAGAAAAAGTATTAAACATTTTAATAGGCTAAAAACAAAATTAAAATAAACTATTTTTTTAAATGTTCTGATCGAAATATTGACTTTGATATGTTAATCAGAAAATCACCAATGAAGATAGCTTTATTTTCGTAACTTTTTGTTAGCTTTTGAATCTGGCGGTCGATTTCTATACTTGTTCTTTTTCTTGAATTTATAGGTGATCTTTTTAGTCGAAAGCTATAACAAAAATCATCAGTTATTTAAGTTAAGCTATATTTTTTTCAGTAACCGTTTTTGTTTGTTTGAAGGCGACAACCAATAATATCTACCAAAATAAATAAAATCAAATCCATTTTCAAATTCTTCTATGTACTCGTATTATGTAAAAAAATATATATCTGCTTTTAAAAATATTATATCTGCTTAAAAATATTGTCTAAAAAATACAACTTACTTGGCTTGTTTTATATCAAAGTGACATGTGTCGTTGCCAATTGTTTGCAGAAACAATAATAAACTGGGATTTTTTCCAATAATTTTGTTGAATCTGCCATTCCATGATTCCGCCAAGTTAGTTGTTCTATGGCGTTCATTATGGCAACACCAAATGAGGTCTGGATATTCAAGCCACTGAGTGACAAAATAGTCATTGAATTTGGTCATAGCTTCATCGTCGAAACTGAAAAAAATACTTATTAAACGTTCGTACTTGTAAAGCAATGAAATTAACAGGTCCTTACTGATATTGTTGTTCTTTACTTTTTTGCCATATAATTAGAGTTAAGTACTCAAACATCATTTTGGAAAGTAACCAAGATATTATACCTATTTTCCATTATATGCAGCCAGCCGTCTTCAATATCTTGTTTTGGCAAAAACGCCAAGCCTATGCATTGCTTAACATGGTTCGAGGACTCTTCGTGTTCCATGAGATTTAAAGATTTCGCTTTTTTGATAACGTTCTTTTGAAAATGTACGTTACATCCATTTATTTTGATATCAGGAAAAATCTTCGCTGCTGCATTTATTACTCCTATTTCATAATCGAAGGTAAATTTCGATGGACGCCATTCAGGCAAAGTTTGTTTAATCAATTCGAAAACTTTTTCATAAGTTTTCCCTTCTTTGTTTTTTAACAGAATATAAAATAATGGTGCTACATTCGTGGATAACTCAGTGCTTCCCATGTCGCCATGAATGACATAAACTTGTTCGAATGGGTTTGGGCAGCCGTCGAAAGTGCCATCACCAAAGTAATGCGTTACACATTTTATATGTTCCTTTACTTCTGTCGAGGAAAATATAATTATTCGATTACAGTCTTCATTACAATAATCAGCCAATACATACTTATTAAATTCTTCTGGTATTATAATTTCTTCCACATTCTTAAATTGTGTTTTTGGTACGTTCAACGACTTATTTCGGTGTCTGTATAATACTGTTTTTAATTTTTTATAGTCAGGAACATTTCCTGTAAGGTGTAACCCTTTGTCTTTTAAGTTACCCATGTGTTTTTCGAAAATTTTCTGTACTGATCCGTAATTTGAATTTACTTCTTTTTTGCACTCACTTATAGCCATTTGAACTTCATTGTCTTCAAAATGTGGCACGCACTGATCACTGTGTTTATAATCTTTAATTATTGTATTATTGGTATTCTCAATAGTTATATATCCACTACATTTAATACTATTTCTCCTATTTACACAATGCCAAGTACTTGAATTTTTATTTTCTCTGCGTTTAATATATTTATGTCCGGCACGTAATAAAGTTTTTCCACCGCGTCGACTGTCAATAATTATTAAATTTACACCACGTGAACTACTTGACCCAGACATTGCAATAGATAAACTAACAAGCTATCCTAATTACTCATATCGCAAAAGTACAGCTGCAAATAGCAAACTAAACCCGGAATAATACTGTCTCTCTCTATTTTCATAAAAACAAAAGGGAAGAGCTAGATACGAATTCGAGGAAGGGCTCGTCTCTATTGTTTTACGAAAAAACCGGTTGGTCAGGTAACTACCTGAAGTGAAACGACAATTACCGAGCGTGATTTGTTTAAAAAATAGTATTAATAAATATTATCTTGCTTAACTATAATAGTTAAGAAAAGATATTTTTTATTAATACTATTTTTTTCTTAACGCATTGTATAACTTTTCTTTACAACAGTACCAAAAACTGAAGGGTACCATAGCGGGACTTTTTGATAGGTATTTTAAGAGGGTGCCATACCGGGACCATACCATAGCGGGACTAACCGGCAGCAAACAGCGAGAGATTAAAAAAAATACGCGGTCGAATTGAGAACCTCCTCCTTTTTTTGAAGTCGGTTAAACTTAAACCCTTACAGTAAGCCCTTTCATTTGTTATGTCACACGAAACAGTTTGATAAACTTTCAAGCGGTTTTGCATAACGGAGCTGTTTTGTTAAAATGACTTGCGGTTACATCAAACAGTGGATTATACAATCCATCTAAGACACATACAACACTTGGGATGAAAATCTTAAACCACTAGATATCTCGTAGCTTAAGCTTTTGATGTCGCCAAAAATATACATACAACGTGTAACAGAATAAACGCAATACCTCTTTGTGTCATTGTACTCATCATTGTGAACAACTTTTACCATGTATGGGACCAAACCCATAATCGCAAAAAAAATCAGCTGTTCAGAACATTTCGTCGAGTTCAGCGTACATTGTTGGTACTTTTGGCGACATCAAAAGCTCGATTATGACAAGGCCGTAGTATCATAGTCATTTCTAAAAAGTTTTCACGTTCAGAATTGGATATGTGGCTCAAAGAAGGCACGTGGTCAAAAATTTATTTTATAATAATTTTGATAAAGTTTATCACTAACCGAATGTGAGTTTTCGAAATCTCTAGGTCAATGTTGATTTTGTTCGACTAAAACACTAACACACTGTTCTAAAATGGTTTTATAATAAATTATGGTTGCAATGGAATTTGAGTTTTATCGTTTACTTTATCATTTACTGAGTTTATTATTCCATGACTATGTAAAATTCTAAATTTAAGTTTGAAACATGATTTTTATACGTAGACATTTAACCCTGCAGTGGTCACGCTACTCCAGTTTTGGAGTTCCCAACATCCGTGAAAACAGAACCCAAGTACATTAATTCTTTAAGCTGTCTAATTAAATGGTATTAAGAGAGTTAAAGCACGCTATACAGCCCTTATTTATTTATTTATTTTTTACTTATACCATCGGTTTGGGCACAAATTACTCAGCCTTAAGTTCACGAAACGTACACAGTAGTAGAATACTAGCACTTTAATGCTATTTTAAGAGAACAAGTGGTCTCATAACTGATCAACGGCACTATATAAGATTCCGTGTGGTTCTTCATACAGACAAAAGAGTAATAAAAAGTAACGTGTGAACAATTATACAGCCTCTGTAGTAAATTATCGCTTACAAGCGTATCCTAAAAACCATAAGTGGCCTTTTTTCTCCAAATTATCACTTGAGTACCACATTTTGTAAGTACTTAATATTTTATTTTTAAGAATACGCGCAAACTTAATACGTACACGTCGTATTACTCGTGATTCGAGTGTCTATGACAGCCATTTTTAATGTGATGTATTAATATTACTGGTACGTATTCTGTGTTTCCATTGTGTTAATATTATGGGTAATGTGAATTTACTGTAAAGTATATACATATTTATAGTTAGAATTTTCACGCGCTTCAGGAATAACGCCTTGCCTTTTTGATTTTTTTTGCGATTATGGGTTTGGTCCCATACATGGTAAAAGTTGTTCATAATGATGAGTACAATGACCCCTAAAGAGGTATTGCGTTAATTCTGTTACACGTTGTATGTATATTTTTGGCGACATCAAAAGCTTAAGCTACGAGATATCTAGTGGTTTAAGATTTTCATCCCAAGTGTTGTATGTGTCTTAGATGGATTGTATAATCCACTGTTTGATGTAACCGCAAGTCATTTTAACAAAACAGCTCCGTTATGCAAAACCGCTTGAAAGTTTATCAAACTGTTTCGTGTGACATAACAAATGAAAGGGCTTACTGTAAGGGTTTAAGTTTAACCGACTTCAAAAAAAGGAGGAGGTTCTCAATTCGACCGCGTATTTTTTTTAATCTCTCGCTGTTTGCTGCGGCCCCGCGTTTCGCATCCGGTGTTCAACGGAACCCTTACAAAGGACGGGGTATCCGAAAAGGCTTAGCAACCCATTTTCATAGAGAGAAAACATAAAGAGGAAATTAACCTCCATCTTAATTACGTAGGATAATATAACATATCCTAACCGATTATTTTGCGCAGCAGTTTCTCCGCTATTCGCTTCGCTATTATTTATAAGACCTGATTTTCAAAGGGGTTCGATCTTTTTTCTATGGGAGGTGGCATACCGCCACTCTGTTTTTTTTATTCAAAGTTGCGGCGCTCGATCTGACATGCATATATGGGTAACGGATACTTAAACAAACAAAAAATTAAATAGAAATGAAAAAGCTAGCTTTTGCCCGCGATTTCGTCCGCGTGCAACAGTTACTTTGAGCAGCATTTTTAATTGTTTAGGATACCTATTACATAATTTTTTATTTATTTATTTCAGGAACAATTCACATTGTGTTTGAAATCATATTCTATAAAATTAAAAAAGTCACGTAAGACTTTAACATTCAATAACAATTGTACAATTAATTTATTAATTAGTTTATTAATTATAGATAATAATTAAATAACATTGAAAATTAAAAATTCAATTACATTACATTATCTAATAAAAAATAAAAAATAATAACAATAAAATGTGGAAATGTCGTCATCCAACGAATACAGACATTTGTCCAATAGGAATGCCTTGAGTCTCGAAATGAGTCGACTCATTTTAATGGTACTTCCACTTAGTAATGAAAACTAATTTAGATATCGAAAAAATAATGAAGTAGATAAAAATAGCCAACCGTATTTTTTATTAAACTTATTTAAATATAATTAACAAACGCAATATGATAAAAATGCACTGATTGCTATAAATAGTTCAAAGATAAAACATATTTAATTAATTATTATTTTGTAGAATTTCATTACAATAATTACTTAACCGACTGTTTCAGAAGCCTCACGTGTTTTGTGGCAGATTTAGTGCCAAGTGAAGTTGGTCAAAAATAGCTTATTAGCAATTTGTCTGCTTAAATTGACATTCGCCATGTCTGACAACGATACCATGGATCTTGAATATACTGAAATTAATGATGATTGGGAACTATTGGCAGAACATCTGATAACTGTAAACCTCATAGTGCTTGTCCTCACACTAGCTTCGTTGGTATACGGAGTGATATCATGGTGCGTCATAAAGAAGTTTCGATGTTACAAGAACTTTGTGTTTCTCAACACAATTTTATCAAACTTTTTGCTATGTTCGCTGACTGCCAGCATAGTCTACGTACCCACGGAAGTTCAATCTTGGTTATTTATGAATAATATTGTCAGGTATTTTTCAACATACTTTTCTGCAGCAAGACACCACTGGCTGTTAGTTCTAAGCCATATGTTTTACAATGACTTTGTCAAAGTGTTTAAAGGAAATATCAAGAGAAGATATCTTAAAAGTTGTATCTTTGCTTGGGGAGTTACTTTAATTAATACTGTAATCATAATTTGTGTTCATATATACTCATTAAGCCTATTTTATTTTGTATTTGTAGGATTTTTAGTGTTACCTTTGATGGTAAGTTTTATCTTATACATTATAATTGTATATTCACTTTGTCGTAGATTTAAAACGAGTACATATACAGCTTCAAAAGTCTGGCGTCGCTTGTATATAGCCACTTTGATATTTGTACTGTGTGACATCTCATTGGTGTCCAATTATGTCGTAGTCATAATAGCGCCCGATCTCAAAGAAAAAGTATCGATTCTGGCCACATATTATTTTTGTTTAACTTCTTTAATATTGGACGTATTTTTGGTAGTTCTTAAGACAAATCGGAAATTATGGCATGAATTTTATGCAAATAAATTAAATCAAAACATTGCAAACAATCAGAGTCTCGATATCATCACGCCTGATATTTAAATAAAAAAGTTGACATGTATTTGTTTCTAATATATTACGTCGTATATTACGTTACTATATTACAGTCCATTAGTCCAGATCTCGCCTGATGGTAAGCGATGGATAATATAAGTTCGAAAAGACAATTATTGCTATCTGTTAAATAACACCCAAAATTCAGAAAACGTAATTTTAACACATCATGGCGATTGCATACATAGGATTTACTAACAGAAATACAACCAGTGGAAGTTCAAATCTGGCGAATGTTAATGTGATATTGATATCCTGGCAATGATCGCCAACCGGCTGGATTGCCTAATGTCCGGCATTGCTGTGGCAGGCATGTTGCTGTTCCAGTGCTGGTTAGGAATTTATAATTACCCATTGTGTTTGTTTATTTTTGTGTGACCAATTTATCTATTTGTTAATGAATTGATTAATAACTTTAAGTTCATTTAATTGTATGTCTTGTATTTTTGTGTCGTCTATTAAAATTTTGTACCAAATATTGAGTCTTATGGTACTTAATATTGAATAAATAATAATAAGTTGCGTCCAAAATTTTTGTTAAAAAAGTCGTTAAAGTAAACCTGTCATAACGGGGGCTAGTTGAAGTGTAGACAGGGTAAAAAAAATTAAACGCAGATTCTTCCGTTTTCTCAGTTTAATTACTACGTCTTTTCTTTAGTACATGTAATGTTCTAAATTAATTTATTTAATAGACTAAACACTGTTTTATTAAATACTAGCTGAACCGCGCTCACTTCGTTGGGCGGTATTTTTCAGGTTAATCTTTATGCCTATGACACTAAAAAATACACACTAAAAAGGAGTGTTTAATGAGTTCACATGTATGCGGTTCTTTAATAGTTCACGTGAATATACCCTTTTGGATATTTGAGCTTGCTACATTTTAGAGATCCGCATTGAAAATGTATGGTTTGTTTGAATACCCAAGTTTTCAATTTTTATTTTTTATATTGAGCTATATGCCCCACGAAGAAAGATGTTCAGTAGGTATGACAAGGTGTAAGAGACTCGAAGTTTACCTTTCGCTATATGATTTAAAACTAAAAACTATAAAACATTCATTAAGTTGTTTTATTCTATTTGGCGTATGTTAAAGAAAACCATGTTCACATAATTACTCAGCTCAGAGGATAACAATGTAGTAATCGTGAACAAATAAACAGCTGCCAGTGTTACGAGCTATCAATAGTGGTGCGTTATACCTTACACGTACATGTGAACTCATTAGACGCTCCTTTACAGAATAATATAAAAGCTGATTAACATTTCACAAACTAGACCCGCTTACACCAACTAGCTGAATAACGCTCCATAAAAGGTTCTATATATATTTTGGCTGCATTAATATTCACATGTGTTGTATTAAAATGCCAGCAATATACTATCGTACATGTGGACCTTTAAACAGCCCGTGCCGTATTTTTTGCCTCCTAAAATGCTCTTGTTCAGCTTTTAAAATTAAAGCTGACGAGGAGATTAACGTTGTCTTATTACAACACCAATAGTAACTTAATAGGCCAATTTTACACTCCTATACATGCTTTATACATGCATAAGTGAATATGTTCGTTTAAATACAGCCGATGAACTAGATGCTACTATTGAACTAGATGTGAACTATTATAGAGAAAAAAATGCTACTTGGGAACCCTTAAAGAATCACTCGTGTTTCTGGCTGTATGTTTGTCCGTTTGTCACAGCCAATTTTCTCCCAACTGATATCAAACGAAAAAGGCGTATTGTGAAGGTCCAAAACTATGTTTCTCATAGTTTTGAAATAAACAGTTTTGTAGTTATTCAGCGGCGGCTAATTTGGGTAACATGCTTACAGACCTGAACCAGGCGAGCCTCGAGTTTGGGCTTAGGATGAACATGTCAAAGACCAAACTCATGACGGACCGCACTTAAAAAAGACTGAGTATTGAGAGTGACGAGATTGCAAATATCCAAGATTATATCTTATCTGGGCCAAATAGTCTCCTTCCAGGCGCGACAAGACAAAGAAGTTGTTTGACGCACTGAGAGCGCCTGAAGGAGTCAATGAAATATCTTCTAAAAGGAGATCTCCCACTATGTCTCCAACGGAGTAGATGACTAAAAAAATATAGATATAAGTCCGTCAGCTATATTTTCAAAAAATTCTGGACACGTATTTTTTTTTTGACGTAAACACAAAAATGAAGGCGACGACGATATACAGTGCGTAGAAAACTCGTGTGGCGTCACATTTAAATAAACTTTACCTAAACGTGACGTCACAATTTTTATTGATTAGATAATGCAAAAAATACGTGTCGATTTTCGATACTCTGACGGACTAAATAGAATCATAATAAAATTTTTACTCAGGAACCATCCCTTTTGTGGACGCGTATATTCTTTGACTCTTCAGCAGAGGTCCAGAGGTTCAGAGAGCTCGAGGTTTGTAAGCGAGCCATGGAGCGTAGTATCCGGGAACACATCGCGGCGAACCAAGGCAAAGATGGCGGGGACTCCTAACGAAATGACCGGCCCGACATCGGACAGAGTTCTGAGGATAAGAAAGAGGGAGGCCTTCGCCCAACAATGGGTCAAAATAGTCTATATATATAGATGTTTTTCAAGAAATTAGATAAAAAATTACCGTACCCCCTTATCTTCAAAATGAATCAGCCTAAAATGATGAAAATGTTAATATACTTTTTACCTGAATATTCCAGGAAAACTTACAAGTAGTTTTACAGAAACATGTAACAAAAATGAAATTTGCTCAACCCTTTCCTCGCGAGTCCAACTCGTACTTGGCCGATATTTATATTTTAATTTTAAGTAACCGCATTACGTCTTCTCCATCTTTTCATGTCGAATAACTCATGGCCAATTTTGTCCGACCAGCCTTGAGCAACCTGCACAGCACCGCACCGCATTACTAAGTTTGTTGGAAAAGGTTAGCTTAAAGTTGAATTGAATACTATGTTAGTAAGAATCACAGTTTTCTTTTATTTATTTTTTCGACTTAAAGCGACGGGAATTTATGAAAAAAATAAACATTTCTGATACATTTTTGTAGCACACGCGGTAATTAAAATTAGAAAATAGCTTTTAAAACTAGAAAAGTCAAAGCTTTTGTTTTTAGTTGTTCGGAAATACGACATTTGGCAAGCATTTATTATTTTACATGTCGTCTAAAGGGTTAATTGAAAACAGTCAAATATTGAACAGGTTTTACCTACACCAATATCGAACTTCTATGATGTCAGTATCGGTATCAACGCCCGTCTTAAAACAGTGCTTTACGCCAAGTTTAAATAATCACATTGGCATTTTTAAATAAAATGTGAATCACCAAAAACTGTGTAAGTGATATTCGCTATGTCTAATAAAAAAAAAATGTCAGTGAACATACTCATAACTCTACTGAGGATAGTGCTTGGGAATTATTAGAAAATCGTCTATACACTATTGAACAAGCCGTGTATGCTGTGACAATAGCTACGTGTGTGTATATATTGACATCATGGTACATCATAAAGAAGTTTCGTAATTATAGAAACCATGTGTTTATCAATGCTGGTTTAGAAAACTGTGTCATCTATGCATTGCCTAAGACCACAGTATCCATGGATGTGCAATGGTGGTTACTTGTAATCACAAAAAACTATTCGTTGTAATACTTTTTAATGGCATGGCATCACTAGTTGTTACTTATGATGACTCATATGTATTACGTTGACTTTGTAAAAAAATTCAGTGGAAATACAAAAGGAGATATTTAAAAAGTGTAATTTTTGCTTGGGGAATTCCTTTTATTAATACCGCAATATCTACTTTGACATATTATGTATTGCTTTGAGCCGTATGATTATTATTTTACTGCGGATTTTTTATGGTTACCTTTGGTAGCTGTATTTTATATGTAGAAATTGGTTATTCACTTTGTCGTAGTTTCAATATAAGTACACAAGTTCATTTAACGACTAATATCTGGCGTCGTTTGTGTACTTTGATATTTGTTATATGTGGTGTCTCATTAGCATTCAGTCATATCATAGAAATGATAGCGCCGTTTCTTCAAGAAAAAATAGTGGTTCTGGAATCTTTATTTATTGACATTACGTCATTAATATTGGACGTTTTGTTGGTTGTTCTGAAGAGTGATCGAAAATGTTGGTATGAATTTTACGTAAAAAAATTAAATCAATTGTCATCAACCAGCCCTAGTGCCTTTGTAATTCCTAAGCGTCAGGGAAGCTACATTCCTACAGCTCCTCTATAGCCTCTTCCAGAAATAAAAAAATAAGATATAGTTAGTAGTAGTGCTATGATGTTACATTCTTTTATACACTTGTGTCAATAATATTATGTAAAAACAAAATTAGGTCATAGCTTGTTTATGGTGAAAATAAAAAAAATATTATGTAAATATAAGTTGCCGCTTTTTTTTTTTTTTTTGTTCCATTACTATTGTTGTGCAGTGAGATAAGGGAAGATTCACCTAGCTTGCCCTTTTGAAGGAAGTTCGTTTATATACAGAATCGATCTTTGTTCGTTCGGTTCGTTGTTGAACCGTTTTTAATTAATAAATAGTAACTTACTCAACGGCTTTGTATCTTGTTTGTGTTTGTGTGATTTAATTACATTACTGATTCTTTCGAAAATTTTTGTGGGTTCAATATAATTTATCTATAATAACTAGAGATCGGATTATTATATTGAAGCGGTTTTTTAGTTTATTTTACTAACAATAAAATCCTAGTATTTCAGGATTTATTACTAATCGTTAATAAAAAATAAACATAAATTAATACAGTAGAATCCGCTTAATACGGAAAATGTTTTCATACTTTTTTCTGGCACTAAAAGTAGGGAAAAGCAATGTCATGTCAACTGTCATTTATGTCAAATCGAGTTTATTACATCTCTCGGAGTGTACATTTTTTGTAGTTCTCGAAATTGCGAGAGTTTTTCGATAAGAAAGGGCTAACCATCATAAACTTTAGATAAATATGCATCCGAAAATCCGATCTCTAGTGATAACATTAGAATAACTGCATGTATTTGTATTTGGGTTTCAAATGTCTGTACTTGTTCTGCAATATTCTTGAGGGCCAATTCTACCAATCTTTAAGCAACGTGCAACATTTGCATGCGTATCTCATTTGCAATCTGCGAAAAGGTAGAGAAAGAAAGAGGTGTTTTTGATGGATTTCTTCTAAGATACGAATGCGAACGTTGTTTTAAAAGTTAGTGAAAGTGGCCTTCAGGTGTGTGCTTGTTTCTTGAAAATCCTCATGGGAAAAAAAATTCTCGCGCTGTTGAACGGTTGGCCGATTATTTCTTCATGTCCTGGAAAATAGATTATATTATCAGTACCTAAACGCTGCTATATTATTATATGTGGTTTTACAAATGTTCAATTTATAAATATCAGTACTTAAAATCTTGTTTCTTCAAATTACCATCAAAAGGATGTGTAGACGAATACATAATTTAATAAAAATACATCTTATTTCTTATTTTAAGTTATTCATCTGTGATTTATTTTAAACAACAGGTTATTTTTTACTCATAGATTTAATTTGGGTGAATAAGTGCCAGACATGATAGTTTGGATTAAAAATGAATTCGATACTTAAAGGTCTACTCCTACTTTTTTCGGTGACATAAACTGCAACACTGATTTATTCTCAGTATTGTTATAAAATCAATCTTACTTGCTAATTTACTGTGGTACCTAATGAACTTTTGAAAGCCGGTCTTTTGAAAACCAACAAATAATAAAGGCAGCTTCTTACTATGAGTTTGCAAAATATACAACTTGATCCTGCTTTAACTCAGTAATACATTGTGGACGAATAAGTAAATCTCATCAAACTAGATAGTTAATTCGTACGAGTAACCCTTATCCCTTGAATGGGTTTCAGTGGATGTACCGCAAAATAGGAGAACCTGTAATAGAACTATAAGAATTGGTTTACCGATTCATGGTGAATCTTGCTTGGTTTTTTAGAAGTCTAACAAGATATTAAAGGTAATCGACTGCTAACCAACTAAACGTTCGAATTCATAAGCGTAGTGTTGTCCTGCAGCGGCGACCTCTCACGTCCGGCCCTGGTTCAATCCAGGGTCCAGAGCGAGGAGGCATGGGAAACGGACACCTCCTTGTGCGAAGCAGAAATTGCCAGTGAAGGACGAAGCCGACCGCGTGAGATAAAGGAAAACTTCACATCCCAGCCGCCGC
The DNA here is from genome assembly GCA_947578705.1 of Lacanobia wlatinum. Classification (NCBI taxonomy): domain Eukaryota; kingdom Metazoa; phylum Arthropoda; class Insecta; order Lepidoptera; family Noctuidae; genus Lacanobia; species Lacanobia wlatinum. The sequence continues at coordinate 17,617,057 of OX388044.1, forward strand.
AACAGAAAAAGACGTCCCGGGCGTCGGGAGTTGCAGGGCGATTCCCGGCCACCGTAGGCGCGGGCCTACGGACTGCGAGGGTTGGGTGGCTCGCCGTCTAATCAGAACCAGGCGGTCGATGTCAAAGTGATGACTTGGGTGAAGCGATCACGAAATGAGCCGTCATTCCATCTTGTTTGTATGGTTTGACAGCTCACTTGTTCATTTCGTTTAAGTTTTCACTTCCACATGATTACTGAATCGCACTGCAGGTCCGGGTCGAGGGCGGGTTGAGGTCGACGCGCGCCTCAAAGAGATGTCAGCATAGTAGACGGGGCCTGCTAGGGCCCAGTGTCTGCCAGAGTTGCGGAATTTGTTTATTTTCTCCGAGCGAGTAACGGGTAAGATTCTTGTTCAACCAAATAATATAATGTGGACGGGGATGTTAACCCCTTTTAAAGCCAATATCTTGAGCATGGTGTTATACTGTGTATTTAACAAGGAGCGATTGCTTATCTGACTTCCATAACCAGAGGATACTACAATACCGATTTGTAAGATTTTTTTTCCTGACATTTTTTTCTTGACATTTATCAAACTGACATTTCGCAACAACGTGCATGATGACCTTATGTGTCATTAATTAATATTTTGTAAATAGTGAGTTAATTGATACCTACTCAGCATCGTTCTTTTGTTTGCCGTGCCTTAACAGGGTTCATGCGCAAAACGAGACAATAAATCAAATTGTAAAGTGTGTTGTGTGCATGAGAGCAAATAAATAAATAAGACTAGTGTCAGATGGTGTCTTAATGGTCTTATTTGTAATTTTAAATTCTATGCATAGTAGTTCCGCTCAAACACAATAGTAATCTATAGACGTTGCAAAGTAGCTGCAAATAAGATGGCGCGAGACACTACGCTCAACTTTAAGTAGGTACTAGAAACTTAGAACCATTTCCATGTGTATAGTTCTTCGAGAAAAACGTATTTTACAATTTCAATTTGTAGTGCCACATAACTTTATAATAGACATTAGATAGAAGAGGACACAGGGACACCCTAAGGATGTTACGGAGCTTCGACCCCGACTCCTATAAGTTGGAACTTTGATTCGATTCCGACTACGACTATATCGGATGTTTTAAGCGGAGGTCGTAGCATAGCGGTTAGTGTGTACGAATACGAACAGGTGTATGCATGTCGTGTGGGGAATCCCGCTCGTCACTTTTTCACCACACTAAGCACACCTCTCTTCTGCTACCACATCCGAATCCACTTCCGACTTACGACTCCGGTTCCGACTCCGATAAATCAAATTCTGCAATACCGATTTCGATTCCGAAAAAATACCATCTCCGTATCCCTGGTACACGTCTCTTAATGATCTCTTTACTAGCAGCTAAGCATCTTTAAACAGGATTCCGTCTAGTAGTACTATAAGCTTCCCAAGTAACCAATGGCTTTATAAATCAAGTTTGAAGGATCGCAACTCTTAAATAATCTGACTAATTATAGTATGGATAACTCATTACTGTTGACTACTTGTACACTTATTGTAAACGTTTTATTTGAATAAATTATTATTATTATTATTACTAATCAAATTAATAAAATTAAGCCATTTGAAATAAAATATGTCATATAATATTTTTGATTTTCATTATAATATAATTTATAGCCGATGTATGCGAGACGTACAGAACCGGTTGTTAAAATATAATAATAAAAAAATGACAATTATGAAATTGGCACGCGCGGCCGCAAAAACCCGGATTGAGCTTTAAATTTTAAAATAAGTTCTTCTGTAATTTATGTATTTATGTCAATTATGGTTTTTCCCGAGGAGTCTCCATATAATATAATAAATTATTACTGTACACACATATTAAGTACCTATTGTTTAAAAAAAATTTTTTGGTGGTGCGGTTTTTTTCGAATTAATGCTCTATCAAAGTCGTTTTTTTCGGACGAAGCATTATATTTTTGTAAACTATAACTATTTGTGATTCAAACAAAACTGTGCAAGTGGCATTCGCCATGTCTACTAACGATACCAGTGAATAGGGTTTAACCTCAAGAAATGATATTTGGGACCTGATTTTAGATCAATAAAATTGTTCACATTTGGCTTAATTGTGTAAGTGCTGACACTGGCTTTTTGGTATACGACGTGGTATTATGTTTTTTTTACTTGAAATGGGTTTGCTCTTGACTCTGATCTAGGTCATAGGTGACAGAGACAAAGTCAATAATGGAGTGAACTTATACAAAAGAAGCCTGTTCACTCTGATGCACCATAAAGAAGTGTCATTCTTCTATGTGATAATCAACACAATTTTATAAAACTTTTACTCTAGTTACAGCGTGTCATTATAGCCTACATACCCATCGATAATTACTTACGTTATGAAAATTGTTTGGACTAAACACTAACGTTCTTTTTTTTATTATTTGCAAGGCATCACTGGGTGTTGGTTATATCTATAAGCTATGCCTATGTTATACCTGAATTAGTGAGAATTTCCCATGGAAATGTCAAACGGAGTGTTTCTAAAAAGTAGCATCTTTGCCTGGGAGGCTACCTTCATAAGGACTAAAAAAATAAATATGTGCCGATATTTATTCTATTGGCCTATATAATTTTATTAATTATTTAAAAGGAAATAAAAGGATGTGTATTTTTTCTTTTGATATTTAACTGTAGGTAGGATTTTTTATTTGTTTGATCGCGCTATTCTCAGGAAATACTGGATCGACTTGAAAAATTCAAGAAGCGGTCATAACTCATTTGTCGAGAAAGACTATAGGCAATATAACATTACACTCCGACAAATAGGAGCAGTGCATTAATGAGAAATGTGACGCAGACGAAGTTGCGCGGATCAGCTAGTACATTGTAATTGTTTATTTACATTATCGTAGTTTCGAAACGAGCACACAAACACCAGCTAACATCTGGCGTCGCTTTTACATAGCCACTTTGATATTTATATTGTGTGTTGTCTCATAACTGTAAAATTTTGTCATCAGTATAATTGCACCATTTCTCATCAAAAAAATTAACGACAGTAGCGATATTATTTGCACTTAAAATACAAAAAAAATCTCCTAACTATAATATGGCGTCAAAAAATTCGACCGCATCGCAGTCGACTGGAAGTGAGCCCAAAAGAATGACGGCATTGCCACGTTGTATGGCAATGCTTATCCTCTGTCCGAGGTAAAAGCCAGCCCTTGGGTTGCGCGAAGTGTCAACTAAACGTTTAGCTAGTTCTTTAAATAAAACGTGTGCACTTGGGCCCCACAGTCCAAGAGTTTCAACCCCAAACGGCTCAAAAATATAATTACCTACAAGGCTACTATATTTCCGCCGTTTGAGGTTCTCAGCAGTCGCAGCGGCAGAACCAGCACAGCACGACAAGCTAGGAAGATGGGATGGCGAAAGAGTATCGACACAAGTAGCGTCCCACACTAAAGGCCTACCCATCTTCCAAGGAAATGAAGACATACCGTCCGGTCGCTTGCCATCGTGCCATGTTCGACGACGGTAGTGCGTGAAGCCAGAGGCCCGACTCCCACTCACCCACAGCCAGCAGGCGCGCTCGCTCCGCAGAAGTAGCAGCAGAGGCAATTAGGTTCTTCTGAACTTCTCTGCAGAGCGGCTCATTCCACCGTCTCTGGTATGATGGGTTGTCGGGTAAATTTTCATTCGGGCAAGTGAGTCTCCTGGCAGTTATAGCCTCGGTGATGCACGGCACATCAAAATCAATCAATGTGGAAGCTAGGATATTCCTGACTAATTTTTCAGTGCCGTGAAGCGAGGATATAAAAGCCGGTAAACTAATACTGGTAATTTTGCGGACGCCAAGGCCTCCCATACGGATGGGAAGAGAAGCTTGAGCCCAAAGTCGGTCGTCCATGGCCACATTTAAAATTTTAGAGAGTGTATGCAAAAAAATATAAAAGAAAAAAGTGGTCAGCCATTCTGACGTCAGGTTGGCTGACCACTTCTAAGTTCTCATAGTTTTAGCGTTGTATTAACCGCGTTGTTAATATAAATATTTAGTACCTTTATGCTACCTTAACATATATTTTTACACAATTTTAAGAAGCTCCTATAAAAAGGTATTGATAAAAGCCATTAAAAGGCCTGTACAAAAATTATTTAACTCTTTCGATCTTCTCAAAATAATTTCTGACAATATGCAGGCGCTTAGTGACTTATGAATAACTAGTTCCAGGATATTCATGGTAAAGTTTTATCTATATTAATATTACAAAGCTGAAGAGTTGGTTTTTGTTTGTTTGGTGGAAAATATCTCAGGAACTATTGATTCGAATGGAACAAATCATATAGTGTTGGGTAGCACATTTATCCCGCTACGACCAATAGGAGCGGAGCATTAACGAAAAATGTGACGCAGGCGAAGTTTTATGTTCAAGTCCAAAAGGCAAAAAGGCACATATTCGCTTAACCAGATTTACCGAACTCTGTATTTGTGCAAGATTCGATTGTATACGCACTATATATTACATCGACTTAAAATGTGCGCCACATTACATTCACAACTAATGATAGTCCTGTCGTCAAATATATTTTCTGTATTAAAATACTGCATCAAAATTTCAGTTCGACTCTGATAAATATTTTGCAGTGAAGCGTATCAATAAGCATTTTGATTTGTTTTTAATACTGTCAGCAATTATTCTGAGAAGAAGGAACGGTGTAAATAATTTTTGTACAGGCGTTTTAATGGCTTTTATCGATAACTTTTTATAGGAGCTTCTTAAAATTGTGAAAAAAAGAAAATGTTAAGGTAGCAAAAAGGTACTAAATATTTATATTAACAACGCGGTTAATACAACGCTAAAACTATGAGAACTTGGAAGTGGTTAGCCAACCTGACTTCGGAATGGCTGACCATTTTATTTCTTTGATATTTTTTTAAACGCAAAGGTAGCAGTTATCTCATTATAGGTAGTAAATAGTAGCAAATAGGTATTAAATAGTGCACATAGTCTTATGTACATATTTTGTTTGGTCCAATCATCCTGACGGTCACTAATTTTTAACAGACTTTCACAAACATCATTGAAATTTTGAATTTGTTAATATTGGATTTTTCATTGTTATTTCGAACAGTGATCGAGAGTTATAGCATGAATGTTATGTCAAAAAATAAAACATAGGTCAACCAAGCATATCGTCATGCGTGAAACATATGTTCGATAGTCTGCAGCAGATTGAGACGATCTTCGCCGGATGGATGAGAGTTGCCTGTGATCGAGTTGAATGGCCTGCACTAGGAGAGGCCTATGTCAAGCAGTGGACTGCTATAGGCTGATGATGATGGAGAGCAGCTGGTTTATGAGTGGAGTTTTTTATTTTGTAGTAAGTATACATTTTTCCTGTGTGTATCCTGTTCTTCAATGGTGAGGGTCGTGGCCTCCAACTAATTTTACTTGTCGGACGATCACTTTTCATTCGTTTCGGCATTCAGCATTAACAAAAAGTCCATGGTATTACATATATATTGTACGACCGTACGGAACCCTTCAACCGCGTGTCCGACTCGAACTCGGCTGTTTTTTTTTGTATATTTTGCATTTATGAGACCTGTTTTCGAGTTCTAGTTAGTTTCTGTATTTTTCTTATGCTTATTGCATGTCATTTCATTTGTGCATACATTTATGACTATTTATGTTTACATTAATGAATATCTAATGTTGATATCAATAATACTATTTATGATATTTCAAGTTTTGTTTACTTCACAAATTCAAGCATTTAAGCAGCTTTTAATCAGATTCTGTTATTGTTATTTTATGAGTAAAATACAAATAGGTATCTAAAGAATTCGATAAAAATAAAACAGCAACATGATTTTATGACTTGATATTTATGAATACCTTGTAGGTACATACAGAAGCGTAACATATTGAAACCGAAGTTATTTACGTACATTAATTACTATGTTCGTTAACTACAACCATAGGCTACCTACCCACCGAAGTGCAATCTCGGTTATACATGAATGCTTTTTGTCAACATACTTTTCTACTACAAGGCACTACAGGCTGTTAATTTTAAGCCATATGTTTTTTGTTAGCTTTGTAAAAGTTTTCAATGAAAATATTGAAAAAAGACATCTTAAAAGTTGCATGTTTGCTTGAGGAGTTGTCTTTAATAAATACTGTACTTGTTATTTATTTATGCTCATTTATCAACAGCGTCAACAGGAACATATTTGGGCTATTTTTTATGTCTTTGTGTTTAATGTTACCTTCGATAAAAAGTTGTATCTTATAACATAATTGTATATTCACTTTTTCGTAGTTTCAAATCGAGCCCACATACGACACATCTGGCGTCGCTGGTATTTATAGGTACTTTGATATTTGTTTTGTGTGATATCTCGTTGGTGTTCAATTATGTCGGACTCACAGTAGCGCAGGCAGTCTCAAAAAAAAGTTATGATACTGGACCCATTTTATTTTTGTTTAACTTCCTTAATATTGGACGTATTTTGGTAATTCATAAGACAAACCGGGAATTAAGGCATGAAGTTTATAATAATAATAATAATAAATTGTTTATTGGACTTAAAAATTTTGTACAATCAAACACTTACGAACAACTATTATGCAACAAGAACAAAAACATATCAGAGAGTAACAATAGTGTCAGACTATGCAAACAAATCTTATTAATTTTATTAAATCAAAGACATCAGAAAAAACAGAGCTTCGGTATCATCAGGCCTGTATTGTCTGTCTGATATTTAAATAAAAAAGTTGACATGTATTTGTTTCCAAAATTTTCGGCAGAGTTATGTCAGTAAAATTTGAAATTAATTGAAACCAAATCAAACTGAAATAATGTCAACAACTCTTTCAGCTTCATCGTTTGTAAAAAGTGTAAGTATCTGTTTTTGTCAAGAAATAAATGTTTATAAACATTATTTGTTTTTTTTTAACGGTCTTGACCCCAATCTCGCCTGATGGTAAGCGATGGATGGATGTAAATATAAATTCGATAAGGCAATTATTTACCTGTGTTAAATAACATCCAAACCACAGAAAAAGATCTTTTTATCGATTGAGCCGCGTCATGGCATGAATTCTATACGTAGAATTCACTTTTTTTTTATTTGTGATAGGTTTACTTTTGACTCTAGTCTAGGTCAGAGATGACAGAGACAAATTCTACGATGGAGCGAGCTTACCCAGAAGGAGCCTGTGCACTCTAACTTTGAAGAGATTAGGGTTGTAAGCGTTTGGAAACACAGACACAGGCAGAGATTTCCACTCTTTTGCTGTGCGCATTATAAAAGACCTAACCTCTGCTGCACTAATACCACACTTGCACAACTTTTCCTGTCGATATGTCCATTACACGGTGAGAAAACTATTATTAAAAAAAAAACAAATTATTAAAAAATTAAAAAACACGCCTGCCATCTCCAAAAATAAAACTAACAAAATAAGAACAAGCATTGGCCAAAAAATTTAAAACTGAAAAACAACTTTTTTATTGTTGTCGGGGGACAGTAGGTACTCTGTAACATTTCTTTAATGGTCCCCCGACTGCAATAAAAAAGTTGTTTTTCAGTTTTCAGAAAACATAACTCCTTTTTTTAGGCAGTCGTGTTATTAAGGGCGCTAGCGCATGCGTCATGTTCGTGAACGGGCGCTGTCAGTTGGGACTGGTCATTTCTCAGTTGCCATGGTTTATTTTAAATATTTCTTTGAATTGTTCCTTTTTTCCCGGACGCTTTTATCCTGCTCGTCTTTTACATCGTTCTCACATGTTTGTATAATTTCAACTTGATGTAAACAAAAATTTGTAACAATTTATTATTTTTTAAAAGAGTGTCCGTGGAGTTTCTTGCACGTTCTTCTCCATAGAGATCTACGCTTTGGAACGTGCAAATAGCTTCATCTTTTTGGACTGACCGATCTTGACAATTCAAAAGTGCCTGTAAATGGTTTATTTGAAATATACGATTTGATTTGATTTAATTTGATTTGAAGGAAACAACCTTTAATTCTTCTTAGCGTGTCAATAGTACAAAATAGTTAATGAATTTGTAATTCGAAATATGAATTTGTATTTTAATACTACTTAAATGTTTGGCGCAGCATTCACCATTCGTTGTCGCAGCCATTAGGCCTCACATGCACCGATAAGAAGGCAAATCCATGGGCCAAGTTTTGCGGAGAGATGCTGCAGCAACACAAATACTGAAGATTGGAGTGGCACTTTTGTGTGCTTTATCGCACAGCTTTTTGTTTTTTCAAGTTTCGTGTGTCTTTATAATTCTGATTCACTACGATAAAATAGGTAAATGTGATAGCTGCGTATAAAAGACTGCCACGTTGATAGGGGTCACTTAAACAAAATAAAAATGTAGGTAATAATTTATTACCAAACTTGCTTATACCTAAAAGCGCTGATAAGAAAAATAGCCAAAATTTGAAAACTGGTCTCATCGATGTAACATTTAACCTTGTCGGGGTTCTGCTTCAAAAATAAACGTCTGTAGTCGCCTAGATTTCATTATGTAATCAATTTTTAGGGTTCCGAAAAAAAAGGAACCCTTATAGGATCACTCGGGTGTCTGTCTGTCTGTCCGTCTGTCTGTCTGTCTGTCTGTCTGTCCGTCTGTCACAGCCAGTTTTCTCCGGATCCACTGGACCGATGCTGTTGAAATTTGGTACACATATGGACTTCTATGACCCAAACACGGACGCGTTACGTAAATTATTAAATTTTTAGTATGGGGGTCACTTTTGGGGGTCAAACTAGAAAATTAAAAAAAAAAGTTTTTTGAACATTATCGTGTGATATATCAAATGAAAGGGCTTACTGTGAGGGTTGTAATTATATTTTTTTCATAATTTTCAAATAAATGGTTTTGAAGTTATTCAAGAAATTCGACGAAAAATGACCATTCCCCCCCCCTTATCTCCGAAACTACTGAGCCTAAAATTTTGAAAAAAATGGAGATAATAGATCTTTACCTAAAGATTACAGGAAAACCTATTAGAAGTCTGTAGTGTTAAAAACACATGTTAAAAAAAAAATTCGGTCGGAACCCTTTGCACGCGAGTCCGACTCGCACTTGGCCCGTTTTTATGTTTAATAGATTGATAAATGCGACGTATTTATTATATAGCCCATTTATCGAGGAAGGCTATATATCATCACGCTAAGACCAATAGAAGAGGAGCAGTAATGAAAATTGTGACGCAGACGAAGTTACGCGGGTCAACTAGTTTTTTAATAAAAAGTGAATCACTAGAAACTGTGCCATTCGTTAAGTGTTATTCGTTATGTCTAACAACAATACCAGTGATCATGGCTCCACCGAAAGCGATGGTTGGAAATTATCGGCACAACACATGTTAGCTATTGACCAAATCGTGTATGCTGTGGCAATAGCTACGTGTGTGACATCATGGTGCATCTTAAAGAAGTTTCTTAATTACAGAAACTATGTGTTTATCAACGCAGCTTTGACGGGCTGTGTCCTCTACGCACTGCCTAAGACAACCGTATCCATGGATGTGGAATGGGTGATATTTGTAACTACAAAAACTATCCGGTGTTATACTTTTAATGGCATGGCATCAAGGGGAATTAGTTTTGGCTTAAATGTATTACGTTGAATTCGTTAAATTTTTCATTGGAAATATCAGAAGGAGATATTTGAAAAGTTCCATTTTTGCTTGGGGAATTCTTTTTATGAATACCACAATATCTACTTTAACTCTTAATATATGTATTGAATTGAGCCATATGATTATTATTTTACTGCGGAATGTTTGTTTGAGTATTATTTGTTTTTTATACATTGCAATTGTTTATTCACTTTGTCGTAGTTTCAACAAAAGCGCACAAGTAAATTTAACTACTAATATCTGGCGTCGTTTGTATATAGCTACTTTGATATGTGTGTCTCACTAGCATTCAATCATATCACAGAAATGGCAAAGGCTTCCCTTAAAAAAAAAATAGCGATTCTAGAATCTTTGTAAATTGATATTACTACCATAATATTGGACGATTTGTTGTTTGTTCTGAAGAGTAATCGAAAATTTTGGTATGAGTATTACGTTAACAATTTAAATCGACAGTTTATTTAATTTGGAAGCTTTTTTTTTTGCTTAAGGCACTAGTGCCTTAGTGATTCGTATGCGTCAGGGAAGCATAATTTCAACGGCTCCCCTATAGCCTTTTCCAGACATAAAACCAATGTAAATATAGTTAGCTGTGATTTTACTTTCGTTCATGCTCTTGTGTCATTAATATTGTTATTACATAATAACAATAACATAAGTCGTATACCTTATAAGTTTTATGTTACAAAATTATGCCAGTGCTTGTGTGTGGTGACTATAAATAAATAAAATATTGTATGAATTTAAGTTGTCGTTTTATTTGTACCATTACTATTGTTGTGCAGTGCACCTGTACATAAACGGATTTACTGAACGGTTTTGCGGCTGCTAAGATTCTGTAGTGCATCTAGCACGTTTGTGTCGTCTAACCACATTTTTTAACCTATCGTTAATATCTGTGGGTATTATATATCATTAGATTTACTGCATGTACTCGATTTCCGATTATCTGTCCTTGGCCTGTAATATTATTGTGGGCCAAAACGACAAAGATCGCATTTGCATCTTTGTCGTTATCAAAATACCTCAAATTTCTCTGCATGCTGATAGATTATGTCAGATCGCCTGTAAGGATCTTCATGAAATTTGACACAGAGGTAGATTATAGTCTGAAATAAGAAATAGAGTATATATATCATCATATCAGCCGAAAGACGTCCACTGCTGGACATAGGCCTCCCCCAAGCGTCGCCACAACGACCGCTCCTGTGCGTCTCGCATCCATCGGCTACCCGCGACCTTCACCAGGTCATCGGTCCACCTTGTGGGAGGCCTTCCAACATTACGTCTTCCGGTACGCGGTCGTCACTCCAGAACTTTTCGGCCCCATCGACCACCTGTTCTGCGAGCAATGTGCCCTGCCCACTGCCACTTTAGAGAGCTTTAGTATATACTAGTGGACGTCACGCGGTTTCACCCGCGTAGTTCCCGTTCCCGTGGGAATACGGGGATAATATATAGCCTATGTTACTCCCTGATAATGTAGCTATCCAATGCTAAAAGAATTTTTCAAATCGATCTAGTAGTTTCGGAGCCTATTCAATTCAAACAAACAAACATACAAACAAACAAACAAATCTTTCCTCTTTATAATATTAGTGTAGATATATCGGGAGTATACTCACTAGGGATCACACGGGCGAAGCCGCTGGCAGCAGCTAGTAAGTTAAAGTTACAAGAAATCTCACCTGTTTTAATGGGGGTTAAAAATAAGCTCACTGTTAGTCTACTTAAGGTCTAGTTTTGTTTGTTCCATGAATAAACTGTTAAAGTGTCTCAGTATTGTTAATATCAAGGTCAGAGGATGAATCTAACTTGCTAATTTACCAAGCCATTCTATGGTACTAAACGAAGTTTTAAAAACCGGTCTCAAGAACCAACAAATAAAATAGGGAGCTACTTACTATAACCTTGTAAAATATACAGTTAGGTTTTCATTTAACTCAAAAATACAATGTGGAGTATAGCCCCTCAAAATTAACGGTTACTACATAGGGGCCTTATCCTTTGAACGGATTAACCATACAATAAGATAATTTATAGAACGATAGAACACACAGCACAGCACAACAGATTTTTTGTTTTCCAGTTCATTCTATAAGTCAAACAAGATGTTAACGGTATTTAAATGTACTGCTTACTGATTAAACGTTCGATTCCTTAGGTGTAATGTTGTCCCGTTCTAATTTACTGCTGACAAAAAATACGTACCTATGTACATACAGATTCTTGTCACTTTATTTTTTGTTTATTGATTTCTAGAAATCAGCAACAACATAACCTTCCAAAATAGAATAAATAAACTTAATAAACATAATTGTCGCTTCATTGCAATTTATTCAACTATCTGCTTTAGCGTTTTGTAGTGTAAGTTGATTTTTGTGTGAACACTGCTCCATAAAGGTTTTACTTAAATTATGGTTGCAATAGAATTTGAGCTTTGTCGTGTATTATATTGAGTTTCTTATTCCAAAACTATGTAAAATTCTAAATCTAAGTTTCTGACATTTAACCCTGCAGTGGTCACGCTTCTCGCTTTTTGGAGTTCCAAACATCCGTGAAAACACAACCCTCGTGTGTCTGGCTGTCTGTTTTTCACAGCCAATTTTCTTCAAATTTGCTGATATTAAACGAAAAAGGCGTATTGTGAAGGTTGCAATTGTTTTTCATAATTTTATACAAAAAAATTGACATGAACAAGGCGAGACTCGAGATTGAGCTTAGGATAAACATGTTGAAGGCCAACTCATGACGAACAACACCAAAAGAAGACTATAATTAAGGGTGACACGAGATTGCAAATATCCAAGACTAAATAAATATCTAAATAGTCTCCTTCCAGGCGCGAGAAGGCAAAGAAGTTGCTCGACGCACCGAAAGCGCCTAGAGAAGTCAATGAAAGATCTTTTGAAAGGAGATAATTATTTATGCTATACCTCCAACGGAGATAGGGTAGATGACAAAAATTATCTAATTAATCCGTCAGATTTCAAAAAATATTGGACACGTTCTTTTTTTCTTTTTTGACGTTAACAAAAAATTAAGACGATATGACAAAAAATTAGTATGTTGTAAACTTGTGTAACATCAAATTTGAGTAAACTTTTTTTTATTGACTAGATTATGCAAAAATACGTTTTGTTTTTCGATACTCTAACGGACTAAATAGAATTGTAATTATATTTTTTAACTCAGGAATCATCTCTTTTATCCTTGACACTTCAGCAGAGGTCCAAGCTTGAGGCATGCCAGCGAGCCATGCAGCGTGGTTTCCTAGGGGACCAGCGCGATGAACCAAGGTGAAGATGGCGAGAACTCTTACTGAAAGGACTGGCCCGACATTAAACAGAGTTGTGTGGAAGAGGAGACCTTTGCCCAACAGTGGGTCAAAATAGGCTATATAGCTCTCTATATTTTTCTAAATAACATCTATATTTTTATTCAAGAAATCAGATCAAAAATTCATCCCCTCCTTAGCTCCTAAATTACTGAGCCTACAGTTATGAAAAATTCAAATATTCTTTACCTACAGATTGCAGGAAATCTTACAAGTAGTCTTAAAGAACGTGTAACAAAAATGTTATTTGTTCGTGTCGATTAACTCATTTCAAATTTTGTCCAACCAATATTGAGCGACCTATAAAGTATCACACCACACCGCATTACTAAGTTTGTTGAAAAGGATTAGTTTAAATTAAAGTTTACTAACGGTCATTTTCAAAAACCGATGGATCGAGTTGTATATATCTTTCATCGGGAGGACGGATAGCCTACTAGAGATAAGACCGCCCATACATGTCGTTCTAACCTGCATTTCTGTAAAAGTTTCAAGTTACTCTCCGATAGACGGAGCTAACTCTAGAAACGTCATTTGATTATCCGTCAACATTGGCCGATAACGTGACTTGCGTTTGAATATTAATAGCAATAGCAATGTATTTTCTTTTAATAATGGAATATTATAGTAGTGATGACAGCGATATAGATTTATTTCAAATGATAATAGATTATGTCAGCGACGAGACCCCATCCGCGCTCTAGAGTGCAAGTAGTGATAGGAAGAACTATGTTGCTTAAATGTTTTGTAAGGTGACTAATTCGATAGTATTTTAGAAGTGTGTATTCATTCTCATGAGAATACAATGGCACCGAATTTTGGTAATTCATAAGAGAAATTTCGAGTAAAAATTTTTAGTGTAAATAATTACGTAACTTGAAAATGCGATTTTTGTCTATGAAGATATTGTTACAAAATGAGTATCAAATGAAAAGTTTTTACATAAAACAATATCACAAAAAGAATCATGTTTAGAAATATAGGGAAAAATGTAAAGTGAAAATTTGTCACATCGGAGTTTATGTTCTAAGATTTTTTTAATTTTTAGAGTTACAGATTGCATTATTGTTTGATATAGTAAAATACGGTCTTGGAAATCTATATATTATGTACAAATAGTAAGGGTTTTTTTTTAATAGCTTAGATAAGAGAGAAGGAAAAAGCTATCTTTCGTTGGTCTAACACAGATAGCACTTATCTGCAATTGTGAAACGCAGACTACAGTTAAAAAGAATCGGTTTAGTTATCGAAGATAGCTATTCGCAAATCTTGATAGGTTTTTGAAAACTGCCGAATGCTATGGTAACAAGAATTACAGATTTAATTTATTTGACATGTAAAATGGTATTGCGACGAGAATTCATGAAAAAAATAACATTTCTGACACACAAGACCCAGTTTGTAGCATACGCGCTAGCTATTAAACTTTTAAAACTAGAAAAGGCAAAGATTTTATTTTTAATTGCTTGAGAATACGACATTTTGCAAAAAATATTATGTTACATATCCGCGGAAGGGTTAATTATATATAGCCAAATATTAAACAGGTTTTACACCAATATCAAACTTCTATGTATAACAGTATCGGTATCAACGCCCGTCTTAAAACAGTGCTTTACGCCAAGTTTAAATAATAACATTGACATTTTTAAATAAAATGTGAATAACCAAAACCTGTGTAAGTGATATTCGCTATGTCTAATAAAAATATCAGTGAATATACCCACAACTCTACTGAGGATAGTGCTTGGGTAATATTAGAAAATCATCTATATATTATTGACCAAATCGTGTATGCTGTGACAATAGCTACGTGTTTATACGGAGTGACATCATGGTGCATCATAAAGAAGTTTCGTAATTATAGAAACCATGTATTTATCAACGCTGTGTTAGCAAACTGTGTCCTCTATGCATTGCCTAAGACCACAGTATCCATGGATGTGCAATGGTGGTTACTTGTAACCACAAAAAACTATACTTTGTTATACTTTTTAATGGCATGGCATCACTGGTTGTTAATTATGACTCATATGTATTACGTTGACTTTGTAAAAATTTTCAGTGGAAATATCAAAAGGAGATATTTGAAAAGTGCCATTTTTGCTTGGGGAATTCCTTTTATTAATACCGCAATATCTACTTTGACTCATATGTATTGCTTTGAGCCATATGATTATTATTTTACTGCAGGCTGCTTATGGTTACCATTGGTTATTAGCTGTATTTTATATGTTGTAATCGTTTATTCACTGTGTCGTAGTTTCAATAAAAGTGCACAAGTTCATATAACGACTAATATCTGGCGTCGTTTGTATATAGCTACTCTGATATTTGTTATGTGTGATGTCTCATTAGCATTTAATCATATCATAGAAATTATAGCACCGTTTCTGAAAGAAAAATTAGTGGTTCTGGAATCTTTATTTATTGATATAACGTCATTAATATTGGACGTTTTGTTGGTAGTTCTGAAGAGTAATCGAAAATGTTGGTATGAATTATATGTAAACAAATTAAATAAATTGTCATCAAACAGGACTAGTGCCTTTGTTATTCCTATGCGTCAGGGAAGCATCATTTCTACAGCTCCTCTATAGCCTCTTCCAGACATAAAAAAATAAAATGTAGTTAGTAGTAGTGCTATGATTTTACTTTCATTTATGCGCTTGTGTCAATAATATTATGTAAGTAACAAAATTAGGTCATAGTTTGTTTATGTTGAATATAAAAAATATATATTTTGTAAATATAAGTTGCCACAATTTTTTTCCTTTTGTTCAATTACTGTTGTTGTGCAGTAAGATAGGGAAATATTCACCTAGCCTGCCCTTTTGATGGAAGTTCGTTTGTGTACAGAATCGATCTTTGTTCGTTCAGTTCGTTGTTGAACCGTTTTTAATTAATAAATAATGACTTACTCAACGGCATTGCGGCTTTTCCGGTTCTGAACAGTATCTGGCATGTTTTTGTCGTTTAATCACATAACTGATTCTTTCGAAAATTTCAGTGGGGTCAGTATAATTTATCTATAAAAATTAGAGATCTGATTATTGGAAGCATATTTATTTTGAAGCGGCTTCTTAGAATATTTTACTAACAATAAAATCCCAGTATTTCAGAAAGCATTACTAATCGTTAATAAAAATAGAACATAAATTAATACAGTAGAATCCGCTTAATACGGAAAATATTTTCATACGTTTTTCTGGCAATAAAAGTAGGGAAAAGCGACATGTCAGCTATCATTTATGTCAAATCGAGTTTATTACATCTCTCGGAATGTAAACCTTTTGTTGTTCTCGAAATTGCGGGAGTTTTTCGATAGGAAAATTCTTACCATCATAAACTTCAGGTAAATTTGCATTCAAAAAACCGATCTCTAGTGATAACATTAAAATAACTGCATTTATTTGATTTTCTACTATCTGTACTTGTTCTGTAATATTCTTGAGTGCCAATTCTATCAATGATTAAGTAACGTGCAACATTTGTATGCGTATCTCATTCTTAATCTGTCAAAAAGTAAAGAAAGAGGTATTTACCATGATCTTGGTTTTGTCCATGTTCATTTTGAGACCAACCCTTTCGGAAGCTCTACTGAGGTCATCGAGCATTGTACTGAGGTCCTCCGTAATCTCAGCCATGATGACTATATCGTCGGCAAATCGAAGGTGTCTGATGTACTCGACATTGACATTAATGCCTAGCCTTCTCCAGATAGGTTTCGAGGTCTGATCCTGAAGTCGGACTGACATTGTGGCGTTTTTGTACAAACCTTTCAACACCTCGATGTACCGATAGTCGATCTGGCACCGTTGGAGAGACTGCAGCACAGCCCAAGTCTCGATCGAATCAAAGGTTTTCTTGTAGTCCACAAACGCTAAGCAGAGGGGCAGATTATACTCTTCGGTCTTCTGTATAACCTGACGGAGCGTATGTATGTGGTCTACGGTGCTGAAGCCTTTTCGGAATCCGGCTTGTTCGGGAGGCTGGAAGTCGTCAAACCTGCGTGCGAGACGGTTCGTGGTGACTCTGGAAAACAGCTTGTAGACATGGCTTAGAAGTGAGATGGGCCTATAGTTCTTAAGTAGGGCATTGTCGCCCTTCTTAAACAAGAGTACCACCACACCTCTACTCCATGCCTATGGCGTTTTCCTTTCAAGTATGACGGAATCAGGAGTACGCCTTCAGGAGTTTGGCCGTAATTCCGTCCTCACCCGACGCTCTTTTGTTTTTAAGCCATCCTAATCTCATACAGGCTAACGTCCGGGATGTCCTCGGTTTAGTGCCGGATCAATCTAGCTCTTGGGTCGTTAGCTCCGATTTGGCGGATATGGTTCTGCCATCAGCGGTCTTCAGTTTCTTGAGCTGGCTTTGCCCAATAGACAGATCTCAAGCAAAGACCCTGGAGCCCTTATTCCGCTCTATCGCGTCTTTAATCTTTGCAGTATTAAAGCGGCGGAGGTCTCTTTTCAAGGACTTGGAGATCCGTCTATTGAGCTGCCAGTATATGCACGCATCTTCTGAAGACTGCAGAATCATATCCCGCCTCTCCTTCATGAACTTCAAAGTAGGATCAGAGACCCTCTTGTTCCTATCTGTACAGCGAGTCTTGAAAAACTTAAACCCGACCGTATGGACAGCTTCCACGAACCCATCGTTGCATTCGTGAACGGAGCTCACTAAGCACTCAAAACGGTTCTGAAGTTCGAGCTGAAAGGTCTCGGAGTTTTGCATCTGGATCTGTG
Organism: Lacanobia wlatinum; assembly: GCA_947578705.1. NCBI lineage: Eukaryota > Metazoa > Arthropoda > Insecta > Lepidoptera > Noctuidae > Lacanobia > Lacanobia wlatinum. The sequence goes on from OX388044.1 coordinate 17,634,811, forward strand.
CTGGACGGAGCGTAGACATCGTCAGTCGGGACCTTTCAAGCTTGATATTCAGTTTTAATGTACCTCTTACGATGCGGTGATCACTTCCGGTTTTCACCGCGTTAATCACAGAGACATCATTGATTATTTGCTTCTTCGTCGACATGATGAAGTCAATCTCATTTTTAGTTATAACGTCTGGGCTCTGCCAGGTCCACTTCCTGTGCTCACGCTTTCTGAAGAAGGAGTTCATCATATAGAAGCCCTCCTTCTCCATAAAACTAGCCAGTAAGTGTCCCCGGTGGTTCCGACGTCCAAATCCAAATTGCCCCACTCGCAGCTCGTCACCATCTCGTTTGCCCAGTTTCGCTTTGAAGTCCCCCATGACCACGGTAAAGTGAGTTTTATGACCATGTATGGCTCTGGATATATCCTCATCCATGGTCTCTATTTCGTCGTCAGGGTATGTCGAGGTTGGGGCGTAAACCTGTACGACCTTCAACAAATATCTTGGCGATATTCTAAGTATCAGGTACGCCATCCTGGTCGACACACTCTCGATGCTCACCACATTGGACACAAGAGACCTGTGAACGATGAACCCGACACCACCCTGGGACTTCTGGTCACCCTCCCGGAAATAGAACAGATTGCCGGATTTGAGAATTATCGTGTCCTCCCCCTCTCTTCGGACTTCAGACAATCCTACAATACTCCATCGCAACCTACTCAATTCCTCCTCAAGTTCCGTAATCTTCTCGTCGGTCCGGAGTGTTCTCGTGTTCAGTGTTGCCAGGTCCAGTCGTCGGTGTTTGTTTTGGTAGCCGGGTCCACTCCGGGGATTCTTCGCACCCCTTGCCTCACCGTGACCTAGACCGCTACCGGAGTCAAGGGTAGACGGGCTGCCTGGCACTAGGGAATAGAATAGAATAGCAGCAGCAGTGCTTGTCATCGCAGGGTATGGTGTTGAGTTTTACAGAGAACGCTGCCGCTCATTCTCTGGCAAGTCCCTTAGTCGCTTCTTACGATACCCACGGGATGTGATGGGATGGTATTATTCTTTTACGGCACCATACGGCACCGGCCGATACCATACGGCATAGGAGCGCTGCATTAATGAAAAATGTGACGCAGACGAAGTGGCGTGGGTCAGCTAGTACATTGTAATTGTATAATATATTCACTTTGTCGTAGTTTCAAAACGAGCACACAAACACCAGCTAACATCTGGCATCGCTTTTGTGTAGCCACTTTGATATTTATATTGTGTGTTTTCTCATTGCTGTACAATTTTGTCATCAGTATAATTGCGCCATTTCTCATCAAAAAAAACAACGACAGCAGCGATATTATTTGTTCATTTCATTACATTACTTAATCTACACTTAATAATAATTTTATAAAGAGGAAAGATTTGTTTGTTTGTTTGGCTGTTTGAAATGAATAGGCTCTGAAACTACTGGACCGATTTGAAAAATTCTTTCAGCAATGGGTAGCTACATTATCAGGGAGTAACATAGGCTATATTTTATCCCCGTACTCCCACGGGAACGGGAACTACGCGGGTGAAACCGCGTGACGTCCACTAGTATTGGATACTTTCATTGTTATTTCCACACAGATCGACAGTTATGGCATGAATTTTAGGTCGATATATTAAAATGTCAGCCCAGGATATTGTCATGCGTGAAAAATATATTCGTTACTCTGCAGCAGATCGAGAAGATCTTCGCAGCGTGTACCTACCAGCCACGTTGCTAGATGAAAATTGCCGGTAATCGAGTTGAATGGCCTGCACTAAAAGAAGCCTATAATAATAATTAATAATTCTCTCTCGGGAGCCCTGACCACCGGTAAAATGGACCTTGTTCCCGATACCGGTGGGCTACTATTATTTTATATATTTAAATGTTATTTATTTTTTATAGAAATATTTAAAAATGTAAATTTATATGTATTTTAATTTAGCAAATGGAATAATAATAATAATATTTTATTCATATAAGACAACTTTTGGTCCTATGTCAAGCAGTGGGCTGCTATACTGCTATAGGCTGATGATGATGGAGAGCAGCTGTTGCTGGAGCGGAGGTTTTTATTTTGTTTTGTAGTAAGTATACAATTTTAAACATTTTTCCTCCGTGTGTTAATTACTAGTCGGACGATCACTTTCCATTCGTTTCGGCCTTCGGCAGTGTGTATGGCTTCGTAGACATTTTTTTGGTAGTTTTGCGCATTTGAGGGCCAATTCTACTTATTTTTAAGCAACATTCGCATTTGCGTGTCAGTCACAATCAGTCAAAATGTATCGAAATTGAGGCTTTTTTGAACGATTGCTGCAGTATTGGCACTCCAATTTGTTCAGCGCATAGGTTTCTTTCCTCTTGTCCTCTTCTCCTGTATTAAAAAAATAATGAAGTGAAAATGGTGTTAAGGTTTAGTCATCAGCAGCAAAAGCGTGTTTTAGTAACTGCCTAAAATTTTGATGCTGACTGTGCCAAAGACTGGGTGTGCGGTTGACTGTACAATGTAAAAGAAAGTACATAAATAACTTCGGTTTCAATATGTAACCTTTCTATATGTACTAGGTATTAATAAATATCAAGCCATAAAATCATGTTGCTGTTTTATTTTCAACGAATAGTGTAGGTACCTTTTTGTGTTTTATTCATAAAATAACAATAACAGAATCTGATTAAAGGCCGCTTAAATGCTTGAATTTGTGAAGTGAAAAAAAAACTTGAAATCTCAGAAATAGTATTATTGATACCAACATTAGCTATTCATTTATGCAAACATAAATAGTTATAAATGTATGCACAAATGAAATGGCATGCGATAAGCATAAGGCAAATACAGAACCAAACTAGAATTCGAAAACAGGTCTCATAAATGCAAAATATACGAAAAAACCAGCCAAGTTCGAGGCGGAGTCGCGGCTGAAGGGTTCTGTACCATCGTACAATATTTATGTAATACCATGTACTTTGTTAGTTTATTTTTAGGGTTCCGAAAAAAAAACGGACCTTTTATAGGATCACTCGGGTGTCTGTCTGTCTGTCCGTCTGTCACAGCCAGTTTTTGAGCAATATCGTGTGACATATCAAATGAAAGGGCTTACTGTGAAGATTTTAACTATATTTTTTCATAATTTTAAAATAAATGGTTTTGAAGTTATTCAAGAAATTAGACGAAAAATGATCCCTTATCTCCGAAACTACCGAGTCTAATTTTTTTAATAAAAAATGGAGATAATAGACCTTTACCTAATGATTACAGGAAAACCTATTAGCTCCTTTAATATTTTACCCTAATTTTATTTGTTCCCATAAATGATTTCTTTTTTGATTATTTTTATTTTGTTTATTTTTCTATCGCATGTTTGTTCGCGGGTAGCCGATGGATGCGAGACGCACAGGACCGGTCGTTGTGGCGACACTTGGGGGAGGCCTATGTCCAGCAATGGACGTCTTTTGGCTGATATGATTATGATGGTGATGATGTTTGCTTTTACCTTGATAATAAACTGTATCTTATTCATTATAACTTTATATTACCTTTATCAAAGTTTAAATACGATCTCACATTCAGCTACTGACATCTGCCGTCGCTTGTATATTGCGACTTTGATATTTATACTGGTATTCAGCTTTTTTTTTTGTTATTTGTGGTGGGTTTGCTCTTGACTCTAGTCTAGGTCAGAGATGACAGAGACAAAGTCTACGATGGAGCGAGCTTACCCAGAAGGAGCCTGTGCACTGTAACTTTGAAAAGATTAGGGTTGTAAATTAATTAGCTAAATCCGGTTTGACTGGAAGCCAACCCCAATACGGTTGGGAAAAGGCTAGGCAGATGATGATGATGATATTTATACCTGTCGGATTTGGAAAATTATTTTTGTTTTGATAGCCACATCACGAGGAAGGCATATACGGTAACGGAAAAAAAGGAATATGCGCGTACTAAGTCGTAGGTGAAAGTTATTTATGCTATAAGCATAAAATAACTTTATGAAAGTTCCATCAAAGAAACGGACCATAGTTCTTACATAAATAACTTGAAAGGATTGATGACTGACTTCAAAGGTTCTTCTAAAATTCGCTGTTGCCTGCCAAACTGCCAAACTTCTACCAAAGGAGTTTAGGCTGGGATGTTAGCGAGTGTACATTTTTTTTCACCAATGGAAGTTTCGTGACAAGTTTTGGTGTTTTAAAATGGTTCGAGCATTAGCAAAAAACTTAGTCTGCTGGTCCACAATTTTGTTTAAACAAACATTATATAATATTGAAACTTTATATATACAAAGTGCATTACTGTAAATTACTAAGAAACACCTGAATTATTTACTGAAAATTATTATTTATATTTTAATTATACATTATTTTACGATTTATTATATAATTTTTTATATAGTTACTACACAATAGTGGACTATTACATACATGGATATTATATAGCAAAGTCCTCCGCCGCGTCTGTCTGTTTACTGAACAGGTTTTCATGCTGTTCTCACTCACCAATAGATAGAAGGATTCATGAGGAAGGTTTAGGTATATATTTTGCCAAGGTTTTGTGTAAAATGCCTAAAATATGACGATTAATATTGAAAAAGTCGGAAAAGGTTACCTTGAATTAATTATGATAGAACAAAACAAAACGCCGTGAAATTTTAATGGTTATTTTTCTGCAGCATAACGATTAGCCATCAGTAGTACTATCGAATTATAACGTTAAACATAAAAAGTATAAAATAATTTTAATTTCGGAAGTCGGTGTTTTTGGTTATTTCTTTTTTTACACCGACTTCCGAAATTAAAATTATTTTATACTTTGTAGTGTTTTGTTTTGGAAGTCGGTTACATTTTTTGTAATTTTTTTTTTTATTTTTCACTTTTTAGTGGTACCTGCGTACCCATTAACAGCGTACCGGCGTGATGTTATGTTATGAAAATAAAACTAAGTGTTTTCGGTGTAAAGGTCTCATCAATACGAATGAAATAAGCCTAAACACTTGGTAGTTCCTACTTACCGATGTGGAGTTCCCTTGACTCTCTGTCGTCTCCATCATCAGGTCTGATCCAAACTTTCATTCTTTTGTAGTATCACCCGATATACACACGAATATCAAGTTTTTACCAAATACGTGCCTACAATTTTCGAGAGTTGCCCTCGATTTCTCAGGGTTTCCATCATCAGATCCTGACGTGGTGGCAGTGGGACCACACGGGAAGCACCAGCTTTCATATAAAAAAAGAATCATGAAAATCGGTTCATCCAGTCGGTTAATATGAGGTAACAAACATAAAAAAAATACAGTCGAATTGATAACCTCCTTTTTTTGAAGTCGGTTAAAAAATAATAACATTTCTGTTTTCAAATAATTAAATATAATATTCATAAACTCTAAAGCGTGAGAAACAATAGTAGTTCACTAGTGGCGTAGGTAGTTAACTACTCAAAACGCATACGCTGCTGATAAGTGAATAGTGAATAGAATTCATAAATGTGCAGAACAAAATAAGCTCTCATGCGTAGGGATAGATACGGCATTAACTGCACGCACGCATCTTCCACTTTTTTTATAAATCCTTTGTGTTACCCAGACAAAATCATTTCGCTGCGAGAAAACAACCATTAAAACTTCATAGTGCATAGTACAGTTTTAGAGAACATATCACAACCTATAAAAAGTCCAAATTTGAATATCATGAAAATGGTTATTGTGAATCAAACATAAAAGTTTGCTATTATGTCTAACTTTTATGGTTGACTCACAATAACCATTTTTATGATATTCAAATTTGACATAAAATACTGCTTATTTGCAAAGGTATTTTCACCATCATCATCATCATCGTCATATCAGCCAAAAGACGTCCACTGCTGGACGTAGGCCTCCCCCAAGCGTCGCCACAACGACCGGTCCTGTGCGTCTCGCATCCATCGCCATCCTTACTTCCTTATCCTTACTAATATTACAAATGCGAAAGTAACTCTGTCTGTCTGTTTGTCGGTCTGTCCGTCTGTCTGTCGGTCGCGGTTTCACGCCAAAACTATTGAACCGATTTAAATGAAATTTGGTGCACAGATAGTCTAGAGCCTGAGAAAGGACATAGGCTATTTTTTATCTCGGAAATATGTTCTCTAGGGACCACGCGGGCGAAGCCGGTGGCAGAAGCTAGTGGTGTATAAATCTTTATCTAAATTAATGTGTCAGTTATCTTGACAGGTAATTTAGAGAAAAATTGCCGTTCATATCATTTAATTTGGATGAATATCTTATGAGATATCTAAAAATTAAAGTAAGTCAAGAAACCATATAATTATATTTTCGCGGGGTAGTCCCGAAGTGGTAGACACCACAGAGCAGACGTCGTTGACATCTATTGCACTGACGTCTATTGTTTTTAGCAATCAATCAATCAATTTATTTATTAAGACAAATAGTCCATTTGTTAGTCACAAAAATATCTTACATACTATGTTAAGAAACACATTACAAAAGAGTGGGTAGATAAAATTTGGTAGGGATAGTCATGAAAACTTACGCTATTCGACCAGAATCCGAACGAAAGCCTTCATGACTGCGGAGTCATACTTCTCAGAAATTACTCGAGGAATACTGTTAGTGCTGCCCCGCACTCTGCTCAGTATGAGGCAGTTCGCTTGCACATTATGGCATGGAAGCCATCAACCCGAGCCTCAACAAACATACCCGAAGCGCTACATAAGCAGGATTGTCATAGCAGCATTTTGAATCCATTATTATACTGTACGTGCAAGGCGTTGATCATTCTTTGAGTATAGCTGAACCACAGGCCCACAATACTATTGATTCTGGTAATTAGATGTTTACTTTGTTAGTTAGGGCTGAATAAAAATTTGCACCTGTGTGAAGCCGGGGTGAGTCGCTAGTGAACATTTTTTTTTTCACAGTAAACCGATCATTATTGATAGCACACTAGTCTCATAGGTACTCGCCATTCTCAAGAATTTATTGGACGACCAAACTCTTTGATTATACATCGTGTAACAAAATAAACGCAATACCTCTTAAGGGATCATTGTACTCATCATTATGAACAACTTTTACTATGGTACCTGTCCCAAAATCACGAAGAAAATCAGCTGTAGTACATTTTGTTGAGTTATGCACACAGAAATGCATGTCGAATCAAATCAAATCAATCGTATACTTCAAATAAACCATTTACACAGTCCAAAAAGATGAAGCTATTTGCACGTTCCAAAGCGTAGATCTCTATGGAGAAGAACGTGCAAGAAACTCCACGGACACTCTTTTAAAAATAATAAATTGTTACAAAGTTTTGTTTACATCAAGTTAAAATTATAAAAACATGTGAGAACGATGTAAAAGACGAGCAGGATAAAAGCGTCCGGGAAAAAGGACCAATTCAAAGAAATATTTAAAATAAACCATGGCAACTGAGAATTGACCAGTCCCAACTGACAGCGCCCGTTCACGAACATGACGCATGCGCTAGCACCATTCCGCTCAACCATTTTGAAGGGAGCCAAATGATCCAACGCATACGCCACCATCAGCAAGACTTTTTAGTGAGCATGACACTCCCAACCGCCAGGGTACATTCAAGTCAAAAACAAACCTAAAACTGATAGCTATAGCTTAAGTTTAAGGTACACAGTACTCACACATGTGCCGTTAAAATGGATGAAATTATACATTGCTAAATAAATTGAGTCTATACAATGCAAATATTGTTTTTTACAATCTTCAGCCGGTCCAACAATGTTTCCAAATGCTAACAGATTATTTTGTGCGCCCTAGTGGCTGTGGAGCAGGACCAGCATTCAGCCAAGCATTTTTATCTTCAATATAATCCCCCAACTTATAATATGCTTGCCTGTATAGTGTGCGTTTAATACAGGATTTAAATTTTATCTCATTTCGTTCTAATATATGGGGAGGTATCTTATTATAACATTTTAAACAGTACCCCATAAAAGATGAGGCAACTTTAGCCAGTCTGAAACCTGGTTGAACATGGGGGAGTCAATTTCTATTTTCGCGATTTCAGTGTTGGTCTGATAGTGAAAGTTGTTCATAATGATAAGTCCAATGACCCCTTAAGAGGTATTGCGTTTATCCTGTTACAGGTTGTATAATATCTAGACGGAGCGTCGCCCTACAAACAAAACAAAAAAAAACGAGCCAACAATTGCATGCATGTGTGCCAACGTTGGCTAATATTTTTTGACACGTTTGCGCGCATTTGGTGCTCTATCTAGACATTATAATTATAATCAAAGGACCAAACTGTTGTTTACCCGAAAACATAATTATGTACATTCGGCTAACCCTCGAAAGGGCAAATAAACATGATTTTTTTCTGTTATAACTGTCCTATTACACCGAATCACTCATAGTATTTGCCAAAGACCGCTATGTTTAGCCATCGTTAGTTTGAGTGTAATGTGACTGACAGTAATCCTGGTTCAAGTACACGGCAAACACTGGTCTAAACAGTGTTTTGCAAATTGAGGGTTGTAGTTTTCCTATGAAATTGTGATGGTCCTTGAATAAACAAGGTTTCCTGAAACAAGTGGCATGCACATAGTAAAATCATTTACAACCTATTAGGTATACCAAATAGGCTTGTCCACTGAAAAAATCTAATTATCATACACTATCTTCAATTTTAAATGTGGCCATGGACGACCGAGCTTGGGCTCAAGCTACTCTTCCCATTCGTATGGGAGGCCTCGGCGTCCGCAAAATTACCAGTATTAGTTTACCGGCTTTTATATCTTCGGTTCATGGCACTGATAAATTAATCAGGAATATCCTAGCTTCCACACTGATTGATTTTGATGTGCCGTGCTTCACCGAGGCTGTGAATGCTTGGAAACTCGCTTGCCCGAATGTAAATCTACCCGACAACCCATTATACCAGAGACAGTGGGATGAGCCGGTCTGCAGAGAAGTTCGGAGGAACCTTATAGCCACTTCTACTTCTACTGCGGAGCGTGCGCGCCTGCTGGTTGTGGGTGAGTGGGAGTCGGGCCTCTGGCTTCACGCACTACCGTCGTCGAACTTAGGCACCTTGTTCGACGATACAACTTTCCGCCTCGCTGCTTCCCTTCGCTTAGGCGCATCGTGTTGTTCTCCTCATCGTTGTCACTGTGGTGAAGCTGTCAACAGCCTCGGGCACCACGGTCTCTCATGCAGTCGAAGTGCGGGTCGCTTTGCACGGCACGCAAACATCAACGACATTATCCGACGCGCTCTTGTCGCCGTCGGCGTTCCAGCCGTACTAGAACCCAATGGCCTGGCACGCGACGACGGCAAGCGACCGGACGGTATGTCTTTGTTTCCATGGAAGATGGGTAGGCCTTTAGTGTGGGACGCTACTTGTGTCGATACTCTTGCGCCATCCCATCTTCCTAGCTCGTCGTGCTGTGCTGGTACTGCCGCTGCGGCTGCTGAGAACCTCAAGCGGCGGAAATATAATAATCTTGTTGGCAATTATATTTTTGAGCCGTTTGGGGTTGAAACTCTTGGACCGTGGGGTCCGAGTGCTCATGCCTTATTTAAAGATCTATCTAAACGCTTAGTTGACACTTCGCGTGACCCAAGGGCTGGCTTTTACCTCGGACAGAGGATAAGCATTGCCATACAACGTGGCAATGCCGCCAGTCTTTTGGGCTCACTTCCGGTGGACAGCGATGCGGACGAATTTTTTGACGCCTTATCTTAGTTAGGATATTTTATTTTAAGTGTATATATTTAGTATTCTATCTTATTCAATCATAGTATTCTGTTCAGTTTTATTCTAATATTAATAAATTATCAAAAAATAATTAACCTTTTTTTTTTTCTTATGTTACGTAAACCAAAATTGACGAAGATACGACACTTTTAAAATTCTCAATACTTCACGCCGTGGTATAATTTTTAGTGCGTTTTGACGTCACGAGGCCCCATTCCCGAGTTTTGATGCGTTTTATCTTTGTCAATATTCATCTATTTACAAAAAAAAAATACGTGTCCATTATTTTTCAATACTCTAACTGATGGACTAAATAGATTTGCAATTTATTGATGCTGGAAACTAGCGTATTCTCTGTACCAGGAGCTCTAGCACTAGACAAAGTGACATAAGTTTGACCGCTATGTGTGGCTTTCTGTGTATCTTTCTGTGTGTCTGTCTGTGGCACCGTAGCTCTTAAACGGGTGAACCGATTTGGATGCGGTTTCTTTTATTTGAAGCAGGTTTTCTAGCGGCGATTCTTAGACAAGTTTTATCAAAATCGGTTGAGCCGTTTGAACATCATCAGCTCTTTTCTAGTTGATGAAGGCATTTAACCAGCTTTTACGGGTCTGATCGATGCAAAAGTTGGTATTCTGTTACTTTAATGACATAACAAAAACATGGTTATATTGACCTTATGCTGTGGCATAACCTGAGGTCTGCAGAATACCCAACTTCTCACTAAATTACAACAGAGGCATCGTGTTTGAACTCACTGGAATGGTTTCAATGAACAGATTATATTTAGATCAGTAACCGTAACCTGATGCTGAAGCATGTCCTGAAATCTGCAGTATACCCAACTCTTCACTTACTTACAGCAGACCTTCCGTCTTCGTGTTCATTTAATAGTCACATTGAATAGGTTATAAATAGATTGTGATCAGGATCTGGTGATAAAGCAAAGCTACTTTCCAAGCTTGTACGATGTAGTGCCGTTTAGGTGAGTGTAGATCATATGTGGATGGATGGAAAGGGAGAAGAAGGCCAAAAAAAAGATGGTTGGAATGTGTGAGGAGAAATATGAAAGAAAAGGGAATTAGTGATAGCGTGACGGCTGATAGGACAGAATGGAAGTAAAAAACGTGTTGCACTGACCCCAAGTAACATGGGATAAGAGCAGGAAGATGATGAGATCATAGGTTTTCTAGTACCTATTAGGTAAATTAAGTTTAAAAAGCATGAAATAAAAATTAAATATAAAATTTAAAAAGCCCCCGACTAAAAAATAATTTTAAAAAGTGGAAAAATGATACGTATTCATCCTTTTAATTTAACGTAGGTACGATTCTTTGGGCCAAGCGTCATCGCGTCGGGGGGCCGCTAATAATATAGAGGTACTTAACAATTAAAACAAAAATTTGCGGTCTCCCGAGGCGAAGACGCTTTGCCCGTATACGTATTATTTTTCCACATTTTAACCTTATTTTTTAGGCGGGGTTTTTTTTTAAATTTTAATAACATTTTTTGTTAACGTGAAAAAAAATACATGTCGAATATTTTTTGGAAATGTATCGATGGACTAATCAGATTTTTTGAAAAAAATTGGCTGTCTGTAAAGTCGGTTTACGGACGATAATTGTATGTGATAACTTCATAAGAAACATGGTCTAACTGCCTCCGCGGTCGAGTGGTTTAGGCATTTGCCTTGTGACCCGGTGGTCGTGGGTTCGATTCCCACGGGAAGCATACTTTGTAAAGTTGTTTTCAGTTCGGCTAGGATATTGCAGGTTTGAATCACCTGATCGTCTGATAAAAAGATGATTCCGTGCTTCGGAAAGCACGTATAAGCCGGTGGCCCCGGCCGCCAAAAATGGCGGTCGTCAGATAAACCATGTCAGAGGCCCTTGAGGCGGTTTAGAAACTCTACACTAGGGTGTGTGGGGTCGTTAGACCTTACTGCCCACATGATAAGAAGATAAGAAAAGAAACATCCGAACGCTTAGGCCGATCGTGCCTCTTGTGACTGTTCCTAAGTTACCCTAGGCTGATAAAATTTTCGTTTTCCTAGAATTTACCTAATTATTAAGGTCGATCCTGCCCGAATTTTGTCAACCTAGGGTTACTAAGGAACAGTCACACTCTCTATCGCTTGTTCCGCGCTCTCGTTTGCACGCTCGCGTCAGGCGGAACGTGACACTTTTTCGTGCGTGCAGCCGGCGTTCATCGATTTATAAGACGTTATCACGTCAAGAACTCAATTCTGTAATGTTTGGAATCGACCCCGTGACATTTCGATAGTGCATGTCAATCCCATGCATTTTTGTCTTTTCGGAAATCGGTAACGGTTATAGACTGTCACTTTGTCTAGAGCCTAGATGCTGTTTATAGGATCACTCGGGCATCTGTCTGTCTGCCCGTCGGTCTGTCTGCCCGTCGGTCTGTCTGCCTGTCGGTCTGTCTGTCCGTCTGTTACAGCCGATTTTCTCCGAATCACCTCGACGGATTCAATTGAAACACATAAATAACCTTCTATGACGCAAACACAGACGCGTAACGAAAATAAATATATTTTGAAATTGTGGTAACTTTTTCGGCGGAAAATTACATGATTAAAAAAAAGGTTTTCCAAGTGTGCCGTGTAACATATCAAATGAAAGGGCTCATCGTCAGGTTCTCAAAAGGATTTTTTTTGTCAAAGAAATATTTAAGAAAATGGTGAAATTGTAACATTCAATTCAATTATTTTTTTAATTGTTTATATTGTCTCGGTCAGAGATGACAGAGACTAAGTCTACGATGGAGCAAGCTTACCCAGAAGGAGCCTGTTCACTATAACTTTGAAGAGATTAGGGTTGTTAGCGTTCGGAAACAGACACAGGCAGAGAGTACCACTCCTTTGCTGTGCGCATTATAAAAGACGTTTGCAAACGCTTAGTCTGAATTGGTGGAATAGCAAACAAGGTAGGGACTAGGTATGGTAAGTTGTAGTGCGTCTGGATGTCTGATGATAGAAAGGAGCCGGTGGGATGAGCTCGTGGAGTTCGTGGGCACACTCACTGAAGTACAATCTGTAGAAAACCGTCAAGCAGGCAACCTTGCGGCGATAAGCCAAGCTGTGCAGCTTGGCATCCACCAGTCTTACGTCGCCGATGAGCCTCTTAGCTCTGCGTTCCACTGAGTCAAGCGCAGCAAGCTGTTATTTAGCTGAGCCATCCCAAAGGTGGCTGCAATACTCCATGCAGGATCGGGCTTGTGTTTTTAATAGGATTAAAAGCTGTCCAGGCCTGAAGTATCGCTTCACTCTATTTAAGATGCCCAGCTTTACAGGAAAACCAGATTACAGGAAAACCTATAAGAAGTCTATGGTTTTTAAAAATAAATACGTTTGTCTTTCGGAACCCTTTTGCACGCGAGTCCGACTCGCACTTGGCCGGGTTTTTTCCGAGAATTGGGAGGCTAATTTAGTACTAAGGATGTCAGTGTGAGATTTTGGAAAATGTTGACTGTTTCTGGAAATCTCAGTTTCAAAATCAAATCTTATTTTGTTTTACCATGGGTGTTCTTTGTGTTTTGTGGATCATTGGCAAGTAGTTAGCTGACTCGATACGTGATCACTGGCTAGCCTTTTTTATACTAAAAGAATCAGCTTTGCTTTTCAACGTTGAGTTGTTTCAGATATTTTTCTAGTTGACTGCAATGCGTACGCATTCTTTTTGTATGTCCTACGAGACTCCATTTTTAGATTACTAGCTCGGTCATACATATTCGTTTCAGATTGGATTCAATTTAAATGACAATTGCATCTTTTCACCATCAGAGCACTTCTGAATATCAATTCCTATGACGTTTATCGAGGATACGCGGTACCGAGAGTCCAAAGTTATCTCTAGAAAAAATAAACCCAAAAAATTGAAATTTTATAAAAAAAACGGACAAAATCTTTTTAAATATGCATGTTTATGTTCCACTATACGGCTTACTTCTTCCTTATTCAGTGAGTAAACTGCGAAGTGTAGCACCACGAAACGTGTAAGCACCGCTTCAAATAGCACGAAGCAATAAAAAGATTTAAAACTACCGTCAGCGAACTGTGGGAGCCATTTTTTCGGGTTTGAAGTACGTAAGTGTTCCGTTTTCAGAGTATCGTGTGGAATACTGAAATAACATTGTTGTAAGAGACGGCTTTTCAGTTTTTGTTAGCAACTCACTTTTTATTTAGTTAATATTGAAGTAATTTTGGGAAACACTCAAAATAGGTACTTATAATTTTATGGCAACCTGACTGCTTGTTAGGTATTCCTAATTTCCAATAATTAACTTGGTTGTAACTTAATCTTTACTTTAATCATTTCAATTCGTTACGTTTTAGATTTTATTTGACCCATATAAGGGTGCCTGTCCATTTCAGCGGTGCGAGGCAGCGGAGCGGAGAAACGAAAAAAATTTAACCAATGTAATTGCATAAAATCCACGCACCACGTGACTCACTGACATTTTGACTGACATGATTGGTTAATATTTCTCCGTTTCTCCGCTCCGCTGCCTCGCTCCGCTGAAATGGACAGGCATCCTTATATGGGTCAAATAAAATCTCGTTTTCTTTTCGACAAGTAGGTAAACCAAAGAGATTTTACTTCTAGTAGAGCAAGATAGTAGAACATAAGGAAAAACAAGACAACGATCTCACGACTAAGTGTCTCCTTCCTGTACATTTTGTGAATATATCCCTAATTACGGAGGCTACAGGCGGAGTATTAAAAAAAAACCAATTTACTTAAAATAAATTTAATTAAAAATGGACAAATTACAATAAAATGATTATAACTAAGAATCTGACAACGTTCGAGGTTGGAACCGAAGTGGCCGTTTCCGCTGCCCGGGAAATGGTGGCGCGATGGTTGTCACGTTGAGCGAAGTCAGCAACTCGTGGCCCGCCTCGTGCCCGTGGCTGATGCAATGTGTTGCTAGGTGTAAATGGGGTAAACGCATGGTCAGCGATCTTCCTCTAGTACTGTAGTATAACACCTCCCGCCGTAGTTCAGCAATTATTTGAGTACTTTCGTCGAAAATAATGTTGAATAGTGATCTGGCGTTGCAGCTTCAGTATTGTCATCTCGGCATGAGGTTTGCTTCGTGTCTGTTACTGATATTTCTTTAGATCGCCGTTTTACTAGGAGCCTTCGTATGATGAGATAACTGCTTATTACAGTTGCACTTAATAGGATGGCGTACAACGGTATTGTAGTATGAAATAAAGTTGTGTCTTGAGGCTTCTTTAAAGTGATTGGCGGCTGTAGCGTTATCTTAGCGTTGCTTGCATGTAGGTTCTCCAGATTTATTGAATTTAGAGTTAGGACTGGTTGCAATGATGATATCAAATTGGAATCTTGTGAAGGTAAGTCGGTTATCTTGATAGCTTGTCCTCTCGCATGGTCATTAATATTGATGATGGTGAATTCAGGAGTTCGCAGGAAACAGTTGTGAGGTAAAATAACTAAGAAGCTCCCTTGTAGATTAGTATATTCATTTCTTCCGCAGGACGTCTGGACTTTAGTGGCTTTCGGAAACGTGACGGTGTAGTGCTTGTCATCTAATTGCTCCAGTGCCGCTCTGGTAAGTATAACAGGGGTCAGGTTGCAAGTAGAGTCGATTTTCTGTGTTGAGATCAGCTGTTGAATGCAGTCTACTCGGTCCCGAGGTTTGAAGCTGGCTTTCGTCTCGCAGAGATACCAAGTGTTTGCCTTCGGACATTCTGTCTCCATGTACATGAATTCGTCTTCATGTATTGCAATATAGGGAGAGGATGGTATTAGGATTTCGTGGTTTTTGTTGGGAACTATGGAGAGTTTGTATAGGTCATAGGTGCTACGGAGGGCAATCGGTACTTTGAATACTATAACTAAGTTATTACTACTATAATATGAACCCAATTTTATTATATCGAAATATTCCCTTATGCTTATATCTAATATTTCTTCCTTATTATATAAACTACGTATTCTATCTATCATATTTCTTAACGCATTTAAACTTAACATTGAATGATGCGTGCTTTTTGCATGAATGAAGGCTAAAAGATTCTCTATCTTGACTAATTCTTCAGATAAATTTTCGACATTATCCCCCATGATTAAAAGTAACTGTGAAAGATGGGCATAATTTAGAAGGTCTATATTAGTAATTGCAGTAGTATTGATCATGGTGTTAACTATTTGAGATATATTTTTCTGGTTTT
Source organism: Lacanobia wlatinum (assembly GCA_947578705.1). Taxonomy (NCBI): domain Eukaryota; kingdom Metazoa; phylum Arthropoda; class Insecta; order Lepidoptera; family Noctuidae; genus Lacanobia; species Lacanobia wlatinum. Next base: position 17,650,762 of record OX388044.1, read on the forward strand.
CAACAATACTTTTTAGGATTTTTGAATGCTGTAACATCCAGTCCTTGCTTAAACTTATGTGCTGATTGAATTGCGAGGTTATCTCCTGTTCGTTATCCTGAAGGACTTTGATGGCATTATTATAATGTATAGCGTCTGTATAATCCAAATTACCTGAAATGCTCTTAATTACCGACCCTAGGCCGTCTATAAGACCTCTTTTAACACGGTGGGAATCAAATGTCTGCAATTGATCTGAAATCTTATCTAATTTGGTTTTAAGATGTTCAATATGTGGTCCGTACAAGAACCAAGTTTTATTATTTAACTGGGGCTGAATATAATCTATCTGAGTTTTAACTAATGCTACCTTAGATCTAATTTCATCTAAATCAATAGACTGTAAAAAGGAATGATGCTGGGTTATGATCTTTGCAGAGCCTAGCTTAAAAGGGAGAAGTCCCGGTCCATCTTCGAGACTCTCAAGTGTTATCTCTTGAGCAGCCACTGCTTGTAGTAGGTACATCAGTACTATCCTGTAACAATTGTGCACTATTAGGCACTCTCTTTAGACGGGACTTAGCAATTGGACCTCGTTTTTTCTTTGTATAGATATGTATTGGAAGATCTGCTAACACCGTATCTTGTGTATACCGGGGTGCTAATTTCTGACGACTAGCCATGGGATTCTTTATAAATATCTGCTGCTCGGGATTATAATTTTTTTCGGGTTCACGACTCTTATTTAAATTATCAACAATTTCAGTTCGACGGTTTAAAGAATTTTCGCTTATTATTTCATATACTTTATTCATTCTTATCTTATGGTTTTGAGTGTACTGTTGCATTAAGTGCTCTGTGGCGTCCATGTCTAGTGGATCACGGGGGTCAAAGTGTCCGTTTATAAGTTCTAAAGGTCTGCACTTGGTAAAGCTGTGGATACTGCTGTTATATGCCAATATGGCATATGGCATTAAATTGATAACTGATTCACCACGATTTTGTAGTTTAAGTATTCTTAAATGTTCTAACAAGGTAGAATGGAGACGCTCACCCATTCCATTCTCATTGGGTGTATGTGCTAATATTTTATGATGGTTTATCTTATGGACCCTTGTGAATTCCGAGAATAACTGGTTAGTGAATTCTGTGCCACGGTCAGTTACTAACATTAATGGTACTCCGTGGTGAGTACAAAATATTAACAAAGCCTGAACGACACTTATTGCAGTTCCATCCCTTAAATGGTATGCTTGAGCATACTTTGAAAAGGAATCGATGATTGTGAGGAATTTCTCAGTTTCAGCTGTGAATAGATCGAGATGGATAACTTCAAATGGTTTTGTCGGAGGGGGAACTATGTGTAATTGTTGCTTTATTGGATTGCGATCGTATTTACTCTGTCCACAAATGGTGCACTCATTGATATATTTCGCGATGTGTTCTTTCATCTTAGGCCAAAAGTAGCGCCGAGATAATGCTAGGTAACATTCGTTAATACCGCGATGGTTGGTTTTTCCTTCGTGATATTTCCGAATGATTTCTTGTTGGCGTAGATATTCCTTGACATTCTCTAGTTCTGTTTTTGTAAGTACAACATTCATGGAGGAACTCTTAAAATGGTTTTGAATGATAGGTATAACTGAGTACATTTCCAGAGGCGGGTTAATTAATATACCTGTTTTTACTTTAGGGTTAACAAATTCTTTGATCGCATTCACGACATCTGTTTCAAGATTAGATTTAGATAATTGAATAGCCGTACGAGTGTGGGTGTCAAATGGTTTTGTAACGACTGTTCTGCCCTTAAAGTCACCTACAATCGTAAAATGAATTTGTCTATTGAATTTATTGAGCGGGTCGTCTGATATCGGTACTTCTAATATAGGGTTTTCTGCATCAGTGTGAGCTGTGAGTGTCCTAGATCCATCTAGCGTTGGCGGATTGACTGTAGGGTTAACTATCACGGAACTTGTCTCTTCATTGCATATTTCTATCCTGGATAATGCATCAGCGTTAGTGTTTGATTTGCCCTGTTTATAAATTACTGTGAAATTGTATTCGCTTAATCTTAATCGCCATCTCGTTAATCGAGAGTTCGACTCTTTGAGATTCATCACCCATTGAAGTGGCTTGTGGTCGGTGATAATTTTAAATTTGCGACCAAATAAATAAGGACGGAAATACTTTGTGGCCCATACAATGGCTAGCAACTCCTTTTCGATCGTACTGTAATTTATTTCGCTGGAATTTAATGTTCGTGAAGCGTAAGCTATAGGTTTATCTTGGCCTACCGGACCTTGTGATAGTACAGCACCAATCGCTAAATTGGATGCATCAGTAGTCAGAATAAAATCCTTGTTAAAATCGGGGTATTGAAGTATGGGGTCGTTAGTTAATAGAGTTTTACATTTTTCAAAGCTGTTTACGTAATTTGTATCGAGACTGATTTTTGAGCCTTTCTTAAGACACTGAGTAAGAGGTTTTGCTAAACGTGCGAAATCAGGAATGAACTTACGGTAGTACCCAAGTAAACCAAGAAAGCGTTTTATTTCGGTAGCGGTTTTTGGTAACGGATAATTTTGTATGGCTGATATCTTATCTGGGTTTGGTTTAATGCCATCTTTACCAATAATGTGACCTAAATAAGCTGTCTCTAACTTCAAGAATTCGCTTTTGTCTAATTGAATTTTAAAATTTGATTCTCGTAGTCTTTGGAAGATTTTTTCGAGGTTATTCATATGTTCTTGTAAGGAAGTGCTGAAAACGACGACATCATCTAAGTATACTAGACAAATGACGTTCTGTAGGCCTCTGAGCACGTTATCCATGACTCTTTGAAACGTGGACGGCGAGTTCTTTAGACCCATGGGCATACGTAAAAACTCGAAGTGTCCGTGCTCAACATTGAACGCTGTTTTCGGTATATCCTCTGTATTCATTTCGACTTGGTAGAATCCGCTCGCAAGATCGAGGGTTGTGAAATACTGACAATTGCCCAGCTTATCTAGTATATCTGCGATGTTCGGTATCGGATACTTATCATCGATAGTCTTTTCGTTTAACTTTCTAAAATCTACGACAATTCGCCATTTTGTTATGCCAGAGGCATCTGCCTTTTTAGGTACCACCCAGATAGGAGAGCTCCAGGCTGATTGGGAAGGCCTAATTATACCTTGGTCCAACATCTTTCCGATTTGGTTCCTAACTTCTTCTCTATGCACGTATGGGTACCGATAGCTTTTTGTGTACACGGGTACTTCGTCTGTGGTTTTTATTGAATGTTTAATTTGGTTGGTAAATGACAAGGGTTCGCCTTCTATGTAAAATACGTCTGCATATTGTGCACATAGTGATTCGAGGTTTGCACGTTCTTCTGGGTTTAGATGACTAGTACGTAATTTCGAAAGAACGTCTTGAGCGCGTGGTGACAGCTGTTTAGTACGCGTGCACTCAACATTAAATATTTCGGCACTAACTTGACGATCGACAGAAAATATTAAATCGTGATGACTGGGGTTTGAGACTTCTAAAATACCGCGATTATTGCTAACTGACGTAATACATTCACCTATAGTGCAGTTACAAATGACCTGTTCCGGGATATAGGCATTTCCATCTTGAATATTAATTGGTAGTTTTATCAATTTAGAAGAACGAGCGGGTATTATATCCTCATAAAGATTAACGTTACGGGAATCGTATACCTGTATCGGATTAGTGGCATGTCTGGTGTTTAAGCACATATTTTTATAATCTATGTTCGATTCCCATTTACTTAGTAAATCGGATCCTATCAACCCGTCAAAGTAATTGTGAAACTTATAAACGTATAATTTTATTTTATCAGACTCATGGAATTCCGGAAAGCAAGGTAATATGATCGAGTTGTTATTCCTGCTCGTCGCGTGCACATTTACGACTTCAAAAGGTTCAAAGTTTAGCGGTATAAATGGAAAATATTTCTGTATAGCCTCAGGGCTAATAAAAGATTGATTAGCACCTGTATCTATAAGCAATTTTAAAGGGGGGTTTGAAATTTGTATGTATGGAAGCTGTCTTTGTGTCTGAATATTAATTTCTATTTTTGTTTGTCGGATTTCGAGTCCGTCCGAAAATCCTCACTGCTTGTTGATGGCTTGGACTCCGTCAACGCTTCATTAGTCCCGTTGGGTACTTCCGAAACTATTAATTGTTCGTTATAATTATCGTCATTAAAATACACGAAGTTATCGTTATATTCCGGCTCGACGTAATAGTACTCCGAGCCATCGTAGTAGGGGCCGTATGCATAGTGCGGACATTCGTTGAGATTTAATTCGCGAGATTTAAAGTAATTGCTTGGTGGTGGGTTACCTGATTTGGTCCAGTCATGTGCTCTAACAGGCATGGGTTTGCTAACAAAATGACTTACACCACTCATAGGTGCAGGCCTCTGGAGACCAGGTCCACTTTGCGTATTTCCGGATACGTTACGTGGAATCATTCTAAATACATTATTCCGATCATTATAATTTGGTGGTAAAGCCCTAAATATTTGCTGAGTACGTGTTGGCCCTCGGTTAGGCTGAGGTAAATTATTATTATCATTAGGTCGCCATGACTGTTGAACCAGCATTGGTGGATGGCGTGAGGGGCCAGGCATACTAAAATTAATTGGTGTCATAGTGAACGGTTGATTAATTGGCGGTTTATATTGAGAGCCCGCTGGAACATTTGGTTGCTTTTTATTATCTACGAAATTATTATTTCGCTGTTGCAAATATAATGTGTTCGTTTCTTCCTGTACATACTCTAACGCCTTCTCTATAGATACGGGACGCATGCACCGAATACGCGAACCTAGCGGTTCCTTCAAGCCGCGCAAGTAGGACTGCAACGTAAGCTTTTTATAAAGTTCACGCTTTGCCTCTACGGTGGTAGACAGACTATCATGCAAGGTTACATATGTCATAATGGTGCTAAATAAGGTTTGGCATTTTTCAAAGAATTCTTGTGGAGTGCTTTGTCCCTGTGTTAACAATGAAAGGTCATTATAGAGTGCGGTTTCGTCGCGTTGGTCTGCGAAATTATTAATTAACGCTGTACGAATGCCCATCCAGTCAGTCGGGATACCGTTCGAATTAATAAATCGTGCGGCTGGACCCGTAACCTTATTCAAAATTCCGTTAAGCAAGGCTTGGTTCTCCAGCTCGTTTCCTGGATTAGGGTTAAGAAATCTCCCAACTAATTGATCACTTAAATTAATAAATCTAGTTAATGTATTGGGGTTCCCATCGAACTCTGGGAGTAATCGAAGGGATTTCAATATAGCGTCAATTTGGTCTCCTTGAGCCATTGCGCTTGTTTTTTCTACTTCACTTAAGTCTCTAGATTGATCTAACCTAATCTGCCTTACGACCCTAGGGGTACAAGAACCAGATTGCCTAGGATGAAAAATCTTGAAGGATTAACGTAAGACTGGAAAAAGGAAAAATTACGACTATAAAGGAGCAACACAAGAGCGATTCAAGTGTACTCACAGTTTCATTTCTTGGTATTTCTGAATCAGCATCGAAGTCTGGATGCACCGCTGCAGCTTTCCGTGGTTCAGGATACTCGATGAAGGCTTGAGAGCACAAACAGCGGCTATGCGGAGCCGACAGGATCGATTTTAGAGTCCTTTTACGCGCCGCGCACTGCTTCGAGTATCCTACCGACTGCGCCAATTACGGAGGCTACAGGCGGAGTATTAAAAAAAAACCAATTTACTTAAAATAAATTTAATTAAAAATGGACAAATTACAATAAAATGATTATAACTAAGAATCTGACAACGTTCGAGGTTGGAACCGAAGTGGCCGTTTCCGCTGCCCGGGAAATGGTGGCGCGATGGTTGTCACGTTGAGCGAAGTCAGCAACTCGTGGCCCGCCTCGTGCCCGTGGCTGATGCAATGTGTTGCTAGGTGTAAATGGGGTAAACGCATGGTCAGCGATCTTCCTCTAGTACTGTAGTATAACACCCTTCTTCGAGTTGTTTACGTAAACAACAACAAGTGTTTCTTCAAGGATAACCTTTTACTTTTACAAAAAAAAACTGGCCAAGTGCGAGTGGGACTCGCGTACAAAAGGTTCGGAACCAATTTTATTGTTTTAATATGTTATTTTAACACCACAGACTTCATAAAAGTTTTCCAGTAATCTTTAGGTATAGAACTATTATCTGCATTTTGTTTTTCAAAATTTTGGTCTCAGTAGTTTCGGAGATAAGGGGGGATGGTCATTTTTGGTCTAATTTCTTTAATAAGTTCAAAACTATTTATTTTAAAATCATGAAAAAAATATAGTTACTTAACCCTCACAGTAAACCCTTTCATTTGACACGATACAGTTTGAAAAACTTCTCATTTAGTTTTCCACTTTGACCCCCAAAAGTGACCCCCATACTCAAAATTAAATAATTTACGCAACGCGTCTGTGTTTGCTTCACAGAAGTCCATATGTGTACCAAATTTCAACAGAATCGGCTGGCTGTGACACACGGATAGACAGACACCCGAGTGATCCTATAAGGGTTCCGTTTTTACGCATATCCGGAACCCCAAAAATTTTATAAAAAAATGTGGAAGAATATTTTTGAGGAATGCCTTTTTCGCTTGTTTTTTTTAAGGTTCCTAACAAAAACGGAACCCTTATAGGATCACTCGGGTCTGTCTATCCGTCTGTCACAGCCAGTTTTCTCCGCATCCACTGGACCGATTGTGTTGGATATAAAATTAAAAAAAAAGTTTTTTGGACAATATCGTGTGACATATCAAATGAAAAGGCTTACTGTGATTGTTTTAATCATATTTTTTTTTCAAAATTTTAAAATAAATGGTTTTGAAGTTATTCAAGTAATTAGATGAAAAATGACCAATCTACCCCCCCCCCCTTATCTCCGAAACTACTGAGCATAAAATTTTGAAAAAAATGGAGATAATCTGATCTTTACCTATAGATTACAGGAAAACCTATAAGAAGTATATAGTGTTAAAGTAACATGTTAAAAATAATTAAATCCGTTCGGAACCCCGTTGCACGCGAGTCCGACTCGCATTTGGCCAGTTTTATTTAAGTTTGCGCACTCTCGTACGTGGTCGATGATGGAGCACGCTTGCCTGATAGTAGTTTAGATACCCACTTTTAAGACAAAATCCTCCAGGTACTCAGGAAATACAGACGCAAGGAATTCCACTTTCACACTTTATTATTTTAATATCGGACTTAAAAATTATTATTACTTAAATTGATTAAACACACACTTTGTAGTCCCCATAACAATTATAATTATTAACACCCTAAAACCGAAGATACACGCCAGTAAAAATAAACGCTCATTAACTTTGTCATTGTGATAACGATAGACTGAACATTAGGGCTCATTCACAGTTACCGGTGATCATAGTACCTATATTAATATGTAAATTAGTATAGTACCAGTAACACTACGTAACGTGTAAACAACGTGTGTTTAGTAGATTGATTTTCAATAACAATTTAGGCCTGTCAAGGACTCAGCTGAGTACCAGTATTTTATATGGAGCGACTTCCTATATAACCCACAAAACCCTAAAGCACTTGTCTCACCGCCGACGATCAGCGAGAAGCGAGTAAGGCTTGATACTCGAAACGAGTTTGCGAGCAACCAGTAGCAAGTGTTATATTTCGATAGTTTTCGCTCGGCAATAAGCGAGTGCGATACGACGGGCGATTGCTCACACTACTCGCTCCGCCCGCATTATAGGTAGAAACTACCGCTAATTGGTCTCTCGGCGTGAGCTCTAACTACCAAGCGAGCATCGCTGAGCGAGTGTCGCTGAGTGAGTACTATCTTTAATAGCTCTTGTCGCTGCGACGGATCAATGAGTTCTTGCCGGCAGTGTGAACAGCCAGCTATCGACTATAAATGTATGTGTCTCTTTTATTCACACGGGATCTATATCTTTTGTCCGTTTCCTCACCAAGAAAGTAGTCGATAGCTGATAGCTTCCACGTCGGTAATAAGACAAGTGCCTTAGTACGAGATTTTAAACTTACTCGATCGCGTGGACCTAAACTTTTTTTTTTTTTTTTATGTGTGGCCCCTCGCAGGTCAACCTAGGAGGTTGTCGACTGCTTAACCGGACTTTCCTGTGGTGGCCTTAATATAAATATTAAAGCCTCCAGCCAGGGCTTATTTTAAACTTACAAACTAAGCGACTACACGCTAAGGGCACCCCCTGTGGGGTACGGACCTCGGCTTAGGGCGTCGCTGGGGGGAGGACAGCTAGGGACGGGCTGGATCGAATATTGATTATTTAGGGGCGAATTTAAAACTACAGGCTCAGCGGCGCGGCCTGCCTCTAGCAAAGGTCGGGGTGGACATTGCAGGAAAGATCGCGACGGGGCTCGGCGGCGAGGGCGAAAGGACGGCGGTCTTGTTTTGAGTGTGCTATTTTCTTTACGATTTTCTTGTAGAAGAGTGGTAGAGTCATCAGGAATGGTTAAGGTATGCCTCGGACGGCGGATCTTTGAGATGCGAGAGGGTTCGTATCGGGCTGCCGATGCGATAAGGGGGTTGCGGTGTTTGACAGCAGTATCGAAGAAACGCTTAGTAATGCGTTTCATGAACTGCTGTATGGTGGGCAATTTGAGATCTACGTGGAGAGTCTCATTGCGGACATAGTAGGGGGCTCCCGTGATCTTACGGAGGAAACGGTTTTGGAGCGTCTGCATCCTATGGAGGTGATGAGGCTTTGCGTGTGCAAAGACAGCGCAAGCGTACGTCATGATGGGACGGATGACCGCGGTGAAAAGTCGCAATTTGCACTTGAGTGACAATTTGCTGCGGGCGGTCGTGATAAAGTGAAGCCTTCCCTGGGCGAAGGCGGCGCGTGAACGGGCCTGCCTTATATGCTCAGCGAAGGTGAGGTGTCTGTCCAGGATGACCCCCAGGTATTTGGCTTGCTTCTCCCAAAGGATCGGCTTGCCATACATGGTGATCGGACGGGGGGGGACCTAAACGTTCGCTTATGTCAAATTATATGGAAAAAAGGATTTCCGTTATTGTCACCAGACGGCGCTTATTCAGTTACAATACAAATTGTTTTTTTACGCTAACGCGATTGAGAACGTTACAAAACGTCGCGCTAAGGCCTACGGTTACCTACATATCATGATACCCCTTAGTGACTGATGATACATTGTCTGGGTTCTTATTCCCGTACCGACTGCCAAAGATCTACAAATTACAGCAACGGCTTAACTTGGCATGTCGCACCCTCAGTAATATAAAGGCTTAAAACAAAAAAGTAGTTTTTTGGGAATACGTTTTTAAAGATTCTGAATTGTTACATTCCAGCTTAGTTTTTAATAAAATGCTTAGTACTTTAGTTATAAATGTGATTTTCTAGATTTATTCTTCGATACCTAGACTATAAATAGTCATCAATATAAATAAATAATAATATGACGAGACGAGCGGAGGGAGTGTGAGAGAGACACATATATAGTTACCGAGTCATTAATGTTCTTTTTCTCTCTCTGTCAACGGTAGCCGATAGATAATTTCGTTTTTTGCCCTTAGCATTCAAAATCAAACTTTACAAAAATTTTGATTTGAGCCCTTATATTATTAAGGGTGCGATGTAATGGATGGTCACCCATCCACGGACTGACCTCGGCATGCGTTGCTTAACCTTGAAGATCAAACCGTGCAGCTGTTATTATTTATCACGCACCTTCAAAACTTATAAAAACACATATGTATCACCAGGCCTTTTATCACACGGTCTTGAAGGAGTGTGGGCGTCCCTAATGAAATGTCGTCGCATGGCAACGGGGCTGTAAAAACCGTAAAACCCCGTAAATTACAACGTAAATACGATTCGGGGATTACTCCGACATTACAAGGATCGTAGTAAATCCGAGTAAAATGGTCGTTTAGACAATGCGAGGCGATGAATACGGTTTTTAGAAGAAATTTGTATAAGTGTGATAAGTATAATTTGTAAAATGTGTTGATGACCCAGAGGTTGACATTGACAGTTTTTTTTTTTTTGGTTTATTACACGGAACCCTACTTGTAAGAGTCCGACTCGCACTTGGCCGGTTTTACTGATATAAATTATTGTTCAATATCTCATGCGTTAAAAAATCCCGCAATGTTTTTTTTTTTTTTCACTGTCGGACTCACATGCACAATATGTTACTTTATAATCATAGGGAGAATAAAAGGGATTAATGGGTATTATGACCCATTAATCCCTTTTCCTCATAATTATGAAAAACCTTTACGATGGGACAAATCCCGAAATCGCGAAAAAAAATCAACTGATCAGTAATGGGTAGTAATGGGGGTGTTTTTTAGTGTTTTTTCTAGTGTAAGTTGTTCATAATTATGAGTACAGTAACCCCTTAAGAGGTATTGCGTTTATTCTGTTACAGGTTGTATTTTTATCCATAATATATTTATATTTTATTCCAAATTTTGGGCTCGTTAGTTTCAGAGATAAGGGGGGGGGGGATATTCAATTATCAATTTTCTTTAATAACTTCGGAAAGTAATATTTTAAAATTTTAAAAAATACTTTTGAGACCCGAACGATGAGCCCTTTGATTTGATATATCACACGGTACAGTTGGAAAAACTTTATTTTTTTTCATTTGGAAGGTAATGGGGAGAAACCGTTCTAAGAGGCATCGATATTTTCTGAAAGCCAAAAAAAATACTCCATGTAAAAAAAAAACGATAATTAAAATATTCAAAATGTAAATGTTGATTGTAGGCATTATAGAAAGCGTTGGATAATAAAACTGATCTTGGTTAGAAGATTGATGTATATGGGGTTACTTAACACTAGTGGACGTCACGCGGTTTCACCCGCGTAGTTCCCGTTCCCGTGGGAATACGGGGATAATATATAGCCTATGTTACTCCCTGATAATGTAGCTATCCAATGCTAAAAGAATTTTTCAAATCGGTCCAGTAGTTTCGGAGCCTATTCAATTCAAACAAACAAACAAAGAAACAAATCTTTCCTCTTTATAATATTAGTGTAGATTGACAAAAAAAAATCGACCCATGGAAAAAAAAGATAAATGCCTTATATGTATTCTGAAAGAATAGAAAATCGTCGAATGCAAGACTTACATGGGCGTCGGTGAATGAAACATCCTCATAATTTAGAGCTCGAGAAAAAAGGTTCTGTTACCTACGACGCGGCGCGCCGATGGCCTGTGGGTTCAAGCAAAATAAAATACATTTGTTCACTTAACTAAAATTTTAATTCCTACGAAATATATATAATAATTACAATGGATTACCTAGTTTTGCATGAAGAGAAATTTTATATTTAATAGGTGTTTACTGCTTATTTCAGTACCAGCATTTACTATATAATGTTACAAATTTAGTTATATACTATACGCTTTATTGTACATCTAAAGTGAAAGAAAAAAAAAACTTAAAACTAAAACATATACAATGGGAGGCCTTATAGCATTCCGCGATCTCTCTTACTCTTTTGGACAACCCTGGGATGAACAGTATTTGCCAAATTACTAACATTATGCAAATATACATTCCAATGGAGACTAAGTGGCATTTATATTTATATAAAACTAAATACTTAACAATATATTTACGTTTATAAGTTACTTATACTCAAATAATAATTATTAATACAATTGTATGTACATATATCACAGTGATTCCCAAACAGGACATCAAAAAAACTGAACTTTAAGTTCATAGTCAGGCTACTTTATATATTTAACTAACTTTTGCACACGACTTCGTATGTGCATATCCCGTTTCTTCCCGTTCCCGTAGGGTTTTCGGGAAATCCTCTCTTAGTGCTCCCCAACACTCCCCAAAGAACAAACATGCTAAATTTCAGCTTTCTACGACCAGTAGTTTCGGCTGTGCGTTGTCTGTCAGTCGTTCAATCAGTCAGTAAAGGAAGAATTTTATATATACAATGTTATATATACATGTTATGTAACAGAATAAACGCAACACCCCTTAAGGGGTCATTGTACTCATCATTATGAACAACTTTTACTATGGGACCAATCCCGAAATCGCAAAAAAAAACAGCTGTTCAGTACATTTTGTCGAGTTATGCGCACAGAAATGTATGGCGGAGTCGATTTTTTTTCGCGATTTCAGTGTTGGTCCCATAGTGAAAGTTGGTCATAATAATGAGTACAATGACCTCTTAAGAGGTATTGCGTTTATTCTGTTACAGGTTGTATATTGATTGATTTATGTCTTCCATCGCAATATTCGTAATCCCTCCGCTAGATTTATTTACTAACTTTTTTTGTTTTATTTTTTTTACATAAAATTCATACCATATCTTACGATTGCTTTTGAAAACAACCAAAATAATCTCTAATACAAGTACATTAAAATGATCTAAAGATATTTGTAATATTTGAAGGTAAACTGCATACTTTTCTTTGAATTTTCTTTCTAAAATTAAATCTGTGATGAAATCTGATAACATAATTACGTCGCTCAGAATAAAGATCAGAGTGGCTATATACAAGCGACGCCAAATGTAAGAAGCTGTATGTGCGCTACTGTTGAAACTACGACAAAGTGAATATATGATTATTACGTAGAAACCAGAATTAATTATAAGAGGTATAACGTGACTTCCCTTCAAAAGGATAGGTCCTAGTACTCGCATATTATCACCACTGACCCAGACTATTACCAGTTTGTTACCTGGTAAGCGTTTAATCACAAAATATTCAAGAAAACCAATAAAACTTAAGGATGTCAGTAAAGATGTAACCCAAGCAAATAGGACACTTTTTAAATATTTCCTGTGCATATGTTTATTGAAAACTTTGACAATGTCTACGTAAAACATGTGACACAAAATCAACAACCAGTTATTATACACCGATTTACAGTAAATTTGTAAGTAATCAAAAACAAAAAAATATTCAAACTTATATCTCTTTTTTACCTGACTTAAGATTAAATGCAGTGCAATGCTAATTAATTTTGTAAAAATTATGTTGAGAAACACAAAGTTTTTGAAGTTACGAAACTTCTTGAACATGTACCAGGATAACACTCCGTATGTCAAGATAGCGAGTGACAAAACCAACACGGTTAACCTTAAATTAAATTCAAGAATATTTCTGAGTCTCCAATAGCTTAACGGAGGCTCATCACCGGTGGTATCATTGTGAGCCATGGCGAATGGGTGTCGCTCGCGCAGTTGTCATCAAGCTGTCTAACGAACAAATTATTTCAGTTTACAAAATGTACGTGAACAGCTTATTACGCATCGTATGTTCGTGCCATGTTGCTTTTCCAGTCAAGAAAACAGGTGTTGCTACTGAAAGAAACAAAAGATTAGAAAGAAAAATAGTTAATTCCATACATAAATAGCGAAAGAGAGTATCGAATCGTGAAGGGATCGCGGAATGTGATAATTTTTTTTTTTTACTATACAGGGTTATTTGTAAAACACCAACAACCTCTTAGGCAGTGAAAGTACGCATGATTATAAACATCTTTTACTTTGAGAAAAAACCCCGAAAACTCGAAAAAAATATCAGATGTTTCATACATTTTCATTGGCTAAATATTGCATTTTGTATGAAACAGCTGATATTTTTTTACAAATAACCCTGTATATAGGCATACGTTTGACCACAATCTCACCTGATGGTAAGCGATGATGCGGTCGAAGATGGAGCACGTTTGTCTAGAAGCAACCTATTCACTCTTGTCTTAAAGACTCCCAGGTTGTAGGTATCTGGAAACACAGACGCCTATTGTACTGGTTTTTAAGTTTCCTTCGTAGGGTCCGGCACCCAAAGGGTTGTTAGGATTATTGTAGAGTTGCAAAAAACGTAGGCCAAGTGCGACTTGGACTCTCACACGAAGGGTACGGAACCAAAAACTGAAAAAAACACCTTTCTTGTTTGGGACCCCCTTTAATTTTTAATTTAAATTAATTTTTAATATTTCTTGTTATAGCGGCAATAGAAATATACACTGTTTGAAACTTCAACTGTCTATCTCATATATCTATTACGGTTCTTGATATACAGCCCGGTGGCAGACGGACGGACGGACGGACAGCGGAGGCTTAGTGATAGGGTTCTGTTACTTACCCTTTGGGCATGGATCCCTAAAAACCTGTAATTTTTATAATATTTACAATGAGGCACTTCAACTTTATTGGTTTGTATAGATGTTCAACGGCACCAACATAAAGTTTTAAAATCTCCTCTAAAGCGTCTTAAAAGTGTATAAAATAAATTCATTACTCACTGTCCTGGCTCACTCCTCACTTTTAAACCATGCCCAATGGCTACGTGGTATGGCGAACGACTCTCAAACAGTTTTGATTAATTAATTAATTGTAACAGTTCACGTTCAGTGAAATAATGAAATATTTCTAAACAGTTTGACGTTAAATGCTTCCAACACGAACGAGTGTGTCCTAAAAATATACGATGTAACGAATACAGGATCTAAATTGGTGAATTATTATTGCAAATATATTCGGCACACATTTAAAAAAAATACTCGTTTGCCAGGTCTTCCATGCCGCGGAACCGACTCTGCTTTACAAAAATATGTTGTTTCCATCTCTGTCTATCTAACAAAACAAGAAAAAAGACAGGTTTAAAATAAAATTAAATTTTAGATTATATAGAGTTTTTTTAGACAAATGTAGAGGACAAGGTTGGGTCGATTAATACTACACTAGCGAGTAATAAACTAGAACCACTTCATCGCGCGTTGCTCAAAACAATTTTTTTACAATAAAATTTATATGTTACCAGTGGACGTCACGCGGTTTCACCCGCATAGTTCCCGTTCCCGTGGGAGTACGGGGATAAAATATAGCCTATGTTACTCCTTGATAATGTAGCTATCCATTGCTGAAAGATTTTTTCAAATCGGTCCAGTAGTTTCGGAGCCTATTCATTTCAAACAAACAAACCTTTCCTCTTTATAATATTAGTGTAGATGAACTTTGGATTGTGGTACTCGTATACCATTTGATAATGAGATTAGACAAGATAAGGTTTCAAATTATATCAAAAATATTATATGATGATGATGAATTTAATTTAATTTTAGAAAATACATCTGAGTTGTGAACGTCTCAATGAATATGAAGTAATATGAAAAGTAAAATAAATCATTAAAAAAATTAAAAAACCCGACTGCAATAAGGCACTTATAAACAATGTACTAAAAAGACCAAAAAAAAGATTGGGAATAGAAAACAAAACAAACAAATTATAAACCGAATGAAAATGAGCGGGTCCCGCCTGCTACCAAAATGCAGGACTTTGTTTTCTATTTTCAATCTTGTTTTGGTCTTTTTAGCGCATTGCTTATAATGATGAGTTGACTTTTATGCAGACGGGGATTTTTTTTAAAACATTGCCCCCACATTAGGAATATCTCGTGTATTGTTGGTGCGTTCACTTATAAACTCACATACAAGACCCGGTACGACTATCTGTAGGCTATACAAATATTTGTTCCGTGCGGGAATCGAACCCGCGACAAGCAGCGCAGCAGCTAATTGTTCAACACTGCGCCGACCGCGCCGTATAAATGTTATAACAAAATATCATGCCGTCAATCTATCATCAATATGTGTGTGTGTGTGTGTATGTTGTGTGCATGAGAGCAAATAAATAAATATAATATGAAAGACTACTTGTGGAAAGCTAAAATTTGGCATGTAGGTTCCTTGGGGAGCACTAAAAGGATGGAACGGGAAAAACGGGATAAGCGCGTACAAAGTCGCGGGCGAAAGCTAGTCTACACTAATATTATAAAGAGGAAAGATGTGTTTGTTTGAATTGAATAGGCTCCGAAACTACTGGACCGATTTGAAATATTCTTTTAGCATTGGATAGCTACATTATCAGGGAATAACATAGGCTATATATTATCCCCGTATTCCCACGGGAACGGGAACTACGCGGGTGAAACCGCGTGACGTCCACTAGTACTTTATAATTTGGCATTTCGAACATCGTCATCGCTGCGCTAATATAACGGCACTTTGTCTAGAGAATCTGATGCATTTTACTTCAGAAAAACCTCACAACGGTTTTTTCAAAAGATAGCTTTTTGTTAATGAAAAACAGTGTACGGTGTAATTAAAGAAGGATCCGAAATTCTTAAACGTGCGTTATGATTAATTTTCTTTCCTTCTTAATTTGTGAAGCGGATTTTCACTTATGGAACACTCACAGGCTTATTTGTGAAAACATAATAAAAATCTCAAAACCCCATCCAGGTTTCTGGGATTTTTATTAATTTAAACCCTTGATAAAAAAATGCTGATTCTGAATTAATTAATGTGTTTTGTTTCGGTATTTTGCACGATACGCATAATAATAATATGTATTTTATCAAATGTGTGACCATTCATAATTAACTGAGATTAACAAAATTAATGTAATGCCAAAGCGTGAGGGAAAATACACTTCCTGATCTCGCTAAACTGCTACACATGTATACAGATATTTCCTGTTTTTCCGGTTGATATGATCATAATCTGTCATTCAATTTTCCAATTCTTTGTAGAACTTTAATAAAATAATTTCGGAAGCCGTAATCTGCCTAACCTTTTTCTGGCGATATGATTAGACGAAATATGATTAGTTCAGTCGAACCGAATGCAGTTTTATACCAGTATGATACATGAAGTGACTGCCTACCTAAACTCCACAACCCAGTTACTGGGTAGGAACTTTGACCTGTCTTTCGAGACTTGGGAGAGGGATTCAGTATACTGAAATTAATCGTTTAGGCGCAGCTGTAAGGCGCTCACCACCTTTCTTTTTTGTTTTCAGTGTCAATTTATAGGATTCCGAACAATTTTAAATCAAAATTTTAAGAAACTACACATTCTCACAGTACCCATGCCTCTATATTATAGTCCTGTTTAGTCATTTTATTAAAATATCCATAAGTTTGAGACAGTTGAACAGAGACATATCAGAATAAAAACGCCCCTTCTTCGCGTTTTTTATTTACCCAATTTCATACAACCTAAACTTAATGTCGTTAAACATGCCTAAAGAGTGCAATCGGTAAAAATTTTCAATACATTGCCTATACAATTTAAAAACCTAATGAATCCAAATGAATTCAAACTAAAACTAACTAAAAATGAGAACATGGCTTTTACCTCGGACAGAGGATAAGCATTGCCATACAACGTGGCAATGCCGCCAGTCTTTTGGGCTCACTTCCAGTGGACAGCGATGCGGACGAATTTTTTGACGCCTTATTTTAGTTAGGATTTTTTTTATTTTTAGTGTATATAATTCGTATAGTTTAATTGAATAAATAAAAGAGTTTTCTAGCGACAAATGAATTCAAATTACAGCATAGAAGAGTTTCTCAAAGATATTCGAACTAATATGTAATTATATTTTAATGACTATAAGTAGTAAGATATCCAACAGTCTATCATGGCAATGACATTACATTTGAATGAATTTTATTGACATACGTTTATTAAATTGAATTTATATTTATTTTAAATTAATATTTTAGAGTAGGTATATAGTTTATCCAACATTGTATCATGACATGACATTGAATTTGAATGAATTTTACGGACGTGAATTTATTGAATAGAATTTATATTTAGTTTCAGTTAATATTAAGTTTAATTATTAGGTATACTTAATATTAAGACTAACAATGTTGGGACCAATGGAATGTAGTGTTTGTTTTTTCCCGGAAAATGAATTTAGTGTTTATTTAATTTAATTTATTTATATGTATTGTTAAAACCATTGTTCGACACTAATGTGAATTTGTTGATGAATAAATAAATGATTAAAAAACGGAACCCTTATTCTGTTGGAATTTGGTACACATATGGATTTCTTTAACCCAAACACGGACGTGTTACGTAAATTATAAAATTTTTAGTATGGGGGTCAAACTAGAAAATTAAAAAAAAAAGTTTTTTGAATATAATTGTGTGACATATCAAATGAAAGGACTTACTGTGAGGGTTAAAGTTATATTTTTTTCATAATTTTAAAATAAATGGTTTTGAAGTTATTCAAGAAATTAGAATAAAAATTACCATTCACCCCCCTTATCTCCGAATCTACTGAGCCTAAATTTTTGAAAAAATGGAGATAATAGATCTTTACCTATAGATTACAGGAAAACCTATAAGAAGTCTATAGTATTAAAATAACATGTTAAATAAAATAAAATTCGTTCGGAACCCTTTGCACGCGAGTCCGACTCGCACTTGGCCAGTTTTTTGTATTTAATGTACGATCACCCATTAGTGGACCACCAAGCACTGCTGGACCTTGATTGATCGAACCATGCGGTCAACTTAGCCACGACTACCCCTAACTCTCTCTCTCACTCTTCATTCAAAAGAGAATCACAGACAAAATAAAACCTGAGCCTGTTAATTTAGAGCTTGATTGAACCGACTACAAATAGAAAGGGCTGCCAGTTAGTTTGCAGACAAACTGCACCTAATTCAGTAAACAACACAGATTAAGATTATATAGAAGAGACATACTGACTGCTTCGATTTTGTTGGATTTCGTATTCCTTATATTATTATAAGGAATACTCTACAATAGTTATGTATTGTATAGTAGAATTATTAATGTCTTGCTAATGCTTCATTATCCTATGGTCTCCCATCCCTTCCTAACGAGCAAACTTGGACTATCGCCGTCCTTGTCGTCGCCGACTGTGCGACCTATTGAAGTGTCGTTCAGTATAACAAGCAACGTGTTAATGAAACATTGTGCTTTTATTTGGTCATGTACGAATCGCCACGAACAGCAAACAATATAATATGAACTTCTTTAAGACTGTTAAAATAACGGTCTTTCGTCTAAAACACGAAAAAAAGTTTGTACTGAAAAACGTCAGTGCGTCCCATTGCAGGTCGCCCTATAGTATCCGGAAAGGACATCATGCCTATATACTTTTTCAAACCCTGCATTCCTCATTCAGTCACCTAATATTATTTTTGGCGTTTTGCGTCAACGTATGTAGTTACAAAAGAAATCACATGAATATCGCTTCCATGCGGTTCTTACTCTTTGTTTGTAAACAGTTCAACTAAAACGAATTTTTGTTACAGAAAGTGTGAAAGGGCGATGTGTTGTGTTAATTTCAGCTATCAGCAGATGGGTAAAATGGTCTTGTATTCTTTTATAAGAGTTTCTTAGACCTTTCGGGTTAAGAACATACCGGTTAAATAAAGTATTTGAGCACAGTCGGTAATTATAAATTAGAGGGCCATTTCCACAAATTTTTGAGCATCGTTCGCATTGGTACTTCGGTCTTCATATTATGTCAAAACATGTGTATGCATGTTGGGAAATAAAAGTTTTTTTAATAGATGGCAACTGAGATGCGAATGCAATCTTTGCTTAAAAATAATTATTTAATGTAATTTATAATAATTATTTAATTTAGCCCTCAGGTAGTTATTTTTTAGTTGACTATTTCATCATCATCATCATATCAGCTGAAAGACGTCCACAGCTACATATAGGCCTCCCCAAGAGTCGCCATAAGAACCAGTCCTGTGCGTCTCGCATCCATCGGCTGCCCGCCTTTACTATATATTTATTGGTCGGGAAGTCGGTAAGACAAAATAAAACATTGCCATTACAACTGCAATACCGCTCCCCTAAGGTCACATAGTGCAAAATAACTTGTATAGAGCAATCCAAATACACAATAAAAAGATCAATTCAAAGTTGAGAAGAAAAACAAGAGAGATAGGAACAAAAAATTACCAGTGAATGCAAAAGGAAATATTTTTCATTGGAACAAACTGCCAGTTTCCTAGAACAAGTTTCTTTGGAAAGTTGGAAGACTTGTTTTTTTATGTGGAATTTAATATTTCTTTTGTAGACTTTGGCGAGGTTGGAGGGTCACGGGTGGCCACTGGTTTTTTGTTCTTTTTTTTTTAGTGGTGGGAAATCTACAAATGGCTTCCGCTCTGGGAAAACCTATCCGTGTTCCTTCTAATGCCCTTTACGTTCCAGTGCCGCGGTGACTCTTTCGAATAAATTTTGCAATCCTGGGGCTGCTGGATGCTTGAATCATAGAACAGACAACGGTTAGAGGATGGCTAGGTTCAACTGTGGATGTTTTTAGGCCGAAATTATGATGATGCTGACAATATGTATCGCAGAAAGGGGCCGGTAATACAGTTTTTCAGGAGCGTTTGTATTTGCATTGCTGTCGCAAACTGTCAAAAAAACTTTAATTTCAATGCATGAATTTGATCGCTTTTTATATACCTACAAAGAAAATTGACCTTTTGAGGCTCTAGACACTCTGTCAGCGGTAGCGTGGTGATGACGATTGTCAAAACGTCAAAAATGTGATTGACAAACGCAGTCGAAATGTCACATGGTCATACCCTTATTATTGTAGCATTTTGACAATCGCTTTCGCTGTTGGAATGTCACTTTGTCGAGCCGGTCGAGTTCACTAGCTTAGGAACGGCTGCATCTTGCCAGGGTTGCGGAATTTGTTCGAAAGAGTAACCGCGGCCCTGGAACGCAAAGGGCATTAGGAGGAACCCGGATGGATTTTAGTCAGTAAGAGTCTCACACACCCTTTTGTTCCGCCCAGAGTGGGAGGAGCCATAAAGAACGGCTGCATCTGAACCCTAAGAAGTGGCAATTGTCTGACAATTCGTAACTGCTATCCAAGATCTACAAAAGACAGCTGAGGCCAACGGCTTAACGTGCTTTCGATATCGATATGAAATGGATGATCACCCATCCACAGCTCGACCTCGGCAACTGTTGCTTAACCTTGAGGATAGAAAAGTGTGGCTGTTATTATTAAGAGACGAGCTCCTCAAATTAAGATTTATGAATAAGATCATTAATCAAGGTGTTTTCCGCTATCATGGTGACTGAATCGATTGGAATGGAATATGTGTTTTTCTAAAAGGACATTTATAATACATGCTTTAGTTTAAAGGAGTATGTTTCCTTGAAAGTAGTTAGAATATATGCTCTATGGTAGACACCAGATAAATGTGTAATATGGTCAGTGACCCACATACATTTATTGACTTTCTCAATTTCAAAAACAAATAAAAACATCCTTAAAGCTGTCTTAAATCGACTTCTATCGCGATCCTTAACGTTCTATGGAAAAGAAAAACAGCTCATAATTTATGGTTCGGGTATCTACGAAGGGATAATAGGGAAATATCAATGTACTTTTATAAGTTTTTTTACAAATAGTTAAGTTACTTTATTACAAGAGCCGGAAGAGTTTTCTCCATCGCATAGAGGCCATCCAAGACCGACCACCTAATGCGAGAACCAAGCTGTGGGAAGAAAATCATCCCCTAACAACCGATTACTTGCAACCCTAGGAACATCTGCCACCTGGACGTGATCTACAGTGACTTATTTGGAAGGCATTAACCGCTTGCGTACCCAGATATACCGCTGCAATATGATCTGGCGAAATGGGGATTTATAGACCCGTCGGATACTCAATGTGAGTGCGATATTCCTCTTCAGAACATGAGCCACAAGTTGGAGTGCCCCAAGTGCCCATATACCTGCACTTTGGAGGTTTTAATGAATGACACCGAATCTGCAATTAACTTAACCATCTACTGAGTCCAAAAAGGTAAGAAGTTAACCATCGCCTCGAAGAAGAAGAAGACAAGTTTATCTGGCGCCTACCATAGTTGTACATCAAAATCCTCAGCACGAATTCCATGTCAAATACGCAACGACGCGTAAGGTTGACTGGGATCAACTAAGATTTGAGGTCTGATCTCCAATGCATGACCCGATTGAGAGCCGAACACGTCTCGTTCGCCGAGTAAGATGAAAATAAATTCGACGATTTTATCGAGAATTTCGATGAAAATGTGTGGGCGGTGAGAATGTACCGCTACGAGTAATTTTGTTGCGAACTTGAAAAAGGGTCGAAACGTAGCTTTTGGGTAAAACACATTTTCTTCAAACCTAAGAAAAACAAAACTAATGTTCCATTGAAAAAATAATTCAGGTAATTTGTAGATATAAATTCTATCCAATTTTTTTATAATTATGCTTGTATATTTTTCACACATGGGAGTCTTGAATACCAGTCTTCTTGAACCAATGTGCTAGAAAATGCTCTAGGCTTTATAGTGTAACAAGAGGCTTGCATCAGAGGGAGAGGGAGGCCAAAAATAAGAAGTATGGAGTGTGTAAGAAGTGACATGAAATAAAAGGGAGTTCGTGATAGCGTGACGGCTGACAGGACAGAATGGAAGAAAAAAACGTGTCGCGCCGCCCCCAAGTAACATGTTATAAGGGCAGGAAGATGATGAAGAGGCTTGGGCGATGCAGAAGGACAGTGATAGATTACTGCAAAACAGCATGCATTGAAAAATATTAATGGATAGGCATTTTTGATATAGCAGTCGAATCCAGAAACTTACGCTCAACGATCTTAACTCTTCTGAAACTCAGTTTTCTTCAAAAACTGGAACATATATCGTGGTTGCCAAAACAAGGTGCCTTAATAAATACTGTTTTTGGACAATTAGGCGCAATATTATGGTTTATGACGACCACTAATATCCTTATAGCCTTATAACCTTATGTCGCCTGATCCCTATTTATTGCACGAAACGTTTCCTTCGTAACATAATATAGAAGGTATAACAATAAAGCTGGGATGAAGTAGATAATGGTAGTTTGGAAAAACCAGTCAACTGCGAGTCAGACTCGCACACCAAGGGTTCCGTACCATAAACCAAAAAATTACTTTTCTTGTATCCCCACACAAGAAAAGTATTTTTTTTTTAATTAATTTTAATTTTTCCCTCTTTAATTTTTAATTTAATTTAATTTTTAGGGTTCCGAAAAAAGAAGGAAACCTTATAGGATCACTCGGGTGTCTGTCTGTCCGTCTGTCACAGCCAGTTTTCTCCGGATCCACTGGACCGATTCTATTGAAATTTAGTACACATATGGACTTCTATGACCCAAACACGGACGCGTTACGTAAATGATTATTTTTTTAGTATGGGGGTCACTTTTGGGGGTCAAACTAGAAAATTAAGAAAAAAAGTTTTATGAAATATATCGTGTGACATATCAAATGAAAGGGCTTACTATGAGGGCTTAAATTATATTTTTTTCATACTTTTAAAATAAATGATTTAGAAATTATTCAAGAAATTAGACGAAAAATGACCATTCCCCCCCTTATCTCCGAAACTACTGAGCCTAAAATTTTGAAAAAAAAATGGAGATAATAGATCTTTACCTAAAGATTATAGGAAAACCTAGTAGAAGTCTGTAGTGTTAAAATAACATGTTAAAAAAATTAAATTCGTTCGGAACCCTTTGCACGCGATTCCGACTCACACTTGGCCAGTTTTTTATTATATGTTGTTATAGCGGCAATGGAAATATACAATCTGTGAAAATTTCAACTGTCTACCTATTTTTGCCATAATAGGTTGACATATATATATATATATATAGGCTACCTTGAAATACAGCCGCTCACAAATAGACGAACGGACAGCGGAGGCTTGGTTGGTTACTCTTTGAGTACGGAGCCCTTAAACGTGGTTCAACTCTAAACATACCTAAAGATATCCTCATATTAAGCGGTATATTTTTATTTATTTATTTATTAAACTTTATGGACAGTAGTGGTACATGGGCGGACTTAATGCAACAAGGCATTCTCTACTAGTCAATCTTTGGGTTAAAAAGACTGCACTGTGGTAGGTTATAGTGTACAATTAAGAGTATTTCTATTCTAATCAGCACATAATGATTCCACTGCTGCCATAAAAGCCGCTCCTCTCCTCGACAGACTGTAGGCTAAAACTCTCCACCGGGACCCCAGGTTGTTATTATGTAGCATGTCTTCGAATTTTTGATTCATGCCGGTTTCCTCACAATGTTTTCCTTTACCGTTTTTAGGGTTCCATAACCAAAGGGCTACCAACGAAACCCTATTACGAAGGCTCCGCTGTTGGTCCGTCCGTCACTCCGTCTATCCAATAGATATTTCCAACGTGAGTAGTGTTTGCTAGCGCAGCCATGCGGTCCTCAAGAGTGCAGGGGATAGAGATTTGACGCAACATATTTGGTGGGTCAGATGGAGAGGTTTTCATGAAGATTTTCCCTGAGCGAAAGAAAAAGTATATTATTTGCCCCATTATATTTTAATTAAGCATTTGAAGTTTAGTATTTCTCAAAATTTATTTTAAATCCGAAAAACAGTAGTTTTTGGCAGGTTCTTAACTCAAATAATTCGTAACCATTAATTTCTAAATAGCCTAACGGTATAAGAGTCTCATAAGTTAGTTTGAGGGCATAATAGTCATATACCTACAACACTATGTAGAAAAACGCCCGTTAACCTAAAACATACAAAAACTACCTTAAGACAACCCTTCTTCATTTCCAAGAAAGCTTGAAGACGGCATCTATTACCTGAGCCCACTTCTTCGTTCAACATACCCTCCGAACGACTAAACTATTGGAATTCGTCAAAAGGTTCACATTTCAACCCTTAGGGCGAAGTCACACAGCTAGAAAGAGTCACCGCGGCCCTGGAACACAAAGGGCATTAGGAGGAACACGGATGGGTTTTAGTCAGGAGAAGTCTGAGACCCCTTCCGCTCTCCGCCCAGAGCGAAATGAGTCATTTGATGATTTCCCATCCTTAAAAAAAGCGCTCTGACGTGTAATGCCATCATGATGGATAGTACCATACTCCTTCTTTCTGACACATTGGAATCATGTTGGCATGGGCATGTCATAGTAGACGGGCTGATGACAGATCATGTCCGAAAAATCGCAGTCCTTATCAAGTCCACGACGAACTGAATATTCAGCACAATATTGAAACTTCAGAACTTCTCATAGGATGACCACTACTGGTAAAAGTCATCCTGCACCGGTTCTTTCTTATGTGATATAGATAGATTAAACATTAGCGACGGATTTATGATGCTTTTAATAACCGGGAGTGTTATATTCCCTCGGGATAGTTTCCGTCTTCCATGCAGGCGGAGCTGTTGGCGGAAGTTTGTATATTTATTACTCTTTTTGCCTTAGAGCAATTTAGTCAAATGCGTTTCAATACATCACTTGTATTAAAGCCTAAGGGTATGGTATGTAGAAAAGGTCCGAGCAGTAGGCGGTGTGCCTTAAGCATTATGTAAGGGAAAGTTTTGGATAAACGAAGAAGTTTGTACCAGAAAGTGTAATAAGTTCCGGGAATCGTTGGAATATTCACTGATAAATATGTGACATGTTATTTATGGATTTACGTAGGTAAATAAACTTGTATGTTGTGGTTTTGATATCAGTAAAATGTGATATGGTGTGTTTGTGCGTGTGTTGTCTGCGATGTGTGTGTGTGTTATCCTTCAGTAAAATGTTTTTGCATTTGTTTTTAGGGTTTCAAACGACCGTTTGGAAAACGGAATCCCTATGTATCACTAGGTGTATCGGTCCATTTGCCAGGTATAAAAACTCTATTTGTATGAAAATATTTTCTCTTACTCTAGGACAAAAGTATAAATAGTATAATATTATAAGGACAAATAGTATAGTATGGATTATACATGCAGCGACTACTTATCTAACTCACACAACCACAACCCACACAGGTTACTTTGTCAGACATATTGCCTTCTTGCTGACCAGTGAACTTAAAAATACCACTTTAGCAGAATCATATTAGAATCATAATATTAACCACATAACAATAAGTCTTTCATTTTCATCTTTGTCGCTAACATATTAGGTTCAAGGTAGATTGGGAAAATTTGACAGTGACGGGTAGCGTGATGAGCTTTCTGATTCTGCTAAAGTGGCCTTTTTAGACCCCCTGAAATATACTGAAAACAACTGAAAGATCTACGAAGAACCCTTGAAATGAATTTATTTATTTGCCAAAATATAGATACTAAGATAATAACATGGTAACTTTTGTCTCACTATATTCGACTCATCAGTCGTGCAAATATTTTTAGAACATGCCTAATAATATCATGAAAATACCATCAATGTCTTAAACAAGCCACTCTATAGAAGCTGGTTTGGCGCTGGATAATCAGCCGCCCACGTCATCCTGGACAGCAACGCCGTGGGTTCTCAACGTGCGAAACCTGTGAAACCCTCAAGAAACTTCTGTGCTTCTAGACGGAGCTACATTGGTGACTGCCGAGCATGGAGTCCTGGATTTGATTTCTTACCAAATCGGACAAAAAGTGTTATCGGGTTTTTCCATTAGGATTTTTTCTGTGACAGCTTAGAGTTTGAAAGTTTATGATGTGACATACCCCCGTGCCTCGGAAAACACGTTAAGCAGTTTGTCCCGCGCCAGATCTCACTCCGTTCGTGTCGGGTTGTCATCCCATCGGAATATGAGAGTGATGTAAGAGGGAGTGCACATGTGTTTGCGGACTCACTAGTGCACTATAATATGTCCCGAGCCGATGGCTGGTCTCCGTTGAGATTGGCCACCATGACCGAAATCGGTCAGGAAGACTATATAATTATATTAGCTAGGATTGAATGGGATTCTCAACGGCGTTTATAAATTGATGATTCACGGACCGACCACCTCAAGATGGATCTGTGCATTACTCGAGTCCATGTAATAGATACTTTGAAACCGCAGAAGTTACGCAGCTATTTACCTCAATGATAAGCTTTTACAACTTCAACAGTTACATAAAAACAGGCTTCAAGGAAATCTCGTTTATGGCCAGATAATCTTGAAGTCATGACTAATAATACCCGTATAAACACCAGTTCTTGACTTGTAACCTGTGTCACTGGTTTGGTGAGAGTTACAGTTGTGATTTACATAGGTATGTAGACTTTACTGGGTTGTGATGTAAGGATTTTTGTTGAGGTCTTATTAACTCTAGCTTCTGGTAACAGCTTCGCCGACGTGAAAGTTGAAAATAATCCCAAGGGAATTGTGTTCCCTCGGGATAAAAAGAATTGTATGTCCTATTTCAGGACATTGTCTACATGGGTGCCAAGTTTCATTCAAATCTGTTAAACCATTAAGACGTGAAAAGGTAACAGATAGACATACAGATTACACATAGACTTCTTAACCCTATACAAAGCACTAGTTCGATCCTGCATGGAGTATTGCAGCCACCTTCGGGATGGCTCAGCTAAGTACCAGCTTGCCGCGCTTGACTCGGTGGAATGCAGAACTAAAAGGCTCATGGGCGATGTAAAACTGTAGGATCATCACTGCAAGATTGCCTGCTTGTCGGTCTTCTACAGATTGTACTTCGGTGACTGTAGCCAAGAATTCCACGACCTCATCCCACAGGCCCCCTTCTACCTTTGGACATCCAGACGCACTGCAACTTAACATTCCTACCTTGTTGCTATTCCACCAATTCGCACTAAGTGTTTCCAAACGTCTTTTATAATGCGCACAGCAAAAGAGTGGAACTCTCTGCCTGCGTCTGTGTTTCCGAACGCTTACAACCCTAATCTTTCAAAGTTACAGTGAACAGGCTCATTCTGGGTAAGCTCGCTCTATCGTAGACTTTATCTCTGTCATCTCTGACCTAGACTAGAGTCAAGAACAAACCTGTCCCAAATAAAAAATAAAAAAAGAGTATTCTTTATTCCGAGAGTATGCTCCTTTGGGATGATTCCTGAAGTTCACGCGGATAGAGCCATAGGCGACAGCTAGTTCATAAAATTAATAACAACAAGCTCGCCCTTTTTTAGGACCTAAATATATCCGGAGAAATGTGGCGTACACACCAAAAGCCTAACTCTTCGGGGAAGATACCCTACAGTAATAGAATAGGTAAATTTCGAATCTACCGAAGCGAAAACAAGCATCGTCACTCCAAACTCTTCATTTCAACAATTACAAGCCCAAAAGCTAAACACCATTAAATAATCTTCGAAACTAGCAAACTTCAAACAAAGGGTAGTTAATCATGCGTATAGAAACTAAAACAATACTACATAAGTTATAGTAAAGTTTTACTAATACAATAGTAACAACAACTTTCACGCATTGACTGAGTGATTGATTTTGTGGTGTCTGGTGTGGAAAGTTCCCAAGCTTCTATGTCTCGTAAGTGTATTCATGAAAATACAGGCGATTGATAAATATTTGATTACTGTCAATTTATAAGTAGTGATTAAGCAGATTCTAAATTGAAATGCTGCTTGGAATTTTTTTATAAACAATCTGATAATCAGTATTTAAACTACTCACAAGGATTAAAAAGAAAATAAGGCTGAATTTAAATTAATAAATCATACAGTGTTAGTTTCGTTTCTTAAAATATCTGTTTCTTATCATAGAAATTAGTAAAACTAGGTTTAATTTTAGGAATCTTAATTTATTTGATTAATTACCTCAGTTTGTAAATTAATTTAACATTCGGTAAGTTTTGTAAAATAATATAAATCCGAAAATGAAACAATAAATCATTGTTTTAATTTTGAGCAAGTTCACGGAAAATCCGTAATCTGTATGTATTTAGGATATTGGTTGGTTGGTTGTTGGTGGTTGGTTAGTTGGTTTATATTGGTGGTTTCGGTTGGTTTCTTTTTTTGATGAACGAAATGTTCATAAAAAAACCAACTGTGGGTGACCACATGACATTGACATGTAATATTATAAAATGCAAAAATAGCCCTGTCTGGCTATTTGTTACGCTTTCACGCCTAAACCGCTGAATCAATTTTGATTATTTTGATCTTTATTATTAATGGCACAACATCAACAACACTAACATCGACGTGTTACAATTATTTTAACAAGGTCTTCTACTAGTATTTATGCCAATAACACGTGCCCAGCATTACAGACTTGCAATGTACCGTACCTACAGACTTCACTTTAGAGAAGGTCATAATTATTTTTATCCTTTTTTCTGCCACGTCGCTCCCAGGGGTTCCCAAACTGTGCGTTGCGACTCCCCGGGGGCGTCGCGGTGTTTTCCCAGAGGCGTCGCAAACCGCCACGTAAATGAAACGCAATTGCTGCCATTGCTAAATAAAATGGGAGTGTCCAGTTTTGAAAGCCTGCATGCAAAATCAGTTGAAGATCTGATCTGAAGCCAAGTTTGCTAATATTAGTCGAACCATTATCGACCTTTAGCACAGAATTGTATAACTATAAATCATTTTCAATGAGTCTTAATCAAAGAAGCAAATCAACCGTCTCATTGATTGTACAAACCTAGTTTTCCCAAACGGAGCTACCACAAGTATCTTATTTTAAAACGTCGCCGCAAAAAAAAAATTAACGGGAGCCGCACTATAAAAAGATTGGGAACCCCTGGCTTATTATATCGATAAAAGTAACCTATGACAGTCAGCAATAGTGTGATTTTCCAATAGTGAAAGAATTGAATGTATAAACGGATCAACATTTTCTGAGATTATTTACAAACAAACAATATAAGGTTAAAATATAAAAAACCTAAGTAACTGCTTTTTGCTGCTGGATTTAAACGCTGGATCAAAGTAAATTAGCCCTTCT
This sequence comes from Lacanobia wlatinum, assembly GCA_947578705.1. Classification (NCBI taxonomy): domain Eukaryota; kingdom Metazoa; phylum Arthropoda; class Insecta; order Lepidoptera; family Noctuidae; genus Lacanobia; species Lacanobia wlatinum. Next base: position 17,680,313 of record OX388044.1, read on the forward strand.
TCTATTCGTATCGATCGACTTATATTATACTAGCTTCTACCAGCGGCTTCGCCCGCTTGGTCCCTAGGGAGCATACTCCCGGGATAAAAGTAGCCATGACCTTTCTCAGGCTCTAGTCTATCTGTGTACCCAATTTCATTTAAATCGGTTCAGTAGTTTTGGCGTGAAAGCGCGACAGACGGACAGAAAGAGTTACTTTCGCATTTATAATATTAGTTAGGATAATGTAAATATATAAATATTAGTAAGGATTCTGTCCGACCAGTATTGAGCAACCTGTACAGCTCTACCATTGGCCTCGTTCAAATCTTGGATAGTGCATGTAAGTGCTGTATGTCCTGTGAAGGGGCTCCGCACTAGCACTGCGTTTGGGATGGGTTAAGAATGCCCCATTTGGCCAGATTATTTTTACATCGGCAGACCTGGGTCCGCAGTTGGTTTAGAGATTTCCAGGTTGGCCACTGAAGTTCCCATCCAGGTGGTAGATGTTCTGCCGGGGGGAAGAAGTATGGAGGAGAAGGGTATTTGTGTCTCCACAGTGCACTTCTATCGTCTGCTGCACTTTTCTCTGACGAAGTCCTACATCTCATAAAACCTTTACGACTTTTTTAGACTTGCATGTATTACTGGCCTAATTAGCCCTTAAATCTACAGTACTAAAACAAATTCTCTTTTAACGTCTTCCAACTAGCTCTTCGGATAGTTACATTTCTTCTTGCAAACCATACAGATAAAGCTCGGTTCTTCAGTGTTCGTCGCCATAGTTGTGGTCGTAGGAGCAGGTGTCGTGGTCGTAGGCTTTGGCTTGCAGATTATGAAGTGACCGAAGTGGTAGGGGTGCGGAGGGTAGCTCGGGTTATCTTCGATCCAACTGTCAGGGCTAAAAGAGTATGGATCGTCTTCGAGATAAATCAGGGATGCAGCATCTGTAATATGAGGAAAAGATTTATTAATATTAACACTTTTAAGGTTATTAAGTTCGGTTGACTAGTTTCTTCTCTTTTACTAAAGTAGGCGCCAAAGAAACTTGCAAGAGCGGTCATTGAACCACTTACATTACTGTCATTCTTAACTGCAAACATTAAGCTGCCCTGAATCAACATCCATCGTGATCCTTTACATTTTCTAGTTATTAAAAACGATTGATGAGTTATTTTTTCAGCACCTACGAAGAGATATTAGGGAAAGGTCAATGTACTTTATTGCAATTTATCTGGCGCCTACTCTGTGTTTGTTGGTGTTGAAGAAATGTTTTTATTCTATTCTACTATTTATTGGGGCCAGCAAAGGTGGTCCAACTCACTATCGATAGATTTGACAATAACGTTTGTATTCCCAGGTATTCTTCTCACTTAAATCAACCTTCACTCCAGAGTTCCTCAAACAAATTGTCTGTTTTAATAACAAGTCTATAGTGTCCCAATAATGGGCGAAGACCTCCCCTATATCGTTTTTCTGGTTTCACCCCGAAAAAAGTTGTCGCGATGACATGTTGCTTCCTGATACTTCAGAATCAAATACTAATGATAATCAGAAATGAGTTTTGTAGGCACTTGCAAAGCTTAGAGTGCCTTTTACACTCTGCACACTGGGGCAATTTGAAATAGAACGCCCCTCTAGACACTAACGAGTCACTTATATCGAGAATTTCTATTTAGGGCGAACCGTTTTAGGGATGAAAGTCACATTAACAGTTCCTAGGATTGCTATATGGTATAGTAATCCTAGGAACAGCTGATTGTGGTTCATCGCTTTATCGAAAAGGCAACCAATCAACTTTGCGTTAGTATGAAATAGTCCTCCTGACCGATTTCGGTCATGGGGGTCAGCCTCAATGGATAGTGTGTGCGCAAAAACAGATGGATTTTCTCTTTCATCACTCTCATAGCAGGATGGGATTGCAAACCAAACCGACCGGAGAAGTACGAAGCGCAAGCTTGACGTGCTTTCCGAGGTACGGGCGTATTACACCCCTTAACACCCAACTGTCAGCAAGTCCCAATAATTATGATCTGTTAGCTGTTGCCCGCGACTTCGTACGCGTATAACCAATTTCTTCCCGTTCCCGGAGGAATTTCGGGAAATCCTCTCGTAGTGCTCTCTAGTGAGTACCAAAGAACCTTTTTTTTGAGGATGGGAAATCATCAGATGACTCCTCCCGCTCTGGGCGGAGCAGAAGGGAGTGTCAGACTTTTACTGACTAAAACCCATCCGTGTTCCTCCCTTTGCGTACCAGGGAAGCGGTGACTCTTTCGAACAGATTCCGCTACCCTAGCAGGCACTTACCCTAGCGGGCCCCGCTTTACTATGCTGACATCTCCTTGAGTCGCACGTGGAACACAACGCGCCGTCGACCCGGGCCTAGTTCTGATCGGACGGCGAGCTACCCAATGCTCGCAATCCGCAGGCCCGCGCCTACGGTGGCCGGGAATCGCCCTGCGACTCCCGACGCCCGGGGTGTCTTCTTCTGTTGCGGCGGCTGGGGTGTGAGGTTTCTCTCTCTCTCTCACGCATTCTGCCTCCTCCTTCGCTAGCATTACTGCTCCGCAGAAGGAGGTGACTGCTTCCCATGCCTCCTCGCTCCGGACCATAGATTGAACCAGGGTGAGTACCAAGGAACCTACATGCTAAATTTCAGCTTTCTACGATCAGTAGTTTGGCTGCGCGTTGTCTGTCAGTCACTTTTATATATTAGGATTATTGAACATAAATATTGTAACTATAAGGAATAATAAAACCATCAAATACTGATATTTTTTGCAGCGCAGCCTTCAAAAAGAATTACCTACGTGATATGTTTTAATGGTGCGTGATCGAGACCTTATTCAACGTTTTTCGCACCACATAGTGTAATAGGTTCACATAGTGTAACCTTAGGGTCAGCTCACACTAGGGCACGACGCGACGCGATGTGTCGACGTGCGTATTCGAATTTCCTACGCACATAATAACAGGCAAAGAATGGCTGCGTCGTGACGCCGCGCCGTGTGTTTTCTTTTATTTTAATAGGGTACAGGATTCAAAATCTATGTATAGAAATCCGGATAACTAGAGAAGTTTATTAAGTTTGTCAGTTATGTTACCAAAAAATACTGGACAAGTATTTTTTTTAAAACGATACAGTTTCTTATTTCGCGTTATGTTATGCCTTGAAAAACTTTTTAACTTAACGTAACATCACAAGGCGTCCTGAACTGTGATACGTTTTATATTTGTATTTTTTGTTAATTTGATATAGCAAAAAATACTTGTATTTTTACTTGTTTTTTAACCCACAAAAGTAATTTTCGTGCAGTAAATAAAGTTCCATTCCATTAAAAAGTGCTCAGATCATAGTTTGTCGATATGAACTGACCTTTACAAAACAGTTTCCTACTACAAATTAAAGGGAACATGTTCAAGACTGCGTGATAACTAAAGAGGTCTTACCCTCGTCACTCCGGCGCTGCGAACAGTAGAGCGGGCACACTTTGAAACAGAAGAAAATCGGCTTTTCTGTAACGAAAAAGGAAATACTGATATGATAATCCTTTTTATTTAAGCTGACAAACACGAGAACTTAATAATATAGGTTTTTACTGAGACATTGTTGGGTTTGAATTACAGAGGGCGAGAATTTCTTTTCTCTAATACCATCCGTGCGTTGCGCTTAATATGTGGTGACATCTTTAAAAATCTTAGCCGTATGATATCGGCCGGTGCCGTAAAAGAATAATACCACCCCATCACTTCCCGTGGGTGTAAGACGCGACTAAGGGACTAGCCAGAGAATGGGCAGCAGCATTCTCTGTAAAACTCAATACCATGCACTGCGATCGCCAACCCGCCTGCCAAGCGTGGCGATTATGGCAACCCCCCCCCCCCCTAATCTTGGGGGAGGCCTATGTCCAGCAGTGGACGTCTTTCGGCTGATCTTTGAAAATCGATGTTTGTTCCCATAATAAAAGTTGTTCATAATACAGTATAGTCTTACTAATCCGGCACTATTAAAAACCGGATTATTGGAATGTTCGGATTACTGGATTGTAAAAAAATAAAAGCACTAATTGTTATCGAGTTAGTGTTTTATTTTAGGGAACTTGTAGGGGAAGGCGTGGGCAGTAAGTACCGGACTACTGGATGTGCCGAAGTACTGAAATGTCGGATTAATAAGACTCTACTGTATTTTTAAAATTACCTCTTTTCAGATTCTGCGTTTATTCTGCGGGTCTAAAAAGGCCACTCTAGCAGAATCAGAAAGCACACCACACTACCCGTCACTGTCAAATTTTCCTAATCAACCTTGAACCTAATTCGTTAGCGATAAAGATGAAAATGAAATTTAAGAAAATAAGTAAGAAAGAAAGAAACAGTGTTTATTTGCGCCAAGCAACACACAGACAGCCAGATTGTTGCGTGATTAATGTTATGATTCTAATATATGATTTTCCTAAAGTAGCCTTTTTAGCTCTCCTGATACACGGTGTATAATTAGTCAATTCAAGCACTCAACAGCTCTTAGTACTAAATACCACAAGGGTACTAAGAAGACCTATATCCCCCGACTAAGCTTGCCAACCAATGGGGCCCAACCATATTTGCACTATGACCGAAGTTCGAACGAATGACTTGATTCCCGTCACGTCCTAATCGCTGAGTTACTAATTATAGCTCAAGATTAAACTAAAGCGAATCATGCCCTGAATGCGGGACAATATTTGCCTAAGCTGAATTTATCAGCTTACTTGTATGGAGGTGTTCATACTAATACCAGAGTAGCTTCTTAAACATCAAAACAATCGAACCCCTTTTTTAGTAGACTTTTTTTAGAAGTTCTGAAGCTTCAATAGCATCAGAAATGTGTCGAATATTACCAGATCGTTGTGGACTTCGTTAGGACTGCGATTCTTCAGACATGATCTGTCATCAGGCCGCGTGCTATGACATGCCCATGCTATCATGATTCCAATGTGTCAGAAAGAAGGAGTATGGTACTATCCATCATAATGACATTACACATCAGAGCGTTTTTTTTATAAGGATGGAAATCATCAAATGACTCCTCCCGCTCTGGGCGGAGCAGAAGGGAGTGACAGACTCTTACTGACTAGAATCCATCCATCCGTGTTCCTCTTAATACCCTTTATGTTCCAGGGCCGCAGTGACTCTTTCGAATAAATTCTGCAAAAACAATCGACCCCTGCTGTATTTGCCTCAATGTGGCCAGAGCTTTCTCAGAATTTGACAATCTTTGAAGTAAATCACAAGTATTACTAGTATACTGGTCAATTTTCAAGTTTAATTTGTATGTGTATAAATTAAAATGAATAGTAAAACAAAAGCAAATTATTCATGGCTAACAATATAGAATAAAGAACAAAGACTAAGTTTTAATAGTTAAGTTATTGAATAAACTTTGATATATCTAGTATAAATTTTTGATTGCCACATTTTAAAGTAATTATTTTTAATGAAGACTTTAACTAAAGTTTCTATAATTTTTCAACAACACCCTAATAGAATTATGTCAATTATAATAATAACTGAGAGATTGACAAAGCTTTGTTTAATTTTCGAGTAATTATTTTCTTGAAGAAACTTTAATCAAATGAAAACTTAGATGAAAAAGAATTAAAAATACCTAATAAATAATAAGACTTAGGTCTCTCAAGACTAAGTCCAAATGACGGACATCTTAAAATATTCTACCATTTATGTGAAGATGAATAAACTTTATTGTAAGTACACCAACAGTCGTATTACAAAATTGTACTTTATTAGCTTTTGCCCGCGCCTTCGTACGTTCCTATAAGAATTTCGTGCTGCCTTACAATCCCCACGGAACCTATATGCAAAATTTTTGCTTTCTACGACAGATACGTTCGGCTGTGCATTGTCTGTCAGTCACTCAGTAACGGAAGAGTTTTATATATTACTAGCTGACTCGGCAAACGTTGTTTTGCCATAAAAATACCCTACCACCTATTCTCATCATACCTACCAAATATACACAAAAAATTTCATGAAAATCGATCGAGCCGTTTCGGAGGAGTTCGGTAACAAACACCGTGACATGAGATTTTTATACATTAGAATATTGATTTTACACCAAAAACAGTAAAACTTCTGTTTTACGCAAAACTTAATCAATGGGTACAATGTGCACTCAATCAATGTGACTGCTATGCCGGAGGTCGTGGGTTCGATTCCCACCCAGGACAAATGTTTGTGTGATGAGCACGATCATTTGTTCTGTGTCTGGGTGTAATTTATCTATAATATTTATGTATTTAGAAATATATAAGTATGTTTATCAGTTGTCTAGTACCCATAACACAAGCTCTGCTTAGCTTGGGACTAGATGGCGTTGTGTGATAGTTGTGAAATATTATTATTATTATTATTATTATTATTAATTATAATTTACTGGACTTGTTCGACGCATACATTTTTGTGATAGCTCTTGTAAAGGCTTCTGGAACAAAGTACATATCCTAACAAAAATAAAACGGAACATCATTCCTGTTATACCCAAAGGGTTTGGCAGAGATATAGGTTAAATAATACTCCCATTTCACAAAATACGTTTCAATCCCTACCTACTACCGACATTATTACATAGGATTGAAACGTATCTTTACACTACTCTACCTCTTGATAAGACCCGTAATACATGGGACTTATGCCTTGAAAGACCTCCAGATATGATGATAAATTTTGTCCACACTTGGACGCCAAGAGTTGCTATTATGAGATTCCTATAAGCTTCATTAAGAACTACATGACTATTTAATATTTACAAGCTGCTGCCTGCGGCTCCACCCACAACAATTTTGAACATTATCCCAAGAGAATGGTCCCTTAGGAAGGAGTATGGACTCCCGGGATGAAAAGGATCCTCAGTCCTGTTCCAGGACATTGATTAATATAATATGAAGAGGTAACAAACAAACTGACCTTTGCATTTATAATATTAGTTACAATTTATATAAAGGAGTATGACCAAAACTGGTGCCTTTTTTAGGGTTCCGTATCCAAAAGGTAACCAACGGAATCCTATTACTAAGCCTCCGCTGCCCGTCCGTCCGTCCGTCTGTCTGTCAGCGGACTATATCTCAAGAACCATAATAGGTAGACAGTTGAAATTTTCACAGGGTGTGTATTTCTATTGCTGCTATAACAACAAATATTAAATAAAATCAAAAATTAAGGGGGTAATCCATACAAGACACATGTTTTTTATCGGTGAATGTTACATTTCGTCGCTCTTAGCCGGTTTTTCTTATGTGATGGCACACTTAGTTTGCCTAATTAAATACGCGTTATAGCGCATATCTCAAGACAGATGTACTTTAGAGCTGATCGGCCATAGTAATTACTAGCTTCTGCCAGCGGCTTCGCCCGCGTGGTCCCTAGGGAACATACTCCCGGGATAAAAAGTAGCCTATGTCACACCAAATTTCATTTAAATCAGTTCAGTTGCTTTGGAATGAAAGGCACGACAGACGGACTGACAAACAGAGTTACTTTCGCAATTATAATATTAGTAAGGATTGTTTGTATGGAAGTACTCTACACATCTAAGAAGGTAGCGTTAATGTGTCACCAAAAAAAATTAAAAAGCACAAGTTTATTCGCCCATACATATCAGGCACAGCCCATTATGTATAGTAGTTGTGCATAGGCGGACTTCACGCAACATTACATTCTGTACGAGTCAAACTTTGGGTTAAAAATGACTTCGAATTAAATAAGAAATTAATAATAAATAAAAATTAATTAATTACCAGTTAAATGAAAAAACGGTTCACTCCAAACGTTATTCAAAAGCACAGAGTAAATTAAAAAATACTTAAACATTTCTAATGCTCCACACTACTAAGCAGGTACTACCTTTCACTACGGTGTGGTCACAAGTTTTCTTCAAAAGTCCACGCGTTCTTTATATCAACTCGGGGAAACTGGTCGATTACGTGTTCCGATGGAAATTACAGACCATTCCATGTTTTAGAAGTTATCTTTGAAGTATGGTTCGTTGGGCAACTACTCATGATTCACAGTTTTTTGGTTTAAGCCTTTAAGGAATAAAGGGCAAAAGTTATGAAAGTATTTTTTGAGAGTTGAATACCTATCCTGCTCCACTCAGAGCGGGAGGAGTCATTTGATGATTTACCATCCTTAAAAAATAGGGTAATGATGGCCTAGTACGAATATTTTTGACATATAGAAACGTAACGTAAAAATTTACCATACCTACAATAATCGCTTTACACATTATATTTATTTGAATTGGAACTACCTATATTCATAATTTTGGTTTGATATGAATTCTGCATGTCGCATAAAATTAAACTAAAATGCTATGGTATTGTAGTTTTTTTTTATATTCAAAATTCACTTACGTTAACGTTACTACGTCAAAATATTCGTGCTAGGCCTTCAGTACCCATAGGGTAACCAACGGAACCCTATTACTGAGCCTCCGCTGTCCGTCCGTCCGTCCGGCTGTCTGTCAGCGGGCTGTATCTCAAAAATCGTAATTGGTAGACAGTTGAAATCTTCACAGAGTGTGTATTTCAATTGCCGCTGTAACAACAAATAATAAAAAAACTTTTTACAAAAAAATATAACCGACTTCCAAACAAAACACTACAAAGAATAAAATAACCTTATTTTCGGAACTCGGTGTTTTTGGTTTTGTTTTTTAACAGTTTGCTTGGAAGTCGGTTATATTTTTTTGTAAAAATGTTTTATTTTTCATTCACTTTTAAGTGGTGATACTTGGACGACATCTTCGTCAACGCAGAAATTAAACTAAGCAAAAATGCTCATAAAATAAAAACTACTGAATCAAACCGAATCAAATTTTTATGGGACCAAATGGCAAGTATACTGCATCGAACTAAAAAAGAATCACAGAAATCTGATCAGAAACCTCGGAGTACACACATAATCGGTGTACACACATAAAAAAATACCCACCGAATTGAGAACCTCCTCCTTTTTTGGAAGTCGGTTAAATATAAATTAAATACAAAATTAAAGGGGGCTCCCATACAAGAAACATGTCCGTTCGAGTATGGAACCCTTAGTGTAAGGTTCTGACTCGCACTTGACTGGTTTTATTTTAATAGGTAAAGCTCATTTTCTGTTGTGAAGCTCGTAGCTAAGTAATAACAGCGGCACGGGTTGATGTTCGAGTTTAAGCATCGCTTGCCGACGTCACGCGGTGGATGGGTTACCATTCACTATATACCGATACTTTTCCGTGCCTGTGAAAGTACGTTATGATCTTTGACAATCGTTAAAGATTAATCAGTAGCCAGACGGCTCTAACCACTTTTGGCAAGAGGTGCCATTATCCAGCTAGAGCTACTAAGTTGTACAGATGAGATTGACTTTATATGCGCATATCTCCCATTCCCGTATAGCCTTCCTCTTGAATATGCCTATCATGTACAAAAATAAGTTTCCAAATCCGACTGGTAGTTCCAGAGAATAGCGCTTTCAAAAAAACACACAGTCAAACTTTCAGCTTTATTATATTAGTACTAGCTGACCCGCGCAACTTCGTCTGCGTCACATTTTTTATTAATACTCCGCTCCTATTGGTCGCATCGTGATGTTATATAGCCTATAGCTTTCCTCGATAAATGGGCTATCCAACACTAAAATAATCATTGAATTCGAACCTGCAGTTCCTGAGATTAGCGCGATCAGCCAAACAAACAAACTCTTCAGCTTTTAATATAATAACAGATTTCCACATTATTAGTACTTATTTACACCTACATACGTAACTACTCATTTCTGATTTGAAACATTTTTCTTCTGAATAAGTGTTAGGTACTGCCAAAAGCAAGCCTCGTTCAAGCTTGTTCAACTTGTTTTCAACGTCTTATTTACAAACATGAAACGTGTTGAAAAAACGCCGCTTTTGTGCCCAAATCACAAAAGTACACACTCTTGATTTTCTGCGAACTGCTGACAAAAATCCAGTACAATACAGATTGAAATAACAGCTCTCTGTATAAAGAAGAGAACAAAGGTGCGCCTTAGACAGCTCGTGTATGTACAACATTGTACTCATAGTAAAGTGTCGCCTTTTCGTCGGAAAAACTCACATTTATTTTCTTTTACATACTTTTTTAAAGAAATTATTTCGCCAGTAAATACACTTGTGAGTTTGCATAGCTGGTGAATAGTATATTAAGTACTTAATTCAACGTACCCAAAAAAAACAAAATTTAATTAGTAGCCATTTGTTAGTCACTTGCAATATTTAGTAAATAACATACTCTACGACGCGCTACTGCGCTACGACTTCCCGCACGCGGTCGCCACTCAAGAACTTTTCGTTCCCATCGACCATCTGTTCTGCGAGCAATGTGCCCTGCCCACTGCGACTTCAGTTTGGCGATCCTACGGGCTATGGCGGTAAATTTGGTTCTCCTGCAGATATCATCATTCCTGATTCGGTCACGCAAGGAAACTCCAAGCATTAATTACCCTCTCCATTGCCCTTTGGGTGACTGATGAGACCCATTGTAAGTGACCACGTTTCGGATCTATAAGTTATCATTGACAAAACGTGTTATTTTGTTTTAAAGGCTTACTTCTCATTTGGTCACTTTCCCGATTTGTCAACATGCGCAAGTGGCGTTTGGTCAAAATTTTGATCTTCATACATTCTTTCCCAATTAGACTTGAAACACTTACAAAAGTTTAAAAGAAAATAATGTAAAAACAGGAATAGGGGAAGAAACATAAATTAAATCAACTGCTTGTGACTATGTACAAGCGTCCAAGAATTAATTAAGGAAATAATTATGTTACCTCACTTGCACGATGAGCTTCCATCCTGCATACTTAAATACTTTGTTGATCAGCACGTTTTACTATAAAACTGGTCGTACGAGTAAAGTAAGGTGAACTTTTGACCCAACTAGGAAACAACAATATTTTTAGGCGACTAAATAGATTTATATATATAGTTTTCCCACGTATGGGCAAACGTAGTGTGGGACGCCCTGCGGTACGATGGATCGATGATTTAAAGAAGGTGGCTGGCAGCGGATAGATGCGGATTGCTCAAGACCGGGATGGTTGGTGCTCTTTAGGGGGAGGCTTACGTTCAGCAGTGGACGGAAATTGGCCGAAATGATGATGATGAAATATATTTGATAGTTTTGAAATCTACTTTCGTTGTCACCTATTAAAATTCAAGTATTCTGCATGAAAACAGTTTACTCACACACACGTTTACAGCATAAAAAAAATATTTCGAAAACGTAGTGTAGATTCCGTTTCTGAATTCGCAATTTGGAGCTAAAAACGTGTCATATCAAAGTCAAGTTGCCAGATTAGTGTTTGACAAATACTTAACATCAAATTCTTGTTTCAGCATTGGAGTGAACTTTAAAATGAATAAATGGAACGAGTTCCACAAAAAAAAAAGCCGTATGGTCTCAATAAGACAGTATTCTTTTTGTTTGTTTTGTCAAAACCGCCCACTGTCAACACCATTGCCGCTGAGAAAGACATCAAGACCGTTGTAAAAAAGAGAAGATGCTATTCGTGCTGGATTCCTCCTCTTCTCTCTCAGTAGAATCATAATGGCACGTCATAGCATCATAACAGCCGAAAGACATCCACTGCTGGACATAGGCCTCCCCCAAAGGGGGGGGGGGTGCCATAATCGCCACGCTTGGCAGGCGGGTTGGCGATCGCATTATATGGTGTTGAGTTTTACAGAGAACGCTGCTGACACCCACGGGAAGTGATGGGATGGTATTATTATTTTACGGAACCATACGGCACCGGCCGACACCATACGGCGTCATAATATGGCTAAACGGAAATATCTAAAACGACTTCTAGATTATCTAGCGCTACTAAATGTCTGACTGGATCATAAAGATTCCTACCACCCGCCAGGTCGGCTGAAACTATCATCCTGTCCAGTGAAGCGACACCGATTCCTTCCAGCCATCGTTACTCATTGTCATCACGACTACGTGGTATTATTCCAAATTCAAACTACAAAAACCGGCCAAGTACGAGTCGGACTCTTACACAGAGTGTTCCGTACCATAAATCGTAAAACACGTTTCTTGTATGGGAGTCCCCTTTGATTCTTATTTTTAATTAATTTTAATTACTTATTGTTATAGCGGCAATAGAAAAAAATCACTCTGTGAAAATTTCAAATGTCTACTTATTACGGTTCTTGAGACACAGCCCGCTGATATACAGGTAGATGGACGGACGGATAGACGGACAGACGAACGGACGGACGGATGGACAGTGAAGGCTTAGTAATACGGTTCCGTTGGATACCCTTTGAATACGGAACCTTAAAAAGAAAAGATTTGCCAACAATAAAAAGAAATTTTGCAACCGTCTTTGCCAATGTAGGCTTTATACAAGATCTGAATGTCTAAACAGATTGATTGATTGAAGTTACCTTCAGAAAAGACTCCAGTGAAATATTATGAATTTCATCAAAAGGAATTTGAGTCCTATTCGATAGAGCGACAATTTATCACGGTTTTGTTTGTAGTGTTTTGCGAGTGACAAGGAGATTTCAAAGGCTTATACGAATACTTTCTGATCGAAAATCCACACAATTTGATAACAAAATTCAGCTAAACAACCAATACTGGAACTATACAAAAAGTTGACTTGTATTTTATTTTGACAAAACAATAATTGAGATGAAATTGACCAATAATCGTAACGCCCAATGGCATATAGGTATTAGCCACGAGTCTTGACGAACACCTGAGGAGGCGCTCGTTGGAGTTGGATCAAGGGTTTGATCCAGAAAAAATACGGCGCCTATCGTTAGGAGATTCCTCTCTCAAGAGCCCTGTCTACCACCAGTCTTGACCCTGTTTCCGATGCTAGTGGACTTTATTTTTTAAGACTTAAGGCGCAGATACGGTTCAGCAGTTGATTTTATAATGGGCATCACGTCTAAACGGCTAATTGTAATTTTTTGAAAAAAAAAATATGTTACATTAGATATCTTTTTTAACAATTTGATTTATAAAAACTTTGAGCTTTATTCGTTCAACATAGTGTACCTAAATAGTTTGTAAAGTAATGTCTAACACGGACATAATAACGACCATGGGACCAAAACCGCCGAGCGTATTTTAATAGAATTTGCACTAACTCAAAGACAATTTAATCATCTACATTTTGATATACAGTTATTTTTTTAAAGTCATAAAATAATAAGGAAAGTACAAATAACTACTGAATTTTGAGTCACGTGGGTGTGAAACCAGTTCGCGTTTTATTCCTCCAAAGTCGCTGGCGTAAGTCGTCGTCTGAAAATGTAAAGAATACGAGTATGTATGCACATTCAATAAATAAACGTAATAATAATGTTGATTTACTTTATGTTCAGTCACAACAAGGTATTCCCAGCAAAACAAGATCCATTGTCATGACAGTATTTAACTGAATTCTAGCGAACCTAATTAATTTAACTTTAGTTTAACAATTTGGTTACATGGTAATGAATACCGAGTAGTCAAAGTCGCAGAATTTTAGACAAGATACTAATAAGAGACTAATGATGTCTCTTGTTGGTTTCATCTGTTAATAAATTATTATTTAACAGCCCTATTTATGAAAAACTTTTAATCATATGTTTGGGTTTAATACTGATTAACAAAGGCAGATCACATGGTGTTTGGTGGATCAATAAAGCCCATTACTGATCCATCAAACTCCCGGTGTAGTTCAGACTATGTCCCATTTGATGGAGAGTTCGAAATGTCCTGCGCCTGCACCCTGGATGTCTTTAACAACGCTTCCAAGGAAGCAATAAAAATGCTCCTTACTAGCCACCGACAGTAAAAAAATTAAATAAAGCTACACTATTTTACAAACACATTGAATTTAGAATCTACTTGTTTTAAAGAAGCAGATTCCAAATTCAATGTCTTTGTAAAACAATGAATGAATAAGTGTTACCAGTATTCAAACAAAGCATTAGATAGAGGCTATGGAGTGATGCCATAGTAAAATATTTAAAACTAAGTCTGTATGAAATTCTCAGTATGTAAATTTTCTCTAAAGTAAGGTATTTTAGAGAAATTTCAAAACCGATTGTCTTGTCACACCTTTATCATATGTTCACACGTGACTTTTCTAGCATACACAAACTTAATATTTTATTTAAATAATTGCCTTTCTCTTCAATATGCATTGTCTATTTACTTTCTAATATGTTGAGTTTTAGCTTATAAAATATGACAGAGAAAAGTCTGCTTATAAATATTCGTACGTCCGTCCGTCTGTCCGTCACCGGGCTATATCTCAAGAACCGTAATAGGTAGATTAATTTTCACAGAATGTGTATTTCTATTGCCGCCAAATCAACAAATAACAAATATTAAATTTAATTTAATTAAAAATTAAATTTGGCTTCCATACAAGAAACGTGTTTTTTTTTCGGTTTGAGGTACGGTCCTTCTTGTGCAAGTCCGACTCGCACTTGGCCGGTTTTTTTTATAGAAAAACAACACTAACAAGTGGGTTTTAGAAACACTCACAGACTCACAAACGTGATTACAAAAAAAAATCATGCAAATGTTACACGTAGAGGAGAGGGTAGCCAAGCCAAATATTTATACAAATACTTCAAACTATCGAAAAAAAAAAACACATTTTAACATTTCTGAACCTCTACTCGACCGGCATAGACACTAAATCTTGTCTTCTTTTTTAAAAGTCGAATATACTCACATACTTGAGACTAGACATCACAGAAAAACATTTTGTAAATCCACACTTAAGATACTCTCTCATATCCATTTATCCAAGCGATATCTCACTAACACCACATTTATATTTGTTGTTTTGGTTAAGGCGCAGTTTTTCGTCTTTAAAACTACAAACCTTCTGAAATCTATACTTAACTAATATATAAAGCTGAAGAGTTCGTTTGTTTGTTTGCTTGAACGCGCTAATCTCAGGAACTACTGGTCCGATTTGAAAGATTCTTTCAGTATTAGATAGCCCATTTATCGAGGAAGCTTAGCGTGATATATATATCACGCTAAGACCAATAGGAGCGGAGCAAACGAAGTTGCGCGGGTCAACTAGTACTTCTATAAAAAAATAATAATAAACAGTATATATGTTGCAGCCTTTTTTTTTTTGGCTGCCTAGCCTTTTCATTGAACGGCGCCGTTTAATCAGCGGCCTAAGTGAAATCCTGGAATTTAATTGGACAGTAAGGTAAATGACTTGATTAGTATAACGATAAATTATATTTATTATACCTGGTGAAAGTCGCGGGTAGCCGATGGATGCGAGACGCACAGGACCGGTCGTTGTGGCGACGCTTGGGGGAGGCCTATGTCCAGCAGTGGAGTGGATGTCTTTCGGCTGATATGATGATGATGATGATAATGATGATATTTATCATGTTAGTAGGTTAAACATAAAACAAGGTTAGTCAGAGAAAAGATCGTTACGATCAGAAAACGGCGTGATCATCTTGTGGCTAAAATTATATTTATTCTAACACTAAGACATCCTTTGCTTACTATTTTATTCAATCTTTTTTGTCGTATTGCCAAAATAATCGAAGGCGACCCCTTAAACAGACAAGCCCTGAACAACTCCATTACAAGCTTTTCAGAAAGCGGTTTCCGACGAAAGGGTTGAACGTTATCTCGTAGACGTCAGTTATTCTACGAGTATTCTGACCCTCAACACACTTGGAAACGAGCAGTCACGTGAAATGGCTTAGAAAATTACTGCCTTAGATAGTGCGCACAACTGAGGCAAAAGTTTAGTATGTAGCTGTCTATACGACTGCCAGGGTTGCGGAATTTGTTCGAAAGAGTCACCGCGGCCCTGGAGCGCAAAGTGCATTCGAAGGAACACGGATGGGTTTTAGTCAGTAAGAGTCTGTCACTCCCTTCAGCTCCGCCCAAAGCGGGAGCAGTCACTTGATGATTCCCCATCCTTCAAAAAAGTCGATTTACGAACGACAATTTTATGTGATAACGTCATAAGAAAAAAATCGAATTCTTGACAAACTAACCGAACGCTTAGGCCGATCGTGGCTCTCTATCGCTTGTATCGCGCTCTCGCTTGCAGAACGTGACACTTTTTCGTGCGCGCAGCCGGTGTTCATCGATTTATAAGACGTTATCACGTCAAAAAACCTGTCTACAGACTAAACTTTTGGCCAAGCCTCTATATGCCTTTTTAGGCAGACAAAAGTTTCGCCCGCGTGAAAGTCGTTAATTTAATAGCACGGCGGTTTGCCACAGATTTCTAAATCATTCCAGCAATTGAGTCGTGTCCGATGAACAAATATCTGAACATACATAAAAAAGGTCCCATTAAAATAGATGGGCAAACTCTTAAAAATGTTTCAGACCACCAAAATAAGGAAAATGGTGAAAAAATAAAAAAAAATGCAAGTGCATCCATTATGGGAGATTATGATGCTGGCGCTGAAAGCGCTTATTCCCATTAAAAAAGATGGACAAATTTTAACAGAGCATTTAGAACAGCTAACCAAAGATATCCAAAGCAAAAACAATACTGATAAAAGTGATTTTATTTTGACCTTAAATAATAAATTGCCAGCACACTACAATAAATACATCCATTATGGGGGGAATTGTATTCATAGAGAGATAAATAATCTTTCACCTTAGTGCAAGTTTTTTTAAACGTACTCGATCACATTAACATGAACGTTCGAACCTATTCAAAGCGTATAGGGACAAAAGAGGATTACCATTATTGACACCACACTGTCTTTAGGCGCTAGACAATGCCATTAGCGAATACGATTGGGGAAATGCCAAATATAAGGCATTGGTCGCGTGACATTTAGAATAGAATAGAATCAACCCGATACATTTTGACGTTTTGATAATCGCCTTCGCCACGCTACGGCTAAAAGAATGTCATTTATCTATAACTTTTATTCAGTTACCATACAAATTGACGTTAACATTTACGCAATTGAGTGCGTATAAAAACTCGTACAAAGAGCACAAGATTTCGGCCTTTCTTACCTCGCCTTGTTTCAAACTACATACATATCAACCATGTGTACTGTGTAGTCTACGCTCTGACCGCTACACATGTTCACTTTTCACCTAAACTTTTAAGCATGCTAGCTAGCCATACTGTTCAAAATGGCGCCGTCGAAACTCTTAAGACAGCCGTGTCTCGAGTCTGCGCAAAGCCTTACGTTTCATATACTCGTAAATATATCGAGCTGCTTTGAGGGAAGCCTAATCTTTGAAGCTTCCGGAGAGTAAAGGTTTATTTTAAATCGGTCTGAGTTTTCAGTCACCTTTTGTATCGGGCTTTGGTTATGTCCTTTTGCCTGTATTGTATATTTTGTCATGTTTTAGAACGATCTGATCTGCGTGTGACACTGCTGGACATAGGCCTCCCCCAAGTGTCACCACAACAACCGGTCCTGTACGTCTCGCATCCATCGGCTACCCGCGACCCTCACCAGGTCATCGGTCCACCTTGTGGGAGCCCTTCCAAGTTTGCGTCTTCCGGTACACGGTCGCCACTCCAGAACTTTTCGGCCGCATCGACCTCTCTCATCTCATCTCATCTGTTCTGCGAGCAATGTGCCCTTTTTTTGAAGTGAAAGCTTCTTTAGCGGCGTTGAGCACTTTTTCTGTAATGGGTATAAAATCTTAAACTCGCGTCAGGACACGTGACCTGATCGAAAAAGCGTAAGACGGACTCGCGTCAGGGTCACGTGATGCTGATCGAAAAAGCGTAAGACGGACTCGCGTCAGGGTCACGTGATGGTGATCGAAAAAGCGTAAGATCGAGGGGAAGGGAGAGGAACTAGTATCTCCCACTCTTTCTACCGTGCCTGAGTGTGCTGCTCCGCTTAGGCGGCACAGGGCGCTTGCGCGAATGTCCGTCTGTGTTTTTGTACAGCGTGCCACGCGTATCCAAGGATACGAAATTACGAAATTATGGATGAAAGTTGATTTTTCTAAGAGATAAAAATTAATGTAATATATAAATAAATAACGATATAATATTATGAATAATAACATGTAAATTGTCATATTTGTGTACGATAGCGCAATAAATAAACATTGTATTCTACCTCATAAATGATAGTATTTTTGTACTTATAATTATACACAACGTTAATACTAAAGTTTTCACTTCTGCCGGCACTCCCGGAGTGCTACCGGTGTTTTTTTTTAAGGATGGGAAATCATCAAATGACTCCTCCCGCTCTGGGTGAAGCAGGAGGGAGTGTCAGACTCTTACTGACTAAAACCCATCCGTGTTCCTCCCTTGCGTTCCAGGGCCGCGGTGTCTCTTTCAAACAGTTTCCGCAACCCCGGCAGGCACTGGCCCTAGCGGGCCCCATCTTCTATGCTGACAGCTCTTTGAGGCGCGCGTGGAACACAGGAGCAATGTGCCCTGCCACTTTAGTTTGGCGATCCTTTGGGCTATGTCGGTAACCTTGGATCTCTTGCGAATTTTTTTATTATAAATAAAAAAAAATGTGGGAAATCTATGCCAAAAAATTTGGCAATTTTACGCCTTAAGTTGTGGTCGGCCCAGGACTGGGTAGTCTAGAGTACAACGGCTGCGATATTGTTTGAAAGAGCCACCGCGGCCCTGGAACGCAAAGAGCGTTAGGATGAACACGGATGGGTTTCAGTCAGTAAGAGTCTGACACTCCCTCCCGCTCCGCCCAGAGCGGGAGAAGTCGTTTTGATGATTTCGCACCCAAAAAAGACTACTTGCTTAACTATTAACACCCTTATTAATAGGGTAGTTTCCACCATCAATAAATTGCAAATCTATTTAGTCCGTCAGTTAGAGTATTGAAAAATAATGGACACGTATTTTTTGTTTTTGCAAATCAATGAATATTGACAAAGATATAACGAATCAAAACTCGGGAGAGAGGCTGGTGACGTCACGTCGTTAGTAAAATTGTACTATCGTAGTGACGTCACGCGAGTTTTCAACGTACTGTATCTTCGTCATTTTTGATTTACGTGAAAAAAGATAAAATACATGTCCAATATTTTTTGAAAATCTATCTGACGGACTAATCGTTCTTT
Organism: Lacanobia wlatinum; assembly: GCA_947578705.1. Classification (NCBI taxonomy): domain Eukaryota; kingdom Metazoa; phylum Arthropoda; class Insecta; order Lepidoptera; family Noctuidae; genus Lacanobia; species Lacanobia wlatinum. The sequence goes on from OX388044.1 coordinate 17,699,407, forward strand.
TTCAGCAAATTCCTTCGTGGTTATTTCGTGTGAATTTCTGATCAACAAATATTTTCCTAGAAGCTACGATAACTCCTAATAAACATATTTCAAATCAATTCTAACTCCATTCGTAAACTCCAAAAAACCTTTCTAAAACCGCTATAAATAAAATAAAAAGGAGTTATATTGACTTAAATCCGAATAAACTTGAGCGAGGCCCTCCCATTCCCATAAATCCATTTTATCCCCCTACTGGGGCTGGCACTTCGGAGGCTGTAGGAGGTAAAGGAAGGATACGCTCCAACGTGTGCACGATTACCTGTCAACTTACAGCCTACTTATTCTTAACTTGTTTCTAGGTATGTGGCTTATATAGAGATACTTGCTTTTAGTAGCGGATTTACTTGTCGGCAATTTATTTTTAGTAGGTGATTTTTTTAAGCAATGCACAATTTATCCGACAATGCTAAATTGGAAAAAAATGACGCTGCTTAGTAAATAAAATAGTGCTTCTGTATTTCGCGAGAGTTACACCCGGATTTGACCAACCTGCACAAGTCACAGTTTGTTTACGATATACGTCATATAAACCTAGCGCAAAAAACTGTTTTTACACGACTGCGCCAGAAGGTGGGTTATGTTTTTCGAGAGTATGTATGTATGTGTGTATAACTAGCTTCTGCCAGCGGCTTCGCCCACGTTGTCCTTAGGAACATATTCCCGAGATAAAGAGTAGCCTATGTCCTTTCTCAGGATCTAGACTATCTCTGTACCAGATTTCATTTAAATCGGTTCAGTAGTTTTGGCATCAAAGCGCGACAGACAGACAGATAGATAGACAGACAGAGTTACTTTCGCATTTACAATATTAGTAAGGATTAGTAATTAGTAATATTAGTAATTAGTCATTATTAGTATATTAGTAAGGCAGTAAGGATATTAGTAAGGATTCGAGTCATTCAGGACTCGAAGGATTTTAGCTTGAGAGGTGTCGTTAGATTCGTATTTACTGTGAGAGTGACACTGGGTACATCAAAATAAAAAAACAAAACGGTGGATTTTTGGCGCCAAATTCAAATTTTTGCCACGCTCTGCAGCCTGAACGGCTCAATGGATCTTGAGAGGTGTCATTAGATACGTTTTAACTGGAGAGTGACTCTGGGCATATCAAAATAAATAAAAAACTTTTAATTTTCAAAACCTATCGAGTATATTATGCCTTCAAAAATTTTTAATGATCAAAACCTATCGAGTGGGGATCAATATAAAGGGCTCGAAGAGACGATTCCAAGAATTTAACTCACAATAAAAAAAATTGACTGTGTCCAAAAACCCGACTGCTAAAAACAACTAAAAAGTTCGAAACAAGTCGCTTTTCAAGCAGTCTGATGCAGTTGGCTGCTAGAAAGTGTGACTGTAGACTGCTTGAAAAGCGAGAAAGAAAAAAAATATTTTTCATTTTTAACCGACTTCTAAAAAAGAAGGTGGTTCTCAATTCGACAGCGTACATATATATTTTTGTGTGTTCGCGGATAACTTCGTCGTTTATGATCCGATTTCGATTAATCTTTTTTTTTATATGAATGGACCATCTCGGAAGCATACCCTATGCTTCCGAGATGGTCCCATTGCCACCACGTCAGGATCTGATGATGGAAACCTTGAGAAATCGAGGGCAACTCTCGAAAATTGTAGGCACGCATCTGGTAAAAACTTGAAATTCGTGTGTATATCGGGTGACACTACAAAAAAATGAAGGTTTAGATCAGACCTGATGATGGAGACGACAGAGAGTCAAGAGAACTCCACATCGGTATGTAGAAACTACCAAGTGTTTGGGCTTATTTTATTCGTATTGACGAGACCTTTACACCGAAAGCACTTAATAAGTTTTATTTTTGTTAACATAACATCACTCGTTCATAAAATAACCAAAAACACCGACTTCCGAAATTAAAGTTATTTTATACTTTGTAGTGTTTTGTTTTGAAAGTCGGTTACATTTTTTGTAAAAAGTTTTTTAATAATCAGATGTAGGGTTCCTATGGAATATTGCATATTTCTTTTAGAACGATTCCAGTTTATATATGAGGATACTTTTATTGCTTTTAAATTTTAGGGCAACTTAGTTTATAGAGTACTAAGTGCATAAAATACCCTTATTTAAAATAATTCCAGCCTAAGATAAGATTGTTGAAAATAGGCCATGTGTAGATAAGTAGGTGCGAGGTGGCGGGTAATCGCGCAGATACCGGCACACATCCTTCCTGTCTTGTCGAGCCCTATTTCAGCCATCTTTTAAAAGGTGACATTTTGTTTAACGTACATATAAGAACGTCTGCTGTCGGCCGTATGGTGTCGGCCGGTGCTGTATGGTGCCGTAAAAGAATAATACCATCTCATCACTTCCCGTGGGTGTCGTAAGAGACGACTAAGGGACTCACCAGAGAATGGGCAGCAGCGTTCTCTGTAAAACGCAACATCATACACTGCGATCGCCAACCCGTTTGCCAAGCGTGGCGATTATAGCAACCCCCCCCCCCCCTTGGGGGAGGCTTATGTCCAGCAGTGGACGTTTTTCAGCTGTTATGATGATGACATAAGAACTTGAGAAAGTTCATAAGTTTCGTACGGTTAAAAACAGATGTAAAAACGCCAATCAGATCATTTAGATCTCAAGGTGCCTTCTGCCTTCTCTACAAGAATCTACTTTTTCGAACAACTAGAGTTACTTCATTATTTGTTTTACTATAAATCAAATAATGAATGACAAGATGATGATTTAAAAAACAAGTCATGAGTGAACAAAAATTTAATCAAATAAGTGATTTGAATTGGTTTATACGAGTTTGGTATACCTTTCCTCTTCATCATTTACCAATTTCCAATAAGAAATTGTATCTTTAAACAACCTTAAGATTGTATTATTTAATTAGTGTACTAACTCTAAGATAACTTAGTTAATAAACTCCTAGTCGTACACTCCTTGCGGAGTAGTCGTGGTCATAATCCGTGTGATATTTTGAGTCCTTTTGTGAGAAATCCCCATCGACCTATTTTTTTTTTAAATTGCCTTGACGAAGCCTTATTTCAGCCATCTTGTAAACGGTGACATTTTAAATAAACATATATCAGAACTTGGTAAAGATGATAAGTTTCGTACTGATGAAACAGTTGTCAAAACGCCAAAAAAAGAAATTGTATCTATAAAAAAGTATAATATTGGAATATTTTATTAGTTTACTTACTCAAAGATAACTTAGTTAAACTCTTATGACCGGTTTCTGAGGTTTTTTATCGGTTGTTTATCTGTCCTTTTACACTACTTGTCATAACGCCATTGGTTACTTAGTGTTAATGGAAAGATAAACGACGGATAAAGTATCTCAGAAACCAGGCATCAGTAGCGCTGCGGAGTAGTCGTGGTTATAATTTGTCTGATAGTTTGGTTGCGCATTTTTCGAGAATTCTCCATCTCCCTCTATTTGTATTAAATGTTCGTGAATTAAACTACCTATTATATTAAGCACCGACCGATACTTCTTCGTAGAAGATTGAGTAACACCGGGGGGGCTACTCTCTAACGAAATCCGTAGTTTCGGGCTGAGTTGCGGGCGGGCATTTTCTACTCCGTACCACCTAACCACTGAGAACTAATGATAACACGATTTGACAGTTACTGTGAAATCGTGTTGTCATTCATTCTCAGTTCGGGTTCGGGACTAATCGTAAGTCTGTAGGTGATACGAGTAGAATACGCCCGCACGCAACTAAGCCCGAAACTACGGATTTTGTTAGAGAGTAGCCCCCCTAAACAAGATGCATCACCTCACCCAAGTAGCTTAACGGGAATATCATCGAGATACGCAAGAGAAAAACAATTTATCGTAGCGAAAAGCTTAAGAATACGTTCTGAAAATATCGGTTCATCGTCGCTCGAATGCATCGCAACGGAAAAAACATTTTAAAAACATATGTATCAAAAGGTAGGAACACACTGCGAAAAATGCGATGCGGAGCTATTAAGGTTATTGGAACGCGAAAAATGTGAAGTTTATCGTGTATTTTTACAAACTTTTTTATGCTTCGTTCGTATGTCTTTATTTTAAGGGTTCCGTACCCAAAGGGTAACCTACGGAACCCACTACACTTTAACGACGCTTTTGAAGAGATTTCAAAACGTGTTGGTGCCGTTCAATATTTATTCAAATTAATAAAGTAGAAGTGCGTTAAATTAATAAAGTTGTTTTTTTATTGTAAGTAATATAAAAATTTCAGCGTTTAAGGGATCCGTGCCCAAAAGGCCACCAACGGAACCCTATTACTAAGCCTCCGCTGACCGTCCGTCTGTCTATCAGCGGGATGTATCTTAAGAAACGTGATAAGTAGATAGTTGAAATTTTCACAGAGTGTATATTTCTGTTGTTGTTATAACAAAAATAATAAAATTTATTTTAATTAAAAATTAAAGGGGTCGGACTTTTTGCTATAGAACGATTGACCTAAAGTAACTCTTGACTTTACTTACTCGAAGACACTCAAGAAGTTGACATCAGGAATCACAAATTCAGGTAGGAAATTTCACTCCTTAGCTATACGCACAATGAAAGTATTCCCAAAGTATTTGGGTGTATTACTTTCAAAAGTTTCGAGACAATGCGATAAGTAGTTAAGTGTTGCATTAAAGAGTATCACCAGAGAAGATGCAGCCGGAAAGTGGCTAAAGGATCTCCTCCACCAAACATGATAACAACATCGTGTTTGAGGTCTTTGGATATTTATTGATAACTGATACGATAATTAGTACGTTTAATTCAGGCTTGTTTAAAAAAATAAAGAAAAAAACAGTAAAAAAAATATATACTTTATTTAGAGCAAAGCACCTAAGTAAAGTTCTTCTGAACTCGAAACACTGGTATCAGATTTTTGAGGCGAGCATTCAAGTACCCAAATAGCTAAAGACCAATAAAATTGTAATTATGCTCAGTCTCAATTATTCCCGAGAGGCGAAGTGCTCTCGATAAATTAAGAAATTAACACGAAAAAAGGAAAATTACTAAAGAATAATTAAAACAGTGTTTTTGACAGGCTCCATCGCTGTTAAAAGCTCTCTTCACGATAAATCAAAGGTGAGTGATGTTTGAGGAAAGATTTTTAATTTGCATTTTCGGCCTGATAAAAACGTTAAAAGATTTTTTTTTTTTTGTTTTAATAATATGATTAAGGTAGTCAATTAAAGTCCAGCAAGAAAATAATTAATAGATCACTCTGGTTGGAAGACATTTTAATCGCTGTGATATTGACAGATGGTGGTGTTTTTGGTTGTTTCTTCGTATTTTAACACCGACTTCCGAAATTAAAGTTATATACTTTGTTGTGTTTTTTTCCACTTGGATGTCGGTTGTATTTTTTTTGTGAAAAGTTTTTTTTTTTCACTTTTTCGTGGTACACCTAACAACACCACTGGAAAGTCGCAGGAAAGCAAAATACGCAAATAATAATTTCAGCTTTTGATTTAAAAACCGAACTATTACCTAAGCCAATTTTGATGAAATTTATATGGGACCTTTGAAGTATGATCTATGAAACAAAAAAGAATCATCAAAAACGAATCATAATAGGCAGATTTTTGATAGGCGAATTGAGAACCTCCTTTTTTTGAAGTCGGTTAGAATAATCTTATCGCATATCTTTCTATGGATCACAACAGCAGATACAAAGAAAAATTAAATACTTAGTAGTTGGCACAGCTACGGTCCAAAAAAAATTTAAACAAAACATTCAAGCATTTTCTTTACATATTTTTCGTTTTTACTTTTGTATTGTATCTTAACAATTTTATTTTGTAAGCCTACAGCCTACACAAATAAAATGTGGACAGCATTGGTACTACGGTAACAGAAGTTCACTCGACCTTCAAGAATCCCTCCCACATTTGGTGCAGAAACGTAATATCATATTGCATCCATGTTTATTTTATTTCGTTTTCAGGTAGCGTAGATTTCGTCTAGAGCCAATAAAAATGGAAATTGGCCCGCCCAGCACACGGTACACAAACTTTAAAACTACCTTCATTTTATATTTTTAACGCCACCGGTACTGGTAGTTTTAAAACTAAAGCAATATTCATTGACTTAATGAAGACCGTTGAATATTGCTAGATACGAAGATTGATAGTGATCTTCATCAATAATTCCTTATAAATAAAATGATTAAGCTATATCTCTATCATCTCTATGCTATCTTAAGATCTGTCCGACAGCATCAAACTCATGTGAACCCATGCTTTTTCCTGTCATCACCCGCCTTGCCGCACCTTCCTAAGGCGCGGTACAGCAGTCCCGGTCGAACTATAGTAGAATTGGAACTCTGAATTATATACATGTCGGAAATAAGTCAGTCAATAGAACAATCGGGACACCAACGCCATCTAGTGGCATTCGACGGAGTCTAGGAAGGTGTGCTCGACAGAGGCTGAGCTCAGTCTACGAGTGGCGGTCGAGCAGTGCAGACGTGCCCACGTCTAGAAACCGCCGCGTGTTCCGAATATTTGTTCAGTGTATTGTGTGAGAATATTGTAAGTGAGACTTTCGAGTGCGAATAATAATTTGATTTAAAAGCAACCGGTGTTTCTATTACGCAATAACCAACACTTCCCAAAGTACGCCCACTGTAGTTCCAATATCCTGGCTGATGTAACCTGGAGAGTTGTACCATCGCTGACATACAAATTATAAACTTAAACTAAAATTCCATTACTTTCGTTGTCTATGATTCATTGAAAATGTTTAGCTACAAACAAAGCGATTTTACCAAAAACACAATAAACGTTTTAATGTTAAAACGTAAATAGAGATTTTAATATTCCTTGACAATAATGATACCGATTGCTCATGAATGTAACCACATTAATAGATGGTTGTTGTGCATATTGCATTTAGCTGCTTTATTCTGCAGTGCTATTCTGTAAACATGTCGAGCTGTCGATAACCTTAGGTGAACTGATCACAAAGTGAGCTGTCAATCCATGTAATCAAGATTGAATGAAAGCTCACTTCGTGATCACTTTACCCAAGCCTTCACTTCGACATGTTTACATAATCGACCAGCTGATAACATCCCATCACCGTGTAAACATAGGTAAACTGTCATTCCACCTTGTTTGTATGGATTGACAGCTCACTTCATGTTCAGTTCACCTAAGCTTATACGGTGAGATGTTTACAGAATCGCACTGCTGCGTTGGTGAAATTAATTGTGTAACTCATTAAATTCTTCGTACTCTGTTAAGATGAAGAGTTTGTTTGGTTGGACGTACTAATCTCAGGACCTTGAGGGTCCAGGAGGGTCTTTAGTGATGTATAGTCCGTTTATTGAGGAAGGCTGTAGGCTTTATAACATCACGCTACGACCAGTAGGAACGGAGCATCAATGAAAAATGTTTCAAAATGTGACGCAGACGAATTAGCGTGGGTCAGCGTAGTTAAGCTAACACCGTACCCAACTTCTTGGTAAGAGGGTAGCCAGTTCTCAGTTCAGTTCAGTCATCATCATTTCAGCCAATTTCCGTCCATTGCTAAACGTAAGCCTCCCCAAAAAGCGACAACCATCCCGGTCTTGAGCAGTCCGCATCCATCAACTGCCAGCCACTTTCTTTAAATCATCGATCTATCGTGCCGCAGGGCGTCCCACACTACGTTTGCCCATACGCGGCCATATTTAAATTATGCTAATATTTTATTAGCATAATTGCGTTGGAAATAAATTCTAATTCTAATTCAAATGAACCAAAAAACAGAAAAGTACATGACATCGGCGAATGGTCTATTAAATATCTGAAAAAGCTTAGTCATTAAACTGTCTTCCTAATAATGTTCGGGTTTCCCACAAGTTCCTTATTATACGCTGACAGCTAATACTCTATAGAAAAGGCCTCTTTGTTTCCCAAGAGAAAAAGGATCCTCAAGTGTACAACCACGAATACGGACCATTATACCTATAAGACAGGGTAATCACAGCTATACGGCTATCGTTATAAGAACGAGAATAGTTTGCAGATAGTTGTGTCGTTACCAAACTGTGTGGAAGACAGTTCCCTGGCTTCAAAAGATACGCGTTAAACAGGCCGTTATTATGGTTTTTAAGATTGATAAAGACTCAAGATTTTGTTAAGTAGAAGAATATTAAAAGTGCATTTTGCAAGTTACTCTTTTTGTTTCTGTACAAAAATATTCATATTACTTTGAATATTTTTGTAGAGAGTATGCATTTTACTTTTAAGATTTTTCCAAAATTAGAAAATATACAGATAATTATAGATGTGAAGGTAACGTTGAGTTCATTGTACAGTTGGAAATTATATTAAGTACTCGAAGTGACTTAATTTTTAGGGTTCGAAATATCCGTAAAGAATGGAAGCCTTGTAGGATCACTCGGGTGCCTGTCTGTCTGTCTGTCCGCCTGTCACAGCCAGTTTTCTCCGGATCTATTGGGCCGATTCTGTTGAAATTTGGTATACATATGGATTTCTGTGACCCAAACACGGACGTGTTACGTAATTATGTTTTTTTTTGTATGGGTGTCACTTTTGGGGTCAAACTAGAAAATTTACAAAAATAAAGTTTTTTTAACTGTATCGTGTAACATATCAAATGAAATTGCTTACTGTGAGGGTTTTAATTATATTTTTTCATAATTTTTAAATAAACCGTTTTGAACTTATTTAAGAAATTTGACCAAAAATGACTTCTCCCTCATCTCCGAAACTACTAAGCTTAAAATTTTGTAAAAAAAATAGTTGTCTGTAAAGTCGGCTTACGGACGATAGTTTAACGTGACAACGTCATAACAAAACATACGATTACATACAGTATACTTAATTTCAAAGTAAATTAATTTCAAACCTCTAAGTAAATAATGAGCGTAACGTTACAATGAGCATAACGGATCCATGAGTCATCCTTTTTCGTGCGTGCAGCCGTTCATCGATTTATTAGACGTTGTCACGTCAAAATGCAGATAATAGTTCTATACCTAAAGATTACAGGAAAACTTATAAGAAATCATTAGTGTTATAATAAAATGTTAAAACAAATGAAATTGGTAAGGAACCCTTTGCACGCGAGTCCGACTCACACTTAGCTACCTAGTTTTTTTTCATGAGTCATGCCATTAGGTTCCTATTAGAAAAATGTCTTCAATCACCATTACACACTTATTTGTTATCAAATCTCGATATCCATCGTTTTTCAGCCATTTATTTATTTATTTTATTTTTATTTATAATATATACTTTATTGTACACCAAAATTAAAATACGTTCAGGTAACCTTAAACTAAAAAATACACAATTGGCGGTCTTATCGCATTTCGCCATCTCTTCCAGGCAACCTGGAATGGATAGGGATAGCCTGGACACGAAATGGGGTTGCACTTGGTGCAAATATAAAGTTAACAAAATTTTATAGAAAAAAGCAATACAATAAACTAAAATAGATACACAAATCCATACATATTAAATTTACATATTAAAAAGAAAAGAAATGACAATTTTTTAAAAATCAACATCGAAAAAGTAATCACTGCGACAAGTAATGTTCCCTAACAAGTCTCTTAAAAAATTAACAGCTATTCTACACAAATCCGTAAAATCCCCTGATTTCATCATTTTCTAGTGCTTAAATTCCGATAAAAGTGCGCAGCGAACCTCAAATGTCTGATTAAGTGGAACAAAGCGTGAAAATTATGTAAAAGAAAAAAGGCTCCGGGAAATTCAATTCATCGACAGGAGAGGTACCATCAATCAATGTTCAAGAGATTTGTATAAGAAGTCATGGGGAAAATCCCATAGGAACTTGAGTAATGTGATGCCGCAATATGCTTGGTCATTGGCAAATACCCAGTGATTTCGAAATTAAATGAATTTGTAAAAGAAAAAGTTATTCTGGGTCTTCATTATAATAAAAAAATCTTTCCTTATGATTACTTTATCAAATTGATTAGTAGATTCCTACGGCAAAAAGAAGCAATATATAAAAACAAAATAGTATGAAAAGACGGCATACTTCCATACTATCCATTTTTATCATCATCATCATATCAACCGAAATACGTCCACTGCTGGACATAGGCCTCCCCTATGTGTCGCTATAACAACCGGTCCTGTGCGTTTTGCATTCATCGGCTACCTCTACAGTCTTACATTGTATGTTATTGTTTTATTTAAATCAATCTTCCTAACTTTTTTACCTACATTGTGTTTATTTATGTGTGCCAAATCAGCCGTATGGTGTCTGCCGGTGCCGAATGGTGCCGTAAAAGAATAATACTATCCCATCACTTCCCGTGGGTGTCGTAAGAGGCGACTAAGGGACTCGCCAGAGAATGGGCAGCAGCGTTCTTTTTAAAAATCAACACCATACACTGCGATCGCCAACCCGCCTACCAAGCGTGGCGATTATGTCAAACCCCTTTATGTCCAACCCTTTCGTGGGAAGCCTATGTCCAGCAATGTACGTCTTTCGGCTGATACGATGATGTGTGCAAAATAAACAAGGTTTAACACTGTGTAGGTAAGAAATCATCGAGATTTATATTATTTGCCACCTAATAAAAAATCTTGTACGAACACCACAGGCATCCCCGCTTTCTATGAAAAAGAAAAACTCTAACTTGTCTGCAACAAGACCTCTCTATTATCTCAATTATACTCTCTCTCTCTCTCTCTCTCTCTCTTCAAAGTTAGACTGAACAGACTTCTGGGTAAGCGCGCTCCATCGTCGACATTCTCTATGTCATCTTTGACCTAGACTAGCGTCTAGAGCAAACCCTTCTCAAATAAAAATAAACACACAATATTTATATTTTTTATTATGTTACAAAATGTACTTATAATATTTTACCGGCGCCCAAATCTTTTACTGAACAATTTCCAAGCCATTTTACTGACTCATTTGAAATGACTTTGCTCCTAAATGGTTCACGGTTTGATTAATACTTCTGTACCCATGTTCCCCAATTTTCTTCGTTTTTCTACATAACGATATTGACCAGGATCAGTTTGTCCCTTCGCACCCTAACGGGACCCTTATTTATCTCTGTCCAAATGGCTGGATTGACGCATTCAATAAGAACAATGTGTTTTTTATTGATGATCTGAAAGAATGTGTTTAGTAAAAAACGTTATTGTTTGAAAGCTACAGTAAAACCCGTTTAAGACGATTTCATAGGGACCCAACCAAAAACGTGTGTTAAACGAGAAAGCGTATTATGCGGGATACATACATATACTCACGCCCGTATCCCATTGGGGTAGGCAGAGACAACATACTGATACTTACCACGCGGATAGGATAGAATTTTATGATTTGGGGAGGATTTTATGCGGGATAGGGAAAATAAAACGTACTATTATTATGAAAAACTTTCAATATCCTAATTTTTTCTTGAGACAAGGCCTTTCGCTTAATTGTAGTCATATTACAAAAGAATCAAAGCGCGCGCGACACAAGGTCAGGTCGCCCAGTCAGTTGACCGCTGCGGCCACGAGAGGTAGGTAATACGTGACATGTGTGGCGCGTATATTAAACGGGATGACGATTGTATTAAGCGTTAAGAAATGTATGAAAATATGTCTCAAGTTGCAGGGACTGGCGTTAAATGGCGTATTATGCGAGAAATCGTATTAAGCGGGTTCTATTGTCTTTGCTTATTGAGATATTATTCACATTTTTTGTCAGGTGTAATGGAGTCACTACACTGTATCATACTATGACTGTGTTATGATCAAGCAAATAAATTTTTTTGCATTGAAAAGTATATGAGACTATACCGTTTCATCACCAATATCATACATTCATCACAGATATCATACATTCATCATCTTTTTGAACAGATATGGTACGGTGAGTAGGTAAACTCCTTAAAGGACAAGTCAGGCCCACACATATCAAGGCCATTACCGGTACATGTTCGGGCCGTGGTCCGTCACAGCGTGATCTGGCACGTCCCGGGTTTATTTAAGAATGGTAAATCATCAAATGGCTCCTCCCGCTCTGGGCGGAGCAAAAGGTATTGTCAGACTCTTACTGACTAAACCCCAACCATGTGTCTCCTGGTGACTCTTTCAAACAAATTACGCAAACGTCCCGGGTACGTCCCGAATATGTGCGGATTATCCTTAAGCCAAATTTTAACAGAGTTGTGGTCAGGATTTGATAGCTCTGTGTGTGCGTACCTCTCTTTCACCTAATAAGCCAGTTTATTATATAAAAAAGTATCTACATCTTCACACTGAGTTGAGGTTCACCTCTTTCTGCGAAGCAGTAATGCTAGCGAAGGAGGAGGCCAAACGCGTGAGAGAGAGGGAACCTCACGCCCAAACCACCGTAACAGAAGACACCCTGGGCGTCAGGAGTCGCAGGGGTTCCCGGCCACCGTAGGCGCGGGCCTACGGGTGGCGAGCATTGGGTTGCTCGGCGTCCGATCAGAACCTGGGGGGCTACTCTCTAACGAAATTTGTAGTTTCGGGCTTAGTTGCGGGCGGGCGTATTCTACTCCGTATCACCTACAGACTTACGATTAGTCCGAACCCGAACTGAGAATGAATGACAACACGATTTCACAGTAACTGTCAAATCGTGTTATCATTAGTTCTCAGTGGTTAGGTGATACGAAGTAGAAAATGCCCGCCCGCAACTAAGCCCGAAACTACGGATTTCGTTAGAGAGTAGCCCCCCAGGCCCGGGTCGATGGCGCGTTGTGTTCCACGCGCGCCACAAAGATATGGTAGCGTAGTAGACGGAACCCGCTAGGGTCAGTGCCTGCCAGGATTGCGGAATCGAAAGAGTCGCTACAGCCCTGGAACGCAAAGGGCACTAGAAGGAACACGGATGGGTTTTAGTCAGTAGGAGTCTGACACTCCCTACTGCTCCGCCCAAAGCGGAAGGAGTCTTTTGATGATTTCTCATCCATAAAAAAAGAAAACTAGACCAACGATTTAAACGTGCTTTCCGAGACACGGAGGAATCCTGGTATGTACCTAATGAATGGTAACCCATCCAAGGACCCACCTCGGTAAACAAAGATTATAACTTAAAGATCGACCCATGTAGCTTTTATTATTTAGCCACAACTGGCCACAAGATCCTATTACACAGCCTTGAGTATCAAATAAATACTTATTTTTATAACGCTAATAAATTATATTGTCCGTGTCTAAGAAAGGTACTTTCATTAATGAATCGTTTGTAAGGAATAATGTATGTTAGTTATAAGTAGCGCCATCTATGTTCCTACACATGAACTACATTCCCGACGTGTTTGTTTTACGACAACGTGACACTGCGTGATGCGTCGTAAGCATTGATATACGTCGTAAGTGACTTATTTCTTCTATAAATCCTTTGACGGCTCTGCATGCTTCATGAAATTGAATATATGCAGCAAAAACAACCGATTTAACACGGTAATGCCAATTTAAAGCCCCAACAGACAAGCGCAACGTGTCGATACGACGATAATTTTTCAAAGAAAGTGTTCAACAGTTATCTCATCTAGAAATATATACTATATTATTTAGTATGTATTATTATATATTTATTTTAGTAATATTTATGTATTGTATGTTATATTAAAGTTTATTGTTTTATTTGTAAGTACTTATACCTTTTCCACACGGTGTCTACATATCTTTTATACAACTCTCCTTTCGCAGGTATGCTGGAAGAGATTTCTTTTGAAATAAGCATTACCTTTGTACCTATTTTTCTGTTTCCTTCTTTTTATCTTTCTATGTAATGTGTGTACATAAATTGTTAAATAAATAAATATGTCTGTAAATAATTTTGTATCCTCTATCAATAGGGCATTGTTTAAAATTAAGCCAGCTCTGCTGCAGCATTTGTATCTTAGATTGTAGAGTAGGAAGGGTAGTAACAGAAAAACGAAACGAAAATTAAGTACTAATATTTTTACTCTCCGATGCAAAACTGGCTTATCACTATCACGCACACAAAAATTAGGGATCCTTAAGAAAATTGCAGCGCGGACAAAGTCGCGGGCGAAGTGCTAGTTTTCTATAAAACCTAAATCGTCTCTTTTGACGCCTGCACCACTTGATCAGTTGAGACAGTTTCTATAATTATACCACGTAGAAACCACATCTGCCTAGTCTTTTCTTTGGGGTGATCCCAATATAGTTGGGAAAGGGTTCGGCTTCCAATCAAACCAGATTCAACTGAATCCCAGTATTTTACGCAGAGCGGCTGCAAAACAGACCTCCACAACCCATTAACCGGTTAACACGGTGGCAAGACTGGTGTCAGATTTTCTAGCTTTTAACTATCCGTAACGACTGCCAAATATCTATAAATGACAGCCGGGACCAATGGTTCAACATGCTTTCCGAGGCACTAAAGAGTCCCGGTATGTTAAGATGATCAGCCATCCACAAACCAACCTCAGCAAGCGTTGATTGACCTTGAAGATCGACCCGTGCGGCTGGTTTTATTTAGCCACGAGCTCCTCTCAAGACCACTTAGAAACCATAACAAACAAATATCAACAAAACTTAAATCGAATAAATAAAATTATATTAAAGTTTTGAGAGGACAATGCTCCTTTATGAAGTCTAGCAGACCTCTAATAATACGCACTGAACTATGAGGGCCCTTAGAAAATAAACGATGCGCGGCTGCAAATAGCACCCAAGTGTTTTAGATATAGTTAATGTTGGTAGAGAACGATTTATTGAGTGCCAGCAGTAATTGTGCGTTTATTCTAAAAGAAAATGGCAAAAATTAAAATTTAATATTTCAACAGTGATAACGTCCTAAGTTATCTATACTAATATAATAAAGCTGTTTGTTTGTTTGAACACACTTATCTCTGGAACTGCCAGTCAGATTGAGACAATTCTTTTTGTATATGATACCCACATTCATGAGGAAGGCTATACGGAACGGGCAAAAAGTCACGGGCAAAAGCTAGTCCTAATTAATAAAAATGCGAAAGTGAGTTTGTCTGTTTGTCACCTCTTCATGCCTTAACGGCTGAATGGACTTAGACGTAACTCGGCACACTGATGGGAATCGAATGCAGTATCGAAATGAAACGCGGTCAAATATTTTTGGACTTCTGATAATTAATCTTTATTGCCAATATACTGCTACCTTGGTGCCTATTGGCCTAGCTCTATTCTGTCTCCGGCTTGATAAGGAGGGAAGTGGAAATTATATTTTTTCTCTCCTCCGCTATACTTTTCTGATTAATTTCGTTGCGGGATCCAAGACAGTTGTATCGTTTCTCTGGGACTCGTCGGGCTTCATTGGCTCGGCGTTTTCTGGTGGTCGCCACTATTGATTCTGACTTTCAGGAGTTGCAGTCGTTGGGGATAGTGTGGCGGGCTTGTCCCAAAAACAAAAAAAAAAGACTGATACTTTTTTAGAGCATGCACAGATATCTGAGAGCCAGTTCTACTAACTTTAATCAACGTTCACATTCGCATGTCAGTCGCAATCTGCGAAAAAAAAGGCATTTCTCATAAATTTTTGACAGATTGCGACTGAGATGCGAATGTGAACGTGTGTAAAAATTTGTAGAATTGGTACTCGTACTCAGGGTGGGAAGTTTCGACATAGTTACCATTGCCTACCGACCGAATTCGGTAAGGCCACCGTCAATTTCGAACCCGATCCACCGTCAATCAATGATCTGATTCATTGAGGGCCTAGTTAGTTAGAGCAAACATGCTGGCTCACAAGAGTTTGCTCGTTGTTCTGCTGTTAAAAATTATTCTTTTCAGAACGTACTGCACTGTGTTTTACGCTGAACGAGCAGCCTGTGGGTTAGATATACTCAGAAATCGTACAATACCCTTCGCGTGCAATACAATAACGCGTTCAGGGTACTGTTGAGGCTGCCCCGCTACTGCAGCGCATCGGGGCGGTTCGCGGACGCACGTGTGGTTAGTTTCTTTGCAACAATGCGTTAGCGCTGTGCGTCCCTGGTGCGTGGAGTGTGGGGCGGCAACAACAGTATCCTATCTCTGATTTCCAGCAGGCTGGACTGTCCGTACGTGAATCGCTGTTGCGCCATTTCCCATGGAATGGTGCTTCTGTGTGAGGTGTCGGGCAGTACACTGCTGCTGTGTATGTTGTATTGTATATGTTAGTTGTTGTTGTTGTGGGTGCTGTGTTATTTATTGTGAATAGCTAGAGTTGTTTTAAATTACTAACATAGGGTAAGCTTTTACTAACAAATGAGTCATGGTTACTCTATGAATAAATAAATTTAATTGAATTGATAGCGTTCAAGATTGACTGTGTATGCCCGGTCCATAGGACTTAACGCCGAATTCGGTTGGTAGGCGATAAGTAACAATGTCGAGAATTCCCGAACATGACGTTAAGATCGTCACCAAATAGAATTCGAATTTTATAAATCATCTCATTACAAAGTCTCATAAGTTAAACGAACCAAAAGTGTATGGATAGGTATAAAATACAGGATCCTGCTAAGAAACTTTTTTCTCCCATCATTTAAAATTTTCTTGGGGCTCAGCTGAGAAATACATAAAGATTACTCTGAAATGACATTGTCATGGCCGAACGAAGGCCCCTAACGAGATTTTTTTCCCCAACTTTCATTTTCGTCTCAGTGATTGAAAAGTGATTTCATAAACCGACTTATTATGTCGCAATTATAAGACTCGGGAATTCCAGTTTTTTTTTTAGATATTTCCCTAATTTTGACATTGTCTTAACGAAAACTTGTAAGTTTTAAGTTTCTAAATAAATCTACACTTTTCCACACAAATATTATAAAGCTGGACAGTTGGTTTGTTTGTTTGTTTGGACGCGCTTATCGCAGGAACTACTGGTTCTTTTACTGTTGGATAGCATTTCTCGATAAATGAGCTATCCGACATTAAAATAGTTTTAGTATAGATATGGATGAACTAAAGACATACTAAATAACAATAACATGGATTATAGATAATACTGTGATTAAATCTTCAAGCAAAGAGTAAGCATAACACTAAAATATTTCAGACTACCTTCCTACATTGATTATGTAAGTACCTACTTAAAAGGGATCATAACTGCTCACCCCAATTCTTACATAATAATCGTTGCCATCGACCGTAAAAGTCAGCACAAATAAAGGACCGAGGGATAAGGGAATGCCTATAAAAGTCCCTTCTACAACTTTTTAAATCATCAACCAGCACAAAGGACTTTTCAGGACTTGCGCATACAATTATCGACTTCAAAGGACTTTCTGGTTCAGTAATTAGAAACTAAAGTCTAGAACTTCTACTTATTCAGCTGTATTTTAGCTATGAACGTTTGATCGTAAAGAAGTCTAGAAAGTGAATGAATAAGACGTATTTTACCTACATTTTGTTCAAGCTTAGCTAAACAAAATTGGGTACGAAATTATTCGGGCCATTTGCAAACCAAAGTTATAATCCTCTGCAAATTGCTCGAGATTGCTATTTTTGAAGATGTTGGAGGTTGCTTGTTTAGAAGAAAAGGTAAAAGGTACATTACAATATAGAGGCGTGGTAGCATTTTCACTTTAGATGAGGAAAATGTAAGGTAAGCACGACAGTTCCAGGGTTGTGAAACTTGTTCGAAAGGGTCACCGCGGCCCTGGGACGCAAAGGAAGGAGGAACAACAGATGGGTTTTATTTAGTAAGAGTCTGACACTTACGAAATGACTCCATTTGATGATATCCTATCCATAAAAAAACCACGACAATTAAAAGGCCTTGTACAAGGTGGACTAAGGACGTGGTGAAGATCGCAAGTGGCCGATAGATGAGAGACGCACAGGACCACTTGTTGTGGTGACACTTGGGGGAGGGCTATGTCCAGCAGTGGACGTCTTTCGGCTGATATAATGAAGATGATGAAGTCCGACAGTAGCTTATCAGGTTATCATAACATAATATCACCCTTGTACTCCTAGTAGTAAGTGGCATCGTTGTGCTTGGGATTAAAGCATAACTGGTGAAATCAGTATCACCTCGACCTCATCATCGCTTACCAGCAGGTGAGATAGTGGTCAAACTCGTGCCGATCAATAGTAATGCTTTAATCCAATGTACAGTCAATAAAGCTATTTGGAATACATGCCAAAATATTTATTTTTCCTCTGCACTCCCGATATTAATTTATAATGTGAGCATTACAACTTTTTAAGCTTATGACATACTTACGAGTACAATAATAGTCTACTCGTGCGAGTTGGATAGTCTAAGTTCGCATCCGAGTTACTTTAACATTTTTGGTTTTCACGGACTGACAGTAACCTGTCAGGCGAGCAGGCGAGTGATATGCCATGATCTGCCATGTCCGAGTTATCGCACATGGCAGCAACTGGGACATCATTCGCATCGTTCGAACGCGTTTGGCAGTAGCTCGCCAGTCAGCCGGGCAGTTGCGAGCGGAACCTTTATTTTTTGTATGCTGTGCCTCGCAAGGGCAGCTACTATCATCGTGAAGACAGCTAAGGCGCGCCGAGCTACCGTCATACGAGTAGACAACCCGAGTATCTGTCTACTGACTACTTAGCAGCTCGCACGGTGTAAACTAGCCATTACTCGTAACTGTTTTTATAACTACCAGTCTGATGATTAATCGGTACTAATGCAATATTCACATTCGTCCTTACTAATAAATACTGTCTAAAGTCTTAACAGGCGAATCCATCATAAAATATAATGCAATCCTTTAAGCATGGCTAGACTAACATTATTCACGCGGTTTCACCCGCGTAGTTCCCGTTCCCGTGGGAGTACGGGGATAAAATATAACCTATGTTACTCCCTGATAATGTAGCTATCCATTGCTGAAAGAATTTTTCAAATCGGTCCAGAAGTTTCGGAGCCTATTCATTTCAAACAAACAAACAAACAAATCTTTCCTCTTTATTATACAGTTTATTTTATTTAGAGTAGATGAGACTCTGAATGAATTATTTATATTCTCTATTTGCATTCTCTATCATCATTAGCTGGATTTTACTACAACAATCTCCTGTTTGAAATGGCATTTGGTCTTTTGTAATTTCCCACCTATACTTAATAGCATTAAACCATTGTCTTGATATGGGCATAATTATTTGCGGGGAAGTGAAAGGCATTTGACGAAACGAGTAACGAATAAAACATTTAAATGGATGGATGGAGGGAGGTCAAATAAAAGATGAAAAAATTGTGTGAGGAAAAATATGAGAAAAAAAGCCGGCCAAGTGCGAGTCGAAATCTCACACGAAGGTTTCTGTACCATAAACCGAAACAAACACCTTTCTTATATGGGACCCCTTAAATTTTTAATTTTATTATTTATTTTATTTAAACTAAAAATCAAAGGGAACTAACATACTAGAAACCTGCTTTTTCGGTTTTGCTCCCCTACACTCCCCAAGGAACTTACATACCAAAGTTTAGCTTTCTACGTCTAGTAGTTCCAGCTGTGCGTTGTCTGTTAGTCACTCACTCACTAAGTAACGGAAGAATTTTATATATTAGGATAGCCTTCCTCGATAAATAGGAGGAGCATTTAAAGAATTTTTCAATTCAAACCAGTAAGTAGCTCCTGAGATTAGCACGTTCAACCAAACAAACAAACAGACTCTTTCGTTTTATAATATTAGTATAGATATTACGGATATAATATTAGTATGGATGTAAATTAGATTTCAGTAATATGGATTTAAACTATTGTTTGTCATCTTCATATGAGCCAATTGTTTAAGTCAATGGCAATCAACTGCCAATGGTATTGTACATAGCCAGGTAAGGCCTTAGGCCTAATTAATCAGAATGAAGGGTAACCCTCGCGTGTCACTCAGTAATTAATTTGTCGACCGCATATTCATGAGTCGTTAGATGAAATTGATTTCTCATTATCAGGCTAACTAGGTACTTGATAATTGGCTTTAGAGAAGGCTTGTCTTGCCCTGGCATTGTTCTATCGTTAAGTGATGTTTACTTGCTCTTGTGGATAATATATAACATAAGAGTTAATTGTGTTTGGACTTACTTGGGAGTCTTGAAACTCTGAGGTATCAAGGATGTGACAACAGGGAGACGGGATAGTCGTCCCAACGTGTTCTATGAAGTGGAATTTAGGTAATTGAGTGGCAGGTTAATATTGTTACGCGCCAGAATTAATGCTGGTTACATAACGACATATACGTGCTGCTAACGCCATCTAGTATCAAGTAGCGGGAACTAACCAGATCAAAGGATTCAAGATGTTTCTAGAATGTTCTATGCTAGAACATTCTCGATGTTTCGACACCTGGTCAGTCGGGACCGGTATGTACCCGAACTATCCGGAAGTTTCCATACTAGAAGGTTCTAGAAATAACTGTCGGTATATAAAGGGCGGATATCCGGCGACTGGGGTCAGTATTGAATTGGCGATACAAACGATAACTACGAGAGCGAGTGAAGTGTTCAGTAGTGCGATTGTGTGTTATAATTAGTGTGTTTTAAAGTGCTAATTAGTGTGTTAAATTAAAGTGTCAGTTTTGGTTAATTTATTGGCTGTTTTTACTGTCACGAAACCCAAGCTCGTAACAATATAATACCTGGAGTTATTTATTTTGCAAATAATAAAAGTACATAACTAACATACATATATTTACGTAACCATTTATATATCTACTAAACCTAAGTAAATACCTCTGCATATGACTATACAAAAACAAAATACACTCAGTCGTGAAGTATTCCTCCGCATCGCTGTCATCCGGAATATTTGAATGTCGGATTTTATCCCAAGGGAACATACTCCCGGGATTTAAAGTGACCTTTGTGCTATTCTAAACAGATATAGTCAAACTCTGTGCCAAAGATAAAGATCCGTTCAGCTGTTCTGGCGTGATTGAGTAACAAACATCCACTTATCTAGCCATCAATTTTGACGGCACGGTTGGCGCAGTGGTTGAACGATTGACTGCTGAGCTGCGTGTCGCGGGTTCGATTCCCGCACGGAACAAATATTTGTATGGCCTTACAGATAGTTGTTCCGGGTCTGGCTGTTTGTGTATGTGAGTTAGTATGTTTGTAAACGCACCCACGATACAGGAGAAATCCTAGTGTGAGGCAAAGTTTAAAAAAAAGAAAGAAAAATATTTAACTTTCGCATTTACAATAGAAGAAAGATGTGATTACTGGGTTTCGTACGTCAGAAGGAAAAGCGAACCCTGACTGACTGTTCAGACTCTTTTTCTGAGGAACGCGTGGAGATTTAAAATTAAGTAAGCTCAGTACAAATACGGTTATTAATGCGACGACATGTATTTTGACGTTCGCTAATAAATCCAAACTTTTCCCACAACAAAGAATCATGAAATTTGGTTAAACTAAGGACTGACAGCACAAGAAAAGCAAAGAGTCGGAAAACAAGTCACTTCTGGGCAAAGCGTATAATGTAAATTACTATACTTCCACAATAATGTACAAAAAGAGCAACTGTGTTAGCGGCACTAAATTGTGCAGTATAGAAAGTTTTTAGAAAATAAAAAACGGAATGATGAAGAAGCCTGTTAATATTTTGACTGCTTCTCAAAATATTCTTCGTTCTTTTCTAAGCACCGTAGCATGCGATGGAACTATTGACTGCAGCAGTGGGCCTTCTTTAGGGATCTCTTCCACGCTTTTATACTATTGATAGGCACGCGTTTGACCACTATCTCACCTGTTGATAAGCGATGATGTGGTTAAAGATGGAGCACGCTTGCCTAGAAGTAACCTATTCACTCTTGACTTAAAGACTCCCAGGTTGTAGCTATCAGGAAACACAGACTCCGGCAGGGAATTCCACTCCTTAGCCGTACGCACTATGAACGTGTTCCCAAAACGTTCTGTGCGTGTGGGTGGGATGTCCACCATGTACCGGTGGTGCCTTTTAAGAAGAAATAACGTAGAAGGTCGTCCTTCCCGCGGATCACCAGTGAGTTTGCTTCGACCACGTTCAAACTCATTAAACCAGTTGTATACAGTGGCATGGGATGGGGCTTCGTCTTGAAATACTAATCGAAGTATATCGTAATCAAATAAGACACTTTTAAATTGCCGTCAATTTGTAAAAACAAACGACATATGAATTCATAAAATATCTACAGATTTCCAAAGATTAGGAACCTAATTCGAAATTTAAACACATTTTTCATCGGTTGCTTTTCTTAAGGTAAGGTAAGGTAAGGTTCAGTTGAAAACCAGCGTCAGGCAGCTCCTAGTTGTCTGGCATTTTGCTGAACTGGACCTATTTGGCGCAGCCGCGGGGCACACAATGTAATTGTTTTAGAATTAAGTTTCCTTTTTATTTGTACCTATATTGTGTGTATCTGTGTGTGCCAAATAAACTTGTTTTCTTTCTTTCTTTACTGGCTTATTCTAAAAACTTTCAGTGTGACCCCCATATATCTTCCCCGTTGATGTCTAGTCACTGCTGAGAAGCCTAGATGGCCACCGTGACCAAAGTTCAGCCTGAAAGACTATGTGATCATTATGTTTTTCACAAAACATATTTTTACAACGATTATAAATCACTTTGCAGTCTACATTTTATGAAGTAGTGACCAGTAATGGATTTTGTTAAGAGATTTTATCAATCACGCAAATTTCTAATTTATCATGTAGTTATGGTAATTTTAACCCGACAATAACATAAATGGTTTAGTTAATAACATACGATAGGTAGGTATAAAAAATGAATCAAGATTGGTAGAACTTTTTACATCATGATAATTATTGGATTTTTGCTTCTGTAATCACCGTTTTTATTAAATGGGCTAATTTGAACTGTGAAGTGTTTGTATCAAATTGGAATTCTAAATTCATATAAGTATTTTTTTCATCCTATTTCAAAGTTAGTTATTCATTCGATTTTAGGCTTCCGTAGTTTAAATTTTTTCGGCTTTGGATTTTAGGGTAACCAACAGAATCCTATTAATAAGCCTCCGCTGTCCGTCCGTCCGTCTGTCCGTCCGACTGTCTATCAGTGGCCAGTTGAAATTTTCACGGAGTGTGTACTAGGTACTATTGCCGCTATAACAATAAAAATTAAAACTTTTTTACAAAAAAATATAACCGACTTCCAAACAAAACCCCAAATTTCGGCAGTCGGTGTTTTTGGTTTTCTTTGTTTTTTTTTAACACCGAATTCCGAAATTAAAGTTATTTTATGCTTTGTAGTGTTTTGTTTAGTATTCGAATATATATTTTTTGTATCAAAGGTATTTATTTTTCACTATTAAGTGGTGATACTTGGACGACGTCATCATCTACTCAGAAATTGCAAAACTGCTCATAAAATAAAAACTACTGAGCCAAACTCAATTAAATTTTAACGTGACCAAATGACAAGTACGCCTCAACGAAAAAAAAGAAAAATTACAGAAATCGGATAAGAAAACTCGAAGTAATCAGTATACAAACATTAAAAAAAAACAACCGAATTGAGAGCCATACAAGAAATGTGTTTTTTTCGTTTTATAGTACGAAATATTGCCACATTTTCAACCTAGAACTGAATGTTTAATGAATTATTTTTGAAATTAAGTTCTAGCCTGTCTAACTGCGTATTGCGTAGGAATTGCTATCCGGTATGTAAAAAACATACCGGATAGCAATTCCTATGCGGTTGAAATGGTTATTTTATGGATAAGTCTATTTTGACGAAGGTGCGAGTGAGGTATCTGTGCGAGGAATGCGCGCTGACGCACGAAGCGAATGCGCTACGCATGCTTGCACCACTTAGTTACCTCGCACATCTTAGGTGGAATAGTATCCTATTTTTTTCTGCATGTAAAATCATCTAATGACTGCTGACTTTCAGACTCTAACTGACTAAAACTCATTCGTGTTCCTTTATAATTATGGCCTTTTTGGGCCGCAGTAACTCTTTCAAACAATTCCGCAATTATTATTTTTTAGGATGGGGAATGGAATCGTCAAATGACTCCATCCACTCTGGGTGGAGCGGAAGGGAGTGTCAGACTCTTACTGTCTAAAACCCATCCGTGTTCCTCCTAGTGCCCTTTGCGTTCCAGGGCCGCGGTGACTCTTTTGAACAAATTCTGCAAATTCCGCAACCCCAACAGTGGAAAAGTACCCTTACGGTTACATTCCAATTCACAAGGTTCGGGGTCGATTCCATCCTTAATGTTTGTTCGGGCACATTACCGCACTATCACTCGGGTCACTTAATTAGGCCAGCATTATTATTCGTCCCACACCATTTGATTTATTTGAACTTAACAAAACATTGTGTTCATCGGAATTTAGGAAAACGTTTTAATTGAAATAGCTATTGTTTTTCCAAGAACACATTATTGCTTTTTGACTTAATTTCGTGGAATGAAATATTGTTTTGCTAAGATTCTTTTATTAATTTTATTACGGAGTTCCAAAAATGTGTTCTTTCTTTTTGCTTATTTTCCTACTCTTAGTAGGCAAATATGTTAAGAAGGCATGACTCTCTTTCCAGTATTTTTCACATTTTTCAAAATATTTAACAGTTATTACAATTTCGAATAATTTATATATAATAGCCAAACAATATTGGAATCCTTATTAAAAGTTAGTTTGCCGTGAGGCTATTCTAATTTAGTTTGTAGTTAGTTTAGTTTATTTGATATTTTAACTAAAGTACTTTAATTGCAGCCTTCAAAAGTCTTTTAATAAGGACTCCATTTTTTTTCTATAGAGAAAAAAAAAACAGTCCCCAAAAATTAATTTGCTGTTAAACCGAGTTTGATGAATTTTAGTAGAATCCTACATTAACGCGAGCGAAACCATGCACAAATTCCAGTAAAAGTCATATTTGACACACAGCCAACATTATCATCACCATCATCATAACGGCCGAAAGCCGTCCATTGCTGGTCATAGGCCTCCCCCAAAGGTGGGGTGTTTGCCATAATCGCCACGCTTGGCAGGCGGGTTGGCGATCGCAGTGTATGGTGTTGAGTTTTACAGAGAACGCTGCTGCCCATTCTCTGGCAAATCCCTGAGTCGCCTCTTACGACACCAACGGGAAGTGATGGGATGGTATTATTCTTTTACGGCACCATACGGCACCGGCCGATACCATACGGCGAAATATTATAAAGAGGTTAAATTTATCATCATCTTCCTACTCCTATCTATCCTATGTTACTTGGGGGTGGCGCAACACAATTTTTTCCTCCATTTTATCCTTTCAGCCTCCACACGGTCAATGGGACCGAATACTTCTGGAGTTGCGACCGCGTCAAGGAAGACGTAGCGTTGGAAGGCCTCCCACAAGGTGGACCGATGACCTGGTGAGGGTCGCGGGTAGCCGATGGATGCGAGACGCACAGGATCGGTTGTTACGGCGACACTAGGGGAGACCTATGTCCAGCAGTGGACGTCTTTCGGCTCATATGATGATGATGAGCCGTCACACTATCACTTACTCCCTTTTCTTTCATTAAATTGTTTGTACATAAAATTGTTTGTATACCTATGTTTGTAGAAAATAATCTCTGGAAATAATATTAATCCGATGAAGAAAATTCTTTCACATTCTTTTTTTCCCGGAAAGAAATCACGCTTTTTGCGGGGTAAGTCACAGGAATAAAGCCCCGGGATAAAGCTAGCCTATACTTAATATTATAAAGAGGAAAGATTTATTTATTTGTTTGGTTGTTTGTACCGAATAGGTTCCGAAACTACTAGATCGTTTTTTTTTTTTTTTGTTGGGTTTGCTCTTGAATCTAGTCTAGGTCAGAGATGACAGAGACAAAGTCTACGATGGAGCGAGCTTACCCAGAAGGAGTCTGTGCACTCTAACTTTGAAGAGATTAGGGTTGTAAGCGTTTGGAAACACAGACGCAGGCAGAGAGTTCCACTCCTTTGCTGTGCGCATTATAAAAGATGTTTGGAAACGCTTAGTGCGAATTGGTGGAATAGTTATTTAATTTATTTTACAATTTAGGTACACACAGAGAAACAGTACCGATGTAACATTTTAATTATTAGAACAAAGGTACTTGTTTAATCATTTTTTCACCAATAGAAAGCTAAATGATCAGGAAGTAACATAGGCTATATTTTTTTTTTAATTGAGATCCTTCAAGAAAAAATAGCGTGGACGAAGTCGCGGGCGAAGCGCTTATGATGCAATCAAAGCAGTCTATTAAAGATGTTCGACTTGAGTACACCCGCTGTTGTTAACTTGTCGAACGTCGATTCGAAACGAAACGAAAATTGAATTTACATTATTCCCTCGGAAGAAACTCGATAAGTAAGCATTTTATTCGAAAAACCTTTGGTTCGTAACAAGTGACAAATTCACGTGAGTTCGTTAGGTAGCTAAGTTAAATATTCAGCTGAAATAGACATTGATTTTAAGTTGCTTAGCAAGTTTTCCGGGCATTTTGTAGATATTTTCTTTTCGAGTTTTTACAAGAAGCCTTTTTACCCGAAAACCAGAAGAAATATTTGTCAAGTGTAGAATGACGTATGTACAGTCAACAAAGTTATTCGGTATACAGGCAAAAATATTAATTTTTCCACAACACTGCCAATTTTTATTTCTAATGAGTGAATTATAATTTTTTAAGCTTTTGACATACTTACGAGTGTGTTGTACAATAATTGTCTACACAGCACACTCAAAATATTGTTTAAAACTAGTTGCAAATTAGCTGCCTGCATACCCAATAGCTTTGTTGACTGTACATTCTGTTTTTGAGGTGACTCACACTAGTACCTAAGTAAGTTTCACCCAGACAAGCGTACAATAAGTCAATCAATCACTATAGTTACCAAACCAGTAGAACATATTTCTCGTTCTATTGAAACTCCATAGTAGGTACACAAGAGTGCCAATTTTACTATTTCCGAACATCCCACACATCACATCTAGAGTGAGGCCATAGAGAAGCACGGGGAGGCACTAGCGGTCTCCCTTGACATCTCGAAGGCCTTCGACAGGGTCTGGCACGAAAGCCTTATTAGTAAGCTTCCTTCCTTCGGTCTGCCTGCCGAATTGTGTGATTGGATCGCGGATTTCCTGAGGGATCGGTCTATCCGAGTGGTCATAGATGGCTGCTCGTCTGGACTACTGGATATTAATGCCGGGGTTCCTCAGGGGTCGGTGCTTTCGGCAACACTATTCTTGCTGCATATTAATGATCTGCTTAAACCCGGTACCTTTGGGTATGCAGATGACAGCAATGTTGCTGAGAGATACGTGTCCAACGCACGAGCTGGTGGGTCGCAGATCCGGTCTCTTCGGGAGGCTATGGTTGAGCGCTTGAACGTGTCCTTACAGGCTGTCTCTGAATGGGGCGATGCCAATCCGGTCAAGTTCAAAGCTGCTAAGACCCAAGCGTGTCTATTTTCCGCTAAAAGGAGCCAATTCCACCCAGCTCCATCTTTCCGTGGTGCAACCGTGCCGATAACCGACCAACTTGAGCTTCTTGGGGTTACGTTGACGTCTACCCTGAATTTTGGCCCTTTCATAGAGGCAAAAGCTCAAGTGGCTGCAAAGAAGTTGGGGATCCTAGCAAAGGTGAGACGGTACTTCACGCCGGAACAGTTGCTCAAACTCTACCAAGCGCAAGTTCGATCATGTATGGAGTACTGCTCTCATCTTTGGGACGGATCTGCCAGATACCAGCTTGATGCCCTTGAGTCAATTGAGAAACGAGCCAAGAGGATCATCGGCAATGATAGGCTCGTCGCTACGAAGCTCCAAAGTCTTGAGCATCGACGACGAGTTGCTAGCCTGTCGGTTTTCTACCGGTTGCATTTTGGGGAATGTGCGACGGAATTGCATAATTTAATTCCACCAAGCCCGTTCCATCATAGGACCACAAGACGAACAGCGATGCGCCACCGGTACATGGTGGACATCCCAACCACGCGCACAAAACGTTTTGGGAACACATTCATAGTGCGTACTGCTAAGGAGTGGAATTCCCTGCCGGAGTCTGTGTTTCTTGATAGCTACAACCTGGGAGTCTTTAAGTCAAGAGTGAATAGGTTACTTCTAGGCAAGCGTGCTCCATCTTCGACCACATCATCGCTTACCATCAGGTGAGATAGTGGTCAAACACGTGCCTATCATAAGTAAAAAAAAAAATAATCCGTAAGAAACGGAACCCTTATAGGATCACTCGGGTGTCTGTCCGTCTGTCACAGACAGCCAGTTTTCTCCGGATCCACTGGACCAATTCTGTTGGAATTTGGTTCACATATTGACTTCTGTGATCCAAACACGGACGCGTTACGTAAATAAACTAAAATTGAGTTTGGGGGTCACTTTTGGGGGTCAAACTAGAAAATTGAAAAAAAAGTTTATCAAACTGCATTGTGTGACATATCGAATGAACGAGCTTACTGTAAGAGTTTTAATTATATTTTTTGAAGCTATTCAAGAAATTAGACGAAAACTGACCATTCCCCATCTCCGAAACTACTGAGCCTGAAATTTTGAAAAAAATGCAGATAATAGTCCTTTATCTACAGATTACAGGAATACCTATAAGAAGTCTATAGTGTTAAAATAACATGTTACAAAAATGAAATTGGTTCGGAACCGTTTGCAAGCGAGTTCGACTCGCACTTGGGCAGTTTTTAAGCACCATTCGCATTCGCATTTCAGTCGCTATCTGTCAAAAATGTATGGAAATTAAGTTTTTTTGACAGTTTGCATCTAACATGCGAAAGCGAACCTTGCTTAAAAAGTAGTGGAATTGGCCCTCTGGTCTGCGCAAGCTCTTCTTCTTCTTATCGTGTGGGCAGTAAGGTCTAACGACCCCACACACCCTAGTGTCAGAGTTTCTAAACCGCCTCAAGGGCCTCTGACATGGTTTATTTGAGGACTGCGATTTGGCGGCCGGGACCGCCGGCTTATACGTGCCTTCCAAAGCACAGAATCATATTTAATCAGACAATCAGGTGATTCAAGACTGCATTGTCCTAACCAAACTGGAAACAACTTTACAAAGTATGCTTTCCGTGGGAATCGAACTCACGACCAGCAGTCACAAGGCAAACTCCTAAATCACTCTACCACGGAGGCAGTGCGCAAAGTCAGAATGTAACGTTATGCAAAATCAAAATCATTTATTCAAATTAGGCTGAGCTCCAGCGCTTTTTGAACGTCAACGTTTACAAAAAGACCCGCCTCCCCCGTCACCACTTCCTAGCGTTTTATCTGGAACTAGTGGACGTCACGCGGTTTCACCCGCGTAGGTTCCGTTCCCGTGGGAGTACAGGGATAATATTTAGCCTATGTTACTCCCTGATAATGTAGCTATCCAATGCTAAAAGAATTTTTCAAATCGGCCCAGTAGTTTCGGAGCCTATTCAATTCAAACAAACAAATCTTTCTTCTTTATAATATTATGTAGATGAAAAAGAGCCGCAACAAACTCCTCAGCAACTATTATACTGTACTATAGGTGTAGATACCTCAAGTTGCTAAGGAGTTTGTTGCATCGACCGTATCATTATTTTTATAGGGTGAAATAAATTGTCAAACAAACCATTGTCACTAATACTGTGTAACCTCTTCAACTATAACTATATAACAACACGACTGACTTCTCCGATAGTACCTACATACTTAAAACCGAAATGCCGGGACAGACCAGCCAGTTTAGCCGAACATTTGGGTAAAAAGGCCGTTTGGAGATAAAGTGGTACAGAGAGTAGAGTCCCGCAAACCTCTGTTGAAAAGGGAGGATCCTCCAACCAGAAGGTTGTTATGTTTTAATTTTTACACCCTTAATTTATAGGGTTCCGTATCCAAAGGCTAACCAACAGAACCCTATTAATATGCCTCCGCTGTCCGTCCGTCCGTCCGTCTGTATGTCAGCGAGCTGTATCTCAAGAACCGTAATAGATGTAACACAGTTGACATTTTCACAAAGTGTGCTTTGTCGCTATAACAACAAATAGTAAAAATCTGATTAAATTAAACATTAAAGGGAGTTCCCATATAAAAATGTTTTTTTTTTTCGGGGTATGGTACGAAACTCTTCGTGTAAGTCCCACTCGCACTTGGCCGGTTTTTGAGTCTTAATCACAGGCCATTTTTTTAAATGGTTTTTTAACATTTACAATCAAATCTTCTTAAATTTAAACGAAACAACAATGAAATTGAATGATTCAGTTCTTCTCTATAAATTATCAACTATGCAAATTTCATTAATTGCAATAGTAGTAGTATATACGTACGTAACTAGCAATAAGGTCAGGCGGGCGGAGCGGAAACCAACACAAATGACAAATGTAAAAAAATACTAAAATTTATAAAGCCTAACAAAAGCCGGACAGGCCGGACTCCGTATAATTTGACCGTACTTGCAACCAAAAAGCCTGACTTTGTCTGGCTTAATCCGGACGCCTGGCGACGCTATACCTAGGTACTTATAGTCATCGAAATACCTATTAGCACACCTACAATTCACCAGTAAGGTTTCAAGTTCCTAGTAACTGGGGGCGACCTTTTCAATCAATTCGAAGAATCCTAGATAGTACAGCTCCAGGGCTGTTTTATGACGTGTTAAAGCCATAAGTTTAGATTGAGCGAGACATATACATATACAACAGATAGCACTGTCTTTTTTTCGCAATGGAATCATGATGGTTATGACTTCATAGTATGAACTCAGTTCTGGTTATAAGTCTTTGTACATATATGTCCCCGGAAAATTGCAGACTCCATTAGATAGTTATAAATCTCTATTAGATTATAATTTCTCGACATAATATGAAAAAATCGTTTTGTATACAATATTCAAACTCAACCTCGAGGCATTCCGTTTAATCAGAGGCGTCGCAAGGCGTGGGCGACGTGGGCCACCGCCTACGGCCGCGCGGTCCGAAGGGCCTCACAGCTTTGGCTTTTTTCAACTCAGAGAAATCGCTCAGGCCATAAAAAATCCGACTCATTCGAGTCCATTTGTAATTTTTTTGAGCTCGCTTTAGTTGCTCTTGCTATTTGAATTCTTTTTATTATTAGTTACTTCAGTCCTAAGTATTGTCAAAATATTAGCCGCGGCGAAATAGGCATTATGATTTACAAGCTTGCTACACTGGCTCTTACGTCAAAGGTTATTTTAGTTTAGTTCTTTCTGAAGAAGTTTTTCGCCAAATACATATTTACTATTTTTGCACAAAAAGTCGAAACAAAATGAAAACTATTTGTGTGTCAATTGTATCCGTCCTCTGAAAAGCTCCTCAAAAATTCAATCCATTCTTAGGTAAGACCTAGAGAGCCTCGCAAAATACCAATGTTGCCCACATCTAATTTTAGTCTTGCCCCGCCACTTCATTTAATTAAACCATTCACAGGCACTTTTGAATTGTCAAGGTCGGTCAGTCAAAAGAGAAGAAGCTATTTGCACGTTCCAAAGCGTAGACAATATCCAAATTCAATAGATATTTTCCAATATATCCGAGTCATATTAAGAAAAAATTGTTTGTGGGTTGTGGAGGTCTGACAGGCAGGCGCTCCACGTAAAATATTGGTATTCAGCTGAATCCGATTTGACTGGAAGACGACCCTAATATAGTTGGGAAAATGCTAGGCAGATGATGATATTAAGAAAAAATTGGTTACAATTGTGACATATGATACAAACACATAAAAATACTCACGCCTTTTTCCAAAATAGGAGACAGAAAGTACAGAACTATTTGGTGTAAATTACTTAAAATATGAACTTAAGTCTTTGTAACACTCTAACATCTAGCCTCTAGACTGAAATAATTGTATCATCAGTGAAAAAAAGTTCAGTTAAACAATTCCACAATATGGTATATTCTGGAATTGCTCAACTGAACTTTTTTTAATGAGCCAAACTAAGAAACCATTAAAAGAATTGCACTTAAAACTTTCCACTTGGCAAACTTAGTAAAATCTCTTAATGTTCTGTAAACGAAGATGCTATAAATCACAGTTGATTTTGGCGGACATCACGTACCTACTTACTTGAAACAGAAACTTTTATAACAAGTTCTCTTCCAATGTAATTAACTTGTTTTTTCTCGTGGCTTTGCTCGTGTTAAAGTAGCATATAACCGTCTCTAGAGTCATATGTATTTGCGGAATTTGTTCGAAAGGATCACCGCGGTCCTGGAACGCAAAGGTCACTAGGAGGAACACGGATGGGTTTAAGTCAGTAAGAGTCTAACACTCCCTTCTGCTCCGCCTAGAGCTGGAGAAGTCATTTGATGATTTCTTATAATCTACTTCGTTGTCCAACCTATAAAAATTCACTACCTCACTTACACTTCACACTCACTCACACCAAATGCTGTTTTCCGAATTGGCTCTGTTGATTCATGTCAGTTTTGTTTTTAATTTTTTATTTTTATATTTGTTTTTTGTCCTCGTAATAAATTGTTACGTAGCGCTAGCAGGCCACGTCTAACATGGAGTTTTTGGAATTATCTGGGTCACCAAGACACAGGCTGCGCCTAGTTTGGGACCCGCTGATAACTTGATAAGGGCATTGTTAGTGTAATTCCATACCATTAAATGTAAAGTAATGAGTAACTGTGTATGTTAAATAAAGCATTGTTATTATTATCCTAAAAAAATGCGTCATATGTATCTCTGAACAAAAATTAATAAAAAACCGGCCAAGTGCGAGTCGGACTCGCACACGAAGGGTTCCGTACCATAAACCTTAATTATTGTTATTTGTTGTTATAACGGCAGAAATAAACAATCTGTGAAAATTTCAGCTATTACAGTTCTTGAGATACAGCCCACTGACAGACAGACGGACGGACGGACGGACAGACGGACAGCGGAGGCTTAGTAATAGGGTTCCGTTGGTTACCTTTGGGTAACCAATGGGAACCGTTTTTAGGGTTCCGTACCCTAAAAACGGTTCGACGACTTGAAAGTGAAAGCGTACACATATACAAACATGACTTTTGCATGCTTATTACTTGTTAGGATTGTTATATAATATTTTTATTTTAGTGCAAATTGTGCCAAGATCGTTCCATCATCGGACTACAAGACGTACGGCGATGCGCCACCGGTACCTGGTAGACATAAAAACGCACATAATGTTTTAGGGTTTTTTATTTTTGTTTACAATTTTTCATTCTTTCTTTTTTTTCTTTCTTTAATTTTGTTACTGTGTACAACTAAGGGCCCGCTCCCACTCAGACGGACCGTCCCGTACTGTGTTTAAACGGAAAACGGTGGACGGACGGTCTTGTTCACAAGATGACGAATCGTCTATTTAAAAGGAAGATGGTGGCCGGACGTGCTTGTTCACAAGATGACGAATCGTCTGTTTAAACGGAAAACGGCGGACGGACGTGCGTGTTCACAATATGACGGACCGTCTGTTACAACGGAAGACGGTGGCCGGACGTGCTTGTTCACAATATGACGGACCGTCTGTTTCAACGGAAGATGGTGGCCGGACGTGCTTGTTCACAAGATGACGGACCGTCTGTTTAAACGGAAGACGGTGACCGGACGTGCTTGTTCACAAGATGACGGACCGTCTGTTTAAACGGAAAATGGTGGCCGGGCGTGCTTGTTCACAATAGGACGGCCCGTCTGTTTAAACGGAAGATGGTGGCCGAACGTGCTTGTTCACAATATGACGGACCGTCTGTTTAAACGGAAGATAGTTGCCGGACGTGCTTGTTCACAATATGACGGACCGTCTGTTTAAACGGAAAACGACGGTCAGACGTGCGTGTTTTCTGATAGCTAACACCTGAGAATTTTTAAGTCAAGAGTGAGAATAGGTTACTAATAGGGAACCCATCGTCACCTACGTCAATCATCGCTTTCCTTTAAATGGAAATGGAATAAACGGGGGCTATCAACAACAAGACGCTGATTCACACGCGGACGCTGAACCCCGCAACAATTTCAATAATAAATATCTAAAGTTTTTGGTATGATGAGCAAGCATGGAGACTTAACAGATTCGATGTGGGCGCCCAGTGCGGCGGCGGGGGCCTCTGCTAGAGACAGCAATGAGCAATGTCAATAATTCCTATACGAAGCAAGCCTGTCAGTAAATATCACCGTCTACTCATAGAAACTGACGGGCCGTCAAAATTGTGATTAAGGTGACAATCGAAGCTTGTACTCAACTTATGCAGGTTACGTAAACGTTGGCTAAAGTTTTTGCGAATACATATTCGCAAAACGTTCAATATCTAGTGCTAAATATAGGTAATATAAATAGATTCGATCCATTACCTACCTTTTAAGAGTGCTATTACAAAATCGAGCGCTTGGCCCGGACTAAAGCTACAGACCGCGTTTTCTGAGATTTATAGTGATTATAGCGCTGTATATAACAATTTTTTAAAATATTGTTTTACATAATAAATAAATAAATAAATAATAAAATAAATAAGCCATTTATTCCAAATCTCACTTTCAATTAATATTACAATGTTTGTTAGTAAGTTGTTGCTTAAATTTAAGAAAGGGTACTTATAATTAATGTTAGTATTATTTAAGAGATTTGGACCCCTGTTTGGGTAAAGGCCTCCTCCATCCTTTTCCATGACTCCCTGTCCTTGCCTGACTTTATCCAGTCGTTTCCTGCGACGTGTGTTATGTCATCAGCCCACCGTCTTATTTGTCGACCAACATTCCTTTTCCCCGTTGGTCCTTTCCATCGTGTGGCTTCAATGGTCCATCTTCTGTCTGGGTATCGTGAGATGTGTCCAGCCCATCTCCACTTAAGTAAGAGTGCGTGCCTGAGAGCATCGGTAAGTTTAGTTTTTTGACGAATGTTTTCGCTCCTAATTTTATGAATTCTTCTAATTTTCAACATGCTCCTTTCCATTGCTGTTTGACTGCATTTGATTTTTTGTTTTATTTTATTTGTAAATATCCAAGTTTGGCAACCATACAGCAAGCAGGGTAATAGGCAAGTATCAAATATAGTCCTTTTCATGTGCAGGCTGTAGTTCCCTTTTAAGATTTCTCTTAATGCCCAGAATTTCCTCCAAGTTGCGTTGATTCTTCTTTTTACTTCTTCTTCGTTGCTTGACGTTTTGAACGAGATTTGCTTCCCCAAGTAAACGTATTCACTGACGTATTCTATATTGTTACCTTTTATCACTATCGGGCGTTCGTGGTTGTTGGTTAATATCTTAGTTTTGCTTACATTCATTTCTAGGCCGATTTTGGAGCTTTCGCAGTCCAGTGATCTCATCATTTCTTCTAGGTCTTTGACAGTTTCAGCAATTATAACAATGTCATCAGCGAACCTCAGATGGTTTAAATAGTGTCCGTTTATGTACACTCCTCTGTTTTTCCAGTCTAGTTTTTGAAAAATATTTTCAAGTACTGCTATAAATATCTTCGGGGATAGAGGATCTCCCTGTCTAACTCCTCGTTCTATGTTTATTTCGTCTCCTCTAGTTTCTAATTTCACTCTGCTCGTACTTTTTGTGTAGATATATTTCAAGATATTGATGTATTTATGGTTAATATTTGATTGTTGTAGTGCGTTCCAGATTGAACAGTGGCTGATGCTGTCAAAAGCTTTGCTGTAATCAATGAAGGCCACATACAGAGGTCTATTGTATTCTCTGTATTTTTCTATGACCTGTTCTAATGTCTGTATGTGGTCGATTGTGCTAAAGCCTGATCTGAAACCTGCTTGTTCCTTTGGTTGCTGCTTGTCAATGTCGTCGGATATTCTCTTTAGAATTAGGGATGAAAATAGTTTGTATATACTTGCCAGCAGGCTTATGGGCCTATAATTCCCTATATCTAAGGGGCTTCCTTTCTTGAAGAGTAGAATTATGTCTGATGTACACCATTGTTTTGGTACTTTTTCTTCGTCTAGTATCTTATTAAACAATTGCGTAAAATGGTGTATTAAAATAGGTGCTCCGATTTTAAGGGCATCGTTGCTTAGTCCATCTGGTCCGGGACTCTTCTCAGCTTTCAGCTTTTTTATATGTTCGTAAACCTCGGAGTCTTCAATCTGTCTGATGCAGTCAGTCGTGTTCATTTGGGTGGTTTGCGCTTCAATTTGAGTGTTATTTTGTTTCCTGTATAAGTGTTTGTAGAAGATTGTTGCATGGTTTGTTACATCTTTTCTAGATTTTGTTTCTAGTGAGTTATGCTCAAGTTTTTGAATCCATGACTTGTGTGTAGTTAACTCCTTGTAGGCTTTTTTGGCACTTCGAAAGTTATTGATGTTTCTTGAAATAATCTCGTATCTGTGGTTGCTGTAGTCCTTACGGATTGACCTATTAGTCTCTTTGTATATTCTGCTAAGTTCTCGTTTCCTGTCTTTGGTTTTATTCTTTGTGTGTAGTAGTTCCGTGCGTCTTTTTATAAGTTGTATTGTGTCTTTGGAGAAAATATTGTGTTGAAGAGGAGGTGTACTAGTTTTGTATTTTAAGCTCTCTGTTATGCTTCTTTCCAAGATATTGTAATATGTTTGGCTATCAATATTGTCTGTTTCTATATTTTCTGTGTGAGTTCGTAGATTTTTGATGTAGTTTTTGATTTCTGTTTCTGTCTTGGGGATATTAAATGGTGTTGTGTAAGTTTTCCTGCTCTTTACTGGACGACTTAAAACTAATGTTGCTCTCACTAATCTGTGATCGGAAGAGAATTCAAATTTGCTTAGTACCTCGATATTAGTTATAAGTTTATGGTGATTTGTCATTATAAAATCAATTTCATTATAAGTTTTTTGGTCAGGTGATAACCATGTCCATCTACGGCTCTCTTTCTTTTTGAAAAAGGAGTTCATTATTGACAGTTTGTGTTGGTAAGCATAACTTAAGAGACGTTCACCTCTTTCATTACACACTCCGTAACCATGTTTTCCCATTACTGGGTAATAGTTTGTTTTTGGACAACCTATTTTCGCATTGAAATCTCCCATTACTATGACCTTTCCTTCCGTCTTGTTGTGAGCATATTCAATGTCTTTGTAGAATTTTTCAATTTCTTCTTCTGATGATCTCTCTGTAGGTGAATATGCTTGGATTATTGACAAAGAGAAGCATTCAAATTTTACTTTTAAAAGAGCTACTCTTTCAGAGATTCCTATAAAGTTGGTGATGTTGTTTTTATATTTTTTCTTGATTAAAAATCCCACTCCATGTAGTCCTTTAGTTTCACCCATGTAGCAAAAGATAAGGTCGCTGTACTCTTCGATCTTACACCCCATTTTTCGGATTTCTGCGAGGCCTAGAATGTCCCAGTTAATATTTTTTAGAGCATTAGTCAATTCAATGAATCGTTCTGTTGATGCAAGTGTTCTTACATTATAAGTGCAAATTTTGAGGGTTTGTTTTATATCTTGATCTATTTTTCTATTTGGTGGAGGGTTGCAGTCTAATTCCCCACGAGGACAAGTCGGGTTGGGGAATGTTTTGTTTTTACTGTTTTTAAGTTCTTGTTTATTTAAAGTTTTGTTCCGGTGGCTGATGGCAATATCCTATGGATTCTGATCGGTTGGCGAGTTGGCAGAAGGCAGAGAGTTACTTCTATTCCTCATTACGTCGAAAGCATTTAGGCGATGTGCTTTTGCTGACAATTGTTGTTTGCGCGGGTGCTCTTTTCCATTAGGCGAGGTTGATGGTTCTCTTTTGCGTTTCTCGTTTCCTGGTTTCCCCTGTTTGATAACTAGCTTGTCATAGTTTATGAACGCATAATTGCCTTTCTTCCTTTCTTCTTCCAGTTTTGGCTGAAGTTTCTTTCTCGTGTCGCGGACTTCTTTCGGGTAGTCTTCAGATACATACATATTTCTTAGTTTCTTTTTATTTGCCACTATCTCATTTTTCTTCCATAGGTTGACGAATGTCAGAAGGATAGGTCTTTCCTTCCCATTTTCTGTGTTATTTTTGCCAATTCTGTAGATCGTGTTTACATCCCTATCTTCAAAAGTAATATTTAAATCATCTTTGAATTTCTTTTTAATGATTTCGATGAGACCGACAGACGATTTTTCAGTTTCTTTTACTCCATATAAAATTAAGTTATTAACTCTTTTATGTTTTTCTATATTGTGTATCTTTTCCTTTAATTTCTCATTTTCTGACCTTAATTCCTGCATTTCTAGTCTAAAAGGAACTAATTTTTCATCAATTCGTGTCATAATGTTATCGGTTTGTTTTGACATTTCTATTTTCATTTGGTCAAAAAAAGATTGAAGGTTATCCATTTTTGCTACTGTACCTTGCGTGGAGTGGAACGTAGTATTGTGAACGCAGCTTAATGATTAGCACAATATTATGGAGTTGAAATTTGTTATTTTTTTTTTTTTACAGTGTCTCACAGAATGTTTACAGTTGTTTATTAGTGCGATGCAATAACTAAACGTTTAGTAAATACGAGGAATGGAACACGTTTTTTCTGTTAGGTTGGCTCAGCTGCAACTCTGTCAGATTTATTTTATTTCGATCTTGCAACACTTGAGTATTAAGTTGGTAGCTTGGTGTATGGTCTATGCGATGAAGATAATAGTCTATGACACTTTGACACTTTAAGGTTATATTTATTAGTGTTTAGCACTGTGTTTTTCTTAAGTTTTAGCACAGAACACCGAGTTTATTATGATATCTCACTTGTTTAGTCCGTGTATATCAAGTCCATCACTTTACACACAATTTCAAGTCCTTTTAACTGAGTTTTGTATTTTTCTTTCTGAGTGCACTTATAAACGTCTTTACTGTTAGAGTACCGGAACCAAAAAAGCCGTTTTACATAATATAAATATACAATTTTTTGTTTTCAGGCAAGGTAACATAGTAACCTTAGATTTTAGTTACTTTTTGTTTGAATTTGGATTATATTTTCATAGAAAGAAAATATAATTTCGGACGAAAAATAATCAGTAACTCTCTGTTTTACAGAATTATTTTTGGCATATTGCTGTATGAAACATAATAAATTGATTAAAAAGTCCAAAGTAGACAATACAATTGCACCATAAACATTTTTATTAATGATTAAATTATTGTATCTTCGATGTAACAAAGCATCAAACGATGCCTAAAGTAAAATTTTATGAAACATCCTTTGCAGAGACAAGGTTTTTACCAATTTACGTAAACAAATTGAAATATTTATTAAAAGTACTCCCAAGAAAAATAATCAAACTTTCTTGGCCATATATAAACCATATTCACACATCAAAACTCGAGTCAAACACTCAAATCCAAGAAAAAATGTAATATCCCTCTTAAGGTTTTCTAATTTATTACTTATTCTAAACATAATTATACGTAAGTAAATCTATTTATATTCTTCCAATGATCATAAAACAGACACACAAAGATAGAATAGAATAAAATGTAAACACTAAAAAAGTGTAAGTCTGCTCTTAGATACATTTTAGGGTTCCGAACATCCATCAAAAAATGGAACCCTTATAGGATCACTCTGGGTGTCTGTCTGTCTGTCCGTCTGTCACAGCCAGTTTTCTCCAGATCTACTGGACAGATTCTGTTGAAATTGGGTATACATATGGACTTCTGTCACCCAAACATGGACATGTTAAGTAAATAAATATTTTTTTTCACTTTGGGGGGTCAAACTTGAAAATTAAAAAAAAAGTTTTTCAAACTGTATCGTGTGACATATCAAATAAAAGGGCTTACTGTGAAAGTTTTAATTATATTTTATTCATTGATTAA
Source organism: Lacanobia wlatinum (assembly GCA_947578705.1). Taxonomy (NCBI): domain Eukaryota; kingdom Metazoa; phylum Arthropoda; class Insecta; order Lepidoptera; family Noctuidae; genus Lacanobia; species Lacanobia wlatinum. The sequence continues at coordinate 17,739,063 of OX388044.1, forward strand.
CAACTGTTTATTTTAAACAGTTTTGAAGTTATTCAAGAAATAAGACCAAAAATTACCATCACCCCCCTATCTCCGAAACTGCTGAGCCTAAAATTTTGGAAAAAATGCATATAATAGTTCTATACCTAAAGATTACAGGAAAACCTATGAGAAGTCTATAGTGTTAAAATAACACGTTAAAAAAAAGAAATTGGTTCGGAACCTTTTGCACGCGAGTCCGAGCCGCACTTGGTTAGTTTTTTTTTTATAAAACTACGACGTTGAAATTATCGCTCCACGAGAAGACTTTATTCTCAGTGAAGATTTAAAAAAAGATAAGAATCTAGGTTAGAAAGCAATCAGAAAACATTATTTATAGACTCGCAAAGCTCCCGATTTCGAATCCAATTACGCCACATTTAAGACATTATTATTAGTTTTAGTGGGTAAGTAAAGAGTTTCTTTATTTATGTGTATTTTTTATTCGGAGTGAATTTTTCATGTGGGTGGGGATGATCAAATCCAAAACTAAGAAGAATAGCAACAAAAATACTCAAAGGACTCATGGGCTGGAATTTGATGAAAACTAAGACTTAAATTGTGGGTTTTAAATCGAAAATACTGTCTCAAACAATAAAAAAGTAATCAAAATCATTTGACAATCGGCGAAGATTGAGAGAAACCTCCTTTTTTGTCGTCGGTTCAAAATGGGCTCACAATCAAATTCCTAGTTGTCGTCAATGGTAGGTACACATTTTCTTGACATGGTATGGGTGCAACCATGAAAATTGCACCCATAGCTTGTACCTGTTATTCTTACTCCTTTATTTAGATCAGCTAGTCTATTCTGTAAATAACTTTTTCGATATCGAGCTTCACCTGAGTGACAAAACTCTTGCTGCAAGGTGTCCGTAATTCACCGATTCAACCACAAGAGAAGACCATCGTAGACTTTGTCCCTGTCATCTCTAACCTAGACTAGAGTCAAGACAAAACCCATCACAAATAAAAAAAACATTCGATAGAAGTCATAATGTCTTCCCAATGTCTCATGATTCTTTTTCTACACCTAGGCAGCCCCGGCAATACCTTATTGGGGTATTTAGTCGGTCTAACTTCTATATATTGTTCTTTAGCATGGAATTTTCGATTACTTTACATTTCAGAAAAGAATTAACATAATATATAAGTTACGTAAATAATTTAAATTAGACATGGTTTGAACAAAATATTCCTTCTTTTATTTTAGTACTAGCTGTTGCCCGCGACTTCGTTCGCGTGTATGTCGAAAAGTAAAATTGTGTCGTTATGTAAGATCGCTAAGATAAGAAATACAAACAGTCAATATCTAACATTGCTAGACCCCTCTTAGAATTAGGAATTTGAAAGACTGTTATAATAATAATTCATTTATTTATTCAGGTAATTTGAACCCATTGCACAATAGCCATAAAAATATAATAATTATTTAAAAACAATGTCAGACAGTAAAATATAAACCACAGTAATTATAATTTGATAAAAATAATAATTAATCAAATAAAACAAATAATAAATAAAATTGGAATGGTCAAACCACAAATCATAAAATAACATTAAATAAAATAAAAAATAACTACAATTAAATCAGAAACTAACACAAGAATTCTAGTAATACACCTGCCTCTGAGTCATTTGTTTGTGTACCTGTTCGCAAATACGCTCAGAATAGTGCTGGAGGTGGTCCGGAGCCTGCGCCCCAGAGGTGTGCGCCGCTTTCGCATCGTCGTGTAGAAACAGTCGACACGGGTGTCGGCGAACATCCCCGAGGCGCTGCAAAGCCGAGGTAGCTCCAACAACACCCTGAACGCCGTCAATATGGCAGCCGACACGGGTACTACTGAGCTCCTCTATCAGTGCGTTCATGAACAGGTTGAAGAGCCTCGGCGAGGTCAGCCCTCCCTGCCTCACCCCGCACTCCAACGTGTACGGCTCCGACAGAGCACCCGACCATCGAACGACGTTGACCTAGTTAATTTACCAGTACTTCAATATTTCAGTCAGTTCGAGTAATTTTTCGTAATTTTCGTAATGAGAAACTTCTGTACACGATGTTAGGGTTGAAGAAAGTTGTTAGGGTTGTTAAAACGCGATAGAACTACATAAAGTTGGCCACAGATATACGAACCAGAAAAGAAGTCTACCCCCGCAACGGATGGAGTAGAGACTCCATAATTGCGCTAAAGTGTTCTGGTTAAGTTAAGCCAGCCTAGCTTCATCCAAATGCACAGAAGCCTCTGGACCGACTCAACTCACCGTTCCAAGGATTTGTTCACGTCGGGAAGCAACGGCCTCATTTCCAGGATGAAGTGGGCGACTGATTTGTCGGCGTCGAAGCAACCTCTGCAAATAGGGCTGTCTATGGCGCCTTTGTTGTAAAAATGTTTTTTTTTTTTTTAGGGGAATGACCCGTGGTTATTATACCTATTATTATTCGGAAGGTATTTCTACTAAGGCTGAGAAGTAGTTAAGTTAGTCACCATTTTTGACTGCCATAGTTAATCTCTGGCAAATTCATGTACGAAAGTGTGAGAAAGGTAGCAGGAAGAATAGGTATGGGTCCAGCACTACCATCTTGGAACCTCTTCGCGAGTTCGTCTGTGGCATCATTGCCTAGGGATCTACAGTTTCCTATGATCCACTGGAGGATGAAGTTCGCAACGGACAATTTCTTGCCCTGAGCTGGTCATGACGTAACTATCATAGGCTCACTGTGAATTTACCAGTTTTGAAAAAAAATGGAAAGAATTGGGAATGAGGGGGATTCTGGGAATGATCACATCGTCACCGGAGCAATCACCCGAAATCTTATTTGAGCTACTATAACAGTTTGTTGGGTATGTGTGACTTTCAGCCGAGTTCTTTTGCAATATTTAATCGAAATTAAATATGGACCGTGGGGTCCGAGTGCTCATGCCTTATTTAAAGATCTTCCTAAACGCTTAGTTGACACTTCGCGTGACCCAAGGGCTGGCATTGACCTCGGACAGAGGATAAGCATTGCCATACAACGTGGCAGTGCCGCCAGTCTTTTGGGCTCACTTCCAGTGGACAGCGATGCGGACGAATGTTTTGACGCCTTATTTTAGTAAGGATTTTTTATTTTAAGTATATATATTTAGTATAATTAAATATGTAAATAAACATCATAGAACTTAATAGGATGATGTGTACCATTTCTTCCATGCCTGTTTTCATGGAAATTTTTCCCCACAAACATTTATCAATATTATGCATATTGATGGTTGCTGCTTGGTCGGTGGTTCCCCGTACACAGAAGAAATGAATTAATGCTGAAGCAACGGGATAACAAAGGCTACCTTCTAAAATAACCTAACCACCTTCTTGATTGTGGTATACGGCGTCAGCAATTTTTAACAGCATTCGTAAAATTATGCGCATTTGAGTGGCCTTCTTCTTCATCGTCGTTTCCTCACTGCTGAAGATCGCGACCACATACGTCGCGTCTCCAAGCCATTCGGGCTTCTTCAGTGTGGATCACTCTGTAATGCTACCTCCAACAGCCTTCATTTTGGAACACAGTTAGACATCCGATTAACCGAACTAATTCAACAGTTTTTACGACTCCTGTATCATGGGACTTCGCCACCTGCTCACGGGTGCCATGACTCCTGGCTTCAGGCCTGTAAAGGTTCATTTTTCTCTATCTTTTCAAGTCGATGGTTGGACCCAGTAGGTGACTACGTTAATTGCGCCATCGGTGGTATTCATTAAATCATCCAAAGTACAGGTCTTATTGAGCAGCTTTAGCTTGTTAACCTTAGCAACAATAAGCGCACGCAAGTTGACGACTATTGTAATCTTAACACTGCGAAAATTAGATCAAATGCATAACGCCATCTATGGAATATGAAGTTGAACTATCAAAAGATGAGTCTCATCAGTCTCATGCTGTCAAAAGTACTATTTGGGTCAAAAGATGCATTGCAGGTATCTTTTTTATGTAGTTAGTTCATTTCATTTACATTGCTACAAATTATCAGGTTTATGTGTAAAAGTTATCTTCTTTGGTTTTGTACTTTTTATCGTAATGCGATTGATGCGAACAAAAAAGATTACAGAAAAACAGAAAATAGGTTCTGTAAATTATCGTACTAATCCGGAATTTCAGACGTTCAGGCATACGAAGTCGCAACCAATGAAAATATTAGAGCAGGAACATAAAAAAGTAAAAATTAGTCAACAATAATTTAAAAAATGTTGCGAAAACTGGTATTCGAACTTACACCAATTCATTCGTAAGTCAGTCATTGTACCGCCGGGTCCACGAATTCAGTTGACATTTGATTTAAGTAGCCGATATACGAGTATTATAACAATTTATGGTTATTGACTGCTTAGCTCCTAAAAGATATAGCGTGATGATTACAATTTCTAAGGATATGTTTTTAAAGGCTAATTTTATACTAAATTGAACGAATAATTGAAAGTTGAACAAAACTTGTCGAAAAACGTTGATACGTAATTTTAAAATCTTTAAATGTCCATAACTTTTTTTTCCGGCCACCAATTTGAATGAAACAAAGACTAAATGTTACTCAGAAATAAGTTTAATCTAACTTTGAAAACCCCAACAAAATCTGTTCAGTGTTTTCGGAGATTAGCGTGTACAGACAGAGAAAAAAAATAAAAATGCTTTTTTGTGTTCTATACCTTTTTATTGATCACCCCTTCTCGATCCTTCTCGATTTTTGGTATTTTTGTTTAATGTACAGAAATCATGGTCTCTACTGTTTTATTATATGTATAGATGTAGGTATATATATTATATATTTAGAAATCACGCACAAAGCGGGTGCCGCTCATTTAGTTTAGGAGTATTTGCTCTATTTTCAAAAGCTATCACGTTCAAACGACATAACGTTAACTTCATCAATTTGTGTTTTTATAACGTTCTATTGATCTAATTTTATCATTTTATATAAAAAAAACATTTGATCTAACGGCTGATAAATTATCATTCATTCTTTAATTTTTTTTTATAACTTAATCATTCGTTTAAGTATGTCGAGTGAGAATGAAATTAAACTATATCATGGAGGTACCTAAATCATTAGGTTATAACAATAGATAGTTATATGAAATGGAAATTATATAAATTAAAATCATATCATGCGTTTTATTATTAAAAATACTTATACCAAACATTACACACCGTAGGTACAAAGCACCACAGCGCCATGTTAACACTGCTTTATATTCGCAGTATTATCCGAAGTGCCATCTGTCCTTTGAGTCAAGAACTAAAACGAACAGGATGCTTATGGTAGATGGCATAACAAGTAGTTTCATTCAATTTTAACTTTATAATATTGTCAGTTATGCTGTCTTTATGTTGTTATTTGTCTTTATTATTACTAGACTAACTAGCTTACCCGACATAGTTTTCCTGTCCAGTCGAAATTCCACAGAAACCTTGCAACCGGGTTTTACGATTTTCCAAGAATCTTCTCTCAATTTCACAAACCCATCGTCTTTACCTATTATTTATTTTTATTTCTAGTCATCGGAAAGCCTTCACATTATTTAAAAATACTATAGAAAGAAATAACATTTATACAGCACGAGAATCGACATCATTCGAATTAATTCAAGTCTTGTATAGGAAGGTACTTATTCGCAATCGACTTTATGTCTATGGTGGTGACAATAAGATCAGCTAGTCTATTCTGTAAGAAACTATTTCGATATCGAGCTTCACCCGAGTGATAAAACTCACAAAGTGAGCTTTATTGCACACAACATAAAGGTCTTCATTTGAAACTCACCTCGAATTCTACTGTCGAGATACGAAATTGTTGTTAGAGAATAGCACTACTGATTAGCGGTTGGCTTTACTAAGAAGTGACTAAACAATCTCAAATAGGAAACCTAATTATGCCAAATCATTATTTATGGTCTAAATAATGATTTTGAGTCTAAATTTTAGACGGTTAAGAATTAGATGATTGATTCCCAAACTCAAACTATTAAAACAAACATTTATTTGAAATAAAACATTTAAAGGCACTTTTAAATTACCAATGTCGATAAGTCAAAATCATGAAGCTAGTTGCACGTTTGAAACGTGCAAGAAACTCCACGGACTCTTAATCAGTATTGATTGGCTCTATAATTGTTAAAGAGAGTTCAACTTTTTGTAATGCAATGGTGCATTACAAAAAGTTTAAAGATGTACCTATTGTATGTCTGGAGATAATTCTTCATATTCACTGGCAGATAGTCTAGTCTATGAAAATCACATCTATAGAGTCCTTTTATCCCGAAAGAATCAGAATGCCTTGCAACTTTTTATCCTAGAAGCAATGTCCATTACCAGATTACGTTTTTAACTGTTGTTCATAATATTTATGTTGGTAGGTAAGCTTTATTGATTACGTTGCCACCAGACAATCGAGTTCGAAAATCTCGATTAATTTCGAACATGTTTCAGAGCTTTAGTGTGAGCCCGAACCACTCGGGCACGGATTATTTTATACATTGCAGCGTTAATCCGGCTTTACTAGTATTTCAGTTTGAAAATTACTGGAATTTTTAATGGTTTCCAATCCCGATGAGTTTTCAGCTAATGGATGATTTATTTTATTATGTTTTGTTTACCTACATATATGTTTTTTACACTTTACACACATACTCATTTAGCTATGTGCAGAATTTGAGCTTGTCGTAAACATTTTGGTCTAAAAGGCAAAAATACGGTTTTGTAGGGTTTAAATCTAAAGTACTGAACTAACTATTTCGCTTGGCATAACGCTATGTAGATTAGATAATATAGTATTCAAGACCTATCACTCTTTAAGATCTCACTCAATATAAAGTCTTGAACATCGACGCCGAGTTGCTGGCCTGTCGGTTTTCTATCGGTTGCATTTTGGGGAGTGTGCGACGAAATTGCATGATTTAATTCCGCCAACCCCATTCCATCATCGGACCACAAGTCGAACGGCATATTTATAGATCAGTCCAGTTTTGAAGAAGAAAACAGCGGGATACAAATCGTCTTTTGGTCTAGGTTTTTATAGGTAAAATCAGCCTCTGCGGCAGTTGTCGCTTTCGCACTTTACTTAAAACAGGGCGCAGCGCGACGTCATCGGCAACAGTTTCTTCAAATACCTATTTTTCAAATTCCTTAGGACTAGAGTCCACTCTTAGTAACTGTAACAAAATTAAATGGAAAACAACTAAAACCCATTATTATTTCATTATTATTTAACGTTTTATTTAAAAGCATTGCCTGGTACTCCCAACAGATGGCGTGACGTATCGTGTCTGGCTTGGCTTTCACAACGTATGTACTACGCAGTTACGTGCTAAAATCAATCTCTATTTTAGCACACTGCCGATCTATTATTTGGAGCCTTTTAATTGGCTTGTTTTGGTTTATGACGTCATAGGTTGGATTTTTGTAAAAGACATGTGAAACTAAAGTGTAGGACATACATTCTAAATATAACGTGTAACAGAATAAACGCAATACCTCTTCTTTTCGTCTTTCTCTGCAAATAAATAAATGATTTCTGATTTCTGACCTCTTAACGGGTCATTGTACTTATCATAATGAACAACGGATTTTTTCGCGATTTCGGACCAACACCGAAATCGCGAAAAAAACCAGCTGTTCAATACATTTTGTCAAGCTTTGAACTCATAAATATTTGGGGCAGTTGATACTTTTTCGCGATTTCAGTGTTAGTCCCGTAGTGAAAGTTGTTCATAATGATGAGTACAATGACCCGTTAAGAGGTACTGCGTCTATCCAACTGGTACACGTTGTAAACGCAGAAAGAATTTCAGTGTGAGTTATAGCCTTAAATGTGGTCGCTCACAATGGGCCTCATCAGAAGGCTCAAAGTCACTCAAAGGGCAATGAAGAGGGCAATGCTTGGAGTTTCCTTACGCGGTCGAATCAGGAATTATGATATCTGCAAGAGAACCAAGGTTACCGACATAGCCCGAAGGATCGCCAAACTGAAGTGGCAGTGGGCAGGGCACCTAGCTCGCAGAACAGATGGTCCATGGGGCCGAAAAGTTGTAGAGTGGCGACCGCGTACCGGAAGACGGGAACGGACCGGAAACGTTGGAAGGCCTCCCACAAGGTGGACCGAGGACTTGGTGAGGTTCGCGGGTAGCCGATGGATGCGAGACGCGCAGGGCCGGTCATTGTGGCGACGCTTGGGGGAGGCCTATATCCAGCAGTGGACGTCTTTCGGCTGATATGATGATGATGATAGCCTTAAAAGTTTTGTTCAAAAGCTAGACTTCTGCTCTTCTTTCAGAGATATGCGAGAATGTGTAGCGTAACGAGGGATGTCGGCAATATCCACATATAAAACTATTTAGAATTCCTAGTTTTGCACGAAAAATGCGTCCGAAGAAATTTGTGAATTGGGATACACAAATTCAGGGGAATTTATGTATCCCAATTCACAAATTTCTCTCACTCAGTCACTTATTTTGTATGTAACACAAAAATACGCAATATTTTATGATTCGATCAAACTACCAAAACCAAATCGAAGTTGGTTCAGATGCCCGAGGTCGAAGCTGGTTGCGAAAGCTTCCAGTTAGAACTACAGAACTTATTTGCCATGTTGGTAACCACTGAGGACATTAACGATGCCACCGAAAGCCTGCTACGTGTCATCCGCGAGGTGGGCAATAAACACTTTCGACCAATGAATTATGGACGTAAGTCGGTACTCACCAGCGAAACTCTGGAATTCATGAGGAACCGACGAGAACTCCCAAACGCCATCCCGTTATCACCTGTCAAAACTCAAAACGTCACAGGGCACCACCGTCACCTCGAAACCAGAGATACTCGCTGAAGTCGAAAAGTTCTACGAAGACATACATTCTCAAAAAAAAATGCCCACCACAGGCCCACGCCGCGGATGACCCATGGGCCAGGCTTACACGCCATCTCACAGACAAGTTTCCCGATATTGATATGGGTGAGATTAGAATAGCTCTCGGACAACTTCTTAACAACAGAAGGGCGATAACACGCTCCTCAAGAACTACCGCCCCATTTCACTCCTAAGCCATGTTTACAAGCTGTTTTCGAGGGTTATCTCGAATCATCTCGCCCAAAAGTTTGATGACTTCCAACCGGAGCAGGCCGGGTTTGACCACCACACACACCCTCTGGCAAATAATCCAAAAGACTGAGCAATATAATCAGCCTCTGTGCCTAGCGTATGTGGATTACGAAAAAGCCTTTCGATACCGTCGAGACCTGGGCTGTCATGGAGTCCATGCAGAGATGTCTCATCGACTGCCGCTACATAGAGGTGATGAGATGTCTGTATTAGGCCGCAACAATAACCGTCCAAGTACAAGAACAGAGCACAAAACCAATCCAACTGCGTCGAGGTGTAAGACAGGAAGACGTCATCTCTCCGAAACTGTTTACGAACGCATTGGAGGACGTTTTTAAGAAGCTTGATTGGAAAAGACGGGGCATAAATATCAACGGTCAGTACATCTCGCAACTCCGATTAGCGGATGACATTGTCATCATGGCGGAATCTCTGCAGGAGCTGGAGGTGATGCTGAACAGCCTGAGCGATTCTTCAAGGCGGGTGGGTCTCGGGATGAATCTGGACAAAACCAAAGTCATGTTCAATGGTCTTGTCACCCCGAGACCTGTAATCGTAAATGGCGCTACCCTCGAGGTTATGCAAGAATACATTTACCTAGAACAAATTATACAACTGGAGCGGCACAACATTGAGAAGAAGGCGGCCAGAAAAATTCGCTTGGGCTGAACGGCATTCGGGAAGCTGCGTGATATCTTTAAATCGTCGATCCCACAATCCCTTACGACCAGGGTCTATAACCAGTGCGTAATGACTTACGGAGCTGAAACGTGGACACTCACTATGGACCTAGTCCACAAAAGTGTGTAGTAAAAGGGTGACAGCAATGCTCGGGGTTTCTCTGGTGGATAGTCATTCGCCAGAGACCTAAAGTCACCGCTATACGCGTAGAATCAGCATGTTGAAGTGGAAGTGGGCCGGCCATGACTGTCCACGGACAGTCGGTCGATGGAGCAGACATGTTTTAGAGTAGAGACCGCGTATGGGCAAACGTAGTGTGGGACGCCCTGCGGCATGATGGATCAATAATTTAAGGAAGATGGCTGGCAGCGGACGGATGCGGACTGCTCAAGACCGGGATAGTTGGCGCTCTTTGGGGAGGCTTACGTTCAGCAGTGGACGGAAATTGGCTGAAATGATGACCAAAACCAAATGTGATTCTAACTGAACGGAAAGTGCCTTATATGATTTTGCTTTGTTTGCGAAGTATCAAAATATCTTGCTTAAATGATCCTATTTTATTATTGATTTTTTTATACGCTCCAAGGACCATATGTGGGTTTTTGAATTTCTAAATCGAAAGCTGTAGTGCTATTCTCTAACAACATTTTCGTATCTCGACAGTAGAATTCGAAGTGAGTTTCAAATGAAGATCTTTATGTTGTGTGCAATAAAGCTCACTTTGTGAGTTTTATCACTCAGGTGAAGCTCGATATCGAAATAGTTTCTTACAGAATAGACTAGCTGTACCTTTAGTGAAAAGTGATACAACTCGAATTGTAGCAGTTTTGAGTTCTGTATACAATCTTGAAGCTTTAAATTTATTTGATTTTTCTATCTAATCGATGTAACTCTATGTATTATAGAACAGAAAATAAGTTTCGTGTTGAATGATACAAGTTGCATTCTTGGTTCATTTGGTGATATTTTTGTGTATATTGATATGTCTTTAGTAATATTAAATTGAACTAAAGCTTAAACTTAAACACATACGTGTAAATAAGGCTATCTCGATTTGTATTAATTGACACATTTAATATTAATAACATGAGCTTTGTGCTTGTTGATACAATACGATTTATATTAATTGACACTAAAAATACCATGCCATTATCAATTGTGAATGATAATATTACTCAACCTATATCTCTTAAGTATAAGCAGCATTAAATATTACCAACGTGTTAAGTGATACAACTAAACCTCTATCAAATTTCACGTGAAACATTTTTAATAACGCGTTTAGTTTTTAATAATATAAATTTATTTATATCGCTGTAGTATAGGAGTTTTAGAAACCAATCAATAGTGATAATTGTGTAAAGTGATATGTGCAGTTTCGTATTCCCACTTCTGTCTGTTCTTCCTAATGCCTTTTGCATACCAGAAACGCGGTGGTTCTTTCGAAAAATCGCGCAACCTCAGAAAACCTGTGCTGTGGTTATGTGACTCAGGCTTCTATCTTAATGACACTTTGTTGATGTCGTTCGAAGGATCAGGATACCAGTACAAATCTGTGGACACTGTAGTGTATATAGAAAATGCTATTCAGTATCCTGTGGAGTTCCTTAATACACTCAAACCACCCGATCTTCTGTCTCACAAACTTATTCGGTCAGGTGTAATTTTAGCTGTGCTGTGGTGTCTACGGTGGTCCCAGCGAGCTCGAAAACTTTGATGCTTCTTGGCTTTGCCAATGAACTGTTTTGGTCCTTCAAACCGACCAAGCAACAAACCTTCAATACGCAAATAATCGCAAATTAATATTGACAAATGTTTCTGGGGAAAGTAGAGAATATAAGTCCACGAACACTGTCATTGAAGAAAATGATACACATCATCCGATAAAGTTTTATGATTTCTACTTAGATAATTAATTCCTCTAAAACTTTGCTACTAACGAAAATTTTGAAATTTCCAACAAATCCGAAATCCGAACAGGTGGCGTGATGTTGTTTTCATTCTCAAGATCCCCCATTCCCAGTAATTTTCTGTGTTGTTTCAAACCGGTTAAACCCCATTCCCAATGAGCTTGTACTCGTACGATACGTCATGACTCATGACCAGACCGGAAACTTGTAAGCGGTAATTGCGGGCGTATACTTCTCTTCAGGAGGTTTCTTCCCGTGACCAACTTTATGTAACTGTGTTAATTCACAGTTCAACCTTAACAACTTTTTTGTGTACACTCCAGGTGATTCCGCCGCTAATTGGTCGGCATATTAAACAGAAGAGGTGATAGAGCTAGTGTCTTCCATAATAACCCACTTGACGAATTTTGATCATGGTGGCCAACCTCAACGGAGATTAGCCAGTTAGCAGGACATATTATTGTGGTGCGCAAGTGTGTGCGCAAGTGTATGCGCAAGTGTGTGCGCAAGTGTGTGCCCAAGTGTGTGCGCAAACACAGGAGTTCTCTCTGTTTCGTCATTCTCATATTCCAATAGGACGAAAAACCGACACGGCCGGGGAGAGATTAGACGCAAGACCGATGGCTTTATGTGCTTTCCCAGGCATGGGGGTGTCACACCACCAGAATCCAAGCTGTGAGGTGTTACTGAGAAATTCTTAATCAAAAACTCCATATATACTTTTTGCCCGACCTGGGTATCGAACCCTGGACCACACGCAGACCAACGGGGCAATTCTAGAATGCAGTTCAAACTGTGCCTTGAATAAGACTCTTCCAACTTCCTAATTCTATCAGGGGTTAGGCATTACTGGATATTGACTGTTCGTTTATTTTATCTCAGCGACATCATTTTTTTCCGACTCACACGCGAATGAAATCGCGGGCAACAGCTAGTTTTAGGTAAAGTGTTTTATCTTCTAGTTAAAATTCTTCAGGTCAAACTACTGTCAGAAGTAGTCTTGGATTTAGATGGTGAAGGCCATTCACTCGACATTGATGGTGTAAGTGACAGTTCATTATCAGATTTTTCTTCAAATATAACCGATTGACCCATGTGCGGATAATTTTTATCATAGCCCGATAACGCATGATTCTCCAGACATTGACCCTGATTTATTTGATTCTGAGGAATACATATGTAAATGCTAATTTATTATCAAAGGTAGTTTAGATTAAGTAACAACAAGTATAATTATTGTTACGCGCCAGAATTAATGCTGGTTACATAACGACATATACGTGCTGCTAACGCCATCTAGTATCAAGTAGCGGGAACTAACCAGATCAAAGGAGTCATGATGTGTCTAGAATTTTCTATGCTAGAACATTCTCGATGTTTAGACACCTGGTCAGTCGGGAGCGGTATGTACCCGAACTTTCCGGAAGTTTCCATACTAGAAGGTTCTAGAAACAACTGTCGATATATAAAGGGCGGACATCCGGCGACTGGAGTCAGTATTGAATGGGCGATACAAACGATAACTTCGAGAGCGATTTTCAACTGCGAATTATAGTGAAGTGAAGTGTTCAGTAGTGCGATTGTGTGTTATAATTAGTGTGTTTTAAAGTGCTAATTAGTGTGTTAAATTAAAGTGTCAGTTTTGGTTAATTTATCGGCTGTTTTTATTGTCACGAACACCAAGCTCGTAACATTATGTTTGAAGTACAAAGCAATAAGTACTTTTAGAAGACTTTTATGATTTAGTTTATTTTTTTATTCTATTTTCTACATTTATTAAGTTTCATATAGCTGATCTCAACTAAAAAATAATTACTTTATATTAACGAGTAACGTCTCATACCCGGTTTCTTAGGGACTTCATGGATCGTTTATCTGTCCGTTAACCCCTAACCAAGATGATGGATAGATAAACGACCAATAAAACCTCTGAAACCGGGCATAAGTCGTAACCCTAGTAGTAGTAGTAGTGTAGTAGGGACTCTATTCTCCGCACTTAGACTCTCATTCGTAACCCTAATGCTAAATAAGTAGTTATTACGTAACTATATGGAACTTAGTTTTCAGTGATTTTTTTTCTTAAATCTAGTTCGTTATTTTTGTTATAGTGGTTAAGTAGTAATAATAGACTAATTTATTAAAACGGGACTGTTATTGTTTAACTAAAAGACTGTTCATTATAACAAATTAGAAAAATATATTGATTATTTTATTAATAATCGCCAACCCGCCTGTCAAGCGTGGTGATTATGGCACTCCCCCCCCCCTTGGGGGAGGCCTATGTCCAGCAGTGGACGTCTTTCGGCTGTTATGATGACTCACACTTTTATTCTCCCGCTTTTTAAATGAAAATAGACCCCGACAGTATAAGTACGTACATGTCACTAAGCCCCTACAATAGAAATTTATGTTACTTTAACCTTGTAAGTTTTGAACTTTATTTGATATAAATAAAGATAAATCGTTATACACCTCATATTTTATTGTGTTTAAAGTGATATAAGTTTGATTTTATCACAGCACAATAAAAAGACATGGTACCCAAGAAATCTCAATGTTTTCTAAACAAAATTAGTTTTGGTATTTTTATTATATATAGCTCTATTGCTATCAAAGAGATGTTTATAAAGACTTGTAACATTCAACACCAGTTCATTTTATAATGTGTTAAATTATATCGTTAATACACATAGGAACTTAAATGTGACCAATGATATAACTCTAGTTTTTTTTTATTATCTCAGATTTTAATAATTTATGTACACAATCAAAGCATATCCCGAAATAATTTCCAATTTATAAAAGTTAAAACGTCAAAAAAAAACTCAGTAATAAGAAAGTTGTAGCTGTTTAAAAAATGCAAATCTTTTTATTTAGATTTCTCAAAACGACGATTTCTAACTTGTACCACTTTTCACGAAAGGTACAGAAAGTATCTTGACAGCCGGATGACGAAGTGATCCTATAAGGGTTCCGTTTTTCCTAAACGGTGGTGGTGGTGGTTTCACTTGGGGAAATGTTGACAAAAGCACTCATAATTATTATAGGTTTTGAACTGTAGCGTCTTAAAAAAGTAATCAAAAATCCACCAGAGTATTTATAAAAGTAAAGACAAAAAAACCACACACTATTTTTTTCAATATTCGCAATTTTGAATTAAAATGATGTCTGAATACACGTATATTCGCAATTTTGAATTAAAATGATGTCACCAAATCACAATCACGTTCAAAACCTACCTCACCCTAATAATTTCCTAAGCAAACTGCATTAACGGAACAGACATAGCAACCATGAGCATGTAACTGGCAGAATGAAGGATCACCGGAGTCACGTGCGCAATCTTACTGAGATTGATGCGTCGCGCGTCGTCTGCTGCGATTATGTCGGGAATGCCTTGTGATTTGTGTGTCCTTGCTCAAATGCACATGTTGGAGGGAATTTGAGGATTTGTCCCAGTGAAAGCGGTTTAGTAGGAAAGCTTTTTATAACTCCGAAAAAAAAGGATATATTTAAGTCCCATTGGGTGGATCAGGGTGGAAGACAAATTTAAAGTATAATCTCGCACAGTACTTCAATCATTCTCCATCGGCTCGTAACAAGCATATTCTTTAAAAGCTGTTGCCTGCGGCTCTCCAACGTGAAACTAGTACTTCCCGCTTTGTAAACTATAAACCTGTAAATGTCATTCTTAGTTATCACCGGTATTCCTTTAAATTTTCATTAAAATTCGGTCAACATTTTGTGCGTGGAAGAACCATGTGAGTCCATCACATACATCCAAATTCACAAAAAAATACATTTATCATAGTAGGATCTAAAACAAACTTAATCCTTTAGCCCGTAAGAGTGGTATCATATAGTTCAGCCCTTCAAAAAATTGTAATGCTTGAATGTTTTGCACTTACAAGTACATACATATGTACATACAAAAACATAGGAGAGGCTCACTCAACACAATGTTACGTTGACTGACAGCCATTACGTAGCGTTTTGGCTGCTTGCATCCAATGAATCTGAAATGTGCCAGTGAAGGCAACTTTCATTGATGCCAGTGTAGGTAACTTTCATAACATGACAGATGATGAGGGAAAATAACTGGCAACCAGAAAACACGTTATAACTGAAAGCTGAATAACTACTTCTAGAATCGTCTCCTCTCTTTCTTGCTCCTTTCGTCCATTACATGGGGTCGGGTTGCTTTACTTTATTTTTCTTGTGTTGTCGTTTCGTGTAATTGGGCTTTCTTAGGATTTCTTTCAACATGATTCTCTATTAATCGTCACTCAATAGTTATCCTCATCGATTGATGACCTGAGTATGGGCGGAAATAATAGGCTGATAGAAGAGGGCGGATTCAAAAAACATGGACGTGTTTTTTCTTTGGTCACATAAAGACTGTTTACAGTGCATTGAAACGCGTTATACCACATCCATGTAAAATTGTGCCATATTTTACTTCTTCTTCTTCGTGTCGCTGGCAGGACAGTTTTTTTAGATTTGGGTGGCCCAAAACCATGCCACTTCCACGGCATCGCTGGTGGCAGAACATAGGTCTCTTCAGCTGCATTTTGTGGGGCACAGGGGCAGATAAGAGGTGGAGCATGGTTTGTAACTCGGCTCCACATGCACACCCTGCAGTTGATTCGTTACGGTTGCGAGGTTAGAATTACACCTTCCTACAGTTTT
This sequence comes from Lacanobia wlatinum, assembly GCA_947578705.1. Lineage (NCBI taxonomy): Eukaryota > Metazoa > Arthropoda > Insecta > Lepidoptera > Noctuidae > Lacanobia > Lacanobia wlatinum. The sequence goes on from OX388044.1 coordinate 17,755,483, forward strand.
CGTTCTGAGGCGGTTCAGGAACTTCCTAGTGGACCACGTATGTTTAAACCCTGCAGGAAGATGTCCGCTTGGTGGTTATTACTTACAAGTATTTACTTATAAGTGACGTAACAAGCAACCAGTGAACTTTGATGTTTTATTTTGTCAATATTTCTTAACTAAATGGAACCATATTTTTTTTCGCAGGAACCATCCCTATAATTTCTGTCAGAACGTGTTGTCGCAGTGTTGCGACGCGTTCGGCTGAACGGCCGTACAGCCTTCAAAGCGCTGTCCAAAACACAGATAGGTTATAACGACCACGTTCGGAATTAATGTTAAAGCCGTCAATAATGAGCTTCATGTACATGAAGCTCATTAGAAGTACTCCTATGATAGGCGTCAGATAAATGTGCAATAACGGTCATTGACCCATCAATGTGATCATCATATCAGCCTAAAGACATCCACTGCTGGCATAGACCTCCTCCAAGTGTCGCCACAACAACCGGTTCTGTGCGTCTCGCATCGATCGGCTTCCCGCGACCCTCACCAGGTAATCGGTCCACCTTGTGGGAGGCCTTCCAACGCTGTGTTTTGCGGTCGCCACTCCAGAACTTTTCGGCCCCATTGACCATCTGTTATGCGAGCACTGTGCCCTGCCCACTGCCACTTCTGTATGGTGATCCTTCAAGTTATGTCGGTAACCTTGGTTCTCTTGCGGATATCATCATTCCTGATTTAATCACGCAAGGAAACTCCAAGCATTGCCCCCTCCTTGCCTTTAAGCAGACCACATACATTTATTGACTTTCTTAATATCAAAAACAGAAATAAAGCCATACATCTGTCCTGACTTGACTTCCATCGTGATCCTTTACGTTCTCTTGTAATGAAAAACGGTTCACAATTTACTGTTCGGGTATCTACGAAGTGGTATTAGGGAACGGTCAATGTATTTTATTGCGAGTTTATCTGGCGCCTATCATACATACATTAAAACGTCCCTTTCATGAACTCCTCTTTGTTCCATCACAAATTAAACCCTGAATAAATTTAAAATATCGCGGGCTTCCTGTCAAAGGCTTTCATTTATGAAACTGACATACAACATCAACAGTACACCAGTTTTAAGCCTCCGATCAATACAGCGCTCGCAGTTATTTTCACTACGACTAATATGAATATTAATCCCACGTTTTCAGCGAACATTTTAATTTACATTTTCATGAAACCGTCACTGTGTGTTTTACTCGGAAAATGTATCATTATTATTTCCTAAAAGGCTTCATAACTCTCATTTCAGTTGAAATTATCATGCATTCAACGTTTATATATTTCATGTAACGCATACTGAAAATAATTTCTTTCAAAGTACGAACGTGGACTACCTACGCATCGGATTTATCTCGTATTAAAATATCAGCAATGAATTTTGAAGCGTATCTCTGAACAATACAGTTCAATTTCCTTTGTTTTAACGAGATGAACTGCACCTCGCTACGTTTTGGTACATTTTGTAGGTAGTGAAATTCCTTAACTTCATATTACTTTTGACATATTTGTGACTTTATTAAATTCTGTGAAGAGGAAAATAATAGTAATTAATTGTGTTGAGAAACACATCTACATACAACGTAACTGAATAAACGCAATATATCTTAAGGGGTCATTGTACTCATCATTATGAACAACTTTTGCTATGGGACCAACACTGAAATCGCGAAAAATATCGACTGTCCCATACATTTCTGTGCGCATAACTCGACTAAATATACCTACTGGACAGCTAAATTATTTCCTGTGATTTCAGGTTCGTCCCATAGTAAAATTTGTTCATAAAGATGAGTACAATGACTAAAGAGGTACTGCGTTTATTCTGTAACACGTTGTTTACATGCCTACTTGTCTCTGGCAAAAAGCTCTTCAAAGGAGATACGGGACAGCGTTTTTTTTTTCTTCGCAATTTAATTAGCGTTCCTCCTTTTATTCCTGTCCGGTCCTTACCACTGGCAAGATAAAAAGGAACGCTTTGTTTGTTAGAAAGCAAAAAACTGCTCTATTCATATTAAACTACCTTTGTGTGAAATGGCTTATGGCATGACACTCGAGAAAATTAGTTGCATTTCCTCCGTTAGGAGGAAATGCAACTAATTTTCTCGAGTGTTTTAGGTTCTATGTTTCAGTTTTATGATTTAAAAAATATAAAATAACTAGCTTTAGCCCGCGACTTCGTACGCGCATGTCCCGTTTTTCTCGTTCCCGTAAGAATTTCGGGAAATTTTCTCTTAGCGCTTCCCTACGGAGTGTAGGGTAAACCGGCTAAGTTGAGTCGGACTCTTACACGAAGGTTTCCGTACCATAAAACGAAAAAATACACGTTTCGTGCATGGGAGCCCCCTTTAATTTATTTTTTATTATTATTTCTGGAACGTTCCTTATCGCACGTTGTGAAAGGGGGCTAGACAGGAAAAAGTCATACGAAAAGTTGTAACGACACTTTTTGCTAGTTGTAAGCCGTGCGACGTGCGCGTGTTTCTCTGTCTGTCTCTCTCTCTCTCTCTCATAGAAAGCAAGCCAGTTATTTTCGTTTCGTCTTTCTATTTCTGTTTACATAATATTTGTAAGGTAGGCAGGGTAGGCATGGTAGGCATGGTAGGCAGGGTAGACAGGGTAGACAGGGTAGGCAGGGTAGGCAGGGTAGGCAGGGTAGGCAGGGTAGGCAGGGTAGGCAGGGTAGGCAGGTTAGGCAGAGTAGGCAGGGTAGGCAGGCTAGGTAGGGTAGGCAGGGTAGGTAAGGTAGGTACGGTGGGTAGGGTAGATAAGGTAGGTAGGGTGGGTAGGATGTGTAGGGTAGATAGGGTAAGTAGGGTAGGGTAGGTAGAGTAGGCAGGTAAGGTAGGTCGGTAGGGTAGGGTAGGTAGGTAAAGTAGAGGTAGGGTAGGTAGGTAGGGTAGGGTAGCCAGTTGACGGGATCGAAACCGCGCGGGTCAACTAGTTATTATATATAAATTACAAACGTTATATTAAAACATATCACTGCTTCTTTTTTTTACAATTCCTTCACTAATTAATCGAAAGGAACTTCGTTCCATCCGGGTGTCCCTTGACACCTCTCAAGTTTTTTTTTTGTTATAGTAGCAATAGAAATACACACTCTGCGAAAACTTCAACTGCCAATCAATTTTCAATAGAAGCCATCAGAGAACCCCCACCTGTAGAGGTTGTCTTTACAGCGATCAATCGACCTGAATGTGGAATTTATTTAGAGTTTCCTAGGTCAGCCACAGTAACACGTGCCCAGAATGGCCATCCGATTGCGCGATGAAATAATCAAGAGGCTTGAGTTTCTCTCCGAACGAAGATAAAAAAACTGGCCAAGTGCGAGTCGGAATCGCGTGCAAAGGGTTCCGAACCAATTTCATTTTTGTAACATGTAATATTAACACTAAAAACTAATAGGTTTTTCTGTAATCTTTAGGTATAGAGCTATTATCTGGATTTCCTTCAAAATTTTCGGAGATAAGGCAGGGGAATGGTTATTTTTGGACTTATTTCTTGAATAACTTCAAAACTGTTTATTTTAAAATTAAGAAAAAAATATAATTAAAACTCTCACGGTAATTCCTTTCATTTGATATGTGTGTTCATTTCATTTGTTTGTTTGTGTGTGTGTGTGTTTGGGTGTGTGTGTTTGTGTGTGTATATGTGTGTGTGTTTCCCCCAAAATTGACCCCCATACTCAACATTTATTTATTCACGTCCGTGTTTGGGTCATAGAAATCCATATATGTACCAAATTTCAACAGAATCGGTCTAGTAGATCCGGAGAAAACTGGCTGTGACAGACGGACAGACAGACAGACACCCGAGTGATCCTATAAGGGTTCCGATTTTTGTTCGGAACCCTAAAAAACATTTCATTTGCATTCTCATGTCCGAAAATTGATCCAATTTCATAAGTGCTACACTTTCAGGCAAAAATTTCATGATACACATTTTACGCACATCTAGCTACTAGCCAATTTATAACGCAGCAAAAAATAATTAGTTTATCGAATCAACCTCAGGTATCGGGCAGCACCTATAGCTATAGCAAAAAAAAAGAATTTTCGCGGGATTTTCACTGGCTGAACGGGCAAGGACCTTTGCGTGTGTGTAATTTCCGTTCGATACATTTTACAGAGTACTTACCTACAAGCGCCATATTGGAACGCTGTGCAATGATCCTCATTAATGATGGCGTAGATATGCGCTATTTTTAGCTGAAAATGGAAATTGCTGGGTACTGGGGATTTATGCCTTTTAAATCAGATTCATTTTTCAGGTTCATTTTGAACATCGTCTAACGTGGACGGAAACAAACGCAAACCTACTATAGTCGACCTTATAATAAAATAAAAATAAATCATATACTGAACGGTATTTACAATAATTACACGGTTTTTGGAACTATGTGAACGGATAAGTAAATCCCATCAATCCAAACATGAATACGATTTTAAAAAATAGCATAAAAATATTAACACTGCTGAAAATCACTCATTTATTTATTCCCTTAAAAAACAAACAGAAATAATTTCAATTATTATTATTTTTTATTAGATTAAAAGTAGGTATTCCAAGTCACTTTCTTCGTGAAAAAAAAAGAAAATATTTTTTGTGATGTAATCAATGAAAGAAGTTACGTAATCGGATCAGTGCTTCCAGAAATTACCTCCAGCATTTTTTTTTCAATAAACAAAAAAAAATTAAATTTAATAAATTCATATTTAATATTAAATAATTTAATTAATAAATAATTAATTAATTAATAATTAGTAATTAATTAATATTTTTTTATTTTTTTTTATTTTAATATTTATACAACAATAACTTACGTACGGATAACAATCGTCGTCAGCAGGATCCTCCTTGCATGTTGATTTCACGAATAGGAATCACGATATCAATATGTATCCTGTAGTAGACGTCTTTCAGCTGAAATGATGATCGGCTCAATGGGGACTTTTGTCACTTTATTTCTAGTGGTAAACCACTAGAAATAAACCCCAATAACCCAAGGTCTCTACCAAAATTCAGCTCTGTCGGAGTTTTTTGTTATTTGATCACAATTTTTTGTCTAATTTGACTGGACTATAGGATCAATACCTTAGGAGATAGAGGGTATCTAAAGTTGATAAAATAATTGTTTTTCATAAATCATACAAAGACGAATGGTTATTTTTGACCCAGAAGCCGACAGAGTTGAGACCTATCGTAGTTTTTTTGTCATCTAAATTAGAGCAAGAACATTTTTTTTTTGATATCAATGGTTAACGCATAAATACATGACCTTGAATATGTCGTTAGTAGACGAAATCTCGAAGTTATTTTACATCCATTTTTACAAGTATGCCGGGCGTGTTTGGGCTCATATGAATTGTACAGATGAGTTATATCCATTGCAGCTAGTTAAAAAACGGGCTTTTCGCGATTTGCATCAAAACGATAAGATTTATCATAAAATTAGTTCAGAAAAAACAATGGCTAGATATTTTTTCCCTTAGAGACACCGTTTCTGAGATATATCGATTCAAAAAGTTAGAAGAGTCGTAATCGTCATAATATGCACACGTTTCCACCTTGAACGACTATTCAGGTCCCAAAGAGCTGAGAATCTACACTGACGGATCAAAGACAAGCACCGGAACCGGAGTTGGAGTTTACTCCAATGACCTAGACCGCTAGGTAAACGCAATACCGTCTATCAGGCGGAGTGCGTGGGCCTCCTGGTGGTCCATGCCATAGAAGCCAGGGGAGTCACGCATACTCACATTCGCATACTCTCCGACAGCGCCTCAGTCCTTCAATCCCTAGGAAGCATCACACCACCTCGAAACTCATACAAAAATGCCACAATGCACTAGAATGCATCACGGTGACGAACACAGTGGATCACTAGGAAATGACGCAGCCGATGAGCTGGTCAGGAGGGGATCTGATACTGTAGCTGTTGAACCCGAACCCCTGGTACCACTCCCTTTCGTCCAGCTGCGCACATGGCTACAAGAACACACCCACAAACAAGCGGAACGCTGATGGGCCTTGGCACCCGGCTGCAGACAGTCTAGGGAGGCTATGCCATCCCTAAACAGGAAACTAACCAGGAGCCTTTTGCGACTGGACAGAGGCAGCCTGCGGATGGTGACGGGTACCATCACCGGGCACTGCTCATTGAAAAAACACTTACGATAGGTATTTCGGACAATCCTTTATGGAGAGCATGCATGGAGGAGGAGGAAACGGTATTGCACGTACTCCTTGAGTGCACAGGCGTTACCGAAATACGGAGTCAAACAATAGGGTCACAGAACTCGCTTACAGATGTTTTGAACACACTTTTGGTTGGTTGGAGTAAGGGCCGCCATGGCTCACGCACAATGGTCCAACATCAGGACTAACTGCGGAAACCAAATCCTAATAGATAGATAGATAGCGTTTTGCTGAAATTCGCGAAAAACACATTTTTGTGAGCTTTGACCCCAAGTAATTTTTTTTCCAGGTATCTGATCGATGAGGACTTTTTAGATTTCATTTATGATAGTGTTTTGAACAATCCTACCAATTTTGAGCTGGTTGCGGATAATCCTACCAATTTAAGGTTCCGAACCAAAAACGGAACCCTTATAGGATCACTCGGGTGTCTGTCTGTCCGTCTGTCACAGCCAGTTTCTCCGGATCCACTGGACCGATTCTGTAAAAATTTGGTAAACATTTGAATTTTTGTGACCCAAACACGAAAACGTTACGTAAATTGTTAAATTTTTAGTATGGGGGTCACTTTTGGGGGTCAAACTAGAAAATTTTAAAATATTTTTTTATTGAAAAATATCGTGTGGCATATCAAATGAAAGAGCGTACTGTGAGGGTTTTAATTATATTTTTTTGTAATTTTGAAATAAATGTTTATGAAGTTATTCAAGAAATAAGACGAAAAATGACCATTCCCCCCTTATCTCCGAAATTACTGAGCCAAAATTTTGAAAAAAAAATGGAGATTTACCTATAGATTACTGGAAAATCTATCAGAAGTCTATAGTGTTAAAAAACATTAAAAAGAAATGAAATTCGTCCGGAACCCTTTGCACGCGAGTCCGACTCGCACTTGGCCAGTTTTTTGGTCTAATTTGACCAGACTACCTATTGATTGGTTTTGAAAATTAGTATTTAAATTCTGTACCTACCGCAATAATATTTTAAATCAAATAATACATATACATCAAATCATTTAAATAAAGGCGTCAATATCTAATAGAATCACGAATAAGTATGTTTGGGGCTAGAAATATGAGCAGTAGAGACTTTAAAGACCTACAAACTACAAGGAGGTCAGAATTATGAAGGAGTAAAATTTTCGGAACTAATAACTATTCACTTACTCTTCATTTCTTTTTAAGTAGGTTTTGAGGCCACTGACCTCATTTCCCTCGCTATAGTTATGGGGTACACATTTTTTAAATTATTCTCATTTCCCTCTTAACCTAGTTCTAAAATTCACGCAGATAAAGTCGCGGGCAGAAGCCCTTTTTTTCGTAAGCTGGCAAGTTTAATTACTTGACATATTGATGTTTGACGTATTTCAAAGCTAGAAATAAATAAATTTATTTTAGCCGACACTCCAGTCTAAAAAAACAAATGCTTTTGCTATATTATTTTACGTGAGGGAAAAATAATGTTTGTGGATGTTCTATACACAGAAGTGAAAGTGATGATTTTATAATCATTTGCCGGTGTTATTAGCCACTATTAATTTCCTGTGATATGAATCCTTTGTTGCGTTCAGGTATGTTCCCAAATGTTGTGCACTTTTAGTCTTTTATTTCATAACTTTTTTATAAATAATTTCAATGTTGGTACGAATTTAAAATGACTACGATTATATATTGTTCAAGGTCACAAAAATACATATATACAAATATACATATATATATATATATAAACACTCATACGGTGGAAATAATTTTATAACACTAATTTTAACAAATCAAAACCTTTTGTGAATTTAGCTAGATAAGGTTATTTTCTACGTTTAAAAGCAGTTTTCATAACATCAATTTAATGTATTTCGTGATGAAAATGAAAATAGCAAAAAGACAGTCAACTTTGTTTTTTTTTTTCTATCGAGAGTTTCTTCGCATCGTATAATATAGAATTTAGGTAGATCATATAGTCAAGAAACATAAACCAAAATATCAAATCATTATTACAGGTACTTTACGAGAAAAAGCAATTCTCAAAACGTCTTTATTATTGGCTTATCGCCTTAACACGTAACTCGTTGTAGCAGCTACGTCGTAGCATGTTAGATGATCTACTACGAGGATTCGAAGCGGATTAATAAAAAATATGTTTTTATATTGGGATCAGTATGTTTGACGTCAGAGTCTATGTTCGCTTTTTAACTTTGTCCCCAATTAACATTGCAGAATCGGACCGACAAGCATTCTAAAATGTGAATTTCCCTCGGTAAAAATATTTTCCAAAATAAATCAAAACAAAATAATATCTGCTATACCAAAACCTCGGGCTATAAAAGACGTATTCATCCCCTATTTCCATTCGCTTCATATCAAGCCGAGGGACCACCCCTAGGGCTTAGTCCGTCGTGTGTCCCGACATTATCTCTTATCCCCATTTCTGCGAACGATACCGGTACTGATTCGACTTGAAAGCACAAGTTTGGAACTGTATTCAACTGGATGGCTTCCATTTACTCGTAGACTGCACCTTCGTCAAGGCTTTGGGATAACGTTTTCAAAGAAACTAAAGTAAAGAGGTTTATTAAGGTTTGGTTTAGGTACTTAGATTTTGCAAAAAATATATATTGACACTTCTCGTGTCCCAAAGGCTGGCTTTTACTTTGGCCAGAGGCTAAGGCATTGCCACACAACGTGGCAATGCCGCCAGTCTCTTAGGCACTTACCAGCTAACAGCGTCGAGGGCGAATTTTTTGACGCTATATTTTAGTATATTTTTAACTAGCTTTTGCCCGCAACTTCGTACGCACATTTCCCGTTCCCGTGGGAATTTCGGGAAATCCTCTCTTAGTGCTCTTTTACAGTTCTCCAAGGAACGTACATGCAAAATTTTAGCTTTCTACGACCAGTAGTTTCGGCTGTGCTTTGTCTGTCAGTCACTCAATCAGTCGGAAGAATTTTATATATTAGGATTATGGTACATTTAGTTCGAAAAATGTTGATAGTATATACTACGATATAAAAATATATATTTGGATTCATGTGTGAGTATAAGCAGATATAGTAGTCAGACAGAAGCCCCGGAAACCGGTATTTCTAAAGGGCATAGTGATACCCAATACTGGGTGGCTGAGGTCATATACGTATAAAAAGGTTAGGTTTACAAGTCAGTAGGTTTACATGATAAACTTATGAAACTTACCGCTATAAAATAACTTAGGAATAATAATAAAATAAATTCAAGAATTTTGTAAACTATTTTCATGGATGGTGGATTTTCATGGTCCCGGATGGAACGAAGTTCGGAGAAGTAATTAGTGAAGGAATTGTATTTTTTTAAAGTTATAATATTTTTTTTATTATTAACAAATATAATATAATATAAACTTAATCAGTAGGCTCAATTTTAGACCCTAATACCTACCCTACCCACCCTACCTACCCTGCCTACCCTGTCTACCCTGCCTACCATGCCTACCATGCCTACCCTGCCTACCCTGCCCACCCTGCCTACCCTGCCCACCCTGCCTATCCTGCCTACCCTGCCCACCCTGCCTACCCTGCCTACCCTGCCTACCCTGCCTACCCTGCCTATCCTGCCTACCCTGCCTATCCTGCCTACCCTGCCTACCCCGCCTACCTTACAAATACAATGTAAACAGAAATAAAAAGACGAAATGAAAATAACTGGCTTGCTTTCTATGAGAGAGAGAGAGACAGACAGAGAAACACGCGCACGCCGCACGGCTTACAACTATAGCAAAAAGTGTCGTTACAACTTTTCGTGAGATTTTTTTCCGTCCAGCCCCCTTTCACGACGCGCGATAAGGAACTTCGTTCCAACATGCTTTTGTACAAAAAACACTAACGATTTCTAAAAAAAAAAACATAAACGTCCTAATTGAAAATTCATTCGTGTAATTAGATCTTAATTTTATTATGTCCCAAAATTCTTATTTTTCTGAACAAATGGTGTGCTAGTAGTTACGAAAACGACACCGTATGTAAGGAACTTAGTATCTAGATACTATTTACCTAGTATACCCGTTCACTACGAGTAGTTACCAAATATATACCAATACTACTACTTGTAGTATCTATAGACCTGTACCTATACCCAAAACAAACAGCTGTATTGAAATACGAGAACACTGCGTCTTAGCATTGGACCAAATTGGACGCAAGACGTTCATCAATGTTGTTGGACTCGGGTTGCCGACGTTCGAAATGGCTTTGCTTAATCATAGTGTGGAGAGGTATCGTGTTAGATAACATGCACTACGGTACAGGTACGTAGTATAAACCTAGTATGTCTATAGAGCTGTTTCAGTTGGTTACTTGTGCTTCAGAATGACAATTCTCTGACTAAAAAATGACTTTTTTTGAGCCCATTTCATTTTATTGAGGAAGGTTATAGGCTATATATATAACATCACGCTGTGACCAAAAGGAACGGAGCATTAATGAAAAATATGACGCAGACGATGCGCGGGTCAGCTACTTACATACAATTTTGATGTTAAGTTTTTTTATGATATTTGGAACTGGGGTAGACCTTTGTCTAGTTTGGAATTATTTCTAACTTCCACGTATTTGAATGCAGAAGCTTAGGTACCAATTTCCGTCATGGCGGCCTATATCAAGGGATATAATTATAGTGCACAATTGTTTGCACATACACACTGATGCACTCCTTTTTCCATCTCTACAACAACGAACCAAAACGAAACCTCTTTGAAATAAACATTACTAAGACATCTCTTACCTTGGAGTTGTTTTCTGGGGTAATTGTACTGATAGAGAGAGTATTTTTAAAGCCCAAAAACGCTGCCTACGAGCAATATTTGGTTTAAAGGTTACTGAAAGCTGTGTTACAATTTTTAAAAGTCATGGATTATTGACAATTCCTTGCCTTTACATTTAAGAAATTGCTCTTTTTGTTAAATGTAATCGACATCTATTTTTATCTTTATCGGAGTGTAGATACCGAGATGTAACTTTGCGAACTCAATACCAAAACTTGTTACGCACAGGTGGATATAAGACTGCTTTGTTGAGGAAAAGTGTTTTTGGTATGGCACCGGCTATTTTTAACCACATTCCTAACTCCATAAAAGTGGAACCGTTGTCAACTTCCAAAAAGAAACTAACAGAATTACTATTAAATAAATGTTATTACTCTGTATCGGATTTTCTAGCTGATAAATTTTAGTTGTGTATTTCTATGTTTGTATGATGAATGAATTGCATCAATGTTTGCATGCCAAAATGGTAGAATGTACAAGGACTCTTTAATATTATTGTCACTATCTTATTGCAAATACCTACATTCTGAGCAAATAAAATAAATATTCTATTCTATTCTACCAAACTTGCAATAATAATGCTGCAATACCTCGAATAACTAGATCGAGAAATCTTCTCAGTAAGTCTTGCACAAGTTCTGAAACCTTGCTAATACAACATTTCTCGATAACTACGAAGTTCTGAGCGATGTAGACGTGGGTTCTTGGTACCCGTCTAACTTTTAATAGGTATTTCCAGTGAACGTAATTTGACGAGCTCTTCAAGAGGATTGCTGCGTATTACGTGATTATTGAACATTTTAATGAGAAATAAGAAAGCTTTGAAAATATACCTTTATTACTTTTTTCTAGTAGGTAGAAGTCCTTTAGTTTCATTTCATAAGTACCGACCTCAAGGTTCAGTTTCGGCCAAAAAATTTAGTTTCGGCCACAGTTTCGGTCCTGGCCCAAAATTGACCGAACCATCGGCCCCGTCATAACTCGGTGCTCGTCATTGTTTTTAACGCATTTATTATTATTTTAAATTGTTACAGTTCATCTGTCTGTGTGCACAGGACCGGTCCTTATGGCGACGCTTGGGGGAGGCCTATGTCCAGCAGTGGACGTCTTTCGGCTGATATGATGATGATGATGATCTGTCTGTCAGCGGGATGTATCTCAAGAACCGTAATAGCTAGACAGTTGAAATTTTCAGTGTGTATTTCTATTGCAGCTACAACAACAAATAATAAAAATTAAATTAAAAACTTATGGCTCCCATACAAGAAACGTGTTTTTTATTTGGTTTATGGTAGGGAAACCTTCGTGTGAGAATCCGACTCACACTTGACCGGTTTTCCCAGTTACTGGGTTGAGGAAATCGGATAGGCAGTCCTGATCGAATCGGTTGCGACGGATTCAAATTACGTCGAATTATAAATTATAGTTTTTTTTTATTTGTGATGGGTTTGCTCTTGACTCTAGTCTAGGTCATAGGTCTAGTATGGTATTAAACCGTATTGTGTGCCGTATGGTGCCGTAAAATGATTAATACCATCCCATCACTTCCCGTGGGTGTCGTAAGAGGCGACTAAGAGACTCACCAGATAATGGGCAGCAGCGTTCTCTGTAAAACGCAACACCATACACTGCGATCGCCAACCCGCCTGCCAAGCGTGGCGATTAAGGCAACCCCCCCCCCTCTGGAGGAGTCTTATGTCCAACAGTGGACGTCTTTCGGTTGTTATGATGATGATGATGGTATTAAAAATAATTGTTGACACTTCAACAACAATTTTTTGACCTTGTATTGCTAAAGTTCTATTCCGTAAAGTTCACATCGGACTTCAATCACAGCGAATTCTGTTGTTTTCTAAGTATACCTAACCATCGCAAATTCAACCTCGACATCGATAGCGTTTCTAATTATGAGTGATATTTCCAGAAGAGCTTCCCCTTTGGCATTTCACCGTATGATATTGATTTCCTACAAATGTAAAACTGCTAAATAGATTTACTACATTTGGCGCATTGCAAAGGTAAATCTGATAACATTTGCAGTAGGATTTTGTTTAAAATTGGAAATTTAAATCTCTTTTTAGGGTTCCGAACAAAAAACGGGACCCTTATAGGATCACTTGGGTGTCTGTCTGTCTCTCCGTCTGTCACAGCCAGTTTTCTCCGGATCCACTGGACCGATTCTGTTGAAATTTGGTACACATATGGACTTTTGTGACCGAAACACGGAAGCATTACGTCTAAATCTACACTAATACTATAAAGAAGAAAGATTTGTTTGTTTGTTTGTTTGAATTGAATAGGCTCCGAAACTACTGGACCGATTTGAAAAATTCTTTTAGCATTGGATAGCTACATTATCAGGGAGTAACATAGGCTATTTATTATCCCCGTACTCCCACGAGAACGGGAACTACGCGGGTGAAACCGCTTGACGTCCACTAGTAAAATATAAAATTTTTAGTATGGGGGTCACTTTTGGGGGTCAAACTAAAAAAATTCAAAAAAAGTTTTTGGAACAATATCGTGTGACATATCAAATGAAATGGCTTACTGTGAGGGTTTCAATTATATTCTTTTCATCATTTTAAAATGATGATATTTAAGAAATTAAACGAAAAATTACTATTCGTTTCGGAGATAAGGAGGGATCCTTATCTCCGAAACTTCTGAGCTTAAAATTTTGAAAAAAATGGAGATAGTAGATTACAGATTACAGAAAAATCTATTAGTGTATAATGTAAAAAAAAAAACATGTTTAAAAAAATTAAATTTGTTCGAAACTCTTTGCACGCGAGTCTGACTCGCACTTGGCCAGTTTTTTCACACTAGGCTAGTTACCGTAGGTAGATTAAAAGCATTAGGTCGCAGTTAATTGCACTAGCCTAATTTTTTAAGATATTGTTTCTCCCACGCAGAGAGGCGCATGCAAGCGCGTCACGTGTTTTATTCGACCATCAGAAAGCATTTTTTTCTTGCTGCTTGCTTGGTTAGTTCGGCTTGTTACGTTTTTATTAATTGTACTCGATTTTATTTTACATAATAAGAATGTTTTTCCACTGAGCTATCTTCCAAATCCATTTCGAAAGTCCTGCAATACGACCCTTCGAATTTTAAAGTATATTTTCGAATTTTAGGAAAAATAGTTCATGTTTGAAGTGCTGTACCTAAATACCTATTAAACCAATTAAGCTGCACTGGTATTCTAACTGTAGCAAATTTTGCCTTACTTTAAAATTGTTCTGATTGACTTTTTACGTCGAATTCACCGTTTAAAAGATGTAAGCAAAGGCCTGTAAAATGACCACAAATGTTTTAGTTTTCCGAGCACCACGCATTTAGCATAGGTCTTTCGAAGTTGAAAAATTGGGTGTACACTACTGGCATCTATCCTAACAATATCCCAAAAAATCAGGACAGTGCAGTTTATTGCGACCTTATGTTTTAAATGACTGACCTAATAATGTCTCATAATTTCCTACCGCGTATCATTTTTCCCTCCGTTCTTACCGTTAGCCAGCCATCCCTGTATTAATTAATCGAATAATTTCCTCGTAAAGCTATTATACCTACCTACTATTACCAATTCTCGCTAGTTATCTTCAGCCTTACCTAGGTCACTTTGACACTAATCGGATGAAGCGTTAACATGTCTATGTATTACCTATGTGCATACAACGGGCAAGATGGCGTAATGGCTTACCGTCTCAATCGGCAACTATCTGGCTTAGGTACTGTCCAATGACTAATTCGTAGGCCAGTAATTTAACATGTCACAGCTTAGGATCAGTCATTTAGCAGCTAGTCACTTGTATAGGATTGGCCCACCGACTTTTTTATCTTATTGGATAAGCTTTTTCTTTTCTTAACGGATATCTTATTGGAAAAGAGTAATGAATCTAAATGTGGCTGGAGAGAGAGGTAGAGGAAGGGCAAAAAAAAAGATGGATGGATTGTGTGAGGAGCAATATGAAATAAAAAAGGGAGTAAGTTATAGTTTGATGGCTGATAGGGCAGAGTGGACGAATAAAAACCGGCCAAGTGCGAGTCGGACTCGCACACGAAGGGTTCCGTACCATACACCTTAATTTTTAGGGTTCCGAAAAAAAAGGAACCCTTATAGGATCACTCGGGTGTCTGTCTGTCTGTCTGTCCGTCTGTCACAGCCAGTTTTCTCCGGATCCACTAGACCGATTCTGTTGAAATTTGGTACACATATGGACTTCTATGACCCAAACACGGACGGGTTACGTAAATCATTAAATTTTTAGTATGGGGGTCACTTTTGGGGGTCAATATAGAAAATTAAAAAATAAAGTTTTTTGAACAATATCGTGTGACTTATCAAATGAAAGGGCTTACTGTGAGGGTTTTTTATATTTTTTTTTCATAATTTTAAAATAAATGGTTTTGAAGTTATTCAAGAAATTAGACGAAAAATGACCATTCCCCCCCTTATCTCCGAAACTACTGAGCCTAAAATTTTGAAAAAAATGGAGATAATAGATCTTTACCTAAAGATTACAGGAAAACCTATTAGAAGTCTGTAGTATTAAAATAAAATGTTAAAAAAATTAAATTCGTTCGGAACCCTTTGCACGCGAGTCCGACTCGCACTTGGCCAGTTTTTATTATTTGTTGTTATAGCGGCAATACAAATACACAATCTGTGAAAATTTCAATTGTCTACCTATTACGGTTCTTGAGATACAGCCCGCTGACAGACACGGACGGACGGACGGACAGACGGACAGCGGAGGCATAGTAATATTGTTCCGTTGGTTACCCTTTGGGTACGGAACCCTAAAAACGTGTTGCGCCCATCCCAAGTAACATGGGATGAGGGCAGGAAGATGATGAATAAGCCAATCACAGTAGACCTAAAAATCGCTTTAGGTCGCAAAAATTACATTGTACTGATTTTTTGGTATGTTTTTAGGGTTGTAAGGCATGATTTTTTTTTAGAAACAGTTGTAAATTACTCGTTTAAGCAATAACTTGAAAAATTACCAAACATTTCTAAGCACCCAGGTCTTTCGAAGCTGCAAACTTGGTTATTAGTAGTATCCCAACATCATCCCATAGATCCGTACAGTCCAATTTTCGCGACCTTACGCAATTTTTATGTCAACGGTGATTGGTCTGTCCAATGAAATATGTATGAACTAAGTCGTTCAAATCAAATCAAATCAAAACACGATGTTACATTGGGCTTAAATTTTAATCAAATCAAAGTGGTTAGCTGCTAATTTGACTGATCCTTTAGCAGTGAAAGGCGACATAATGGCTTTCAAAAGCTTTAAGGCTCCTCTCTCGAGAAATGCTTAAAAACAGCGTGCAGATGAAGCAACTTTTCGTCGGCATTTACTGAGAAATTACATCTGAAAAATAGGTAGTAATCTACATGATATGATACGCAATATGGTTTAGCCAGAATTTATGTATCAGTATCACATAATAAGAAAAAAAAGTCACCTCCAAATCGTTGAGATGAAACCATTTTATTCCTTCATTATTTAAAAATATTCTAAAAAAAAAACATCTACTGCTTTGCAAAACAAACGAAAATAATTTGGTTTTGTTACTATTTTAAAATAAGTGTTTGGAACCCTTTGCACGCAAGTCCGACTCGCACTTGGCCAGTTTTTATTATTTTTTGTTATAGCGGCAATACACATACACAATATGTGAAAATTTCAACTGTCTACCTATTACGGTTCTTGAGATACAGCCCGCTGACAGACAGACAGACGGACGGACGGACAGACGGACAGCGGAGGCATAGTAATAGGGTTCCGTCCTTTGGGTACGGAACCCTAAAAACGTGTTGCGCCGACCCCAAGTATCATGGGATGAGGGCAGGAAGATGATGAATAAGTCAATCACAGTAGAGCTAAAAATCGCTTTAGGTCGCAAAAATTACATTGTACTGATTTTTTGGGATATTTTTAGGGTTGTAAGGCATGATTTTTTCCAGAAACAGTTGGAAATTACTCATTTAAAAAAGCAATCACTTGAAAAATTATCAAACATTTCCAAGCACCCAGGTCTTTCAAAGTTGCAAACTTAGTTTATACTATTAGTAGTATCCCAACATCGTCCCAAAGATCCGCACAGTCCAATTTTCGCGACCTTACTCAACGTTTATGTCAACGGTGATTGGTCTGTCCAATGAAATATGTATAAACTACGTCGTCCAAATCAAATCAAATCAAAACACGATGTTACGTTGGGCTTAAATTTTGATCAAATCAAAGTGGTAAGCTGCTAAATGACTGATCCTTTTGCTGTGACAAACGACATAATGCTTTCAAAAGCTTTAAAGCCGATCATTCAAAATGTCGACGTATAGCTAATGTGGCACTCTCGCATACTTAATGGAGGTAACTCCTGAACATACCTTCACAATAGTAATTTCAAAGTGATGTACAGAAAGTTTTGGAGAAAATCTGTATTATACAGAGACCGAAAGAAAAAAGATATCTCCGAATTTACTGGACCGAATCAAAACAGAATCTGTTGAAATATGCATAACGAAAATAAATCATTTTTAGTATGAGGTCCCTTTTGTTTCGGAAATAGTGGGGACTGATCCATCCGAAACAGCTAAGACAAAAATAAACAAAATACAATTTTTAGGTCTTTATCTAAAGATTACAGGAAAACCTATAAAAAGTCTATGATTTAATGAAACATGTCACAAAAATGAGATTAGTCCGGCTCGTACTTCTTACAAACAAACAATTTTAGCTAAGTACAATATGAGTTTTGAATATCCTTCTAAATAACGTTGAATTTTCCCACCACCATAGCCTGTACTGAGGGCCTAACACGAATGTTTTGATGTATAGTAAGTAATACATGCAGTAGGTATAGTTAACGTAAGTGAATTTTTGAATATAAAAACTAAAACCTCATAGTATTTTGGTTTAATTTTATGCGACATACACAATTTATATAATACAAAAATATGAATACAATGAATAATAATATTTATTGAATATTTATTTGAATTGGATACAATTCAAAGCCAATATGGACGCTCACAATACACTGTAATACCTTGCATGTCTGATTCGACAGTTCATGTAAACGCATATTTGACAAATAAATTATATTTCTTTCTTTCTTTCTTAAGTATTATGTGCAAAAACAGTATTATAATTATAGTAAAAACAGTTGACCCGCGCAACTTCGTCTGCTCTGCTCCTATTGGTCTACGCGTGATCATATATCGCCTATAGCCTTCATCGATGAGTGGGCTATCTAACACTGAAATAATTTTTCAAATGGGACCAGTAATTCCTGAGATTAGCGCGTTCAAGCAAACAAACAAACTCTTCAGCTTTATATATCCTTACTTCCTTACTAATATTATAAATGCGAAAGTAACTGTCTATCTGTCTATCGCGCTTTCACGCCAAAATTACTGAACCGATTGAAATGAAATTTGGTACACAGATAGTTTAGAGCCTGAGAAAGGACATAGGCTACTTCTTACCCCGGGAGTATTTTCCCTAGGGACCACGCGGGCGAAGCCGCTGGCAAAAGCTAGTTAAGTATAAATAGATGTTACGTTACGTTATTATACGTCAAAATCATTCGTGCTAAGTACTCTGTTCCCTACAGAACCGACCATCCCCTCAGGACCGGAACACCCACTTAAATTATATCAATTACGGAGCTTCCGATGCACGGGTATCTTGATCAGCCACCCATCAGCCACCCACGTTGTACGAGTAAATATTGTTAGTTAGAAGCCCGCGTTTTAAAGTGATTTTGTAAGTTATACAGAATTACTAGCTGACTCGGTAGGTAAACATTGTTTTGGCATACAAAAAGAAAAGTATCCTACCACCTATTCCCATACCTGATTATATTTTAATTGTATACACACAACATTTCGGAAACAAACACCGTGACACGACATTTTTATATATTAGATTAGAAGATAGAACCTTTCGGCAGAGCTGCTATTTTTACGCAGTTAAAAATTTGAAATCCCTTTTTTAAGAATGTCTTGGCATACTTATTGGACTCATTATTGTGAACAACTTTTAGTACGAGACCAACACTGAAATCACGAAAAAATTCGACTGCCCTATACACTTACGCTTGTGCGCTTAACTCGAAAAAAAGTAGCAGCAGCAGCAGTGAGCAGCTGATTTACTTTTTGCGATTCTGGGGTTACCCCATAGTTAAAGTTGTTCATAATGATGATCATAATGACCTTTTTTTATCTACACTAATATTATAAAGAGGAAAGATTTGTTTGTTTGTTTGTTTGTTTGAATTGAATAGGCTCCGAAACTACTGGACCGATTTGAATAATTCTTTCAGCAATGGATAGCTACATTATCAGGGAGTAACATAGGCTATATTTTATCCCCGTACTCCCACGGGAACGGGAACTACGCGGGTGAAACCGCGTGACATCCACTAGTCTACACTAATATTATAAAGAGGAAAGATTTGTTTGTTTGTTTGTTTGAAATGAATAGGCTCCGAAACTACTGGACCGATTTGAAAAATTCTTTTAGCATTGGATAGCTACACTATCAGGGAGTAACATAGGCTATGTATTATCCCCGTAGTCCCACGGGAACGGGACCTACGCGGGTGAAACCGCGTGACGTCCACTAGTCGATAATAAATCATCAAATGACTCCTCCCGCTCTGGGTGAAGCAGAAGGGAGTGTCAGACTCTTATTGACTAAAACCCATCCGTGTTCCTCCTAGTGCCCTTTGCGTTCCAGGGCCGCGGTAACGCGGTTCTCTTTCTCTTTCTTTAACAAATTCCGCAGCCCCGGCAGATTATAATGACCCTAATGACCCCTTGAGGTATTGCATTCATTTTGTTACACATTGTAATTAATACGGATGTATGTTCAAACGTGATAATTATCACCTGCCTAGCTTTTTCATTTCATAAGTTTTTTTGTCTTCCAGTCTGTTCGGATACAACTGAACACCAGTATATGGACCATGGGTTTTGGAGATAGCAAGTTCCATCTGACCTCCAAAACCCAGCAGCTGTATAGATTGTGATTTATCTTAATAACATGATGCCTAAATAGTTAAAGCATCATATAACGTAAAAACTTTTTTACAAAAAAATACAACCGACTTCCAAATAAAAACATTAGAAAGTTACTATGAATTAACTTTAATTTCGGAATTCATTGTTTTTGGTTTTGTTTCTTCGTTTTTTGACACCCACTTCCGAAATTAAAGTTGTTTTATACTTTTTAGTGTTTTTATTTGGAAGTCGGTTGTATTTTTTTGTAAAAAAGATTTTTATTTTTCACCTTTTAGTGAAATTTGAGAATTGATAACCTCCTCCTTTTTGAAGTCTGTTAAAAAATCAGGTCTAAATGTTGAATAACTTCGGAGGTGGAACTAACAATGCAATTTTGGTTAATTGTAGCCCCGGCTACCCACGGCCACAATTACAATAAGACTTAATTCACCGAGGATCTTTGATAAAGTGAATATTTGGTAGAATTTGGCGAAAGCACTAAAAAATACTTGAAAAAGAATTCTAGAATAGAATAGATAGATAGAAAGAGATAACTTGAAAAATAAGATACATCTCAAACTTAGGGACGTGTCCTGAATAAAAAAAAGACATAAATAAATATTAGGCAAGTATTTTTTGCTCTATCAAAGTAATAAAAATTGACGAAGATAAAACACATTAAAGATCAGGAGTGGGAAGCTTGTGACGTCACTTATCGTTAAAAAGTTTACTGAAATCAAATTATATGTGACGTCACACAAGTTTTTTAACGCACTGAGTGGTCTTATTTTTTTGTTTATGTGAAAAAAAAATACGTGTCGGATATTTTTCGGAAATCTATCTGACGGGCTTATTAGATTTTTTTAGTCCACTACCCTATTCTATGGCTACAATGGCTGCTAAAGAATTACCCATAGATATAATAAACAAGTTTTTTTTAAGTGTTTTTTTATATTTCTTTGGAACTACCTTTAGCTAAACTTTGTGAGTAAGTGACTGAGGGCCCGTTGTTGAACGCTGGGTCACAGCCTCACAGGTTCAATGAGTTTTCTTACAAGAATTGTTGACACAGTAAACTTTGATAACTTCTTTAAAAAAACAAGCATGATGTAAGGTTCTCTTGAATAGTAAAATCTTCCAAAACACAAGTGATTTCCCGATAATTTTCTTGCAAATAATACTTTTCAAATGACCTGCTTGGAATATTTAGAAATACTCGTTCACCATAATCAAAATCAAAAGGCATTTATTCAAACTAGGCTGAAAATCAGCACTTTTTGAACGTCAAAATTTACATGAAGACAGACCCCCAAATCGCCCAGCCCGTCACCACTTCCTAGTGTTTTAGCTGGGAAGAGAACCAGTTAAGTTTAAAGAACTTGAATTTATATAACATTATTATTCAACATTTTATGATAGATATCGATAATTAAGTTAAATAAATGGAAGGCACATGTCAGCTAGCACACTTTAGTATCCCAAAAATTAAATATGAAACAATAATAAAACTAATTACATAATATAGGTAATTAAATAAGTAAACTCAAGCATACAATACTAATCAAAATGAGCCTCCAGGAATAAATGGCTTGACCGCACATGTGCAACAATGCAATTTAACCATAATCTGTGACCCAAAGTCACAAGTGATAAACTAGGACCATCGCAGTTAAATAATAACACTTAAAACATTTTAACAATAATAAACCACAAACATAAGTTCTTCAACCCTATAAACAAAGAATGAAGGACGCAAATATTATATAACTAGCTTTTGTCTGCGACTTCGTGCGGACATATCCCGTTTTTTGCATTCCGGGAAATCCTCTCTTAGTGCTCCCCTACACTCCACAAGGAACATACACGCCAAATTTCTGCTTTCTACGACAGTAGCTTCGGCTGTGTACTGTCTGCAGTCACTTAATAACGGAAGAATTTTAAATATATTATAATACTAGTGGACGTCACGCGGTTTCACCCGCGTAGTTCCCGTTCCCGTGGGAGTACGGGGATAATATATAGCCCATGTTATTCCCTGATAATGTAGCTATCCAATGCTAAAAGAATTTTTCAAATCGGTCCAGTAGTTTCGGGGCCTATTCAATTGAAACAAACAAATCTTTCCTCTTTATAATATTAGTGTAGATATATAATAAATCTTCACATAGCATCGCTAAACTTTACTCAGGAATACTATAAGTACCTGTCCAAACTCGTCTCGCAAATAGTAACTACAGTTTCGGAGGCGACACCGGCCGTACAAGTAAGGCAAGTGTACACGTTTGGCACCCGCTCAAGTTTTCGTTGTGTACCCAGCCAGTGCGTCTTGCAGCTTGCATGCACACAATGGAAACTCGGCTTTATTGTGAGATGACGGAACCTGACTTTGAAGCGGATTATCGGAAATCTCCAAGACAAGGTAGCAGGAGCAGGTACTATGTACACACTACATGGATAGCTGTACATCTGCCAGTAGTTGATACATACGGCCGTCGACAGCTCGTTTCCCGTTAGTACATAAACCTGAGTATTGATTTTTACATTTTACATAGATGCCTATGTATTTACATCCGAGCATGAACTGTCCGTAAAACGATGAGCCTCGAAACTGTTTCATTTTTCAGCTCCGTAAATGGAACTGTAAAATGAAACACACTGTATATATTTCAGTTTTTGTTCGGATGAAATCTCCTATTACGCTTGTCGGGGCTTTAAGTCGAGAATGTTACTGGAATTTGCTTTATTAAAACTATCATTGTTCCTATTTTCACGTTTTGTCCGGTCGTACACGATCTCTTTGTTGCATTCTCTTTGTTCATCTTACGAATCGTATATAGGTCATGTCAGGTGTAATTACAGATTAGGAACTGAGACGCGTGCGGGTGTTTGCTCTATCTAACTGTGGAGACAATGCACTGCAGGACATTGATTACGCACGTTAGACGTCTCTATTGTTTTGTTTACATTCGAGCCGATGTGTAGCTTAATTACGCGAAGCCGGCACCTTGAGACGAGGCACGCAGCTCCACCTGAGCGGCAGATGCGTCGCAGCTGCCGGCCGGGCCAGTCCTCTCGCCCCGCGCCCCCGCGCCCCGCGCCCCGCCTCCCGCGGTCCGCGCAATCGCGGCTAACAGTTTTATTTCCCCGAATAAAGTTTATCAAACAAAGCGTGCGTGCCCCGCGCGCCCTGCATCTGCTCGCCCAGCTGTTCCTGCTGCAGCTGACCTTGCCGTCTCGCTCTAACGCACGCTCCGCCCCATCGCGGGACAAGGATAGCAAGTCTCGCTGTAATCGCGAGGCCCTTCAAGTCCCAGTGCATAGCCCATTCGTAGTTTGTGTGTCGGAGCCGCCGGGCAAACCGATCATGCTGAACAAACGTAAGCGCGACGATACTACGGACGACGCCGGTGGTGACAACCGCGACCATCTCGCTAAGAAACCACGTGTGACTAAGCGTTCTAGCAGCGAGCCTTTGAGGACCGAGGCGGTGCCTCCTGAGAAGCGCGAGGCCCTCAGGCGACTGTTTGGGAGGATTCGTGCTGTCGACTTGGAAGAAAATCAGCCGGCGGCCTCGGAGCCGGAGCAGGAGTTGCCGCCGTTCGAGGATTTACTCACTGAAGAGGACGAGAACTCTCTGGTGGAGGACGTGCCGGCCGACATGGATCCCGAGCAGCTTGGATTCTTGGTGTGCGCCCAGGAGACTCTACGCTTCTTGAAGGGGCTGGGCATCTCGTACCAGCATCCGGTGTTCAACCATCTTCGCCTGCGCCTGCTGCAGGGGATCAGCGAGATCGGGGTTGCCTGAGTATTGCTGGGCCCCGAGCCCACCCGCAAGTAAACCGCTCCGCTGCTGACCTCTTCGTATCGGACCACTTCGTTTCGGATCACTATTCCTCGTGTGTTTCTTTAACCCTGTGACCCCCGTGACGTTTCTTATCCGGAGTTGTTTCTACCTTCTTGTTCGGGAAATGGCATAAGCCTTCAAAATAAAGACTATATACATATTGTGGCGTTTCAAAGCAACAGGTGTCCCGCTTGGGAATTCTAGTCACTATCTAGTCAAATTTTATGTTAAGAAAATTTTATTCTATGGATGTCTAACGATTGAAATAAATCGTCGTATATAAAATTGTTGTTAAATTATTTATCTCCTTTTTAATTTTGTTTGTGAAAGTTATTCATAACTCAACATTATAATGAAATTCAAGTTTACAAAAGTGAATTGGCTGAAAAAATTATAATATTTAAAGGCCAGAGAAAAATCACAGTTCAACACAAGTTTTATTTACATAACTTCCCTTTGTTATTTCCAAAGGAGAATATTCATTTTTCTTTTACTAGTCCTTTGTTTCATACCTTGGCAGAGATAAAACTATCTGAGTTCACTTTGGTCTCAGAAATTCTTTTCATGCAATACTCACTCATAATATAAAGGCAAGCATTCATTTAATGAATAGTTGCTTAGCTTCTGAATGAATAATATGAATGCTTCTCATTTTATGAAATTCACCGCCGGTGAATCACAAGCTGTATTAAAATTCCTTTTGCTTCTAATTAAAAAGGAATGCAATCCTTTCAAAACATGTCATTATTTTTACTAAAACATGAAGAAGCTCACACAGAGATAAATAATGCAAAAACTCTATAATAATAAAGACTGTAACTGACATAAAGTTGAAGTTTGCTCCTGTTATTATTAATTGGGTCACCCCTTAATATAGGGGACCTAATAATACACTTATTAATACGACGTGGGGATGTAGTAGCACCTGCTTAAACCGCCAACCATTACAAGTGACGGTTAAGTTAGCCAAAGTTTAATAAACTTTGCGCAAGTCTTTACTTCTCGAAAGTAAATTGATTAGATGTCAATCAAAAGGAGCTACGCGGTCAAAGATGGCTTATCTGAGTTGAGGCACAGAATATACTTTATTATACGCCAGAAATAGTCATGCAACTATTTTACACAAACTTAATTTTATTTGGTACTATGACATTCTTGTCACAGGTAGATATCTACGAGACAGCCTTTGGATGAACTGTTTTAACCTCAAATAAAAAGGAGGTAGGAGTACATACACCGTGTTCTTCGCGTTATCCATAAACTTTAGCAAACACTTCTTTATCTTTCTTCTACCCAGCTTTAAAAAATCAAATCCAACAAAGGAAGTAGTAGTAGTAGTAGGAAGGAGGTAGTAGTAGTAGTAGTAGGCTTCGTTCTTGTAACGAATCGTTACAAAGATTTTTGCAATTTTATTTAATTGAGCTATGCAGTATGAAAGGGTCTTAAGTAAAAATTTATCAAATGCTATTTGAATTTCATTTGTTTTTCGTTGCCAATTCGGATTAAGAGGCATGCATATCGGGTGATTTACGTCAAGGTATTTAGTTTGTAACTAAGAATTGATTTATGTGTCCATAATGAAAAATGCTTATTTCCATGTTCTGAACATCCGGTCGAAGTTTACGTATATCGTCCGGAACACGGTGTATATTTAAGTAGGAATTGAAAAGGAATTCGTAAAGTGGAAATTAAAGAGGAACAATAATAATGAAAGCGAAAGCTTCCATAATAATTACATTTCATATTTTTTTATAGATATTTTAAAAAGTGCGTTTCGGCTTGTTTATTAAATGGAACTTAAACATCACACGATTAGGAATAATCATTACGAGCATGTGCAAGATATTACTGCCCGAATATAGCCAGGTTTATGTAAATCTGGCTATATTCGGGCAGTAATATCTTGCAATTTGCAGCAATTTGAGTAGACAGATTGATAAAGATTTATAAAAATCTTTTTTGCACTTTTAAACGTCAAAGAATCAAGTTTTTTTTTTATTTGTGATGGGTTTACTCTTGACTCTAGTCTAGGTCAGAGATGACAGAGACAAAGTCTACGATGGAGCGAGCTTACCCAGAAGGAGCCTGTTCACTCTAACTTTGAAGAGATTAGGGTTGTAAGCGTTTGGAATCACAGGCGCAGGCAGACTCACAGCACTCCTTTGCTGTGCGCATTATAAAAGACGTTTGGAAACGCTTAGTGCGAATTGGTGGAATAGTAACAAGGTAGGGATGGTAAGATGCAGTGCGTCTAGATGTCCGATGGTGGAATAGGACCGGTGGGATGAGGTCGTGGAGTTCTTGGGCACACTCACCGAAGTACAATCTGTAGAAGACCGACAAGCAGGCAACCTTACGGCAACATGAAATACCTACGTGAGATTCCTACCTACTGAAAATATTTACTTACTCAGGCTACTATATCAGCCACAGATAGCAAATTAAATTGGTAATCACTTCATGAAACATGTGCCTCAAAATTATGCAATTAATTAAGAAATAACTAACACAGATACAATGAGCAATTAAACTCGTAGTAAATGACTTTCTTTGTACCCAATATCCTGACAAACTGAAAGTCAGTATAATATCTACTTCAATGAATCTTGGTAGCCTTCGCAAACTATGTTAGGTTCGGTTTCCAATCATCCCGGATGCAGCTGAATGAATACCAGTATTTTACATGGAACTATACTGCCTATCTGGCCTCTACAACACAATAACCTCGTCAGCCTCATACCTACTTGATATCTATATCTATACTTCTATACTGATATTATCTATACTAATATTCATCATCATCATCATCATATCAACCGAAAGACGTCCACTGCTGGACTTAGGCCTCCCCCAAGCAAGGGGGGGGTTTGCCATAATCGCCACGCTTGGCAGGCGGGTTGGCGATCGCAGTGTATGGTGTTGAGTTTTACAGAGAATGCTGCTGCCCATTCTCTGGCGAGTCCCTTAGTCGCCTCTTACGATACCCACGAGAAGTGATGGGATGATATTATTCTTTTACGGCACCACACGGCACCGGCCGACACCATACGGCTGATACTAGTATAAAGAGGTAAAGTTTGTGAGTTTGTGAGTTTGTGATGTTGAGGTAAAGTTTGTGGGGCAAAATCTCTGGATCTAGAGAACCGATTTTGAAAATTCTTTCACCAATGGAAAGTCACGTTATTTGTGAGTGTCATAGGCCCCCAACCCCGAAAAACCCGAAAAATACCGCCCAGCAAAGTGAACACAGGTCAGCTAGTACATAATAAGAATAGAAGTAAGTATTAAATCTATACTACTCGTAATATATAAAGCTGAAGAGTTTGTTTGTTTGTTTGATTGAACGCGCTAATCTCAGGAACTACTGGTCCGTTTTGAAAAATTCTTTCAGGGTTAGATAGCCCATTTATCGAGGAAGGCTATATATCATCACGCTAAGACCAATAGGAGCGGAGCAGTAATGAAAATTGTGACGCAGACGAAGTTGCGCGGGTCAGCTAGAATAACTATATTAATAGGGTCCCGTTCCCCTTCCCCTTTGGGTACGAAACCCAAAAATGACTGCAAGTCCTAATTCCAGTTTCAACTAAAATGCAATTCAACTAAAATTTTAAGCCAAATAATCCTCAAAGCCCAGACAATAAGTAGAGAAAATAACATACACGAGAGAGGTAACTAAATCCAGACAGAACGCTTGGACGGCCGAATAAGCTCCAAATTAGCCTGAGTATTGAGCTAGACAACATTGGGAGCTGAATTTAATCTGTTGAATGGAAACAATGGAGATGGGAAAGATTATGTTACAATTTGGTCGGTTATTACTCATGGTTTTGAAGTGGAATTAGCAGGAGTTACTGTAAAAGTACTGTGAGGTAGGTTATAGGTTTTTTTTTTCTATTGATAGGCGATGATGTGGTCGAAGATGGAGCACGCTTGCCTAGAAGTAACCTACTCACTCTTAATTTAAAGACTCCCAGGTTGTAGCTATCAGGAAACACAGACTCCGGCAGGGAATTCCACTCCTTAGCTGTAAGCACTATGAATGTGTTCCCAAAACGTTTTGTGCGTGTGGGTGGGATGTTCATCATGTACCGGTGGCGCATCGCCGTTCGTCTTGTGATCCCATGATGAAACGGGCTTGGCGGAATTAAATTATGCAATTCAGTCGCACATTCCCCAAAATGCAATCGGTAGAAAACCAAACGTGGATTCGAATTCTTAATAATAGGCGTATTAGCAACACGAACGTAAAAAAAGTCTCTATACGAATTTGTATGAGACCGTTCGTCATCACCTGCCTAGCTTTTTTCCAAGTATATTGGGGACAGCTTCCAGGTTACCAAATGTGACTATTACCCTAGGCCGATAAAATTTTAGTTTTTCCTGAATTATCCTAATTGTTAAGGTCGGTCCCACCCTGTGTTCCAGTCAAACCGGATTTAGCTGAAAACCAGTATTTTACGTGGAGCGGCTAATAGAGAATTGGAAGTCTATATGAGACCATTCAGCCGTGGAAAAAACTAGTACTACAATATTTCAGGTACGCAAAGCAGACTTACGTATTGAAAAGGCGTTGGCCTTTTTTGCTGATATTGTGCATATTTTCTTAACCTATTTAATGCACTATTTTTTTTTCTTAGGGTACCGTACCCGAAGGTAACCAACGGTTATTTTACTAAGCCTCCGCTGTTCGTCCGTCCGTACTTCAGTCTGTCAGCGGGCTGTGCCGCTGTAACAACAAAATAATAAATTAAATTAAAAATTAAAGGGGGCTCCCAGAGAAGACACGTGTATTTATCGGTTTCTGTTACGGAACTGTACGGAACCCTTTGTGTGAGAATCCGACTCTCACTTGACTGGTTTTGTATGTTAAGCGTCGTGCTAAAAAATATAAATAAACATTTTTTCTTTCTTTTATACTCTTTTATTAACAAATTCATAAAGTACACGCTATCCCGAATATTAGTCAGTATAAAGCCAGTACCATAAGTACTTAATTCCGAGTAAATTTTCCGATAGGGCGAGCGAAAATCTGGCTAGTTACCTAGCAACTTGAAGATTAAACTCGGTACTGTAATGGTAAAGAGAACATTGAATCATGCCTTTTACGTCATATCAAAGAGTCGGCTTAAATTGACGGCTACACTGTTCCACAGAAGATGAAAAGACAGATTAGAGTAACATACCGTTTTTTCGATAGCTTGCCTTTGTTCCTTTTAGGGATTGCACCACTAGTCTTTTTTGAGATTTAGTAACCGCAGCGTTTCGGTCCTGTTTTTAGGTTAGGTCATGATCGCTTTGCGAATTTAGGTAGATTTGAGTAGCAGTTTCGATAGTTAAGCTGTTCCTTTTACCAGATTACAAGTGGCGGTTACAAATATGTTTTTATATTAAAAAGAGGCTCCATCCGGCTCGAAGGACCATTTATTTGCTTGTTTGCGCAGCTACTCTTGTGAGAAGGGCGACTGGTAACTGAAACATGGCAACAAGGTGACATAGTGTGCAGTAAGCAATAAGACTTGCAGCCGACGCGATGGTGTTGAGGACAGAGATTAACTAATGTTCATAATCATTGCCACAAGTTAGTCCTCTGTCATTGCTCGCAGAACAGATGGTCGATGGGACTGAAAAGTTCTTTAGTAGCGACCGCGTACTGGAAGACGCAGCGTTGGAAGGCTCCACAAATGGACGGATGACCTGGTTAGGGTCGCAGGTAGTCTATGAATGCGAGACGTACTGGACCGGTTGTTGTGGTGATACTTGGTGGAGGTCAATGTCCAGCATTAAACGTTTTTCGGCTGTTGGTGAGTGTTATGAGGTCTCTGTCCATAAAAGATTATTTACGTTAACACGTACTTACATTTCAAATAAAAGCCAACCAATCTCTGATATCTTGTTTGTTGTTATTTTGTTATGTTTACAAAGCAGTCAAGCTTTTATTTCCAGTCCACTGAACATCAGAGATGTTTTGTGAAATTAATCCGTATTGTCTTCAAGCTTAATTATAGCTCTCAGATTTCTCACTGTTTTTGATTCCGACTGGTTCTTAATGAAGGCATTCTTTACTAACTTAAGCTGTTCCGAGTTCCGAGCCACTCAGTCCCCGATTTAGAACTATTCCGTGGACAATAACTACCTAAAATTAATTGGCAATAATATTTTCTTGTTTCCACTTAAAACAGAATCTAGCAATTTCTAAAGGAACAAACACGAAGGTTGGGTAACTCTATCTATCATATTTACGTAGGACGATGGTATGAAAATAAGGACTCAAACTCACTAACGATTTGCGGTAGTCAGATTCAGACCAGCCGATGGACTCTGTAATAAACTTACAGTAAAACCTAGCGTGAAGTCAGCTGTCATTTCAATTGATGCTAGGGATTGACAACTCTGGGGCTGTGGACTTTATTCGGAAGAGTCACCGCGGCCCTGGAACGCAAAGGGCACTAGGAGGAACACGGATCGGTTTTAGTCAGTAAGAGTCTGACACTCCCTCCTGTTTCACCCAGAGCGGGAGGAGTCATTTGATGATTTCCCATCCTTAAAAAAAACTACCTATTTCATATAAGATGTCACTGTGAGATTTTTACGGAATTGCATTATAGATTAAAGGTACTTGGTTGTCGTTGTGAGTGCATAAATTTTTTTCGCGACGGCAACGAATAAGACCATACGGGTCTTTACGAAGCTTAATGGAGACCGCTGACTGGAGCAGAGCTAACATCCTTTAGTAAAAAATAATTATAAAAAGGCTGGCAATGTTTGTATCTTCTGATAAAAGACCAGCGAGGAGGTCATGGGTCTCATAATGAAATTCTAGAGTCTAGGCTACTCGGAATTCTACAGTTCGACTTCAGATTTCGTCATTTGGAACTCAATTAGCCGTATGCTAAGCATGGAACGCTTTTATGGCTCTGCTTGATCAACCACATTTCAGTACCGTAAGCCAAGGTGGACAAAATACACTGCATTTAGAGGCAGGACTTCAGTCATTGTGGTATTTTTGCTGATTATATTCTAGAAACTACAAATAAATCTATAGTCGCATTGCGAATAAAAATGGGTTTGAAAATCACAAGTATGACAAGACCTTATGCCGTCTAACAAACAACAAAGAAGCGTCGATTCTAAATAAACAGTCGTAAGGACTTTTCCGATACTTGACAGTTGCCTAACAACGCGCCTACGTCTTGCTCCCTTTGAAAGTATGAAAACATCGTGAGTTGTTTGTTTTGAATAGATTTTTTTGTGTGGGAGTAATAATGATAGGTGATGTATAAAGTCAAACAAGACCTATCGCGTTCTTAGATAAATACATAGCAGCATAACTCCAAAAAATAATCCAAACTCGAGTTATTACTATTATACGGATCTGCGCTGAAAATTACATAAACCCCATGGAAACCCATTTTTAAATATCTATACTAATATATAAAGCTGAAGAGTTTGTTTGTTTGCTTGAACGCGCTAATCTCAGGAACTACTGGTCCGATTTAAAAAATTCTTTCAGTGTTAGATAGCCCATTTATCTAGGAAGGCTATAGGCTATATATCATCACGCTAAGTCCAATAGGAGCGGAGCAGTTATGAAAATGGTGACGCAGACGAAGTTGCGCGGGTCAGCTAGTACTAATATTATAAAGCTGAAGAGTTTGTTTGTTTGTTTGCTTGCTTGCTTGAACGCGCTAATCTCAGGAACTACTGATCCGATTTGAATTCTTTCAGTGTTAGATAGCCTATTTATCGAGGAAGGCTATAGGCTATGTGTCATCACGCTAAGACCAATAGGAGCAGAGCAGTAATGAAATTTGTGACGCAGACGAAGTTGCGCGGGTCAGCTAGTCTATTAATAAAATGTAGATGGCATATAAGAATACTTATATATAGTTACTAGTTGACCCGCGCAACTTCGTCTGCGTCAGAATTTTCATTAGCCTATAGCCTTCCTCGATAAATGGGCTATCTAACACTGAAATATTTTTTCAAATCGGACCAGTAGTTTCTGAGATTAGCGCGTTCAAGCAAACAAACAAACTCTTCAGCTTTAATATTAGTATAGAATAGATACAAGGCGCCTAGAGGTACTTTATGTCGGATGCATTAAGTGGACCGCCTTTGTAAGACGACTTAAATGGCACCGCATATATAAATAGAATAAAAAAAATATTTTTTTCGTCTATTCCTGAAATAATAAATATTTGAGTAGTGCTGCTTTCATCTAGGTGTGACCTATTAAGTTTGAGGGATTTAATTTTTGTGGTGGTTCTTTAAGATGTTTGTAGCCAGTTTTTGTGCTTCCATAATCAAGCAAATTGAGAACAGGTAAAAGATGAAAGTATGACACTTGCCATAGTTTCTCAATGCATATTAAACGGTAGATTTTGTAGTGGATACGCTTTTTATAAGGATGGGAAATCATCAAATTACATCTTCCGCTCTAGGCGAAGCGGAAGGAAGTGACGGACTTGCTGACTAAAACCCATTTGTGTTGACTTCCTTCTAATGCCCTTTGCGTTCCAGGGCTGCGGTGACTCTTTCCAACAAATTCCGCAACCCTGGCAGGAACTTTGCAACCCTGGCAGGTAGTGAACGTGATGGGTAATATTATTTTCATTTTTGTTTATTTCCAAATTACTTAATCTATAGTTACACTTGATTTTTGCCGTACAACGTAAACCTCACAGGGTTTGCATGTGTACTGGCGAGCCGTCTTTTCAATCAATCAATCAATCAATCAATATCTTTAGTGTGGATCATAGGTAGGTACATAATACAGGTCTTAAAGTTTTAAATGTAATAATAGGTACACGATAACACTTATACAGTATAAAATTTTGTAAAGAAACGTTTTGATTTGTACTTATAACCTTTCGAACACGTTTTATATAACGTTTGTAAATCTTCTGGAAGTTTATTAAGAACGTAAGGCATTAAATATTCTGTAATAAAAATATGCACAAATAAAAAATTCCGTACCTACAAATATTTACCTACTATTTTGATTTTCCTCTTTACAAACTACTTTTTTCAGCACGTGATGGTCGGAAATTACTCCTAGAAAACATACTCCCGGGATAAGAAGTGCTACTTCTTAATCCAGAACACGTTCTACCCGCGTAGCAGGTTTCATTCAAATTCGTTCAGCCGTAAAGATGTGAAGAGGTAACATACAAAAAGACTGACAGACAGACAGAGATACCGATGCATTTATAATATTAGTAGGTATGTATGAAATACATTTATTATTAAAGTACCTATTGCTTATTCACTCATCATCTGCCTAGCCTTTTCCCAACTACATTGGGGTCGGCTTCCAGTCAAGCCGGATTTAGCTGAATACCAGTATTTTACATGGAGCGGCTGCCTACCAGACCTCCACAACCCATTAACTGGGTAACACGGTACTTCATGGCAAGACTGGAGTCAGATTTACTGGCTTCTGACTATCCGTAACGAGCGCCAAAGATCTACAAATGACAGCCGGGACCTACGGCTTAACGTGCTTTCCGAAGCACGGAGGAAACTCGGTATGTTAAGATGGTCACCCATCCACAGACCAACCTTGGCAAGCGTTGCTTAACCTTGAAGATCGACCCGTGCGGCTGTTATTATCTAGCCACGAGCTCCTATTGCTTATTCACTAATCCTAATATATACAATTCTTCCGCTAATGATGAATGTCTGAGTTATGATTACTGATAGCAGAAAGCTGAATTTTGGCATGAAGGTTCCTTGGGGAGTGTAGGGATGGGAGCACTAAGAGAGGATATCCTGAAATTTCTACAGAAACGGGAAAAAAACGGCATATGCACGTACGAAATCGCGGGCAAAAGCTAATATCATATAAAGTAGGAGAAAATAATGTAACATAATATTGATGGCTATTGAAAAAAGCTTGAAGGAGCTCAATATCTAAAAATAAATACCTATCGGGATTTTTCCATTGCTTCCTCTCGATATCACGGACTTTTCCATTACATTCTACTTTGTTCGCTTATAGACGTTATTGGAATGTTTTTCTTTGTTCTCAATTCGAAGTACCTATGGTTTTAAAAGTAATATTTTTTTTTTTAAGTTGGGCATAATTTTGCACTGATACTACCTATTATGGATGAATACAGGAAAATAATTTAATTTTATGCCTAAAAACCATTTCAAAATCAATCAAACAAACTACCTTAGGCTCGTGTGATTTACCATGAAAATTATCTGATTTTATCATTTTTAAACCAACCAAGGTTACCGACAGACCTCGAAGGATCGCCAAACTGATGTGGCAGTGGGCAGAATATTGCTTGCTGAACACATGGTCGATGGGGCCGAAAAGTTCTGGAGTGGCGACCGCGTACCGGAAGACGCAGCGTTGGAAGACCTCTCATAAGGTAAACCTAGTGAGGGTCGCGAGTAGCCGATGGATGTGAGACGCACAGGACCGGTTGTTGTGGCGACACTTGGGGAAGGCCTATGTCCAGCAGTTGACGTCTTTCGGCTGATATGATAATGATGATGTTTTTTTTTATGAATAATAAACTTTTTTATGTTGTACACAAGGTCAAAACTCGAACTTAAAGCATTTATTTTATTAAAAGTACATCATTTACAGACGCTTTTGAATTTCCAAGTAGTCGATCAGTCAGAGGCTGAATCTGAATGCTGCTCATTCCACATCTTCAAACAATAAGATATACCACGGCCATTTTAAAAATACAAATATCCAGATTATCTTACATTATTCCTGTTGCTCATATCTATTACACTTGTGTGACTATTTTCTGTTAAACTTGCTGAATAAATATAAATGTTTTTTTTTGTTTCTAAAATTAAATTCACTTCATAGTTCCCGCAAGCTGCGGGGTTGCAATCCCTACTACTTATCACAAAATCCATAAAAAAAGATAAAGTAATGGAATAATGCCTGAACTGTAACAACAAAAGATATTATTATTATGATATACCAATAAATGTCATCACAAAGAAACAATTCAACCGTCGGTACACATTCTACCGACAACGGCCAGTAATGGGCCTGACAGGAACTCAGCCCTCACCCGTAAAAAACAAACTGGGAGGGAAATCGAAACGAACAGATTTCTGAGAATTTCAAAAGTAAATGGGTTACCGAGGCAGACTGTAATGGACAGTACATAAAGCTCGGAAAGTATAACTATCGTATACTGGCTGTATTTTTTTACAAGTGTGCGTGGACGGGCGAATATAGAATTATTTGAATCCTTACCTTAGGTTTTTCAGGTGGATTAAAATTAGATTCTAGGCAGGTATTTGGGGTCTTTGAGTTCATCAAAAAATTAATATCTGTGTGCTTCACTTTGTAGACTGGCAGTAATTTCAAATCCGTAATGTTGTAGGTATTTATTATATAGTGTTGTGTTATATTTATTATATTAGTACAAAAGTATTGTAAGGTACATTTATATTGTTTACGGTACAATGGGGTTAACGTAACCGTGTGGATCAAAACTCATAATAAAGATTGAAAAAATAAAAAAATAAATTTGTCATTACTGTTTTAATAATAATAACACGGCTCGTTTTGTTATGAGGTTCCTCTCTCTGGAGCCCTGACCGGTAGCTTGGACCCTGTTCCCGATACCAGTGGGCTACTATTTTTTGAAATATTTAAAAATATAATTTATAGGATTTTAAGTGAATGAAGGAGATAATAATAATACATTTATTTCAGATAACACGGATCCATTGGGTTGGTAACAATAGTCTTAAGCCGATGTTAGTACTTAATTAATAATTTCGCCAATGTACAGGTGACAAGCGACCGCACCAACGCGCTATCATGCCTATCGGCTATAGCACGTAGAATACTGCTGGGGCTGCCCCGGAGTCTGTTTATCAGCGAGGCTGCTCTCTTACACTGCATTGTAGCCGTCGCCGTCGGTACGCGCTTCAGCGTTTTGAATTTGATTTATTAATAGATACATTAATGGGTATGTGTGTGTATTTTTTTCTTTCAAAATTGACTGTTCCGATTTATTGCAAGGAAAATTGATTATAATTCTTGGTGTTAGTTTTTTTTTATTATCATGCTCGACGCATATTTTTTTTTTTTGTAATTGTTGAGAGTTATTGTTACAATAAATGAATACATGTATAAAAATCGAATACCGTTTCAGTTTTTATCCAAATCAGTGCCACGATATTTTATTATCACTACAGGACATTTGAAAAGTTCATCCCGTTATACGTAAGTAGGTACGAATCCTTGTGACAGTACCTGTAATTGTACGGGATAGTTGGGCGAATGGGCGCGGTTTATTCAAAGTCGTTCAGACGCTGAGAGCTACGCTCCGAGTTTCTTTGAGTGAACCTTCTCAAGCTAGAATATTCTGAAGGTTTCTTCGAATTGCCGCCTCAGCTAACTGTCAAGGACCAATGCTTGATAGAGCTAGCAACTAGAAAATACACTCGTTCGACAAATTGGAATTAAATTCTGGAGCTGGTAGAAAATTCACTAGAAACCTCACTCAGAAGTGAATGAAATTGGATGTGAATATAAAGTGTAGTGTTGTTTAGACGTTCAACTTTCTTAGTCACATTGATATAGTGGTACTGAAATGTAATATGAAAGTATACATAACACTGGAAAATTGAAAATATCGTAAGATTGTAAAATATCGCGTGAAATTGTAATTTTTTTTTTACCGCCATCACGGTAATATTAGAAACTATTGAATATGAATGGGATTTATAGTATTTAAACGATTTTTTCATAAAATATCGAGAAATCATAATCTAATAAAGATTTATTACAATCTAACGGAATATGCAATTTGCCGGTGACATATACCTACAACGTGTAGGTAATAGAATAAACGCGATACCTGAAAATGGGTCATTTTACTCATCATCATGAACAACTTTTACTATGACCGCAACCCCGACATCTCGAAAAAAAAAATCGGCTGCCTCATACGTTTATCAAAACATTAGTTGAGCCGCGCAAGTTCGTCTGCTCCGCTCCTATTGGTCTTAGCGTGATAATATGTGAGCCTATAGCCTTCCTCAATAAATGGGGTATCTAACATAGAAATAATTTTTCAAATCGGACCGGTAGTTCCTGAGATTAGCGCGTTCAAGCAAACAAACCAACTCTTCAGCCTTATATATTAGTAACTAGTTGACCCGCGCAACTTCGTCTGTGTCACAATTGTCATTACTGCTCCGCTCCTATTGGTCTTAGCGTGATGATAGCCTTCCTCGATAAATGGGCTATCTAACACTGAAAGAATTTTTCAAATCGGACCTGCAGTTCCTGAGATTAGCGCGTTCAAGCAAACAAACAAATAAACAAACTCTTCAGCTTTATATATTAGTATAGATTAGTGATAGATAATTCAATACGATGAACTGAATAAAATATTTTTTTTTATTCAGTGTTGGTCCCGTAGTAAAAGTTTTCCATAATAATGAGTACAATGACCCTCTTCAGGTATTGCGTATATTCTGTTAGAAGTTGTATAAATAACTAGCTATTGCCCGCGACTTCGTACGCGCTTATCCCGTTTTTTCCCGTTCCCGTAGGAATTTTGGAAAATCCTCTCTTAGTGCTCCCCTACGGAGTGTAGAGAAGCTACATGCTAAATTTAAGCTTTCTACAACCAGTAGTTTCGGTTGTGCGTTGTCTGTCAGTCACTCAGTAATGGAAGAATTTCTAACATTAGGTTTTCTACCTGAAGTACTGAGAAGAATTTCTTGGTTAATTTTTCCCAAAAAGTTAAAAACAAGGATGAACTGTAAAAAAAATCGTGCTATTAGACCCAGCAGGTTAAGCCATGCCTATGTATACAATTTTAAACTTTCATTAATAAGTAGATACTTATCACTTTGATGTCCAGTTTTTTAATCTGTGTTGTGTGTATTTTTAGGGTTCCGAAAAAGAAGGAACCCTTATAGGACCACTCGGGTGTCTGTCTGTCTGTCTGTCCGTCTGTCACAGCCGGTTTTCTCCGGATCCACTAGACCGATTCTGTTGAAATTTGGTACACATACGGACTTCTATGACCCAAACACGGACGCGTTACGTAAATTACTAAATTTTTAATACGGGGGTCACTTTTGGGGGTCAACTAGAAAATTAAAAAAAAAAGTTTTTTGAACAATATCGTATGACATATCAAATGAAAGGGCTTATTGTGAGGATTTTAATTACATTTTTTTCATAATTTTAAAATAAATGGTTTTGAAGTTATTCAAGAAATTAGACGAAAAGTGATGATTCCCCCCCCCCTTATCTCCGAAACTACTGAGCCTAAAATTTTGAAAAAAATGGAGATAATAGATCTTTACCTAAAGATTACAGGAAAACATATTAGAAAATAACATGTTAAAAAAATTAAATTCGTTCGGAACCCTTTGCACGCGAGTCCGACTCGCACTTGGCCAGTTTTTTGTAATCTGTTTTCGGTCTATATTCTGCTGGGACATAGTTCAAACGATGTGCTGTTTTCTCCGACCAATCTTCCGGAAAAGCTAATGTGCCGCTTATCTATTAGTTACTGGTAATATAGATACCTACAGTTATTTGTGAGGAGTACATAAACTATTCAGACTCATAGCAGCTTCCTCCCTTGAAATAAGTTTTGCTGATAAAATACTGAAATTGTCTGTTTTTCCGCCAGTCTCCGCTACGGAAATGCGGATGTCAATCTACTCAACTTTTTCACGTCGCTTCAATACTCATCGCGAGATAAAATATCATCTATATTTATAAACTGTGACCGGACGTGAAAATCAATGATGGAAACAGGATCCAAACTAGCAAAAACTCAATCACTGTAAGTTTATATCCACGCTTTTAAAATTCGAAAATAAATATTCCAGTCCGTATTTTGCGATGAAAAAAAATGTTGGAAGCCTTTTGACGTGATAACGTTTTATAAATCGATGAACGCCGGCTCCATGCACGAAAAAGTGTCACGTTCCGAGAGCGAGAGCGCGGAACAAGCAATAGAGAGGCATGATCGGCCTAAGCGTTCGCCTTGTTGGTTAAGAATTCAATTGTTTTCTTATAACGTTATCACGTAAAATTATTTTTTTGTTAAAACTTATTACCTAGATTAGTAGTACCTACCTACTTTTAAAAATATATTTACAAGCGGGATAAAAAGGGAAGGGGAAGAACTCATTAGGCATCGAGAAATTCGTCCATTCCGTTGGTTGTCAACAGGAAACATGCCCAAACCCTGGCAGCATTTCCTCATTGAGTGCAGGGGGGCTACTCTCTAACGAAATCCGTAGTTTCGGGCTTAGTTGCGGGCGAGCATTTTCTACTTCGTATCACCTAACCACTGAGAACTAATGATAACACGATTTGACAGTTACTGTGAAATCGTGCTGTCATTCATTCTCAGTTCGGTTCGGGACTAATCGTAAGTCTGTAGGTGATACGGAGTAGAATACGCCCGCCAGCAATTAAGCCCGAAACTACGGATTTCGTTAGAGAGTGGCCCCCAGATTCTTTAGCCGAAAAAAAAATCAGGCTTCAGGTCATGTTAAGAGTCAACTTGCTGAAATTACGAAAATACCGTCTTAAATTGCATAATTTTGAGAGATTGCACGGCATTGACTAGTGTTGCATTTATTCGAAACTTTCACGTTAAGAATTCTTGACATTGACGCTTCTGCGCTGACACCCATAGTTCCTGCATACTCCGTTTAAGGCTGCTCTCTCGAGAAATGCTTAAAAACAGCGTGCAGATGAAGCATCTTTTCGTCGGCAATTAAATACTGAGAAATTACATCTGAAAAAAGTAGGTAGTAATCTACATGATCCACATTCTGGCTAAATCAAATTACGGACCATAGTCCGTAATTTGATTTAGCCAGAATGTGTGTATCGGTACCACATAATAAGAAAAAAAATCATCAAATCAACTCCAAATCGTTGAGATGAAACCATTTTACTCCTTCATTTTTTACAAAAGTCTAAATAAAAAATATCTACTGCTTTGCAA
This sequence comes from Lacanobia wlatinum, assembly GCA_947578705.1. Classification (NCBI taxonomy): domain Eukaryota; kingdom Metazoa; phylum Arthropoda; class Insecta; order Lepidoptera; family Noctuidae; genus Lacanobia; species Lacanobia wlatinum. The sequence goes on from OX388044.1 coordinate 17,795,355, forward strand.
TACAAACGAAAATTTTTAAAATATGTGTTATTTTATTATAATAAATTAAAAATGCGGGTAGCGGAGTGGCGCGTAAAAGAGTAGTTAGCTCCGTTAATATGCACAAGGTCATTGACATGTATACAAACCTTAACGTGCACGAAGCAAACTGTGCTATCTAGCGTTACAATTTCGAAACATATAAGTAAAATATACTTGACATTGACACCTTAATTTCCTTCATAATAATTAATTTCGGAATTCGGTGTTTTTGGTTTTGTTTCGTTGTTTTTTAACACCGACTTCCGAAATTAAGGTTATTTTATTCTTTGTAGAGTTTTGTTTGGAAGTCGGTTATATTTTTTTGTAAATAGTTTTTTATTTTTCACTTTTAAGTGGTGATACTTGGACGACGTCTTCGTCAACGCAGAAATTGAAATATACGAAGAGGCTCATAAAATAAAAAGTACTGAACGAAACTGAATCAAATTTTTATGGGACCAAATGGCAAGTATACCGCATCGAACTAAAAAAGAATCACAGAAATCAGATCAGAAACGTCTGACTAATCGGTGTTCATACATAAAAAAAAAATCCCGCCGAATTGAGAACCTCCTCCTTTTTTTGAAGTCTGTTAAAAATATACTTGACATTGACACTTCTGTGCTGCCACCTATAGTTTCTGCACGTTCTCTATACTGATCTTTTTTCTATCTAATCGCTGCTTCCTATGTGAACCCGTTTCAATTTATCAAGGCTTCTTTCCATCAGTTGCTATCAGAGGGCCAATTTCTACTAGTTTTCAAGCAATATGTTAAAAAAAAAATATGTTTTTTTTTTTGTAGAATTGGCTCTCAGCTACCTATTTATATTCTGATCACTGAAATAAAATAAACACGCTAACAGACAACAGCCGGTCGATTCTGTAGACATGTCGAAGTGAAGGCTTAAAATCAAAATGGAATGACAGCTCACTTCGTGATCACTTCACCCAAGCCTTCACTTCGACATGTTCACAGAATCGCATTGCAGTAGATGAATCTACCAACAAATATTGTGTTTGATATCCATTCAAATTCAAAACAAAAACAAAATAAAACCCACAGCCGTCAAATCAATATGTAAACAAAACTAAAGCGATGGGTACACTCGCAAACAGTCGAAATAAAGCTCAGTTACAAAAACGAACATATTAAAAGCAAACGAAAACATTCAACTGACCTTTTAAATTGATTCTGAACATAGCTTATCTCAGTGTGAGTATTTAGTGAAGCCTCAGCCGTATTCCCAGAACCCGGGGGAATTTTCCAATAGCGCCTGGGAGAGGGTTGGTCGCCTAGCAACGAAAATTGAGCTTCTCTACTCCCCGGCCAATACCGATAATTATATTTCTAGTTTTATATACCTGCCGGGAGCAGTGGAGGGTTTGTTTCAGACAATTAGTTCAACAGGGTTTGTAGCCCGGTATTCAGTTTATTGACGAACGAGGATTTGATTTGGCTGGGATTGTAATACTCGTAAAGCGGATTGGAGAAATACGGTATTATTTGGATTGAAGAGAAATATTTCGAGTGTTTACAATTTTACATTTTTGTGTTGTTAACAAGCTGGGTATAACATATATGGAAATTGAATTTATAAACATAAAACCGATATATTTTTGCGTTTAAGAGTGTGACAAATGCTCTTGAAATCCTTAATATTATTTTATAACTAGCTTCTACCCGCAAGTTCGTCTGCAAGGATTTCAGAATTGGTTCCAGAGAGGAATGTAACGTGCGTAATAATAAGCAGGGTTTTAATTAATAAAGTACAATAAAACATGTGTCGTCTCAGCATATTTTAAAGTGATGTGGATGTTACCGGTAATCTGTATAATTCAGGTATTCTATACAATACCTAGGTAATGTGTAGAAAACCTGGGGAGTCTAACAATGTTTGAAATACTAGCTTCTGCCAGTGGCTTTGCCTGCGTGATCCCTAAGGAACATACTCCCGGGATATATATAGCCTATGTGTCATGTGTTATTCCAGACTATAATCTACCTTTGTGCCAAATTTCGTGAAGATCCTTTCAGGCTTTCTGACGTGAAAGAATAACAAACATCTATCCATCAAAACTTTCGCATCTATAATATTAGTTAGAAGTTAGTTTAGATTAGATTATAATATTATGAATTAATTATTATTATGAAAAAATATTGTCGATTATATACTTTACCTAGGTAATGTATTCTAGCTTAGGTTTGAGGTGGGCATTTTATGAAATGGATTATTCTGCGATATGTTTACGACAGAGTCGTTACTGCCTGCCCCCGCACGTCTCCCCTTTCCCTGCTATCATCTTTTACACACACTGCAGGCTGCGCATTCGGTATTGTGTGAAATACCTAGGTAAAGTATAAAATGTATAAAATAAGGTAATGTACAAAACATTACCTTAAGGCTGCCTGTCCATAGACGCGGAGCGGAGAAAAGGAGAAATATTAGCCAATGGTTATTGGCTGATGCTTTAGGTATTATATACATTCTTCTTCTTATCGTGTGGGCAGTAAGGTCTAACGACCCCACACACCCTAGTGTCAGAGTTTCTAAGCCGCCTCAAGGGCCTCTGACATGGTTGATTTGACGACCGCCAGTTGGCGGCCGGGACCACCGGCTTATACGTGCCTTTCGAAGCACGGAACCATCTTTTTATCTGTATATACATTGCCTAGGTATTCCTTAGAATACCGGGTTATACAGATTACCGGTAAAATGTAATAATGTTATGTTAATCAAAATGGCACACTTCGCCGATTAAAGCTAGTTCTATAACCATCAAAGAACAAAAAGACAGTTGTGATTTGTATTTACTTTACTTTAATTGTAAGCATAAATGAAATACTGCCAAGTAAGAGTCGGATTCGCACACGAAGTGTTCCGTACCATAAACCGAAGAAATCATGTTTCTTGTAAGGGTTTGTTTACAAGGTCTTTACATAGGCAGAAGTAACACACACACTGTGAATATTTAAAGTATCCACTTTTTGTTATCATAAAGCTCTGCTACCGCGCTGGTTACCTTGGCACAAAACTCTTAAGGCCAGGTATTCCCAATTTTACCAATACCATTTTTTTTTCAAAATTTTAGGCTCAGTAGTTAAGGGGAGATAAGGGAATGGGAACGGTAATTTTTGGTCTAATTTCTTAAATAACTTCAAATCCATTTATTTTAAAATTATGAAAAAAATATATAAAACTCTTAAAACTCTTAAACTTTGAATCAATAATAAACAAATAAATAGTGATTGCTAAAAGCCAAAAAAAAATACGTATTGAAGTTGACTTTATATGTATACTTTGATAATTTCTGGTTCAAAACATAATACCGAAAACTTCGCTCGTTCAAAATAAAATCCGAAGAGGAGGCAAAATTCAACTATTTTTGATGTTTTTCTTATTGTTCTTGAAGCTAATGAAAGTTATAATTCCAAAAACCATATCTAAGAAAGGTTAATAACATATAGAGGAATATTTTCTGGTAAAATTTTGCATAATAGTTTAATTCTTTTAATAATAAATTATTATGGCTTCACGCCGTAGACGTTAGCGCACGGCTCGCTTCGCGTAAAGTATGGAAACGATAGATACCTACTTCGCTCGGTTTACCTGGCCTTAAAACTCTAATAAATTAAATTCTTCCGTTACTGACAGACAACACACAGCCGAAATAACTGGTGGTAAAAGACTAAAATTTGTCATGTAGATTCCTTGGGGGAGCACTAAGAGATTTCCAGAAATTCCTACGGGAACGAGAAAAAACTTCTTCGTACAAGCTAGTTAGCTAAACTAATTTAACAAGAATTGCAGATATTTTTTGAAAAAAAAAAAAGAGACAGCTGTTTGTGGTGTTATTTAATTTAAACATATGTGCTAAAAATATGAGTATTACCTTTGGTTACCATTAACTTATAGACTAGCAGTAAACAATTATAATTATGAATATAATTATTCTAAAGAGTATTATATAGGTACCTAAATTAACTTATTCCATTATATTTGGTGTCGTTACATATCTTAAGATTGCACTTAGTAAAATAAGAGATATAAATATTTTAAGTTACATTTTGAGTTTCATCATATTACAGACTTTTCAGCAAATATTTCGTTCTTTCATTAATAATTAATTATGTACTCATAAGTATCCAAGTTTTATAGTAGGTACATAATTAGTTTCATCTAATATACATATAAAAATCTCGTGTCACGGTGTTTGTTACCGAACTCCTCCGAAATTGCTCGACCGATTTTCATGAAATTTTGTGTGTATATTCGCTAGGTATGAGAATAGGTGGTAGGCTATTTTTTTATATGGCAAAACAACGTTTGCCGAGTCAGCTAGTTTCACAAAAGTCCACTATAAAATTAAAGTAAAAAATATAACAGATTTCATAACATTTCGGTAGCCCTATAGTGTGTTTTTTTTTAGACTAAATTGACAAATGCAAATGGCAAACTGACATAGATTACAATAGCATTTAAGTCAGTTTTGACATTTGCATTTGTCAATTTAGTCTCCGGTATTAAAAAACAGACTATAGTTATTTTTATTAGACTTTTTGGCAATAGTTATCCCCAAATTTCACGTTCAGAGCCTAAAAATTATAAAATACTTGTTTATAAACGCCTACGATCTATAAATATGTTTCATAAGCTATAATTTACTAATAAATAATTATTTTTATACATATTTGAACTATTCAGCAGGATTTTTATATCTTATATCACAGCCTCTATAAGCAAACTCTAGAAGAATTCTATTCATCTCCTCTTCAGTCATAGATTCAGACCAGCTGCCTTGGTTCACTAGAACTTTCCTTATGGCCTCGTGGAACTCGTGGGCGGCCATCTTGGACGGCTTCGGCAAGACTTGACCTTTGTGCACGTCGCTGACTGGTTCAGGAATCATTCTGGAATCAAAGAGAGGGACTATTTTAGGACTGTGTTTAGTAGGCATGGGCAAAAAATATCGATATATCAAAATATCGATAATTTTCCATACAATTATCGATATATATCGTCGATATTTTTAATCGCGAAATTTCGGTATTCGATATTTATTTTAGAATATCGAATTCGTATCAATTTCGATTTTTTTTAACGAAACTTTTGTTTCGTGTTTAATGTTATTAGGTACCAATGTCCATATCTGATGACTACTGGTTACATTAAATTGTTTATATTATTTTAGGCTCGAGCATTAATAACAAATACTATTTTCTTCTATTCTTTTTTACGAAGGTTGAATGCTTTGGGAATATGTGTGAATAATCATGCGAAAACTGGCGATATATCGATATTTTTCAGTCGATAATTATCGATACTGTTTTAAAATATCGATATATTTTTTTCACTTGCCCATCCCTAGTGTTAAGGGTTCCTTATTTAGGTTGTATAATAACAATAGTGCATACAGGGTTTAAGCGTCGGTTGTTTTCTCATAACATTGAATGTGTCTCTCTGTGTTGGCTTCAGCCCCTCGTAAGTCTTCCAAAGGTCCGGAACCTCAAGGTCCCGAGAAACGCGAAAGTGGTGACAGTAAGTATTTGAAAGACACCACTTCAAAATTCGATACATCAAAATCGTTGCGCTACTTAAATCCAACTATCTTTTTTGCGGATTAGGTAAATAATTTTAGTTTGAGTTACTATTCTCATTAAAATCTAGTACCTGGATGATCGAGGTTTGATCGTTTTTTTACGACGTTTTCTAAAAATGAACCCTTGCTAGATCGATTTATAGCCCCCACAACCCCTTGCATACTAAATTTCATGAAGATTCAGATTATATAATACTAGTGGACGTCACGCGGTTTCACCCGCGTAGTTCCCGTTCCCGTGGGAGTACGGGGATAATATATAGCCTATGTTACTTCCTGATAATGTAGCTATCCAATGCTAAAAGAATTTTTCAAATCGGTCCAGTAGTTTCGGAGTCTATTCAATTCAAACAAACAAACAAATCTTTCCTCTTTATAATATTAGTGTAGATATAGGTACATACATATATAGAAGAATTGTTCGTTTAAAGGTATTCGATTTGCATTCAAAATTAAAACTTCTAACATTAAGATGCACCAGCATAATACTGCAAAATATCGTTCTAGAGAAAATACACATCATCTAAAAAGTGATGATCACGGTCCGTTCCTTCTAAGGTGCTTTCTCTAGACGAGGTATATCTATGGCATGCATAACGGCAGGTAATGAAGAACTTGACAAATGCCTCAACTAAAACCTCTTTCGAACTTAATATCACTTTCCCACTAACAAACTCTATTTCCTAAGAGTAGACACACACTACTTTATGAAAGTCGATAGAAAACTTCCAGTTCGCGGTACCTTTTAGCTTAATGCAATTACTGTTGATTCCACTCTCAGGGAAGGTAAGTGGAAACCAGTTCTAGGTAAACAATTATATTATCCTATACATCTAGGAAATACAAATACTGTAAAGGCTTTAGTTAGGGTTTGTTATGTAAGAGATGTTGATTGTAATAAGGTTTGAGAAGGAATAAAGCATAAATGCATCAGAGTGCCCCCCACGGCCCCCCCACGCCAATTTACAGTATTTTTAGCACATAATCGTGACGTTATCGTAAAGGGCAGGCTTTCGATTGCCACATATATAATATTATAGGCATAACGGGATAATATATGAATTATATGATACACTAGCGAACGTTACGTGGTTTCAGCTGCGTATTTCCCAATCCCGTGGGGGTATGGGGATAAAATATAGCCTATGTTACTCCCTGATAATGTAGTTATCCATTGCTGAAAGAATTTTTCAAATCGGTCCAGTAGTTTCGGAGCCTATTCATTTCAAACAAACAAAGAAACAAATCTTTCCTCTTTATAATATTAGTGTAGATGTAGACTAGTTGACCCGCGCAACTTCGTCTGCTCCGCTCCTATTGGCATTAGCGTGATGATATATAGCCTATAGCCTTTCTCGATAAATGGGCTATGTTACACTGAAAGATATTTTCAAATCGGACCAGTAGTTCCTGAGATTAGCGCGTTCAAGCAAACAAACAAACAAACAAACTCTTCAGCTATACATATATATTAGTATAGATATTGATATAGATAAGGTGGAAGTTAACCTCAAGCCGTCAATCAATTGTAAACATTTGCAATTAATTCAATTCAAAGTCATTTATTCTCTCTTACCTTAAATTCGACATTATTTGAGACTATGGTAGGCACCAGATGAACTTGCAATAAAGTAAATTACCTTTCCCTAATATTCCTTCATACCCAAACCATAAATTATGAACCATTTTTCATTACTAGAGAACGTAAAGGATCACCAAAGAAGTCGATTCGGGACGGCTTTATGTCTTTATTTCTGTTTTTGGTATTAAGAAAGTCAATAAATATATGTGGGTCAATGACAGTTATTGCACATTTATCTGGTGTCTACCATAATAAAACTATATTCCACTACTGTGAGAGACTGTTACCCGAACAAGGATGTTCAATGTCTTCCTTCATACCAGTTTTACCAATCTATGGCAATGGTGGTGACAATCACATGGAAACTTTAATAATACGCATTTATTTCAGACTAATGTCCATATTACACACACACTTTAAAAACAACTAGTTCACAACAATATTAAACAAAACATAGCAAAACACACAAATATAAAATAGCAGCTAAGGACACAACACACATTAGGACGAGGAGGAACTGTCCACTGCTCACAGTTCATTATGCAAACGTATCCAATGACGCAGCAGTGGAGAGTCCCACATGTCCGTGAACACGCTTATTAAACTGTTGCTACTGGACCTAACACGACTTAGCAGCGACGCACACTGCTTTTTAATAAGATCTTGAAACCCATCAGTGTGCCCTTCTGCGAACATAGTGTGTAGTTAACCAACAGGCTGCACGTGTAAAGTGTTTGGCAGTAAGACTGAAAAAGAGTCACTTTCACTTGATTACTGCTATGCGCGAACCTGCGGGCCAACATATTACACCGGACAGCCAGCGCCCTACGTGCCCTTTCCACATCCATGCTATCCTTTAGGTCCTCGGAGATCCAGTGGCCCAGATACTTGAACTGAGTGACTCTGTTTAAGGGGGTACCAGCTAAGACGACTGCAGGCACCGATTCATAATTTTTGCCACGCCCCTTACTTACTTTAGTCACCTACAAAAACATCCCTCAAACTCCCTCCCTCTAGGGCAGTCAGTAAAATGGCAAATGCTCGACTGCCGGTAAATACACGTGTCCACTGACACAAGCACATAATTAGTTTTCACAGCGCTGAACGTTTTAAAACTGCAAATTAATTCAATTTACTTCGCAGTTGCGATCGTCAAAAGGGTAATAATTAAGTATTTTATCGAACACTGCGCTCGAACCATTTAAGAGAACAAAGAACAGTTTTAAACTGCCCAAAAAACTGTTTACGTAATATTCAAAAGCTAAATTAAAAAATAACCTATTGGTACCTATACTATCTGTTTTCTGGAATCTGGAGGTTTTGTAGGCATTCACACCCGGAGATTCATTAAGTTACTTTGGTAGTGAGTTAGTTGCTTACATTGTATTGATGTGGACACCATTGACAAAATATAACAAAACCTCAAGACGCATTCTTGTCTTGACGAGCCTAGCCTTTGTATTCGCCTGTGGCGTTAAAAAATAATCCCCTTCTTCTTCTTCTTATCGTGTGGGACACACTCTAGTATCAGAATTTCTAAACCGCCTCAAGGGCTTCTGACATGGTGGTTGGTTGGTTGATTTGTGGTGAAAAATAATCCTAAAGTAAAGGTTTTTGTTAGCATGCATTCCCAAGAAGTCAATAACTAAGGCTCTTCATTTAATCCTATTTGGCAGTAGCTTTGTTGTTTTCACCGGCTGTTGTTGGTTAGTGTGAATTGTGCGCCTAATATTAGGTTTCAAAAAACAGTCATGGTTATTTACTGGAGTTTTTGGTAATATTTCTCTTCCACTTCAAATTTAAATTTTAATAATTCAATTTTAGCAATTTAAATTACAAGCATTCGAGCTACGGCCATTGTAAACTTCTATATTAAACTGGAAAATACATTGTCTGGCTACCAGGGACACATAACTATGTAGCTAACCGCCTGTCGCTTAAAAAATAATCATTAATTGCAACGTTTGTTAGCATTGACAGCCACGAGCGGGGTCCACATTAATTTAATGCTGATGTCAGTGACTTTTTTATTTATTTATTTTATTTTGTTGCTTTCATCGACAAAATGTGCCCCCAAAATGCAAGGATTTAAAGAAAACTTAGATTTTTCTTTAGTTTTCTAGAGGTTTTGTTATATTTCTCTTCCATTACAAAGTTAAATAAGTAATTAAAATTTTAAACATCGAGGCCATAGAAAACTTCTATATTAAACTGGGGAAATACATCGTCTGGGTACCAGGGACACATAACTATGTTAATAATCGCCTGTTACTTTAAAATAGCCCTTAATTACAACGTTTATTAGCATTGTCAGCCAAGACGGGGATCAACAATTAGGGGTCTTCATTTAATGTTGTCAGTGGCTTTGTAGCTTTCATCGGCAAATGTGCCCTCAAAATGCCAGGATTCCAAGAAGACACTGCTTTTTCTTTACATATCTGGAGGTTTTATTATATTTCTCTTCCAATATAGAGTTAAATAAGCAATTAAACTTACAAGCATTCGAGCCACGGCTATTGAAAACTTCTACATTAAACTGGGAAACATCGTCTGAGTACCAGAGACACATAACTATGTAGCTAACCGCCTGTCGCTTGAAATGACGGCGACGTTTTCCTCCGTCCCCGAGCTACGCGGTCGAGTTTGTCTACCCATTCATGCACAGGCTACTCTGTTTGAGTTTTAGCCACAGAGAGAGTGAATCTATACATAGCGTGTATTGGAACGAAAACTTGTTTCCACCAATCAAGCTATCAAAGGCCCAGCCTTTGATTAACCAACTTTTTCAAAAAGGACGAGGTTCTATATTCGACTGTATGTACATTTTTTTAGATGTTCACCGATTTCTCCGTCAACTGAGGACTGATTTTAAAAAGCCTTTTGTTATTCGAAAGCCTATACTCCTGAGATGGTCCCATTGCCACCAAGTCAGAATCTGATGATGTGATCCCATGAAAATCGAGGGAAACCCTTAAATTTTATAGGCACATACAATGTTTTTCATATACATACTTTCTAACGCAACTCGGATATTTGTGCATGGTAATCATCATCTCATGTTATTGAGCTGATTATGGAAGGTATAAGTCAGGATCTGTTGATGGGATCCCTTGAAAAATGTTTGTTCAGCGATATTTTCGCCAATAATCAACCGATTTGGATGTTTTTTTTTTTTGTTTGGAAGAGTATTTTCCTGGACCATTTCAATTTAGTGAAGATCTGATGAAGAACTTCGAAGGTTGGCAACAGAACTTTTCAATTAATGACAGCAAATGGATCGGGATTGCTAAAATCGCATGTTTATTGTTTACAACAGTTCATAACATAACATCACGCCAGTACGCCGTTTAAGGGTACACAAGTACCACTAAAAAATGAAAAAGAAAAAGCGAAAAAACAACTAAAGACACTGACTTCCGAAATGAAAGTTATTTTATACCTTGTAGTGTTTTTTTATTTGGAAGTCGGTTGTATTTTTCACCACCACGCGAGATGACGAAGCTCTCGAACTTCACATACAATTTTAATGTAAGCAATTTCTTCGCGTTGTTCAGCGTATAACGTTCCATGGTGAAATGTCACGGATAAATATGTATTCGACATCTATCGCTTTTCCAAGATGGCCGCTATAAACTGTCAAAGTTTGAGCGTTCCCATTGAAAAACCCTTTATAACGAATGTTAATGAACAATCGACCAGCATCAAAAACTAATTTTTTTGTTTATGTCACTTAATCGCTAATTCGCCATGGCGCCGTCCAATAAACATATAAGGTAGTCTCCTGAATAAATCAAATGAGTCCAGAGAAGAGAATAACCAAAAAAATTAAGACGATACAGTGCGTGCGAAAATTTGCGGTATGTCATGTGTTAGTACACTTTTTACTATTATGTGACGTCACCAGCCTCCACTCCTGAACTTTGATGCGCCTTATCTGTGTCAATTTCTATCGAATATTTTTTTAAAGGAAAAAACATGCAAATACTTTTGAAAATCTAAAGACGGACTAAACAGAATCATATATTTCTATCTAGAAAAACACCCTTTTGTCGATGCCACTATCCGTTATTTGAAAAATAACATGTAATATCGAGCTCCAATTTCCTATAATCAAAGGAGTGCGCTACAAGCCTTCTTATCTCCACTTACTTCACGCGAACTACCTATTGCTTACAGAAAAAAGCCGATCGATCATGGGAATAGGACCGCTGCACGATAGACCTTATAATTTGCAATGTCGTGCCAATTATGGTGGACAGCACGGGCTGTGAGTTCACAGTGAACTGTGAAAACCTATTGCTGTGCCACTGTTACTATGGTATTTGAACCCACGTATTTCCAGTATTTCCCATAGTCTTGATGGACACTTACAAAGCATAATTATACAATGTAAATTTATTGTAGGTACACCAAAATTGTCCCGGCACAGCATCGATATTGTTAAAGCAATTGCGACTGCTTTTATTTTACTACTAGCACTTCGCCCGCGAGTTCGTTCGCGCGGGTTTAGTAGGTACTCCGCGAACTTTATCTCCTTGTCCTCCCTCTATAAAGGCTAACGTGTAAATTACTTATCAATAGACTAAACGTAGGGCTGTTCGCTCAATCCGCGACATTTTTCTTACTTATTAATTTAAAGTGTAATTTACGTATACATAACCAACCTAAATTACCAAAACCATGTAAATGGATTACGATTAATATCATGATACCAAAATCACCACTATTCAATTCCACCCGGGTTTTGATCGAATAATTTGAACAAAAAGCGGTTATTGTGACTTAACCATAATAGTTAGATATATACGCTCGCGGTTTTTATTTTGGATATTGATGTTCTCTATAAAACTGTAGCACATCACTTTGCTCTGATGTCAATAGTTTCCGCAGCGTACGCGATATAAAGATTTTTTTGGTATTTCTTTCACACCTTGGGTTACATTATCCAAGTTTTCATACGGATCCCTAACTTTTTTGAAAATACCCTATAGCCTGTATTCATCAGGGATAATGTAGGATTCTAATGGTTAATAAGTAGTTTCGGAACCTATTCAATTCACACAAACAAACAAACAAACATTGGAAAGATTTGTTTGTTTGTGTGAATTGTCAGCTTTACAATATACTAACTGTTATGGTTAAGTCACAATAAAATAAAATAAATAATAATAATACATACACTACACACACTACTATAGGCGGCGCTACATGACGCCTGAACTTAGACCACGTTTACCTCGTTTGCCCATGCATAACAAGAACAGTTGTCACATTATTTTGATGACTGCGAAGACCTCATTGATGCACACTCAATAATGTACTGCGTGGCAGTAGCGGCATGTCGTGTAGCTCATGTCAAAATAACCAATGACAGAGTTACACGACCAAAACCAGCCGTACCAGCTTGGCAGTGCAGGATCGAGCGTCGTATCGGTGAGGCCAGAGCGCTAATCGGCAAACTGACCTGCTTCAGGGAGGGCAACAGACGCGCTAGAGTGATGCGCTTTGTGAGACGGGAGATTATATATCTCGTGTCACAGAGCGCATCGACTTCCTGAAGCAGAAGGTGTATGCATGGGCAAGCCGTATTCGTAGGTATAGGCGGCGAGTGGAGCGATAAACCCAGAATCGCACATTCCGAAGTAATGAAAGGTATATAGGGATTGGGAGTGACCGGACCAAGGTGTGACTGATATACGCCTGCCGGATGATGATGCCATGTGTTCATTCTGGCGCAGCATCTGGTCGATACCTGTCAGTCATACTGAGGGCGATTGGACTCGGGAGGTCGAGAGCGTGTGCGATCTGATACCAGAAATGGGGGCAATTACCATCAGCCCCCAAGATGTAGCTTGTGCAGTGCGTCCGTTGCCTAACCGGAAATCCCCAGGGCCGGACGGGCTACACAATTTCTGGATTAAATGGTTCACAAGATCGCATGCTTGGCGTCTCAATTCCAGTCTGCCTTAGAGTCAAGGTCGATACCCCAGTTCTTAACTACAGGAATAACCCACCTGCTCCATAAATCAGGTAGTACTCCGGAGCCTAAAAATTATAGACCGATCACGTGTTTACCGACGGTCTATAAAGTTCTTACATCCATTTTGAGGGCAAAGATTAATAGTCATTTAACAACAACAACATCATGTCTGCCTCTCAAAATGGATGTAGGAATGAGTCACGCGGTACTAAGGAGCTACTCCTAATTGATATGGCCATTAGCCAACAGGTTCGTTGCTCCCGAAAGGATCGTCGATATGCTGGATAGACTATAAGGCCTACGACTCGGTGCCTCATACATGCCTCATGTATGAGGCACCGATCAATTGTATAAAATTGATACAACGCTACGCACCTTCCTGATGTCGTGTATGGGGCAATGGAGGACAGCCCTTCGCTATGCAGGATGTCGAAATATCCAGAGGAATAGCGAACCGGTAAGGATCGAGCGAGGTATATTTCAGGGCGATAGTTTGAGTCCGCTTTGGTTTTGCCTAGCCTTGAATCCTCTTAGTACGCTGTTAGAGAACTCAGGGCTAGGCTATCGGTTGAAGAGAGGTGGTCAGGTTATATCTCACCTCCTTTACATGGATGATCTGAAACTCTTTGCCCCCACTAATCAGCAATTGATGGAGGTAACTGAAACTTTCAGTGACGCCATCAGGATAGAGTTTGGGCGACTGCGATTCGAATTGAACGCTAGGTACTTAAAAAGTAGTTTTGGCGACTGCGATTCGAATTGAACGCTAGGTACTCATAAAGTAGTTTTGGCGACTGCGATTCAAATTGAACGCTAGGTACTCATAAAGTAGTTTTGGCGACTGCGATTCGACTTGAACGCTAGGTACTCATAAAGTAGTTTTGGCGACTGCGATTCGAATTGAACGCTAGGTACTCATAAAGTAGTTTGGGCGACTGCGATTCGAATTGAACGCTAGGTACTTAAAAAGTAGTTTTGGCGACTGCGATTCGAATTGAACGCTAGGTACTCATAAAGTAGTTTTGGCGACTGCGATTCGAATTGAACGCTACTTAAAAAAACGAGAGTTGTCCTTATTGTGTAATGTTCCGGGAAGTCACATTCGACCGTCTCCTTTACTACAGATTAGTTCTCGTCAAAAGTTTGGAATACTCTGCCAGTGGAAAGTCTGTGTTTTCTGATAGCTACAATCTTGAGGTCTTCAATTCAAGAGTGACTTAGGTTACTTCTAGGCAAGCATGCTCCCTGGGCGCTTTCTATCAGGTGTGATTTTGTTCAAACTCTAACGTCTAAATTATTCCTCCTAACTACGCCATTAAAATTGACCTGAAGGTCTACCTTTATTAGCAGGCCTGCAAACTACATAGTTCCAATAGGCTAGTTTTCACCATCAATAAATTGCAAATCTATTTAGTCCGTCAGTTAGAGTATTGAAAAATAATGGACACGTATTTTTTGTTTTTGTAAATCAATGAATATTGACATAGATAAAATGCATCAAAACTCGGGAGAGGGGGCTGGTGACGTCACGTCGCTAGTAAAATTGTATAATCGTAGTGACGTCACGCGAGGTTTCAACGTACTGTATCTTCGTAATTTTTTGGTTACGTGAAAAAAGAAAAAATACGTGTCCAATATTTTTTGGAAATCTATCTGACGGACTAATTCGTTTTTTTTTCGGTAAAATTCCCTATTATTTTATTACATCATCCGAACATGCTCTAAACATCTTACGTAGGTGAGAATAGATTGATAAATAATATCAATGGACTTATAATGTCAATCACATATACGCGTGCGCTTAGCATGTCAAGATAAGAAAGTGTCAACTCTTGAGTGGGTGAAAATTACAAATATACATTACACTGTGTGACTATAGCGAAGCCGTACTGTTTTAAGTACAGTTGTTAATTATTAAGTGGACCCATGTATCTATGTACCAACATTCATCAAAATCGGTTTAGCGATTTAGGCGGGGAAGGGAATCAAACACAGTCACTTTCGCGTTTATAGTATAAGTAGGGATTAAATTTTATGTATTCAAGGCATGATCTATCAGTCAACTCTTTACGTTAAAAAAGACTCCACTGTGGTAGGTGTACAACCAATAATTATTATTGAAAATCCTTACTAATATTAAATATGCGAAAGTAACTCTGTCTGTTTGTCGCGCTTTCACGCCAAAACTACAAAACCGATTTAAATGAAATTTGGTACAGAGATAGTCTAGAGCCTGAGAAAGGACATAGGCTACTTTTTATCCCGGGAGTATGCTCCCTAGGGACCACGCAGGCGAAGCCGCTGGCAGAAGGCGCTACAAAATATTTACATACAAGCTTGCAACAAGTACATAGATGTTGTCGGGACTTCCAACGAACATACTATTGAAATACGCACAGCATAGAATCGCAATTTACACGTCTCTCTTTCAAAATGCAGCCCATAAACAGTCCAATTCTGGAATAAATACATCCAGTCAACTGAACTACGTAAACATGAGCGATCAAGTGTGTATTTACTCTTGCCTCGCCGTACTTTTGCATCAAAAGATAATTTTTCGCTCATGACTGAACGCATACTGCCGGCAATGGAGATATGTTCAAAATTCATATTTGTACTTTCACAATAAACACTCTAGTTTCGAAATTGAACTGTAACTGCTTTAACTCAGAGTGGAATTTGGCACGACGATTAATTTCGACATAAATGAGCACTGGAAATGAGGATATGACATCGGTAATAAGCGCACTTGTAACAGAAATTCCAATAATTTATAAAGGGATGTTTGCAGCAAAAGTAGTAAAGAAACAACGCTTAATGTTTTATGGAAGAAATACACACACAATACGAATGACAGAAACCTGTTAACAAAAACATATGATATTGAATGACTCACTTGTTACAGCCGGGGGTTCCAAAGAAAAAAAGAGCACCTTGCCACTGGCGCCCCTCAGCGATATCTTGCGCAAACCTTACGATTACACCTTTAAAATTACAAGAAAAAACACACACACCACACGGAGCTTTCAATCGCACCCGAACTGTCGACAAAATGCCGGGGAAAGACCGTCAGAGTCATTCAAGACCTTTTTTTTTTCAACAAGCCCGGTGCGTGTATCTCCATTCCAAAATCTACCTTGTTGGATGGTGTCAAGGTTTGTTTTCGTGTGGGGTGCTTTATTTAGGGGTGCATCTGGTCGCCGGCTGGCCCCATTTGTGTGATTTACCCCGACATGTGGCAAGCCCGTCGGATCCGTTCTGAACGGGAATGAAGCGTACTCGAGCTTCAAAAATGAATGATATCGCAACGAATATCACAAAGGAGATTCGTTTTTTTTTTCGAGCTTATCAGGATTTCCTGTTTCTAGTGGAGCACTAATGTATTGGTTGGCTAATTAGAGGAATGAAAAAACGCATCGCAATACATTTTCTGTTTGTTTTGTGGCATTTATGTTTTACGTATATTACTTCGTTCTGTTCAATTTTAACCAAAGTGCATGGATTGAAAAGAAACATTACAAACTTCTTTACAATATTTTTTTTAGTTAAAGTCAAAGTCAATTCATTTATTTCAACTAGAGCATTAAAAGGCACTTTTGAACACTAAAGAACATGTCTGGTGAAGCAATGGGCGATTGTCTAGGTAGTTAAACAAAATGTTCAGTAATGATTGTTGTATTATTACAATCGTCATATTTTATAGTTTATTAATTAATAAGTTTCAGGAGTCAGGATCTTGCCAAAACTGGTGGAAATAAGGTTAATACGCTGGGGATTTTTCTTAGTTTTTTTTTAGTATAATGCCATCTGTAAGCGAATATAGGTACTAATTGGTGATATGCTTTTGTGAGGGAGGGTAATGAAACATTTAATATTTTGTTGATCCAAAATAATACACTGCAGGTTTTTTTGATGTTTCTATTTGTGTAACACAAATATAAAGCACCTATTGTATATCTATTAAATAAGTGCATAACATTTTTTTCAATTTATTCACAAAGCATTCTTATTCTTGACCTGCACGTAAATGCACATACCTAGTATTACCTATTACCTAATATTGGTACAGCTTTATATTTTGGTTCCTATCTTCAATACCCATATATATTTAGCTACTTATTGGTACTGAATTGGGATTATAGTAAATAAAACTATGTAATATGTATATATTGCCAAACAAAATATTTTATTGTAGATACATACTTCAATAAAATGATAAAAAATTAAACGTCTTCTAGAGAAACCAAAGCCTTGTCCAAAATTGTCGCTGGTGCTAGCACGTTAATTTGATGCTTTATCTGACACACTCTGCAACTACGAGGTACATAGAAATTGTGTTCTTGAACTTGAATCCATTTAACAAATGCAGGTATCAAATGACAGTGACTTGAAGTGTTACTGGCTCGCTTGTAATTTGGTAGGCTTACAGCTAATACTGTGTGAGCACCTTGTTGTGCTACTGGTGATAATGGAGGTGGTAGTGATAGCGGCGGCAGTGTTGGTGGGAAGCCAGTGGTAGAGGCGGTGTTGGTGGAAGAGACTGTTGTGGCAGCGGTGTTGGTGATCCATGTTCCACGGATGGATCGACATCATAAATGTTGTCAATTTCATGTCAAAAAAAAAGTAATAAATATTTACCTTCATGTTGGGAAGTGCGTATTCAAAGAAAAATACGTTTGATGTGTACACAAGAATATTTCAGTTATATTGTCGTATTTTATACGCGAATACGTTAATATATTCCTTTGATCTAAAATAAACAGCTTATAGTTATTGTTCACACTATTTAAAGGTAATTAAGGAAAATAAGGGAACATCAAAAATATTGTTAGTACTTCTCGTTAAAAATGGTAAAGTGGAAGCTACGATTGAGTACTGTTTTTTAGAATTATGTTACGCAAGTATTCCATAGTAATTTAGATCTAAATTTTTAAATCTTACTGTAAAACCTTCAATCATGAACATTTATTTATTATTATTTACCAGAGGGCAGAAACTGGACATGTCCTTTACAGTTTGAAAATAAAATATTATAAGTGACTCTAGTTGTCCATTCGTAACAGTACATTGTTATACCGTATTATCCCACTGCTGAGCAAAGGGCTCCCCATAGCTTTCCATAGCTCTTCGTATTTCACCTTCTCCGGACATTACATAAATTTTCTAAAACCAAACATCTAAATAACTACTAAGCACATAATATAGTAACAGCTGTCCAAATGAAAGACCATTCTAAAAAGTCTACCCTTTCGTTATAACTTTACGTCACCAATCTAAAATAGAATATTGTTCAAATAAACAAACCGTTAAAACAACCCAACGAAATGAAAAAGTTTAAAAATAGAACCCTCGAACAGTCACGAACCGCGGATAAAAATATCAACAAGAACACGTGGCTAGAATGCGCATGGAAGGATTCTGTCAATCGTTGCTACATCAGATTTGCATAACAAACCCATAGACCCGTGGTTAACTATTGAAATTACCCCTACTATTAAAAAAAAACGGGTTCTACAATTTTATAGAGAACAATGCTCTATAAAATTGTAAAACAGGCTTAAATCTTGTGTAGAATTTATTAATGTAATTTGATTTGTTATATTTAAAATTATAATTAAAATGACAATTGTAAGGGACTTTGCGAAAACCAGCTGGCACGTTCTAATCCTATTTGTTAGGTACCTATAATGGTCTACGCTCCACTGATTTACATAGTTTCATTACGTCATAAATAAATGTATCTATGAAGAGTTGGTATATCACACTTCTTTAACGACTTTCAATATTAGAGTTTTCTAAAGCAGGCATAAAAAGTTAACACCAGCACTTGTAATTTGATTACTTATTCTTACTTTATCTGTATGATCGAAATAATCGCGCTAGATTTTGAACAAGACTGGACCCAAGGTACATCCTTGTGGAGGAACCCAGATTAAATTAATTTAATCTCTTTCGATTTTATTTATTATGTAAATAAAATTTTACCAGTTTCGACGTAGTGCCACTGTAATTTTTTAAGCATCTATCATAAACCATTCTTATCAATCATCCATCCACGTAGCTCAACGCCGTCAACGCCATGCACGCTGTGCACGTGGTACACGCTATACACGACTATGTCCAAACCATATTCTTGCAAAAAAACTGTGCGTAGCCACTTCGTGTGCCGCGGTAAGCCATGCTACAGTTGTACATAGTCGTGGGCATGTAGCGTGTACTGCAGTGGAAACGTAGACCCACGTTGTCAAACAAAGTGAAAAAAACCGCCGCGTAGCCGTGCATAGCGTGCATCGCGGTGGGTTTGCGCCTTTATGAATGGGCCCCGATTTAAATCACACATTCAAGTAGTCGCCCGCATCAATCACACACCCGCATTTGGAACTTTCCTTGACTATTCCCTTTCACTTAACTGTTTTATTAGTTTCTTATCATTCTTAAACCAAGCTCATCATCTGCTTAGGTATTTTCTCAACTATATAACAGTCGGCTTCCAGTCAAACTGAATTCAGCTGAGTACTAGTATTTTACGTGGAATGTCTGCATATTTAACCTTCACAACCCTCTAACTAGATGGTCAGTTACTATAGAAACTGAGTCGTGTAATCTACTTGGAATACGGACCTTGGACTTCGACAAGTTTTTATTTATTTATCTAATTTATTTATTTATTGGCCTATCTACAATTGTTACACTGTTTATACTAATAACACAAGCAATATAATACAAGCATAGTGTACCATATGATGCGATAGACACAGCATGCAAAAAAAATATAACTCAAAAATACTAATTACTCTCGATATTTGTAATTTGTATTTCATGGGTATGGGTCCTCTTAATTCGTTCCATTTGTCGCCTCCTGGCGATGTATTGTGTGTTTGATTACATTTTAGTTATGTTTGGGATTTATAATACGAGTAGTGTATTGATTCTTTCAACAATTTAATCAGCTCTATTGTTTTCGCATTTCATAGATTGTTTGTTTTTCATATTGTATTTTACTTACAACCTAATAGTCTTTCAAATAGCTACATTGAAACTGAACTACCGACCGTGAGAACTGGTATCACCACCATCATAAATTCCTAAATGGAACCGCTAAAATGCTCAAGGTGCGCCATGACAACATTTCGCTTCAACAAAATTATACTGCGGTTCTACTCTACCTTGTTAGTTACGTATACCTTGGCATCGGAAGCTGTGCTGTTCCTTCCTAAATATTCACTTTCCTTTCTCCCAATCAAGTCACTCTTCACTCTGTGCCTCTGGGACCGCAAAACGTAACTTTTTAGTTTTAGGTTTAATTAAATTAAGTTTTTTGTTTGTTGTTTTGTTGTTATGGTTTGTTTTGTTTGTGTCAGGAACTGTGTCAGGATTGACATCCATCTTGCATCCATCACTGACAGTCACTGTCGTGGCCACACATGTCAATACCTTTTTTATTTTATTTTTTTTGTTATCCATGGTTTGTCTATGACATGACCGCGACAGTTATGACTTTTTTAGAATGCCCATAATGCCCGTCCCTGACACAGGCTGTCAGTGGTTTTACGGACGAATGTTTGTCTCTTATTTTGTTTTATAGTTGTTTTTATTATTTGTGTATTTTAATGTGCGTCTGTTTGGGCTGAATAAACTATTTTTCTTTCTTTCTTTTCTTTCTAAATAGAATGTTATTGTTCTGCTGGCTAAGTCTTGAACTAAGTGATTATTTTTTTTAATATTTTTATTCTACATACATGTCAATTGGAGGACCGGTGCGATTGTCTAATTTGTTCGTGGGCACAAAAACGCTCTAAAAGCATGTAAATCTACACTATATATAACATAATATAATAATATTATAAAGAGGAAAGATTTGTTTGTTTGTTTGAAATTAATAGGCTCCAAAACTTCTGGACCGATTTGAATAATTCTTTCACCATTCGAATCCCACATTATTCCTGATGCATATAAAATATTTTCAAAAAAGTTAAGGCTTCGTATGAAAACTTCGATAATGATAATAACCCAAGGTGTGAAAAAAATACCAGAAAAGATCCTTATATCGCGTACGCTGCGGAAACTATTGAGAATAGAGCAAAGTGATGTACTGCAGTTTTACAGAAGACCGCAAGAAAAGAAAAGTCCGCAAGGGTTATGGTTACGTCACCATGACCGCTTTTTGTTCAAATTATTCAATCAAAACCCGGGTGAAATGGAATAGTTGTGATTTTAGTATCATGATATTAATCCCTATCTATTTAAATTGTTTAAAAATTAAGGTTGGTTATGTACATGTAAATTACACTTTAAATTATTCAAATCGGACCTTTCGTTTAAAAGTTACGACAGGTATAAAAATACTCTAAGTAAGAAAAATGATGCTGTTTGACCGAAATGTCCTACGTTGTCTAATAATAAGTAATTTACACATTACCTTTTAAGAGGGTAGAGGGGAGATGAAGTTCGTGGAGTACCAATAAAACCCGCGCGAACGAAGTCGCGGGCGAAGTGATAGTTGGTTATAAATTGCTCCGCACCCAGCAGTTATTCTCACACTATTTATGTTGTTTCTTTAATTATTTTTTTTTATGAATCTCTACGATGGCTAGTCTCCGTTAAGATTGGCCGCCATGGCCGAAATCGGTCAGGAGGACTATACTATACATACGGTGCCATTTTAGTCGTCTTACAACGGCAGCCAATTTCATCTATCCAATGACTAATACACATTCATTAAAAAGTGATATTTATGAACGCTGGAATTATTAAAAAAACTGGCCAAGTGCGAGTCGGACTCGCGTGCAAAGGGTTCCGAACGAATTTATTTTTTTAACATGCTATTTTAACACTACAGACTTCTAATAGTTTTCCTGTATTCTTTAGGTAAAGATCTATTATCTCCATTTTTTCAAAATTTTAGGCTCAGTAGTTTCGGAGATAAGGAGGGGGGAATGGTCATTTTTCATCTAATTTCTTGAATAACTTCTCACAGTAAGCCCTTTCATTTGATATGTCACACGATATTGTTCAAAAATCTTTTTTTTTAATTTTCTAGTTTGTGCCCCAAAAGTGACCCCCATACTAAAAATGTAATGATTTACTTAACGCGTCCGTGTTTGGGTCACAGAAGTCCATATGTGTACAGATTTCAACAGAATCGGTCCTGTGGATCCGGAGAAAACTGGCTGTGACAGACGGACAGACAGAGACAGATAGACACCCGAGCCCCCCCCCAAATATCGTCGCATACATTAAGTGGGCCGGTTTCTTTCTTTCTTTCTTTTTTATATTTATCACGCAAATTTCCGAAACAGGTTTAAAAAAGCTGGCGTGACAATTTGAACTCATTCCTGACGGATAAACCGGATAAGGCAGCAGGTGAAGATAGCTGGAAAAATATGAGGGAGGCCTTTGCTCAGCAGTGGAACAACATAGGCTAGTAAAAAAAACCGGCCAAATGCGACTCAGACTCTCACGTGAGAGGTCCTTACCAATAACTGAAAAAATCGAGTTTCTTGTAAGGGTTGTTTATTATTGTAGGTGCAGCGGTGAGGTTTGTGAAAACTTACGTATAATATTTGACTGTGTTGAGGATTGGACGTCACGCGGTTTCACCTACGTAGTTCACGTTCCCGTGGGAGTACGGGGATAATATATAGCCTGTGTTACTCCCTGATAATGTAGCTATCCAATGCTAAAAGAATTTTTCAAATCGGTCCAGTAGTTTCGGAGCCTATTCAATTCAAACAAACAAACAAACAAATCTTTCCTCTTTATAATATTAGTGTAGATAAAAAAATATGCGTTAGGTTAGCGAGCAAATTCTATATTCGCCATCATTTTTACAAGATCGAAGGAGAGGTGTAAGGGAACAATAATTTTGATTTAAACCAATCACGATCGAAAGCTTACGATGACATAGCGTATAGTGTCGTATCAGTCGCTTCGTGGATTTATGGAGTACGAATTCACGACATGCCTTGGAAGCAGTGGCTTTCAATGGTCTTCAGTCGCTGCATCAGTGTCAATCACGTCCTGTATTAGAGGACAAATCTTGGTGTATGCCACTTCAAAGGTGGGAGGTGATTGTCCTTGATAACCACTAAGGAGTTTGGTTTGAGCTTGTCCTTATTCGCCATCCATTTTGTCCACACCTGCAGCTCAGAGATGTATTCCTTCACCCACTGGTTACAGGAGTGTTGGCGAAGTTCTTCTACCCTCTGGTATCGCTGGAGACGTGTAGCTGGATCATCACGGAGGTCATCGCCAGCTGGCGCAGTTAGCGGTCGGCCAATAAGGAAGTGACCAGGAGTGAGCGGGGAAAAATCATGAGGGAAGAGGAGACAGAGGTCGGGAATTCAGAACGGCTTCTATTTGAGCCAATACTGTGCTGTACTCTTCGAATGTGAGATGCGCGTTACTTATCACACGACAAAGATGGTATTTACTCGACTTGACCCCTGCTTCCCACATACCACCAAAATGCGGAGAATAAGGGGGAATTAAATGGAAGTTAATATTTTTACTAGATGCGTATTCTAAAATATAACTAAACTACTACAATTACTTAAAAATTATAAAAATAATTCATTACACCTACGAAATTACGACCGTTATCAAAATAAATATCTGCAGGCTTACCACGGCGTGAAAAAAATCTTTTTAAAGTACATAAATACGCTTCACTGCAGAGGTCGTTGACTAACTCCAGGTGTATAGCACGTGTCACGAAACAAATAAAAAGACAAATGTACCTGTTCATAAGCCTAGCACCCCTACCTTTACGGTTCAGAATGAGCACTGGCCTAGCGTAATCCACCCCACACCGAACGAATGGAAGACTAGGTGTAACGCTCTCTAGGTAAGTTACCCATCAGAGGGCTAAGCGTCTCACCTCCAATGCGAATGCAGGTAACACAACTAAATACGACCTGGCAAGCTAAGTTCTTACCTCTGACAGGCCACCATGATTCGCGTAAATGAAAAAGTATTGCTTGCGGAGCTGCGTGGAGAAGCTGTAGTCTGTAGGCTCACCTAGGATCTTAAGTTGCGCGTAAATTCAAAATAGTGTCTATTAAGTTTCTAATCGAAGAAGGTGGCTCTTTAGCTATTGCAGTTATGTTTAACAATAATTTAATATGGTGATCCATGGGTGATCCACTAAAAGTCCGCAATTATTATACCGGTTGACCCATGCAACCTGATAATTATCAGAAGGAAATTTTATGCGGTCTTTTAGCGATTTGAGATAATGAAACTTTTGGATATTGGAAATATCTTTAGGATTATGAACTAGTGAGGTAAATGTGTCTGTGAATTCTAGCCAGTACTCATAGGAACCATTAAATGTAGGCATTGGACGCACAAGATCGGTCGTTGTGGCGACGCTTGGGGGAGGTCTATGTCCAGCAATGGACGTTTTTTGGCTGAGATGATGATGATGATGATGATGATGTACATAGTGGGTAACTTGACCGCATGCATTTGGTTGTTATTGTGACTATGACATGACTTGGAACAGGCAGCGACCTCATCAGTGTTCAACATAAATTCAGCTGGTGATATTAAACTGTAATAACTATCTTCAAATTGTTCTCTTTGATTTATTTGTTCGCTTAATTCACTATCAGAAACTTTATCCTCTATTTTAGTTTGAATGTCGTTAAATTCAAAGAATAACGTGTACTACGTTATCCCTGAATTCACAACTTTAAATCAATGCGTTTTTGATTAGGAAAGTCATGAACACAATCTTTAAACGATTCCAAATAAAGAAATTGGAACAAAGGTAATAAAAAGAAATAAGATAGCTTAGCAAGTAGGATACTTAATAATGTAATATGTATATAAGATAAGTGCCTAAATAAACACAAAAAATAATAAGAACAAAAAAAAATAACCAATAAGTTTCAAACATTAAAATAAGAAGGTTTGTAGCTCCACAGGAAAATCGAGCTGGCATATCCCCTTGTACTGTAGGTTTAAATGGTTTATGATAGTAGTTGTAGTGTTTGCTAGATACAGTATAGTCTAGATATATAGTCATAATAAACGTCAAAAAAAAAAAACAAATAGCATCTAAAAA
Organism: Lacanobia wlatinum; assembly: GCA_947578705.1. Lineage (NCBI taxonomy): Eukaryota > Metazoa > Arthropoda > Insecta > Lepidoptera > Noctuidae > Lacanobia > Lacanobia wlatinum. The sequence continues at coordinate 17,820,607 of OX388044.1, forward strand.
TCACTTTCCAGGTCTCTGTCCAAGTCAAAGGACAACAAGCGTGGCAGGAGTGGGTTTTAGCCGGTAAGAGTCCGGCACTGCCCCAACCATCAACACAAAAAAAGCTAGCTACGTCACCAGGTTGGCAATTGACTGGAAGTTTGATATTCCGAGAATACAATGCGGCAATTTCACTGAAATAAGAGCACAGACATACTATAGCACCAAATAGAAATCAGGAAGTGATGGAAAAGTAAGGATTGGCCCCACCGATTGCATATGATTTTTGATGAAACCTTTTGCGTTTTCTTCTCTATCCGCCACGTGCACGGGATCCCCGTCCATGTTCGTTTCGAAGGCCCAAAATGTAGGTGCAGCGGTGAGGTTTGTGAAAACTTAGGTTTAATATTTGACTGTGTTGAGGATTATTTAGAAATGAAAAACTATGCGTTAGGTTAACGAGCAAATTCTGTATTCGCCATCATTTTTACAAGATCCAAGGAGAGGGGTAAGGGAACAATAATGTTGATTTAAACCAACCACGATCGAAAGCTTACGATGACGTAGCGTTTTGTGTCGTTCTTCGCCTCGAGATGTCGCTATCAGTCGCTTCGTGGATTTATGGAGCACGAATTCACGACAATTATTTTTTATTAAAGCGGCAATAGAAATACACACTCTCTGAAAATTTTAATTGTCTAAACAGATACAGCCCGCTGACAGACAGACGGACAGACGGACGAACCTTTGAGTAAGGAACCCTAAAAATATCCTGATTAAACACAGAAGGCTGAAGATTGTTTCTTAAGTAGGTAATATGTGTACATATTTTTCAAATTCTGTAATGTTAAATACTTAACGTGATATTAGCGAATCTGGAAAACCACTATTATTATTCTGTTGATGTTTTTGTTGACACCAAAGAACTTTAAAATTAGGTTTGATATTGCAGGTATTGAATAACAAGATTTAGATTGTTCCTGATGGAAAATAATAATGACCAACTCACGAAGTTTGGTAATTACAGTAACAAAGGCAGTAGCAGTACGAAATATGTATGTATAATTATTATAAGTAGGTATAATTATATTTATTTAAGTCAACAATGCAGTGTATATACTAAGAGAATCTTATCTCAGTACAATTGAAAATGAGTTATTCAACACCGTAAAACAATAAAATATTAAACTTCTTATCACAAAACGTAATAAATATTTACAATAAAGATATACAACAATATCAAGCAATTATATTCCGCAAACCATTAGCAGACGTACTAAAATTGCCTGAACAGAAAACCACACTAAACTAGTTTCCTAAAATACACGAGGAAATCAACGTAGTGAAGAAAAAACTAGTAATATACAATTTAGTGCGGTACGACCTTGGAAGTAAGGACGCTATTGGCGTGAGCTGTGTCGATAAGGTGTGAACTTAGTTGTGTGGTGTTGATGACAATGGTCGCACGTAGTGTGCGCATACGTCTACAAACTGAGCCAACCGACAGTCGCGTACGCATACCGGCGAAGAAAATATGTAGACAAGTGAACATAAGCGTGAAAATCAATGGTGTAACATGCGAACAGTTTTGAAAGAAAATTCAAGCAGAGGAAATAAAACAGTGCCAGTGTTTTGGATTACATAAATGTAAGAGTTTTTTGTATGTCAGTTTCATTTTCTGTATCATATCATCAGTCATCGTAGTCTTTTCTTGCGTATGTTTCCGTCATATTTCCGTTAAACTAAACACCCGTATGCCTGAAGCTATAACAATATCGGGAAGTACTGCTCTAAATATTGTTCCAGTTTTCTTACTATTTACAACATTTAAGTATGGATTTGTTCTTATAACTTACAGATCGTTATTCGTAACTAGATGTTCAGTAGTGCTATTCTCTAACAACATTTTCGTATCTCGACAGTAGAATTCGAGGTGAGTTTCAAATGAAGACCTTTATGTTGTGTGCAATAAAGCTCACTTTGTGAGTTTGATCACTCAGGTGAAGCTCGATATCGAAATAGTTTCTTACAGAATAGACTAGCAGATTATTTGTCAGTATTGTGAATTATAGTGCATTATCTTCATAGACCAGCATAATAGGAGATTTCATTTTATAGAATAGTATTCAATGTGTTTGCAGGTAAAATTAGAAATTGTATTGATTCTTACAATAATATTCCATTGTCATAATTATCATCACTTTTATATCGTTGTCGTTCGTTATGGGAGTCAAAACTTCATTTTCTGTATCATATCATCAGTCATCGTAGCCTTTCCTTGCGTATGTTTCCGTTAAACTAAACACCAGTATGACTGAAGGTACATTTCTAACAATATCAGGAAGTAGTGCACTAAATATTGTTCCAGTTTTCTTACTATTTACAACACTTTACCGTACATTTTTTCTTAAAACTTACCGGTCGTTAGTCGTAACTATATGTTCAGCATTTTTGTCAGTATTGTGAATTAGGGTGCATTATCTTCATAGATCAGCATAATAGGAGACATCATTTTGCAGAACAATATTCAATGTATGCAGATAAAATTAGAATTTGAATTGATTCTAACAATAATATTTTTGTCATCATCACTTGTAGATTGTTGTTGGTCGTTACGGGAGTTGAAACTTTAGAAGATATAAAAACATTTTTACAAAAAAAAATACAACCTACGAGTACTTCCAAATAAAAACACTACAATGTAAAAAAAAAACCGGTCAAGAGCGAGTCGTATTCGCGCACCGGGTTTCCATACTACCATTAAAGTCCCTATTAAATCCATACTTAATATATAAAGCTGAAGAGTTTGTTTGTTTGTTTGCTTGAACGCGATAATCTCAGGAACTACTGGTCGGATTTGAAAAATTCTTGCAGTGTTAGATAGCCCATTTTTCGAGGAAGGCTACAGGCTATATATCATCACGCTAATACCAAAAGGAGCGGAGCAGACGAAATTGCGCGGGTCAACTAGTTAGGTGTATAAAAATTAAGATCCTGATTCAACACGATAAAAAGATATGGGCAAATTTCGATTTTCCAAAATTTGCCTTAATTTTCAACTTTTTTTTGGAATTCATAGAAATATAAAAAACAGTTGGATTTTTTCCTTTATTTGTGCTGTAAGACCTTGCTTTCTACTTTTTGTTAGGCAAATTGAGAGAGGAGTCGTATTCGATTCCGGCGTTAGCCTTCGGCAAGACCGGCCGGTCATTGCTACTCTTAAGACATCAAAACAATAACACACTTTGATAAGCCTAACGATGCAAATTGTAACTCAATACGATAAATAAGACGTGTATACACTAGCCAGAAAACAGTTTAGTCTATCATCGAAGAAAAGCGATCCGGTTTTTCAAAACATTTTGACGATAATTTTGATTATTTGAATATGAGATTGTATTGTTGCCAATGCGCACCATCTTGCTTTTTATAGTTAGCAATCTCACAGGAGTGAAATAACGTCGATTAAGGCACAAAATGCGCACTCGTTTAAACCCACGCAACCCAAGATTTAGTAGTTTTTGTACTTAAAAAATTGCCGTACTTCAAAATGTAGATAATTATTAAATTGTCTTTGAGATAATGTAAATTCCATTGAAATACACCCGGCGGTTTTGGTCCCATCGTCGTGTTTATGTCCGTGTTAGATAGGTATAACTTTCTGAATTAATTACACTATGTTGAACGAATTAAACTCAAAATTTTCATATATCAAATTATTAAAAAAATAGTAGTCTAAAAACATAATTATATTTTTTCCAAAAAATAACTGACTAGCCGTTAAGACGTGCTTCTCATTTTAAAATCAGCTACTCTCCGGTATCTCCGCCTTAAGTTCTAACACCGCGGAAGTCAAATTTTGAACCATATTTTACACCACATTTTACGTTCTGTATGCTATTCGATAGAGAATCGCAGGACGCATTATTTGACGAATCAAACACGAGGGTTTGGGCCAATTATGGCGAAAAGTTAATCAAAAACTAAAAAAATAAGCAAAGAAATGTGTACATGTAATGTACATACAATGTGTACATCAATGCCGCCACAAAAAAAAACAACGGAGCAAATAAACATCGCAACAAAAAGAACCGCGACGCCATCTATCCGACTAGCAGCGAACTACTACGTCGAAATCCTGCATCGCGCAAGCAGAGTTGACCGTGCGATTTGAACATATACATCAGCTCGGAATATCAACTATCGGGCAGTTGCCCGCCAGACACAACAACCGTCTGGTCGGAGGATCCTCCCTTTTCAATGGAGGTGTGCGGGACTTTACTCTCTGTACCGCATACCCTCTAAATACATAAATAGTAAAATAAATAAATAAACATCGCGTATGTTAGTTTTGTACAGAAAACCGCAGACACGCCGCGTAACTTAGTTTTTTCACAAAACTGAGTTACGTTCAGCTAAATAGTTTATTTGCTTTCCTGAAAAGTTACGAATTTTGACATCCAAGGTGTTAAAACTTAAGCGATAATAACTTTTGAAAAACAAATAACTTGTACTTTAGGGCTAACCCAGAAAATGCGAAAAATGGGCTGTTCAAGGGAACAGCTAGGCGCTAAGAGCTCTGAACGACTGAATCGAAAAACGGATCTCTTACACAGGCCACACTCGTTCGTCGGCCTGTCTGTCCGTTTGTCTCTGTCAATATTCTCCAAATCTTCTGAACAAAATTCAGTTTTTTTTTAATTTGTGATGGGTTTGCTCTTGACTCTAGTCTAGGTCAGACATGACAGAGACAAAGTCTACGATGGAGCGAGCTTACCCAGAAGGAGCCTGTGCACTCTAACTTTGAAGAGATTGGGGTTGTAAGCGTTTGGAAACACAGACGCAGGCAGAGAGTTCCACTCCTTTGTTGTGCGCATTATAAAAGACGTTTGGAAACGCTTAGTGCGAATTGGTGGAATAGCAACAAGGTAGGGATGGAAGATGCAGCGCGTCTGGACGTCCGATGGCGGAAGGGGTGCGTCTGGATGTCAGTTGTAATTTTATTAGCTAACAGGAGGTCACGTTTGGGGACACATTAAAAAATTAAAAGAGGAAGTATTTCAATTGTACCGTGTGACAAATCAAATGAAAGGGGCATATTGTGAGTGTGTAAAACATGATTTATATGATTATACACCTTGATAATAAATTACATCAAGGAAACCTTAAACAAAACCTGATACAACCGACGCGACGGCCATATTATCGCATAACACGACCTCTTCCCAACGTCCATTCCCAACAACCTGGATACGAAATGGGGTTGCACTTGATGTATAAAGTACTAGCTGACCCGCGCAACTTTGTCTGCGTCACATTTTTAGGGTTCCGTACCTAAAAAGGAAAGAACGGAACCCTTATAAGATCACTTTGTCGTCCGTCCTTCTGCTGTCAAGACCCTTTATCTCGGAAACGCGTGGAGGTATCGGTTGAAATAAAACCATATACTCAGTTCTACGAAAATAAGATACGGCCGTTTATGCCGCAAAAAAACGTATATTTCGACACTCTCAAGGGAATCAATATTTATAGGGTATTTTCCGTTGACCTAGAACTATGAAATTTGGCAAGAAATACCATCTTATAATACAAGTATAGGGAAAATCTGAAACTATACATTTGTAATGAAATCACAAAAAAAAATATAGTATTTATTTAAAGTTATATGTACCTAATTTGTACGGAAACCTCGGTAATCGAGTCAGACTCGCACTTGTCCGGTTTTTCATGAATGCTCCGCTCCTATTAGTCTTAGCGTGATGTGTTATATAGCCTATAGCCTTCCTCGATAACTAGGCTATCTAACACTAAAATAATTTTTCAATTCGAACCAGTAGTTCCTAAAATTAGCGCGTTCACCAACAAACAAATTCTCCAGCTTTTTATCTATACTTAATATATAAAGCTGAAGAGTTTGTTCGTTTGTTTGTTTGCTTGAACGCGCTAATCTCAGGAACTACTGGTCCGATTTAAAAAATTCTTTCACTGTTAGATGGCCCATTTATCGAGGAAGGCTTAGGCTATATATCAGACGACGCTTAGACCAATAGGAGCGGAGCAGACGAAGTTTCGCGGGTTAACTAGTTATTATAGTATAGATAACAATACTATTGTCTGTCAATCTGGCAATCGTGACACAGTCGCCGCATAGCCTAAGGTACGCAAAAGTAATAATAAACAGTGGGGACTGATTGAGTTTCAAGTCACATATTGTAACTATGTCTTGAATAAGGCTAGTCATTCTCACGTGCTGGGATGATCAGACAATACTTAGGCACTATCGATTATGTAATAAAAGTGTAGCAGCATGCCTGTGTCCTTCATAGGGAAGGTAGAGGCACCTATTTAGGTACATTTTATTGTTCGACATACATTGTAAAAGGACCTATCATAAGAGTAATTCTCGTAAATTTTACAAGCGCTTCATTCGCTTCATAGTTGCATATACCCAAGCCACCGTAGACAGATAAAACGCGTTCATAATCAGCATCATTGTATCAGCCGAAAAACGTCTACTGCTGGACATAGGCCTCCCCCAAGTGTTGCCACAATAACCTGTCCTGTGCGTCTCGCATCCATCGGCTACCCGCGACTTTCACCAGGTCATCGGTCTACCTTGTGGGAGGCCTTCCGACGCTGAGTCTTCTGGTACGCGGTCGACACTCCAGAAACTAGAACTAGAATAGAACTACACTTACTATAGCTAGAGTAGAACTTTTCGGCCCCATCGACCATCTGTTCTGCGAGCAATGTGCCCTGCCCACGCGCGAAACGCGTTAGGTCGCAATAAGTAACACTGTCCTAATCTTTTTGGACGTTATTAAGATAGACACGAATAGCGTAATCCTAAATTTGTACTTTGAAAGACCTGTGCTAACTACGTGCTCGAAAAACTGTTTTTCAGTAATTTTTCAGATTTAGGCTAACAACTTCCAAACAATGCAGTCTGAGGCAGTAAACAATCCTAAAGCGAGAGACACACTGGTCTTACGTATGCAACGTATGCAACGCATGATGATATGCATTGCATACATTGCGTACGTGGGTACCAGTTTGTCTCTCGCTTTACCCTTTTAAAAGTGTGGAACTCGCTGCCAGCGTCTGTGTTGCCTTCCACATATAACCCATCTGCCTTTAAATCAAGAATGAACAGGCATCATCCGGGCACGCTCGCAAAACACCAGGTAAAGAGCAAGCCCATTGCTCAATTTAAAAAATGGATAACGTTTTCCACAGTTCATTCGTAGATTGCAACTCTATAAGTTCAATAGATCTCGAGATACAGCACTACAAATATTGGCAGTAACTATCTAATATACTACGACTACATTTTGGCAGTGAGTGTCGTTGAAATAGGGTATTTGACCACTATGAAAATTTATACATTAATCATAAATTATTTGATAGAAGATTAAAACAGTACGATTGGTACGATTGAAGAAAAAATAAATAAAATTTGTGGAAAAACAAAGAAGAACGCTTTTGAAGTTAATCTTCTATCCTTGTCACACAAAATGTCGTTTGAAGTACTGGATGGCGTCAATTTCAATATGGCGGGGCTTGTGAGTGACGTCACATGCAATTAGTGCTGTCTCTTTTGAGAAACATAATTAAAAACTCCAGTCTATTACCTTATTGTTGATTGACGCGACTCGAATTTGAACGTTTTTTAAGTATGAAAATTGGCTTTTTGTGTAGATGCCATAGAAAGCAAGCTCCTTGTCATTTACGGCCACAAATAGAATCCGGACCGATACTAAGAATTTCCCTTTGAATGAACCTTATTCCCGATAACACACCCAAGAATCGATCGAACTCACACGCTTGCCAGTCACGTTTGCGTCCACGAAACCGACAAAGCAGCTCTATATTTTTTTCTAAAGGACTTTTCAGCATCATATATTATCACTTTCTGTTTTGATTTAATTTTTCCTACCATTGAATATTTATCACCCGGCTGCAATTTTTACCTATATGTATGAAAATCGCTTAGTCAGAAGCCAAGAAATTAGTTATGTCGTCGTTTAGTTAGAGTGTAGTTTTTACGTTCGCATTCGCAATTTATCAAACGTGTATGGAAATTGAGACTTTTTTGACAGTTGTTGACTGAGATATAGTAGCCGGCACAAGTCGCTAGCACAGATGATTGCAGCAGGCCGATCCCACCAATGTACGGTGAGCCAATGAAAATTTCAAACCCAATAGTCGATGAGCATTGACTGACGAACCAATAACGTGAAGCGTCAAAGCTGTCGTCGTCAAACCGACCAATGGAATCGTGCCGCTTATTACACAAAAGCAAACTTTGTTTAAACATTAGTAGAATTGGCCCCCGAAAGTCAAGAAATGTCACACCATTCTTGTTAAGGTGTATCGTGTACCTAGTAACTTGGCATGCAGCTAGCTAATTGTGTAAAGGAAAATATCTGAAAACCGGGAATTTCTAAGATTTTTAATTTTTCCAGTCTATCGATTTTGGTTAGGTAATACTTAGCGCCTTTCAAAATTATAAGAGCAACTGCTTTCTTCTTCGGAAGAGAATAACTTCCATGATGAAAGGTCGTTTTATAGGTACTTACGAATTATTTATAAAACTAAGACAAAAGATAATAACACTAACTGCTCTTGCTCAGCGTTTTAATATCATTACGAACAATTATAACATATATTTTATACGAGAGAAATACATCTGTTTACAATCTTGCTACTTACATTGGCGTGGGAACGCCGGGTACGTGTTGAAAGATGAATAATAATAGTTTTCTTAACAAAAAGTAGTGATATCCCATCAAAAACATAAATGTGAAAAAGGGAGCCAAAGTTCAATGTTAAAAATATCCGTGATTGTCGACTTCAGCGAAAAAAGAATTGAAATCTAAATGGGCGCCAGGTTCTGTAGATAATCGTGAAATAAGGTAAATGAAGGTTCAAGATATGACTTGGCTATTTTTCACCAGCAAATCAAATTTTTAGAAGAGTAAGATACAAAAACTGTACCTTTCGTAAGTATAAGATAAAGATGATAAGTAAAACCAAATATAAAGTAACATATACCTATGTAAAAACTAGCTAAGTCGAATCTTGAACCTTCATTTACCTTATTTCAGGATTATCTACAGAACTTGGCGCCAATTTAGATTTTAATTCATTTTTCGCTGAAGTCGACAATCACATTGAACTTTGGCTCCCTTTTTCACATTTATGTTTCTGATGGGATAAATATAATACCTGCATACTTGTACGTAAAATAATTAATAGAGACATACATACACAAATAACATTTACAAAAATAATGCAAATGCAAAAGCGCATGACGAGGTAGGCTAACCATATAATTCTATGAGTACCGAGGACAAACTACGGTAAAAAGGTTGTATATGAGGGGGCTGAACTCTATAACTCTATACCTAAAGAAATAAAGGAATTAAAATCTTATCCAACTTCTAAAAGGCTATTACAACACCACCTGAGTAATGTATGAATAATAAGTTTTACCGCTTTTATAACTTAATTTTAGTTATTACTAAGCGAAACCGCCGCTTATCTTAATTATTATGTTTTTCCTCATCGAAGTGAATAATTGTATTCTCTACCTGCGTCTTTGTTTCCTAATGCATTCAACCCTAATTTCATCAAAGTTAGAGTGAACAGACTCCTTCTGGGTAAGCTCGCTCCATCGTAGTCATTGTCTCTGTCATCTCTGATCTAGACTAAGGTCTGGAGAGCAAACCCATCTCAAATAAAAAAATCGTCAGTCGTAAGCTAACCCTGATTGCCTAAATAAGTATTCGTTTGATCGTAATTCGTCTTTTTAGGGTTCCGAACATCCGTAAGAAACGGAACCCTTATAGGATCACTCGGGTGTCTATCTGTCTGTCCGTCTGTCACAGCCAGTTTTCTCCTTATTTATTGGACTGATTCTGTTGAAATTTGGTGCACATATGGACTTTTGTGACCCAAACACGGACGCATTAGGTAAATAAATAAATTTTGAATATAGTGCACTTCTGGGGTTCAAACTAGAAATCTTAAAAAAGAAGTTTTTTAAACTATATCGTATCACGTATCAAATGAAGGGCTTACTTTGAGGTTTTTTATTATATCTTTCTCATTATTTAAAAATAAACAGTTTTGGAGTTATTCAATAAATTAGACTTCCAGGAAATAGAAATTTTAGTTTAATACAATCCTTAAGTAGTATCTTCGGCAGCGTCCTGTGGTATTACAGTGTGCATAAGTATATACTCTGCTACTCGCGCGGAGCCAGAGCCGGTTGCTAGTATATATTATCTAATGAAAACCTAGTCAGCCAGGAGCACTCTAATAGCGAGCGACTACAGCTTAGCTACACCGACTGCCGTAACCATGGAAACATCGGGAGAGCGCACTCTCTAAGGATAATCCCTTTTTCCTTCCTCTTCTTGGATATTACGTCCAGGGGATGTTGAGTAGAAACTCTTTGCTAATTAAAAAGCCCGTCGTGACATAAACTGTGAGTCTCAGGAGTCGTAAAGTAGAAAATAAAATAAATAATTAGCGCGAAGTGTCAGCGATGTTAGTTTTTATTTGGATACAAAGGACTTTTGTACTATTTTTGTACAGAAAAGCATAAACCACAAATAAAAATTAATAACCAAAAGCTATTTCATAACATTTTTCATCAGTTTTCAATCCCGCAATTTTACCTGTACGCTCACAAATTAACGAAAACATAACTGAAAATTCCTTTTTAATTAATACCTCGAACTACCTGTAGTACATAAAACTGAAATTTGTTCACAATCCCAATAAGCCGTTACATAACAAAACCGCGCACACACACATACCCAGTACATACAAAAACCGTAATACTCGTACATTATGTACATTCGAACACAAACGCGAACTGACATAGTTCGCATCGCCCAAAATCAATAACCACCGGACTTCATTAAAATATCATTTTATCCAGCAAAATGGAACCCAATTAATTGATGCATTATTATTTTCAGGAGTGATCGCGACTGTATCAATGTGGACCTACTCGAGTGTGGACATACCTGGGCCTCATATCAGCCGAACTGAACGAATCAAGATCTACCTTTCAGAATGCATCGTGTGTTTCTGCATAGTATTTTTCATACTCTGTGTAGGATTACTCCTTTACTTATTCTTCCATTTATATAGCACGGTGACGACAGCTGGAAAACTTGCGGGTACGCTCGCGGAGAGTTGAAGTTTTACTCAGTATTATGATGAAGACTGAGAATCTAGTGTTTGGGAACAAAATGTATGTGATAATTTAATTTATAAGGTAGATGACAGAGTAGTTGGAGAGGAAAATTTTCTGTCATTTACAGTTGCAATGGAATAATATAGGATAGATTAAACTGGAGAGAAAATAATCCTGGATCAATATCTCACCATCTTTGTGGCCTATTCTAAGTATTCAATATTGAGAAATGGGACACAAATGAAGTACTTAAGTTAACTTTTTCAAGCCTTTTAATGATCTTAAGAAGCTAAAATTCCAAGTCCATGTTGCTCATCTTTGCATTGATAGATTTACTGTATTTTATAGAAGGCTTGCTTTGGCATTCAGTTGTAGCTTCAGAGGCTGTTTATACAATAGTCCATCTTAGACAAGCCTTACAATGGACAGACTAAAATAACACAAGGTCTTGTTTTGACGGACAGGTTACTACGTACCTAAGTCTTCTTCTGTTTTTCGAAAGATTCAACCAAGAATATAATTACGTTTCCAAATGACCATTGCCAACGAATTTTACGTAATAGATTGGTTTTTATTTCGTAGGAAGCTATATAGGTGCTAAATATGTGATTATATGTATGTGCAAATCTTAGTTACTCGTTTGGTCATATCGTTCATTCACTGTAGCATTAAGGCCTGTAAACAGTTGCTGGTCAAACAGAAAATAAGTACTTAAAATAAACTTTATCAAAATCACTACTAAATTAAAAAATAGCACAAAAAGTGCTTTTCAAACGCTGTTTTGCATGAGATCAATATTACCTCGAAATGTAGAACCTTACACCTAAACTCAACATGTTAAGGTTCAAAATCCATTGTTTTCAAATGAAAAACTTACCTCTATTAACAAAAATCTGACTAAATGGGGTGGCTAGATTAATAGGGTCCGTTTGTGGTCTCATCTCATTGCCAGACAGCTTTGTGGTCGGGTGTCAATGGGACCACAGCATGAATGTCGCTTTGTCCACTATTTTGCCACGACCACAATTTTGTGGACTAGGGTTTTCTGCTGATTTTGCGTTTGCTGATTTAGGACTTGTGTATATTTTGTTTGTTAAATATAAAAGGGATTTGAAGTTTTTTAATGGTAACTTTACCTCGAAATATCTCGGCAGCGTGACACTTAAGGGCACCGTGTTCCTAACACTTTTTGTTTGTTTAAGTCTTCTTTCCCCGTATATGCATGATAAAGCGTGCGCCACAACTTAAAAACAAATCAAAATGGCGGCAGGGGGGCAATGCCACAAAGGTTGTATCTCCTTTGTTTCGCTCTTTTTTGAACCTGTAGTGGTATGGTATATCGTGGAGCCACTTCATGAAATGGCCACCTCAAACCTAACTTGTGATGTCGATTTTATTGGCAGCAAATTTGAATTTTTCATAATCGGTATCGTTGTCTGAATGTAATTTTGTCATGACCGTTACGTTTAACTAAGTAAGAGCCTATGCCCACGGCGTTTTTTTAACGCGCCGACGACGTGCAGATGACGCGCTCTACCGCATTTTAAACGAAATTCAGTCGCAGATAGTACTGCTTTTTGGTCATCTACAGCGCCGTAAGCGCGCGTTCGTAAAACATGCGTCGTTGGTGCGTTAAAAATACGCTCTTAAAATATGTACTTATGTCAAACAGCAATATTCACTATCTGATAAAAGTGGTCCCTTACACGAATAACTTAGCACTATTATTTCAATCCACTGACTTTTGTAAATAATGTTTACCCAAATTGCATTGTTCTCGAATAATGTAAATATGATACTTATGCGTATACAAATAGAAGCTATTCCAAAGTAACTTTGGCTGTTATATACTTACGTTGTAAATCTATACAATAAACAATAACTTGTTTTGACGTTTATCGCATTTTTTTTTATTTCGTGTCAGCCCGGAAATATTTCGTAAGGTTATCAAAACAAAACACGGTTTTATAATTATCTTTTTTTTCTTTGTATGAATTCAATCGGGGTCATTTTTATTTGAAGTATACGTGACTTGTCTGCTGACCTTACAAATATAATAATTATTATTATGACTGTGCGAGTAGCACTCGCATACAAAAAGCACACAAAGGGTTTTGTACGAATCATATTTTTTAACACGATATTTGAAAACCGCAGACTTCATATAGGTTTTCATGTGAGTTAGAAAAGAATGATCTCTATCTATATAATTTTTAACAATTTAGACTCAGTAGTTTCGGAGATAAAGGTTATACTCAATTTTCACATATTTTTTTAAATTACCTACTTTACACCACTTTTTTTTTAAATGAGATCCTCACAGTAAGTCTTTTCATTTGATATATCGCACAGCACAGTTTGAATAAATATGGAGGAGAACCACGATTACTGTAGACCGTAGCAAGTATTACTAATCTTAAGGGGCAGTGGGCAGGTCACATTGCTTGCACAACGGATGGTCGATGGCGCCGAAAGGTTCTGGGTTGGCGACCGCGTACCGGAAGACGCAGCCTCGGCGAAGACCTCCCATAAGGTGAATCTAAAACCAAGCGTGGGAATCTTCTGGATGTCAGACGCACAGAACTGCTCAATGAGGCAACGCATGCGGGTTGTCTATGTCCAGCTGTGAAAATTTTCAGCTGAAATTATGCTGACGAACAGACATAAATCTAACATACTGAAATGATTCTATACTGTATACCTACTGTAGTATGATCTTACTACCGTTAGGTAGTAGATCATCATCATCATTTCAACCAATATCCGTCCACTGCTGATCGTAAGCCTACCAAAGAGTACCAACCATCCCGGTCTTGAGCAGTCCGCATCCATCCGCTGCCAGCCACCCTCTTTAAATCATCGATCCATCGTACCGCAGGGTGTCCCACACTACGTTTGCCCATACGCGGTCTCCACTCTAACACATGTCTAAGACAGGTAGTAAGATATATAGGTTTAACTGCTCCGTTGTCCTCGCAGTCGCAAGCGGAACTGCCGAGCGTGGAGTCCTGGGTTCGATTCCCAGATCAGGCAAAAAGTGTTATTTGGTTTTTTCTTTAGAATTTCTCTCTGACAGCCCAGAGTTTGGAAACTGCTGGTGTGACATCCCTATACCTCGAGTCCTGCGCCAGATCTCTCCCCGGTCGTGTCGGGTTGTCGTGCCATAGGAATATGTGATTGAATTGGAAGAGGGAGTGCGCCTGTGTTTGTGCACTATAATATGTTCCGTGCCGATGGCTAGTCTCTGTTGGGATTGGCCGTCATGGCCGAAATCGGTCAGAAGGACCAAATGTTGGTAAGTATATTGTTTATAAGCACACATGTAGAAACGAAGACCAATCAGACTAAGGGCGGATTTCACCAATGAAACTAAACGCGATCAGTACATCTGTGGGTCTAAAAGGCCACTTTAGCAGAATCAGAAAGCACATCATGCTACCCGTCTCTGTCAAGTTTTCCCACTCAACCCTGAACCTAATGCGTTAGCGATACAGATGAAAATGAAATTTGGCAGATTGTTGTGTGATTAATATTATGATTCTACTAAAGTGGCCTTTTAAGACCCCCTGAACTGCCTTCAAGAGCTATCAGTTTCAATATTCCACACAACGTCATAACGACACTGACAGCTTGTGAACGTGGTTTGTATGCTGATCGCGTTAAGTTTCATTGGTGAAATTCGCCCTAAATCATTACGAAAATAAATCAGACATTCTTCAGGGAATACCCAAAGCAGTAGATACTTATTACAAACCTTGTAAATACCATTTACCTACATAATCAAAACGACTATATACGTCACTTATACATTAAAACGGGCGACTAAGCGTAAAACTATAATTTTTGCATACAGTGTTATGTGCTATCTATGTGGCCATGAGGGCGGGAGTCATTGACTTAAATTTAGAGATAGAAACAAAAGAATTTCGCAAGAACGGCCGTGGACTTAGGAAAATAATCCTTACTGTAAATGAAATAAGAATTGGTAATGATTAGAAACTAGCACTTCGCCCGCGACTTCGTTTACGAAGATTTAGTGCAAATAATTTTCCATCTTTTAACTCCCTTCAGAGTTTTCGTAGGCCTGATAATCGGGCCGACTTTTCCTTGCTGGGTAAAAACTACCGATTTTTTTGTAGAAAGTTTGCGTTAATCTATTACAATCAATACGTTCCGTTTTTTACCAACAAAAAATCGGTCGCCGATTATTGGACGTGGACGGGCAACCTAAAAGCAAATCTTGTAAAAGTTTCATGCCTAGTCCCAGTAGTTTCAGCTGTATGTCTAAGTATTGTCTGTTATGCTATATGTATAACAGTCAGTGAGTTTGTCTTTTTGATAAGTCACCGGATAATAAAATTGCAAAATACGTAAGACTACAAAATATCTTGAGTGATTGTAAACTCTCGATAAATTGTCAACTGAACATTTGGAATACTTTATCACGCATCAAAATTTAAATATATCTAAAATCTCTCGAAGTGATTCCGAGAAATTGTTGACTGACATAAAAAGGCGGCCAATCAGAGCACAAGTCTACAAGAAACAAGGCTCTCATTGGTCTGTTCAGATGTGACGTCACATGTACGCCATAGAGTTACGAATTAAGTGGATCTCCCGCTGTACGATGTTGGTTGGGTTTAATTTGGGTGTGTAATATTAGATTAAACTAATTTTTAATATGAATGTACATTCGGCTTAAATTACGGCTGTGACCAAGGTAAGTTGACGGGGCTCCTATGTCTGCTTGCAGGGTTAAAAGTAACCTAACACGAATGGAACAATCTCTCAAGTTATTTTATAATCTTACGGAGTTTGCCATTTCCCGTTGACATATATATAGATAAATGGGTGGACATAATTCAGCTAAGCATTCTCTACCAGTCAACCTTTGGGTTAGAAAGACCACACTGTGGTGGATGTACAACAAGTAAAACTAGCTTAAACTAACTAAAACCTATGCAAAAGATCGGAAAATAGGAGACAATTCTGAATTGATTTGGGTCATTTTGCCGTATCTATGCCGAAACCACGCCTGAATTCCTAGGTACCCAGAGGTATACTGATCGCCAAAATTTTGCCAGTCCTGTTATGAGCGCCACGTCAATAGGAGCCGAGCCGATATGTAACAGCAATGTACTTAACTGCCAAATTGTAGATGACTGCTTTTCAATCAAATTGAGCAACTGGAGCTTTGTGTGTAGTTTGCAGGCTTCGTACCGTAATCGATTCAGTTTTAGTGCGGGCAAGGCGACATTATGACTCTCACATTCTACAACAACATAGGGGCATTAGGTCGCATTCTTATACGTCAAGTATACCTTAGTGCCCGTTCCCACTCAGACGGACTGTCTCGGTCCGTGTAAAGATACTGATATTTCAGAGGCAGTACAATTTATGACACTGTTCACATTTAGCCACTGCGAAGAGGCGTATAAACGCCCGGATCGGATATTGTGTGAATGAATCTCTAGTGTGAACACGCACGCCCAGCCGCCGTCTTCCGTTTAAACAGATGGTCCATATAGTATGAACGGGCCTTTAAATGTTTAACAAGTTTTCGACAGTAATTGCAGCTGAGATGACATTACGACTTGCAACGTTTATTACAGAAGGAGTAATAGAGTATTAATCTACAGGATGCCAAACAACAGGGGTACCCCGTCGTATGGAAGCAAAAAGTCGTAAAAATATAATCTACAACTTAAAAACCCGACACTAGTCTTGCCAAGAATATCGTTGTACCCAGTTACTAAGTTGTGAAGATAAGATAAGCAGTCACTTTATGTAAAATACTGGTATTCAGCTGAATCTAGTTTGACTGGGAACCAAACTGAATCAATATTTATAAAATTATGTTACTGACAATTGAGTGACTGACAGACAAAGCACAGTCGAAACTAATGGTCGTAGAACGCTGAAATTTGGCAATTTAGCATCCTTGGGAGTGAAGAGGAGCACTAAGAAAGGATGTACCGAAATTCCTACGGGAACAGCAACAATGGGATATGCGTGTATGAAGTCGCGGTCGGAAGCTAGTGTAGTATTAAGTGACAGTAGTACAACCTGAACATAGTCGTTGGAAAAAGGCTACGCAGATGATGAGGATGTTGTCCAAAACCTCATATTTTATCTATACTAGTATTATAAAGAAGAAAGATTTGTTTGTTTGAATTGAATAGGCTCCGAAACTACTGGACCGATTTGAAAAATTCTTTTAGCATTGGTTAGCTACATTATCAGGCAGTAACATAGGCTATATATTATCCCCGTACTCCCACGGGAACGGGAACTACGCGGGTGAAACCGCGTGACGTCCACTAGTTAAGAATATTTATCAGGTTATTGCAGAGTTTAAGAAATACTCAACTTCAAATACTCAATTCAGTAACCGGCCCAAAGTAGCAATGTTCTTGTACAACCAAGTGTCGACCGGCGCGGTCAAGGCTAATTCTATTACATTATTGTGATCGCATGATTTGGGAATGTTGAGATTTTCCTGTTTCATATGTAAGTAGGTAATTATAGCGGTAAACGGTTAGGGTAAGTTCAGTGATCAATGTCCATTTTAATTATTATTTACATATTAAACCATACACAAAATGAAATGCACACAGAATCTCCTCCTTAACACGTAAAGTGGCGATGTTTTTTTATCGTCTATCCCATGTTGTGAAGTGTCGTTGGATTGGTCGCTTTAAAATAATGAGGGTGTGCGAAAACCATTTCTCCATTCATTAAGGATCTGATTGCCAAATATTAAGCTTTAAAGTGCTAATTTTTTGTTAGAGTGTTCTGCCAAATAAACGGTTGTTTTTGGAGACGTGAAAAAAATTTTGATAGTAACATATATATAACGAATTTAAAAAGAAAACTATCACAACTAGTAGGCTTTACAAGGTCACTAATAGTCGACCAAATAATCACTGATATAATTGTGACGTGCAACTATGAAACCCTACACTGCGCGTGCCCCGACACGCACTTTGGCGGTTTTTTTTTAAATCGGTTAAAAACATGATCCTCTTTTGGAATAGTCTAGTATAGTCTACTGCATGCAACTAAGCGTTTGCTTTGTCTCGAAAATGAGTTTATTAGACTTACACCCTTCTGAATCGGGATGCCAAAAGCCGACTCCGTTGCATAAACTTTACCCGTTAACTGGTAAAGTTTATGCAACGGAGCACCTCCACTTGTACGAAGGGGTGTAGCTTGCGCGGTTGAGAAATATAACCAAGAATCCGATTCCCGACATCCCCTCTACGAACATACAACGGCAGTGGGTAGACTTAAGAGCCGGAAGAGTTTTCTTCGCTGCACACTGGCTGTCCAGGACCAGCCACCCAAAGTAAGAAGCAAGTTGTGGGCAAAACTGCGCCCTCCACCACCCGACTTCTTGAAGCCTCAGGAACACCTGCCACCTGGACGTGAACTGCCCTATATGGAGAGCGCTCAATCGTTTGCGCACCCAAGAAGGCCACTGCAAATACAACTTGGCAAAACGGGGTTTCACTGATCCGGTTGACACTAAGTATGAGTGCGGTGCCCTCGTCCAAAATATGGCCCACCTGTTGGAGTGTCCCAAGTGACCTTACACCTGCACCATTGAGAACCTGATAATTGCCATTGATGCCGCTGTGAACGTGGCCACCTAATGGGTACAAAATATTTACCTAAGGCAACCCCCCTTTTGGGGGAGGCCTATTTCCAGCAGTGGACGTCTTTCGGCTGGTATGATGATGATGAACATTATTCGTGTAGGAGGCAGACTAGATAACTTCTCGTATGAAGATGACGTACAACATCCAATTTTCTCTGTAGTAAGCACCATTTAACGAAATTATTATTTTTAAAATGCAACATCAAAAACTACGACATGCAGGTCCACAATTACTTCTATAGACTATTCGCCAAACTTATTGGCCCTTGGGGGGCAGAAACCTTGCCAAGTCAACTGTCAACAAATGCCTAAAATGTTTTAGATTCAAAGCTCAAAATGTGCAGCCAATCATGGGACAATTACCCAACAATAGAAGCAATTTAGAGTTTCCCTTTCTTAATAGTAGGGTCGACTATGCTGGGCCTATACTGATATCTGACTGGAAAGGCCGAGGATCTAGATTGATAAAGACCTATCCGTGCATTTTCGTATGCATGGCTACCAAAGCCGTGTACCTCGAGCTTGCCACGGAGCTCTCTAAAGAGGCCTACAGGGCTGCTTTTAATCGTTTTGTCGCACGTCGCGGCAGGCCACGTACTATCTATTTCAATAACGGTACAAACTATGTCGGAGCATGTTATGAATTGTATAAAATTTTGCAGGGCTCTGATGTTGCACATGAAATAGCTCAGGAAGGAATAGAATTCAGGTTTGCACGGTACTCGCCACACTTTAACGGCCTCGCTGAGGTTACGGTTCGTTCAACCAAACACCACTTATAAAGACTCTTGCAACTTACTCATTTTACTTACGAGGAAATGGCTACGTGCCTAACTCAAATAGAGGCAATTCTAAATTCAAGGCCCCTTACTCCACTTTCCACTAATCCTCTTGATTTCTCTGCACTTACTCCTTTTCATTTCCTTATTAGACGCTGACTTATGTCGGTTCCAAATCCACAGATTACCGACGCCAACACTTTTAGAGTGCTAACAACGTGTGGAATGCATCAAGCAATACTTTAGGAAGAGGTTTGATCTCGAATACATTTCAAATCTACAGCAGAAAACAAGATGGCCTGCCTCTACCAATGAATCTATGAAAACTTGTAAAAATTTTTCATTTACTATGATAATGCAAATATCCTTATATGTCCTTGTCCAAGATCTAGGCTATTTACGCGTGAAAACATCTCACTTTAAACGCACAGACCACACACAGTCTCACTTTCTACATTTCAATAGAGATTGACAAATTCCTGTCTTTAAGTGCTTAATTAAAGGCCGTCATCACTATCATATCAGCAGAAAGACGTCCACTGCTGGACATGGGCCTCAAAATGTCGCCACAACAACCAGTCCTGTGCGTCTCGCATCCATTGGCCACCTGCGACCCTCACCAGGCCACCGGTCCACCTTGTGGGAGGTCTTCCAACTCTGCGTCTTCCGGTTCGCGGTCGCCACTCCAGAAATTTTCGGCCCCATCGACCATCTGTTCTGCGAGCGATGTGCCCTGTCCACTGCCACTTCAGTTTGGCGTTTCTTCGAGCTATGTCGGTAACCTTGGTTCTCTTGCGAATACCAAATCCAGGCCTTAACACTTCCTTAGTGCCAAGAACTCAGCGTATGTGTCGAGCAGTGATTCGTTCGTGTGCCCACAACCCGCATCCGAGTCGTCGTTTTAAGTAGCTATATGTGACTTGTGCTCATACGCGGGTTGTGGGCACACGAACAAATTGTTGTTCGGCCCATGTGTTGAGTGCTTGGCACTAAAAATGTAAAAACACTTTTGCACTTGGCACTAAAAATGTAAAAACATTTTTGCACTTGGCACTAAAAGTGTTAATATAAATAACTTTTTGTACGAGATTTTACTCTGCAGTAATTATTTAGCTAAGACTGACGTAATGACTAAGCAAATGTCTTCAAATTTAAAAAAAACTTACCTAGGCACCTAACTATTTACCATGTACAAAAATAGATGTGCTATACCTAGGTACATTTTTTTACTAAAACAACGCATTATTTTTATCAGACCTACGTGTGCAAAGACAAACTTGAACAAAGAACGATTACTCATGGAAAATACTTCACAATCACAATTTTCTTCTACTCCATAACGTCATCCTAACTATCCATATCCATACTAATATTATAAATGTGAAAGTAACTATCTGTTCGTCTCTCTATTTATTACTTCTTCACGTCTAATGCGGGCCATACACGTTCAAGTTATTTGATCAAACAGGCTGGTTCAAACTGTTTGATCAAATAAACACGAAATTTCGTATTACTTCACGCCATTTGATGACTCATTATTGATCAAATGTTCCCACAGACATTCATGCCAATTTGATCAAACAGTTTGAACCAGCCTGTTTGATCAAATTATTGGAACGTGTTGACCCGCATAAACCGCTGAACAGATTTGAACGACACTTAGTACACGAGTAGACCATGTCCTGAATACGAGATAGGATACATTTACATCCCGCGAGTATGTTCCCTTGGGATAATTTTCGCCATTTACACGAGCGGACCGCTGCCAAAAGCTAGTTATATTATACCTAACTACTAAAGTGAGTTTATTTATTTGTTACAATTTCACGCCTACCTTCTTGAACCGATATTGATAAATTTTGATGCAAAGATAGCTAGGACCCTGGAGAGGGTTTTTTTTAAGGATGGGAAATCACCAAATAACTTTTCCGGGGAAGAAGGGAGTGTCAGACTCTTATTGACTAAAACCCATTCGCGTTCCTCCTAATGCCCTTTGCGTTCCAGGGCCGCGGTGACTCTAAAGCCGCGTACGCACGAGCGAACAAAGCATGGTGAACACGAACGTCGATCACCAAATTGGATCGCCACGAACCTTTTTGACGAACAGTATTTGATGTTCGTCAGTGGTACGCACGTGTGAACAAAGTGTTCGATGTTCTTGTTCACCATGTTTTTGTTCGTTCGTGCGTACGCGGCTTTACGAACAAATTTCGCAACATAGCTGGAGTGGTTTTTTTTTTAAGGATGGATAATCATCATAGGCTTTTTTGCTAAAATATAATATAGTAACGCGAGCGAAGCTGCGGTCAGGAGTTAGTGCAACAATATCTTAAACAAAAGCCACTCATAATATTTAATTGTGTCTTAACAGTAAATCAAACAAACCTCTCTGTGGCATATTTACTCTAAAAAGCAGAACATTTGATAATTTCTTGTCAGTAAATAAATCTTGGCTGAAAACAGGGTGAGAGAAATAGAGGTTACAACAAAAACATTTACTTTTTTGGTGACGTTAATCTTATAACATGTTTTGCTTATCTACTTTTGTCGTGAAGGGGCCGATGTTATTTTTCTGCAAACTCTGTAACCTATGAGAAGGGGTCTAGAGCAGTGGTTCTTAACCTTTTAGTCACAATGGACCATTAAAAGAAAATCTGTTATGCCATTGACCACCAACTTGGAGGTAATAATGTAAATCAATAAAAAATCTATTCTTAAATAAAACACTGCACAGGTAAAATTTTGCAAAGAATTTTTTTTTTTTAATTTCTCCGATATAATATTATTTAAAGCGGGTTTGTGACTGCTTACTCTGTATTAATTTTTGAATTCTTGATTTAGTACTGCTCAAAGCCAAATGCACTGACATCCAATCGATTTCGGTGATTGTTTTTAAAATAATCAAAAGTCCTTAAAATGGAATTTAAGTATGGCTTCGCGGACCACTTCGGGTGCTACCAGGGACCACCAGTGGTCCGCAGACCACCGGTTAAGAACCACTGGTCTAGAGTAAATAAAACGGAGCGTCTTTACACTACGAACACTATTTAATCAGACTGTAGAAAGAACAGGCCACAGGTCACTTACTCTATACAGATCTAGTCACATCCTAATATATAAAATTCTTCCGTTACTGACTGATTGAGTGACTGATAGACAAGGCACAGATGAAACTACGCGTTGTAGGAAGCTTAAATTTGGCATGTAGGTTGCTTGGGGAGTGTAGGGGAGCACTAAGAGAGGATTTCCCAAAATTCCTACGGGAACGGTACGCATTTCAGTCGCAATCTATTAAAAATGTATAGACTTTTTTGATAGCGACTGATCTACGAATGTTGCTTAAAAAAACCAGACAAGTGCGAGTCCGACTCTCACACGAAGGGTTATCTACATCAACACTATCTACACTAATATTATAAAGAGGAAAGGTTTGTTTGTTTGAAATGAATAGGCTCCGAAACTACTGGACCGATTTGAAAAATTCTTTCAACAATGGATAGCTCCATTATCAGGGAGTAACATAGGCTATATTTTATCCTCGTGCTCCCAAGGGAACGGGAACTACGCGGTCTACTAGTGTACCATAATATAAACCGAAAAAAAACATGTTTTTTGTATGGGCTCATTAATTTTTAATTTAATATTTTTATTATTATTTGTTGTTATAGCGGCAATAGAAAATAAAAATACACACTGAAAATTTCAACTGTCTACCTATTACGGTTCTTGAGATACAGCCCGCTGATACACAGACAAGCGAATGGACGGACAGAGCGGAGGCTTAGTAATAGGGTTCCGTTGGTTACCCTTTGGGTACGGAACCCTAAAAATAGTAGAATTGGCTCTCAGTTTGTAGTGTACAAAGAAAAAGTTAGCAATGGTGTACTGTAGCAGACTCTTACTGACTAAAACCCATACGTGTTCCTCCTAATGCCCGCCGCGTTCCAGGGCCGCGGTGACTCTTTCGAACAAATTCCGCAACCCCGGCAGGCACTGGTCCTAGCGGGTCCCGTCCTCTATGCTAACAGCTCTTTGAGGCGCGCGTGGAACACAGCGCGCCGTCGACCCGGGCCTGGTTCTGATCGGACGGCGAGCCACCCAATGCTCGCCGTCCAAGCCAGGTACTCAGAGGGATAGTTACAGGATGGATCCAGGAGAAGTTGTAAATGCGATCCTTCTGGGAGTTTAGAGATAGACCTGCCATATTTTGCCAGTGGTGACTAAGTCCCATGTAATTTAAAATGAGTCCTTTGTCATCATAAACACGAGCCATATTCAGACAATATGCTACTATTGAGCAACCACTAAACCAACAAGGCACTCACTTAACAATTTTTACATCATCAAGTCTTATTTGTCCATAAAACTATAAATGGTCGTATTATAATTTCTATTTTGACAACGGAATAACGTGGTAGATTTATGCGTTTTGCACACTGCCCTGTTGAGATAAATATTTATGTTAATATCATTATGTATTGTGGAGCCTTATTTACACAAAGAGTCTAGATTGTTTTGCATTTTTATTCAATTCTACAAAAATGAAATAATTTTCAAGAAAATTCAATAAATAAAAGCCTGCTTAGCCTACATGGAGAGACTGGCTATCTGAGCACATTCCACAATCTGGGTAACCCTTGGTTAAGACTGGTGTCAGTGTTCTCTCACTTAGCGGCACGGCGAGCGGCGCGGGCACTTACAAAATATACATCTCCGCGGCCTAACGACTGACAAAGATCTTGAAAACACAGTCGGGACCAACAGTCTAACGTATTTTTGAAACACGAGGGTTTGATAGGCACGCGTTTGACCACTATCTCACCTGATGGTAAGCGATGATGTGGTCGAAGATTGAGCACGCTTGCCTAGAAGTAACCTATTCACTCTTGACTTAAAGACTCTCAGGTTGTAGTTATCAGGAAAAACAGACTCCGGCAGGGAATTCCAATCCTTAGCTGTACGCACTAAGAATGTGTTCTCAAAACGTTTTGTGCATGTGGTTGGGATCTCCACCATGTACCGATGGCGCATCGCCGTTTGTCAATTCCGTCGCACATTCCCCAAAATACAACCGGTAGAAAACCGACAGGCTAGCAACTCGTCGTCGATGCTCAAGACTTTGGAGCTTCGTCGCGACGAGCCTCTCATTGCCGATGATCCTCTTGACTCGTGTCTCAATTCACTCAAGGGCATTAAGCTAGTATCTGGCAGCTACTGACTGTTGAGTTTACAAAACAAGGAAAATAAATCTAAAGTCAGTAACTGGGTTTTAGAGTTCAGATAGACAGTTGCTCCACGTTAAATACTGGTACTTAGTGGCTTCCCGTTAAACTGGAAGCCGAAAACTGAAGCCGACGGCTGAAGGCAAGGCAGACAGATACTCGTATATTGTAAGGAAAACCAGCAACATTGAAAATTTAAATTGAAATATTTATTTCAGACCATATTATGTTAGTACGTAGATACTTATAGCTATGTTAGTAAAATTTAAAATAATTATTATTTTGGACGTGCATGAGCGACCACTGTCTCAGGATTTGGCTGTCCACTCTGTCCGACACCACGCTCAGAAGTGTGTTGGTGCTACCCTTTACCCGGGACCATAGTGAGGCCGTTCTTTTGCGAAGCATCGCATGGAAGCCATCCGTGTAGAGTTCGACAAACATGCCGGAGGCACTGCATCGCCATGGGAGCCCCAACAAACCTCTAAACGCGTTGTTATACTGGACGCGCAGAGCATTGCAGGCTTTTTAGTGTAATTGCTCTACAAAATCAGAAATCTTCAAAATACATCAATACCCAAAACTACACACACACATAACCCATCTCCCCTCTACTAACTAACCGTACTCATGTCACCATTCCATAAATCTAGGTATTATTCGACATCATCGGCCATTTTCCGAGTGACGTGAACATCGATAATGCTTCAACGATTTGAAAGTGACGTCACAACAACACGTCAACTCGAACATCACGTCAAATGGGATTTAATGGCGAATTTACAAGCCAGAGACAAAAATCTGGCCAAGTGCGAGTCGGACTCTCACACGAAGGGGTTTCACGCAGAATGTGCAATTCGCAAAATGTGCACTTGACGCAAAATGTGCACAACAAAAAGAGTAATTAATGGCAGGATTGGGGTGAGGCCTTTGGCCAGAAATGGGACAGTTCCAGCTGATTATAAAAAAAAAACGAACATAAACCATCTTCAAGGTTAAGCAACGCTTGCCGAGGTCGGTCTGTGGATGGATGGACATATACACGTCCGTGCCTTAGAAAGCACAATAAGCGTTGGTCCCGACTGTCATTTTTAGACCTTTGGCGGTCACTACTGATGGATAGAAACCAGAAAATCTGACACCAGTCTTGTCAAGAAGTACCTACCGTATTACCCAGTTACTGAGTTGGTAACTGGAGGGACTGGTAAAGTGGAGCGACTGTTCGCTTCACGTTAA
Source organism: Lacanobia wlatinum (assembly GCA_947578705.1). Taxonomy (NCBI): domain Eukaryota; kingdom Metazoa; phylum Arthropoda; class Insecta; order Lepidoptera; family Noctuidae; genus Lacanobia; species Lacanobia wlatinum. The sequence goes on from OX388044.1 coordinate 17,846,695, forward strand.
CTACTAGTATTCAACTGAATCCAAGGCTCATCGTTATCATATCAACCAATCGCCGTCCACTGCTGAGCGTAATCCTACCCCGAAGAGTGCAAACCATCACAGCGGCCTTGAGCAGTCCGCATCCATCCTCTGCCAGCCACCCTCTTCAAATCTTCGATACGTCGTGCCGCAGGGCGTCACACACTACGTTAGCCCATACGCGGTCTCTATTCTAACACATGTCTGCTCCATCGACCGTCTGCTCGTCTACAGACATGGCCAGCCCACTTCCTCTTCAGCATGCTGATTCTATGCCCTAAGTCGGTAACTCTAGTCCTCTGGCGAATGACGTCGTTACCGACAAACCTACCTAAATGCCTATATATATCTAGGTAATTAGGGATATCTTACTACTACCACGTGCTTGATATTACCAAACTATAACAAGTAAGTACATAAAGCGCATTTCAGACTACCCTATAATATAATAGCATATAGCTCATAGCACTACAATATCGCTCACCATACATTTATTAAGAACACGTTCACACTTAGCTATAATATATAATATTGTCTTCATTGTAATGTTGTACTATATAGCAGAATAGTATAACGTGGTCTGAAATGCGCTTAAGGATGTCGCCGCTAATAACTATTATCATCTTGACTTGCGGCTTGCGGTGTGCCGAGGAAATTATACAGACATAATGACTTCGATCAATACGGGTAAATAGATGGCAAATTGTAGATTATTATGTAGTTAATAACATGATATGGTATTGATTAGTGGATAAGAGGATATAATTGCGGTAAATCTGACGGAGTAAAATATCCACCTTACGCAAACTAGCTTCTGCCGAAAATCAAACCAGTGGAATATACTCCTGGTATAAAAGTATCCTATGTTTTATTCCAGACTATAATCTACATTTGTGTCAAATTTCATTAAGATCCGTTCAGCCGTTCTGACTGATAATAAATATCCATGTGGAAGGATGTTTATTTCGTTTATTTATTTGTATATATACATTTAACTTACATTTTAAATATATCTTAAAAAATACATTTAAAAATATAAAAAATAGTAGTCCGCCGGTTTCGGGAGCAGGCTCCAAGCTACCGGTGGTTAGAAAGGAACCTCCTCACAATACGAGCCGTATCGAGGAGTACTGCCTTCTGTATCAGGCCCTTTATCCAACCGCGTAACGCCAGCTTCAATAGATGGTCGTCGAAGCTTTTGGCCATCAGGCCATTAGCCGCAACGACTATCGGCACAATGACAGCTGATTCCACATTCCACATGTCGACAACCTCGTGTGCTAAGTCGAGATACTTGATTTGCTTCTCTTTCTTAGCTTTCACGAGTATGAAGGAATGAAGGATGTTTATTATTATTAGACCATTATATTTTATTAGGCCTGCCCTTAATATTTTATTTTAGAGGCTTAGCTGAAGAGGCATCCCACTTCTGCCACCGCTCCAACTCCAACTCCTATTTCGGTTCCGGTTCAGACTTCGACAATTCAATTCCAACTCCGCCTTCGGTTCTGATAAAATCACCTCGATATAGCTGCGTGTCCACCAGAGATGTGCGAGGATGCGTAACGAGGGATGTCTCTGTTAAGAGGAAATGCTGGCGGAGAGACTTTGTATGTAAAAAGTCATAATTCGAGGTTTGGCTCGGGACTGTTTTCTCCTCCGATATTGAACCGATTTAAGAGATATTTCACAAACTGAATAAGAAGGATATATACCGTGTCTTTATGTTTTTCTTTTTGATGATTTATTAACCGTATACACTGCATATATTCTTTTAATCAGTTTGTGAAATATTTCTTAAATCGGTTCAATATTGGAGGAGAAAACAGTCGAGAGCCAAACCTCGAATTATGACTTTTTACATACAAAGTCTCTCCGCCAGCATTTCCTCTTGCGCTGAGCGAAGCTACAAAAACAAAGCAGTTCTATTGGTTCTGAACAAACACAGCCCTCGCTATGCATCCTCGCACATCTCTGATCAAAACACAGCCTAACACGCCTGCTCTAGACAGCCACAATGAATCCGTGGAACTGGCAGGCTGTGTCCGTAACTAAGCTTTGTGGACAGCGACAACTAGGAAACTTCAATTAGGTACAGTGTAACGAATACTGGCCAGAAATAACACTAACAAGGCTGTGTACAACTTTGTTGCACTGATTTTTCTGAAATACGTTCTTGTACAATCTATACTCTATATCTATACCAGTATATAAAGCTGAAGAGTTTGTTTGTTTGTTTGCTTGAACGCGCTAATCTCAAGAACTACTGGTCCGATTTGAAAAATTCTTTCAGTGTTAGATAGCCCATTTATCGAGAAAAGCTATAGGCTATATATCATCACACTAAGACATAAGAGGGAGCAAACGAAGTTGCGCGGGTCAACTAGTGTAATATGAAATTACTCCGTGGCGTGGCTTCTCTTTGCAGATTCAGCCATTTCCAAAATCATTTTAAATATCGCACTGGCATGCTGTTTAATAATAACAGCTGCACGGTTCATTCTTTGACAGTCGTTACCGATACTCAGAAGCCAGAACACCTGACATCAGTCTTTTGCCAAAGGTTACTGTATTACCCAATTACTGAGTGCTGGAGCTCAGATAGGCGACCGCTCCATATATAAGACTGTAGTTGTAACACTCCAGGTTAAATTTAATATAATCCTTTATTTCAGGCGTCTAGACCCCATTAATAAAATACATAAACATAAAACAATAACAGCTATAAATAAATTAATACAGATTACAATTGATTTACACTATAAACTACTGCACACAAAAAATTACGGCGTCGTATTTCGCTGACTGGTGTCGCGCGGCTGGCCGCGGAAACGTCGATACACGACACCTTTCGGCCAAAACTCTGCTTTGAGGAACTTCTCGAGATGGTGAGTTGGATCCCACACCACAAACGACTTGAAGTTTGTGTTGTGGCGCGACTCCTCGATCCTCAAAGTCCAGGTGGTCTTCACTTTCATGTACTCCATGATCTCCTCAACCTTCGTGGAGTGATGTAGCCGGTATACTTACAGCAGCGTCGTAGATATTGCTGGACGCAGCAGCATGTTCGGTAAATAAATAAGACTTGAGAAAATAAGAAGCTTGGTTCAGAAGTCTTCCTTAGTCCCATAATATCTCCTTGAATTTCTGACTCGGAGTTACTAACTACTCTCAATAACACATATGTATCTCTATTGTTATTCATATTCCGGCGGTATTTTTGCCAGAATATTAATAATATAAACAATATTGTTGTGAATGTCAAAGTCTATACGATTGGATCGATCACGCCTCAACGCCGATATTGCTAGTAACTTGGCACACAAATAGATCACGACTTATTTTACGATACAGAACCTTTCCTGGTAGCTAACACGATCCCCTTGATCAATTTTGACTTTCACGCAAGCGAAAGAAGCCTCTAGACTAGACAAAGCGTCATTCTTTTAGCGAATGCGATGGTCGAAATAAAAAAAATAGGGAATAAGGGAGTGGACGAAATAAATCTAATTAGTCCGCCAGATAGATTTCCAAAATATCCGACACGTATTTTTTCTTTTTTCACGTAAACAAAAAATTAAGAAGATACAGTGCAATAAAACTCGTGTGACGTACACTTTTTGTCGTGACTTAGTGACGTCAGACGAGTTTTTCGCGGACCAATTAGATTTTTTAGTCCACTCCCTATTGATCATGTGACATTTTGACAGTGTTTGACAACCATACATTTTTGACGTTTCTACAATCTCCTTCGCCACGCTATCACTGACTTAATGCCATATGTCTATGTCTCTAGTCCTTATCTACTTAATATTGTAAATTCTGGTTGATTGCGTCAACCTCGGGTAGACTAAAGAGTCGCAAAAGCTTCCTTCGACACCAGGGGCAATCCAGGATAGTCCATCTGAAGAGAAAGGCAAACTGTGGGAGGACAAGTATCCACCGCCACACGATTTTATGAAACCCAAAGAGCAGTTGCCTCCAGGTAGTGAATTGTGGTGGCCTGTTTGGAAAGCTTTGAACCGTTTACGCACCCAGGTAGGCCGCTGCAATCACAACTTGGCGAAATGGGGTTTCATAGACCCGCCTGCCAAGCGAGGCGATTATGGCAATGCCCCCCCTTTGGGGGCGGCCTATGTCCAGCAGTGAACGTCATTCGGATGATATGATGATGATGAGACCCGTTTAATACTGAGTGCGGTGCCCCTGTTTAGAATATGAACTACATATTAGAGTGCCCCAAGTGCCCACACACCTGTACTATGGGGGATTTGATGAATGCCACCGATGCAACAATTAACGTAGCCACCTACTGGGCCCAAACGATCTTGGGAGTTGTCCATTGATTCGAAAAGAAGAAGAAGACTGTAAATGCTAGATTTAATATGGTAGGTTATTTTGTTACGCTATTGCACTTAAATCGCTAAAATATTTAATCAATTTTTATACAGAGATAAATGGGACTCTGAAGAAGGTTAGCGAAAATCTTGATAACGCGAGCATAGAAACGGCCAGTAAAATAAAATTGATATAATATGGTACGGTATAACGTTATCGAAAGATATATTTTGCCAAAACCTGCCGAGATTTGTTCAAGTAGCGCAAACATTAATTGAAAGAGGTCTGACCGTTTAAACAATTATTGATGTATTGTAATGTTTTTGTGACGTTTGATGTATTGTCTTGTAACGTTTTATATGTACGTTATAACATCGCCTTGGATGTGTCTGTTAGGATTTTACAATAATAATGAGTGAATAAATAAATAAATGTCAAAGTTTCAATAACCTAAAAGTGTATGTCTCCATAGTTTCTTAAAATAAAGATACTTATACATTGTTTTATATTTTATGATAATCGTGTTACTAAATATAGAACGGCGAGCGGTCAACGACTCGGCCTAGAGGAAATGATAAGGTCTGGTACAGACGCTGTTTAATTACATCGTTGTGACCTAGCAACCGAGATTGTTGCCTTATTTACTTTGACACGGCAGAAGAATTTTATAAGCATACAAATTGCGGCGGGACAAACTAAACTATACTACTTCACACTTAGCCACGACCTATAGTTATTAAGCTACTAACATCATTGTATTTATAAGCTAAAATCAATATATATATAAAATCCTTCCGTTACTGACTGATTGAGTAAGTGACTGACAGACAATGCATAGCCGAAACTATTGGTCGTAGAAAGCCGAAATTTTGCATGTAGCTTCCATACACTCCGTGGGGAAAATTCAGGAAACCCTCTCTTAATGAGAGGGTTTCCTGAATTTTCCACGGGAACGGGAAGAAACGGGATATGCGCACACGAAGCCGCGGGCAAAAACTATTCTATATACAAAAATTTTCCGTTACTGAGTGACTGACAGACAACGCACAGCCGAAATCACTGGTCGTAGAAAGCTGAATTTAGCATGGGTTCCTTGGGGAGTGTAGGGGAGCACTAAGAGAGGAATTGCCGAAATTCCTACGGGAACGGAAATAAAGGGGGTATGCGCATAAGAAGTCGCGGGCAAAAGCTGGTCAGTCAATATACATCATTTTGATTATAACTCCTCCGTTACTGAGTGACTGACAGACAACGCACAGCCGAAACTACTGGTCGGAGAAAGCTGAAATTTGGCAAGTAGGTTCCTTGGGGAGTGTAAGGGAGGATTCCTTAGGAAGTTTTTCATTCTGGGGTAAATAAGACACTACCTACTATAGTAAGTACCCTGTATCCAAGCTGGTCAAATCCAAAGGTTCTAAAATACAAACATCAAGCAAGCATAACAAAAACGTATCGTACGAAAACATAATCAACACCAATTCGTTCGAAACAAACCCAAAAAATTAGGCCCACTACGTATGAATCAATGCCTCTATTTAGAAGTCGACACACTCCGCCAAATTTCGCAGACGACATGCTATTTGTAGGTCGGGTAGTCGGCCACCGACGCTGTCAGCGGCTGTCCCCGACCGCCATCCGTCGAGCCGTCGAGCGACGGCCGCTGGCAAACCGGGGACATGCCGGAAATATCGTAGTTTATTTTAAAGACCAAGTTTTCTAGGTTTGGAAATTGGATAGAAAAATAGAATACATGTATTTTGTACATCACTAGCTGATTCGCGCAACTTCGTTTTCATCACATTATTCATTAATGCTCTGCGGTCTTAGCAAACTACTAACTTTTTTCCATTTTGAACCCGCAGTTCCTGAGATTAGCGCATTCAACCAAACAAACAAACTCTTCAGCTTTATAATATTATAGTATAGATGTGGGTAGAAAGGAAGTCAATCTCGATATAGTTTGGAAAATGCAAGGCAGATGAAGTAATTGTACCAAAGTAAAACATTATAATTTCGAAAAAAAAAAATCCTTAAGAGGAAATGCTGGCGGCGAGACTTTGTATGTAAAAAGTCATAATTCGAGGTTTGGCTCTCGACTGTTTCCTCATCCAATATTGGACCGATTCAAGAGATATTTCAGAAACTGAATGAGAAGGATGTATATACTGTGGCCCTATGTTTTCCTTTTTGATGATTTATTAACCGTATAAGCACTAGAACTCTCACAAAATGTTCAAAATTGTCCGATAAATTGCTGACAACAGAGCTCTAGTGTACAAATTTGGCAACTATTAATCAAAAAAAGAAAACATATAGACACAGTATACATCCTTCTTATTCAATTTGTAAAATATCTCTTATGGGTCCAATATTGGAGGAGAAAACATTCGAGAGCCAAACCTCGAATTATTATGACTTTTTACATGCAAGGTCTCGCCGCCAGCATTTCCTCTTAAGGAGATGTTTCGTCTCCGCTCAGTATTCTATTCATAACAAACACGATACTATTCCGACAGTTGCAGCGAATACGTTGAAGTACGAACTGCACTAAGAATCGCAAGTTACACAAAGCAGTCCCATCCACTAAGCTCTGAAGTTCAGGCAAGTTCTGCGAAACTTTCTCTTCATTTTAATTATTTTGCTTTGAGAGTATTTGACTAGGAATTTTCCTTATTATATTAAAATGTTTAATGAATAAGGAGAATTCAACAAAAGATAATTAGGTTGAAGTAAGTACCTGGAAATAAACTGCTTGTATCTTACTTAGCAGTTAAATCAAAATGAATGATTGCGTTTTAATTTATGTACAACTTCTGCCAGTGGCTTCGCCTGCGTGAGTGGTGGAAATTATCCCAAGGGAACATACTCCCGGGATAAAAACTATATTAATATCTAATATACAAAAATCTCGTATCACGGTGTTTGTTACCGAACTCCTCCGAAACGGCTTGACCGATTTTAATAAAATTTTGTGTATATATTCGGTAGGTACGAGAATAGGTGGTAGGGTATTTTTTTAATGTATGGCAAAACAACGTTTGCCAAGTCAGCTAGTAATATATAAATTGCCCTTAAATCTGAATTGTTTCTGTTTCTCTGTATGTTGTTATAATATGTTATTAATTGTTATTTGGTAATTTTCTATGATAATTAATTTGAATAGGTACTTGTACTAAAAAAAAAATGTATACAATTTTCTCTCATTGGCTGTACTGTCGCATTGGGTTGTTTATCCTGTAAAGATAGTATAAGTATGATAAAATAAATAAATAAAAATGTCCGTCAATTTAGTGTGCCTTTTGGCAAAGTCCTCGTCTAGCTCTTTCCACTGTTTTCTGTCACAAGCCACTCTCCTCCAATGAATCTCGTTTGAATTCGCCGCTAGATGCGCTAGTGTAGCGTGAGATTTTAAATGTCAAATTTCACTATTGGTTGGCTATTGACGCGAGTTTTTCGACGGTGGCGCCAACTGGTGAGTGCAAAAACGGTAGCCCTTGGGGTCTGCTGTTTGGTTAAGCTCATCTTTTCATCTTATTTCTTCTCGTCTTTCCCCTTGCTGCGTTTACTATCCATTGGATACCAGTCGGTTATAACTTTACTCCATTTTTCTGTATTTGCCCTCATCATGTGGCCAGTCCATCGCCATTTTTGTTGGTCAAGATGTGTTTTGCTCTCAGTTGTTCATTTCTTACATGATCTGCTTTTCGTATGATTGTCATGCTCCGTTCCATGGCTCTTTGGCAGTATTGCAATTTGTCTCTGTGTTGTTTTGACAGTGCCCATCTTTCGCATACAGGGTAGTATGCAGTTGTTGAAAACTTTTCTCTTAGCCATTCCTAAGAGATAAAAAGTAACTCTGTGCTAAATTTCATCCAGATCCGTACATCCGTTCTGGCGTGATTGAGTAACAAATATCCATCCAAACTTTTGCATTTATTGCATTTTTAACCGACGAAAATACGGAGGAGGTTCTCAAATCGACGCGTATATTTCTTTTATGTTGACCACGCATACCTTTTTTACCACCATAAGTAGTCTGATTTTGATCATTCTTTTTTTATTGGAAAGGTATACCCCGAAATTGTTCCGAAAAAAGATTCCAACCCTAAGGGTAGGAAAACAGGGGATGATTGCTTGATCACTCACTGATTATAATGCTGAGTTGTGTAGCATTTTTGTAGGCCTACCCATGTTGCTATATAAAGCCTGTTTTGTTAAAGTATTTATATTATACAACAAATTGTAGTTAAAGTAGGATTATATAACAGTTAATAGCTAAAGCAAGGTAGGTAGCTATTTCAAAAGTAATCAAAAATTAAGCATGTAGTAATTAGTAGATTAAATAAAAAAAAAATACAAAATAAATAATTTATAACAAAAAAAATAAATTTCCGCAAAAACTGAAAAGCAGCGTCGGTGTTTTTGATTGTTTATTCGTATTTTTCGAACACCTACTTCCGAAATTAAACTTATTTTTTGTAAAAAGGTTTATGATTTTTTGCTTTTCAGTTTTTTCGGAGGTTTAATTTTTTTCTTAAAAAGTTTTTACCTTGTAATAACGTAAGATAAGAAAATTCATTAGTAGTAGGTGAATACTGATGCCTAACCCTTGTTAGCTATTTATGCCGGATTATTCTGTACAGGACCCCAGAAACATTAAAACTTATATAATTTGGTTAGCCGAATGCTTGCAATACAAACTGTCAACCTCTAAAGGTTAGTTTAGTTATTGAACGTTTTACCAAGTTAGGCTGACCTTTGGGTCTAGTAGAAGTGATTTAGCCCGTCATCGCGGAAACTTTCAAGAGAAAACCAGATTAAGATTTAAAGAAATTTTCAAGCGTAGATTTTATCAAAAATGGTTTCAATATTTTAGTGACGAAAACGTTCGAAATATTCAAAGAGTAAATATAAATTGGGCATTTAAAAACTACAATCCTACATCGAACATCATTTAAAAGGAAACAACCAGCTGAGTAAATAACCACAGTGACGTTATTGAAACTAACCATGTGTCGAACATAAAAATAAAACCTCATACAAGGTATCCAAGCTATTGTTGCAAATATTCAATCAACCACAAGGTTTAACACTACCGAACTTGTCAGGCCTACAGGCCAAAATCAAAATCAAAAGTCGTTTATTCAAATTAGGCTGAGAGCCAGCACTTTTTGTACGTCAAGTTTTACAAAAGACAGTCCCCCAAAACGCCCGCCCGTCACCACTTCCTAGTGTTTTAGCTGTGGAGAAGAAGTGGCCAACAAACTCCCCAGCAACACATCTGTCTGTTACGTTTTAAGAACTTGAATCTATATAAAAGTATGCTAAGTAATTAATACATGACAAGATTTATAACTTGTTAGCTAGCACACTATGATACTGATAATGATAGAAATGTTTATAAAAAAACAACGAATTGACCATCAAATTAATCATCTGACATAATAAGTACATTTGACATTATATCTGACATTCTTTGGACATTAATTTATTCATAGACATCTTTTGAATTTATTGACTTGACATATTAATTTATTTTCTTTCAAATTATTTTGCATGTAACAATTTTATATTAATTATTATGTACCTAAAATTCTACACAATGTCTGTATTGTTTGAAATAAATGAAATGACCTACATAGTCAGAGATATAAAAAAATAATAATAATAAATAAAAAAAAACAATATTATATGAATACATATAACCTATTCACATAATAAACCCACAGAATTCATCAAATCGTTCACTCTTTTCATTCGTTCTCGAAATTTTCCAGGAAATCCTAACAACCGACGCTCAACGTAGTTCTGAAAGCCTGCAAAACTCTAATATGGAAACTTTTCGACGATGTCAGTAACTGGAATAACGGAAGCAGAGCCAGTTATTTTAGCCAGTTCGAAACTTTACCTGGATGTCATCGTGTTCAGGCCAACTAGCAGACTGTTATGTGCAGGAAATATGCTAACTGTAAGTTGTGCGGTGTAACCTGGTGGACCGTGGAACTATATGTATGTGTGTTGGTACCCTGTGACATGTGTGTTGCGCAAAATAGTTGAGCTTGCGAAGGTAATTTGAAAAGTTAGAAATTAGTAGGATTTGAGATCGGTTTAAAGAAGAAACTTTATTCTCAATAAAGACATTAGTCACTTACTCGAGAACAATACTAAAAAGACATACATAAATATTTTACAAAAGGAGTATTACATGTTAATACCCATCCAATGCAATCATTTCTCTAGAAGTGTTTGATTCGCAATTATGTGCTGACTTAGTTGAGATTTGAATGCATTGAAAGAGTGTAGGTTTCTTAAACAGGACGGTAACTTATTATAGAGTTGTGCTCCCTCAAAAGTTAGCATTTTTTTGCCATAGTTAGTTCTTGTTTTGGGTAAAACTAGCAAACTTGCTCGCCGTGTGCTGCGTTGACTAACTTATATATATTGGGTGAGTGTTAAGTTTGAGTGAACGCTTTTGTTAAGAATGTTTCTGATGAAAATACATGTGTTGTAAATGTACAGTTGTTTAATATTCATTATTTTTGTGTCTTGATAAATTTTACTTATATCATGTGTGAGATCGTCCTACTAATATCCTACTTCCTACTATCTATACTTAATATATAAAGCTGTAGAGTTTGTTTGTTTGCTTGAACGCGCTAATCTCAGGAACTACTGATCCGATTTGAAAAATTCTTTCAGTGTTAGACAGCCCATTTATCGATATCGAATATTATAAATGCGAAAATTTGTAAGGATGGAGGATGGACGTCAGAACGCCTGAAACGATCTTCATGAAATTTGACACAGAGGTAGATTATAGTCTGGAGTAGGTTACTGTCATCCCGGGAACTTGTTCCCTAGGGATCACGCGGGTGGATCCGCTGGCAGAAGCTGACAGCTTCATAATGTAGCTTGGTATCCTAGTTGTGCCAGGTCGGATTGCAGTTATTTCATTTAAAATACTAGCGAAATCTTAGGTAAGCTTTTTTGTAAGTTAATGCATGTGCAATCTAGATGATCTACATCCCGTTAAAATTCGACTGCGTTTGTTTTTGTCTGCACAGATTTAGTACTTACCTACAAACGATTTTCCCGTTTTCCCTACCATAGAGTTAAGTTTCCAAGAATCCCATCTAAGTGCTCATCTTTCTCTTATTTCTCTCTATTGTTTCATTATTATAAGAAAAACTTGTGGAGAATGTCATGTTACTAGGCCCAGTAGTTTCGTCTGTACGCTGATAACGTCAGTTACTCTTTTAAATACTCGTATAAGGGTAGAGTAACTAATCAAGAAAAGAAAACGCACAACCATGTCAAAGAGAAGGTACAGTCTTGCCTACCTTGAAACGAGCAAAACAAAGTTATAATCCAAACGTCATACAAGAAAAATCTTCCCGTCGGAACTGCAACGTATATTTAATCAAAAGAAAAAGGCGAAGCAAAGGAAATACAGCCCCGGTCTTGCGATGTGAGGACAGCGAAAGAAAAAGATACAAGATTGTTGGAAAGAAAAGCAACGTCTGACGAAGTACTTGTAAACATGCCTTCGGAGTAAATTACAGGAATCCGTTGTTGAGCTTTGATGTCCAGCCGTGGAGATAGTAATTAAAAAAATTCTTTGCTCTTCGAGCCGTAGAAGATACGTTTTCTATTAATTTTATTGTTCTTGAAGGCGAAGAAAATACAGTTATTTAAGATATTTTGTGTTGTCTGGATAAATGCCTTTTTTAGGATAGGAAATCATCAAATGACTCCTTTAGAGAATAGAATAGAATAGAAAACATTTATTCAGCATAGACACAAACTCACAGCAACATAGACAAAATGAACAGAAATAATAGTAGGCACGAGTACACAATAATTGCGCTGAGCGTGCCCATACCGAAAGGGTAGCCATCTCAGCATTTGCTGAGCGTTAGACACCCAGCGCTGGTTTTCAGTTGGCACCCCGCAGTGACACACGGACGAAGGTAGACACAATAAACAGAATACTTAATTAAATATTGATAAAATAAACATACTTAAATCGTAAATAAATACAGTAATATAAAAACTATGCCTACAGTAAGAAGGGATATTTAAAATATATGTGTAGTGTGAGTTATAAATATGTCAACCAATCAGTCGACCAATAGCAAGCCACTGAGCCGGTTGACGTGGCGGCGCTCTGGGCGGAGCAGAAGGGAGTGTCAGACTCTTACTGACTGAAACCCAGCCGTGTTCTTCTACTGCTGTTTGCGTTCCTGGGCCACGGCGACTATTTCTGCATTTTGGCCGAGCAACCACCTATTCTTGCTCAGATGCGACGCACAGCTTAACTTATTATATGTTAACTTTGTAGTTATAGGTTTATTTAAGTTGTTTTTGTTTGTTGTTTTGTTTTTATGGTTTGTTTTGTTTGTGTCAGGAACTGTCAAGACTGACATCTATCACTGATAGTCACTGTTGCGGCCACACATGTCAGTATCTTTTTTTATTTTTTTGTTATACATGGTTTGTCTATGACATGGCCGCGACAGTAATGACTTTTTTTATAATGCCCGTCCCTGACACAGGCTGGCAGTGGTTTTACGGACGAATGTTTGTCTCTTATTTTGTTTTTATTTGTGTATTTTAAAAACAATGTCATGTTAATGTGCGTCTGTTTGGGCGGAATAAATAATTTTTCTTTCTTTCTTTCTTTTTCGAACAACTTCCGCAGATAATAAATACCTAGATGTCCTTTTCAATATGATTGTTTGGCCGTACATACAAACCAACCAGAAAGGGAGAAGTGAGCTGTCAATCCATGTTATCAAAATGGAACGACAGCTCGTGATCACTTCACCTACCTTCGCCTTCACTTCGACATGTTTACAGATTCAACCAGCTGGTTTGTATGAAGTGCCTGTTAACATAATCTTAGCAGTCAGTTATTGTTTTTAGGGCGAATTCTTTGGCGAGATAACTTTTACCTGAGGTCTAAAATAGATGATTTGACAATTTTTTACAGAACATTTTTCAAACAGCTATATGTATTGTTAGTTTTTATCATTATTCAGTTAACATTATCCGACTATTGAGCTTCGAGATAAGTTAGCAATGTGCACAATATAACAAAACTTGAACGTGAATTTAATTTATATTTTTTTTATTCAGCGGTATATCATCAAACAGGAATAACACAAGTACTTTATTTATTATTTACAAAGTATATTATTGTACGATCACTACTTAATTTACCATAAAGCAAAATCAACAACTCATAAGCGCCTTATTAAATCTGCTTCAATATTGCAGACCGTCAATTTGCTATTAAATTATATCAGGCGTTCGAATCTCTGCGGTATCGTTCGGTAATGTTAATGGAGAATCTGCTTCGACAAACTGCGCTAATTAATTTTATTTTGATTGGTAATCTATATTTATACTGACTGTGGAATATGACTGAAGATAATTAAAAACTAAAGGTAATCTTACCTATCAATTAAATATCCTTGCAGTATTTTTTCGGTAGATACTAATGTCTTTGTGTATGACATTTGGGCTAATGGATCCCTCGAAATACTTAATTGTGTAACTCAACATTATCAGTTATCACCAACACCAAAAGGTGATTGGCTTTTATAAGAGCACTAGCCGACCCGCGCAACTTCGCCTGCGTCACAATTTTCATTACTGCTCCGCTCCTATTAGTCTTAGCGTGATGATATACCTATCCATGATGATAGATACTATCTAACACTGAAAGAATTTTTAAAATCGGACCAGTAGTTCCTGAGATTAGCGCGTTCAAGCAAGCAAACAAACAAACAAACAAACAAACTCTTCAGCTTTATATATTAGTATAGAAGTATAGATAGTCAGCAGTAACATTCTGTTTTTCACCAATCCATCTGACAAGCGCAGTCAATAACGAAGCCTTTTGGACACATGATACATGTTGACAAAAAAAACCGGCCAAGTGCAACTCGAACTTGCACAAGCTGAATAAAATGTTTCTTGGCTGGGGCCCCTTTTATTTTTAAGTAGGGCAAAAGTGCCCACGACTTCGTACGCACATATCCTGTTATTTCCCGTTCCATTAAGAATTTCGGGAAATTCTCTCTTAGTGCTCCTCTACGGAGTATAGGGAAGCTTCATGTCAAATTTTAGCTTTCTACGACCAGTAGTTTCGGCAGTACGTTGTCTGTTACTCACTCACTCAGTAACGGAAGAATTTTATATGGGTATTAAGATTTTATTACATTTTCATTCTTTTTGTTATAGCGGGAACAGAAATACGCTCACTGAAAATTTCAACTGTCTATTACGGTTCATGAGATACAATTCGCTGACATACAGACTGACGGGCGGACAACTACAGCTTAGCAATAGGGTTCCGTTGGTTACCCTTTAGGTTTGGAACCCTAAAAATTACCTATCTGAAAAGAAGAAAAAAAATAAAGAAAATGTTCACATAACAGAGCAGGTTATTCAAATATACCTACGCCAATAACAAGTTTGTCTCCCAAAAAAAACCACAAAAAATAAAAGTTTGTTAAACCCAGTTGTGTAAAACGAAACGTCACGAGTCTAATTTTTTTTAGATCTGCTCGATCATTCACCCTGGGCACTGTGCAGATTGACACGACAGAAATAGGTCTGCGTGCACAGTAGGAAAAACGTTTTCAACATAAGAGAGGTATGTGCTGTGTGACCACACGATAGATATGAAGACTAAGGCACTGACCCCACTGCACGCGGTCTAGCGGTCAGAGTTCCGAGTTCTGTGTTCCGCGTCCACTGTAATCTATGCGGTAGGTAAGAATTTTACACACACAAAAGCTGTCAGACCGCGACGGTCAAAGTGGACGCGCGTTCTGTCGGAGTTCTATATTTTTGCAAAAGCTGGAAGGTCACGATGTCCGACGAGATCGAAATGTTTATTTAATTAGTGAGAGACAAACGTTTTCTTTATGATTTGCGAGACATTTGGTTGAAAGTGACATTTGCTTTTCAGTAAAAAACGCGTGCGATGCATGTGATCACTGTTTATTTATAATTTACTAGTGGACGTCACGCGGTTTCACCCGCGTAGTTCCCGTTCCCGTGGGAGTACGGGGATAAAATATAGCCTATGTCACTCCCTGATAATGTAGCTATCCATTGCTGAAAGAATTTTTCAAATCAGTCCAGTAGTTTCGGAGCCTATTCATTTCAAACAAACAAACATACAAACAAACAAACATACAAACAAACAAACAAA
Source organism: Lacanobia wlatinum (assembly GCA_947578705.1). Classification (NCBI taxonomy): domain Eukaryota; kingdom Metazoa; phylum Arthropoda; class Insecta; order Lepidoptera; family Noctuidae; genus Lacanobia; species Lacanobia wlatinum. The sequence continues at coordinate 17,862,278 of OX388044.1, forward strand.
CAAATCTTTCCTCTTTATATTATTAGTGTAGATTAATTTTTCGATTACTGAACTCCACATTTTTAGACCGCTAGCAGTGTGCTCGTGTATGGACGCGGAATTGGCCGCGAAACGGACCGCGGAGCGGAACGCGCGCAGTGGGGACAGCACTTTATGTGTTACCGCAGAACTAATACCTACCTATGCTATAACACGTATATTTATGTTAAAATCCTCTCAAATAATTCACTTATTATAATGCACTTGAGAAATTACTCTGATAACTGAACACTGAACGACTGGAGCCGAGTAAACCCGATTCAGCGTCGCCGAACGACTGGAGCCGAGAATACCCGATTCATCTTTACTGAACGACTGGAGCCGAGTATACCCGATTCAGCGTCACCGAACGACTTGAGCCGAGTATATCCGATTCATTTATTTAATTTAGTACTATCAAAAGGCCTCAATTTCCCTATCCTTTCTGTCAAACAGTAGGGAAATTGAGGAATTTTTGAGCAACTGAGATGCAAATATAAACGTTGCTTAAAAATTAGTCGAATTGGCCCGCAGTTACGTCGTCACTGACCCAAGAGTGACGGTTCGATTTTGTTCACTGTTGTTCAAGTGCGCCTAAATAAATTTTCACAGCAATAAAGTAATCATCAGTTGACAGAAACACGGTCCATTGTTATTTAGATAGGACTGGTACTGTATGACAGCTTGGCCTCGACCAATCATTGTATTCCCATAAATAAGGTTTTACAAAGTAATTAATATTAATAGTTACTCGTGATCTAGAAAACAACAATGAAGATAGTTGACAACTATATTACCTATCTAGATAAGGAAGGTTATATTGTTTTTGCTGTAAACTTGGACATTCTCAGAAAATTAAAATCTGTACTGTGACCACGCGGTGAATACGGCCCACTTCTTGACACAAATAAGCCTACCACGAGAGTCATCACATAGACCTGTTCTGTGTGCCTCGCATCTTCACCAGGACATCGGCCCTTGTGAGAGGCCGCTAGTCTTCTGGTACACGGTCGCCACTCTAAAACCCATCGACGTAAGTTTGCCACCACATGCCACTCTATAGTTTGGTGGTTCTTCAGCCTATGTCGGTAACGTTTGTTCTTCTGCATATATTTAATTTCTGATTCAATCACGCAAGGAAACTCCGAGCATATCTCTTTCCCTTGCTCTTTAGGTGGCTTTAAGCCTTCTAACGAGGAACATTGTAAGCTGTCACTTTTCTGAATCGTAGATCTTAATATGTACATTTATGCACATTACGGAGTAGGTACAGATATTATAGACCGCAAGCCAGGCTCTAATGTCATACATTTCCTCCCGGACGATAACTTGTAAAATGGTTAAGAGAGCTTTATCATGGACCTCTGTGAACGTCAGCTGCAATTCGGTGGGTGGGTTAAGCAGCGGCAGCCTCCCAGACACGTAGATATTTTTTTTTCATTCATTTCCTCCGGAATGAAAATTGTGTCAGATTATAGCTAACCCAATATCTATTTCTTGGGAGAAAATGACTGAAAACATGAAAAAAATTACACGTTCGTGTGACCAGCTAACGACCTTTCCACCGAGATACAGCCGGCTGACGTTTTGTTTTCTGCAAGATATTGAGATTAGGTATATCTGACACAATTTTCATTCAGGAGGGAATAATTGGGATGCTGTCGCTGCTTAACCCACCCACCGAATCGCAGCTGACGTTCACAGAGGTCCATGATAAAGCTTTCTTATTCATTTTACAAGTTATAGTCCGGGAGAAACTTGGTAATGGAAATCTGTTGCTGGCTCGCGGACCATTAAGAATGGCATTGGAAAATTCCTTCATTCAATACCGAACATTAAAATAATCAGAAAGATATAATCCAGCCTTTTTATCAGTACTAGCAGACACGGAAAATAATTCCAGATGTCGCAGTACGATGAATATTAAGTAATCTGAAACTTAGATTTACATGTGTGAGTCGTGTAAGTACCTATAAAATTGATTTATGATCGTTCGACTCTGATGATAGATAACAATGTGGAAATAGCCAGTACTTACCTGGTCGAATAGACAAACGATCACGTCGATAATAAAACAATATTATTCATAAACACAGGACTAGGAAGTACCGTGCTACCCAGTTGATGGGTTGTGGAGGTCTGGTAGGCAGCCGCTTCACGTAAAATACTGGTATTCAGCTGAATTCGGTTTGATTAGAAGTCGACCCCAATATAGTTAGGGAAAAGGCTAGGCAGATGATGATTCAAAGACACAAAACATAGCTTCATAGATTTACACCGATATCATATTCACATTTTGCGGTACATTCAAGCAACTACCAAATAAAAGCGGTGATACGATAACGACCAACCGGGATCAAATCCAGAGTTCAGATTGCTACTCAAATTCTTGATGAAAAAACTGGCCAAGTGCGAGTCGGACTCGCGTGCAAAGGGTTCCGAAAGATTTTAATTTTTTTTAACGTGTTATTTTAATACTACAGACTTCTTGTGGGTTTTTCTAGATTTTTTAGGTAAAGATCTATTATCTCCATTTTTTTTTTTCAAAACTTTAGGCTCAGTAGTTTTGGAGATAAGCTGGGGGAATGGTCATATTTCGTCTAATTTCTTGAATAACTTCAAAACTATTTATTTTAAAATGACTTATAAATTATATAATTAAAACCCTCACAGTAAGCCCGCCCTTTCATTTGATATGTCACACGATATTGTTCAAAAACTATTTTTTTTAATTTTCTAGTTTGATGCCCAAAAGTGACCCCCTTACTAAAAATTTAATCATTTACGTAACGCGACCGTGTTTGGGTCACAGAAGTCCATTTGTGTACCAAATTTCAACAGAATCGGTCCAGTGGATCCGGAGAAAACTAGCTGTGACAGACGGACAGACAGACAGACAGACGTGGTTAAAGGTATAAGGGTTCCGTTTTTTGTTCGGAACCCTAAAAAGAAACAATAACACTTTTCACGAAGCCGGAATCGTACCTAGGTGCTAATACTCTCAGGTTCGAAATATTTTTACCGCAGCCCTGGAACGCAAAGAGCATTTGGAGAAACACGGATGGGTTTTAGTCACTAAAAGTCTGACACTCCCTTTCGCTGTTGCGCGAAGGAAACATTTGATGATTTTCCATCCTTAAAAAAAGGTTGCTTCTTTAAATATTCTAAATAAAAAAAAACTAAACAACATTTTACACGATCTGGGAATGAAACCAAGGTCCTCACACACAAGGTTAGACCAAGAACCATGTGCGAGTTGGAGTCGCTTGCAATGCGTTCCGAACGAATCATAATACCTACACAGAATTCTTATCGTAATGTATCCTTTACCCTTGATAAATGTATGACATTATAATACTAATAGTAATAATACATTAGCCCTTTGTGACATTATAATAATATGAATATATTAGCACTTTCTACATATTATTTTTAAACTAGGTATTTGATTTGGCGTTTTGAAAATCTATAAAATGACCTTGTACCTACAAAACTGTATGTACTTTTGCAAAGAGGAAAAGACGATTAAAGTTAAATTTTTAACCGACTTCTAAAAAAGAAGGTGGTTCTCAATTCGACTGCGTATACATATTTTTTTTTGTGTGTTCTCCGACAACTTCCTCGTTTATGAACCGATTTCGTTGAATCTTTTTTTATATGAAAGGGTATGCTTCCGTGGTGGTCCTATTGCCCCCACGTCAGGATCTGATGATGGAAACCCCGAGAAATCGAGGGCAACTCTCGAAAATTGTAGGCACGCATCTGGTAAAAATCTGATATTCATATGTATATCGGGTGATACTACACTACTAAAATAACTTTAATTTCGGAAGTCGGTGTCAAAAACGAAAAAAATAAAATAAAAAAAAAATAAGTTATTTTATACTTTGTAGTGTTTTGTTTTTGGAAGTCGGTTATATTTTTTGCAAAATGTTTTTTTATAGAGTTTTAGTTAAGTTTCTAGTCTAACCTAACCTAACCAAAGATTTACACTAAATATATCGATTCGTGTATTTTATTATTCGACCTTTTAATCTACCACTTTCTCAATAAAAACATTAAGTCGGTTCTATTTATTACGTTTGAGGAATAAAGTACCTAGGTGCCTTTCTTAGGATCAGTAACATTTAGAATTTAAAAAAAAAACTGTTTTCGATTTATGACGTGTAATATGGCCGCCACGGTTGAGCGGTTAAACCATTCAAATAATAATTTGTTGGCTGCTATGTACGTTTCTTTTATTTGTTTACAATCTGTGATTGATAAGTTTACCTATACTACACGAGTACCACAAATCAGCTTATTGATTGTTAAATGTTCTCCGGCTAATCATAATCAGGTGTAAATAATAATATATCGTATGAAGCATCGCATTAGAAGTGAATTTAGAATCGGAAATAGAACAAAAAAAGAAAGAAAACTCAGACGAGGAACTTTTTAAGTAAGCTTCGCCCCCGATACTCTTTTCATAAGACCCTTGCATTTCTCAGGATAAAAAGTAACCTATGTATGGTACCCAGCTCCCCTACACTCCCCAAGGAACCTACAAGTCAAATTTCAGCTTTCTACGACCAGTAGTTTCGGCTGTGCGTTGTCTGTCAGTCACTCAGTAACGGAAGAATATTATAAACTAGCACTACGCCCGCGACTTCGTTCGCGCACGTTTTGTAGGTACTCCGCGAACTTCATCTTCTATACCTCCTTCTTTATAGGGTAATGTGTAAATTACTTATTAATAGACTCAACGAAGGGCATAGTGCATTTTATACCCGTCATAACTTTTAAACTAAAGGTTAGATTTAAATAATTTAAAGTGTTATTTACATGTACATAATCAAACTTAATTATCAAATCTTGTAAAGGATAAAAAGAAAAAAAAAGAAAAGAAAGAAAAATTGTTTATTCCGCCCAAACAGACGCACATTAATAATACACAAATAATAAAAACAGCTATAAAACAAAATTAGAGACAAACATTCGTCCGTATAAGGATTACTATCATGATACCAAAATCACCACTATTCCATTCCACCCGAGTTTTGATTCAATTATTTAAACAAAAAGCGGTCATTGCGAATTAACCATAATCAGTAGCGTAGCGAGGGGGGGGGCAGGAGGGGGCGGCGCGCACCGGGTGACACCCGCTTAGGGGTGACACCCAACCGCTCGTTGACTGGTTTTTGTCACTATCGGGTGGCACCCCTTAACGTTTGACGCAATGAAACCTGTCTAAAGTAGGGTGCAAAAATTTTTGACCTCGCTTCGCTCGCTCTTGCATTTTGCACTCTCTGACTTCCTGAGTTTTTCTATATCATCAAAAAACTTAAAATTCAGTATGAATGTTCAAAATACAATGAAACCCTTCCGAGATGAGGTGCAAAACTTTACTAAGTTCTTGAGGTTTTCTGCATTCAGGGGTGACACTCGTTCGTTGCCTTTTCGTCACGATCGGGTGTCACACCTTAACGAGCGACATAATGAAACCCGTCCGTGGTGGGGTGTAAAAAATTTCGAGCTCGCTTTGCTCGCTCTTAGTTTCTGCACTCTCTTTTTTCTCGAGCGTTTCTGTACGTCTCAATAAAATCACTATGTTTGTATTATATTCTATTTTAGTATGAATCATCAAAAGAATATAAAACCTATCCGAGGTGGGATGCGAAAATTTTCGAGCTCGCTTCACTCGCTCTTGTGTGCCCTCTTATAATTCTTAAGTTTACTTGCGTTACTCAACAAAGTTGGGTTTAGATAATGATGAAAACAAAATAAAAATAATCTATTTTCGAGATTTTGTTTGTATGTATGATGTTAGAACATTCTTGAAAATAAAAACCTGCAGCGCAAATGGAACACCTTTTCCCCTCCCTTCCAAAAAATGGCTTGAGATTGCCGTCACCAGAACGAAAGGCCAAAGGTGCAACTCATAATTATTTGGGGGGGGGGGGTTCATTTGTGGGGTGACACCACATTGTCCGCCCCGGGTGTCACCCATGCTAGTTACGCTACTGACCATAATAGTTAGACATATAACCCCGCGGACTTTTTTATAGGTAATAATGAGTACTTCAATTATTAGTACATTATTTTTATGTATCAGAATCTGAATCAAAACTTTATTTGCTCAAAATGTAGGTACAATATAAGAAAACTACACAAACACATAAGATCATCAATAGTGTTCTCAGCGCACGCGAAATAATGAATTTTATAGGCAAAATATTGCTACTTTGGGTTACATTATTGCAATTTTCTTAAGGATCTCTATTTTTTTTAAATATAATATAGCCTATGTTCATCAGGGGTAATGTAGGATTCTAATGGTGAAAGAATTTTTAAAATCAGTCCAGTAGTTTCGGAGCCTATTCATTTCAAACAAACATACAAACAAATCTTTCCTCTTTATAATATTAGTGTAGAAGTGTAGATTATGATTGATTGATAACTAGCTTTTCCCTGCGACTTCGTACGCGCATATCCCAACTTTTCCCGATCCAGTAGGCATTTCAGGAAATCCTCTCTTAATGGTCCTCAACGGAGTGTAAGAAAGCTATATGCCAAAATACAGCTGTCTACGACCAGTCATTTCGGCTGTGCGTTGTCTGTCAGTCACTCAATCAGTCAGTAACGGAAGAATTGTATATAATGGGATTCATCATCATCAACATCATCATATCAGCTGAAAGACGTCCACTGCTGGACATAGGGCTCCCCAAGTGTCGCCACAACAACCGGTGATAATAGGATTGATATATTGATAATATCAACTTTTAAATTACCATTTTAAAGATAGATAGCAACCTAATACTGAAACTGGGAACCATCAGACATGCTCTATAAAAATAGTCAATTCATCATTAAATATACCTAAATATTGAATGGTCTACCAGGTAATTTAGCACAGTCAGTTCCAGACAACTGGCGTCGGAGTTAAAGATGGGGTGACCTTAACATTTTGTATTCTAATTGCGGACTAAGAACCGGAGACTAGGGCTGTGCAACACCACTACAATAGGCTAATTTCCACCATCAATAAATTGCAAATCTATTTAGTCCGTCAGTTAAGTATTGAAAAATAATGGACACGTATTTTTTGTTTTTGTTAATCAATGAATATTGACAAAGATAAAACGCATCAAACTCGGGAGTGGGTTCTCGTGACGCCAGGACGCACTAAAAATTAAACCACGGCTCGACGTATTGAACATTTCAAAAGCGTCGTATATTCGTCAATTTTGGTACACGTAACCGAAGAAAAAAAAATACTCAATTATTTTTTGATAATCTAATTGACGGACTAATTTGTTTTTTTAGAGGACAAACCTATTATGTTTTATTGCTGAACCGCGCAACTTCATCTGCGTCACATTGTTCATGAATGCTCCGCTCCTAATGAACAACTTTTACTGTTGGATCAAACCCGAAATCACGAAAAAATAATCAACTATTCAGTACACTTTGTCGAGTTATACGAGTTCATAATGATGTGTACAATGATCCCTTTTAAGGTACCTATTACCTACGTTTATTCTGTTACAGGTTGTTTATTTCCGATTCAAAATTCACTTACATTAACGATAGGTTTACGTCATCATTGACTAGGTATTTGCGTTAAAACGGAATACAAAATAATACACGATGTTTTTATTTAAAAATGTTCGATCAACAGACGACTTTGATAGAACATGCCCAATATTTACCTACCCCTGGCTATTTAATTTGCCGCTTCATATTGAGAGCAGTGCAAACTACGACTGTAAAACTAGGTACTGCTGCAACTGACTGTTTTTATCGACCAAGTCCCTGCAATCCCACATGTTACCATTTTAACGTTCCTATAAGTTATAATGTAGGTCATGACAGTTTCGTATTTGTGATCCATACATCTGAAAAATAACTATAAAAACATCACTAATATAAGCCAATAGGGAACGTGCACGGCGTAGACTATGTCATCTAGTGTTGCAAATTCAAAACTTTTACCTCTAAAATTCCTTGACATGGACACTTCTGAGCTTCTTCTTTTCGAGTCAACGGTTAACTCTTTAATGTTCTATCCCATTGGATGGCTACATTAATTGCAGCATTGGTGGCATTTATTAAATCCTCCAAAGTACAGGTTGATGGCCACTTGTGGCACTGTAACATGTGGCTCATGTTCTGAACAGGGGCACCGCACTCACATTGGGTATTCGACGAATCTATAAAACCACATTTCGCCAAGTTTTGTTTGCAGCAGCCTACCCGGGTGCGCAAACGAATTTGACTTCATCACCTTACCGCTGGAAGAATGCTACTAGTCTAGAGCCTCAGGATAATCAATATTTTTTCACTTACTTTTTTTTTGTTCGTTTTCATTTAATATACCTATGAAGACTTAAACAACTACACTAATTATCAAGAAATTATGTACAAACGCGTATAAAAACAAAATTAATCATTGGGCATCAAAAAAATAATCCACATCGCTGTCAATGGCAAAAGTGCCCAGAACACTGGCAGCATTGCCACGTTGAATGGCAATTCTCTGATTTAATTTTTTTGGCATCAATTGTTACACGAGGTGTCTACGTTTATTTTATGTACACACAATACACTTAGCGGATTTCATCAATGAAACTGAACACGATCAGCATATGAACTAAGTTTACGAATTGTCAGTTTCATTATTTTCTGTGGAATATTGACTCTGACAGCTCTTGAACGCAGTTTAGATGAAATCCGCTCTTAGTGTTAGTTTTTTTGTTGATGATGGTAAAGCTGGCAATTCAAATACAATACAACTTAGTCACAAATTATGTCAATGTCTTTGATTTTGACAACTCAATGATACTTATTGCGTTTTTTATGTTAACAAGCAGACGAAACATATTCTACAATATAAAGATAATTGTGATAGTGAGTGCAATACATAATAAGGGTACCTACCATACTTTTTCTGCTGTATGCTTCCTACAATACTGAGTTAGCCAAATCTTTCCATTTCAGCTCAACATTTTATCCTAATTCTTCAATATTGGCAACCTTTTTTTAGGACGAGTATTCATCAAATGTGAGGAGTGTCAGACTCTTACTGACTGACCGTGTTCCTCCTAATGCCCTTTAAATTCCAAGGCCGCGGTGACTCTTTCGAACAAATTCCGCAACCCTGGAATTGGCAACCCTAGCGTAACTTTAGACTCATGGCAGTCGTAGAATGCGCGCGATCCCTTCCTCCTCGGCAGACAATGCGGCTTCATTGCGACAGACTGTTTGAACCGGTTCAGCAATCTAAAGACATTGGGACAAGTATTTTAGATCTATACTAAACAATTTAGATAATGGACGTTGAATTCCAGCAAGTGGAGCTCGAGGCAAAATAATACCAGTCGCACGGGTCGATCTTCAAGGTTAAGCAACACAGGCCAAGGTTAACTTGTGGACGGATGATCATTCGTTTATACCAAGTTTCCCCCTTGCCCATGCCCATGTCATGTAGTCAGAAATGAAAAAACAGAAGGGATTGATCACGTGACTTTTCGACAGCGTTTATCAATCCAATTTTTAAATCAAATGAATTTTCAAATTCAGTTTGAGATCATTCATAGTGAACCACTATTCTCAAGAGCACATAGGATAAAATGTATCTTCTTTTCAAAATTTTCTATATTGTCGCTAGCTATAGGTAATATAGAAAATATAATATATTATTATACAGCATTTGTGTTATCGGCAAAAATGACAAGTTTCGTATCAACTGAAATGCTTTTCATGTAAAAAAATTAACTATTCCCCCCTTATCTCCGAAGTTTGCATAGAGAAAAATCTGAAGTTATTCTGTGTGATAGAAGTTTATGTAAAGATTACAGGAAAAATAAAATGATGTCTCTAATTAACACACTTTCAGAAATCATCAACAAAAATTACATTCGTTCCACTAGCGGTCAAGACATGGCGCTGATCTTAAACTGCCATATCCACAGCAGTGTTAAAATTCTTTGACGAATATAGGTTTCGCCGATGTAAATTTGAAAACATTTCACGTTAATGATGGTACGGAACCCTCGATGCGCGAGGATATTGAGTTGCAAGTTATGCTGGTGCAATTGTAAACTTCCCAAAGAGTGACTTTATCCTCCATTTTATTACGTTTTCCCTAAGTAAAAAGGTCAAACAACAATTGTCACCAGCTTATCGCCTTCATTTTATATTTTGTAGTCGTTTTCCTCAATAAAAAGCTACTTCTCATAATTTTATTTAAACCAAGGCAGACTGAAGAAACTATCTTACAAACACATTGACAGTTTGGGATCTTTTATGAGACACTTAATGCGCAGATACGGCTCAGAAGCTGATTTTAAAATGAGAATCACCTCTAAACGGCAAATCGTATTTTTTGGACAAAATATATGTTACATCATTATACAATTTTTTTAGCAATTTCATATATGAAAATTATGATTTTTATTCGATCAACATAGTGTAATTAATTTGTAAAACTTTACAAATTATTTAATATATTTAACACGGACATGTATTGTGATGGAATTTGTACTATCTCAAAGACACTTTAATTATCTACATTTTGATATACTGCTACTTTTTTTTAAGTCGTAGAAAATTCGGTTAGTCAGAGCGCTTGTGTTTCCCATATTTCTGTACGCCGCTGAGACCTGGGCATTGAGGGAGAGTGAGAAAAAGAAGATAGATGCTTTAGAAATGTGGTGTTCGAGGAGAATGCTTAAGATATCTTGGACCCAGCATAGAACCAACATATCCATTTTACAGGATCTAAGTATCAAGCAGCGCCTACCTTCTATCGAACAAGCTCGAATTCTCACTTTCTTCGGGCACGTATCAAGACGTGGAGATGTCTCCATAGAGCGCCTTGTGGTACAAGGAAACGTCGAGGGTAAACGAGCACGTGGTAGATCGCCTATGCGCTGGACCGACCAAATTAAGGTAGCGTTAGACAATGGTCTCTTTTATGAGTGCACCAGAAAGGCAAAGGTACGTGAAGAGTGGCGACGGATTGTCAAGCATGCTACTCAATCTTAAAGACGACCACGACCACTCTGTCAAGAGTGAAACGATGAAGAAGAAGAACAATAAGGAAAACAAACTACTGAATTTTGGGACGCGTGTGCGTTTTGTTCCCTCAAGGTCGCTATCGTATGTCATCGCCTTAACAGAAATCTTACAATTTCTATTGTCAAGTACGAAGCACTCGTATAAGCAGTAGTTTATTTGTTTAATATGTGTTTGTGTACCTTTATTATATAACTACCCAAACCTTTCTATTATAGAACCCGATCATGATAATAACATAATCATAATCACACATGAATAATAAATTAAAATTTCAATGTTTTTAGCAAAAGTTTCACCATACCAAGTGAGTACAGGCCAAAACTAAACCTAAAAAATGGCTATTGGACCAGAGTTATGAGGATGCTGAAAATCTACTTCGTTACTCAGCCTAACCTATAAAACTCACACCATTACTTATAAATGAATTTGAAATTTTGGATTTTTAATTGTTTGAATTAGCTCTGTTTTTTCTTATTTTTTATGTGTTATTGTCTTTGTGATAAATTGTCACGTAGCCGTAGCTCTAGCAGGCCACGTCTAACTTTGAATTTTCTTGGAATTGTTTAGGTCACCAAGACACAGGCTGGCGGCGCCGGAGTCGAGTCAAATACAGTATTCTACGGGATGCGCAGTACCTTTAACTATTTAAGCGCCCATTTTATTTTTTAATATCAACGATTTCGCGAAAATGATTTTTGGCCAGCTTTAAGGTTCATATACCCGTATGTGCTGCGCCTAGTTTAGGATCCGCTGATAACTTGTTAAGGGCTTTGCTCATACATCCCATTAAATGTGAACTAATTTTTAACTGTGTACTTATGTTTAAAAAAAAAGATTGTTTCGTTTTTTTTTAATGCGAAAACAAAATAATAAAATTTTCCTAAAGTTTTGGCACCGAAAAGAAGAAACTTTCACTGTTAATTTACTCGTGAAGTTTCATCGATTTACCTTCGGAAATATCTCACGATGCACCATTAGGTCGCATTTAGGGCAACTGCAACCATTTTAAACACACTATTGACGTTACCGGTCAAGCTATTTGCAAACTTTGAAGACCTTGGCCTGAAACAAAATGGCGCTCGATTGTTGTGACATATTTAATGCTAGATATTATGGTGACAATTTGATGGATGACGATTCCCGTAACACGGTAAGCTGTTGGTCCAGGCTGTCATTTGTAGAGCCTTGACAGTCGTTAAAAGTAAACGTAGTCTTTGTATAGACTATGTAAAAAGTCATAATTCTAGGTTTGGCTCACGCCTGTTTCCTCCTCCAATATTGGACCGATTTAAAAGATATTTCATAAACTGAATATGAAGGATAGTTACTGTGTCCTTATGTGTTCCTTTTTGATGATATATTAACCGTATAAGCACTATGACTAGAACCCTCAAAAATGCTCAAAATTGTCCGATAAACCGCTGTTAACAGAGCCTTAGTGTACAAATTTGGCAACTATTAATGGAAAAAAAACCTAAGGACACGGTATATTATATCCTTCTTATTCAGTTTGTGAAATATCTTGTAAATCGGTCCAATATTGGAGGAGGAAACTGGCGAGAGCCAAACCTTATGACTTTTTCCATACGAAGTCTATCCGCCTGCATGTCCCCTTAAGCCAAGAAATTTGACACTAGTCCTGCCAAGGGGTAACCTGTTACCCAGTTACTGGGTGGTGGAAGTCAGATCGGCCGCCGCTCCAGGCAGCTGCATCCAGCTAGACTGGGCATTGTCTCAACGTAGTTGGGAAAAGGCTAGGCAGAAATGCCAATTCGCACTAAACGTTTCTGAACGTCTTTTATAATGCGCACAGCAAAGGAGTGGAATTCTTTGCCTGCATCTGTTTCCGAACGCTTACAACCCTAATGTCTTCAAAGTTAAACAGGCTCCTTCTGGGTAAGCTCGCTCCATCGTAGACTTTGTCTCTGTGATCTCTGACCTAGACTAGAGTCAAGTGCAAACCCATCACAAATAAAAAGAAGATGGATTATAAATGACAATTTTATAGACCGCAACGCCACCAACCATCCGTTCTACAAGTAATGTGTGTCCTGCACACTTCCAATTGCAAATAACTCCCCTTCACATCCAGCAGGAGGCGGAACTAGCTGCCATCAGGCTAATGCACCCAGGCATATGGGGCAAGAACCATGCCAGCGCCTACGCTGGTTGTACCGAATTTATACAACCTGTAACAGAATAAACACAATACCTCTTAAAGGTTTATTAAACTCATCATTATGAACAACTTTCACTATGGGACCAACAATGAATTCGCGAAAAAAAAATCGACTCCCCATACATTTATGTGAGCATGACTCGACAAAATGTACTGAACAGCTGTTTTTTTTTTGCGATTTCGGGATTGGTCCCATAGTAAAAGTTGTTCATAATAATGAGTACAATGACCCCTCAAGAGGTATTTCGTCTATTCTGTTACACGTTGTCTATAGCCAGTCCTCAATCCACTAAAACGGACTGAATGAGTCGCTATAACTACTACTAACATGTTCGAACATCTTATTTTCTTACGTTTTAATATCCAATCATTCATTAATGAAAACATTGTGATAGTGATATGAATTTATTAAATAATTAATTAATTAATTGATTGATGTTGTTATGTTGTATGTTATTGTTTGTTTTTAAGGTGTTCTTGTTTCGGTGTTAAAATGGACCGAATACCTAATTGCGTGCCCTAATTGGCACACATAATCAACCTACCTTAGATTAGCCGACGATATAGTCGTCATGGCTGAGACTACGGAAGACCTCAGTACAATGCTCGATGACCTCAGTAGAGCTTCCGAAAGAGTGGGTCTCAAAATGAACATGGACAGAATCAAGATCATGGTAAATACCCATGTGGCATCCACTCCTATCAAGATTGGAAGCTCTACACTCGAAGTTGTAGACGAGTACGTCTACCTAGGACAAACGGTCCAGCTAGGTAGGGCCAACTTCGAGAAAGAGGTCAACCGTCGAATCCGACTCTGCTGGGCAGCGTTCGGGAAGCTGCGTGGTATCTTCTCGTTTCACATACCACAGTGTCTCAAGACGAAAGGTAACACGGGCAACTCGCACTGATGAGATCAGTGCGTGTTGCCAATGATGACATATGGAACTGAAACATGGTCGCTCACAATGAGCCTCATCAGAAGGCTCAAAGTCACTCAAAGTGCAATGGAGAGGGCAATGCTTGGAGTCTCCGTGCGTGATCGAATCAGGAATGATGATATCCGCAAGAGAACCAAGGTTACCGACATAGCCTGAAGGATCGCCAAACTAAAGTGGCAGTGGGCAGGGCACATTGCTCGCAGAACAGATGGTCGATGGGGTCGAAAGTTCTGGAGTGACGACCGCGTACCGGAAGACGCAACATTGGAAGGCCTCCCACAAGGTGGACCGATGACCTGGTGAAGGTCGCGGGTACCCGATGGATGCGAGACGCGCAGGACCAGTCATTGTGGCGATGCTAGGGAGAGGTCTATGTCCAGCAGTGGACGTCTTTCAGCTGATATGATGATGATGATGATGAATCTCTCTACTATTCACATTGGGTCTAATCTTATATTGAAATCGAAACCTTTGGGAAGATGTTTGTCACTAAATCGCGCTGCACAGCGGATTTTAAAAAAATTGGCACACACAATTCCCATTGAGTTTCTTTGCCAATAAATAAAAAGTAGGTGAATGAGACTGGATTTCACAACAACGAACGAAGTTTTGTTTTAAATAAACGCATGCCAATATGATGTCAATCTACGTGTAACAAAAATCCCCGTTTCAAGGTTTTTTGGGATTTTCCCGATACCCGAATCGCTAAAAACTAACTAAAAATGTACCTACCTATTGTGATCAGGGCTCCTTATCAAGCCACACGGACAAATTCCTGGGAGTCTTTAAGTCACGAGTGAATAGGTTACTTCTAGGCAAGCGTGCTCCATCTTCGACTGCATCATTGGTTACCATCAAGTGAGATAGTGATCAAACGTATGCCTACCAATAGTAAACAAACAACCACTCAACGTTTTCATCATTTCAGTCGAAAGACTGTCCACTGCTGGACAAAGGCCTCCCCAAAGTGTCGCCACAACATCTGGTCCTGTGCGTCTCGCATCCATCGGCTACCCGCGACCCTCACTAGGTCATCGGTCCACCTTGTAGGAGGCCTTCCCAACCACTGCAACACGTGAAAGCCAGAATCAACAGTGGGAGTCAATGAAGCTCGACGAGTCCCGGAGAAACGATACAACTGTATTGGATCCTGCAACGAAATTAATCAGAAAAGAACAGCGGAGGAGTAGGAAAAAAAAGTGTAGTGTAGTGTGGCCCTAACGGCCTTTCTGTGTTCGGTCTGCAGCACTAAAAATTGAAATGTAGGAACCTATCCTGAGTAGGAAAACACGCGTGTCCCCGACCCCGCGATAAAGGTGTAATCAAAATGAAATGTAGGGAATTCCTAAAAATAATTAATTCGTTTCCCAAACTCGTGTTATTCAATAATTCTGTTTTTCGTTCGCCGACGACGCTTCCTGTTTACGTTCCAAATAAAAGGAACATCGTTACTACTTATTGATATATAAAAACCGCAAGTGATCAACAAAATAAGCTGATTTCGAAACACACCGGTAGACTTAGACAACATGACATTTCACTAGCGACAAAGATTTTCAAAGAATCCAGTACGACTAAGTGACAAGCGCTAGCGAAATTGGATGTGGTCAATGCCACTTATGAAATGTCACTTTGTTTGAGTTACATATATATCCATGTGTTAATGTCAAACCTCGAAGTTCCGGCGCTCCTAGGTTTGACTAGTCAATCCTAGGTCTGACTTAAGGTCTTAGTCAAAGCCCAAATAAATAACGTTTTTCGGCCTTTGGCTAAAGAATTTTCGTCAAACCTACGAGATACCTACTAATTTGGTCAGCCAAACGTCTAAACTTAATTTCATGAAATCGGGGTTTGGATAATCTGCTCATACATCTGTTTTGTTCTTATATGAAATAAACACTTATCTTTGTTCAAATTCGTAATTTTCTCTTTAAACTTCATTTTAAGGCTTCTTTATCCACGTTTTCAGTAACAACACTATTTGAAACACTTATCTTTAATCTTACACACCCACACGCTCAAAGTACAACCACTAGGAAAAGCCCGAAACAGATTATTTTTCTTTCAACGTTTGACTGAAAAATTAGGAACTTCTAGGTTTGACTAAAAATACTTCAGTCAAAGGCCGAAAACGGAATTTATTTCGGGGTTTGCCAAAGGCTTTGGTCAAACCTAGGTCAAACCTAACCATAAACTAGTCATACCGGGAAGAGACTGCATATCGACCTTTGACTATAACACATGCACCCTCTATAGAACATTGTTCTCTTAAGGGTGCCATATTCTATTCAATGTGACGTCACATAGTCTATATCCAGCAGACAATCAAGACGCTTCCTCATTGTTGCTCAAATTATGACGATGAGTTTAAAAGTTATGTAGGTGCGGGGAAACAGATGAACATAAATACATACCGGTCAAAATCATTACATTCCTTTTTGCTTCGCCGTAGTCAATTTTTTTTTTCACAGGTGTCCGGAGCACACTGGGAGGATTGATCTGCTTCTGGATCCGGTTGGCTGGTTGGAGTGACGGTCGCCTAACTAACGTACAATGGTCCAACATCTGGACTAAGTGCGGAAACCAAGCTAGATAAGCCAAGATAGATAGATAGCGGCAATAGAAATACAAACTCCGAGAAAATTCTAACTGTCTATTACGGTTCATGAGATACAGTACAGCCCGCTGATAGATAGACGAAGCTACAGAAAAGAGACGAGGCTAAGTACAAGGGGTTCCGTTGGTTACTCTTTGGATACAGAACCCTGCAGAACAATGTAAAGTGCAAAGTCATACCTAGAAAAAACAAAAGTGTAATTTTGGAACACAGTTGATTTTTTGGAAATACGTTTTATATTATAAATCTACTTACGAGGTACATTTTTTTTCTTTTTATTAAAAATAAACGCAAATTAAGCTTCTGTCTAATAACCTAGTTCCAAGTTAGGTATATTTTTATAAAAAGCAAATCAATTAAAATATATATATATATTAGCTGCGATCGTAAAAACCCGACGTAACACTCGGATCAAACTTGAAAAGGTAATTTTTTCTAATTTCCATAGAATTGGGATGTGACGTGATAGCTAAATGGAGGTACGAAATCTTGCATTTGAATAATTATATCCATGGTAGGCGCCAGGTAAATGTGCAATAACGGTTATTGACCCATATACATTTATTGACTTTCTTAATAATAAAAAAACAGAAATACAGTCATAAAGTGTTCTGAATCAACTTAAATGTGCTCGGGTAATAAAAAACGGTTCATAATTTATTGTTCCCTATTATCACTTTACGAAGTGATAATAGGGAAAGGTCAATTTACTTTATTGCAAGTTTATCTGGCCCCCACTATTTCAGCTTAGTAAAAAAAATGTTGTCCGAAAAACGGTCTTCTTGGAAACCCGTACGATCCCCGAATCACTAAAAATTAAAATAGGTATCTTGATTAGGGGAGGGCTGAACACGCTACGGTAACCGCGACCCGTAGATAGTGGTCTTACGAGATAAAACCTAGGGAATTCCTACGGAAAATACGTTACTATATACGTGCCACATACAATGTAAGGAAAATGTATGTGTATGTGTGTGTGTGTATGTGTAATTATAATTATTATGCATTAATCATGTTCATTTGTATTATGAGTTTAAAGGACTGCTGCAGCTCCGTTGACCAAAATTTTCCTAATTGCCTACTTTTATTTTACAGAATAAACGCAATATCTCTTAAGGGGTCATTGTACTCATCATTGTGAACAACTTTCATTATGTAACTAACACTGAAATCGCGAAAAAGGCTAGTAGGCTCTCTTAGATGCATCCTGTTCGAAAGAGTTTGTGAGGACAGATGTATAATGTTGTCAAAAAATAAAAGGCCCGTTTTGACAGCAGGATACAACATTGCTTTACTAGTAAGTATGAAAGAGACATAAAAATAAATCCCTTGCGCACTTAGTGGTAAAGCAATCTTCTATCCCTCTCTACTCAGCTGTCAAATCGGACTTCTTAGATTTTGGTGACTTTAGTATAGATTTTTGCTATCTACTCTTTCAAGTAAAAACTCCTAAACTGATTTAAATGAAACCTTTACTAATAGTAGGTATATAAAGCTGAAGAGTTTGTTTGTTTGCTTGAACGCGCTAATCTCAGGAACTACTGGTCCGATTTGAAATTCTTTCAGCGTTAGATAGCCCATTTATCGAGGAAGGCTATAGGCTATAATTATATCATTACGCTAAGACCAATAGGAGCGGAGCAGTAATGAAAAATGTGACGCAGACGAAGTTGCGCGGACCTACATCAGAATAACATATAGGCTATTATCTACATCTATGGAAAGATTTGTATGTTTGTGACGAATTAACTCAAAAATTATTGAAGTGATTTCAAAAATAGGGAACATGCAATATTTACATTTTTGCTTTAATTTTAAAGAAATCCATCTAGAATAGACCACCATATAAATAAGAAATGAAAACGTTTTAATTTTTTACCAAAATTGCGTTTTTAAACCGACAGTTTAAATTGTCGCACGAAAACGGACGATGACGTCACTCCTGTCTGCCACTCGTCAAGAACTGTTCTAAAAACCTTAACTACAACTCATGTAAAAGTCTAACCAAAAAACGACTGATCTCTCTAACATATGACGAAACCGAAGAACTCATCAGTTAACAAGTAATGCTGTGTACCTACTCACAATCATAAATCTTTATATATGCATTATATTTAAATAAAAACTCACCACTACCACACTTCACTAACAGCAACACACAAAACTCACGCAAAACACTCACCTAACTCGAATATTTATTTTAATTTTATTTTTTCACCTTTTTTCTCTATAATTTTACTTCAGTGCCAAAACTGTACTTATAATTTAACTTTTGTAATCTTTAGCAATTTTGATAACTGTACCAACTCACATCTGTTAAATTCATGTTAACGCAACTCTGGTTCCCGAGATACAGGCGCTGCCTAGTTCGGGGACCACGGTGTAATTTTATGTTAAGCTCAACTTGTTACAATTACCGACATAGTATTAAGTATCAATAAGAATTTTCTGTAACAATGGCAAAAAAAAACTCAAAGATATCAGGTTGCCTTTTCGTTGTCATAACAGCAGTGTCGTCACTAAACGCTGATTACTTATTGTTTTTAAATTACGTTCCGTTTTATTTTACTTAAATTCGTTATTTTTTGTTAAAAATCGATATTAACTAAAAAATAAAAAACTTTTTTACAAAAATGTAACCGACTTCCAAAACAAAACACTACAAAGTATAAAATAACGGAAGTCGGTGTTTTTGGTTTGTTTCGTTTTTTGACACCGACTTCCGAAATTAAAGTTATTTTATACTTTGTAGTGTTTTGTTTTGGAATTCAGTAACATTTTTTGTAAAAAAGTTTTTTATTTTTCACTTTTTAGTGGCACCTGCGTACCCAATCACAGCGTACCGGCGTGATGTTATGTTATGAAAATAAAACTAAGTGCTTTCGGTGTAAAGGTCTCGTTAATACGAATGAAATAAGCCCAAACACTGGGTAGTTCCTACATACCGATGTGGAGTTCCCTTGACTCTCTGTCGTCTCCATCATCAGGTCTGATCCAAACCTTCATTCTTTTATAGTATCACCCGATATACACACGAATATCAAGTTTTTACCAGATGCGTGCCTACAATTTTCGAGAGTTGCCCTCGATTTCTCAGGGTTTCCATCATCAGATCCTGACGTGGTGGCAATGGGACTATCTCGGAAGCATACCCTTTCATATAAAAAAATTCATCGAAATCGGTTCATAAACGACGAAGTTATCCGCGAACACACATAAAAAAAAATACGCTGTCGAATTGAGAACCACCTTCTTTTTTAGAAGTCGGTTAAAAATAAAAACATTGCAATGGCCTTTATTTTATACTTTTTTATCATTTTATTAACAACATTCTCATAAATTCTGTATTTGCATCTTCCCTATTCTTTCACCATTAGAATGCTACATTATCCCTATACGTAGGCTATACTAATAAGTAGAAAAAACTAGGGATCCTTAAGAAAGTTGCGCGTGTGAAGTACTAGTAATCTATACTCTATACTTTTAATATATAAAGCAGAAGAGTTTGTTTGTTTGTTTGCTTGAACGCCCTAATCTCAGGAACTACTGGTCCGATTTGAAAAATTCTTGAAAAATGTTATATATCATCACGCTAAGACCAATAGGAGCGGAGCAGACGAAGTTGCGCGTGTCAACTAGTTCATAACATAAAGATATTGGGGGAAATAACAAATTCCACACGGGCGGAGCTGCGAGCAGGCCCCTCTTCTCCACTTGGCACTGTGGGCACGAGCCCAGGGCCCCGCGATCGATTGAGGCCCCCCAGTATTTACCAGATTGTAATGTGCGATTTTGCATATCTCAAAACTAGAAAGTAGCTCTTCAATAAACAGTCGACGTTTTAGCAAAATAGTCCTAAGTCATTGGGGTCCCATTATCCTAATGTGCGCGCTGTGCCCAGGGCCCCCAATAGGTTAAAGACGGCACTGGCTGCGGGTTGCGGCAATTGGTAGCTAGTATGATTATATTTCTCTCTCATCGCACCTTATGCCATTGTCCCTCAATTCTTAGGTTTGTGAATGAACAGGTAACAGTTGGGTATTGTATTGTTTACTGATCCCGTTACAACGGATGACCACTCATTCATTAGCATTCTCCAGGGTGTACAAATAGGTTGACTCAAGAATAGTACGAACAACTTTTACTATGTGTTCACTCGAGCTTTTGCTAGTGACTTTGTACGCGCATCCCGTTTCTTCCGTTCGTGTTTAGCCTTCCTCATGAATGACAATCATACACAAAAAAATATTGATTATTCATTTTTGTTTATGCCTTTTTATCTGTCATCAAACCTTTTCATTTTATTTTTTTTATTAAATTGAATTTAGCTTAAGAACTTCTATCGTCGTTATTTAAATAGATTTTTAAATAACGACCATTTTATTGTAATGTGTTCCCACAAAAAAATCTTTGTCTGTGTATTTTTTCTTATTTGCATTTCATCTACTTAATTTTTACTGTCATTTGTGTTCTGTGTTAATTTTTCTTTCCCACTTTACTGTGGAACAACAAGGTGGTTTAACAATCTCCAATCCTTCACAAAACGTTAAAAAGTACCACCAACATAACGTCGTAGTCAATAAATTCTTTTGTAGGTACTATCAAGACGGGAGTTGATTGAGCAGTGCCAATTATACAATCAACGTTATCATCTTTTCGTCATAATCATTATCAATGAAATTGCGCGGGCGCATATAGCGTAGACTGCACGCCTGCGTCTTGTAGTCGTGTTTCAGCCGCCGCGAGTGTCGCACGTTCTGCGCGGGCTCCCGGTTCTAACAAAACGTGGTTCGAACGCGTGCTAACAATCATGGTGAGTGCTTCTCTTATAACATCGCGTGCAATTCCCATTATGTGGTCGTGACTTATCAATTTTACAACTGTAAACCTTGATACAAATTTATTTTTTATTACTGAAACTTTCGTTCCACGTGTCGAATGGAAACATATAAATGTTACTAATCATGTTAATTTTTCACGGTGATGTTTTATGGAGCATTTATTGAAAACAAATAACTGAAAATAATTTAAAAATACTTGTTACATTTCTTACTAGAAATCGGATCAAATAAATTATTCTGACTGTGGAGTTGCATCGTTTTTTTTTTTTTTTCATATTTAGCATAACAATTTATGCAATGCAAACACAAATAAACTCGTGAATAAAACGTTGTGTAAGTCAAAGACAGACATGTGCAAAAACACTGACTATCGCGTAATTGGACTTGAATATTATCATAGTGTTGTAAACAACGAAAAAACCGGTATTTCTGAAGGTAAAAAAAGTGCAAAATAATTAACCACGACTCACGAGGTCAGACCTGATCACTTACTTGTAAGTTTTAATAATAACATGAATTCCTTCCAGAGGCTCTAGACAGACTGCTATTCTTTTAGCGGATGCCATTATCGAAAATTTCGAAAATATAAGGGATCGATCACGTGTTATTTCGACAGCGTTTGTTAATCCCATATATCTTTAACGTTTAGACGATATGCTACCGCTAACAGAATTTCACTTGTCTTTTTTTTACTAATTGATAGACATGCGCTTGGCCACCATCTCACCTGATGGTAAGCGATGGTGTGGTCGAAGATGGAGCACGCTTGCTTAGAAGTAATCTATTCACTCTTGACTTAAAGATTCACAGGTTGTAGCTATCAGGGAACACAGACTCCGGCAGGGAATTCCACTCTTTAGCTGTACGCACTATGTATGTGAAAACTCGTCTCGAGCCTCTGTTGTCGATACAATAGCATAACCTCTAAGATTTGATTTTAAAGCTTTCAGTGATAGTCCCGTACTGTTTGTTATCTATATTAAAATTTCTTTTGCAATGACATCTATAGAAAAGTGAGAAATTAACTCTGCACAAGTCAGTGACCGCAGACAGACTTATGACAATTTGGCATGTGCCCATATTTGTATATGATACATTACTAGATATAATCTTGGAGGCTAATAGCCATGTTACTATTACTATACCAACTAACAGTTATAATGAATATCTGTGAAGACGAACAGTATGAAATATAACGTCAAGATCGGGAATACCTACGAAATAAATACCACTTAAGTAGATCCAATGCTGAAATAAGCTTTTAGATATAGCGAGATAAACCCAGTGAGCTTTAAACCGCGATTTCGTACGCGCATATCCCGTTGTTTCCCGTTCGCGTAGGAATTTCGGGAAATCCTCTCTTAGTGCTCCCCTACACGGCCCAAGGAACCTATATGCCAAATTTCAGCTTTCTACGACCAGGAGTCTCGATTGTGCGTTGTCTGTCAGACACTCACTCACTCACTCAGTAATGGAAGAATTATATATTAGAATGATGATTGAACTAATTACGCATTCTTGAAACGCTGTCTTATTTTAAAACCTTGAGTCGACAGGGTCTTGTCAAAGTAACATTCAGCCTTCAGGATATCCTTATTTTATCTTTTCTCTTTCACTTTTTACTGAAATAATATTACACTAGTGTTATCAAAACAATTCAATCAATCGATTCATTGTTTTACGTGTTTGAAAAACTTTGTGAAAGAAATATTATATCTAACTTTATATGCATCGCTAATTTCTATTATGTTTTGTGCTACTTCATTCGTTTACCTACTATTCGACCTTAACATTGTTTTATTCTTACAATGTTTACTTTTTAAAGTCTGGTATGATAACAATTGTGATAAATTAAAACTGTGAACTACTTTTTAGTGCCCAAACGAGATACATTCCATCAGCGCGATTGATAACGACTCTTAAGTTTACGTATCATACGTATGGTTGGAAATTATGACTTTTTTTGCTAATTTTCACGTAATATTTTGAACTTCGACAATCCTTGCCGCTAATAGAATATACTGGCGCGTTTACATTAAGTCGGTCACCAAATACGGTGACCGTATTCGGTTTAACTGAATTGATTCATCGAATTGGGCTGTTTACATTAAGTCGTATTCGTTTAATAAGTTGTCGGTTTACCGAATTCGGAAAACCGTTTCGTCCGAATACGGCATTTTTTTTTTTTACTTTTGATAGGCACGCGTTTGACCACTATCTCACCTGTTGGTAAGCGCTGATGTGGTCGAAGATGGAGCACGCTTGCCTAGAAGTAACCTATTTACTCTTGACTTAAAGACTCCCAGGTTGTAGCTATCAGGAGACACATACTCCGGAAAGGAATTCCACTCCTTAGCTGGACGCACTATGAATGTGTTCCCAAAACGTTTTGTGCGTGTGGGTGGGATGTCCACCATGTAACGGTGGCTCAACGCCGTTCGTCTTGTGGTCCGATGATAGAACGGGCTTGGCGGAATTAAATTATGCAATTCCATCGCACATTCCCCAAAATGCAACCGATAGAAAACTGTAAACCTGTTCACACTAGTCGGTGACCGAATACGGGCTGCCACCGAATCTGTCAAAATGACGTAATGTAATTGAGCCCTTACTTTGTCTACATCCTCAGGATTCTTAAACCTGAACTTGATTTATATTTTTATAAAGTGCGTGTAGTTTTATGTGGCACACGGCAAATTTATTAAACTTTCTTTTTTACTTTCATTTTTATTTATTTATTTATTTGATAGGTACACCAACGACCTATTCACTAGACATTAACATAATAAAAATAACAATGCATTGTGTTATGGTGAATTAGTCACTTACAGGCGTACACAGCACTTACGTAAAAACATTGCTTCTTATACATACCTATGTTTAACAAGATTCATTAGTCGTGAGGATAGAAAAACTAAATTAAAAACAAAGAACAAAACATTAAGTAAAAAACCAAATCATTAAATAAATTAGAATTAAAAATCAAAATTGTCATTTAATAAATTAGAATTAAAAATCAAAATTATCATTTAATAAATTAGAATTAAAAATCAAAATTATCATTCATATCTAAAATACATATGAAATATCATGAAAATTCTTACACAAAAAATTGTTTCAAGTACGTACATAATAATATTCAAAACATGTACTTAATCAACTATTAACACTGAGATAACATGAGTTATCAGTGTATATCACAAACATAATAAATATATAAAGAGTATGTTATTGCACATTAAGACATTCAAGCAGAATATAAAAAAATATAATTTATTAATCAGTTGAGTTGAGATTAGTTTTACAATAAGTTTTATTTATTTTTGACATCACTCAAATTTATTTAATTGCAATTATCACTTGGGATTGTACGGACTTTTCGACTTGATCAGCAGTCAGCCACTTAAGGCTGCTCTCTCGAGAAATGCTTAAAAACAGCGTGCAGGTGAAGCAACTTTTCGTCGGCATTTACTGAAATTTACCTCTGAAAAAATAGGTAGTAATCTACATGATATGATACGTAATTTGGTTTAGCCAGAATTTATGTATCGGTATCACAAAATATGAAAAAAAAATCACCAAATCACCTCCAAATCGTTGAGATGAAACCATTTTACTCATTCATTATTTGAAAAAAGTCCAAAACAAAAATATCTGCTGCTTTGCAATACAAAATAAAATAATTTGGCTTTTTTAAAATATGTGCTATTTTTTTATAATAAATTAAAAATGCGAGTAGCGGTGTGGCGCGTAGAGGAGTTAGCTCCGTTTATATGCACAAGGTCATTGGCATGTATACAAGCCTTAAGTGCCTTTTCATACGTGCTGGTTGCTGGGTAACCGATGCCAGGTACCCGACGGCGAAGTGTATAGCCATATACGTTAGCTTTCATAGGTACTTGTACCTACCGGCGTAATTTGTCCGGCATGGCTATATACTTCGCCGCCAGATACTTCCACCGGCTACCCTGCAACCGGGGCGTATGAAAAGGCACTTATAGTGTCTGCCACTGAAATCCTTACTAATTAATTTATATTTTATATTACTTTATATCAGTGGCGTGCCTAGGGTTTCAAAATAAGGCAAGCCCAATAAAATTTTAACCGATTTCAAAAAAAGAAAGTTCAGTTTTCGACTGAGTATGTAGGTACCTTCGTATGTATCATTGCAATTTTCTCATAAACTGATGTAGATGTCTTAATTCCTTGTTTACCAAAATTACCGAAAGAAACCATTGCACACAGGTGTTTATGGGAATTTGCGTGCCTTTTAATGGCGCCAGATATGTTATTTAAATCATTATAACCAGATGTATTCCAGATCCAGATGTAACCAGATGTATGTAGAAAAAAATATGCAGCAATACAATACAACTTATTAGTGTGCGAACAGCCAACAATCCAACTAGTTTTATACACTGATCTATTAAATTTTCGTTTATGCGATTTACTAGTCTGAGAAAAACACAGATTAGGCGTCGGTTTTAATGAAGAAATTAACTGTTTTTTCTGAGCAAAGTTTAAAGATTTTACCTTATCTTCGCCAATCAAAACTTGAACGCATTTTAAATCCTCACAAGGTACAATTACCTCCATTTTTGTAGGTAAGTCACCAAAACAATTGTATCACTGAGAAAATCTAAGAAAACACACAAAAAACTTTAACAACATAACTTTTCAACTCTCAAGCAAATAAAACTGAAGTGAGTTGCACTCGGGTGTCAAGAACTACTTACGCAGAGTTGCAGTGTTGTCATTTAGGCAAAAAAAGTCGTCAGGTATATGAAAAATCTAGCTAGATGTCGCAAATTTTTTATTTTTAAGATATTGCAAGAATATTTAATTTCGTTATTTTAAAAAGTCGCTAGTTTTTACTGTTGCTAAATCTTAAAAAAAGTCCCCAAACTCGTTAAAAATCTCCAAGATCTCACAATGTCGCTAAAACGGCAACACTGCAGAGTTGGCAAGGTGACAAGGTCACGCATTCGCGTGCAACTTCATACGCATGCACGGCTTAATCGTACATACTGATCGATTTATAGACGCACAAGGTTTAGAACTCGTTATACGGCACATCGCTATAAGTGCGAAAGTGACGGAGATAGTATTTGAAAGCCCGGTAAAAGCCGGTACGTGTAAGCGAGATAGCTATATGTAGACGCTGCAAAAGCGAAACTCTGCGCGCGAACAATCGCGATGTGTAGTTATGTAGTAATGTGGCATAGGTAATACTTTGTGTTATTTTGATAAGAATTAAGCGCGCGAACTTTTAAATAGTTCGGGTTTGATATTGATTTTCTATCGAGCATTTTAGTAAGGCTTTTGGGCTTATATGAAGGTACCGCCACTGCTTTATATTTTTATATCCTTAGGTACTAATATTGTAAATGCGAAAGTAACTCTGTCTGTCTGTCTATCTGTCTACGTATAGATGACTAAATACTTATAAACAATTAGAGTAATAATCACGAAATTATGTATAAACGCCTATAAAAACAAAACTCATCCACATCGCTGTCAATGGCAAAAGTGCCCAGAACAATGGCAGCATTTCCACGTTGAATGGCAATGCTGATTCTTTGGCCAAAGAAAAGCCCAGCCCTCTGAGGGCTTAGTGTGAGATTTTTAACGTTCTCGATCTCGTTAACGTAAACGTTCAGTTACGTCAAATTGTATAGAAAAAAAAAGTTTATCCGTTATTGTCACCAGATGGCGCTTAATCAGTTTCAATACAAATGGGCGTTTATCTGATCACGAGAACAGTCGACGCATAATAGAATTAATTTATTATTCATCATGGTGACGACATGATATTCACGAGATAACTAAATGGCAATACAAGAGTAGATAAAAAACTAAAACGAACGAATGCCTCAGAAAACGATAGCAATGAACATCTAATCTCACCTACTAATATTGATTACAAGAAAGATAAAAGATATCAATCGATAATGAAATTAGAACGATTACAAATGATATTTCTTATTGCTTTTATGTTTCTAACTAGGTGACACGCGCAACTTCGTCTGCGTCACATTTTTCAATAATGCTCCGTGATGTTATATAGCCTATAGCCTTCCTCGATAAATGGGCTATATAAAACTGAAAGAATTTTTCAAATCGAACCAGCAGTTCCTGAGATTAGCGCGTTCAATTAACCAAAAAAAGAAACTCTTCAGCTTTATAAAATTAGTATAGATGAGATGAGATGAGACGTCAAGAAAAACTACTTTTCTCAGAGTACAGTCAAAACGCAAGCTAAAAGGTTAATTAATGGATTATATACATAACGTATGATTGTGTAGATATCTCTAACAAGTTGTGCTTTGTTGTTCCTACTATTCAGTGGCGTGAGGTGCGCGACCTGTTTTCTACAGGCTTGCGGGCTTGCTTGCACCTCTGCGTCGCCTTACAGGCAATTTTAATACGTTCTTCTCTAACTTAGATCTATTCTCACTGCCTCTTGGAAAACTTAGGAGAAGATCCAGAATGTATGCAAATAATAATTATTGTATATCATTAGTGTTCCTAAGTAGTAGCTGTAACTTATGTGTATTTTATTCCATGCAATATTCTATTCTGTCCGACTTTTGCTTCATCAACATTGTCTTTGTGTTTTTGTGTATTTGTATGTGAGAACATTGTTGATGGCACATTTGTATAATTACTTATATTCTATTTTTTGTAGTTTATAATGTGTGATTGTTGATTCTTCCGAATAAATAAAATAAAATAAAAACAATTGGACCTGGTCATGAGACCATAACCTTTGCAACAACTGCTAGTAATACTAACCTTGGTAGCACTGCACCCATGAACCGTCTTGTAGGAAACCATAACAAAATCGCTACACGAACTGATAGCATCGGCATCTTCTCGAACTCTTTCCGTTTATTCCATACGAGACTTTTAACCAGCTCGGAGTCTCAAGACCTCTTTGTGACACGATCCGCCTAGTAATAATATTGTATACCTACACTTCTATTTCCGTATGTTTTTGTTTTTTTTTTGGTATCCTGTCAAATATTTATGTACATACTAGCTGACCTGCGCAACTTCGTCTACGTCACAATTTTCATTACTGCTCCGCTCCTATTGGTCTTAGCGTGATGATATATAGCCCGTTCAAGCAAACAAACTTTTCAGCTTTATATATTAGTATAGATTGTAACTTAAACGCATTAATAATTTTAACTTTCATTTTCTTAAACTTAAAACTTGTAAAAAATACAACTAACTTTAGCCAACATTACACGATTAATCATTAAGTTCTCTGTTAGTGCTGGATGAATTCACTATACCTAAAACTGTATTAGTGTTTGTGTATGTTTTAGTCGTAAATAAATATACTTAGAACTATTTAGCTTTTGCCCGCCACTTCGTACGCGCATATCCCGTTCTTTCCCGTTCCCGTGGGGTTTTATTTTTAATTAAAATCAACCAGTGACATATTTAACATTGAACAACGATCGATGCGATGTTTACGAGAGTGGTATGTTGTTTGTTAGCGAGAGTGTAATTTGTAACCACGAGAATGTGAGTTGTTGACAGAATAGATCAGTGAGGATATAACGACATAAAACTAGGCTTTTCGATAGCAAAATGCTGTTCCATTGCGGATATAAAAATCTGGACAAAAGTCGGACTCTCACACAAAGGGTTCCATAAGATAGACTGAAAAAAAACACGTTTCTTGTAAGGGAGCGCTCTTAAATTTGTAATTTTTACTATTTTTTGAACGATTTTCCTTATCGCACGTTGCGAAAGGGGGCTAGACGGAAAAAATTAAGACCAAAAGTTGTAACGACACTTTTTGCTATAGTTGTAAGCCGTGCGGCGTGCGCGTGTTTCTCTGCCTGTCTGTCTCTCTCTTTCATAGAAAGCAAGCCAGTTATTTTGACAAGCCAATTATTACTAAAATTAAGCCTACTGATTAAGTTTGTATTACATTATATTTGTTAATAATAAAAAAATATTATTATAACTTTAAAAAAAAATGTTATTACAATTCCTTCATTAATTAATCGAAAGGAACTTCGTTCCATCCGGGTATCCCTTGACACCTCTCAAGTTTTTTGTTCTGGCGGCAATAGAAATACACACAGAAAATGTCAACTGTCTATCTATTACGGTTCTTGAGGTACAGCCCGCTGACAGACAGACCGATGAACAGCGGAGGCTTAGAAACAGGGTTCCGTACCCAAATGGCAACCAACCATACGTAACCTGGTGGTGGGTACGGAACCCCACAAATCCAAATGAGGAACACCAATCGATTGCTTCCAGCAATCGCATATAGTCTCTTTGGTTCTCTCTCCCTGTCTGCGTTGCTTTATTTGATCAGAAATTATTAATTTCATAATTATTCATGCATGTATATGTCGCACCAAACTAGCTTAATCAGCCGTTTAAGGAGCAGCCTGGTCTTTCCTTTAAACGGCGCCGGTTAATCAGTAGCCTAAGTGGCATCCCGGCATTTAATTGAACAGCTAGGCGACTTGGTTCAATATCGTTCAAAGAATTGCCTTGCCAAGTCATTTTGGAATTAAGGGCACAGGGATGAGGGAACTTATGGCAGCGCGACAATGACTGAAGCTAGAGTGAGCAAGCGAACGTAGCTCCCGTCATCCCATTCATGTTAGGTTCCTTAAAACCAAACTCAACTTCAAATTCGCACCAGTGTTCGCTCTTAACAGAACAGGGGGGCAGATGCTCCTCTCCCGCTGCCCGTACCTGACTACGCCCATAATTAAGTTTATTATTATTCGGAGTCTCGGAATGCGATGAATACCTATAAAAAGCTCATTTTTACTTTGAAAGATATTTTCATTAAGTTATATCGGGACGTCCCATATTTGTATCGATTTCAGATACCATTATGAACAAGACGAGGATCGGAAAAAAACCAACTCATATAAACCCGTTAATATATCATCATTAACGAATACAATATCTCCATACACCAGACAGTTTATTACCTTCAATATATCAATTCATGTTAATGATATGTGTACGTATTGTATGGCTTACTGTCATCATCACTCATCATATAATATCTATGTAGTTCGTTGTTACAACCGACCCGTAGTGACAACTGACACCTGAGCAGCTCAGAAAGTATTTAATCGGTTATGATATTGGCCTTGAATTGTTAAACTGATACTGTACTAAATTGCCTGGAAGTAATCGGCGTGATGTTTGCATCAGAGACCATTGGTTAGTTGTCTATATGTTTTTTTTTATGAACGATTCTTCTTACATACAACATGTAACGGAATAACTGCAATAAATACCTCTTGATTCGGTAATTCTACTCATCATTATGAAACAACATTTACTATAGCACCAACACCGAAATCACGAAAAGAAAACTGTACGTCTACTATGAGTTTTATCAATCAATATTCGTTAGCGACTGCGTAGTTAAAAAAATTTATGAAAACTTAAAAAAAAAACTAGAAACTTGTTTTTTTTTTAGTTTTTAACTAAATTTTTACTTGCAACTTGCTTGCTTATTAGTTAACAACTTAAACAAAAAAAAAATAGAAACTTGTTTTTTTAAAGTTTTCATACATTTTTTTGAACAATTCATTATTCTATTTAATTTATTCAATCTATATAATCAATTTATTTATTTAAAATTCTTTCGTTTATGTAAAAAATATTAAAATGCATGATTGTTATGAATTCATTCAAATAGGGATTTTTATGATAATATTGTAATTAATTTTAATGTATTTTTTGGGAAATAAAAGGCTTAAATAATAATAAATAATACATTTTTTAACTACAGTCGCTAGCGAGTATAAATTGATAAAACTCATGGTAGACGTACTGTTCAGTACATTTCGTCGAGTTATGGGCATAAATGTCAGTGGGTAGTCGATATTTTTCGCGGTTTCAGTGTTAGTCCCATAGTAAAAGCTGTTCATAATGATGAGTATAATGACCCTTTATGATGTATTTCGTTTATTATGTTATACGTTTTATACAATATGAACGGATTACCCCTTCAACGAACAAGTGAGAAAAACACTTTAATGTGTAGGTGCCTAAAGCCTATTTTATAAAGCAGGAGACTGAAGTGGCTCACAGGCTCAAAGGGACGGTTATAACTAGGATAAGCCTAGTTGCCAAGCGTTGTTGTGGTATATGTTATATTCCGGCGATACGATAAAGCGGTCGCTTGCCCAATGTTGTCACTTCCACGGTTTTATACCACCGCAAGTGAGACCGGGAGCTTCGTCTTTTTAGTGGCTTTTGTGGAAAGCCGGTTCAAAAGGCACGCGTTTGGTACGTTCTTTTTTCCATTTTGTAACTTTTTCCTACACCGCCATTTTTCCCAGACCTTTCCTGTTGTGCAGCTTTGCGTTTTAGTCATATTTTCCGTCACATTATTTTTTTTTATTCTACATTGCAACACAACTACTTAACGTACCTAATCTCTTCTACATTTAATGATATGGGAAGTAAAGTTTTAATTAGAAACCAAAATAAGTCACATTTTTCCCTATTTATGACGACAAGATCATCATGAGTTTATACCAGTCCACTCCTAGTGCACGCCATTCAACTCGATTTCCGGCAACTCTCATCCAGCTGCTGCGGCAAGATATTGAACATAGTTACGGCTTCAAACAGTATTCCACGAATTAATTTAAATAGGTAACTACAATTTACAATTACAATTTATTTATAGTTCTGCAAAAAATCTGAAACACCTAAACATGTTCTCAAGAAACTCGGAGCTATTTACATTTTATTGATGTCCATAAAAAGCAATAATTACGAACTGAATTAAACATAAAATAACAACTGAACTTTATTGTTCATCTATCAATAGCGATCATTGTCGATGATTTGTGCAGATACAAATCACGAGTAATATTGATAAAAAAACTACCATAGTTAATCTTCAAGGAAATTATTTTAATCGTTGTAATTAAGGCTGATGTATACTAGACCACTGACAAGGTGAATTTTAATTCATTGGCTATTTCATGGGGGGGGTGTCCTGCTAGGGTTGCGGAATTTGTTCGAAAGAGTCACCGCGGCACTGGAACTCCAAAAGCATCAGGAGGAACACGGATGGGTTTTAGTCAGTAAGAGTCTGAGTCTGCTCTGTCCAGAACTCCAGAGTGGGATGTGTCATTAATGATGATTTAATTCTATACTTAATTTAATATCGGCCCGTATTGCTTAGCTATTACTTCAGTGGCACATAGAACAACCAATGACAGTACCTCCCTACAGTGTAGGTTATTGTCCTACACCATAACCATTGGCCTCTTCAAGTATTTCTGAGATATTCTATTTTTACAGATTTATTGTATGCACCATATCTGGTAGAACTTATCCATACATAGATCTTGATTTTAAATAATTTTATTTGACATGCTAAAAAGTAATATTAAATAAGCAATAAATCCTAACTATATACATATGAATATACAAAAACAAATACACTCAGGCGTCGAAGAATTCCTAAACGTGCCCAGAAGACTGTCAGCATTGCCACGTTGAATGGCAATACTAATTCTTTGAGCAAAGAACGAGCCAGCCCTCTGGTCACGCAAAGTGTCGATCAGTCGGCGAGAAATATCCTTAAAAAGGAGACGCGCACTCGGACCCCATAACCCTAGTGTTTCGACCCCAAACGGCTCAAAACTGTAATTACCAATAAGGTTACAGTATTAAAGATTTTAAAGGTAATATATCGTTTGTAAGGTATCATGTACTTAATCGTCACAAGTATTACAAAAATAAATATGTTCATGTCATTTCGTGTGCATGAACCTTTACTCTTGGAACCACTTACACAGTTTAGATACGCAGACCGCTGATTCAGTGTAACTAACTGGAATTCAAACAAAAAATGCTAACAATTGATTCTCGAAGAATCAATTATATAAAATGTAGTTCGTGCATGATTTTTTGTATTATTACTTAAATACTATTGAAATTAATTCCATTACAAATTAAATGACGTTCTTATAAACAATCACATCTTATTAATTTAAAAAAATGTCTACTCTTCAAGTCCTTTCGTTTAATACCCATATTAAGGTGGTTGAGAACAAATACCTATGTAATCCACCACCTTGGAACGGCGGCCATATTGAAATTATTACAATATTGATTATGCACTTATATTGTCACCAAAAATAAAGGTGTTTGCAAAATTTCAGCTCAATCGGAAACCAAGAATAGGTCGAAAAATGGTTTGCAAATTTTAACGGAAAACTTACCAAAATACATACGAACTGTGCAAGTTAGATAAAAGCTTGGAATAAGCTTGACCATATCTAAAGAATCTCTTAGTAGCACCCAGAGTCTAGTAGCAGTCTTTTATTGACATTTTACTCGGGAAATACAGATTACTTACGAAATTAGAGCATTTTAACACCTCTTCCTATTAAGAACTTCGAGAGGAATGTGTGTGTGTGTAAGCAACATTTTTTCAATCAAAGATTTTTTACTATTGATAGGCACACGTTTAACCACTATCTCACCTGATAGTAAGCAATGATGTGGTCGAAGATGGAGCACGCTTCCCTAGAAATAACCAATTCAATTGAATTAAAGACTCCAAGATTGTAGCTATCAGGAAACTCAGACTCTTGCAGGGAATTCCACTCTTTAGCTGTACGCACAATGAATGTGTTCCCAAAACGTTTTGTTCGTAATTTTTGAAATAGGGATTCATTTCTAACCTTGACGACGTCGACGACTAACTCAAGCATAACCAGATAAGTCGGTACGTATGGTGAAATTAAAGATAGATGCTAAACAGATTCGACAGACTGTGCAAGCTATATTTAAAACAATTGAATGCTAAGAAAAGGAATCCGTCGCCTACTGTCTGCATCCCGATTTGTAATACGCTACTGCACACTGGGTTCTACGCACATTGTATCATTCTAACAGCCATGACAATTGTCCAAAAGTCCAAGAACCTATTTAATAAAACCGACCGGCGACAGATGACAATCTGACAATTTGACAATTTTGTGAGATTATTTCATACATTCTCTACTTTATTCAACGACACCTGTCGCGAAATTGTGACAATTATGTCATTTTTTGACAAATTTGTCGCATTGACAGTTGTATTAAACAGGGCGCTGGGATCTATTTAATAATACCGACAGGCGACAGGTGTCTATACAAAAATATTATAAGTCATAACGCCTTCCGCGAAAATGGGACTATTAGGTATGTCAAGTTGTGCTCATTTTGTCGCTTCGTCAAGTTTTTTTTTTAAATAGGTCCCGGTATTTTATGGATCGACTAAGTAATATTTCAATAGCATCGCATGCAATGTTTTTAATGACTTTATAAAACAACAAAATATATATACCGTATTCATTGATATTCTAACTGACGGAACAAGTATTTTTTTATCCAAGACAGATCTCTAATCCACACTTTGGCTCGCAAATGTAAAAATAGAACATAAAAACCGGCCAAGTGCGAGTCGGACTCGCACACGAAGGGTTCCGTACCAAACCTTAATGTTTATTATTTGTTAGAGCGGCAATAGAAATACACAATCTGTGAAAATTTCATCTGTCTACCTGTTACGGTTCTTGAGATACAGCCCGCTGACAGACAGACGGACGGACGGATAACGGAGGTTTAGTAATAGGGTTCCGTTGGATAACCTTTGGGTACGGAACCCTAAAAACGAAGGTCTAAGACTGATCCATTAAAATAATTACACACTGCTTGATAACTTTGCTGTCCATTTGTTTTTGCTACCCAAATACCTGATTGTTTTTTGTCATAAAGTAGATAATAATTAGATACAGCAACATGACTTGACCCCACTGTGATCTTTTATTTAAGCTTCTATTAAGAGGCCTCTGTTCGACAGTAAACGTTAAAGATCTTAATGATTTTTATGAGGTCTTTCATCAATTATATTGAACGATTAATTAATTAAATAGGTAGTTTCAAGATTCCTTACTTTGACAGCTACGTATAATTATGACACCGGAAAATTGCAAACGTCGCAAGATTGTAAAATATCGCGTGAAATTGTAAAATATTTTTTCTCTAATAAGCAACGGACATATTGGAAACTATTGAATTTGGGTGGGGTTTATTGTATACAAAACGATTTATCCATCATATATCGAGAAATCATAATGTAATTAAGATTTATTACAATCTCACGGAGTCTGCGGTGCTGCTTATATGGTGTACATAATAAAGAGTATTCTATTCTACTCTATTCTGCAATTTTACGGTGACATATACATTGGAATCGAATATTATTCTATTTACAAAGTAAACTCGACAAAGGGGATCAACATTCAGAGTGTTTTGCAATAAAATGCTGCAGCATCACGGTACCTAGAGGCACTATTTTTTTTACTCTTTCATTAGTTACTAGTACTTCGCCCGTGACTTCGTTCGTGCGGGTTTAGTATAGCAATTTACGTAGGATCTCAATTTTTTTCGAATAAATTGTAGCATAAGTTACTTCCGGAGCCTATTCGGTACAAACAAACAAAAAAATATATTTCCTCTTTTTAATATTAGAATAGAAGAATAGATCTAAAAAACTTCACATTCTACTTCTTCCTATTCGTGTTCCTCATTGCTGAACATCGTGCCCGTCTTGGAAATCTTAGACAAATTCACCGTCGAGGTGCTTCCAGGCCACTTGGTCTTCGGCTCTTCTCAGGGCATCAGTCACGGGGCTGCGGACTTTGTTAGGGCTGCGGACTTTATCGGGGCTGCAGACATAGTTCGAAAGAGTCACCGTGGCCCTGGAACGCAAAGGGCACTAGGAAGAACACGGATGGGTTTTAGTCAGTAAGAGTCTGACACTCCCTTCTGCTTCACCCAGAGCGGGAGGAGTCATTTGATGATTTCCCATCCTGAAAAAGGGCATTACTCACAGTGAGTAGGCGAAACCTCATACACAAATACATGCAAAATCAGTGGAAATGGATGGAAATCCCTTTGCAAGACTAGAATGACGTAGGTAAATCTATACTTCCATGCTTATTATTGCAAAAGTAACTCTATCTTAATGTCTGTCTGTTTGTTACGATTTATAGATAGATAATACCTTTGAGAAGGACATTATTCCCTTGGGAAAATAAACGACTTTTACGCAGACGGAGCCACCGAGAGAAACCAGTATAAATATAATTAAAGATACGTTTATTAAGTACAAATTGTGCTGATATCAGTATGTTAATATTGCCATGTAATTAAACGCTATGTTGTATTTTTGTTGTCAGGTATGATAAGCTGAATACAGTGCTCTACTTTAAACAACTTTAGTCACATTCATGCGAAGGTGTTTTAAGACCGTTATAAAATGTGTTAAATGCATTGGCTAAATTTTTTTTTATGAGCCCGTACTGAGCCACTTCTGGGCAAAAGCCTCCCCTGAGCTCTTCCAAGAATTATTTAGACACCAGCATAGATTTTTAAAGAATTTCGACACCTTTGAATTAACACTATTAGATTGAATTAATAACATTTAAATATTTTTAGTTTTTTTTTACAAATTCTCTAAATATGTGTTTTGAGTTCGAAAGTTGCAAAGTTGTCAATAAAATTAGATTTAGACTTTTAATAAAATTAAGTAAGTACCTATATGTATGTGTAATAATGTAAACATTATATAAGATTAAACGAGTAGGTTAGGTTATGTCTTCTAGACGCCATATTTTCTCCTAGCATCTGCCTTCCAACTTCAAATCTCATCGAATTTCTTAGCCCCGTCGTCGTTAAACCTACCGATGCAATAATGCACATAAGGTAGGATGTGGGGAGAAGCTCCCCACCCCCCGTCCCCCTTTCTTCACATGACGTCACCCACCGTTGCCTAGCAACCAGATAGGATGTCAAAGCCAGTCCTTTGACGGCGAACCCATAAGCTAGGACGTTGCATAATGGCGGATTTTGTAATAAAATAGAAGCTCGGATAATAAACTACGTTGCAAAATCTTACGTCGTACGTTGGCAATTTATTTAATAACAAGTCTTTCGTTTGGATTTATTCTTGACTAGCTTTTGTTCGCGACTTTTTTCGTAGTTATATAGATTTTCGAATTCGGCGGTTGAGTTATGACAAATTCAGTTTAGCATTTGTTATATTAAGTAAGGATAACCCCACTGACCACTATACAGCAAAATATTATCAACTCTATGCATTTCAAGACACAAAGATAAGAGGTGATTCCAAATAACTAACATTTACGAATATATAAATAGTTTAGCTTTCTCTGCCACATTAGTGCTGAGTGAAACTAAAACATTCTTTATTAATGTATGCAGAATTCTTGAATGAGGTATGCAGACGGCAAAAAAAACATGTAGTTTCTATTCTACACAATTATTTAAGTACTTTCCCTAAATAAAAAAGTACCTTCTCCAAAACTAGTTCGTAAGTCTCATTTGATTACATACTTATTCGCATGTCCATACAAGAACATCGTCCAAGAAGATACCGTCCCCGAATGTAGCCAACATAAATCGTACATCAAATCCAAGATATTCCCCCTTCAATTCTCATGAACACACAGACAAACATACAAGCAATAGGTCTATCTGTACCGTCCTCCAATTACACAGTTCACTTTGTAACGTCTTCCGACATCTCCAATTATATACATGTAGTACATATATACGTAGTTGTATATATGTACATAGACTTCGGCTAGCTATGTATTTTGTGTGCCTGAAAATAATTACTGTAATACTTAGACAATACTCGGCGAATAATGACTGTTTTGAGGCTCTTACAGACAGGCACGATACGACGCGACAATGC
Organism: Lacanobia wlatinum; assembly: GCA_947578705.1. Lineage (NCBI taxonomy): Eukaryota > Metazoa > Arthropoda > Insecta > Lepidoptera > Noctuidae > Lacanobia > Lacanobia wlatinum. The sequence goes on from OX388044.1 coordinate 17,900,733, forward strand.
TACAACACCTCTTTTATTGAAATTGCCGCGACTGTCTGCGGGAGCCTTTTTCACTATGTTTGGCATATTATATGAGATAGAAGTAGGTTGGTTAAAAACATTTCATCATCATCATCATAACAGCCGAAAGATGTCCACTGCTAGACATAGGCCTCCCCAAAGTGTCGCCACAACAACCGGTCCTGTGCATCTCGCATCCATCGGCTACCCGCGACCCTCACCAGATCATCGGTCCACCTTGTTAAATAAATTAACTTTTGTTAAATAAATTAACTTCTTGTAATGCCCCGTCTTGTCACGATTTCATTCATTTTTATTTATTTTTCAATTTTGTTTATTTTTTAAAATGATGAATCTCCTTTGTTTGAAACAACAACTCCAAATATCTTGCCACAGAACAAAAAGTATAATTACACATGAATTTCACGGATTACAAGTTAAATATCAAAACAAAATTAATAGGTCGTCTAAAGAACACAGGTGTACAAATTGCACTCAACGGAACTAACTGTAATTCAAAAAACAAAATATTACTCACAATCCGACTGTTTGTCACACTTATTTAAAAACGCTAACAGTTTTTACTCTGTAGAGTAATTTCATTACTCAGTTTAAGAATCCCCGTTCATGCAAGATCGATGCATCTTACCTAGCCCGGCTGACCCAGTTACTATACCTACTAGCTTATACACTTGGCACTCGACTTCCAACCGGTCGCCTAATGCTGCTTCTGGCTGAAATCGATTTTAAATTGAAATTGACCGAGATGAGGTTATTCGAATAACGTTGCAAAATTTTCGATTCGATATTTAAAATGAGAGTCGATTTCCATTTTCAAATTTGGATGTAAAATTGTAATTTAAAGTAAAGTAATTTTATATTGACACAAAGGTTTTATATGAAATATAAATCCTCTGGCTGGTCCCCTGACTACCTAGTGTTAATTGTATCTAAAGGACCAGTGCCTTTCGCTTGTTTACGGTATAACAGTATTGTCATAAGCAACATGAAACAGAATAAATAAGGTTACATATTTTTAATGATACTGACATAATTTCTTATCGTTCAGAACCCATTAAAGAGTTCACCGATATTATTTGACACAGATTCTGATCTTGGGAACTTTGTCGCCGACAGTTAATCTAATTTAGATCGCAATCAATCCATTCCTTGACTTTTCTCCGTAGAAATGACAATTAAACCGAAGATAGCTTCCTGCTTTGACATCTCAGAAGCGGCCGCTGTCTTGTTAAATAGAGCATTATTGACTTAGACATTGTTCGAGATAATGTTTAAACTGTTCAGTTAGCAGTATTCTAGTTTAGTTGCAAAAAAATGCAGTGTCTGACTGTAACTAAAGAATTTTGATGAACAATAGATGTCCTTGCTGGCGATCTTGACTTTGACGTTCAATTGTTTCTCAAATTCAAAACGGCTTCATTTGTTTCCAAATTCAAACAGTGGAACACAAATCATGTTCACTAACATGCAACCAATGTTTGAGGGACTATAATCTAGTACAGTGCCGTAAATAGCCTTTTCTGCGCCCTGTGCGAGCTTCTATAACTGCGCCCTTGTTTTTTAAGACATTATAGGTACCCTACCTAGAGCAAAGCTATGTATAGGCCTACTTTATTTCATTCCAGGAGATAAAGCACAAGGGCCTTGGTGTTGGTGGACCAGTTATCTAATATTTTGGAAGAAAAATCTATATTTTTAAAGAACTAGACCGACCGTGTAGCCGGCCGCGCGTTTGACTCCAATAAACACTAAACACAAATACGCTCGTGTGCTGCATGAGCGCGATGTTTTGTCTAATTTAACAAACATTTTTCATGATACTGGCATGTAGGTACGTATGTCAATAGAGCACTAAGGGCGCAGCGGGAACTTATCAGGGACACACCGAAAAAATAATAGTCTTGCCTGGTCTGGCCATTCTTGCGCCCCCCAGAGTCTACGCCCTATGCCCGGGCACCGCTGGCACCGCCCTATTTACGGCACTGATCTAGTATTTAAGACACAGACACAAGAGATAATTATCTCAACGAAAGAACAGCATACGAACAACAATAAAATCAATATCCAATTAGTTCTAATGAACAATAAATACAAAGGAAAATCTAGTGGCCATCATTAAAACTTGTGTTGCAAAATAAAATGGCTGCCCACAGTTACCTGCAAAGTACAACGCACTGGATTTAATAATGAACTTAATAACGGATAATTGGACTGGACTTTAATTATAAAAATGGTGGTCCGACGTAGTTCAGCGAGTTTATTCCAACATTTCAAATAGCTACTCGAATGAAAGCCTCCAGGGAAAATGGATTTCGAAAAATAAACCCGATATTACGTGCGTTTCGTTCGATAAAAGGTTTTAATAAACAAAGGTTGGTATCGACGGTTTTCTGGGAATCATTCCATTTTACGCTGACCTCGTTCGAACAAAATATTGGAAAATCAGTAGCAAGCTTAATCCAGGTTTTGTGTTACAAATGAAAATGAAATATGCTTTAATTATGTACCTGACAGCCACGCCCTGCGGCAACGCGTGTACAGTTTCCATTTTCAGGAAATAAAAGAGAATGTGTACGCAGGTAGCTACTTACTATAATATGTTTGGTAGGTAAGTGCTTAGTTCATCTAACTCAGCATTGTAAAATTTTTTTTTTGGCAAGTCAAGACTTTAAAACTTTTTGAATGAAAAAAGCGGGATTCTTTCGTCAAAAGCAGGACACAGTAAAAAAAGTATATGATCAGAAGTTTTTAAATAACATCTTTGTATTTGAGTTTTTAATTACGTTTACATGACACTTGCTCACTGCTTTCCAACCGCTAAAACAATTGCAATAGGTATTCGTTATTCCTTCGTACGTAATCATGCGTTTTCGCGAAATAGAAAAAAAAATGGGAATAAGAAAAGAGTGAAAGATAAGTTTCGCGGTCACACGCACCGACGACCCCTCGGCCGCGCTTCCTCAGCACGCTGCACGCACAGTCGAGTTAGGTATCCCCGAAAAGCGGGACTGAGCCTGTCCCGCGCGGGACATCCCGCCCGACACAAAAATCGCGACGACCCGCCAAAATCGGGAAGTCTGGCAACGCTGATCTAACTCTCCTTCTAGGTGTCGTGAAAATGCATCACAGACTTAAAATGTAAATAATGTTAAGTAATTTTCTCGGACTCGACTAATGACCTATCTATTTGTGTATATTTCTTTGTATGTTTATTGTATTGTATATTCTTTAATGGACAATAATATATTTTAGTTCCGTTAGAATAGTCTATTTTAAGTTTCCTTCTCTGTCTCTCTACACACTGTGTCTACGTTTCTTATCCCACTCTTCTGTCGCAGGTCTGCTGGAAGAAATTTCTATTGAAAGCAACAGTACCTTTGTGCTCTCTTGTCTGTATGTAATTATCTTATTTAAGTTTATTGTATGTACATAAATATATAAATAAATAAGACCAGTTTCTGAGGTACTCTATCGGTCGTTTATCTGTCCGTTAACCACTAACTAACCAATGGCGTTATCACAAATAACGTTAACGGACAGATAAACGAACGATAAAAATCGGGCATCTATCAATTTATTAATGGCTTCTTATGTGTTGACATTACCCGAGAGTTTTTTTCTGTTGTCATGGCGACTAAGTCCATAGAAGTGGAATTCCTTTAAAGTACTTTAGTTAAGACCATTCGTTTTACTAAATATCTATTAAAAAAAATAAAAAATAGTCGTAAAAACTTATCAAATAGACAACAGGAGGTCATACTTCCGCTTAATACAATATCTGTATGTTAAAAAAATATACATTTTTTTTTACCTACGTAAAACATTTTCATATTTTATTTAACAAAATATTTCATCATTTTCACCCTGCAGCGTTACAGCACTGTTGAATTTTCTGCGACATGAACAGATTCGATGGAAATTTTATTTAAAATTCGATGTAATTTTGACAGAAACATGGCTCGAGTTCGATGAGGCGTTTGTGTTTTGTTTCAGACTCTGAGCTCAGTGAAAATATATTCAATTTACGGAATAGTTACATTGCACGCATTGCATACAAAATATGTGATAGATTATACTACTATGGTAAACACCAGATAAATGTGGAATAAGGGTCATTGACCCATATACATTTATAAACTTTCTTAATATCAAAAAACAGAAACAAAGACATAAAGTTGTCCTGTATCGACTTCTATCGTGATCCTTTACGTTCTCTAGTAAAGAAAAACGGTTCAGAGTTCATTGTTATGTACGAAGGGATATTAGGGAAAGGTCAATGTACTTTATTGCAAGTTTATCTGGGGCCTACTATAGGATAGTAAGTACATGGTACATACCGTGTATATAGGTTATACAAGTTGTAACAGAATAAACGCAATACCTCTTAAGGGGCCATTGTACTCATCATTATAAACGACTATAAGGGTGCCTGTCCATTTTCGCGGAGCGAGGCAGCGGAGCGGAGAAACGGAGAAATATCAATCATGTCAGTCATAATGCCAGTAACTCGCGTGGTGCGGAGATTTTATGCAATTCCATTGGTTAAAATTTCTCCGTATCTCCGCTCCGCTGCCTCGCTCCGCTGTAATGGACCGGCACCCTTACTGTGGGAAAAATTAGCTGTTCAGTACATTTTGTCGAGTTACGCAGACCTAAATGTATGGGGGAGTCGATTTTTTTTCGCGATTTCAGTTTTGGTCTCATAGTAAAAGAGGTTTATAATGATGAGAGAAATTACCTCTTAAGAGGCGTTATTGCGTTTATTCTGTTACACGTTGTATATGTCACCGGAAAATTGCAGACTCCGTAAGATTGTAAATGATCTTGGTTAGATTATAATTTCTCGTAATATTATGAAAAAAACGTTTTGTATAAAATAAATCCCATCCAAATTCAATAGTTTGCAATATATGCGTGTCTTATTTAGAAAAAATTGTTCATAATTTCACGCGATATTTTACAATGTAACGGCGTTTTCCGGTGACATATAGGTACCTACAATCAATCATTTTGCAAGAGCTAACTACAAATGACAGGGTTGCTCAATACGATAGCTTGTGCGCATAGATATAATTAAATTGAAACAACATAGTGATTCGCATACTCAACTAAATGTAAGGAACGATTTATTAGCGATTTCGGGGTTATTGTACTTACACGTAATTTTTTTACGCATACATGAGTACCTTTAACCAATATTGAGTAAAAACTTAGGTAAGAGATATTATATATGTGTAGTTATCACTAAGTAGGAATCGTTTATTATTAATTCTAAGTATAATCAAGATAATATTGATTTACGAAATAGTCTCAATAATTTATTATACCAAGAATAAGAGTTCATTCTTCGCTTGATTTTCCTGTACAGTAAGGAAATATCGTATTTTAACAATAAATGTGCACCTAGGTAGGTAGTATACCTTTGTATACTTGAGATATATTAATAGTTATTACAAGTAAAATTATACTCCGCTACGTAAGAATATTATTTTTCTAGCTATAATCAGACATAATATATTACGATATAGTCTAAATAATTTATAGCTACATATGTAGAACAAAGGTTCAAACTTCACTTGATTTTCCTGCAGTGCGATTCTGAAAACTTGTAGAAGCGAAAACTTAGGCGAAGTGAACGACAAGTGAGCTGTCAAACCATACAAACAATATGGAATCACAGCTCACTTGTGGTTCACTCCACCTAAGTGTACACGGTGAGCTGTGGACAGAATAGACCGACAGATCAGTAGGAAAAGCGTCATGTTTAACCAAACATTGTTGAGTAGGTGAGTACCTACTAGGAAACGTTTTGACGTGACAACGTCTAATACATAAATCGATGAACGCCGGCTGCGCGCACGAAAAAGGATGACTCATTGTCCCGTTACGCTCATTGTAACGTTACGCTCATTGTTTACTTAGAGATTTGAAATTAATTTATTTTGAAACCAGCTGACACGCGCAACTTCGTCTGCGTCACAATTTTTATGACTGCTCCGCTCCTATTGGTCTTAGCGTGATGATAAATAGCCTATAGCCTTCCTCGATAAATGGGTTATCTAACATTGAAAGATTTTTTCAAATCGGACCAGTAGTTCCTGAGATTAGCGCGTTCAAGCAAACAAACAAACAAACTCTTCAGCTTTATATATTAGTATAGATTAAGTATATTGTATGTAATCGTATGTTGTGTTATGACGTTGTCACGTTAAAATATCGTCCGTAAACCGACTTCATAGACAACCAATTTTTATTCCCGTAGTTATTAGAGATACCTATATTCGTAGATATTACGTTTAATATACGTATACTCAACTATATGCGAATATCTCGTTAATTTTGTTAATTCGAGCTATAAGTAATCGAAACATTAATACATGGTACCATTTTAGTCATCTTACAAAGAAAGGCCACTTAATGGACCCGACATAAACAACATCTAGGCGCAATATTTTTTTTTAATAATTCATTAAGATGATAGGTACAATAAAAACAAAGAATACATTAGAATTATTTTATGAAATGTTATCATCTGCCTAGTCTGTATTGTGGTCGGCTTCCAGTGAAACCGGATTCAGCTGAATACTAGTATTTTACATGGAGCGGCTGCCTACCCGACCTCCACAACCCATTAACTGGGTAATACACGGTACTTCTTGGCAAGATCGGAGTCAGGTTTACTGGCTCCTGTTAATCCGTAACAATAATATTAATTAAATGTAATACATTTTAATTGTAAGTGTGTACAAAAATCAAAAGAAAGAAAGAAAGAAGAACTCATATTATAAGAACTTACCACATTATTATAAGTCTTCATTATTTAATATCAGTAATGTTCCAAGTCCATCGGTACAAATATAAATGAAGTCTGTGAAAAAACGTATTTAGTAAAAATGCACTTCATGGGTCTTTAAATTACATAAATTTTTCGTTAAGTCATTGCATTCGTCGGAGTCATATATTCAGTTAGTTATAACTTACGTCATTCAAACTTAGGTACTTACCTGTAGGTAAGCGGTAAAACGGAATGCACGCGAAACTAATATTGGCATAAGTAAGACAAAGTCACTATGCTGAAATGTTCAGAAGGTTTGGATAAAATCTACCGGTAAATTCATCAGAATATGATAGTTACACAAAAAGATCCAGAACGTTTTTTTCCGTACAAAGGGTAACCAACGGAGCCCTTTTACAGTGGTACCAAACTGATAAGGCGCGTCGTGAATCTTCGTTCGCGCAGAAAAGAAAGTATGGCCCGAAGATTAACCAAAGAAAGCAAACTTACAATCAACCTTAGATCACTACTATAAGGTTCATAATACAATGCAGCTGTTAGTTCCGTCTCACTCGCAAGTCACGTGCATGCCACCGGCGCGCGCTAACATGGCGGCAGCTGCCGACCAATAGCGGTACAGGAAAAAAAAGCGCGTTGCGTGGAGCGTGCCGATTGGTCAATAGCATTTCCCGCGCTTTGAAAATTCATCTTCTGCGCAGGTACATTGGTAAACCATATCAGTTGGGTACTACTGTACTAAGCCTTCGCTGTCCGTCCTTCCGTCCGTTTATCTATCAGCGGGCTGTATCTCAAGAACCGTAGGTAATAGGTAGACAGTTGAACTGTTCACAGTGTGTATTTCTATTGCCGCCATATTAACAAATAATAAATTAAATATTAAAGAGTGCTCTCATACAAACAATATGTTTTTGTCGGATAATGGTACGGAAAGTTTCGTGTGAGAGTCCGACTCGCACTTGGCCGGTTTTTATTCAGAACTGGCATGACCAGCCAAGCTTGGGTTTTCAAAGTAAGCAATGTCGTCACTTAACAACCGTCACGAAAATGAAGATAGATGTTTGACTTCATCATCATCATCATATCAACCGAAAGACGTCCACTGCTGGACATAGGCCTCCCCCAAAGAGGGGGAAGGGGTTGCCATAATCGCCACGCTTGACAGGTGGGTTGGCGATCGCAGTGTATGGTGTTGCGTTTTACAGAGAACGCTGCTGCCTATTCTGTGGTAATGTTTTACTTAACGGTGTCGAAAACGCTCTCCATGAGTTAAGCTTTTGCCTATAGCTGCGCTTGCGTTAGTATAGATTTTGGCAAAAAATTAAACTTAGTGGGCCTTCTGCCCTTTACCTACCTCATGGTGCATTGCAGTGTCTTTGACTTGTATCAGGTAGATATATCTACACCTAGCCATCTACATCTACTCGACTGAGCTTAGCCCTTAGTATAGATTTTGGCAAAAAAATAATAGTCTAAAACCGTCTTCAGGGTCCCATCTTCTTTGTACCGAGATTCATTAAAATCGGGAACACACAAACCATCTCAGTTTCGCATTTACCTCTATACTATTATTTAGGATGAGGCCGCTCAAAACGCATTATGAATAATTAATACAACACCTAAGCTTGCGATATATACACTGCGATCGCCAACCCGCCTGCCAAGCGTGGCGATTATGGCAAACCGCCCCCCCCTTTGGGGGAGGTCTATGTGCAGCAGTGGACGTCTTCGGCTGTTATGTTGATGATGATGATCTAAGCTTGACAGTTAAACAATAAAGAAATTTGCATACTATTCCAAAGTAACTAAAACAGAACCAAAATATTTTGCAGTCACCTTTACCGTTTAATCCAACTTTCAAACCACTCGTAAAACTTAGTGGGCCTTCTGCCCTTTACCTACCTCATGGTGCATTGCAGTGTCTTTGACTTGTATCAGGTAGATATATCTACACCTAGCCATCTACATCTACTCGACCGAGCTTAACCAGTACGGACTTGAGTCTCGGAGATGAAATTTCGCTATCGATTTTCTGAGCTACTAGCATCTAGTCGTTTGTAAAAAAAGAAAGCAGGTTGTCTCTGCTTATTAAAGCTAGTTTATAAAGGAAAATGTGCTTCGCCCAGCACAGTTTTGTTTATTCAGTAACACATTATAGTAAACTAGCTTTTGCCCACAGCTTCGCTTGCGTTAGAGTATCCTATTATTGTCTTCAGAGCCTCATCTGTATATCTAGAAGGGGGCGCTGAACCGATTGTTATGAATGAACTTCAATGGGTACAAGTCCATTCATGAAAATTTAGAGGAAAAGTTCAGAGGCGCAACGGCCCTGGTGGTTACTTATAAACCACACGTAATATTTACCTGATGCAACATACCTTACCTTTGAATCATGATGACACTTATTAAGGATAAAGTACTTGGAAAGTACATGAGTAAAAAACACTACTAAGGCTGCCTGTCCATTGAGGCGGAACGAGGCAGCGGAGCGCAATGACGGATTAATGCGGAGCAGAGTAGCGGACTGTGTCGGCTCCACTGTCTCGCTCCGCTGTCTCGCTCCGCTGTCTCGCTCCGCTGTCTCGCTCCGCTGTCTCGCTCCGCTGTCTCGCTCCGCTGTCTCGCTCCGCTGTCTCGCTCCGCTGTCTCACTGCGTTTCCTGGTTTTGTATGAATTTTTAAACCAGTTTTCAAATCCCTGTCCACTGAAGCGGAGCGGACATTTTATGCTATTCCATTGGGTAATATTGGCAAAGCTCCGCTTCGCTACCATAAAACTAAATTCGAACACCTCTTCAGATTCTAGTATAATGTTATCAATACCTACCAGATCACAGCCTCAGTCTACCTACATTAATATCGATAATATATCTCAAGACGTCCCCGAAAGCGACGGGCTACGATTCTACGAAGCGCTGTAACGACGGGGTCGTATCGATTACTCACTCAACTCTACATAGGCACACAGGGAAGCTCGTATGTCATCGAAATTGTATTGGAGCTGCAGATACTTAGTGCTCTGAAACTATAACTCATGGATGTTCTCTACATCTATACTAATCTATCTATACTAATATATAAAGCTGAAGAGTTTGTTTGTTTGCTTGAACGCGCTAATCTCAGGAACTACTGGTCCGATTTGAAAATTTTTTTCAGTGTTAGATAGCCCATTTATCGAGGAAGGCTATAGGCTATATATCATCACGCTAAGACCAATAGGAGCGGAGCAGTAATGAAAATTGTGACGTAGACGAAGTTGCGCGGGTCAGCTAGTACCTACTAATATAAAGCTGAAGAGTTTGTTTGTTTGCTTGCTTGAACGCGCTAATCACAGGAACTACTGGGGCCCTAGACAAAATGCAATTCTATTAGCGACTGCGATTGTCGAAATTGCAAAATGTAAGGGATTGATCACGTGACTTTTCGACAGCTTTTGTCAATCCCATACATTTTTGACGTTTTGACAATGGCCTTCGTCACGCTACCGCTTCAAGAATGTCACTTGTCTAGAGCCTCTAGTCCGATTTGAAAAATTCTTTCAGTATTAGCCCATTTATCGAGGAAGGCTATAGGCTATATATCATCACGCTAAGACCAATAGGAGCGGAGCAGTAATAAAAATTGTGACGCAGACGAACTTGCGCGGGTCAGCTAGTATATAAAGCTGAAGAGTTTGCTTGTTTGTTTGTTTGTTTGCTTGAACGCGCTAATCTCAGGAACTACTGGTCCGATTTGAAAAATTTTTTCAGTGTTAGATAGCCCATTTATCGAGGAAGGCTATCGGCTATATATCATCACGCTAAGATCAATAGGAGCGGGGCAGACGAAGTCGCGCGGGTCAACTAGTTATATATACACGGTACCATTTTAATCGTTTTACAACGGTAGCCCAATGATAACTAAACATTCATTTAAAAATTATATATATTTATGAACATTTGAATTATTAAATAAAAAACCGGCCAAATGCGAGTCGGACTCGCCCACCGAGGGTTTCGTACTTTGTTTGTAGGTACATATGACGCTTTAAATAAAGACTATATTTTTTTTATTTAATTACAAATGTATAGTTTTCAGACTGTTCCCTATATCTGTAGTATAAAACGGTATTACTTGCCAAATTTCATAGTTCTAGGTCAACGGGAAATAATACAATATACATTTTGATTCCCTTGAGAGTGTCGAAATATACGTTTTTTGCGGCATAAACGGCCGTATTTTTTTTACGTTAACATTGAAGCTTGATTTTTTTTACAGCTTCAAGGGACCGTAGACCTAAGTACCTATGGTTTTAATTTTTAACTTGATACTTCTACACGTTCCCGAGATAAAGGGTATTGACAGACAGACGGACGGACAACAAAGTGATCCTATAAGGGTTCCGTTTTTCCTTTTGAGGTACGGAACCCTAAAAAATGAAAATATTATTTATTATCATGATGCATGACGTAGTTTGAAACATCCAGGAGCGAGCGCAGACCAAGCTTTGTGTTCGGAGGACGGCGCGGAATGGAACGGCAAAATTGTGTTTACAAAAACATAATATTTCGTAATTATTATTGAAAAAAAAAACACGCCTAGAGGTAGTTTATTTCGGGTAAATTAAGTGCGCCGCCTTTGTGAGACGACTTGTGGCACCGTGCAAGGAGAAATTATCTATATTATAGCAGTCTACATATTATATTTTTCTTATTCCTCTGCTATCCTTTTCTGATTAATTTCGTTGCGGGATCCAAGACAGTTGAATCGTTTCTTCGGGACTCGTCGGCCTTCATTGGCTCGGCGTTTTTTTGGTGGTCGCCACTGTTGATTCTGGTTCTAAGGAGTTACAGTGGCCGGCAAAGTGTGGCGGGTTTGTCCCAAAAAAAATAGTGTTACTCGGGGTTTTGAAAGGATAATCCCTGCAACCTCACAAACTCACAAACGTTACCTCTTTATAATATTAGTACTTATAGATATTTAAATAATAATATTGAATCCAATGCCATTTTACTTACGAATGAGTTTGACGTCATTACCATTGTTAGTAAAGACCGTGAAATTATGGTAAAATTGCACCTGCATTTACCTATTTATACGTTTCAAGATCAAGAATCTTGACCAGAACGAATACACAATTACATATAAGAATGTAGACGAAACGATGAGACGTGACTGTGTCTTAAGGGTGCTATTACAAAATCGAGCGCAAACTAAAACTACAGACCGCGTTTCCCGAGATGTATAGTGATTGTAGCGCTGTATACAACAACTAGCTGACCCGCGCAACTTTGTCTGCGTCACAATTTTCATTACTGCTCCGTTCCTATTGGTCTTAGCGTGATGATATATAGCCTATAGCCTTCCTCGATAAATGGGCTATCTAACACTGAAATAATTTTCAAATCGGACCAGTAGTTCCTGAGATTAGCGCGTTCAAGCAAACAAACAAACAAACAAACTCTTCAGCTTTATATATTAGTATAGATTGTTTAAATATATTATTTTATATTTAAACTAGATTTTTTTTCAAGCAAGGTAACATAGTAACCTATTAGTAAGTTATTAGTTACTTTTTGTTTGAATTTGGATTATATTTTCATAAAAAAATATATTATATCTTCGATGTAACAAATCATCAAAAGATGCCTAAAGTAAAATTTTATGAAACATCCTTTGCAGAGACAAGGTTTTTACTAATTTACGTAAACAAATTGAAATATTTGTTTAAAGCACTCCCAATGAAAGAATCAAACTTTCTTCGCCATATATTTTTTTTGAAATTTGTGTGTATATATAAGCCATAATCACACATCAAAACTCGAGTCAAACGCTCAAATCTAAGAAAAAAATTAGTAGCCCTCTTAAAGAAAACCGGCAAAGTGCGAGTCGGACTCTCACTTGACGGGTTCCGTACCATTAACCGAAAAAAAAAAACACGTTTCTTGTATGGGAGTCCCCTTTCATTTTTAATTTAATTTAATTTTTATTATTTGTTGTCATAGCGGCAATAGAAATACACACTCAAATTTCAACTGTCTACCTATCGTAATTTGTCGACAGTACAGTTCTTGAGATACAGCCCGCTGACGAACGACCAGACAGCGGAGGCTTAGTAATAGGGTTCCGTTAGTTACCCTTCGGGTACGGAACCCGGATCTTTTTTTTAGAAACTTTTTAAGACTATGAATAGTCCGTAGTTTCTGGCTACCTTCGTAAGAAAAAGGCGTGATTTTATGTATTTACTTGCTGACCCGCGCAACTTCGTCTGAGTAACAATTTTCATTACTGCTCCGTTCCTATTGGTCTTAGCGTGATGATATATATCCTATAACCTTCCTCGATAAATGGGCTATCTAACACTGAAAGAATTATTCAAATTGGACCAGCAGTTCCTGAGATTAGCGCGTTCAGTAAACAGACAAACAAACTCTTCAGCTTCCATCCAGTATAATCAAATTACTTCTGAATTTGCAAATAAAGTACCATGGTTGCAAAAAACATCAAGTAGGTATAAGTATTCGAAACGAAAACTCATCCTTTGTTCAATCACGATCAAAAATCATTCGAGCCACTAATGAGGTTTCCAATTTGAGCGAATCTTTCTATATAAATAGATTCTAACATAGTTAACATACAAAACAGATTGCAAAACGTAAATTCGCAGCTAGTATGTACAGTCAACGAAACTAATTAGGTATACAGGCAAAAAAATATTTTTTACACTGCACTGCCAATATTCATTGCTTATGTATGTATTACTAGCTTCTGCCAGCGGCTTCACCCGCGTAGTCCCTAGGGAAAATTCTCGCGGGATAAAAATAGCCTATGTCCTTTCTCAGGCTCTAGACTATCTGTGTACCAAATTTTATTTAAATCGGTTCAGTAATTTTGTGAAATCGCGACAGACAGACAGACAGACAGACAGACTGACAGACAGACAGACAGAGTTACTTTCGCATTTATAATATTAGTAAGGATAACTTTTTAAGCGTATGGCGTACGTACGAGTATGGTGTACAATAATTGTCTACTCAGTACACTCACAACATTGTTTAATAGTAGTTGCAAGTTAGCTGCCTGCACATCTAATAGATTTGTTGACTGTACTTCGAAAAATGATCTGAATTGGACTATTATACGCTGTAGGCACCTAATTGGTCAATTAGAGGGCATGCGTCATCATTAATTTAAACCTACATACCTATATGTAGTGGGAGTGATAATTTCATAGCTGAATTCAGAAGGACATTGCCTTAAGAGGAAATACTGGCAAAATAAATCTCCATCAAAGTTCATTAAAACGTTAAGAGGAAATGCTGGCGGCGAGACTTTGTATGTAAAAAGTCATAATTCGAGGTTTGGCTCTCGACTGTTTCCTCCTCCAATATTGGACCAATATACGAGATATTTCACAAACTGAATAAGAAGGATGTATACTGTGTCTCTATGTTTTCCTTTTTTGATTAATAGTTGCCAAATTTGTACACTAGGGCTCTGTTGACACCGATTTATAGGCCAATTTTGAGCATTTTGTGAGAGTTCTAGTGCTTATACGGTTAATATATCATCAAAAAGGAAAACATAGGGACACAAGATTATATCCTTCTTATTCAATTTGTGAAATATCTCTTAGATCGGTCCAATATTGGAGGAGAAAACAGTCGAGAGCCAAACCTCGAATTATGACTTTTTACATACAAAGTCTCGCCGCTAGCATTTCCTCTTAACGTTTTAATGAACTTTGATGGAGATTTATTTTTGACGTATGCGGAAATGGCTTGCTTTTGTTTAGTTCTGTCACAGTAGGTATATCTATACCGTGGTTCTGTAAACGCAGTGATGCGACTCAACAACGAGACTGCGGGCAGAATCTTAATTTAACTCTTCGTTTAACGTCAAGAGTGCCAATTTTACTAATTTTAACAGTAACTAAGCAACGTTTGCATTCGTATTTCAGTCGCAATCTATCGCAAAATTATGAACATTGAGGCGTTTTTTGACAGATGCGAATGCAAAAATGCATAAAAATTAGTAGAATTGGCCCTCTGTTCATCTATACAAGGTTATTTGTAAAACACCAACAACCTCTTAGGCAGTGAAAGTACACACGATTATAAACAACTTTTACTTTGAGAAAATCCCGAAAACTCGAAAAAATATCAGCTGTTTCATACAAAAGGCAATATTTAGCCAGTGAAAATATATGAAACGGCAGATATTTTTTTCGAGTTTTCAGGGTTTTCTCAAAGTAAAAGTTGTTTATTCTCATGTGTACTTTCACTGCCTAAGAGGTTGTTGGTGTTTTACAAATAACCCTGTATAGGCTTTAGCTCTACCTATAAGAGCACTTTTACTCCAGATGGACTAAAAGCACATCTGTGACAGATGTCACAGAGGTGCTTTAAAGTCTACTTATCAGGCTGCTCTCTCGAGAAATGCTTAAAAACAGCGTGCAGATGAAGCAACTTTTCGTCGGCATTTGCCGAGAAATTACATCTGAAAAATTGGTAGTAATCTACATGATATGATACGTAATTTGGTTTAGCCAGAATGAATGTATCTGTATCACATAATAAGAAAAAATATCACCAAATCACCTCCAAATCGTTGAGATGAAACTTTTTTACTCCTTAATTTTTTTAACAAAAGACTAAAAAAAATATCTACTGCTTTGCAATACAAACGAAAGTAATTTGGTTTTGCTACTTTTTTTAAATTGTGTTATTTTTTTATAATATATTAAAAATGCGGGTAGCAGAGTGGCGCGTAGAGGAGTAGTAAGCTCCGTTTATATGCACAAGGTCATTAGCATGTATACAAGCCTTAAAGTAAAATCAGACTTATGAAACACTAGCTTCTGCCAGCGGCTTCGCCCGCGTGGTCCCTAGGGAAGGTACTCCTAGGATATAAAGAGCCTATGTGCTATTCCATAGTATAATCTATCTCTGTTCCAAATTTCATCCAGAGCCGTTCAGGCGTTTCTGACGTCAAAGAGTTACAAACATCCATCCATTCATCCTCACAAACTTTCGCATTAGTAATATTAGTAGGGTAACTCTTTTAAATCATCAACGAAGCTATCAGACTCTTCCAAAACCCTTGCCAGATTTTTCTATGTAGTTGTATATCTAAGTCTAAAGGTGCGTTTACAGGGGCAATGTTTGAGCAGTTATTGCTCGGCAACACTTGGGGATCAATCCGGAGCAATATGCAGCAATTTCAATAAAATACGGCAATTGTTTTATTGTTCCTAATTGCTCCATATATTCCAAATTGCTGTTTTATTTTTCAACTAGCTGACCCGCGCAACTTCGTCTGCGTCACATTTTTCTTTAATACTCCACTCCTAGAATCGTAGCGTGATGTTATTTAACTTATAGCCTTCCTCGATAAATGGGTTATCCAACACTAAAATCATTTTTCAATTCGAACCAGTACTTTTTGAGATTAGCGCCTTCAACCAAACAGCCAACAAACTCTTCAGCTTTATAATATTAGTATATATTAAATTACTCGTGTATTGGCTAGTTACTAGGAATATCTCCATACATTGTCATTGCAAAACAGTTCGCAAAATTGACGTTTGCTGACTTTGCTGTCGTTGCCGTAAATCGCTTGACATTTTGAAACATCACATTCAACCAGTATTGCTTATAAATCAATTTTCATTAACTAACTTCCAAAGAGAAGGAGATTCTAAATTCGGTGGATATTTTTTTTTATTTTTGTACACCGATTATTCCGAGATTTCTGTGATTCTTTTTTAGTTCGATGCGGTATACTAGCCATTTGATCCCTTAAAAAATAATTCAGTTTGGTTCAGTAGTTTTTATTTTATGAGCATTTTTGCTTACTTATATGATGTAATTTAAGGTACCAACCTTGCAATAGTATTTGCTTACTCTCAAGTTTTTTACCCGTGTAGACGCACCTTTAGTGCCAGTTGTCAAGCTGTATTTGCCATCACTATGGTATCCACCGTTACCCAGAAAGGGTATCGGCATGTCTATATCACCGCTCAGCCGTCGGAAAGGATCGGTTTTGCGTATTTGGTCCTGTGCTGTGTTAGTAGTGCTGTCACGTAGTCTGAAGGGTCCTTTAATAAGCTGGGCTGGTACGTCATATCGTTTTAAAGTTTTGTGATAGATTTATTGCATATAATCTCGGGCATTACTTGCTTAAAGGGAACCTCCAAACACTAAAAACATTCAAGATCTTAATGTAAATTTATGAAGTAATAAAATATTTTGTTTTTTTTTTATCATCCGCCCCGTTTTTTGGACGGATTCCTTTTGATAAAATAAGTAGAATATAGGTAAACTTACTACTACCTGCATATAGACCAGAAAGCATTTACGAGTATCTAAATGTATAGGTGTACACCGTATCGAATTCGTTTGAAATAAGCACACATACAGACGGACAAAAATAGCGACATTTATTTGAATGTTAAACCGTAGAATCTCATTAATGAAAATAAGTGTTACTTTCATAAATTGATTCGCCAAGTAGTATAGTGAACTAAAATCTAAATGATTACGATGAAGAAAACATATTAAACAACAGCAAATTTTATAAGTCTTACTATTAGTAAATCATTGGAATTCAAATTGAATTGATGTAAACATATACCTTATATGTTTATATTAATGCAATTCGAATTCCGTTTTAGCATGAAAAAAAATATAAGTATTAGGTACAGGCAGTATTAAAATTGACAAATTCTCGGCTTCAAATACTCAATACAAAAACCGGTATCAAACCTCGAGCACACAAAACCTCTGCTAAAACACAACCTTTTCAACTGAAACAAGGCGACAGAAATGCAATAAGTACAATCTTTCAGACAAGTATACCTGAAACATCTACAAAGCACCGAAATGAATACTACTACATCTAAAAAGCCAGAAACCATTGAATCACGTACACAATAAGTTGAAATGAAAAGGAACAGTAACCTGCTTATCTAGCAGCGTCGCAAACTAAGGAAATGGCATCCAGCAGTGTTCGTAAATAGGAAATGGACCGCAGACACACTTCCACAAATTGCATGTTGTTTGTACACTGCGGTTTTTAGCGCAAGAAGCGGCAGACGTAGCCAGGATGGTACAGGAACTTCAGGAAATCAAAAACTGTGTCTGTGGGAGTGTTGCTAGTGAAATTAAAGTGAAAAGTCATTGCTGCCAAAGTTTGTGTACAGAAGATTGAACATAGGTCAGGTGAAAAAAAATCAGCTGTTCAGTACTTTTTGTAGAGTTGTGCGTACAGAAATGTATGGGGGAGTCGGTTTTTTTTCCGCGATTTCAGTGTTGGTCCGTGAAAATTGTTCATAATGATGAGTACAGTGATCCCTTAAGACGTATTGCGTTTATTCTGTTGCAGGTTGTAATGTGTTCAACAATGTTCAATATGCTTTCTCGTTTTGACGAGTTAACTTCTTACCAATCTAGCCTACATTTTTTGCAGGTTGAGTTTTTCCTTACAATATTGTACATACCTAAGTATTCAGTAAATACATGCCTTTATTTAACAAAAAAACACGATACCTCGTGTTTTGTTGTTATTATTATTTTATTTATTTTTATTATATCATATTTTTTTATATAAATATAAAATTAAATATTATTTTATTTGGTTAAAATATAATTTTATTTATCTACACTAACATTATAAAGGGGAAAGATTTTTTTGTTTTTTTGTTTGAAATGAATAGGCTCCGAAGCTACTGGACCGATTTGAAAAATTCTTTCAGCAATGGATAGTTACATTATCAGGGAGTAACATAGGCTATATTTTATCCCCGTACTCCGACGGGAACGGGAACTACGCGAGTGAAACCGCGTGACGTCCACTAGTATTAAATATTTATTTAGGATATATTGGTTAGCAACTAGTTAGCTGCTAAATAGCTGCTAACCCTAAATTGGAGTTGTGAAACACTTCTACAATAGAAAAATATTTCCACAGACCGGAAACCTCTAAACACATAACTACATAGCATAAATTCGTTTGTTTAATAAGTACAATCGGCAAAAAAATCGCTAACGACACTTCAAAATAAAATACTGCAACGTTTTATAAACTCAATAGTATGAAAGGTCAAATATATCTGGCGCTGAAATTAAATTGAAAAATCTATAATTAATGCGAAAGTAACTCTTTCTGTCCTTCTGTCTGTTATATCTTTACGTCCCAACAGAAGAAAAGATTACGACAAGATAAGAAGAAAGTATTATTCTTCTGGAGTGGCGATCGAGTACCGAAAGACGCAGCGTTGGAAGGCCTCCCACAAGGTGGACCGATGACCTGGTAAAGGTCGCGGGTAGCCGATGAATGTGAAACGCATAGGACCAGTTGTGACGACACTTGGGGGTGGCCTATGTCCAGCGGTGTACGTCTTTCGGCTGATATGATGATGATGTCCCTATAAGATGATTGCGAGCGTAGTACGCGGGTGAAGCCGCTGACTTAAATTTAAAATATTTACAGATCTATACCTACTGCTTCAGCTAGTTTCCAAATGTTTTGTTTTGATCATGGAAACCAACTTTTATACTTTAAAAGATCATATTTTGTGCAAAAGTAAACAATATAACTAGTAATATTAAATCTAAGTAGTGCTGACGCAATTGTTATTTATGTTCACTGTTCAACGACTTGTGCGGTCGACGGTACATTCTGTCATTAAAATAATAATAGTAAATATTACATAATCTCCTTATCTGCTGATACCATCGCTGTTATCAAAGAGGCAAAGTGTCAAGATGAAATTATCATACTTAGGTATTTAAATGTCGGAAACATACGATTTACTGAACACACAATAGTACACAGTATTTACCTACATTGAAATTACAATGTATTTTTACGGTTCCACAAACATGACTGTGTCTGGAAAATTTTATAGGTACCTATATACCACAACGTACATAGTTGGTGACTATTAAGCAGTATTTCTGGGTATCGGTGTGAAGAGTCCCGATTCGAAGTTCTCCGGGTCATTCGTATCCCGATTTACCATAGGAGGCTTAGTGCGAGTTTTTAAATTGCTTTTAGTTCCCGAAAACGCTAACGTAAACGTCAAATCTGAATAAGCACCGGCTGGTGGCTCGGAAAAACACTTTTTTAACCAACTTCAAACAAGAAGGAGGTTATCAATACGAATGTAATTATGTTTTTTTACATAATTATGTTCAGGCATTATTACGCTTGGGGGAGGCCTATGTCCAGCAGTGGACGTCTTTCGGCTGATATGATGATGATGATGTTCGGGCATAACTCCGTCATACTTAAACATATAAAAGGAATTTAAAATTTATATTTTTGTTCTAAAGAAGTTTATTCCAAAATGGTCTTTTTTTTGTATGGATCCGCGATGAAGAACTTCGTAGATTGATAATTAAGTAAAGAGAAAAATCAATTTATTTTAACTATGTACATATGAATATACAAAAACTAATACACTCAGGCGTCGAAGAATTCCTCCGCATCGCTGTCATCCGGAAACGTGCCCAGAAGACTGGCAGCATTGCCACGTTGAATGGCAATACTAATTCTTTGAGCAAAGAACGAGCCAGCCCTCTGGTCACGCAAAGTGTCGATCAGTCGGCGAGAAATATCCTTAAAAAGGAGACGCGCACTTGGACCCCATGACCGTAGTGTTTCGACCCCAAACTGCTCAAATTAAATTGATATGGATTGATTGGAATGTTGGTTAACAGCACTAAAAAGTGAAAAGTAAAAAACTTTTTATAAAAAATAACAACCGTGATCCAAATAAAAACCACTTTTGTTGTTTTTTTTTTAAGTTTTTTACTTTTTTAACGTTTTTTTTTTTTTTCTCATACTACTTGACATTAGCGAACGTTACGTTAATACGATTTAGTTAAAAAACTAGGCCCTCTGTTTTATACTTTGAGTAGGTTTTAGTTGTAACAATAAACACAAATGAAAAGGCTGCATTTTTAAAAAGAATACTCACAATATTACTTCCATGGGCATTTCTATTCAATAACGCAAATATTCAGACAAAAAAAAAATTTAGCGTCGTTTTGCCTTTATTTCTCAAAACTTTACCGAAGCTAGGAAACGTCGAGCATCGAAGTCTAAGGGTGCTTTTCCACCAGAGATGTGCTATGCAGCTATTCTGCGAGAATATAAAAGCTAAGCTACGAAACTATGTAACCGTTTCCACTGATGCTAAGTTATGTAGCTGTGCGAGGAAAATGCGCAGCTCAAGGTATGCGATGTTTCGACAATAGGGAAGTCACGCACTGTTCTGCACGTAGCTAAACACCTCGCGACCATCCATAGCACGCATCCATATCTCGCATCCATAGCTCGCATCCATAGCATGCATCCACAGCACGCATCCTACCATACAAAAACCGTAGCTTAGTTGAATCAGAGCAACAGGTGCCCTAAAGTGTCACGTTGCCAAGATATTTGAAGGTAAAGTCGCCATGTGGTGGGGGGACTATGCCACAATGGTTCTAGAGCATAGAATCTATGCCCTTCCGCTGCTCAGTACAAATACAAGTTTACTTTGGCAAAGATATTCTGTAGGCACTTTTTACTTTTACGGAGTGCAAAAAGACCCATCACAAAAACCGTAGTCTATCCATTCTGTAAATCAAACTAAGTAACATCCGCCCCCTGTCTGAATTAAGCATTTGAGGCACTTATCTCACCGCCAGCGATCAGCGAGTACAAACTCGAAACAGTTGGCGATCAGCGAGTAGCGAGTGAAAAGTTTCGATAGTTTTGACGCTCGGCTTTCAGCGAGTGCTTTTGTGCGACGAGCTTTTACCCGCAATACTCGCTCTGGCCCGCACTATAGGTGTTTGGTGAGTTCTCACCGCCAAGCGAGCATCGCCGAGCGAGTATCGCTGAGCAAGTACAATCTTTGATAGCTCATGTCGCTGCGATCAACTTGAAGTAAGAGCCGCTCGCGAGCAGTGTGAACAGCCAGCTATCGACTATGAATGTTTTTTTTTTTTTGGGTTTGGACCACTCGTAGTTCACCTCGCTAAGGGTGGTTACTACTCAACCGGGCTAGCCTGTGGTGGCCTCAGAATGATTCTAAAGCCCCCAGCCAAGGCAAACAAAACTTAAACCTACAACTCTGCTCGCTGGGGGCACCCCCTGTGGGGTACGGGCCTCGGCTCAGCGGCATCGTTATCGGGAGGGCCAACTTTGAATGTACCTATGTGTCTCTTTTAATACTCAATCAGGTACCCGCCCATTGTAAAAAAATAATGCTGGGACAAAACTTTAACTTTAGTATGTGTCGCTGTTAACAGTACGCAATGGCGCTAAAACACAAACGTTACAGGAATAACGTCGTTTCATTAAAACATCATTAAAATTTGGAACTTTATCCTTCAACATATAACAGGAGGTTTTTATATTTTTTTTAGTGCTTATTAAGCCATGAAGATATAAAAAACGGTTCTATATATCGTACAAAAAACCGGATTGAAGTATTTAGTCTGCCAACCATAGTCCACATTCCTCTAAGTAGGTTAAGAATTTAATTAATAGACAGCCACTAGAGCATAGAGCTTCCATAGACTAGCTAGAAGCGAGACCACGACCACAGAGTCTAGCACACTCGTCTCAGTATAATACTAAAAACTATTTCACTGCTAAAGGGTTGTGAATTCTAAACTTAATGTTAATAAAGTTAAGATTGCAAGAGAGTGAGTAAATCAAAGGCTTTAATTTGTACTAAAGAACATTCTACATTTTCAGAGGGAACAATTTTTCAGCTTTGAAGCGGTAACTCGAGATACTCCAGGGATTCTTTCAACTTGATTGCACTTATATAGCCACGGTATATTGCGACTGTTTAATGAATGCTGGCATCGAGATAAATCGACCTAGATTTTCTAGGACCTGTACTGTCAAATGAATAAATAATCATTGAAACAAAACCATAATATTACATAACATATTATAGTTTTAGCATAATATGTTAAGTAATAATTATTATAAACATCATAAAGTGCGTTATTTCTATAGAGTAGTGACTCTGGAATAGAATAAGATACTCTTTATTATTTACACCATATAAGTTCCAGAACAGATAAATGAAGAAAACATTTCATAAGGAGACACAATGGACGGCTTTATCGCTAAAAGCCAATGGTATCGTATCGTACGTTTGACCACAATCTCACCTGATGGTAAGCGATGATGTGGTCGAAGATGGAGCACGTTTGCCTAGAAGCAACCTATTCACTCTTGTCTTAAAGACTCCCAGGTTGTAGCTATCTGGAAACACAGACTCTGGCAGGGAATTCCACTCCTTAGCTGTACGCACTATGAATGTGTTCCCAAAACGTTTAGTGCGTGTGGGTGGGATGTCCACCATGTACCGGTGGCGCATCGCCGTTCGTCTTGTGGTCCGATGATGGAACGGGCTTGGCGGAATTAAATCATGCAATTCCGTCGCACACTCCCCGAAATGCAAGCGATAGAAAACCGACAGGCCAGCAACTCGGCGTCGATGCTCAAGGCTTTGGAGCTTCGACTCGACGAGCCTGTCATCTACTAGTGTTATAGAGTGTCGAAGCAAGAAGATGATGAAGATCATAAAGAAAAGACAAATAATAAAGAGTTGCCAATTTTCTTAGAAATACTAATAAACTATGTACGAAGGTTGATCGAATCCATCCGCTAAGC
Source organism: Lacanobia wlatinum (assembly GCA_947578705.1). Taxonomy (NCBI): domain Eukaryota; kingdom Metazoa; phylum Arthropoda; class Insecta; order Lepidoptera; family Noctuidae; genus Lacanobia; species Lacanobia wlatinum. Next base: position 17,924,214 of record OX388044.1, read on the forward strand.
ACTAATCAGAATGCAACCAGGCCCTTCTTCCACGTACCAATGCTTGTGCCCAGATTACTAAACACAGAGAAAATCCAGCAATAACTAATATACCTAGAAAAGATCTATATCTTTGCAAAAATTAATTTCAAGCGTCAGCTCCTAATTTCTATCAGCCAATCTATCTTGGGGACCCATTGATCGACCCGATGACATCAAGAATTCAGAAAGTGTCAACGCCAGGATGTGTCCCAATATGGATATATTTTAAGCTATTATATTTCTGACTAGCCATTAAATTATAGTTAGTTAGGCACATATGTTGATGTCATAATTTTGAGGATCAAGATTTGAATTTATATTATAGGTTCCTAGAATGATGTCTTCCGAACTGCTGAGACCAGTCTTAAGGCAGGTTGAAAAGTTTTCATTAAGTATTGTATAATCATCTGTAGTCAGACATACGATTATACAATGGAATGGAATGTGTTAGAGTAGAGACCGCGTATACCATCCCGGTCTTGCTGGTCTTGGTGGGTTTGGGCGTATCACACTACGTATGGGCATACGTAGTGTGGGACGCCCAGCGGCACGTTGGATTGATGATTTGAAGAAAGTGGCTGGCAGCGGATGAATGGAGACTGCTCAAGACCGGGATGGTTGGCGCTCTTTGGGGGAGAGAGGCTTACATTCAGCAGATGACGGCAATTGGCTGATATGATGATGATGATGATGATTATATTGAGTGGTGGAGCACGTGGCTAAAGAATAACAGCCACACGGATCGATCTTCAAGGTTAAGCAACGCTGGAAAAGGTTGGTCTGTGGATAGGAGACCATCTTAACATACCGAGTTTCCTCCGTGACTCGGAAAGCACGTTAAACCGTTGGTCCCGGCTGGCATTTGTAGATCTCTGGCAGTCGTTACAGATTGTCAGAAGCCTGTAAATCTGACTCCAGTCTTGCTAAGAACTACCGTGTTACCCAGTTAATAGGTCGTGCAGAGCTGGTAGGCAGCCGGTCAACGTAAAATACTGGCATTCAGCTGAATCCGGTTTGACTGGAAGCCGACTCCAATATAGATGGGAAATGGCTAGGCAGATGATGACTGCATTGAGTGAACTACTGATTGTTGATTGGTGTTATGAGACCATATTATCAATCAACTGTTATTGTATACGACTACGGTCTCTAAGATCTAAAGCCCAATTTCAGGAACTAAAATTATCGCAAAATAAATCGTCAAACTCGCGTTAGTGATGATTGGTAGAAAACATTATTGCCGACCACCAACCGCGTCAGTTCAATTGCGTTTAATTTGTGATGCGTCGATATTACTTTCCAAAACCGAGGGTTCTTCTATTTTGTTCGCGTTCATACTCTTGATTCATATGAATGAACATGTTCATTCATAGAACACCATTTTCATACGTTCTAGTCTTATACAACTTCTGTGAAGTGCTGAAGACCGTACGTGAGTCACTATCTATTACTTCCCGCTCAGGGGGGCTACTCTCTAACGAAATCCGTAGTTTCGGGCTTAGTTGCCGGCGGGCATTTTCTACTCCGTATCACCTAACCACTGAGAACTAATGATTGGCTCAGTCTAAATCCTAACCATTCTTTGAATAACATTTTCAAGATTACCAAACAACTAAATGTTTTGGGCCTGCCCGTTTCCAAGGGCGTCGACTGGCGCTTTGCCAGATCATTAGCGACTTATTTACAAATATTATGGAGTAGTAATTACCCTGAGCTAATGTTATGGGTTACAGAGTGTTTGTTTGTGAGAGCTGAACTTCAAAACTGCTCGAACGAATTTAGAATTCGACACAAACTGCGAACGGAGAGACGTCACTAGAAAATTCATTTCAATCATTGACTTTTATATTGTGACAGCTCAGAAGCCGTCACAAAATAAAAGTCAATGAAGTCCACTATAGTAATGGTACCCGAAACTGTCAAATTTTCCCAATCACCTTGAACCTAATGCTGTAGCGATTAAGTTGATAGCTATTAAAGAAATTTGACAGCTTCATGTGCTAGCGTCTGTACATTGTCGTAGGTGCTCTTTTAAAATCCTAGTCTGTTATTTCGTCACCAATTCACCAATGCCTCAAATGACCAACTGTAAGACTCATTTTTAGTTTTGCAATAAAACATGCAGTTGCATTCTTATCAAAAGAAAACTCATATCAAACCGATTACAACATAATTTTTAATTAGTTATTCTGACTTCTGCATGGTGTACAGTCGTGTGATACGCATTATTTGATTGCTCATAATCATCAGTTTCTAATCATATCGGGGATTCAAATGATTTGCTTAATCTATTTTGTAGATTAGGTGTTCATGTAGATCTTACGTAAATGTCCACACCTCCTTTTGTTTTATAACAATACTAGCTGACCCGTGTCTACTTCTTTGGGCGGTATTTTTCGGGTTGATATATAGTCTATGACACTCACAAATAATGTGGCTTTCATTTGGTAAAAGAATTTTCAAAATCGGTTCAGTAGATCCAGAGATTACCCCCTACAACCTCACAAACTAACAAACTTTACCTCTTTATAATCCTTACTTCCTTACTAATATTATAAATGCGAAAGTAACTCTGTTTGTCTGTCTGTCTGTCTGTCGGTCGCGCTTTCACGCCAAAACTGCTGAACCGATTTAAATGAAATTTGGTAGTCTAGAGCCTGAGAAAGGACATAGGCTACTTTTATCGCGGGAGTATGTTCCCTAGAGACCACGTGAGCGAAGCCGCTGGCAGAAGCTAGTACTAGTATAAATTATTATTAACAGAGTCGATGACTGACGCATGTATTAGCATAAGACGAAGATACCTGAGAGTAGCTGATTTTAAAATGATCATCACGTCTAAACGGCTAGTCGTATATTTTTGAAAAAAATATGCTTAGATTATTTTCTTAATAATATACGAAAATTTGTTCAACATACCTAGTTTAATTAATTTGTAAAGTTATGTCTAACACGGACATAAAAACGACCATCGGAGCAAAACCGCCAAGCGTATTTCAATGGAATTTACATCATCTCAAAAACAATTTAATTATGTACATTTTGATATATTTATACGATTTTTTTTAAAGTCATAGACTAATAAGGAAAGTACAAAAACTACTGAATTTTGGGTCGAGTGAGTGTGAAAGGAGTGCGCGTTTTCGTCCTCCAAGGTCGCTGGCGTATGTCGTCGCCTTAATTTTGGAACTACACATTTTGGAGCCTACCTAAGGCTCTGCACAAATGACATTCTGTCAGCGGTAGCGAGGCGGAGGCGATTGTCAAAACGTGGTAAATGTATGATTGAAAAATGCTGTCGAAATGTCACGTGGAAAATCCCTTATATTTTGTCTTTTCGACAATTACCATCGCTAATACAATGGCACTTTGTCTCTTCATAAAGTTGATTAATCATTATTTTACAACGTGTGACAAAATAAACGCAATACCTCTTATGGGGTCTTTGTATGTAACTTTTACTATGGGACCAACACTGAAATTGCAAAAAAATCATCGACTCTCTCATACATTTCTGAGCGCATAACTCGACAAAATGTACGTCTACCATAAGTTTTATCAATCTATACTTACTAGCGACTGTAATAAAAAAAACTGGCCAAGTGCGAGTCAGACTCGCGTGCAAAGGGTTCCGAACGAATTTAATTTTTTTAACATGTTATTTTAACACTACAGACTTCTAATACGTTTTCCTGTAATCTTTAGGTAAAGGTCTATTATCTCCATTTTTTTCAAAATTTTAGGCTCAGTAGTTTCGGAGATGGGGGACTGGTCATTTTTCGTCTAATTTCTTGAATAACATCAAAACCATTTATTTTAAAATTATGAAAAAAATATAATTAAAACCTTCACAGTAAGCCCTTTCATTTGATATGTCACACGATATTATTCAAAAAACTTAATATTTTAATTTTCTAGTTTGACCCCCAAAAGTGACCCCCATACTAAACATTTAATGATTTTGGTAACGCGTCCGTGTTTCAAATCAAATCAAATCAAATCGTATATTTCAAATAAACCATTTACAGGCACTTTTGAATTGTCAAGGTCGGTCAGTCCAACAAGATGAAGCTATTTGCACGTTCCAAAGCGTAGATCTCTATGGAGAAGAACGTGCAAGAAACTCGTTTGGGTCATAGAAGTCCATATGTGTACCAAATTTCAACAGAATCGGCAGACAGACAGACAGACAACCGAGTGATCTTATAAGGGTTCCGTTTTGTTTTCGGAACCCTAAAAATGCATGAAAACTTTAAAAAAACAAGTTTCTAATTTATTTTTGTAGTTGTTAACTAATGTTTTGTAAACTTGCTTGCTTGTTAGTTAAAAACTTAAACAAACCGTCTAGCAGTTTTTGTTTCGCGATTTCGGGTTTGGTCCCACAGTAAAAATGTTCATTATGATGAGTTCAATGAGATTAACAGGTATTATACAGTTTATTCTGTCTCACGTTGTATGTGTAAGCAAGAGAGATCAAGTAAGGTTCAGCCTTCCCTCTGACAATTTACCAGTACAGCAATAGGGAATATGCATACGATTTTTTTATTTGCAAAATGAAATACTTATTAGCTGAAGGGATGAAGTTATACAGCTTCAAAGTATACAATTAGAAAGAGAAGTCCGACATGAATTGTGTCGTCAAAGTTCTTGGCGCCTATACAGCTGCCATAGAAAACAGCGTTTTCGCAAGAGGGACAGATATATTTGTTTAAAATAATATTATATCTTGATTGATTTTCGAGCAATTTTGATTCTATTTTCACTTTTGAGTATATTTGAGTATATTTTTGGATAAACTGTATAGATAATAGATATTTTTTTCGTGCATATTCCCTATTATCACTAATACTTAAGGATACCAATAAGGCCAGAGCAGACATTACGAACACACTTTTGCTACGTCAATTTGTTCATATAAACATCAATGATTTTCATTTCCGGATCACACACAGATCATGCCGCTAAACAATGAAATTAATTTTAGATAAGATATCCAATGTTTATCAAATTAAGCTATAGAAATCAATTAATCAATTTCAAAATGAGCAACTGGTGACGTTTACTTCATTATCGGAATAGCAAGCCTTCCGCCTGAAAGCTGATAATTATGTAATGATAGGCTATGAGGGGAACCAAGCCCTCCACACTAATCCCGATCTGCAACTCCTGAGGGCCAGCTAATCACAACCAATGAATATAGAACGGTGGACTTAGTGCCACTTCTCGATTCGCCGTCTGGTGACAATAACGGAAAAATGCGGAACGGAACGCGTTCGCACTCAGCCGTCTGATCATGGCCTTACGCAAAGTGGCAGTCGCAAAGTGTTATTTAGTAATAACCATAGATATAGTAAATAAGTTTTTGTCTGATTGATTTCTATGGTGATAACGATTATCAGTAACACAAAAAAAAAAATTGCGCTAGCGAAATGTCTCTTGAAGAGACCCTTTTTTTAACAAGCAGACAGATTTCACATCTATACTTATATTTTAAATCTGAAGAGTTTATTTGTTTGGTTGGTTGAACGCGCTAATCCCAGGAACTACTGCTTCGAATTGAAACATTTTTTTTAGAGTTGGATAGCTCATTTATGGAGGAAGTAACATCACGCTACGAATAATAGGAGCGGAGCGAGGAATGTAGGTGTCTCATACGAGAGAGACTATTATAACATCTATATAATCTTTTCCGATAATTTGACCAGCTCCCAATAAACGTACATCTTTTTTGGGGCAGCAAAGGGCGTACCTTTGCTGCCCCACACACAAGGCATATCGACTTTGCTGTTAGCATAGACAAATAACAAAAATTAAAGGCGGCCATACAAAAAACGTGTTTTTTTTTCGATTATGGTCGGAACCCTTCGTGTGAGAGTCCGACTCGCACTTGGCCAGTTTTTTATTATTTTCCTATTTTTTTTTCTGAATATATAACCTATAAGAGCTCCCCAACATCACTCTTAAATATGAACGCAGCCTTCTGGTACACGCTGTATACATAAAGGTACTTACTTAAAGATTAAAAATCAATATTTTCTTTATCTCTAGTATTTGGCCAATCTTCGACGGTTATCGTTCACAGTATAATTAATATCTAAATACTGCCGAAAAAATAAGTATTTAAGCTGATACAATACAATTTATTGTTGTACTTATCTTGGAAGGTTAATTAAGAAATTAAGATAGCAATAAAGCAATAAATAACGATAGTAATATTGCAAGCGTTGTCGCGTGCGGTCTTTTAAATCTTTAGCTTTGGGACGGATCTGCCAGATACCAGCTTGATGCCCTTGAGTCAATTGAGAAACGAGCCAAAAAGATCATCGGCAATGATAGGCTCGTCGCGACGAAGCTCTAAAGTCTTGAGCATAGAAGACGAGTTGCTAGCCTGTCGGTTTTCTACCGGTTGCATGTTGGGGAATGTGCGACGGAATTGCATAATTTAATTCCGCCAAGCCCGTTCCATCATCGGACCACAAGACGAACGGCGATGCGCCACCGGTACATGGTGGACATCCCACCCACACGCACAAAACGTTTTGGGAACACATTCATAGTGCGTACAGCTAAGGAGTGGAATTCCCTGCCGGATTCTGTGTTTCCTGATAACTACAACCTGAGAGTCTTTAAGTCAAGAATGAATAGGTTACTTCTAGGCAAGCGTGCTCCATCTCCGACCACATCATCGCTTACCATCAGGTGAGATAGTGGTCAAACGCGTGCCTATCAATAAAAAAGAAAAAAATTTTTTTTTGCTACATGAAATTCATTGAACGACTTTGGAGATAAGAAATTCGGGAAGCTTTTCAAACCCTTTTTTTTAAATTAAACCTTTTAACCACCTACGTCGGATTAAACCAACAAATAATTTTGTGTCCATATCGCCAGAGTCGGATATTTCCGACAGCTCGTTAAGACCAAATTTAGATATTGCACATCCGTCTTTGTTGTTGGTGCTTTTTTTAGTTCCTTTTTTTTGTGCCGGGCGCTAGGGGCGCGACTATTGATATGAAGTCGGGCAATTAAAAGGTGTACCTACTACCTATGTACCTACTATTATTAAGAGTAAACAATAATAAATATCTGTTTATAACCTTTTTACGCCGTAATTGTTGAATGGATTTTGGCTCACGGGCAAACCTTGTCCCGGAATAAATATACATAGAATATTCTTTATCCAAGGAGTATGTTCCCTTAGGATGATTTTCCACTTTCAGACGGGCGAAGCCGCATGAAGATGCTAATAAAAAACATAAAACCACTCATCGAGTTCGAGCGATCACGAGACATGTCGCTTGAGCTAGCGACATGTCTCGTGACCGATCTTGTTATTATTGTCAACTCTATGCATTTGGTCTTAAGGCACAATAACTTTGGACACGATTCTTTTTGTCATCTTAGGATATAATAATTCCCTCGCACCACGGGGCCAAGTCGCAGGCAAAAGTCAATTCAATATTATACAATCGATCTACAAAACTCAACATTTCCGATGACCGTTCCTGATCCTCACAAAATGACGCATGACCGCGACTCGAGGCGTTGCACAAAAAAACCCGCCAGCCGTTCATTGAACTGCCGAATATCGATACTGTAGTTGATTGTAAAGGATGCCATCACGCAACCTACCTGAGATTCTCAGAAACTTATTATCTCCAGTCTCCAGAGCGAGGAAAAAATTGTGCCACAGTGTAGCTACAGAATTATCATTATCAGTATAACAAGGCAAACATTGACGCCGCATGAAATAAAAAAAACTGGCCAAGTGTGAGTCGGACTCTCACACGAAGGGTTCCGTAACGTAAACAGAAATAAAACGCATCTTGTATGGGGTAACAAGATAAGTTTTTTTCTGTTCCTTCTGATTCCTTTAATGTTTAATTTAATTATTATTTGGTGTTATAGCGGCAATAGAAATACAAACTCTGTGAAAGGAGATTGCTCTGCGCCCATACATTGTTCGCCCTGGAGCCAGGAGCATCGGAAAATTATGTGTTGTATTGTTGATCATTAGTAAACTCCTATAAGATCTTGTTTTCATAGCGGACTAGCTGCAGAAAAGATATATGTCCAAAAAAGTATCAGATTTTGAGGTTATGATCTAACCATAACAACGAATATTAGATATAGTTTTTCATAGCTCCGAGTGATCTTTAAGAAACTGATTAACAAAATCATAATACATTTAGCTATTTTCAGTACCTACCTATATAATTAGGTACCTTTGCAGTTTTTTTTAAAGCCTAAATGTAAGTAAATAAGTAAGTGGAACGTTTAAATGCATAGAATCTAATTAACATAGGTAGATAGTGGATACCTATATTCTTAGCATTGGTTTTGGAGTGAGATTAAATGTTTGTGTATATTAATGTATATATAAAACATTGCGCGCTGTTCAAACGCGTGACTATGAAACCAGCCTTACCAATTAGGTAGCCGGTAAGTTGTGTTAAACCTACAGTCCTACTTTAACTTACTGATTATGTTTGAATAAGAAATAAAACACAGATTTTAATTTCATGTTTTTATTGGTCATCTAAATTGGCAATTAAAATATAGTCTAAAAACTGTGCAGGGGTCGATATTATTTTGATGTCTTGCATAGCTTTAATACCAAATAATGGTCACAACATGGGCGCAGCACCGTGCGCAGCAATATTGTACGATTGCTTGTCGACCAATTTGAGCTGAATCAATTACTATGTAAACAAAATATGTTTTATTGCTGATATGGCCGGCTGTGAATTTTGCCTCGTAATTTCCATATGGTTTCGGAATTATTTAATTGTAGTTCATTCAAATCCGATGGCTGAATCTACAACAAAAAAATATATTGTTGGTTACACATTGCATTTATAGTACAATAAATAAAACAATTCACACTACAAATGTTGCATGACTATAACTGACCAGAAAAGATCTATTAGCTAAACAAAATAGCACATCAGGCAAGTTTAAGCATACTATGGTAGGCACCAGATAAACATGCAATAAAGTACATAGATTTTTCCATAATATCCCTTCGTGGATACTCAAACAATAAATTATGAACCGTTTTTCATTACTAGAAAACCTAAAGGATCACGATAGAAGTTGATTCAGGACAGCTTTATGTCATTATTTCTGTTTTTGTTATTTGGAAAGTCAATAAATGTATGAGGGTCAATGACCGTTATTGCATGGGTATCTGATGTTTACCACAGCCTAATTTCTTGCAAGAGTTAACCAATCAAAAACGTCTCTCACCTCTCAGGGTTGAACACAATTTCGCACAATATCTAAAATGTGGCTGATACTTTCTGCTTATACGGAGTAACATTGGATTCGTGCCAGTGAACAACCACATACCACACGTTGATCATGTTGATGACCAACCATTGATACTTCTTGCAAATCTTGTGATGTTGTGGTAACTCTATTAACAAATAATGTATGACATGCATCACATATGTAATCATTTGCAGTCACCTGTAATATAAAAACATGTTATAAGTATAAAATAAACATTTTTATTTTATATTTTCTCTTCTATACAGAGCCATTATAAATATAAATAGTTACAAATGGAAGTTAAAGCTTACTATTTTTGTGGTGCAACTCATTGCTGTGTTTGCACAAGAATGGCATAATTATGGAGAATATGCCGTCTTTGTCTATTGAAATGAATACCACAATTGGCACAACCCGGATGATTGCTTGTTGTAGGAGTATCCCTTGATGAAGATGGTGCTGAATAATGCCGGGCAGCACAATCACATATTTGCCAAAAAGGATGGCAAATATAATGTGATGCACGTATCTTAAATAAAAAAATAGCAAGTCAGATCAATGGCACCCACTGCAAATCCAATGTCAAAAATGGCCCAATAATAATATATATAATAGTACCTGCAATGGCATAAGTCTTTCTATGATGATATTTCTGATATTCACATTATATTGAGTGTCAGTTCTCAGAGCAATCAGATGATGTGAGCGCGCCCGAGGTGCCAACATTGTATTGCAGAGTGCACAGTTTCTACCAACATTACTTGTTACTGAAGTGTTAGTCATCTCTTGAGCTCTTGTCCAAAAAGTGGTGCATATGAGATCATGAGCTTGAACCTAAAAAAAAAACATACTTAGTTCAATTGTATTTTTACAGAGTATTTACCTATCAGATTGTTTCTATTATAATGAATATACCAAAATACTTTATAAATTGTTTCTTTTTGTTTTTTATGAAAACGATAATTGCAAACATAATGTGTAAGGTCAAGTACAGAAACTTATTAGTAAAGAAAGTCTGAGAGATCGCAAACAGAATAATATAGGTACAACAAAAAATAATATAATTACCAAAAGAGGTGCAGTCCATTGTTGTACTCAATGACGAATCTGTTCATCTTCCAACAACATGGAACCATCAGCAGAGCCGCAATTTACACAAAATACACTTTCCATAGCGTATGCGTTAGTCCATTTATGACTGCCAAGTTATCGTTTGAGCGGTACTCCGAAAATCACAGCCAGGTAAGTCGTTTTTGAAAGCAATCCATTATAATAGCCAAGTCGGAATGTTAGTAGTCCCGAAAGTCACCAAAACACACCGACACAATTACAAAGAGCAAGCGACGCTAATGTAAACAGTGAAAGCACAGACAGTCAGTCAAGTGACAATTTAGTGACGTCAAAAATTGGAGTGTGTGTAAAAATACGATACAACTTATCGACATTCCCTAAGATTTTGTTACAAGGATGACAATGTCCTACTTTACTTATAAAAACACTCTTCGATACTTTTTATAATATTAATACTTAATAACATTTGTATAACATAACAAAAACATTTATAGTACCTACCTACTTAATGTATTCAGTAACGATAAGTATTTTTATATTAACTGTCGTAAATACCTAATCGTTTAGTTAGAAGTAAACCACACACTTTCTTAAACGATCATAAGGAAACCCTGAATAATGATCATGGTGAAATACGAAGATTTTGATCACTTCAGCATTATTCTTACTATCTATTTAAAATCGAGTATGACCTCATGCACAAAGTACCTATACTCAGTAGGTTTTTTTGAATTAAGTATACATTTAGGGAATAATATATGGAATGGTAATTGAATGCTTTTATTATATCTTCTGTTTGCTCTTTATTCGAAATAAATTCAGAATATGATTCATATTAAAAATAATTACACTACAGTTCTTTAAAAATAAAATCGATTGATTACAATCGATTGGACATCCCTAATCTTTTTTGACATGCATGACGTTTGTTGAAGATGGCGGCGATTCATGTTATTATTCGCGAAAATACTTTTTATGTTCGTTTTGGCTTGCAGCTAGTCCGTGTTACAAAAGTATTTGCAACTGATATAATAAAATAGAACATGAATTATCGTGTATGTCCGATACTTTTGTTGCACAGGGCGAATTTGGACATTGTCTTTTTAAACTTTCTGTTATTACGATTCTTGAGATATAGCCCGCTGACAGACGGACGGACGGACGGAAGGACAGACAGCGGAGGCTTAGTAATAGGGTTCCGTTAGTTACCCTTTGGGTGCGGAACCCTAATAAGGACATGCAGTTTGCGCGGCTATGTGATTGACGTTTCAAGTTTGGTACGGTCAACTGCAATCAGTAGTAACACTTGAACGACGAAAAACGGCCTTATTACAATGAAATAATGGATCTGTCAACGTTGATGTGTTAACGTAAGCATCCGATTGATTGTACCATACTACACAGTGTGTTGTGTAGTCCTTTCTTCGAAATAAGTCTTCTGCCCTCGCATTTACAAACGGTCAACGAATAAAATGTATGAAGTGTAAAGGAAGTCCATTTAAAAGTGACTATTCCTAGCATTGTGTGGTCGTCACTGCTCTATTTGTGTTGCGTCGTTTCAGATTTAAGATATCGTCACAAAAAGTCAAGGTTCTTGGACGCTATTCGATTTATTTTTTAGATGTAAACGTGCTGTGTACTTGTAGCTATTGAGGACGGGTTAATTATGTAACTAGTTAAAAATACACGAGACATTTTTTTACTACCGTGGTCTTGGTACAAGTGTTAACATCGGCAAGATACGTAGAAATTATATTTAACATTTTGTGTAGATGTACGACCACGTGGGTAATTACCACGTGTCGCGCCAAAACCAAGTAACATGGGATTAGACGAGAGACGAAAAGTCGGAATGTGAGAGACAAAAAGTGATCGACTACATGAACCTTCGTTAGCGCATATTGAGTCCTTATATTTTGGACTTTTTGAAAACCTCTATTGATAGAGTGGTACTTGTCTGAGCTTCAGGGCAGGACGATGATAATAATTATTGTTATTAAAACTATAGAACACAAAAAGTGAATATTTATACAGTCTATCAAGTAGACTGTATAAATAGGCATGGAGTTGACATCCAGTCTCAACTTCGGCGCCACCATCGAGTACAAATTCCAAACCGCAGCCAAAAAGCTGGGCATCCTTCAGACCTGGACAGCTTTTAACCCTATATAAAGCGCAAGTCCGATCCTGCATAGAGTATTGTAGCCACCTTTGGGATGGCTCAGCTAAGTATCAGCTTGCCGCGCTTGACTCGGTGGAACGCAGAGCTAAGAGGCTCATCGGTGACGTAAAACTGGTGGATGCCAAGCTACATAGCTTGGCTCATCGCCGTAAGGTTCCCTGCTTGTCGGTCTTCTACAGATTGTACTTCGGCGAGTGTGCCCAAGAACTCCACGACCTCATCCCACCGGCCCCCTTCTACCATCGGACATCCAGACGCACTGCATCTTACCATCCCTACCTTGTTACTATTCCACCAATTCGCACCAAGCGTTTCCAAACGTCTTTTATAATGCGCACAGCAAAGGAGTGGAACTCTCTACCTGCGTCTGTGTTTCCAAACGCTTACAACCCTAATCTCTTCAAAGTTAGAGTGAACAGGCTCCTTCTGGGTATGCTCGCTCCATCATAGACTTTGTCTTGGTCATCTCTGACCTAGACTAGAGTCAAGAGCAAACCCATGACAAATAAATAAAGAATAACATAATTATAGTAAAATGTGACACTGAAAACAAAAAAACGTTAGGGCGTGCCTCACACCTGTACTAAAGAAATTCATCGAAGAAAATTCATAGATCTTGCTAAATAAGAAGAGAGCAAGTGTACTACAAAAGCTAACTTTCATAGTTTTTACGGCTCCGATGTCCGTCCGTCCACCCGTCCGTCCGACTGTCTGTCAGCGAGCTGTATCACAAGAATCATAATAGGTCGACAGTTGACATTTTCACAGAGTGTGTATTTCTATCGCTGTTATAACAACAAAATTCCGGTTTATGTGAGTGAACCATTCGCGTGAGATTCCGACTCTCACTTGGCAGGTGTTTTTTAATCTTCTTAAGCTGACAATAGTTGGTATGAATAGAAGAATTGAGTACAATGAGAGCTGTTTGAACAATTTCCTTTGACTAGCTCTTAAAATAACAGAGGGTCGGATGTGGGCCGATACACTTCTAGGACAATTGCTTCAATTGCATAACTACGGAGCAAGTATTCTTTACTTATTGTATTTTTATTAAACAAGTATTTTTTTTCTGTAGGTATTCACTGTCCCATGATTAGTTAAGAAGTTTCCTATGAGTGAATTTGCAAATGCGTTTATTATCAACTGTTCTTGGGAAATAAATGTAACTTTTGTTTCTTTTAGATTCGATGGTTATTTTCTCTATATTTTGACATATTGTGACTGAGATGCGAATACAAACATTGCTTTAAAACCAGTCATGTGCGAGTCGGACTCTCACACGAAAGGTTCCGTACCATAAACCCAAAAAAAAACACGTTTCTTGTATGGGAGCCCCCTTTCATTTTTATTTTTTTTTATTAGGTGTTATAGCGGCAAAAGAAATACATACACACTGAACATTTCAACTGTCTACCTATTACGGTTCTTGAGAAACAGCCCGCTGACAGACGGACGAACTGACAGCGGAGGCTTAGCAATAAGGTTCCGTTGGGTACCCTTTGGATACGAAACCCTAAAAACAGTAGCATCGACCCTAATGTGTATGGGCACTTGGACAAGTAGACGCACCGGTCCCACATTTGGTATCTTTAAGAGGAAATGCTGCCGGCGAGACTTTGTATGTCATCATCATCTCCCTGCCCTCATCCCATGTTACTTGGGGTCGGCGCAACACGTTTTTTTCTTCCATTCTGTTCTATCAGTCGTCATTCTATCACTAAGTCCATTTTCTTTCATAGCGCTCCTCACACAATCCATCCATCTTTTTTTTGGCCTTCCTCTCCCTCTCCATCCATCCACATTCATGTTCATAACTCTTCTAGTTACATGCGTTTCATCCCTCCTCTTCACATGACCATACCAAGACAAGCGATTTCCTTTTAACTTTACCGTCACTGGCGCCACTTTTAAACTACCTCTAATGTACTCATTTCTCACTTTATCCATTCTCGTTACTCCACACATCCATCTCAACTTTCTCATCTCCGCTACATGCAATCTATTTTCATCCGTATTTTTGGCAGCCCAACATTCTGATCCATACATTACGACAGGTCTTATCACAGACTTATAGATTTTCCCTTTCAACTTGAGAGGCATTCGAGGGTCACAAGTTGTTCCAGTGACCTGCCGTATCATTTCATTCATCCTGAGTTGATCCGTTCAGTTACGTCTCGGTCTATATCGCCATCTCCCTGGACAAGCGACCCGAGGTACCGAAAGTTGGAGCAAATCGGTATAGGTGTTCCGGTGAGAGTTATAGGCAGCGGACTGGAGAGACCGCCGAAATCGCAGATATGTAAAAAGTCATAATTCAAGGTTTGGCTCTCGACTGTTTTCTCCTCCAATATTGAACCGATTTAAAAGATATTTCACAAACTGAATAAGAAGGATGTATACTGTGTCTCTATGTTTTCCGTTTTGATTAATAGTTGCCAAATTTGTACACTATGGCTCTGTTAACAGCGATTTACCGGACAATTTTAAGCATTTTGTGAGAGTTACTAGTGCTTATACGGTTAATAAATCATCAAAAAGGAAAACCCAGGGACACAGTATATATTATTATCCTTCTTATTCAGTTTGTGAAATATTTCTTAAATCGGTCCAATATTGGAGGAGAAAATAATCGAGGGCCAAACCTCGAATTATGACTTTTTACATACTAAGTCTCGCCGCCAGCATTTCCTCTTAATAACTTCTACTAGCATTAAATCGCCTAACGTAATGTCTCTAATATATAAAAATCTCGTGTCACAGTGTTTGTTTCAAACTCCTCCGAAACGGCTTGACCGATTTTTATGATTTTTTTTGTGTATATTTGCTAGGTCTGAGAATAGGTCGTAGGCTATTTCTTATTTAAATGGCAAAACAACGTTTGCCGGATCACCTAGTAGTTTATATAAATGGTCCCTAGCCTATTGTTACATCTGTGTTCAGGCTTTTTAAAAAACAAATATTAATTTTGTGTCAATACCAAAAACATTCAAAGCATAGGAATGTAGACACAATTGTCTAGGAAAGTTTACAAAAGCTAAGAGAACTGTCTCCAACATTAATCGGATTGTCTGTTTGTTGTAACAGTGAACAAAAAAATCTGTTGTTTGCATTACACTGTCTACAGAATTTAAAGGTAGGTACTGGTGTGTACTTACTTAAAATCTTGTAACTTTTGACGTCACACCTGCATTCCTCATACGTTTAGGCAGCGGTATAAAAGTACTTACACACAAATTTTCGACCGCATCGTTTATTCGATTTCATACTGCTGAGAGTTGTTACAGAGAAACACAACTTTAAGGGTGCATGTCAGTCACCCACGTGGTGCGAAGATTTTATGCAATTATATTGCAAACTGAAAAAAAAAAAAAAAACAAAACAAAAAATTAACTAACGTTAAAATTTCTTCGTTTCTCCGCTCCGCTGCCTCGCTCCGCTGTAACGGGCAGGCACCCTTATGGTTGAATCCTAACTTAATAATATAAATGCGAAAGTGAATTCGTTTGTTTCGCTTTCACACCTAAATCGCCGAACCGATATGGATGAATTTTGGTGCAGAGATAGACGGGCTAAAGGGACTTTATTTACATAAATAAAAACCCGGTCAAGAGCGAATCGGACTTGCGTACCGAGGGTTCCGTACTATCATATAAAACGTGAAAGGTTTTTAAATTTTCATCGACGAGGCGTATATTCATCAGAGAATTTTAACACTGCGGTGTATTTTGCTGTTTTAGATCAGCGTCATCTCTTGACTGATAGTGGAACTAATATACTTGTTGTTAATGATTTCTAAAAAGTGTCCTATTTAGAGACATTGTTTTATTTTTCCTGTAATCTTTACATAAACTTCTATCACATAGTATAATTTCAGATTTTTCTCTATGCAAACTTCGGAGATAAGGGGGGGGGGGGGTGTAATGGTAAAATAAATCATTTTTCGTCAAGTCGAAAACCATGCGGCTTAAAAAAAAAGAAAAAATGTGTTAATATATATATTTCATATGATACCCCACATGCCCTAGTAGCTGCACTTCCAATTTTTAAGAATCCCTTTCAGTCGCTGTTGCAAAAAACATATAAACATTTACATTTTTTTCTTATTTTCAAAATAGTTTAGCAAACGTCATCTAAAACTATTCCAAATTTCAAGTTAATAGTATTAGTAGTTCTTGAGATATCCAGCTGTGACAGACGGACAGACTTAGTCACACCATAGGGGTTCCTTTGTACCATCTTGGTACCGAACCCTAAAAATGAATTGCCGCATTTATGAGAGATTATTTCGACTTGTTTTCTGCTCGAAAGATTTGGCCGTTTGTTTTTTTTTTTTTTTTATTTGTGATGTGTTTGCTCTTGACTCTAGTCTAGGTCAGAGATGACAGAGACAAAGTCTACGATGGAGCGAGCTTACCCAGAAGGAGCCTGTTCACTCTAGCTTTGAAGAGATTAGGGTTGTATGCGTTTGGAAACACAGACGCAGGCAGAGAGTTCCACTCCTTTGCTGTGCGCATTATAAAGCACGTCATGACAATGTTCGTATGAAATATTTTTTAGGAAAATCAACCGGAAATTAATTTGCACTCGTGCGAAGTGGTTTCAGTGGCATTAGTGGATAATATATGAATATTGTGCATGTATTTCAAGTGCATCTGATTGAACAAATTGACACAATCTCGATACAAGGTCGCTTGACAAGAGAAACTTTCTTGGTGCAAATTCATAAATTAATGGAATGTTTTCATACTGACATTTTGTTTTTTTTTTAATGGCATCGTCGTGCACTTCATACTTTCAGTTTTATGGAAACGAAGTGTAATGGGCAACAAAAACTTATTAACAAAATGAATAATATTTTTATGGTCATACAATCATTTGTACCTGAAGTTACAGTACCTACTGCAAACTTGTATGATTTTAACCAAGTGATATTTCCATCGCATATATATATATTTCCATCGCGAAAACGATTCTTGAGAATTAGTGTGATTAATCACACTAATTCTCAAGAATCGTTTTCGCTAGTTGTCTGTCACTTTGTCTAAGCAAAATCAAAATCAAAAGGTATTTACATACTAGGCTGAAAATCAGCACTTTTTAACGTCAAAATTTACATGAAGACAGTCCCCCAAATCGCCCAGCCCGTCACCACTTCCTAGTGTTTTAGCTGGGAAGAAGAAGTGGTCAACAAACTCCCCAGCAACACAACTGTCTGTTAAGTTTAAAGAACTTGAATTTATATAACACTAGTGGACGTCACGCGGTTTCACCCGCGTAGTTCCCGTTCCCGTGGGAGTACGGGGATAAAATATAGCCTATGTTACTCCCTGATAATGTAGCTATCCATTGCTGAAAGAATTTTTCAAATCGGTCCAGTAGTTTCAGAGCCTATTCATTTCAAACAAACAAACAAATATTTCCTCTTTATAATATTAGTGTAGATTACTGTTCAAAATTTTTTATGAGAGATGTAGAACATGGCACATGTCAGCCAGCACACCATGTTATCCCAACAACCAAATATGAAACAATGATAAAACTTATTATATAGGTAATTAAATAAGTAAGTAAAGCAATAAAATACATTGACCTTTCCCTAATATCCCTTCATAATACCTACCCGAACAATGAATTACGAACCATTTTTCATTACGAGAGAACGTAAAAGATTACGATAGAAGTCGATTCAGGACAGCTTTGTGTTTCATTCTATTTACTATAAAACTGGCCAAGTGCGAGTCGGACTTGCGTGCAAAGGGTTCCGAACGAATTTCATTTTAACGTGTTATTTTAACACTATAGACTTCTTATAAAAATTTTAGGCTCAGTAGTTTCGGAGATAAGGGGGGGAATGGTCAGTTTTTGTCTAATTTCTTGAATAACTTCAAAACCATTTATTTTAAAATTATGAAAAAAAATATAATTAAAACTCTCACAGTAAACCAAATTTCAACAGAATCAGTCCAGTGGATCCGGAGAAAAATGGCTGTGACAGACAGACACCCGAGTGATCCTATAAGAGTTCCGTTTTTTGTTCGGAACACTAATAACAAAGTCAATAATATGGGTCAATGGCTGTTATTGCACATTTATCTGGCGCCTACCATTAACCTATTTCTGGCGTACCTACAATAACGGAGGTACCCTATCTATATTCTATATAACTATTCAATAATCACTTAAGATGAAGCTGACATTCTGTAGCTCTTTACTTTATGCCTTCTATGCAGCGGAGTCCTTTGAACAATTGGAGAGCATCAAGATAAACTGACCAATTACTTGATAGAGATCGCGAACTTTATGGACTGGAGTCACAACAACTTGTTATTTTAGTAAAACGCTGGGAATGCTGCCAATCATTGAGTGATTACACTAGGTACCTACTCGGCAGTTCTTGATGCGACTGCAAATCCTATGCGACGGGGACGGCTATTTTTATAGAAACATTTCAGATTATATTTCGGTCGTCGCGTCGGTGTCTGTGGGAGCCTTAACAGAGAATAGCACATATTTTGCTTCGCTGCAATAATTTGCTACTATAGAAACGTCAGGCGCGCGGTCGTAAACAAAACATCTGCCTAGCTTTTTCTCAACTATATTGGGGTCGACTTCCAGTCAAGCCGGATTCAGCTGCATACTAGTACCTATCTTATGAGGAGCGGCTGCCTACTAGACGTCCACAACCCACTAACTGGGTAACACGGTACTCCTTGCAAGACAGGTGTACAATTTTCTAGCTTCTGACAATCCGTAACGACTGCCAAAGATCTACAAATGGCAGTCGGAACCAACGGCTTAACGTGCTTTCCGAGGCACGGAGGAATCTCAGGATGTTAAAATGGTAACCCATCCACAGACCAGCCTCGGCAAAAGTTGCTTGACTTTGAACGTCGACCCGCACGGCGGTTAATATTTAGCCACGAGCTCCTTGGTTATAAACAAAACATGTTGATAAAATACAATAGTAACACAACGAAACGCCTGTTTACCTAAACAGCTTAATAATAAACCCAGAAAAAAAGCGTTTAAATAGATACATTACTAGTGCCTACCTACAAAATAATTAAATCATTCAGTCTACCATTCACTTCGTTCGTTCATTTTGGTTCATTTCGTTCAGTCCGCGTGGGCTAATGCGCGCGGCTAACTAGCGGGTATAGACGTATAGAGTAGATAGGTGTATAGAAGCACAATCATGGCATAATCCCTGAAGGGCTCAATTTCAATTAGAGTGGATACACTCGGACCACTTTTCGCGCAAGAGTAAAAATAAATGCACTATTCCTAAACACTATCTATATCTATATCCATACTTCCATACTAATATATGAAGCTAAAGAGTTTGTTTGTTTGCTTGCTTGAACGCGCTAATCTCAGGAACTGCTGATCCGATTTGAAAAATATTTCAGTGTTAGATAGCCCATTTATCGAGGAAGGCTATAGGCTATATCATCACGCTAAGACCAAAAGGAGCGGAGCAGACGAAGTTGCGCGGGTCAACTAGTCTGTTTATATTATGCTTTATCAATTTACATAGAAAAAATACAGTAGAGCTGTTCTATCTAACAATATTTTCCAAACTATGTTAGAGTCGGCTTCTAGTCTAACCTTACGCAGTTAAAAACTGGTTTACACATTACCAAGACGTAATTTTTCTCCCGATTAAAAAAAAACAAACGAGCCCTGGCAGTAGTGACACATATTCTTCTTCTTAGCGTGGGTTAAATCGTAAGCTTGCCTCAGTATTCAAGTACGGTAACACCATTTTCTGATGCAGCCATAAGGTCCTCACATGTACAGGTGACAGGGCATGCGGCGCAAGACAGACGGTGGGCTGACTACGGAAAGACGCAATACAATCACAGAGAACCACCACTAGGGTTGTCTTTACAGCGACCAACCGACCTGAGTGTGGAATTTATTTAGAGTTTCCTACGTCGCCACGGTAACACGTACCTAGAAAGGCCTTCCATTTGCGCGATAAAATAATCAAGATGCTTGAGTTTTTCTCCAAATGAAGATAAAACAAAAATAAATATTTCAATTACATTCATATGTCCCAAAATTGTTGCAATTTCATAGGTGCTATATATTTCATACCTTCAGCCAAAAATTTCATGATACACATTTTACGCACATCTAGCTACTAACCAATTTATAACGCAGCAAAAAGTAATTAGTTTATTGAATCGATGTCGGATATCGGGCAGCGCGTGTAGATTTAGTAAAAAAGGAGTTGTCACTGACTGAACGGGCAAGGACCTTTGCGTGTGTGCATTTCCGTTCGATAAATTTTACAGACTAGGTACTTACCTACAAGCGCCATATTGGAACGCTGTGCAATGGTCCTCATTAATGATGACGTACATGTGCGCGATTTATAGCTGAAAATGCAGAAATTCTAGGGTATTTATACATCGTCTAACGTAGACGGAAACGCAGCTACGAGTACCACAGTCAGCCGCATGATAAAAAAAATGATAACAAATCTGAATGGTGTTCAAAATAATTATACCTACTTACGGTTTTTAAACTTTGTAAATGGATTAGTAAATCCCATCAAACGAAACATGAACACGCTTTTAAAATAAAATAAGACTGATACGCTGCAAGCATTTATAAATTAGTTTCGAGAACTACTCATTTATTTATTTCTTTAAAATACATACAAAAACAATTACAATTATTATTATTTTATATGACATAAAAAAGGTACATATTCCAACTTTCTTCGTGAAAAAAAAGAAAAGATTTTTGTGATGCAATCAGTGAAACAAGTTTCGTGATTGGATCAGTATTTCCAGAAATTACATCCAGCAAAGATCTTTCTTTTTAAACTATTACAAAAATAAGTTTTACAAATTCAGATTTATAGAATTTTTAATATTTCTACAATAATAACCTAAATACGGATAGCCGTCGTCGTCAGCAGGGTCCTCCTTGCATGTTGATATCGTGAATAGGGATCACGATATCAACATGCAACAAGGATCTTCTTGCTGACCTTTGATTTATTTTATTTACATAATATTCACGCCATATTTCTCGATTATTTTTCACAACCACGAAAAAAACATCCAATATTATTACATTTAAACTTTGAACTAATGTATCTATAAAAGAATGAATCTGTATGGGTAAGCGAATGATCTCAAGAAAGACAACAGAAGGCAAAAATAAGGCGTCGATCAATATAAATATTAAAGTAGCTATATACAAGCGACGCCAGATGTTAGTAGCAGTATGTGCGCTCGTGATGAAACTACGACAAAGTGAATATAAAATTAAAACATAAAGTATACAATTTACTAACAAAGGTAAAAATAAAGCAATCATTTTCACAACTAAAAAAGACCCATATATATTTAAAAAATAAATTAATGTTGTTATTAAAGGCACGCCCCATCCAAAAAGACTACTTCTCAAATACCTCCTTTTGCCATAATGATCATTGAAAACTTTTACAAAGTCCACGTAAAACATATGACCTAAAATCATCATCCAGAACTGCTTTACTACTGGAGTGTATGCTAATAGAAAGTCACTTATTATCCAAAACAACCATGTACTGTTAGAATTATATGACATGTGAACTATTTCGCCAATATGGTTGAGGATGATAATTGATGAAAAATACGATAAGTTTGCTAAAATTGCGTGAAGACACACAAAGTTTCTGTAATTACGAAACTTGTTTATGATGCACCAGGATGTCACTCCATATATCCAGATAATTATTGTCAGCACAAGCACAATAATGTAAAAAAGTAGCTCTGCAGATAGTGGTGGTTGTTCGTTCATCACAAAATCATTCACTACAAAAACACTGGTTCCGTTATCAGATATCATACCTCTTGGATTGGTTCACTGTGGATTTATGAAATGGTATTTCTGCACGAGGTTGGTCGTACACATGGTAGCCCAATATTTGAAGAAAGTGTAAAATTCGGATGTCACGTGAATTATCAATCAATTTTGAACCATATTCGTTGCACTATTAGGAGCTTTTTAATATTCCATGAGCTGTAACTGTTCTGCAAATAGTTATGTTAGAGAGCCAGGACCCAGACATGTGCAGTGCACATCTCACTTAAATGAAAATAGGTGTTGTATTCGAATCAGTCGATGAAATAAAATGCTATGTTATCATTTCAATGTTATTAATTAGTGCTGATTTAATTATTATAAATACTGTTAATTAAACCAAAAAGCTGATAAAATTACCTATGTTTTATCTCACTTACAATATACAATATACGACTTTTTATGCTGTTCTTGTAATCTATACTATATATATTAAAAATAATAAAGCTTTACAATTTCCACACAATTTAACAATATAACATATAAATAGGATTCAATAAAAATATGTAAAGAATAATTATCCTATCCTTACTATATTATTATCCTAATTTATAATTATAATAGTACAAAAACGAAAGTTTGGATTGATGAATGGATGGATGGATGTTTGTTACTTAAGGGGCTGCCCGAACCCAGAGCACCGAAAAATGCCAATTTGTTCGTCGCAAAGATCTCCGTAATAGTACCTAATACATTTTCAAGCGGAAAAAGTGCAGTGTCAAGTCTTTAAAGTAAAGCATTTACAAAGATTACATTAAAGTGGTCCAGCTAGTCTATTCTGTAAGAAACTATTTCGATATCGAGCTTCACCTGAGTGATAAAACTCACAAAGTGAGCTTTATTGCACACAACAAAAAGATCTTCATTTGAAACTCACTTCGAATTCTACTGTCGAGATACGAAAATGTTGTTAGAGAATAGCACTACTGAACATTGAAAAAAAAGACGTCACAAAAGACATCCTAAAGACAATTTACGTCACGAAGTTCTCAAAATCTTGAGTGGTAACTACCATCTTTTTTGTAACTATTCAATAGGAAATGTTAATGAACAAGCATTTTACGATAAAAATTTAACATTTTGGTTTAATAACGGTTTTTATCCGAACTTGATTTTCGTCAACTAGTTTGCGTTCTGTCAGTTCAGAGTCCTGTGGGCCTTGATCGGAAGCAGACCTATGTCAAAATTCGTACCAAAAGCCGTTGTTCAAAAGAAATAAAATAGAATACACAAATGAGAAGAACATATCACATAATAAATAACAACAGCCTAGATAAATTATCTCTTAATACTATTATAGTTTTAATTCATAATATTGATTTCGAAAATAAGATTTTTCATGCGGCATGTTGACTTCTTTTGTCATCTGACGCATCCGTCGGCTATCCACGAATCTTACCAGGTCCTCGGTCCTCCCACAAGGTGGTACAAAAACTTTCCGTGTGGGACCTCCAACAATTTTTGTGCATAACCAAATAATTGTGTTTAAGTTCGTTTGCTATAATAATTTCCTGAATATAATCAAAAGATCAAGAGAACGAAAGGATTCCATGGGAGAATTAATCAAAGATCGTGTACTTCCTTTATAAGTATGAATATCAATTCATACTGCGCAGCTGAATACCATACCGTTTGCTATCATCATCAACATCGACACATCAGCTGAAAGACGTCCACTGCTGGACATAGGCCTGCCCCAAGCGTCACCACAGCGACCGGTCCTGTGCGTCTCGCAACCATCGGTTACTCGCGACCTTCACCAGTTCATCGGTCCACCTTATGGGTGGACTTCTAACGTTACGTCTTTGCGGTATGCAGTCGCCATTCCGGAACATTTCAGCCCCATCGATCATCTGTTCTGAAATACAAACTCAAAGTCTGCCAACGTACGTTGGAGTGCAACTTACTTTATATTGAACTGCTTTTCCGTATAAGAAACACCAAGAAATTTTCGTTTTGCGTCCGGCCCTGGTTTAATACATGGTCCGGAGCGAGAAGCCCGGAGGCAGTCACCTCCTTCTGCGAAGCAGTCACGCAAGCAAAGGAGTCGGTGGGACACGTGAGGGAGAGGTAAACCTCACGCCCCAATCGCCGCAACTGAAGGTGACGCCCTTGGTGTCGAAGGTCGCACGCCTGGGTAGAAGGTTTGTTGTGTTCCACGCGCACCTCAAAAAGATATCAGCATAATGGACGGGCCCCCTACAGTCTGTGCCTACCAGAGTTGTAGAATTGTTAGAAAGAATTCCCGTTGCCCTGGAACGCAAGACTGAAGTGGGTCTGGTTAGACCACGTCTACCGGATACCATCAAAGCTCCGTATCCGCATCAAGGGTCCGTATAAAATAAGTTCGGCCTAGGCCCAACTGATTGTCCTGGGCTAAACTAGTAATAGTTAGTTGGTAGTTGCTTGTTAGTTGGTAGTAGTAGTTTGGCTGGTCTAGTATATCCTGCCACGTTTAGGATGAACCGGTTTGGTCTAGGACAATGTAAATTGGCCTCAAATCGGGTTTAGCCGGTAATATTGCAAGTTAGCCACCGTTAAGGATTTTGCGTGATTTAAATATGAGAGGTCACGGGTGGAAGTGAGTCTCAAAAGGCCTGCTGGCTCCTATTGCAGCGTCTTAATCACGCCAGAACGGCTGAACGGATCTGGATGAAATTTGGAACAGGGACAAATCATAGCCTGGAATAGCACATAGGCTACTTTTCATCCCGGGAGTACGTTCCCTAGGGATAATTTTCGACTATCAGCTTTACCGACATAAATGGAAGTTATACTACGGGAAACTGTAGGTACAGTACGGAAATGTACAGGCACTCTGTGAACGGGTCTGTGCACCCTATTGGTCCAAACTGTAAAACGCTTACAATTTTCTTTAAAAAAAATTACAAAGTATGATAATTAAAATAAAACATATATATACACATATATACATACATATAACATATATAAACACACACAATAATCACACACTAAACACAAAACACACACACACGCACACAACACACGCACATAATATATATTTTTTATTAAAATATGAAAAAAAAACGTAAAATTAAAATTGAAATGTATATAAAAATGTAATTTGCTAGATTGGCATTAATAATATATTTACCTAGTACAGAACTAATGATAGGATACTGTTAAACCAATTCTAGTATTGTATATATGAAAGTTAAAATAATTCGCGAACAATAAAGGCGGCCTCACAAAAAGAATTGCTTTCGAGTAACTTTCTTCGTGAAACAAAGAAAAGATTTTTGTGATGCAATCAGTGAAACAAGTTTCTTGATCGGATCAATACTTCCAGACATTATCTCCCGCATCTTTTTTCCCTTTACACTATTACAAAAGTAAGTTAACTTTTAATATTCATACAACAATTACTTAAATACTGATAACAGTCGTCGTCAACAGGGTCCTCTTTGCATGTTGATATCACGAATAGGGATCACGATATCAACATGCAACGAGGACCTTCTTGCTGACCTTCGATTTATTTTTTTTACATAATATTCACGCCATATTTCACGATTACTCTTCACGACCATGAAAAAAACGTCCAATATTATTACATTTAAACTTTGTACTAATATTTCTAGAAAGGATTTTATTTGTCGATCCAAGTGCAGTGTCTCAACTAAGACCACAGAAGGCACAAATAAGGCGTCGATCAATACAAATATCAAAGTAGCTATATACAAACGACGCCTAATGTTAGTAGCAGTATGTGCGCCCGTGATGAAACTACGATAAAGTGAATATACAATCATGATATAAAATATACAATTTACTAACACAGGTAAAAGTAAAGCAACATTTGCAACTATAAATGATCCATATATATTTAAATAACTAGTTAATGTTGCTATTAAAGGCACACCCCATCCAAAGAAGCTACTTCTCAGGTATCTCCTTTGGTCATAATGATCATTGAAAACTTTTACAAAGTCCACGTAAAACATATGACCTAAAATTATCATCCAGAACTGCTTTACTATTGGAGTGTAAACAAATAGAAAGTAATTTATTGTCCAATACCACCATAAACTGTTAGACTCATAGTAATAAACTGATGAGTGAAATATATCTAGTTCATGGAGCTTGATGATAATTATTGAAGAGCACAATAAGTTTGCTAAGATTGCGTTAAGACACACAAAGTTTCTGTAATTTCGAAACTTCTTTATGATGCACCAGGATGTCACGCCGTATATCCAAATAATTATTGTAAGCACAAACACGATAATGTAAAAATATAAATCTGCAGATAATGGGAATTGTTTGTATTTCTTAAAAACTTTCACTTCATAAACACTGGTTTCGTTATCAGACATGATATCACTTGGATTGATTCACTTTTTGTTTACCATGTCGTATTGATACACAGGTTACAATGACTATAAAATGGCATCCCAACATTTGAAGAAACTGTAAAAATTCAATCGATTTTGAACCACCTATAGAGGTGGTTCAAAATCGATTGAATTTTTTCACCACTATTATACTATAAAAACATCACTATTATACTATAAAAACATCACTATTATACTATAAAAACACAATTTTTCACCACTATTATATTATAAAAGTTAAGGTAGTTAAATAAAGGTAAACAATCTTGACGTGTCTTTTTAATCTATTTTGTTTAAAAACTCAGTTTAAAAATAAAATGCAACTAAAAACCAATGTAAATACTACAATGACGATCACTAAATCAATTGAACCATTAGTTTAAGCAGTAGTTTATTTGTTTAATTTGTGTTTGTTTAAAAAGTGATTCATGATTATTTCCCTTTATTTATCTACCTAAACTTTTATAGTATAGGTACTTTTAATCTTCCATGAGCTGAAACTGTTCTTTAAATAGTTATATTAGAGTAATGCAGTTCACTTCTCCCTTAAATTAAAATACATAGGTGTTGCTTCCAAAACTGTTGATGAAATAATAGTTATAATTTTATCATTTCACTGTTATCAATTAGTACTAATTTAATTATTACAAATTCTGTTATTTACATCGCAAAACTGATAAAACTAAATAAATGTTATCTGGCGAGTCGGGTTCGGACGCAAGGGGTTCGGAACAACCATATTTTACTAGTAGATTATGTAACGGGTAATGAAGAAGTGTCTTATGTCACGGGCGTCATATTGAATCCCGAACCTAATGAAGGAAGAAGGGTTAAGAGTTTAACTCACAAGCGAAATGAGGGAGTTAATTCAAGAATCCTGAGTGCAGCGAGAGATTCAAGCTACCATAAGGCGAAAACACCTTTATCTCTGAGGTATATATGAGGCATACTCTAATTTCCTCACCTACAACGAGAAAATTGTTCGCAAGTCATGAAGAGAAGTGGCTGGCCGCGAGCGGTTCCCGTCGATCTCCAGGTTGAGTTCCAAATTCAAATCACATTATTGACCTCCAGGCAACAATATTGTACTGAATTTCATTATAACCCGCCGGGCAAAAATGACTTACTTTAGGTTGGTTTTGCATGACATATTATAAATCTTACGTTTTCGTGCAGGTGGTGTGAAAAAAATATTATTTTATTGGTGTTCCTGTAATCAGAATATATATATATATATATTCTAAATGTGTGCTAACCCTTATTTCCGAAACCGAATGTATCGAGTGGTACTTTCGGTTTCGGAGATTAGGGTTAGGTATAATGAGATGAAAAATTACCCTATCTTCTTTATGATCTTAAATAACTTTAAACTGTTAATTTTTAAATGAAGAAAACATACATTTGTTTGAGACCCTCAAAATAATACTTTTCATTCTTCTTCTTATCGTGTGGGCAGTAAGGCCTAACGACCCCATACACTCTAGTGTCAGAGTTTCTAAACGACCCGCCATTTGGCGGCCGGGACCACCGGCTTATACGTGCGTTCCGAAGCGCGGAATTATCTTTTTATCAGACAATCAGGTGATTCAAGCCTGCAATGTCCTAGCCAATCTGGAAAACAACTTTACAAATTATGCTCTTCCCGTGGGAATCGAATCCACGACCAGGTCACAAGGCAAACGCCTAAACCACTCGACCACAGAGGCAGTTAATACTTTTCATTTGACACTTCGCAAATTTAGTTTGAAAAACTTTTTTATTATTTTCTAATTACGAAAATTAAAAAAACTTGTGTAAAACCCATATTCAAACTTTATTAATGTACGTAACCCGTCCGTATTTGGGATAAAGTTGTTCTTACGAGTACCGAATTTTAACTGACTTGGTAAGGCAGATTTGGGGCAAACTGCCTGTGATATACGTGCAGACTGACAGATAAACAGACCCACAAGTAGTTCTATAAAGATTTCGTTTTTAAACTTGGATGTACGGAACCCTAAAAATAATGAACATTTTATACGTCGCTAATTAGGAACATACTTAAAAAGGAGGTCATTAGTAAATATAATTAAGTACATGTACTAAATATAATTAAGTACATGTACCTAACCAGTTTTTTGTAGCAGCTTTACCGACATAAACTCGGAGGTTGTGTCACGGGAACCTGTACAGTCCGGGACCGTACAGGCACTCTGTAAACGGGTTTGTAAACCCTATCAATCCAAACGAATTAAACGTTTACAAATTTCTTTAAGAAATTAGAAATTCGATAAATCAGTCCAGAAAATTAGACACCAAATAAAAAACAGTTGAATATGTGATAAATTATTTCTATTTACAACATTGATATATAAAAACCCAAGATACACACTCAGCATCTCAAAAACGTCCGCAAAAAATAAGCGCAATATGTATAATTACGCGCAATTTTCAAACAATCTCGCATCACTCGCCATAATGCACTGCTTTGTAAAAAAAACTTTAAGCGATCCGTGTAAGGTTGAATTTGCAAAAAAAAATTGTTTATAGTATTTTGACGACAGTTTCGAGTGTTGCATTTGTTCGAGACTGTGCATCTTGGTTTTTTTTGTGATGTGTGAATGATTTACAAGATTGATGTTCGTTTCTATACAGTATTAAACAGTAGGTACAAGATAAATAATAAGATACAATTAAAACTATTCTAGTTTTGCAGTAAGGTTAGTTTAAAAAATGAGGTAGGTAAACTTTACACCTAGTACACAAAAACAAACGACAATTTTATAAGTTCTAGTTTGAGATTTCTAAATTATAATTTAAAATATATGAACAAACAAAAATCAAATCAAAGTTACAAGAAATTCATTGAGTAGGTATAGATAGGTACTCGGAGTATACAAAGCAGCATATATATTTTCTCTGTGTGTTTATTCATCATTACCTTAGTAAATAACATAATAGTCTATGTCCATTTGGAATAATGGTGAAACTATTCACTATTTTTCCAAATGGACATATTATTATATCATTTGCACTTATTTCATAAAATCCTTTATTAGAAAGATTTTATGAAATAGGTACCTACACTGGTTCGCTAAACGCCATCCATTGATACGCAAGCTCACAACAGTCGCTCTCGGTTTATTAAAGCACATCAGTTATTTTTCTGTTCTATGAAAGTATTTTTATCTTATTCTTACTATTTCACTCCCGTGGCCCATCCCACAGTATCTGTGAATTATTTTCGGAAAAAATAGCTTATGGCAATTGCAAATAGTGAAGCTTTAATCAGAAAATAGGGTTGAAGTGGAGGTCGAAAATAGGCGTTTATGTCAACGTATGCTTATGTCAAATTGCATGGAAAAACAAGTTTTCCGTTATTGTCAACAGTCGGCGCTTCTTCAGTTTCAATGCAAATTTTCCTATTTATGTACATACAGAATAAATAACATTATAATTATGACGCTATACGCTAACGCGATCGAGAACGTTAAAAAACTCGCACCAAGCTCACAGTACTTTCACAATTTACTTCCTACAAGCTATATTTTTTTTATGTTTTGTAGCGGGAGGCTGTTTTTCTCAACCAGGTCCCGAATAACTCCACCTTGCATGTTAATACTGTGATCCCTATTTCTTATTGACCTTTGATTCGATTTACTGACATAATATTCACGCCATATTTTTCGATTACTCTTCACAACTACAAAGAAAAAGTCCAATATTAATACATTTACCCCTTGCGTTAATGTTTCTAGAAATGATTTAACTTTAATGGGCAAGGACAAAAACTCTACCATGAAAAGAGAAGGCAAAAATAAGACGTCGATCAATATAAAAATCAAAGTAGCTATATATAAGCGACGCCTAATGTCAGTAGCTGTATTTGCGCTCGTGTTGAAACTACGACAAAGTGAATATACAATTATAATGTAAAAGATACAGTTTACTAGCAAAGGTAAAATGAAAGCGACAACTCTTATGATAAATACAAACATATTGAAGTTGAAACTACACATTCCTGTTGTTAATACAGGCACGCCCCAACCAAAGAGGCTACTTGTCAGATATCTCCTTTGGTCATAGTGATCATTGAAAACTCTTACAAAGTCCACGTAAAACATATGACTTAAAACTATCATCCAGAACTGCTTCACTGTTAGTATGAATGGGAACAGGAATAACATTTTTATCCTTAAAAACCCAGGAAATAGGTTTAATGTATCGTAATCTATATCGTCGATAGTAATTAATGAGTAGAATAAAAGGTTTGCTAAACTTGCGTTAAGACACACAAAGTTTCTGTAGTTGCGAAATGTCTTAATGATGCACCACGATGACACTCCACATACGAATATAACTAATTTCAGCACCAACACAACAAAGTGGAAAACTAACTTGGAAGATATAGATGAGCCCGTGTCCATCTCAACACTTTCCACTCCATAGACACTGGTTCCGTTATCCATCATGATATCACTTGGATTGATTCACTTTTCGTTTACAAAAAGTATCAATGAACAGGGCGTTACCAGGCCATTTGATGATAAATGTTAAAAAACGTCGGATGTAATGTAAAGTTTCAAGCGATTTTGAACCATTTACGGTACACCTATTGAGCACGTTCGCCTTGATTTTCCATTCCCTTTCAAACGGTTATGGTAAGGGCCCAGATTGGCGTTATGCACAATCTTGCACTAAAACGGGTAGGTATTGCTTCTGAAACTGTCGATGGAACAATACGTATACCTAGTCAAACGATACAAAACAAATGAAAGAACTTTTTATCAGTTATTTATAATTTAATTACTAAAAAAATCTGTTAATTATAACTCAAAACTAATCATTAATTTACGTCGACAGATGTTAATGCAGGGAAAAGTAGTTAAGTACTCGCCCAATCAGTTGGTATAAAACTGGCTTATGCTAGCAAATCACATATTTTATTCCATACAGAAATTTTTAAGTGGTAGAAGTGTTCTATAGGAGTATTTTTATTTAAACGATTTCTTTTAAAAGTATAGATCTGCAAAACCCTACATTATAATATAACAGTTTTATAATACATTTAAAATACGAAGCCGCAGCGCGTACGAAGTCGCAGGCAAAAACTAGTTTACTAAAGACTAGTTTTTGCCCGCGACTTCGTACGCGCATATCCCGTTTTTCCCGTTCCCGTAGGAATTTAGGGAAATCCTCTCTTAATGCTCCCCTAAACTCCCCAAAGAACCTACATGGCAAATTTCAGCTTTCTACGACCAGTACGTTGTCTGTCAGTCAGTCAGTCACTCACTCACTCAGTAACGGAAGAATTTATATATTAGGATTTAGCCAACTTACGACCATAAGTACATTTACCAGTTAAACTAAGTTATTCAGCCAAATTATCATTGATAGGACTATGTTAGTTTATAATTAAAATAAGACCTTTTGTTGACTTGTGTTTACCTTATACAGAGCGCCATTTTATTTGATAGTCTACAACCTAACGAAGTCAGCGAGGAACCAAAACGATCCTGGACCCGCCCTTGTGTGTGTGCCATACAGGGACCGTACAACCCTGATTATGAGTTGTCTTTCGAAGGGATAAGCCGTTTATGAGGTTACCTTATAATGATGTAACTGATTGAATGGGTTTTAGCCTTGAAACCCATTGAAAGGGTTACATCATCATTATGATAACCCATTAAATGCGTTCTATACTCGAAACCAATTGAAAGAGTTACATCATTATTATGATAACCCATTGAATGCATTCTAAACTTAAAACCCAATGAAAGAGTAACATCGTCATTATGATAACCCGTTGAATGGGTTCTATACCTGAAACCCTCTGAAAGGGTTACCCACAGTATGGGTTTTTGATTAAGTGCTTAGGAAAACCCTATCGAAAACCCTTTCAATGGGTAACCGAAATGCTCCCTGGTGCCATAAGTATGTGGAAAGTGTAGCCTGCGAGCCATATGGATAATTATAATTTCATCGGTACAATATAATGTTCCCCAAAAGATTCCATTAATTTTTATTTTTTTGCTGTACACCTACCACAGTGTAGTTCTTTTTAACCCAAAGGTTGACTGATAGAGAATGCCTTGTTGCATTAAGTCCCCCCATGTACCACTACTGTACATAAAGTTTAAATAAATACATATATAGCTCAATGATTTATTTCGCCGTATCTATTTATGTCCACGTTTGCCGTTTGCCAGTGAAACTATTCGACAAATAATATAATCGTACGTCGAGCATTGGGTGGCTCGCCGTCTGATCAGAACCAGGCCCGGGTCGACGGCGCGCTGTGTTCCACGCGCGCCTCTAAGAGCTGTCAGAATAGAAGACGGCGCCCGCTAGGGCCAGTGCCTGCCGGGGTTGCGGAATCTGTTTGAAAGAGTCACCGCGGCTCTGGAACGCAAAGGGCATTAGGAGGAACACGGATGGGTTTTAGTCAATAAGAGTCTGACACTCCCTTCTGCTTCACCCAGAGCGGGAGGAGTCATTTGATGATTTCCCATCCTTAAAAAAAAACGACTTAAAATATAATAAAATTGAAGGTTAACAAAACAAGGATGGATGATGGAGGATGGTGTGATTTATGGAGAGGAATCACTGCGGGTAGGATGGACGTTATATTTATATCTCGTATGTGACCACACGACCGGCAATGTATGTCGCATAACTGGCATATATCACACTTTTCACCCAAAAGGGATTAATATTTAGAACGCTCGACAATGTTTGTTGAGCTGTAGACTCATCAGTTACAAGATGCAAAAGAGCACCTTTATTTTAGTAGCAAGAATAAAAAATAGCAGTCTAGCGACTTGCCGAATTTATTCGAAAGTCACCGCGGCCCTGGAACGCAAAGGGCATTTGGTGGAACTCGGATGGGTTTTAGTCAGTAGAGTCTGACACTCCCTTCAGATCCGCCGAGGGCGGAACAAGCTCTAAGCATTCAAAGGGGCTATACTTAATATTATACAGAGTATTCCAGAAGTTCGTGGTCATATTTAAGAGTGATGTTGGCTAGCTGATATAAATTAAGGAAACAAAAGATAAAAACAAAAAGAAATCCATATGTCCGACTGCAAACCGATTAAAAAGTTCCTTTTAAGGTTTTTTTTTTATTGATAGGTACAGTTGGTGACATCAAATCTGTAATTCAACTAAAGTAAATGCCACCAACTGTAAAAAACTGCTTGAAAAGTCATTTGTTTGGAACTTTTTAGTAATTTTATGTGGTAGTTATTTTTAATGTATATTTTTTTTGTTTTGCTTTTTTCCGTGTATATCAGTTAAACAACACCACCCTTAAATATGACTACGCACTCCTGGAACACCCTATACGTAGATACCTAACTACAGTATCCACGTCAACTTGATGTCATTGAATCCCAATTATAATTTTTGCATGATAGAATAAGCTTCATGCTTTCAAAATGTAAACATATTTTGTTTATTGGGTAGAGTCTATCAGCGGTTCCCAACCCGTGATCCCCGGACCACTGGTAGTCCGCAAGGGCTAAAATATGATCCACGAAAGCTTTAAAATTGAAATCGTTTCACCTCAAAAATATCACTGATGCAAACAGCAATGCGATTCTGTAAACATGTCGAAGTGAAGGCATGGGTGAAGTGATCACGAAGTGAACTGTCATTCCATCTTGATTACATGGATTGACAGCTCACTTCGTGGTCACTTCACCCTAGCCTTCACTTCGACATGATTACAGAATCGACCGGCTGATTCTAAGTTTCTATCAGAAATGTCGTGTGTTCTATGGCAATGCTCTTTACTTTTGATTACTAAGTACAGTTATGCTTCAAGTTTGATTGTATATTTGACTAGCTGATCCGCGCAACTTCGTCTGCGTCACAATTTTCATTACTGCTCCGCTCCTATTGGTCTTAGCGTGATGATATATAGCCTATAGCCTTCCTCGATAAATGGGCTATCTAACACTGAAAGAATTTTTCAAATCGGACCAGTAGTTTGTGAGATTAGCGCGTTCAAGCAAACAAACTCTTCAGCTTTATATATTAGTATAGATGATAAGTTTATTTTCAGATCAACACAGTTTAATTTTCGTCTTGATTTCTAGTCCCTTCTTCTTCAGGCCTAATCCCATTTTTAATTGGCTCTCCTAACCGTTTTTGTTATTTCTAGTCCCTGCTAGCAGCAAACAAATCAAAGTGGTCCCGTGTCAAACAAATGTTGGGGATCACTGGTCTATGCAATAGGTAGATATAGTTTGTACGAACGAACGCAAGGGATGATGGCGGCATCGCCCGAACAAATCCGAATAACGTTTGCGTCGATAAAATGCACACAGAAATATACCTAGGTACATCAAAACAGACAGTCGCGGCTAGCTGTAGTTGCTTCATTTCATCATGGCATTATTCGTCGTTGCCCTTTGAAACACGACACGCAAAGTGATTCAGTGATTCCCGCCACTCGAGTCTATCAAATTGAAGATTTATTGACATTCAATGAGGGATTTTTCCATTGTCATGGCGACCGAGTTGAGTGGAGTTCTTTCTCTTTAAAGGCTTTTATGATTCGATTTTTGAGACAGCTCACCTTTGTCTTTGGTATGGTATCGCATATTATACTTACATATTATATTATATCCTTCGGGGATTACAAATGTCCTTAGACCACTTATCACCAGTTGGGTCTACTAGGTACTTGTTACACACCAATTAACATTAAAACCCGGCCAAGTGCGAGTCTGACTCGCGCACGAAGGGTTCCGTACCATAAACCTTAATTATTTTTATATGTTTTTGTTATAGCCGCAATAGAAATACACAATCTTTGAAAATTTCAGCTGTCTACCTATTACAGTTCTTGAGATACAGCCCGCTGACAGACAGACGGACAGCGGAGGCTTAGTAATAGGGTTCCTTGGTTACCCTTTCGGTAAGAAACCCCAAAAACCGGCTAAGTGCGAGTCGGACTCTCACACGAAGGGTTCCGCATACCATAAAACAAAAATAACGTTTCTTGTATGGGAGCCCCCTTTAATTTTTAATTTTGTGAATGGCAATGGGCGTTCCGCAAGGGTCAATATTAGGTCCATTCCTCTTTTTAGCATACATAAACGATTTGCCCCAATTGTTTCAAAATGAACCAAAGATGGTGTTATTTGCTGATGACACATCATTGATATTTAAAATAGACCGACGGTCACAAAACCTTGATGATGTCAATTACTCTATTCACCAGGTTCAAGATTGGTTTACGGCAAACAACTTAGTACTAAATGAAAAAAAAACTAAATGTATTAATTTTTTTTTACCTAATGTTAAAATTAACGAATGTGACATCATATTGAATGGACAAAAACTGGAATTTATTGATCAGACGGTTTTCCTGGGAATCACTTTAGACGAGAAATTGCAATGGGGACCTCACATAACATCTCTTGCGGCGCGGCTAAGCTCAGCCGCTTATGCTGTTAGAAAGATAAGACAGCTAACAGATATAGAAACCGCGCGTTTGGTCTATTTTAGTTACTTTCACAGCATTATGTCGTATGGTATTTTGCTGTGGGGTCGAGCTGCTGACATTGAATCCATATTTATTCTACAAAAGCGTGCTGTCAGAGCCATTTATAATCTTCGTCGCCGCGATTCTCTTAGGGAAGTCTTTAAAAAGATTAATATTATGACAGTCCCTTGTCAATTCATCTATGAAAATATTATGCATGTAAGGAAAAATCGACATCTCTTTAGCAAAATTAGTGATAGACATAATTTTAATACTAGAAATAGAAATAAACTAGATCAACCATGTTTTAGATTATCCAAAGTACGAACATCTTTCATGGGGTACTGTATTAAATGTTACAACAAAATTCCTTCTGAAATATTAGAATTAAATGAAAGAAAATTTAAAACGTGTGTAAAATACACACTTTGTGAACAAGCATATTACAAATTAGATGATTATATTCAAGATAAGAATGCTTGGAAACATGCTAGTCCTGCTCCATAGGACAATCTAGGGTGTAGTAGACATAGTGAAACTGGTTGATATGTTTGTGTTTATTGTATTAATATTTACTATGTAAACAGGTGTATTTACTGATTTTTGTATTTAATTTAACTCACACACTGATCATATAAATCAACAGTGGCAAAAATTTGTACGTATGTGAGTATTATGTTCCCTTACTAGCAAACTTATTAATTTTACCTCTGCTGGCATTTCTTTATTGTACCTATTAGTAGTATATAAGTGTTTTTTTGGGAGCATCGTCCTCACATATAATCAACTGATTAATGTATGCAAATATTGTAAAGCTTATTTTTTGAAAAGAGTAACTATGGAGTTTCTTGTCCGTTCTTCTCCATAAGAATCTACCTTTTGCGAACGGACGACTAGAGTCACTATAATATTTTATTTTATTTTAATTTGACGTTCAAAAGTGCCTTTATTGGTCTAGTTGAAATAAATCATTTGACTTTGACTTTGACTTTGACTTTGACTTTTAATTTATTTTGATTATTTGTTGTTAAAGCGGCTGTCGTGACTTGTTATTATACCCAGTTAATGGGTTGTGGAGGTCTGGCTGCCATTTTTATTATTTATATTTATATTTACGTATTTTACTTAGAGCGGCTGCAGCCGCTCTACGCAAAATACTGGTATTCAGCTGTGTCCGGTTAAAATGGAAGCCGACCCCAATAAAGTTGGGAAAAAGCTAGGCAGATGATGATGTTATAGCAGCAATAGAAATACACACTCTATGAAAATTTCAACTACCTATTACGGTTCTTCAGATACAGCCCGCTGACACACAGAAAGACAGACGGACAGCGGAGGCTAAAAAAAAGTGATATCGATTTCATCGTGCGAGTCGGACTCGCTTGCAAAGGGTTCCGAACGAATTTTATTTTGTTTAATATGTTATTATAACACTAGACTTCTTATAGGTTTTCCCGTAATCTATAGGTAAAGATCTATTATGTCCATTTTTTTCAAAATTTTGGACTCAGCAGTTTCAGAGATGAGGGGGGAATGGTCATTTTTCGTCTAATTTCTTGAATAACTTTAAAACCATTTATTTTTAAATTATGAAAACTATATAATTAAAAACCTCACAGTAAGCCTTTTCATTTGATATGTTACACTATATTCTTCAAAAAACTTTTTTTTTGAAATTTTCTAGTTTGGCCCCCAAAAGTGACCCACATACTAAAAATTTAATAATTTACGTAACGCGTCCGTGTTTGTGTCACAGAATTCCATATGTGTATCAAATTTCAACACAATCGGTCCAGTGGATCCGGAGAAAACTGGCTGTGACAGACGGACAGACAGACAGACACCCAAGTGATCCTATAAAGGTTCCGTTTTTTTGTTCGGAACCCTAAAAAGTTGCGGGCCTCGATAGATGTATTCAAAAACATTATAGCTTCGCACGGGTACGAATATACACCTTCCTCGTGTATCGCTCTATCTATTAGTGAAGACCACATCAAAATCTGCTTGGTTTACAAGAATTAAGCGGAGGAACTGACACGAGGCAGGCAGCAACTTTGTTTGATAATATTTATTAAATACATTATTTTCCACCTCATAATTATTAAGAACAGGACAAACAATTTTAAAAACAATTGTACAATGTGCGGTCACAGAAAACCTTTGGATGGACTAAACGAAAGGAGATAGATTTTGGACTAACAGTGTACAAACGTTCTTAATAATACTAAAATTATGTATAATATACATAAATACAATACCAATTAATATAATAATACCTAAATATCGTATATATAATTGAGAAAGGAGCGGACAAATTAGAGTGTAAAGTAATTGTCATACCTACACCATTTTTTTTTAAAACACTGGCAGGTAGTGTTAGACAAAACATTACTCATTTTAAATTAGGATTGTCAATAAACGTAAGCGGGTCAGTGACCGCTTGCCATGGGAAACGCAAAAACCATAGCTAGGATTCGGATGTATCACTGTTACATAACAAGCTTCGTTATTAATTAGTGGAAGGCTTATAAACTAACACATAATTATAATTGTACATAACCTGTAAGCTGTTTCGTAATTATCGGCTCTCGGGCACGCTAATGGGTAAGCTGACAGCCAAGTACTCAATACGGTTCTACACCAGATCTACTATGAGCGTAACCCTTGAACCTGTGCTCTAAGCTCGGGTCTTATATGTTTGTCACAGGAAAATTGTAAACGTCGTAGAATTGTAAAATGTCGCGTGAAATTGTAAAATATTTTTTCTTAATAAGCCACGGACATATTATTGGAAACTATTGAATTTGGGTGGGATTTATTGTATACAAAACGATTTTTTTCATAATAAATAGAGAAATCATAATCTAATAAATATTTATTACAATCTTACGGAGTCTGCAATATTCCGGTGACATGTTCATAAGGTGCAATACTTCAAGTGATTGTCCAGTTTACTGGCCACTTTGTATGAGCCTATTTATCTATACTCTATACTTTACTAATATTATAAAACTGTGAGATTGCGTGTTTGATTGAAAGCGCCAATAAAAGGAACTACTGGTTCGAATTGAACAAAATATTTGTGTTGGATAGCTCATTTATCGAGGAACGCTATATAATTATGTAACATCACGCCACGATCAACAGGAGCGTAGCATTAATGAAAAATGTGACGCAGACGAAGTTGCGCAGCTAATGTTAAAATAATAATGTATGAGACATAGAACTTGAAGTAATTGTCCAGTTTACTGGCCACTTTGTATGAGCCTATTATACATTATATCATACTTAAAGTTCCCACTTTTGAGACACAATCCTCTCTGTGCAAATTCGAGGACTTGTCGGCTTTCGTCCTCCCGTCGTCCTTTTGAGAGCACTGGTGTTAAAATAGAGAGCACAAAAAAACTTTTTACAAAAAATATAACACTACAAAGTATAAACTAAGGTTATTTCATACTTTGTAGTGTTTTGTTTGGAAGTCGGTTATATTTTTTGTAAAAAGTTTTTTATTTTTCACTTTAAAGTGGTTGATACTTGGACGAAGTCTTCGTCTACGCAGAAATTGAAACAAACAAAAATGCTCATAAAATAAAAACTACTAAACCAAACTGAATAAAATTTTTACGGGACCAAATGGCAAGTATATCGCATCGAAATAAAAAAGAATCACAGAAATCGGTGTACATACATAAAAAAAAACCCACCGAATTGAGAACCTCCTCTTTTTTTGGAAGTCGGTTAAAAATAGGGTGCCTGTTTGACGCCACGAATTATTCGTGGGTTCGAACTCAATAAGCCACTGGTTCAAAATTTTTTCAGAGTGTAGTCTTGGTGATTTAATTGAGAGAGAATACAAGTGGAACCTCGGGAAACACTAACTTTAGAGGTATAAAGACACTAAAAAACGCACCAACGATATACCGTTTTTATCCCTAGTAATCTGTGGAAAATGTAGTGGGTAGTAGAATAGTGGTAGGTATACTTTTAACCGATTTTTAAAAAGGAGGAGGTTTTCTTTTCGTATGTATTTTTTTATGTATAAACACTTTAAATATCAGTAGTACTAGTAGTCCACCAGTACTAGTAGTCAGTAGTGATACCACTGGGTGTTTGTCGCTATGAAAAAAAAAGGACAGTAAATAGTCAAACTTAAACAAAACCATATAAAGACCAATTAAAAAACAGGCCTAAGCAAAAGGAACACGCTTTAAACTTGTCCAGACGAAAAATAACATGTTTTTGTTGTTGGCTAATGATTGTAACCTTTTGTTCTTTGTCCAGCTTAGTCTGTTTAATTGAAGGGAACTTATGTCCAAAGAAAAAGGATTATGAACATGTTAAATGAAAAAGAAATAAGCAGGGAAATGATTTTCTTTAATT
This sequence comes from Lacanobia wlatinum, assembly GCA_947578705.1. NCBI lineage: Eukaryota > Metazoa > Arthropoda > Insecta > Lepidoptera > Noctuidae > Lacanobia > Lacanobia wlatinum. Next base: position 17,964,829 of record OX388044.1, read on the forward strand.
AGGTAGGTACTAAGGTGACCCAACAGACGTCTGTCTATTCTTCTAATGAATTCATGGTGACCCCCATGAATTCATTAGAAGAATAGAAACCAAGCAGAAATAAAAAAATGCTTAGGTAATCGAGTGAATTAAACTGACCGATGCACGATGTTCAAAAATAAACTATTTTACAACTGTTTTCAATGCGCGGTATAAAGTAAGGATCGCTATTAGACTTAAATGTACCAATAAATTGACAAAAGCTGATGATAGTATCTATGAGGCTAAAAACATTAAAAAATCAAATTGCAATATCTTCTCAGCAACAACAAGTTATGTCAAAATGTCATGAAATACAATGTACGTCTATATGGCTCAAGACTTGTTTTGTTTTTGTAGTGTTTTGGATTTAGGTCTACTGTACACACTCTTATGTTTATCTTCTTGTCTCTAATATTCAGTATGTCAATGTCATGCATACCTGTTATTTGCATGGTTACTAAAATGCCGATTTCAAATGTTATTTAGTATAAATTGTAAGTGACAGTGCTGTTGGTATGCTTATTAATAAATAAATAGTATACTGGCTCAAAGTCAAGCGAACCAGTAGTAATGAAATTCTATAAAAATCTCACCGTGAAAACTAATATGGAGAGAACATGAAGTGAACTCGTCAATGCCCACAATCAAGATGGAGTGAAAGTTCACTTCATGCTCCATCTCCCTCAGACGTTTACAGAATAGACCAACCTCTTCCATACCCAAAACTAGTATTAAATCTTTCCCTTTTCGTTTTCCAGAAACTCCTACTAACAGCAGTGCTGACGGTGGCGGCGTTGTCTTCTGGCAGCGTGGTCAAGGCACCAGGAGACACCTTCGAACTGCTCATCCTGCACAACAACGATATGCACGCGAGGTTCGAGCAGACGTCGCAGCTGAGTGGAGCCTGCACCACCGCTGATCGCGAGGCTGGCAAGTGCTACGGTGGTTTCCCGAGAGTTGCTCATGTGTGAGTATGCTTTGAATAAACCTATTTAATCTCTCTTCTACCTGATTGGTAGTCAAGGCTGCCTTGGAAGGGGCAAGGTTTTAGAAGCTGAACATTGAGCAGCATTTGAACATTAAGATCATTCCATATAAGTCTGTGACAAAAAAAGTGTTATGGAAAATTCTTAAGAGACTATGACCTCTGAGTTTGTTTCGGTTTTCCTTCTCAGGGTAGTCAGTTAGGGAATACCTGCCTCATCTAGAATAATATGACCAAAAATATTGACGTGTAAAAGAGTTACTTGTAACTTATTTGCAAAATATATATCATTTACTTAAGAATCCAGATGACTTTTTTGTTTTAGTTCTTATCCAGCAATGGCAAGAACAATCACAAAAAGAAAAACTATTTATTCTGCCTGAAAGACGCACAATTTAAAAACCAAATATAAGCTGCCCAAAAAGAAATAGCTACCGACTGTGGTAAGAATATTTGCTATTCAGCGTAAAAGCAATGGGGCTGAATACCCAGGCCCAGGCCACTCGTGGAGGCACTATCACACTATCTCTGTTTGACTTGAACCTCTCTCAATTTCAGTGTAAAAGAAGCCCGTCAAGCGGCCGCAACCGGCCAGGGCCCTCCCGTCCTCTACCTCAACGCGGGAGACACCTACACCGGCACAGCATGGTTCACCATATACAAGTGGAAGATCGCCGCAGAATTCGTCAACGCATTGCAACCTGACGCTGTTGTGAGTACCAAAAGAAAAAATAACTTTGTATGTACCGTTTTTTTGTCCGTCAATGTCATCGACGCGTTTTTTCGTGTTTCAATTATTTGTACTGTGAGCGTCACGTTATCGGTTTTATGAAACGTTGATTTCCATGGTATCGACACTCATTATTTGTATGGCTTCAATTGCTTCTGTTTTGTTTTACGTCAAAATGAGAGGTCAATGGTGTAAAGTTATCGTGCGGTTTTTAAAGTGTTCTACGATGGTTACTACATTTCGGGGTTGGAAAAGAAATTGGGGGAACTTTTCACCTTCGTAATTCATTCGTCTTTCATGCCTACGACGACATACTACGATTATGATTTAGCGAAATAGCAAAGTAAAATCGATATATTCCTACATGTAATTTAAATATAGGTAGCTAAATAATGATTACATTCAAGCTAACTTAACAATGAAAAGCTAAAATTCATTGAAAACTAAACTACCGTCAAATGTCCATTGCTACTAATTTCGAATTTGAAAAACAGTTTTAATGGAACTCGTATGGATTCGCATATTAAAATACAAAACAAGTCACTCTTTGCTTCTACGTCAATTGTGGAAACGTAACTTTAAGTAAGGTACCGTAGTAGTCGATACCCACATCTAGGTACCTACGCAACCCAATGGAGGTATGAACTAATGTCTATGATATTATTATTAATATTATACACGTACAGGATTGCATAGCGAATAAATAAAAAAGTCATGGAGCATAGGATAGACTAGATCTTTTGATTACGATCAACGCAGATAGGATGGCTGGTGTGTAGGTGAATTTAAAGCTCAAATCTGAGCTACGAAGCGGATCAAAATACTGCTGCAATATTTGTGTCGTCAATCGTGTGCTGCCATTTTATTATCATATCATGCCGTGTGTTTTGTGTTGTTTCGTTTCTCCCTATGCTTTCATATTTTTTATAAAGATTTGTAGGAGTACGAAGTAGTATCCAACTGTTGAATTTACAAAATTCTCACTTCTGGGATTAATTCTCAGCTACGTAGTTATTATAGATTTTGCTTACTTTTCCAAATTCATTTAGGTAATAATGTTTCTCAAGAAAACAACTGGAGGAAATGAAATCATATATTTTTCTATTATCGAAAAAGTCAGATATCGATTTATTTTAATGGAAGGAAGATAAAGAAACCTTAATGGTATCAAAAACAAAATTAAAAATTGACCCAGACTGTGAGACAGTATTTGTAAGTACCTATTTATTCTATAAGGAATCGTTTACTAACATTTAACTTAAGAAAAGGACATAAACACAAAAAAATACATGTAAACTACACGTACTAACAAAGAATGGAATCAAACATTCGTTTTAAGAATATATGTCTCTGTGTTTGTACTCATAATACTGTTTTGAAGATGGTTATTTGGTGTTGGAAAGGGGTACGCTTATTTGCACTCGTTTTCTCTAAATGTCATTAATTTGTCTAACCTTTATTCACAACGTGTAACAGAATACACGCAATATCTCTTAAGCATTCAATGTACTCATTATCAAGCACAACTTTTACTATGGGACCAAAACTGAAATCGCGAAAAAAATAAACTGGCCCGTACAATTTAATATGCGTATAGCTCGACAAAATGTACCGAACAGCAGATTTTTTATTTCGAGATTTCGGGCTTGGTGCCTTAGTAAAAGTTGTTCTTAAGAATTATATTTTACACAATGTAACTTTGAATTAACAAGACTAATTTTCTAACATTAAAAATAAACTACTAACACTAATTTCGACATGTGTTTTTCCTTTCAGTCACTCGGAAACAACGAAGTTGATACAGAAACGATGGAGATTTCACCTTTCCTGAAAAACTTAAAAACCTTTATTTTAGCGAGCAATGTCAATATTAAATCAGCTGAAGGAAAAGCTAATATTCATAAATCTGTCGTATTTGACATACAAGGTGTTAAAGTTGGAGTTGTTGGCTACTTGACACCCGAAAACAGTATGTTGGATAGTTTTGGTCAAGTTGAATACGTCGATGAAGTTCTAGCAATTACAGAAGAAGTAGAAAAACTGCAAGCTTCAAAAGTCAACATCATAATCGCTTTAGGTCATGCGAGTCTTGATAAAGAGCGGGAAATAGCGAAAGAAGTTGCTGGTATCGACATGGTTATTGCTGGTAGTAAAAATTCATTTGACTGGAATGATGACACTGCTTCAAATCATCAGCCCATAGTTGTGACTCAGCAGTCAGGAAAACAAGTACCAATAATTCCTTCAACAGCCTACAACAAATACCTTGGTAGCATTAAAGCAAAGTTTGATTTTAATGGAGAACTTTTAGAGTACAATGTCGATCCCATTCTCCTTGATTCGTCGGTTCCACAAGATTCAACGTCACTGGAAATAGTCAAAACTTATAACTCTGATATCGTTTCAAGAAACACAGAAGTCATTGGAAACACCTCAGTCGTTTTGGATAGCGACTCTTGCTATACAGAAGAATGCAACTTTGGAAATCTTGTTACTGATGCTATTATGTATTATTATGCTACAAGGTTTGAGGGTGAAAGATGGACTGACGCCCCTATTGCTGTCATCCACAGCGCCGCTCTTTATAACTCAATCGCACCACCCAATCGACCTGCTGATGTAACGAGAGGTGACTTACTTTCTGCTATAAGTTTAGAAGCTAATCTAGTGGCTGTGACTATGAACGGAGTAGTCCTTAAAGAACTCTTGGAACAATCTGTAAGAGCTCACGAGATAGAAAGTTTCGGGGGAATGCTCCAGATTTCCGGAATACGTGCAGTATATGAACTGGAACGACAACCTGGGTCCAGGTTGATTAGCGCCGTCGTTCGTTGCTGGGAATGCTTCGTTCCTGAATTTTATGAAATCGAAGAAGGCCGGAACTACAAAGTATTGATGCCTGAAGTTTTGTCTGAGGGTGCCTATGGATACTCTTTTTTGACAGGACTACCAAAAGTTAGTCTTGGATATGATGCAGTGACGTGTACGGAAGAATATATTAAGTTGAGAAGTCCAGTATACCCAGAAGTGGCTGGCCGGATAGTTTTTCAGCCTTACAGCTCGGCAACTGCACTTAGTTCCTCTTTGATCCTCGTTGCTCTAATATCCTTTTCTTTAATCTAACTGCCTTAATTACAATTCGACATATTTCCAGATATATTTGTTATTTTTTTATAAATACATACATTTTAAATATACTTGTGTTTACATTCATTTTACCTGGGGAAATTGGACAAAATTAGTGAATCAAATAAACAGAAGAATACAGTCCTAGCTAGAGATAGGAAATCCAAATTATAAGTTGTAAGTATTTTTACGCATGATTTTTACTTGGATGATACATTGATTTGCATTTTTTTAATTAAATTGGCATGACCCGCACTGAATTTAAAGAGGGTACTGACCGGTGTTACGGAGCGTAATGTTACATGTTACAAAGCGAGCATTCTCGCAGTCAGTACGTGAAAACAAGCACGAACACACGAGCAACGAGCCGCTCGTTGCTCGTTTCGCCACTGTCGGCATTTTGTCGAATACCTTTGAGTGTTACGCAGTTGTCAGTACGCCCCGAGAAGTCAGATATCTTGACTGAGAGTGTCTTGCGAATCTGGAGCACGGGTGAGCAGATTTCAAAAGGAGCATGTTACACGGATTTTAGGACACAGCGTAACGTAACACGCTCGCCGCGAATGGTACAGTACGCCTTGTAACACCGATCAGTAATCAAAATTTCTATCGCATGTAGTTTTTTTTACAATTCACAGAACAAAAAGATAACTTTCATCCTTTTTGTAAGTGTTTGTGAATGTCATTGTTACTAATTTATAAAAAATTACTCACACTCGAATCGAATCTTACTCGAAACATCAGACGAGTTTGTAAAACCTGAATCATAGTATTATCACTGTAACATTAAACTTGGGTGTCCATTATGGCTATAACCTGTGCTCCGCGCACAAATTATATGAGCGTAGCATGATTAGTGCACGAACATAGCGAATCATTTTATCTGCGAGTATTACTTATGCTAACCAATCTTAATGGATTTATTCATATACATAACACCACCTCTTTCGCCATTGCATCATAAGTTTCCCTTAACTGGATGAAAGATCATTGGAGCCTGGATTTATATCCCTTAACTATTAGCGATGGTCCAACGATCTAAGGCATATTTTTTTTCGATAGTGTTTTATCTCCTGTTGCGACAATTTCAAACGAAAGTAATTATATGACATTGTCTGCAACTTTATAGAAAATGGGAAACCCAGTACCATCCATTCTCACGAGACTAAATATTGTGTTTTTTGAATGACTAAAAATGGTTTACAGTGCAATACGTGAATGTCTGTAAGTTTGCATGATTGTTGCCCGTTAACTATTCACTGCATTTATTCGTTCTTTGTTTCAGTCCCTGGGAAACCATGAGTTCGATGAAGGCGTACCTGGACTCACTCCATTTATTCGAAACCTAACGTGCCCTGTTCTAGCCGCCAATCTTATTCTTACAGAAGAGCCAGAGTTACAAGCCGAGTCTAATTTAATGAAGTCGGTAGTCTTTGACGTTAATGGCAGACAAGTTGGTATCATAGGATATCTAACACCGGAAACTAAACTTTCAGCTATTAGAAACTATGTTGATTACACAGAAGAGGTCGAAGCTGTACGAAAAGAAGCTGCTATGCTTAAAAGTAAAGGAATACAAATACTCATTGCTCTTGGTCACTCAGGTTTTTTAAAAGATTTAGAAATAGCCAGAGAAGTTGAAGATATCGATTTAGTGATAGGTGGTCATACGAACACGTTTTTGTGGAGCGGGGTTACACCAGATGCGGAAGACCCCGTAGGACTTTATCCAACTATAATTGAACAAAAGTCTGGCAGATTGGTTCCTGTAGTGCAAGCTTACGCATATACAAAATATCTTGGAAAATTATACATTACATTCAATGCTGACGGTGAAATGATCAGTTTTAATGGAAATCCCATACTTTTGGATAAAACGATACCACAAGAACGAAATGTTTTAAGACTTGTAAATTACTATCATGAAAATGTTCGTAAACTTACTGAAGAGATTATAGGTAATACTTCAGTGTTTGTAGATGGCCATACATGCCGAGTGAAAGAATGTAATATGGGAAATTTTATAACAGATGCGATGATATATATGTATGCTTCTACTTATAGAGGCCACGGTTGGACTGACGCCCCTATCGCTGTTATTCACAGTGGAGGGATAAGATCTTCATTTAAACGGGAGAATTTACCAAATAATATCACAAAAGGAGATATTTTGCAAGTAATGCCATTCGACGGTGTCATTACTAAAGTAACAATGGATGGAAACGCTATACTGAAAATGCTGGAATATTCTGTATATAACTACAACCCATTGTACGCAACGGGAATGTTTTTACAAATGTCAGGAATGAGAGTAATATTCGACTTAAAGGAGCCTCCTAATAAAAGGGTGAAGAAGGTTTCGCTACGATGCGGCAATTGCTTATATCCTGAGTTTTTTGCCTTAAATCAGACAAAAATATACAATATATTGATGCCTAAATTTTTAGCAAATGGAGGCGATGGTTTCTTCATGTTCGCTGACTTACCCATAACTCATGCAAACATTGACGAAATTCAAAGCACAGAAGCATATATAAAAACTCATAGTCCTTTATATCCTGCTGTAGAAGGGCGTATTATATTACTTGGCAATGAAGTTGTGGACAGTTATCTTTAGTCCACTTTAATAATTAGTTTTACTATTTACAAGGATGTAACTATGGAATTTAAGATGGAAAGTAAAACTTTCCTGGACTGTGCATTGGTGTGTTCCTTTGAGTTTCTTCTTTATATTGGAACTATGGGAAACGCTACGACGAAAATGTGACCAAACAAGTCAGTGCTAACGACCAGACAAGAATTTCAATTCTAAAAACAAGAAAAACTAAGTCTCACTTCACAGGGCACTATCTCTACATCAACGCGGTTCTTCACAACAATCGAAACCGAATCTGATTCGAATGCGCAAAGTATAATAATATAGTGGAAGAAGGACGAAACGCTGTATTTTATGATGAAAGACTGAATATTTCTTAAAAATACGTATTTATGAACAGAATTAAGTGAAAGCATAATTTTATAAAATCTAAAACTCTTATTTTCATGGGAACTTCAGCTTTTACTACTTCTTATTTAACTTTGTACGGTGTGGTACATCCTTTACGTACCTGTTAAATAATTATAATATACGTAAAACCAACATATTATATTGACTTTTTTCTCTATATGACTTTCCTCTTTAATATAATACTGCACATTAAAAATATATTATATTTAGTTTATTGGTTTATACCACTGTGTGAAATCATGTTTCATATTTACACTGGGCAAAAACTACACACCTTTTAATAAAAATTACGATTACCTCAAAAGTACTGACGAGATACAAAACGGTTCACATGTTCTAAAATTATATTAATACTGCACATTGAAAATAAATTATATTTAGTTTATTGGTTCATACCACTGTGGAACCATTTTTCATATTTACACTTGGCAAAAAACTGCACACCCTCTTTTAATAAAAATTACGATAAGAAATATCTTAAAAGTAGGTACTGGCGGATACAAAATGATTTAAATGGACTACTTTGTGAGTACCTATCTACATTATGGTAGGCATGATATTCAAATAGTTACTTGGATTAAACTGTTAGGTATCTATTCTTCTGCACGTATAACAAATAACTTTCAATTTAATTCTATTCTTCTACTACCAGCAATTTATTTGTAGGTGTCATCTATATGTTGCTTATACATATTTTACTAACATTTGTAGTTTGTTGCACTAACCTGATTGTTAATATCCTTGTTCCATGTATTATTATGATAAAAGTACTTCTGCATGTCTTCATAGAATTTTGCATGATTGTTGCAATTTGATATAAGCGTGTTACATTATTCTGTTCTTTGTTTCAGTCCCTGGGGAACCACGAATTTGATAACGGCATATCTGGCCTAACACCTTTCATTGAGAACCTCACATGTCCAATCCTCGCTGCCAATCTTATCCTCACTAAGGAACCAGAGCTGCAAGCCGAAAAAAACTTGATGGACTCAGTTGTATTCGATATTAATGGCACTAAAATTGGTGTCATTGGCTACTTAACTCCAGACACTAAAGTATTAGCCATTCGAAATGACGTCGAATACATTGAAGAAGTGATGGCAATTAAAAAAGAAGCTGCTAGACTTAAGAATACGGGAGTAAATATTCTTATTGCTCTTGGACATTCTGGGTTCACCAAAGATTTGGAAATAGCCGAAAAAGTAGAAGATATCGATTTAGTCATAGGTGGTCATACAAACACGTTTTTATGGAATGGAACCAGTCCTGACGTTGAAAAACCTGAAGGACCATATCCAACCTTAGTGAAACAAAAATCTGGTAGATTAGTCCCCGCGGTACAAGCCTACGCATACACCAAATATCTGGGGAAATTGCACATCGTATTTGATTCAGATGGCGAAATCATCACTTCTGATGGTAATCCTATATTGTTAGATAATTCGATACCACAAGAGCCTGCCGTACTAACCATTGTGAATCGTTATCGTGCAAGCATGGAGCAAATAACGGAACAGGTTGTTGGTATAACTTCAGTCACATTAGATGGACAGACATGTCGTTTGAGAGAATGCAATATGGGGAACCTGATAGCTGATGCTATGGTACATAAATACGCTTCAGGGTACAGAGGATTCGGTTGGAGTGATGCTCCTGTTGCAATAATACAAGGTGGTGGAGTTAGAGCTTCCATTGCTCATATAGAATCACCAGCAAACATAACAAAAGGTGACTTGTTACGTGTCATGCCTTTTGATGGTAACATAGTAAAAGTAACAATAAATGGCAGTGACATTTGGAAGATGCTAGAACACGCAGTATGGAGATACAACCCGAAACGTGCCCCAGGACAGTTTCTTCAAATGTCCGGAATGAAAGTTCAATATGATTTTCGGCATCCATCGGGAAAGAGAGTCACAAAAGTACACATGCGGTGCGGTGAATGCTTAAACCCTGAATATTCCGTTCTAAAAAAGTCGGAGGAGTACAAGATATTGATGCCAGCATTTTTGTCGATGGGCGGTGATGGGTTCTCTGTGTTCGATGGTCTACCTTCTACTCCTTTAAGTTACGATGAGCTAAGTTCTACAATTGAATATATTGAGAAAAACAGCCCAATGTATCCAGCTGTTGAAGGACGGATCACCATCAATAACCTTGAGAAGTTGCGTAACTCAGCAGAATATTTGAAATTGTCTATAGTATCAGTATTTCTACTTGTTTGTTTATTGATTCTATAGATATACTATCATGAATTTGTGACGCGAACAAAAACGTAAAACTCACTTGATTTTGCAAACATGATAAAAAATCGTAAATAGAATTTCGACTTAGGAACTCATATCTTAATGAGCACAAAAAGTATATATTTACTTTAGAAACTTTTACATAGAAGTTTACGCTAATATAGTCATTGCTATTGCAATATAACGCTTAAGGGTGCTATTATAAAATCGAGCGCTTGGCCCGGACTAAAGCTAAAGACCGCATTTTCCGAGATTTATAGTGATTGTAGCGCTGTTTACAACAATTGTTTAAAAATATTTTTTTACATTTAAATACAAAATTTTTGTTTTCAAGTAAGGTAACATAGTAACCTTAGTTTTTAGTTACTTTTTGTTAGAATTTGCATTATATTTTCATAGAAAAAAATAATAATATCGAACGAAAAATTATCAGTAACTCTCTGTTTTACGGAATTAATTTGGTATATTGCTGTATGAAACATAATTGATTAAAGCACTCCAAAGTAGAAGATACAATTGTATCAAAAACATTTTTATTAATGATTACATTATTATATCTTCGATGTAACAGAGCATCAAAAGATGCCAAAAGTAAAGTTTTAGGAAACATACTTTGCAGAAACAAGGTTTTTACTAATTTACATAAACAAATTGGAATATTTATTTAAAGCACTCCCAAGAAAAAGAATCTAACTTTCATGGCAATTTTTTTTTTAATTTGTGGCTATATATAAACCATAATCACACATCAAAACTCGAGTCAAACGCTCAAATCCAAGAAAAAATGTAATAGCCCCCTTAAGTACTTGTAACGAAGTTGCATTTTCCAGAACAGTATTATTATTTTTAATGTTAGGTAAGGTTGTTGTGAGATTTAGCTGTGTATTATTTTTGAGATATTTATTTAGTACGTTCACTTTAGAATTACCTACTTTTACAAAGAAGTGCAATATGTTATGTAATTATTAAGTATATATTTATTTCTATGACTCTATTGTTGTTTTAAATAATCATCATTATCTTCCTGCCCTCATCCCATGTTACTTGGGGTCGGCGCAACACGTTTTTTCTTCCATTCTGTTCTATCAGTCGTCACTCTATCACTAAGTCCCTTTTCTTTCATATCGCTCCTCACACAATCCATCCATCTTTTTTTGGCCTTCCTCTCCCTCTCCATCCATCCAAATTCATGTTCATAACTCTTCAAGTTACATGCGTTTGATCCCTCCTCTTCACATGACCATACCAAGACAAGCGATTCCCTTTTAACTTTTCCGTCACTGGCGCCACTTTTAAACTACCTCTAATGTACTCATTTCTCACTTTATCCATTCTCGTTACTCCACACATCCATCTCAACATTCTCATCTCCGCTACATGCAATCTATTTTCATCCGTCTTTTTGCAGCCCAACATTCTGATCCATACATTACGACAGGTCTTATCACAGACTTATAAATTTTCCCTTTCAACTTGAGGGGCATTCGAGGGTCACAAGTTGTTGTTTTAAATAATATAAAACACAATTGTATTGATGATGTAGCTATGTGTATTCATTTTCACTCGATATGTCACCCCAACAAAAGTCATAAACGCCGATATGAAACGACGATGGCGTTATAATGATATTTTTCAAATGATAAAATGAATGGAGTATAGGTAGAAACAATATGTATAACGAGTTAAAAAAAAAACATTCGTCATAGAGCATCCAAAGGTACAATCAACAAAAACTACACCCTTATGCTCACAGCGAGTCATTTATAAATTCGCCAGTCCGCGGACGAACAACAAAAATCGTTATCAGACAGTACATAGGCTGTACATACATTCTATGTACCTACAGTAATACACCGCACCTACCAATCAATAAAACTGCAATTGAGCTCCGACACAAAATATGTCCGAACAAAGTAATCACGATGATTGAATGATGTTGCACTGCATACATACACGCTCGCGTATGAAACAGGCTAACCACCCCGTGTTTCAAACTTTCAATGGATTCAAAAGCGGTGAATTTTCTCTTTGAAACGCAAATTTTGAAGTACCTACGTACCTATGTATACCTTTTAAATTCTGACGTTGGCGTATTCAAACAAAGAGTGACCGGAAAAACAGACGCGAGTTTATTACGCAGGCGTAAACTGGCCCTAATAAATATAGAACTATTTATTTGGGTCCTCACGTTAATGTTATTGTTTACTTGAAAGTGCATGCCGTGTTTAAGTGAATTCTTACTACATTACACATTTTTGTTTCAGTCTCTCGGAAATCACGAGTTCGACAACGGAGTCAGCGGGCTCACACCTTTCATAGAAAACCTGACATGCCCAGTATTAGCTGCTAATCTAGTTCTAAATAAAGTGCCAGACCTTGCCAAAGAACCTAATCTTAAAAAGTCTATAGTACTTGATATTTCCGGTCACAAAGTAGGTATAGTTGGCTACTTAACTCCTGAAACCAAAGTTTTAGCCGTTCCAAATGATGTTGAGTATTCCGACGAAATCGTAGCACTCAACGAAGAAGTAAAGAATCTGCAATCCCAAGGAATTAACATTATTATCGCTCTCGGACATTCTGGGTTCCGCAGGGACAAAGAAATAGCAGCGGGAGTTGAAGGTCTTGATTTGGTTATTGGTGGACACACAAATACCTTCCTCTGGAATGGCACAAGCCCAGATTCAGAAAAAACAGAAGGCTCGTATCCTACTTATGTTAAACAAGCTTCTGGAAGAAGCGTTCCTGTTGTTCAAGCGTATGCTTATACAAAATACTTGGGAAAATTGCATTTGGTATTCGATTCCTCCGGTGAACTAATCAGTGCCGATGGGATTCCTATAATTTTAGACCAGAAGGTGCCACAAGACCCAGAAGTCCTTCAAATCTTGAACAGGTACAAAGAAAGTGTCCTTAATATATCAGAGGAAGTAATTGGATCTACCGCTATTGTGCTGGACGTCAGACAATGTGAATACGAAGAGTGCAACATAGGTAACTTGATCACCGATGCGATGGTATACAAGTACGCGTCGGAATACACAGGTGAACATTGGACAGATGCCCCGATGGCTTTTATTCAAGCAGGTGGTATAAGGACATCCATAGTGCGTGAAAAAATGCCAACAAATATAACGAAAGGTGATTTACTTGCAGTAATGCCTTTTGATGGCAAAGCAGTGGCTGTAACAGTGAACGGCAGCATTCTCTTACGGACAATTGAACAATCAGTCGTTTCTTTGAACAATTTGGAGGAACACGGAGAGTTTCTACAGTACTCTGGTATTAAAGTTGTATACGACCTTAATAAACCACTTGGATCTAGAATTGTCACTGCCGAAGCCAGGTGTTGGGCTTGCGACATCCCAAAGTATTCAAAAATATTACCTAAAGATATTTACAAAGTTTTGATGCCTAGTTTCCTTGCTTCGGGTGGGGACGGATTCGACATGTTCATCGGTTTACCTACACAAATATTAGACTTCAATGAATTATCAAGTACTGAATATTATGTTTCTCATCATAGTCCAATTTACCCTCAAATCGAAGGGCGGATTACTTTTGTCAGTGGAAATGAAAGAAATAATGCGTCGCCGTCAATTCCAAAAGTATCAGTGTTATTAGTGCTGATAGGCTTTGTTTCTATATTTGTAGCTTAAGCTTTGTTATGTAGTACAAATTGAAAATTAGTAATTAATTAATTAAATTCGTGTTAATAACGACTGAAATGTTTTCGAATGTTGTGTTACTGATTAAGTACAGTACTAAGTACATATTATTACTAGGTATTACATACTAAATGACTGACTACTTGTGTCCTAAACTTTTTTTTTAAATTAAATATTTTTGCTTCGCATACTGTTTGGTTTTATTTCCTTCTAGCGAGGTACCTCATGCATAAACACACATATCTTTGTAGCGTTTACACTAGCTGGATCCCTAAAATAATTCTGAATTTGACATAAGTAGGTAGTCCAAGTTACTAAATACCTTCTGTTTTATTTGGATTGATATGTTCATGGACCGAACTGATAAGAATTCTTCATTTAATGTTACAATACTACCAATATCCTTTTACGCGTGACTGTACAAAGTGTTACCAATTACTTAATTGTATAAATTTACAGCAGCAACAAGAGAATAGTTTTTGGTGACCTAACACAATATAATCCAAGAATTAAAATACTAATTGTAAGATAAATTATCCGTGTGGTACCTACTTACATAAATATGCCTATTAACGAACTAACAACGTTCCTAACATAGCACTAACTTTTCCTTGCAGTCTCTCGGCAACCACGAGTTCGACGAAGCTGTGGACGGACTCGTTCCGTTTATTAGAAACTTGAGCTCGCCTGTCGTAGCAGCTAACCTCATCCTAGATAAAGTTCCCGAACTAAATTACGTAAAAAACTTATACAAATCAATTATTTTAGTCAAAGACAACGTTAAAATTGGTATAGTAGGATATCTTACACCGAAAACAAAATATCTAGCTCCCAGAAACGAAGTTGAATACGAAGATGAAATTCCAGCTATAAGAAGAGAAGTAAGGAACCTAAAAGAACAAAATGTTAACATTTTAATAGCTTTGGGTCATTCTGGGTTTGTGACAGAATCAGAAATTGCGAGACAAGTCGAAGATATTGACTTGGTAGTCGGAGGCCATTCTAATACATTCCTTTGGAATGCTAATACTACTTCGGAGCGGCCTGAAATCCCTGAAGGACCATACCCCACAGAAGTAGAACAGCCAAACGGAAGAATAGTGCGAGTCGTACAAGCTTATGCTTACACTAAATATATGGGAAAGCTGCATTTAATGTTTGATGCAGCAGGCGAAATTATAAAATGCGAAGGAACTCCCATTTTATTGGACCAGAAAATACCAAGGGATCCAGACGTTTCAAACACCGTTAATAAATACCGTGAAGAAGTCGATCGTGTACGGAACGAAGTTGTAGGAAATTCATTGGTGCAACTGGCTAAACATGAATGTCGACGAAGAGAATGCAACTTAGGTGACTTAATAACTGATGCTATGTTAAACTATACTAGGGAAGAATATCATGAAAAGTATCCGGAGGTAAATATAGCATTAATTCAAGGTGGAGGTATAAGGTCATCGATTCTTCATGACGGTATACCCTTTACTTTGACTAAAGGAAACTGGATGAATGTACTACCATTTGCGGGTTTTTTGACAATAGTCACAATGAACGGGACAATACTCAAGCAGAGTCTGGAACATTCTGTGTCTACATGGCGCACTATAGACAGTACTGCACAATTCCAACAATTCTCTGGCATGAACGTCACCTATGACTTAGCGAAACCAGTTGGTTCTCGTGTTGTAATGGCTAAAGCAGTGTGCTCCAACTGTGGATTTTACGAATTGCAAGATATAAAAGACGATTATGAATACAAAGTGATGATGCATACTTTCCTTGCAAACGGTGGAGATGGATATAACATGTTTGTAAAACTTCCTAGCGAAAAAATGACATACAATGAATTAGACTGTGTTCTGTACTATTTGAAAAAGTACGGTCCGGTGACAACGCACGTGGATGGTCGAATTAAGGTTCTTAATGAAGACAAAGTTTAGAACATGGAATGTTCGACTGTCAATTAAAAAGCATAATGTTCTAGCAGTAGTGGCATAGTTTAGTCTGTAATATAGGTAGGTACTTACTACAATATATTGGTAGGGACCGTTCAAGGTTCAAGTATTTGTACTAAGCGCCAGAGGATTCTTTGCTTATTATTTTTTATAAAACCGGTGGAGGACGGGGGGTCTGAATGGCGATTACTTGACCAAAGTTTTGATAAGATATAATTATGGCAATCTTTTCAAGGATTTTCCTAAATAGTTTATTGTTGCTTACTCACTTACGAGTATTTATTGTTTCATGGTTAAGTAAAAAGTAACAGAAGTAGGGTTTCTACTACTGCGGTAGACTAGTAAAAAATATACCAATGGTTACGTACGCATAGGAGAAGCTTTAAGATTGGCACAAGGGGGATTGGGGTTAGAAAATTACCTACGATAATATCTATTGACGTAGTAAGTACCTTGGTGGACGGCCTCTAAGGCTATTTTTATTCTCATTTGAATAAATGTAACCATAGTTTCAGTGTACCTACGTAATTTATTTAGGTAGGTTTTCGATAGATATTAGTATAGAATTTAAGGGTGATACACATTTAAGTAGATATAACATGGTAGTTTGAATTGTCCAATGTTAATTATTATCCTAGCGTAGCAAAGGTTTGTAATTAGCGGAACGTAATTGGATGCCTTGATTCGACATGGTCGCGTCATTTTGCGAACACAATTTAAGATGGTATGTATGTACATATGTCATGTATGTGTCCCTTCATATAATGATCAAAGCAGACAATTACATAAAGAAAATTATAGCAAATCTATTTGGTATACAGGCAAAAATACCTATTAATTTTTCCACTGCACTGCCAATATTTATTTCTAATTTGTGCATTATATGGTTATGGTTTCCTATTTTGTATGTCTTTATTAGCTGGAAGTCCTCCATGTACTAAGTAAATAAATAACTTTTTAAGCTTATGACACACGAATGTGGTATAGGTACAACAATTTTGTACTCAGCACACTCGCAACTTTGTTTAAAAGTAGTTGAAAGTATGCTGCCTGCATAGGTACCTAATAGCTTCGCTGGCTGTACCAAACCAAAGTTCAAAGTTGATGTCTTTCTTCTGTCTTTGTAGTTACATTACAAGTCTTATAATAATAATATGATATATACCTATAAGTGAAGTTGTGCCATTTCCTTGTTTTTATTAAGATTTTTATTTTTTTTAATTCGATTACGTACTTAAAAACTTGAATTTGGTTTTCTACCTCTTTATATAAACTAGAATATTGTGCCATACTAGCTAGGTAAAAGTACTTATACTTTAATAATAATAATATATATAGTACCTACAAAGATTTATTTTAGTGTACTTTTTTATAGTATAATTTGTTGTTTTACATTCACGTATATAGTAGGGTACATTTATATTTTTTAAATACTATTGTTTGTGAATGCTAAACTACCAAAGTTAAACGCATATAAACATATATAAACGTTAAAAGTCACAGTTCATAATGTCAACATTATATGTAAGTAG
Organism: Lacanobia wlatinum; assembly: GCA_947578705.1. NCBI lineage: Eukaryota > Metazoa > Arthropoda > Insecta > Lepidoptera > Noctuidae > Lacanobia > Lacanobia wlatinum. The sequence goes on from OX388044.1 coordinate 17,982,099, forward strand.
ATTTAGTATAGAAAGTAATATTTACTTATACAACATTATTTTTAGTATAGGTAGGTACACAAAAACCGAAAAACGTGTCAAATATTTTCGTCAAAAGAATCTACAGTTACCTAAAAAAAATGATACATGGTACATAGAAATGTATCATGAAAACTCACAAAATTGCATGCTTGTTGTACTGTCTCGACCACTAGCTTCTGGGTGACAAAAGAGGCAGGTTGAGCAAGAGTAGGTATGCGCACGCGTTGTTGCTGTAACCTCCAATGACTTGAATCCCAGACCAGTGACAGACTGCAGTGACATGAGTCGCACAACTCGCACACGACCAGTGATAGAACAGTGACATGAGTCGCACACAACCAGTGACAAACATCAGTGACGTGATAGCAACAACCAGAGTGCCAATTCTACTAATTTTCAAAAAACGTTCGCATTCGCAATCTGTCAAAAATGTCCTCCTCCTCCTCCTCTTTGCGTCGTATTCCTCAATGCTGAGGGTCGTGACCTCCCTACTGTATCACTTTTACACGTATGATGTTTCTCCACCTGTTTCTGTCCCTGGCGGTGTGGAGGGCGTGTGTCAAGGGCGGTGCGAATCTGCTCAGACCAACGTATTGGACTGCGTCCACGAGGTCTTTTTCCATCTACTTTGCCGGTTACGATGAGCTTCTCGAGGTTGCCACTTTCTTTCCTCGCAATATGACCGAAGTATTCTAGGCCTTTCTACTTTGTATCACCTAACCACTGAGAACTAATGATAACACGATTTGACAGTTACTGTGAAATCGTGTTGTCATTCATTCTCAGTTCGGGTTCGGGACTAATCGTAAGTCTGTAGGTGATACGGAGTAGAATACGCCCCCGCCCGCAACTAAGCCCGAAACTACGGATTTCGTTAGAGAGTAGCCCAGCCCAGTTTAGTTTTAGTTTTTACGGAAATGTAACGATCTTTCCAAATTTTTCCAAGCTGAGACATGGCGCTCTTAGCCATGCCAATTCTCCTGCGCACTTCCTTCTCGCACGACCCATCATTACTGATATCAGAACCCAGGTATATAAAGTTGTCCACTGATTCTATTCCTTATGCGCCAGTGAGTTCCAACTTCCCAGATCGATCTACCACAGCTAGTCTATTCTGTAAGAAACTATTTCGATATCGAGCTTCACCTGAGTGATAAAACTCACAAAGTGAGCTTTATTGCACACAACATAAAGATCTTCATTTGAAACTCACCTCGAATTCTACTGTCGAGATACGAAAATGTTGTTAGAGAATAGCACTACTGTTCACGGAGAGTCCCATCTAATCTGCTCCATTCTGTCCAGAAATGCAGCCATTTCCGACTCATTTGCTGCAAGAAGAGTAGTAGTCAAAAATGTTTTAAGGCTTAAATTTTGACAGTTTGCAACTGACATGAGAATGCAAACGTCATTGTTAAAAATTAGTAGAATTGGCCCTCAGATCAGCTAATCTATTCTGTAAATAACTAATTCGATATCGAGCTTCACCTGAGTGACAAAGCTCACAAAATGAGCTTGCACACTAGTGGACGTCACGCGGTTTCACCCGCGTAGTTCCCGTTCCCGTGGGAATACGGGGATAATATATAGCCTATGTTACTCCCTGATAATGTAGCTATCCAATGCTAAAAGAATTTTTCAAATCGGTCCAGTAGTTTCGGAGCCTATTCAATTCAAACAAACAAATCTTTCCTCTTTATAATATTAGTGTAGACAAAATAAAGGTCTTATGTTTATACGAATTTGATACTCACCTCGAATTCCGCTGTCGAGACACGAAAATGTTGTTACAGAATAGCACTACTGCAGTGCTATTCTGTAAATAACTAATTCGATATCGAGCAACACCTGAGTGACAAAGCTCACAAAATGAGCTTTATTACACACAGCATAATTCTTACACAAATACGAATTTGATACCTCACCTCGGATTCCTCTGTCGAGACACTTACAGAATAGCACTACTGCGATGAATTTTTAATTATTTTAGGACCAAATATAACTTGGTGTAGAAATAATTGCAATCGATTCTGTTACGGATTCTAAATAAACTATCACTGCCGGTGCGCTTGCCAAATCTGATATGTGATTTTCATCAAGTTTACAAGGGAGACAATAATCTGTTAAATTTAATTGACTAATTCATAATTTAAAAATACCGTATGAACTGAGATACAAGTCAAAATGATAAAATGTACTGTTAATGTACTTGATTTTTAAGCATATTTAGTAACAAGATAAAAAACTTTTTTACAAAAAATGTAACCGACTTCCAAAACACTACAAAGTATAAAATAACTTTAATTTCGGAAGTCGGTGTTTTTGGTTATTTCGTTTTTGACACCGACTTCCGAAATTAAAGTTATTTTATACTTTGTAGTGTTTTGGAAGTCGGTTACATTTTTTGTAAAAAAGTTTTTTATTTTTCACTTTTAAGTGGTACCTGCGTACCCATTCACAGCGTACCGGCGTGATGTTATGTTATGAAAATAAAACTTACTCAAGTGCTTTCGGTATAAAGGTCTCGTCAATACGAATGAAATAAGCCCAAACACTTGGTAGTTCCTACATACCGATGTGGAGTTCCCTTGTCTCTCTGTCGTCTCCATCATCAGGTCTGAACCAAACCTTCATTCTTTTGTAGTATCACCCGATATACACACAAATATCAAGTTTTTACCAGATGCGTGCCTACAATTTTCGAGAGTTGCCCTCGATTTTTCAGGGTTTTAAACGACGAAGTTATCCGCGAACACACAAAATCAATCATAGAAATGCACATATCAGATTTGGCAAGTGCACCGACGCTATTTACTTACAGGTTTTGTAATACCTACTAAAAATAAGATTGTACTCTAGACATGTAAAAGGAATACCTATCCATGTAATGTTCATACATTTATAACATTTATTGATTTATCCATACTAATATTATAAAATAATGTGAAATTACCTTTTCACATCTTAACGGCTGCGTAAGGGATTTGGATAAAACTAAGCACTCTAGTAGACCATGTACCGGAAAAGATCAAAGAACACTTTTAGTCGAGATTGGTTACACTCGGTACTCAAGAATACCTAGCTAAGGGTTTTTTCAGAATACTTTCAAGAGCTATTCTCAGTCGCCATTTTCGTATTCCATACAGGCTTAATTAGGTAATACTCAGAAGTAGTTTGTATTTTTATTAGGTAATTACCTACTAATCTTATTACTAGGATACTGGACATACTGATCCCACGTGCGGGTATACCACATTAAATTATGTATGTAGCATATAATAGGAAGGAGCAATTTCAGCAGAACCACGCGAATTTCCACCTAGGTTAGTCAATATTGAAAATGTATCATGAAATGCCCCAAACGACGCTAACATGAACAAGATTTGACGCATTAATGTATGTCATACATAATTAGGTAACTATCTTAAACGAGTTTATGAAGAAAATAATGTTTGAATGTTTTTTGGATTTACACACTGCTGCTAATTTCTTAGGATTGAGGACTGAGTGCAGAATGCAGTGTGCAAATGATGACATCACAGACGCAAGAACTAAAAACTTTTTACTCATTAACATTAATAAATGAGATGTTCGAACTTTTGTGTATGTAGAAGGTACCAATTTGGTCAATGACAATATTTTGAAAATATAGGATAGCAATATACTAAATAAAAATAAATGAGTCAACCTTGCTACCAAATAAATGAATTTTAGCCAAACTGTGAATTTTATTTTCCTCTCCTGTCTAAAAGTTAAAGATAGATTCCAATTTAATAACACGAAAGTACAGTCATGCCTAAAGAGATGACAACTATAAAAAGACTTAACTACCGAAAACACCAAAGAACGAAAGTACAATACAATTTTCGAATTGGAAGTTAATAATGAAAAAATGCGAAAGGTAGTCCAAACCCTGATTAAACAAATTCAGTATTGTACTAACAATATAACATAACACTAACTTTTCCTTGCAGTCTCTCGGCAACCACGAGTTCGACGAAGCTGTGGACGGACTCGTTCCGTTTATTAGAAACTTGAGCTCGCCTGTCGTAGCAGCTAACCTCATCCTAGACAAAGTTCCTGAACTAAAGAACGAAACGAACCTATATAAATCAATTGTAATAGTCAAAGACCATGTTAAAATTGGTATAATAGGATATCTTACTCCGAGTACAAAAGATCTCGCTCCTATAAACGATGTTGAATACGAAGATGAGATTCCTGCCATTAGACGAGAAGTAAAAAAACTAAAAGATCAAAATGTTAACATTTTGATTGCTTTAGGACATTCCGGATTCGTAAAAGACTTAGAAATTGCGAGACAAGTCGAAGATATTGACTTGGTGATCGGAGGCCATTCCAATACATTCCTGTGGAACACTGATAGTACTTCAGAGAAACCTGAAGTCCCTGAGGGACCATACCCGACAGAAGTAGAACAAGCAGATGGTAGAATAGTGCGAGTCGTACAAGCTTATGCTTACACTAAATATATGGGAAAGTTGCATTTAATTTTTGACGCTGCAGGCGAAATAATAAAATACGAAGGAACTCCCATATTGTTGAACCAGGAAATACCAAGAGATCCGGATCTTTTAGCAACAGTCAATAAATATCGTAAAGACATGGATCGCATAAACAACGAAGCTGTTGGAACTTCTCTAGTTTATCTGAATGAAACTGGCTGTCGATTAAGAGAATGCAATTTAGGTGATTTAATAGCTGATGCTATGTTGAACTATACCAGGGAAGAATATCACGAACAGTATCCTGATGTGAATATAGCAATAGTGCAAGGAGGTCGGATTCGAACATCAATTTACCATGAAGGTTCACCGTTCACTTTAACTAGAGGCGATTGGATTAGCGTGTTACCGTTTTCGGACACCTTAGCAATAATCACAATGAACGGAACGATACTCAAGCAGAGTCTAGAACATTCTGTATCCACATGGCGCACTATAGATAGTACTGGACAGTTCCAACAATTCTCTGGCATGGAAGTCACCTACGACTTAGCGAAACCAGTCGGTTCTCGTGTTGTAAAAGCCAATGCAGTGTGCTCCAACTGTGGATTTTACAAATTGCAGGACATAAAAGATGATTATGAATACAAAATGATGTTGCCAACTTTCCTAGCAGACGGTGGGGATGGATATAGAATGTTTGTAGACCTTCCTAGAGAGACACTTTCATACAATGAATTGGACAGTGTTTTATACTATTTGAGAAAGTACAGTCCTGTGGATACGCAGATAGATGGTCGAATCAAAGTGCTGAATGAAGACTCAGTTTTAGATTATACTTCTGCCATTAGAAATGAAGGCCGGAGAAGTAATGCACATGCAGGAGCAATTAAGTATGGTTTCAACTTGTATTACGTACTTACTATGTTATTTTTATGTAAATACTCATTCGAATGGATGTAAGCGAAGTTTGAACATTATTCATTTAGTCGATTTTAGTGTAGAATTTTAAGGGTGATAAACCAATGTTGATATCGACGTGATAGTTTAGGTGTTTTTCCAGTTTTAATAATGTTAGCGAAAAAATATAGGTACAACTTTAATGGGAGTTTCAAGAATTTGTCACATATGTAAAAAATGTACAGGTTGAAGAATTACAATTCAACTTATTCCTTGTAGGGAGATATTTCACCGAATAATTGCAGACGCTATAAGATTGTAAAATAGCTAACTCATTTTTATCCATATGACACGAATATACTGTTGAATTTGGATAGGATGTATTGTATTCAAAATGATTTGTTCATAATATTATCGAGAAATTATAATCTAATGAAGATTTATTACAATCTTACGGAGTTTGCAATTTGTCGAAAATGAAATCAATATATGTAATATGAAATTCCCAGATAGCTTGTGTAGGTCCACATAGGAAGATACCTCAACGATAATTTGTTTATTTGCTTCCTTGTAGGATTTTAATAAATGTGCTTTATAGAAATAGGTATTATTAAATAGTATGTGATATAATATACATTTTATATACTAGTTTATTTGAAAATTGAAATATCTACCACTTTGTTGATATTAGTATTACTTATTGATTTTTTTTAATTTTATTTATTGGTACAATGTTGTATTTATCTGCATGACAACTTACATCCATTTAATGACTACCTCTTTTGCGTACAACAGTAAATAAAAAAATCGTATAAGTACAATGTTGGTTTATGTTTAAGTCCATTTATGTATCAAGTTATTTTTATTTTATTTATAATTGTGTTATGTAGTAAATAACTCATTTTATTAAAAACATTTATTCAGTTCAAAACTGAATTTATTAATATAATTTAGATATTTGGGAACTTTTTATGTATGTAAAGAAATGGAAACACTTGTATAGTTTTCACACAGTTTATTCAGAAAAAAGTGCATACAAAATGTAAGATACATTCAGTATCTAAAATGTATAAAGAGTACCCGAGTACGTCATGATTTATACTCATAGATTAATTATTGTGATACAGAAAGTCGCTAGTATTCGCAGGTTTTTATTATAAAAACAATTTCAGTTCCAACAGTTCGGAACGCAGTTCTTATGCATCACAAAGTTCTAAACAGGGGTCCAATTGAATTAGCTAGCGGAACTCCAAACAAATTAATGGGCATCAATTTCTAATTTCGATAAAACGATTGTTTTTTCTAAACACTTAATTTCAAGTATACTTGCAGTGGTTTTTGACCTTCATCAAGTGAACGTTGTTGCGATGTATATGAGAATTATTAATTTTCTTGTTAGCGAAACTATCTGTCGACTTGTCTTAATCAAAGATTTTGTCAACTTTTTATTTAATTATTTTTTAAAAATGATTTTTCAATTTAAGTTCTTTTTTATTTTATTTATATTTTTTTGTTTGATTAGTTTGAAGTTATCAACCCGGCGGTTATTAAGCGACTTTCTGCAATACACCAGTACTTACTTATACATAAATCACTGCCAAACACGACAGTCGTAATTTTATCAGAGGTAACGCTCTTTGTACTTAACATATTAATTAAAAATGATAAATTATTAGTGGAAACTAATTTAACGGACTACTTCATTTAGAAAGGAACTTGTTTTCAAAAACAGCAGGAACCATATATATTTTTTTATAAACTTTAATTCACACATTATATATTTGATGTCTTTAATCATAGAAACACAAGGATACGTAAAAATTGATATGGATATATTATAAAAGATAAAAATTGATAAAAGAGTAATAATGTTGTTTTTTAATCCCGGAGACTAAATTGACAAGTGCAAATGTCAAAACTGACTTAAATGCTATTGTAATCTATGTCAGTTTGCAATGTCCGGATTTGCATTGTCCGGACCTCGTAGCGTCAATGAGAAGTAGTCAAATAATCAGCACTGTTCATAAATAAAACATAATAAAATCTTTTATAATCATATTATGCTTAGTTTAAATAGGGAACGTTCACAACTTAGCCTGCCATCTAGCATTGTAAATTCGAAACATATTCCTTAAAATCTTGACATTAACGCTTCTGTGCTGCCATCTTTCTTACACGCTCTCATTACGGTAACGTGCCGGGCGTAGACAGAGCCATCTATGTTCCTAATTCGGAACTTTTCGACATAGACACTTCTGTACCGCCACCTATAGTTTCTACATGCTTCCACTAACTAGCAGATTCTTTATGATCAGTACTTATTCAAACTAAGCGCATGATTAGATTTCCTTTATGAATAAACCCGAATGAATAAATATGAAAAAAAAACGTTAAAACAGTCAATGTATGGCTGTCCCATAACAAATACTCTAAAAATCTATGTACAAACATCAAAGACACTTAAGCTTTATTAAAAGATACATTCAAACACGCAGATCTGAAACGACAATGTTATAACGTAATAATATAATAGACATCAATGTAATTATCATGTTGTAATTAAGCATATGTATTGATATTAATACTATTGATTACTGTGTATGTTATTTGAGATAAAAAGATGCAAATTTTTGCTGTAGTTTCTGTTCAAAAACCCTTCTACTGATAACAGAAAAAACAGTCTCCTAACACTAGTCTCTCCGTTCCTAATTCCAGTCTTTTTCCTTCATTCATACATTTTCCTTACGTCTACTCGCCGTTAATAACGTTCGCTCCGCGTACTAAACATTCACACTACAAAGCACCGAAAAGTTAACATTTATCATGTCAAAACCTTAGAATTTAGGCACACCCGTTAGTAGGCTCACCTGTCCCATCAGAACGTATTTCGAAACCAGATGGTGATAACACCGTGAAGGCGAAGCACAGAACAAAGATTTTCTGATTAAATTGAAATGAAAACTTTATCATTAAGGTCATTCAGTGCAAAGTTATACGATACCCATGTAGATATCAAAGGGGTCTTCGAGCGTCCTCGTGTACCCTCGCACATCATTTACACTGAAATTAGCCCCGGAAGCGATCGTAAAACAGTGATTATAAAGAGCACTGTAAAACAGTGATTATAAAGTCTATTATTCAATGTCATCATAAATTCCTGAGTACCGCGCTCCTTTCGGTATATTCAAAGTTCGAATGCCTGATCTGACTAGATGAGGTTTATCTGATCTTTAAAAAGTATCCTTTTTTCCGAATATACGAGTAAAGATTCATATCAGCGGGTCTAAAAGGCCACTTTAGCAGAATCATATTAAAATCATAATATTAACCACACAACAATCTGTCGAATTTCATTTTCATCTTTATGGCTCACGCATTAGGTTCAAGGTTGATTGGGAAAATTTTAGTGACGGGTAGCGTGATGTGCTTTCTGATTCTGCTAAAGTGGCGGTTTTAGACCCCCAGGTCTAACACAAAAGGTCTCATAGACATTTACAAGAATGGCAAAAGCCTGAGTACTCATCGACACAATATCTATCACACGACATCCCTTTCAGAGACCTCTTCAATCTAAAAACAAAATTTAAACCCTGTTAGTCTGTAATTTGGACACAAATAACACACACTTTCTTAAATACTAGATTAGGCTTACACACTAAAACAAATACTGGATATTAGAAAACTTACCATTTTATTGACATATCAATACATCATACCTGCATTCCCAGAAGGGTTAGAAAGAGGCTCCTGTCTTACACCTTTATTTTTCTAGTGTCTCATAATGGGCAAAGCTATTTAGTCTATTGCCATCAACCACAATTTAGATACCGGGCTTCTACTAAGAAAATCAATATGGATACCAATACTGTGTTCATAAAAAAGAGGACGTATCTACACAAAACGAAGTAACCGATTTCCGACATTAAGAAAATAAGTTAAGGTCGAAAATCGGTTAGTTCGTTTTGTGGCGATTCATCGTTTTTTTCTTATAACGGCAGAATAGCACAAAAGGAATCGACCAGGAACTCAAACTCAGCAGTGGAGCTTGAGACGGGAAGGTAAGGTTACGACCTCAAGGCCCCAGCACACATGTTACACCCGACGCCACCCCATGCGCACTTATAAGTAGGTATGTTTCCGCCTTTAGGAGCCTAACCTAGCAACCGATGCCGACAGTACTATTCACTTACGGCCATCACGTCGACTGGTGTATCTATTTTATGTTACGAAGTCACTCATGGTGATACGAGCAGAAACAGTAATTAGCTTTCATTCTAATATAGAGAAAGGCGAAACAGGGCGGAAAGTCCCGCTACCTCCATTGATATGGAAGTATCCTCCGACCATACGGGTGTTGAATCTGATGTCTGACCCGAGTGGATAACTGTATGAATGAAGGTCTATTTTAGTAGTTTCGTACATGGCAGCATAGATGTCGCTACCAAAACATTACAAAAACAGAAGGCAAAAATGTTTTCAGGGCGAAGGTTACCCAGTCATAGGTAGTGTAACAGTCTGAACATGTTTGCAAGGCAGCCGTTGCCGGAAACCGCAAATGCTTTGATACAAGGTGGCCATTGCCCAGCTGTGGGACCCACCTGAGGACAACTAAGCTCGGATTTTCCTTGAATGCTACAATTCCAAATGACACTATCCGGAAATGCGGCGGAAAGCGGAGAACCGGATTTTGTGGCGCAACTTATACCCTAATTGTGTGTATACTACACTAAACATGGCACATACTTCAGTTAGTATAAGATAAGTTCATGTGGTCACAAATCGTAAGTTTCCGTTCTCCAGTATTCTATCAAATATGCTCTTACATACTAACTTAGACATCTAAACACAGAACAGGCTACTATCTAGCACTGTAACAAAAACAAACACAATGTTATTTATATAAGCACTGACTGTCTAAACGACACTATGACTAGGTGGCTCCAGTAGGTATGCACAACGACATTAAACTATAGTAATGATCTAGTATAAACGAACCACTCTTTGTACAAAGCCCCAAACAATGTGAGGTCATATTATACTGGAATATACGTATAGGTTGATATTTCATCGTGTATACCTTAGCTACATCATAGTATCACTGGTAACACAATTTGCAGGAAAATTAAAGTCTTATTTGAGTCACAAAAGTGGTTCAGTATAAGCGCCATTTTAATTTGCCATCCTCAACTGGCTGCAGATGTAAGCACTGGTTTTTCTTTTATATTACTAATAATCCAGAAGATTGTACAGTAAATAATAACAATTTATGATTAACTCACTACCGTGTCGGACACTTTACACATTAAGAAATTGCAACAGCGCTAATAGTTTAGATCGCAAAAGCAGACCAAAATAATTCAATTTACGTATGAATAATATGAAAGTATACTTGCAAGGTGTAAAAAAAATAATTTCTCTTTTTTGTTTCGCTCATAAAAAATAATGTCATGGTTTTTTTTTAACGTTTCCCCACTCGGCACTCTAGGAATTTCTCCTGTATCGTGGGTACGCTGAGGTCTGGCTCTTTGTAAGCAACAAACATCTGTAGGTAAAGTAAGGAACAACTATCTGTAGGTTATACAAATATTTGTTCCGTGCAGAAATCGAATCCACGACACGCGGCGCAGGAGCCAATCGCTCAACCACTGCGCTAACCGTGTCGTCGCTCGTAGTTTTACTATTGATCCGATTTCATACCCTTTTAGGTACTGTTATTAATTTATTTTCTTCTTTTGAGTAAATATTAGTACCCGATTATCTTAAACATTACACAACTTAATACTTTTGGGGACTAGAAACGTGTAAACTGAGTCAAATTAATTATTTTTAATAAAAAAAATCTCGAGTCCTAGTTTTAGTTTATTAATGATGCCAGGCTATAATATATTTTGTGCGAAACTGTGAACCAAAATAATACTTTATATTTTTTAACACCAAAAAGGTAGCTTCGCCACATTTTTCTGGCCATGACGGTTCGACCTGCTTCATAATAACAAAATTAAATACAAAACAAAGATAAATAACCTTTCATAATTATAAAGAAATCGCGTTGCTGAGCAAGAGTATGTCTAGAATTCTACAATATCATGAAACAACGCATTGGCAAAACTTTTAGTAAAAATCTGTTACTTAAATAACAGCCGTATTTAAAAAAAAAAAATATTCCCCAGATGATTTGTTTAAATACAGATTGGCAGATTCATTATTCAAATTATCTATAGAGAATTTGAATTAAGAATCTCCTAATCAACATTTAAACGAATCATATGGTTAGATTTTTTAATAATTTAGCCTGCCTAAAACCATTTAGATATCCTAAAGGAATTTCGTCCCACCATGTCCTAAATAGAACTTAATAGCATCTGACGTTCCTGAATTTTTGGGTGAAGGGACTGCAAACTCAACACATTCGGAAAACCTGTGAGGGAGGACACCTGAAAGTATTGAAAGGCACTGTTTGAGTGCTTCCTGACATTCAGCCGCCTCCTTACATGGAATATAAGGCTCTAGAGCCGTGGCTAACTCACATAAGGGCTTGAACAGCTCCTCCGCGCGCTTTCTATTGCCTTTCTGGAGCAACTCAATGGCATCTCCATTCAAATACTTATTTATATTTGCAACAATAGTAGCTGGTAGATTTCGGATGGTTTTTAAGCCTTGGTACAGAGGAAAGTCGTCAGTGCACGCCTCGCAGATACATGTGAATTTGTACTGAGAGCGTAGAATGCCTTGGCGAGCCGCCTTGGTATGTACAGCATGATGTGCACTGAAAGAAATTTAAATTTGTATTAGTATTTGTGCTACTTTTTAAAAGCTTAAGGGAGTGCTAAATTATACACTTTCTAATTAATTCTGTCATAATGTATAAAAGTTTATGACTAAGATGATCCCTAGTGGTTGCAGAATTGTTGGAAAGAGTTACCCCAGCCCAAGAACACAAAGGGCATTTAGAAGGAAGGCGGGTGCGTTTCATTCAGTAAGAGTCTGACAATCCTTTCCGCTCTGCTCAGAGCAGGAGAAGTCATTCCCATCCAAAAAAAAGATGAACCCTACTGCCTGTTGTCGAGATAGTTGCTTTATGATGGCCTGACTTACCAACGTCAGAAGAAGTTCTCTGCCACCTTCGCTGATGATACAGCAGCTTTGTGCACTAGCAAAAACCCTCACATGGCCTTACTAATGCTACAAAACCACCTCGACAAAGTCCATAAGTGGATGAGAGAATGGAAAAATAAAGCTGGTGCCAACAAGTCAACGCATGTGACATTTACCCTCAGAAATAATTACTACCCACCGGTTAAACTTGGCGACGACACACTTCCACACGGGACAACAGCTAAGTACCTCGGCGAACATCTCGACAGTAAACAGACGTGCAGATACCACATAGAGAAAAAAAGGAACATCATACTCAACTGAACTGGCTTTTAGGAAGAAAATCACACGTATCCCTAGAAAACCGAGTTCTCATCTACAAAGCAGTATTAAAGCATGTGTGTACGTGCGGAATCGAGCTGTGGGGCTCTGCGAGGAACTCAAATGTGGAAATTATCCAGCGATTTCAAAATAAAGCTCTCAGAATAATATCAAATGCTCCATGGTTTATGAAGACCTCAGAATTACATGAGCATCTACAGATCAGAACTGTAAAAGAAGAAATAGATCACAGTATTCGATCATACAAACAATGAACAAAGTCACATACCAACACCTTAGCCATATCCCTATGTGAACCAATAACAGTATAAACGCTCAAACGACAAACATATGGGAAGCCCAAAAAAATTTAAGAGGCAGATTCTTCGGCGGAAGAATGGACCTCAGCAGCCAATATCCGCACAAAAGATCTACTAAAGGTTTACAACCGATTGCAAGAAAAGAAAAAAAATTAAATAAAAATAAATAATGGCCTGACTTTCCCTCAGTTTCCTCAAACTAAGACAGAATAACATGCATAGCGCGATCAATTCACACACATCATCACATCACATAGTTCATTCTCACTAAAAGCTTGTTTCTAAGTTCATAATTTGAAGTTGTCCACCAGAGATGTGCGAGGATGCGTAGTGAGTTAGAACCGCTTGCGCTGAGCGAGGCATGGTAAATGAAGCCATTCTATGTGACCGTCAGGATGACTGGACCAAACGTGATATTTGCATGAGACTATGTGCACTGTTTAATACCTATTTGCTACTACTTACTACCTATGATGAAATATTAGCTACCTTTGCGTTTAGAAAAATATCAAAGAAATAAAGTGCTAAATTAATGTTAGCTTATTAAAATTGTGTATAAAATATGTGTGTAATAGCAAAAAGGTACTAAATATTTTCATTAACAACGCGGTTAATACAACGCTAAAACTATGAGAATGGATGTGGTCAGCCAATCTGGCGTCAGAATGGCTGACCACTTTATTTCTTTGATATTTTTCTAAACGCAAAGGTAGCATATATCTCATCATTGGTAGTAAATAGTAGCAAATAGGTATTAAATAGTGCAAATAGTCTCATGTACATGTCTCGTTTGGTCCAACCGTCCTGACGGTCACGATTCTATTGGTCCTTAGTAAAAACATCCCTCGCTACACGAATCCTCGCACGTCTGGTGGAATCAGGGTCGCGCGCACATGTCAGACAGACTAGTCTTCCTGCAGCATGCTTAGTTAGATCAAGCGAAGGTAAGGTTCTAGGCACTATTTAACTATCTATATACTTTTTAGGGGCGTCACTTCTTGCCGCCAACTCAGCACGCACGGAGCTAGCGATCGGAAGGATCATCATGATGCACTGCGTCGACATTTCCTCTTCATTTCGGAGCATCTCGAAGTACCTATTGTTAATTACACAAGCATTCCATTGTTAGCACGGTCTTCATACATTGTAAGATAAATTATTGCAATTAAGTATATATGAGACATGCTACACATTGTGTTAGTACTTTGAAAACATGCACCTGAAATCTTTGTTGTTCAATCAATTGACCTTATTGAAAATTGAATTGATATTTAAATGCGGGAATATTTAAATGATCTTGGTTTGAGTGGGAAATATATAAATACTGTAATTATGAGACTTTGTAAAAATCAATTCTTTCTTTAAAAGACGAACCATGGAGTTTCTAGCCAACTCTTTTCCATATTAGAACCATGCATTAGCTCCTTACGGTTTATAAGTGTCCATGAAGGCCGATAGGCCTTGTATGTATGTAAATCGGGCTGGTTTCCGCAACTCCACGACTAAGCGCGTATTTTGCGTGCAGGTAGGACAAATGTGTCATTCGATCCACCCCAGCTCTCCAAGAAAGGCCAGCAACGCCTTGGTGTTACCAACTATGTATCTCACAGAGGGTACCTGGGTTCAGAAGTACTTAGCCCTGTAATCCGCGACTACCGGGCAGCTTAGAAGCTGCTCCATGCAGGCTCTGCATAGCGGGCTGTCAGTGACTCCTATAGCATAGGTGTTTATTAAAGGACCCGTGGCCAGTAGTTACAGCTGTGACTGTACGCAACTGTTGTTTTATCAGTCTTATGGCTTGTTTTGTAAATCAGCCATCTATAGAGGGAAGTGCCTCTTTGGCCTGCCTACACTCACCATGGTCAACCCATAGCTTGTGATGTTTATCTCCGGTGCGTTTCCTTGCCAGATTGCGTAGGTACCCGAAAGGCAGCGTCACGATGGGTTCAGGTCCCATCGCTGAAATACTCGAACCCCTTCTGGTGAGTTCATCCGCTCCATCGTTGCCTCGGGATTCGCTGTGTCCCTTAATCCATTGAATGGTTGCTTTATTGTGTCTTTACCAACCTAATTAAGACGTTGACAGCCCCTCGCAACGATGATCCTCATGCAATTGGATTTTGTATTTTTTATAAAAGATAAATTGCTTGGGTACCCGGTCAATTATTGCTTTTGTTATGGAGTTCATTATTGAGCTCCTCGAGAGCGGTGTTCCCTGTTTCTCTCTAAGCCGATAGAGCTTCATCCGCACCTCTTTATTATATTAGTATTGATTAGTATAGAAATACACTAATATAATGAAGAGGTAAAGTTTGTGATTTTGTGAGGTTGTAGAGGGGTCATCTCTGGATCTACTGAATCGATTCTGAAAATTCTTCTACTAATAGAAAGCCACGTTATTTGTGAGTCTCGAAGGCTATAGGTATTAACCCGAAAAATACCACCCAACTAACTGGGCACAGGTCAGCTAGTGTGCAATAAAATATTTAGAATTTGAAACAACAATTTGATTGAACAACAAGGCTGGTAAAAAGGTTGTAAATAATTAAACTGCATAAAAATTTACTTACCCATAATTATCGAAGATTTGCTGTCCTTTTTTAATAGGTCTGAGAGCAAATAGAAAAATTTCTGTAGTGCCTAGTCTGGTGTAGCGCACCACATTTGGTGCACAAGAATGGTTGATCAAACTCAGGAATGGATATGCACCACTCCCTATATTTAATTCATCTACATAGTCGCCATCCTCATTCTCAATATTAGCAGTGATTCCATGCATATTTGTTGGAGCTGTCATTAAGTGACGCATCAATGTATCCGCAGTGAATTTTTTAATTTTTACTTTTAAGTCAGGATCATCATTTTCAACAAAGTCCTTTACAGTCACGGTGTACAAGAGGACAGCAGCACTGACAGCCTTCTGAAATATATCTGACACATCTCTTTTCTCAATATTTGTGGCCAACGTATGAACTGATTCATAATTTTTTGAACTATATACCAATTTGCCACTATCTGTCTTCTTACAACCTAAATTTTCAGCATCAGTGCATGCTTCAACTTTCTCTACAGAGTTCAATACTTGATTCCATGTTTTATGGTCAGTCCTAGTTTTGATTGTGGCTCTCAAAGCAAGCAGTTCCAGTTTAGTGAAATTTGACGTGTTCAGTAAAAATGCAATAACGGGACATTCATAAAAATGATACTGGTTCCATGCCTCTACAACACACTCCTTGCTGCAATACAAGGTCATACAACAATACGGACAAGGATACAGGTTACATTTCCTTGAAAAACAGTTAGCACAAGTGTATAAGATTTGATTTCTTAAGAGCACACTGACATACGGATCTTCTTGAACTAGTATCTCACCCACTTCAATGTCTTGCTCTGCAATAACATGCCTCCCCATTTCAGGAGTATAATTCACTCTTAGCTTAGAGCTTGCATCTTCATATTTCTCATTTTTGGTTCCCTTAAAAGTAAATATGTCCTTTATATCCTCATCCTGTTCATTGAGATCAAGGTTCTCTGCTTCATTTAAAGCTTCTTCACATATTTTTTTCCTTTTAATAAGTTTATCCCTTATTGAGTGTGGATAGTTACATGTGAAAACCATTTCAATATCTTCTAAGCATTCCTTATATTTTTTTAAAGTTACAAGCACTGCTGATCTGTTAGCTATAGCAACTGCATAACATTCAGAGTCTAAAGGCGCATACATCAATGCCAAGTTATAATATTGCCATGCCGTAGACAAGTTTGTTCGTTGGTACCCCTTGTTGCCAAGGTTACGATAATGTATAGACGTATGTTCACATTTATCTTCCTTACAAATATATGGTAGAAGATGGTAGCTTTCTAAAAGACTGTACACAAAAAATACTTTCTTATGGGGCTCTGTCATTGCTAAAAACTCCTGAGAAATGTCTTTTGTTCTCCCATCATTTTTTATGTTCTCCAACAGTTTCTCGTAAATAGAATCAATAGTCAGCTTGAATTTTTCGTGAAATTCGTCTTCCATAATTATTGATTATTTCAGTGTTTCATGGATGTTACTGAAAGCAGTGCTGTGAAAATGTCACACTTCGCTACGCCCTTCCTAGCTGTTAATTTGGGATGTGAGATGATCTTCGTAATAGATCAGAGGCTGAAAGCTCAGAATATTTCACTGGACAAGTCTGAAAAAGGTAAGTTGTTTTAGATAGATAGCAGCTACACTACGTAAAAAATTCTTCGGAGCACTAATTTTCTTATGATTTGTTGTTTTTTAATTTAAAACAATAATTTTGGAAATGTTCATTTTGGTTTATTTCAGTACTCACCGATGTAGCGACTGTATTGCTTCATCCCAAACTACTAGATGAGTTATTTACACCGCAGCCGGTGGCCGGTCACGTTCTCATAAAACAACTACTTCAAGATATATCCACCTCTTCAATAATGAAATTAGACGATTATTCCATGAGCAAATTGTGGGATCTTATGACTATGATCTTCAAATGGCAATTATCTGTAGCGACGAATCAAAATGTTTTTGACATCACCCGCCGTCATCTAAGAAGTGTTGCCATGCTAATGCCACAATTTTTCCCTAAGAGTATTATTGAACAGGTTATGAGAAGATTCGAGACTTTATCTCATCAGTTCACCGATGATGATTATAAATGTCTAAACAATACACTAATAATTTGGTTTTCAGAGTTTCACACTAAAATTTCTGTTCTAATGCGATTGGGGCTGCAAAGAAAAGACGGAACTTTTAATTTACCGTCTACAATAAGCACAAACCTTTTGCATAACCTTGGAGAAAATATTTATAAATACGATAACAAGAAAAATCCTATTGAAGAATTTGAAAACCGATGTGCTGACACAAATGAAATAAACTGTCTTTTATCTTCAATAGAAAAAGTTAATTCCAAGGACAAAGTAGAGTTACAGTTGCCAATTGAATTTGGAACTACATGTTCAAAGAAAAAAACTCTCGAAATCACTACAGACATTCAATTTGAAACAATAGACACGAGTGTCAAAATAAAGAACTCTGATCTTACTTTTATTCCCGACATTCCAAAGTCTCCGCAGGAGGACTTATTGGAGATGTTAGGAGCAATAGGAGATTCAATGTAATAAAAAAAAGAATGAAATGAGATAAAAAAAAAAACAAGAACCAATACATAAGGAGCTAGCTGCAGTAGTACGGGTAGTACCCAACTGATATGGCTTACCGATGTACCTGCGCAGAAGATGAATTTTCAAAGCGCGGGAAGTGCTATTAACCAATCGGCATGCTCCACGCAACGCGCTTCTTTTTCCTGTACCGCTATTGGTTGGCAGCTGCCGCCATGTTAGTGCGCGCCGCGTGGCATGCACGTGAGTTGCGAGTGAGACGGAATGAACAGCTGCAGTGTATTATGAACCTTATAGTCGTGATCTAACTCTAAGGTTGATTGTAAATTTGCTTTCTTTCGTTAATCTTCGGGGCCATACTTTCTTTTCTGTGCGAACGAAGATTCACGACGCGCCTTGTCAGTTGGTACCACTGTAGCTGTGGTGCCTATTTTTGGAAACCTTGTGCTTATGGTACTACTAGCATTTCGCCCGTTACTTCGTCTGCTCAGATTAAGTATAAACAATTTATCTCGACACAAATTTGATTTTTGAGCTTACATTTACTTAATGTGGTAACTTCCTCAATGGTTGCTGTAAAATAGGGCACTGGCTTCTGGCTTTTGGTGATTTCTTAAACCTTTGTTTATTCTCCCGTGTTTATAGGAGACTTAATCAAGCTACGGCTAGCAACACTGATATTTTATCGCCTAATTTTCATTTTCCTTTGCTTTATTATTGGAAAAAGTTGCTCTCGAATTATTATTTGAAGTGAGTACGTATGGGTAGGGACCTACATAATTATGACATCGTAGCTTGTTTAGGGGTCTTTGGTACTGACTGGTAGAACGCACTGGTATACCCCTAAGTGAGCACTGCCTCGTCTGGTGGTGGAGGTTGGGACAACGGAATTAAAGTCACCTTTTGTAGGTTATGAGTAATCATGTTTATTCCCCGAAACTAGTTGAGACAAGCTTCCACTCGGACCAGTGCGCAGTAACTGGGCCGCCGTCGTTCTTACTTCTCGCTCGCTTGCATTTCTGATTACCTAGCATTCAGCCATTCAAGCTTACTTTGTGTCCCTACACTCGTAATTATGGTAAATCTGGGGTCCAGCCAGGTGACCCTATCTGGCAGCTATTCAATCAAACCCGTTCACGTTTGAATTGTTAGCAGGGGCGTAGCTACCGCCGTATCAGACTAGCTGACCCGCGCAACTTCGTCTGCGTCACAATTTTCATTACTGCTCCGCTCCTATTGATCTTAGCGTGATGATCCTTCCTCGATAAATCGGCTATCCAACATTGAAAGAATTTTTCAAATCGGACCAGTAGTTCCTGAGATTAGCGCGTTCAAGCAAACAAACAAACTCTTCAGCTTTATTATATTATAGTACTAGCTGACCCGCGCAACTTCGTCAGCGTCACAATTTTCATTACTGCTCCGCTCCTATTGGCCTTAGCGTGATGATATATAACCTATAGCCTTCCTCGATAAATGGGTTATCCAACACTGAAAGAATTTTTCAAATCGGACCAGTAGTTCCTGATATTAGCGCGTTCAAGCAAACAAACAAACAAACTTTTCAGCTTTATATATTAGTACTAGCTGACCCGCGCAACTTCATCTGCTCGGCTCCTTTTAGTCCTAGCGAGATGATATATAGCCTATAGCCTTCCTCGATAAATGGACTATCTAACACTGAAAGAATTTTTCAAATCGGACCAGTAGTTCCTGAGATTAGCGCAAACAAACAAACAAACTCTTCAGCTTTATATATTAGTATAGATAGATAAGATACGAGGCCCCGGACAACAAGGGCCCGACTTGTGGGACGCAAAGCTATAGGTACATTTAGTCCTGCCATCTCCTTCGTGGCCTGCCAAGACAGTTCTTAGCTAGTCGGGCCTATTTAGTTTAAAAAAAAAACAATAAGTACTCTTAAAAACGGGCCCCCCAAAAATTATTGATAAAGGCCCCTTTGAAACTAGCTACGCCACTGATTGTCAGGGGCCAAAATTGGGCCAGCAGGCGGCCAGGTGAGCTTTCGACATTGACGCGACTATAATACTGTCGTCATAAGAAAAAAGGACATAATCGACACAAAACGAAGTAATCGATTTCCGACCTTAAGCCATTTCCTTTATGTCGGAAATCGGTTACATCGGCAGAATAGGCATCCCTCATGCTTACCGCATTTTGTCTCGAAATACTTATGTTACAGTGCCACAGCTGCCATCTTTAGAAGTTGAAACTTTTAGCACAGCAGGGGTTTCGAAATAACACTTAACACTTTCGTTGCTAAGTCCAAATTATACATTTTTGGCAACTCTACATAAGAACCCGACATTCGTGTCCATCGGCGCGATGATTACGCAACGGGAACCCTATGCCCAAGCACCCGGATCCGATTCAGTTTACGACACGTCAGCCGGGCTTAGGGTTGCCCAAAATAGTATTTTTTAAAATCTGATACTTTTGAAAAGAACCTTATAACTACTTTGCCCTTTATTTACCAATTTAATTCGTAATGCTTACTATTTGTTTTTTTTTTTTAAATAAGTTCAATTTTTAAGGTACTGTGATACATCCTCTATGGATGCATTGACTTGTTGCGAAAAGCCTTGGAGGATTTAATAAAAAAGATAGTTTATAATTTAGAATAGGTTCAAATAATGAAGTGAAGATGTGATTTGTTTTTATTGATAAGAACTGTAAAAGCTTTCTTTGGAGCATGAGCTCAATATAATTATCCTTTAAATCCAATCAGTATTTTCTTTACTCTCGATCCCTGACGAGCTGCTGAGGTTCTAGCCTGCAGCATCACAGTACCTATAGTCCAAGAGCTAGTTCGAAAAGTTTACGAAAAATTGTCAAGAAAAACATATTTCTATTAATGTGTATTATACCTATACATACTAGTGGACGTCACGCGGTTTCACCCACGTATTTCCCGTTCCCGTGGGAGTACGGGGATAATATATAGCCTATTTTACTCCCTGATAATGTAGCTATCCAATGCTAAAAGAATTTTTCAAATCGGTCCAATAGTTTCGGAGCCTATTCAATTCAAACAAACAAACAAATCTTTCCTCTTTATAATATTAGTGTAGATTTCTAGTTTATCGATCCTTAGAAATATCAGAGAGAGATACATTCTCAATTAAACTCTTTGATCTAGCTCTTGGACTATACCTTAATAATTGAACTCATTATATCTTCTAAACTAAGACCCGACTAAATCTGTGACTTGGCGAAATATTGCCACTTATTAGCGACTTTTGGGAGAGAACAGTTCTTCGCAAGGTGCCCTATCTTTTGAGATTCAAATTGGCCAAGCTGGGGTAAGCGCTCTCCAGATCGGCCACTAATAAGCCCTTATAACTTTTGAACCAGTGACCGACTAATTCTAATATTTGGCATGCGTTTCCATTTTGACATCCCATAGAATCCACCCTAGGGTGGATACTCGGAAACGTATGTCCGAGAATCCACTCTGAGCCAGGGTATTACAAGGTAAATGATCATCACACTTGCTCGTAAACTGGGTATTATTGTAGTCGGTTGTTGTGTGGCTCCACTGTACCTAGGGTGGAAAAACAGAACATCGATTCGACACAGATTTCATCTATCCAAACTGGCTCAGGGTGGATTCCATAGGGTGTCAAAATGGAAATGCCGTATTTGGCGACTATTATTTACGGTATTTAAATTAAAATCCTTGATGGTGGCCATACCAGTGTCAGTTACACGTGGGTCACCTTGACCTGAAATGTAGATTCTTTTGTGAAGTACCTAGGTACCTAATAAACTTCTGTATTGTATCGCTATCATAGAAACTGCGCAGCGTCGCGTCTTGGCTGACCCTAAATTTGCTGTTTTACATTTGTATAAAAGTTACACAGACCAGACGCGAAGCCCCTTTGTCTTGATACGTGACACTTCCCAAAGTACATGACCTTGGCCTCCCTACTCTATGTACTTCACAATGAAAAGTTCTGGCCTTCGCAGACTGGCAGACGGGGCCGGACGGCGGAGGATTTTTAATTTATCAGTTGTTATACAATCGAAAAAATATATACCTTATTTCGATTGGATAAATATTAAATTCAATTGACAACATAAAAATCCTTTTCCGCCCCGTCCGCTAGTCTACGCAGCGCATGCTATTACTGTCTGTCACTTTTTGGTCGATTTTCGTCAAAATTGCTAATAATTATATAGGTAGAGGACACTTAAACAACCAAATAATGTAAGGAACATTGTGTCCTAAAGTGTCACGTTGCCGAGATATTTCGAGGTAGTTTGAAAAAAAAATGGCGACGGGAGGCTATGAACCCCTGTGTTAATCCTAATTATCCTAAACGGATAGAAGATATTTCAGTGCCTTATTTTTATATTTTTGTTTTACTGCATTGATTATAAAGCAAATATCAGTTAAACATTCGTTTTATAATGTTAAATAGGAATAAATAAGTAGTTTTTGAATAAAAAAAGATTATCAAGTTTACAAAAATACTTTATTTCACAAATCACAAGTTCCTTTAACCCCATACCGAGTACAGGTACAAACACATCTTTTTATCTACATTAACAATCATTGACTTCTAAAAAATGACTTAGACTTAATTATAAAAAATACAGTACCCTTCTTCTGGAGCACAGTCAAGTAAAAACATGTGTTTGTATTTACAATACGTCACAAAAAGTTAGTTAAATGAGAAATGCGAATACAATCATATAAAACAACTAATTCTAGTTCTTTGAGATCTTATTTACAAATTGTATTTACATTTCTATTACATTTATTTATTTATCACTAGAGTAAGTATAAGAAATGCAGTTATTTACTAAACATTTGGATGTTACATCTAGCCTGTATATTCTGTTAAAATTTCATCGTGGACGCTTAGATGAAGTGAGCTATTCCACATATGGTCGACACCAGATAAATTTGCAATAAGTCATTGACCCACATTGAAAACACAAATAATCTATACTAATATATAAAGCTGAAGAGTTTGTTTGTTTGTTCGCTTGAACGCGGTTATCTCAGAAACTACTGGTCCGATTTGAAAAATTCTTTCAGTGTTAGATAGCTCATTTATCGAGAAAGGCTATATATCATCACGCTAAGACCAATAGGAGCGGAGCAGACGAAGTTGCGCAGGTCAACTAGTGACATAATAAAGCTTCTTCTTCTTCTTAGTGTCGCTGGCACGACAGGATTTTTTTTTTAATTTGTTTGGCCCAAATCATTGCCACCTCCATCATTGGCATCACTGGTGGCATCACAAAGGTTTTGGAAATGTTTTGGGGCACAGAGGGCGAGATGGGAGGTGGAGCATGGTTTGTAACTCGGCTCCACATCTACACCCTGCAGTTGATCCGTCACGGTAGCTCCACTTAGCGATAAATAGTAAGGCTGTTCTGAATCGACATATATCGTGATCCTTTCCTTTTTCTAGTAATATTAATTTCATTTTGGACCGTAAATCCCAAATCGTAAAATATTGGTACTTATTTTACTTATTTAAGAGTGAATTTTTGAATGTTTGTTGACATTTGAATATTTAATAATATTAATTTCATATTGGACTGTAAATCACAATTCATAAAATCATTGTACTTATTTAGTGTGGATATTTGTACACCATAATTTGTGGTAGAATGTTTAGGACTTGAACAAAGATTAACACCATAATATGTAAAACTACATTCTTACAAATAAATAGTTCTGATTCTGTAAAACGATTTATAATTTATTATCATAGTAGTTAGCATTGATGGACACAGCTCAGACTTCACCTTTGTTTTCACAGATAAAACTTTTACAGAACAACACTGCAGATACTCCAGCGTCATTTTCATGTTATTTTTCTAACGCATCAAAAATATTATTTAAGTTAATGATGAACTATTAACAATTTTTCCTTGATTTTAAAAAAAGCAAAGCGAATAATCCCTAATATACTAAACCAACCAATTCCGTATGTCTACAACAATTTATAAACCAATAATAAAATCAAATATCATGATACTTTGGTATCTTTTTGAGAATAACGCTTTCTTACATGTTGAGCTAAAAAATAATATGTAACACCTACAACAAGCATCATACCATGTATATTATTTACATATTTTTTTAAACAAATTGAATCTGAATCTTATGTCAATTTTCAAATACAATCTTTGATGTAATGATTTAATTTTAAGCACAGCTTTGTTAATAACACGATAACAATAAAGCAATTACGTAAAATATTAGTATTTTATTTCGGTTCCCTAAAAATACTGCTATTGTTCTAATATTTTTGTTATGTAATACTAATAATGGAATTAGCTTGATAGCCTCACACTACAGGAAGAATTTTAATCTATAAAAAAAAAAATGAGGCGAGGTAAATGGTTGCTCTTGAATGGAGACAACTTTTAATATCATCCATCATATCAGCCGAAAGACTTACACTGCAGGACATAGACCTCCCCTCGCGTGTCGCCACAACAACCGTTCCTGTGCGTCTCGCATCCATCGGCTACCCGCGACCTATTAAGAGGAGACTCTAGTCGGTAAAACAGGTATTTGAAGAAACTATTGGCGATGCCGTCGCACTACGCCATGCCAAGTAAAGTGCGAAAGCGACAACTGCAGCTCAGGCTGATTTTACCTATAAAAACCTTGACCAAAAGACGTTTTGTATTCTGCTGTTTTCTTCTTTACAACTGGACTAATCTAAAAAAGTAACACATAAAAATTTAGAACAAGACTATATCTATGCTTCTATTATTTTCTATTTTGTTAAAAACTTATCAAATTTGTCTGACAGTCGTCTGAACATGGCGGTAAAACGGGCTGTATTTTTCGGGATTTTGGATTGTCATAATTCTTGTCGAAAAAAGAAAATGATCGAGGCACGTATTAATTCGATCTAGATTTTTTGGAAAAAAAGCATTGCTCCAGCAGCATTATATACGAAGACAACAGCGGAATACGTTTGTATGGAGAAAGGCCCAAGAATTACCGACCCGAGTCCCCTCTTAACGAATTTTACTAACGTGGACTCCTGGAAACTCGACGGTTCAAGTAACAATCAGGAGGGTGAGGGCTCTTTATGATTCGAGAACAAGTACCGAGTAAATGACAAAATTACACCTATAAAAACTGTTATCGATCGACAAAATATACTAGCAAACGGACTGTACTAAAGTTTATAGATCTTTTGTTTGCTGCATAAATGTGATAAAAATAATCATTTATGTTTTTCTATTGCTTATGAATAGAGGGCTTAAAACGGAATAATAATAACAATGATTATAACAAGTAGTCATGACTTGTACGTTCTACTGTTGTCATTGAACTATCTACTTCGAGACTTGTCCCCGGCTTCTGATAGAGTGTTTGCCCAACTCTGCTTTGAAGCCAGTCAACATTGTATTAATACAAATTAGTATTTTGTTGAAACAACACATTAATTATTTTATAAATACTCGTTTTCATATCTACCTATTTTACTAAATGCTGGTGTATACTGAAGTTGATATAAGTCGTGTAATTACATCGAGTTACATCAACAAACGCGCAAAAGCTATATGAGTAGATGAATTCATACATTAACAAAAACAAATTACGATCGCTTTGCTCGCGAACGAAAATTCGCAGCGTAACAAAAGCTCGAACAATAAATCTTTGCAGAACAAATTCCGAGATGAATGTTCGCACTGAATCGCGTTCTTTAGAAGAATAAATAATTATGTGATCTTGAATTTTTTTCCCGCAATAGGGTATTTAACAAAAAAAAACCTAATAAGTACGTCAGGTAGAGTTCCATAAAATATAAGACCAACAAAAAATAAAGATGCGTTGAAAACTCATGTGACGTCATGCGTTAGTACACTTTTTTCTAGCCCTTTGATGCGCTTTATCTTTATAAATTTTTATCGATTTGAAATGGCAAAAAAATACGTGACCAATATTTTTTGAAAATTAAACGAACGGACTAAATAGAATTATTATATTTCTATTAAAATACCCTACTGCTACAGATTTGTATTGAACTACTTATTTGAATTTCAATTTACACATGACATGGTCGCCTAAAGATAGGGAAGTTTTAGGCTTAAATTACATTTATCAGCATTGGTTCTCATTTTAATTATTGAAAATATACGCATCAGAACTGGCAATATATGTGTATAAATGCAAATCAGGTCTTAATCAAGTATTTTTCTGTGACTTTTGCCTAAAAAACTATACTCACCTTAGGTTGTCTAAGGGACGTCAAGCACTAGGCGGCTACGATTGATCGCTGGACTGGTCGCAATTTTAGCCGTAGGAGATCCGACAAAGAGGAGCGACCAGTCGTACGACCGATCGTGGTCGTGGCTGTGTGGTGTTAGAGATCCCTACGTACCGATTGGCGAACGATATCGAAAACATGCGAATCCAGCGCGCATCCACCAATATGTACGGACTCTCACAACCATACTTTCATCAGAAATCATCTTAAAAACTATTTAACATTACTTTACACCGATACGGCGAAACAACATCCTCGTAGGTTGCCAGATAGGAAGAAGTCGAGACAGACATGTTGCTCGGATTACAATTTTTTGAGGTCCTCAATAGTATACCTACTTTTATTACTGTTGAAAATATTCAGTCAGGTCGACTGTGGAATTTTCAAGTGTCGTTTGAGGCATGCATTTCACTGTTGGATTTTCAGTCATGAGGCACTGACCCGTGTGTTGAAAATCCAGAAGTGTTGTATGTATCATGCGACAACATGAAATTTTTTCTACAATTAAATGTCTGGCTTTCACTTTTGCAACCGGCCACCCGGCAATCCAGCAGTATAACGTATCTAAAGGGGCTTTTATAAATCCGATATCAAAAGCCTAAAAAACCTTCTCACATAGTGGGCTACCTTCCCTCTTCTTCTAGCAACCCGTTCGTCTTCCAACTGCTATAGGAACATGGAGTTCCTCGTGGTGTTCGGCGAGAAGCTCTGCTCAGGCAGCATGCTGGCGTCGCCGTACACCGGCGCCGTGGGGCCGCTGGATGCGAAGGGGCTTCGGGACCACGTTCGAGAGCGGTTGAGTGCGGGCGGTGACTCTGGTGGTAGAACTGTCTCGTTGGGGTCCATTGGCATTCGGATTTGGGCCTTGCGCTGCATTCTTTGTTGGACTGTGGAAGAAATATTTGGTTATTGTTTTTTATTAAGGATTAATGTAGTGGTGGAAAATCCAGAGATGCGGAATTTTTCCGAAAGAGTCACCGCGGCTTTGGAAAGCAAAGGGCATAAGGAGGAACACGGATAGGTTTTAGTTAGTAGCCCACAGATATATTATCATATGCCCTAGAATCGGCGTTGTGTTGGGTAAGAGTGTCGGTGTAATAGCAAGCATATGAGACACTTCAGATTTTTTCTGGCTGAAACGATAACAACTTGTGCAGTGGGCCGCAAGATCATTTGCCAACAATTACAAGAACTTACTATACAAATACGCCACAGCAGCCGCAGCCACAGTGACTATCGTGGACATGTACGGCTTGACGATAGAGAACAGAGCGCCCAACAGCGTGCCACACGCGACGTCGCAATCTCTCTGCACTTCAACGCGCAGCTCTTGGTCGGTCAGTTTTGATCGCACGGTCACCCAGCCGTGTCCGCAGGTTGAGGCTTCATTTGTCACTGTGACGAGCATTTCACCTGTGAATTAAAAGACATCATTAGTGTAAGGTCTTGAAATCATGTCGACGGTTTATCACATTATATTGTTTGACAGTAGGTGGCCACGTTTTTTGCTTTAATGGAGGCGTTACTTAAGTAATCTAGAATTCAGGTGTATAGATATTTGAGTCACTTCAGCAATGGGTTCAGGCATAGATGGTCATTGGGTTGTTAGTGAGTACCGTAGACGTTCAAAGATTCGTTGGAAAAGGTTTTACTTCTTGTTTGAAAATTCTTCTACTTTGCAAACGACCAATTCAAACCGTGCACAAGCTTCTGACATTTTATAAGGATTCATGTAGAACTATGTGAAATAAAAAACCCACATAAAAAGCATGCATCTTTCCCGATGACAGAGTTGTAGAGTTTACACGCATGTTAAGTCCTGTGTAAAAAAAACTGGCCAAGTGCGAGTCGGACTTGCGTGCAAAGGGTTCTGAATGAATTTTATTTTTTAACATGTTATTTTAACACTATAGACTTCTTATAGGTTTTCCTGTAATCTATAGGTAAAGAAAGATCTATTATCTCGATAAGGGGGGGGGGGGATGGTCATTTTTTGTCTAATTTCTTGAAAAACCATTTATTTAAAATTATGAAAAAAATAATATACCTAAACCGGCACAGTAAGCCCTTTCATTTGATATATGTCACAAGATATTGTTCAAAAAACTTTTTTTTTATTTTTCTAGTTTGACGCCCAAAAGTGACTCCATACTAAAAAAATAATAATTTACGTAACGCGTCCGTGTTTGGGTCACAGAAGTCCATATGTGTACCAAATTCCAACAGAATCGGTCTAGTGGATCCGGAGAAAACTGGCTGTGACAGACGGACGGACGGACAGACAGACAGACAGACACCCGAGTGACCCTATAAGGGTTCCGTTTTTTGTTCGGAAACCCTAAAAACGAGTCTATTGCCAGTAGCCGGACACTAATGACTCGGACTCCGGACTGCTACTGACTGAAAAAACACAATTACACTGGCTAATCAGGAAAAGTCCACTTCAAGCGATAGTGTTGCAACCACCGGCCCTGCGAAGCAGGCTCGACCCCAAACTCGAAACAAATAAACTAACATTTCGACTCACCATTATCAACACTAGTTTCCAGTTTCAACCCCGGCGATGGGGTCAACCTCACTAGCTTCAGCGCCTGCGGGTGTCCCATCACAGTGAAAGTCGTAGGAGGGGTCAGCAGCGACACCTTACTGGCCGACAGTCGGACCTGAGGCAGTAGTAACACTTTGGTACATGCCCTGTACGCTCCCCATTCAGCGCAGAGTTCAACTTCTGAAGCCTCCGTGATTGGTGTGGCTGGGATTATTTTACAGCCCATTTGTCCTGGAAAAATATAAAATAGTACAAACACGAGAAGCAATAAGTGTCGGAATGGCTCGAAACGTGAAGCTCAAGACGGTACGCGATAGAGTGCTGTGGATGCTTTCTGCCAAATCTAGGGGAAATCGAATTTTAAGGGGCCTATTACAATTTAACTCTGTTTATTACGTTAAATGGCCAACTTGGGCTTTCTTATTCTTAGAAACTGATATATTTACGCAAATTTGGCTTATTGGGTAGTTGAGAACAGTTATTAGTATAGTTTATAGCAGCCTCACTTTTTGCATTTTTCTCTTATCTATTTGTAAAAAGCCAAAGTAAGTTTCTCATAATTATAATGCGCGACGCATTGATATATAAAAAAAACCCAAGATACACACTCAGCGACTCAAAAATATCCGCATAAAATAAGCGCACAATTTAAAATTGTACGCTCATTTCAAACAGTCTTGCATTGCTCGCTTAATATATAAAGCTATATGTGATTATATAGTATAACGCAGAAATTGAAATAAGCAAAAATGCTCGTAAAACAAAAACTACTGAACCAAACCGGATCAAATTTTTATGGGACCAAATGGCAAGTATACTGCATCGAGCTAATAAATAATCACAGAAATCGGATCAGAAACCTCGGAGTAATCGGTGTACATACATAAAAAAAAACGAAATACCCACGGAACTGAGAACCTCCTCCTTTTTTGGAAGTCGGTTAAAAATGGTACGATCTTTTATTCCGAAACAAAGGTTTTATTTAAATTTCGAACTGGCTTGCAAATAGAAAGCTGTTTATTGAAAAAAAAAAACAAATGAAGACTTTAACGCGTGAAAAATTATTGTTGTTTGTGATTCGTAATTGATTTTGAAAAGTAATTGTATTTTAATTACCGCGCATTGTTTGAGAAAAGTACTATATAAGCCTTGGCCACAACCTGGCATTGATGGACTTACGTACAGTTCCCGTCACGTAAGTTTACCTCCCCGAAGTACGTCGCAATCGACTGCGCAATGACTGCGGGTGTAATGGCATCTCACTCGCTCGTATACGTTCGATGCATACGTGTGACCCGCTTGCTCAATGCAATACGACTGTTGATGCGAAAAGTGTTACACGTTGTTATTGTTTTAAATTAATTATTTTGGTTATTTCTTACTATTTGCTTTGTTTTTTGTGTTTTTGTAGTGTATGTATTTGTGGTGTTACTTTTGATATTGTTATTGTAACTGGTAGTCTTTGTTATTAATTTATAATATAATACGTATAAACAAAAAAATATTCCAGAAACGTAACACTTGTTTACGCGATTGCACCTGCGCGGTCGTCACTAAAACCTAACTTCGGAGGGGTAAACAACGGTGATGCGAACTGTATGTGTGCCTCGGCTTCGCCTCGGCCTACATTTTCACGTTCGTCCATCAATGCCTCTTTTGCTGACCGCTGCAGTAATTTACCATACCATTAATGACATGTAGCACTGGCACGGCGCTGTGCGGTGCCTTCGTCCTGCAGCTGTAGGGCAGCTCGATGCTCGCACCCTCTAGTGCGTAGCGTTGTTGTTCCGTGCACAGCAGGGGGCCCGATGTGAGCCCGGACGCGGTGAAGGCGAGGGGAACTAAGGCTGATGGCCACTCGCCGGGAAGGAATTCCATCTGCGGAAAATTGTTGGGTTAGTTACTTAATAAATTAACTAAACTATCCAAATAATTTAATACGTCTTCGAAGCGCAGCACGTGCGTGGCGGGCGCGTCGTGTGTCATCACCGCCAGCGACATGTCGCTGACATACCTAGTCTAACTGTAGCTGGTGCAGTGTGAACACGTTGTGCGTCCGGTCGAGGCGCAGCCCGTGCGTGGCGGGCGCGTCGTGCGTCAGCACCGCCAGTGACACGTCGCTGACATACCTTGTCTAACTGCAGCTGGTGCAGCGTGAACACGTTGTGCGGCCGGTCGAGGCGCAGCACGTGTGTGGCGGGCGCGTCGTGCGTCAGCACTGCCAGCGACACGTCGCTGCCTGCGAACACTGATACGCCGGCGGGGGACCTCCAGCCAACGCCGTCTAGGCAAACGCCCCAGCTGCCTGTCACTGAGAACAAAAATATTGATGTTTGAATATGTCTTTATATTTAATGAACGGGAAATGAATAACGAAGAACGTAAGTAAGTAACACAATAATATTGGCAGAAGCGACGAGCATTGGAATGTAGCGGATTTAAGTGAAGCGCGAACCTCAAGACCGCGCGCGATGGAGGACTATTGTGGAAGCCCTCTAACCCAGCTTGGGTTTATAGGACCTAAGTCAAGAATGACTCCTCCCGCTCTGGGCGGAGCAGAAGGGAGTGTCAGACTCTTACTGACTAAAACCCATCCGCGTTCCTCCTAATGCCCTTTGCGTTCCAGGGTTGCGGTGACTCTGTCGAAAAAATTCCGCAACAAGTAAGTCAATCCTAGCGGTAGCGGTACAAGCCATTAGCCCCGGCTAGCTAATAGCAAAAACATAGTATCACATGTCAAGTAGCGAGTGTTTTGTGGAAAATACGCTGTCAAGAATGCGGTAGGCTTTGATATTTTTTGACGAACTTTTAACCTATAAGTATTGCAAGATTCTTGTTTGTCTACACTAATCTACATCTACACTAATTTTATAAAGAGGAAAGATTTGTTTGTTTTTTTGAATTGAATAGGCTCCGAAACTATTGGACCGATTTGAAAAATTCTTTCACCATTAGAATCCTACATTATCCCTGATGAACATAGGCTATAAAATATTTTCAAAAAGTTAGGGATCCGTATGAAAACTTCGATAATGGAACACAAGGTGTGAAAAAATACCAACAAAAAAGTCCTTATAACGCGTACGCCGCGGAAACTATTGACAATATAGCAAAGTGATGTACTACAGTTTTATAGAAGACATCAATATCCACAAAAAAGTCCACAAGGGTATATACCTAACGATTATGGTTAAGTTTGTTCAAATTATTCGATCAAAACCCGGGTGGAATGGAATAGTGGTGATTTTGGTATAATTTTTTTTTTATATATCCTGCTCATCACAACAATCTGTCATGGACATTTAGCTGCTCCTTTGTATGAATTTCTTCTGCATTTGGTCTTTGTAGCAGTGAGGAATTGTCCATTGACCATTCTCACTCATTCTGCTGAGAATCTTTTTATTAAACTTGGAACACTGTTCCTTTTAGAGCTTCTTTTAGAGCTCAGAGAGCCATTTTAAAAGTAGCCAATTTCCATCCCTTTCTCTATCCCACAGATCTCCTATACAAATCTTGCAACGTACTAACTGTTCACCAGCTTTTCATTATGCATTTGGTATTAAAACAGCACACCATGCTTTCCTATACCACCGAACATACAAATAAGAGACGGAATGATATTGTTTGTGATTCAAATGCGGTTTCAAAGTATGTGTTTGTAAAAAGATTTTTTACATTTTTAGGTCCATTTCTGTACAATCGATTAAATAGAAAACTAAGTATCTATAAGTTAAATTATTATAGCTGTAAAAACACAATTGTGCAATATTTGCTTAGTATCTCTTACGTAGAGACAGAAGATCTTCTTTTTGTCTGTAAATAAATTATGATGTGTCCTTTAATTTAAGTTTTTATTATAGTCAATTGGTTTGATTCATTGTTAGTTTATTATTTTAAGATAAAATGTATGTATAAGCACTTACTAGCCTGAAGCACAGGTCAATCCTAGTTCAGGCAAATTAGCAACTGTGTTCTAAAAAGTTTAAGATTTATTTTATTGTAAATGTGCCCCTTTTTAATTAAATAAACGATTTATTATTATTATTTTAAGTCTTGTGTATACAATACTTCCGGACCCCGACAAATCAGCAGCCAGTGAGTTGACGTGTTTGGTGAGCTTTTTCTGGTAGTTTGTGCTACAGGCAGCAATCTCTTGCTTTACAGTTTTGAGCTTCAGATCTTGCAGGATGTATTTATTTTGTACTAGTGGACGTCACGCGGTTTCACCCGCGTAGCTCCCGTTCCCGTGGGAGCACGGGGATAAAATATAGCCTATGTAACTCCCTGATAATGTAGCTATCCATTGCTGAAATAATTTTTTAAATCGGTCCAGTAGTTTCGGAGCCTATTCATTTCAAACAAACAAACAAACAAATCTTTCCTCTTTATAATATTAGTGTAGATGCATTTAGGGATGTTGAACATGAATCTCAAAGCTTTAGTCTGAAACCTTTCCAGGATGTCGATATTGCTGTTGCTTGCTGTTCCCCAGAGCTCCACTCCATATGTCCAAACCGGCTTCAATATAGTTTTGTATATCAGCATTTTGCTTTCATTGGTTAGCTGAGACTTTTTACCAATCAGCCAGTACATGCTTCTCAGCTTTGTGTCTAGGGTTTTCCTTTTACTCCAGATATGTTTTTGCCAAGTCAACCTTCTGTCCAGGTGCATGCCTGGCTGATATCCAGGAAGACAGCCGAGCAATATTTTTTGTTTTCCAGTGTGTTGCTGATGGTATTTGTCAACCTATGTACCTGCTCAATGGTGCCATGCTGCTGTCTGAATCCGAATTGATGCCCAGGAAAGATGGTATTTAGATGAGGGCGCATTCTATTGAGGATAATTTTTTCAAACAACTTGCCAACCAAAGGCAGGAGGCTAATTGGTCGATAGGACGAGGCTTCTTCTGACGGTTTACCAGGTTTAGGTATCATAACAACCTGAGCAAGTTTCCATTGGAATGGGTAGTGGGAGAGTCTCAGGCAGGCATTGAAGACCATCACTAAGAACATTATACCTTTTTTAGGAAGGTTGTTTAGAAGTACGGAGTCTAATAGATCATAGCCCGGTGCTTTCTTTGATGGAAGAGCTTTAATCTCACAGATTAATTCAGTAGGACTTACTGCTTTTAGGGGGAAGCATAATTGATTTGGCGACTGGAGGTAGTCTGTTATTTCCTCGTCTCTATTGTAGTCAGTGCAAGGTACCGGAGTAAAAACCTTTTCCAGGTGTTCGGCAAATGCAGTTGCTTTTTCAGTTTCAGATCTAGCCCAACTTCCGTCCTGTCTTCGCAATGGCGGGATATGTTCTTTTGGTCGCTTAAGTTTCTTAGTTGCACGCCATAACGAGTAATTACTGCCCTTATGTGGGGTTAGGTAAGATAAATTTATTTGTAGGCAAAGGTTCTCGTATTCCTTGATCATCGCTTTCAGCTCTTTTGTTGCTTTGTTAAACTTAGTTTTGTCCGTAGGATATCTGGTTCTGTGCCATTCTTTCCTCGTTTCTCGCCGTTCGTTGACTTTCTCCATAATGTTCCTTGGAAGTTCCGTTTCTTTTGCCTTCTTTTTTATAATTTTAGGTGTGGAAGCGTTGGCCGCCAGGTGTATTGTGCTGTTGAACGTTTCGATAATGGTATCGATGTCTTCACCTGTTTTCAATTTGATGTTTTGATTTAAATTACTTGTTACAATTTTTTTTTGTGGACATAGTGGGGCGAGTCTAATGGAACAGCTTGTTTGAACACATTTAAAATGACTGGAGTGTGGTCTGATGACAGATCCTCACATTTTTCAATCTGTAAGTAGTTGTGCCCAAGGTTCTTAGTTATGTAGAAATCTAGCAGATCAGGTATTTTATTGTGATCTGTGGGCCAGTATGTTGGCTCTCCGTGAGAGACGTATTCTAGGTTTAGGTCTAGCGTGACTTTATGTAGTTGTCTGCCCCTTGGGTTAATTAGTCTGGATCCCCAATATGTGTGTTTGGAATTCCAGTCTCCTCCGCAGATAAAAACTGAGCCCAGTTGATTGAAGAATTGCTTGAAAATGTCAGCCCCTATTTTATGTCTAGGTGGGCAGTAGATTGCAGAGAGTGTTGTGTCATTGTTCTTGTGTTGTATTTTAATTGATGTGGCCTGTATTTCCACCCTTTTGTAAGGCTCAAGCGGATAATGTTTAATGTTATTTTTGACAATTACAGCAGTCCCGCCGTGGGAGTTACCGGAAGGGTGGTATGGCCTACAGATTACGTAATTTTCAAATTTTACGGGTGATCTTTGGGTGAGTCTTGTTTCCGATATAAGTGCGACATCAATTTTCTCAATATTCATGAACAACTCAAGCTCATGCCGTCTGTCGGTCAGCCCATTGGCATTCCAGGTCATGATGCTGATATTTAGTCCCTCGGTGAAGCCAGGCGGGTGATTAAGTTGATCATTTGATCCATCATGCTGTCCATCATGTTTTTCATGATTGCTTAGAATCTATTGAACATTGTCTCCAATAGACTGGTAAAATCATGTTGGCTGGTTTACAAAGAGGAAACCTTAGATTGTGTTGCAGGCTTGTCGCTTTTGTTTTTCTGAAAAATATCAGCATAGCTGGTTCCTGGAAGATACGTCGATTTAACACTTTCGCCAGTGCTGGGTCTTTGTTCTTTGGTCACAGTTGTGTATTTGAATTGTTTTGATGGCAGGCTTAATTTTTAGTATCTTCTCTTTGTACTGTTTATATTTATTGCAGCCCTTATAGCTTGCCGGGTGTTTCCCTTGACAGTTAGCGCAAATAGCATCTGTCTCCGGGGATTTGGTGCACGATGTCGTTGGGTGGTCGTTTCCGCATTTAACGCATCTGAAGGGTCTGAAGCATTGATTTTTCGAGTGCCCAAATCTTTGGCATCTCTTACACTGCAACTTTTCTTTTTTTTTGTAGGGTGCTTCAACCGTTACTTTGACGTGATTGATGTACTTAACATTGAAAATATCTTTGTTATTGGCTCGTGGCTCAAGATCTATGTTATAGGGGGGAAGTTTTTCTTTTGTAGCTCGATGCAACACATTGACAATTTGACGAACTTCATGTCCATTTGCTTGTAGATCTTCTTTGACCATATCAATATTTTCTGAGGCGTGCAGACCTCTAACCACTACTCTGTAGGGCCTTTCGCTCTTGAGTTTGTAGGTGTCGTGGTTGATGTCCTTTTCAATGAGTTTATCTCTTATTGTTTTGTAGGTTTCAATGTCTGCAGGCATGAGCTTGATTATGTGTCCTGATTTTAGTGTAGTCATGGTATACTTGTTCCTTTCAATCATTTTGCTTAAGAGATCTCTTAAGGGTGTTATATCCACTATGCCAGTCACAAAAATTGGTTCAGGCTTCGGTATGTATTCTTTGTGTTCTTTTACAGCTATAGGATCTTCATCGCTGAGAATGTCAAAAGTGTTTTGCACGGGGATTGTGTAGTTAATCTGTTTGGTGGATGTTTGTTTATTTTTACCTTCTGTGGGGCTATCGAGCCTTCTGCGTTTATTGTTAGGTACTTTGTCTTGCTGCCACTCTTGGTTTGAGGATTATTTATTCTGTTGTCCAAAAGAGTCCCTTTGACTTGCCCGGGTGATTGTTGGGGTGTTGTTTTGCATGTGGCTTGACTGAGAAGTATTTACATTACTTCTTTGACTGTCGGCCTGCTTATCCGTGCTTATGCATCCGCTGAATGACAAGGACCTTGGTCTAGTTTCCAGGAGTCCTTTGTGAAAAAGTTGTTGGGTGTAAGTTTTTTGGGTTTTATTATCAGTCATATCATTTGATTCCCACGAGTATGGACGAAAGGGTGGTCGCTACACAGGGTGACGCCATTCCTGTGAAAAGGCTAATACAATGGTGTTCGCCAGGTTCACCAAGGTTGGCGCTCGAGACTGGCATCCCCTAGCCATGCATCCTCTTGGCGCGGTCTCCACCTTAGGATTGGGGTGAATTTTTATTGAGGCTTTCTACCTCTCGACACGGGTGGCTAAGCCAATGTCCCCGATTCTGCAGATTGACTCAACAGAGCAGCGGGTGAGGAGACCATTTCCTGTCTCCATCGGTTTGATCTTGGACGGGTTAGTTAACCGCCGCCCGAAACTCGGCGTTGTTGGTCGTTTAGCACCACCCGGGGGAGACGTGTAAGGTGGGTCTAGGAAAAGATTGTAAATCCTACGGACGCGAGCAACTTCCCTCCCCCCTCGGTATCATGATATTAATCCTTATCCATTTAAATGGTTCGGTCATTTGGGTTGGTTATGTATACGTAAATTACAATCTAAATTATGCAAATCAGATCTTTCGTTTAAAAGTTACGACGGGTATAAAAATAATCTAAGTAAGAAAAATGTCGCGGTTTGAGTGAACTGTCCTGCGTTTAGTCTATTGATAAGTAATTTACACATTACCCTTTACAGAGGGAGGACTTATAGAAGATGAAGTTCGTGGAGTATCTACCTACTAAACCCACGCGAACGAAGTCGCGGGCGAAGTGCTAGTTAACACTAAACCTGGAAAGCAGCTTTTTTAATTATCACAAACAAAACGTACAGTGGCATCAACCCTGAATTACCTATGATTTTTTACTCTGAACATAAAATACTTCAGTACTTACCAACGACCCTGTCAGCTCGTAGATCAGTGCCGGTGACCCAGACCTCATCTCTGACTGTGACTCCACTCACAGACCCTTGGAAGGTCATGAATGTGCCCACTGTATCCAAGTTTGGTATCAACAGCTCAGTTCCGCGGACACTATAACAAATGGAACATAAGAATTATTTGCGGTGTTATTATAGAATAGACTTATCGCTAATAGCTTATTAGTTGGGGTCGGTTTCCAGTCTAATGGGTGTAGCTGAATACCAGTATTTTACATGGGCGACTGCATACCTGACCTCCACATGTACAATCCAGTAATTGGTTAATACGATATCCCCAAGCAAGACAGGTGTCAGATTTTTTGACTTCTGACTACCCACAACCACTGTCAATGATGTTTATATGACAGCCGGGGCCAACGGGTTAACGTGATTTCCGAGGCACGGAGGAAACTCGGTATGTAATGGGTTGGTCACCAATCTATATAGCGTATCATGTATGGTCTCGTGCAGCTCGCCTGATGGTGGTTCACTTACCTGTCACTAGAGGGCGTGGGTCGCTTGTGCGCAGCTAGCGGTGCTATCGCGGACACGTTAGAGTGCGGCGCCAGCAGAGTTCGTCCCACAGAGTTCCTCGTCACCAGGCGCACGCTGGTCTCGTGCAGCTCGCCTGATGGTTCACTTACCTGTCACTAGAGGGCGCGGGTCGCTTGTGTGCAGCTAGCGGTGCTATCGCGGACACGTTAGCGTGCGGCGCCAGCAGAGTTCGTCCCACAGAGTTCCTCGTCACCAGGCGCACGCTGGTCTCGTGCAGCTCGCCTGATGGTTCACTTACCTGTCACTAGAGGGCGCGGGTCGCTTGTGTGCAGCTAGCGGTGCTATCGCGGACACGTTAGCGTGCGGCGCCAGCAGAGTTCGTCCCACAGAGTTCCTCGTCACCAGGCGCACGCTGGTCTCGTGCAGCTCGCCTGATGGTTCACTTACCTGTCACTAGAGGGCGCGGGTCGCTTGTGTGCAGCTAGCGGTGCTATCGCGGACACGTTAGCGTGCGGCGCCAGCAGAGTTCGTCCCACAGAGTTCCTCGTCACCAGGCGCACGCTGGTCTCGTGCAGCTCGCCTGATGGTTCACTTACCTGTCACTAGAGGGCGCGGGTCGCTTGTGCGCAGCTAGCGGTGCTATCGCGGACACGTTAGAGTGCGGCGCCAGCAGAGTTCGTCCCACAGAGTTCCTCGTCACCAGGCGCACGCTGGTCTCGTGCAGCTCGCCTGATGGTTCACTTACCTGTCACTAGAGGGCGCGGGTCGCTTGTGTGCAGCTAGCGGTGCTATCGCGGACACGTTAGCGTGCGGCGCCAGCAGAGTTCGTCCCACAGAGTTCCTCGTCACCAGGCGCACGCTGGTCTCGTGCAGCTCGCCTGATGGTTCACTTACCTGTCACTAGAGGGCGCGGGTCGCTTGTGTGCAGCTAGCGGTGCTATCGCGGACACGTTAGCGTGCGGCGCCAGCAGAGCTCGTCCCACCGAGTTCCTCATCACCAGACGCACGCTGGTCTCGTGCAGCTCGCCTGATGGTTCCGCTGTGCAGTACGATGGTACTGCCACTTCTACGTGAATCGCCTGTCAAAGCAAATAAATTAGTTAATTCAAATAACTCAGTGAAACATCCATGTAAAAACTTTTATAGCACAACAATGCGAAGTGTATTGGCCACTGCTTAAGTGTACTAGATTTATTAAACGGTTACAAGATTTTTTTTTTCAAAAATGTTAACCGAGTAACAAAACATAACAACAAAAGGAAATACGGAAAAAAGGTGCTGATTTTTAAAACGAAAATGATTTCGATAATTGATCAGCTTGAAACAAAATATTACAAAAAAGAACTAAATCTCATTACAAAAAAAAAAATACCGGCAAAAATAACGTTGCAATTGTTTTCTTTATCTTTTACAACAAAATAAATAAAAGAACTCACCGTCTCCCTATAAATATTATTCCTCTCATCCTTATGTTGTGCCACTATAACTCCATACCCTGGCCTCACAGCCGTTACCTCCCCAGCAGCGCTCACAGAGAAGGCACCATCACCATATGCCTTCCAACTTCCTCTGGGCAAAGACTTCAGCTTCACGACAGTGCTAACGGCTAAGGAAAGTCTGTCTCCTGAAGATAACTCCTGGGATTGACCGTCGACTGATGTCCGGATGTCGGAAAGACCTAGGATCTCGATTGTGCTGTCCCAAGAACGGGTTTCTGCTGCCTGTGGTGGATAAAAATCTAAGTTTATATTAGTTGACCCAGCAAACGTTGTTTTGCCGAATAAAAAAAAAAGAAATTGCCTATGACCTATACATTAGATTAGAACTTTTTCGCATACTTTAGTTCCAAAGTTCGCCGTTCGTAGCAGGCGGCGAAGTGGGGGCATCACGACCTGACAGCGTCATTTCCGTCACGGCATACGAGATGATTTCACTGCCAAGGCGCGCCAATAGATGCTTCATGCCAATAGATTTCGGGGTTGCTCCCGTAGTGAAAGTTGTTCATAATGATGACTACAATAACCCCTTAAAAGGTTACACGTTGTATTCAACCTTTCAAAATATGTTCTTGTTTGTAATTTATAATGAAAATTGCTTTTAACCCAAGCTTTTTTACTATTGATAGGCATACGTTTGACCACTATCTCACCTGATGATAGGCGACGATGCGGTCGAAGAAGGAGCACGCTTTCCTTAAAGTCACCTATTCACTCTTGACTTACACACTCCCAGGTAGTAGCTATCAAGAAACACAGACTCTGGCAGGCAAGCTGTCTCTTTGAATAAAATTTAACCACAATCGAGCAAATATGTACTCACTTGTCCCATATTCCTGACTCTAACATCGATAGTGATGACTCCTGGCTTCAATGGCACCACTCGTACTGACAGACCTTCGGCAACTGATCTCTCGAGCATATCTGTAGAAAAAGCGAACAATAATAAGATATTAAGGACTGAATTTTTTAAATTAGATTTCTCATAGCCCTGCTGAAAAGGTTTGTATACCAAAAAAAAAATGGCACTGGGTTAAAACAATGCGCCCGCGCTCAGGCCTCCTGCTTCTACCCACACCGGGCTGGGAGACCCTACCAGCAGCAGCAGCAGGCTCTGTGTCACTTACCATCAGCGTGTGTAGTGTACAGCCTGGCGGCGGCCGGGTCGCGCAGTGTCCACGTGACGCGCGGCGGCGGCTGCAGCGCGCCCAGTGCGCCCGCGCTCAGGCCTCCTGCTTCTACCCACACCGGGCTGGGAGACCCTACCAGCAGAGTCTGTGTCGCTGCCTTTACGCGGACGCCTGATATCGGGATCACCTGATAACAACATTTTTATACAAACTATACTGTTCCGCTGTATTTCTTGACATTAGTCAGACCTTTGATAAAGTATGGACTTATGTTCAAAATTAAACAGCTGCTTCCTCATTCTTCTATTTAATATTAAGATCATACCTTTACTATCTCAATCTATCAGTTAACACCGCAAAGCGTAAGAGATGATTTGAGGTGTAATTCAATCATGAGATTGCTCTCTTAAACTAAATCTTTCAGGGGTGCCACAAGGAAGCATATTGGGCCCCATGCTACTTGCTATTTACTTCTGACCTGCCACCGCAGATTGATAGGTACTATAACAACCACGTACGCAATTCGTACTAGATAGTATGCGTATGTGGCCGCTGTCCATCAGGACCCAGCAGTAGCATTAACCAAACTTCAAGATCATGTCGATACGGTAGAGGAATGGCTTGTTAAAGAGCAAATCTACCCACGAAATCTTCACTCCCAGAAAACAGACCTGCCCCCTATAAAACTCCATTACGATAATAATCTCCAAGCTAAGGACGCCAAATATCTTTTTATCCGTCTCCATCGAAGGCTAATCAGGAGAAAGCACATCTGGATGAAGCGCCAACAGCTAGACACAACGTTCAGAGCGATGCACTGATTGATAAGTCGCAATTCAAGTCTGTTGCATGGAAGAAAATAGAACTGAATACTCTTTTGTATGAAAAAGAAAAAAAGTACCTAAATTAGCATTATACAGGGGTTTTCAAGTGTGCGTGGGTGGCCAAATGGCAAACTATGAGAAATAAAGAAAAACACTGAAAGGAGTCTCGAGCCCGATTTTTATGAAAACTAAAACTGCAATGGTGCAGTTTTAGTTTTCATGCACTTTTGAAACATATTTCTTCCTAACCAGGATCAACCCGGCTAATTTGGAAATAAACACCCTGTATTATTATACCAACCGAAAGTGTCGCCATTAGGATCAAACTCTGGGAAGTTATAATACATTCCAAAAACCAATACTCTACTTCTGAGGCTGTCGAATAAAATACGAATGGTTAAAAAATAAATTAATCAATAAATATATGTTACCTCAACTTCAGATTCAGCACTCGCCATCTCAACATTGGCGATGTCGGTGGCCACTAGCTTGATTTTCGAAGTGCCGATTGATAAGCCGTGCACGGTACCTGATGGTGTCACCTGTGGACAGGAAAAATCTAATTTGTGATTCAAAAGAAACGAGTTAGATAGTGATCAGCGGGTCTAAAAAGGCCACTTTAGCAGAATCAGCCAGCACATCAAGCTTCTCGAAACTGTCAATTTTTCCCAATTAACCTTGAACCTTGCTTTAGCGATAAAGATGAAAATGAAATTTCATTTTTAACATTTACATTACCAGATTTGTTTTTTTTTTCTTACTAGTATGATTAATTTGGTACATACTTACGTACCAGAACTGATTGCCTTTTATCAAAATAAGTCGTCATAAAAATCAGTTTTTTTTTCGTTAAGTTTAGTTAAAATGTGATGCCGAATCCATGTGGGTCGAAAACAAGTCTCAAAGAAGAAGTCAAGTGTCAGAGTCGACCGTCGTCTTGCAACTGATTACGGGTAAATCACACGTAACATTGTCATAATTTAGCAGTTAAGCCATTCATTTGCCAATTCGCCATTCATTCGGTCAAGTTTGCCCATTTGCTATTCGCATAGCCAAAATTTTACTATTTGCCTGTAGTTTGGACAACAATTGACCCATTTTCCATTGGTTTGGTTAAAAAAAAAACATTTGCCCTTCGTTTGCTAAAATTTTCCCTTACCTCAACATAGCTAAGTCCAGAAGTAGCCTTGTAGTGCAGCGCGGCGAGGTGAGGCGGCGGTCCCCCTTGGTGACGCAGCTGTAGGCGCGCACCCGGCGGCACGCGCGCTTTTGATGGTACCACTTCCAGCGGCGGGAATACTAGCACCTGTACCAAACAGTTGCAGTTTTAGAACGGTTTATTTTATTTCCAACCTGTTCTGTCCCCCTGCCACTTTCTTCTTTCCATTCCTCTTGAATTTGGGCAAGTGTGGACTAATCCTGTCGATAGGATTAGTCCACTTCTATCGTCAAGCTCCTCCCAATTGTAGACCTGTATGCTGATTGGTCCACAATTTCTCGGAACGACACGGAGAGCTTATAGAATACAAGACTTTGATTCGTAACATGGTAGAAGAAATATTTAGTTGACAATTTACAATCAATTCAAGATATTTTACATCTTTACCCATTGACATACATTTAAGATATAGGGAAGGCATCTGCAGTGGCCCAGCAGTAGGACACTATAGACTAATAAAAAATAAAACTGACCAAGTGCGAGTTGGAGTCGCGTGCAAAGGGTTCCAAATCAATTTTATTTTTTTACAAGTAAATTTAACACTACAGTTTTCTTATAGGTTTTCCTGTAATCTTTAGGTATAGAACTATTATCTGCATTTTTTCAAAATTGGTAATTTTTAGTCTAATTTCTTGAATAACTTCAAGACTATTCATTTTAAAACTATAAAAATAAATATATTTTAAACCCTTACAGTAAGCCCTTTCATTTGAATGTCACACGATACAGTTTGAAAAACTTTTTTATTTTTATTTTCTAGTTTGGCCCCCAAAACTGACCCCATACTAAAAATATATTTATTTACGTAAAGCGTCCGTGTTTCGGTCACAGAAGTCCATATGTATACCAAATTTCAACAAAATCGGTCCAGTAGATCTGGAGAATACTGGCTGTGACAGACGGACAGACAGACACCCGAGTGATCCTATAAAGGTTCCGCTTTTTACGCATGTTCGGAACCCTAAAAAATCAATAAAAAATACGTAACTTAGTAAACACTCACCTCAATCTCAGGGCTCCAAACCCCTCCAAACAGCGCCCTCACCCTGCCCGTGCCCTCCTTGAGCCCGCACATAGTCCCATCCTTCACGGTGACATATCCCGTGGCTCGCCACTCGGGCGCGCGGCCCCCGGACAGGTAGCGGTGCGACACGCCCTTCACCAGCGCGGAGATCGGCACGCACGCACCCACGCCTACTGCGCGGGATGTTGATACCTCCACGCTTAGTACTTCTTCGATGTGGACCTGTGTGATGAAAAGGTAAATGAAGAAACGAGTGTATCCTTTTTTTCAAGGATGGGTAATCATCAAATGACTCCTCTCGCTCTGGACGGTGTAGAAGGAGTGTCAGACTCTTACTGACTAAAACCCATCCGTATTCCTCGTAATGCCCTTTGCGTTCCAGGGCCGCGGTGACTATTTCGAAGAAATTCCGCAATCCTGGAAGACACTGGCCTTAGCGGGCCCTCGTCTACTATGCTGAGATCTCTTTGAGGCGCGTGTGCACCATCGACCCGGGTCACACGGGCCAGGGGGGCTACTCTCTAACGAAATCCGTAGTTTCGGGCGGGCATTTTCATCTTCGTATCACCTAACCACTGAGAACTAATGATAACACGATTTGACAGTTACTGTGAAATCGTGTCGT
The DNA here is from genome assembly GCA_947578705.1 of Lacanobia wlatinum. NCBI lineage: Eukaryota > Metazoa > Arthropoda > Insecta > Lepidoptera > Noctuidae > Lacanobia > Lacanobia wlatinum. The sequence goes on from OX388044.1 coordinate 18,026,651, forward strand.
CTTTCATTCTCAGTTCGGGTTCGTGACTAATCGTAAGTCTGTAGGTGATACGGAGTAGAATACGCCCGCCCGCTACTAAGCCCGAAACTACGGATTTCGTTAGAGAGTAGCCCCCCTGATCAGACGTTTGCCGTCTGCAAGCCCGCATTTGAGTGTATATTAATGCGGGATTTTTTTTTCGCTTTCTACGCCGAAATCGCCGAACCAATTTTTGTACAGAGATAGATGGAATGGGTCCTAGTTTAGGCTGCTTTTTTACGCAAATCTACATCAACGCGAGCGAATCCGCAGAAAAAAACTAGTAGACTATAATCAAAAATATTCCTGCATTTTCTGGAGAGGTAGGATGTGGATATTTCCACATTTCGCTATTTCTGCTGTATTATAATATGTCTTAGTAACATAGAGCGATATTGCGGTAGCTAATTTAAATGTAGTCGACGAACTGCTACTGAGACTTTCCTGATGGAAAACAAAGTACACAATCATACTATGGAACACTTATAGGTAAAGTAAAAGACATCTTTCAAATTTAACGAAACAATAGCTTGATTTTAGCTTAGTAAGGAAAAAAAATATAGACACTTGCTATGATTTCACCCGTTACACTTTAAAGAGGAACCCATTCTGAATGTTACATTTACCTCATTCAAAGCCGTTTAGATTAGAATGTCATTCAACAGTAACATAAACTCACCTCAATCAACTGCTTCTCCCCCTGCACACACATATCAGTGACCACCAGGTCATATGAAACGGAGCCGGGCACGGTGGCAGTAAGCGCTCCGTCCTCCACTTTTGCTGACACCCCTTTGGGCGCCTCCGCGGCGTAGCGACCGCTAGAGTATAGCACAGCTAAAATAAACTCACTTCAATCAACTGCTTCTCCCCCTGCACACACATATCAGTGACTACTAGGTCATATGACCTGGGGCCGGGCACGGTGGCAGTAAGCGCGCCGTCCTCCACTTCTGCTGACACCCCTTTGGGCGCCTCCACGGCGTAACGACCGCTAGAGTATAGCACAGCTAAAATAAACTCACTTCAATCAACTGCTTCTCCCCCTGCACACACATATCAGTGACCACTAGGTCATATGACCCGGGGCCGGGCACGGTGGCAGTAAGCGCGCCGTCCTCCACTTCTGCTGACACCCCTTTGGGCGCCTCCACGGCGTAACGACCGCTGCCGCCTGAGATGCTTGCTATGTTGCTGACAGTCTCGCTTTCCCAGGCTATGTTCACCTAGGACAAAAAGCAAAAAACATTTATGATTTCATAACAAAAGTAAATGTATTTTCGTGTGATCGAAAAATAGCGTGAACTCGCGAATGAATAACAGAAATATTTTTATGTATCTGTTGATCGAAGTAAAGAATAAATGCTGTTTAAGAATCTAGTTATGCACTATAGGTGCTAATTAATTAATTCAAAATTAAACTGAATTCGTATGATAAGTGAACCGCCAGGCCAACGCCATAATTGCCCTAACACTCAAAAAGAAGATAATGTATAACAGATACCTGGCAGAAAAGCTACCAATCCATACCGAGAGGTGGTCAAACACGACAGAGCTAATATTTAATGTTGTACCTTGATTGGATCGCATTTCAAGGGAGCGACCACTCTAGCTTGAATTGACGCTGTCGCATCAGGTATGCTCGCTTTCAACACACCAGTCCATCCGATAGCTAGGTCATCAGCTAACACTACCTGAAAACATACGATTATTCTGTCACATAAAGCCACCAATATTGGAAGGAAAAAATATTAGTCTATACAACTTCTACGAAATAATTATATATTTCACTTTTTAAGATCCAGAAGAAAAATGGCAAGGATAAAAATTATTTGTTTATTTATTTAATGTAATATAATTAGTAAGGCAGGGTTCAATTGACCTGTTTTTTATTTTTTATTTAGACTATACTGTCCTAATGCTGGACAAAGGTCTCCCCCAAATCTTCACCTCGAACCTCGTCACCCCGAAAGAGCCCTTGCAATAGAAGACTAGGTCGCTTCGCCACCTCTTTCTAACTACCTAGGCCAACCTGAGCGGCGCCGCCGATCCTCAGGCCGGGCGCGCACTTCGTGGAGAACAAAAAATAATAGTACTTACTTGATAATACTTATGCGGTACAGGTACAGGCACGTACTCAGGGTGAGGTTCAACAAACAGCCGGTTAGTAGCTTTGTACTGTAAGCCTGGATGATGGGGTTCAATTTCCCATGACATCTTAGGACCATTCTCGTCCAGAAGTTCGCGACCAATCGCGTCTAGGAGAGTCACTTTTACTGATAACTCTTGACCAGGACGGAGCCAGATTCTGCAAGAAAATATTATAATCAGCTTATAACGTTCCCACTGATGGGACAGGCCTCCACTCTGAGGGATTGGGAAAGCGAACCCAGTGACGTTAGTAGATATTTTCGAAATTTTAGCTCTGGAACATGCCTGGTTCTTCATGATGTCTTATGTCTTCCTTCACTGTTTTGAGAGCAGTGATGATGAATTAAATAAAACAAACCAAGTGCCTACTTCGGTTCGAAACCACAACGTGCGTGCTGTAGTGTTATGTCGCAGCCAACTGGTTAAATCAGTGGCCTAAATTAAATCCCGGAATTTATTTTAACAGCTAGGCAAATGGCAGTTGGCTGCGACATATGCTTCAGCTTTGTTGATTAAAAAAAAATCGTTTCGTATCGAATGTAATCACTCGAACTTGTGTTCAAGCAGGTTTACAATTGGTGGTGCAGCGTTGATACATACTTGGGCGGTATCGAACAGTTGCCGGGGGTGTCTGGCGGCTCGAGGCGCACTCGCGACACGTGCGGGGCGCACCTCGCTTCCAGCGACACTGACTCGCGTTCCTCGTCCGTTTGCGATATCAGTTCTATACGGGATTCGCCTTTCTAAAAACAAAAAAAAATCGATAGAATAACTTCACCTTGGAAAAAGTTGTTTCTACCATTTATACCAATGTGTCATTTTTTTTTTAATAAAGAGTTTATAATTGAAGGGGTTTGTTCCGGAAAGTACAACCTCTTACCAGCTGCGTATCGATGTAGAATTATTAGGAATATGACTGACACATTTTGCTATACAAGTTGTGATATAATCCACACTTTATAACATGGAACATTAGCATAAATGCCAACCAATACTATAAAAACTGGCCAAGTGCGAGTCAGACTCGCGTGCAAAGGGTTCCGAACGAATTTCATTTTTTTAACGTGTTATTTTAACACTATAGTCTTCATTTAGGTTTTTCTGTTATGTATAGGTAAAGATCTATTATTTCTATTTTTTTCAAAATTTTAGGCTCAGTAGTTTCGGAAATAAGGTGGGGGGAATGGTCATTTTTCGTCTAATTTCTTGAATAACTTCAAAACCATTTATTTTAAAATTATGAAAAAATATTCAAAACCCTTACAGTAAGCCTTTTCATTTGATATGTCACACGATATTGTTCAAAAACCTTTTTTTTCTAGTTTGACCCCCTAAAGTGACCCCCATACTTAAAATTTAATGATTCACGTAATACGTCCGTGTTTGGGCCACAAAAGTCCATATGTGTACCAAATTTCAACAGAATCGGTCCAGTGGATCCGGAGAAAACGGACTGTGACTGTCGGACAGACAGACAGACACCCGAGTGATCCTATAAGGGTTCCATTTTTTGTTCGGAACCCTAAAAAGTATTTATAATCAAGTCATATTTATACAAAACATACCCTCCGACACTTGAAGGTGAACAGCTGCACATCGGGGTACCGATGCGGCGGCGGGCCGTCCCGCGCAGATATGTCGGCCACGCGCGTGTCGTGCGACAGCGGCACGAGCGCCTCGCCCTCGGCTAGGATCTGTGGACCAAGGGGATAGGTAAGTACCGGTTGTCATGCCACAGAGTCAGCTCCATGAGTGTTTTTTTTTTTAAATAACATTGCCCCACACTAGGAATTTCTCCCGTATCGTGGGTGCGTTCACAAACATACAAACTCACATACATGAACAGCCAGACCCGGAACAACAATCTGTAGGCCATACAAATATTTGTTCAGTGTAGGAATCGAACCGACGACACGCAGCGCAGCAATCGCTCAACAACTGCGCCAACCGTGTCGTCAATACGTTACGTCATCTGAGAGGCCTATGATCCTTAAGTACCAGGTAGGATATACAGCTACACTCATAGATATAGAGCCTTGCACAGAGATGTGATTTTATCTATACCTATACTAATAATACTAATATTATAAAGCTGAAGAGTTTGTTTGGTTGAACGCGCTAATCTCAGGAACTACTCTGCAGGTCTAAAAAAGCCACTTTAGTAGAATACCTAATATTAATCATACTACAATCTGTCAAATTTCACTTCCATCTTTATCGCCAAAGCATTAGGTTTTTGGTACTAGCGGTACAGAGAGTTAAATCCCGCAAACCTCCATTGAAAAGGGAGGGTCCTCCGCCAAACGGTTGTTGAGTCTGGCGGGCAACTGCCTGCTAGTTGATATTCGGGCTGATCTATATGTTGAAATCGCACGGTAAACTCTGCTTACGCGATGCAAGATTTCGCTGCTAGTTGGATAGATTGCACTACACTGATGCCACTACAGGTTCAAGGTTATTTGGGAAAATTTAACAGCTTCGGGTAGCTTGATATGCTGTTTGATTCTACTATGTATAAAGTAACCTTTTTAGACCTGCTGGTTCAAATTGAATTCTTTTAGTATTGGTAGTATTGGATAGTCCATTTATCCCATTTATCGAGTAAGACTATAAGCAGTAGCGTAGCTAGCATGGGTGACACTCGGGGCGGATCATGTGGTGTCACCCCACAAATGACCCCCCCCCCCCCCAAATTATGAGTTGCGCCTTTGGCTTTTCGTTCTGGTGACGGCATTCGCAAGCCTTTTTTCGGAAGCGAGGGGAGGTGAAGGTGCGCCATTTGCGCTGCAGGTTTTTATTTTCAGGAATGTTCTTACTTCATGCTTACTTACAAATAAAATCTCGAAAATTAGATTATTTAGATTTTGTTTTCATCGTTATCTAAACCCAACTTTGTTGAGTAACGCACGTAAACGTCAACGAGCGGTCGGGTGTCACCCCTAAGCGGGTGTCACCCGGTGCGCGCCGCACCCCCCGCCCCCCCCCCTCGCTACGCTACTGACTATAAGCTATATAATATCACGCTACGACCAATAGGAGCGGAGCATATGAAAAATCTGACATAGTTATAGGTAAGTTGTAAGTTGTGCGGGTCAACCAGTTACTGATATAAGTTTTGTTATGGTCCAAATGTTAGAATATCCATATTTCTACACCCTAGATGTCTTAAACAACGCCTTCATATCTATGCCATAAACGTGGCTAGGTGGTCACGGTGGGCCCAAACAATATAATGTGATAAACCATCAACACAATAAGAAGAAAGGATTTTTTTAGACCAAACAAGACAGGGCAGTGTACACACAGATGGCTACAAGCCACGAATGCTATCAGTGATACGTCTGTGAGACAAAGACACATTCGCAAGACTGACCGGGAGTGTAGCGGCCGGCAAGGCAGCGACGTTGAGCGGCCACAACAAGCTCGGCGCCGCGCGCACCGCCACGCGCGTCGTGTCGCCGATACGTCCGCGCGACACACGCACCGTCGACACGCCGCGGGTACTCCAAGCGCATTCTAAAACGCAGCATGCGCCATCTGAAAAAAAAAATGCATTTAAAAAAGGAAAAAAGAAAATCGACGGCTACCTAATTATTGGACTTCATGCTACGAGTAGTAAACGGTGTGTAAATTCGTTGTACGCCAGTAAATTCGTATATCACGTTTTTTTTCAGTTCCCTTTCTCTAGAATGTGGCTATCATTTACAAAAAGAATTTTCCAAATCAGACTGGTAGTTCCAGAGATTAGCGCGTTCAAACAAACAAACTCTTCAGCTTTATTGTATTATAGTAGGATAATTGTTTTTTCTTTTACTAGGTGTTTGTTTATGTTGTGTGTGTGTCAAATAAATGTATTCTATGCTATTATAACACAAATATTTGAAGTCCTCAAACTATATGTAGGATATGTCTGAGAGATGTAGATGTTTGATCTCATACTTACCCATAGGTTGCATCCAATTCGCTACAGTAACATTCTGTGGTTCTGGACCCTCCAGTAATGTTACAGCGAATGAGCCACAATTGCACCTGCAAAGAAAAACAAGTGAAATTCATATTATTTATACTTTTTATTTCAGACTCGATAGGACTTAGCATGATATACAGCAATTGGTACAGTTGAATGCTCCTTCAATGTAATTTAAACCTTAAATCAATGGGCATTAAGTTCAAAATATACGTTTTTGATGCAGTTGTGGTAGTTACTTTATTTAATTGAAACACCTATTTATAGTAATGTTACTTACGTATGAAAGTTGAACAGTTCTCCGGTTTCTGGGTTGGTTGCTGTAACCGCAATGTGTAGATGATGTGGCTTGCCAACGCGCGCGAATCCAGAACTAGATACTTGCAGCATCTCGAATGGGGTTGCCAATACTCTGCAAAAGATGTATAATTATTAATGTACCATTTGAGCTCCTGAACATACACACAATTAAAGGGTCCTATAGGTTACCTTATTAACCAGCAAAATTCATAGATAATGAAGTAGAACAGGCATGAATTGAGGCTATTTATAACATTTATAGCCGCTCCATGTAAAATACTGGTATTCAGCTAAATCCGGCTTGACTGGAAGCCGACCCCAATGTAGTTGGGAAAAGGCTTGGCAGATGATGATAACATAATACTTCACAGTAAAAAGTTGCATGATTTTTTGCAGTTTCATACAACCTCTACTTCGCCAAATGAATGACTTACCTCCGTTCAAGGGCAAAAGTGTATTGGTCGAGCAAACACGAAAAAAAATCACAGCAATCATCAATATTCATGAAAAATCCGTTACAAATATCATAAACTTACTTTCCAATAGCCTTTACATGTGGGTAGTTCTTCAACTGAACTCGTACGCCGATCTCGCCCGTCCCCCGTATCGTCACAACGCCTTCGGACGTTAGAGAAAGAGGTCCTGGTGCTATCTCGCTCTCTATCTCCGACCATACGACTGGCTCGTCTCCACCGCCGATGTGTTTGAGGTTGATTTCCCTAGAGAATGAAATAGACAACATTTTTGGATTAAAGCCTGAATTTCCAACATGTTACATCTCAACGTCACAAACAAATAGAATTAGGTTTCACGGCAGTCTTCTTTATTTCGTATTTGATAGAAAATCAGGACATTATTTTCTAGGATTACACAGCAGTTATTTTTATAGGGTAAAGGGTATAGAGTATTTTTTATAGGTTATTACTTATTATTTTTTGCTTTACATATTGAAGTACATATTTACTTACTGTACTGTGTCTGTCCATGCCACATAGATATGTGGTGGTACAACTTCTAAAGGATCCACTGCTACGGCTGTCACTTGACCTTCCACCTGCAACGAAAAAGTACCATTAAAATTTACAGTGACTAGTATAAGTCTTTTTAACAAAAAATTCAACCTCCAAATAATTTTTGATTACTTTTAAAATAACTACCTACTTTACTTTAGCTGTTAATTGTTATATAATTCTACTTTAACTATTATTTGTTATATAACATAAATACTTAACAAAAATCAGGTTTTATATACCAACATGGGTAGGCTTACAAAAAAAGCTACACAACTAAGCATTAAAATCTGTGACTGAACAATAAATCACCCCTATTTCCCACCCTTAGGGTAGGATTTTTTTTCCAAATTTATATGGGACCAAAGTCGAGGTATACCCTATCCAATTAAAAAAGAATGATCAAAATCGGACTACTCTGTAAAAAGTTATGCATGGTCATACATAAAAAAAATACGCGTCGGCTTGAGGACCTCTTCCGTTTTTTCGTCAGTTAAAAACGGATTGTGTCACAAAAAGATAAAAATGTTGACACTTTCCAAATTTATTAATCGCAACTCAAGTGCGAATGCGATTGGCTGAGGAAAACCATTGACAATTCATTCAATCATTTCTCGGTATCTAAGGTACTTTATTGGTTGATGGCGTTATGACAAATAGCGTTAATGGACAGATAAACGACCGATAAAAACGCCAAAAACAGTCAAATAATTTTAAGTCAAAGAAATAAGGTTTGTTTGTCATACCTTCCGCGAAATTGTCCTCCCAGCAATGGAATGCAACCTCGCAGTGATAGTCAAAGAGCCAGAATTCTGTGCAACCGCATCAGTCAAGGTACCATTTTCTGTGGACCGCAGCAGATCAACATTAGCTTCTCCTTCCACTGCTAACCTTATCAGGATCTGGTCACCAGCTGTCAGGGCATGTCCTTTATCATCTAACACAATGCAATGTACTACAAACGGTTCTCCTTTTATGAGTAAGCTTGAAGGACGTAGTGTGACCCGAATGCTATGTGCTTCTGCAACGGTCAGTGTTGCTGAAGCAACTTCGGTTGCTCCTGACATGAGGTGTACGTTTGTTGTTCCTATGTCTGTGCCCCTGACTAGGCTGATGGTGTCTTCTAGTAGGGCTATGTTAGTGTCTGGTACTTTTAAGTAGTACATAGTGTCTGCGATGTCTTGCACAGTAAGGCGGCCTGCGCGGGCGCGTACGACTCTAGGAAAAAATATGGATTTTTATTGTTTCAGTTTATTGAGATACAATGGATCGATGATTTGCAGCAGTGGGATGCGGACTGCTCCAGACCGGGATGGTTGACGCTCTTTGGGAATTGCCTGATATGATGATGATTGCGATATGAAATTGAGTTACATCTCGCAATATTTATAAGTCAATCATTGATTCATGCATCCAATAGGCTTGTCCACTGAAAAAATCTAATCAGTTAGTTTTTCGAAAAATATTTGACCGGTTTTTTTTTCTTTTGTTACGTAAACCAAAATTGACGAAGAAACGACGCTTTTAAAATTCTCAATACGTCACGCCCCGTGGTATACTTTTAGTGCGTTCTGACGTCACGAGCCCCCACTCCCGAGTTTTGATGCGTTTTATTTTTGTCAATATTCATTGATTAACAAAAACAAAAAATATGTGTCCATTATTTTTCAATACTCTAACTGACGAACTAAATACTATTGCAATTTATTGATAGTGGAAACTAGCCTATTAACTATATTGGTGCAAGACTCCAGGGTGTCTTATGTCACTTTGGAAAGAAATAAATTTTGAGAAAATAAATTGCAGAATATTTAAATTGTGCCATAACAAAATAATAACATGATGGTACGTACTGTCCCAGAGTAATAATAATGGATATTTACTTATTTAAACTTCATTCCAAGACACTGTATAAAGGACCTCGACCTAGATATTCAGTTGGCCATTTGTGTCCTTTTTCTTAAAATTATTTCGCATCTAAGTCAATACCTTACCTGTATCTCAGTGTATCACCAGGCGCAATGCTTGCCGTAGCAGGCATCAGCACGACACTAGCGATGACTTGCAAGTTGAAATCCGTGCATATGTCACCAAGGCACACGGTGACTTTAGACTCGCCCATCGCCTGACCGTATAGAAGGGCAGAATGCGCGCGAAGACCTCGGGCTTCGAGTTCAGTGACCCCGCGAGGAGCTTCGTAGTCTGTGTCCCGCCATCTGACTAGCCTGGAGAGGTGGGAAAGACTTGTTTTAGGAATAGGTAAAAGACAGATAAAAAGGAGAGATTTATTTTTCTCACCACCATACACAATAATTTCATTGTTTCTAGGGTAAAAGTAGATACAGTAAGCATATTGTGAGAGACTGGTGCCTAAACTAGCCTTGGGGCCTGTATTTCAGGACACCAGGTCTCCACCCTTTAGGTTTATTTAACTTTTTTTTAGGCAAATAAAATTAACATTCATTTTATTTACCTAACGCTCTAACATACAGTGGTTGCAAATCATTAACAATAGTATTATCATTGTAACGTAAAACAGTTAAAAGGTAAACATAAGTAATAAGAACAATAAGTTGGTAAAAGTTTGTTGATGACACAGATCAGGAAAATGCGGCGCCTGGGCGTCCACAACCACTAGGCAACACCAGTTGCAGAGGAGTGTCTCTGTTGGTTGCTGATTTATAATAATTGTCATTTTTTTTTAAAGATTTTTTTCCGAATGAACATATGTTATGCTTAATTATTTAATTCACTAGATATTACAAGCCCTACAGTAAATCTAGCTACTTTCGTACTGCTAGGGACTTAATGATATCCAGGTCTAAATAATGTCACTTTCAGAGTTTCCATTATCATGTAAAAAAACTACTTGTTGACCAGATAGTAGCTTACAGTGGTGTATTGATGAGACAGTGGAAAATGAAAAATGACACAATAAATGTAAAATTAAAATTAAATATGTACTTACGTGACTAGAAGATCTTCACCAACATTACTACCAAGATTCTCTATAGTCCATGAGAAACTTATGCCTTCCAGAGTTGAAAAGGTGTTTCCTAGAAATAAGAATTAGATAGTTTTTTTTTAACTTTTCACTGTTTTACTTAAAAGGTGCTTGGAATATAATATTAATAATTAATGGAAGGAATGGAGGGCCTTTGTCCAGGGACAACTCAGGCTAGATAATTACATAATACATAATTGTAATTTATTAGTGTCTAATTTAATCAATGATGGAATACCATCATTTTATAACATCCACCTGTTCAAATATCCAGCTAAGCAGACAATTGATTGGATCCATGTTTTGTATCCAAACTTAAATCCTTGTTTTCAATCATCATCTTCACTTATCCAATGTTACTTGGGGTCGGTGTAACGGTTTTTTCTTCCATTCTGTCTTATCAGCAGTCACACTATCACTAACTCCCTATTCTTTCATATAGGTTCTCACACAATTCATCCATCTTTTCTTTGGCCTTTGTCTCCCTCTCCATCCATCCACATTTATAAAAAAGCATTCATCTATTCATCAGCATAATTAAAACCACAAAACTTGTTTAAATATTTGCACAACTCTTCAGATATTATTTGGTTCATTATTCAAACATACCTTGGTCATCATAGGCAACAACTTCAAAGGCCTCCGGTGCTTCTTCCAAGAACAGGTTCCATGTGGTACTAATCACTTTCAGAGATCTTATTTTGTCTATGTCCACATCTCCCCTGAGAATCTGAAAAATACTCGCTTCATCAGAAAACGGAACCAATAAGTTTTAGATAAAATGAAATTCGATTAAATATTTTTCGAACTTATGACAGATAACCATCAGAAATATTAGCTATTATTTTATGAAAATTTTATATTTGTTTATCTTTGCTTTTCATCTTCTGTTTAACTATTATAAAGGTAAAAGTGTTTGTTTGTTTTCATATAAAAAGGTAATTCCTGGAAGCTCTGAATCAAGAAAATTGTTTCTGTGATAGAAAGATATACTATTGCTGAGTGTAATAAGTAACTACTCTACTAAAAAGCAAAGTTTCTGTGGGATAGGCCATGGAAGCAAACCATGGGAAAATTCTAGTCTTTAATAAGTGCAATAAGATTAAAAAAGTTTCCAAGTGATACTTATGTGGAAGGATATAAAAGATTTTACTCTTACTTCTTACTACAACATAAGTCTAAGCTTTGGGTGATATTAGCACCACTACACCATTATCAGCTGTTTACAATACATACTATAATGTTATCAGCAAACAGATCTGATAAGGTGATAATTTAATAACCTTAGATAAACAAAATTTCAATGAAAATAAGATGCAGTTTCCCGCCTTTTCGCGCGGCTACACTTTACCTCGCCTGTGTTGACCTCCTCGGCGAGAATGATCACCGAGCCAGGTGGTACACATGACTTGGAGACCGAGACGCGCGCCGCTCGGGAACAGTGGCCTATAGCATCATCGTACAGAGGCTCCAAATCTATGATGTCATCGCGAGACAAACTCCTACAAAAAAAAACACTTATGAAATCTTTCCGGACTTAAAACCTTAAAAATTATAAACCGTAATAAGTTTTCTGCAAAGACTTACCATGTGTAACAACCTCCTTCAATAATTTCAAAGGTAAAATTGATATTCAAATCCTCAAACCAAGGTAACAACACCCTTGGAGTGTTTATTTTAGCTCCTTCACATGTACACCCAAGAAAACACAGTAGGGATAAGAAAACGGCAGTCTTCCTAGTATCCATTATATTACTTTATTAAATACATCAATATGACCAAAACAATTCCTCTATTTTGAAAATCTAACCTATTCCTAGATCGGCAAATCGCGCATTTCATTCAAACTTTTGACAGTAGTTTATGGGAGATTTCATTTTCTTTTCTAGAGGAACACTATGAATTATCGACTATTGTCTATAGAAACAGAGTCCTCACTTTATCTTGCATTTACATGCAGCTTGGCAAAAAATTCTATGAACGATTCATATATAAACAAAGTTCACAACTACGTAGAATTTTAATTTCGACCTTCAAACGGTGATTAAAATAGGTATGAAACTTGACAAAACATGAATAAAGCTACTCGAAGTGCTGGCCGGGAAGTTATTTATGAAGTGTACAGACGTTGCCTGCTGGAAAATGAAGCCTAGACTATTATTTCGGACACAACATGAGAATCACTGTCAACTTGGTAAAATCCGTGTTGACCTGCTCTATTCCAGATAAGAGTCCTAAAGGCACGAAGCGAGTATGGCGATACGAATCAGCAGATTGGGATGAGATGCGGCACTTTATTGCGTCTTATCCATGGCGGCAAGTGTGCTTCTCCTCGGGTGACCCCTCGTGCTGTGCTGTCATGATTGCGGACGTGATTCGGTAGTGGATGGAGTATTTTATTCCATTCTCCGACATCACGCTCGGTCACTGGCGCTTTGCGTCTGGACGCTGGCTCCAAGCAACCACCAACTTTACCTCGTTGTGACTCTTCGATGCCGGAGATCACAGTTCACATTAAAGAGGTCCGAAGAGTATTGTGCAGTCTAGATGTGAATAAGGCCAGCGGACTTGACGGCATTCCAGCGAGAGTGTTGAGGCTATGTTCACCTGAACTAGCTCCTGTGTTGACACGCCTGTACCGCCTCTCTCTTGAAAAAAGAACGGTATCGAAATCATGGAAGCTTGCGAATGTGCAACCGGTGCCCAAAAAGGGAGACTGTGCTGACCCTGCACATTAATGTCCGATCGCATTACCTCCGTCCTATGCAAGGTTATGGAAAGGGTTCTGAAGAGTAAGCTGCTGACCTACCTTGAAGACAATGATCTCCTCAGTGACCGTCAATATGGCTTTCGCCGGGGACGGTCAACTGGCGATCTTCTTGTGTATGTCACGCACTGCTGGGGTGAGGCCATCGAGAGACACGGCGAAGCACTTGCCGTGTCGCTTGATATCTCGAAGGCCTTTGACAGGGTCTGGCACGCAGGTCTACTCAGCAAGCATCCTGCTTATGGCATCCCAGCTGGTTTTTGTGGCTGGATATCAGACTTCCTAAGTGTGCGGCCGATCCGAGTAGTCGTTGACGGCTGCTCCTCTGACCTCATGCGGAAGTTCCTCAGAGATCTGTTCTCTCTGCAACTCTTTTCCTGCTGCACATCGATGACCTACTTCAGCCTGGTGTTGGGTACACAGATGACAGTACGGTTTCAGAGAGATCAAAAAGGAGTCGTTTTGACCAAGCTCCTACTTTTCGGGGTGCTTCTGTTCCTGTCACTGATCGGCTTGAGCTCCTAGGCATGGAGTTGACATCCAGTCTCAAATTCGGCACCACCATCGAGTACAAAGCCCAAACCGCGGCCATAAAGCTGGGCATCCTAAATCGAGTGAAGCGATACTTCAGGTCTGGACAGCTTTTAACTCTATACAAAGCACAACGATCCTGCCTGTCCGATCCTGCATGGAGTATTGTAGCCACCTTTGGGATGACTCAGCTAAGTACCACTTGCCGCGCTTGACTCGGTGGAACGCAGAGCTAAGAGACTCATCAGTGACGTAAAACTGGTGGATGCCAAGCTACATAGTTTGGCTCATCGCCGTAAGGTTGCCTGCTTGTCGGTCTTCTACAGATTGTACTTCGGTGAGTGTGCCCAAGAACTCTACGACCTCATCCCACCGGCCCCCTTCTACCATCGGACATCCAGTCTCACTGCATCTTACCATTCCTACCTTGTTGCTATTCCACCAATTCGCACTAAGCGTTTCCAAACGTCTTTTATAATGCGCACAGCAGAGGAGTGGAACTCTCTGCCTGCGTCTGTGTTTCCAAACGCTTGTAACCCTAATCTCTTTAAAGTTAGAGTAAACAGGCTCCTTCTGGGTAAGCTTGCTCCATCGTAGACTTTGTCTCTGTCATCTCTGACCTAGACTAGAGTCAAGAGCAAACCCATCACAAATAAAAAAAAAAACCAATCAATACTCGTCTATAACCAAGCTATATTTTGTAGATTTAGGATATTAGTCTTTTTATCAGTCATTAATTGAAAGTAATTTATTTATTTTTACACTCCAGTATTTTTTCTTATCTGCAAGGAACACCTACACTTAGAAAGAAACTGTATTGTTACTTCATTTAATCCGTTTCATTATAATAACAAGCTAAAACTGATTACAATACATAATGCTGTATTTACTGTCATTTAGCAGTGTCAATATAGAAAGGCGACACTAAACGTTGACAAAATCAAATACCTTTTAATTTTTTTCCGGCCCTAACTATTTAATTTGACACTTTGTAAAATTGTAGACTAATTATGGAATTTCTTTCTGTGAGTACTGGCCATCCAGTACCAATAGACACTGCATGTCGTCATATGTAGTTACCTTGGTTACATAATAACTGTCGTGTCAAAATAAAAACACTTTAATGGTCAAGTATATATTTTAGTAAATAAAATAGCGCACACTTTCGTAATTAATTCACTTTTAGATGCTCAAATTTATGTCAGCTAAGATTTCGCCATTGTTCTTTCTATGTCGAGCAAAAATACAGCTTGTATCAAGACTGGTTGGTACGCTATTTGGGTTGCCATACGAACAGCACATTGGCACCCCTATTATTTTCTTCTCTTTTTTGCCTACCTGTACGTCTACCTATCTATCTGAAAAGTCTTGCTGTGTAGTGGAATAATAGTTTACGCAAGCAAGTATGGAACGTTGAATTAAAAACAAACACAATAAACCATGAGATGCAATCAGTAATTGGATTCTGGACGCGTTATACTGCAGAACATTTATGCTCACAAAGTAGCTGTGTACAGCTGCGCTTTATGTTTTGTCAAACTTGATCTATTGCTCCACAAACTTGATGTAATTTAAAATCGACTATTTGAATTTTTTTTCCTTCATGCGAACTCTACTACAGAAAAAAAAACAATATAAATGTCAAAATCTTAAATATGGCTGCTGTGTATTCGTCATGTTTTGTGTCGTATTTTACATGAATTTTATAAATAATTGTCAAAATGAGTACGATTAGTAATTAAAGTGAGACAATATTAACGCCCCTAAGTAATTAAAAACTATTGGAATAGCGGTCAAGTGTCAGAAATTACCATGTCTTCAGACAAGGCTACTGAAATAAAAGGCAACGAGATCGATAAAAGCAAACGTCGTCATAAAACTGACGACACTGTTATTGCGACAGCGGCAACAAACGGCGTTGAAGATACAGTACAATTCGCGAAGATGGAGTGTGCGGACGAAAGCGCGGGCAAGCCCACAGAACTGTGTCTTCAAGGCAACACTCACTTGATTTCTAGTACAACGAGTAGTTTGGCCGATACGCCCGGTGATTCTGGTGTTTTGTGTTTAGATAGTGAGGCCTCGGAGGCCACGAGCCAAGCGCTCATGTCGCACAGTCTCATAGGGGCCGAGGAATTAGCGTGTGACAGTGTTTACGACGCGCCGCCGTCTTGCTCTCAGGACATGATCAAGAGTACCACCAGTAGCATAATGACCCGCAGTGATATCGACAACCAGAACATTGGTGTGCCTGATGACATTGTGCCAGAACTAATCATTGAGACACACAAGAAACCCTATGAAAACTTGCCAGATTTAGTGTTAAAAGCTTTAGAAAGTGAGAAAGGTGCTGAAGAATCTCGAAAGCCTGCTTTGAGGAATGAACCAAAGAAGTCTCTCTCTGAGGATATTGTCTATAGACGAAGATGTCGGAAAAAGTCACAAAGTGGACCAAGTTCTCAGAAGAAAAGGGTTTCATTCCATGAAGATATTTTAAACAATACGAAAACGGATAATATTCACATTGAAAGAGGTTTTGTATCCTATGGACCTGATAGTTCATACTGTGATAGGTTTAGGCAAAAGAATAACATTGTAACTGACAGGTTTTCATGGTGTGCCTCAGGAGATAGAACACCAAAGTATGCAGCTGATGTAGCTCAACAGACAATGTCAGATATCCTCACTTATGGGGATTCTAAAAATGACCGGAGTGGTATATTTGAATACTGTCAGAATTATCAACAAGAAAATCAGGACAATAATAATGATAAAGACAACAATAATGAACCGAGGCCTCCAGGGAAGCTTTATGGATGTGACTCAAACAGCTCAGATTCTAATTTCAGCTGTGACTCTGAAACCTCATCCAGTGACTCATCCTCATCACATTCAAATAAAACTGAAACTTCAATGTTGCACAGAAAATGTGACAAAGCTCAGAAATCCTACTCCTGTGATGCATTTGAAAACAATGGACATGTTGCATTTATGAGGAAAACATATTTTTCTGAAGCTGATATTGACAAGTCCACTGATAGAATGAAAATGCCCCTTGAAGTTTCACACAGTCCAAATACAGTAAAATCTGTATTGAAGAAAAAACGCTACATTACTACTAGTATTGTTGAGGAAAGAAAATCACATAACAAAATGTTAAATCTGCTGGATGCTAACAACATCATAGATTCCTTGAAGAATTTTTACAAAAACTTCAATTTCAATTTTGCTCCAGAAAAAGGTTTGCCTGAAAACAGTTTGGAATTGAATAATGTTGTTGAAGCTTTACCTTGTGATGTTAATCACAATAAAAATCTGTCCAAAAGCTTAGACTCAGGGTTTCAGGCTGAAGATGAGGACGACTTTGTTGAAATCAATCTGAATGGTCAACCATTAGAGACTGCAAAACCTAAGGAAATTACAACACCCTCTAAAACTGCAGTGGCTGGGGATAGAACTCCTAATGAAGGATCTCCAAGGCATAAACTCACCTTGAATATGAAAGCTCAACTTGATAAGAAACCCAACAAAGCTGACCTCCCACCACTAAGCAAGTATGTTGTAAATTGTGAAAGTACTGTCTATGAACATAAGGGGGTTTCCTACAGTTATGTCCATGATACATTCCAAACTGCTTTTGATGCACCCAAAGAGACTTTTGTTCCTATACCTGAGACAACACCTGTGAAAGAGCTAGTAACTAGCACAAGTAAAGTCGACCTCAATAAATCTACCGATACTGACTCTTCAAGCAAGACTTCAACCCCAAAGAGACAATTTAACAAAAATATCCAAGACGAAACTGAAGCTAAGAATGGCATTTCCAAGCATTTGTCCTCGCCCAAGAAGCAGAATGTGAACAGGTACAGTCGTAAGTCAGCGTCGACAGTGCAGAAAGTGCCAGACGAGCCGCCGCCTCAAGTCAACAGCGACAATTGTTCAAACACCGACAACTCAACCTTGAAGGGGGCTGAAGACTTTAACGACGACTTTTTCGACAGTCCCGGGAATCAAAAGCTACAATCTAACAAGTCGGCTCTATTGAACCGATACTTGAAGAATGTGTGTCAAAGAAAAGACCTTGAACTCAAAATCAAGAACAATAAGTTCTTTCAATTCAAGCTTAGAATGGAGAAACATTTTCCGAGCATAATACTACCTTTGAAAGAGGTGTCTGATACATTCCACGTGTCGGCTGACAGGATGTCGAGGCTCATAGACAAAGAAGTGATAGAGAACAAAAGGTTGTCTGTGAGGCTGCTGACAGCGGACGAGCCTTCCTATTTCGATAGTTTCGAAGATAACGTAGCCATTGAGTGCAATGAAAAGCTCAGGCTACAGATATTTTCGTATCCGAATGAAACTTTAAATAGGGTAATTATGTTTGGTTACTAAATCGCACGGCAATTTCATTCACCGTAATACGACCTTGATTACGCGATGTTTTGTACAAGGTACTAATTTAGCGAAAAAGTTTTGAAAACGATTTTAATCATCGGTCGAAAGGTTAATTTAACGGATCGAATGTCTTGTGTTCCTGAAGTATTTTTAGCCTCTTTCTTTTGACCTTCATTGAGTGTTTGATGTTCTTTCAGATGATGAAAGTAAAATCTCCGTACAGCATGGAGGATGGTTCTTGGACGCCTCTGCTGGTATTCATCACTGACTATGCGCTGTACGTTGCGAGCGTAAAGCCTGGGGGTACGGAGTACGAAATGTTGTGCCGGCTGCCTCATAACGAACTGGATGCTATTGTTGTAAGTATAATTTACAGGAATTCACACACGTAAATCGTAGAATAGTGAAAGAACAGCGATGTTTTTCCGGGGTATTAGTCTTCCCATCTTGAGTATTGGAGCGAAAATTTATGGGATCTAAAGATTTTTCGTAAAAGGCGGAAGCACGCCATAATATGCATCTCATAATCATTACACTGCTCCATATGTAATTATATGTCTAAACCTTGAGAAATGTAGATATTTTTGCAATTAAAGCTGGGTCAATATTATCTTAATGATTGCAATGATTCATTAAAACAATTCGATAATATTCCAGACGTATTAGCTCATAGTGGATCATAATAATACGACCTTATGATACTCGGAGTTGTTTATAATATTCAAATCAATGCCCCTCACTATGCAGCACACATTTAATTGTTATGTCTATTGTCTTGATAGTTTGTTTTTCATTTGACCAAATCTATTGTTGAGGGACCCGTTAGTAAAACTGCAGGTGTTTGTTTTGCGCCTTGAATGTGTGATTATTCATCATGCCCTGAAATTACGTAAAATCATCTGATCTTAATAATTAGTGGCGTAGCTATCGCCGTATCAAAGACCCCAAAATTGCAAGGGCCCCGATGCACGTGTGGACGCAAAGCACATATACATTTAGTCCCGCCGTCTCCTTCGTGGCCAAGACAGTCCTTAGCTAGCAAGAGCAATTTTTTTTTTGAGACTTGCGACGCCACATCTAATAATGTCGACATTTTATGACAAGTAAGAAGAAGTCTGAAAGTCTGGATGGTTATGAAATGCGGGTAATGACCCACTCTCTTGAAGCGTATCCCGCCTGATTCTCTAATATAACCAGACAGACTGTCTCCCAGTGAACCTAAACGTAACACTGCCACATGGCGCAATTTCACACCCTACTTGTGTCGTGTGAGAATGAGAATATAAACATAGGTTGTAAGTTCTGCCTGGAACGCGTAGTTATGTACAAGTATTATTTGTTTTTTAGGGTTCCGTTCCAAAGGGTATTCAATGGAACCCTCTTACTAAACCTCGCTGTCCGTTGGTCCGTCCGTCCGTCTCTCTGTCAGCGGGCTGTATCTCAAGAACCGTAATAGGTAGACAGTTCAAATTTTCAGTGTGTATTTCTATTGCCGCTGTAACAATAAATTAATGCGCTTATTTTAATAGAAATAAAATAAGCGCTCCCATACAAGAGACGCTTTCTTTTTTTGGTTTATGGTACAGAAGTCGGAACCTTTCGTGTGAAAGTCCGACTCACACCTGACCGGTTTTTACTAATCAATCAGTCAACCTATCGCAGACACAGGTCTCTCCCAATTCTGCCCTGATGCGCCTTCCTTATCCAATCTTTTCTGCTTTAAAAGCCGTTGGTCCATTGAGCTCGGCTCCATAATACACTTACCGATATCTTACTGTTTTTTCTCATCAGGTGGGCCCAGAAGCGCAGTACATACAAATTTTAGACATCGCAGGTAACATTGCCTGTTCGATCGTCACTGGGGAGGCTAGTTTAGGGGCTCG
Organism: Lacanobia wlatinum; assembly: GCA_947578705.1. Taxonomy (NCBI): domain Eukaryota; kingdom Metazoa; phylum Arthropoda; class Insecta; order Lepidoptera; family Noctuidae; genus Lacanobia; species Lacanobia wlatinum. The sequence goes on from OX388044.1 coordinate 18,046,680, forward strand.
CTTCGCATCGTCTCTCGAGTGGAGTGCGAGAACATCTCCACTAAGGATCCAGCGACCTCCGGCCATGATCCCACTCGGATGCAGGGAGCTGGCAGCCGCAGTGGCTAGGCAGAGGCATGAGAGGCGGGTATGTATCTTACAGCTTCCTTTTATTGTAGAGTATAGCCATACGCAACCTTATTTCTTCCAGGCCGTCTTATTTTCGCCAGATAAATGTAGAATTATGGTCATTGACCAATGTAATTGACTTTATTAAAATCAAAAACAGAAATAAAGACATAAAGCGGTCCTGAATCGACTTCTATCGTGACAACGTTCTGTAGTAATGAAAAACTGTTTATAATTTATTGTTCGGGAATCTACGAAGGGATATTAAGGAAAGGTCAATGTACTTTATTGCAAGTTTATCTGGCGCCTACAATAGTATTGATGGGCCGCGATAGTAACAGATACAGTAAAAAATAAAACTACATTTGCCGGTAACTTGTGGCAAATGGACAGATTTTTTATTAAATTTATACATGCTAGCAAAAGGTCAACTTTTTCATTTTGCTAGCAGGCCAGAAAGCTGAGATACAGATCTGACGAGTATTAAGTACTTAATAAAATTGCTACTGAGTACTAAGTAAATATAGAACCAATAATGTGCTGGGCTTGGGGCCACACAGAAAAGAATGACACCTGCCACATGCGGCCTGCGCTAGTTGTAGATCAAAATTTGATGGATTGTGTAAAAGATGATAATTAATGAAGGAACAAATACTGCGCCAAAATCAAATAAGTTGGGACAAGGCCAAGCGGATGGCGATAGTGAGTGAACTTTGTTTCTAATTTCGTGTATGTTGACCCATAAATTTTTTTTCTTTATTTATTTAGGGACATTTAAAATCGCAATGCGTATGTCATGTCGCATGCGTCCTATCGTACCCTAAATACAAATTAGTAACATTTACTGGAGAAGATAGGTGCAGGGACCTAAAAGGCTACTACGAAAGGCCAGAATCAGATCACTTGTCAACATAACAGTTCGCCCTTTGTACCCAGTTTGGGTACAAAGTACTATGATTGCAAAACCTTTACTTACTATAATTTATTTAATAAAGCTGAAGAGTTTGTTTGAACGCGCTAATCTCTGGAACTACCAGTTGGATTTGAAACTTTTTTTGAACGCGGTAATCTCTGGAACTACGAGTCGGATTTGAAAATGTATTTTTGTATATGGTAGTCACATTTATGAGAAAGTCTAAAGGGAACGGGAAAAAACAGGATATGCGCCTACGCCGTCGCGGGAAAAAGCTAGTAGGTATACAGATGGACCTTCTGTCGCTCACCTTTTGTGTTTTCGTTATTTTTAGACATTCAGGCCACATTAAAACAATATCTCCTAAAAAGTATCGCTACAAATCGAGTTTTGTTTTCGTTATAAATATCATTCAATTGTTCTCTATTTCTTCATCAACATTCAAGTTTTTGAGGTGATCGAACTGATAAATCTTCATAATTATGAACTTAATTTTGTTTGACCTCCCGCTATGGAACAATAACAACATTATGATAATAAACTTTTATCAGTATAATAATATGTAAGAGAATGTATACGTTTTACGGATTATCGGTTATTGGCTGTATGTTAGTTATGTTACCAGCCTAATAAAAAGATATTGGATAGCATATAGGTTTTTTTTTTTACTATTGATAGGCACGCGTTTGACCACTATAAACTAGCCTAAATTAAACCCACATAAGGCCTACCGGGATAAAATCCTATTTTTTATCCAGCCACAGTCCAAGCGTATGCTATGTTTCATCCAAATTAGTTAAGCCGGGATTGATTAATAAACATCGTTTAAATTACATACTGAATTTCACGTAAAAGAGGAAATTCCTTAAAAAAAATGTGAATTAGTTATTATTCTTAAATTATTTTGTTGTGAAAGAACAACTGTTGCTATGTCGTGGTTTCATTACGCGCTATAAAATTGTTGTTAATCTAAATAGAATACTGAAAGAGAGCTTAAAGTAATAACTATCGCCTTTCTTTCTCTATACTTCACATAAGGTCATGTTTTCACCTGGTTTTAGCAAACCTGTTGAACTTCATAGCTCGTAAGGTACCCTTTGACATTTAGGTCGTTTACGTCATATAGAAAGGTCAAAATCGATTGTCACAACATTGCCTTCATTCTTAGCTCTCCTAAAGCAACGGTGTGAGTTTTGACAAGGAACTTTACACTTTCTCTGGGTTTCTTATGGTTCTCCGAAACGCCAAAATCCACGGAACTTCAATTTTGACCTTAAATGGCTACTAATCGTTATGAAATGTTCATCTTTTTAAGGAAAACATCCAAGTAAGTCATCCCGCCATACTCTATTTCTCCCAGCTCCCATCTTGTGATTTTAGCTAGCTATACACGCCCGGATTTACCCGACAGATCTGTCTGACATTCGTGGTTGGCGGACAATATTGCTAATGTATGACAAGAACAGGCATAGCCGCGGCATACCTGGCTTATCCATGCCTGCTGTCCGTGCTCCAAAGCAACGATTCTGGGGGGCTACTCTCTAACGAAATCCGTAGTTTCGGGCTTAGTTGCGGGCGGGCATTTTCTACTTCGTATCACCTAACCACTGAGAACTAATGATGACACGATTTGACAGTTACTGTGAAATCGTGTTGTCATTCATTCTCAGTTCGTGTTCGGGACTAATCGTAAGTCTGTAGGTGATACGGAGTAGAATACGCCCGCCCGCAACTAAGCCCGAAACTACGGATTTCGTTAGAGAGTAGCCCCCCAGACACGGGGCAGACATATCCGAGCATCCAACTGTGCGTGAGTGCGTAGGAACAGATGTGCCCGTCGGATCGCTCCTCAGTTGCGCGCTAACGCCACGTAGTGTACTTAGATTTTGCTTTGAAAGAGACATTACGAACAGACAACCGTTTCTGATAAAATCAGGATCACAATAAAGGCCCGTGTTTGATCTGAGAAGCCTCCGACGAGTAAATCCGTAGGTGTGTTCGGAAATCATGGATCAGGGGGGCTAAGGCCACTTTAGGAGAATCATATTAGTACGGTACGGTGTGTTATGGTGTACATAATAAAGAGTATTCTATTCTATTCTATTCTATCATAATATTAATCAAACAATAATCTGTCAAATTTAATTTTCATCTTTATCGCTAACGCATTAGGTAAAAGGTTGATTGAAAATTTTACAGTGACAGGTAGCGTGATTTCCTTTCTGATTCTGCTAAAGAGGCGATTTTAAAGCCACAGATCTAACATGCGTCGGTCGGGTAAATCCGTGCGTGTAATGCTAGCTATTAAGGCCCTACCTCTGTTTCAGAGCCGTCAAAAGGCTACTTTCTAAAGGATATTCCCCATTAACGGCTGGGTCAAAAGATTGGAAAAAAATATATGTATATGATAGATTCATAAACAACAATATGAACAATTGTTGTTTTCGTATGACATATAGTTTTGCTGTAAATAAATATTTAATAACACGCTATTTTTTGGATATTTCTACCAAACGGTTTCGAAGTTTAAAAATATTTTTACATGGAAAAATTGCTGGTAAAGTGTACTACAAAGTGAACATTGCTCATGTAAATCAATCAATATTTTGCAAAGAAAATGTTCAATATTGAGTCTCCCATATTTATAAAGCTCTGTTTGGGCGAAGGCGGCAGTCGTGCGTTAGCACTGAGACGGGGAGGCTGTGTCGCTCGTTGCTCCGCTCGCGCTATCGACCGACTACGCGTATATGAATGTGTTAGTGCAAATATTTACGAACTTTTGTATTAGTGTGCGTTCATAGACTAGCTCTTTGCAGAGGAGACAGCTTGATTGAGCGCGTGGGCGCATTGTACAGTTTCATACAGCAACTTTTATCAAAATACTATCGGCGTCGCTCGGGTTTAATTTTTGTCTGCTCTTTTTTTTCAAACGTAGCCGACGTTAATTCTTAATTTCTTTTATTACCAACAAACTGACTAATATTAAAGAAAAATAAAAAATCAATATAAGTTTATTTATTCACTTAAACTTCATGAACAATAGTGGTACATAGGCGAACTTAATGCTACGAGGAGTTCTCTTAACCTTTGGAGTATAAGAAATACACTGTGGTAGGTGTACAGCTCTTCAACACAAACATAAACAAACACAAGTTCATAAACAAACATTTATTTTCATTATTCGGTCGGTATATGCGGCGTGTCAGTCGCGTCTGTGGGGGACCGTTTGGCTAAATTAAATTGTTTTGATAAAATTATGATATCTTTTGAATGTTCGATTTGAGTAATTCAAAAAAATAAGTGAATTAAAGTACGATTTATTTATAAAACTGATACCAAGGTGCGAATAACGTGGTCTGCTTTGGTCTGTCATGTCGTATCTAATAATTTTTAAATAAAAATAGTGACATACAATAATAGTTGGGCATTTGGTATCACTGCCTTTTCTGTTTGTAGATATTGATGGGTCCTCTAAAATTCGAGTTTATTATTTTATTATATCATCAATCATTTTCGCAGCGCACGCAAAGGGAGGTAATTTGCAGGGTTCCGTAGTTAAATAAGGATTTACATCGGTAATTCTTTTCAGAGACATTTCTCCAGTGTGTCTTCACTGTCACTTGGTCGGGTTTTTTCAACAATAATCGTCGTATTTCCAGTTTACAAAATAAACCGATATAAAAACGTTATCAATTAAACACCTAAAACTTTCACAGGAATCACAGAATCTAAAGATTTTGAGTTAATGAAATTGCTACAAAATTATTTAGCAGAGCTGAAATAGGCTTAAAATTTATTTATTTCATTTACTTTACTTACTTTAGAATGTACTTTTTTTATTTGAAATCTTTTTACCGAGACTATAAAGTAGTATAGGCAGAAACAAAAAGTAGTAGGTACATTGCATACTCGAAACTCAAGGTCAAACTGTTACCAGTGCACTGGTAACAGTTTGACCTCGAGTTTCGAGTATCTTTATGTAGATCGTAAGCAGAAAAGACGAAACTGCTTCACAAAATTGTTTTTATCTGACCTATATTGTTTTACTTCTATTAAACCACATTCGTATAAAAAATGAGACCAGTGAATAAAAATATGCGTAACGTATGTATCTATCTAAACTAAAAATTAGCCGTGCAATCGCCATACTCTTGTGAAGTCGTAGGCAAAAAAGCCGGCTTGGCGCGCATGTCTGCGTCCTCGCATAATCTTTGATAATAGTTTTGAGGTAGCGCGTGCGCTACGGAAATGTTTGTGTGTGCGGCGCAGATATGAATGTGTGGCCCAGATGCTCAAGGTTATTGAGCCTACTATACACCTTAAGGAAACAATCTTGTGTTGTACGAGTCTTCGCTCGTTTGGGATGGGCAGACATGTTCACCAAGTCCCATTAAAACTTAGTGCTCAACAATAATTCAATAATTAAAAATATTTCAAATAAACCATTTACAGGCACTTTTGAATTGTCAAGGTCGGTCGGTCCAAAAAAATGAAGCTATTTGCACGTTCCAAAGCGTAGATCTCTATGGAGAAGAACGTGCAAGAAACTTATCGGACACTCTTTTAAAAATAATAAATTGTTACAAAGTTTTGTTTACATCAAGTTAAAATTATACATACATGTGAGAACGATGTAAAAGACGAGCAGGATAAAAGCGTCCGGAAAAAAAAGGCACAATTCAAAGAAATATTTAAAATAAATCATGGTAGCTGAGAAATGACCAGTCCCAACTGACAGCGCCCGTTCACGAACATGACGCATGCGGTAGCATTATTCGGCTCAACCATTTTAAAGGGAGTCAAATGATTCAACGCATACGCTACCATCAGCTAGACTTTTGAGTGAGCATGACACTCCCAACCGCCAGGGTACATTCAAGTCAAAAACAAACCTAAAACTGATAGCTATAGTTTAAGTTTAAAGTACACAGTACTCACACATATGCCGTTATAATGGATGAAATTATACAATGCTAAATAAATTGAGTCTATACAATGCAAATATTGGTTTCTTACAATTTTCAACTTCTTGAAGAAATCTGTATTCAAAATAATATAATGTTGTTTCAGATACCACAGATTCTATTCTACGGGCGCGTATGTTCCGGGGACGCGGGTGACCGTCTCATTGAAGCGCCCGGCGCCTTCGCCCCGCCGTTAGAGGGGTACCTCATGTGCCGGACGGACCGAAGCCGGCGGTTTGAACCTTGTTACTTCTTGCTCAGGTAAATATGTATTATGTTTGATCACTAAAGGGATATTTCAGTGTCTGACTTAAATATTTCCTTTAGAAATTTTGGAGGGAATTTGAAGAGATCAATGCACAGTATTGAGATCTAGCAAAAAAAAAATTGGTTTTCTGTCTTTACTGATATATGGTTTTTCCCAGCTATCTATTCAAGACGAGTCAAAAAAAGTCCCGGTATCTTAAAAACCAATCACTGTTAGACAACACCGGTTTGACAAAATTTCACAGTAATTTTATGATATTTTTCGTACGAAAAACTAGGCGTTAAGATCGGCTTGATGTTGCGAATTTGTTCGTAAGAGTTACCGCGGCCCTGGAACGCAAAGGGCATTTGGAGGAACACGGATGGGTTTTAGTCAGTAAGAGTCTGACACTCCCTTCTGCTCCGCCCAGAGCGGGAGGAGTCATTTGATGATTTGTCATACAATAAAACAAACCAACTGCGAGTCGGACTCTTACACGAAGGGCTCCGTACTATATCCTGAAAACAACCTTTCTTGTATGGAAGCCCCCTTTAATTCTGAAAAATAAAAACAACTGTCTACTCATTACTTTTTTAGAGATACAGCCCGCTGACAGACAGACGGACGTACGGACAGCGGAGGCTTAGTAATAGGTTGGTTACCCTTTGTGTATGGAACCCTAAAAAAGGATCAGTTTGATATTTGCTCTCGGCGATATGTTCTCGTCTAAATTTTATAAAGGGTTATATCTGCCCTAAAAAAACGCACTAAATGCATGCTTTTCACACACTACTGTTATTTTCTCTCCAGGGCCGGCGTCCTGCACTGGGGCCCACACTCCTCAGACGGCACGTCTCCCCTACCACACAACATAGCCCTCCGCTCTGTGCTAGGAGTCAGAAGACACCTGGACTCATCGCGGAGGCCGCATTGCTTCGAGATCGCCTTGGCAGACAACAGCAGGCTCTTGCTCGCGGCCCCAGATGACGCCACCGCGTCCTCGTGGCTGCAGAGCTTGTTGCTACATGCGGCCCAGGTACTTGGTTACAACATAACATAAACTCCTACCACACAATATAGCCCTCCGCTCCGTGCTAGGAGTCAGAAGACACCTGGACTCGTCACGAAGGCCGCATTGCTTCGAGATCGCCTTGGCAGACAACAGCAGGCTCCTGCTCGCGGCCCCAGATGACGCCACTGCGTCCTCTTGGCTGCAGAGCTTGTTGTTACACGCGGCCCAGGTACTTGGTTACAACATAATATGAACTCCTACCACACAACATAGCCCTCCGCTCCGTGCTAGGAGTCAGAAGACACCTGGACTCGTCGCGGAGGCCGCATTGCTTCGAGATCACTTTGGCAGACAACAGCAGGCACCTGCTCGCGGCCCCAGATGACGCCACTGCGTCTTCGTGGCTACAGAGCTTGTTGTTACACGCGGCCCAGGTACTTGGTTACAACATAACAAACTCACACCTTCCCCTCCTACCCCCACCCTACCCTCCAAACTGTCCCACAGTTGGGCAAAGGCCTCCCCCAAGTGCTTCCAGAATTTTTTTGTCCCGAGCCAGCTCGAACCAACCCGAGCAGTAGGCGTTTAGATCGTCTCGCGGCGGCGCCGTCCATCCATGCCTACCTATTTACCTACCTTATTTACTCTACCGACAGTTAAAACCTTTACTTGTAAAATTACTTGCTAACACATTTTGAAGTAAAAAATCGGAAAATTTACCCGAATTCCAATTTCCAATCAATAATGATCATGATATTCACACACTTAATAATGAGTAACATGCAAAATCATCAGAAACCAGATAGATATGTAAGATCATGATATGTGTACTTCATAAACTACATCTGAAATGCTCAATGCTCAAATCAGTCTTGTGAATAAATGTCGGTGGCCAAAGGTCATAAAAGAAACGGTAAACGAACTCAATTCAGATTGATTTAGAGTAAACTACCACATCGTGTATCAATTGGTTTTCCAATAACTGTGTTATAGGCAGTCGCACCTTGTAGAATGCTGGTATACCTGAAGTCTATAAGTCAAGAGTAGTGATGGATGCGAGACGCACAGGATCGGTTGTTGTGGCGATATTTGGGGGAGGCCTATGTCCAGCAGTGGACGTCTTTCGGCTGATATGATGATGATGAAGTGTACTCAGTCGCCGACCACATTATTGTTACCCATCAAGTGATACAGTAGCGCGAGCCAATCATAAAATAAAAGACTGGAAACATACCCTAACATACTACACGTGAAAAGGCGTTGACGTTAGAGTAAACTAACTTCTATCCCTTTCTTCCAGGCTCTCGAAGAGAAGGATGGCGCTAAGAAGTCGTGCGAGCGGCCTGGGCCTCCGCCCGCGTGTACCGTGCTGGTGACGCCGCACGAGGTCATCAGCGTGCGGGACACCCTCGACCTCGCCTTCGTCACTGGCGCTGCCGCTTACCTGAAGGACAGAGGCTCGGAGGCGCTGCTCAAAGGTATCTATCTCTATTCAGAAACAAGCCCCAAGAAGATCATCGGTAATGTCTTGAGCATCAACGACGAGTTGCTAGCCTGTCGGTTTTCTACTGGTTACATTTTGGGGAAAGTGTGACGGAATTGCATAATTTAATTCCGCCAAGCCCGTTCCATCATCGGACCACAAGACGAACGGCGGTGCGCCACCGGTATATGGTGGACATCACACCCACACGCACAAAACGTTTTGGGAAAACATTCATAGTACGTACAGCTAAGGAGTGGAATTCCCTGCCGGAGTCTGTGTTTTCTAATAGCTACAACCTGGGAGTCTTTAAGTCAAGAGTGAACAGGTTACTTCTAGGCAAGCGTGCTCCATCTTCGACCACTTCATCGCTTACCATCAGGTGAGATAGTGGTCAAACGCGTGCCTACCAATAGTAAAAAAAAAAAAACTAGAAAGAGCCTCATGTCAAGTCTGGCGGCTCTAGTCTGGATATGGTCCCTGAGTCGCATGTAGTCTAAAATCATTTAAAATAAGGCTGAGTGCCAGCACTTTTTGAACGTCAACGTTAACAAAAAGACAGTCCCCCAAAAACGCCCGCCCGTTACCACTTCCTAGTGTTTTAGCTGGGAAGAAGAAGTGGCGCAACAAACTCCCCAGCAACACATCCTGTTGAGTTAGAAGAACTCGCATTTATACTATAGTATCCAAAGTATTATTACAAAGAAAATAAAATAATATTACATAGGTAACACGTAAAACCTAAAAGTAGTTCCGACGACTTATGAAAACAAACAGAACTTGTTCAGAAATGTTACTTGGAACTAGAGCAGTATTAAACTAACATTTAAATTAATTGTTTCAGAATACATTGAGGAGATGCGGACAGACATCGAGATCCTAGCTTGCGGATCCATAAAGAACTTGACAGCTTTCAAGATACCAGACACTGATGAAAATTGGTGCTGTTTGGTAAGAATATTGCAGCTTTTATTACATCAATATATTACTCTTCCGTTACTGAGTGACTGAGTGATTGAATGACTGAGTGTAGGACAGACATGCATGCATAGACGAAACTACTGGTCGTAGAAAGCTGAAATTGGGCATGTAGCTTCCCTATAGTCCCTAGGGGGAGCACTAACGAGAGGATTTTCCGAAATTCCTACGGAAACGAGACACGAAACGAGATAAGAGAGCGCGTACGAACGCGCGAGAAAAATCTAGTTCGTTTATAAATTACTATATTATTTGATGTCCCCTTCGGGAGTTGGCGGGAACTCGCTTTGGAAGGCCACTAAAAACTTAGATAAGCCTCAACAATCCTATCCTCCTATCAGATCGGGGGTTTCCTGGGCCAGAACTGACTTGGAAAAGGCCGAGGTATTCGCAACGCATCTGTCCTCCGTATTTAAACCCAACGAAAGTGTTGCTGATGAGCATGAAATTGACGCAATATTGGAACAAGATTTGCAGATGTGTATGCCTATCATACCCACAACACCCAAAGAAATAGCGAAGGAAATCAGAATGCTAAACTCGAGAAAAGCCCCGGGATTCGACCTGATCACGCCTTGCATACTTAAAAATCTTCCCAGAAAATGCGTTTCTTTCCTAGCCAGTTTGTTCAACGCAATTTTTCGAACATCTCACTGTCCTGACCTGTGGAAAATCTCCGAAGTTGTCATGATCCATAAATTAGGTAAACCTGAACATGAGGCCTCGTCTTTTCGGCCGATAAGCTTAACGCCTGTACTCTCCAAACTGTGGGAGAGGATATTCCTCAACCGTCTAAAACCGTGCATGGATGCCAATGATGTTGTTCCGTCTCACCAGTTGGGCTTTCGGAAATCTCACTCAACAATTGAACAGGTTCACCGAGTTGACCAAACAGGACGACAGGCTTTCGAACGTAAAAAGTTGTGCTCAGCGGCATTCCTTGATGTTTAGCAAGCCTTTGACCGTGTCTGGCACAAAGGACTGCTGGCTAAAGTGAAGGAAAAACTTCCACACTCAATGTTCCTGCTCATTCAGCCGTATTTATCCGACCGTTGCTTGTAAGTGAAACAAGGTGAAGCAAGATCAAGATTGATTGTAGCGAAAGCTGGTGTACCACAGGGATCTGTTCTTGGCCCAGTGTTGTATAATATCTTAACATCAGATCTACCCACATTGGATGGACAATAGCAACATTGCTGACGACATAGCCTATCTATCAGTTGATGACAACTCAGAAATGGCCAGCAAAAGACTCCAAAACAACTAGACGAAACTCATAAATGGCTCTGTAAGTGGCGAATTCGTGCCAATGCTTCCAAGTATAACCATATCACCTTCACGCTCAGGCACGGAAACACACCACCTGTTAGACTTGGTCCTGACACCCTACCACACACAGATTGTGTAAAGTATCTTGGCTTCCACTTGGATAGGCGCCTAACATGGAAGCATCATATTAAATGTAAGAGAAACGAGATAAACTGCAAGTTCCGCAACCTGTATTGTGGCTTATGGGAAGAAACTCAGTGCTCTCTGTAGACAACAAACTCCTCATCTAGAACTCGGTCCTCAAGCCCATATATGGACATACGGGATTAAATTGTGGGGCGTTGCCAGCAAAGCCAACATACTCTGCCTGCAAAGAGTTCAAAATGGTATCCTAAGAACAATAGCTAACGCACCTTGGTTTGCTAGGAATTACGAAATTCACGTCTATCTACAAATGCCAACAGTAAACTCTGAAATCGAGATATACAAAATACAACACAAAGCACGCCTAGCTTCTCATCCAAACCCACTAGTTAATGAACTGTTAAACCCGACAGCTGTGGTAAAAAGGCTGAAGAGGAACCACCTTCTATAAGTGGGAGGCGCAGCACTGGCTGCTGCACCGCAACGCCATTTGTCATGGAACGAATTCGCTTATGGTCCGAGGACCGATTGCAAATACGAGGGCGAGTCAATAAGTCCGTGACTTTTTGAATAAAAAACAGGTTTTTGAATAATTTTTATTTTTTATTTTTCAACGTACTCTCCTTTGAGCTCTATACACTTTGTCCAACGTTTCTCCAATTTTTTTATCCCTTCCAAAAAATAAGATTTGTCGAGGTCATCAAAATAGGTATTTGTTTGTGAGATGATTTCATCATTGGAATCAAATCTCTTTCCACCAAGCCATTTCTTCAAGTTTGGGAACAAGAAATAGTCACTCGGGGCTAAATCCGGAGAATAGGGCGGATGAGGGAGCAATTCGTAGCCCAATCCATGAATTTTTGACATGGAAACTGCACATGTGTGCACCCTTGCATTGTCCTGGTGGAAAAGAACTTTCTTCTTGGCCAAATGCGGTCGTTTTTTTATCAAATTCGCATTTAATTGACCCAATAAATTGGCATAATATTCACCATTGATTTTTTTACCCTTTTGAAGGTAGTCAATATGGATAATACCGCGTCCATCCCAAAAAACGGTCGCCATGACTTTATTGGCTGACAAACCCACCTTGGCCTTCTTTGGCGCCGATTCACCCCGAGAAACCCACTGTTTTGACTGCTGTTTGGTCTCTGGTGTGTTGTGGTGGATCCATGTTTCATCCACGGTTACGAAACGGCGCAAAAACTCGTCCATATTGCGGTTGAACAACGCCAAACACTCTTGCGAAGTTGTCACACGATTGCGTTTGTGGTCGATTGTGAGCAATCGCGGCACCTATCTTGCGGAAAGCTTTCTCATACCCAAGTGATCATTTAAAATTGTAACCACTGAGCCATGTGAGATGCCTATGGCTTCCACAATCTCTCTCACTTTCAATCTCCGATCGGCCAACACCATATCGTGAATTTTTTCAATTGTTTCGGGTGTAGAGACCTCAACTGGGCGTCCAGAACGTTCGGCATCTTCCGTGCTTGTACGGCCACAACGAAATTCTGTGAACCACTTCTTTACCATTGAAATTGATGGTGCAGAGTCCCCATAGTATTTATCAAGCTTTGCCTTGGTTTGAGTGATGGTTTTTTTCCTCAAAAAATAATGCTTAATGAGCACACGAAATTCACTTTTTTCCATTTTCTTCTCAAAATACGCGGTAGTCTGCTAGCAATGGCTGTCAAAGACAAACCTAAAGACGCAGCTTGTTCAAATTTTGACAGAAGTCAACTGATAGTTGCCTGTTGACAGGAGCAGTGTTGCCCTTTCAGTTAAAAGACAAGAAATTAAAAAAGTCACGGACTTATTGACCCGCCCTCGTAGAATTATATGGAAGAAACAAAAAAAAAGTTATAAGTTACTCATCACAACGAATAATGATATTTTGTCATTAGGTTTAAACATCGACAAAGAGGTGGTATATCCTGTAAACTATATCCTGTATTCATATCCCGTATACTCCACCCATCACAGTCTACTGCTTTACTATCGAAATATAGTTACAGCAGGTCAATCGAACCGGCCATTTCAGCCTATCGCCGACCCTGCTGGACATTGGGACTTCTCCCAATTTATGTCATTTTATACACAGTTCCCGCCTTACGCATCCAGTCGCCTCAGGTGTCGATGCTTTCGGCACCATTGTTCTTGCTGCATATTAATGATCTGCTTAAACCCGGTATCATTGGGTATAATAATAATAATGATCAATAATTTTTGGATAAAATGGTTCAAAAGATTGCACGCTCGCTTGGTATCTCAATTTCAGTCTGCCTTAGAGTCAGGGTCGCTGCCCCAATTCCTAACTACAGGAATAACCCACCTGCTCCATAAATCAGGTAGTACCGCAGAGCCTAAAAATTATAGACCGATCACGTGTTTACCGACGGTCTATAAAGTTCTTACATCCATTTTGAGAGGAAAGATTAACCATCATATTGATAGTAATTCAATAATGTCTGATTCTCAGAATGGATGTAGGAATGGGTCCCGCGGTACTAAGGAGCTGCTCCTCATCGACATAGCCATTAGCCAACAGGTTCGACGTTCCCGAAGAGATCTGTCGACATGCTGGATAGATTATAAGAAGACCTATGATTCAGTGCCATATACATAGCTCATGAGGGTGCTGGAGCTGTACAAAGTTGATGCAGTTCTACGCACCTTCCTGATGTCGTGTATGGGGCAGTGGAGGACGGTCCTTCAATATCCAGGGTGTCGACAGACCCAGGCGAAAAGTGAACCGATAAGGATCGAGCGTGGAATATTTCAGGGTGACAGTCCACTGTGGTTTTGTCTGGCCCTCAACCCTCTCGGTACATTGCTGGAGGGTTCGGGCCAAGGCTACCGGTTGAGAAGAGGTGGTCAGGTCATATCGCACCACCTTTACATGGATGACTTGAAACTCTTTGCTCCTAACAATTTGCAACTGATGAAGCTACTGAAGGTAACAGAAACCTTCAGTAGCGCCATCAGGATGGAATTTGGTTTTGACAAATGTGCGGTCATGCATGTAAAGCGAGGGGAGATTATGGAATCCGTGGGAACCCAATTCTCGAATTCCATACACCTTAGGTCCCTCTCCTCAACCGAAACTTACAAGTATTTGGGTATGTCGGAGGCGTTAGGCATCAATACTGTTGACGTGAAACAATCGTTGAAGGAGCGCTTCTTTGGCCGCCTGAACAAAGTACTTAACAGTCTTTTATCAGGCGGAAACAAGGTGCGCGCCTTCAACGGTTAGGTCATGCCGGTTTTGATGTACTCTTTTGGCTCAAACGGACTCAGACGGAACTTGACGCCCTGGATAGAAGGGTACGCTCACTGCTCACCGCAAATCGTATGCATCACTCACGGTCATCGGTGATGAGGCTGTATATCCCGCGGAAGTGCGGGGGTCGTGGCTTCTTAAATGCTAAGACCCTGCACAACCGCGAGGTATGCAGCCTTAGGGAGTAGTTCCTAGAGGCCGACGTGGGTATGCATCGAGATGTGGTAGCGGTGGACAAAGGCCTTACCGCGTTCTCCTTGGCTAACGAGAAAGAAGGCGCAAACCTGTGGTATTAGATACTAATGACCGCAGGGAGGTATGGCAGAGGAAGGAGCTTCACGGACGCTTTTATCGGGTCCTACATGGGCCCGATGTAGACTTCTTAGCGTCCGTAGCCTGGCTGCGTTTTGGTGACCTATTCGGGGAAACCGAAGGTTTTGTCTATGCAATTATGGACGAAGTTATGATGACGAACAACTACCGGAAACACATTGTGAAGGACGGCACGGTTGACATATGTCGGGCATGTCACCGGCCCGGGGAATCCATCCGCCACATTATTTCCGATTTCTAGTCTGGCTAACGGAGACTATTTGCACAGGCACAACCTTGTAGCCAGGATTATCCACTAGCAACTTGCTCTTAAATACA
Organism: Lacanobia wlatinum; assembly: GCA_947578705.1. NCBI lineage: Eukaryota > Metazoa > Arthropoda > Insecta > Lepidoptera > Noctuidae > Lacanobia > Lacanobia wlatinum. The sequence goes on from OX388044.1 coordinate 18,061,732, forward strand.
ATCTTGTGGAATCGGAAGTACCGTACTATAGGCATGTGCCCGACCCAGTTCTCGAAAGTGGCAATTGCACATTGTATTGGGATCGATCTATCATCACTGACAGGACTATTATTGCCAATAAGCCTGATATAGTGGTGATAGACCGACTAGAGCGTCGCGCAATGATTGTTGATATAGCAGTCCCTCATGACGAGAACCTTGTGAAGTCTGAGAAAGATAAACAAACGAAGTATCTTGACTTGGCTCGCGAGGTTGTCGACATGTGGGATGTGAACACAGCAGTCATTGTGCCGGTAGTCGTGACGGCCAATGGCATAATTGCCAAGAGCCTCGACCAACATCTCGAAAGGCTCTCGTTGGGCAGCTGGATCAAGGGCTTGATCCAGAAAGCAGTACTCCTGGACACGGCGCGTATAGTGAGGAGGTTTTCTCTCTCGGGAGCCCTGACCACCGGTAACTTGGACCTTGTTCCCGATACCGGTGGGCTACAATTTTATATTTTTAAATGTTTTTTATTTTTTATAGAAATATTTAAAAATGTAAATTTATATGTATTTAATTTAGTAAATGGAATAATAATCATTTTATTATCAGGCAACTGAGGAGGCCAAACGCGTGCCTATCAATAGTAAAAAAAGAATAGCAGACGATATTGTGTGAATGTGTGCGGTTCTGGAATGGACTGAACGGCTAATTTGTGTAGCGCAGACGCAGCTTAACAATCTCTACATTGTACTTGTTCAGGAGTGGAGCGTGTGTGAGGCTCGCGAGCGCGGCGCGGGGCTGGCGCTGGTGCTGGCCAGCAGCGCTGAGCTCGAGAGGTTCATAGCGGCCGTCGAGCAAGCCTTCTGTGCGCTCACTGTAAGTGAACATCTACTTGATGTTTTTTTTTTTGTTTCATTCATTCACTAAGGCCTAACGCATACTCACAAATTTTAGTTGAACAACTGTTTTGTTGTGTGTCAAAAGTTTAAATAAATATATTGAGATCATAGAACCTGCACATACTAATAACTCGATAGTTGCTCGACAAAAAATCAAATCCCTAGACGCAAAACTACTACTACTACTCATGATGTTTCGTACAAACTTTCAAGTCCTTATTCCTGGAAATAAATGAACTGATTTTAATGACACTTGGTGTGCATATGCTAGATACCCAGGTTTAAATACATAGTTAGTTACGGATATTTTTGAAAAAGAGTTGAGAGTGATCTTTCACTTTCTATAATATGACTCTTTCTTTCTCTCTATACTCTTTTTCGGACTTGAACGTTTGTATGAATAAGTCTAAGATAATAAATTGACTTACATAGACTGAACCCTTATTGCGTTAAATTAAGGGCTGTTTTCGTTGTCCACGGTTCAGTACTAGTCAAATAAGATATATGTAAAACGCGATGGGTCGCTCACAAGGTTCAGTAAGACGAAACATTGTGACACTTTGCCCTCATTTTATAAGAAATGGCAAAATAAAAAATGTGATGAAAAAATGAAAAAAGTAAAGATTACCAGATTCTGCTGCCATATAATGTATCAACCGTCGACACACTCAAGTTTATAATATCTAGAAATAATTGAATCCCCCAAACACAAGAAAACTCAAGCATCAACTCTTTTTCCTTACAGTGCGAGCCATTCCCGCTAAGTGTGGTCGAGGCCACGAAATCCGCGTGCAGTTCAGCGCACACGAAATACGAGGCCGCCTGGTCGCATATGTTACCGCAACAGTAACGTGGTCACACGTCGTGAAGCGACAGCACTAGTGGTAAGATTCCATACTAGGAGCGACCTAGGGATGTATGATTAATATCGATAATAATGGTATCGATAAAATAATTGCTGGTACTTATTTTGCGTGTAAGAGGAAGCAATATATTGGTGAAAAATATTGTTAAAATTTTGATGTATAGGTGCAAGTATTAATATGAGGCTTTTAAGTATTAAATAAAGGTACGGAGATGCAAATAGTTCCTGGGTACCGAATCTTACCACTAGTTTGTAGTTAGGGCAGATTTAGACTTAACTATAGTAGGAAACGTGAATTTTAGTTGTAATTTTAAGCGCTTTTTTGCCTCGTTCTACTCGACATAGAGGACCTAGTAAACTACATAATAAATATTGTCGATACTTAACAACACCACGTAGTGGGTTTATACTGTTTGTTACATGATCCCCTTAAAAATGATCTTATAAATCTCATCGAGGTACTTATTGCAACCATTGTCAGGCTGTAGTAGACTTCAGTAGTTTTTTCGTCAACTAATCGCTAGAGCTTCAGATCTGCTTGCACCATGAATTACAAAAGCTCTAATTAATTTAAAATATAATTCTGTCTCTTTCAAAGTTTGTGAAACCAACACATTGTTCCGTTTCTGTCATTGCAATGTTTTGGTTGCACAAACTTTCAGTGATTCGTGGCCCGGACTCCACCAAAGCGGAGACGTATTTTAAAAAACCAATAGAATTTCGTTATTCACACATCTCGTTTCCACTCAGCTTAAGTGGATAAAACTGAGCGGAGATGTATTATATTTTTATGGTGCGTTGGAAGCGGAGATGTGATCTGTACCTTACTGAGATTGAGCTGGCCTGCGTTACAAGGCGGAGATGTGAGCTTTGCATCGCAAGATAACGATGGCCCGCAGCGGAAACGAGATGTGTGCGGCGTGCAGTGAGCGGTGCCCTCACCGCCAGCAATAAACTGTGCGATCACATCGAAAACTCGCCGCACGCAGCTCAATTTCGCTCTAGTCAACGCACATCTCCACCCTAGCCAGCACAAATCACCGCTACAGTCTAGCCAGTACGCATCTCCGCACAGTTTCGGTGGATACACCCGAGCTGAAAAATCTCTTCTCGTCTTCACTTCGGACATCTCCGAACATCTCCACTTTAGTGGAGTCCGGGCCTTAGACTTGACGCGTGTTTGAAAAATAGAATTAACTTATTAAAATATTACTTACTCCCGAGAGATCATACCACAGCTCGGGACGTACCGTCGGAAACTTACTATGACCAACTATGTGGTGTTGTTAGGTTCTCAAGAAAAATCTCAAATACTCAGATTAAGCTTAGTAACAATAACTATCCTCTGTGAGACAGAAAAAGCGTCCTGTAAGCACAATTTAGTTAAATTGTAAAATATAATAACGCTTTCAAGTTAAAGGTTTCGCTCGTGTAGCTAATTTCATTGATTTTGGAAGCAGATGACGATGGAACATTATCCGAAAGAGATAATTATAGAAAAGAAATAATATCTTTAAAATTACATTCCATACATTTACTAGCTTCGAAGGCTTTTAAACAGTACTGTCGTTGTTTGCTTCTAAAACAAGTTAATAATAAGTATTATTTACCGTTATTGTTTACTATTATTATGTATTTTTATGATAATAATAAATTATATTATTAATAATATATCGATTCCAGTTGTATACTGCTATTACGTAGTTACATGTTCTCACGTTTAATAGTAATAGGTCACAATACTCCACTATGATATTATTGCGGTGTTTATATTGATGCTACAAACAACAGAAATGTCTTAAAAGTATTAACAACAAAAGTACTATGCAGTGCAAAAGTGAGATAACGAAAGATCGACTTTCCAAAAAGTCGTTTAGTTTTTTTTATTGATTGTACTTATTGTTCGGGCTTAGAACATGATATTGTAGCATTGATATAAACACGAAAATATAATTACATTAAATCGAATATTATAAAACATGTATCATAATAAACATTTCGCTCTAAATGAAATAATAATAATCATTTATTTTAAAAGCGGCTATCCTTGATCGTTAAGGCGCTGATACTTTGTATATTAAAAATAATATTATTTATGTTTTATTCTGGTCACATTTCCCAAATGAATATGTAATTATATTTTGTATATCTAATTCTTGTATGCTTGTTTAGAAGAAGTACTAAAGTTAAGTTTTAGTGCGGTCTCCGAACAAAGTGCGTTCTTATTAGAATTATAAAGGGAACAGTTGTGGGGAGAGAGCTATGGCTAAGTGTACTGTGAATTTGAGCTATTCTGAAACTTGGTCTGCGAAACTATATCCTGAGCGATGATCGACCACTCGAGAATCGTTACAAACGGATATCGGTATACAAGTTTACAGAATGAGTATGCTTTGTGTGACGGCTTAGTAGATTTTGTATGGGAAAATTATCATTTTTTTACGACAAACCTTTTGTAGCTTTATTATTTTTAAAGCTAATTTTAATGGTTTTGTTTTAAAAATTGTATCGTTTTGTTTAAAAAAAAGGAACGTTCCCGGGGTTGGAGGGGTGGTGTTATAAGCTTTAATATTTCGTTGAAAAGGTCTCAAAAATGTTATTTATGCTATTAGAACAATTTTCTGACGGTTGTCCGCTCGTTACCAAATATATCAATCGTATATCATTTCGTATGTGTATTAGGCCGCTGTAAGGCCGTGTGATATTAATGTATATTTAGGGTAGGTATTAGCGCATCGTGAACTGTGACGTCGCGTATTTTCATCTGTATGATACATTAGGCTACGTAATTTTCCGAATTTTTGTGGTTTTATATTTGTAACTGTTTCTTGGTAATTAAAAGCGAAAAATCAAACCGCATTATTACAATCAAAATCGTGGTTTTATTACATACGTTGTTTTTAACCTAAAATGTATCATGGAGGTAATATTACGTGGCATAATGCAACATAATGTAATTGCAAATTTAAATTCCATAATAATATATACGTTTACAAAGGTATCCGAATAAATGAATATAGATATGAATAAATATTTGTAACCTTTGCCACTTTATATACCTATTTTTGGTATTTTTTCTATGTATCGTGTTCCGATTTATTTCTTGTATTGTCTTACATTGCTTTGTTTATAATATTTATTGTTATATAAGGTTTTCCCTGCATCTTTGTGTACGTGATTGCGCTTTTACTAAAGGCTATTTTTACTTAAAATAAGGATAATAACAATATTGAAGTTATAATCGCCGCCCGCCGGTTGAAAACCAAAGAGAATGGTTGTCTCTGTATTGGTGCTAGCACCATAACTCCTTTTTGAATTTTGAACTGACTATAAATTGTTTATTTTAAAAATGTCAAGTTAAACTAACTGGCGAAACATCATAGACACAATGGGTACATTTTTCATTCATGTGAGTTTAGATACTTGTTATCCAAACATGATTATACAAAATTCATTGATTTTCAAAACTGATAATTTCAAGTAACACCAGCTATATTCCTATTCTGTAAAAATGTCACTGAAAAGGTAAGCGTTGTGAATTTTCAGTGAGCTGTCAATCCCTACCAGTAGTGGTAAATGATAGTTCACTTCAAGCTCACTTCACCTAAGTTTGTATCCACGGTGATATTTTTACAGAATAGACCGTCTGATTAAGGCGCCAGCAGCCGGGTGTAGTTACTGAGGGCCTTTGCACACGGCGTTAATTAAGAGGGGACTCTAGTCCATGTAGGTAAGAGGCAACTCCTTTCTCTATACAAACACATTCCGCTGTTTTCTTCATGGACAAAGCTGCTAGATCAATGATGTTTTTTTTTCCAAAAAATATAGATCTAATTAATACGTGACTTTACCATTTTCTTTTTCCAAAACATAATTACTTACAAGTATTCTGAAAATCCTAAAACCCGAAAAACTAACCCGTTTTTGCCGCCACGTTGATGCCACGATGACTATTTGACAAATTTGGTAAGTTTTTAGCAAATAGAAAATAATAGAAGCATAGATATAGTCTTCCTCTAAATTTTGTTTTATAACTTTTTTAGATTAGTCTAGTTTTCAACAAGAAAAAAGCGGAATACAAAACGTCTTTTGGTCAAGGTTTTATAGGTAAAATCAGCCTGAGCTGCAGTTGTCGCTTTCGCACTTTACTTGGTATGGCGCAGCGTGACGGCATCGGCAATAGTTTCTTCATATACCTGTTTTACCGACTAGAGTCATCATCAAATCAGCCGAAGACGTACTGCTTTTTGGTCATCTACAGCGCCTTGACCGCGCGTTCGTAACATATGCGTCGTTGGCGCCGTGTGCGTAGGCTAGTAGAGTTTATTTTGCTTTATGAAGAATTTTATCGGTTAATTAATTTAGTTTGACTGTGTATATTTCTTGAACTGAGATTGTTTTTTATGCATAGAAGTGTTTGATATTATTCTCGTTTCAATGTAAAAATAGCCTGCACTCTAATTGCTACGTAACTGTGATTTGTGTTGTTTACCATTAAGTTTGTTGTTTGTGCATAATATTAGATCAATGTTTTTAGCTTTTAGTATTAAATAATTATTTCAATACTATACGAGGATTAATCAATAGAACTTATTCGAATACTGTTATAATAGAATTGATAAATAAATTACAAAACATATATTCAATCTTTGCGTGATAAACACGGATTCTTTAAACGGTTTATTTTTTCTTTTACTTTTGCGTCGTTATTGTGATGAGCATAATATTGTACTTTTTTTCACACTTTAAACTAAAATTTTTGGGAAGAAAACAATGTACTAACTAGAACAAAAATATACCTAATACATCTAAATAAAAAAACTCGTTACTTGTGTTATCAATGTTAATATGAATTGGCTATGAATTATTATTACCTACTATTGGTTATTTATTTTGTTAAATTATTTTATATGGAAATCACGACTGTTTCTTCCGTTCTATTGTACATGTCTAAGCTGTAGATGTTATTTGCCTGAAGTAGACGCATCTGACCTTTGCGATTGTGGTATACAGGAATGAGTATTGCTGAAAAACTGTCTCACCTATGATATTAGTAATTTTATTTATGACTATCTCGACTCCTCCCTAGTTCCCTAATAAAGGGTCTGAGAACTTGCAAGACGTTCAATTTCCAGATTTATGTTCGATTCATGAAGAGCGTTAACGCCGTACGGCATTTCATACAAACTTTCAAGTCATTATTTTTCGAAATGAATGAACGGAAATTTCTTATTTAAAAAAATAATTGGAAATCTCTGTCACTATGGATAATTCAAAATCGGTCGAATTTAGTTGTAACACTATATTCTCTACTTTTATTTGTATTAGTTTATTTTGGTATCATCTACGTCAATGACCTGAATTTCCTCAACTTTTATGGATTCAAATCCGGAATAAAACGAAACAATGACAAATTACAGTGAGGAAGAATGATTTGAAACAGTTCAACAATGATTCTTGTCTCAATCATAATGGTCAGAAGCGTACCTACTAACAGTAAATATCGATGATACAAGGTCAAATTAAATTAGCTGGCGAAAGTCCGCAGTAATAAATAAAAACTCTTCATTTCATTCAAGTAACGCTACCGGTCCCTGACTTTAAATTAGTTATTTTTTTGTTTTGTTTTTCGCCTTCCAAACCACAAAATGAAAAAAAAACGAATTCAGAAGGACTTAGTTGTCCGTGTATCTGTTAAGACCTTTTTAACAGGAACGCGTCGAGGTTGAAATTATGTCAAATAAAATATTAGATATTAATCTCAAATTCATACCGGTCTATATTCCCTTGGAGATGTAAAAAGAACAAGCTTTTAAGAAAACTTGATACTCAAATAAATTAAAACCTACTTTTGGAGTACGTCACAAAAACGAAATCCATCACTTAAGTGCAGTATCGCTAACCAATTTAATTTGATCCAATAAGTCCTATCCTCTTCCGGTAGATACACTAAGTATTATTAAGAACAATAATAATGTTAACGCTGTATAATGTAGAAGCTATTTTAATATTAAAATGTAATTTGTATCATTACCTACCCTTGATATAGGCGGGTGTCTCTTCAAAGAATTTCTTGTTTGCCGGTCTTGCCAAAATTATGTAGGTATGAGTTATTCTTACACTTACCCGATTGTCCCAGGGTAATGATTTCAAGTGCATGTATTTTTTATATACCTAAATATGGTTTGAATCAGCCTACAGATAGTACCCGGTAGGCTTACCAGTTAAGTTACCTAGCGAATTATATCGTACAATATTTTACTTGTTTGTTTATCCAGTTAATGCAAACTATAGAAGGGGCATTTTCTGTTTCAAAATGTAACTCAATTTTCTGACCCGCATGATATCGCTGGCGATACATAAAAAAGTATACGATGGGCTGCTCTAATATTTACCCACAGACAATCAAATGAATCCCAAAGAACTATAAAATCTCTATTTTGTAGATATTTCCTGTAATCGTTGAAGAGACACGGCGCTACATAACCAATGTAGTATATCAGCATAGGAATGTCCTAAACTCGGTTAAAAATAGGCAATTCGAATTTAATATCGCTTGACATTATTGTTCATATAAACAATATTGTAATAAATATTTGCAGAAGTAATTTTATTAGTTTATTTTGGTGTCACTGACCTGAACATCAATAACCTCAATTTCCTTAACTTTTCCTGATTCAAATCTATACTAATATATAAAGCTGAAGAGTTTGTTTGTTTGCTTGAACGCGCTAATCTCAGGAACTACTGGTCCGATTTGAAAAATTCTTTCAGTGTTGGATAGCCCATTTATCGAGGCTATAGGCTATATATCATCACGCTAAGACCAATAGGAGCGGAGCAGTAATGATAATTGTGACGCAGACGAAGTTGCGCGGGTCAGCTAGTCACGAATAAAACGAAACAATGACGATTATGTTACCTATATGGCACACAATTGGTTCTTTAAGAGCCATTATAGGAAACTAAAAATAGCTATTTAGGAGCCATATAGGTAACCAGTTAGTAGTAGTAGTACCTATAGCTAGATTTACCTTTTGTGACTGATTGTTTATTTTGTACACTCACCGCAGTAAAGTATTTTTAACCGAAAGGATGACTGGTAGAGCATGTCTTATTTTATTAGGTTCGCCTATGGACATGAAGCTTTAATCTTACTTCTTACTACTAGTTCTCCGCCGCATCTGTCTGTCTGTCTGCTCGCGATAAACTCAAAAACTACTGCACCGATTTTCATGCTGGTTTCACCAATGGATAGAGTGGTTCTCGAGGAAGGTTTTAGTGTTTAATTTGTCAATTTTATGTATACATTGGGTAAAATATAATGATATTTGTTTTTGACTTCAGTTTTAGTCGCGATAACCGACATCCACGCGGGCGAAGCCGCGGGCATCAGCTAGCATATTATAAATGCGAAAGTTTGGATGTTTGTAATTAAATCACGCCAGAACTGCTTAAAGGATCTGGATGAAAATTGGCACAGAGCTAGATTATAGTCTAGAATAGCAGATAAGATACTTTTTATTCCGCGAGTAAGTTTCCTTGGGATAACTTCCGACAATCACGCGGGCAGAAGAAGGTAGTAAAGGTAATTCCAGAAGAAGGCAGCAAATAAATAAATGCCTTTTAACTTAGTTTCGGTCAGCAACTTAGTCACTTTGCCATATCGCCTACTTGTAACTTTTGCTCATTACTTTTTCTTAGTAATGTTTTTGTAAAATTGCTTTATCTTCTTTACTTAAACTCTAAAACATATTACACCACATTAAGCAACAGGTAAGTACCTAATTAAGTATGTAAGATTTTTTTTTCTCGTTCTCATAAAACGGGATTGACAAGCGGTTCGAGAGAACGGTATGAAACCAGTTCCTATAATGTTATCATACCGGTATACACACCTTCGCGACCGATATCCAAACACTCGCTGAGATAATAATTAAATTCTATGACGCAGTTCTGTTATTGGATTATTGATTGGTATTCTGTACCTTACTTAGCGCTAGGGTAGGTAGACCTGGCAAGGTGTAGAGTAAAACGCACAAAATATCATCCTTGCTTGGGCTATTTCAAACTAAGTTGTCAATTTGGCTGCCATTGATAGTCCGAGAAAGCGATGAATGGACTATGTGACACTTGATAGTTCTTGAAAGGGGGTGGCGCCTTAGATGATTAATAGAAAAGTAAGTATGGATGGCGCTGACTGACTGTCGATTGAGCGTCCGTGTAAGTATTTGTTTGGCAGCGAAATCTGCGCTTTGCTAGGTCTGCTTCTGCCCTTACTTGAAGACAAAACTGCGAGGCGTAAATATAATATCGTAGGTAGATTGTGGTTGCACTCCATTCACACCTCTGCAAACCCCTGGGATTTTTTTCTATTGATAGGCAGGCGTTTGACCACTATCTCACCTGATGGAAAGCGATGATGTGGTTGAAGATGGAGCACGCTTGCCTAAAAGTAACCTATTCACTCGACTTAAAGACTCCCAGGTTGTAGCTATCAGGAAACGCAGCCTCTGGTAGGGAATTCAACTTCTGAGCTGTACGCACAATGAGTGTGTGGAACTCTTGGCGCCATGGCGTCATTTCATTACGTTACAATAAATTGCAGGATTTTTAACGATTTGGCCTACGGACGGCGAGCATTGGGTGGCTCGCCGTCCGATCAGAACCAGGGGTGCTACTCTCTAAGCCCGAAGTCCGTAGTTTCGGGCTTACTTGCGGGCGTATTCTACTCCGTATCATCTACGGACTTACGATTAGTCCCGAACCCGAACTAAGAATGGAAGACAACACGCGCGCCTCAAAGAGCTGTCAGCATAGAAGACGAGGCCCGCTAGGGTCAGTGGTCAGTGCCGAATTTGTTCAAAAGAGTCACCGCAGCCCAGATTTTTTTTTAGGACCAACACGGGTGGGTTTTAGTCAGTAAGAGTCTGACATTCCCTTCTGCTTCACCCAGACCGGGAGGAGTCATTTGATGATTTCCCATTTCTAAAAAAAAAGAATCGACTATTTAGGAATCAAACGAAAAGCTTAAAATGTTGACCGTTGATATTTTATGCAAACTTTCATTTTCGATGGTCTCGACTGTCTTGAAACTTGTAGTTACATGATCTGTCCTAGTAAACAACATACCTATTATAATGTAAGTGGATATGCAGTAAACAGTTGTACCTAATGGTTTTGCTGCGTAGTAGCACCGAATAGATTAATGCTTGTGTTGACGCAGTAGTAGACGGTGTAAGCACTAAGATTTATCAGCCAACCCGCCTCATAAGGACTCCTACGTGCTGACGTCCACGTAATTACCATGTTTTCCAAATAAAATTGGCAGTGCGGTTGAAAACAAAAGACGAATATGGTTATAGAAGAGTAGGTATGGAAGAAATCCTGTTGCGCTGGCTACAAATAAATGAGGAAAAGGGACAGAGAGTGATGATGAATAGGTCGAATGAGTGTCCGCAGACAGAGAATTTAAAACTTAATTTTAAGGAGTGCAGTGTTCGTATTTGTTTGGCAGCGAAATCTGCGCTTTTTTAGGTCTGCTTCTGCCCTTAGTTGAAAATAGAACTGATGGGAGACGTAAACAATATGGGTAGACTGTGGTTTCACTCTATTCATACCACTGCAAACCTCTCAAATGGACTGACATAGGGCCAGGTAGACTAGTTTCAGGTTTTTCAGTGTTACAGAACCCCGTAGGGTCCTGAACACATTCATAAGCCGCCTAGTTCTGGTAATGATCGAACCAATCTGCCTGTCCCACCTCAGTCCATCATCCATCAGCACTCCCAAATATTTTGCCGATTCTACCCGAGAGATAACCTGGCAGATGCATTTGTGTCGGTTTTCGCAAGTATGTGCTATTATGGAGTAGTCAGGCAAGGGTTTAGTGTTGGAACAGAAACTGTATCAAACGCCTTGGAGAGATCTAGGTAAATACATAGGCATCTATTTCTTTTGTCTAGATTTTCCACTTCTTGCTCTGACAAGTCCAACACTGCGTCCTCTGTAGAGACACCTGATCTGAATCCGTACTGGTTTTCGGCTAAGATTTGAAAGCGATTCAAATATTTTTTGAGGGATTTGTAGAGAATTTTTTCGAAGAAGAAGCTGTAAACTAAACAAAATGCCACCAACTGCATCAGTCTATAGAAGATGCAAGAGCGAGTGAAGCGACCCATTTTTACCACCCCATCTACAAACACTCAGAAATAGGACTTACTGGGCCGATTTTTTCATTACAGAAAAATAAAAATAAAACTACAAAGTAAAAAATAACTTAATTTCGGAAGTTGGTGTTTTTCGTTGTTTCTTCGTGTTTTAATACCGACTTTCGAAATTAAAGCTTTTTTGAACTTTGTAGTGTTTTTATTTTGTTTGAAAGTCGTTTCCATCTTTTTTTTTTAAATGGTTTTTTATTTTTGACATTTTAGCAGTACCCCCGCCACACCTAACAACACCACTGAAAAGTCACAGGAAAGCAAAATACCTACGCAATTTCGTTTACTTGGGACACACCAAATACGTCATCTTAGTACTTAAACGAATTGCAGCTATTTTGATTTAAAAGCCAAGCTAAACCGATTTTGATAAAATTTAAATGGGACCAATCTGTATATCCTTTCACTTATCACTATCACTACATAGTGTAAAACAAAGTCGCTTTCTCTTTCCCTATATCCCTATGTTTGCTTAAATCTTTAAAACTACGCAACGGATTTTGATGCGGTTTTTTTAATACATAGAGTGATTGAAGAGGTAGGTTTATATGTATAATAACATCCATTAAATAGAGGAGAAATACTGTTATTTTTGAGGTTTCTAATGTGATGTCGTAAATAATTACATTTTATGACGCAGAAGAAGTTGCGCAGGTCAGCTAGTAACGAGTAAAAAAGAATTTTTCAATTCGGTTCATTAATGACGGAGTTACGAGGTAACAAACATAAAAAATATATACACCGAACTGAGAACCTCCTCCTTTTGTTAAAGTCGGTTAAAAAGAAAAGCAGGCAAGCAAGCTCGAACATTTTAGTACTCTGCCTTTTGTCAGGAATTTTCTGTAACTCAGTGTCTACAAATCCACAACTGGTAGCTTTTCTTTTGCGCAGGCATCTAACCAGTCAGCTCGTAAATTTTGTAAAAATTGACGGGCGATGAAAGTTTGGCACGATTCCGTGATTTCCGGGTCTTGTAACACCTTGCTGAATTTTCGGAAGATTTGCGAAATTTCGTCTCACTTGACAAAAATTAGTAGATACGACCTCTAATTCCTTAGTTTATCTGATTATTGTGCCCCCCGAGACGTAATGCCCTAAGCAATTACTTAATTTGCTTATGGGTTAATCCGGCACAGTGACCCGCCCCACAAGGGCTCCTACGTGCTGACGTCCATGTAATTACCATGTTTTCCAAATAAAATTAGCAGTGCGGTTGAAAACAAAACACAAATATGGTAAGGGAATAATGATAATAAAGATGCGTCAGAATCATAAAATTGTGGTAATTATTATGTTATTTTTAGTGTAATGAAGTATTTATCTGTTGAACAATTAATTACTTAGGGAAAAATATTATCTTTTTAAAATAATTATATAATATTGTCTTTTTAAAAAAAAAGCCAACCGAAAGAAGTGACTGAAAAGTTAAAAGTAAAACACTTTTCATGCTTTCTGATGCAGTTGGTGGTGTTTATCGCGAGATTCGACACCACCGACTGCACCAGACTGCTTGAGAGGTGATTTTCGTAGCATTTTAGACGTTCTTCGAGGTTGAGTGCTTTTTGAAACAATCGTCAGATATTTTTATTTTGATATTGTTACATATTTAAGTAGGTAACACGTCCACGCACTTCTGGAAAACACAGTGTAATTTCAATAATATCGTGTATAAATTTAAAACCGATTATTATAAAACATATTTATTAGATTATTACTTTAGCTTATATATGTATTTTATTAGTATTAAATATATTATTTGTATAATGTTCCCCAAAAGATTCCATTTATTTTTATTTTTTGTTGTACACCTACCACAGTGTAGTCTTTTTAACCTAAAAGTTGACTGGTAGAGAATGCCTTGTTGCATTTAGTCCGCCCATGTACCACTAATGTACCTACATAAAGTTTAAATAAATAAATAATATTATTGTGTATCTTAGATAATGTTTCAAGAACCAAACGGCTGAATAGAAGAGGTAATTTCTTGGAGGATACCCATGAAGACTGCAAAATTGAGGGAAAATTATAAATACCTACCTAGAAAAGTAGGTTATGGTCAAATTTTAGGCACCTAAATAACATTATAATAACATCGCTTCTACAGGGGCAGAGGTCTAGAACAGTCTAAGGTAATGTATACAGTAGGTACATCCCGATTGTGCACATAATAGATAAAGGGCGAGCTGGCCATGCCATATCAACCGAGCACAAATCTAGAATCGGAAATTCCAGATGGAAATGAAAATTACATTGCTCGACCAGGGAATAGAACCTACCTTTTTTACCGACGACATGCCCATGTCGTCGGAATTTCGATGTTTAGATATTATGAACCTATAGCAGAATCATCCTGAGGATTCTATCCTTATAAAACAATCATAGATTACTTCTAGGCAAGTGTGCTCCATCGTCGACCATCTCTCTTACTACAGAGATTATGGTCAAACGCTTAGCCTATGAATAATTAAAAAAAAAAACATATGATCGAAACGTAAGCCGAGAGCCCAAGACCCAGATCACAAAATTATCACTCAACAACATTATTTACCAAGTTATCTCAATATAAATACCTAAATGCCATTCTTTATCATAAACAAACCGGCTACATTTGCATAGCAGTCGTAGTAAACATCGAGACTTACTTACGGTATGGGCCCTAGTCTGATCTCGCCGTTGATTCGGACATCTCGTCTGTTACTCAAGAAATCAAGATGGAGGAACTAAAGGTAAGATTTATTTAAAATATCATATAACGTAGTAAATAGAAAGAAAGATACCAGGGATAAGATATGTACCTATGATAAAATAAGATTGTTATACAAGGTGCTAAACTAAAATGCATGAATGATGAAGGTGATGAATACCTATATGAGGTAATTTTACCTTAAATAGAAATCGAGTTGTAATAGTTGACTGTTGTTGTTAAATTAATTGCGGTCACCAATTCAATTTGTTATTTTATTAAAAATAGAGAAAAATTCTAAAGACTTCGCGCCAATACCTTTTTAATTTCTTCTGTAACCGCAACGCAATGCACACATTCTGCCGAAGAGATCGCCGTTTATTTTTAGTTCCATTTTAAAACATTAAATGTTTTTCTTTTTGTAATAAGTCGAGTCTTTATTCATGTTTATTCTATTAACTTATGAATAAAGACATTCTCGTTTTTGTGGGGTCGTTGGTAACAGACAAAAAATACTTTTTCCCCTAGAGGATAATAACAGCATATTATGCTGTTTTATCCCCTCTCTGGTACGCTGTACCTACGACGGACTTTTTGAGCAAGAGCAATGAAGAGGAACTTTTCCATGGTGTTGTTTTTTAAAAACTTACGATTTGTCCGAACCAGTTTTGTGAGACAAGTTTCAAGTAGACTTTGGGTATAGGTAAATAGAATACTTATTTGCATGCAGTATCCTATTGACATATAAAGTTATTTGTAATGCTACGACACAGTGTAGGTATGTACCTACACAGGGCCAGCTTTAACCATCTAAGCTCCGGCGAGTCACGCATTTAGCGCCCTTTTATATTAATTAACATAACTTATTAAGAAAAACTTTCACACCCAACCCCGATAGCTTCACCACCCATCAGTATTTTTACGATGTTGTTTAAAACACCATTCCCAACAACTATGCCAAAATTTTATTATTAACGAATTATTTCCCCTATTTGGCAATTTTTTGGCTTTCGTTTGGTGAGCTATAATTTAAGTTTAGAAAAACTGTGTTCGCCACTTGCAACAGCCACTATACAATAACCACTAGGTATTGTAAGATTTGTTAGCAGAATACGCAGCGATATCCAGGGATACAATTCTTGAAGATTGTGCTTTTTAATAAAGTTTCAAGGTTTTGATAGGTGTTGCCTGAATTTCTTCGAGATTGTGTTGCCGACCTAAAATTTCATCGCACAACAAATCACCATCAACGTCTGAATTTTTCTTTATATCGAAAGAAATAGGTACCTACTTAGGCACTCAAATTACGCGCAGCGCCCTGTATGACCCAGCGCCCTCCAGTTGCCAACGCCTCGGGCGGTCGCCCGTGTCGCCTGGTTCTAAAGCCGTCACTGTACCTACATAACTTTCTAAAATTAGGAAGATTCTTAGATTTTTCAAAAGATTATGACGTCGAGATAGGTACTGGGCTTCCTCATCGCAGTCTTAAGTTTGATGGGATCCAAATTTTATCTACCCACCTAGTTTTAATGGCATATAGGTACCTACTTACATCGAATCTCTCTAGTGCTGGCATTTTAAGTCAGTTTATAAGTACAGCCTACGGTACAGTTCATTCTACAGCTGCAGAAACTTAGATACTTATCATATTTTACGCCACATTTATATCAAGACAGTAGTAGGCTTAATATCTACCCAGACGGTATGTAGGCATGGCGCGTTCTATTATCACAATATGGGTAGCCACAACAATCCATTGAATACAAAAACTCATCGGAATATACGCACTCGGTTCCTGCTCTAACATACCTATTAGAGCCTTTAGGAATAGGATTTGTAGTTTTTAGGGCAAAGCAACTTCGTTTAAAAAAAGGCAAGAAAGTACTTCAGTGATTTGAAGGTGAGTAAGTACTTGTTAAACTCATTGGAATATAGGTACGCACTCGGTGTTTTTCACTAACATAAGAACCAAAGCGTCAGCGACTCGTCTATCAAATAATAGGAACTTACCCAGGTCTTTAGGAATAGGATTTGAAGCTTTTAGGGCACAGCAGCTTCGTAAGTTTAAGGCAAGAAAGTACATTAGTGATTTGAAGTTGAGTTTTTGTCAAACTATATAAGGGTAGGTATTTTAGCCTGAAAACAGTACAAAAGGGGATAGCACCTATGAGAAATAGTCACGCGCACGATAAAACAGCTAATAGCTAAAGAACATTTAAAAATGACAGAAATTCTGTGCCCTAAAATGTCGCGATGCTAAAATATTTGGAGGTAGATAGGTAAAGATGGCCATGTGAGAACAAAAACAATCACTAAAAATGAACTACCTAATTACGTGCTTATATGCATAAAATTGTATTAAAATAACCTACACAAAAATGTTTGAAACCCTTTTGCATTAAAATGTATATGGCTTGACATGTTCTTAATTTGAAATACCTACGTTATAAATTCAGAAATCAGTCCTTTATCATTTTCTACATGTCCTTATACAGTACCTCTCGGGCTTTGGCTCCGAGTTCACTTCGGAGGACCCGCGGAGGCCTGGCGCTCTCCCTGAAGGTCAAAACAATCCTCAGCGTTGCCCCTACGGCCTGTATGCTGAGCAGCTGTCGGGAACTGCCTTCACTGCGCCCAGACATGAGAACAAACGTTCTTGGCTGTACAGGTAGGTCATGGTACCTTATTTATTTATTACACACGAAATACATAAAAAAGAAAAAGAAAACAAATACAGGTAGAAGAGCACAAAGGTGCTGTGTGTTTCAAAAGAAATTCCAATGACAGGAGAGCTGGATGAGAGATGTAAACACAGTGTGTATAACTTGCCCATTAATTGAGTGTGCAAGTCACCCCCTGCCATTTAAAAGCCGTGTATATTGTCAGTGGTCAGGCAGGGGCCAATAGTTCTCCCATAGTATACGGTAATCAGTCCACTAATCCACTGAAAGCCATAGCCTCTCATCTTTTTTTTCATTCTGCAATTGTCCAGCACCAACTGGGGATTGTCCTTTGGTACACTTTCATAGTGCATACAGGGATTATCGTCGGCTGGTGCCCCATTCCATTCGAAATGCCTACCGGGTCCTCTGCTAGTTGGCTTCGGCTCCGCGCCTGTATATGGACTAGAAAACCTAAAATAGACTAGAACATCTTTGTGGGTTGTATAGACGACAGTTTTATAGAATTTCGTTTTACATAATTTTTTTCTTGTATTATCATTTTATAGAATAATCAATACGCAGAATACTTACTTTGAATAAATTTAAATCATAGATTTTGTTTCGATATTCATGATACGTTTTGTTACAAATAAACTTTGTTTCGATATTCATGATATCATAGAATAAAATATTTTTTATCCTCATATTGAGTAGTTAATATAAAACTTGCTGCCAAGAAAAACATTTTATCGAGTGACAGTTTCTAAACGTTTGACAAAATGCATAGGTACCTTTCTATAAAATTACAATGCGGGTAAATTCTACTCAAGCAAAATTTAAGGGGATACCTTTAGAATAAGGCCGTTTTTCGTTTTAACGTATCTTGTTAGGTACTTCGAACAGGGATGTGAGATTACGGTATATGATTTTTGACTTTATGATCTAGTATCCAACTGAAGGAATACACGATACGAAGAAATTTTCTCGATAGAAAAAAATCACAAAGTTCGAAATATCTTTTTACTTTTTTTAGCTACAAAACGCGACGCTTTAGATTGATCCTATGAAAATAACTTTATAGCATATAAAATAACCTTATCGAGGTTTCAACTGAACAGATTTCGATATAATAATACTTTTATGTTATCAAATCCGAAAATTTATTTTGGCACTTACGTTTTTTTATTCCGAGCTACACTCTTATTATCTTCATCTCATCTTTTGCCTTGCAAAAGTATTTGCATCTCTCTCATTTGTTCAGTTCTTCAGATGCTCCGTGGAGCTCTTGCAAGCAGGACCTGTATCACTTTTCTGCAAATCGGAGCTGTCAGATCTTCGTAATTTTAATATTTTTTTTTACAGTAAATGCTAATAGTTTAGCCGTTTACAGATAAATTTAGTGTTAAAAAATGTCTGCACCATGTGAATGTGTATTTTTATGACCTTGAACAATATAAAACGCAATATTTTTCTATCCACACTAATTTTTGAATTATGTATGAAATTGGTATGAAATAAAAGAGCAAAACTAAATTAAGTACAAGGTCGTTGGAACTTCCTACCTGAAGGCGACAATGGACTCGTTTACCAGGAAATGAATAGCAACGGCTTGAAGAAAATAACGTCTCCAAGTCATCACCTTTACTTGTACATACGTACTGTATCCTCCAATGTTCTCATCTCACAAAGCAATATTGGGTAAACATTATGTTATCTTTATTAGAGTGTCTGTTTATACAGCGTTATTCTTACATTTTAACTCAAGACACACGCTAAAATAAATGTTTTCATTTTAGGATTGAAATACGTCAAACATCAATGTGTTCAATGTCAAAGGCAACAAGCCTAGGGAAAATTATGGAGTCGCATTTGAATTGTGAAAAATGTGTTAAGTAAATACTAGCTTTTTACCCCGACTTTTCTGCGTGGGTTTTAGAAGTACCTACCAGAAATAAATGAAAAATATTTAATCCTACTAATGTTATAAATCTAAATCAATATGACGTTGTAATAGTTGTTAGGCCAATTTTAATTTATCATAATTCTGGGTTCTTGATATTTTGTGACTCTTTATCCCTCATCATTTCAGCCTTACTTCATCTCGTACCACAGACATATTTTTGTAAAAATAAAATATTAGCAAGTTCAATTGACAATGACGTAATTTCAAAGCCTTAAGTTAGTTATGACGCATTTTCAACGTCTCATTAGATATATCGCCAATAAAACAGTATGTAAATCAAGCCTTCTCATAAAGTCGGCGAAAAAATATACTTAATTTTTAAATTTTTACCTTCCAAATTTGTTTAACTTTCGCTTTTACGACAGTAAACATTACAAACATCAGAATAAGGTTAACATTTTTCCGCCATTCCAACCTATCAAAAGTCTTGGTAGGTATAGTTTACGAAGACAAAAACAGTACATTACAATATCAGCGTTTTACCTGAAATAAAACGCATATTAAAATACTTACCCCACTGGAAGCTTTCTTATGAGATCTGTTTGTTATCGCCTGGTGCTATACTGTAGGCCAATGTGATAAAGCAAGCAAGAAGAGAGATAGAAGAGAATTTAAACAAAGTTGTAATTAATAATTTATGCATTTATTTAAATAAACGTATAAAGCAATTCAATGAAAGTACATAGATAAGTGTAATTTCTAGAAACTTTATCTATAACTACAATGTGTAACTTAGAAATATAATTAACACTTTTTTTTAATAAGAAATCATAAATTGTGATCATAAACAACTAATTTAAGAATATCTGTTCTAGGTAAACAACATTTTTATTTAGCAATGTTAATCAATTGAATTGAACAATTGTGTGACGTTTTGTGAATCAGTACTTCTCATTATTTCTCGTCTATAAAACTGCTGGAATGTATTAGCTGAACGCCAATTTCCACGTGCCAAGATGTCGTCGAGAGGATAATTTTGAAACCAGCTTTTGGAGGCTACAGCAGACCGGGTGCTACCTGGTGTGGCTCCAATGCCAGCTTCCCGAAACAGGGTCTTTACCCATCCTGCAATGGCTGTACGTGAAGCAGGTTTAGCCACACCTCTAATCGTAATAAATAAATTAGTTGATTTTGCCGCTTTACGTCTGTCGTTTAATAATGCTATAGTTTTTTCTGTCCAGTATATAGGGTTAAGGTTAGAACGATCGGTATTTAAAAGCAATTTCCAGCTGGATTGCCAATAATTAGTGCTGTCAGTTTTGGAGCCAAACCGAGGCCAAAATATTATACTGCTATCAGATCTTATGCAATGATTAGGATCGATATTAATTAGAGTTAGATCGTGTATTCGCCTACCAGAGCAAAGCAACAACAAAATTCCAGTATGACGTGATGTTTGAAATAGATTACTTGAATTAATTGTGTAATTGCCTCCAGTTTGGGAAATTAATTTATCAATATCCCAAACTGGAGGCTTTGTGACCTTTGGATTTTTAAGGGCAATAGATTTTAAAACATGTCTTACTAGAACGTGTGAACTTAACTGACTTGAAGTTTCAGCGTTACATAGTGTAGAAATTACCGATTTATGTAAAAGTATTGAATTATACGACAACTTATCAATTAAATATAAATCACATAAAAACTGCGCTGATTGTGAACCAGTGGGAGTCATTAAGTCAAGGCTTTTATTACGGCACCACGACGTCCAGCGCTTCCAGGCTACTTCGTAGGTTTTTAGAGTAGATTTTCGCCAAGAATTCTTAAGCAGTGATAGTTGTTGAGCGTTCCATGTCTTTATCGCGTCGGACCACCTCCACACTTCCAAGCATCGAGGACAATGTTCTCGACCTGCGGTGGTGGGAGTCCCGTCGACGTGTCTATTAGGTATCTCTGTAGGTTTCTCAGATTTAAAGGAGCTGCGAGCGCTCGGGCTTTGAGATCGGCACGCCAGAATACCCTCTCCCACGAGGTACTACTAATAGGAATATTCCTATCGACTGTTTTAAGTGAGACAGGACTTTGGGGACTAGGAAAGGTGGTGGGAATATCCATGCGAGCTCGTAATTCCATGGGGCACTGAAGGCATCGTGGAACAGAGCTTGAGGATCTCTCAGATCTAGGGACACGTAATTGTACACTACGTGAGCAGTCGCCGAGGCAAATATGTAGATCTACTATTGGGGTTCCCCATTTTGCAAACACTGTTTCAACACAAGTCGGTAGTAAGTGCCATTCTGGAGGTTGGCGAAGGCGCGATAAATGGTCCGCATGATTGTTGTATTTGCCTGGAATGAAGTGTTTGTTGAAGTGTATCTGATGTTGGTCTAACAAATTCAGAATTCGATAGGTTATTTCCAACAGGGATAATGTCCTCGTACGTCCTTCCTTTCGTAAGTAAGTGACCGCAGTTCTGTTGTCGCTTTGAATGAGGAGCGAACTTTGATGAAGCCAATGAACTTGGTTCTGAAGAGCATATAAAATTGCTAGCATTTCTTTTTCATTGCAATGCAGCGTTTTCTCTTCTTGCGACCAAGTTCCTGACAGAGCTAAATTGTTCGCTTGATCCGACGCATCTGTCGTCAGAAAATTTATTGGAGGAGGGTACTGAAGGGGTGTTGACCTTTGACGATTTTGGGCCCACGAGTTTAGTTCCTCTAAGACACCTTGTGGTAGTGGGTAGGTCTTTGATGGCAGGACTGGCAGCGAATTTACGAACATCAGTAACTGTCGATGATTGAGCCGACCCCGAGGGACAACAAAACTGGCAAAATTTAAAAGTCCCACTATTTTCTGCAACTCCTTTAAAGTTAACCGCTCTTGTTCGCCTGATTTATCCTGATAGCCTGATTTATCTTTGTAATGATGTTCTGAATCTTTTCTTTAGGTAGGATTTTTTTATTTTCCCATGGTTTCTATAGTATCCCTAAATAAATTATCTTTTGAGGAGAAACAACAGATTTTACGAAATTTCCTGTCCACCCCAGTTTTTGTAATATTTGTACAGGTATTTTGACATGCTCGCGAAGCGTGTGAACAAAAAAGGCGTGCCACTTTTTTACGAAAACTAAAAACTACCCGCAACCACGTGCCATTGAGCCGGAAGTAAAGAGAGGATTAAAGTACGAAAACTGGTAAGAAATCGATGGGAAACGGAAATGGTATCTCATATGAAATCTTCCAGTGACGGTCAAGTAGTTTAATACAAGTATTTTTTCCATGATTTGGTATAAGTCTTGAAGATGTTCCGTGGATGAAACAACAATCAGGATGAAACTATTTACTACTTAGCAATATGGGCCTGAGGATGGAACCAGGGTTATCCTACAGCCCCGGATTTGGAATGCCGCATATAATAGCAGCGGTGCTCATGTATACTTGCTTGCTTGTGTTTTGTGTACTTTACTGAAAGGGTCATTACATCACATTTAGGGTCTCATATCAACCGAAAGACGTCCACTGATGGACCTAGGCCTCCCCAAAAGGGGGGGGGGGGTGCCATAATCGCCACGCTTGGCAGGCGGGTTGGCGATCGCAGTGTATGGTTGAGTTTTACAGAGAACGCTGCTGCCCATTCTCTGGCGAGTCCCTTAGTCACCTCTTACGACACCCATGGGAAGTGATGGGATGGTATTATTCTTTTACGGCACCATACGGCACCGGCCGACACTATACGGTATTTAGGGTCTAATACTGATTAACTATGTCCAGCAGTGGACGTCTTTCGGCTGATATGATGATGATGACTGGTTAACTAGGTATTGAACTCAACTAATATGATAAAGAGTTAAAAATATATGTTTTTTTTTATTTGTGATGGGTTTGCTCTTGACTCTAGTCTAGGTCAGAGATGACCGAGACAAAGTCTACGATGGAGCGAGCTTACCCAGAAGGAGCCTGTTCACTCTAACTTTGAAGAGATTAGGGTTGTAAGCGTTTGGAAACACGGACGCAGGTAGAGAGTTCCACTCCTTTTGCTGTGCACATTATAAAAGACGTTTGGAAACGCTTAGTGCGAGTTGGTGTAACAGCAACAAGGTAGGGATGGTAAGATGCAGTGCGTCTGGATGTCCGATGGTAGAAGGGGGGATGAGGTCGTGGAGTTCTTGGGCACACTCACCGAAGTACAATCTGTAGAAGATCGCGGCGCAAGCAGGCAACCTTACGGCGATGAGCCAAGCTATGCAGCTTGGCATCCACCAGTTTTACGTCACCGATGAGCCTCTTAGCTCTGCGTTCCACCGAGTCAAGCACGGCAAGCTGATACTTAGCTGAGCCATCCCAAAGGTGGCTGCAATACTCCATGCAGGATCGGACTTGCGCTTTATATAGGGTTAAAAGCTGTCCAGACCTGAAGTATCGCTTCACCCTATTTAGGATGCCCAGCTTTTTGGCAGCGGTTTGGGCTTTGTACACGATGGTGGCGCCGAAGTTGAGACTGGATGTCAACTCCATGCCTAGGAGCTCGATGTTTACAGGACGTTCGATTTATTTTTCACTGATACAAAACAATCTCCGGAAAATGCACGGTTTCTGTGGTAAAGGCTACGTGAGTAAAGCCACGCGAAAAAAAAAACAAATTGACTACTTATCTTTTCATTCGTTTTCATAACTTGTGTAGGTACATATTTCAATTACGATTAAAATATATCTTTTATACAACTGGTCCACTCCATACCTTCCGTATGCTTAAAAGTCTCTAGTACTATCTCTATCGCACAATTATGGCCATGTTCTTAAATAGTCAACTGAATTAGTAGTTTTCAAAATAATTTGGGGCCATACAAAACATGATATAATTTACCAACGATTGTAAAAAATGAGTATTAAAACAAATCAATATTTTTCGTCGCTCGATATTTTTTTAAATTGTATTTTATCTACGTCTAAAATCACTGTTTATAAGAGTGCTGATTTATGTTAATATTTTGACTGAAGAAGTTTATGAAGTTTGCGTGCGGGCAACACCGAATGAGGTGGCGGTTTGAATTAATTTCATGTTGTGGCGCTAGGTTCGATTTTTCGGACTTTGCACATGGAAGCATGCGGGGACTGCGCGGTGCCAGGAGATGAAATCGGTGCTTTCGAGTTATCATTTATTTCAAAGATACGGCCTTAAATTGGATTCGGGCCCGCTCGACAGAACGCCGCAAAGCGGCAATGGTGGCAAATGGCCATGGGAATAAAAGACCAAACTATGCAAACAAGCATACACCATGAATGCAGCAAGCATACAGCAAGCATGCAGCAAGCATGCAGCAAGCATGCGGCATGCAAAATGCAGCATGCAAGCATGCAGCACGTAAACGAGCATGCAACATGCATAATGCAAGCAAGCATGCAGTATGCAGGCGAGCATGCAATATGCAGAATGCAAGCAAACATACAGTATGCAAGCGAGCATGCAACATGAATGCAACAAGCAGGCAGCAATCATGGGGCATGCAGCATGCAAGCAAGCAAGCATGCAGCACGCAAACGAGCATGCAACATGTAGAATGCAAGCAAGCATACAGTATGCAGGCGAGCATGCAACATGCATGGTTTCTGTCACGGCTCCGGCGCTGCGGGGCTCCGGCGATCCCACGCGAACCTATCGTCGCAGATGGTTTTAACGCCCGCCACCGCGGCTGAGGCCGAAGCTGCATAACACCTGCTCCTCAGCTTGCGGGCCGCCTCGCCCCTCTGTGCCTACGCGGGCTTAAATAACACTCTAGGGGTAGGGTAGACAAGACCACGTGAGGTCGGTTTTACAGCGATTCGTTTCTGTCACTAATTTTTTTAGCACACATGTTGATTTTTTAAGATCATATTTTAATTTTAATTTAAGGTTAAAACGCTTTTTTATAGAAATGGCAATATGCGTAGTAAAATTAATCCGAATAAAATTCTGCCATCTTAAAAGTATGCCATGGACATTTTCACTGAAATATAAAATACCATGGAAAAATACACAGGACAAACAATATTCGTAAAAAAATAATTCTGCTGTTTGATAACATTGTTAAATAAAAAAATGTGATCATGAAATTCACTGAATTGTGTTTCGGTGAAATAGGTTTCATTCAAGTTATTAGTTTTTTAAACAATAATATTCGACTTAAAATTACAAGAACCAAATATTATGTGAAACATTTTCTGCGAAACGAAATTCGAAATTGTATGTATTTCTGTCTGCGAAACAACATGCATGCATGTCGATGTTCTGTTTTCATTACCCCTCTGACGCTTATCCCTTAAACTAGCTTTTGCCCACGACTTCGTACGCGCACAGTCCATTTATTCTGTTCCTGTAGGAATTTCGCCACGAATTATACATATAAACCTTCCTCTTGAATTACTGTCTATTGATGAAAATCGCATTAAAATCCGTTGCGTACTTTAAAAGAATAAGCGTACAGACATCGTACAGACGAAAAAAGCAACTTTGTTTTAGACTAAATACGTAAAGATGTGATGAGAAACTGCATTATGATTTCAGAATTCGTCCGTCCGTGATTCATAAGCCTTTCCAGAAGTTAGATGTCGCCAAGCATCTTACCCACAATTGGGGTGAACAGGAGCCTGATCCTAACCAGGTATGCATACAGTTTCGTCACAACGATCAACGATATAACGTATAATTTATATCTTCAGAGAATAAAAATGTAAGCATATAATATATACCCTGCCAGGGTTGCGGAATTAGTTCGAAAGAGTCACCGAGGAAAACCAAGGGCATTAGAAGGAACACGGATGGGTTTAGTAGGTGGAGGGGATATTCGTACTGTTACGAGCTTGGGGTTCGTGACAATAAAAACAGCCGATTGAACAACCAAAAATGACACATTAATTTACAACACTAATTAGCACTTTAAAACACACTAATTATAACACACAATCGCACTACTGAACACTTCGCTTCACTGTATTAGCAGTTGAAGATCGCTCTCGAAGTTATCGCCAATTCAATACTGACCCCAGTCGCCGGGTGTCCGCCCTTTATGTTGATGCCCGACAGTGTTTCTAGAACCTTGTAGTATGGAAACTTCCGGAAAGTTCGGGTACATACCGGTCCCGACTGACCAGGTGTCGAAACATCGAGAATGTTCTAGCATAGAAAAGTCTAGAAACATCTTGACTCCTTTGATCTGGTTAGTTTCCGCTACTTGATACTAGATGGCGTTAGCAGCACGTAAATGTCGTTATGTACCCAGCATTCATTCTGGCGCGTAACAGTACGCTATCCCACGCATGTGAACAGGATCGTGCTGGGTACCAAGTTACTGAGTTGTGTCAGATAGGCAGCCGGAACTCGGCTGCATCCGATTGATTGATTTGTTATCCTAAGCACCAATATTACGTAAGCACCAATGGGGGGTGGGGTTCTTTACTATGCTTTTATTTTTGATGCCACACCCCATTGGTGCTTACGTAATACTTGATCGGCCCCTAACTAAGGGCCTTAGGCTAGGCATTGAGTTCGCCTATGTAAGAACATTTGTATGTATGTAAAGCATTCAATAAATGAAGTTTACTGTATCTTCACAGTCCCGCTGGCTTCCATTCGACATTCCACCTTCGAGTGAGTCCGTGGACTTCGTGGCTGGTCTCCACACCGTCTGCGGGGCCGGAGACCCTCGGGCTCGCCACGGACTCGCCATCCACGTGTACTTGTGCAACTCATCCATGGACAAGAGCGCGTTCTACAGCAGCGATGGAGATCTGCTTATTGGTAAGCACTCTGCGTAAATCTATGCTTGTAAAATCGTTTGTCCTGACACGCACAGTCAAAACTACTAAGTCTAGAGAGCTGGAATTTGGACTATATGTTTATTTTGTAACTTAAGCATCCGCTAAGAAATAATTTTTGGAAATATCATAACTATATGTTGTTGTTACTTTTCCAAATGTTTCGCAGGGTAGGTATTTAGGTTGGTGAATTTGTTCGAAAGAGTCAGCGCGGCCCTGTAACGCAAAGGGCATTAGGAGGAACACGGATGGGTTTTAGTCAGTAAAGATGACACTCCCTTCTGCTCCGCCCAGAGCGGGAGGAGTCATTTGATTTCCCATCTATAAAAAAACAAGAAGAAACTTTTCTCTGTTTCCATTCAGGTCATTTTTTTTGTTTACTACACACAATATGTAGGTACCATCTATAATTAAAAAAAGATTTTTTATTTATTTTAATGCTGCATCAAATATCTTAGCTTTATTCCGAAGCCCTACTTCAGATTAAACCATAAACTTTTCTATCGCTCTTTGTTTGCAGTTCCCCAGCAAGGCACACTGAAGATCACGACGGAGTTCGGGATCATGACGGTGGCTCCCAACGAGATAGCGGTCGTCCAGCTCGGCATGAGGTTTGCAGTGGCTGTCGATGGACCCACGAGGTAAATAAAACTGAAAGCTGAGGTGTATTGATATGTATCTATACTATGAGCATAAAACGATCTGATTCTATTGTGATTCCGTTGTGAGACAGACCGAGCCGTAAAGGAATCATCGGTTCATAATTATTGTTCGGGTATCTACGAAGGGATATTAGGGACAGGTCAATGTTCTTTATTGCAAGTTTATCTGGCGCTTGCCATAGTAATGAAGGCGTTTCTGTGGAGTTTCGCTAGGGAATTTTTCTTTGACCTTGCTTAAGCTTTCCGTAATATTCAAGAACTGGTTTTTCCCACTTATAGGAAAAAAAGATGATAAAACTTACGAACTTGGATTTAGAGATTTTTCTGCAAAACGAGACATGACTTTATCCAATTTGATTTCAGAGGATATATTCTCGAAGTTTTTGACGGGCATTTCAAGCTACCAGACCTTGGTCCCATCGGAGCCAATGGCCTCGCTAACCCACGAGACTTCCTCACACCAGTGGCACGCTACTTCGACGAGGAAATACCTGGTAAGTCCATATATTATTAGTTTTTCACAGGCCTGATCATTTCAGTTTATTTTAGCCCATTCATTTCCAGTCCCCGTTACGCTGTTTCAGAGCACCAATACTGTATTTTACGGGCCCACAGTCTGTCGTACATGTCCTACCCAGCCACATCGACGATTTACGCAGTGTTCCGAACGTGGTCTGTTAATTACCACCTACCATACTGCGCTCCATAGCACGTGGGCAAAGCTTGATTTTGTACTTTAGGATGTTAGTCAAAGACCAAGTCTGTGCACCATAAGTCAGGCTGGGGAGAACACATGTGTGGCGTGGCAATAATAATAACACAAATCTCCAGGCTTCAAGATAGTAAACAAGTACCAGGGTTCCCTGTTCGTGGCGGAGCAGGGCCACTCGCCGTTCGAC
This sequence comes from Lacanobia wlatinum, assembly GCA_947578705.1. NCBI lineage: Eukaryota > Metazoa > Arthropoda > Insecta > Lepidoptera > Noctuidae > Lacanobia > Lacanobia wlatinum. Next base: position 18,090,302 of record OX388044.1, read on the forward strand.
GTGGTGGCGTGGCACGGGAACTACGTGCCCTACAAGTACGACCTCAGCAAGTTCATGGTCATCAATGCGGTGCTTTACGACCATTGTGTAAGTTTATTTTGAAAGTAGCTTCTGCCAACGGCTTCGACCGCGTGTATATCAGAAATTATCCCCTAGGAATATACTCCCGGGATAAAAATTTCGCATTTTGAATAGTACCTATCTAGTAAGATGCATTAACTGGAACTCACGACACACAGTCAAACCTCGTTTGAGTTCCAGGAATCAATGCGTTTGAATGTAATTTCTTAAACAATAAATTATTCTGATTCATTAGCAAAATGATTTTTTTCACCATTTATTTGTAAATTTTGTATGGAACGTGACTTTACGTGACCCTTCTTTGATAACGACGATATTTGTAGCTTGCACCAGTTCATTTACCAAAGCACCTTCCATCTAAGTATCTATTTTCTTAGACTCCATGTAAGTGATCTTACGATGAGTAACTTCGATTGCAGGATCCGTCAATATTCACGGTGCTGACGTGCCAGTCTACAAAGCCCGGTGTTGCCATCGCCGATTTCGCCATCTTCCCTCCGAGGTGGTCCGTGCAGGAGCACACCTTCCGACCTCCGTATTATCACAGTGAGTATTACATCGTTAAGAAAATTAGTATCTATAGTCCCCGTCACGAGAAGCTATAAATTTCGTAAACAAAGAACTTCTACTAAGCTACATAGCGACAACAAATAATGCCAAAATCAATCAACTCGAAGTAACATACATGTAATACGGAAGTAACGAGCATTTTCACTTAGTAGGGTTATATTTTATCGATAATAAAGAGCTGTCGTCTAATGTTTTGTGGTACTGGAACGCGTCTGACACATGGAACAAACATTTGAAACAATTGAATGTGTGTTTACAAAATTTATAGATTCTCGTGGCGTGGACTATAGTAACCTAGTGGTTAAGATTTGTACACATGTCATGTTATGTCTGAGCCACCCTTTGCTGACTACCTATAGAATTCCTAAAGTATTAGGTTAATTCACAAGTACCACAATCACAACACGCGGGCGGGCACTAGTTTGTATGAAAATTTATAGTTTTATTCCCACGGACCACAGCAAAATTTAACCGTGTGGTCGGAATACCGACCACATCGCAACCACTAGCTATACCGCGCACTATAGCGGCCGGCCACTTCGCGAACACAACGTTGCGTCTACGCAACGGCACCGCGAGCCATTCTTCTTCCCATAACGTAACCATATCGCAATGAGGGCTATCGCGTTTCAATTCACCGCTAGAAGCGCTAGTGTAGCGTGAGGTTTTAAATGTCAAATTTCACTGTTGGTTGGCTATTGACGTAAGTTTATTTACTTATTTGTTTTTTATTTTGATTGTATTTTTTTTATTTTCCTTCTAACTTTGTTCACATGCGCGTAATAACAACTTTAATGCTTATGATTAAGAATCTTACTCGACAGTGGCGCCAACTGGTGAACACAAAAACAGTAGCCCTAAATATTAGCGACAACACAACCACATTGACGTTTTGTAGGCACCACAACGCAGCTGCTGCGGCTCTACTCAGACGTCACCACTGCTTGAACTCTTTTTGTCGCTACGATGTGGTATATTTGTGGTTCGTGTTAATTCCACCTTCGTATCTACTTTGTGTTGCAAGAAGTTTTAGAAAGTAAATAAAAAACGTTGGGCAGTTAGGTAAAAAGTAACGCGGATTTTTTTTGTCGAATATGGCTTTTACTTAGATATAGCTATCATTAAGTCTGTGAGGTGAGAAACATTTCTATAACATTTTTATAGGTTATAAACAGAGCCGAAGGTTACGGATAAAATATCGTCATAAGCACAAAAATATCGTTCAGTATTTATGGGTTAATTGACACAACATTATTAATACCTCAATTTTTCCGCCGTTCGTTAAAAATATTCGCTGAGGACAGGATTCGAACCTGCGCGGGTACAACCCATTGGATTTCAAGTCCAACTCCTTAACCACTCGGACACCTCAGCTACGAACACTTGTCTCCAATTCAGTACCTATTGAGAACGGATAACAGTGAAATACTTTGTAGGCTTTGGTATACATATGTACCGTTTGTTATTTACTATTTACACAACTGTGCAAAGCGAAGGTTGTCTAAAGTGGTATGTTGTAAAAAACGGCCAAGTGCAAGTCGGACTCGCACACGAAGGGTTCCGTAGCCCTAACCTAAAAAAACACGTTTCTTGTATGGGAGCCCCCTTTAATTTTTATTATTTTTTGTTATGGCGGAAATAGAAATACCTACACAATCTGTGAAAATTTCAACTGTCTACATAATAACGGTTATTGAGATACAGCCCGCTGACAGACAGACGGACGGACAGCGGAGGCTTAGTAATAGGGTTCCGTTGGTGACCCTTTGGGTACGGAACCCTAAAAAGAGAACGCGGTGGTGAGTAATATCTACGAGACTTAAAAAAGGAAATAAAAAATTTAACAGCAAAAAGGGAGTTAAGTATCTACTATGATACATGAAATGACGAAACGTTTTTATGTTTCCATTTAACGATCACACGATTACTTTTTAAATTACTAAGCTTAGCTAGAGATTAAGTGCATGAAAACATTGAAACAACCTAATGATATGTTTTAGAATTACGCTGGTAAGCCAACAACACGTTTTCCTACTGAACCGATTTTGATGATACTTGTACTGTTCCCTAAGTTGGACTATACCTAGTACATCCATTAGTCCAGAATTGTTGCAAGCCGACTTATAGATTTTAAGATATGCGCGGACAAACATACATATACTTCTGAAATTTCACACACATGTTTAGAAGCAGGTATAGACTAGCATACACAAAATCTTTGCAATTCTGACAATATTACATACATACAAGTCGGATTGATAACCTCTTTTTTTAAGTCGGTAAAAAATCAACCAAAAAGCTGGAGCAGCCGAGTGTTATGTTGCTGGCATTCATCTTGAACTGCGCGCCTTCAAATTTAAAACTGTGCGCCTTCAAGTTTAACATTTGTAGGCGCACAGTTGTATAACCATATACCGTCATGCATAAAAATGTACACTCATTCAATGCATTTAAGAAGCAATTAGCCCAATATTTAATAAATAAATAATAACGAATTACCTTCAATCAGTAATTCATTACACTTAAGGGAATGCGCTGGATGACAGAAACACTCAATATTTATTTTATTGACGAACTCAATATATGACTGTGTGTCTTTTTTTAGAAGAAATATCTTTAAACCTAGATAGATTTCCAAAAGAATAATAAACAGGTTTTTATTTCACGTAAGTAAACAAAAAAATAAAACGATATAGTGCTTTCAAACCTCGCGTGACGTCACGTTTCTTTTCACTTTTTCGTTAGAACGTGTCCATCACTCTTGAACTTTGATACACTTTCAAATCGATAAATTATTTTTATCGATTTGAAATGGCTAAAAATACTTGCCCAATATTTTTTGAAAATCGGAAATAACGGACTAGATAATTCTTGCAAAACATTGTTTTTATCTTTGTTTTACAACCAAGTACAAAACAGGCTTTTCTAACTCACATAAGGAAGAATCGTGTCCATTACCTTTCGGTTTAAACCATATGATATAAGTCGTTAGCACAGTATACATCAGTATGGAAAATACGTAAAATTAAATTAATTTTAGATGATATAGTTAGTGTTTGTGGTCACGTAGTCCTAATAAAGCAGTGGTATTTAAACGTAGAACATAAGGCAGAATTTTAGTCTTCATCAGTCGTTCACGCAGTCAACATGAAGTTTAGATCCATAGTATTATTACTCTTGCTGTCCGCTGTCACGGGACGCAGCATTAGAAGTGAAGACGATGCCCTTCAGCCCTCGGAAGCGGCTCAATATGGTTCTGGTAGACATGCTCCTATTTCGAACCATCCCACAACTAAAAATTTGGGAAATTCAAAAAGTGTCAAGGATGGAAAGACGCAGATACACGAAATCGCCATTTTACCTAATATTTTGCCTGATTTGAAAGCCCAAAATGGAAAGTCGGGTAAACCAAAAAGTGTGACAGATGGAAATAGACAAAAACAAATGAAGCTGATTCAAACTACTTTTTCTCCTAACTTGAAACCCTCTACTGAAAAGCCTGGCAATCCAAAATCTACGGCAGATGGAAAGCGACACAAACGAGAACAGCCGACTCCAACTACAACTTCTCTTACTTTGAAACTCTCGTCTGCGAAACCAAAACGTGCCATAGATGGAACGACACAAACACAAGAAACGTCAGCCGAAACTAATGTTCCTTTTAATTTGGATAAACCTAATGGACAGCCGCAGAGTTCGAACAGTCCTCAAAAGAAAGAGAATTGGATTGAAAAATGTCTTGCTTGTTTTAATTTCTGTAAAAATATAAAAGGCAAAAAGCCAAACAGTGAATACAAACAAACAATTGAAGCTTGTAAAATAAAAATGAATGTGATTGGTTGCATGTCATTTGAATACTCAAACTGTTTTTTTGGTCAGAATTAATAAACGCAGGAGTCGTATTAAAAATGTAAATAAATAAACATGTTTGTTTTCAAAATCCTTTTTTTTGTTCTTAATGCTTATATGTATAATCTATAAAGAAACATCTACTATTTTTTTTACTTCATTATTCTTGTTGCTTCTTGTACCCCTTTTTAAGCCCCTCAGCACTCCCCCCCAAGATCCGCCCCGCCCCTGCCTACTTGTGTAAAAGTCAGGGGGGCTACTCTCTAACGAAATCCGTAGTTTCGGGCTTAGTTGCGGGCGGGCATTTTCTATTCCGTATCACCTAACCACTGAGAACTAATGATAACACGATTTGACAGTTACTGTGAAATCGTGTTGTCATTCATTCTCAGTTCGGGTTCGGGACTAATCGTAAGTCTGTAGGTGATACGGAGTAGAATACGCCCGCCCGCAACTAAGCCCGAAACTACGGATTTCATTAGAGAGTAGCCCCCCAGGATGTGTGACGTGAGCGCTGTGAGGGGGTACAAGGGGCACTTGCACCCTAGATCTACGACGACTCTGGACAATGCCGTTGCTTACAGTTTGTGCACTGTCACGCCGCTCGACTTTGCCTTGACCATGTTACATCAGCTTCCATCCAGTTCCTACCACTCGTCGTGCACTTGCACAGGGACTTCACTCGAACTATTGTTCAAGACGAATTGTACCTATGTGATCTGTAACCGAGTCGAATCGCCACTGCCGTTGTGTTAGCAGATGAGACTCTTTGACTGAGGATGGTATCCAACTGAGGTGACATGGTGGATTTCACCTAACTGAGGCGACGTGTGGACCTTGCCTCTGGCATTGGTCGTACGTACAGCAGTTCCATGCGGTATGTTTGGCATTTACATCGTCAGTCATCGTCATCGATTGTATTGTCGCCACAAGAAAAACCAACATAGCGAAATCTACATCGCAACAAAAAGAACCGCAATCCCGCAAGTAGAACTACTAATGTAATCCTGCATAGCGGTATCAGTTCTTCGTGCTTTTTAAACATAATATGCAACAGTCCGAATATCAGCTATTGGGCAGTTGCCCACCGCCCAAGTAACACAGCATTACTGAATAAAGTTTGAGTAATAGCGATCGGCGAAACTATAAGCTGATTTTTTTTCTGGATAACGTCTGAGTGAACGTCTATTCAGCTGTTATTCAAGCAATTTGAGCACATTTTTAACCTGTGAGCAGTCCGGTCGCAATAGCTGTCGCGACGAAACAACAATCGAATAATTTATTGTAAAAAATGTTGCCATGTTTTTTTGTCGATCGGGGGCCATAGGTTAATCACAGCGTTTTAAAAAAAAGAGAAGTTTCTATAATCTGTACCTATAACACAGATGTAAAGTCTGGGTAATAGTTTTGTAAAGGCCCACTTAGCTTAGTAACATTTGAAAAAAAGCTGACATCTCTTTTATACAGCTGGTTTTTCATATTTATTCAGACAAATGTATATGGATATTGATTTTCACTAAATTATTCAAGATTAAGTTCATTTGCATTTAATACTTTTCAAGCAAAATTTAAAAATAAAGTAGAAATAAAACCGGCCAAGTGCAAACCTCAATTTTTATTAAATCCTTACTAATATTATAAATGCGAAAGTAACTCTGTCTGTCTGTCTGTCTCGCTTTCACGCCAAAACTACTGAACCGATTTCAATGAAATTTGGTACACACATAGTCTAGACTTCTAGAGCCTGAGAAAGGACATAGGCTACTGTTTATCTCGGGAGTATGCTCCCTGGGGACCACGCGGGCGAAGCCGCTGGCAGAAGCTAGAACAAAATATATTAAAAAAATACTGGCCAAGTGCGAGTCGGACTCGCGTGCAAAGGGTTCCGAACCAATTTAATTTTTTTAACATGTTCTTTTTACACTACAGACTTCTTATAGGTAAAGATCTATTCTCTCCTTTTTTTTCGAAATTTTAAGCTCAGTAGTTTCGGAGATAAGGGGAATGGTCATTTTTCGCCTTATTTCTTGGATAACTTCAAAACCATTTATTTTAAAATTATGAAAGAAATATAATTAAAACCCTCACAGTAAGCTCTTTCATTTGATATGTCACACGATATTGTCCAAAAAACTTTTTTTTTAATTTTCTAGTTTGTCCCCCAAAAGTGACTCCCATACTAAAAAAATATAATTTACGTAACACGTCCGTGTTTGGGTCACAAAAGTCCATATGTATACCAAATTTCAACAGAATCGGTCCAGTGGATCCGGAGAAAACTGGCTGTGACAGACGGACAGACAGACACCCAAGTGATCCTATAAGGGTTCCGTTTTTTGTTTGGAACCCTTAAAATAAGGACAGTCTCCTAAGAACGTTTTCTCATTAGTTACAGTCCATTCAAAATCCTTTCTGCATTTCACCCTTATTGTTAACTCTGAATTTGTAACTAGATGGCGTTGGCGTCGAATTAGATCGCGCTATGGTTTCATTACATGGAAAGATATAGGTAAAGCTTGAAAGAAAAATATCTAATGTTGGACTTGACGTCCAAATGGATTTTTTACTGCGTTTATACATTCAATTTTTGTATTCAACATTGCCGTTACAAGCAATGTTGATTTTATGCTAATTTATGATTTAAATATTTGTATTATTATTAGACCTGAAGGCCAATTCTTGTACAGTCTGTGACCAACATTATCTAACTAGTGATGGGTCGTTGAAGGTTTTTCCGTCAACGAAACGTTAACGTTGAATTGCGTTTGTCAACTAGTTGATCAACTAGTTAATTTCGTCAACGAGTTAACGTGTTACGAACGTCAACTTGCATGAACGATAAACGCCTAAACGCTTTTATTAACGTATGCTGTTGTAATGTTAATTTACGAACAATTTGATGCAGTTTGCGGGAGTTTTATTAAGTTTCCCAAATACAATTTACGTACGTTAAAAATAACAAAACTTTGGGTTCATTTTCTCGTTTCATCAAACGAGTTGAATTCATAAACGTCGTTGTCTCGTAACTCGTTGACGGATTCAACGAGTTGATTTGTACACGGTCAACGTTAATCCCGTTGAAGAGACATCAACGTTGATTCAACTAGTTCGTTGATTCAACGCCTATCACTATATCTAACCCACTTGACTATTATTCGCTAAAATTTACTTAAAAAAAACACGCCAGCTCGCCAGCCATGTTTAAAAATGAATTAAATTTAAAAAATTTGCCCAAAAAATAAAATCTGAAAAAGCAACGTTTTATTGTATTCAGGTAAGTTTAAAAAAATGTTCCAGAGACCTGTCCTCCACTGCAATAAAAATTTGTTTTTCAATGTAGGCGTTAAGAAGTTATGGTGCAATAATGAAAAGTCGTGTAAAAACTGGCCAAGCGCGAGTCGGACTCGCGTGCAAAGGGTTCCGAACGAATTTAATTTTTTTAACATGTTATTTTAACACTACAGACTTCTAATAGGTTTTCCTGTAATCTTTAGGTAAAGATCTATAATCTCCATTTTTTTTTCAAAATTTTAGGCTCAGTAGTTTCGGAGATAAGGGGGGGGGAATGGTCATTTTTCGTCTAATTTCTTGAATAACTTCAAAATTATGAAAAAAATATAATTAAAACCCTCACATTAAGCCCTTTCATTTGATATGTTTACTAAAAATTTAATGATTTACGTAACGCGTTCGTGTTTGGGTCACAGAAGTCCATAGTGTACTAAATTTCAACAGAATCGGTCCAGTGGATCCCGAGAAAACTGGCTGTGACAGACGGACAGATAGACAGACAGACAGACACCCGAGTGATCCTATAAGGGTTCCTTTTTTTTCGGAACCCTAAAAAAATTCTCCAAGCAGTTACTTTACAGCATAATTCTGAATGAAAGTCACGACTTCTATAATTATCAAGCTTTTATTTGAAAAATAGTAATCCGGTAGTACCTACACATTTCTGAATAACACTTGAATAAGTTACTAAATATGATTGATTATACAGCTAATTAGGGTTTAAACTAACCAGCGATCGACCCAATTTCTCAGGAAAATTGATACTCACCTATTTATAATGTTACGCGCCAGAATTAATGCTGGGTACATAACGACATTAAGTACTAGTAACGCCATCTAGTATCGAGTAGCAGAACTAGTGTAGTCAAGATCTTTCTAGACTTTTCTATGTTAGAACATTCCCGATGTTTCGACACCTCAGTCGGAAAGTTCGGGTATGTACCGGTACATACCCGAACTTTCCAGATGTTTACATACTAGAAGGTTCTAGAAATAACTGTCGGTATAAAAAGAACGGACATCCAGCAACTGGAGTCAGAATGATTGAATTGGCGATACAAGCAATAACTTCGGAAGCAATCTTCAACAGCGAATTAAAGAGTTCAGTAGTGCGATTATGTGTTATAATTAGTCAGTTTAAAGTTGTAATTAGTGTTGTAAATTAAAGTGTTATTTTTGGTTAATTAATCGGCTGTTTTTACTGTCACGAACCCCAAGCTCGTGACCAGGGGGGCTACTCTCTAACGAAATCCGTAGTTTCGGGCTTAGTTGCGGGCGGGCGTATTCTACTCCGTATCACCTACAGACTTACGATTAGTCCCGAACCAGAACTGAGAATGAATGACAACACGATTTCACAGTAACTGTCAAATCGTGTTATCATTAGTTCTCAGTGGTTAGGTGATACGGAGTAGAATACGCCCGCCCGCAACTAAGCCGAAACTACGGATTTCGTTACAGAGTAGCCCCCCAGGCCCGGCCTGAGCCATCTAAACGCCCCGGGCGTGTCATGCATTAAACGCCCTTTCATAATTAAAGTAACTTATTTAGAAAAACTTTTACACTCAACCCCGATAGCTTCACCCCTACCCATCAGTATTTTTACGATGTTGTTTAAAACACCATTCCCGACAACTATGCCAAAATTCGTTTACTATCGAATTATTTCCCATATTTGGCAGTTTTTGGCTTTCGTTTGGTGAGCTATAATTTAAGTTTAGAAAAACTGCGCCACTTGCAACAGTCATTGTTATTGTTAGATTAGTTAGTAGAATACGCAGCGTATCCAGGGACATCATTCTTGAAGATTGTGCTTTTTAATTAAGTTTCAAGGTTTCGATAGGTGTTGCCTGAATGTCTTCGAGATAGTGTTCCCGACCTAAAATTTCATCGCACGACAAATCACATCAATATCTGAATTTTTCTTTATGAAAGAAATAGGGACCTACTTAGGTACTCAAATTACACGCAGCGCCCTGTATGACCCGGCGCCCTCCCGTTGCCAGCGCCCTGGGCGGCCGCCCGTTTCGCCCGGCCCTAAAGCCGCTACTGCTCGTGACAATAACTTACTCTTTTTAACTCTAAAATATCAAGAAGTTACTTCGGTGTAGTAGAAATAAAGTCATAATTTATAGCTAACTAATACAGATGGATTCACTGGTTTGAAAATGGTACACAACACGGTTACAATTAGGTAATAGCGGAATAAGAATACATCACTCAGCTTCCATCTTTGTCATTCTGTGATATTTAGCTATAAACTATGACTTTATTTCTATTATACCGTAGTAAGCTCTATACAGAACCCAGAAAACACTTTATACAGTAGCTGATTAATTGACAAAATGTGTGACTCGAAGACAAAATAAAAGCGGTTATTCAAAATCAAGCTTTTTAATAGAAATAATCAACCAATCAACGCCAATCTACGCCATTATTCAGAAGACGCTGCTTAGGACACAATTTTACAGCATATAATAGTAGTTTCAAAAGGTAGTGTATAATAGTGGTTTCATAACCTAAGCTGAGTAAAGTTTGTATGTTAGTATTAGATAACTACGTTTATTCAACTACATATACTGTTATACAGATTAATGCTGTTCCCAGGCACTCTTTTTAAAATTATTATTGTCATTTGTAATGCTAATAACATCTGTATTACATGCGGTATAGAGTTCTTACTAAGCTTTAAGAATAGTAGTCAACTTAATACAACTTTTAAAAAGCTTAAAAAGTTATAAAGGTCGAAAGAGAATATTATTCAGAATTTGATTTTTTCAATAGTTACTTACGTTATGTAGCTTATAGCTGTGAATTGCTATTACTCAAACTTTATTCAGAATGTCTGTGTTACTTGGGCGGAAATAAAAATCGTCCAGTCGGAAGATCCTCCCTATTCTATGATGGTTTGCGGGACTACACTCTGCTCCGCATAACTCTATACTGGTGACCCTCGACATTAAACGTCAGCGCAGCCTTCGTGCAACTACTGCATCATAACGTCATCATCACTTCTCCTCATCGCGACTTCAAGCTCTCGAGCAGTGAGTCATTTCTAGACAGGAGTGTCTGTTTTTATAGCTTTTATCTCATATTTTATCTCAAGAAACAGGCTTAAATAAATTTATTTGTTTCATGCTTTGAAATACGTCAAACATCAATAGGTAAACTTGCCAGCTTACGAAAAAAAATGAGTTAAGAAACTGGCTTCTACCCGCAACTTTATCTGCGTGAATTTTAGAACTAGGTTAAGAGGATATGCTGGCGGCGTGACTTTGTATGTAAAAAGTCATAATTTGAGGTTTGGCTCTCGACTATTTTCTCCTCCAATATTGGACCGATTTAAGAGATATTTCAAAACTGAATAAGAAGAATATATACTGTGTCCCTATGTTTTCTTTTTTGATGATTTATTAAACTTATAAGCCCTAGAACACTCACAAAATGCTTAAAATTGTCCGATAAATCGCTGTTAACAGAGCCCTTTTTTTAAGGATGGGAAATCATCTAATGTCTCCTCCCGCTCTGGGTGGAGCAGGAGGGAGTGTCAGACTCTTACTGACTAAAACCCATCCGTGTTCCTCCTAGTGCCCTTTGCGTTCCAGGGCCACGGTGACTCTTTCGAACATAGTCCGCAGCCCCAGCAGGCACTCGCCCTAGCAGGCCCCGTCTTTTATGCTGATAGCTCTTTGAGGCGCGTGGAACACAGCGCGCCGTCGACTCGGGCCTGGTTCTGATCTGACGGCGAGCCTACGGTGGCCGAGAATCGCCCTGCGACTTCCGACGCCCGGGGCTTCTTCTTCTGTTGCGGCGGCTGGGGCGTGAGGTTTCCCTCTCTCTCACGCGTTCGGCTTCCTCCGCCGCTAGCATTACTGCTTCGCAGAAGGAGGTGACCGCTTCCCATGTCTCCTCGCTCCGGACCATGGCTTGAAACAGGGCCGAACGCGAGAGGTCGCCGCCGCCGATCGCCTCGACGAGGACACGGCGGTGCTCCGCCCAAGCAGGGAAAACCTCCACCGTATGCGTTAACAGAGCTCTATTGTACTTTGGCAAATAATAATCAAATTAATTTTCACTTTTACATACAAAGTCTCGCCGCCCGCATTTTCTCTTAAGGGGAAGTGAGAATAATTAAGAAAATGTATAACCCATACTCAAAAAGAGTGAATTGAGGTCAGTGGCCTCGGAACCTACTTAAAAATAAATGAAGAGTAGGTAAATGGAAAGTTGTTAGTCCCGAAAATTTTACTCCTTCATGATCCTGACCTTGTAGTTTGTAAGTCTCTACTGCTCATGCCCCAAACATACTTATTCGTGATTCTATTAGACATTGACGCCTTTATTTAGATGATTTGATGTATATTATTAGATTTGAAATGTTATTGCGGCACAGAATTAAAATACTAATTTTCAAAACCAATCAATGGTCCGGTCAAATTAGACCCAAAAATAGTTGCGAAGTTACAATAATTCGCACCCAGTTCAAAATTGGTAGGATTGTTCAAATACTATCATAATGAAATCTAAAAAGTTCTCATCGATCCGATACATGGAATAAAATTACTTGGGGTCACAGGTCAGGTCGATTTTCTGCAAAACGGTATCTATCTATTAGGATTTGGTTTCCGCTCTTAGTCCTGATGTTGGACTTTTGCGCGTAAGCCATGGCGGCCGTTACTCCCACCAGCCAACCTCCCTCCAAAAACAGATTAGTTTTCCCGGTGTGTAAAAACATCTGTAAGCGAGTTCTGTGACCCTATTGTTTGACTCCGTATTTCGGTAACGCCTGTGCACTCAAGGAGTACGAGCGATACCGTTTCCTCCTCCTCCATGCATGATCTGCATAAAGGACTGTCCGTAATACCTTTTTCGCGTTTCACCTCTTTCTCACCTGATGGTAAGCGATGATGTAGTCGAAGATGGAGCACGCTTGCCTAGAAGTCGAAGTAGGCGTCCATACTCTTACAGAGTATGGACGTTATCGAGATAGGTCTATAATTCGACGGGTCAGCTCGACTACCTTTCTTGGGCACGGGCTGCATGTTAGCTTGCTTTCAAGCCTTCGGCACTTTTCCAGTCTGAAACGAAAGGCGAAATAGGCGTGTCAAGATCGGAGACAACTCAGGCGCACAAGTTTTCAGAACAATTGCCGGTATCCCGTCGGGGCTACTAGCCTTGTTCACGTCTAGGTTACGCAGTACCCTACGGACGTCCTTCTGATGAATGCGAATGTTTGACATACTCGACTCGCATCCATCAGGAGAAGCAGGGGGCCTCGCGCCACCAGGATCCAGACATGAAAATTTCGCAAACAATGAAGCAAACAAGTTCGCTTTCTCCTCAGCGGAGTGGGCCAGCGTCCCGTCGGGTCTCAGCAGTGGTGGTAGTGAGGGGCAGCAAAAGTCCGATTCGACCGACTTAGCCAGGGACCAAAAAGCCTTACTACCTGCTGGGTATGAAGAAAATTTGTTCCCTATTCGGCTAATGTGGTCAAACCGAGCCCCCCGCAACACCTTCTTGCAGGACTTGGCAGCCCTGTTGAAGGCTCTCTTCTTCTGATTCATGTCATTTGCTTTGTGCGTATTAGCGTCGACTCTTGCTAGGTACGCCGCGTGCTTAAGCGCATCAGCGCGATGGCACTTGGCACCAAACCATGGACGAGCTTCGCCAGACATTGTTACGTCAGAGAATGGAATGTAGTACTCCATTCCCCTCCACAACACATCCGTCACATCTTCCGCGCACGACGAAGCCTCAGTCAAAGAAAAGCAAGTAGGCTGCCAAGGATAACATGCGAAGAAAGATCGCATGCCATCCCAATCTGCTGACCTGTATCGCCATACCCGCTGGGTGCCTCTTGGGTAAGGATCGGACGGGGAGTAGACGGACACAGACTTCACCAGACAGTGGTCCGAACTACTCAGTGGTGAAGAAATCGTCACCGAGTAGCAGTCTGGATCTGTTATCAGCAAAAGGTCCAAGCAATATGCAGTGTGCGAATCAACATCCGGCACCCTCGTTGCCTCCTGGACCAGCTGGGTAAGATTTAACGCTAGCGCTAGCTTTCGCGTCTCTCGTCCAGCATGGTCTATGCACTGGTATGGGAAGAGCCACTCCTGATGGTGGGCGTTGAAGTCCCCTAGTAACACCAATTGGGCAGAAGGGTACCGCTGCTGAGCTGCATCCGCCGCCTCACTCAGGTGCTGTGTGAGCCCAGTTGTCTCCAAATCACCGCTGTGCGAACGGTAGACACAGCCGTAGACAATTTTGTCCAGGCCTGTGTCCACTATAACCCACAGCGTTGAGAACCTGAAATCTTCAAGGTTTCGGAGACGCCGATAGCAGAAGTCGTCCAGACGGCGAGCCACCCAATGTTCGCCGTCCGCAGGCCCGCGCCTACGGTGGCCGGGAATCGCCCTGCGGCTTCCGACGCCCGGGGCGTCTTCTTCTGTTGCGGTGACTGGGGCGTGAGGTTTCCCTCTCTCACGCGTTCGGCCTCCTCCTTTGCTAGCATTACTGCTTCGCAGAAGGAGGTGGCCGCTTCCCATGTCTCCTCGCTCCGGACCATGGATTGAACCAGGGCCGGACGCGAGAGGTCGCCGCCGCCGATCGCCTCGACGAGGACACGGCGGTGTTCCGCCCAAGACATACATGAACCCTGAAAACACCTTTTGTAGGTAGTCGTGTAAAAAAATAGAGAAGCAGAATTTAGTAAAAGAGACCTAGCAAATCCGAGGCGAGGTACTTCGAGCTCCCTCGCGTTCGGCCTTGTATCCGTCTTCTTTAGTTCTGCGCAAAACAAAAACCTATCCTATTCGTTTTGAAGATACACCCCCTGAAAAGAATCCTACCGGTGCCCGCGATGTTTGATAATCAAATAGCTAAAGGCATTTGGCCATGCCAATGTCTGCACTAGATATTGGTATGGCACTAGTTAGGCCTGGTGATGGCGGGCTGATACCAGTGGCGAGCACCATGTCCGCTTACAATATTTACATAGAAATACCGTAATTTTAGATGGTAGTCGGTACTATAGACGATTCACCGCATACTGTTAAAAATATTCGCTAAGGACAGTATTCGAACTTGCGCGGGAGTAACCCGTTGGATTCCAAATCCAACTCCTAAACCACTCGGAAACCTCAACCACGGTTCAGCAGCGGCCAAAAAAACTTAAGTCGTTAACATGGGCGCCGGGAGGAGGGTTCAAGGGGTTCACTTCAACCCCCTGGCTTTCAATAAAACGTACAAAAACATGAAGATATTGAAAAAATATATTAGACAAGTGGAATGTAGTAAAATAGAGCTAGCAAATCCGAGGTACATGGAGCTCCCTCGCGTTTAGTCTTGCATTCGTCTTCTTGATTTGTCAAGCATCTCTGCATAAGTCAAAGTACTCGTAAATTCCATCTCTGTCTGAATACGCAAAAGAAAACCTTTCCAATTTGAGGCGGGGTTTTGAACATGCACCCCCATGACATGACAACAGTCGTGCCGGTGCCCATGGTCGTTAAACTACGGCCTGCAAGCCATTTGAAATATCAAATTCAAAAGATGAATCTAGTGATATTAAAATATAAACAAATGAGAGCATATGCATATGCTGCAGGATCAAATCCCGACTCTCGCATCGCTTTTTAAATTATTATCAAGTTATTACTGTACTTTTTGCATTCCTGCTATACTATTTTCCGATATTATTCGTGTTTTGCATACTTTTTACAATATTTTTATTTTTAAACACTAATGGTCAACTAATGGTCACGGGCTACGAATAACAGGCAGTCAAAAATGGCAATGTATAAGTACTAATTAAAATCGGGTAAACCAAATAAGTCATATGAGATAATTCTTGAAAATCATTGTTTTCATCCTTGTTTTACAACCAAGTACAAAACAGGTTTTTCTTACTCATATAAGGACACAGTGCATGTACCTAAAAATAGTAAGTAAAGTTCAATCAACTTTAGTTAATTATTGTTTGTGGTCACGTATGACGTAGTCCTAATAAAGCGATGGTATTTAAACGTAGATCATACGACAGAATTTTAATCTATATTAGTCGTTCACGTAGTCAACATGAAGTTTAGATCCATAGTATTATTACTCCTGCTGTCCGCTGTCACGGGACGCAGCATTAGAAGTGAAGACGGTGCTCTTCAGCCCTCGGAAGCGGCTCAACATGGTTCTGGTAGACATGCTCCTATTTCGAATCATATCTCAACTAAAAATTCGGGAAATACAAAAAGTGGCAAGGATGGAAAGAGACAGAAACAAATGAAGCTGGTTCAAAGTACTATTTCTTCTAACTTAAAACCCTCTAATGAAAAGCCGGGTAAGCCAAAAAGTACCAAAGATGAAAATCAAAGGAAACAACTTCAGCCGACTCAAATTACAATTTCTCCTACTTTGAAATTCTCACCTGCTACTCCAAAACGTACCGAAAATGGAAAGAGAGCGAAACCAATAAATCCGCCCCAAACTATAACTTCTTCTACTTTGAAACTCTCAACTGGAACTTCAAATCGTGGCAAAAATGGAAAGAGAGAGAAACAAATATATCCGACCCAAACTACAACTTCTACTTTGAAACTATCAAATGGAACTCCAAAACGTGCCAAAAATGGAAAGAGAGAGAAACCAATAAATCCGCCGCAAACTACAACTTCTCCTACTTTGAAACTCTCGACTGCAACTCCACAACGTGCTAAAGATAGAAAGATAAGAAAACAAGAAAAATCAACTCAAACTACTGTTCCTCCTAATTTGCCGGATAGGTTAAACAGTCCTCAAAAAAAAAAGAAGTGGTATAAAAAATTGCTTGATGCTGGTTCTGATTTCTTTAAATGGCTTACCGGACAAAAAAAGGATACAAACAGTTCTGCACCGCACCCACAAACTAACTTCGAACATAAATGTACGACAGTTGAATTTAAACTCAAACTACCTTCTTGCTCCGTTGCATGGTCAAAAAGTTCTTCAGTCAAAAAGATTCCCGATGGAGCAAAAGGTGCAAAGTACAACGTTAGTGTTGTGTTTAAGAAGTAAATAAATATTGAATTTGTGTTTTCAAAATCCTTTTTTATTATCCTTCTTGATACCTACGTGAGACCAATCTACAAAGTGAAAATTAAAATTAAATTTCCATCATGGACTACTTGTGTGCCAAGTTTCTGGCCAAGTCCGTTCAGCCTTTAATAGGTGAAAGAGGTAACAAACAGGCGAGCAGATTTCAGGACACTGAGGATTTTTCAGGGCACTGTTGCACCTCCCTCGTTTTTGCAGCGCTTCAGGCATGTTTGCTGACGCGCATGTAGACGATTTCTATGCAATTATGCGAAAGAAAACGGCGTCGATCATGAAAGCTGTGCGGGGGAGTAGCAACGGGATCCTGAAAATGATAGCAGATAGGTTAGACGCGTCGGTGTTCAACCGGTTCATCAAGCTGCATGTGAGAGGTGCAGCTTGATGTGTCAATAATGGCAACACATTTAATATCTGATCAACCCACTAACATAGCTTTTAAGTATTTTTGTTACTAACACTATGGATCATTGTTGTCTGATAATAAACAATTTTTTTTTTAAATTATTTATTTTAATTAATAATTGTATTAATGATAATAAACTTCGCATCCACACTAATCATAAAGTTTTGTAATGTTTGATTCAAATATTGTATATCACGCTTCAACGGTAGAAGGAATTTGGACGAAAAGCACAAGGGCACTCGGTAATATTCATGGCGTCCACTAGGCATGGCCGATATCGGTCGAGGGCACAATTTGCACCTACAATACCTACTAACCTAGAATAAATCATAATTTTAGAGATTAGTCGGTATTATAGGCGATTTACCGCATTTGTTAAAATGTTCGCTAAGGGCAGGATTTGAAAGTACTGGCCGGATCTCCGCCCTGGGACATGGAGGCAAAAGTCCTCGCGTCACTGCATCGGTGGCGTGAGAACGCGCGGGCGCGCGGCGACTGATGCAGCGACACATCGAACTGCATCGGTCGCAGCTGCGCGAGGTCCTGGTGGCGGGACAGGCTCTCACGCCCTTCCGCCGGCCTCGTCACTATTGAGGCCATCCGGCCAGTGCTCGACCTGTGGCTCGGGAGAAGGCACGGCTCCTTGTCGTTTCGTGTGACACAGGTCCTCTCGGGCCATGGCTGCTTCGGGAGGTTCCTGTGTCGCATAGGCAGGGAGCCGGACGCTCGGTGTCACCACTGCGTCGACTGTCGGGAGGACACGGCGTGGCATACGACAACAACTTGAAGTTTAGTTACTATTTGGTTATGCGTTTGCAGAGTTTCGCGAATAATTTTTAGTTGGCCATGTAAACTGCTGTTCCTTGTCCATGTTCTGATATTTACATGTCATATTTTGTTAAACGATTTTTGCACCAACGATCCAGAATCAAAGTGACAAAAAACTTCCATATCACTGAGGATAGGACCCGAACTGAACTGAAAAAGCTTATGAAAGCCATTTCAGTTATACAGCCGTTGTGATTTTAGCAGTTACCCCGTGGTCATCAGTCTGCGGCCTGCGTAATAGCTGGCAATATTAAAATCTTGAGTAGCAATTTTAAGCTAACACGGTGAGATGTTGACAGAATATACCGGCCTGTCCTCAGCGAGATGCACTTTTGAAACTTTCAAAGGCAATAGGTAGTTAGTACTTCAAAAGTGGGTTTTCTCATTCAAAAAAGGAAGAGTTGAATCATTCCTTTTCCCATAAAATATATATTTTTTAATCATTTCAATATAATTATGCAATTACAAGGCGATAGGATGGTATTATGTTGTGCGTCACTGCTATGAAGTGCAAAACGTCATAGATTATGGTCTGGGTTAGTGGTCAAAAAGTCGTCGGTATTTAAACTACGAACATTTGCTGGCAACTTAGTCTTCATCAGTCGCTTTCGCAGTCAACATGAGGCTAACATTTATAGCACTAATATTCCTGCTGTCCACCGTCGCGGGACGCAGCGCTAGAAGTGAAGACAGTGAACTTCAATCCTCTAAAGTGGCTCAACATAAAACTGGAAACATTTCTAATACACACAGTCCTCATTTGAAGGACTCCTCAACGAATAAGTTGAGGAATTCAAACAGTGCCAAGGATGGAAAGACACTGAAACGCGAAAACGCAATTCTACCTAAAGTTTCTCAGAATTTGGAACCCTCAAATAAAACGTCAGGTTATCTAAACAGTTCCACAGACGTAAAGTCTCACAACGCAAACAGTGCAAATTATCGAAAAACCCAAAAAGCACAGAAACTAACTCTACCTACCATCTCTCCGTATCTGAAACCCTCTACGCGGAATCCAAAAACTGCCAAAGATGAAAAGCGACGCAAGCAATTAAAGCTGGTTCAAACTACAGCTTCTCCTAATTCGAAATCCTCAACTGGAAAGCCGAGTAAACTTGTAAGTTACAACGAAGGAAGTTCGGGTAAATCAAACATTCGACAAATTGAAAAGAGACAGAAACGAGTTGAATCTTTTCAAACTACCTTTACTCCTAATTTGAAACCCTCTTCTGGGAAGTTGGGAAATCCAACCAATGAAATAAATGGGAAAACCCAAAAACTAGAAGAACTGACTACAATTTCTTATAATTTGAAAACCGCTACTGGAAAGCCAGGTAATCCAAAAATTGCGACAGATGAAAAGCGACACAAAAAAGAACAGTGGATTCAAACTATTATTTCTCCTACTTTGAAATTCTCTACTGGAAATCCAAAAACTGGCAATGTTGAAAAGGCACAAAAACAAGAAAAGCCGACTCATACTTCTAATTCTCCTAGTTCGAAAAACCTTTCTAAAGCAAATCCGGGTAAAACAGACAGTGTTACAAATAGACAGATTCAAAACAGCAAAACGTAACCCAAAATAAACGTACACTGGCTAGAGCAACAGGTTATTCGTTTCCGAAAAGTCGGCCGTATACCATGAACGCAGAACCACTTTCCACTGGAAAGCCAGGCAAAATCACCAGCGTAAAATATGGAATGACTCGTCAAAATAAACAGATTACTGAAACCTTGAAGAGACAGTTAGAGCCCTCTTCTGAAAAGCTGGGAACTTTGAAGAGCCCCTCAATTCCGTGGTGTAGAAATATGCTTAATGTTGCCTCTTCACATTTGCCAAAATACATCCAAGAAAAGCCGGAAACTTCAGACAGTCGCCCAAATCCGTGGTATAAAGATGTGCTTTATGTTGCCTCTTCACGCTTGCCAGAATACATCCAAGAAAAGCCGAAAACTTCAGACAGTCCCCCAAATCCGTGGTACGGAGATTTGCTTCATGTTGGTGCTTCTCATTTAACCAAGTACATCACCCAGAAAATAAATGATTCAAAATCGCAATCAAAACCATAGACGAGGAGCTGTTTTTGATTATATAGTATTTTATTATGTGTTAATAAACATTGACCGTTTATTCAGTTATGTAAGTACCTACAATGCCGGAAATATTGTATGCCGGTTTTTTATAGCTGTAATGCTGTAAAAAAAGTTGCTAAATAAAAATTATGTCATTAATTTATTTTAATTTACATATTTCACAATGACTTTTTATGCATTATTTCTGGGCCCCAAGGCTGCTATTACAATAGTGTCAGATATGGTCTATCATTGATTTCATAATGGTTGATTTTGACAAGATTCTATGCCATTTCTTTCAATGGTGTTTCAGTGGTAGCCAGTTGGGGCCCTGATCAATTTGATAATACTTAGAACACTCAATTCTAAACCAAACATCTGTGTGCCTACTTATTCTATTTTTTTAAATTTCGTTCACATTCGCATGTCAGTCGCAATCAGTCAAAAATGTATGGAAAGAATTTGATACGAATGCGAACGTTGCTTAAAAGTCAGTAGAATTGGCCCTCTGGTGCTCATTACTACTCATTTTTCGAACTTCGATACTACAGAATATAGTTTATAGTACGGGAGGGAGGGAGCCCATGATGATAAATGGGGATTTACTATGCGTCGTGGGGACCTGTGTGATTTTGGTTAGGAAAGGTTACATATTTTCCAAAATGTAAAAAAAAAAAAACAAAAAGATGGGAATACTTGAGCGTGTCAGATTTTGATAGTTTAGAAGACCCATTGTATACTGATAGGGCGACTATATTCAAATCTTTGTGCTTATGATAGTCTATAGCTCGTATAGCTCAGTCGCTTAATAACTATGTTAGGTATATTTAGACTGCATATATTTGTAATACGTGTCGCTTACTTAGAATAACGTATCTGATACCAAAAATATGTTCATGCCGAGCGTAGCGTGAGCGAGCGTAGCGTGGTGGGGGTCATCCGGAAAGTTAGAAAATAGAAAGAAAAAGAATATACTCGAGCGTGTCAGATTTTTAATTTTTGGTGAAAAACCCAAGATACACTCTCAGCATCTCAAAAACGTCTCCAAAAAACAAGCGCAATATGTGTAATTGTGCGCTAGTTTGAAACAGTCTCGCATCGCTCGCCATACTGCACTGCTTTGTAAAAACAACTTTAAGCGATCCGTGTAAGGTTGAATTTGCAAAAAAAATTGCGCATCACTCGCCATACTGCACTGCTTTGTAAAAACAACTTTAAACGATCCGTGTAAGGTTGAATTTGCAAAAAAAATGTTTATAGTATAACTACACACAACTCACACGTGACACTTGATACATGTCAGTTTTTGACGACAGTTTCGAGTGTTGCATTTGTTCGAGACTGTGCATCTTGGGTTTTTTATATATAAATGAGGTCTGACGATTATTTTGATGGGTACTTATTGTTAATCTGACAACTAGAATCTTTTTTTGATGCACCTTGTTTTTTGATCAGCGGCCCTGCTATGACGTGCCAATGCGATCATGACTAAGCTGAGGAAAAGGGATAGTGTTATGCGTCTTGTATAACTCTGTCTCCTTCCCACACCTTATACACGATCGTTTTAAGACGTCATAGTAGGCCAGCAGCTGTTCAAATTGTGTCATGGCAACGGAAAGCAGTATCGGGATGGTGCGAGAGAGTCAGAAATAGGGAACAAGTGAAGGAGAAAGAGAGGCGCGGAGTGGAGAATGCATGCTTTACTCCAGCTGCACGCTCTAAACTTCACAGACGACTTTTATTATTATTCAATTTAATGTGATAGAATATAATTTGACATTTGATTTCATTACATGTTTTGTGGATTGGGAAAGGAGAAGAAGTTGTGGGAGTTGACTGATTTCTATGGGTTTATAATAGCCTGAAATAAACGAATTTTATTTATTTATTACTACGGCTTGTGGAAATCGGCTGATTATATTTTTTTTCACAAAACTTGCATTATATCCTTTAAAATAAAAATAAAAAACAACCTCGCTTTCAATTTGATGGGCTGTCCTAAACGCACAACATCTGGTGCTCATTGCCTTACATAAAGGGCTCACCTAAGTTGGAGGTACTCATCAACAGGATGCAAGGTCATCCCCTATTTTCATCTGTCGCGCTTGAGTAAATCTAAAAAAAAAAAACCATTGGACTCCCTTGCTATTAATTACAATAGCACAGTAACCAAATTCACAATCTCTTTCACAGCTGATTTGTCCGAGTGGTTAAGGAGTTGGGCTTGAAATCCAATGGGTTATACCCGCGCAGGTTCGAATCCTGTCTTCAGCAAATATTTTTTATCACTATGATTTTTTGTGTACTGATTTTGGTGTATACTTTGGTGTACTGATGATTGTTTATTATAAATACTGCACGGTATTGTTGGTTTCTGAGGGACAATCCTATAACGCTGATAATTTTGCTGAATCTATTTATTGATAGCGTATCTGAGAAACCTCAGAATCATTATTCACTCGCTTTTGTTTCAGTATTTTCTTTAACTAATATTATAAATGCCAAAGTGAGTTTATTTGTTACCTCTTCACGTATAAATGGCTGAACGGAATTGAATGAAACTGGCACACAAGTAGATCATGTCATGATAGGATATGGACACTTGTCATCCTGGAAGTATTTTCACTTGCGATAATTTTTACGCATATGCATAATTTATTTCCGCCAAGCCCATTCCATCATCGGACCACAAGACGGACAGCGATGCGTCACCGGTACATGGCGGACATCCCACACACACGCACAAAACGCTTTGGGAACACCTTGATTGTGCATACCGCTAAGGAGTGCAATTCCCTACCAGAGTCTGTGTTTCCTGATAGCTGCAACTTGGGAGTCTTTTAAGTCAAGAGTGAATAGGTTATTTCTAGGCAAGCGTGCTCCATCTTCGACCGTATCATCGCTTACCATCAGGTGAGATAGTGGTCAAACGTGTGCTTATCAATAGCAAAAAGACACTTACGCGAGCGTAGCCGGTGGCGAAAGCTAGATGGGAAAATGTAAAAGGTTTTATTCTGTGGGTTTTATTTGCTCTGGCACAGATCTGAGGGAGCGCCAATTTACCTACTAATTCCATACCTACCTACGACAAAAGTGTAGACTCTGTCTCACGTAAGAAGTCCCGCAGATTAAATAGAACTATCACGTCTTTTTAGACATTTTCATTCAGTCGCATAATAGGGTACCTAGATGACTTAAAAACTTTACTCCGTCAGATTTCCAAAACATATTGGATACGCAATTTTTTTTCACGTAAACGAAAAATTTAGGCGACACAGTGCGTTAAAACTCGTGTGAAGTCACAGGTCAACACTCCTGCTCTTTGATGCGTTTTATCTTCGTCAATTTTTATTGATTTCATGAAGCAAAAAATATGTACACTATACACTAATATTATAAAGAGGAAAGATTTGTTTGTTTGAAATGAATAGGCTCCGAAACTATTGGACCGATTTGAAAAATTCTTTCAGCAATGGATAGCTACATTATCTAGGAGAAACATAGGCTATATTTTATCCCCGTACTCCCACGGGAACGGGAACTACGCGGGTGAAACCGCGTGACGTCCACTAGTATAGGTACAATAAACAGAATCATAATTATTTCACTAAGGAATCATCCCTATTTATTAGGTACTAGCGCCGCTTCTGTGGGACTACCTACGCTAAACGGGATATGCCTCTAGGTACCTAGACTGTTATTAATTGCGGATAAATATGCCTCATTATAATAAACCAGTTAGGTATTTCCACATAACAAAACCGCACTCGACCGGAGCAATTGAAATTGAAATATATTTTAATTTGGTAATGTAAAATCCACTACAAATAATTACTAATTGTATGTACCTAAATACGAAAATAACTTCCATGGTTTGTCACCGTTTCACGCCTCAGCCGCTTAACTGACGTTACTGAAAATCATAGGATATAGATTTAGAAAATAAAAGCAAAACTTTCAACATTTTTGTACGCTTTTCGTGAAATAGAAAACTTACAGACAGCTCTAGTTACGTACTACGCCTATGCTCATGCATGGCTCAGCTACGGTGTTATAATGTGGGGTAATAGCACAGACGCACCAGCGCTGTTTATAGGTCAAAAAAAGTTAATTCGTCGTCGCATTTTGGTTAATATTGAACAAACCGATAGCTGAAAACCTCATTTCAAAAAATTAAATATACTAACATTACCTTCTATTTACACACTGGAAATCTGTAAATTTGCGCACGCGGGCGCGTCTCACCAGGACTTCTACACTAAAAGAAAAGACGTTCAAACAAGATTCGCACTCTGACATAAAACACGTCTAAACCTACCAACATCTCGTTTAAAAATGCATTCATCTGGACCTCTAGTAATGTCGATAAAAATGTATAATAAATTACCCGAGCTATTTAGAAATGAAAAAAAGATGACTGTTTTTACGAATAAATGAAAAATCCTATTGTTAAGTAAATGCTATTACAGCATAAATGAATACTTTAATGATAAATTTATACAGCTCAAATAATAATATAAAATAATAACAACAGTAATAATAAAGAATATTTTATCTTAATAATATGTATAATTAAATTGTTTGTATTGTGTATGTTTAATTTAATTGTATTTAGAATAAGTTAGTCTATAAGTCCTTTTCATCTTCATTATTGTCTTTTGCTGTGCCCAACAGGGTCCACAATTGTGTCTCATTACATTTCTTTTAATCACCTACCACCTTAGCATGTACATTGTGGAATGCAATAAAGAATTGAGTATTGAGTATTGAGATTGTGTCTGGAGAAGGACAGAGAATACTTTCATCATTGGAAACCAATTAAATTTAACATGTTATTTTAACACTACAGACTTCTTATAGTTTTCCTGTAATCTTTAGGTATAGAACTATTATCTGTATTTTTTTCAAAATTTTAGGCTTACTAGTTTCGGAGGGGAACACCCAAACACTCCGAAATATTTGCTTGCATGCTGCGTGCTAGCTTGCATGCTGAATGCTTGCGTGCATGCTGCATGCTTGCTTGCTTGCATGTTGCATGTTCATGTAATATTATACTTTGTTCTGACGAGCAATTGTGTATATTTGTCTTGCTTTTCAGTTTTACAAAGCGTTTTTTATTTCAAAATTTAATTAATAGGTATTTTAATATTCGGAATTCGTATTTTTGATGTTTCGAATTATTATTAAGTCGGACTTTGTGTTATTCGATCTATTGAAACTCGGTATTTTAAGAATAGAAGTTATAAACATTAGGAATATTGATATGTCGGAATGATAAAAAAAGGATGAATGATCGGCAAGGCAAATAACGATTATGCCTAGCCGTTGCTGAAATTGCGTTGCATCAGGTGAAACTTAACATATAATTTCTTGCCTTGTTCCAGGAAACTGCATGAGTGAGTTCATGGGCCTCATTCTGGGTGCTTATGAAGCGAAGGAAGGAGGTTTCCTGCCTGGAGGCGCATCTCTCCATTCCATGATGACCCCTCATGGGCCCGATGACAAGTGCTTCAATGGTGCTTCCTATGGAGAACTGGTTCCGCAGAAAATTGCTGTCAATACTCAGGTATGAGGTCGGAGATTTTCTACAAGGAGTCCTAGCTACTTGAAACCTTGCCGAACCCGGGTTCCTTTAACAAACATAAAAAAATGCAATTTAAGGTACTTATCGCAAACCCTAAAAATGTCATACCTACCTAAAAATGTAGTTTAAGTCGGAGTAAGAGGAAGAAGATGAGGATCCTAGTATCAGTAATCTAATATATAACATCAAATTCCAACCATTTCATTTTTCTTTTGTGGTTAATTCGATTTTCTCATTATTTCTGGTAATGTCTATTAAGGAATTCTTTTATATCTAACTATTATCTACTATAATAATAAATCATATTTTTTTCTTTTTCTGCCTGAATTTAAGAAAAAGAAAGAATAATGTTTATTTGGGACTCGCACAAAACAGACAGATGTGAATGATGATGTGTGTGATGTGTGAAGAGAAGGGGTCGGCAGGGCGTATCATTAGGCAGGTCATATATCTAAGCGGATAAGTCACAAGTTACTTGTCAGTCAAAATTATTTTTTTCTGCTCAAACAGACACACACACAACACAGATTTCATAAGAACCCTCTTTTGGCTTCGTTTAGGTACGTACATCAGTTGTCGTAGTGCGCGATTTTATTTACGCGATCGATTAAGTTGTGTGTCAATTTGTATGAAAATATAAATAGTCAACAAAGCTATTCGGTATACAGGCAAAAATATTAGTTTTTCCACAGCACTGTCAATGTATTATATATTATATTTCTAATGTGTGCATTTTATTTTTTTAAGCTTTTGACATGGCTGTACGTTGTTTTATAGAAAATAGTTTAATAGAATTTCGTTTCACATAAAATTTTACTCGTATTATCATTTTATAGAATACTCAATACGCAGAATACTCACTTTGAATAAATTTAAATCATAGATTTTTGTTACAAATAAACTTTGTTTCGATAATCATTATATCATAGAACTAGCGGACGTCACGCGGTTTCACCCGCGTAGTTCCCGTTCCCGTGGGAGTACGGGGATAAAATATAGCCTATGTTACTCCCTGATAATGTAGCTATTCATTGCTGAAAGATTTTTTCAAATCGGTCCAGTAGTTTCGGAGCCTATTCATTTCAAACAAACAAACAAATCTTTCCTCTTTATAATATTTGTATAGATAACAAATCAAATATTCTATATCCTCATATTGATTAGTTAATATAAAACTTGTTACCAAGAAAAACATTTTATCAAGTGACAGTTTCTAAATTCCCCCCTTTGTCAATGTGCCCTCCTACACCGCGTTCACAAAACAACGCGGGTAAATTCTAGTCAAGCTAAAACTTTTCATTCGGGCCCAGTCGATGGAGCCCCTCGAAGCGATAGTGGCGGGAAATGCTGAAGAAGCTATCTCATACATCGATTCATTTGAACCAGGAAATTATCTCATTCTGACAGATTCCAGGAGTGCTCTGCAACACCTGGCTCGATGCACCTCGAATTGTCGAGGTGCACCGTAGACGTATTCTAAATATAAAGTAGGGTTAAAAATGCTATTTTATAAAAATGGCACTGAGTCTAGTAAAATTATTCCAAAAAAAATCTGCCATCTTCAAAGTATACCATTGTAAATTCGGACATATAAAACAATAATATTAAGTATTGTGCACATTTTCATTGAAATACAATACCATGGAAAAATATAACGAACAAATAATATTCGTTTAAAAATAATTCTACTGTTTGATAAGTTTGTTAAATAAAAAAATGTGAATAGAAATTCATTGAATTGTGTTTCTGTGAAATACGTTTCATTCAAGTTAATAGTTGTTGAAACAACAATATTCGACATAAAATTATAAGGATCAAATACTATGTGAAACATTTTCTGCGAAATGAAATTCTATCAAATTTCTGTCTGCGAAACAAGAGAACACCTTTTGACATACTTACGAGTGTGTTTCATAATAATTGTCTAATCAGCACACTCACAACATTGTTTAAAAGTAGTTGCAAGTTATCTGCCTGCATACCCAATAGCTTTGTTGACTATACACTGGTACGATATTTATTAATTTCAATACAAAAACAATCTCGCACTCGCCCTATATGAACGTAAAGAAAGCCACTTGAGAAAAAAGACTATAATGTTTACGATGAACCAACTGACCCGTGCAACTTCGATTGCGTCACATCTCCTATTGGCCGTAGCATGATGTATCGCCTGTAGCCTTCCTTGATAAATGGGCTATCCAACATAAACATATTTGTTTAATTCGAACCAGTAGTTCCTGAGATTAGCGCGTTCAACCAAACAAACAAACTCTGGTTTATAATATTAACTAGAGATCCAGACGGGCTGCTGATGTATTAACTTGATTTCACGTGTTTTTCCAGGCCTTCATGTTCGAGTCTTCGCTAAGTTTAGCTATAACGAAGTGGGGCGCCGAAACCTGCCAGAAACTGGACGCGAAATACTACGAGTGCTGGCAAAACTTACCGAAGATTTTCTCAGAAAATATCGACATTTAATTAGTAATATTAAGTACTATATCGCTTTTGCCCGCGACTTCTTACGCGTATATCCCGATTTTTCCGTTCCTTTCCCGTAGGAATCTGGGGAAATCCTCTCCTAGTGCCCTACACTCTTCAAGGAACTTACATGCCTTTCAGCTTCCTACGACCAGAGGGCCTAGCACGAATATTTTTAAAGTATAGTAACGTAACGTAAAATTTTACTATACCTAGCTATAATACTCGATTCGCACAAAATATTTATTTGAATTGGATACTATACTCATATTTTGTGTTAAATATACAAATTGTGTATGTCGCATAAAATTAAACCAAAATACAATGGGGTTTTAGATTTTTGTATTCTACATAAATTCACTTATGTAACGTTACTATAAGTTCGTCAAGAAACATTTGTGCTAGGCTCCCAGTAGCTTCAGCTGCACGTTGTCTGTCAGTCACTCAGTCAGTCAAAAAACGACAAAAAAGTTAAGAAAATTACTTTTCAAGCTATCTGTTGCAGTTAGTGGTGTTTATTTTCAATCGTTCTCAATGTCACCTACTGCATCAGACTGCTTGAAAAGTGGTTGACAAAAGTCAATAATAATAAAAAAAACATTAACGACAACTTTTGGTCCACAGTAGGTGTTGGTTGCACTTAATAGTAAGTATGTTAGTTAATATAATTTTACAAATACGACATACAGTCTCCTTATGACATCTGTTTATACTTAAGATTGTCTTGAACATTTGAAATAAGATAAAATTGGCAAAAATAGAATAGACTTGCTAAAAATAATTAATTAATTAAAGTTATCAATAAATTAAAATATCAAGGAAAAAATATATTCTTTATGATATTGTTTCTTTATCACAAGGTAGCTACAGAACACCATCCTTAAATGACGACGTACTTCTGGAACACCTTGTATATTGAATGATAACACTAGTTTACAAGGTTTTTGTCCTGGAACGGAAAAGTGTTTATTCTTAATTAATGAGGTGCTGCAAGTTTAGAAAAAAATATTAAAAAATTCTAACACGTCACATTTCGAAAATACTCCCCATATATTTTTGCAAAGATAACGAGACTAAAAATGAATTAGTGTCGACGTTTTTGATATATTTTAATAATCCAAATGCTTTTTTAAGCACCTTTGAAATATTAAAAAAGCTGCTGGGACATCCGCACGTGTAATTTAACCCTTGGTTTTATGATTAAAGCCAAATGCTTTTAGCGATAGGAGTAACAATCAGTTTCGTGGTTGCATGGTGGGACTTTATCATTTGCTTGCAATTTCAACAATCTATTTAAACTTGCATTCCAGCAGCTTAGCGTTCTGCTACATTTTTCAATAAAAACTTGAGAAACCCACTTTTATCCCGATGAGAGACCGGAATTTTCAAGTAATAAAAGATAGGCATATTTGAGTGTTTTCTTTATAGAATATTCTTTCTTAGATACAATAAGTTCACCAAAAACAGCCAGAATGTACTCTAACCAACCTTTTTGACCTTTTGAAAACAAACATTTATCAAAATGAAGACTAGCTATTTCGGAACAAACTTGTGGGTAGTTGAAACTAAAAGGGGTCGATATCTTCCATCTGTGACGTGATAAAAATTAAAAATGTACATGTTTGCATTGAGTTATTGCAGCTAATTAAAAAAATATGTAATTTACTGCAAGGACATTTTTTTTTATTTTTTTTGTAAACTAGTGTAATTATCTTAAAACTATGCAAAAGAGGAAATTTGCGTGTAACGTAACGTAAGGCCGTATTACTTTGCCCTGGGATACCTATATCTTTGGCCCAAAATCGTTGACCAATAAGATCACAGCACACTGTGTTTATTGTTTTCGTATTGGTTACCGAGCTTGGGTCAAAGTTATACCCCAGGGCACAAGGCTAAAGTAATACGACTTATAACAACTGTATCTGCCTATCGAACACACGTTTTCTACTTTTACAATAAACATTACGTTTTTAACAAGAGTTTTATTTGCACGAATAGGAATACAATCTATGTATATTATTTTAATTAGAAACATGAAAGTTTTATAGCTAGTACCTACCTATGTATAGCAAAATTACAGAAAATAAAACTAAAGTCACAGAAACAAAGAAATGCTTACTGATCGATAAAGGAATGCGGACAAAAAACCGAAGTTATCATAGTTCATAGGGCCCGAATAATAAAGCGGCAATTTCATTGATAAAGACTTAATCATTTATGTACAGGTGGAAAGCTAAAGAGGGTCCTAGAAGGCAAGTAAGTAAACTTTTTATATTGGTGCAACCAATTTTCACAAAAAGATGGCATCCCAATATTTTCAAGGATTTTAGGTAGAAATGATAAATGAATAGGTACTTGATAGATTGGTCACAAAAAAAAAACAAAACAGTGAAGATTTTAATACCTACCTAACCGTTTTGGGTTTTAGTGCTTAACTTGACTTTTATCAGAAAACCCGACCGCAATAACTAAAAAGTTCCAAACAAGTCACCAGTAGCGTAGCTAGGGGTGCGGCCGCCCCGGGTGACACCCGTTTAGGGTTGACACAAGTCCGTTCGCTGACTGTTTTTTGTCAGGCTCGGTCACACTTAGACGGTTGTTGCAATGAAACCTCAAAAAATTTGAGCTCGCCTCGCTCGGTATTGTATTCTGCACTATCTTACTTCTTGAGCTTTTTCTATAAATCATTAAAGTTACTTCTATTTAAGTATAAATGATCAAAAGAAAATAAAAACTTACCGAGGTGAGGTGTGAAAAAATTTTGAGTGCGCTGCGCTCGCTCTTGCATTCTACGCTCTCTTGGTTTTTCAGCTTTTCTGCATAAGTCAGCTGAATTACCTGTATTGAAGTATGAATGATGAAAACAAAATAAAACCTATCCTAGGTGGGATGCATGAATTATAAAATCAAAAGAAAATCAAAACTATCCGAGGCGGAGTGCAAAACTTTTGCGAGTCTAAGTTACTCAGCCTACCTTCAAACAAAGAGTATCTATTGTGTAACTCCAGTAACTGGCGTATGGCGGTCAGAAAGGCTTCATATAAAATACTGGTATTCAGCTGCTACGGTAAGACAGGAAGCGGACCTCGACATACGTATACATAGGCTAGGCAGATTGGTTTGTCGGTCAGTATGTTGATAAGTACAGTCGCAATTCATTCATTATTTGTGGGGTTGTGCCCACGGAGCAATTCATTGCGACTGCACCGGTTCGGCGCCCAATAGCTAAAATTTTAGTGCTCTGTGATCAGAATTTTCGTAAACTATAAAAATAACGCAATCATTTTACCTACGTAAAAAAACGGAATTTTTATATAAATAAAATACGGTGAAAGTTAAATAAATTCAATATCCAAAATCCTTGAAAATCTATTCAAGGATTTTGGACATGACGGGCATTATTTCGTTTATGCAACTGTGTTTGAGAGCTAAAAATGGGATGAAATAAATGTTTTTTATTTGGTATCCGGAATTCAGATTCACAATGTGTTGGTTTCCTCTTGTGGAAATTATGTTTCGCTGGAGTGCTAATAAACACATAAACAATTATTCATTTATTATTTAAACTGCGGATTATTCAAAACACCCGGAAAATTGACCAAATGTTATGTAAGTGTTTGGTAATGAGTATAAAGCTTTGGTCACACTGGGGCAAACAAAACACGTAAGTATGTAGGTAGAAGCGAAGGAGGAGGCGGAACACATGAGGAAGAGGCACTCCACACACCCCAGTCGCCGCAGGAGACGCCCTGAAGTCACGAATCACAAGATGATTCCCGGCCACCGTAGATGCGGGACTGCGGACGGCGAGCGATAGGTAGCTCGCCTCGCCGTCCGATAAGGACCAGCCGGACTATTTTGTCGGAGTGAGCATGAAGTGAACTGTCATTCTATCTTGTTTGTATGGATTTATAGCTCACTTCACTTAAGCTACGCGGTGAGAGGTTTACAGAATCTCACTGCATGCCTGGGTCGAAGACGCGTTGCATTCCACGCGCGCCTCTAGGAGATGTCAATAATATGCCTGACGGGGCCCGTTAGGGCTAATGCCTGCTAGGGTTGTGGAAATTTATCTCTATGCAACAGAGAAATTTAAATTTAAATTAATGTTATTTATCGGATGGCGCACACAGACAAGTCAAAGAACAAAAATATTTTTGTAAGTACTTAGGAGTCTTGCTCCTAAGAAAAATAAAGTGGAATTAAATAAGTATACCGTGTAGATACGTCTCATTTGATAGACACTCATCCTGCTATCCACCTTAGGTCTCCGGAAGGGAGTGATGTGAGGAAACCTGTTAACTACGAATTTAACCCAACGCTATTAATTCGACATCGCGCTAAGAGAAACATCACTATCGATTAATTTAAAAAACTTCGTGCACTCCTCTCGTCAATGAGTCATCAATACAGACTGCGTGGGTAGATAATCGAGGAGAGCCAAAGGTACGCAAAAGTAATTTGTATTTGGATTTGATTTTTTTTTATAATTTTTCTCAACTCATATATATTACCTGCCTACCTGTGAATACAATAAAAAGTCAGTCTGTAGGTATAGGTACTCAATTATCTAACTACATATATATGTCGCCGGCAAACTTCCTTGCAGACTTCGTAAGATTGTAATAAATCTTTATTAGATTATAATTTCTCAATATATTATAAAAAAAAAACTTTTTGTAAACAATAAATCCCACCCAAATTTAATATTTTCCAATATGTCCGTGGCTTTAAGAAAAAATATTTTACAATTTAACACGATATTTTACAATTCTACGACGTCTGCAATTTTCCGGTGAAACTTACACGTATATGATTAAAACTACTCCTAGATGAATCATTGTCAAACTAAGCTAGTAGTAACCACAATACCTAGTGCCTAGGTAACTAAGCAAGTTGAGTGATACGACGATATATTTACCTATAAATAACTATAGGAAAATAAACATGAAAAGATGCAAACGTTACATCCTACCATGGTTGTGACGTTTCAATGCATTTATTAAGGAATTGTAACTAAATGGTATCTAATGGACGTCAACTGTGAATACTTGCTATTCATGGTTGACGTCTATTACCATTTTAGGATAGTTTTGTTTTTGTGGTCGGAAAGACTGTCTATAATTAAACACTCTGCAACCCTTGTATGAGAAAAACACATATCCCCTTAAACTACTCCTAGATGAATCCCTGTCAAACTAAGCTAGTAATAACTACAATACCTAGTAGGTAACTAAGCTAGTTGAGTGACGTTAGACGTCACAATATAACTACCTATTAATAACTACAGGAAAATAAACATGAAAAGATGCAATCGGTGCATCCTATGCTTTTATTAAGGCATTGTAACTAAATGGTATCTAATAGACGTCAACTATAAATACATGCTATTTATAGTTGACATCTATTACCATTTTAGGATGTTTTTGTTTTTGTGGTCGGAAAGACTGTCTATAATTAAACACTTTGTAACCCTTATGTGACCCTGCCGGAGTCTGTGTTTCCTGATAGCTACAACCTGGGAATCTTTAATTCAAGAGTGAATAGATTACTTCTAGGCAAGCGTGCTCCATCTTCGACCACATCATCGCTTACCATCAGGTGAGATAGCGATCAAACGCGTGCCTATAAATAGTAAAAAAGAAATAAATGACAAAAAACACCTATCCCTTTAAACTACTTCCAGATGAATCCCTGTCAAACTAAGTTAGTAGTAACCACAATAACTAGTAGGTAACTAAGCTAGTTGAGTGACGTCATGATATACCTATTAATAACTACAGGAAAATAAACATGAAAAGATGCAATCGGTGCAGCCTATCATGGTTGTGATGTTTCATGCATTTATTAAGGTATTGTAACTAAATGGTATCTAATAGACGTCAAATATGAATTCTTGCTATTCATAGTTGACGTCTATTACCATTTTAGAATTGTTTTGTTCTTGCGGTCGCAAAGGCTGTCTATAATTAAACACTTTGTAACCGCGGTGTTTATGTGAGAAAAACACCTAACCTTGCTATAGTAAATGACATAGAATTTATCTCTTGTTACATGCTTATTACGTAGCTTTTAAAGAAAATATACGTCAGTTATGATCACATTAGGGAACGCTCACGCTCATACCTACCCCTATTGTATAATGTACATACAAACATTAAACCGACTGCGGTTGGGCTGTTCCCGCAGCCATGGTACAGTCGAATCTATAATAACATCTATGTTAGAAGAAGTTACCATAAGTACATTATACCATATTTACATGACAGCAAAAACGAATCTGAACTTTCATGAGGTTTTTTTGTCGGAGACCACTCGCGTTTACAAAACTTCGAAGGTTGCAACTACATAACCGGACTTGCCTGTGTGGACCTTAAATTAATTTAAGGCCCCCAGCCGAGGCTATAAAACTTAAAAACTAAAACTTCGCTCACTGAGGGCACCCCCTGTAGGGTACGGACCTCGGCTCAGCGGCATCGTTTTGGGGAGGACAGCATGGGACTGGCTGGGTCACGATATTTTTTAAGGGGTTTAAAGCTAATGGCTCAGCGGCGCGGGCTGGTTCGGTAGGCAAAAGTCGGGGGGGACTTTTATGGTGTGGATTTTTGGCAATTTATAAAGAACTGGTATTTTCTGGGCTTCGCTCGCGCTGAAGAACCCTAAGTAACCGTCTCCAGGGTCTCATCTATTTCTGTTCCAAAGTTCATCAAAATGGGTTCGGCGTTTTGGGTGTTAAAGCGTAACCAACAAACAAACTCACTTTGGCATTTAATTTAAGCACCGCTACTTGTCATTGATTGCACCTATTTTAGATTTTTAACCGACTTACAAAAAAGGAGGAGGTTCTCAATTCGGCAGATTTTTGTATATTGTATGTAAACCGATTACTCTACTCCGAGGTTTCTGATCCGATTTCTGTGCTTCTTTTTTAGTTCGATGCAGTATACTTGCCATTTAGTCCCATAAAAATTTGATTCAGTTTGGTTCAGTAGTTTTTATTTTATGAGCATTTTTGCTTATTTCAATTTCTGCGTTGACGAAGACGTCGTCCAAATATCACCACTTAAAAGTGAAAAACAAAAAAGCTTTTAAGTCTTGGAAGTCGGTTATATTTTTTTGTAAAAAGTTTTTTATTAATAAGATGATATGGTAGGCGCCAGATAAACTTGCAATAAAGTACACTTTCACTCTGTTGCCTCACTCTCATAGCCTGATGGCATGACAATTGACACGAATGGAGAGATTAGACTTAACGTAGTTTTCGAGGCACGGCGGTGTCACATCGAGCTAGTAGTAGCTGAGGATTGACTCCTGGAAAAACCCACCATCACTTGGATTTCGAACCCGGGACCTCACACTCCTGGGACCGCGAGACCAACAGAGTAGATGGGTATCTTATCACAGCTGGTACCTAGAGTTACCACCTCATGGCTGTCGAATACAGGGAAATAAAAAAGAACGATTTTCATAACTTATCATTTTTATTTTACATGGTAAGTAAGAGGGTAGGTAAGGGTGTCGTAAGAGGCGACTAAAGGACTCGCCAGAGAATGGGCAGCAGCGTTCTCTGTGAAACGCAACACCATACACTGCGATCGCCAACCCGCCTGTCACGCGTGGCGATTATGGCAAAGTCTCCCCAAAATTTGGGGGAGGCCTATGTTCAGCAGTTTCGGCTGATATGATGAAGTAGAAAAAGAATTGGTTGGGACTCACAAATTACGAAAATAACTTTTTGTACGTTAAATCTAAAAAATTAGAAAACGCCTGTGCCTTTTTTTTTCTAGGAATTTTCTTTTTCTTTACCATACTACATATACCTATGTCGACTTAGGATCTCGTAATTCGATATAATGTGTAGAGAATACGAGGGGTTTCACGGAATATTCCTCCCAGGGTTGTGGAATTGTTTAAAAAAGGTAACTCTTTTGAACGATTCCATAACCCTGGCGCGGCCCGGGAACACAAAGGGCATTTGAAGTGACACGGGTGGGTTTTAGTCCGTTAGTAGGTTCACACGACACCCACTTTAGTCTGCGCAGACTTTGAACTCTGAATAAAAATGTCTACACAGACTTACAACAAAGCCTGCGCAGACATACCATACCATTTTTGCCTAAGCAAGTGTGGGGCGGCCCAGGAGCCCTCCGATCTCGTTCGAAGCTTGTTACCAGCGGCAACAAGCCATGGACAGGTAGATGAAGAAGGCTTCATTCGTGAGGTGAAGAAGAAGAGGAAGCCGACTTGTCGCAATCAGTGCCGTACCGCACTGACTAAACCGAACATGTTGCTGCGTCCTGCTATTCCGTCGACGCAGCTGTACGTGTCGCGGCTTCATCACACCATTAAAGTAGCGGACATCGTGGAGTACATAAGGATGAAGACCAAATTCACCTTGAGAGTCGAAAATTTGGAGTCACGCCACAAGATTAACTTCAAATCATTTGTGGTGCGGGTTCCGACTCACTATCTAGCGACTTTTATGAAGGAGAAATTTTGGCCGAAAGGTGTTGTCTATCCGCGGTAGGCTACATGACACAACGACTCAGCGCAATACGTCGCCGACCCAACGTACCTATTTAAATGACTTAGTTTTTTTATGTTTTTAATATGTACTAGTTGACCCGCGCAACTTCGTCTGCTCCGTTCCTATTGGTCTGGCCTTAGCGTGATGATATAGCCTATAGCCTTCCTCAATAAATGGGATATCTAACACTGAAAGATTTTTTTAAATCGGACCAGTAGTTCTTGAGATTAGCGCGTTCAAGTAAACAAACAAACAAACAAATTCTTCAGCTTTATATATTAGTATAGAGTAAAGATTATGGTTCCATGCAAAAAAAAAAACAAAACCCACGAAAAAAAATCTCTCAAAAAAATTAATTTCAAAATCTTTCTGGAATCCTTCTGAATTTAAATTTTGATTAGACGATTTGGCGCGAAATCATACGTCGTTAAAAACATATTTGAAGAAAGCATAAAAATACTAATAATCATTATTGCTTGTTGTATTTCATGCCTTCAAGGTATTTAAAAAATAATTGAATCGAATTACGATAATCGCTCATTTAAATCAATCGAGTAGATCGACTTTAAAAAAATGTAGGGCGTACCAAAACGTTTATGCCAATCATAAACGTTTTGGTACCACTTAAAAATTAAGAAAAAAAAAAACAGTATGGTTGATGGTGGATGGCGATTATCGCATTTATACACTTGAATTTTATTTATGAAAATTAGTAATATTACGGATTATAGACCTTTTTATCCAATTGTTTTAATTAAAAGTCATACATAAGCTTTATCAATAACAGCGTTACTAATAAGAATTTCGTATGACGTAACTCAAGGTCCAATTGGACCTAATACCGAGCCGGCGGAGGTTCGCCTGTCAAGGTCTAGCCGTTCTTGAGTTATAAGTGTTCGAACAAACCCGACTTTGTTTTATATATTAAGATAAGAAGATTAGTTTATTTTTCTGTAAGATTATTTAGTGTATTTTTTTATATGGGCCTTAGTTGCTTGCAATAAAACATTATTATTATTATAAGAGTCCGACACTCCACCCAAAGCGAGACGACATCTGAGGATAGGCCTTCAAAAAAAAGGTATCTAAACGCAGTAGGTACGCGCTCTGATTCATTCTATAACGGAACGAATTTAATGTTTTCGCGAAAACGGTATTAGAATCTTGGAGCCGAATGAATTTTATATTCAGGTCTCTTCCGGAAGTGGCGGGTAGGTATCCTATTGGTACATATACCTAGCTCACAATATTGCAATCGAATTAAAACAATTCAGTAATACTCATTCAACAAGTAAACAAAGTAACTAGGAAATTTTGCATTTGAATTTCACATTATTATTTGAGTGTGACTGTACAAGGAAAATTATGTAAAGTATATAATGTTAGGAAACATAAGCCTGAAAACATTAATTCCGGTGTACTCGTTCAAACAAGCAACATGAAGCTTAGTTTTCTGTTGTCATGTGTCGTAACGACCATCTGCGCGTCACTGGCATCCTCGCACTTCAGCGCCGGCCTGTCCTCGCCAGGCAGAACATTTGCATCCTCCACAAAAATCCATAAATCGTTGAGCCGGAATCCGCAACAAGCGTCTAAAAGGAACCTGGACAAATACTTTGCTAAGGCAATCAAAAAACAGCAAGAATTGCAAAAACAACATGACATGCAGAACAGATTGGAATTGTATCAAACACGTGCCTCCTACGTGAACGACGAACCGCAAGCGCTTCCCCTTGCACGTAGCAAGAGACGCGCTAGTTGGAACCGTAATCGCAACTATGGTGGACGAAGATTTCAAAGAGCAAACAGAGTTAAGGAGCAAAACAGACTTCAGGAGCAAAGAAGACTGCAGGAGCAAAGAAGACTTCAGGAGCAAAGAAGACTGCAGGAGCAAAGAAGACTTCAGGAGCAAAGAAGACTGCAGGAGCAAAGAAGACTTCAGGAGCAAAGAAAACTTCAGGAGCAAAGAAGACTTCAGGAACAAAGGAGACTTCAGGAGAAAAAAAGACTTCAAGAACAAAAAAGACTTCAACAGCAAAGGAGACTTCAGGAGAAAAAAAGAATTCAGGAGCAAAAAAGACTTCAAGAGCAAAGTAGACTTCAGGAGAAAAAAAGACTTCAGGAGCAAAAAAGACTTCAAGAGCTAAGGAGACTTCAGGAGAAAAAAAGGTTTCAGGAGCAAAACAGTCGTGACGAGAAAAATAATGTTATTTCTGATGCTATTGATGCAGTGCGCAATTTTTTATCAGGTAACAGTAATTCCGGTGAAAGTGAAGAGATTATTGATGATGATGATGATGAAGCATGGTTGACTAGCGAAGATGAATCAGAAGAAGGATCAGAAAATGAGTCAGAAGAAGAATCAGAAGATGAATCAGAAGAGGAACCAGAAGATGAATCCGAAGATGAATCAGAAGATGAATCAGAAGATGAATCAGAGGGTGAATCAGAAGGTGAATCAGAAGGTGAATCAGAAGGTGAATCAGAAGATGAATCAGTCGTTCCGGAAGAAAACGAATCTACTGTCATTGAGTCTGAGAGTAAGGAATAGTATTGGTGGCCGCCATTTAATTTTGGTTGAAAGATTTGTGCAAAATCTTCAAATTAACCAAAAATTTTTCAACCGCTACTATGTAAACGCCCACCGCGGCTGCTTGTTATTTTCAACTTTGTGAAACGGCCTGCCATTAGGTACTACATACAATTATGTAGGTAGTAAATGACTTTATTTATCACACTAACACTAAGGGTGAAAGAAATGTGATAAAAATGCTTATTTGTCCAATAAAACGCTTAATTTCAATTTTTTTGTCATTTTTTTTGCTTGATCCCTATACATATAAGTTTGATGCCACCAACTGCATCAAACTGTTTGACAAGTGACTTGCATGGCGTACCTGGGTGACACCCGGGGCAGATAATGAGGCGTCACCCCCCCAATGGACCCCTCTTGATAATTATGGTTGTAGCTTTCGTCCTAGCGATTGTAGTCGCAAACAATTTTTCCGGCGGGAGGAGAGTTGCTCCACTTGTGCCGCAGTTTTATTTCAGGAATAAAATCTGTGTCAAATTGAGGATTTAATATTTTCCGCAAGTACTGCTTGATGAGAGCAATAGAATTTGTGTTTAAGGCGAGCTCAAAAAAATTCGCACTCGCCTAGGATAGGTTTGATTTTCTTTTGATTATATTTATTCATGTTCAAATAGAATTAACTTTGTTGACTGATTCAGGTAAGCTCAAAAACTAAGATAGAGTAGAGTGCAACATCGAACATTTTTGCATCCCACCAAGGGTAGGTTTTATTTTGTTTAATTATTCACACGTAAATAAAAGTCATTTTGTTGAGTTATACTAAAATTAAAAAACCCCGTACGCAAAAAAAAACAAATATTTAAAAAGTCAAAAACTACCGTTGAGAACAGACAGGAGCTAGTACAGGAGGAAAATTAAAAAATAAAATTCCCTAATAAAGAAAACAATAAGCAAAAAAATTCCGTCGGGGTTGCCATCCCTTGCCCTGAAATGAATAAATGATTGCAATTCTATAGATTATGTGACAAATCATTGTATTCTGAAATTCCAGGACAGCAAGTGGCAGCCCCGACGGATTTTTTTTGCTCACTTTTAAGTTGGCGATTTAAAATTTTTAACCGACTTCTTCAAAAAGGGGGAGGTCCTATGTTCGGCTGTTTGTACTTTTTTATGTATGTTCACCGATTTCTCTACCAACTGTGGACCGATTTAAAAAAATCTTTTTGTCTTCGAAAGCCTATATTACTGAGGTGGTCCAATTGTCACCAAGTAAAAATCTGATGATGGGATCCCATGAAAATCGAGGGAAACCCTCAAATCTTATAGGCACAAACATTGTTATATTGTTATAATTATACAGTTGTCTCTGTCTCCTTGACACGCGAACTTAATCCGTGATTTTATTCCGATTTTACCGGTAATATGTCGAAATTCAACGTCGAAACCGCTTTTAATGATTCATCGAAGAAAGTTGCAGCGTGGACAGCAAAAATTGCGACTCAAACAGCTGTGATTGAGTCGCAAAACAAGATAATTGAAGATCATCAGCGTAAGATCGATAATTGCTTCGTCACTAGTACTGACCAAGCGAGGGTACTAGCAGATTTGTGCACCAAAATTGAAAAATTCGATGTTCAAGTTTCAATAGAATCTTCGAAGAGCGAGATGGATAAACCTATCGTGGTAGCAGATACACAGCGGGCAAGAGAGACAAATGTTGCGCAAGGAACCGCAAAAGAAGGAGACGGAACATGCACGCCGAGCCAGCGAGCCCAAGCGGGCTAAGACTAAGGCTGCGTCCCTAACGCATAAGACGAGCGAGCGTTTATCCGAAGCCGCGGAGATATCCTTAGAAGAAAATGTTTCATCTGGAAAATTGTTAATTATAACAAAAATAGTAATGTTGTACGAAAAGGGAATTCGCATATTTCCACGCTTCAAGAAATTCTTGCATGCCTGGTCGTTGCATCCAGACACTACTGAATAGGCAATAAGCTATCACATTATGGAAATTTGTGGATCAAATGATGTTAAAATTGAGAAAGTAGTACCGAAAACTTCTAGGGACTATGCGTCGTTTATGGTTGGAATAACGGAATCTCTTTTTGATAAAATGCGCCAGTAAATGCGCAGTTTAACCAATGGGTGTGGTTTCGAAACCCCCGCAAGCCATCAAAATCCAGTCAAAGCCAGAAATGAGTACATCCAAGTGTTTTATCAGAACGTAAGAGGTTTGCGGACGAAAACAAAAACGTTCTTTAATAATGTATTGGCATCGACTTATGACCTTTTCGGAATCAGGTCTCTATAATGGAATCTATGACGGAGAACTAATTCCAATGGACAACAACATATTACGATGTGATCGAGCGGACGGGCGAAAACAAGGAAGAGTATTTTAAGCGGCTTTCCCGCGTTT
The DNA here is from genome assembly GCA_947578705.1 of Lacanobia wlatinum. Classification (NCBI taxonomy): domain Eukaryota; kingdom Metazoa; phylum Arthropoda; class Insecta; order Lepidoptera; family Noctuidae; genus Lacanobia; species Lacanobia wlatinum. The sequence continues at coordinate 18,132,028 of OX388044.1, forward strand.
TGGCTTAAATCGCATTTCTATTGACAACGTGGACAATGCCTTATTTGAGATCGTATGTGTGACAGTTCATCGACGAAACCATTTTTTGTTCCTCTGTTGTGTTGTTTACATTCCGCCAAAATGTATCGCTAATGAATATATGCAATTATTTCATATATAAGGGAATGTGTGTGTTAGATATGATAAAGTTTTAATGTTGGGTGATTTCAATATGCCTTCTGCGACTGTGGTTACTTGGATTACTTTATTGCTTACTGTGGATTTCGGCAGGTAAATGATTTGGTTAATATTAATAATCGTATTTTAAATTTGGTACTATCAACGTTTGAGATAAGTGACTTAGGGCTACAACTCGCTAAGGAACCGTTGGTTAATATTGATGCTCAACACCCGCCGCTGGTCATTAACGCCAAGCTTTCTGATCGGGAACCAGAGGGTAGCCTTCTAGGAATGACGGGCATAGTGTTTCAATCCTTACTAATATTATAAATGCAAAAGTAACTCTGTCTGTCTGTCTGTCGCGCTTTCACGCCAAACTACTTACAATGGGCCTCATCAGAAGGCTCAAAGTCACTCAAAGGGCAATGGAGAGGGCAATGCTTGGAGTTTCCTTGCGTGATCGAATCAGAAATGATGATATTCCCAAGAGATCCAAGGTTACCGACATAGCTCGAAGGTACGCCAAACTAAAGTGGCAGTGGGCAGGGCACATTGTTCGCAGAACAGATGGTCGATGGGGCCGATAAGTTCTGGAGTGGCGACCGCGCACTGGAAGACGCAACGTTGGAAGGCCTCCCACAAGGTGGACCGATGACCTAGTGAATGTCGCGGGTAACCGATGGATGCGAGACGCACAGGACCGGCGGTTGTGGCGACGCCTATGTCCAGCAGTAGACGTCTTTCGGCTGATATCATGATGATGCTAATGACTGTCACCGTTTGAGATAAGTGACTTAGGGGTACGACTCTCTGAGAAACCGTTGGTTAATATTGATGCTCAACACCCGCCGCTGGTCATTAACGCCAAGCTTTCTGAACGGGAACCACAGGGTAGCAGGGGACTTTCTAGGAATTGAGGGGATAGTGTGTCAATATCTATTAAAATAGATGGAATTTCAACAAAGCAGATTTTCTAAGATTGTATCATTCTTTTATGCTATTAGATTGGGAATTGTTATTTAAAATTCGGAACTCAGAGGCGGCTTTAAATTATTTTTATGAAATAGTAAACGAAGTCCTGGACAGGTGTGTCCCTAAGAAAAAACTAAAGATTGTTAAGCAAGGATCTAGGTTTACTTATCCAAAGTGGTATGTACATCAGATTTGATAAGTGATATCAAAAGTAAGTAGCGTTATCATAAATTATTTAAAACAACTGGTTACCAGAGTGATTATGATGTGTTTTCTCGCTATCGAACATGAGTCAAAGTTAAAATCGCTTCAGCCTATGAAGCATACCAAAACAGACTTCAGGAAAACCTTTAAGCTGATCCGAAATCGTTCTGGAGCATGATAAGGACCAAAAAAGCTAGTCGCAATAAACTGAAAGTCACAAAAGACGGCTTGTTGTTGAAGTGTGTGGAATGTTTCGCCTCATATTTCCACTCTGTATACAGCCCGCAGCGGCCAGCGCTAGACCTTCAGGCCGTGGAGTGCGGACGGGGCAGCGGCGGCTGCGCGCGTGCTTGTAGACCGCGTCAGTGCGCGAGACCTGCGCGCCGCGCTCTTGTGCCTCAAGCCCAAGCGCTCAGTAGGCCCGGACGGCATACCACCTTACATTGTCAAAGATTGTCGTGTGGTTTTTGAGGAGCCTTTGTTGCATATCTTCAACTTGTGTTTGCAGGAGAGTCAGTACACGGACGAGTGGAAGATTACGCGAGTTATACCAGTTCCCAAAGGAGGTGCGGGCTCTGACGTGAGTGGATACCGACCGGTGGCGGTGCTGTCGGCCTTTGCCAAGGTATTTGAGTCAGTATTGCATAAAAGTATTAGACACAAGTGAGCTCTCGATTAACGGACGCACAACACGGTTTTCCGCCGGGTCGCAATAGGGGGGGTAACTTGCTGTCTTTTGTTGGCTACTTGTCGCCCGCTATTGACGCCGGCGGAGAAGGTGGATGTGACATATTTTGACTTCCGGAAAGCTTTCGATACTGTGGATAACGATGTAGCGATGTAGTGTGCAAGCTCGCTTCTGTGGGGTGCACGCTGCACTTGTTTAAATTCTTTGCTAGTTACCTTGGCGGACGCCGTCAGTACGTCAAGTATGCAGGACATGACTCCAACCCTCACTACACGTTTTCGGAGGTGAGTCAAAGGAGTAATATCGGGTCATTGGAATTTATATTGGTAGTCAACGATCTGCCAACAGTAGTCAAAGAGGCGAAGTGTCTGCTGTTTGCTGATGACTTAAAGTTATTTTTAGCTGTTAAGGATGAGTCAGATTGTAATCGGCTTCAGTCAGACATTAATAATGTAGTCCGATGGAGCAAATGTAACAAACTTCATTTTAATGTTAAGAAGTGCTGTGTAATGAGTTACAGCCGTGCGCGTGCTCCATTACAGCATCGACACGGAGGTAATGCCGTGCGTCACACAGGTGCGGGACCTGGGCGTGCAGATGTGCCGGAGTTGACGTTCCGTAAACATATAGTTGAGGTGTGCGGCAGAGCTTTCAGAAATCTCGGTTTCATCTTGAGACAATATAAGGATTTTAGCGATACGGCGGCTGTGAAAGTTTTGTATAATGCACTGGTACGGAGCCACCTGGAAACCAGTGCCATTATTTGGAATCCTCATGAGGGAAAGTACAGCCTCATGTTGGAAAAAATTCAAAACAAGTTTGCGAGGTTTCTGTACTTGAAGGAATATCCCTTTTTATCCTCTCAAGTACCCGAGTCTGCTCATCCTGGGCATGGTCGGATATACCAGACTGGCAGTTAGAAGAGACGTGGCGCTGGTCAAGTATGTGGCTTGTGTACTGCTAGGTTTGCTGCACGACTCAGAGGTGCTAGAGGCGCTGCGGCTGCGCGCGCCAGTCAGGTGCAAAGGCGCGCGCTGCCGCCGCGCCTCTAGCACCTCTGGGTCGATTAGAAATACCGTTGACAAGGACTTATTTCCGTAAGTTTACCCCTATGACATGAGCCATACGTTTGATAAATGGTATAACGTTATCGGAAGACATATTTTGCCAAAACCTGCCGAAAGTTCAAGTAGCGCAAAGTTTAATTGAAAGAGGTCTGACCGTTTATACAATGATTGTCGTATTGTTATGTTTTTGTGACGTTAGATGTAATGTCTTGTAAAGTTTTATATGTTTTATATGTACGTTATAACATCGCCTTGGATGTGTCTGTTAGGGTGTTATAATAATAATGAATGAATAAAAAAATAAATGTTTTTCATACACTTTCTAACGCAATTCAGATATTTGTGCCTGGTAATCATCATCTCATGTTGCTGAGCTGATGATGGAAGGTATAAGTTAGGATCTGGTGATGGGATCCCATAAAAAATGTTTGCTCAGCGATATTTTCGCCTATTGTCAACCGATTTGGATGATTCTTTTTTGTTTGGAAGAGTATTTTCCTGGACTAGTCCCATTTCAATTTGGTGAAGAGCTGATGAAGAACTTTGGAGGTAGGCAACAGAACTCTTCAATGAATGATAGCAAATGGATCGGGTTTGCTGAAATCGCAAGTCTGTTATTGTTTACACCAGTTCATAATAACATAACATCACGCCGGTACGCTGTGAATGGGTACGCAATACCACTAAAAAGTTTTTAAATAAAATACAACCGACTTCCAAAAATAAAACACTACAAAGTATAAAATAACTTTAATTTCGGAAGTCGGTGTCAAAAAACGAAAAAATAACCAAAAACATCAAACATTATAGTGTTTTATTTTTGGAAGTCGGTTGTATTGTATTATTTATTCCTTTTCCTTCCGCGCTAGCTCCCGTCTGTTCTCAACGGTATTTATTATTTTTGACTTTTTAAATGTTCGTTTTTCCTCTATTTTTGCGTTATAAAATTTTAAATTTAATTTTTATTTCACATTTTTTATAAGTTACTAGTGGACGTCACGCAGTTTCACCCGCGTAGTTCCCGTTCCCGTGGGAGTACGGGGATAAAATGTAGCCTATGTTACTCCCTGATAATGTAGCTATCCAATGCTAAAAGAATTTTTCAAATCGGTCCAGCAGTTTCGGAGCCTATTCAATTCAAACAAACAAACAAACAAACAAATGTTTCCTCTTTATAATATTAGTGTAGACAATAAAGCCGCTTCCCGCCGTTTGTCCCTCTGTACGCTTCGATCTTTTAAACTACGCAACGGATTTAAACGCGGCTCTCACTTAGAGAATTTCTATAGGAAAGTTAATAAAATCATAAATATTTAGTGTAGAAAAGTCGTAGTGTTTTGCCTAGTGTCCAAAAAGCGATTTTCCGGCGTATATTGACCGAGCGAAAAAGGCGGGTCGGTAGTATTTGTACTAATACGTCGCAGCCAACTGTCTTAATCAGCCGTATAATTAGCTGCCTAAATGCCATCTAGGCAATGCGTTTATTACAATATTTAATGAAAGGGTTGGCAGATGCTTAGGCCATTCATAAAATAGGGTAACCGTCTGACACAAAACTATGAAATACTTAGATAATTTTAGAAATCCTTTATTCAAGAAAAATACATACTTCAAATTCTTTAAAACGTCCGTTCACAGACTTATCTATGTCGTAGCCATGTTGCAAAGTTTGAGGTTCCGTGACGACAGCTCCTATTTCTCCTGCAGAGTTTAAAGGAACTTATATATTAAGCTAAAGCTGACTATCTACACTAATATTATAAAGAGGAAAGATTTGTTTGTTTGTTTGTATGTTTGTTTGTTTGTTTGAATTGAATAGGCTCCGAAACTACTGGACCGATTTCAAAAATTCCGTTAGCATTGGATAGCTACATTATCAGGGAGTAACATAGGTTATATATTATCCCCGTATTCCCACGGGAACAGGAACTACGCGGGTGAAACCACGTGACGTTCACTAGTGTAAAATATCTAGGTGTTACGATTCACACAAATATAAATTTTCGTAAACATATCGATGTACTATGTAGCAGAGAGCGGAAATTAATATACATTTTTAAATACTTACGTAATGTAGCCGACTATGATTTAATTAAACGGGTTTATTTAGCTTTGTGTCAGTCCATTCTAACCTATTGCATAACTTCCTGGGGTGGTGCTGCTAATTCCATTTGTCGTCATGCTATTAGAAGTCGCTGCTTGCGGTAGCGTCGGCGATCGGGTTACCTCCTTCCCTCTAATATGGCGAGGGAGGTAATGGATGTTCTTTGCGTTGTGCTCGTGAACGAGTGCTGCTTGTGGTGACTGGTCGTCTTACTGTCCGTGGTTGATTATTGTTAAAAAATTTAAATGTTATAATTTAACTGCGATAGTCCTAGTTTATCACTTGTGACTTTGGGTCACAGATTATGGTTAAATTGCATTGTTGCACATGTAAGCGGGCACGCTATTTATTCCTGGAGGCTCATTTTGATTAGTATTGTATGCTTGAGTTTACTTATTTAATTACCATATATTTTATTAGTTTTATCATTGATTTTGCTTCCTCTATAACGTGCACAAAGAGAAATTTTAAAAGTTGTGCTACCTTTCGCCACACACCAGCTTTTCATGGCATGTAAGGTACTAACAGTGCATCAGCTATTCTAAATATCTTACTGCATCAGCACACTGAACTTCCTTATGACCGAGTACCCTCAAGCAAGAGAAGGAAAGATTTGGTTTGTATAAAGTCTATCCGGATCCAACTCCCCCATCCCCAGAATGTGCAGGCTTCTTAATAATTGCCATCAATCAATAGATATTTATTCCACATCACTTCAAAAATTCAAGCGCCAAGTCCATAAAAACTAATCGATATATTACCTTTTTTTTTGAAGTGAAAACTTCTTTAGCGGCGTTGAGCACTTTTTCTGTAATGGGTATAAAATCTTAAACTCGCGTCAGGGTCACGTGACCTAATCGCAAAAAGCGTAAGACGGCTCGCGTCAGGGTCACGTGATGCGAAAAAGCGTAAGATCGAGGGGAAGGGAGAGGAACTAGTATCTCCCACTCTTTCTACCGTACCTGCTCCGCTTAGGCGGCACAGGGCGCTTGCGCGAATGTCCGTCTGTGTCTGTGTCCGTGTGTGCGTAGCACGCTGTACATAAAGTACAGCGTGCCACGCGTATCCAAGGATACGAAATTACGGAATTACAAAATTATGGATGAAAGTTGATTTTTCTAAGAGATAAAAATTAATGTAATATATAAATAAATAACGATATAATATTATGAATAATAACATGTAAATTGTCATATTTGTGTACGATAGCGCAATAAATAAACATTGTATTCTACCTCATAAATGATAGTATTTTTGTACTTATAATTAAACACAACGTTATTTTTTGTTGTTTTTATGGTTCGTTTTGTTTATGTCAGGAACTGTGTCAAGATTGACATCTGTCACTGACAGTCGCTGTCGCGGCCACACGTCAGTGTCTTTTTGTTTATTTTGTTGTCGGTGGTTTGTCTATGATGTGACCGCGACAGTAAGGATGTATTATTTACATGTTTTCACTTCTGCCGGCACTCCCGGAGTGCTACCGGTGTTTTTTTTTTGTTTGTTATTTTTGTATCTGCTCTGTTTCTGAAGCTGTCCACTAGTTGTTGTGAGTGTTATTTCTGCACTATTATTATAATTTTATAAGAGTTAATTTTTTTTTTTGCATGCTGTGTCTATCGCATCATATTGTACACTATGCTTGTATTACATTGCTTGTGTTATTAGTATAAACAGTGTAACAATTGTAGATAGGCCAATAAATAAATAAATAAATAAATAAATAAAACCAAACATGTTTTTACAATTTTTTTTTGTGTTTTTGGGACCTTACCTATTTATTTATTTATTTTATTTTATTTATTGAAATGTAGTACAACGCTTGCGGAATATTTATCGAAACTCAATTACTTTGACACTGTACACATACATTGTATGATGATTATTATTTCACATTTCTTCGTATTATTTACTAGCTGTTGCCCGCGACTTCGTTCGCGTGGAAATTTTTAATGTGTTATGTGTAAGAAGGGACCGCCTGATCAAAATGTGATCAATGTGGTGATGACAATAAAAGGTGTTCTTTTGGGCGCTTTATTTTGGGCGGTAGAATTCTTAAACAAAATTAAACGGCGTTAAGGCCACCCACTCGTTCTTTGGCGACACCTCGCCACGTCGTCGTCGTCGTTTTGCACTGCTGCAAAAGGACTCCCCGGCCGTTGTTTTTGATAATATTGTTGGGGTATCTTTGGTTGCAAGTTTAAGCAGCAACTTAAAAACGGAATGTGCAGTCCGACCACCGCTAAGCAAAGTTGCAGCAATGCCCGAGGAAGCCACAGCCAAAGCTGTATTGCAGCCCTTACGGAGTTGGACCAGCAGAAGATTCAGCACAAACTTACCCGTACCTCCTGGTACGTCAAGAAGGAACAATCTCCATTTCCACTATTTACTCTGCGAAGAATCGTTTCGTAGACATGACGCTGCTCGAGAAGTAATCGTGGTGCTATTTCATTGACATGCACTTCTAAAACCGCGGTATAGTAGTTTAACTCCATTACAACATCGCTTGACAATTCCTCTCTTCGCTGCCATTTTCCCGATATGGAAATCATTTTATCCTCAATCAATACCAAAGCATTGTTAATGATCTGGTTATTGTAAGCGCCATCGAGCCTTATGCACTATTGTCGCTTATGCGTCATTATCTTCTGATAAAGCGTCCTTGTTTTATCCTCAAGCTGGAGGGGGGCGTTGTTATGCGTCGTTAGGCGTCGTAAGAATTGATCTAGTTAACATATATATAACTGACCAATTTCAATTGCGATGAAGTGATGGCCTAAAACATAGGTTTAAATAAACCTAGATCAGGCAGGTCGCTACATACATTTTAAGTTCCTTGTTAAATATCTTATACCTGTAATAAATTTTAGCCATACACTAGTTTTAAGTTAGGCACTAATTACCTTTATATAAGATTTTTATTATTGCAAATGTTTTATGAATAAATTGATTTGATTTCATAACCTATGTGTCATATTTTGTAGGTACATATACCTACCTAATATTATAAACAAGCATCAAGGAAAAAGCTTCCGGATAAAATACAATCCAAATAGGACAATATTCGGCTCCCAAATTAAAATTATGACTAATATTGATATTGAGACTTCCCGCTTCCTATGTACTGTGACAAACAATTTGCCTTCGACATTGGTGACCATAATATTTTACAATACCAACCCAACTCCTACGGCACAAGGGGCAACATTTCTGACCCGTCATTGAGGGCTTATTTCTCAAATAGAAAACAATTAACTGCTTTTGACTTTAGCTGAAAGTAAAAAAAAAATATATGTATTACAAACCTATCCAAAGAAATAATGGTATACCCGGGATGCTGACATAGCTCATCATCTCCTACCCCCCAGCTATATCAAAGATCCGTCAAATGCCATAAATTCCCTACCTCATAGCACTCTTCGCCGATGATCGAAGGGTAGGTAATTAATGATAGCTTGTAAATCTGACTTAAGTATACGAAGCTGTTTTCAAAAACGCATTCATTGCTCTGTGGTATTAATACTTACCGAAAAATCAATCTGCTTTAGCCTATACAGTTGAAAATCAGTAATTTATTGAAAAAAAGTAATTTAAATGGAGCCTACCAGACCTTGCTGGGGTAACACGATGGCCAAGAATTCGGTTGTATTTTTTTTGTAAAAAAGTTTTGTTACGCATTTGACTGCCTTAAGTTCACCTACCTACCTGGTGAAGAAGTCGCCATTTTTAACAGACTTCTTCAAAAAGGAGGAGATTCACCGATTTCTCCGGCAATTGTGGACCGATTTTCAAAATTCTTTTTTTTATTCTAAAGCCTATACACCCGAGGTGGTCTCATTGTCACCAAGTCAGAATCTGATTATGGGATCCCAAGAAAATCGAGGGCAACCCTCAAATTTTATAGGCACATATTATGTTTTTCATGTGCTTTCTAACGTTACTCAGATATTTGTGCCTGGTATTCATCATCTCATGTTGCTGAGCCAGATGGTGGAAGGTGTAAGTCAGGATCTGATGATGGGATCCCATGAAAAATGTTTGTTCAGCGATATTTTCGCCAATTGTCAATCGATTTGGATGATTATTTTTTGTTTGGAAGAGTATTTTTCATGACTGGTTCTATTTTAATTTGGTGAAGATCTGATGAAGAACTTCAGAGGTAGGCAACGGAACTCTTTAATAAATAATAGCAAATGGATCGGGATTGTTGAAACCGCATGTCTGTTTGTTGTTTACACCAGTTCTTAACATAACATCACGCCGGTACGCTGTGAAGGGGTACGCAGGTACCACTAAAAAGTGAAAAATAAAGAAGTCGATGTAAAAAAACAAAAAAACAACCAAAAACTCCGACTTATATTAAAGTTATTTTATACTTTGTAGGGGTTCTTATATATCAATGTTTGTAGTGTTTTTTTGATTGGAAGTCGGTTGTGTTTTTTTGTGAAAAAGTTTATTTTTGTTATTCTTCTTCTTCTTATGTGTGGGCAGTAAGATTTAACGACCCGACACACCTTAGTGTCAGAGTTTCTAAACCGCCTCAAGGGTCTTTGACATGGTTTATTTGACAGCCGCCATTTAGCGGCCGGGACCACCGGCTTATACGTGCCTTCCGAAGCACGGAATCATCTTTTTTATCAGACAATCACGTGATTCAAGCCTGCAATTTCCTAACCAAACTGGAAAACAGTTTTACAAAGTATGCTTTCCCGTGGGAATCGAACCCACGACCACCGTGTCACAATGCAAACGCCTAAACGCATTTTTTTTATAAATAATAATAGAGTTGATTCACAAAAGCAAAGCGAATTTCTTATCGCAATTCTAACCTTTGATTCAGTTGACTACGGATCAAAAACTCGCCATTACAATAGGTCCACACAGTACGGACTTTAATCTGCACAGACTTTGAACTCTGAATTAAAAAAAAATCTATCAGACCGAGATTTGTATGCATTGCTTTGTTGCACAGACAAAATTATATAGAAGTTTATGGAAGTCTGTGTCGTGTCTGGATGGTTCATTTGAAACTACCTACCGCAATTGAGAGTCAGGGTTTATACTAGACGAACGGCACTTCGCCAACGGCAACGTCGACGCGTCGGCGACAGCCGTCGACGGGAGGCGACGGCAGGCGTCGTCACTACTACAAGCAACCGTTACTTGTCGGTGACGGGCGTCACCTGTCGATGGCAGCCGTTAACGGTTACAGCTTCGGCATGGCTGTGGCGACGCCACAACTGCATGCGTCACCACCTGTCGGCGGCAGGCGTTATCGCGTCCGCGACAGTCGGCAAAGCGTCGATGACAGTTGGCGTTGGTGTGACGTTCCCGGCGGTAAAATGACGTCACACTCGAGTGAGAGACTCCAATCTTAAATACATATTTATTAACGTCTCAGTCATCTTAAAATATATTCCAATTTCTCGTCTCAGTCATCTTAAAATATATTCCAATTTCTTTGTACTGATTTATTAGTTTTGATTTACCTTTATTCTATTTCTTTGGCGTTTAATATGATCTTATTAACATCATGAGACTTCTGCATTTTCTCCATAGCTTGGTAACATCGATAGGGACATTATAGCAAAACTAGGAACCTAGTTATGTAGTGAGTACGTGACGTTCAACTGACAACATTGTTATCTTTCGTTACGTAGCTTTTAAGGAAAATATACGCTAGTTATGACCATATTAGGGAACGCTCACACTCAGTGGTAGTAGATACCTACCCCTATTGTATAATATTACATACAAATATGTATTAACCCGACTGCGATTGGCTTGTCCTCGCAGCCATGGTACAGTCGCATCTAAAATGACATGGTATATTCGTCAGTATGAATCACAAGAGGAACGTAAGATAAGAGAAAGTACAAGAAGGAAAGAGTTTAAACACAAGATGGTACCAAATTTTAATGTAGCTAAGCATTGCTCCGGGTACCAAGCAGTCGAATTGTTTAATAGGTTACCAGCTAATTTAAAGTTATTAATTTATAGCCCTCACTTATTTAAACACAAATTAAAAGTCTTCTTGTTAGAAAAATGTTTCTACTCAGTATCAGACTTTATGTCAAATGATACAAAATCATTTATTATTATAATACTTAACAACAAACTTTTGAATCGAATTGATATTTGACTTATACTTTGACTTTGGCTAATCGTCTGACATAATTTGACATTATTTTGGACATTTATTTATTTATAGACATCTTTTGAATTTATTGACTTGACATATTAATTTATTTTCCTTCAAATTATTTTGCATGTAACAATTTTATATTAATTACTAGCTGACCCGCGCAACTTCGGCTGCGTCACAATTTTCATTACTGCTCTGCTCCTATTGGTCTTAGCGTGATGAAATATAGCCTATAGCCTTCCTCGATAAATGGGCTATCTAATACCGAAAGATTTTTTCAAATCGGACCAGTACTTCCTGAGATTAGCGCGTTCAAGCAAACAAACAAACAAACAAACAAACAAACAAACTCTTCAGCTTTATATATTAGTATAGATTATGTACCTAAAATTCTACACAATGTATGTATTGTTGGAAATAAATAAATGAAATGAAATGAAATTACATCTACATTAGAAGTAGGTATCATAAGTACTACATGACAGCAAAAACTAATCTGAACTTTTATGATGCCGATTTTTTGGCGATTTATACACAACTTATATTTGTCGGCTTCGCTCGCGTTAAAGAATTGTAGCGGCATTAATGCCGTCACAAGAAAAACCATAGTATTAAATCTACATCGAACTAAAAAAACCGCAACGCCATCTATCAAATTAGCAGCGAACTACCGGGCAGTTACCCACCGGAGTCAACAACCGACCGGTCGGAAGATCCGCATACCTTCTATACTGGTGAGTTAGTGACCCTCGACATTGAACGTCATCAGCTTTCGTGCAGCTTCTTCACCGTGTCATCATCACTTACCACCAGGTGAGATAGTGATCAAACGTATACTAAAAAAAAAGAACTATAGTAAAAAAAAGAACTCAAGCTCTCGAGCAGCGAGTCATACAGCCAGCCAGTACCCACGGCTTCTACGGGTATCCTGATCACCAGCAAGCAGCGGAGGCGCATTTCTGGTCAGCATCCTCAGCCTCTATCTTCATCCTCAACCTCATCAGCGACCTTGGCAAGCACACTGCACCTTCGCCAGTCACATGAAGAATAGCCTTGAAGAACCTTTCCTGGTTGACGCCAGCAGTCTCGTGATCTCGTCACTACGTCGCACATCACCGCTCCGTCCCACTGAAGCCTGCAGCACTATCCCGACTCACTGGGATCTCATCACCCCGACTCACTGGGGCACCATAAACAGTTCCGACTCACCGTGAACTCTGCACCTTGTGGTTCCTATTTACTGGTACCTACCTTCTTCTGGCCTGGTAAGCATCTCATGATGTATGGACGACTCAGCCACTATAGACCTCCGGTCTCCAAAGAAGCGACATCAATGCCGCCACAAGAAATACTATCGCAGCAAAATCTGTATCGCAACAAATAAAACGCAACGCTGTCTATAGAACCAGCAGCGAACTACCAACGAAATCCTGCATCACAGTGTCGGTAGTAGTAGTAATTATACTACAGTCCGAAAATCAACTATCGGGCAGTTGCCCACCGGACAAAAAAAACCATCCAGTCGGCGGATCCTCCCTTTTCTATGGAGGCTTGCGGGACTTTACTGTATGTACCGGATACCCTCTATAGAAAAAATCCAACCACCACCAAAAGAGAGAGTTCACCTTCGTACATTTGTGTGCTGAAAGTGTTAAATAAATAAACCCTAAGTAACCGTCTCCAGGGTCCCATCTTTTTCTGTACCAGAGTTCATCAAAATGGTATCGGCGATTTAGGTGTGAAAGTGAAACCAACAAAAAAACTCAATTTGGCAGTTTTTATCATATTAGATATGATGATATACATACGACTAGACTATGCGTTGTCTATCAGCATTGCCGGTTTTACCACTACCTTATACCTTCTTGCCTTAGACGAGAGTTCTGAGGCGCCCCTGTTTCTTGTAGAGTACAAGTAAACAAAGTACATTGATGATCTTGTGTTTGAACTTCGAATTATTATTTGAGCGTGACTGTACAAGGAAAATTATGTAAAAGTATATAATGTTAAGAAACATAAGCCTGAAACCATTAATTCCGGTGTACTCGTTCATACAAGCAACATGAAGCTAAGTTTTCTGTTGTCATGTGTCGTAATGACCATCTTCGCGTCATCAGTATCCTCCCACTTCAGCGCGGGTCTGCCCTCACCAGACAGAACATATGGATCCTCCACAATAATCCATAAACCGTTGAGCCGGAATCTGGGACCAGCATCCAAACGAAACCTGGAGGAATATTTTACTAAGGCGATCAAAAAACAAGAAGAATTGCAAACACAACATGACATGCAGAACAGATTGGAATCGTATCAAACACCTGCCTCCTACTCAATAATTGATCGCAAACCTCCAATTAATCACAACGTCGAACCGCAAGCACTTCTTCTTGCTCGTAGGAAGAGACGCGCTAGTTGGTACCGTAATCGTTACTATAGTGGTCGAACCTTTCAAAGACCAAAAAGAGTTAAAGAGCAAAAGAGATTGTTCGAGCAAAAAAGACTTCAGGAGCAAAAAAGACTTCAGGAGCAAAAAAGACTTCAGGAGCAAAGAAGACTTCAGGAGCAAAGAAG